>JACGCM010000926.1:0-2961086 GCA_014058105.1 Kingdonia uniflora | reverse complement strand
GGATGAGAGAGGGCAACTAAAGATATAGAGGATCAACGGTCAAAGTTCATCTTAAGTGTGTTGCGGTAATACAAACAGTTAAAGATCTTACTCGAAAGATCAAGGAAAAAGATGTCAAAATTAATAAGGGACAAAAAGAGCTCGCGGAGACGAAGGACAACGAAGCTCAAAATCTAGAATAATGCATTGATGGTAAGGAGTAAGGAGGCAGACACTGCTCGATACCGTATCCATTAGTTAGAGATGACAGAGAAAGAGTTATAGGTTTTTGTGGATAGTCTGAAGGACTGAATGATTAGTAAGACGATTGAGCAAGAACATACTCGAATAGATTTAGTGAGTTCCAAAAGTGAATAGGAGCGACTGAAGAGTAAAATGATTGAGAAAGATCGCGAGCTAAAGAGAGCTCGAGATGACCTATCCAACTCGGAATTTACGGTTGAGCAGTTGAGTGCAGCTTTACCTGCTAAAGATATAGAGTTCTGGTTGGTGCAAAGATAATGTAATGAGTTGAATAAGAGGGTGGCACAATTGAAGGCCAATTTGGCTTTGGCCAATTGTGCGTCAAAAATGTCACGGCTAGAGAACGCTCGAGGAAGAATAAAGGTAATATCGGGGTCTCCATTGTTCAAGGGGATATGGTTAGCCTATCAGTTCGAATTAGAGAGCTGGAAGGAGATGTCACTTGCATTCAATCTCACATACAAAGAGGAAATGAGCGCTTAAGGGAGAACCAAGGTAAGTTGGATGTTGCGCATATCAGGGAGCAAGTATTAGAGTGGGTAATTAGGGGTAAGGATCACTTGATAAGGAAAAAAGATAAATTGCTAAAGAAGTCTCCTACTGGGAAAAGTATAGACAGGGAGCTTGAGGAACTTCATGCTCAGGTAGCATAATTAAGGACGATGAACCAGGCTGAGTCAGATAAAGTAGCAGAGAAGGCGAAGGAGCATATCGATCTCAAGTCCTATACAGATAGTTGTATGGAATGGCAAGACAGACGGTATAAAAAATTGCAAGAGCATCTTCAGAAAGTGAGAAAACCAAGTTTTACAAGACAGTTATGCCTGAGGTAACTCGCTCAAAGATGTTAACGGCAGTTATTGCCTATTTTGTGGAGGAAGTAAGAAGAGTTGAATAATAAAGGAATACCTTGCACAACTATTTGTCGGGAAGAGAATGTATCTGCAGAGCCGATGTAGATCGAGGAAACTGCATGACCGCCATACAAATGGAGTTAGGTTCTTGGCCTGCTAAATTGGTAGAGCAAGGCAGGATATTACTGTAGTTGCTCGAGATTGAGATTTTTTGGCCGATCATCCTCCTGTAGTAAGGGAAAGCGTAGCTGACCTCCCATTAGTAGAGAAGAACCCTTAGAAGTGACTTGTAGATGTAACATGTAAAAGTATCTGTCGTAGACATATTGAGATATGAAAGCTAGCTTAACCTTTGCTTTATCTTATGTCTGGTAAAGTTCCTTGATTGAAAACTAATATTACCTTCGCTTTAATCATAAAGTATGTATAGATGGGTGATTGAAAGCTAGTTTTACCTTTTCTTTAATTTGTAGAAGTATCTATCGCAGACATATTGAGAGATGAAAGCTAGTTTTACCTTTGCTTTATCTTATGTCTGGTAGAGTTATTTGATTGAAAACTAGTATTACCTTTATTTTAATCGCAGAGTATATATAGATGGGTGATTGAAAGCTAGTTTTACCTTTGCTTTAATCTGTATAGAGTTCAATAGAAAGCTAGTTATACCTGTGCTTTAATCGGTTTAGAGCTTAATTTTGGGCTAGTTTTACCTTTTCTTTAATTGACTTAGAGTTCAATTTCAAGCTAGTTTTACCTTTGCTTTAATCGGTATAGAGTTTGATTTCAAGCTAGTTTTACCTTTCATTTAATTGGTGTAAAGGTCGATTAAAAGCTAGCATTACCTTTGCTTTAATCTAAGTAATGAGGTAAAGTCTACGTAAGTAGAGAGTAATGTGGAAAAAAACTTGAAATTTTTCATTGAATAGAATAGAATGTACATTGTATGGAGATGAAATCTCACTTTTAGAATGGAAAGAACAAGAATTTGGAAGTGGATAAGTGAGGGACTTAACGATAGTACCATTTCAGTCACCTAGTGTTCCATAGATTTGGGATTCAAACTCCTTGCTCTATCATGAGATAATAGGATCCCAGACCAGTTTGGCTAATGATTAGGAATAGACCCTCCCAATTTTCTGCCAGTTTCCCGGCATGTGTCTCTTTTCTGTGTTGAAGGATTTCTCTGAGGACGAGATCATCGATTTGGAATATACAACTTTGGACTCTTCTGTGTACGAGCTGACCAGCATATTCGTGATATCGACCTAGGTTGGCAATAGCGTGATCCCTAATTTCATGAATCCAATTCATATTACAGGCCAATTCGAGCTCATTTTCTTCATCGGTAAGCTCGTGATCTTTGACAAGATGGGGGTATTATGTTGGAATGACGGCTTATGTGTCATATGCAAGGAGGAATAATGTACAGCTGGTTGATTGACGTAGAGTTGTACGGTATGCCCATAAGATATGAAGTAGCACTCGTATCCAATTTCCTTTTATCTGTAACTGAAGTATTTTCTTGAGTCCATCCACGATAGTTTTGTTGGTGATTTTGGCTTGGCCATTTCCTTGAGGGTAGTAGGGATTGGATGGTGAGTAGATGGTGTTGTATTTATTAAGGAAGGCTATGACTATTTTTCCAACAAATTGTGGCCCATTATCGATCTGAATCAGGTGTGGGCATCCAAACCGTGTGTGGATATGTTCCTAGATAAAAGAGATGACCTCTTCTTCTCTAGTTCGGCAGAGTGGAACTGCTTCCACCCATTTTGTAAAATAATTTATAGCTACGAGTGCGTATCATAGGTTACCTGGAGTATTAGGAAATTCTCCGACGAGATTGAGCACTCGCCGCTTGAATGGCCAGAAAACCTTGCTTGCATGTAGTTTGAGCGCAAGGGTGCAGATCAAGTGTCCATATCGTTGACATGTGTCGTATTTGCGTGAGTACTCTTTTGCTTGCTTGTATTTACTTGGCCAGAATACTCCTTGTGTAATTACTCTGTTAGCGAGTGGCCGACCTACGGTATGGGAGCCACAAGTTCCTTCATGTAAATCTATTAGCATTCCGTCTGCTTTCTTCCTAGAGAGGCACTTAAGATAAGGCCTCGTGATTGAACAACGATATAAAAAACTACTTTGAACTGTATAGCGCTTCGGGCGATCAACTGCCAGTGCTCTTTCAGATCTGTTGGTAGGGGCCCATCGCATTCGTTCCTTATAGGCCGAGGTAGGCAATAAAGGGCTAATCGTCGTCTTCCTCTTTATTGTCCCCAGTGTTGATCGTGCACATAGAATGGTGATCAATACTGGGGGTTGATATCACTTCGATCTGTAGATACCTGGCTTCTGTACCCAAGACCCCAGCTAGATATGCCAAGGAATTGGCGTGTCTGTTTTTACCACGAGGTAGATAGTCGAGAGTTACTTTCGTAAATCTACTCATCCTGTCGGCAACGAGGGCTACATACTCGATCATCTTACCATTTTTCTTATAATCTTCAAAGTAATGGTGGATGATGAGCAGAGAATCTGTGCAGACTGAGAGCTATGGGATGCCGAGCTCGAGTGCGAGGTCGAGTCCATGAATAAGATCTTCATATTCGGTGACATTGTTGGAGGCCTTAAAATCCAAGCGGATTGATTTCTCAATTCTGTCGTTGGAAGGGGTAATCAATATGATACCAATTTCTGACCATGTGAGCCTTGTTAAGTCATCTGTAAGAAGTCTACACCATTTCTTTGTAACCCATGTGAGCTTGTTCATTAAATGCTTTGGAGGGTGGATCATTTGTAATTTCTTTTATAAGGTCGGGATTGTACTCCTCCCAATCGGGATCTTCTACTAGAAAATTCGTGAGAAAATCGACAACGACCTGACTCTTCTCTGAATGTCATTGTTCAAACTTGATATCATGTTCTCCCAAACTAACTGACCATTGTTGCACTCTTCTAGATTTCTCTTTTTTGGACAAAACTTCCAGGAGTAGGTAGTTTATCATGACTTTTACTGAATGAGCTTGGAAGTAGTGTTTAAGTTTCAGTAAAGTGTAAATAAGAGTAAGAAGGAGTCTCCCAATTTTAGAATACCTCGATTCCACTAGAGTAGGAATTTTACTGATAAAGTAGACTGGCTTTTAGATCCTCCCTTCAAGTCGAATGAGAACCGAGCTGATAGAAGTATTTGTAACTGCCAGGTAGATGATTAGTTCCTCATTATCTAACGGGGTGCTCATGATTGGAGACTTCCCCAAATAGGTTTTGAGTTTTTGAAAAACTGCATCGCATTCTGATGTCCATTGGTTCTCTATATTGGGCAGAACTTTTTCTCGTTTGGTACAATCGCTGAGTAGTAGGAATAACCAACAACAGTAATCTAAAGATTTTAAAACAAATCGGTTGATACCGGTAAACTTGTCGGCGAGTTTTGTACGTCCTTCATTATCTTTGGAGATGGCATATTGAGGAGAGATCAAATTTGATCTGGATCGGCCTCAATCCCCTTCTTATTGATGAGATGGCCAAGGAATCGGCCTGAATGTACTCTGAATTGACACTTATCAGGATTGATAATCATCCTGTAAGATTATAGAATGTCGAATATTGTGGTGAGATTTAAGATGTAGTTATTTGACTGTATGCTCTTGCACAAGAGATCATCAATGTAGACTTCTATGATTTTCCCAAGATGTGCCTTGAACATAGTAGTTATTAACCATTGATAAGTTGTACCTGCCTTTTTTATTCTAAAGGGCATGACTTTGTAGCAGTAATGTCCTTTTTCAATGATGAAAGTGGTATTTTCTTCATCTTCTTCCAAGAGAGGAATCTGATTGTATCTAGAAGCAGCGTCCATCACTAATAGGAGTTCATGACTTGCCGTGGAATCAAGAATTTGATGGATGATGGGAAGAGGTAAAATGCCATTTAGAGTGTGTTTGTTTAGATTGGTGAAATCTACACAAACTCGAACCTTTCCGTTCTTCTTTGGAACAGCAACGATGTTGGATATCCAATCTGGATACTTAGCTTTTTGAATGAATGTCACTTTGATCAATTTCTCAATCTCAATGTTGACTTCATCTCGAAGATGAGGTGAGAGTCATCGTTGTTTTTGTTTGACCACCGTAGCGTTGATGTTGATGGCCAATTTGTAACATGCCTTGGTCGGATCGACCCCAAGCATCTCTTCGAAAGTTCATGCAAAGATGTCTTGATTCAGTCATAAGAATTATATGAGAGCATCATTATCGTGCTGGACCAGCTTAGTACTAATGAAAGTACCTCTGTTAGGTCTATCAATGTTGATGTATTTTGTAGGCTCTTTTGTGGAAGGATGATCAACGATTATACTAGGTTTTTGTAATTGCTATGCAGCGTATCTGTCTGAGGTATCTAGAATGGCAGAGACGGCATTCTCACAAGCTTTGGAAAGCTTTTGGCTGCCCTTGATTTCATAGATGCCATCATTGTGTTTGAAACGGAGTGCTTAATGATAAGTAGAAGCGATTACTTCCATGTTGTGAATCCAGCAACGACCAATAATCCCGAGATAACCAGATTTGGCACTAATGACATAAAAGGAGACGTCGATTGTGGCTAGTCCAACGGTGATAGATAAGATGATCTTACCTACTCGCTCTTCTTTGGAACCATTGAAGCCATTGATAATGGTATCGCTAGGAATAACTTGATCGGCCAATCCCATCTGGTCGATTGTGCTCTGAAAGAGAATCTCAATACCGCTTCAAGTATCGATCATCATTGTATACATGACAAACTTCTTCATCTTGAGCATTATGACTAGCACATCATGATATAGAAATTTTACATGACTAATGTCGCATTCTTTGAATGAGATCACAAGCCGACGATTGCTCAACTAAGGTAGAAGCTTGGCTTCTTTATCAAGAGGTGTAAGATCGCAACATTCTGAGAGTTTCCTGTGCTTGGATCTGCAAGAGTTGCTGATCTGATGAATCTCGACCATGTTGTTGTGGTACATATAGTAGAGATCTTTCTCCTCAGCTTGATCTTTGATCTAGACTACTTTGAGCTACTTCTTATAGATGGCATCCTTACATGATTCCAAGTCGATAATGTATTCGTACATTCATCCCACTTTGAAAATAAAATCTAGCAACTTCTATAAAGCATAGCAATTTTCAGTAGCATATTGATTTACCTTTTGATGCATGCAGTACGGGCGGCTTTTGATTGGTTCTAATGGTTAATATGGACGGTATAGCTTGTCCTTCGACAGAATTGGAAAAATTGTGGAGATTCGGACATTCATCTTAGGGAGGACCGATTTGAGTGATGTACCGTCTTTTTAAGGGTTGCCAGTGGTGCCCGTAGAGCATTTTTGATCACCCTGATCCTCCTTCGGTTCAGTGCTTCATTCTATAGCTGGACCTTTAGTGGCTAGAATAGATTTAGAAGATTTATACCTTTTGGACATCATCCTTTCCAGGTTGAAATAACCATTGACCTCGGTGATCATATCTTCCAAGGTCGTTGGATTGTTTAAGAAGAGGTGCTTTTTGGCCTTGTAGTCGAGCTGGAGCGCGTTGGTGAAAGCACTAAGAGGTATTTTTTGATCGAGATTATCTATTTTTTGCGTGAGCCCCAAAAACAATTCATCAAGACGTATGCTCACGATAAAGACAAAGATGATAATTTATATTCTCTTAAGAGTAATAAGAGAATATAAATTATCACCTTTGTCTTTATCGTGAGCATACGTCTTGATGAATTATTTTTGCAGCTAATTGAATGTGAATATGGAATCTTTAGGTAAAGAGTAGAACCACCGGAGTGGTTCCCCCAATAGACCCGTTGTGACCAGACGACAGAAAATATGGTTGAGATTGGAGTACAATCCCAATGAATTATGGTATTGTTGAATGCGCTCCTTTGGATTGGTGCCCTTGTATTTATGAATTTTCAGAGTATGGAAACCTTTTTGTACTTTCATATAGAATAGTTCTTTGGCAATCGGACTTCCTTATATTTTGGTAAGGTCATCTGTAGTGCCTAGAACTTGCGCTTCAATCAACTCCTTGATGCGTTGATCAATATGTTCTTGTATGACGTATTAACGTATTGCTTGAGTGGCTTGGCAAGGTGGTTGAAGATTATGAGTACCGGTGCCTTCACTTAAACGATCACGTGCTGGAATTAGAGGTGGAAGTCATTACGCTTCCTCTTGATGCTTGGAAGTTTGGGGACCACTGCTGATATCAGACTAAACTTAACCTCCCAAATAAATGGAAGGTTGAGGTTCATGCTAAACATTTCTGGAAATAACTTTGCTAGTGGCTCCTCGAGGTCCCAATCTTTTTTCGCGCAGAAACCCAGGAGGTCCTTAGAATTTGATTGTGATCTCTGATGTGGGGAGCCTGTTAAGTATCCTACAAGGCCTGTAATACAATTTGTATGGTTATCATCTGATCTTCATGTCGTTTAAATGCTGTCAAGCGAGCTTGTCGCTCTAGTTCGAGTTCCTTCTCTCAAAGCTCTTGGTCAGGAGTTAACTGACGCTCGGGCTCATTACGTTTCTCTGTTTCAGCGTGAAGATTCACCTGTAGTTTTGTAAGCTATTCTGACTTAACTGAGAGATCGTGCTGGATTACTGCTGTTGGTCGTCTAGAAGTTACCATGATTGGAGATTAATAATAGAGTGAATGTATATATATATATATGCCTTAGGATATCGTGGAAATGTCTTCTTTCCTACAGACGGCACAAAATGTAATGGCCTAATTCCGTTAGCTTAAAATGGCTCAGAATTAGCTCTTATACCAATGTACCTGTGACGAAAACCAATGTAAAGCAAGAAATTACACGGGTAATTTAGCGTGGAGAACCTTTGAATAGGTAAAAAAACCATGACCTCGAGTTGGGGGTTTTGTAACAGTTATTTTTATGCTTGAGGTTGATATCTTATTACAAGTGATCTCTCGAACTATGAATATTTGACCTTGTAAATAAAAGGTTTTGCTTTGTGATCTTTTTTCCATGTCCTCGTCTCTTCTGGAACTTTTTCTTTATATAGGCTTTACCCGCAGCTTGTTATCATGCTGAAGCATGTTCTCCGAATAATGAGGTAAGTGGTGGTTGACTGAGTAACTCTTGAGTTCGTGGGAGACAGTTTTCTTTGACTTGTTCATGTTCTTTTGTTATGCTTCATATACGTTCTTTATCAGTTTATGGTGTAAGTGTCAATGTTGACTGTTCATGTCACGTGTAAAATGTGTAAATCTTATATGGAGGTAGTTCGAATTGGGTTAGGTCGTAGGGTAAGCCCTTCCACTGTGTCTTTCTACCAAATGGTTCCAAGTTATTTACTAAACTAAGAAGTAGCTTTAGCTGGTGTTGTCGTACTTCCGCAATGACAATTTCCATTACCTTATAAACGGGCTTATCGAAGCTTTTCTTTTCTTTTCTTTTTTTAAATAAATAATTTTCTTCATTAAAAAGAGTAGTTTGGCTTACAAACACAATAGAATTGTATATACACTAGGTCAACCTACTAGCTAAATACGGCGTTTTTATATACACTTATCTATTTTTAATCTCCCTGCCAAAATCTGATCCTTTTTTCTTTACAGATAGAATTGCAACACACTTCCAATGTATCAACAAAGCATTTATACAGCCACAACCAGCAATAACTCATTACTGCAAATTCTAAGGGTTCTGTAAAGT
Organism: Kingdonia uniflora; assembly: GCA_014058105.1. Classification (NCBI taxonomy): domain Eukaryota; kingdom Viridiplantae; phylum Streptophyta; class Magnoliopsida; order Ranunculales; family Circaeasteraceae; genus Kingdonia; species Kingdonia uniflora. The sequence continues at coordinate 2,952,276 of JACGCM010000926.1, read as the reverse complement.
TCTTCAATCTCAACTTAACATGCAGGTGGAAAATCCAAAAGACAGAGAAGACTTTCAAGTAAATATATTGAACATAGGAACACTTTTCTATTTGGTAGCATGCCAATTCTGTGCAAACATAGCATCGACTGATAGATCAACTTTGAGAAAGTTTACTCCAAGGAAAGGTTTAGACATGCAGTTTACAACAACAAAACTAAAATATCCTCATAAATCAAACAAACTAAAAATTATGTACCTTATCCTCTCACTTCACAAATGGGTTAAAATGCACTCCTACCCCAACATGATCCGCAACTCGAGTAATCAAACACATGCCCAAGAACCTAATCAGCACAAAAATTAAAATATAACTAATACAAAAGTTTTCATCATAAGTAAAAGTTAGAGTAAAAGGGAAAAGTAAGCATCATTTCTACCCCATTGAGGTGCAGTATCCGCGATGCGTAAGAATCACTATTTATTTTCAAGTTCTACATTGTACAAACCAATCACTCAATAAACGTGAATCACCCCATAACATTTTTTTTAGTAAAAAGTTAAGATTTTTTTATATATGTTGAATCATAAGGTACAAGATACTTACAAACCGTGGACAAATATGCCCATAAGCGTTCAAAAAAAAGTTGAATCACACCTCTATTCGAATAGACTAAAAGTCTATTCGAATAAAATAATGTGTATTCAAATAGATATTTGGTCTATTCGAATAAACCATCTCTGCCTAAAATGTATTTGAACAAAGCTAGTTCTATTCGAATAAAATCACTCAATCAAGAGTATATTCGAACAGGAAAAGTTCTATTCGAATAAAATTACTCAGTCAAGTGTGTATTTGAACAGGAAAGTGCTATTCGAATACAGAATGCAAGAATATGTCTTGATCAGCAAAATCTATAGTACTTAGTATGAGGGCCTTCAATTCATGTCAGAAACTCCAATCTACCCTCAACCCATTCCTCAAAAGGTAGGTTAGCTCTGGAGCCTCTCTTAGCCGTGGTGTCTGCCGAGAAATTTATCTCTCCAGGTTGAGTAGAAGCGGATTGATTGTATGGATGTATGTAGGTGCCTCCACTTACTTCGGAACTTCCAAGGTATCTTAGTTGCAGTAAAAGCATTGATGGTTGCCGAGGAGTCCAACACTATCCACAGAGTATTCCAGCCTCTATGTAGTGCTTTTTCTACCCCGTCGACTATAGCTTGAACTTCTGCCATGTAGTTAGTGGTTGAACCCACTACTTTACTAAGGGTTCCCAAAACTCTGCCCTCTCAGTCTCTATATACTACTCCAATCCCAGACGGTCTAGGGTTTCCCAATGCTGAGCAATCACAGCACAGCTTAACCTCTCTGATGTTCGGCAGATTCCATCTGCAGCTACGAATGGATGGAGCGTTCCCCATTTTACAGTTGACCGATAGCTCTTTTACCACCTGTAGTTTGAAGGTTGTGTTGTACATGCTATTTGAAGATAGTTTGGCGCAGTTGGATATGTCCCCTAGAACCTTATTTTGCATCTCTCTAATGGGCAGCTTCCTTTCGTCGAATCTGATTTTCTTTCTCGAGTTCCAAAGCCATCGACAGATTACGAACACCATAGTAATCCATAAGTCATTGAGGTATGAGCTATGCTTCTTGCATTTCTCCAGAGTATTTTTCCAGCCTTCCATACCATAAATAGCATCAAGTTGGAAAGCATTTGTAGCCCAGCACCATAGTACTTTGGCCATGGGACATTCGAAGAATAGGTGGTCTTCCATTTTGGCATTGGTACCACAGTGAATGCACACTGAGAATATCTGTATTCCTTTCCTCTGCATTATCTCATCAGTGGGGATGATTTGGTTCATTAATCTCCACGCAAACCCACTTAGACTCAGATGTAAACACTTCCTCCATGTATATCTCCACCACCAAGCTGTGTCTAATCGTTTCCTGGTACATTCAAATACATTTTTAACTGAGAAATCACCATGAACATCCGGTTTCCAGATCTGAATATCCTCCACACTCGGGTTGTAAGGAATATTAGTCATGTTTATTCCCATAGCCAAGAAGGCTAGAGAGATATCAGGAGAAAAGTTTCATCCATCCGTATTTATGAAATCACTAACCCTAGCTGTACACTTCTACCATAGGTGGTGAAGGAGATCAATATGTTCTCGTAAAGAGATGTCTGATGCCCAAAAGTTTCTCCAGGAGTCGATCTTCGTACCTTTTTCGATTATCCATCCTATAAAAGGTTTGGTAATGCCTTTCGCATGTTTAATACCCGGCCAGACAGAAGATTGTTTATGGTACTGAATGCTTTCACCACTAGTAGTATGGAATTTAGCATATAAGAGTTGAGCCCAAGTCTTTTCTCTTTGAGTGAAAATTCAATTCAGCTTGCATAGCATAGCATTATTCACCTTTCTCAAGCTTCGTATACCCAGACCACCTTCATTGAACAGTGTACAGAGTTTTTGCCATCTCAAAGTAATTCCCTTTCTCTTTGTAGAATCCCTAGTCCAGATAAAGTCGAATGATGGAATCTCCTTCTTTAATTAAGGAGTGAGGCCATTTGTAGATGACCATATTGTAAATGGGGATGCTATTAAGATAGATTTGGCAAGGACTATTCTCCCTTGAAATGATAGCATTCTTCCATTCCAACTATTCTCTCTCTTCCAAAAAATTTCCACCAGGGGGTACTTTTGGATATCCTTCCTTGTATCAGTGGTATGCCAAGGTAGGTCTCTGGAAATGCTCCCTCCCTAAACCCTAACATGTTGATCACATCTCTTCGTTTATGATTAGGAATATGACCAAGAAAAATCTTGTTTTTCTCAACGCTAACCACCTGCCCAGATGCTTGTTGGTAGGCTTTAAGGATTTTTTGTAAATTCCTTAAGCACTTGGCATTACCGTTAACAAACAGAAAAATGTCGTCAGCAAAAAATAGGGAAGTAGGGCCTTCGATACCTTTAATCTTGACAATGGGATTAATTTTTCCTTGATCCGCAAGAAACTTAAGATTAAAGCTCAGAATATCTTTAACAATAGCAAATAGCAGCGAAGAGAGTGGATCACCTTGTTTAAGGCCCCAAGAAGCCTTGAGGTATCCAGAATGGCTACCGTTGATTGAAACTGATATCATCCCGGTATTAATAATAGTATGGATCCAATTGCAGAAGGTGTTCCAGAACCCCAGAAACTGAAGAGCTTTGAGCAGGAAATCCCAACTCATAATATCATAAGCTTGGGTAATATCCAGCTTTAACGCAACATTGCCACCAATTCTTTTAATCCCCATCTCATTCACCATCTCAGAAGCCATGCAAATATTACTCTGAATGCTTCTCTTAGGTATGAACACACTTTGCTCCTTAGACACAATTCGCGACGCAATCGAAGAGAATCTTGTAGCATAAATCTTGGTAATGAGTTTAAAAATAAAGTTACTCAGGCATATAGGCTTGTAGTCCTTCACCCAAGATGGTTTCTATATTTTAGGGATCAGAACAATGAGGAGTTTAAGTTTACGGGAAGAAATCCATCCCTGAAGAAAGACGAGGTACCCATCGCAACATCCTCCCCAATAATATCCCAATAGGTCCTAAAGAATGCTCCTAAAAACCCATCCGGCCCTAGAGAGCTCTCTTCGTCCAGAGAGAATACAGTATCTCAGACTTCCTCCTCATTCGAAATACCAGAGAGACTAGTATTTTCTTCCTGCGAAACCAAAACTCATTATGGGTAAACAGTTTAGGGCAATCCATGACCTAATGTCGTGCAAACTTTTCCGCATAGTAGTTTACAATGTAATCTTTAATGTAATCCTGATTAGATATCACTGCCCCATACTGATCCTTAATTTCCATAATGTAAGTCTTGGCCATTTTCATTTGAGTGGCCTGGTGAAAATATGCAGTATTGTGATCCTAAGCAAATAGCCATTTAACCCGCGATCGTTGGCTCCAATCTTCCTCGTCCTCCTCAATCTGTTCTAGCTCTTTTGTTTTGGTAAGCATCTGCATATAAAGGATATCATCTATTTCATCATCCTCTTGCCGGATCTAAAGTTGCAATATCTCTCACTTTAATTCCTTCTTGTTGTGGACGGTATTATCAAGGGCCTGCTTTTTCCAATATTTAATCTCCACTTTCAGTCTCTGCAATTTCATCATGATTTTGAATTAAGGAGCGGCAGAGAGAGGCTGATTCCAGTAATTCTCAACCATTACTCCAAGATTACAAATAATGGAAAGGTAAGTTACTCAGTTTAGCTATATCATTGCACTCACCAAAAAGAAGAGAGTAATCAGACTTAGTTCGGGGAAACACATTTACCTTCCAGTTGCGGAATTTGTCATTCCAGCTATCATTAATAAGACTTCTATCCAGCACACTCAATATTCTAATCACCCCTTTTTGACCATTGCACCAGGTAAAATCACCCCATAACTCAAATTCACTTAAAGTAAAAGAAAAAATAATAATAGTTACATGAGAGTGCCACTGAAGAGGATCAGAAATGCCAAACAGCATGTAATTTTGCATGGGTTTCTAAAAAAAACACCCTAAATATCATAAATTAGAAATAGATTGAGCAAACCAAAGATACTCAAAGAGCTTAAATGAAAGAACAATGTGTACCTTATTGTTGCAAGAAAAATGAGTCGTAAGCACATTAGAACTGCGCTGAGGGAGATAAATTGATTAGGGGACTCAAGAGCTCTAATTCCTTCTCCATTTTCCTTATTTAATTGGTTAAAATGCATTGGCTGAGTAAGAATGGTGATCACAAGAGGTTATACCATCACCAAAAAACTTCTACTCTAACTGCTTCAGCTCTATCTTTCCTGAACGTGCATCATACATTGCCACAGAAGGATCAGACAGTGTAATCAGAAATCAAACAATGTTAAATTAAAAATCATGAAATCACTCAATATCAAGTAACAAAAACAAAATCAAATCAAATCTTTCAAGATCAGAAGAACTAACAAATTGGATATCCAAGATTTAAATTGCATCTCAGATACCACTACGATGCAGCAACAGAGCCTCTGAGATCCTTCAAAACTACAACTTCATATCAAATCTCCACTCGAGGGCAATTTCCAAGAGAAACTTAGGGTTTGAGATTGTAAAAGTTACTTGCAGATCGAGTAAAATAACACTCAATTAGAGAAGCAACAAATCTTCATAAATTGTAAAATTGATTAAGAAAACTAAAATCTAAAATCGATGGGAAACCTAAAATTGTGAAATTAAAAACCCTAGAGTTTGCTTTGTTGGAGAAGCCTGTAGCTACTAATATTTAAGAGTCAATTCAAACTGTTGAGTTGAACTAAAAAAAATTAGAATTACCAGGGATACTTCACTAATTTGCCACATAATATGTTTGGTTCAAGTATACTATGGATCATATCTGTGGCAATTTCCAAAATAGACTGTGGTAATTTCTTAATTTTGATGTAGTGTCCCATGTGTACTGGAGTAGCCTTTTTATCCTCCCCAAAATGGTTATTTGCAGTAGAATATATCCAAACAAACGTGTACAAGATGGGGGAAAACCAAGTATGCCATACTCTGGTCCATATCACTAGAGCATATGCATAAGGTTTCACTACTAACATAAAGAAATACAAAAGAAAGTAATCAAAAAAAAATTACTCATCAGGACCAATTCATTTGAACGAGTCCATAGTCGTTCGAACAACATGAGCAAAGTCTCGTTCGAACGACCTCCACGATCGCTCGAACGAATCTTGAAAACCTAGAAATTGTCATCTTTCTTGACAAAATAGATTGCGGTTTTGAGATTAACGTCCAAGTCGTTCGAACGACTTCCAAGTTAGTTCAAACGAACTGTTAAAATTTGCCTTCCAACTTGTCGTTTGTCTCGACAATTTGTAAAATATACCCATTTCGGTCGAACGGCCTCCTACTTCATTTGAACGACTTTCCACTGGTAATGAATATTCATCCAGATCAGCATGATATCCTGACTCTGAAGTAGTCTGTGACATGGTCTTCAATATTGTAAGTACTCTGGTCTACCATTTGTCCAATCTTTTGTTGGTTGGTTTGGGTCTGACCCTCTCCTTGCAAATCTGCCGGGAAGTTGCATTCCCTCCATACATGGCTGAATCGGATTTGTAGAAGGTGGGGGATGATTAGTTCCCAAGCAATTTTAAGCGTACAGGGTATTTTATCATTGATGAAAGCTTTAATTGCAGCAATCGAGTTGGATACTACCCACACTCTTCTCGACCCTTGTGTTACAGCTTTCTGAGCTCCTGATATGATTGATGTAATCTCAACAATGAAGTTTGTAGCTTGCCCAATGGATTTACTGTATGTGCCCATGACTTCCCATTTATTGTTCCTGTAAATAATGCATATGCCTGCTTTACCGAGATTGCCTAAAGCTGATCCATCACAACAGATTTTTACCTCATCTTGATTAGGAAACCACCATTTTGCACTGAACATTAAGCTCCTTGATGATCCTGAGGTCCTGAATGGTGTTGTTCATTATATTTTTGGAGAGGAAAGAGGCATCTGCAACGTCAGTCAGGATGTGCAGCGCAGTTTGCTGGGTAGGGGTTTTGTCTCAATCAAACCGCCATTTGTTTCTAGCTCTCCAAATGCTGTTACAGGTTACAAAAACCATGGCCACCCAGAGATCAGAAATGTATGGACTAGATGTTTTACCTCTCTCTAGTATGGTTCTCCAGTTGTCTGATGGGGTGATAGGTGCATACATTTGGTAAGAAATTCAATCCCATTTGTTGGAAGAGTGTGTGTTATTCCAAAGAAGAAGGTGGTCTTGGTATTAATGACCTAGAAACTTGGAATCTCTCAGTCGTCTTAAAACTTACTTGGAAAATGATTAGTAAGGATGACAATTTGTGGACTAAGTAGGGATGGGAGTGACACTCTATTTTAGAAAGATCATTGGCATCCCAAAGAATTTTACTTCATAAGTTTTGTCAAATTCTTCTTTCCTGAACCTTAATGCAACTGTCAGCAATATCATTCATCAGTTTCAATAGGCTATCCATAATCACCTTTCTACCTTGGCAATATTTTTGAAGATCTCCCTCCTATTGCTAAATCCCCAATGAGAGACAAAACCTTTTGGACAACTTCTTTAAAAGGTATTTTCATTATTATTGAGGTTATGAGGAGTCTAAGAGAAAGGAAGGAGGAAGTCAGATGGGCAGGGGTGTGTTGGTCAAGGCATAACATACTCAGACAAGGCTTTACAAACTGGATGCTTCTCGAAGACATTCTAGCTACACAAGACAGACTGGTGCAAAGGCATATTTTGGCTAACTCTCTTTGATATATTTGTAAAGCTGCAGAGGAAGCTCTAGTCACATTTTCATGGGATGCATCAATTGAGATCTAGGTAGCTACTCTCTCCTCTCAGACAAGAACGATACGCAGAAATCGTTATTTCAAGTAGTAAATCAACAAAGAACAATATAAAGGACACAAAGACTTTCTCGGATGAGGGAAGTGGAAAACCTTTGAGGATGAAAAAACCACTCCCCACGAATAATTTACTATGATATCAAATAGGTTACAATGATCTCTCAAGCTTCTCAAGCTTTTAATGGAGTCTCTTCAAACCCTAGCCTCTCTAAGATTAAACTCACACAAGATGATAGTCTAAATAAATAAACTAAGTCCTCTTTATATACTAGAGAACTAAAATACGAGTGGAACGGATCTCGAGGCAAACCCAATAACTCATAATAACATCTAAAGTAAATCTATGTCAAGCTCGTTCGAACGGCATCCAAGCCCGTTCGAACGACTTTGCGATAATTAGTCTTCAGCCCTATAAACATAACAACTCGCTCGAACGACATCCAAGTTCGTTCGAACGAGATGGGCCCCTGGCCTAAAATTTAAGGGAGTAGGAAAAAGATCATTCGAACGACTTTGAAGCTCGTTCGAACGACTCGCTTGAACGACTTCCTTCTTTATTCGAACGACTTCGACAATTTCCTTATTTCTTCGACAATCCTTAGTTCGAGTTCACACCCAAAAATATCCTACTTAAAATCGAATCCCGTAACCCATCTTCGAATCTACAAATGAATTTCTCGGACAACCTGGACCTTCAATCTTGAAGACCCACAGAAGTTGCACATGTTGTCAACTTCTAAAAAGTCACCACATTTGTAAACATATCGGTCGGATTCACATTAGTGTGAATCTTCACAAGCTTCAACACACCGTCCTCGAGGAGCGAGCAAATATAGTGATAATGAATATCAATGTGTTTGGTCCTCGAGTGAAAAACTAAATTCTTCGTTAAGTGTATAGCGTTTTGACTATCACTATACAACTTAGGAGAAAATTGTTATCTACCAAGCTCTTTCATCAACCCTTTTAGCCAAGCCATATTTTTGCATGCTTCTGTAGCTACAACATATTTTGCATCCATCGTAGACAAAGCTATAATCTTCGGTAACCTCGAAACCCATGAAACTGTACCACATCCCAATGAAAAAGCGAAACCACTAGTGTTATTCTGCCTATTAATGTCACCCGTCATATCAAAATCAACAAAACCCTGTAAACATATCTAAGAACCCCCATAACATAATACCATATCTTGAGTCCCATTTAGATACCTCAGTATCTATTTCACAACTTTCTAATGCTTCTGGCCTGGATTACTTATATACCTACTAACAACTCTCACTGCTTGGGAAATATCTGGCCTCGTACAAATCATAGCGCAAGTTAGGCTACCAACCGCGAATTGATAAGGAACCTTCCGCATCTCATCGCGATCCTTCTGCATCTTCGGACAACAATCCTTTGATAATTTGAAGTGACCTCCTTATGGTGTACTAACAACCTTAGCATCATCCATGTTAAACCGCTTCAGTACTTTGCCGTTGTACTCAGCTTGAGACAACTTCAATTCTCGCCGCTTTCTGTTCCTTGTGGCATGCATAGCAAAAACTTGTTTCGTCACACCCAAGTCAGTCATAGAAAACTCCTGGGATAACAGTTCCTTTAACTTAACTATCTCTCACATATCAGCACTTGCTACCAACATATCATCTACATAAAAAAGTAAAATGATATACGAGTTCCTCGTATTCTTTATAAAATAACAGTGATCTGCATTGCTCTTCAAATAGCCATTTCTGGATATGAACTGTTCAAACTCCAAATACCACTGTCTCGGCGCTTGTTTCAAACCGTATAAACTTTTCGTAAGCCTACACACAAGATCTTATTTCCTCTTAACCGAATACCCTTCTGGCTGCTTCATATAAATTTCTTCATCAAGGTTACCGTGAAGAAATGATGCCTTGACATCAAGTTGCTCAAGATGCATATCTTCAACAGCAATTATATTCATTACAACCTGAATAGTAGACATCTTCACAACAGGAGCAAAAATCTCACCAAAATCAACATCTTCTTTCTGCTGAAGGCCCATCACCATAACTCTAGCCTTGAATCTTCTTGAACCGTCAGATTCCTGTTTTAGTTTGTATACCCACTTGTTGTGCAATGCTCTCTTCCTCTTCGGTAACCGAACTAAATCCCAAGTTCGATTAACTGAAAATGACTGTATCTTATCATCCAAAGAAAGCTCCCACTTTCTCTTGGCTTCCACATCTAAAGCCTCCTTATAACTTTCAAGTTCACCACCATCTGTAAGTAACAAGTGATTTAAGGAATTAATGTACCTTGCCAGAATTCTTGCAACTCTCGGCTCCTTTCGAAGTACTATTGGAATGTCTAGATCATTAGGTTCCTCATTTTAATCTGTTGCATCGGACTCAACAATGACTTCTTCATCATCCTCTCGAGAGGGTTCATCATCTTCAATGTCGACACTTTCCGCTACTTCACCTCGAATCCTTTCCTCATTGAATGTAATATTACGGCTCTGGATAACTTTTTGATTCTTCACATCCCAAAACTGTCACCCAAACTCATCACCACCGTATCTAATGAATATGCACTTCGTCTACTTTGTATCTGGCTTTGTCCTTGTATCTGAATTATCAAGCACATATGAGGTACAACTGAAAATAAGTAAGTGATTTAGGTTTACCTCTTTACTGGTCCATGCTTCTTCAAGAAGTCCAAAATTCAAAGCCGTTGAAGGCCCTCTATTAATCAAGTACGCCGCCGTACTTACCAGATCCGCCCAAAAACACTTTGGCAATCCAGCATTGAGTCTCATACTCCTTGCTCTTTCATTTATTATTTGGTTCATACGTTCTGCAATACCATTTTGTTGTGGTATTCCGGGAATAGTCTTATGTCTCCTAATCTCGTTTGATACGCAAAAGTCATCAAACTCATCACTACAGTATTCACCCCTGTTATCCAACCTAAGACACTTTAGTTTCAAACTGGTTTTATTTTCAACTAGAGTTCTCCACCTCTTAAATTTATCGAACACATCTTACTTATTCTTTACGAAGTAGACCTACAGTTTACGAGTAACATCATCGATAAAAGTAACGTAATATTGAGAACCACCAAGATAAGATACCTTGGTTAGCCCCCAAACATCCGTGTGTACAAGATCCAGCTTTCCAGGTTTCCTTGATCTTCTAGATAATTTGAAACTGACCTTCTTCTATTTCGCAAGAACACACTCTTCACAAAACTTGAGATCAACCTCAGTAAGATCCTGTAGCTTTCCATTTGTTACCATTATCTTCATCCCCTTTTCACTCATGTGACTGAGCTGTTTGTGCCACGTACTTGCATCAATCCCCAGAGTGGCCGTACAAATAGTGGAAATTGTACTTTGCGTTGTATACAACGTTCCTTGTCACAAGCCTCGAGCTACCAACATAGCTCCCTTTGTAACCTTCCAGAAGGTTACACCAAAGGTACTCACATAACCGCCATCATCCGCCAATTTTCTAACCAATATAAGGTTACCCCCCAATTTAAGTACAAGTCGCACATTCTGTAAAACCAACGTTCCCCCTGAAGGCAATAACAACCTAGCATTTACCTTTCCAGTAATATTGCGTACACTCTTATCTGCAAGAAAGACCGTACCGAAGTCGTCTTTGACAATATTAGTTAGAAAACCTACGTTCGCAGTAGAATAGAAAGAGGCGCCCGAATAAACAATCAAATATTCGTTAGCATCATCACACGATAATAGTAGAGCCTCGTCAGAACTAACCTCCTCAATAAGGTTCATTGTATCTTTCTTTTCATCATCAATCTTCTTAGAAGAAGAAGAGTTACAATCTCGCCTGAAGTGACCCTTCTTTCCACAAGTCCAATACACACGGGGCGACTTAGACTTTCCTCTTGACTGTGATCGACCGCTTCAACATACTGCCGTTTGAACTCGAAGAGGGTTTAGATGTTTTATGCCTATTATTTTCATTCATAATCAACGAGACTATAGTGTCAAATTTGATGTCTTCCTTCCCCGATGAGTTACTCACAGCTGTAATTAATCCTTCCCAGCTTTCTGGTATCTGCCCTAGAATAGCCTACACTCTCACCTCCTCAGTAAAAGTGATTTTAACAGATTCCAGTTGAGCATGTATGGTATTGAACTCACTGATGTGAGCTTGCACACTACCATTATCTTTCATCTTCAAAGTAAACAAGCACCGTAAAAGGTGTACCTTGTTTGCCCTGGACGGTTTCGAGTACATTTCGAATAACATCTCCATTAAACCCTTCATTGTCGTAGCTTTGGAAATCATGTGTAGAATCTGAGATGACAGCGCTAACCTAATGGTTCCAAGCACCTTGTGATCCAATTACGCCCACTTAGAAGCATCGTATTCTGCTGGCATCATCTCAACTCTACTCAGTAGATAAATTTAGATCCGTCTGATAGAGGTAATCTTCTATTTGTATCTTCCACACTCCAAAGTTTGATCCATTGAACTTCGTGATCTTCAACTTCTCCTGATCGGCCATCGCTCTGATACCAATTGTTGAGAATCGAGGTAGCTACTCTCTCCTCTCAGACAAGAACGATACGCAGAAATCGCCAACTCAAGTAGTAAATCAACAAATAACAATATAAAGGACACAAAGATTTTCCTGGAGGAGGGAAGTGGAAAACCCTTGCGGATGAAAAAATTACTCCCCACGAACAATTCACTATGATATCAAATAGGTTACAATGATCTCTCAATTTTCTCAAGTTTTTAATGGAGTCTCTTCATACCCTAGCCTCTCTAAGATTAAACTCACACAAGATGATAGTCTAAACAAATAAACTAAGTCTCATTTATATACTAAGGAAGTAAAATGCAAGTAGAACGGATCTCGAGGCAAACCCAATGACTCATAATAAAATCTAAAGCAAACCTATGCCAAGCTCGTTCGAACGGCATCCAAGCCCGTTCGAATGACTTTGCGATAATTGGTCTCCGGCCCTAGAAACATAACAACTTGTTTGAACGACATAAGCTCACTCAAACGAGATGGGATCCTGGGCCAAAATTCCAAGGAGTAGGAAAAAGGTTGTTCGAACGACTTTAAAGCTCGTTCGAACGACTTCCTACTTCGATCGAACGACTTCGACAATTTCCTGATTTCTTCGACAATCCTTAGTTCGAGTTTACACCCAACAACATCTTTACTAAAGGACTGTGGGAGAACTGTTGGGTATGAACTCGAATTGAAGAGATTTTCAAAGTTGGTAAATTGTCGAAGTCGTTCGAACGAGCTTAATAGTCGTCCGAACGAACTCATGTACTCCCTGGAATTTTGGCCTAAGAGTTAATCTCGTTCGAACGAGCTTGGATGTCATTCGAACGAGATATTATGTTTCTAGGGTTGGAGACCAACTATTGCAAAGTCGTTTGAACGAGCTTGGAGTCGTTCGAACGAGCTTCGCGTAGGTTTGCCTAAGATGTTAGAGTTATGCCTCGAGATCCGTACTACTTGTAGTTTTGGTCCTCTAGTATATAAAGAGGACTTAGGTTATTTTGTTAATCAATATTTTTTTGGTGAGTTTAACCTTAGAGAGACTAGGGTTTGAAGAGACTCCATTAAAGCTTGAGAAGCTTGAGAGATTATTGTTTTCATCCGCAAGGGTTTTCAACTTCCCTCATCTGGGAAAATTCTTCGTGTCCTTTTTTATATTGTTCTTGTTGATTTACTACTTGATTGGGCGATTTGTGCGTTCGTTCTTCAAAGGGAAGAGAGAGTAGCTACCTCGATTCTCAACAAGAACATCTTAAGAAAGAGCAAGCTATCTAGAATTAGTGGTTCTCTAGCTATTGAAATTGAGTGGATTTGCTCACTTCCCAAGAAAGACATTATGTACAGTCATTTGCCTTCAATGCTTTCATTGCTCATATTTGGAAGCCAAGGAACTTCAAAATCTTTCAGGATAAAGACTGTAATTCTGAAATAGTATTCAAAAACATCTGTGATGATATTTCAGATAAACTGAACATTACTCTTAAAGATTGTGAGGATACAATCAAGAATAGAGAAATCTGCAATAGCTGGAACATCAATCCAATCTTCATAAAGAAGCAACTAGAGTACTACACTTGGAAGTTGCCTTCAACAGGTGAAGTTGTTCTTAACATCTCTAATAGTGAACAAGGAGGGTATGGGGGTCTATGGAGAGACCATGCTGGAAACTCTCCAATTGCTTTTGCTAGGGAGAACAACCCCTAATACTGATACTTATCTGGAAATGTTTGCTATTGAAAGAGGGTTGGCCATTAACTGTGATTTGGGGTTCACTAAGGTTAGAATTGGCTCAATATCCATGCAGATGGCCCACTATATCAATGGGGATGCTGAACCTCGGTAGAACTGCTTTCTGCTTCTCCAATCTATCAGAAGATACTCTGAGAAGCTCGAGTCTTTTCAGATTGGCCATGTCTTTAGGGAGTGCAACCTCGGTGTTATCTCTCTTGCTTATTTTTGTACTGTAATTGGTGAAACCATTTTGGGGCAAGAAGTTTCTTAGATTGTAATGCCTTTCTTTTTGAGTAATATAGCTGGTTTTAGGGTCCTTGCCTAACCCCTCAGCAAAAATAAATAAATAGTATATCTGTTAAACTACTGCTGTCGCATTGCATCAGATAATCTAAAGTGCTCCTACATACTTGAACATCCATTTTTATCTTTTAACTCCTTGCTTCAACTTCTTGTAAAGAAACACCAATGGTTTGGTCTAACTGGATAGTACCATAGCTGCAGGAGAAGCCAGTAAGCCACACCTCTGACTTGAAGAGAAAAAGGGAGAGGGATGGATCGCTCTCAACGTTTGAAATTCAGATCTATCCAAGAATTGTTTTCAACGTTGAAAGAAATATGAAAGTTGTAATATAAAGCGCTGGATGTCCAAACTCCAAATGGAATGCACAAGGTCACATATTCAATGCCCGGATGAGGGTCTCCTATCCCATTTGGACTGCTTTGGGATTTTCTTCACCTCGTGTATTTTTTTACGCCCATCGGGTATCGGCTAAGTATTCACTTTTAAGCGTCCCAGACAATGCAGCTGTGATGTCCAAGACTTCGATAAATAAAATGTTAGGTGGTGTTTGTTTTTAAGTTCTCAACTGCTGAAAAAAAAAATTAGCTTGTTCCAACTGCTGAAATTGTTTTCAGCACTTCAAAGAAGCAAAACAAACACCACCTCCTATCCCATTTGGGTTCACTGGACTGCTTTGGGATTTTCTTCACCTCGTGCATTTTTTCCGCCCATCAGACATCGGCTAAGTACTCACTTTTAGGCGTCGCAGACAATGCAGCTGTGATGTCCAAGACTTTGATAAATAAAATGTTAGATGTGACCTTCATGTCCTACCTTGCAGCACAGGCATCTGAGCACCGCAACTTTAGCTTATTTCTCCTGTTTGGGCAACCAGTTTTTTTAAGAACCTATAACCGTTACACCTTTCAAAGCCTATTTGGGGGTAAAGGCATATTTAGGCCAACTGCCTGCGGCAAGTGTGAATTTGCCTTTAATAATGACAAATAATTTTCTAACACATACGTAAGCCATGACAAATAATTTTGGACATAAAGGGCCATGGCACACTATCAAAACTTATCACATATATATTACCACCTCCAAAAGCCACCCATTTCCTACCTTGGTATCTTCTTCATCTTTCTTTGTGGTGCACTCTGAAACTCGTTCAAAAACTCCTGCATACACTTAGTCCCTCACCTTCTCTAATAAGATAGGAATGGGAGAAACTCTGGTTGTTTCCCTTATAATTTGCGCAGTTTCTGTAATTTTATGGGCAGTGAAGGTTTTGTACACAATATGGTGGACACCGAAGAAACTTGAGAGTGCACTGAGAAAACAAGGGATTGAAGGTCCTGCATACAAGCTGTTCTTTGGAAATATGAAAGAAAACTTTGGAATGGTCAAAGAAGCACAGTCTAAACCGATTAATCTTTCACATAATATCGCTCCACGCATTCTCCCTTTTGCTCTTCAAACAGTCGAGAAATATGGTATGGAAGCTTATTATTTAGTTTCTTTAAGAAATTTATTGTTTTGGTAAAGGTTTATATAAGTTTGTGTAATACTAGTGGTGGTGGTGTAGAAGCTCATGGCAATACAAAAAATTCGAAATAATAATCTTGACAGACTAGGCCCCGGTTACTTAGTCGGAAATAGTTGCATTTTAAAGATAATTGAACATATAAGTTAACTGATGAGACAGACTTATATGATATCTATGACTGAATTGTTTCTCAGGTAAGCTATCTGTTATTTGGTACGGAGCGATTCCGAGGGTAACCATAATGGAACCAGATCTCATAAGAGATGTATTATCAAACAAGTTTGGACATTTTCCCAAATCCAAATCTAACCCTCTTGTAAGGTATTTTGCAACTGGGCTTGCAAGCTACCATGGTGAACAATGGGCAAAGCACAGAAGGATTCTAAACCCAGCTTTCCATCAAGAGAAGTTAAAGGTGAATTCTTCTCACTTGCGGTCTTGTTCCCAAAAAAAAATCTCCTAAAGCTAATGGTTGCATTACATAAAACTTACTGTGTTTCGTTTATTAGCGGATGTTACCGGCATTTTATACCAGCTGTAGTGAGTTAGTAAGCAAATGGGACACATTGATCACAGCAGAGGAAGGGTCATGTGAATTGGACGTTTGGCCAGAACTCCAGAATTTAACTGGAGATGTCATCTCTCGGACAGCTTTTGGCAGCAGCTTTGAAGAAGGAAGATGTATATTCCAACTGCAAACTGAACAAGCAAAGCTCGCAATACAAGCTATTCAGTCTGTATACATCCCTGGCTCTAGGTATATATGTTTAATAATTCTTTTTTCTTTTTGCAAGGCGTTTAATAATTCTTATATATTATATAATTCTGATAAACAGATTAGGAGATTAAGAGAAACCTAAATTTGTTCAAATATACGAGTTGGGATTTTTAGCCAGCCATGGAGAACATGTTCTTTCTTTATTCCGTAAGGAGATCTATATAAATTCTATCACATTTTTTTAGAGTCTTCTATTCAGCTTGTTCTTGGTCTAACCAAAATGTGAGATATCAAATATACTGTATGTTGAAATATATAGCCCCACATTGGGCAAATCAAGCTTAGCACCTCAAAATATAACATCATGGGGCTACTCCTCTCATTGCCAATTGGTTTTGAGATAGAACCTCCAGCTCTAATATAGTATCAGAGCGGAAAAAATTTTCCGCGTGTTGTGGGGCAACTCCTCTCATTGCCAATTGATTTTGAGATGAAACCATACTCTAGTACTCATCAGCTAGTTCTGAACTGGATTAACTTGTGTTTAGGTTTTTGCCGACAAAGAGAAATACCAGAATGAAGGAGATTGACAAAGAAATACGGTCTCTCTTGACAGATATAATATACAAGAGAGAACAGGCCATTAAAGCTGGGGAAGCTAGTAATGGTGACTTACTGGGTTTGATGATGGAATCCAACTTTAAAGAGATTAAAAAAAATAATGGATCTAAGAAGCTCGGAATGAGTTTACATGAGATTATCGAGGAATGCAAGCTATTTTACTTTGCAGGGCAAGAAACCACGTCTACTTTGCTTGTATGGACAATGGTTGCGTTAAGTATGCATCCAGAATGGCAAGTGCTTGCAAGGGAAGAAGTCCTTCAAATTTTTGAGCGTAGAGCACCTGAGTTTGATGAGCTGACTCATCTAAAGATTGTGAGTATTCCTCTTCTTACAATCTTTTTTTTTTTAACATAAATATCAATTTCTGATAACTTTCTGGACATATTCATTTGAAGGTACCCATGATTTTGTACGAAGTCCTTAGATTATACCCACCCATCGTTCTGCTTACGCGGCGTACTGACAAGGAGATGAAACTAGGAAAAATAATTTTGCCAGCAGGTGTACAAGTCGCATTACCAATACTCTTCATTCATCATGATCATGAAATTTGGGGAGAGGATGTTGATGAATTTAATCCAAAAAGGTTTTGCAAAGGAGTTTCAAATGCAACTAAGAATCAAGTCTCCTTCTTCCCATTTGGTTGGGGTCCAAGGATATGTATAGGACAGAATTTTGCTCTGGTAGAAGCAAAGATGGCATTGACAATGATTCTCCAGCATTTCTCATTCGAGCTTTCACCCACTTATGCTCATGCTCCTTACACTGTCATAACAATTCAACCTCAACATGGTGCTCAAATTATTCTTCGTAAAATATGACATTATCTTGTACCCACTGTTTACTTTGTAATGGTTGTTGATACATATATCCAACAGTATCCTTATCGAAAATATGATAACTAAGAAAAGCTCTAGTATCTGTTAAATGAGTACTGTTGCATTGCATCAGATAATCTACATGTTGGGGAGTGAAATGTTGGGGAGTGAAGTGGGTACAGGAAACGGAAATATCCAATATTTTTCTTATGCGATTCGGGAAACGGGAACGGGTACAAGTATTATGCGACAAATGAAGCGGAATCTGAAGCAAAGTGAGAAACGAGTAAGAAGCGAAGTGAGAAACGAGAAAAGTGCTAAGATACAAATAATACTAACTACAAAGTTGAGCAACAACATAAGCTATCAAACTTTAAATGTAGTACCACCAAAAAAGATTGTCTAAGATTCCAAATATATTGATACAAAAAGTGGTATTCACGGTTCCGCATCCTACTACTACATCTTCACAAAACTCAAGATACATCCAAATATCCATGAGTTATATGGTCAAACTTCAAACTACGAAAAAATCAAAAAAGACAGCTAGACAATTCAAATTAATGTTTTACTCTTGAACCTAACGAAGTCAAACTACCACGATCTCACATTGTCTCTTCTTGTCCACCATGTCTTTGGGATTGAGAGGGTTGTGTTTATCATTTCTAACTCCGCCATCGCTATTAAGAAGATGCTCCTTCACTTGCATTTCTAGGTCATCAATATCGAGTCACAAACCTCTACCATTGACACTCAAGGTGCCTAAAAACATCAAATGAATAATATTGTTTATGTAAGCCACCAAAGACGACCAATAAATAAATTGTAAGGTCGCAAAACAAACAAGGCAGGAACCATTGTGTTTCTCAACTAAAATTGTATGGGTAAGGGATGCAGGAATGAATAAGGACCATAATGAGATCAGTTCATTAGTACAAGGCAACAAGCTAATGTTATTAATGAATTTGAGGCATAGTGGTTCCAGAGGAAGACAAGCATAAATCTACTACTACAAACAACAAACTAAAAACTACAAACTACAAAGTAGTGTTGTTTATCAACTCTGTGAATGATCTAATTAGTTGAGAAACAAGTTTTAATGGTGAATTTTAGAACTCATAAATAGTAAAAGCAAACAAAAGAAGAGAAAAAAAAAACCCAAAGAAGATTTCAACAAGAAGAATAAGGAGAATGGAAAGTAATCAAAGTACTTTTTACTTCTTAGATGTGAGACTTGGTAGAGATGAAGCCAAAGAAATTTGGGTAGATGAAGTTACTTGGAGAGTTGGAGTTGGAGTTGGAGTTGAAGTTACAAAGAGAGAGAAAGTCAAAGAGTTGAGTGACGAAAAATATAAAAAACTAAGCAATGGGTTTAATTTTGTTGTGAAGCACTCTTATGGTTTTGTTGTAAAGCATTCAAATTATTGTGTTGTGAACCTCGAATCATGTGATAAAATCGTTTTATACGCGCTTCGAAAATCGAATCGAGTCGTTTTTACACGCTTCCAACATCGAATCATAGCAGTTTTCATAAACGTTTCCAACACGAATTACTGTACATATCAAGTGTGAATCGAAAACGTTTCACGTACGTTTCCCAAACTAATCGACGATTCGGGAAAACCGAATCACACCCATTTTCCAAACGAGTTTCCTAGAAAATGCCTAGGAGAGTGGGAAACGTATTTTCCCATAACATAGGTTGGGGGAACAGAGCGAAATACATCCCCCGTCGACGTTTGACTTTATCTGGTTGATCATGGCATTTATCTGGTTGATCATGGCATACAATAGTAATAATAAATCAACAAGCACACATGACACAAAGATTTACCATGATTCACCCTGAAGATTTACGTTCACACCCAACAAGCCAATGAATCCACTATGTATCCTAAAAACCGTTACAAGCCCTCAAAAGATCTCATAACACATGAGATCTCTACTAACCTCACAACGAAACTTAGATAGACTTTTCAAGGTTACAAGATATCAAAAAAACCATTAAGAACTAAAGTTACCTCAACCTCACAGAAAACCGCTACGACCCATCTCGAACGAAGCTTTTATGCAAACCATCGTCTTCGAACTATCATTATTTTTCCCCATCGTTGATTATCTTCTTCTTAAACCATCTCTACTCTCTTCCCTTCGAGTCACATCATAGTTTAGCATCGGAGAGGCCATTTCCCTTTCTTCACCAAACCCCTAAGAGATCTCTCTAACTTCTACGACATTGCAAGGACCCTTCTCTCTACAAAGCTTAACCATGGAGGCTACATCTATACTAGGTTAGAATTAGGTCTCACTAAACCCCCTAAGTCTTTTCTATAACATAAGAAACCTAGAATACAATACTACTTTGAATTACGTATCATGAGGCTTTTCTACGGTCAAGATACAAGAAACTTCTTATCTCTGTTCGAACAGGAAAATTTTCTATTCGAACAGATTCAAGTCTGACCCTTCTGTTTGAACAGGAACCAAAACAAACTTGTCCTTTTTTTTCTTCATTTTCCTTTTTCTAAGCCACAAAACCTAGCAATCTCCAGCTCGATGAAAAATGTTAATTTATGTCTTCAATGATCATCCATAGCACGAACAAACCCATCAACAAACCATCAAACTTGTTTGCTTCGCTCTCGTCAACCACAATCAAACTTCATGCCCAAAACAATGAACCAACTACCAAACTGATAGTCCAACGAGCTTCATTGTCACGAATTCCATTCGGATCACCTCGAATACATCTATACACCCCGATCCAGTTGTAAAAGCAACACCACATCTCTAGACCAAGATGACGTGTCAAACATTTTTTCTGTCAAAAAACAATGAACCGCTTTCTATAGTGATCTCCAACGGCAATAATGTTATTCACCAAATACTCATGAGCGAACCTCAACCCTTGTACATAAATCACCACCCAAAGCCATCATCCATGACGCACAACTCCACTCAATGGATAAGTTGTAAAGTTTATGCAAATTTAATCTTGAAAGGAAAAGAAAGACAAACATTGCACACTTGGCCATGTCGAACAATCACACGAAAAATAACCACTGCAGTTTGTCTACACCATCAGAGCCCAATCGCCAGTCGACATCTTTTTGTAACTATCACACCTTTCACAATTGTAGACCGTGACCACATCCAAGTATAGCCTTTGACACCGACAACCCGCCAAAACTAGCCCAAGTTGGGATCCACCTTTTTGGAGCAATTGACAAAATTGTTCTACCTCAAACAAATTAAAGACCGTGCTCAAGACCCTTTCCTGCAATAATAACATGTCGACATGTTTGTGTATGAAGTGCTTCAATCTAATTTCTTCAACTCAAACTCCACTGCTTGAGAAAATCATGTAGCAAACAAACCAAAGCCAAAACCTTGAAGACTTAACCATCTGACTAAACCATCGAACCACCATAAATCTCCAAGCAACTCCCAAGGCTATAGCCTAGTTCACTCTAATACAGTTTATTGGGGGAACCGAGCAGAATACATCCCCCATCGGCGTTTGGCTTTATCCGGTTGATCATGGCATATAATAGCAACAAGAAATAAGAAATAAGCAAGCACACAAGACATAAAGATTTACCGTAGTTCACCCCGAAGGGCTACGTCGACACCCACCGAACTAATGAATCCACTATGTATCTGAAAAATCGTTACAAGCTCTCAAAAAATCTCATAACACATGAGATCTCTACTAACCTCACAACAAAACTCATATAGACTTTTCAAGGTTACAAGATATCAAGAAAACCATCTAGAACTAAAGTTACCTTAACCTCACCAGAAACTACTACGGCCCATCGCGAACAAAGCTTCTACACAAATCATCATCTTCGAACTATCGTTGTATTTCCCCATCGTTGATTATCTTCTTCTTGAACCATCTCTACTCTCTTCCCTTTGATACACATCATTGCAAAGACCCGTCTCTCTACAAAGCTTAGCTATGGAGGCTACATCTTTACTAGGTTAGAGTTAGGTTTCACTAGACCTCCTAGGTCACTTTTATAACATAAGATACCTATAATACAAGACTACTTCGAATTACGTATTATGTGGCTTTTCCACGGTCAAGAAACAATAAACTTTTGATCTTTGTTCGAACATTCGAACAGAGTCAAGTCTGACCCTTCTGTTCGAACAGAAAATATCATGTTCGAACAAGCCGAAACCAATAAAACAAAAAACAAACTATCTTTTTTTCTTTTTTCTTTTTTGAGCTGCAAAATCTAACATTATAGTACTCCCTCATCCTTGAAAATATGATAAGATTATTTGATATGACCTTAGGTATGACCTTCATATATATCCTACCTTGGAGCAAAGGCTTCTGTTAGGTTTTGCGGCTTAAAAAAGAAAAAGGAAGAAAAAAAAAGTTTTTTTTGGTTCCTATTCGAACATGATATTTCATGTTTGAACAGAAGAGTTAGACTTGACTCTGTTCGAACAGAAAATATCTCTGTTCGAACAGAGATCGGTGGTAAGTTGTTTTAACCTTAAAAAAATGCCTCGTGATACGTAATTTGAAGGTGTCTTATATTCTAGGTCTCTTATGATATAAAAGAGACCTAGGGGGTCTATTGAGACCTAACCCTAACCTAGTAGAGATGCAGCCTCCATGGCTAAGCTTTTTAAAGAGAGTTTTATGTAAAGTCGTCAAAGTTGGAAAGATCTCTTGGGGGTCTAATGAAGAGAGGGGAAAGGCCTCTCCGATGCTAACCTATGATGTGGATCGAAGGGAATAGAGTAGAGATGGTTTAAGAAGAAGATAATCAACAATAGGGAAAAATAACGATAGTTCGAAGACAATAGTTCGCGTAGAAGCTTTGTTCGAGATGGGTTGTAGCAGTTTTCGATGAGGTTGAGGTAACTTTGGATTTTTTTATGGTTCTTTTAATCTCTTGTATACCTTGAAAGTCTATGTGAATTTTGTTGTAAGGTTAGAAATCTCAAAGTGTGATGAGATCTCTTGAGAGCTTGTAACGGTTTCTCGGATACATAGTGGATTCACGAATTTGGTGGGTGTGGATGTAGCCCTCGGGGTGAACCACGGTAAAAATATTTGTGTTGTTTGTGCTTGGTTTATTTCTTATTTCTTGTCGCGATTGTATGTCATGTTTAACCGGATAAAGCTAAACGTCGGTGGGGGTCGGTTCCCTCAATAAGTGGTATCAGAGCGAGGCTACGGCCTTAGAAATTGCTTGAAATTTATGGTGGTTTGAGGGTTTAGTCGGATGGTTAAGTTTTTCAAGGCTTTTGACATCGGTTTATTGGCTACATGATTTTTTGAAGCGGTAGAATTTGAGATGAAGAAATTAGATGGATATAATTAATTAATCCACAATCGAATTAGAGAGTACCTTAAACATAGAATCAAATGAAGAACACAATATTTGGTGGGTTAAATTTCCCTAGAAGAACTTATATTGCTCAATTGATTTGATTACAATGAATTACTTTTCTAAACCCTAAGTTATCAATTACAACTTGGATCTCTTGATCTCTCTTGATCCCCCTTTACATTGCTTAACCTTGCCCTTTAATAGGTTACAATTTTTCTATTTACAATGTAGGACTAAATTGCCCTTAAAATGACATAAAGTATAAGTAGTCGGACCTTTATTCGAATAGAGTTTGACTATATTTGAATATAAGACTTAGAGCAGTCTATGTTCAAATAGAACATTTCAATCTATGTTTAAACAGACATCAAGTCATTCGAACGACTCTAAATCTCGTTCAAATAACTTTGGCAAAGTTGCCTAAAATTTGGACCAGTTCGTTTGGCTTGACCTTGCTTCTTCTCATTTGAACGGCTATAAGGCTCGTTTGAACGACTAAGTGTCTTTTGGAGGGGTTTAGTGTTTAAATCCACCTGGATCATGGCTCCCCCCTTTAGGAGCCTTGAACCCCTGCTCAGGCTAAAACTGGAGTTGATGGAAAATGGTCGTGCCCATTTCCCTATTATACCACTTCGACTTGCTGGGTAGTTGACCTTTTTTCCCAACTCTAAACGACTCGATACTTCCCCATCTTGTAGCAGTAACCTTCATCTCTATAATACTATCCTCTTACAACGGACCTTTTTTTTACATCAATAAGTCATCAACTGACGTTAGGCGAGTGGCGATTGTAAAGTCTTCATCTAGAAAAGATGGCTTAAAGAGTTTCAAATGCTTGGTATTACCTTCACCCTTGAGTCATTCCTTAACCCAAATACAGCCAAACTAGATCGCCCTCTTGAAAAGTACATTCAACTCGATGTTTGTCGTACCGAGCCTTATACTTTGCTTGAGTTTTCTTCAATTGTTCTTCAATCGCCTCATGAACCTTACTTATCTCCTTAATGAAACACCGAGCTTTAAATTGTTGATCTTCTTCCTTCCCTAACACCATCTTATCGCCAATATTAAAGGCCATATCAAAGGAGCTTTGAGGCAAGTACCTAAGACAAACTTCAAACGGAGATTTCAAAGCAGAGCCATGAATCCCTTGATTAAAACCAAATTGATCTGAAGATACGGACTCTCATCCCAAGTCTTAGGATGCTTAAAATGGATTCCCCAAAATAAATGAACCAAAGTGCGATTGACTAACTCCGTTTGCCGGTCAAATTACGGATGAAACATGGCGCTTCTCTTCAACTTAGTGTCCATCATCCCCCATAACGATCTCAAAAAATGCCCCAAAAAGTGGTTATCCCTATCATAAATAATAGAAGAAGGGAGTCTGAAATACCTCCAAATGTCTTTAAAAAATAATCGCACTGCTCCTTCTTCGGTAATCGTCTTCTAGCAAGGAATAAGAACTATCATCTTGCTGAATCGATCTACCACCATAAATAGATAATCATTTTTACACTTAATCATGGACAAACCGCCTATAAAATCCATCGATATGTTCTCCCAAGGTCGGCTAGGTACTGGTAACGGTAAGTATAATCCCAACTTATGATTAGAAGGCTTCAATATGTTCAATAGAACGTAACCATGAACCACAGGAGAAGCATCCAACTATATCTTCGGCCAATAGACATAATGCCATAAATTCAAATGAGTCTTCTCAACCCTGGAATGATCTGCAACCCAGGAACAATGAGCCCCTCTAATCTAATATAAACAGTATCCACCCTCATAAATACATAGTAGAGTTCCCCTGTAAATCAAACCATCTTACAATTCATACTCACATGTCTTACCTTGTAGTAACTTCTGGTAAATCACTCTGAACTCTTTATCATCATCATATCCTACAATATACTCAAACAGAATAATAGATTATATCTGCATAGCTACCAACAAAGCAGAAATAGTTGGTAATGGGGCTCGAGATAACATGTCAGCTATTATGTTATCCACTCCCTTCTTATACTTAATAATCAAAGTGAATAGTTGTAGATACAGCATCAACTTCATATGGCGATTTTGTTATAGCTTAGACTGTGTAGATAAAAACTAAAACAGTTTATGATCAGAATGTACCACAACGTCCTCTTGTAACTTCCCTATTTCAATTTACTGCTCAGGAGATATTGTCATAGTAGACAACACTTTAGCCGACGTATACTTTTGATTCGATCGCACCAATAATATAAACTTACCGCTCGCATTAACCAACCTCTTCACCTGAGTCGCCGTTACTAAATTATCCGTTGTAACATGCTCCTTACAAGCATTAATATAGAACTTCTTTCCCTCGTTCATAAGACAATACTTGAGAGATCTGTGGTAATGAATTGTATCTCGGTCCTAAAGATAAGAGCTATCCAAAATGGCCTGACACACATCTAATGGAACCACCTCACATGTCACCTCGTCAATAAACCTTTAATTGCTCACAAACTTGAACATACATTGCTTCGTGATCTTCAACTTTGCGTCTTTCTGAATCCAGCCCAAACAATACGGCTTAGGATGAGCTGTAGTATTCAAACCCATCTTCTTCACCAGCGTATCAGAAATCAAGTTCTTCTGACTACCCAGATCAATGATGGCCTCTGCTAAGCCTTACTTCACCTGAATACTGACATGAAAAAGTTCTTCCCGATTTGCCTCCTCGATAGCCATATTCTACAGAAACATAAGAGTAAGCTTAGGATTCAGTTTATCTAAATCCAAGATGTCAACAACCAATGCGGCTTGTGTACGCTTCTCTCTTTACTTTTCTCCTCCTTTGGCCTAAGCTCCAGGTAAAGTTTTCAACATTTATCTCAAATATGCCCACCTGCCTTACAAGGACTATAATAATTCTCCTTGGACAAAGACCCCTCTCCTTTGGACTATTTATTGTTTTTATTCTTCCAATCAGACTTGTACCCCGACTTGTTCTTGTAATCTTTATTGCTACTATTCAAGTACATGCCTTTAATGGCAATCACCTTCATGGTAGCGTCTTTGATATTCACCATATTAAAGAGTTTCAACTCCTTTCTAATGGACTCCGACAAACCACCCGTGTACTTCATGAATACCTCATACTCGTCCGCATCGATGTCTAAAACCAAAGCTTAGTTATAAAACTCTATAGTATACTCTTGTACTGATTTGATTGCCCATGTTTTTGGTGCAAATGATGTCATGCATTTAAACCATCTCTCCTATTCATACCCAATTGGATAAAACTGTTTCCTAACCAACACTTTAAATTCTTTCCAACTCAAGCTTTCTAAGATGTGGCATTTCTTATAAGATTTCCACTACGTGAGTGCATGACATTCTTATAAGATTCATGTTCATACTCCATCTTCCTCCTCTTTACCCTCGTCCTTCTCCTCCTCCGAAACTCATTTCTTCTTATTGCGCTCTTGTCGCTTTGCCGAAGTGGATACCTTAGAGAGGTTCTCGAGAGCTAACTATTCTACTAACTCCCCTAAAGCAATAGTAAGGTTAGAAACTTTAGTTTCAAGCATTGTGAGTCAATCTTCTGAATCGTCCATCTCTATATTTACATTCTTCTTTAAATTAGGTTTTATGTGAATCTTCAATGGACTCACAAGTATCTCATTTGTTTGCTTGAGTCGCTCACGTGTAGAGACCATAAACCAACAACCCCCTAAGAATTGTAACTCTAAAATCTAATACCATTTAATCCACAATCGAATTAGAGACTACCTTAAACGAAGAATTAAATGAAGAACATAATATTTGGTGGGTTAAATTTCCCAAGAAAAACTTTTATTGCTCAATTGATTTGGTAACAATGAATTACTCTTCTAAATCCTAAGTTATCAATTATAACTTGGATTTCTTGATCCCCCTTCATATTGCCTAGCATTGCCTTTTAATAGGTTACAAGTTTCCTAGTTACAATGTAGGACTAAATTACCCATAAAATGACCTAAAAATACGAAGTAGTCGGGTTTCAGTTCGAATATAGTTTAACTATGTTTGAATAAAAGACTCATAACAGTCTCTATTCAAATAGAGCTTGACACTATAGAATAGAAGACTCAGACTGGGCTTCGTTCAAACATAACATTTCTCTGCTCGAATAGACCTCAAGTCGTTCGAACGACTCCAAATCTCGTTCGAACGACTTTTGCAAGTTTGCCTAAAATCTAGACCAATTCGTTTGGCTTGACGTTGTTCCTCGTTTGAACGGCTCCAAGGCTCGTTCGAACGACTTGACGTCTTTTGGAGGGGCTTAGCGTTTAGATCCTCCTGGATCATTAGTATACAAATATGGCAACATTATTATTGCGGGAAAGGGTATTGAGCATGGTCTTTTGTTCTAGGTAGAGCAATTTTGGCCATGGCTTCAAAAATGTGTATCTCAAATTGGGCTAGTTTAGGTGGGTTGTCGGTGTAATCCACAATACGATTGAGAAGCTTGTGTTAGTAGAGAAAAAATGAAGAACACCAATCAGTTTGGAAAATAGAGAATTTGATTACTCAAAATGAAGTAATTACAAGAAGAAAACTCTCAAACCCTAGGTTTCTCTCAAAACTCTTTCAGATCTAACATAAAAAAGAAATAACCTAAGTCCCCTTTATATACTAGGGAATCTAAAATAATAAAAGAACGCATCTCGAGGCAAAACACCCCTCAAAAATACAATCACCGCCAAAAGGAAAAAGGCTTAATCGCGCCTCTATTCGAACAGAATTGTTTCTTGCTCGAATAAACTAAAAAGTATTCGAATAGACAAAATCTTATTCGAATAAAACCCATCAGGCAAAAATCTATTAGAGCAAAAATAATTTTGTTCGAATAAAACCCATCAGGCATAAATCTATTCGAATAGAATGAAAATCTATTCGAATAGAATACTTCAAAAAAATATAAAAACTTCTTCAGATCCTTCTGGATCATGGCTCCCCCCTTTAGGAGCCTTGAGATCCTGCTCAAGCTAGAGCTGGAGATGTGGGAATGCGGTGATGCCCAATTCCCTACTGTACCACTTCGACTTACTTGGTAGCTGACCCTTCATCCCAATACGGAACGAATCAATAGAACCCCATCTTGCAGTATAAACCTTTCGCTCTAGAATACCATCCTCAGGCAACGGATCTTCCCTTTCCATCCATAAGTCATCAATGGACGGTAGGCGAGTATCGATTTCAGAGTCTTCATCCAAAAGAGACGGCTCAAACAGCTTCAAATGGTCGGCATTAATCACCGAATACATCTTCATGAAAGGTGGCAAATCCAACTGGAATGCATTGTCACCAATCTTCTTGAGTATCAAAAATGGAACCTAATGAATAGGTTTGAGCTTCTTACCTTCCCCCTTAAGTCGTTCCTTACCCAAATGCAGCCAAACGAGGTCACCCTCAAGAAAAGTGTACTCAACCCTATGCTTATCGTGGCGAGCCTTATACTTCGCTTGTGTCTTCGTTAAGTAAGCTTCAACCACCTCATGAACCTTACTGATCTTCTCAATGAAGTGTTGAGCTTTAACCTGCTCCTCTTCCTCCTTCCTTGACACCGTCTTGTCGCCAAGTCTAAATGCCAAATCAAAAGGGCTTTGTGGCAAGTACCTCAAACAAACTTCAAAAGGAGACTTCAACGTGGATCCATGAATCACCCGGTTGAACGCAAACTGAAGATACAGTAAACTCTCATCCCAAGTCTTAGGATGCTTAGAATAGAATCCCTGTAATAAATGTACCAAAGTATAGCTAACAACCTCTATTTACCCGTCAGTCTGCAGATGAAAAGCGGTACTTCTCTTCAACTTAGTGTCCATCATCCCCCATAACGATCTCCAGAAATGCCCCAAAAAGCGACTATCCCTATCAAAAATAATAGAATAAAGGAGCCCAAAATACCTCCAGACGTCTCTGAAAAACAATCGCGTTGCTCCTTCCCCTGTGACCGTCTTCTGGCATGGAATAAGAATAATCATCTTGCTGAATCGATCCACCACCACAAACAAATAGTCATTCTTCCACCTGGTCATGGGAAAACCACCCATAAAATCTATTAAAATACTCACCCAAGGTCGACTAGGAACTGGCAATGGTAAGTGCAATCCTATCTTCCTATTAGAAGGTTTCCAAGTGTTGCATAGCACCCAACCACGAACCACACGAGCAACATCCACCTGCATCTTTGTCCAATAGACATAATGCCATAAATTCAGAAGAGTCTTTTCAACCCCGAAATGACCTGCCACTCGGGAACAATGTGCATCTCGAATCTACTGCAAACGGTCTCCACCCTCTTGAATACATAGTAGACTGCCCCTGTAAATCAAACCATCCTTCATAACATACTCACAAGTCTTACCCTGTAGCAACTTCTCGTGAATCACACTGAGCTTCTTGTCGTCATCATACCCTGAAACGTACTCAGAAGAAATAATCGGCTGGATCTGCATAGCTACCAACAAAGCAGAAATAGTTGGTAATGGGGGTCGAGATAACATATCAGCCATCTTGTTGTCCACTCCTTTCTTATACTTGATCAATAAGGTAAATTGTTAAAGGTACGACATCCACTTTATATGGCAAGCTTGCTGAAGCTTTGATTGCGTAGATAAGAACTGTAACGGTTTGCGATCGGAATGTACCACAACCTCCTTCCCCAATAAGTAACTCCGCCAATGCTTCACAGATTGATATAACGCGTATAACTCCTTATCGTAGGTAAGATAATTGTGTACTCCATATAGAAATATCTCAGAATGGTAAACAACTAGCTTCCCATCCTGTAAAAGGATTGCCCCCAATGCATAGTCTAACGCATCTGTCTCGACCTTAAAAGGCCATTGCAAATTAGAAAATGCCAACACTGGTGCATCCGTAATCTTCCGCTTCAGTAATAGCAAAGTCTTCTCATGGTGTTCTTCCCACAAAAATTGTACTCCGGTCTTTGTCAAAGAATGCAACGGTTCGGCAATTTGTAAAAAATGCCGAATAAATTTCTGTAAGTACTGACAAGAACCCATAAAACTCATCACTTCATTCACTATGCGGGGTCGAGGCCAATTAGTAATGACCGAGACCTTCTCTGGATCGACCTTAAGCACGCCGCCACCAACAATAAAACCCAAATAGACTAGCTCCTGTTTCCCAAACTCGCACTTCTTCCTGTTCAGAAAAAGCTATTGTGATCGCAACACGCTCAACACTTTGCATAAATGCCTAAGATGCTCCTCCCATGTAGAACTATATATCAAGATATCATCCAAATATACAATCACAAAATCATCAATAAACGCATGAAGTACCTCATTCATGAGCCGCATAAATATCGTCGGAGCATTGTATAACCTAAAGGGTATCACCAACCACTCAAATAAGCCTTGTTTGGTTTTGAATGTTATCTTCGAAGTATCCTCCCGGATTCGAACTTAATGGTAACCTGACTTAAGATCCAACTTGGTGAAAAACTGAGCCGTCTGCAACTCATCTAAAATCGTCAATCCATGGAAGCGGATAACGATTCTTCACCATGATCTTGTTCAATGCCCGATAATCCACACACATCCTCCAAGACCCATCCTTCTTCAGCACCAGTAACACCGGTGAACCACAAGGTGAGTAACTCAGATTAATAACTCTTTGTACCAGGAGTTCATGTACCTATTTCTTGATCTCATCAGACTCTGTAACAAAAGTCTGATATAACCCAATATTGGGTAGTGACTCACTATTTACCAAGGTGATATCATATTCTACATCCCTT
Source organism: Kingdonia uniflora (assembly GCA_014058105.1). Lineage (NCBI taxonomy): Eukaryota > Viridiplantae > Streptophyta > Magnoliopsida > Ranunculales > Circaeasteraceae > Kingdonia > Kingdonia uniflora. The sequence goes on along the minus strand of JACGCM010000926.1, from coordinate 2,921,445 downwards.
TTATGCGGCATCCCTTCTATACCCAGAAACAAGTCGTCATACTCCTCTTGCAACTCCCCCATATCGATTTGTTACTTAGGAGACATTGCCAAAGTAGACAATATTGTAGTTAACGGACCCTCTTGAATCGATCGTACCAACAACAAAACAAATTTGCCGCTCACATTAACCAACCTCTTCGCTTGAGTTGTCGTTACCAAAGTACTGGTAGTGACATGTTCCTTGCACGCATTAATATGAAACTCAGTCCCATCCTTCACCAAACGATACTTGCGAGCACGACGGTAAAGAATTGCATCTTGGTCCCAAAGATAAGAGCCACCCAAGATGACTTGACACACGTCCAACGAAACTACCTCACATGCCACTTTGTCAATAAACTTCTCAATAATCGCAAACTTGAACGTACACTATTTAGTGATCTTTAACTCTGTGTCCTTCTAAATCCAACCCAAACCATACAGCTTAGGATGAGCCACAGTAGCCAAACCCATCTTCTTCACCACCGCCTAATAAATTAAATTATTCTGACTACCTGTATCAATAATGGCCTCGACTAAGCTCTGCTTCACCTGAATGCTGACAAAGAATAGCTCTTCCCGACTTTCCTCGTCAATAGCTAGAGGTTGCTTGAACATTAGAGTAAGCTTAGGATTTGGCTTATCTAAATCTGGAAGATCTACAATCGCTGCGGCTAGTGCACGTTTCTCTTTCTTGCCCTTCTCCTCCTTCGACCGAAGTTTCGGGTGAAGTTTCCAACATTTATTGGAATTGTGCCCACTAGCCTTGCAATGACTACAGATAGTCCCTTTGAATGAAGACCCCTCTCCTTTGGATACCCTTTTCTTATCAAACTTCCAATTAGCCTTGTACCCCAACTTGGTCTTGTCGTCTTTCTTGTCGCTCTTCAAGTACTTGCCTTCAATGGCAATTACTTTAACGGTAGCATCTTCAATATTTGCCACATTGAAGAGCTTTAATTCTCTTTAAATGGACTCTGATAAACCCCCCGTATACTTCATGAACACATCGTACTCCTCCACGTCAATATTCAAAACCAATGCTTGGTTATGAAATTCCGTAGAGAATTGTTGCATGGATTTCCCAAACCTTTGGCGCAAGTTGTACCATTTGTACCATCGCTCCTGTTCATACCCAATTGGATAGAATTGCTTCCTCACCAAAACCTTGAATTCCTTCCAACTCAGACTTCCGATATCATGTCGTTTTCGATAGGATCTCCACCACGTGAGTAAGTGACTTGTGAATTTCAAAGTTGATAAGCAAATCTTCTGAGCGTTAGAATATTCATCAATGGAAAAATAGGTCTCCAACGAATCTAACCAATTATCTAATTTCTCGGCGTCTACGAAACCATCGAAAACCGGAATCTCAATCTTAAAACCAAGATGAAGATGACGCATAAGATTCGTTGACTTACTAAAACTTGGGCGTTCTTTGACAGAATCGGCATCACTAAAATTATCGAATACCGAAACGTCCTCATCACCATCCACCTCCATAACCCCTTTCTTCTTCGAACGGTCACGCCGTCTCGCCGAAGCGGAAGCCTTCCCGAGGTTCATGAGGCGCAACTGCTCTACTAACTCCCCCACAGTATAAGTTAGAGCGGAAACTATAGTTTCCAAAATCGTGAGTCTATCGTTGGGATCGCCCATCTCCAAATCGTTATTCTTCTTCGAATTAGGTTTGCGATGGATCTTCAACGGACTCACTAGCTTCTTCTTCGTTTGCTTGAGATGTTCACGTGCAGAGACCATAAACCACAATCAACCCCCCGAGATCGAAACTGGAAAACTGATAACACTTAATCCACAATATGATTGAGAAGCTTATGTTAGTAGAGAAATAACGAAGAACACCAATCTGTTTGGAAAATATAAAATTCGATTACTCAAAACGAAGTAATTACAAGAAGAAAACTCTCAAACCCTAGGTTTCTCTCAGAACTCTTTCAGATCCAACATAGAAAAGAAATAACCTAAGTCCACTTTATATACTAGGTAACCTTAAATAATAAAAGAACGCATCTCGAGGCAAAACACCACTCAAAAATACAATCATCGCCAAAAGGAAAAAGGCTGAATCGCGCCTCTATTCGAACATAATTGTTTCTTGTTCGAATAAACTAAAAAGTATTCGAATAAACAAAATCTTATTCGAATGAAACCCATCAGGCAAAAATCTATTCGAAAAAAAATAATTTTGTTTGAATAAAACCCATCACGCAGAAATCTATTCGAACAGAAATAATTTTGTTCAAATAAAACCCATCAGGCAAAAATCTATTCGAATAGAATACTTCAAAAAAATATAGAAACTTCTCCAGATCCTCCTGGATCACGGTGCCAAAGGCTATACTTGGATGTGGTCACAATTTTATCACATGGTCACGGTCTACAATTGTGAAAGGTGTGATGATGACAAAATGATGTCGACTGGTGATTGGGCTCCGACAGTGTAGACAAAATAAAGTGGTTATTTTTCACATGATTATTCGACATGGCTGAGTGTGCAAGGTTTGATCTTTTCCTTTCAAGTTCAAATTTGAATAAAATTTTCAACTTGCTCGATGGGCTGGAGTTGTGTGTCATGGATGATGGATTTGGGTGGTGATTTACGTACAATGGTTGAGGTTTACTCATGAGTGTTTAGTGAAAAACACTATTGTCGTTGGAAATCACTAAACGAAGTGGTTTATTATTTTTTTACGGAACAAGTGTTTGACACGGCATCTTGATCCCAAAGAAGATGTGGTATTGTTTCTACAACCGATTCGGGGGGTGTAAATGTATTCGGGGAGATCCGAATGGAGTTTGTGACAACGGAACTCGTTGGACTATCGGGTTTATAGTTGGTACTTTGTTTTGAGTATGAAGTTTGATCGTGGTCGGCGAAAGCGAATCAAACAAGTTCGACAATTTGTTGATGGGTTTGTTCGTGCTATGGATGATCATTGAAAACATGAATTAACATTTTTCGCCGAGGTGGAGATTGCTAGATTTTGCAGCTCAATAAACGAAAAGGAAGAAGAAAAAACTTTTTTTTAGTTCCTGTTCGAACAAAAGAGTCAGACTTCATGACTCCGTTCGAACAGGAAATATCTCTGTTTGAACAGAGATCAGCGGTAATTAATTTTTTTTAACCTTGGAAAAATGTCTCGTGATACGTAATTCGAAGGTGTTTTGTATTCGAGGTCTCTTATGATATAAAAGAGACCTAGGGGGGTCTATTGAGACCTAACCCTAACCTAGTAGAGATGTAGCCTCCATGGCTAAGCTTTGTAAAGTTGGAGAGATCTCTTGGGGGTTGATGAAGAGAAGGGAAGGGCCTCTCTGTTGGTAAGCTATGATGTGAATCGAAGGGAAGAGAGTAGAGATGGTCCAAGAAGAAGATAATCAACGATGGGGAAAAGCAACGATAGTTCGAAAACGATGGTTCGCGTAGAAGCTTTATTCGAGATGGGTCGTTGCGGTTTCTGATAAGGTTGAGGTAACTTCGGATTTTTTGATGATTCTCTTGATATCTTGTATACAGGGGCAGATTTTGGGGGGGTCTAAGGGGTGCCCGGCAGCCCCAATTTTTTTGGGAAAAAAATAGTTCCTTTTGTAATTGGAAAAAAAAATGTTACAAAAGCCCAAAGATTTGGTATACCTCCAAACCCAACCTAATGTTTTTTAACTCTAAATTTTATCCCAACTTCTCCCTCTCTCCCGGTAGTTCTTTTTCTCTCTCTACCATGTAGAGCAAAAATACTAAAATACCCCTTTAGCTCCCCAAATTTTTTTTGAGGATTCTTCCCAAACCCCCAACACCCCCCTAGTATAAAACTTTGGCTCCGCCCCTGTTTGTATACCTTGAAAGTCTATGTGAGTTTTGTTGTAAGGTTAGGAATCTCAAAGTGTGTTGAGATCTCTTGAGAGTTTGTAACAATTTCTCGGATACATAGTGGATTATTCACGGGTTTGGTGGGTGTGGACGTATCCCTTCGGAGTCAACCATGGTAAATATTTGTGTTGTGTGTATTTGGTTTATTTCTTATTTCTTGTCACAATTGTATGCTATGTTTAACCAAATAAAGCCAAACGTCGGCGGGGGATGTATTCTGCTCGGTTCGCCCAACAGCATCCGCACGAGCAACGCAACTTTGACTTATTTCTCTCTTTTGGGCAACCAGTTTTCTTCATTACATACCTTTCTGGACATCTTAGGCACGACCTTCACATCCTACTGGTGCCTTAATTGTTTTCCTTGTCCATAAGGAGACTGGACACGACTTGGCTCATTTGGATCGTAACTGGCCTGAAGCTTGTTTACCAGCATGCGATCCAGTAGCCGATAGAATGGAGGACAGTCATAGTGCTTATACTTAACAGTGCTTAACTGACCTTAGCATACTAATCTAGTTTTTATTTTGTGGATGTTTTGGTAGTGGTTTTCTAGTTCAATAGTGCGCAAACGTTAGACGTCTGGTTTTATTATTTAGACAAACAGAACTATATTTCTATAAACTTGTACTATAATAAGTGTACATAACAAAAATGTTTGGGTGGCGCTAACAAACATATTTCGGGGAGTAATTAATCATGGACATCTGAGTAACAAGTCCCTCAGGTCTAAAATGAGCCTACAACTACCACATTAATTCCTTTGTGATGAATTGGTATTTGTTGCATTATGTTTTTCTCAGACAAAAACCGATAAAAACTGAGAACAGTTTAATTCGTAAACCCCACATGAAAAATAATGCATTTTTTTCAGATAAGGAATAAACATTCAAGAATACCAACTGATGTTCACCCCCACAAACTTGATATTCGATTTATCCGAACTCAATTTTATTGTTGTCATATAAGAATTCTGATCCGTAAGAGTTTTTGAGGCGCAAAACGAAGCCAAGTTTTCAGCTTTTAGACCATTAGTGAAGGTGAGTCCTTCTCAATATCTTAGATATCTTCTTAATTCTTCTTGTTTCATCACTGTGAGATATATTGACAGATACCTTCACCTGTACTTCATGATGTTAGATGGTGAGAGGCACCATTTCGCGGCCCACTACACTAATACAAATATCTGTTCTCCCATGAAGCGATTTATGATAGGGTCCATATATATATATTGAGACAAATATGCTCTATGTACCTATGAGTCGTCTCTACCGCAAGCCCAGCCAGATCGATTTATTCCAGCAAAAAATTATTAGCAAATCTTCTCAATCTGCCCCTACCATTTTATAAGCCTTAAGGAAGGAGAGGCACCTCCACATGGTCTGCTCCTACTCTCTCAATCAACATTATGTTAAAAATAACGAAAAACAGTCTTTTATAACTCTAGGAACATGAAATGATAACGTATCGTTAGTCCTTAGTACTGAAATGTGATTGAGATACAGATAATAAACCAAAGTTTCTTATCTTAGGGACGATAGAAGGCCATAAAACACAGAACATCATTGTTTTTATGTTTCTAGAGTGTCGTAATTTATGGTTATTAATAAAATGGGGTCTCCCATTTCTTAATAATATGAGCCTATGGGACCTCCCTTTTCTAAATGATTCCAATAAAGCTATCTCTCAAACTTTATATATTGTGTTTGTGAGCTAAATTTACCAAAACCAACCAAAACAATGGACACCCAAGAGAGGCAAAAGAGAGGAGGATTCAAGAATTTCTACCACAATAACATAGGAAATCTCACCCCAGATATCCACGTCGTAGCCAATGCCAAGAAACATGTTTCTCGATTATGGGGTTTAAGGAAATCGAAAACCCAGTCGAAAAACGTTCAAGAGATTAGGAATGGCGGTTTTACGGAAGAAGTGGAGGAAGAAGAGAGGAAAAAAGTAATGGAGGTGAAGAAACCGGTCTCAATATCACATGTGGTGATGGATGTACATAACATACCGGAAGCAAGAAAATCGGTGTCGCATGTGGAAACCAATGTGACATCGGTGGGTTCATTTCTTCAAGTGAAGGTTTTGGCTGTTGATATGCCTGGGTATATGCAGGTGCATGCATTCCGGTGCGCAAGAAGGACTTATGATAGCTTAGAGAAGTATAGCTCAAAGTACATGGCCTTTAACATCAAGAAGGTATGTCTCTTCTTTCTAAATTGCGCGAGCTAGTTTTTATGGAGGCTCGAAAATTTAAAATTTTCAGGGAAAACTGTTACGTTGGCGAACATTTTCGTTCGCGAGTTGTAAGCAAGGGATGAAGCTGATTCGGTCTCAGACACCTTTGACTGTGAAGCTATCTTGTACATGCTCTAAGGAAATGGGGGCATTAGTGCATAAGGTATTAAGGTCCCAGTGTCCCGATGTTGGCTGGGAGATCTGAGGACTAAAAAAGGGACTAAACCCATAATCTTAGCAATGGGGTTCTATTTTATTCTTCACTAGCTGTAGATTCGGTCTCCTTCAAATTAATGCCATCTCCGACAAACTATATAAGCGAGCACAACTGCACGAAGCACGAGCCCTTGATAAAAAGATAAATTAAGTTCATGTTCACGTCTCCAAAAAAAAAATGCCAAAATAACATTCATTCTTATGAGTTGTAATGAATCTTTTATGCAGGAATTTGATCGGGTATACGGACCTGCCTGGCATTGCATCGTAGGGTCAAGTTTCGGGTCTTTCGTGACACACTCGACGGGTTGTTTCATCTATTTTTCAATGGAAAAGATAGTTATATTGGTGTTTAAGACAAAGGTTCAAAAAGCTTTGAATTGATCTTATCATTAAACAAAATTATAGATTTATATACATCTAGTCTGAACATGTGAAGGTTTGAGCTTTATGTACATAGGCAAAAAATATTCCAAATTTAGATTTCTTTTTTTTATTATTCGTATAAATCATGAGCTACTGCAATTAGTGTATAAACACCATGAGATTCAGGGAAATTTTCCGAAAAGGTGGTCCTACCTGGAAATGTTCATTTTCGACTTCACACGGTGTATCTGTGATTTACACATCATCTCAAAAACTGAAACAAACTTGACCCTACATAAACCTTTCCGAGGCCAGTGTCTAACCAAAATCTCCATAAAGAGGCCATGCTTCAGAAATATCGTCAAAGGGAAACATGCCAAACACCTATAATTTGGTTCATAGGGAATATCTATTATCGTAATTGAAATGATTGCGGAGTCACATTTACTCCCTGCAGCCTGCAGGGCGAGCAGGCCAAATATGGTTAAGCGCGTTAGTTAGGATTCTTTTTGCTATAATGATTCTGCATGACATGAAATGGAGCATCCCCGGCAGTGCATCTTTGGTGAGACATTTTACACTGACCCCTCCCCAAAACCACCTTTCGAGACTGGATTTTTCACCACACATAACTCCATATTAACATAAGGGAATTCTGCAACATTTTTCCTCTCTTTCTCCTCAACAAATTCATTACTGTTCACTACAGGTTAGCATGCAGTTTCACATACCGCAGACTTTACCTCCTCTACGCAGGAATTGGAGATACCTTTTTGTTGGAGCTCAATTTTTGTTCCTGTTATCTGGTTACACATACTAAGTAACAGTGAAGCTACTCTGCAGGAGATGGTCTCAGAGAAAATTTTCACAACTGAGTTCTCATGGTATATCTCAAAAAAAAAAACCAAATTAGAATTCAAATAAAACATCAGTATACACATACAGTACTACATCTACATAAGTGAAGATAGAGCAAAGACATAAGCAAGAACCGACTATAATAAATAAGGTTAAGATTGATCAACTTGTTTATAAATAAAGATCACTCCAAACAATACAGATATAATAACAATCATGAATAATAACCCCAAACAACACTAAACAAATCTACTTATGTTTACCCGATTTGAATCGACTAGATTTTTCCCCAAAGAATCCACAAAACCCACAACCGGAAACCTTAGGAGAAGGTGGATCAAGTGCAGGTGAAACTTTCCCTGTCCTAAACCCATTATTCGAAATTGATTTATTACGTTGTAACATCCCAATTGATCCAACACTTTGGCTTGGCCTCAACTCCCTTAAATTTATTGCATCCTCTTTCTTCACCTGACCTGTCAAATGCTTGTCTTCCCATATCATCCCAGATGAACCTTGCCTCCTAAATGAGGTCACTGATCTCTGCAAACCAGCCATCGAGCCTCCCCTCTCTTTCTCTCCCGAGTTTGATTTTTTTTTTATGAGTGTGGTTTTCTGTGTCTACATGTTTTTTGTTTAAGATGGTTTTCTATATTTGTACAGAGAAAGAGAGAAAATGCCAAAGAAAGAATATAGAGAGAGAAGCCATAAGGTGGCATCATCTTGTTTGCATGATCTTGACTAGCTTTTTGTCCATTGCTGAGTACTTTAGCAAGACTGAGGTCATCATCAACAGAGTAAATTTTCCTCATTTTTGTCTCTTTTATACAACACAAGATGCAGTGATTAGGCCTTAACAGGCACAAGAGCAACAATGTTCAAAAGCAGGATCAGTACAAAACTCATAAGGGGGTCAACTCCCCAAACCCTAAAACATGAGCCCAATTACCTACTAATAAAAGTAAACTGAAAATCAACAAAAAAAAAAAGCGTACCTCGCAACCTTTTCCATATCAAGGAACCTCACAACAGGTGTCAACTCTAAGGACTGATTCGCCCCTCCCCCCATCTCCTTTGCGTCAGCCGCCCATTATAAGTTGCTAATTTACTAACCCAAATTTCTAATGACCAAAAGAAAATCAAATTATTTACTCTGACATTTTAGTTTTTACTCTGGTGAATGAAACTGATTGGTGTTAATACAATTAAAAAGGGTAATCTTTCAATTTGAAACTATTAAGTTCTAACTGGGAGAGATGAGTAATCCTATATATATAAAATCATAATGGGTTGAAATCTCATTGGAATCTCCACTACAAAAACTTTTTTAAATATCCAAGATATACTTTTTAATTTATTTATATATCATATAATTATATGCCCTATAGCTCTTATTAGGTGACATTACAAGAACCGAACTGTTCATTAGGTTGCTTCAAAAGGTCTACTGAAAAGGTACTAGGCACTCCAACGTAAGTAAACAATGGATTTAGACCTCCAGTTTCGGCATTTTGATGGCAAGACATAAACTAAGGTTAAACACCATTTACACTGCTAAACGCCTATCCTTTGGACAACTAGTAATCAGCATCAAAATGAGGTTAATGTAATCAAGACTCAGCCGATGTTTGGTCTACCCCAGCAAGGACTTCAATATAATCAAGACCCCCGCCAACACATAAATTCCTTTTTCGCAGCCACTGGTGGAGGGACTCCACAAAGTAGACTTGTCACTGATTCAAGTATCATTTTTGGCCCCATAACCTTTTAGCACCTCAGGAAGTATGCCATATCATTTTACGGGATTGAGCTCTGGGTGCTGACCAAATAATCTAAATCCTGATGAAGACCGTATGTGATCCCACAATCCTAGTCAAGACATAACTCGCATGGACCACAATGATGGAATATGACCACTGTATGCTTCTGATTCTGAGATATAGTGAGTAACAATTTCGTGAGCCAGACGAGGCAGTGGTTTCAATCCAGATATTTTTTACTTAACATACAAGCAACTTCAGAACTAGTTTAACTGCAGATCTCATACCTATCACACTAGATAGGACTAAGCTTCCCCGAACTAAAAATTATCGGAACAGACTGCCACTCTAGGGTTACAGACTCGCCAAGATCTATATTGAAACTTTACTCTATTCCACGACAACCTGAATCCTAGATAATAGCAGCTTCACTACACTTCAGAGTACACATGTAGGAAAGCTGATGACCACATGATTTTAATAGGTGAATCGGACACTGGAGGACATTTTGGCTGAGCACGTCATCCATAGAAGATCTGAATCTCATATAAGCTCTTTTCAGACATAATAAAACTACGAGTAGGGACGTCAAAGGCTGGGAAGCCAACAAGTAACTAATTCGTCTCTGAGTCGTACAATTTAAACTAGAGACCATTACTGCCACCACCGGGTACCTAACATCAACCAATGCATCACATACACGCTAACCACACCATCTGCCCAAGTAGCATATCCATCAGTTTCTCCCTTAGACCCATTGCTATAAATGCTAACTGTATCATATCCGCAAGTATTTTCTTCTTCTTTTTCTTCTATTTTTGGCTATGGAGGGTGATCAAGGCTCAGCTATTCGTGTGGTTTTATCAACCTTGAAAAAAAGTCGGTCCATTTAAATTCCTCCGACAACTTCCCAGCTAATTGTTCACCTAGCTTTAACCTCCTTGCATGCTGCCTGGCAGATCTCCCTCTAGCATGTACAAGGACATAGCCTCTTTATTATATATGTTTCTAATCACACTGCTAGGGTCACACGTCCCAGAACCCACGCCACATGCCTACTAGGACTACAAGCCTGCCGGACTCTAAATCAAAAAAATGGAATCTAATATTTAACTCTTAACAAATAAACTGTAAGGTATATGGATTACTTATCTCCATAGCCTCCTTGCATGCCGCCTGGCAGATCTCCCTCTAGCATGTACAAGGGCATAGCCTCTTTATTATATATGTTTCTAATCACGCTGCTAGGGTCACACGTCCCAGAACCCACGCCACATGCTTACTAGGACTACAAGCCTGCCGGACTCTAAATCAAAAAAATGGAATCTAATATTTAACTCTTAACAAATAAACTGAAGGTATATGGATTACTTATCTCCATACGAAAGCCAGCCTAGCCACATAAGAAACTACAATGAATTTCCATTGGATCTAAAGGACTTTTCATATTCCATCAACATGAACACGATCAAAAACGTTCATCGAGATCTAACACCTATACAACTTCAGCTTTTATAGTCAACATAATGTCCACAGTGAATTCGAAAACAAAATTTCAAAATTCAGAAAAGCTGGACGGGTAAAACAAAGAAGTAAATATCCCATTTTCGGATTTGAAGTGTCTAAGAATCTTAATAGGGAAAGCAAGGGCAGTTCTAGCATCAAGCACTATTCTCAAACAAAGAATCTGAGCCAGAAATTATTGACAGGGTACAACCCCTGTAAGTTATGAGATAGTTAGAAAAACCAAAATGCATCTTACAAGTTGAGTTAAAGAAAGTATGGTGGGTGCACCCTGCTAACGAAAGCTGAGGGGCAGGAGTTTGCAATTTACAAGTTTGGTATTTTACAGGGCAACAAAAACAAAACTAAAGAAAGGGAACCTCATCAGGATATATATCTATATATAATCTTATGAACTTTGAAGCCATCTAGATATGATTTGCTGGAATTGTTCACCTGATCTTATACAAATAATTTCAGGAAATGCTCTCAGAAGTGGACCGCTGGTAAGGGTGACGGTCGTGAGGAACTCCATCTTCTGCGCGCTTCTCTTCAAACCATTCCACGACTCTTTTCTTTGGTAGGTTGGTCACGTGTACAATACTGCTGACCATTGCATTCTGCACACAAGGAGTTTACCAGTATATGTGCATGAGTAATGTAACATGCATGCATCTGTGTTTCTGTAACAGTTGTGTATATGCATTTTGCATGGTTATCTAGTGTATATAATAACTGACGTAATATCACCAGCAAGGATTTTTACCACCAACCAAAACAAAAGTCATTATTACACCCTCGATAAAGCATGCTTAGAGAATGCAAAACAGATACAAGAAAATGTTACTTACAGTTGGTCGCTTTGATCGATTATATACTCTTTCGAGGGTATCAATTTGCACTTTCTTCAGTCTCTTCTGTGTAGACCACCTGCTTTGCATCATATGGACGGGCACTTGTTCAGTCAGTTCAGGATCAACAGCATCTACTGTAGTTTCCAGTAAAGAAGGTTCCACAGGTTTGATATCTGGCTCTGAAGTTTTTGGTATGATTTTATCGGGTAAAGCAGCAGACAACAAAAGAAGATTTGGAGGTGGATCACGAAGCAACCCAAGTACCACAGCCCTGTCAAGGCAAAGCTCAGCAGCAAGACTCTTAATCTGAGAGAAGAGGAGCATCAACTTTAGAAAGGAGTTGGAAATTGAGAAAACAAAATGGTGAAGTATTAAGGTTTAGCATTTAATCTTTCACACCTCAAACATCGAGAAAAAAAGCATTTTTACCTCATTCTTTATTGATATACTGTTCCCTTCGGTTTTATTTTAAGTACTTTATGCATCCAATTTAACTTTATAGACGTATTTAATTGCATCTACTGAGTGCTATATAACCTTGACATGTTTTTGACGTAAGCGATTAGAGGTACTTTCTCCACCATTTTTATTTTCAAATACATCTTATGAAATAAGGACTCAAGGCCTGAACATTGCCTTCCTATTATTTTCATACGAAATAAATTTACCACCACCTTATATTTTCCTGTCAGTACCAAATCAAATTACTACGACCTTATATTTTCCTGCACATTATATCCCTAACACAATTACAAAACTGTTACGCAGTCTGTCAAATCATTTGATCTATCAAAAGTGGTCTGCTGTCAGCGCAAAATGCAAATGTATGGGATTGGGGCTCACAACTAAGTATGACCTTCCAAACTAAAAAGGGCTTAAAAGATCTTGGAAGATGGACCCATCTGCAATGGCTAACATGTTTTCCAACTCGTAAGCACCAGCACTACAGTCGCCCCCAGTAAGCTTGCTATAGTCTTGTTTAGCCGGCGCACATCTTACTAACTTACTTGTGCATTGATTTCAAAGGATTTAAAACACTCCACAACTACAACAAGTATTAGACCCACAAGTCATGTGGGACTCAGGGTGAGCGACAAGCTGACCATTGTGCATGTCAATAAAACCACATACTTAAGTAATATAGTATAAGATTTTTATTGCTAGTATTCCCTATTTTTACTATTTTTGATAATTGGAAATTTATTCACATAAAATGGGATTTCATAAGACAAAAGACAAGGTAGAAAAAAAGAAACAACACCCTACAAAGCTAAGACAACTCTTCACACATAAGATCTTCTTCCACCTAGCTAAGATTGCACTATACCCGTATCATAAAGTGGAAAATAATATCAAATATCAAACTTTCAACCTGTGATACTTTGCTCCTGAAAACCTTACCTTTCCGGTCAACCAACCAACAGCATAAGGGTGAAGAAACCACAATGAAGTACACAACTTAACTTCAAAGGCAGACAAAATCCAAACTCTTGAAAAAGACAATAAAATCACATGAAATTAAGCCCAATTCAACTCCATAGTGCCCCAAAAAATGTCATCAATTATTGTGAGAATTAAATATAAGAAATAAGTTGTAACTTTCTAAAAAATATCTCAATCGAAGGGCACCACGGCACAACCCAAAGACTCTATGATGCCAGATATGAACTTTTTCACTCCCACTTTAAGCCAATTCCCTCCATAAAACTACAATGTTTTCGTAAACAACCTCCACAAGTATAAGCCAATACCCTCCATAAAAAATATCTCAATCGAAGGGCACCACGGCACCGCCCAAAGACTCTATGATGCCAGAAATGAACTTTCTCGTTGCCCACTTTAAGCCAATACCCTCCATAAAACTACAATGTTTTCGTAAACAACCGCCACAAGAATGAGCCTCATAGATATTGAGGAAGGTATCACACGCCAAACACAGTCTAGCATACCATATATTGCCACCACAATCGTGCCAAAGACAGTTTTTTTTTCCGGTTCAAAGCCCACCTACTAAAGCCACTTACCTAATAAAGGCCAATTCGTCTCCCTACAAAAGCTCAAACCCATACCATTTGAAGAGACAACTCCCATTAGTTGTAACGACTTTTGAATTGAATAATAAAGAGAATTTAGTTTTAATTTGAGTATTTTGATTTGGAAATTTTCTTATTGAAACCCTAACGTCCAAATGGTTCATTAATTCGATCGAATCCGAAGCTTACGACATCATTAATTAAAGAGTCATCAAAGAAGAATATAATGAAATCATCCATTCCATCATCCACAAAATATAATAGTGGATTACTATCTGCTATAAATGCCTGTGTTCACCTCCATAATCGACATCATTCTCACACCTAGTCTTATAATCTCCTTCTGGGTTTTCAATCTTAGAATCGCAGTAGTCAGTAGAACAATTCTTATTATAAGTATATCAATATTAAACCCATTAAAATAATTCACGAAAGATGCAAATTTTCTATGAAGTTTCTGTTGCAAGGATAAGCTGATATTCAAGAATAAGAAACTTACATTAGTTTTGCGCCTACCAGTTTTCAGAGCATAAGCCAATCGTCGAAGTTGCCAATTTTTAAGCTTTAATGGAATTTCTTCTTCCTCTTCATCATTATCTTCATCGATATCATCGTCAAATTCTTTACTGTCTGAAACGGAATTAGCGATACTTAACAGATCATCGTCGCTGCCAAGTGCCTCCTCCAACTCTTTTTCAAGTCTAGCAAGGTCTTCCTCAGATATCTCATCATCACCACCATTAAGAGATAGATCATTTTTTAGTTCCTCTTCCAACATATCAAAAAGTGCCTCAACAGCATCTTCATCAAGATCCTCCCCTGCATCATCATTTTCAGATATTACCTGAAAAAATAAATACTGACATGCTTAAGCAACGAAAAAAAGTAAGATCTTAGATAACAAAAAGAGATTCTACCCTAACAAAAAATTTGCAGTCTCCATTGTAAATAATAACTAGATCAACTAAAAAAGGAGCTCACTATGTGAGTCCAAATTGTTAGCTCTTTGTAAGACATGTGGGTGAGAAGGGGGCGGGGGGGGGGGGGGGGGGGGGGGGGGGGGGGGTGCTGCTAAGAACTAAGAACATATTACATATTATCCCAGTATCCCTAAAATCAATTTTAGGGCATTTACTTCCACGGGAATGGATTATTTCCAAATAAGTCCAAAAGGAACTATAATGTTTGGATTCTTCAACGACCTATTATCCAAGAATGTACTTTCTCTTCGTAAAGATTTCCTATTTTTCTTTGCAACTTGCAAACATCACATGTTTCCACGATTATACCAGATAATAAAGACATTGTCACTTAAGAATTACATGGAGTAAAGCAATATCTATGTCTAAATATCTAATACGGGAAAACGTAAGACAATATTTAGACAGCTTTTCTAATATTTAGATGCAAGAAATACTCTTCCAAATAGGTCCTAGATTAAAAGCAACAAAACACAAAAAATTTCATTTATTCGACAAAGGGAACTAAAAGTAATTCTGGATGGATGTTTTATCTTTACCATTTTCTTCTTCTTCTTCTTTGATGTCACCGCAGAGTTGCTTTTGCGGCGTGAAAACCCTGAGGTGGATACATTTACAGGAACACGCGGCAAAACCAAACAAGGTTTAAAATAACCCCAAAATATATCATTTCTTCTTCCACAAGTACCACTTAAAATCACCGAAATAGACGAACACAATGCAGCCATTTACACCTTAATTACAATTCCCCTGAAACACGACGAATAACAGACATATTCAAAGACCAATCAGTAGTTAAACCCCTAATTTCAGATTTTGGCAACATTTACATGTTCTTATGTTTAGCCTCTATCAGTAAATGATACTTAATTTGAAACCCTTAACCCTAATTATTATTACTGTAATTTAGAAAGAGGAAGAGAGGTAGGGTTTACCTTTGTTGTTGTAGCTCAAACTCAGTACTAAATACAGAAAAGAAGAAATTTTTAAGAGAGAGAGAGGGATAGTTGATAAGAGTTAGAATTAAAACCCCAGCAGTGGTTTTTTTTTTTTGCCAAACCAGGGTGATCTGGGTTCATTATTTTTCACCATTTGCCTGATAAATTCATTATCCATCGGGCACGTGAAAACCCCGCCAACCCACTTGCCGGTAGGTCAGGATAAATTGGGGCGAGTGACCCTCCGTTGGTTGGTGATGAATCGAACTCAGGAATAGCTGCTTCTTGAATCATGGTCGAAGCTGATGCTTAGAAGACATTTTTTTGTCTTTTTAAACAATTTGTCAGATTTTAAGCGGGGATGGCAATAGAGCGGATTTCGGGCGGGGGAGCCATTCCCATCCCCACTTAGGTTCTCACTTTCCATCCTTGCCCCGAATCCGCCCCACATAGATAAGCTCAATACCAGACCCGCACCCATTTAACTTATAAATATAATAGTAAAAACATGGTCATAAAGGGTATAATAGTAAAAATATAGTCATAAGGGGTATAATAGTAAAAACATTAGTTGATGTTAAATGGGGCAGATAACAAATTTTATGTTAGAAATCCTAAATTCGCCCCGATCCCGACGGATTTTGGGCAGCTCATACCATCCCTACCCCATACCCGGTTAGCTCATACCAAATTTGTCCCGTTCGGGGTGGGCAGGGCAGATCCCTAGGTGGACGGGGCAAATTGTCATCCCTACTTTAGAGTTGGTTCTTAAAATTAATAAGTTTGGAGCATAAAGGTTATGTACTAGTGGGTTTGCATTTTTAGGGTGGGCAGACACACTGTAGGCTAGGGTGGTCACATTTAATATATTTGCTCCAAATTTAGTACGTTTGTTTTGTACGGCATCAAAATATGTTCTAAAGCCAGAAAAGCAAAATTAACAAAGAGCAATACTAATGTAAAATGCAGGGACAGGAAGAAGAAAAAAATGAAAGACAGAAAGGCAAAATTAACAGAGGGCAGCAAAACTAATGTAAATCAGTTTGCCAAAGATCTGTTATATCCGTATTGTTACATATGATTTTAATATAATTACGACAAAGTTATCTCCAGAGTATGTCCATTAAAATTCATAAGCGTTTATGGCCGGACCTGTCTGCTGGACTGCAATCCATTAACAAATAAAAATTTACATTTCTTCCCTGATTTTACAGCATTTTTGACAAAGTAAGGATGATGAGGAGATGCATAAAACTGCAACTATCCTCACATGGACCACATCCATTGATACCCTTTCCACTCTTCCAAGAACCAACCTCTGATTTTAAATGAGAAAGGTACACAGGAGAATAAGATAGCAAAACTTCAGATCCACATGAGTGTTACATATAGTTTTTGTGGGGCACACCATCCAAAGTTCGTACAAATCAACCAATAATCCAACTACAATTATTGCTCTCATCACTATCAAACCATATTACAAATTGCAATGCATATACATAGTTATATATATACAAAGAAAGGTACCTCAGAAGCTCTTGCAAGGCTGTAACAATGTGGAGCCAGATACCCTTTGATCTCCTAGCCAAGGTGTTTTCTTTTCTCCCACCGGACTCCTTCGCATGCGCCGGAGCATAGTGCAGGTACTGGCACATGTGTGCGAAGACGTATCCTTCCAACACTTCCCTTGCAGGTGGAACTAAGTGCATGCCCCAATGGTTCATAGCCATCTACACGAGAAACCGTGGATTTTACTTCTACGCGTACAATCCGATAAGAAACAGATGGCATGCAGTCCCTATGGGGCAGTTCCTTCCGGAGCCAATTGTGTCCATTGGTAGTTTCATCCTCTGCAGAGTTGCAGCATCATCTCCACTTCAATTGTCTCTTTGCAACCCATTCACTAAGCAATATCAGTTTCTACCTCAGCTTCAAACCTTGCGAACCAATCCTGCAGTGGGTGTGGTGACATATGGAGATGGAACATTTAAAGTTAATGTTGCTGGGGGGATGTCCCAGGGACCAAAAGGCGGTAATGCCTTTTATGAACCCACATTGGAAATGTACGAATCAAGAGTCGATAAATGCAAGTCTCTGGGAAGAATTCCAATAGAATTTGCGGTGAGATTGACAGTTTGGACGCAAAATGATAGTGTTTACTACATGGGGGTTCTATACTGGATAACATCTGCTCGAGCTTACAACGTGATGGGCTATGAAGTGGAGTCAGGGGAGTGGAAAGAGTTGAAAATACCAATGTCGGATAAACTAGAATTTGCAGCTCTGGTGCGACGAAAGGGGCGTCTGGTGCTCGTGGGAGGAGGCGCGTGTATTGATGGAGAGGCATGGATTTGGGAACTTGGTAGGGGATATACGGGTGTTTGTTGAGAGTGTACCAATAGAATTAGGGAAGATGTTTATGGGATCTAAAGGGAGTTGGTCTGATACTAAGTGTGTTGGGGGCGATGAGGAGGACATCGTATACTTGTATAATGATCTTGGATCTAAAATGTTGGTTTGGAGAGATATATCAGAGAATGGTAGATGGGAGTGGCTTTTGATTGAAGGGTGTTGCTCTAAATTTAAAGGACATGTCCCTAACTATCCTATCAGAGGACTGCTCCTTCACCCAAGCTTAGCTCCCTCTTGTAATCTTTCTTCACTAAACTTGAAATCCGTGTAATTAATCTGTATTAAAATAATAAAACAAGAGGTTCAGTATCACAAGCAATTTCCCAAAAAAGAAAAGAAAATAAAATAAAAGAAAAATCAAGAATATATTTGTCTGAGAAATTTATCTTCTTGATCAGTCATAAAAGTTCTTTCTCAAAAACAATCATTCAATTATAAATATATGGATACATTCTCATAAACAGTCATTCAATTATTGAAAAAATATGGATACAAACTCGAATCTCATAATCATAAGACAACAGAATGAGTAGGTATCGATATGATCAGGGGACCAAAACTACCAATGACATGGCCTCTGTAGCCCCATTATAGGGTACCGAATGGGAGGAAAGTGCATTCTCAATCAACACTCAAAAGTATAAATAGGGTAATTTGTGAAGACATGGCAAAAATCAATTAAATATGTCAATTAAACTCCAACAAATGTAAATCGACATTACACAATGCTAATATCTAAAATTACAGTTTGTTAAAAAGACGTGATTTTTGTTGTATTCTGCTTCACAAATATGATATATAGATAGATGGGCATTGAGAATTGCATCAAATAAAAGGGAAGAGGCAAGCAGGACTCGAACTCGTACCCGTCAGTTACATATATTCGCAGTTAGTTACGAGTATGTTGTCATGGACGTGTGAGCTCTTGTACTCTCGAAGCCTGGCAAACTACTTCCTCTTCTTACCACTACTACTACCTCCTCCAGAACCTTCAACAACACAGGCTTCTATGGATGCTATCATCAGAGCTTCGTGTTTATGGCCTTTCAAGGCTGCTCTCACCTTCCTAACAACCTGCTGCTTCATCACCCTTCTCTCTGCCGCTGAAAGATGCTTACACTTATCCATTCCTTTAAGAAACCCAATCACCATATCACCAGATCCTCCAGAATTTTTTTCAAGTTTTGCAAGTTTCTCCACCACTTGCAAAGTGAACATATTCTCTATGCAGGCTTTATTGCCCAGCTGCACGAGGTCAAGAATAAAATTTATGCAAACCTCCCTTGTCTTGATTGATTTGCTCTCTACGGAGTGTAATATCCTTTCGATGAGGCCTGTTTGGTGTATGCGATTCAACACTAGAGACCCACCTTCCCCAAAAAGCATTTGGTGGAGAGCCGTGTATGCTGAATCCTGCAATTCTACCACATTGCATTGCATCATCTTAACTAACTCGGGCACAATCTCGTACTCGAGAATTTTCTGAATGCATGGTTTCCCACCCGAGCAAGCCAACTTCATAAGCACAAAGGCAGACTGCGATCTCATTGAGTTGTATTCGGGGTTTCCGTGTTGCAAAAAATCGGATAGCCTCTCCATTAAAGGACTTTGGATTATCATGTCTCTGATTCTTGGCTCACCAGCCTTCTCGACAATTAATATGAGATCCTGCATTCCTTCCAATACCTGCTTCTGATCTTTTTCCAGGATATTGTGAATAAGATCTTCAAAGGTTTGCGGCTTAGGTGACAAGGGAACATTTTTCTCTGGTAAGACAAATCTCTCCAAGCCCATCCTCGCTTGCCAAGGCAAGAGGGTTAGTGTACCAAGCCGTAAGGATCTATGTGCAAGGGGGCCGCCGAACTCGTAGAACACCTTTAGTGTGACCATAGCATGGTATTGAGCAACTTCTGATCCATTCTCAAGAAGCCTAACTAGATTCTTGTCGACCCCATAAGCAAACATTTTCTCAGTTGCCTTTGATTTACCAGCTTTGGTCATTGACATAAATACTGTAAAAACACTTTCATGCCACTCCTCCGTGTTTGGTGTGAGAAGATCCGCCAATTTATCAATGGGTATGCTTTCAAGGGCCTTATCAACAGTCTCTGGGCTTCCATATTCAGCAAGTTTAGCGAGAATGGTTGAGATATTGGTTTGGATCATGGGATCTTCACAGTTCTCCAATAGACCAGAAAGTTTTTCAATTCCACCAACATTTTCAAGAGATGACACATACTCACAGTAGTCATATTTATTGAATATGTTCGTTATTGCTCTTGCGGATGCCAGAATGAGATCTGTTGAACCAATAGAGATCAAATCCGTGATTCTAAGTCCCAATATTCTGCTGAAGCTTGCCCTACTAGCTTCAAGTTCAGAGATAGATTTGCTTGCCATGAGAGCTTGAACAATTGCTTCTAAGGTGATTATTGCACGTTTTTCTTGTAGCACGTTAAGGGAAGACTTCATGATTTGCTCTGCAGTAATTTGAACTGATTCTTTTCCAAAAATGAAAAGCCATGGGGCAACAGATGCAGCATCTTCTGCGGTAGACTTGCTTAGCAAAGCCTCAACAGAATCATTAGTCTTGCTGTCGAGATATAAGGAAACCATGTCATGTACTTGATACATGGGATATGAATCACTTTTTATCAATAGGGAACCCTCAACAAGCTTGCAAACTATAAGAGGAAACAAGTTCTCTTTTCCAAGACCCAACCAGATAGCCTCAAGGCAAGCTTCTGGGATAGAATCAGCCCACGACAGCACTGCAAGAGCTATAAAAAGTCTTCTAGAATCTTCTAACATGTCTTCCAGACTGAACTCAAATGAACCGAAGATGGTTAACGTGTTCTCGGTTTCTTTCTCGTTGACATAAGAGATGGGACCTGGCGCACATGTGGCATAAGTGGACAAATTGCTGATGGCTTTTTCCCACTTTTCAACTCTTGTTTCTTTCCTAAGAGCCTTACCCATGACAGCAACAGTTAATGGGTGGTGACCACAACGTTCGAGCAAGCTCTCGGCTACATTCTGAAACAAAACGTGAAGCATTCAACAACTTATCAAAAACACAAAAAAGAAGAAGACAAGCAATTAAATTAAGAACAGGATCCACATAGAGCAGATAAAGAAAATTCAGATAATGACTACCTTAGTCAGTAATTCAGCATAAGTCATAACCACGTGACCCCATTGTATTCCCAATCAATCAAAATAGTTCTTAGGGTTATCAAACCAATTCAACCTTGGAAGTATGGGGTATGTTTCATCAAATAGTGGCACTATAAAAAATGACTAGGTTGGACGGATGCAGGGGCGGAGCCAGGAATATTGCTCAGTGAGGTCAGTCTCCAAAAAAAAAGAAAAACTAGCCTAATGCCAAACAAATTACCTTGTAAAAAATATTCATGATCATATACATAAAAATACCTACATAAGATAACAAAAAAGAATTATAAAGCAATGATAGTTAAAACCCATAAAGTGGAAAGAAGTGTTTAGAAAAAAGTTCATAAAATATATTTCTTTTATCAAAATGAACTCATAACATACTTTTACGAGTTCCTGGTGTCTCATAATTTGTCCAGCTCTGCTCGACGAGGTCTCATTGTCTGAAGCGTTCCATGATCACTTCATCCTTGATGAGTTTGAAGGAATCTTTTCTCATATCAGGATTTCTCTTGAACTTCATTTTAAGTTTTAAAAATTTAGCTACTGTAATGAGGGCAGATAGATGCAAAGATAGATTTGTTTAAGAGGAATCAAAAGGCGAGTTGGAGCCTCAGGAGAAAGCAATTTGATTGCTCAGTAGAGAACTTTAACCAATAAATAAGGTTACATTTGGGAAAAGAGCAATACTTATAGGTATGTAGTTGGACTTTCTGGCATTATGTTATTGTGTATATGTTGTTCCTTATTATCTAACATCTTGGGTCATATTTTATGGATCACAAAGCCAAACTTTGATGTTATTGCAGAAGGGTCAAATATTAAAGTTGTAGTGGAGGGAAACTACTCAAACTTCAAAGATTTAAATCTCAGTGGGGAAACTATCAACTGTAATACTCAAGAAATGGCAAAAGATCTTTCATAAGACTTATAACCGAAACCAAAATTCCAAATCAATCAGTCAAATCGCTGAAGTATCTTTCTCATGCTGACTAACCTTACTCACCTATATGTACTAACAGCTTTGCAAGTGCAAAGACATGCTTGGGGTTCTAGTCAGCCGTCGGTTTGGAGGATGTTTGCTTTCTGCATTCTAGGGACACAGGAAATGTGCTTAGCATAATGGAGAAGTGGAGTCTCAGCCCTTATCCATTGTAGCTGTCAGAATACCGTTTAAGAGTCACATTTGATAA
The DNA here is from genome assembly GCA_014058105.1 of Kingdonia uniflora. NCBI lineage: Eukaryota > Viridiplantae > Streptophyta > Magnoliopsida > Ranunculales > Circaeasteraceae > Kingdonia > Kingdonia uniflora. Next base: position 2,899,006 of record JACGCM010000926.1, on the reverse strand, counting down.
CCACATTAGCACATCTTAGTGGGCTTCCATTGCTTTAGCATCTCAAAAACATTTTATAAGCTTTTCTTAATAGAACATCCCCTCTTCTGCCAGCTAATCCACTTGCCAACATTATTTAGCTTTAACCACTTTAACATCAATGTGGCAACTTAGCTCGTCAAGTTTTTTTAAATGCAATCCATGATAGAATGTGAAAAGCAACTAGAGTATTAGCTCTAATCTCTTTGACAGTCATCATCAGCCTCTTAGCCGAGTTTTTTCAAATACAACGCATGATCAAGTGCCAAAAGCAAAAAAAAAAAAAAATGTACCCAAAGAAAATGAAATACCGGAGACAAGTGTTTTCCAAGGATTAAAGGATCGTGGAAATCTGTGTCGAAGGAATGTGGAGGTGAGTTGAGTATTGAAGGTATTTCAAGTCAAATGTCAATCACCCATTATACTATGCCACTATCAGGGTGTAGAGCGGATGCAGAAGGCACGTGGAATAGGGTGCCAAAGACGAAAGTGTGGAAAATTCAACAGGGTGACGTCAAAAAATGACACAGACCACTTGACAGATACTTCTACAAGGGAGTCAAGGTGATTGTGAATGGACATTGGAAAGGAGGGGAGTACCAAAGGAACATGGAGTTGAATGCCGAAGGTCTGTGAAGAGGAGTGGCGACCCATTTGACGGGTAGTTTGTAGATAAGGGTAGAAGCTGGTATATGTTGGAGTATATAGTGTGTTTACACATATACTCATCTTTTAGTCCCACATTGGTTAGTAATAGAAGTAGTTTAGTGGCCCCCTGATATATAAAGAGTAGTAAAGCTTGTAATAATTAGTATCTTGGAATATCAATATTTTCCTCCCCATCTTATTTCAACATGGTATTAGAGCGGTTTCGATTCTTGTAAAACCCTAATGCGATCTCACTTCTGCCGGCGGCAGTGGCTATTGCCATCGCCGGACGTAAGGTCTTATTTTTGGTGTAACCTACTCTTCTTCTTTTTCTTTGTTTTAAATTTTAATTGCCTCTGGAAGCGATTGCCAACTCTGTTGGAGCGTTTCTTTGTTGCCACCACCAAAGAAATATTTGGGTTTACTTTTCCCCACAAATATTTGCTTCTTTATAGGCTTAGTCTGCTTCCTCAAGTATTATTACTACAGCTGCAGTTTGAAAACTACAATTGAATTGATACGTGCTAGTGAATACTAGTGGTTTATCACTTTCTTCTCTCTGCAACTTGTTACCATTTTCTGCAGACTTAAGTTACTCCTGGTTGAGGAGTTTTATCGAAGAGATGGTGTTCATCTTCATATAGAAATCAATTCGGAGTCAATCTTGTTGTCTTTGGATTAACATATCTTGCGAGATCTTGCGAGATCTAGGCATCAAAATTGATCATGGGAGAGTACAAATGTGAAATCCAGAGCAATCTCCAAGGTAGAGTCAGCAACTACTGAGCAATGTCTGGCCTATCCCTTAACTTTCGATATGTCAACTACAAAATATTCACCAAGACAATAACTAAAATTGACATGTTTATTCAAATGGTGAACTAATGTTTTTTCCCACAAATCATCGTTAGCTGTGAAATAGGAGGTTGGTGCAGTATTTACCCTAGAATGTATAATGTTATTGATGGATCATGTGGTCGTTACGATGCCCACGTAGGCGGTCGTCTCTCCAACTCTCACGACCACTCTCTCTATTTTAATTATTTCTAGTTATTTTATATTAATTACATTATAATTAGGAGAAATCTCTTTAATTCTCCTAATTATAGTCTAGCTATGGTTTCTATTTTTGTTAGGTCTCTTCTCTTATAAAAGAGAGCCTAAGCTTAGTTTATTTTGGTAGAGTTGATTTGAGAGAGAAAAGGATTAGCCTTAGAGAGAGTGATGTAAATTTTGGGGTAAAACTCATAAACCCTAAGTCTTTTGGCATATATTTTATGCGATTAAGAGTAATTTCGATTAAAAGCGAGTTTAGTTTAGTTAATTGTGATTGTTAGAGAGAGTTTCCGCTATAGTTCCTATCAGTTATAGTTTACAAAGCACAATATCATGTTTTTATTCAATTCTCTAACTGATAATCTGATGCATCAAAGTAAATTGGGAAACTGTGGAAATAATTTTGTTTCTTAATTCTTTCTTCTCCTGTTCATGGTTAGTATGCCTTACAATGTAAACTACTTTCACAGCTGTGAAGTGTAGCAACAATCACAAGCCTATCTTAGACATTCTGCTAGATTTGCATATCTTTGAAGTCTTTCCGAAAACAAACAATTCAGTAATGGAAGCTTGGTTTTTTATTTCTGTACAGTGAGATTGATTTACTGACTAATGATTAAAATATCAATCTATCCGGCACATTTCAAGTTATTCTTAATGTTAGAAAAGTTAAAGGTGGCTGAATGTCTCCTTTCTACTGTATGGTTTCTCATTAGAAGCATGAACCAGAAAACAGTGACCCACAAAAGCTTCTTGATGTCTATTGAAGAAGAGCTGTATAAAAGTGGGGTGTCAAGAAAATGAAGTTAACACAAATAACTGATAGTTTTTTGAATGAAAATATCTAGATGCACAGCGCTATTTAAGGTAATTGGATATTGAAAGTGCATGTATATATTAGTAATACTTCAAATAAGATTCATTTCTTACCCGACCCGACTATGATCAAAAAATTTACTGGCACCTAATATGACGTATACTTAAACCCAGATGGTGTAATGTGCAGAACTAAAAATGATATCCCAATTTGTAAGAAGCTGTTATTCACTTTCGACCATTAGAGATAAAATAAATAAATTAGGAGGGGTCTGTCATCAAGTTTTTGAAATCCAGTTTTGTTTGACACTTCATAGCCGTGATAGCCGCGGATACAACGGCCACTGTCTATGTTAAACAATTTCACGGACAAGTTATATAAAGATTAAAGAACCTTGAGAAATTAAAGATACCACAAAGTCTCTACTCTGTGAATGCTAAAAAGGAGAGCAAGTATCATAAGTATGAGGCAATATAAACGTAAGCAACAAAACATAGAGCGTAATTGAAGTTACTGAACAAAGGGTTATTTTGAGACATAGAGCATTTTAAATTTAAATGATGTATTAAACAGTTGGAACTAAAGGGGTACCAAACTAGTTGGGATGTCTAAGTTAAAGTTGTGTTATTTTTATAATTAATTACCCTTGCATTTATTGCACTTTTCCCTATATATTATCAAATTTTCGTACTTGGCAAAAAGAAAAAGAGGAACTGAAGATAATCATACTGAAAATTTAAAAGTTTAGTTAATACATACTGGTAATTCATCCTCGTTGAGTAGGCTATGATAGAGAAGAATCGCCTTGCTTATTTCTCTTGCGTCGTCTTTGCATATTTCTGTCCTCACAGCTTCAGTTATTTCATAAACAGACTCATTTCTTGTGGTTACCAAGAATCTACAATCATTATCGTACAACTTAGCAAACTTCTCAACTATGTCTTGCTCCCATACATCATCAAGAAGTACTAAAATACTCTTGCCGAATAATGCTTCCTGAAGCAAGCAACAAACATATTCTAGATCCCCACTGTTTTCATCATTTATTTTCGTCCAAAACCCAATCTGCACCAGAAACTTAGAGATCTTTCTAGCTAGACGCTTTTGATATTCATGCTTGTTTCCATTACAAGCCGCTTTACTACACCAATGTCCAAACCTGATTTCAACAGCACCATGTACGAACTTCATTGGAGGGTTAGAAGCTACTTGACGAGCCAAGCACGATTTCCCAATACCCGATAACCCGACAATAAGAATGACTCGATGGAAACCTTCGTCTTGATCTAGTAAGCTTTTCACATAATGACATTTGTTAGAGATTGGGTAGCCATGTTCACTGTGGATTCTCAACCGAATAGGTGTATTTTCTGCAGTTAAGTCTATAACTTTCTCAACATTCTCAGCCAACTTCTGAGACTCAAGCCACCAATTCAAGTCATCCTGCATAGAATGTACTATTTTCAAGAGTGGGTCCCCAACTACAGCACTCCAAACAACCTTAGCCAACTTCTTAATCCGACTTCTTGACACAATCTTCCTAGCCTTATTGATGTTGGGATGCAACCGTTCAATTAGCCCATTCAAGCTTTGAATTTGATATTCTAACTGGGGGTTATGAAGCTTGTAAACATGTTTTTGTTTGACACGTTGTGTCAAAGTCTCGAGCTCAAATACAAACTCTTCTAAATTTCGGAGTCTCTTTGAAGCATCAACAAGGTTCCTAGAGGCTTGTTCTAATGCACCCACAGCTGCGACTATGCTGGAAACTATTTGCGTAGCCGAAGAAATTATTTGCAAAGCATTCATTTCAATCCAATTTCTCTATACAACACAGAACTTACATTCTCCAACTAATATCCTTAGTAACAACATCAAGAAGCTTGAACACAAATTAAATCCCTCAGACTAATGGAATCTTACTACCCGCAAAATATAAATCTAAATCTCTTCAACTACAAGCACACAATCTTACATCAAAATCCATTACAAAATAGATCTATTGGAGTAAGAACCTGTAACAATGGAATCCCAAATTACACTAAAATCACATATTTACCATTGCCAAAGAAACCCATGAAGCTTTTCAACTCAGCTCACCAAAATCAATCTCAAACTCTCCACAAACCAATCAAAGCAACCCCATTTCTTATAAATCAGAATCAAAAAATCCCATAAAACTCTTCAACTAAGCTCATCAAAATCAATCTCAAACTCTTAACAAACCATTCAAAGCAACCCCACTTCTTATAAATCAAAATCAAGAAAACCCATCAAGTTTTAGGTTCTAACAGATCATCCATGGATAATATTAACACCCATTTCATCAGAAAGCATAAATATAACTCACACCAATCACTACTTACTTAGTTTGTAGTTAAATCCCATCAAACTCAACCAAACTTCCCAGGAGAAAAACATGAGACATTGAAATCAAACCAAGCTTAGTTCCCACATCATCAAATTCATGATTTCTGGTAGATAAATAAAGAAGCCAAGAAGCTTGATTAATGGAGTCATTGAATGAGGGTCATCTTTCAAGTTTTGGAAGAGAAAATAGTAAATAATTTTTCTCATTAGTCAACAAGTACTGGTTTTTGTTTTTACCGAATGTAGCCGTAGGATTGTAGGAACTTAAGATCATCTCCAGCTGTGCCTTGTGCTGATTTTTCTTCTTCTTTTTTGAGCTTATCGTCAGCAATTCCGCCTAAAAGATCTTCGTTTTTTTTTTCTCAATTCCTAGATTGAGTATCTCAAAGGAATAAAGAGGTTGGAGTTTAAATTAGCGGCGGGGAACTAGGTGTATAACAATTATGATCCTGATTCTTTTGAAAATTAATTTTTTTGCATCGCTCGAGCATAAAGTACTTTGAATATCAAGATAAAGTTATATGTGTTAGGAGTTGAGTCCAAGCCAGTCTAGGAACCCAACAGGGTTGGGGTGTCCTATACGGACTCTTATTTGTCCATAGGCCTTTAAGGTCTATGGGGAGAGTTTAAGTAGGATTAGCAACATATGTCTATATATATATATGTTCTATACCTGTTTAAGAACAGAGCTTGAATCATCAATAAATAATCTTATCTTCTCTCTCAATTGCTCTCAATAGATCTCATATAGATAGATTATATTATTGTCTAACACGTTATCAGCACGTAAGCTCTAGGAACGAGGAAAGCATAACTTACTTTCTCATCAGAGTTTTCAGGAAAACCAAGCGATCAGGAGAAGAGGTATTTTACGATTTTTTGAATACATATTTTAAGATCTATACTATATGATAGATTATCATGATTCAAAAACCTGTTTTTCGCTATTTTTTTCGGATTAAAAATTATGGATTTTTGGTGTTTTTTACCCTTGACAAAGGGTTGTATTCAAACTTGAATAACTTTCTCTGTGGACATCGAACAGAAGTGAGACCACTTCGGTTGGATAGCCTATTTCGAGAGCTTTCCAACGATATATGGCACGTCTCTGGAAAATGTCTCAATCGCCAGGAATAGCACGTTGAAACTAGAAAATTTCATAGCCAAAAATGATGTTTTTTTTGTCGATGACGTTAGCATGATAATAAAAATATTTTTTTTATTATCCTATATGATGTCATCATTATCCACTGTGACGTCAGCAGTAACACGTGTCGAGGACACGTGGCATGCTGACGTGGCATGACACGTGTGGTATGCATGGCACATGCGTGACACATGTGGCATGCCTGGCATGTGCATGGCACGTGGCAGTCACCGAAGACTGGTTGTCGACCGGACGTCAGAAGTTCACCATAATTTTGGTTGGAATATTTGTCGGGCGGTCACCAGAATATTCAAGTCGGTCACCGGAGCAGTCATCGGAGAGGTGACGTGGCAGACACGTACGAGGCATGTGTGCTTGTGTGACACATATGACACGTGAGTGGCACGTGTGCATCCCGTGTGTGTGGCAGACCGGTTCAGACCAGTTAACCCGGTCCAGACACTAAAACGGCCATAAATAGGCCAATTTTTGGTCAAATTGTGCTTAATTTTTTATGAAAAAATCCTATTGACTGGACCTACCCCGTGGGGGGGCCCATTTTGAATTTTTTTTATGAAAAATATTTTTTAGCATTTTTTGTCAAATTGAGCCAATACTAATTTAGTATACGACTATGAGTCATATCTAAATCACAGTTAATTGTAAATGACAAATAACTAGAGCTCAATTGGGAATTGACTTAGTCTTATTTCTAAAAACTTTGTGTCCAAGGAACCAATTTTTCGTATCTAGGTGCAATTAGATGCTTCATAATAACATTTAGAGGTATATAGACATTAATAGCAACCTATAGTACCCTAGCATATTAGTTTAAAGACAGGCATAATCAACCTATCTTGTGAACCCAGCTGACTTTGGGATGGGACCACTTGTCAGCTAAACATCTAATACCTCTTATATTCGTAGCAAATAAGGTTATTTGGCTAGAATATACCTACCTTTATAGGACTTGAGGGCTTAGAACACCCTAGTTCTCATAATAAGGATAACACACATCTAGTGGTTTTGAATAGCAATCTTGGCTAAGATTCTATTAAAACACATATATAAGATTAAGATCGTCATTTTTATAAGGTAAAATTTAGGCTTTAATTATTAGAAAAGAATTTCATGAGTTTTAGAATATGAAAAGGGTTTATCTATAACATGATTGGGAATTAGTTATTTATCTTTATTCTAAGTACTATGATCTGTCTTAAATGCAATTAATATGTTGATCAAGTACTACTACTGGTATTGATCTACATGCATAATAGATGTTGGTAACACTCAAAACATTGAGTACTTCCCATACTGTAATTTCTATTTCAGGTACCAATCAACTTGACCTGTATGGATACTTAAATTTATCTGCTATTACAGAATCTGGACAAGACTATTGTTGAGAACAATGAGTCTCTAAATAATAAAGTAAGAGATTTGTTTGACATCCTCGCCTCCATATTCAGGAAGGCCTGATAATAGATTAATTTATACTATGATAGTATTATATAACTGCGGCAGAATTTTTATTCGGCAGTGCAACTCCACTATAATCTCACATAAAAAAATAATTGAGGCAAATAGAGATATTGAGAATATTTTATTACAATTTCTACGCTTCAAATATTGCGCTTCCGAGGCAATATTTGATAAATTACTGTGCACGCAGACCCAAGTCACATTTTCCTCATTCATGAGCAAAACAATAAGCTACTGGTTACAAACCTTAAGCTTATACCTACTAAAAGTAAGCATGTGACAAGGTCACACAATGTTGGTTCTAGTGGCAGGAGAAGTTGTAGACAGGGTCACAACCATGGATTAATGAGAAGTGGTAACAACGGTTGGATTCAATTCTAGTCATCAGTAACCTGCGGCAAGGGGAACAAGAAGTTCACCAATAGACCAAAATAGAATAGGAAGAATTCTAGAATGGATACGAGATAGTTGGGTACAGGATTGCAATGTACCCCAGACGATCCAAAAAGATCAACCCCAGACTTATTACATTATCACAACTAGTACAGACTACGCTACGGCAACGTCAGCAGCTTTAGATTCCTCCCATGATGTCAATACAATATTGGATCAAGTTCTAAGAATGAACAGTAGTAAATTCTCAATAGATGAATGATGTAACCTAGAGAGCATTGCCAAGTAATAACTTTACTTTTAAAAAGTAGTAGTTTTGTTTTATTAGTTCTATCATTGAAGGAGTTGGGAACTCTTCAGTGTTTAGTTTAATAGAATGCTCGTGACATGCACTAGTTTGGTATCCCATCTATGTGAGATTGTTCTTTGATTTTATTTTGTGAATTTATTGTTTGGGAAGTAGTTAAATTCCATGTATGATAATTGATCTACTATATACAACCCGCCTATGGATCTATCTGCTCATTGAGCATGACCGATAATCGGAAGAGTGGCGACACATGTCTAACAGACATTAGTACCACGTATTCAATCCTTTTGAGATATGCATATATTTTTTGTCTAACTTTGTGCATCAGGGATAGCACGAATATCATTGGCACGACCAACATGATAAAATACACTAAGTATGTTACGTTATTACTCTCTAACGGTAGGAAATAGAGTATCTAGTCCAATTTATAAACTAGTAAATCCAGCCGGATTTTACTGAGTTTCGGGAGATATATGATAATACTTATCACGTAATGACTATCAGAGAAAATGACAGACAAGGTTCTGTTTATTCACTCTATGTCTAAAGGTTAGAATACGCTATTGGAACGGTTTCCAATACACTTCTCAGGGCTCGGATAACGAGGAAGATTATCGGGATTATATCTCAACTTTCCTTAAATAGAGAGAAGATCCAGAGAGTGTATGTGTAACGATTGCTTTCAAGGAAAGTCTATTATTTTATCATAGTATGACCAAGGTGAAGTGGGATCTTCAGCCTTTGTTCCAAATGCATCCATAGAGACAGATGTGGACCTTTCCATCCACATAGTGGCCCACTTAAATATTTATAGTCATAAAATATGCATCTAGGAGATGGTCTTACGTTTGCCTTCTCATAAAATCTAGGAATACAATGTTAGCAAGACTTCTCCCTTAAATTATTCGATCGCAGGCTCAGTTCCGGGATTCACCGATCAAAGTCGATCGATGCGACTTGACGGGGGCTTGGGAGTTGGACTCACAAGTTTTTGATAATTTGGTCAAGGCAAGACTAGTTGCCTAGAAAATCTTTAAGAGATCTGGCATCGAGTGCAGTGTAACCTATTACCCAGCTATGGACGCTATAATGTTTCGGTACTGATCAGTCTGTTAAGATGTCAGGGATAAGCTAGACATGAATCTGATGTAAATACCGCGTATCTATATGGGAAACTAGATACAGATATATACATGAAGCTACCCACGAAGGTATAAGCTTCTAGAAGCAATTAAGCCCGACACACGAGGTGTGTACGTAATAAAACTCGAAAAGTTATTGTTGATTTAAAACAATGGGCCCATGAGAAATAGTAAGTTGATTGTGTATTTGAAGGTCGGGGACTTTGCAAATATCCTTATTTGTCCATGCGTTCTTATTTAGAACACAAATATTGGCTTCACTCATCATAACAGTGTACTAAATGATTTGGAAATTATTAGACCTCCGGGGGAGATCGGGAGAGCCGCCGAATACCTTGGGAAGGAATTCAAAATATAAAACCATGGGAAATCTAGAGTATCTCGATTTGCAGATCGAACATCTTGATAGTGGCCCTCATACATCGAGCAATATATATCGGAAGAGTTATCTAATACTTCGATATGGATCTAGCACACGATGCTAAGTCGTTTATTGTGCGTCCAACACTTGGGTGCGGACAACGGCATCTTCTACCATCCTAATGGGGGTAGAAACTCTTAGGGCCATGGTGCTAGCTAGGAGGTACTTTGCTAAAGTTAGCTGGGTATACTAGACCCAATGACTTATTTGCAGTGAACTGTTTGGCTTGCCATAGTCCTACGCAAAGGCACTGGAATGGGATTAAACACATTTTGAGATATCTCATCGGCATGAAAGACTAGGGTCTGTTATATCCACAACTTGGAAAACAGGAAATTATAGGATACGCCGATACAGGATATTTGTCAAATCCACATAAAGGCCGATCACAATCGAGTTATGTGTTCTTGTATGGAGATACTGCGATTTCATAGAGATCAGTGAAACAGACAATGGTTGCTACATCCTTGAACCACGTGGAGATTCTTGCACTACATGAAGCTGGCAGAGAATACTTCTGGTTGCGGTCTATGATCAACTGCATCAACGGAAGTTGCGGTCTAAGTTCTATCCGAAATAAATCGATAATACTTTATGAAGATAACGCATCTTGTATAGTTCAAGTCAAGGGAAAATTTATTAAAGGTGACAAAACGAAGCATATTTCACCAAAGTTCTTCCACATACACGAGTTGCAGAAGATGAATGAGATCAATGTTGTTCAAGTCTATTCAGAAGACAACTTGGCTGATCTATTCATGAAGGCTCTTGCATATCCTACGTTCAAGAGATTTGTTCATGGAATCGGCGTACGAAGTTTACAAGATTTATTATCTCTCTCGGAGATAGATCTCAGAGAGATCGACGTCAGGGGGAGTAGTCCCAGCCTAAAGTGGGTACATGCGTATTGTACACTTTTTCCTGATAGTGCAATTTTTATCTTATGAGGTTTTACTGGCTAGAGGCTTTGACGAGGCAACGTATACGCGTCCATAACCCATACAAGGCATATGATTGTACTCTTTTCCTGCACAGTTTTTTGCCCAAAGGGGTTTTGCTAGGCAGAGGTTTTAATTAGGCAAGTCGTCTTAGTATGGAACACCCCAAGGGGGAGTGTTAGGAGTTGGGTCTAAGCCCAGTCTAGCAACCCAACAGGGTTGGGGTGTCCTATACGGACTCCTATTTGTCCATATGCCTTTAAGGTTTATGGGGAGAGTTTAAGTAGGATTAAGAACTTATGTCTATATATATGTTTTATACCTGTTTAAGAACAGAGCTTGAATCATCAATAAAGAATCCTATCTTCTCTCTCAATTGCTCTCAATAGATCTCATATTGATAGATTATATTATTGTCTAACAATATGCACTATTAACTACATATACTCTACGTTTTCTTGTACTTAGTATACGGCCCTAAGATCACCTACAACATAATCATATGTGATTCTGATTTACCATTATAATATTCCATAATCGCATATTGTTTTTGTCTAACAGAGAATTACGGCTTTTCTCTGAGGCGCTAAACGATTCAGTGCACAACAACAAACGCCAAATCATTTGGTTAGGTTCTTAAAAAATAAAATAAAAATCAAATTAAATATCATATTAGGGAACGAAGTTGTGATGGAAGAGAGAGAGAGACAAATGTCAGCTGTATTAAAAGTTGTTGGGCGCTCAACCGTTCAGTGCCTTGGCAGTATGCAAATACTCCTCACCCAGTTCAGGTTTCGCATACTTTGTAGGGGTATGAGAGTGAGTATGTTGAACGTCATACCCCTGTTAAACGGGTTTTATGCAAGAGTATGGGAAAACCTTAACAACATACCATGTTGTTAGAGGTGCTCTGAGTATCTTATTTTTCTTCTTATTCTTATTTTTTTTAGGTAAATGGCAGGAAGTCCCCACTTCCACTTTCTTACACAAAATTTAGTACAATATAAATTTCAAGGTGTCTATTAACCATCTTTTAAATATCAAAATTGGCTAATTCAAACTCATCTCCCCTATAGTTTTGTTGTCAAAAAAATGCAGCTTTATCGTATCGGCAATTGACCAAATAAATACAAGTTATAGCAAACTTCCTCAAATTGATACTGGAACACGTTTCTCCCCAAATTGATACCAAAAATCCCAATTGATACTGGCCCCATCCCTACAACCCTACTATCACCTATTCTAACATCCTATTGATAACATCTTTTTATATTGTTTAATACATTAAATGTAAAGTAAAGCCTCAACCATACCATGTACTTCTGACCTTAATCTTCGTCTACAATCATCTTCTTCTGCTTCTCCTAAAAGCTTATTTTTGTCCTTTGAGGTTCTTGTCATTTTTCTCTGTTTGAAATCCTCGCATAGGTTTTCTTTGGGTACCATTCTTTTCTTTATCTTTCCCAAAATATTATCCATGTCTGCTATGTAAGTTTGCATCTCGGAACTCGCATAAGTTTTCTTCTCAGCCGATTGAGGACCCAGAAGGCAAAAAGGAAAGGAATTATTGAGTTGCACCATCTAATACCATCTGCATTATTTGAACTAGATGGTTATTGAGTTTGTCTTATGATTTTTCATATTCATCATTTGTATTGTTTCTATTCCTCTAACTCTATATCATCTACTTGTCATTGTCATAGAATATTTATCATTTGTCATGGCATTCTTATTATTTATTTTGTGTTATTCACTTGAAGTTTATATCATTTGTTTGATAGTTATTTTATCATTTGTTTTGTAACTTAATATCAATTGTTTATGTCATTTCTCTCATATACTTGCTTTCTGATATGACTGCTTTTGAACTTTATATCACCGTTCATTTCGAGGGGGGGGGGGGGTGGTGAATCGTACCTCCCAAAAATGGATCAATAATTAGTTATACAGGAGGAAATACGAAAATGACCAATATTGCCACGCAAACATCATTTACTGATTTCGTTAGAATCCTCGAACAACCAAGCGAAATGGATCATAAAAACTCTAACCTATACAACTTCGTTCATAATTGTGCATGCTCAATTTCATTGGTCCAAAACTATTCTGTAATGATGAATATGCATAAAAGAACTCCCGGTACACCTATTCACATATGGATGGTTGTTGAGGGTAGAGAACACGCTCCAACTCCAACTTCAACTCCTAGGGTACTTTCCCAGAACATTGGTTCTGAGTTTGGATTAGATAAAGGGGTGGCTTCAACAGGTGTAGGAGGAGCTTGGGGGGCTTTACCCCCGGGGGGACCTTTACTTCAACGCTCATTTCCTGAACCAGAGCTCGAACATCGGAGTTACCCTGAAATAAATGGAACCAATGTTCATGTTGATGATATTATTATCTCAAATGAAACTTCCGAACCTATGGTTACTGCTCCAAATGAACATTAGGAACTCCGATGGTTGCTGCTCCAAATAAACATTAGGAACTCCAAATGAACATGCATGTGGTTGATGATTTCCCCATTTTAAATGATTATTATGAACCTATGGTTTCTAATTTTTCTCTTTCCAATGAACAGCCTGAACCTATGGTTGTTGAACCTTCAAGTAAACCAGTTTCAAATTGTAGCTACTAATGTAATTCTCATCATTTGTTAATAAGAATTATCTGTTATAAGGACTTTTCTTGTCATTTGTCCCAAACAATCATTTGTTTCCATTTACTTTCTCAATAACTGATATAGAGAACATCCAAAGTTGGACATACTTCCTAGAGATGTTTGGGTCCAATTTCCAGGGATTTCATACTTGATTTTTCATAATCTCTTACAGGAACCCTGAAATTCTGAATGTTGTACCCAAAGTGTTTGCAATGGTTGTCCATATTTTTTGTGCCTTCTATATATCGAATAATATTAAAACTACCTTTGATAGCACGATGATTTCATTTAGGTTGGCAGCCGAGGCTCTAATCTGCATTGATTTTGATAAACACATAAATTTAATCAAAACAACGGATCCAGTTGGTTTCCAATACATACTAGGTATTCCCAAGGAAACATGGTCTAATTTATATGTTCCTATGAACATGTATGTTTGTCATTTTTTTAGCCCACATTTGTCGCTTATTCATTAAATACTGTCATTTCTCATTTTATGTCCTCTTTTGTCATTTGTTGTTTTAGTTATTTCATTTGTTGTTTTGAAACCTGTCATTATAATTACTTTTTTTTCCAGGTATGGGGTAACATACACAAATCACGTCGAGGGCTGGAATAATGTGATTATTCTTGTGAAAGATCTTCCTATCCAAGTATTTATCAAGGAATTGCATATAATCTGCTCTGAAGCGTCGTTCACGTGTAGAGAGAGCTATCAAGAATCAAACTCGCTTAACGTAATGGGCAACAAATTATTGTACGAGCAAAATGGTTATGGCAGACATACTAATCTGCAGGGTTCGCACTGGACTTAACCATTTCCAGATGACTAGTTATAGCAAAATCAATTCTGTAAATATCGGAGATGGTAGTTGTTCTTGTTGCTGGTGGAAAACGATGGGGGTACCTTGTGAATACAGAGTGCGCGCACTCGATATTGCCAAGGTTGATCCAACTACACGTGTATATGAGTACTACACTAATGATACACACAAGACAGTTTATGAACCTATATGGATAAGAAGAATAGAGTAGTGGAAAATTTTAAAATTAGACCCACGTGTTCATGCTCTTATACCAAAGGTAGCACCTGGTCGTCCTCGTACATAAAGGGAAAGAAGGGCAAAATTGGTAGGTTTAGTGACTCAAGTTAGATTTTGTAGTAACTGACATACCCGTCATTCCTGTAAGTTTCTAATAGTCTCATCTGATAATAGTACACGTCCGACAATGGCTCCGGCTTTTAGTTCATGAATTCCTAGAAACTTAGGGCAAGAATATTCATAAACGTTCATATTATAAGTGCCCAGATACATCCATGCAAGAATAATGTCATGTCAAACTTTTTATCTTCAACATACCGATACTCATGCCACTATACTAATTGGTTTAACAAAAAATTGAAAAGTTGCTGTCCCCAGGGGAATTTATTTAAGCCATCCAGATTATCCACTAAATCAACATACCTCTCCTCAATATTTCTCCCTTTGTTTTGGAGGACAAATGATTAAATAATTTCAAGAAAATTTAAGCGAATAACATCCTATGCATAACAAAAACAAGAACAGACACACAAGTAATAAAAAAAACTCAAACAAAAATGACAAACACAAGTTAATGACAATAAATACTTAAATAACTCAAAATATTTTTCATAACAAAAGACAAATGTTGAAACTTACCATGATGTTGGTCCGCTCTGGCCTGTTTCCAATTTTCCTCAATTTTCTTAAACCCGTAAGTCTTTTTTTCTTTGGGAAATGCCTCTTCCTGAACTCTGATTGATGCTTAGGATCAACAAAACAGAAATCATGGGGTACAAGTGAAACACGTAGCCCAAGAATGAGAACAACATCCAGGGGCTTCATCTGAATTGTTGCTCCTCCAAATTTGAAATGCATATCACCGACATGACGGTCAAAAAGTTCAACAATTAGCCTTGACTCCGTCTTGATCGGATCGATCAACAACAATGGTGCAAAACAGGTATTACCAATGGCTTCCCGTTCTTGTGGACTAATCGCCTTTGATAGCAATTTCTGCAGAACATAACCTGAATAACGAGATGTATTATTTGGTTGATTTGGGTTACTTTTTCTCTTCTTCTCATTATCAACCTCCTCCAATTTCTCATTCTCGTTAGCATTCTCATACGGTTTTTTTCAGGTTCGTCTTTTTCCAATGGGGCTCTGAACACTTTCCCTCTCTCAATTTTTTTAACACTCTTCTTCCTCATTGTTTGGACTAAGAAAAAAGCAAACATCATTTCATCAAACATTTGGTGGGTAGAGAGAATGCAACAACATAATTTAGTAAGAAATCAACATTCTCATATTCAAATCAAACACACATACACCACCAGAGAGAGAGAAAAAAAAGAAAGAAAGATATGTACAAAGCGAGAGAGGAGGGGAGAGTAAAACTTACCAGAAAAGTGATAGAAGGATGCCTAAGATTTTCAAATTAGTACAAATCGAGAGAGGAGAATTTTGATTGAAGTACTTAGGTTTTAAGGATCGTTAATACAGACATACGGTTGATGAGGGTTTCGAACAGGGTTGATGAGGGTGGTTTTAACTTTTAAATGAAATAATACTAGTCTTGATACGGTTATCTCTTCTGTGGGGTGTTTAAATGATTACTCCTTTCAATATAAGTAAAAATAACGCCCGTTGTTTTATTAAATTTTCCTTGATTGACTAATACATCCAATGGTTGATATCGTTTGGCGCAAAAAGCCATCGTTTCATATATGTGTGAATCATTCATGGACAAAGAAACTCAGTCTCGTTTATTGTTTATATATGTATAAACTGTAATGGCAACTACCGTCAAAACAAATGACAAATATATACACAACAAATGAAAAAAAATTTGGATCAACACATTAGAAATTTTTACATTACAAATGACATGTTATATTTAAGGGTATTACAAATTGTTCACAAATAATATATGTGAGCTAGGTCCTAAAAATACATGTCACGTGTACAAACCGCTATGCACACATGTTGATTTAAGATAAGCAGGTGTAAATCAAGATGTCATTACAATTTAAATTTGGGTTGTATCCCGATAAATTATTGGCGACTCAGATCAGTTATTACTATTCCTCAGCCTTATGTGGTGACTTGTACCCGCTGACCCCATTTGTCTGCAAAATCTGAATTTTCAGAGTAGTTAATTGTCATAAATTTTGAACTTTAATAGGGGTAAAATTGGGAACTCATGTCCAAAGCATCGATTTGGGAATTTATTGTTCTCAGGGTCCGATTTGAGGAAGTTTGCATTACCTTGTATTAATTTGGTCAATTCCCGTTATCGTATCATTTATTACATTATAGCTTGAGATCAACTTAAATTTCATTTCGTCTGAATAGTCATAGCGTAGCATTTGAATATTACATTGCAGGATATCACAGAAGTTGACCAAATATAAAGAGTAGCACGTTGGAAAAGTGGAAATGAGTGCATTTTTAATAATCAAATCAACAACAGCTCAATCTCCAATATGCACATTATATTGAGCTCATGTCAAATCTATTCATAGGTATCCATGCATGAATTGATGTATAGGTTCCTCATACACTTTTTTGAAAACTTGCAAAGATTTTCTACATATTTTTTAAATAGACAATAAGTAAGTAAATAATACAAGACGGGAAACTACACATAATTGTATATGTTAGATTTCTCTATAACCAAAAAATCGATAAGATTATCACTATATCATTTTTAATTTTGTTGGGATTTGTCCCATATTAATCCAAATTAAAAGAGGGAGACTTTACTTGATGCATCCCAATTTTACTAGATGCACACCCCAGAGTAATCTCCTTTTTGTTAGATAATAATATAATCTATCTTTATGAGATCTATTGAGAGCAATTGAGAGAGAAGATAGGATTTTTTATTGATGATTCAAGCTCTGTTCTTAAACAGGTATAAAACATATATATAGACATAGGTTCCTAATCCTACTTAAACTCCCCCCATAAACCTTAAAGACCTATGGACAAATAGGAGTCCGTATAGGATACCCCAACCCTGTTGGGTTGCTAGACTGGGATTAGACCCAACTCCTAACATTCCCCCTTGGGGTGTTTCATACTAAGATGACTTGCCTCATTAAAACCTCTGCCTAGCAAAACCCCTTTGGGCAAAAAACTGTGCAGGGAAAGAGTACAATCATATGCCCTGTATGGGTTGTGGACACGTATACGTTGCCTCCTCAAAGCCTTCAGCCAGTAAAACCTCCTAAGATAAAGACTGTGATATCAGGAAAAAGTGTACAATACGCATGTACCCACTTTAGGCTGGGACTACTCCCCCTGACGTCGATCTCTCTGAGATCTATCTCCGAGAGAGATAATAAATCTTGTAAACTTCGTACGCCGATTCCATGAACAAATCTCTTGAACGTAGGATATGCAAGAGCCTTCATGAATAGATCAGCCAAGTTGTCTTCTGAATAGACTTGAACAACATTGATCTCATTCATCTTCTGCAACTCGTGTATGTGGAAGAACTTTGGTGAAATATGCTTCGTTTTGTCACCTTTAATAAATTTTCCCTTGACTTGAACTATACAAGTTGCGTTATCTTCATAAAGTATTATCGATTTATCTCGGATAGAACTTAGACCGCAACTTCCGTTGATGCAGTTGATCATAGACCGCAACCAGAAGTATTCTCTGCCAGCTTCATGTAGTGCAAGAATCTCCACGTGGTTCAAGGATGTAGCAACCATTGTCTGTTTCACTGATCTCTATGAAATCGCAGTATCTCCATACAAGAACACATAACTCGATTGTGATCGGCCTTTATGTGGATTTGACAAATATCCTGTATCGGCGTATCCTATAATTTCCTGTTTTCCAAGTTGTGGATATAACAGACCCTAGTCTTTCATGCCGATGAGATATCTCAAAATGTGTTTAATCCCATTCCAGTGCCTTTGCGTAGGACTATGGCAAGCCAAACAGTTCACTGCAAATAAGTCATTGGGTCTAGTATACCCAGCTAACTTTAGCAAAGTACCTCCTAGCTAGCACCATGGCCCTAAGAGTTTCTACCCCCATTAGGATGGTAGAAGATGCCGTTGTCCGCACCCAAGTGTTGGACGCACAATAAACGACTTAGCATCGTGTGCTAGATCCATATCGAAGTATTAGATAACTCTTCCGATATATATTGCTCGATGTATGAGGGCCACTATCAAGATGTTCGATCTGCAAATCGAGATACTCTAGATTTCCCATGGTTTTATATTTTGAATTCCTTCCCAAGGTATTCGGCGGCTCTCCCGATCTCCCCCGGAGGTCTAATAATTTCCAAATCATTTAGTACACTGTTATGATGAGTGAAGCCAATATTTGTGTTCTAAATAAGAACGCATGGACAAATAAGGATATTTGCAAAGTCCCCGACCTTCAAATACACAATCAACTTACTATATCTCATGGGCCCATTGTTTTAAATCAACAATAACTTTTCGAGTTTTATTACGTACACACCTCGTGTGTCGGGCTTAATTGCTTCTAGAAGCTTATACCTTCGTGGGTAGCTTCATGTATATATCCGTATCTAGTTTCCCATATAGATACGCGGTATTTACATCAGATTCATGTCTAGCTTATCCCTGACATCTTGACAGACTGATCAGTACCGAAACATTATAGCGTCTATAGCTGGGTAATAGGTTACACTGCACTCGATGCCAGATCTCTTAAAGATTTCATGGGCAACTAGTCTTGCCTTGGCCAAATTATCTCTCCAAGTTAATTATGTTTTTGTACATTTCTCATTTATAGCCGACATACTCAATTGTATCATTTCGCATTATGCTAGCAAGTTGAGCTCCACTTAGATTCCAGATGCCCACTTTGGCTCTGAATCCTCATCCTTGATGGCGAGCACAGCAGCAAATATGAATACCTTGTCGACAAATCTCTACTGAATAATCCTACACTGTGCTTATTACATACTTTTAATAGATCGGATCTCATTATTATCATACGTATGTACCACGCTGGGCTAATTTCGTAATGCACCAACAGGTCACGTAGCTACTATTGCCTCGTCAATGGGTGGTTCCATCCTCGATGAATCGACTACACCATTAGTCATATTTATCCCTTATTCTCAGCTCCTTGGCTCAGAATACTTTCTTCCAACGGTTCCCCGCACTAAGCGTGAGCCTCATATTCTTTTGCGATACTAATTCCCCTAGAACGTTTTGTTGTATAGGTGTATTACTTGCAGATACATACACTTACGGTACTTAAATGGTACCTATGAATGTGTCTAGCAAATCATTTGTGACCTATTAGAGGTTTGTAATCCGTTGAACCTTATTGTCACCTAACTTATGTATAGGGATCTCGATGAGACAACGATGGTGTTATTGACTGTAATATCTCCTCCCAATGCTGGGAATATTGTCTCATCAAAGTGACAATTATCTGCCCTGTTATATATGTATCGCCAGTGGGTCTAAATGTTCAGTGATAAATGCGAATCATAACCAATATAATACTAGGCCGACGTTGAGGGTCTCATCTTCATACATTGTGGTATGATTGACACCTGTACGAAACATCTAAGTGTTCGTCGATGGGCCATACCGGGCTCCGACCCAGTTACTAGTCGCTTTTGGGAAAAAATAATTTGATGATTTGCTAAGGGACGGACCCTAATCAGTGTTGTAGGAGCATGAATGCATATCCCAAACACTAGCTGGAAGTTGTGATCGTAATAACATTGGCCATCAATTATCCTAAATCGCTTGATTATGTTCTCCGCCAATCTTGAGATGGGTATGGTATGAGGTACTCACGATGTTCAATCATCTATCCCATTTAGTGGTAAAATAATCATTAAAAACTTGTGAATCCAACTCCCAAGCCCCCGTCAAGTCGTATCGATCGACTTTGATCGGTGAATCCAAGAACTGAGCCTGCGATCGAATAATCTAAGTGAGAAGTCGTGCTAACGTTGCATTCATAGATTTTATGATTAGGCAAACGTAAGAGCATCTCCTAGATGCATCTTTTATGACTATAAGTATTTAAGTGGGTCATTATGTGGATGGAAAGGTCCACATGTATCTCCATGGATACACTTGGAGCAAAGGTTGGAGATCCCACTCCACCTTGATCATACTAGGATGAAATAATAAACTTTCTCTGTATGTACATGGAGTGAATCCACAAAACCTTGTCTGTCATTTTCTTTGATAGTCATTACGTGATAAGTATTATCATGTATCTCCTGAAACTCAATAAAATCTGGATGGATTTACTAGTTTATAAGCTGGACTAGATACCCTGTATCGAAGGCCTATGGATAAATAGGAGTCCATATAGGACACCCCAACCCTGTTGGGTTCCTAGACTGGGATTGGACCTAACTTCTAATACTCCCCCTTGGGGTATTCCATACTAGGACGACTTGCCTCACTAAAACCTCTGCCTAACAAAACCCCATTGGACAAAAGAATTGTATAGGGAAAGAGTACAATCATATGTCATGTATATGTTGTGGACGCATATACGTTGCCTCATCAAAACTTTCAGCCAGTAAAACCTCTTAGGATAAAAACTACGCTATCAAGAAAAAGAGTACAACATGCATGTGTCCATGTCAGGTTAGGACTACTCCCCCTGAATTTTGTCTCCCTGAGATCTATCTCCCATAGAGATAATAAATCTTGTAAACTTGGCATGCCGATTCCATGAACTAATCTCTTGAACATAGGATATGCAAGAGCCTTCGTGAGTAAATCAGCCAGGTTGCCTTCTGAATAGACTTGAACACTATTGATCTCATTCGTCTTCTGCAACTCGTGTATATAGAAGAACTTTGGTGAAATATGCTTTGCTTTGTCACCTTTAATAAATCTGCCATTGACTTGAGCGATACAAGCTGCGTTGTCTTCATAAAGTATTGCCGATTTATCTTGGATAGAACTTAGACCGCGACTCCCGTTGATGCGGTTAATCATAGATAGCAACCATAAACATTCTCTACCGGCTTCATGTAGTGCAAGAATCTCCGCGTGGTTCAAGGATGTAGCAACCATTGTCTGCTTCACTGATCTCCATGAAATCCCCAGGAATGTGCTGTTGCGGTACTTGTTCCTCCGGAACATTTTTCTATGTAGGTATATTACTTACAGGTACATACATTTACGAAAATTCAATAGTGCCTATGAATGCGTCTAGCAAATCATTTGTGATCTATTGGAGGTTTGTAATCCGTTGAACCTTATTGTCACCTAACTTATATATATGGATCTAAATGAGACAACGATTGTGCTTTCCAAGACCTCTTAAAAACATCCCCAGCATTGGCTGTCATTTCTCCCCCAGTGCTGGGAATATCATATCATAAAAGTGACAATTATTTGCCCTGCAGGATATACATCGCCAGTGGGTCCAAATGTTTAGTAATAAATACGAATTATAACCCACATAATACTATTCCGACATTGAGGGTTCCATCTTCATATATTGTGGTACGATTAACACCTGTACAGAACATCCAAATGTCCGTTGATGGGCGACACCAAGCTCCGACCCAGTTACTAGTCGCTTGTGGGAAAAATAATTTGATGATTTGCTAAGGGACGAACCCTAATTAGTGTTATGGGAGTAAGAATGCATATCCCACACATGAACCGGAAGATGTGGCCGTAATAACAGTGGCCTAGCGATTATCCTAAATTCTTAATTAGGTTTTTCGCCAATCCCGAGTTTGGTATGGTATGGAGTACTCACGATGCTCAATCATCTATCTCATTTAGCGGTAAAATAATCATCAAAAGCCTGTGAGTCCAACTCCCAAGCCCCCGTCAAGTTGCATTGATCGACTTTGATCGGTGAATCCAAGAATTGAGCCTACGATCGAATGATCTAAGTGAGAAGTCGTGCTAACGTTGTATTCCTAGATTTTATAAGTAGGCAAATGTAAGACCATCTCCTAGATGTGTCTTTTATGACCATAAATATTCAAGTGGGCCACTATGTGGATATAAAGGTCTATATGTGTCCCCATGGATGCGTTTGGAGTAAAGGCTGGAGATCCCACTCCACCTTGGTCATACTATGATAAAATAATAGACTTTTCTTGAAAGCAATCGTTACACATACACTCTCTGGATCTTCTCTCTATTTAAGGAAAGTTGAGATATAATCCCGATAATCTTCCTCGTTATCCGAGCCCTGAGAAGTGTATTGGAAACCGTTCCAATAGCGTATTCTAACATTTAGACATAGAGTGAATAAACAGAACCTTGTCTGTCATTTTCTCTGATAGTCATTACGTGATAAGTATTATCATATATCTCCCGTAACTCAGTAAAATCCGGCTGGATTTACTAGTTTATAAATTGGACTAGATACTCTATTTCCTACCGGTAGAGAGTAATAACGTAACATACTTAGTGTATTTTATCATGTTGGTCGTGCCAATGATATTCGTGCTATCCCTGATGCACAAAGTTAGACAAGAAATATATACATATCTCAAAAGGATTGAATACGTGGTACTAATGTCTGTTAGACATGTGTCGCCACTCTTCCGATTATCGGTCATGCTCAATGAGCAGATAGATCCATAGGCGGGTTGTATATAGTAGATCAATTATCATACATGGAATTTAACTACTTCCCAAACAATAAATTCACAAAATAAAATCAAAGAACAATCTCACATAGATGGGATACCAAACCAGTGCATGTCACGAGCATTCTATTAAACTAAACACTGAAGAGTTCCCAACTCCTTCAATGATAGAATTAATAAAACAAAACTACTACTTTTTAAAAGTAAAGTTATTACTTGGCAATGCTCTCTAGGTTACATCATTCATCTATTGAGAATTTACTATTGTTCATTCTTATAACATGATCTAATATAGCATTGGCATCATGGGAGGAATTTAAAGCTGTAGACTCTGCCATAGCGTGGTCTGTGATAGCTGCGATCACATGATAAGTTTGGGGTTAATCTTTATGGATTGTCTAGGGTGCCTTGCAATCCCGTACCCGACTATCTCGTATCTATTTTATAATTCTTCTTATTCCATTTTGGTCCATTGGTAAACTTCTTGTTCCCCTTGCCTCAGGTTACTAATAGCTGGAAGTAAATCTTATCGCTGTTACCACCTCTCATTAATCCACGGTTGCGACCCTATCTGCAACTTCCCCTGTCACTAGACCCAACATTAAGTGACCTTGTCATATGCTTACTTTTAGTAGGCATAAGCTTGAGGTCCGTATCCAGTAGCTCATTGTTTTTCTCATAAATGAGGAAAATGCGAATTAGGGCTGCGTGCACAACAATCTATCAAATATTACCTCAGAAATACATTATTTAAAGCGTATAAATTATAATAAAATATTCCCAATATCTCTATTTACCTCAACTATTTCTCTATGTGAGATTATAGTGGAGTTGCACTGCCGAATAAATTTTTTACTGCAGCAGTATAATACTATCATAGTATAAGTTAATCCATTATCAGGTCATCCTGAATATGGAGGCGATGGTACCAAAAAAAGCCTATACTTTGTTATTTAGAGACTCATTGTTCTTAACAATAGTCTTTTCCAGATTCTGCAATAGCAGATAGATTTCAGTATCCATACAGGTCAAGTTTATTGGTACCTGAAATAGAAATTGTTGTATGGGAAATACTCAATTTTCTGAGTGTTACCAACATCTATTATGCATGTAGATCAATACCAGTAGTAGTACTTGATAAACATACCTTGCATAGACGTAATTCATAGTATTCAAGTTAGTGATTCTCAATCATTACTTGTAGATGAACCTTATATATATCCTATTACTTATGAAATCCTATTTAAGTACATGATTTCCAATCATTATTTATGGTTCATAGTATATAGCGCAATGAAGTACATGATTCACAATCATTACTTGTAAGTGAACCCTATTCATGGCTTTATATTCATAAAATTCTATTAAGCGTCAAATCCCAATATTTCCCTGTAATATGGTGTTCTTAACCTAAAAGTATATTTTGATAGAGTCTTAGCCAAAACAGTTATTCAAAACCACTAGATGTTATGTACCTTATTCAAAGAACTAGGGTGTTCTTAGCCCTCAAGTTCTATAAAGGTCTATATATTCTAGCCAAATGACTCATCTGCTACGAATATGAGGGGTATTAGATGTTTAGCTGACAAGTGGTCCCATCCCGAAGTCAGTTGGGTTTACAAGATATGTTGATTATGCCTGTCTTTGAACTAATATTCTAGGGTACTATAGGTTGCTATTAATGCACATATATATCTTTAAATGTTATTATGTAACATCTAATTACACCTAGATACAAAAAATTGGTTCCTCAGACACCAAATTTTTATAAATAAGACTAAGTCAATTCCCAATTGAGCTATAGTTATTTATCTTTGACAATTAACTGTGATTTAGATATGACTTACAGTCATATACTAAATTAGTCTTGGTTTCGTATTATCTGTGATCACTGATTATGATAATTAGTATCGTTGGGGCATACCAGTAATATCCTATTAGCTATCGTAAGATACTTAAATATGTATTACACCATTTACTTATATCACATATAAGCGAGCCAATGTTCATATACGAGGTACCTCTTCCCAAAAAAAATTAAAAAAAGTTTGAATAAAAAAAAATCAAAATGGGTCCCTCACAGGGTAGGTCCAACAAATAGGAAAATTTTCAAAAAAATTTGACAAAAAATTGGCTTATTTATGACCATTTTAGTGTCTGGACCGATTCTTGACCGATCTAATTCAGTCTGGGTCAAGGCCCAGACCGGGTTGACTGGTCTGAATCGGTTTGACACGTGTCACGCACGCATGGTCACACGTGCCACACGCACGGGATACACACGTGCCAAATACATGGATTGCACACGCGCCTCACACACGTGCCACGCATGTGGCTACCACATCACTGCTCCGGTGACCGCCGAAGAATATTTCGGTGACCGTCCGGTAAATATTCAGCCAAAAATTTGGTAAACTTCCAACATCCGGTCGACGGCCGGTCTTCGGTGACCGACTGCTGATATTCTGGTGACTGTCACGTATCACTACACGTGCCACGCACGTACCACATATGCCAGGCATTCCACACGTTTCATGCACGTACCAAGCATGCCACACGTGCCTTGCACGTGTCAGGCATGCCGCACGTACCATGCCACGCCAGCATGCCACGTGTCCTCGACACGTATCACTACTGACGTCACAGTGGATAATGATGATGTCATATAGGATAATTATATAAAATTAAAACAAGTTAAAAAATATTTTAATATCTTGCTGACATCATCGACCAAAAAATGCCGTTTTTAGCCGTGAAATCGCCTAGTTTCAACGTGCTATTCTTGGCAATTGGGACATCTCCTAGAGACGTGCTATATGCCGTTAAAAAGCTTTTGGAGTAGGTTATCCAACCGAAGTGGTCTTACCTCTATCCGATGTCCACAGAAAAATATACAAGTTTGAATGCAGCCCTTTATCAAGGGTAAAAATCACCATAAACCCTAATTTTTAATCCGAAAAAAGGGAAAAAAAGATTTTAAATCATGATAATCTATCATATAGTATAGATCTGAGAGTATGTATTCAAAAAAAGTATAAAATACCTCTTCTCCTGATCACTTGGTTTCCCTGATAACCCTGATTAGAATGTAATTTATGTTCTCCTCGTTCCTAGAGCGTGCGTGCTGATAACGTGTTAGACAATAATATAATCTATTTATATGAGATCTATTGAGAGCAACTGAGAGAGAAGATAGGATTCTTTATTGATGATTCAGGCTTCGTTCTTAAACAGGTATAAAACATATATATAGACATAGGTTCCTAATCCTACTTAAACTCTCCCCATAAATCCTAAAGGCATATGGACAAATAGGAGTCCGTATAGGACACCCCAACCTTGTTGGGTTCCTAGACTGGGCTTGGACCCAACTCCTAACACTTTTAAATAAAAGAAGAACTAGCTCCAAAATAATTAAACATTCCCCCTCAAAAAATTTAAAACTCTCACACCTTCTTTTCTATTTTCCTATCTCTTTCACATCTCTCCTATGCACCTCTTTTTCTTTGTCTATCTTCCACCACTCTATGCAGCCCTCTCTCACCTCTCTATACATCTTTCTTCTACCTCCCTCTCCTATCTCACTCTTTTTCTCTCTCTCTCTCTCTCATACCCCTCTTTCTCTTTTTCTATCTCTCAAACACTTCTTGCTAAGTCCCCAACACATTTGGAAAAACGTAATGTTGCCCCGAAACATATGAAAAAAAGAAAGAGATGAGAGAGAGGTCGAAGAGATAATTGGGAGAGAGAAGCCAACACATTTGGAAAAGCGTATTGTTGCCCCGAAACACATGAAAGAAAGAAAGAAAGAGATGAGAGAGAGGTTGTAGAGATAGTTGGGTGAGATAGATAAGAGAGAGAGAGAAAAGTGAGAGAGATAAAGAGAAAAAAGAGAAAAAAGGGAAATAGTAGAGAGAGGAATGAGAGTTATTTCAATTTTTAGAGGGTGTGAGAGAAAGTTTTTGATTTGGTACTCCTCTTTAAAAAGACGAGAAGTCATATATTATTTGGGGTGTGCATGTAAGAGTAAAAATGGGGTGGGCAAGGAGTGGGTCCTATTAAGGATTTAGCAACTCAAATGTCAAGCTGACCACCAGCACAAGGCACTGTTGGAGATGGACTCAGGAGCTTGTTGAGCCAAGAGTAAAAAACTTTAAGTGATTCTTTAAACGAATCTCCACTCCACTCCGTTTTCTTCCCAAAGCGCTACTAAAATTGAAACAACGATGTTTCTCAGAAAGCTTGCAAGAGCTGCAGCTCCTCTCACATTCAGAAATGCTTTTAGAGATCAATCCAAGTCAGGATCTCAGAGTTTTGGGGTTCCTCTGGGAGCAATTGCTGCTGTTTCTGGTGGCATTTCATACTATTTCTACTCATATTCGCCAAACTTGGTACATTTTTTATCCTCTTAGATTCATTTGGGGTTTATAAGAATTTGATTTAATGAAATGGGGTGGTTTTGTTTTTGAAAGATATTGAGTTTTTGTGATGTGGGTAGTTTTGATTAGATAGAATCATAGAATTGAGTATTTGGATGAAACACATAATGGGGTTTGTTAGGATGTAATCAACATTTTTGTTTCTGTAATGTAGATATTATTGTATTGTGAGTGACCTTTTTATGTATGGCGTAATGGGTTGGTTTTAATTGGATTAAACAAATTGATGGCATTTTATCAAATGTGGTTGTGTTGTTGGAGGAAACCTCGCCCCTGAGGAATATTGAGACGATGTGTATAACTTGAGGTATAAATGCAAAATATAAAAAGAATAAAAAACAAGGCATGGGATATTTAACGACGTTCACAATATCAGATACATTTATGAGCTTGAACAAGTTTGTGATCACTATTAGTATAGAAACCAGTCGGTTTTTATAGCGATTCATAATCATACGTAGTTACACATGGCTTGCTCTTTTGAGTTACCGTGATGGATCTCTTACTGGCCTTTAACTTAGTTAGAGCACCTTAAAAAAAAATTACCTTCCAACCTTCCACCACCACCACTATCACACACACACACACTTAGTGAGAGCCTTCCTTTGATAACTTGTTTGCATCTGGAGTTTCTATCGATATCCAATTGACACCTTGCAAGTCCTTGATGTTCTCCCGCCACTGATTGTCCAAACCCTTTGCTCTTTCTTGCTGGTTGTAACTTATTCAACCCCCCTCTTTCCTCAGCTCGCCTTAATCCAACACCACCCTCAGCATTCTTCTTTGGAAGCCTTTAGGTTTCTGCCTGCACATGGGATATGCCTGAAAATTTGAAAAATAAATACTATTTCTTGGCGCATCTTAAGATAATGGAAAACTCAGAAGTAGTCTTGAAATGTGCACTTTTAGGCGAGTGCACGACTGCCTGGAAACACTGACATCAGGACGTATAAGTGGCACATAAATCGACTTTCAAGCGTGCTTGCTTCAGTCGCGGTGAAGTACTTCAAGGGAATGAAATCTGTCTTAAGTTTTTTACTTGAACAAACTTCAATCCACTCCTCAGAATTTTGCCAGTAATCGCAGTACATCTATATAACTGTATTTCCCCATAATTGAGATGGAAAGTTACACCTCTGGGGTCTGCTCAAGGCCATACAAAATCTTTCTGACAAAATACCATTTTCTACTCACCTTGAAAGGTAATTCAAGGTATGTATATGTCCTTCTAAAGATACCAATTACAAAATGTGTTCAACTACCCTTTGGTTAGCATATCTCTTATTAATTTGAATCTCTACAACGGGTAGGAACTGCTATCATTCCCAAAACAAAATATAGGTTCTGATATGCATACCAAAATCTATAAATTAATCTTTTCATATCTCTAAGAGTTCAACTTTTAAATTATTTCTGCTTTTGTGCCAGTTAAGCCTCTCCCGAGATATGATAACCATGCTAAATCTTATGTCCTACAGCTAAAATCCTCTTAAGGTTTGGGAACTTAGTTTTGGGCAGGAAGAGATTGATAGAATTCCACATCATGTAGTATCTATTTGCCGTTTACTATCTAGATCCTAGTTTGTAATGGTTATGTAGCAGTTGCACTTAGATAGATATAATTTGCATCTATTGAAGGTTTACCATATCAATTATTAGTAATTATTTTCTCAATACTCTAATTACAGGTTTTTCTAGATAGCATCAGTGAGGAAGTGGGTCCAAAAGTAGGTGAGTTCCCCTTTCACTTTTTATTTATTTTAATTATACTTGTTATTTTCTGTTGATCCTTCTAAATGGTTAGGTAACTCACTTAACTAAATGAGGTTTGTCACATGCTTCGGCAATAAGTCTGAAAAAGTATCTAAAATGGTTAAATTTATATATTTGCACCCTGTCATGACGATGATCTTAGCCGTGTTTGAAATTATAATTGTGGGATTATGGAAAAATGTAAAGCGAAAAGGCCTGAATTCAAATTGTCGTTTGGCTTGAATTGGTGCAACAAAATCTGATTCGACAATGAATTTTTAATTTCAAATCCTATCTGATTCTATATACATAACTAAATCGAACATCTAGAAAAGAAATTGAGAAATTATGTCCGACTTGTGGATAGGATCAATACTGTTCTCATTCAAATCTTACGTTTTGACCTGCTTTTGTGGTTGGAAAACTGGATTAAATCAATCCATAGACAAACCTAACCTTTATTGCTCAGCTATATATTGTCTCATTCTTTGTACATTCTAATAACCTATGCTATTTTTTTCATTTCAGCTCTAAATCCAGAGAAATGGACGGAATTCGTGCTGCAAGATAAAGCAAGGGTCAGCCACAACACTCAGCTATTCAGGTTTTCTTTTTTCTAGATTCACTCCTACCTCAATCAATATTCATAGAGATAAATGATGTGCTTTAACATATTCAAGTAGCTCTGCTTGTGTTGACGGGTAGATATCTATCATTTGCCCAGCTTGGTTCATCTAACAGCCTAACAATATATATATCTATATATATATATATATATATATAGATAGATTAACGACTTACTCTAATACATTCAAGTTGCCTTGCAAAAAAGAAGATAGAAATACATTCAAGTTATATGAGTATCTGTGAGAACCAAAATACTTCTAATAACTTTGGCCTTTGGAGGCAGATGTTAAGTGCCTGATCTAGATTCTAGGTTTCTGAACGGAGTACCTTTGTGAAGGGACGATGCCCACATGCATTACAACCAAGGAATAAAGTTTCAATTCAGAAATTTTCTGTTCCTATGGAAATTCATTTTTTTCTCAAGTTTCAGCAACTGACATTTTAGGGTACATTCTTTAGGAACTCTAATGAACCTCTGCTAAAAACTTGAGATATGATTCAATAATTCTAAATAAATTTTATTAAGCCATCAATACTTGTTAGGAGAATGATTCCTGAATGAAAAGTTTGAAAAATTATGATTATGTGTGGATTTCGGTGTCGTTTTAAAGACAACCAGGTGGTTACATTGCATCCTTTTTAGGTGATCTGTCTAGTTTCCTTAACCACCTAAGGGAGGAGGATGATGGTAAATTTTGCATGGTTTTTAACAAAATGATATTTTCTGTGAGGATGTTCTGCAGAGCTCTTTCAATCGAATTCCCCTCATATCAGTTTTTAGTTTCCTAGAGAAGAAAATTTGGGATTCCAAACTTGTGGCTAATGTGTCTTGAATTTTCTAGTGTACCTTCTACTTAAATGAGGCTTGTACCATTAACAAATGAGAACTTGTGTAAACATAAGGTTCTAGCTTTGAACTACCATTCTATGTGAAAGCAATATGGGGGAATCGTTGACTACCTTTTAATTTGGGTTAACTTATTTTCCGAAACTGGTCTAACTTGGTTTCATCCTAGCAATGTAACAATCCTCTTATCCAATTAGAGCTTAACTAATTTTTTCTTCCCGGTGTTCTTTGACTCTTTTGTGGCTAGGTAGAAGAAGGTTATTGTGGGAGCTCCGTGATTTGTTATAATCTCGGAGGGTGTTGTCTGTTTCTCTTTGCTGTTTTATCTTTTCTGTTGATTTGGTTCCTTTTTGTATGCTGTAACTTCATATTTTTAAATCAGTAAAATATATTTATTGTAAAACAAAAATAGTGTGAAAATTTATGTAATGCATAAAATTTCCTTTACAAATATGCATTTTGTTATGTTTATGCTTGAAAACTTCCATGCTACAGGAAAACCAATACTGATGATTTTTTCTTCTCTTTCAGTTAGCTAATTGACATGACAAAAACCTTACGTGTGCTTTATTATTGTTACATGATGAGAGTCTACTTCTATCTATTTTATGTAGTTTATTCGATTATCTAAAAACATTTTAGGATTACTCATCTTTTTCTGTTCATGGCAGGTTTTCATTTGATCCTAAAGCCAAGTTGGGACTGGATATTGCTTCATGCCTTCTTACAAGGTAATCTCAACCTCTTTTTTTGACAGTTTTTTTACCTTCTCTGGCGAAAATTTGCTATTCGTTCTACCGCATCTAAATATTGTCTTGCTGCATCTATATAGAAGAGGGTCTACTTATTACTCACCTCAAAATAATGTTAGCCTGTACTAATCCTTTTCAATGCATTTTTATTTCTGCAGGGCCCCAGCTGGACAAAATGACGAGGGAAAAACAAAATATACTATTCGCCCGTAAGTCTTTTGTTGCGTCAAATCTTTTATGTTGACACTCTGTGCATATATGACCGTTTTGATATAATACTATTAGGACACAAACTAAGGGGAAAATGGCCTTCAGTGCAGATTTAAAGGTATATGAAAATAAACAAATAGGCAAATATGGAATAGCTAAGTTAGGGACAAATTTGGGGTTAAGATTTCTCAAAGAAGATGATAACAATAAGAAGTATTTCCTGTACATTGCTACTACTAGGAATCATGGTGTGGAGTGGGAGAGTGAACTGCTCCACCCCACCACTAATATTGTCCATACTTACCACCTATAAGAGGTGTCCGTTTGTTCTATGAAGGCCTCGATGCTAAAATGATACCGCAAATCCTTTAAAGAATCTCGGTCTAAGAAGAAGAATCTCGGTCCGAGGGGATCCTACCCGAAGTGGAACTATCACAGAGTTAGCGAGGAGTATAAGGTTGTAAATGTGCGGTTAATCAGCGTAGGCTTGATGATCATGACTTCAGTAGCATTTCTGACTTACTCAGAGCCTCTCTTTGGAGTATAGATGAAAATTTCTTTTTGGCTAATAATAAGAAGGAAGGAGATACGGGCCAAATGATTTTAGCTTGGCTTTCTACGAGGCCACCTGAGAAACCATTTAGGAGGACTCCATGAAATTGGTGATTTTTCTTTTAAGCATTATTTAGGTAAAATGGGACAAATCACACTGTCGTTAAGCTTGATCTTAAAGTGCGAGGTTCTAACAGTATATTTAAATATGAACCTAATCACTTGACCATGTGCACTTAAAAAAATTCGTAGGCACTGTTGGCTAGGCTTAATGGTTCCTGAAATCATATTGGGGGATCAAGGTTTTTCTCTTTATTTTTTGGATAAGATAAGTTTTGTGCTTGTCTTAGGAAGAAAAATTGGCATGGAAGAGGCGTTTGATCATGTTAGCTGGGAGTTTTCAGCCTATCTCCTTGAGAGGTTGGATTTTGGCCCTAAATGTTGCAAGCGGGTTAAAGTTGCATATCTCTGCGCGAGTTTTTTCATCCAGGTCAATAGTACGCTTGAGGGATTCTTTAAGAGCTTTGCATGTCATAGAGAGTGAAACTCAATTTTCGTCTTCTTCTTAACTGATGCAACGCGATACGTTATAACTTAGATGAAAAGAATTAAGATCCTTTAATTAGAGAAGAATTAAAGATTTAAGAAGAAGATGATAAATATTGGAGAAGAAGAAAGAGAAGTTTAGGTTGGAAGAAGATAATTGTATTTCAATGAAAAAATTGATAATCTAAAAGAAACAAGCCATCTAAGATGGATTGTTTTACAAGAAACTAAAAAATAGCAAACTCCATAAAGGAGTAGTTCTCAACTAAAGATCTACACCAAATAGGAATAAAGAAATCCCATAAGAATAGGAAACTTCAATGTCTTTGTTAGTCTTCAATCTTTTTTAGGAATTGGATAGCTCGATATCCTACATTAGTCCCCCCTTCTTGAAAAAGGCACAACCTCGTGTAAACCTCCGGAATAGAAACATCTTCATCACCATGAAACGCGAAAATATCTTGGACATTAAAAACATTGGAGATGTTGAATGAGAGAAGATCAATAACATAAGCATTGTCATTGATTTTGTGAAGAACTCGGAAAGGACCATACTTCTTCATCTTTGTCTTGTTGTATGTACCTGTTGAAAATCTCTCTTTGCGTAAGTGAATCATAACATAATCACCTTCTTTAAAAGATTTGAAACGACAACGCTTATCTGCATCTTCCTTGTACTTAGCATTGGAGGCTTCAAGTTTTTAACGAACTTCATGATGGACTTAAGAAGCTTTATCTACCAAATGATCATCGGTAAGACCACAAGATCAAGAACATGATTAGGAACCTTAGAATAAACAATTTCAAAAGGTATTTTCCCAGTGGAACGGTGTACCGAAGTATCAAAAGCAAACTCCATATGAGGTAAAGAGTTCGGCAATTCATCAGGAATAATAGAACTAAACTCTTGTAATAAAGGCTGTACCTGAGGAGGAATCACTAAAGGGGCTTGACATCTTCATGAGACCAAAGAGTATGAGTAGCGGAAGCAGTTTAATGGAGAGATTTCAACATCGAATCAACCAATAACAAAGTGCCTTTATTACAAGGAGCTCCAGCAGTAAATGAAGAACTAGTAGGATGCAATGTAAATTTAACACCATTTTTGAAGAAGGATAGGTGTTCTCATAATTATTAGTGATAACACGCATATAATATAACCAAGGGCGTCCAAGCAATAGATGAGTAGCAGTCATAGGAACAACATCGCATACAATTGAAGTAGAATAAGCACCCATTAAAAATTCAAAGCAACACTGTTTAGTTACCTCCTTAGAGCATTCATCATTTATCCAACCAATTGAATAAGAGCGAGGATGATGAGTAACTTGCAAATTCAGTTTATCAACCACAGTAGAAGAAATACAATTCTCACTACTACCACCATCTATGATCAACTTGCATCTTTTGCCTTTAATAACACATGTAGAGCGGAATATGTTATGTCTTTGTGAGAGAGAAGGTTGAGCTAGCATAAGAGGACGACAAATACCAACAAAAGGTAGATCTTGATCCGCGTCATGAATATCATAAGCAGTTGTTTGTTCAATTTGATCATCACTGGTTTCTTCTTCATGTTCAATAACCTTATTATCATCATGATCTACATAACCTATAATTTTCTTACTACGACACTCAGCAGAAGAATGACCAGGTTAGCCACATTTGTTACAACGATCTCCTCGAGGCTTAGTATAAGGGTTATTGGATTTGGTAGTGGTTTGGGTTGGACGAGGTGGTTGAATATTTTGGTTGTAATGGACACGTGGAGCGGGAAACTGTGAAGCTCGAGGAGGTGATGGTGCTTGGATATGAGAAGTCTCAGGCAAAGGGAGAAGTGGTGATGTATTAGGATTTTGAAAATTCTGGTAAGAAGGACGGGTTCGGGGGTAATATGAAGCTTGTGGAGAATATGTAGGTTGTGGAGAACAAGACAAATCATTGGGAGATGGATTGGGAAACTGGGTTGAATCGTGATATGTTGGAGATTGGTTAAAATGGTGGTTGTAATTGGGTTGAGTGAATTGGCGGGTATTTTAATTTTGAGGAAATTTAGGCAAATTACATTCAATATTGAGGGCCATCTGAATTGTTGCAGCCATTGTAGTTGTGGACACAATCATACGACTTTGTACGACTTTGAACAGGTCGATTAAGCCCACCAACAAAACGGGCAATCATCTGATCTTCGTTATCTTGAATATCATTACGGCTAATAAGAGCAAAAAAAATTGTAACATATTTGTCAATTGGTCTTGCACCTTGTTGACAACTTTGTAATTTTGCAAAGAGTTGTTGACGATAATCTTCAGGTAAGAATTTAGCACGCAATAATCTTTGCATACGAATCCAACCACAAATTTTAAACTTGCCTGTTCGACGATGTTCCGCCATATGAGAATACCACCACACAGCGGCGGCTCCTTTAAGTTTGTAGGCGACCATCTTGACTTGCTTGTCTTCTGGAATTTCCATAAACTAAAAAAAAAACGATCAACTTCGTAAACCCAATCAAGGTATTCTTCAATCTTGAAATTTCCTGAGAAAGAAGGAATATCAACTATCAATTGGTACTTCGGAATAGCACCATAATTTATTTTAGTCGATTCATTGAGCTTCTTTTCATCTTGAATTCTGCAGAACCATTCATTTTCCGTATCATCTTCAGCGGCACTATTGGAATCTCCGAGGTTCAATGGAAAAAGTTGGGATAGATTGTTAGGGTTATGCTTAAAAGCTTGGTTAAGATATTCGGTTTTGCGGGTAGATGGCAGAATTTTGGTGATCTCCTCGAATAAGTTCTCGGGTGTTTTAATGGTTGAGGAGAAGGGGTGAAGGCTGGATCTTGGGGAGGATGGGTGGGTTGTTCAATCTTGAAAAACTCCAAGAGTTTTTGAAGAGAATCCTGAGTTTTTTTTAACGAAATCTTGATTTTCCTTTAGCTGCGATTTGAGTTCCTCCATTGTTTTATCCATCTTAGATTTAAAACTATCAAAATATTACTTCTTCAAGAATTCACCGTTGTTGTTTGAAGGAGTCATGGGATCTTTACTCGTGATACCACTTGATGCAACGTGATACGTTACGACTTAGATGAAAAAGATTAAGATCCTTCAATTAGAGAAGAATTGAAGATTTGAGAAGAAGATGATGAATATTGGAGAAGAAGAAAGAGAAGTTTAGCTCGGAAGAAGATAATTGTATTTCAATGAAAAAGTTGATAATCTAAAAGAAACAAGCCATTCCCTTTATATACGATAAGATGGATTGTTTTACAAGAAACTAAAAAATAGCAAACTCCATAAAGGAGTAGGAGTTTTCAACTAAAGATCTACACCAAATAGGAATAAAGAAATCCCATAAGAATAGAAAACTTCAATGCCTTTGTTAGTCTTCAATATCTTCTAGGAATTGGATAGCTCGATGTCCTATATCATTAACATATATGTTGAGGCTCTTGGTAGTTGGTATGCTCATTGTGAGAGGGCTCACTTAATTGATATGAGAGGAGGGCATTCAGTTTTTTTTATTTGAAGCACATTGGTTATAAGTCTTGTTTACTTAATTTTTCTTTATTTATATGCCTCGATTAATTGAACTGAAAGTTGAAATACAACTCATAAATAACTAAACGATCGAACATGGTTAGAGAATATGATATGATAGTTTAGTAGCATAAGATTTTCTTTAAATTGGTTTTTATTAGAGCATCTCCTAAAGTACCTCACTCAGTTGGGTGAAAAAAACCAAAATCCAACTGAGTGAGGTCCAATTTCATCCAACAGTACCTCAGTTTTTTAACAGGCACTTAAATGTTGGGCGCTCGTTTCATTTTTTTTGAAAAAATAAAAATAAAAATAAAAATAAAAATAAAAATATTCATCAGGCTCCTAACTGTTAGGCGCTCGATTTGTTTTTGTTTTTTTTTTAAACAATTGGGCGTCCAAACCTTAGGCGCCCGATTAAAAAACAAACAGACGCCCAACACTTGGGCGCCCGATTGGAACGTAAAAAAGCAAGGTTGCACCTTTGAAAGCAATGCTCAACCTTGCTTTTTGAGGAGAAAAACCAAGTGAGGTACTGTTGGAGGACGAAAATCCTACGTGACACCTCAAAAACCAAGTGAGTGAGGTACTTAAGGAGATGCTCTTAGAACTCGAAAAATATAAGAGGAGAGTTGCTAGGACCAACTATCACTAAATAAAAAACCTATAATCACCTCTCCAGTCTCTCCATTGAAGAAGCAACTTTTTTGGGGCTTGTCTGGAGATCAAGATCTCCTTTAGTATTGTATCTTCTTCGCTGAGCAATCATGTTTCAGGTCTATATCTTACCATTAAAGGGCCCTCCAAACAATTAAAAACGTGCTTATACGAGAGCTCATGCTCTTATTTTGATGTGATTTTAATTTGAATTTGGTTAGAGGTTTTTAGAGCAAATAACCCGTCCGATCCTAGGGTCTGTTGAGTTTTTTGAAAGGATTAGTTGCTATATTGTTGATCTTTGTTGAATATCCGTTTTGTCTTGTGATGCATAGAAAATTGCTAAGTTCCCACCTGTTTGATACTATCAGGTACACTCCTATATCAGATCCAGATGCTAAGGGGTATTTCGACTTACTAATCAAGGTATGCTACTGCAATATGGTTACTTCTTGATTTCAGTTCTTAGCATCCCGTGGTTGCTTAATAAAACCTTCAACGGCTTGGTACTGTAGTAAAAAAGCAACCAAAAAATAAACTGTAGAAACAACTCCAGAAATTTGAGCAAGTTTAGCTAACAGGATTATTGGGGGTATATGCTTTAAGTGTGCCGCTGAATGTTCACATGTATGGCCAAAAAATGAATTTTTTTTTGCTCGTTTATTTCCGATAAATTCGCTACATTTTATTTCTGTTGAAAAAAGACTTTAGTACATTGTTATCTTGGCACGCAAGTCTAACTTGCACTGTACCGTAAAACTGGGGAAATGCCGCGGTATATTTAATTTTTAGGGACAAATTTAGTCCCAAGATATTATTGTATTACATACTATTAACAATGGTCTAATGAATATACGACTTTTCATGAATGCCCTTGATTGAAGTAGTGTGGTTTGATATGCAATTTTTTGTATAAATGATGTAGGTTTATCCAGAAGGAAAAATGAGTCAGCATCTTTCAAGTTTAAAACCAGGAGATGTGGTAGAAGTCAAAGGGTAGCCTTTCTTTAAGTGATATTATCAGATTAAACTAATTACAAACTTGAGGTTTACTGAGTGTTTGTTGTGTCATCTTTCAGGCCAATTGAAAAGCTCAGATATACTCCAAATATGAAGAGGAATATCGGCATGGTAAGCAGATGAGAGCTCGAACTCAATAATATACTTTATTTACTATTATTGAAATCGAAAGTGATGAATGACTTCTAACCATAAACCATATAAAGTAATATTGGATGCACATAACAAACCCATGTTACATATCTAGACGACTATCTGCGGGTACAAATCTCCGGGCGTGTCTCTAGAGAGCCGCTTACCAATTACAGAAAAATAAAAGTGAAAAGCATCAATACTGTTAACTAATGACATTTGTGAAATCATTACTTCTATTTGTCCATTTTAGAATGCAATGAATTGTTTACTCACTCTTTAATACAGAAATCACTGACAAATTTTATTTTTTTGTTACCAGTGAAAACGTTTTTTATTTGCACTACCAAAAATGAAAGCAAAAGAACCTGGTGGTATATCACGAACATTTAATTTTGATATTATAAACATTTAACTGGACATAATGTTTGGCCTATTCCCAGATTGCAGGTGGCTCGGGAATTACACCGATGTTGCAGATAATTGAGGCTATTCTAAAGAATCCCGATGACAAAACTCAAGTACCCATTCATTTCCTTTTGAAATACTAAATTTCTTTGCTATATTATCAAAGGTTTGCGTATTGCAGAAACATTTATATTAGTTATTAGTGTAAGTTAGCTTGACTATGATAGAGGTAAGTCAAAACATATTATTAAAATACTAGAATGCTGAAGATACATGGATAGGGGTTGTGGGCCCATTGAAGTGATTTAAGGTCAACAAATATCCAATCTTTCACTTTTGTTATCGATGGTAGATTATTGTGGCTGATAATCCAGTTGCAATACCCAAATATCGATACGTATGGATAGAGGTACCAGTGGGCAAACGGGAATACAGCTTCATTTTCCAAAAACCAGGACGCGGATATGACTACCATTCATTTTTATTTCACAATACACCAATATCTGGTTATAGTAGTGTATGGGTTCGTAGTTGTAACTCCAATCAAAGCCAATTAAATTTGATTTTAGTAGTAAGATTTTTAGCAATCCACTTATTATGTGAAATTCGCTTCTGAATGAAATATAAGATGCTCAAAATCAAATACAACTGAGAAATTAGAAATTGCGTATAGAGGTGTCCATGAAGTATTAGTTATTGGTATCTGTATCATGTAATTTTGATATGGGTGTATCAATCTGTCGCAGTAATCCAGCAAATGTAGTAGTAACTACATGTTTGGGAGAAGTGTAGATGTCACATATTTGATCTTGTGTTTGAGCTCTGGCTCTCTTAACTGCGACTTTCATTCTTTTAGGTGTCACTGATTTATGCCAATGT
Source organism: Kingdonia uniflora (assembly GCA_014058105.1). Classification (NCBI taxonomy): domain Eukaryota; kingdom Viridiplantae; phylum Streptophyta; class Magnoliopsida; order Ranunculales; family Circaeasteraceae; genus Kingdonia; species Kingdonia uniflora. The sequence goes on along the minus strand of JACGCM010000926.1, from coordinate 2,859,606 downwards.
ATCTCCCGATGATATCCTACTCAAAGAGAAGCTTGACATACTCTCTACCAGTCATCCAAATTTGAAGGTAACTAACGGTTCTTTTGTTGTGAGATAATACTTCCGGTTATGGTCATCCAATTACTTTGTTTTGTAAAGACATATAAGAATCTAATCTTCTCTGGTCAAAATGACAGATATTCTACACTGTAGACAACCCATCTAAAAATTGGAGAGGAGGTGCAGGTTTCATATCTAAAGATATGGTTGTCAAGGGATTGCCTGATCCAAGTGAAGACACACGTATTCTTGTAAGTTCTTGCCTCCGTGATTATGTGAATAGTGGATTAACTGATATTACGATGTTACTTGTGCAACAACGCGAGATTACTTGGCTTATAACTTTTGCAACGAGGCTCATTTATAATATTGCATCGGTGTATTATTGTGAACCAAATTCCACATTAACTTTGGTCTAGTTAAAACTTCATCAGAGCTAACATTATCATATAAACCTTCTAGGTATGTGGTCCTCCAGGCATGATGAATCACATATCAGGAGACAAAGCAAAAGACCGGTCCCAAGGCGAGGTATAAAAGCGGCATCCTTTGACTGATCTTGTGCATATAATCAATCCTTTGACTGATTTTATTTATTTATTTATTTGTTCATCTGCTCAGCTCACGGGACTACTGAAGGAACTCGGATATACAGAGGAAATGGTATACAAGTTCTGATAGAGACCGGAACACAACTTTATGATGACGAATGACTCAAACTTGGTTTGTTTTACAGATACATTTGTTTGAACTGGCAGACTATGATATACTTGAATTAATCTGAGCTCAATAAAAATGGGGATATTTCCAATTAATTTCTTCTTCGTACTTAAGTTTCATATCACTACGATCTCGACTGTATAACCATTTAAACCATGCCTAGGTTGCCTACCTGAGAATTTGAGTTCTTTTGCTCAGAATATGCGCCTTACCACTCACATGCTTTACACGTGCACATACTCATTGTAATTGTTAGAGCCTCTCCTTTTTTCTTTGATAGCAGAGAAGGGGGAGCCTCTTTAGCTCCTAGTAGCATAAAAAGATGGAACTCACACTCGAAAAGAAGAGGAAGAAGGAATACAAAGGAAGCAACTTTTTTATGATTGTAATATGACATCATAGCTGGACCTCAATTACCATAATTTCACGTGCATGTATACCCTATTTCCAACGTAAAACCCTAAAATCTTGTATCAAACAAAGCTGATGATTACGGCAGTTGTACAATATTCTTTTCTTATACATGTTTGTACATTAAAATACATACATACACTAATGTCAGAAACTTTAACTGGAGTTTCAAGGAAAATCTTTGCCAGTAGTAAGTGCAACAGTAATAGTTGTGTTGGCTTATAAATTTTTTCCCTCCACATGGAATTCTCACTGTCAGGTTCGTTTTCGAAGTTGAAACCACCCAGATGCAGTGATAATAAGATATGCCTCAACCCCGCGGGGAAGGGTTGCTTGCCTTGTATGATAGTCTAGTTAATCACCCTTAATTAAAGCTAATAAGTCGAAATAAATCACCATTAAGTGTGCATGGATACACAAGTAAAGATAGTATAGTGAGTTACTATATATAAAGAGAAAAAAGTAAACCTAATAAAGAATTAGGGAGAAAGGGAGTAAGATAAAGCAAAGTAAAGTTAGGGGGAGGGAGAGTGATATAATTGAAATCATGCATGGAAGCTCTTCCCAAGAAGAGAATCGAATCAATCCCCTCTCTTCTACTTTGCTTAAAATCTTTTACAGCCACCCTTTAACTTGCCCCAATAAAATGCTAATGCAAAATCTCCCCCATAGTGTTCTAAATGAGTGTTTGTGTGTGTAAGAGAGAGATGTCTTTATTTTTTTCAGAGAAGAAAAAGCAAAAAAAAGATCAATTCAAATTAAATTGCATGAAAACTAAAGGTGAAAACTAAGATATGCATTACAGTGGGTAAGAAACGAAAGAGAAAGAAAGCCATGCATGCAGTCAAAAGAGACTCAAAACTAAACCTCGAAGACTACTGAGCTTTACTTCATCATCAGCTTCGACTATCTTTATCGAAACTCCCCTATCTATCTATCTATCTATCTATCTATCTATCTATACTTTCTTTCTCTTTTTCTTTCTTTTTCAAGTTCAACCCTTCTTTTTCCTCTACGTAAAAATAATTAGATTCTCTCTCCCTGACACATACAAAGCTTATAAACATACCAAATAAGTATTTATACACTAATTAGACAAACTAGGGCACAAGAAATATATATGTTTGGACTCCTTGTGCCTCTAATATGCATGCATGGATATGTGTGCGAGCAAGCCTTCGTTGTGAATCAGTGTTAGAAACTCTAGCTTGCCATTTTTGCCACTCTGATAAAAGAAATGTCTCTCAAAAGCATCAAGAGCCACAGGTGAAAGTAGAACACCCCTTCTTTGGATATGGGGTGGTTCAATAGAACATCCGGACGTTCTAACATGAGGATGATTAGGGAGTTGCTTCTTCTTTTATCCAAATTTATGATGTGCTTTTTCATCAACTCACTAGTTTTGCCTAGGGTATCTTAAAATTAAGACTCTATGTCCCTCACTAGGCCATGGGAATCTAACAACAACGACTGAACCATTAGAACTTCGTATCCTAAAATCCTTGAATCCAATAACTAGAAACTATTTGGGTCCTTGTTTTATTTTAAGTACTCAAAGTGAAGGTTCAAAATTAGAAAGCAACCTTTACATATATAGTGAACATTAAGGTGTCGGTAACAATAGTATAACAAATAAAAGAAAAGATGATGGCCTCTCTTGAGGACATTAATCAAGATAAGAATAAGGAATGGGTCTTTGTCTACTAAGGTTTATGGTATATTCAACTTGTCTAGCAAGGTGGGGAGGTGATTGGGTTCTTGCTTATCCAATCGGGAGTCAACAGGCGAGCATCTACGCCTTAAACTTGATTCGATTCGCCACATAATTGTGTGTGCCACATAATCCTGTGTGGCCCTTCAATGTTATAGTCAAAGAGTCTCTTTAAGGTTCATAATTGAGTTGATTGAGAGGATCTTGGATGAGGTTTGTTATGGTTAGAGGGTGCAAATTCTCCTATTCTTCTTTATGTAGGGACAAGGAATGTTTAGCAGCTTGACTTGGCTATGAATCACCTACTCTTAGGTGTTGGGCTAGTGTTTTGGGACCACCTCTTGGAGAGATGAGAGAGAGGCTCGAAACCCAACACCCGGGTCATCCGTCAAAATTTATCTCGACTTAAAATGGACTTAAAATGGAGCGTGCGGCTTGCGGAGGTATCGTGGTGAGCCCCAGGAGACTAGTTGGAGAATGGTGAGAAATGATGAACCCGACGAACTTGTGGATTCCAAAAAAAAAAAAAAAACTTGGCTATGAATCTACAACAATGCTTTGACTATATACATTTAAGTATAATTGGCTTAGTGTATTGTGGGAAGAATATTACAAAAACTTAGGATATTTGTTACAGTACAGTTGATTAGCTTTGGATATCCACATACGTTGAAATTATGCAAAAAAAAGAAGAAATCTGGGCTATCAGAAAATCAGATATCTATAAACATTGAATCCATTTCCAAGATATTTTTTTGACATCCCAAGAGTCGAGCTTTGGATCCTAACCATGATTTGTGTGACCTTACTCAAATATGCACCCAAATTAAAAACCTTAAGACACCTTTAGAGAAAGCATTAATACACATGCAAGAAGATATGTGACTAATTGAGACCATTACCTTATGGTACTAAACATATTTTCATAGGTCACAATGGACTATGAGATGACCACCCATCTGAGCAAGAGATGGGTGGATGTACTTGGAATCACTACTCTCTCTCTCTCTCCAAATCTATTTAGAGAAGAATAAAATTTCCAAACTTTAGAACACTAGTATATGTAGATAGATTAGGATCATATAAAGAAGAGGGTATTAAAGGAAATATAAGTGACATTCATCTATGTATTATATGTCATTCTCCCTCTCCAAAAGTAGTAAAAGTTCAAGTATAAATCTTTGGAATCCTTCCTTGCCCCAATTTTTCTTTATCTCTTTTTCTTCTTTTTATATTTATTGATTCCATTATTCCAAGTGAAGAACACGAGAAAGAAAGAACATACTCGGCCCTCCACAGACAAGAGGCAATGCAACCTCGATTCTCGATTCTTTAAGTGGCTTTCAAACAAGTATATAAACCCACCCTAACCCCCATAACCAAAACACACACATTCAAATTAATCTCTCTCCTTAACCCTCCTCTCTTCTTCGCATACCCTAGCTCTTCCACAAGGTGAGCCCCTTGTAACACCAACTCTCTAGTTTATTTTTCTTTCTTTTGCTCATATTTGAGAAGGGGTTAGAGAGTACTTGAATTCTTCCTTAGAGATGTTTCCATAAGTTTGTGATTGTCGTAGTGTCATAGGGGTACACATAAAACCAATGTTTTATGTATCTCGAGGATGAAACACGGCTGTAAAACGCGTTGTTTTTGGTGTTTCTGCGTTCTCTAGAGACATTTATTATTTAGTACTCAGTAACAGTATATTAGGTCACATATTTGTTGGTTACACAAGAATGTCACATATTTTGTGACGTTACCTTACAAGTTCTAATGTTTTTTGTTGCTGGTGTTGTTGATTTTAAAAGCAAAGATGAACAGACCAGGAGATTGGAACTGCAGGTCATGCCAACACCTCAACTTCAGTAGGCGAGACTCTTGCCAACGATGTGGTGATTCGAAGTCTGGTGAGAGAGGTGACTTTGGGGGGTTTGGTGGGAGGGGAAGTTCCTCATTTGGGTTCAGTGGTTCAGATGTTCGACCTGGTGACTGGTACTGTGCAGCTGGTAACTGTGGTGCCCACAACTTTGCTAGTAGGTCTAGTTGCTTTAAGTGTGGTGCATTCAAAGACGAATCCGGTTGTGGGTTCGAGGGGATCGATATGGGTCGCTCAAGAGGGTTCGGTGGTGGTGGTGGGGGACGTTCAGGTTGGAAATCGGGTGACTGGATCTGTAATAGGTAATTCTCTTACAACTTGTACATATTTATGTATAAAGGGACATAAATTGGTCTTACTGGGCTAATGGGTAAATGTGTTATTTGAACATGGGTAGGTCAGGATGTAACGAGCATAACTTTGCGAGCAGGATGGAATGTTTTAGATGCAATGCCCCAAGGGACTCTGGTAAAAGAAGTTCTTATACATATATGATACAACATGTTAGGTTTTTTCTTTTCTAAGCTGATATATTTATGATTGATATATATGTTACAGGTACTGCAGTCTAAGAGAAGTTAAAGAGAAACCACTACCAGCAACTGAATCTGATGACGATATTATATCCAAGTTACTCTTCTTTTTAATTTTATCCCCCCAATATCCCTCCATCTTTGCTGTTTTTTTTTCTTCTCTTCTTTTGTTTACTTTGATGCTAGGTTTCTTTAAAATGAGCCATGGTTGAAGACTCATCTTTAGTAGGGCTGTGATTCTCTCAGCATTTTGTTAGCTTTAATTTCTCCTAAAACCATGTAGTAGTTTTTGATGATTTTAATCTAATGTACTGGTAGTTGATTTCTATTAGTGTCACTTTGTGTGCTTGGAAATTATGAGCATTGTTCTTTCCTTGGTAATAAAATTTCTTGATGATTCATGGTTTACGAACGTCATAATTAGTAACTCGGGGTTAAGCAGACCTTTTCTAAATACAGGCTAACGAAAACTAGTGAACTGAAAATCGTATCATAACCAAGCCCTTAAGCATAAAGGTACATCCGAGGCTAAATTACATGATATTATCACCCGTGCGGGTGCTTAAACTCACGAGCCACGACCTCCCCAGAGGGACATGGATAAACAAACATCATACTTTGTCCTGAAAATATTCCGATATTTTTTGTCCTGTCCAAATAAGATTGCAATAGAAACTTTTATGACATAAAATATTGGTTGTGCAAAATTATATCTTAAGGATTCACAAAGTAAGCAAGCATTAGATAGAGTCTATCAAAGGGAACACTTCCTGCCAATAAATAAGCATGGAGTCCATCTATTTGAGGCAATTTGTTTGGACAAAATTTTGTGGCTCCATGATTTTTACAAGCTACCCTAACTGGTAAGATACCTGGAGATGTTACCAGGGGCACACAATCTGAGGCGTAAATCGACCATATTACATATTCTCCATTGTGAATTTTATGAACAATCCTTGAGGATGACGTGCTGGTTTGGAAATGAATATGTGATCACCAAATAAGCGAGTTTCACTTGCAAGTATATGCTCAAAGAAGAGCAAATTTACTCCTAAGAGCTCCCTTTTTTCCTCTGCAATTATACACCGTTTTGAAGGCAAAGCTCGTATTTTCGTATCCTGAGACAATATTTCTCAAAGAATAGTTTACAGAAGGTGCATTCAAGTCTCAAGAAAACTAACAGAGCGCCCGGGACAGAATGCTAATCATCACTTCAAATAGTGCAAATTCGCAGAAAATTATACGTCATTCTTTTTTTACTTGACGAACAACCTGAACGATAAATTACAGGACTCCATATACTTGACAAAAATTATTTCCCAAATTGTATACTTTATTTATTATCCGCAAAGAAACAAAGTAGTCAAATTCAATTAGGTTAACAAACCTGAAATACACAAAGAGCACTCCTATAACGTCGAAATAAAAGCTAGGGTGCAGAAATAGCTTAAATTGAAGAGAGAAAACAACCAGTAAAGTGCTATTTTGATTTCTTGAGAAAGAATATAAAATTGTGTTTATTTATAAGTTTGAGTTAAGAGTAGGAAACGGAGCACAAATAAATCCTATTGTTGCAGAAAAACAAAAATTTCCAGGCAAAACATTAAATAAACTTGATTTCTTTAACTACCACTGCTTCAATGTGAAGAAAGAAAATAATTATAGCCGACGATTTAGTGAAGCTTCTTTATACCAGGAAAAGATGGGAGAATCGCAATAAGAGGGTCGCCGTATCCAACAGGCTCTGTCAAACAAAACAAACAAAATGAGATCACAAATCCTTATCATGTTTGTAGCACAAAAGATGGGTGATTAGAGAGTTAACCTCCATCTTGTCTTAGAATCTTGATGACTTCTCCTGCAAATTCCGTCTGGACAAAAATAGAAGACAATTAGCATGACATGGTTATTTTAGTTTAAATAATAAATGAAATTCTAGGTTTTTTATGCTACAGGTAGGTGTATTATGTTGTTTCAAGTGAAGACACGAACCTCAACTGGTATCTGACCACCAAGTACTTCAATGTAACAAAGTACTCGTCCTTCCTTCACCACTTGCTTCTGAAGAGAATTTTACAAGATAACATCAGCGGATATCAAGAAACATGCGTCCAGATAAGTATGGGGAAGTTGAAAAAGATAGCAGAACCCATGAAAGGGGTACAGTGGGAGTCCGATAAGATCTGAGGGTGTTTCTATAATGATGACTACGAACCAAGTAAACTTGGCCAACTTAAGTACACCATAATAATGTAATGTATACGGTATTGTGATAGATAATAGCTACTTTATAATATAAAATCATGATATACAGCAAAGTAGCGGCCGGTATTGTGATGTATACGGTATGCCAAATAATATCACTAACAATCCACCGGCACAATGATAGTCTATGTTTATATTCATCTTCAAATATATCATGTATATGATATGACTCTCAATATGTTAAATCAGCATATATAGCAAATATATCGTATATCTGTTTTTCTCAAGTATAAGCTGAAAACAAATTTTGAGCCATAGTTTCAGTAGTAAAAAAATAGCTAAATTTTTCGCTACCATATAACTTAAAACTGAGAGTACCTCTTTACATGAAGGAGGTAGGCGTTTCTTCTTTATGAGCCGAGATCTCCTAAAGTATCCAACCTGTATCATATAAGGTTTGAGCCACGACTTTCCATAACAAATGTAGATTAAATGACTGTGAAATCTCTTACTTTTGGGGACTTGATTATTACCAAACCGTCGTCCTTAGCTTTATCAAGCAGCATGTCACTTTCTCCCCCTGAAGCTATTGGTGAAATGGCTAAGGAAGGTGTAGATACTAAACCATTTATTGCAGGAGCCTCAAGGAAAATAGCTGTACTAACTGGAAGAGAGCTTGGAGAAGGCGAAGGTTCAGCTTTTCCAGACAAGTCCCTCGTCACATATAGCCGAAACCCATTAAGCTAATTGAAACAAGCATAAAGAGTGTCAAAACGTTCTCACCAAATTCAATCCTATTCGGTAACCTTTTAACATATGGACTTTATATACATATAGGGACCTAATACATGATACGCAATACTCAGGGTATGGATATCACGACACACCTTACAATCTTTCTTTTGATTTTGAAAAAAATGCTGGGATTGACATTGATTGCATCAGAATGGCTGATCAGAAGATCATATCTAAAATAACTAATAACTTAAATTATCTCCTTGTAGACCCCATGAAGTGTCTCAACCATAGGCGTGTTATAGTACCTTGCCTGACATGTATAGGACCACAAAAAATATGACAGATTGGGAGACTGAAGCTGAATAACTACTCACTTTCAACTCAAATTCTGCAATTGAAGTAGTATCGCAAATCTCTGTCAGCAAAGATTGCACCTGCAAACAATTTTTGGATGAAACACTAACGTAATATAATTCAAAAACTACAGCGAGTAAAATGGGTCACCAAAATGTGGTGTCAAAGTGCCATCTTTGGACAGATCTAAGGGAAATATCTTGTTTGTATTCGACGTGTCAGGCTACTAAAGGCACAGCTTTAATATAGTCATATATGTTGTGATATGACATGAAGGCACTTCAAGAAGCCAACTTTAATTTGTAAGTCAGAACAATCAGTACTCCTTATAAAGTGATCTCTACTATGCATCAAGGAGAAGCTTGCTTTTACTTACAAATAGAAGAATGCCAAATAATTAAACTTATACTTGCATAAATGACAACAAAATATAGAGGAACAAATAAATGTGTATCACTTACTGATGATATCCATCAGGTTGTACGAATAGTCGAATACCAAGGCTGCCTCCTAGTATCCACCATTTTAGAAGATGCCCTTGCTTTTAATTTTAATATCTTGTTTTATTTAGTTTCCCAACATGTTGGGATTTTATAGTGTATTTAATGGAACAAGAAAAATTCCTAGTAGAGGGAGTTGGGGAGTTAGAGTAGAAGTATAAAGGCTTCAATTACAAAAGTCTAAGTTTATGGTTTAGGGAGAGTAGTTGGTTTTGTTTTAATTAGAGAAAAAGATTAACTTTTAATTAAATCTGAAGATTCCGTCCAATTATATTCATCACCTACATTAATCTATCTGTACGTGCTCCAAATCTCAATTTACGAAATTTAGGCATGTGAGCATAAGGAATATCTCTGTGTGCAAACACATACCTGCGAGCTATTTATATCATTATATTCTATTATATCTGCAATAAAAAAAAATCTTTGAAACAGAAATTAGACGTGATGCACAAATGGACCTACACAGTGCATGTTTTCATAAACGTGTGCCTCAAAGGTTGCTGCTTAGACTATATCTTATTCCAGATCTGGGGAGACTATTAGCATTGCAGTTTTAGTGTGTTTTTATAGATCAGAGTTAGCATGCATTAGTTGAAAATTTTCTCTCAACAGAAGTCCTTAGCTAACGTGAGGTGGGGAGACTATTAGCATTGCAGTTTTAGTGTGTTTTTATAGATCAGAGTTAGCATGCATTAGTTGAAAATTCTCTCTCAACAGAAGTCCCTTAGCTAACGTGAGGCCAGAGCCGAAGCGATAGCGAATGTTGAAAGTTAAGCTTAATTGGTGCACATTTTTCAAGGCTACTTTGGGTACAACTAAAGTAGAATGTTCAAGAAGCAACCTTTGATATTCTTGTAACCTATTTTCGTTTTTCTTTTTGTGTGGTTAATTAGGGTGATGCAAAACCTCTTAAATGAGTAGTGGGGTGTGTATAAACTTCTCTAGTATATATAAAGGTGTAGGGACTTTGTTTTGAGACATGAGTTCAAGAATATATCAATATATGAGTGTTTTTTGCATCGTCCTCCTATAATCCGAATTTCACCATTTCTATTGTTCATATCCAACAGGTATCGGAGCGATGAGATAAACGGTGGTGGAATGATGCCATTTTAAATCCCTCGCCTAAGCAAAGAAAATTATGAGAATTGGTGCATCCAAATAAGGCACTTCTAGGAGCACAAGATAAGTGGGAAGTTGTTGATAAAGGGTATGTTGAACCCGAAGATGAAAGTACGCTAGCACAAGGTCAACAAGACGCGTTAAAAGATTCGAGAAAGAGGGACAAGAAAGCTCTCTTCTTCATCTATCAAGGGTTAGATGAAGCTGCTTTCGTGAGAGTTGCATGTGTCACCTAGTCAAAACAAGTATGAGAAATTCTTGAGAATTCCTACAAAGATGGTGCTCATCTTCAAACCCTTAGAGGGGAGTTTGAAGCTTTACGCATGAAGGAGACGGAATTAGTTTCCGAATATTTCTCAAGAGTGTTGGCGGTTGTCAATCAATTAAAATGAAATGGTAAAAGCATGGAGGATATTCGAATCGCAGAGAAAATTCAACGATCCCTAGATTCGAAGTTTGACTACATTGTAGTAGCTATCGAAGAGTCCGAGGACTTGGATACCGTGACCATTGATTAACTAATGGGATCTTTGCAAGCTCACGAAGAAATGTTTAAAAAGAAGAAGCAAGAACCGTTGGAGCAAGTACTTCAAGAAAGTTTTTCTTTTAAAGGACATGAAGAATATCAAGGCAACCGAAGTCATGGAAGAAGCGGTGGGCGAGGTCAAGGAAGAGGTGGACATGCGTTTAACAATGGTGGGAGAAACTACCAAAGCAATTATTCAAGAGGGCATGAAAGGAGTAATTGGTCATATGGAAGGCAAATGCATGAAAAACCTCAAAAAAATCTCACGTCCAATGCTTTAATTGCAAAAAGTATGAACATTTTGCATGGGAATGCAAGAGCCCTAGCAATATCAATGAGATAACGAATTATGTGGAAGAGAAAATGGAGAATGAAGAACCCACTGTTGGCATATAACAAAACGGATGGGCAAAATGGTGAAAGTAATGCGTAGTACCTTGACTCCGGCACAAGCAACCACGCGTGGTCAAAGAAAAATGTTTGTTGAACTTGAGGAAAAGGTTAATGGAAATGTCACATTTGAAGACTCATAAAAAATTCCGGTTAGGGTAAGGTAAAATTTTAATTCGGTTGAAGAATGGTAATCACCAATATATGTCTATTATGTGCCAAAAATGAATACCAGCATGGGGCAACTCTTAGAAAAAAGGCTATGATATTTACATGAAAGATCGTAATCTTTTGATAAGAGATCAAAACATGAATTTTGTAGCGAACGTGACAATGCCAAGAAACCGCATGTTTTTGTTAAACATTCAAATCGATGTTGCCCAATGTTTGAATGTTTGTTATAAAGACTCATCATGGATATGGCATTTGAGATTTGGACATCTAAACTTTGGTGGATTGGAGTTATTGTAGAAAAGATGGTGAAATGCGTACCTTCTATCAAACACTCGAAGCAATTATGTGAAGGATGTCTTCTTGGCAAGCGTCCTAGAAAGAGTTTTCCAAAGGAGGCATCACAAAGAGCAACCGAGCCGCTTTAACTCGTTCATACGGATATGTACGAGCTAATCAATCCAATATCGTTTGGTAAGAATTGTTACTTTTTCTTCATCGGTAACTTTAGCCGAAAGACTTAGCTTCAACTCGTTCATACGGATATGTATGGGCCAATCAATCCAATATCGTTTGGTAAGAATTGTTACTTTCTCTTCATCAGTGACTTTAGCCGAAAGACTTATGTGCATTTTCTAAGAGAAAAATCCGAAGTTTTTGGCACTTTTATAAATTTTAAAGCACTTGTTGAAAAAGAAACTAGCCATTTTATTAAAGCTTTGAAATCCGATAGAGGAGGCGAATTTACATCCAAAAAAATTGAAAAATATTGTGAAGAACATGGAATTCGCCGCCCTTTAACAGTTCCATATACGCCCCAACAAAATGGTGTATCCGAAAGGAAGAATCGAATCATTCTTCATATGGCTTGAAGCATGTTGAAGAGTAAGAAAATGCCTAAAGAATTTTGGGCCGAAGCGGCAGCTCGTAGTGTCTACTTGCAAAATCGTTGTTCACTGAGAAGTGTATGGAACATGACACCACAAAAACATGGAGTGGGAGAAAATTTAGTGTAGCGCACTTACATGTATTTGGAAGCATTGCTTATGCACATGTAGCCGACCAAAAGAGATCGAAGCTAGATGATAAATGTGCAAAGTATGTCTTTGTGGGCTATGATTCTCGTTCAAAAGGCTACAAATTGTACAATCTCCATGATGGAAAGACAGTTGTGAGTAGAGATGCTGAATTCAATGAAGAAGACATGTGGAATTACAACGCCAAAGAAGAAGATTATGAGATTTTTGCATGGAACGGAGAAGACATTCAAGCACCTCAAGAACTTCCGATGCCGACTACTCCACCTCAATCTTCATTGCCACAACCTCGTGATGACTCACCATTTTCCAGAGATAGTTCAAATGAAAAGACACCACGATTTAGAAGCCTAAAGGATCTTTATGAAGTAACTCAAGCCATCGATGGAAATGACCAAACACTTTTTTTGTTTTCTTGCTGATTGTGAACCACTTGGATTTGATGATGCAGTGCAACATCCAAAGTGGAGAGAAGCTATGGATGATGAAATCAAGGCGATCGAGAGAAATGATACATGAGAATTAACTTCCCTTCTTAAGGGGAAAAAGGGCCATAGGAGTCAAGTGGGTGTACAAAGTAAAAAACACACCAATGGAGAAGTCGAGGGATACAAAGCACGGTTGGTCGTAAAAGGGTACAAATAACGGTATGGGATAGACTATAATGAGGTATTTGCTTCGACAGCTCGCTTGGAAACTATAAGATTAATAATTTTTTTAGCGGCTCAAAATAGTTGGAAGTTTTATCAAATGGACGTGAAGTTCATGTTCTTAAATGGCTTTCTTGAAGAGGAGGTTTATGTTGAACAACAATTGAGATACATCAAGAAAGGCCATGAAAAAGAATGTTCTAAAATTGAAAACGACACTTTATGGTTTGAAGCAAGCTCCAAGGGCATGGAATTGTCGACAAATACTTTAAAGATAACAACTTCATCAAATGCCCATATGAACATGTTCTTTACACAAAGGTGAATGAAAATGGAGACATGTTGCTTGTTTGCTTGTACGTGTATGATTTTAATTTTCACGGGAAATAATCCAAACATGTTTAAGGAGTTCAAAAGATCTATGGTACGGGAATTTGAGATGACTGACATCGGCTTAATGTCATTCTTTATTGGAATTGAAGTAAAACAAACGGAGAAAGGTATTTTTTTATCTCTCAAGAAGGTTATGCCAAAGAAGTTCTTAAGATATTCAAGATGGAAAATTGTCAACCTGTGCAAGGACCTGTGGAACGTGACATTAAGTTGTCAAAATATGGTGATGGAAAACTTGTTGATCCAACAATGTTCAAAAGCTTGGTTGGGAGCCTTCGATATTTGACATGTACAATACCGAATATTCTTTATGGTGTTGGACTAATTAGCCGGTACATGGAAGAACCAACATCCGTTCACTTGAAGACAACAAAGAGGATCCTTCGATACATCAAAAGTACTTGTGATCATGGATTATTTTACTCATCATCTAATGGCTCTCAACTTGTAGGCTATTCCGATAGTGATTGGGGAGAAGATATTGATGATCGAAAGAGCACCACCGGATATGTGTTCTATATGGGAGATACCACTTTCACATGGTTCTCGAAGAAACAACCGATCGTGACTATTTCCACATGTGAAGCCGAATATGTTGCTGCCTCGTTGGGAATTTACCATGCAATTTGGTTACGAAGTATGCTCAATGAACTTCAAATTCGTCAAGATGAACCGACAAAGATCTATGTTGATAATATGTCCGCAATAGCCTTAACCAAAAATCCCATTTTTCATGTAAGGAGCAAACACATCGACATATGTTACCATTTTATTTGGGAGTGCGTGAAGAAGAAAGAGATTGAACTCAACTACGTCCGCACTCATGATCAAGTCACAAATATATTTACGAAGCCTCTTAAAGTTGACGTATTCACAAAATTAAAGGAGATGCCTGGAATGGTAGATGAACAAAAATTAAGCTTAAGGAGGGGATTTGAAAGTTAAGCTTAATTGGTGCACATTTTTCAAGGCTATTTTGGGTACAGACAAAGTAGAATGTTCAAGAAGCAACCTTTTATGTTCTTGTAACCTATTTTCGTTTCTCTTTTTGTGTGGTTAATTAAGGTGATGCAAAACCTCTTAAATGAGTCGTGGGGTATATAGAAACTTCTCTAGTACCTATATATAGTTGTAGGGACTTTGTTTTGAGATATGACTTCAAGAATATATCAATATACAAGTGTTCCTTGCCTCTTCCTTCTATAATCCGAATTTCGTCATTTCTTCATTGTTCATATCCAACAACGAAAAAGCCCATAAGCTATGCTTTTGCGTTCATCCACAAGACAAGTCAATGCAACCTAACAACACCAAACGCTTGAAAGACCAAAAGCGAGGTCACAACCTGCGTCCTAGACTTGGTGTTTAAGGCCATGTGCTCGTTCCACAAAGCTGAGGGGAAAAACTACGGGACGCCTTCGCTAAGGTGAGGTAGGTAGTCCATGACAGTATTACATCTCATGATATTTTATATATGTCATCTGCAATACACCTGTTCGTGAGAGTGTTATGCATATCATTCATCATAAGATAAAAGGGCTTCAATTGAACTATTATTGGGAAAACTTCATAGCCTAAAAAGAGCATAATGCACAAAAAACACTTGATAGAAAATTTGAGCATACTTCGAAAGAATTTGGGATATGTTGGCTTGTCCTTGCAGTAGCTTTTTTTTCTTTCAAGCCTTCCTTTGAATTGGTAGGAGCTGCCGTTCAATAACAAAAGAACATAGATGTAAATTAATGAGCAATATAACAAAAGAAAAATAATAAAAAGTCCAAAATTAACTTATCAAGGAAGCAAACAATGGAGTTTCGATGCAGGGCTCAATGTTGCCAAACTATACACTTAGTACCTTGAAGTTTGAAAATGTCAAAGGACCTTACTTTTAAGTTTTCTTTCATTTAGTTCTATGATACTTAATTATGACTAGTAGATCTTAATTGAGTGGTGAGCATAGGTGGAGTCGCCCCATATTTTGCTGAGAAAGAGTTTGGCAGAGAAAAGAAGAAGAGAGGATGAAGAGAGAAGGAGAGAGAATGATGAAGACGAGCTCTTACTTATAATTTGAGCAAAAGAAAAATAAAATGGAGGGGGGAAATTATTACAGACAATAGTATGCAGACTAACGAGGGCTACTTTGAATCGACATCTCACTCTATAAGGACATCCAATCCGCTAATATTACTCTAAACAATATAAGGAATGGTAGAGACATATCATGGTGACATTGTCTAGGTTTTACTTCTACTTTTTGTCCGAGAATAGCAAACACATAAAGGGCACAAAATTAGAAGTTTTCCAGATAGTAAGCCTGATGCAAGGTAAATACCAAAACAAAGGTATCGAGTGAGGTCACACAACATTACCCATTGTTTTTTTTTCTGTTAGCCTTGCACCCTCAAGGTCGAAGGTTTTTCATGAAGTCGTCGTAGCATACCCTCAATAAACTCCGAAGAGTTTAAGGAAATGCTCTCACAATGTTATCGAATACAGGATGTGAAGGAGAAGATGATCAATAGTTTCCTCGCCTATCTTATGCAGTCACCTGTCTCATACAATAAGCGCCCAGGGTTCACATCCATCTCCCTCTTCTCAACATGTCCTTGGAAAGTGCCCTACCCAATGCCCTCTCCCCCCACCCGCCGCACACACAAAATAAAAATGGCACTTCAGACAGTAATCCCCTCCTCCACACTTCCACACCTTACGCACCGGAAACCCAACAAGATTATATTTAACTCCTAGTTATCTCATCCACCATATGAACACAATCTAACGAAAATTTTCCCCTCCTTATCCCATTTCTATCAGCACTCGTCCACCGTTTCCCTAGTTACGACCAAAGTAACCTTGTGAATCAATGTAGCCAAGTGACGAACTTCCCGATCAAAATAATCCCTTCCAAGTTGCAAATTTCAATCATTCTGATTCCTCCCCCTAATACAGAACCTCACTACTCATACTTGCCTGAGGTTTGACGTAATTGATGGATATAATTCCACCAGAGGCTTTTCATTGCCCCACACATCATGTAAGAACTGGACTCTTCCGTCATTGCCTATACGAATATCAATGTCTATCTGAGGCCATATAAACTCCAATATAGCACATCTCCATAGACACTTCTCCAACAGCGTAATGATCATTGCTCGGAATTTTTTTAGCACAGACCTCAACAGGCACATGCATGCGTGCAGACACAAATAGACATCTCTTTTACAATGCACACCAACTCTAAAGTAGTTGTTGCTTTTTTCTAAGTGAGCATTTTATTTTATTTTATAGGAAACAGAAAATACAAGGGTTTATGATTTACAAAAGTGGAAATAAAAACACCTAAAAAATAATAAAAACATCTTTGCACCAACTCTATGTTAAAGAGGCAGGTCTTGTAGATCTGTTGGCTTCTCAGAATAAGTTTCCCACAATGCTTTTAAGGGTTTTAAAGTTTTAGGTGCTTTTATTTCCACTTTAAACAGCTGGGGTTCAGATCTACCTCCCTCTCCTCAACATGTCTGCAGTAAGTTCCTACCACGTGCAACCCTCTAATACGAAAAAAGGCAGGTCTTCGTAGATCTGTTGGCTTCTCAGAAGAAGTTTCCCACAATGCTTTTAAGTGTTTTTAAGTTTGCAAATTAAAGGTAGTTCAAGAGCTTATTAATGAATAAGGTGGTCAGTAGTATATTCACGAGGAAGAAAAGAAAGACATTGAGGAAGACATCTACCTTGAGTCTTTGATGATAATGGCAGAGGGGCAGTTGTGAAGACATGCACAAGAGAAAGATATGGGATTTACAGGCATTCTAAATATGCAAGAGAAGGATATTAATTAAAAAATACAAACTTAGAGAGCCTCTTTTGTTAGTATATAATAATATTTGGGACCAAAATTTTGTACTGAGTTATTACAGAATTTTGAATAAAAGCTTAGAGAAATTATTAACTTATCTATGGTACGAAGTTGGGAACAACAGTTCTCTATTAATATAGAGAGGTTATACACTTCTAAGGGATAAATATATGGAGGTTTTAATTCAACCACTGCGGAATATTTGTGTGTGTGTGTGTGAGGGGGGGGGGGGGGGCATATAAAACACATATCTGGGACAGTTCAAGTGGTGCCAGACGCACCAGGTAAGATAAGGCTCCCTTGCACATAAGCACACCATGTAAAACGGATACCATATAGAGTTATTCTATAAGCACTGACTTTATGCCATCTAGTACCAGGCCAAACCTGGTACAGATAGTTGCATCACTAAGATCATAAGCTCAACAACCAGAAACCAGGAAGGAGCTAACCAAAAACCTGTCAATATACCTTCTAAGAAACTGCAACATCGTATACCTTCATCACCATGAAACTATAGAGGGTCCCACAATCAGCACATTGCACCAAACATTATCAACTCCTCTCCACATCTTCGACATAGAACACATCCCGCTTACATAGTTTAGTTCCACGAAGAACCATATTTTTCTTCAATTGTTTAATGGAGTCTTTAAACGGGGTCACTTGTCTTTTAGTCAAGAAATCTTACATTCTGCAAGATGGACATGGGTTACATGTGTAACTATGTAAGGATTTCAAAATTTATCCTCTTTCCCTACTACGCTCCCAACCATACCCATACCCATACCTTAGCTTTCTAGCCACAGCTCTAGCATTTTTATGTTTTTAACATCTCATTGACTTCATGAGTTTCAAAGCTCCTTTTTTCCCGCTGATTCTTTTAAAGATAAGAGATCAAACCAATGCCCTCAAAGTTATTCTCAAACTAACTCCTTCTAGTGGCATCAACATAATGAAATTTGCCTCTTTTAACTATAAAGTTTAGCCATAACCCAAAGATAGCCATCAAAACTGTTCGTGAGACCACATTTTCCTTTTTCCAAACATATCAGTGTCCATCCTATAATTCCTGAATCCCGGAGACTAATTTATCTGACCCAATGAACCATCCGTATTAACAGAGTTACTGTCCATCTCATCAACTAACCTAGTCTTTCCATCACTTGAAGTTGAAGAGATATACAATTTTTATTATCAATTGAACTATTGAAGTAATATTCAAGTGTCTCTTGAACATACATACGTAATTATTGATAAGCTCGACTATCCTTCCTTCTTTTTAGCTTTAAAGTACCACTTCTTCTAAGACTCCTAATTGGAAACTTTTGATAGTAGTTGTCTAGCAATATCTTGCACGCTTAGAAATGACCTACTAAAGAAAATGTGCAAATCTATTGAATAAAAAGAGAAACCACATCAGAGAACACAAATACATACTTTGAATATCAGAGGATTGACCGCAGCTTACAGCTAACAGATTTGTGGACCTCTGCGATTGTGTCAACCCCGTAAAATGCAATGGTCTCTGCCTTATACTAGTAAATGTGTTGCATGACACATGTAAACCACCAGACTTGGTTCTACTTAAATCAAACTTAGAAAATTTGATACTCGAAGCTCCTCCTAAGTTACCTGAAACAATAAGAAACATGCAAATGACTAACCCCAACAACAAGTATTATAAATCGACGAAAGTAGAACACAATCAAAATCAATCCAATAATATAACACATACAAAAATGAATTTTTGAACCTAACCTGAAATCTGAAAATGCACATTATAACCCCTACTACACAATATATTACAAGCATCATTAAGTAACCTATACAATGCTTGTCATCGCGCATTATAACACAATGACAAGCATTATATAACTCATTCATCTAAACATTATGATTATACAACAACAAAAATGCACGCAGTCAATCGACCCAATATAACACATATCATATAATATACATGCATTTTAGACAAATTACTCAATCCCCATTGCTCGAAAAAACGAAAAGATAAGAACTTTATCTCCAAAAATAACTCTATGATTGAAAAAGAACTCATCTTTAAGACCCAATGCTGATTTCACTATTGAAGCAAAAGGGGCACTTCAAATGTATCTTTTTCGTCCAAAAAAACAACATTGCAAACGCAATTTTTCGCCAAAAATCAAATCTAAGTTCTAGTTTGTCATCAAAAACGCCCAAATTGATCTAATTTGACTACAAAGGAGGGAGAGAGAGTTACATGCAGCCATTGAAGCGATGAGTCCAACACTGGCAATGCAAGTGAAACTTCGATAACCACTCAAATTGAAAACCTCTTTATATCGTTCGTTCCTTCGTTCGTTTCGTGGCACTACATGCGCAAGATAGCCGATACCTGTGCTTTTTTTTCTCTACCAGTGTGAACTGTCAAACTCGTTTCTTGTTGTTTACCAAATTGCCCTTCCTTCTTTACACCAAGTACATCTGGATCTTGCTGTTGGACATGATTAGGTAGGGCGGCCCGCCTAAACACTATCAACTCCTTATGGGAAGAACTAGTGACCTAACTGTGTGAAAGAAGGATGGACATTTTTAATGACATCTTCTCTAATTTTAACTGTGTCGTTTATAAAAACACTTTATAAGGTCATTTGAATATGTTATCGACAATAATGAAATTACTCTAAACAGCCCACTATGATCGTGTTAATGTGGTTGCTTAAATAATGTTAGTGTGATCGAATATAGTAGCAGAATGAATAGATCGAAGAAAGAAGGCCATAAATGGGCCTTATCGGAGAAAGATCCGTTCAACCGATCTGTTTGTTGGTATGGTTTAAGATGTGATATTCCCTTTAACGGATAAGTGCCCAATAAGGTATCGGTAGAATAAGATGTTACTCAATAATATCGATCTTGAGTCCCCTGCTCCGATACCAATTAGATCAACTCGAGTAGAGTGTAGGAATAACCATTCTAAAACTTAACCCCAACCACTCAATAAATAACATACTTCTTACAATGATAGACTCACTTTTGAAATTTTTTTTTAAGAAAAATGCGTATCTTCCCTCTCGCAATCGAGATTAATACAATTAAAGAAGATGCAGATTCCTCAGGCGATGCTCAACAAAACAAATGCCACAATTTTCATAAAGTCGAGAAAAACTCGCACAACAACCCCAACAATGATGGAGCATGGAATTGAGTTGCGTGGGACATGAGACTTCCTATCTCAAAGTAGTTACTGAGTCAGCAAAGAGAATAAGATCTCGCGCGACAAATTCTAAGTCGTTGGTCTTCTTCGCAATTAATGTTTTAAGAGATTTAAAAGATCTGACACAAGATTTGCAAGATCCGGCGTAAGATTTGAAAGATCTGACAGTTATAACTAACTGTTGCCTGACAACCTCAAACGCAAGGACAATTTTATTCCCACACAATTTACGTTCCTCGAACACCACTTCACCAACTTACACCTCGAGCAAAAAAGTGTCCAAGTTCGGCCACACCCTATTTGAGATGTCTAGTTAGGGATTTTGGCACATTCTGCTGGAGTTGCTCCAAGGGATAGATAACCATTCCAATTAATCATCATTACCCTTGGCTTAAAGTTTCTGCATTACTAAACAAAAAGTTAAGGGTTTAAGCGGTTTAGGGTTTTAGAGATTTTGGAGAATCTTGGAAATCAATGGGTTTTAGTGGTTTAGGGTATTGATTTCCTACCGTTACCGTTTCGCACAGTCAAGCGTTTCTCACCTTATCGTTTATATCGGAATTAGGGTTTAAATTGTTTCTTCAATTACAATTGAAACCATCTAAAACCCCCTTTGTGTTTAGGCTCTGATCAAACCCTAATTATCATTACAATGACCAATGGGACTAATTTTAATGGTGAATCCAATCTTTCTCAACAATTTTATCCTCCCCAACAACAACATCAGTATCAGCAACAGCGTTACCAGGAACCATTGCAACAGTATGTTGTTAACACTGATCCCATTGGGTTTTGGTCTCCATCCCCAGTTTTAATGGCGAACTCGATACGATCATCGCCCCCCACCATTGCTACTGTCACCCCCAATGCTGATTACCTTCCCCACAAAAACCTCAGAAATTTTGAAGAAACCCCGGTGCTTATGAACGAGATGAACCCCTACAAAAAGCCCAGAAATTTTGAGGAAACCCCGTCGCCGGCGCATGTGAATGAGATGAACCCGTTTCCAAATGCGAGAATTCCCCCTCCCCCAACTCCAACCCCAACCCCAACCCCAACGGGTCTGCCTATTAACAGAGGTAATGGGAGACTGTTTTTCAAGACCCGGGTTTGTACGAAGTATTTAGCGGGGATTTGCCCGTATGGAAGCAACTGTAATTTTGCTCATGGGCAGGGCGATGTTCGTCAACCTACGCCGAACTGGCAAGAGATTGTCGGGTCCAATGGCGGCGGTGGTGGTGTGGAAAGGGCGCAATTTGGAACGGGCAATTGGGACGAAGATCAGAGGATTATTACCAAAAATAAGCTTTGTAAGAGGTTTTGTAACGGTGAACCATGTCCTTATGGACTTGCATGTAATTTTCTTCATGAAGATCCTGCAAAGTTTAGGGACACCGTTGTGAGTACTGGTATGGGGTCAATCATTGCATGTGACAAGAATAGAAGTGGAAGTGGTAGTGGTTCTGATCAGTCACCGCCAAATTTTGCTAGTAGAGGACCACCACCTGTGAATCCAAATAATGATCTTAGTCAGTTTCGGGTCAATGTCGTAAGGCCTTCGTATTGGAAAACAAGGATGTGTAACAAGTGGGAGGCAACGGGCCAATGTCGCTTTGGGGATGAATGTCACTATGCTCATGGGCTGGCAGGTATAATCTTGTCCTGTAATTTATTTTTACTAGTTTTGACAAGTATTTTGAGATTTGGGACCACATAACTTGTTTCTAGTCTTACTATTATACTTTGCTTGTGTGTGTTTTTCTTGTTATTAATTAGGTTTATACGTATAATGACATTAAACACTTCCTAGGAATTGTATTTATGTAACATTTAACGGAATTACTCGAATTAAACACATTGATTTATTCATATGCCAATCCTTTGCAGCGTGATGCACGATAAAAGTTAAAGCTTGAATAATTATTAACTAGACAAGAGAACTTTTCAGCGTGAATAATAATAATTATGTGGCCAAATAATACAAAATGACCACAAAGTCTAAATACTTCCAAATTTATGAGCGAAATGGATATTTTTTTTGCTGGAATTTGAGCACATGTATAAAGATTTGTGACTCAGAGTTGAGGTAACAAAGCTGGGTTACGTGGACACTTGACAGGAAACTTTTGAACAACTAAGCCCCAAAGGGTGCAAATCCCGAAGGTTACCAAGCCCCGAAAGTTACAAAGCTCCAAGGCCTATGACACATCCCGAAGGCTAATAACTAAATCCCATTCGATGGGGTGTAAACTCGTGTCCTCTCCCTTGATGGTGGTACACACCACCACTTGGCAAGAAAATGCATTCATTATGAACGAGTAACATGCAAAGAGCGTTAACAAGATTCATGTAAATGAAGCTATTAATGGCAATAAAATAAATTACTATAGTCATCCTACCGATGAAAACCTCATAAAATTCAAGAGATTACAAAATTTAAATGTTTTCATTTTTATGAGTTGGTTGGCGAAATGTAGATTATTTTTTGGAATTCGTGCTTGTGTATGGAGATCGGTGACTCAGGGGTAGGGAGTCCCCCCTAACAAAGCTGGGCTAAAGTGGATCCATGATAGGAAAATTGTGAACAACTAGGAGGCCCCAAAGGGTACAAAGCCAGAACGCAACCAAGCCCCGTAGTGTACAAAGCCCGAAGGTACACACTACCACCTGAAGGCTAATGACTAATTCCCACCGATGGGGGTCTAAACTCGTGACATCTCCCTTGGTAGGAGGTACCCACCACCACTTGGCAAGAAAATGTATTCATTACCAAAGAGTTTTACTCAAAGAACTTTAACAAGATTTATGTAAATGAATCAATTAATGGCAATAAAATAAATCATTTAGTTATCCCACCAATGAAAACTTCATAGAAAATTTAAGAGATCACAAAGTCTAAATGTTTCCATTTTTATGAGTTGGTTGGCTAAGTGTAGAATATTTTTTGGAAATCAAGCTTGTGTATGGACATAGGTGACTCAAGGTTAAGGAGTCACCCTAACAAAGTTGGGTTCATAGAAAATTTAAGAGATCACAAAGTTTAAATATTTCCATTTTTATGGGTTGATCGGCGAAGTGTAGAATATTTTTTGGAAATCGAGCTTGTGTATGGACAAAGGTGACTCAGGGTTAAGGAGACACCCTAACAAAGTAGGGTTAAGGTGGACCCGTGATAGGAAAATTCTGAACTAGGCCCCAAAGGGTACAAAGCCGGAACACAACCAAGCCCCATAGTGTACAAAGCCCGAAGGCACACAAAACAACCCGAAGGCTAATGACTAACTTTCACACATGGGGGGTCTAACTCTAAACTCGTGACATCTTCCTTGGTGGGAGGTACACACCACCACTTGGCAAGAACATGTATTCATTATGAACGAGTAACATGTAAAGAGCGTCAACAAGATTCATGTAAATGAAGCTATTAATGGCAATAAAATAAATTACTTTAGTCATCCCACCGATGAAAACCTCATAGAAGATTCAAGACATTACAAAGTCTAAATGTTTCCATTTTTATGAGTTGGTTGGTGAAGTGAAGATAATTTTTTGGAAATCGAGCATGTGTATGGAGATTGGTGCTCAGGGTTAAGGAGTCACCCTAACAAAACTGGGTTAAGGTGGACCAATGATAGGAAAATTGTAAACAACTAGGTCTCCAAAGGGTACAAAGCCGGAGCGCAGCCAATCCTCATAGTGTACAAAGCCCAAAGGCATTATATAGTCTGAGGGCTAATGACTAATTCTCACCCATGAGGGTCTAAACTCGTGACATCTCCCTTGGTAGAGGTACATACCACCACTTGGCAAGAAAATGTATTCATTATTAACAAGTAATACTCAAAGAACATTAACAAGATTTATGTAAATGAAGTTGTTAATGACAATAAAATAAATTACTCTAGTCATCCCACCGATGAAATCCTCATTGAATATTCAAGAGATTACAAAGTCTAAATGCTTCCATATTTATGAGTTGGTTGGCGAAGTGGAGATTTTTTTGGAAGTTTAGTCTGTGTATGGAGATTGGCGACTCAGGGTTAAGGAGACCCTCTTAACAAAGTTGGGTTAAGGTGGACCCATGATAAGAAAATTGTGAACAACTAGGCCCGAAGACCCACAACAAACCAGAAGGCTAATGATTATTTTTCATCCCATGGGGGTCTAAACTCTTGACCCTCTCCCTTGGTGAAGAAACATACCACCACTTGGCAAGAAAATATGTTTATTATCAACGAGTAAATTCCAAAGAACAGTAATAAAATGCATGTTAATAAAGCTATTGATGGCATTAAAATCAACTACTATAGTCACCCCATTGAAAAAATTATCATAGAAAATTTTAGATATTACAAAGTCTAAATGCTTCCATATATATGAGTTTATTGGCGTAGTAAGACTTTTTCTTTGGAGGTTGATCCTGTATATGGAGATTGGTGACTCAGGGCTAAGGAGACTTTGTAACAAAGCTGGGCTAAGGTGGACCCATGATAGGGTCGTGAACAACTAGTCCCCGAAAGCCGAAGGTTGCAAAGCCCGAACGAAACCAAGCCATGTATGGTACAATGCCTGAAGTTCTACAACACAACCAGAAGGCTAATGATTAGTTCTCACCTAATGGGGGTTTAAACTTGTGACTTCTCACTTGGTGGTGGCGTACGCCACAACTTGGAAACAAAAAATATTTATTATAAAATCAAAAGAGCGTTAATAATTTTTTTGTAAATGAAGCTATTAATGACAATAAATATAAATTATTGTAGTCATCCCACCGATAGAAAAGGTGGGCTAATCTAAACTCATGAATAGGAAAATTGTGAACAACTAGGTCCGAAGGGTACAAGACTGAAGGCAATCAATCCCCATAGGGTTCAAAACCGGCAGGCCCACTACACAACCTGAAGGCTAATAACTAATTATTGCTCTGTGAGGTTTTAAACTCGTGACCTCTTCGTTGTTGGAGGTACACACCACCACTTAGCAAGAATAGATATTTATTTTCAATGAGTAAAACCCAAACAACGTTAATAAAATTCATTGAAATGAAGGCATCAATTGAATAAACAAATACTGCCGATGAAATCCTAATAGAAAATTTAATAGATCCCAAAGTTTAAATGTTTCCATATTTATGAGTTAGTTGGCAATGTGGAGATTTTTATTTTGGAAGTCGTCTATATACGGAGATCGGTGACTCATAGTTAAGGAGAACCCTAAAAAAGCTTTGCTAAGGTTGACCTATGATGGGAAAATCGTGAAATGCTTGTATATGAGCTAAGGTTGATCCATGATAAGAAAATTTTGAACAACTAAGCCCTAAAAGGTACAAAGCCCGAATGCAACGAAGCTTCGTTAGGTGCAAAGCCTGAAAGCGAGTAAATGAAGCCATTAATGACAATAAGCAAATGAATACTTTAGTCATCCTACCTCCCACCGATGAAATCCTTGTAGAAATTTAAAGAGACAACGTTGTTTTCATGCTTTATGAGTTGGTTGGCGAAGTGGAGATTTTTCTTTTTGGAAGTTCTAGACCGGTCAATCAAGAGACCTCTAAGAAAGTTAGGCTAAGGCGGACCCATGATAGGAGAATTGTGAACAATCGAGCAACCCTGCAAAGCTTTAAGGCAACCAAGCTTTGAAGGGTACAAAACCCATAAGGTAATAAGTAATCCTCACCCCCTGCTGGTTTAAACTCCTGACCTCTTTACCTTATACACACCAGTGACACCATCACTTGACAAGAAAAGTTATTCAGTGCCAACCTGTAATACTAACGCCAACAAAATTCCTCTAAATGAAGATAATAAAAGAATCAATTACTATAGTCATCTGATCCGGGAGGATCCCACAAAAAGATGGACTCCTAAGGGAAGTAGGACTTCCTGACAAGGTTCTCCTCTTTTTTAGGAACTCCACTTCTTTAAGAAATAGGACTCTTACTTTAACTGTTGTTTTAGGAAGTCCACTTCATCAGGAAGTAGGACTCCTTATTACTTATGGAGTGTCTTTATGGCATACACTCCTTGTTGGAGTAAAATTCCATCGTAGAAGTAGAGGATTTCCACTTCTATATATCGACCAATTGTAATAGGAGTAGGATTCTAATTATACTCTATAAATAGGCATTGTAACCCTATAATGGGCAATCAAGCCTCTCTAGATGGTAATCAATTTCTTGAGCAATGAAGCCTCTTTAGATTGTAATCAGTTTATTGGGCAATCAAGTCTCTCTAGATTATAATCAGTTCCTTGAGCAATCAAGTCTGTCTATATTGTAATCGTTCTTGAGCAATAAAGAGAAAAACCCTAGAGGAAATTTCCTTGAATTATATTGTGTTCTTGTTTCTTCTTCAATTACTAGTTCATCTATAGATTGTGGATTAAGTGGTATCAGAGCTAGGTTCCGTTCAACTAGGGAGTTATTATGGTTTATGGTCTTAATGTGTGACCAACTCTAGCAATCTGTTGAAGGACATGTTGAAGGTTTAACGATTCATAGGAAACTGAGTTCGAAGAAAAAGAAGAACATCATGTCTGGAGACAATAATGACCGTGTCACGAAACTTGAGAATCAAGTTTCGTCCCTAGCAGCTACCGACGAAAAATTGGTGTTAGGTTTGTCTGCCAACAAAGCCTCTACGGCTTCTACTTTCGAGAAACGACAAAATCGTAGCTCGGAGAAGGGGGTTGAGGAGAACGATGACGAAGACACCAAATCCAGAGGTTTTGAGCCATCTGCTAGATGAAGACTCTACAATAAACACTCGTCTACCATCAGTTGATTTATGGATTGGGCGAGAAGATCTTTTGAAGGAGGACAATATTCTAGAGAAGAAGGTAACTGCAACCTGGAGGAGTTACATGGAGTCTTTCAAGATTGGTCGAAAGGGTCAACTTTCTAGCAAATCGAAATGGTACAGTCGTGCTAAGGGGACTTCTGAGTTCCCTCATCTCATGTTCTTGCTTGAGCAGGAGCTCAAGGTTCCTAATTGGGGAAGCAGTCGTGCTAAGGGGACTTCTGAGTTCCCTCATCTCATGTTCTTGCTTGAGCAGGAGCTCAAGGTTCCTAATTGGGGAAGCCATGATCCAGGAGGATCTCACATAAAGATGGAGTTCTAAGGGAAGTAGGACTTCCTAACAAGGTTCTCATCTTTTTTAGGAACTCCACTTCTTTAGGAAGTAGGACTCCTTCTTTAATTACTGTTTTTAGGAAGTCCACTTCATCTGGAAGTAGGACTCCTTATTACTTATGGAATACACTCCTTGTTGGAGTAGAACTCCATTGTAGAAGTAGGGGATTTTCACTTCTATATATCGACCAATTGTAATAGGAGTAGGATTCTAATTTCACTCTATAAATAGACATTGTAACCCTAAAAGGGGCAATCAAGCCTCGCTAGATGGTAATCAGTTTCTTGAGCAATAAAGCCTCTCTAGATTGTAATCAGTTTATTGGGCAATCAAGTCTCTCTAGATTGTAATCAGTTTCTTGAGCAATCAAGTCTCTTTATATTGTAATCGTTCTTGAGCAATAAAGCGAAAAACCCTAGAGGAAATTTTCTCGAATTATATTGTGTTCTTGTTTCTTCTTCGATTACTAGTTATCTATAGATTGTGGATTATCATCCCACCAATGAAATTTTCGAAGAAGATTCATATATAGAACATATTGAAATATTCCTGTAGTAAAGTAACGAATATTTGAAGCATGTCCTACAAGCACAAACACACTGAATTGATGTAAGGCCATGATCATTTAGGCATTTTAGTGCCGTATACCAATAGAAACAATTTCTACTATTGAGTTTTTTTTTCTTTGATCAATTTAAATCCCAGAAATCAAATATGGAATGTTGCAGAATTTGGGGAAACGCAGTATACTTTGAAGTTGAAACTCTATTAAAAAAATGATTACGAGGCGGCTTCAGTTTGAAAATTGAATTTCCTGCTATAGGAGAATTTCACAAATTACAGGTTCTAAATCAAAGAAACTGAAATTGGTTAAGATGAACAATATGGAGGGTAGCATTAGCGTTATGATAGAGACTGATATATCATTAAACAAAGAGATAGAGGGGGAACATTAGAATTAGGGAGAGAGAGGCCTAAGGGTTTTGGAAACTCGAAAAACCAGTAAAGATAACGAGATTTGTAGGAAACCAGTTGTTTCAATTGCTAGATTTTAGTATAGTATACATTCATACAAAA
Organism: Kingdonia uniflora; assembly: GCA_014058105.1. Taxonomy (NCBI): domain Eukaryota; kingdom Viridiplantae; phylum Streptophyta; class Magnoliopsida; order Ranunculales; family Circaeasteraceae; genus Kingdonia; species Kingdonia uniflora. Next base: position 2,830,961 of record JACGCM010000926.1, on the reverse strand, counting down.
GTTCCCTTAAATAAAGGTATTCTAATATCAGGAATACCCTTTTAGCTTTTGCAGAACCATCTGTACACTTCAATGTAACAAATTATTACCGAAATAAGACCCCTTTTGCTTGTAAAATTCTTCAATTTAACAAAGTACTCCTCTCTTCACTATTTGCTTCTGAACGTAAACTTTACAAGATAATATCAGTGGATACTGAGAAACATTCGTCGAAATAAATATGGGAAGTTGAAAAGGATAACAAAAACACATGGAAGGGGTACATCGGGGCTGTGGGAGGAGGGACTGATAAGATTTAAGGGTGCTTCTTTAATGATGGTCTCAACCTCAAACTAAACTTGTCCAACCCAAGTAAGAGATAATATGGTTCACATTGAAATAAGCACCCTCCCACTTAAGCTTCGTTAGCAACTGTAACTTAATGTTTAATTGCAGATACTCTTCTTAATTAGACAAAGAAAATAACAATGAATTATCTAAGTTTGTCTTAAACAAGTTTGTCTGTATTGAAACAAAGTTCAGCATATCCTACACTCAGATGAGACTGATATATCCAATATTTTACTGACTGGTACAATGTAGACGTTGAATAGATATTCTTCAAATTATTTAATAACTACTTGTCGAATAAAATCATGGTTTACTACAAAGTAACGGCTGGTATTGTGATGTATACTAATATTATCATTATATATCGACTTTCAAGGTATTTTGTGAATTTATAGCCATCAGGGAAAATTTTCGAATAACATTATTAAAAATTCACTGGCATAATGATAGTCAACTTATCCAACGTGCTGACTATTTCCAACAGAGAAATCACACCGACTAAAGTGGGCCGGTGTCCGACATGCTGGAAATTATGAGATATCTTGTTTGTATTGGATGTAACAGGAAGTTGTACAAGGCACAAGTCTAATGTAGTATTCCTATATGTTATGTGATAATGACATGAAGGACTTCAAGAAGCCAACTTACAGTTGTAGTCACAACTATCAGTACTAATGATAAAGTGATCTCTACTTTGTGTGAAGAAGAAACTTGTTGTCATTAGTACTAATGATTAAGTAGAGATCACTTCATCATTAGTATTGAATGGTAAACCGAATGTCAAATAAAAATTAATTTATACTTGCTTTAGTTACAACAAGATATAGTGCAACAAAAAAATGTGTAGCACTATTCTCTTCAGGAATACCCTTAATGGAATTAAGTGAAATTTTCTGTACTTTTATTCATTTCTTAAATAAATTTCTCTGCAACTTAATCCTAGTGAAAATTTCTAATTATTGATAAGTTGCATGTTTTTTCTTGCAGAATTGCAGATGTTTACAGACTATACGGATGCGCAAATAATCAATGTGGGGACTGTTCCATTGAATCCTCCACCGAGTTCTGACAACGATGTGTTACCAAGTGCGATAGACGCAGGGGATGTCTCCAAGCAGCAAGTGATGACTAAGAAGCAGTTATTGATGTCGAAAGGGCCTAAGAAGTTAAGCCGCATCTATGCTGATTGGATTGATGATATTCCGTTGCGAAGCTCTCCGAACGATGCAGATGATTGAATATTGTTCAAATACTGGGCATGTCAATACTAGTAATTGGGGTTAATGTTTAGAGGGAATGGAAATGGGTATACTTTTTCGTTTCTTGCTTGTTCGGAATTTCTTTTTTGGATGTTATTACCTAATTGGGTTCCATTTAGAAGGCATGGAAATGGGTATAGTTGTTGACTATTTTTTTCATTTATTATGGGTTATCAAATTAATTTTAGTCTCAGTTTTGAAGATGCAAGGATATTATTAAGAGGGGATTTGAAATGTACATTCTGATATTGTACATTTTATTGAAAATACATTTCCATATTATCTTTGTTTGAAATATATATATATATATATATATTGGTTTTAAGTGGATGGCTTTGTTGAGCTTTGCTAAGTTATGATGAATGCTTTAGTGTGTCTCCATACATTTAAGTTGATCCAGTCAGGCCTAGTCATGAAGGGATCCAGTCAGGCTTAGTCATGAAGAAGTTGTCATGTCTCAACATTGTTGCTCACTACATCTTTCATCGCTGCCCACTAATTTGACTATGTAAGTGGCAATTATGCTTCATATACTCTTATCTTTTATGGCCATTTCTCTTTATGGCAGCAATGGGTGTCACTTGCTGTGGGAGCACCCGATGGGAAATGGTAGAAGCTATGCGCATAAAAATCAGAGTAATTCCAATTCATGTCATCCCGTGATTGCTGCCCTTGGTTTGGATTGCCTTGAGATCGTAGTGCATTATCTCATCACATTGATTGATCAAGCAACGTTCCCCGAATACAATTTTGTCCTCACGCATAATGTGTTTGAGGTTATATTGCAATTTTCTCATATGTTGGAGATTGATCAAGGAAAATAATAGCTTACTATGTTAGAATCCTCAGCGCTTGGGTTATGACAATTATATATTGCACCACTAACACGGTGCACTGGTGTATTAGGATCTTAACACGCTACATACACCGTGTGATTTTTTAAGGTTTCGTGGCACGGTAGGGAAGGGAACCATAAGAGCATCTCCTAAAGTGTCTCACTGGGTTGAAAAAAAGCTAAATCCAAGTCAGTGAAGTTCTATTTCTTCCAACAATACCTCACTTGTTTTTTTTAACAGGCGCCCTAAGTTGGGCGTCCGTTTCATTTTTATTTTATTTTATTTGCTTCTAATCCTTTGATTTTTCATCTCTCAAACCCTAGATTTTTTCAACTCTAAAAATTTCCTGCATTATCGAAAAAACTGATGAATAGTTTGTTGTTAGGTATGTTGGCTTTTCTGTAATTGATAGGCATCAATTTATGTTTAAATATGCCATGTTGAATTTTTGTGGTGATCTCGTAATTAAATGTGTTATTTGATGCGTTATTGCTCAGGGAAACTTCATGAGTGGCCGCTTACGATCAATTCATTCCGAGTACAAGGCTCGCGCTCGCGAGGGATTTTATCTAAGTAATGCTGTGGCCCTGGTAATTCTCCTTCTACTTATAACACTTATTGAGGAAGTTCGTGCGTGATAAAGTGGAAAAATCTTTCATTAGATCTCTTGATAGAGGATACCAATATAAAATCTGTCCTTGTCATTGTATCATATGAAGGGATTTTGTTATCTTCTTCAGCTCATATGAAGTAAAATTACCGATGTGCTGACTTACTATTTTGTTGTTGCTTCTTTTATTTATGTAGGCGGTTGTTGGTGGGGTTGTATTAGTTACTACACATGACATCTACATGTTTTTTAAACTAACCAGGTAATATATGAAAGCTTATTTACTGAGTTGAGTAACCATTTCCTATATTTAGTTATTAAATTGTTATTTATTGATATTCTTGCAGGGAAATATATGAAAAGGTATCAGTTAAGTCCATACATTCACTTAAGTAACATTCCGTGAGTGCAGTGTTCTTCTCACTAGTACACATGACATCTACATGTTATTTAAACTAAACACAATTAATTGTTTCTGCATGTTGAATACCCTCTGTGACTGCAGTGTTCTTCTCACTAGTACCATCCCCCTTAGCAAAATGGTCACTGCTCTCACAGTTGGAATCATTACACTTTCCAGTGCTGCATCTATGGATTGACCTTATTTCACTGGTAGGGCTCTCTAAATTGTCTTTATCTCCAACATCTGATTCTGGTGCTTGCTCTTCAGGGTGTGCCTATTTGGTTGTTTCTTTGACCTTGTGACATTCTTTGAAGCATATGCCTGCTCTATTGGTTCCATTATTGCATTCACTGACACAAGTAGTAGGATCACAAGAAGAATTGCAGACCATCATTTCAATTATTGCTCCTTCACTGTCCCTTTCATTCTCTGGATTCATGGTATCTTCTTTGTTTTCTTTCCCAGTGCTTCCATTTGGTAACCTAGTTTAAAGGAGACTTTGAAGGTCGTTTTGAAATTGCTGAAGAAGACTCTCTTCCACTTCCCTCTCTAAATTGATATTATCCTCATTTGGTTTAGTTACAACAAGATATAGAGCAACAAAAAAATGTGTAGCACTATTCTCTTCAGGAATACCCTTAATGGAATTAAGTGGAGTTTTCTTTACTTTTATTCATTTCTTAAATAAATTTATCTGCAACTTAATCCTAGTGAAAACTTCTAATTATTGATAAGTTGCATGTTTTCTCTTGCAGAAATGCAGAAATTTACAGTCTGTACGGATGCGCAAATAATCAATGTGGGGACTGCTCCATTGAATCCTCCACCGAGTTCTGGCAACGATGCGTTACCAAATGCGATAGACGCAGGGGATGTCTCCAAGCAGCAAGTGATGACTAAGAAGTTGAGCCGCATCTATGCTGATTGGATTGATGATATTCTGATGTGAAGCTCTCCGATTGAATATTGTTTAAATACTGGGCATGTCAATACTAGTAATTGGGGTTCATATTTAGCGGGAATGGAAATGGGCATACTTAATCGTTTCTGGCTTGTTCAGGATTTCTTTTATGGGTGTTATTACTTAATTGGGTTCCATTTAGAGGGCATGGAAATGGGTATAGTTGTCTACTCTTTCTTAATTTATTCTGGCTTATCAAATTAATTTTAGTCCAAGATGTAAGGATATCATTAAAAGCATCTCCAACAGTTCAAAAATGGGTTTGGGTTGGTTTGTTTTGTCAGACCAAACCCAAACTCAAACATCTTCCAGTAGTTAAAAAATGAGTTTGGGTTGGCTGAGCTGGCGTTGTCAAAACTCAACCGAGTGTGAGCTCTTTACACTAAAAAAAGAAAGAGTTTGGCGTACTTTTAATTACTCCGGGCGGTAATCAGAACACCGCGCGGTAATTAAAAGTACCCATATTTATTTTGGTGGGATGAGCTCTCTCCTGGCTACTTCTTCTCACCTCTAACCCAATTTAAGAGAAGAGAACCTCTACGCAGTAAAAAAAATCATCGCCCCAAATGGCAAACTCCGGCACCAATAGAAATAACTCAACACCGTCGACCCCATCTTCCCAGAACCCACCTTCAACACTATTCTCTCAACACCCATCATCACAATTCACTCCATACCTCTACCACAACCAATCACATACCCAACTTCCGTTTACCATGCCGCAAGGGGATACCTTTGGAGGATAGTATCAAAATCCCTTTACACTTTCTCAACCATAACCTCAAGCGTTTAGCCCGTACTATCAACACTATCTGGTCACTCAACCTCAAGGTTTTCAACATCCAAATTACTTTCAGAACTACCTATTCAATGGTGAATCTACCGAGTTAAATATGGGTTTCGTAAATGCTCCAATACCTGTTGACGTTACGACTGCCGGGAAAAAAAATGAAAAGGAAGAAAGAAAAGAGTACCCGCAAAAGAAAGACAAAACGTGCAAGTCCCGGATGATGCTGAGTTTTTGGATGAGACGAATGATGTTGGACTTCATTGGTGATCCAGGAGGATCTAGAGTAATTTGGATTTTTGCCAAAGTCGTTTGAACGAGGTTGAGAGTCGTTCGAACGACCAAAGTTTTTCTCACTGGAATTTTGGCCCAGAGCCATATTTCGTTTGAATGACTTTAGTTTTTCCCACTGGAAATTTGGCCCAAGCAATATTTCGTTCGAACGAGTTGAGGTTTCGTTCGAACGAAAACTGACAAGTTTCTAGGGTTTAGACCAATTAGGCATAAATTCGTTTGAACGACTCCCTAGTTCGTTCGAACGACTTTGGCGTTATTTTCGATTCTCAGGCATTGTTTTGCCTCAAGATTCATTCTTTTATAATTTTCGAGTTCCCTAGTATATAAAGGAAACTTAGGTTATTTTCTAGGTTATGTTAGATCTGAAAAGAGTTCTGAGAGAAGCCTAGTGTTTGAGAGATTATCATTGTAATTACTTTGTTTTAGTAATCGAATTCTTTATTTTTCTAAACCAATTGGTGTTCCTCATGTTTTTTTACTAACTAGAGCTTCTCAATCGTATTGTGGATTAAGTGGTATCAGTTTTCCAGTTGCGATTCTCGGGGGGTTGATTATGGTTTATGGTCTCTACACGTGACCACTCAAGCAAACGAATGAGAGGCTAGTGAGTCCGTTGAAGATCCATCGCAAACCTAATTCAAAGAAGAAGGGCGATTTGGAGATGGGCGATTCCAACGATCGACTCACGACTTTAGAAATGGCAGTTTCTGACCTAACTTCTACTGTAGGGGAGTTAGTAGAATAATTGCATCTCACAAACCTCGCGCTGGGTTCTGCTTCGAGGAAATGGCGAGGCCGCTCGAAGAAGAAAGGAGTTTCGACGGTGGATGGAGACGAGGATAATGCAGGGTTAACTAGCAATTCTAGTGATGCCAGATCCTTCAAGGAGCTCCCAGGATTTGGTAAGTTATTGAATCCTATGTGTAATCCTCGTCTTGGCTTTAAGATTGGGATTCTAGTTTTTGATGGTTCCGTCGATGCTGAGAAATTAGATAATTGGTTAGATAGGTTGGAGACCTATTTTTCCATTGATAAATATTCTAACGTTTAGAAGATTTGCTTATCTACTTTGAAATTCATAAGCCACTCATTCACGTGGTGGAAATCCTATCGGAAACGACATGATGTCGGAATTGCAGTTAGAAGGAATTCAAGGTTTTGGTGAGGAAGCAATTCTATCCAATTGGGTATGAACAAGAACGATGGTACAAATGACACAACTTGCGCCAAAGGTTTGGGCAATCCGTGCAACAATTCACTACGAAGTTTCATAACCAAGCATTGGTTTTGGATATTGACGTGGAGGAGTGCGATGTGTTCATGAAGTATACGGGGGGTTTGTCAAAGTTCATTCTAAGAGAATTAAAGCTCTTCAATGTGGCAAATATCAAAGACGCGACCGTTAAAACAATTTTCTTTGAAGGCAAGTACTTGAAGAATGACAAGAAAGACGACAAGAACAAGTCGGGGTACAAAGCTAATTGGAAGTTTAATTAGAAAGGGGAGTCCAAAGGAGAGGGGTTTTCATTCAATGAGACTATCTGTAGTCATTGTAAAGCCAATGGGCACAATTCAGATAAATATTGGAAACTTCACCCGGAGCTTCCGCCGAAGGAGGAGAAGGGCAAAAAAGAGAAACGTGCACTAGCCGCAACGATTGTAGATTTTTCTGATTTAGATAAGCCAAATCCTAAGCTTACTCTAATGTTCAAGTAACCTCTAGTTATCGATGAGGCGAGTTGGGAAGAGCTTTTCTATGTTAGCATTCAGGTGAAGCAGAGCTTAGTCGAGACCATCATTGATCAGGGTAGTCAGAAGAATTTAATTTTTGAGGCGGTGGTGAAGAAGATGGGTTTGGCTACTGTGGCTCATCCTAAGTCGCACGGTTCAGGTTGGATTCAGATAGACGCAGAGTTGAAGATCACTAAGCAGTGTACGTTCAAGTTTGCGATTGCTGAGAAGTTTATTGACGAAGTGACATGTGAGGTGGTTCCGTTGGACGTGTGTCAAGTCATCTTGGCTAGCCCAAATCTTTGGGACTAAGATGCAATCCTACCGTCGATCTCGTAAGTATCGTTTGGTAAAGGATGGGACGAAGTTTTATATTAATGCGTACAAGAAACATATCACTACCAATAATTTTGTAACGGCGACTCAGGCGAAGAGGTTGGTTAATGCGAGTGGTAAATTTGTATTGTTGGTGCGACAGGTTCAAGAGGGTCCATTGGCTGCAGTATTGTCTACTTTGGCAATGTTTCCCAAGCAACAAACTGATATAGGGGTATTATATGAGGAGTATGAAGACCTGTTTCTGGGCATAGAAAGGATACCGCAGAAGAGGGATGTGGAAGATAATATCACTTTAGTGAATGGTGAGCCACTACCCAATATTGGGTTATATCGGACTTCTGTTACAAAGTCTAATGAGATCAATAAACTGGTACATGATCTCCTGGAGCAAGGAGTTATTCATCCAAGTTGTTCACCTTGTGGTTCACCGGTGTTATTGGTGCCGAAGAAGGATGGATCTTGGAGGATGTGTGTGGATTATCGGGCATTGAATAGATCACGGTGAAAAATCGTTATCCGCTTCCACGGATTGATGAGCTTTTTGATGAGTTGCAGACGACCCAATTTTTTACCAAGTTGGATCTTAAATCGGGTTACCATCAAGTTAGAATCTGGGAGGAGGATACTTGGAAGATAACGTTCAAGACCAAACATGGCTTATTTGAGTGGTTGGTGATGCTATTTAGGTTATGCAATGCTCCGACGACATTTATGCTAATGAATGAGGTACTTCATGCTTTTATTGGTGATTTTGAAATTATGCATTTGGATGATATCTTGATATATAGTCGTACATGGGAGGAGCACCTTGGGCATTTACGTAGAGTGTTGGGCGTGTTGTGATCGCAACAACTTTTTCTGAACGGGAAGAAGTGTGAGTTTGGGAAACGGGAGCTAGTCTATTTGGGATTTATTATTGGTGGCAGTGGGCTTAAGGTCGATCCAGAGAAGTTCTCGATCATTACTAATTGGCCTATACCCCGCACAGTGACAGAAGTGAGGAGTTTTATAGGTTATTGTCAGTACTTACAAAAATTTATTCGGCATTTTTCACAAATAGCCGCGCCGTTGCATTCTTTGACGAAGACCGGAGTACAATTTGTGTGGGAATAGCACAATGAGAAGACTTTTCTGTTACTGAAGTAGAAGATTACGGATGTACCAGTATTAGTATTGCCCAATTTGCAGCGGTCTTTTAAGGTCGAGATAGATGTATCAGACTATGCATTGGGGGCAATTCTTTTACAGGATGGGAGGCCGATTGCTTACCATTATGAAATGCTTACAGGAGCAGTACATAACTATCCTACCTACGATAATGAGTTTTACGTGTTATATCAATAAGTGAAGCATTTGTGGAGTTACTTATTGAGGAAGGAGGTTGTGGTTCTTTCTGATCACAGACCATTACAGTTCTTATCTATGCAGTCCAAGCTTCAACAAGCTCGCCATATGAAGTGGATGTCGTACCTTCAACAGTTTACTGATTGATCAAGTATAAGAAATAAGTGGACAACAAGATGGCTGATATGCTATCTTGACCCCCATTACCAACTATTTTCGCTTTGTTGGTAGCTATGCAGGTCCAACCGATTGTTCCTTCTGAGTACGTTTCAGGGAATGATGATGGCAAGGAGCGAGCTTAGTGTGATTCACGAGAAGTTGTTGCAAGGCAAGACATGCGAGTATATTTTGAAGGATGGTTTGATTTACAGGGGCAGTCTACTATGTATTCCTGAAGGGGGAGACCGTTTGTAGTGGATTCGAGAGGCACATTGTTCCCGGGTGGCAGGTCATTTCAGGGTTGAGAAAACTCTTTTTAATTTGCAGCGTTATGTCTATTAGCCGAAGATGCAGGTGGATGTTGCTCGTGTGGTTCGTGGTTGCGTGCTATGTACCACATCAAAACCTTATAATAGGAAGATAAGACTGTACTTACCATTGCCCGTTCCTAGTCGACCTTGGGAGAACATTTCGATGGATTTTATGGGTGGTTTGCCCATGACCAGGTGTAAGAATGACTATTTGTTTGTGGTGGTGGATCGATTCGGCAAGATGATTATTCTTATTCCATGCTAGAAGACGGTCACAGGGGAAGGAGCAGCGCGATTATTTTTCAGAAATGTCTGGAGGTATATTGGGCTCCCTTCTTCTATTATTTATGATAGGGATAGCCGCTTTTTGGGGAGTTTTTGGAGATCGTTATAGGGGATGATGGACACTAAGTTGAAGAGAAGTACTGCTTTTCATCCACAGATAGACGGGCAAACAAAGATAATTAATCACACTTTGGTACATTTATTACGGGGATTCCATTCTAAGCATCCTAAGACTTGGGATGAGAGTTTACCATACCTTCAATTTGCGTTCAACCGGACGATTCATGGTTCCACGTTGAAGTCTCATTTTAAAGTTTGTTTGGGGTACCTTACCGCAAAGCTCTTTTAATTTGGCGTTTAGTCTTGGTGACAAGACGGTGTCAAGGAAGGAGGAAGAGGAGCATGTTAAAGCTCAACACTTTATTAAGAAGGTCAGCAAGGTTCATGAGGTGGCTGAAGCTCAGTTGAAGAAGACTCAAGCGAAGTATAAGGCTCGCCACGACAAGCATCGGGTTGAGTGTACTTTTCTTGAGGGCAACCTCATTTGGTTGTACTTTGATAAGGAACGGCTTAAGAGGGAAGGTAAAAAGCTCAAATTTATTCGTTATGGTCTATTTTTGATACTCAAGAAGATTGGTGACAATGCATTCCAGTTGGATTTGCCACTTTTCATGAAGGTGTATTCGGTGATTAATGCCGAGCATTTGAAGTTGTTTGAGCCGTCTCTTTTGGATGAAGACTCTGCAATCGATACTCACCTACCGTTAGTTGATAACTTATGGATAGAAAGAGAAGAACCGTTGCTGGAGGATGGTATTCTAGAGAGGAGGGTTCATACTACGAGACGGGGTGCTATTGAATCGTTCCGAGTTGGGAAGAATGGTCAGCTACCGAGTAAGTCGAAGTGGTACAGTAGGGAATTGGGCATAGCCAGGTTCCCACATCTCCAGTTCTAGCTTGAGCAGGAGCTTAAGGCTCCTAAAGGGGGGAGCCATAATCCAGGAGGATCTAGAGTAATTTGGATTTTTGCCAAAGTCGTTTGAACGAGGTTGAGAGTCGTTCGAACGACCAAAGTATTTCTCACTGGAATTTTTGCCCAGAGCCATATTTCGTTCGAACACGACTTTAGTTTTTCCCACTGGAAATTTGGCCTAAGCAATATTTCGTTCGGACGAGTTGAGGTTTCGTTCGAACGAAAACTGACAAGTTTATATGGTTTAAACCAATTAGGCGTAAAGTCGTTTTAACAACTTTGGCGTTATTTTTGATTCTCAGGCGTTGTTTTGCCTTGAGATCCGTTCTTTTATGATTTTTGAGTTCCCTAGTATATAAAGAGATCTTAGGTTATTTTCTAGGTTATGTTAGATATGAAAAGAGTTCTGATAGAAGCCTAGGGTTTGAGAGATTCTCATTGTAATTACATTATTTTAGTAATCGAATTCTCTATTTTTCCAAACCAATTAGTGTTCTTCGTGTTTTTCTACTAACTAGAGCTTCTCAATCGTATTATGGATTAATTAGACAGATGCGGACTTCACGTGTCTCGCAAGGGCATTGGTAATGGCTTCTGTCTAGACCACGGGTCGCACAAAGGGTTTCACTTTCTATCAAAAACTTAACATTGCCTTTAACAGAAACCCTGAGTGCCCCACATGATGATCATGTGGGTCGACCAAAACTCAGTGGTACCCCTTAATGTACAATGTGTGAACTACAAGGGGATAGTTGCTAAAGTGCAATTTTGGCACGAGAGCGGGAAAATCGATGATGATCGGGTACGTTCTAATTTGTTTTAACTCAATTTCATTTATTTTTCTTGGATATACACGTTATTTATTTATATTTCATAATTTTGGGAATTGTAGGAAAAAGATGCACACATGATCTATCAAGGTATGAATAACAACAATGACTTCAAACACTGTGAAACGTATAAGATTTTAGCATGAGAATCGCGATGGGCCAGCCTAAAGGATGATGGTTTAATCATTGCAGAGAATCTGCGTCGGGGAACTCGATCGGATCAAACAACCTATCTGAGGATCCCGATGACCCACCTAATCCTCAATCCACTCCCTAAAATTTTGAATTAGATGGTTCATTGTATGAGGGTGGAACGAGCCTCATTGACCAATTTTTATTATAAAAAAAGTATTGTAAGAAACAAGGGCATGGATAAGATTATTGCATCCGGCCAAAGTATGGCGATAATGCTGGAGGAGATGAGGTTGGAGAAGAGACAAACAAAAGAAGAAGAACGGAAGCTAGTCAACAATGGCAAGCCAAAATAGATTTGGAACAAGCAAGGGAAGATCACAAAATTATGGATAAATACCTGAGTAATCTTTTTGGATCTGTATTGCAATACTATCAGCAAAGGCAAGCTGAGGTCATGGAATGTCTCAACAAGAATGACGGACCAAGTACCGGTTCAGGTTATTAAATATAATTTAACTTTGCTGAATGTTGTTTAATTTTCAAGAAAGTAGTTTACTTTCCAATAATGTATTCGTTTGAAGAATGTACTTTTCTATTGAAGAATATAATTTTGTAAAGAAATGTTTTTTGCAAGAATATTGCGTTCAAATAAATACAAGATTAATGCAATATAAAAAACTTGTTCAATAGAAATCAATAATTCATAAGCTTGTACGACAAAAATTATTAAATTACACAAAGTTTTCAGATAATACTTGATTACTAGGAATGCAGATTTTCCTTCACGACTCACAAATGTTCAATTTGATTATCTCTTAGATCAAAGAGTATTTCTTGACTTCGAATTCGGTTAATTTTAATTATAAAAACTTCTATTGTTTCGTGTTCGCGTACAATAGGTTCCCCTTGGGTAGTTGAGGGATCCTCTGGATCCTAGCCTAAATATGATGGGAATGAACCTCGTTCCCCTTTGACGATCATATTGTGCATTATCATGTACACCTTCATGACATTGTTCAAAACCTTGGGTTTCCGTAATTTAGCCAGATTTTTGGCAATATTGAACTGTGATTGTAAAATCCCAAACGCTCGTTCTACGTCTTTTCGGTAACTTTCTTGTTGTCGAGCAAACAATTTTTGTTTTACTGTAACCAGATTGAAGATGGTTTGGACAAGTGTTCCCCATTTGGGGTACATGTTATCTACTAGGTAATAACCCATATCATAAGCTTTTTTGACAATTATATAATTGCAAGGCAGAACGATACCATCGGTGAGGTCGGTGAAAAGATATAATTGGTGTAGGACGATGATATCATTGTTAGCCCCGGTAACCTAAAAAAAATGCCAAAACCAAAGGTCGTGTGAAGCTACCACTTCAAGAATTATAGTCACCTTGGGGTAATGAACAAATGAATTTAAATCAAAAGTGATGCACGATTTGTTGGCTTTCCTCGAGGCTTCTATTATTATTATTATTCATTTGTTTATACTTCACTTTGGTAAAAGAACAAAAAACTAAGATAATTAAGGATAGTACAAATGAAATGAAACATCTTGAAAAGAGTTCGAAGAAGAGGTTGAAAGAAAATGAAGAGAGTGATGCAACGCGTTATGGAATAAAACCTGATTTACGGATGAAAATACTAACGGTAAATGTAAATCCGGCTGATGATTGACCCGACCTCCTAAAGTTTGAAGATAAACTCAATCAAACAAAAGGATATCTTTGAAAAACATTCCAATACTCTTTTCATTCATAAAAATCAACTCATATTACAAAATGTCATTTATAGGCAACAATGACCATTGGGATTCATAACTGACTATGACTCTATAATTTCTAAATAATAATCATAACTAAGACTTGTAACAAGCACCCATAAATAAGACTCTTAAATTCAATATTATAACTCATAAACATAACTCTTAGCTAAAGTACCATAACTACTCAAACTAGGACTTTAACTCGACTCTTAATTATTGTGACTACTAAACAATGACCCTTGAAATTCCTACTGGTTCCATGCTGCATCAGAGAGGAAGCTTAAAGCGAATGAAGAGAGGTTGAAGAGGGAAAGTGTAAATGCCATGAAACAACTCGAAATGAGTTTGGAGAAGAAGCTGAAGGAAAACGAAGAGAGGTCCAATAGGAAAAGTGTAAATGCCATGAAACAACTCGAAATGAGTTTGGAGAAGAATCAGAAGGAGAACGAAGAGAGGTCTAAGAGGAAGCTTGAAGATAATGAAGAGAGGTCTAAGAGGAAACTCAAGAAACTTGAGAAGAAGCTCAAGGATAATGAGGAGCGGTTGATGAGGAAACTCGAGGAACTTGAAAAGAGAGTTGGGAAGAAGATTGAGGAGTTCAACTGAGAAGTTGGGGAATTTTTTTGAGAGGCGAGTGAGAACGGTATTCTAATAAGATTTTTGGTTTAATACAATCTGTAGATGCAATTGGCATAAGTTGATAACATTTGAATGTTTAACTATATTCTGATGAATATTATTGCTTGAGTACAATCTGTGGATGATATTATTAGTAAGTTGATGACATTTGAATGTTAACTCTCTTTTGTGTTTCTCTAAAATGCCTACTTTTGTTAAAATGATATTCATGTTGATTTTTGTTTTTGTTCTAGGTATGTTGTTTTCTTTTATGACTGTTGCAGGCTCTTAAGATGCAAGTTTCAGGTCGATGTGACGAGGGAGTTGAGCCTAAAGCTTAAAACAACACATAACCTACAGGCATCCAATGAAAAGCTGCCGCTTTTAAGTTTCAAAGAAAAAGCCAAACATTCTAAACCAATGTTATAAGGACACCAACTAATTTATGCAGCGGAAAGTGCAATATAGCCCCATAAGGATATTTAATAGCTTTGGTAACACGTTCTCCCATAGGTTATGCATGTGTTTTGCTAGAGTTTAGTGGAATCGATGTTCATAGATAGCATTAGCCTTCATATTTTATTAGCTATGTATTTAATCCTTGCAAAATTCTTTAATGACCACTTTTAAATGACTACATCAACATTGTACTTTCTAAGCTTAACTGATATAAAAAATTTATTCAGATTAGAGTAGTAGAACCAAAACAAAATAAAAAAGATTTCATTGGAGATTCATTAAGTTTAGTTGGATGTTGCAATAGCCTAATTTCGTATTTTGAACTTAGTCTTTACACCAATAATAATCAGAGCATTTAGATGAATAATGAATGATTACTAGCATACAGTTTAGCGTGAAAAACCTTTGAATAGGTTAAAAACCATGACCTATCTTGAGGATTTTGAAAGAAAGATGTTATTGATAGTTGCTAGCTATTACAAAGGATACTATGAATAGTTATGTCTAGAGTTTTTGAGTGAGGATTCATCTGTCTTTCATCTGGAATTCTCTAGTCTTATTTATAAGTTTTATATTATGACTATTTGAAGACCATTATTATTCTTAATGATGGACGTTACAATATAGATTTGATAGTCTTTGAACTAATTGTGTAATGGTCTGATCCTCCTGTCTTGTAACAGCTTCATTAATGACGAAGTACTTGTTGATTCGAGCTGTTGATGTAGAGGTTGAGAATAAGTATAACTCTGTAGTTGTTTCGTAATGTACCATAAATGTGTCACGCGTATGTTGACGAGGTCGAGTGATGATCGAAGATGAAGCTTGAGTTCGAGATGTGGAATAAGGCACTATAACCGCCATCTCTCAGCCAAGAGCACGAGAAGCATTGTGGGCTAGTGGTGTTGGTTGAGAAGCTTTATTAATATTGTAATTAATACTCGGGGATCATTTCCAATGCGTCTCCATGAATATATGTTGTGGCTCTTGGGTTTCCTAGAACCAATGGCTCTGGTCAATATTGCTGCATGGGAATTCTTTATGATGTTGGGAATTTAACTATTTTGTGGTATCCTGCTTTAAACTATATTGTTCTGCCTTGACTGTGTTGAGATTGTGTTTTGTGTTTTCTACAACTGTTAAGTTTGATAGATATCTTTTTATTGTGCTCTGTTTGAATGTTTACGCGATAATAAAAAAATTGTAATCTATGTAGGAGATAGATCGGTTGAGAAAAACCATTTCCACCTTGGAGAGATCGTTGAGTAGAGCGAGGGATTCCGTGGATCGTATTCAACAAGTATTAAATAAAACTGAGTATGAAAGAATGCAGTTTAAATCTAATTCAGAGAAATTTTTAAAGGAATTGTATGATTTACAGTGTAAATGTGCAAAAATAAAAATAAAGAGGGATGAGGTTTTAAGAAAAGAAGAGGATAGGGGGGTATTAGTACACAAGTGATAAAGCTAGGTGATAAAGTTAGGATTTGCTTTACTGACCTAAGTGATAAAGATGGGTGTGAGAAGCTTTTGGTAACTTTAACATTATATTTTGAGGTCGAAATAGATAGTGAGCGGGGTTTAAAAGAAGCTTATGTAGAGCCCTTGAAGGAAATGGGTGTAGTGCCTGACCCAGCTCGAGTTATGTTTTTATCTTAAGAAACACGTAATCGCTATAGTATAGAGGGAAAAAAAATGCTCAGTTCGTGCTGGTGTGTCTGTTATATGGGGTGACGTAGGACCCTTACGTAATGCTCTTGGCTTTATGTAGGATCGAAGAGCAATTAAGATTTTGTTTTTCAAAATAAGGAAAAAGCAAATAGAGGTGCAAAAGAAATTAGACAGTGAGTTAAAGGAATTACAAAATGTGTTGACACAAAGTATGGAGCAAAATACGTCCTTGACAAATCAATTGACAAAAGAAACAGCTGTGAGGAAGAAAGTAGAAGGTGATTTGAAAGCGTTGGGTATATTGCAGAAGGAAACGTCTAATCGTCCGCACAGGGTACATATGCAATTGAGAGAGCATCTGTATCCATCACGAGCAAAAGTCGCAGCTCGAACGGACCATGAACGTCATATAGAAAGTGCGATTGAGTTTTATGGAGGGGAGCTGGCAAGGGTAGAGAATAAATTTAGGATATATGTGATGGATTGTAGGAAAGATTTTGATATAGTAAACAAAAAAGCTTAAAATATGTGGTTTAAAAAGGATGATGAGGAAAAGGTTGTTGAAAAACCAGCTTCTTGACCGAGATAAAATTTGTCAGAAGGGGACAAGGAGGAGGTCGAGAGCTTCATACCTCAGTCACGGCAAAAGCAACGTCAGCAGGAAGTGGTAACCTTTATAGCTCCTTTGGATGTGCAGGTTGATAGGTCAAGGAGTTCAGGAGATAGGGGCAATCCTCTCGTAGTTCGAGGGATTGAAAGTAAAGTAGTTAAGTTTTCACCAACTTTCATATGTACTAGATGTTTGTATACTATTTTGATCATAAATAAAATCTATTCTCAGTGATGATAATATATATATAAGTGAAGATGTGGATCGATAGTACTCAAGTATTATATTGTTGAGTAAAATTATTAACTGTGATATGTAAACTATTTTGATAGACGAACTGGTATGTATGTGAAAGTTAACTATTGTTGTAGGGAGAATTGGTAGAGGTTAAAAACTAGTATAAAGGTTGCGTGTGTTGAATGAAAAATTGAACACTGATTTAAATTTTCATCGGGAAGCACTATAAAGTACTACTGAACTAAATGAACAATTGGAGGTGAGGGTAGCTGAAGAGCAAGGCAAGGTGGGTCGTATGACCGAACAATTGGAAGATAAGGAGGTTGAATTAGCCATTGTGTAGAAAAAGATGGAGGGATTAAAAGAAGTTGTAAAAAAAAAAATGTTGGACATTGAAAAAGTTTAACGTCATGCAAGTAATATCTCGGAACGAGTAACCCAGCAGAAGGCGAAACTAATACCTGTGCAGATTAAAATGACAGATTTGTTGGCGAGTTTGAAGAAAGAAGAAGACAGTGTGAAATGCTTGCAAGTTTGAATAAATACGCTTGAAGCAGAAGTAGTTAATATGCGAGCTGCGGTGAGGGAAGCAGATGGGCGTGCTCGTAAGTTAGAAGGAATGTGGTATGCCGTTAATATGAAAGTAAAAGAGTTAGAAGAAGCCAACAACGATCAAAATGAATTAATTAAAAAGTAGTGGCTTAAGATAGGACTTTAGAGAACGCAGTTCAAACTTTAGAGTTAAATATTTTGGAGTACCAAATGGAAATTGGGGAACTGATTAGCACAAAAACTAAGTTGGATGCAGATCTTATGATGGAGGAGCAAAAGCTTGACACAAAATTTGTAGATAAGGATCATAATAAGTTCGTTATGGAGGAATCAATGGTTGTATTGGGAGAAATGGACGAATTCATGATGGTAATGGAAGCACAAAATAAAGCTTTTGTGGATGAAAAATTGGCGATGGAAGATCATTGGAAAACTTTGGAAGTGATGCTGAATGAGACTAAGGGAAAAATTATGGAGCTCGTCATTCTTAAAGGTGTTAAGCGCGAGGTAAGTGATAAACGTGACAGAGAAATGATGGCAGTGCTTTCCTTTATTGTGTTCGAGTTCAAGAGATTGGAAAAGGAAAAAAACATGATTCATGACAGCATGATCGGTGTGCATTGTGACATGCAGCTAGTGTGTACTGCATATCTGGAGCGTATTATGTCAAAAACTGGTACTCTTACTACGAGCCAACTTCATGAAGGAAGACAAATTGTTACTTCGAGGGTACCAGAACTTATGCGTCTGCGACTTTCAGGGCGTGGGGGAAGTTTGCTTGACGATGTGCTTTCTAAGAGTTTGAGTGACTGAGGAGGCGTAGTTGTTAATGTAAAAAAGAATTATTCCTACTATGTCAGCTGGAATATAGTAGATAGAGTGTGAAGGTTCTATAGAAAATTTTGACTAATAGCATAATTAAGGACCCGTACGTATTTGTACTGACCATTTGATGAACCAATTGTGGTGTAGAAGTCTGTCGTCTGTGAGCCAGATTGGGAAACCAATAACTGACCTTTGGTATGATAAAAGATTAAATTGTCTGAAGAAATAAGCGATCTATTATGTAATAGAGGATCAGATTGGCCGAAGCAACAAATGATTCATAATGTATCTAGAGGATCGAATTGGCTGAAGCAACAAGTGATCTGTAATGTATTTAGAAGATCGAATTGGCTGAAGAACCAAACAATCTGTAATGTAAAATGGGGTAAACCCACTGGTAACCTGTGATATTATAAATATATTATATAAATAAAAGTACTTATATGAGATAGTAGAAATGCACTGTGATACAGGGCAACCAAACACAGGTATTTAATTAGTATAAGATTGGTATACAAAAATATAAGATATAGTTGAAGAGTACTGTATGAAATAGTAGAAAGTACTCTGATGTAGGTCGATCAAACATAAGTATTTCATTGATATACGAAGTACAACTTTGGAAGAAATAGTAGAACAGTACACTGTGATAGAATATTATATGCGATATAATCTCCTTGTGTTCTAAGGATTAGGGACTCGATCTCCATTTTCTGGACCTTCCCAATTTTCTACGAGTTTCCCAGTATTGAGTTTCTTTTTGTGTTTTGGTATCTCTCGTAGGGCGAGATCTTTAATATCAAACTTTCTATGATGAACTCGTCTGTTTTATGATCTTGCTAAAGCTTGATGGTACCTTTCCAAGTTCATGACTGCTCTGTCTCTTATTTCCTCGATCCAATTCATGTTACATGCTAACTAAAACTCATTTTCTTTGTCTGTCATGGTATGATCACGTAGCGGGTGATGATATTGAGTAGGGATGATTGCTTTAATACCATATGCTAACAAGAACGGCGTATATCCAGTCGATACTCGAGGTATTGTTCGATATGCCCATAATACATATGGTAATTATTGCACCCAATTACCCTTTTTTTCTTCTGTCAAGCGCTTTTTTATTTCGTTGACTATAGTTTGATGGGTGATTTCGGCCTGTCCATTTCCTTGTAGGTAATACGGATTTGAAGAAGAGTGGATGATGTTATGCTGGTTGAGGAAATCAATAACCTTGGACCCAACAAACTGTGGTCTATTACCGATTATGATAAGATGGGGGCAGCCAAATCGTATTATAATAGTTTCCCTTATAAACTTGATGACTTCGTCTTCGCGTGTTCAACATAAAGGAACTGCTTCTGCCCATTTGGTGAAGTAATCCATTGCTACTAGAAGGTGCTTCTGTTTTCCTGGATCAGTTGGGAACTCTTCCACAAGATTGAGAGCCCATCTTTTGAATGGCCATACAACTTTGCTTGAATGGAGTTCCAATGCTAGAACTCGAATTTTGGGCCAATGCCGTTGGCATGCATCACATTTGCTTGCATATTCGATGGCTTAAGATTTTATTTAAGGCTAAAAGACTCCTTGAGTAAGGGCTCGATTTGCTAAAGATTGTCCTGCCGCATGGGATCCATAAGTGCCTTCGTGGAGATCGTGCAGGAAGGCTTATGCTTCTTTATCAGATAAACATTAGAGATAAGGTCCTGAAACTGATTTCATGTAAAGGAGATTATTGTCAATGACATAGCGTTTAACATTGTCTATCAGACGTCTTCTTTCATTGGCATCCTCAGGGAGTTTGCCATTAAATTCTTTTTTTGGCTCGATATATGTGAGGAAATGCTGTCTCCAATTGTCTTCGACCTCTTTAACCCCCTCAGCATTAATAGAATTTGAACTGATGATTTTAATGCTGGGGGTAGATACTACTTCGATCTTTAAATATCGAGATTCTGTTCCAAAGACTCCTGGAGGATAGGCAAGGGAATCAGAATATATGTTTTCTTCACGAGGCAAATGTTTGATGGTAACCTTTTTAAATATGCTCATTCTGTCTGCTACACCTGCAGTGTAGGCGATTATCTTTCTACTTTTATGATATTTGTCTGTATAGTGGTTACGATTAATAAAAAGTCTGTGTACAGACAACTCGGGTACACTAATCTCTAAAGCCATATCCAGTCCGTGGATTAGTGCCTCATATTTAGTCTTATTGTTTGTAGCTTCGAAGTTGAGTTGGATTGATTTCTCAATTCTGTAATTGGAAGGTGTGATAATAACTATTCTGATGCCAGACCTAGTTGGTCTGGTAGAACCGTCAGTTAAAAGACACCAACCTTTCTTGGATATATAATCTGATTTTTCCTCAAACTATTCTTCATTTATGTTAGTACTATCCTCTTCCCAATCAGGTTCATCTACTGGAAAGTCTGTAAGTAAATCATCTACTGCTTACCCATTTTCGAAATGTCGTGGTTTGAAAGGTATATCGTGCTCTCCAAGCGTAACTGACCATTGCTGAACTCGTATGGATTTCTCTCTTTTGGATAAGATTTTGTATAAGGGGTAATTTGTCATTACTCAAACTGAATGAGCTTTGAAGTATTGTTTTAACTTCTGCAAAGACAAGATAAGAGCTAAGAATAATTTTTTGATCTTAGTATACCGTGTTTCTGCTGAAGTGAGAGTCTTGCTGATAAAGTAAACATGTTTCTCTATCTTTTCTTTAAGTCAAATGAGAATTAAGCTTAGTGAGTCGTTAGTAACTGCGAGGTATACTGTGAGCTCTTCTCCTTCATTGGGTGTACTTATTACTGGTAGTTTTCCTAAATATCATTTGAGCTCCTGAAATGCTGCTTTACATTCTATGGTCCATTCGATCTTGGGATCTTTTTTGGCTTTCCCTTTTTTCATCCCTTTGCACAGTAGGTCGAATAACCATCGACACCGATCTGAAGACTTGGAGACAAAATGATTTATTACTGTTATCATACCGGCCAGCTTCTGTACCTCTTTATTTATCTTTGGTGAAGGCATGGATAACAAAACACAAATACAATTTGGATCAGCTTCGATACCTTGCTTGTTAATCAAATGTCCTAAGAATTTGTCTGATTGTACTCCAAATTGGCACTTATCAGGATCGAGTCTCATTTTGTATGATCAAAGAATTTCAAAGGTCGTATACAAATCTGTGAGATATTTATCTTTCTTGAGGTTTTTACACAGTATATCGTTAATGTAGACTTCCATTGTTTTTCTCAGATGGTCTTTAAACATCTATGTTATCAGCCTCTGATAGGTGGCTCCGACATTCTTGAGGCTGAAAGGCAAGACTTTGTAGCAATAAAACCCATATTCTGTGATGAAAACTATTTTCTTAATCTTTGGGTAACAGTGGTATCTGATTGTATCCTGATGCGGGATCTATCATAGATAAGAGTTTGTGTCCCGCAGTAGAATCGAACAGATGGTTGATGATAAGAAGGGGAAAACTTTCTTTTGGAGTATATTTATTGAGGTTTGTGAATCCACACATACTCGATTCTTGCCATTTTTCTTCAGAACTGCTACAATGTTGGAGATCCATTCAGGGTAGTTGGCTTTTTGGATATAACCAACTTCAATGAGTTTATCGATCTCTTTGTTAACTTCTTCACGTAGCCTTAGCACTAAAGTTCTCTATTTTTGTTTGACTGCTTCATCTTTATCTTTTAAACTAAGCTTGCGGCAAGCCAAGTTTGGATCGATGCCTGACATCTCATGAAATGTCCTTGCGAATATATCACTGTTATCTTTAAGAAACTGAATAAAAGCATTTTGTTATGTTGTGGGCAAAAGAGTTCCAATGAAGGTACCTCATTTTTCTCTACTGATTTCGACGTATTATGCAATTTCTACACTTGGCAGTTGGTTTTCTGTAGAGTTCTCTATAATGTTCTCTGTGGTGTTCTATAATTGTTATGCGTGCTATTGTGCTGGTGGTTCTGTCACGATGGTAACAGTATTTTTACAAGCTCGAGCTATCTTCTGACTGCTTTTGATTTTGTAAATGCCGTCATTCCAATCAAGTCATAATGCCAAAAGATTGGTCGATGGGATAGCTCATGTATTATACAGTCAGCAGCGTCCCATGATTCCTAAATAACGGTATTTGGCGTTTACGACATAAAACACAACGTCAGCCATTGTGGGTCCTGCAATAATTGGAAGTATAATCTTTTCCACTCGTCTTCTTTGGTGCCATTGAACCCACTAATGTTGACGTCACTGGGCTAAACTTTATCGGCCAGTCCCATCTAATCGATCGTGCCTTGGAAGAGTAGTTCGATACTACTGCCAGTATCCACCATCATTGTATGTAGCACGACATTTCTCATTTTCAAAATAATCACGAGTGCATCATGATAAGGAAATTTGACATGGCGAACATCACAATCTTTGAAGGAGATCCCTGTACATTAAAAACTAGATGCGGGGAGTAACCGATCTTATTTATCGACCATGGATAAATCATGGCCTTGGCCGAGACGTTGTCTTTTGAATCTAATCGACCTATTAACTGTATGAGTCTTGATGAAGTCGTTGATAGAGATGTGGTACAAATATTTTTCTTCTGCCTCTCCTTCTATCTGTACGATCTCTGTATTAAGCTTGTAACTCCTATTTTTGTAACTTTCAACGTCCATTATGTACTTGTGCATTCGTCCTTCCGCAAAAATATACTCCAAAAGTCGTTGTAAAGCGAAGAAATATTCCGTGTCATGATGTCGGACTTTGTGGTGTATTCGATGGGTTGAAAATATTGGGCATTGCGGAAGAATTTATCCTTTTGTAGTATGGGATATAGGTTGGCTATTATGACAGTCATCTTGGGAAGATAGGGTTTAGGAATATTACCACCTCTTTAAGTTTGATCATCATTAAATTTTGTCAGCTTCCTGCCTCCTTCGTGATCAGTAGTACGATTAGAATCTTGATCTGTAGATTGATCTCTTGCGGTCAAGGTTGATTTCTGGGTTTTCTGTCTTTCGGATACCATTCTTTCGAGATCGATGTAACCATTGACCTTTTGGATCATGTCCTCCAAGGTCGTAGGTTTGTTTAGGATTTTATATTCCTTCACTCTTCCATCCACGAGCAAAGCGTTGGTGAAGGCTGAAATTGTAATTTTATGATCCAGTCGATCCACTTTTTGGCCAATTTCAAAAACTTCTTAATGAATGTTTCGAGCTTCTCACTTGGCATCTAGTTAAGGCTGAATAGAGAATATAGATTTTCCTCTTTATCTCTGTTATGTGAGTAGTTTTTAACAAAAAGTTCTCGCAATTGTTCGAAAGTCATAATGGACCCTTCTTGTAGTGAATGGAACCATCACAAAAGTTTTCCTTGTAGGCTGGTAGGAAAGAGATGACATAGAATATGGTTTGATGTAGAATGTAAACCTAATACGTTCTAGAATTCTTGAACATGCTCTACGGATCATTTTCCCTATATTTTTGAATTTTCAGGGTGTAGAAACCGGTAGGAACTTCGTCATCTAATAGTTCCTTAGCAATCGGGCTTTTCTGCAGTCTGTAGCTGATGCCTTTGGCAGTTTGAACTTGAGCTTCAAATAACTCTTTGATATGTTTTTTAACATGTTCTTGAGTCACATATTGACGAGCTGTGGTGGTCTGGCATGGGTTGCATCGTTTGTGAGGATTGTAGTCACCACTTCCTTCACTTAATCACTCGCGCATTGGAATATAAGCTTTACCCCAGGGTAGATCCTCAGCTAGTCTGATTCCAGCAAGACCCCATCAACTTCATGGTGGACTTTTTGTACTTGAGCTGGTTCGATCCTCGGTTGATTATGATCATATCAAATATCACCTCCCAGGCTGTTGGCTTGGGGTCCGAGCCTATCTCGAACGAAAACTTGTGAGGTAGCTGATAGCGCGTGCCTTTGTTCTTTTGGGTTGCGATCTGTTGTCCCTGCAGAACCTTTAACGCATCTTGTACACCTGCCAACTGTTGTTCCAGAACGGCTCACCTTTATGTTTTGGAGTTTAGAGTGACCCGTAATTATGTTAGTACCACATTTCCTTCTACAGGAGTAATTGGCGTACTCTAGTCTGGAAACGGCATTTCGCAGTGAGATAGTCTGCTGTTTTTGAGAAATGGGATTGAAAAACTTTGTTCTCACAGACGGCGCCAAATGTAATAGCCTAATTTTGTATTTCGAACTTAGTCTTTACATCAATGATAATCAACACATTTAGATGAACAATGAATGATTACTAGCATAAAGTTTAGCGTGGAAAACTTTTGAATAGGTTAAAAACCACAACCTCTCTTGAGGATTTAGAAAGAGAGATATTATTGATAGTTGCTAGTTATTACAAAGGATGCTCTGAATAGTTATGTCTAGATTTTTTGAGTGAGGACTCATCCGTGGAGAGTTTCATGTCCTTAATCTGTAGTTCTCTGGTCCTATTTATAGGTCTTATAATATGACCATTTTATGAGCATTATTTACTTTAATGACGAACGTTACAATCATAGTTTTGATAAGTCTTCATAATGGTTGTGTAATGGCTTGAGTAACTCTTCTTCTTGTAACGGCTTCATTGACTTTGCGTATTTGTTAAATCGAGCTGTTGGTATGGAGGTCGATATCTAGGCTTAGGTCGAGAGTAGGAAATAATCCCTTACATGATTATGTGGATATTTCATGCATTCTTGGCATTTATGTTGAGCACTATGGTGTGTGCAACAATAAGAACTCAAATAGTTACACACTATCTATTATTATTTATCATATTGAAGTGAGTTGTATTCTAATCCATTGTGCTTTTCTCAGGGTTTACTTTTTTCCTTCATGTAGTAAGTTGAATTTTCTGCATATTTTTTTCCTCACCGATAGAAATTTTTGGTACTTTATACGAGAATAAGCGCTTTAATATCTATGCATTTATAACTTACGCTAAAAAATTAATGGGTTTAATTTGACTTCCGCAGCAGTTGTACTCTGGATGTTTTATGATCGAGCGAATGACGTAGCTTTCTCTGAAATATAAGTAGGGCAAGGAGGTTGAATGCTAATAGAGAAAATGACTTGAAGTTCTGGTGATAAGTGTCTAAGTGGTACTACAGGAGTGAACTGTAATTTAATATTTTGAGTTAATTCAGTGGAGAAAGAAATAAGCATAATAATTTTGAAGGCTTTGGCCTAAAGTTTTGTATTATATGAGAATTAAGATATGAAAGAGATTAACACCTACATGAGAATATATGCTCTTTCACTTTAGATATGTTTGCTATAAAGTGATCAATATTCATGAGGTCCACAGTATTATAGTGCTTCACAGAAGGACGTTTAAGACACTATTGATAACCATCCCTTGCCTGGACAGCTTACAAATTTAACAGACTAGTCAGTCAAGAATGTGAGGGGATATAAGGGAATATCTGGCATATTGAAACAATAAAAATGCATTCGAAAGGCTTGGCGAAGTGTATGTTCATAAAATTCAAAATGATAGTTAGAAGGTGAAATTAATTTTCCCTAGTGTGGACATCTAGATCTCCCTACAAACAAGTGTAAATTATAAGATCTATCTACCACAATTATGAGAATAAATACTAAAATGTGCTAACTTTCCAAAATCGATACTAAAATTACCAAATCGATACTGGCCTCACCTACTACCCCCTAGCTGCCACCCCCTATTTTTATGCATTAAATGCTAATGAGTAGTCTAATATGCTATAGTAATAAATCTACCAAATAACAAAGATTTATAAACAAATGATAAATTTATAGAAATAAAAATTGTAAAGAATTCCGACAGAATGACAAAGTTATGCCAACACAAATGGAAAACCATACATAATTTATGAGAAGTTATCCCTATTGAAGTTGTTGAGTAGTCTAATCTGCTACAGTAATAAGAACAGTAATAAGAGGGAAGATTCCCCCTAAAGTAAACTATCAACTTTAAAAATTAATTAAATAATTTTTTTTCTTCTTCTACTAAAGAGCTTCTGACGATTCTCTCAATTCTCATTGATGTACCAAGTTTTTCAACTGTAGGGGCCTAACCTCGTGCGGAGGGGAAGTCGGCTCTTACACCACGAGTTTAACTTCTATAAAAGGATTCAAGCATATAATCTATAGTACGAATAACCTATTAACAATATACTTGCGTTGAGGCCTAGAATGGGTCTCTCTACCACCTCTGATGAGGATTTTTAAGAGAGTGTATATTACTGTTGAGTAGTCTAAGGTTCGAGTACTGTATGTTTTACAGGTAAATCGAAGGTAAACTGCAAGGGTTCAAGGGAGAGATTTCGTAACCCTTCCCTGATTCCCCTTTCCTCCTATTTATAAAACATAGGAAGGGCTGAGTTATCATGGTAGGTCACATTACAAGTATACCCTTCGGGTATCGGGCGGGTATCCCGGAGTTGGTGTTGACGCCAGAAATATCGGGTTTGGTACTGTACTATGATACTGCAGCTGTTATTGGTTCTGTCACTGTAGCTGTAAGGACCAACAATGACGCTGCTCTTGTCTGGTAAGCTGGCTGTCTAACATTTTTGCCTTCGACCACGCACGAATAAGGTCGAAGTGCTTCTGATGCTGATATGGAGTTTGTGTACTGATGGATCTGTCTTTGTCCTCGAGGTCTGTTAGTAGTCGAGGCTTCATCTTTATGTATTCTTGCAAGGCTTGTTTATGGATTGATTGGGCTTTGAGGTAGCCTTCGAGTGTTCGGTTGGAGCTAGAAGGTTGCGAGTAGGCTACTACATTCGCTCTCTCTCAGCAGGGGCCTCAAAAATAGGTGTAGAGGCATTTGCTGAGAAAGGCTATTGGTTATTGGGATTTGAAAAGTTGACTGCTGCATATTAAAGTTCCGAGAGGGGTAATAAAGGAGGGTAATTAAGAAATGTTGGTAGTTTTGGAGTAATAAATGAGCTTGATGAGGCTTATAAATATGGGTTATGAAGGTGGTAACGCTGTACAATCTTCTTCTTAACTTTCTTCTCCTTCCTCTGTGTTTACTGAAGAACATCATGGACATCACTCCCAACACCCGCTACCAGAAGAGGATGGGATTTGCCTGAGATCATCATATAGTGCGGAAAGCTGCTTAGTTGAAGTTGAAGTTCTTCGACGACCATGAGCTTGACTGGAACATGTCTGACCTGGTGAAGTTGGAGCCTGGGGAACCCATCAATGGGGAATCTTATGTTTACTTGTGGGGGTAGATGCAGTGGAGGTTTACAACTGCTGAAGAATGTTATCTCTATCTGTCGAGCTTGGCCGAATATCTTGTGTAGGCAGAGGATCAGTTGATGGAGGAGCAGGGCTCGATAGGGGGATCTGGCCCATCTGAGAATAGGGTGGGTTCTTCTTAAGGTGGTGGCAAGGTGGTGATGATGTTTTTTTTGTAGGACTGTATTTGAAGGTTTCTGTTGTTGTTTTGCTGATCCCTGTAGATTTTTGTAATGATTGTACTTGGAGGTCTCCTCTTTCTTTTTTATTTTGAAGTAATGCAATGAGAACAACCATTACTGAAATTGTGGGTTTGTATATGATAAACAATGTATGCAAATAGATTATAGGTACGGTGTCGAACATATATCTTCGAATGTTAACAAGTAGAAATTGTTACCTTCGGGGGAAAATTGAATTCGAAGCATAATGAAATGATTCGAAGACATTGGTCAACATTTGGCCTTAACTGAATAATTGACTTTGTATTGTCGAAACTCGATGAAAGAGGTGTGAGACGATGTATAAAAGGGGTCGATGGTTCGAGGCTGGGGATTTGTCGATTGTAAGATTTTGGGAATAAGTGTAAGGTGCGCATGTTGATGAAATGATTGAGTCTGGGAATTTGGAAAGGTTTGATTGTTGAGTTTTCGAGGGAAACATTTGAAGACTGTTATTAATGCGGTTCTGATTAAGGCGGGGTTAATGTACCTGCTTTCTAGTATAAATAGGGTATTTTTGGGAGAACTTCAAATATTTTTTCCTTCTTCTCCGAGCACGATGTCTGCGTCTTCGTCCTAAAGCAACGAAAATATTCTTGGCACCAAGTACTAGAACTGGGTGGCAACAAGGGTTCTTCGTATATGGGAGAAGACCCTGGAGTTGATACAAAGGTTTTTCGGTGATCGAGGCCTAGATTGGGGGATGTTAGATTTGTTTGAAGTGGAACCGGGGGAACCCATTAGTGGGATGCTCTATGCGTATTGGTGAGGGGTGCTACAAATGATGGGCAAAATTCCTAGCTACCGGTTGGCCTTGCTGGAGTTTTTTGCTGAGGAGGTGGTGGAAAAGGAAGATGTTGAGGCTGAGTCTTCAAAGAACAGTCCTGTCTGTAATTAGGGGATGCTTCGTTGTAGGGATGTTTGTATTTTTTGTTGATCGTGACTGTTTGTTCTATGTTTTATGTCAGGGCATCTACCCGAATGAAATTGGAAATTTATAAGATAATTTTCGAAGTAAAATACCGGTCTTTTTATAAGTAGGAAAAATATAGTACTCGAAGGTAATTTAGGCACGAAAAACAACTTGCCGAATGTCGAAGATGAAAGCAATCGAATGATTGGCATATTTTGAAATTGAATATCAGGTTATCTGGAGACGAGTGTTCAGGACACGATATTGACGATTACTCGTGTACGAGAAGAAGATATGTCGAAGGCCTGTTGGCTTCGACTGGACGAATTGACAGCCAAATATCTGGCCTGTCTGGACGGTACTGTTCATGGGGCAGAGTGTCATGCAGGTTATCATATTGTTTCCTTGATTTACAGAAAAAGGTTAATATGATCTAAGGATCTGATTTGACAGCTTCGTGCAAGGACCATAAGGTTCGACTTGGTTTCTAAATGTAATATTGTGTAAATGTGAACATGGGACACGTACGTGTGGTAAAAGGGGGGAAAAATGGACAAAACACATCTCAGCCAAAAGGCAGGGGATGTGGGGTAGTGGTAATGATGGCGGTTTGGGAATCGTGGCGGTTTTTTGTAATTTTGAGGAGGTATAAATAGGTGTGAGTGTAAAGTCACTGTTCTCGATAACCCATTTTAAAAAACCAAAGAGTTAGAGGAGGAGAACGTACGCCATTGTTTCATGAAGCTTGAGAGAAGTTACTAGGTTGCTGCTGAGGGACCGGTTGACTTGCTATTTCAAGCGTACTTCCGTTCACACAGGTATGTCAATTGATTTTTGTCTGTTTCTGTTTGGCTTTATCTTCTGTATCTGTATGTAGAGTCTTCTAGGTTTGTTGTTGTAAGGATATGATCGAGGGCAGGGGAAACCATGTATCTGGGGATCTAGCCCATTTGGGGTTCTGAGGGTATTGATGGTAGAACTGGAATTGGAGTCAAGTTTTCGGCTGTGTTTGTATCAGTTGGAGAGGGTAGATAAAAATGAGTTATTGACACATAATAGTCGAATGTATCGATCTAATTACATGCCTCTTCTTCTATAGGGTAAGATGCGTACCCGTTAATCTTCGAGAATGAGGCTGATAGATGAAGAGATCAAAGAGGATGAGGCGAGTGTGTTTGGTCGTACTCCCATGGATGAGGGTAGCGACGTAGAGGTGTTAGATGTTGCAACCGATGCCCCTTTAGCTGTGGTAGTACCCGCAGATGGGGCTTCAATTAGTAGACGTTGTAAGACGGTTGTGCCCAAGGAGAGTGATGAGGAAGAGATTGAGGGAGGAGAGAGAGAAAGAGGCAAAGGTAGTATCGAGCCTTCGGGTGGTGAAAGGGAAGAAGGGGATCAGAGTAAGCATAGTGAGGAGTCGACTGAGTCGGAGGAGGTCGCAGGTTTCGTCTTGGCTAGCGAGAAGTTGAGGCTAGATTAATTTACTGTAAAATTGGGTCTGTCGAAGGTAGGAGTGGTATTAATTGCAGCGGGATCAGGATTTACCTTCAGGTCAAAGCCACGAGAGGGTATTATGGCATATAGAGGCCAAATCTGGTTAGGGATGCAATTACCTCTCTGACGGCCAGTAAAGGAGGTACTGAATTTTTGGAAAGTTTCCCCGTATCAGATGAACGGGAACTTTTACAAAATAATGAAAGTAATCGAGGGCATGAATGTAAAATTGGGGAGTGAAGGAAGGAGCTTAATCGAATGGTACGATCTTGTATTGTTCTACTCTAAGAAAGCAAACCAGAAGGTAGATAGGTATTACATCAAGTGTCACGCAGATAAGCCCTGGTTATTTGATCTATGCTCGACAGGTCGAGGATGGGATAAAGACTTAGTTATAGTACGTGGTAATTATGAGAATGTCGAAGGGGAGGATCCTTATAGGTTAAAGCATAAAGTCTATAATCCAAGTAAGTTATCTATCGAAGATTTCTTTTGACGTACTGATCGAATAGGCTGATAAACGTGTCTCTGTTTGTTCTGCAAGTCCCACCGTCTGAACTTGGGCAAATCCGAGGGATTATATTGATGCCTTAATCGACCCGGGGGAGGAGTGGGTGAACTCTGTGTTCAAGAAGCTCAGTATATAGAGGAAGAGGCAAAAAAGGACTAATTCCCTACTTCGAAACGTACCCATTATACCGAAGCCATCAAAGAAGAAGAAGAAGGGAGGCGAAGGTACTTCGAAAGTGGTCGATGACATGGAGAAAGACAGATTTACAAGGAAGGTAAAGTATGCTCCAAAGGGGAAACAGGCGTTGAAGCAGGCAGCTACATTGCCTGAAGTAGCTTGTGATGCTTCGGGACAAAGGCCGAAGTAGACATTAACACAGGCTGAGAAAGGGAAGGGCAAGGTCTTTCCCGAGTATCTGAGGGTGCAGCAGCCAAAGGTAACCTACCATATATGGTGCAGGGCACTGGGGGAAGATGATAAGGAGGATATGGATAAAGAACTGGCTCTGTCCGAATGGGAGGAGCAGGCTCGAGCTAAGGCTGCTTCGATGGCGGAACTCTATGGCACTAATCCATACGAGGCTTCGAGGCAGATGATGAAGAGTATGTATCAGGTAACTATTTTTATTTTTTGCAAAATTCTAAAATTTTCTTAAGTGCGCCATGCTTCGAGAGATACTGACGGCTCGAATATTCTAGCAGACATATGTTTGGGAGCAGGCTTTCAACAAGGTGCAAAAGGTTGCAATAAGGAAGTTAAAAGAGGATGTTTACAATCTGGAGCTTGCTCGAGGTACCGAAGCATCGATGGTTTTAGAAATTGGTGTTTTGAGGTGAGATTTGGGGACTATCAAGAATGAATGTAAGAGGAGACTTGAAGCTCAGTATCATAATCATACACGGGTATTAGAGGCGAAAGTAGCTAAGAAGGATATGGTTATTGTGAAACAGAAGAAAACCTTCCATGGGCAGTATGATGATGAATGTGTTGATAATGTCTGGCTGAAGGAGTTCATTGAGAATTTGGGGTATGATCCTAAAACTTTGAAACGTTTCCCCACTACCCAAGATCCTATTGTTGACGATGTTGCCCAGGCCGATGGGGTAGAAGGAGATGTTACTGCTGCGGGTTGGAGAGGTGTCTTGGAGACTCCTGCGATTGATGAAACTGCTGCTCAGAATGCGATGGATGTGGTCGTGGATGCTGCTGGGTCGAATCTTTCAGTTGGGGGTTCTGGACGTGTTAGCGCGGAGCCTGTAGGAGGAGATGGTGTAGCCACTCCGATGTGAGGTATTGAACTGGGCATTCCAGAGTATTTTTTTTGATTTTTCTGTTGAGTTGTAATATGTGAACAATGTTGAGCTTGCTTTGCACTTGATCTTTGAACTTAGGAATGCATTGAATTGCTGATGTAGACTGTACTTAAACTGGTTTGTGTTAACTTTATTCATACTTAATTGTTGTTCTATATTCCTGATGTATGCTCTGAACTTGATTTAAATTAATTTTTGTTGAACCTGATTCTCTGATATATACTGTACTGAAACGTCTTGTTAAAATTTATATATGCTTGTATCTGCATATGCTATAAGTAGGGGTGAACACCTAAACCCGAGAACCTGAACCGGTCGGTTCGGTCCAGGTTATGAATATGTCGGTTCGGTTTCAGGTTTGGATATTAAAATCCGATTATATTCGGATTGGTTTCGGTTATTAGGTTTGGGTAACCGACCAAATTTGAACTGGACCGACTTTATATAAATATCCTCCCCTCTCTCATACCCTAGCCGACCACCTCTTTGATCCAAAATCTCCTCCTCTCTATCTCTCTCTCTCTCTAGAAATCCCCTTAATCAACAACAAAGATCCAAAATCTCCTCTAGAAATTTCCCTCATCAACAACAAAGATCCAAAATCTTCTACTTGGGTTTCCATCATCAAAGGCTTAAAGCTTTCTTTTTCTAGAAATCTCCCTATAAATTTTCTACTTGGGTTTCCATCATCCAAAATCCTTTTCTATATCAAAAATCTCGGTCTCATCTTTTTAATCTCCTCATACGCTTCTTTTCCACTGTTACACATCAGAAACACTCAAATCATAACCAAAATCGAAGAAAAAAAGACCTAATTGGTTGGAGCAGAATGAGATACTCACCTTAGCTCTTCAAGAATGGTTGGAGGAGAATGAGAGACTCACCTTAGCTATGGGCTAATTTTTATGTTGTGAAGCCCTAATTGGTCCTCTGTGTTCTCTGCGTTTTTTCCTCTACTATGGACTGATTTGCTGATTTTTACAATGGTTCCTCTGCTATGGGCTGATTTTTATAATGTATATGGGCTGATATTTACAAAGTATATGGGCTGATTTTTACAATGTATATGGGCTTGGGCTGATTTTTACAAGGAATCTACTATGAAATGAACCTTGTTACAGAGAAGAATTTAGTACTCATACGAATTGCAATTCCAATAAACACTTAAACAATGACCAAAATTCCTCTCAATCCAAAACAAATTGTAAATCTAGAAAGAGATAA
This sequence comes from Kingdonia uniflora, assembly GCA_014058105.1. Classification (NCBI taxonomy): domain Eukaryota; kingdom Viridiplantae; phylum Streptophyta; class Magnoliopsida; order Ranunculales; family Circaeasteraceae; genus Kingdonia; species Kingdonia uniflora. The sequence goes on along the minus strand of JACGCM010000926.1, from coordinate 2,797,691 downwards.
CAAGAGTGTAAAAAAAAAAAAAAAAAACCCGAGTTCAGAACCCAGCCCGACCCGATCATTTCGGTTCGGTTTTGGTTCGGGTTCTATACCTAGTTGGTTCGGGTGTAGAAGTTTGTAACCCGACCAGCCCGGGTCGGATTAGGTTTAGGGCTTAACCCAGGCCGATCCGACCCGTGAACAACCCTAGCTATAAGTGTAGAATGATTGTAAAGTTATCGAACCTTAAAGAGCTTCGTGATGGTATCCCGAGAGTTCAAGGAATTAACTGGACAACGAACATCGGATCTAGGTCAAAGTGGAATGTGGTCGCTCCCAATGCATTCTCGAGGGTCCGGTCTCTTGACCATTCGTGCCCCTCAAGTTTGCTCGAATATCGGCGACTTGAAAAATTTCAAGGTCGCCCCCAAGTATCAGTCGGGTCGAAGGTTGACGTGATACTTAAGATAAGCCAGGAAATTTACTGGACTTTGAAGGCCTGAGCCTATTTGAAGTAGAACGTATTCGACCCCAATGCATTCCCGAGGGTCTGGTCTCTCGACCATTCGTGCCCCTCGAAATTGCTCGAATATTGGAGATTTGAAAAATTTTAGGGTCGTCCCCAAGTATCAGTCGGGTTGAGGGTTGACATGATACTTAGAGTAAACCAGGAAATTTACTGGACTTCGAAGGCCTGAGCCTAATCGAAGTAAAACGTGTTCGCCCCCAATGCATTCCCGAGGGTCCGGTCTCTCGACCATTCGTACCCCCCGAGTTTGCTCGAATATTGGAGACTTAAAAATTTTCAAGGTCTCCCCTAAGTATCAGTTGGGTCGAAGGTTAACATGATACTTAGAGTAAACTAGGAAATTTACTGGACTTCGAAGGCCTAAGCTTAATCGAAGTAGAACGTGATCACCCCCAATACATTCCCGAGGTTCCGGCCTATCGACCATCCTTGCCCCTCGATTTTGCTCAAAATTGAGAGTTTGAAAAAAATTTCAAGGTCTCCCCCAAGTATCAGTCGGGTAGAAGGGCTGACACGATACTTAGGCTTAACCAAGAAATTTACTGGAAAATAAGAGACGAGGTTCAAAGGGAAAAAACTATTTATTGATTAGTTTGAGTTTACATCAGGAACAAGGTTGAGGCCGTAGCCAATTATATGAGACTAGCTGCATTGTATTCCATGGATTTGGTAGAGTCTCTTCGTCTTCTATCATGAGGTAATTCGAACCCTTGTCAGTTTATCATATACGACATAGGGTCCTTTCCAAGTATCACAACCCCACTCTACGAGCACCAATATTTTACCCACTTAACCATTGTGGATGTCCAGCAGTGTGAGATTTTTATTCCTAAGAAAAGGCCTCGGTGACATGTAGAGTGAAATCTTAACATAAGGACCATTCACTTGGTAGGATCTTAAGCGATGTGGGACTAAACCATTGGTGCTACCATCATCGCTAATGAGCTAGGCACCTTTCGAATACCCACTCAGCCAGGGTATTACAGTCCCCCCACCTTTAAGATCAAGCCGTCCTCGGCTCTGATACCATTTTGTCACAACCCCACTCTACGAGCACCAATATTGTTCCCACTTAACCACTACGGATCTCCAGCAGTATGAGATTTTTATTCCTAAGAAAAAGCATCGGTGACTTGTAGAGTGAAATCTTAACTTAAGAACCATACACCTGGCAGGATCTTAAACAATGTGGAACTAAAGTATTGGTACTACCATTATTGCTAATGGTGTAGGCGTCTTTCCAATACCCGCTCAGCCAGGGTATTATAGTCCCCTCACCTTTAAGATCGAGCCATCCCCAGCTCTGATACCATTTTGTTACGACCCCACTCTACGAGCACCAATATTGTCCCCACTTAACCACTGTGGATCTCCAGCAGTGTGGGATTTTTATTCTTAAGAAAAGGCCTCGGTGACATATAGAGTGAAATCTTAACTTAAGGACCATACACCTAGCAGTATCTTAAGCGATATGAGACTAAACTATTGGTGCCACCATCACCGCTAATGGGCCAGGTGCCTTTCTAATGCCTACTCAGCCGGGGTGTTACATTCTCCCCACCTTTAAGATCGAGCCGTCCTTGGCTCTGATACCATTTTGTTACGACCCCACTCTACGAGCACCGATATTGTTCCCACTTAGCCACTACGGATCTCTAGCAGTGTAGGATTTTTATTCCTAGGAAAAGGCCTTGGTGACATGTAGAGTGAAATCTTAACTTAAGGACCATACACCTGGCAGGATCTTAAGCGACGTGGGATTAAACTATTGGTACTACCGTCACCGTTAATGGGATAGGCGCCTTTCCAATACCCGCTCAGCCGGGGTGTTACAGTATTTTGTCACGACCCCACTCTGCGAGCATCGATATTGTTCCCACTTAACCACTGTAGATCTTCCACAGTGTGGGATTTTTATTTCTAAGAAAAGGCCTCGGTGACATGTAGAGTCAAATCTTAACTTAAAGACCATACACCTGGTAGGATCTTAAGCGATGTGAGACTAAACCGTTAGTGCTACCATTACCACTAATGGGCTAGGCGCCCCGCTCAGCCGGGGTGTTACAGTCTCCCCACCTTTAAGATTGAGCCATCCTTGGCTCTGAATACCATTTTGTCATGACCGCACTCTACGCGTACCGATATTGTTCCCATTTAGCCATTGCGGATCTTCAGCATTGTGGGATTTTTATTTCTAAGAATAGGCCTCGGTGACTTGTAGAGTGAAATCTTAACTTAAGGACCATACACCTGGCACGATCTTAAGCGATGTGGGACTAAACTATTGGTACTACCGTCACCGCTAATGGGTTAGGTGCCTTTCTAATACCCGCTCAACCGGGGTATTACAGTCTCCCCACCTTTAAGATCGAGTCGCCCTCGGCTCTGATACCATTTTATCATGACCCAACTCTAGGAGCAGCGATATTGTTCCCACTTAACCACTGCGGATCTCTAGTAGTGTGGGATTTTTATTCCTAAGAAAAGGCTTCGGTGACGTGTAGAGTAAAATCTTAACTTAAGGGCCATACACTTGGCAGGATCGTAAGCAATGTGGGACTAAACCATTGGTGCTACCATCACCGCTAATGGGCTAGGTGCTCCGCTCAGCCGGGGTGTTACACCAGGACTCGGTTAGCTTGCCGGCATTCTGAGGCTTCGAGGATTGTGTGACCCATCGAAGGTTGGGGGTAGTAAGGTATTGAGGGGGAAAGGATAATGTTGATTGCTCATAAAACATGTTGTAACTCCTAAACCCATCATCCTTTCTCTCCATTGCTAATGGGCTAGGTACTCCGCTCAGCCGTCGACTATGGTTTTGTTGATTGCTTTGACCTAACCATTCCCTTGGGGGTAGTAAGGTATTGAGGGGGAAATGATGATATTTTACTTTTTGAGAAAATTTCTGACTTTATTCCCAAATAACTGTAGACCATTATCGCATCGAATCATATGAGGGCATCCAAAGCGTGTAATGATGTTTTCCCATAGGAATTTGATGATTTCTCCTTCTTTGGTTCGACACAAAGGTATGGCTTCGACTCATTTGGTAAAATAATATGTTACAACAAGGATATTCTCTCGGCTGCCCGATGCTTTGGGAAAAGGACCAATAAGATCGATAGCCTAGCGTTTGAATGGCAAAAAGACTTGACTGAAATGGAGGTCTTGTGAAGGTCTATGGATTTCATGGGCATGACGCTGACATTTGTCGTAGTGTTTAGCATATTTTTTTGCTTGCTTCTTCATATTAGGCCAGAATAAACCTTAGGAGACTGCTCGAAGGGCTACCGATTTATCGGCAGTATGAACACCGCAAGTTCCTTCATGGAGTTCAGATAGGATTGTAGAGGCTTCATTTCGAGAGATGCATCGAAGGAGGATGCTATTTGGGGATTTGCGATGTAACTCGTATTTGGGGATAGTGTATCTGCGACAGTTCTTTAATAATGACCGTTTGGCTTTGGGATCATCTGGGAGGGTAGCATTGTTGAAGTAATCGTGGAATGGTGTTTGCTAGTCGTCTGGATCAAAACTCTTGCCCCCAGTATTGATGGCATTTACTTCCATCTGGTCGATACTCGGGCGTTCGTGTACTTTGATATGGAGGGTTCGGGATTCGGATTAGCCAAACATAGCTGCGATGTAGACAAGGGAATCTGTGTGTCTATTTTTACCTCGAGGGTAGTGGGTAATAGAAATTTTTTTAGGGAAACGGTCCATGCGCTGGCGGACGAGGGCAAAATATTTGTCCATGCGACTGTTGGCTTGATTCTCACCGGAGTACTGTCTTTGAATGAGTTGGGAATATGTGAAAACTGCAAGTTTTGGGATGCCGAGGTCAAGTGCGAGGTTGAGGCCATGGCTCAAAGCTTCATACTCAACCTCATTGTTGGAGTATTTGAAGTTTAACTTAACTCTCTTCTCTATTCGATCATTGGTAGGTGTAACCAGGATGATACCTATCCCCAAGCCATTAGGTCTAGCAGATCCATCTGTGAAAATTTTGTAGCCTGTGTTAGGGTTCCTTGGGTATGTAGGTTGGGTCTGGTCTTCTAGTAGGTCATCTTTGTGTTCCTCCCAGTCGATATCTTCGATCGGGAAGTCAGCTAGGAAATCGGCAACTGCTTGACCTTTCTGGGATATCTGCTTCTTAAATGTGATGTCGTGTTCGCCAAGATAAACAGACCATTGTTGACTCGTCAAGATTTGTTTTTTTTGCTGAGTACTTCTCGAAGGGGATAACTTGTTAAAACGCGGATGGGGTGAGCTTGAAAATATGGTTTTAGCTTTTGGGAAGTGTAGACGAGGGTGAGCAGAAAACGCTCAAGTTTCGTGTATAAAGTTTTTGTAGGTGTCAGGGTTTTGCTGATAAAATATACAGGTTTCTCGATGCTTGATTCAAGTTGAATGAGGAATGAACTGACAGAGGTATCGGTAACTGTGAGGTATAAGGAGAGTATTTTGCCTTCGATAGGGGTGCTGATAATGGGTGGTCGACCAAGGTATATTTTAAGTTTGAGGAAGGCCTGTTCATAGTCGGGTGTCCAGTTAATCTCAAGGCTATTTTTCTTTTTAGCTTTGTGGACACCTTGGTCGCGTAAGAGATAAAAGAGCCAAGCACAATAGTCTAAGGATTTGGAAATGAAACGGTTGAGGGCTACTATTTTACCAGCCACTTTTTGGACATCTTTTTTGGTTTGGGGTGAAGGCATGTCGATAAGGGCTCAGATATGGGTAAGGTTGATCTCAATACCTCGTTTGCTGATAAGAGGGCCTAAAAACTTGCCAGACGAGACACCAAACTGGCATTTGTCTGGGTTAAGTTTCATGTTGTATGTTTGAAGTATCGAAAAGACTTTGGTTAAGTCCTGGATATGGGTCTGTTTTTGGAGGCTCTTGCATAACATGTCGTCGATATAAACTTTGAGCGACTTGCTAAACAAGGGTTTAAACATGCTTGTTACGAGGCGTTCGTAGGTGGCACTGGCATTTTTAAGGCCAAAGGGCATGACATTAAAATAGTAAAGGCCTTGTTTAGTGATGAAATAAGTTTTAAGTTAATCTTCGGGGAAGAGGGGTACCTGATTGTAACCCGAAGCCACGTCTATCATTGATAGGCGCTCGTGTCCCGCAGTGGCATCGAGGAGTACTAAAATAATCGGAAGGGGGAAGCTGTTCTTCGGTGTGTGCTTGTTGAGGTCTGTAAAGTCGGCGCAGATTTTGATATTGTCGTTCTTTTTGGGAACTGCAACTATGTTGGATATCCAGTCAGCGTACTTAACTTTACTGATGAAACTCGTGGCTATGAGTTTGTCTACTTCGAGGTTTACTGCTTCTCGAAGTCGTGGTGCCAAAGTACGCTTCTTCTATTTTACTGTTGTGGAATGGGGGATGAGGTCGAGGCTGTAGCATGCCAAATTAAGGTCGACACTGGGCATCTCCTGAAATGTCTATGCAATGGCGTCTTTGTTTTCTTGAAGGAAGTTTGTATGTTCGAGACGATCTGCCTCGTCTTGAAAGGTTTCAATGAATGTACCTCGATCAGGACAGTTGAGTTCTATATAAACAGTGGGTTCGATGGGTGAGATGGAGGGTGTCGAAGGTATGGGGAAAAATGAAGCCAGTGATTGATATGGGAGTCTGACGAGTTTCCAGGTCTGATCGATCTTTGGATGCTTACATGAGCGGGTGAGGCATTGAGAACCTTTTAAATTCCATGTACCACAGGAGGTAGTAAAACAAAGGGTCTGATGATAGGTCGAAGGTATGGAACGTATGGCATGGACCTAGTCGCGCTCGAGGATACCAAGGTATTCAGACTTCTTATCGATGACAAAAAAGCTGGTTTAAAGTATGACAGGGCCGGTGGTGACTGGGGGGCTAATTCGACCAAAGACAACTTTTGTGGCTCTATTAAGGCCTTATAGTACGATATTGGCGGTAGTGATGAGATCTATTTTGTTCATGGCTTGGACGGTCTGCAGGAAGAGTTCATCGGCTGCACTTCCTGTATCGATAAGCATGGTGTGGAGGACGAGGTTTTCGATCTTAATCATGATGACTAAAGGGTCGGAATGGGGAAAACAAATATGCGATGCATCGTAGTCGATGAAAGAGATGCATTCAGGTCGAGGACATAGGATTGATTATGGCAGGAGGGCGGGCAGCTTCTCCCGGTAAGTGAGTTTGTAGCATTCTTTGACACACCTGTGCTTTCTCTTAGAATGGCCGCTGTCGATATTATTTACTTCAATGAAATGAATTTGGTAGATGTGGACCTCGGCAGGGTCGGCCGAAGGGGCGGGTTGAGGTTTGAGGTCCGACCCGTCGAGGAAGCTGGGAAGTTTGGCAACATACTGATGTAGACGACCTACCTTGAGTATTATTTCAAGAGAGCGTTGCAATGCGAAGCATTTATTGGTGTGGTGAAAGTTACACTTGTGGTTGGCACAACAAGGTTCGCCTAGTTTGACCTCGATGGGGATAGGGATACGCCATATGGAGTCTATATGTATTTGTGGTAGAAGGGTGTTGATGGGAGCAGTGAGTCTAGGTAGGACTGGATTTGGTCATTTTATGCGACCTTCTACAGTGTTATCAGAGTGAAGACCTTTGCGGCTCTCAGTCTCCTGTGAGACATGAGCGATCAGGGGTGTAGGAGTTGAGGGTGGGCCTTGCTGAAGTTTACTTAGGTTGGTGGTCGAAGGATGCCCCTATTTATGTGATTCCTAGAGGTGTTCAAGGTCGATATAGCTATTGACTTTTGAGAGCATCTCCCCGAGGGTTCAAGGTTTGTGAAGGACCATGTACTTTTTGGCATGGCTGTTATCTGGGAAAGCGTTCGAGTACGCGAGTACGACATTTACGCAGTTGAGGTTTTCAACTTTGCGCAACTCATCGAGGATCCTCCTAGTGAAGGCCTCAAGGGTTTCACTGGGGGATTTTCTGAAATTTAAGAGGGTATCGACTTTGACCTCTCGGTCTTTGTTGAAGGCAAATTGGGTGATAAAAAGATGGGATAGTTGCTGGAAGCTTCGAATAGAGCCACTGGGAAGGTTATGATACCATTGAAGAGGGCTATCTGTGAGGCTTGTAGGAAAAGGCTACACATCAGGTGGTCAGCTGTAGAGTAAATGCTTAGGGTATTTTGGAATTTGAGGATGTAGGATTGGGGATCAGTGCTGCGGTATTTATCAATTTTTGGGCTCTGAAATTATGAGGGACCTCGATAGCGAGGTGCTTGGGACAGAGGGGGTTATTCAACCAACTCCATGAGTTTAGAGTTGGGTTTGCGCTGACGCGGATGACATGTTGGATTTTGTAGTCGAAGTTCTACTGTGCATAATAGGCAAGATGAGGGGAGTAGGATCGATGGGCTCGAGGGTGATGAGGCCGAGTGTTCGGAATATTTTCGGCGTTGTGCTCTCCGAGACGTTCTCAAGCAGGGCAGCGTTTGGGGTGTCTGGAGGAGTGAAGAGTGAAGTCTGAGGAATCCTCTATAGGGTGGATGCCAAGATGGTTAGAGCCAGTAGGGGGAATAGTATGGGCAGCACCTTTGACACCGAGATGGATCAGAAGTGTTTGAATATGGTGTAGGGGTCCCAATCGGTCTCGAGCGGAGACGTGTGATGGGGAGGGTGCTCGGGACGGTGTAGGAACGTCTAGAGGCTGTAGTCTTTGCAGCTCTTGGACTGTGCTGCACAAATTATCGATGACGTATTTTTGTCTGTCGGCATCATCCAAACGGCGATGCCGTTTGGCTTCAAACTCTTGCTGTTGCTTTTTGTGTTCCTAGTGCAGTTGTGTTTGGTGTCACTCCTCGGCTTAAGCGAAATGCTGGGAAAGTAGGGTGAGCTGTGCGGCCACTCCGTCGATGGAGTTGCCGGCATGGGTGGAAGTAGAACAGAGGGTGGGGGCCATTAAAAATGATATGTAGGAGTTGGAAAAGGGATAAAATAAGGTAAGGGAGATCGGTAGGGTGGGCAGGCACAAGCGGCCCCAAATGTAGGGGCCTAATCTCGTACGGAGGGGAAGTCGGCTCTTACACCACGAGTTTATCTTCTATCAAAGGATTTAAGCATATAATCTATAGTGCGAATAATCTATTGACAATATACTTGCATGGAGGCCTAGAATGGGTCTCTCCACGACCCTTGATGAGGATTTTTAAGAGAGTGTATATTATTGTCGAGTAGTCGATGGTTCGAGTACTGTATGTTTTACAGGTAAGTCGAAGGTAAACTGCAAGGGTTCATGGGAGAGATTTCATAACCTTTTCCTGATTTCCCTCCTATTTATAGAACATAAGAAGGGTTGAGTCATCAAGGTAGGTCACATTATAAGTGTACCCTCCGGGTATCGGGCAGGTATCCCAGAGTTGGTGTTGACGCTGTAAATATCGGGTCTGTTACTGTACTATGATACTATAGCTGTTATTGGTTCTATCACTGTAGCTGTAAGGACTGACAACGGCGCCGCTCTTGTCTGGTAAGCTGGTTGTCTGATGTGTAGTTTGTGTACTAATGGATCTGTCTTTGTCTTCGAGGTCTGTTAGTAGTTGAGGCTTCGTCTTCATGTAGTCTTCCAAGGCTTGTTTATGGATTGAGTGGGCTTCGAGGTTGCCTTCGAGTGTTCGGCTAGAGCTAGAAGGCTGCAAGTAGGCTACTACACCAACTATCGCTGTGCATTCGCTAAAGTCTTCACACATAGGTCATTGAGGGGAAAAAGATCGTTGTTATCCTAGGTTATTCTCATTGTTCAAGATCGTTGTTATCCGTCTCTCCGACTGTTAAAGTAAATATCATCTCTAACTCTGTATCCATCATCTATAATTTTGTATCCACATCATGATTTGACGGCTTTTTTCTTAAGAAAAATGCTATGTAAGACGATACACTTTGTACTTAATTATTTTTCTTTTGCTACTTTATCATTTGTCTTATGCTACTTTATCATTTGCCATTTTTCTTGTGTTATTTTTATCATTTATTTTCTACAACTATATCACCGGAATTGTTCATTAATTTTATTTATTTTAGGGATGCATATCATTTGTTTGAGGGATGGCTGAAGTTGAGTTTTATATCATTTATCTTCTGCTTTGTTATCATTTGTATTATCATTTTTCTCATTTGTCTTTGGCTACTTTATCACCAGAATTGTTTATTTATATCATTTATTTCAGGGATGAATGGAGTTTAGCTTTATACCATTATTCATTTTAGGGGGGATATCATACGTCCAAAAATTGGATCAATCATTATATATGTTGGAGGAAGTACGAAGCTTACCTCACTAATTACATACTCATCATATGAAGATTTCGTTACACTCCTTGAAGAAACAAGCAAAATCCATCGTGAAGATTATAAGCTGTACAACTTCGTCCCTGGTTGTGCATGCACAATTTCATCAGTCCAGGACTTTACTATAATGATCAATATGTATGAAAGCAATTCCAGCATATCCTTTCACATATGAATTGCTAATAAGTGTATGGTACCTTCCTAGAACTCCTAGAGCTTTATTTTTGATTTCTATTCCGGTAAAGGGCTGTCCACCACCAAAGCGGGGGGACCTTTACGTCAAAACTCATTTTCTGATCCTGAACCTGAATATTGGGGTTACCCTAGAACAAACAACAGAGGGCTTGATCCTCGTAGGTTTGGACCTTTAGTGGATGATGTTCCTCAATCAAATGAATATTTTGAAACTATCTATACTGATGTTCCTCTCTTAAATGAACCTAGTATTCCTCAATCAAATGTTCATTTCTCAAATGAACCTATGTTAACTAATGTTCCTCAATCAAATGAAACTTTTAAAACTATCCCTACTGATTTTCCTCAATCAAATGAAACTTTTAAAACTATCCCTACTGATGTTCCTCTCTCAAATAAACCTTGTATTTCTTAATCAAATGTTCATTGCTCAAATGAACCTATGTTAACTAATGTTCTTCTTTCAAATAAACCTATGTTAGCTAATGTTCATCTTTCAATTGAACCCGAACCTATCATTTGACAAACTGAACCATCAGGTAAGCACGCAGAATTTGCCATCTGCATTGCATGTTTTAACATTTCTTATCAAATTAATATCATGCTAAGACGAATTTTTCTTATTTTTTTTAGCTAAATTTTAGCTTGAGTCACAACCCGAATAGGTGAAAGATCTCATAGATTTATGGTTTAAATCTGTTGTGTACACGGATGATCTCTATGACTTCAGTAAAGAGTTTAACATTGGTGATCTATATCGAGATAGGATTGTACTCAAGAATCACATAAGAGTTTATGCAGTTGTAAACAAGTTCAATCTCGCACACGTTCTGAGCAACGAATTCAAAATTGTAGTACGTTGTAAAGGTCATAATTGCTTTTGGCAGATTTATGCGACAAGGTTGCTCAGTTCTGCCCTATTTAGGGTAAGTACTTATTACTCCGTACATACATACATCAGAGTAGAAACTGATGGTGGGAACGCGTATAAGGCAGCGTCTACTTGATGAGTTACTTCTATAATCAAGCAAAAACTATGAAAAGACCCAAACTATAAATCTTCTGAAATTATTGAAGATATGCAAATTAATCACAATATTGATGTAACATATAATCTAGCCTGGTGTATGAAAGAAAAGCCCATGTAGAGGTATCATCATCTTATTTGTCATTTATTCCTACATCACCTGTCATTCGTACAATCATGTTTATCATTTTATCGAATGTTATTTGTTAGAAACACTGTCTCATTTGACCTAAGATATTTATCATTTGTCTGTTGCACAATTTTATTTGATCTAGTATAATTATTTCTGATGCGAGGCAGCTTTGAACACGCTTACCAACTACTACAAGCTACTTTGCGGAAGTGAGGTTGGTTGACTTGGATTTGGTGTTTGACATACAGACTTCAAGTTGTAAGGATAAGAGATTTACAAGGTGTTTTTGGTGTTTTGGTCCTCCCAAAAAACTTATAAACTATTGAGACCCATTGTAGTGATTGACATAACTTTTTTGAAAGGGAGATATCGTAGGACTCTACTAACAACCATCTCCATTGACCCAAGCAATCATATTTTTTCACTTGTATTTTTAGTAACAGACTTGGAGACCATCAAAAGTTGGACATACTTCCTAGAGTTGTTTGGGTCTAATTTCCACGGTTATGACACTCGATTCATCATCATCCCTGACAGGAACCCTGAAATTATTAATATTGTACCCAAGATGTTCTTATTTGCAATCCATACATTTTGTGCCTTCCACATTTCGAACAATATTAAAACTACCCTCGGAAGCACGAGGATCGTATTTAGGATGGCAGTAGAGGCCCTATCTAGCATTGATTTTGATAAACACATGGATGTTATCCAAAATATAGATCCAGTGAGTCTCCAATACATACTAGGTATTCCCCAAGGAAACATGGTCTAATCTATACATTCCAATGAGTAGGTATGCTGTCATTCTCTATTGACAAACTTGGCATTTTTTATTTCAAGACTAGTCATCATTACTCCTTTTGCATACTTATTTGCCATTTTTTTGCCATTATTTGTCATATGTTCATTATTATTTCTTTTTCAATTGTTCTTGATCAATTTCTCATCATTTTATACTTATTTGTCATTTGTTTGCAAAATTTTGTCATTAGTTCAGATACAGAGTGGTTTATACTAATCATGTCGAGAGTTGGAAAAATGCTATTATGAAATTGGTAGATCTCTTTATCTATGTGTTTATTAAGGAATTGCGTAGAATCTGATTAGAAATGTCCTACAAGTATAGAGAGGAAGTTGAGATGAGTCAAGCTCGCTCAAGGCCATGGGTTACCGATCACTGTGAGAGCAGAAAGTTTGTGGAAGATTCAATAACCTACAGGGCTTGTACAACATGTCACCATTTTTAGATGACTAGTTATGGCAGAACCGATTCAGTAAATATTGAAGATGGTACTTTCTCTTGTCATTGGTGGCAAATGATGAGGATACATTATGAACATAGAGTACACGCACTCTCAATCTTGCTAATGTCGATTCAACTACACGTGTCTCTGAGTACTTCACAAATGATACATACAAGGCTGTTTATAAATTGATATGGATTTCTATAAGAGGAATATAGCAGTGGAAAATTTTGAAAACTGATCCACATGTTCATGCTCCTATACCAACTGTTTAAGCTGGTTATCCTCACATGTAATGGAAGAGAAGAGGAAAAAATGCCTGGTCTAGTCACCAAACTAAGATTTTGTAGTAGGTGTTAGAAAAATGGATACAATCGTCATTCTTGTAAGCTTCTGCCAATCCCATCTGACGATAATACACATCTGATAATGGCATCGTCTTTTACGATGAGCACTGAGCCACCTGTCATCCCAGATGAAGATGTTGCAATCAGTTTGCGCTGATGAGTTTGGGTACTCTATGTATCATTTGTACAGATGCTAAACTAGGGCAATTTTTGTCTATTTATCATATCTTTGTATGATCGTTATCGTTAGTTTTTTTAAAATCATCATTTATCAAAATATAACTATCATCTACTTAGAGAGAAATTTTTATTTGTTTGTTTCTCTTATGTCATTTATTTACATATAATTTATCATTTGTTTGTTGATATATTATCATTAGTTTTGTTAAGTTCATCATTTAACTATCATTGTTTATTAAAACTTTATCATTTGTTTGTTTCCTTTATATAATTATTGTCTTACGGAACTATAATTTGTTTATTTCCCTTATATCAGACAAAAACTACTATTTGAAAGCAAAAGGCAAATGAAACTAAACAAAATAAAACAAATATTTATACAAGGGAAACTATTATAACTAGAAACAAACTAATAAAAGCTTAAAAAAAAACATAACAAATATTCACAACTCTTCACTTGTGGATTTCAGATCACGTTCTGAGGATTCTAGATCACGTTCCATAGCCTTGATCTTCTGCTCGAGACAACGAATCTTTGAAGCCCAATCCTCCCACAGTTTCTTGTACTCATCCCGGTCCAACTTTAAAGCGCAGATATGATCTTCCAAAAAACGGATATGAAATTTGAACTCTTTAGAATATTCTTTTTTCTTTTTTATAAGTTTATCCAGTTCATCGTCCATTTTATCGAGCTCTCCTAATTTCTCCTTGAACTGTCCATAATGTTCTTTTAGCAGTTGCGCCATCGTTACCCTGATCTTCCTGAATCTCTACCGCCTCAAACCAATCTCGAGGGGTACTCGAAGATTTTTGGCTAAATCGAATGGAGTGGGAGTGCGATATTTCTTGAGAAGTTAAAAGAAGTTTAAGGTTTTAATAGTCGAGAAGTGGAAAAGAGTTTAGGGTAAAGGGTTTGAATAGTTGAGAATAGCTAAAAATTAGGGTTTTATATAATTAGGAGAATTGAATACCTTGCATTAGGACTTTGAATCACGCATGACAAGGGTTTAGGGTGGCGGGAACCATGTAAATGTTTTGAATAGATAGCTTGTTGTAAACGTAATCAAAGCTGACTTTAAGCTAAGTTGTTAGTTGTCTAACTAAGTAATATAGATTGACTTGTCACATTGACTGTATAAGAAAGAAGGTGTTGGAATTAAAATGGCTAATTTGTCATTTATTCTTTCAAAGAGTATCATTGTAATATAGTTAATTGTCACCGTAAATACAATGTTATCCTCCCATTAGTATTTGTCATTTCTTTATAAATACTTTGTCATTTTACTATTGTGAATTATCACCACCATAAATAGAGTGTTCACTACATAACCTACACCCTTGCTTCTAGTTCTTTCCAGTTTTTAAGCATTAAATACTTCCCTATCAACGATGCATACCCTTGTTTACTGGTGCAGCAAAAATTGTGATCTTCATCTCTCGCGCACAAGCCTTAACCCTAACCGCTGGCTTTGTCAATGCGTTCGTAAATTTGGTGAGTGTGGTTTTTGGGCGTGAGTAGATGAGGTAAAAAAGTACGATTGTGGTCTCATTTACAGATTCTCTAAATTGCCCGGTAGAAGATTCTACCATTGCCCACAATACCATTGTCAGTTAAAAATTTGGTTTTGAGAATCGTCTACTCCCGATGATTCTAAGAGGCCACAATCGACAGCGGCGAATAAAATCACAAATTCTGGTCAAGGGAAAAATCAAATCCTGAAAATTATTACAAATTAAACTTACACTCAACTTAGGATCTCCGAGGTCAGAACGAAGATGCTGCAAGATTTTATGTTCAAGTTAAAATCTCTTGATCTTTATAAGTAGTTAAATATGTACGAGTGAAGTGTAATATTCCTTATCTTTAGTGATGTTAATTTGTGACTCTAGCATGATAAACTCTTTATGAACAAATGCTAAAGACTAATAATCGAACAATAAATTTCACTAAACAGCAACATTATAGAAGATAGGCAAATCTATGGTTCAAGACCGGTTAATCTCTCCTCAATTAGATCTAACCTCTCTTCTAGCAATTCAACTATGTCAACAATGCACTCAAGATTCAACTCTATGGTTGTAATACTAACAACCATCCTATTGCCAATGTCTTTGACAGCTGATTGAAGCTTTGTAAAGAAATCAAAAATCCTCCCTAAAAAGTCATCTTCCGTAGTTTGGCATTTCTCCCTTGCTGGCTGGTGGTTGTGTAGATGACGTGGTCGACCTGGATCCATTATGATTAATTTTGAAGTAGAACTTCACATATATGGAGTCCACTTTGTATATAAGTAGAAATATAATAGCGTGACGTGTTAAACAATCTTTTCGTGTTAGAATGACTTGATAAAACAGGAACAAAAGTGCAAATTCTTTGAAAACATAATAGGAAACGAAAGAAATGATAAATGATGAATGACTAATGACAAAACATTATAACAAATGACAACCTAGTTATAAATGGATGGCATATATTTCATAAAATGACATACATTCTACTAGACAAACATTACATTATGACTCCCTTCTAACAAATGATAAATATTTTATCACATGATGACAATGAATATACTACAAATGACAAATATTTTATATATGAATGCTATTCGTAACTATTTATAACTTTACAAATTTACATAAATTATAATTTACAACAAGATAGATGTTAAAGTTTAGAAATTAGCCTCAGGCTCAACTCTCTGCCTCAATATGTCATTAGCAATTGTGTAACGACATTCATCATTGTTTATCTGATTTGGTAATCTCATCTCCCTTAGGATGTTATCCAAAAAAAAAAGCATATAGATACTGCCGTCATTACAATTTGGTTGTATTGGACTCTCCCCAAAATGAGTTATCCAACTGGAGTTAATACCATAAGAGTCTACCTCTAAACTTGTAGGTGGCCTACGATCAGCAAAATCAGTCCATATTAACATTCTCGGGAGCATCTTTAATAGCTGATCATGAATAAGCTAGTGTCCAGGATATGACTTCTTTTTCTTCTTTGCATTTACAATTTCCACATCAACAAGTAAATCATAGATGCATATTTGTATTTTCTTAAAGGACACAACACAAAAGACCTAATGGTTGCCATTGAGATTCAAAGGAAGGAGTATTAATTATAAATTCTTCACTTTCAAATCTCCTCGATCGAAGTAACGCAAAACAGTAAAATCCCATTCCATAGAAGTAATTTTTGCCCAATTTGATATCTTCTTCAATTCCACAGCTTCTGGAGAAGACATAATCAGAGTTTAGACATTGAAAGCCCTGTCTACAATTTGACCTGAATACACATTCGTCAACACAATTCTTTCTTTAGCTGGGCAGGTACGTTGTTGTGAATCAAAAAAATTAAATCAGGGCTTTAATGTAAACATTAATGACCTGAACAGAAAATGACAATGAAAAATTATCAACAACCAATAAGAAAATTTAGAAATATAAATGACAAAGATAAATTTCGAGGAAAATAACTTCTGACTGATGATATGCAATATATGAACAAATGCCAAAGTATGATGAATAAATGATAACCTCTAGGAAAATAAATGTCAGAGACTCTTGAACCAATGACTGTTTTCTGACAAATTAACATAAATGACAGAGGATAAACAATATATGATATAAATACCTTATTGTCCGACTATTGCATTGGATGTAAGGTGTAGAGAGCGTTAAGGCCAACAGTTTTTTCACCTATACTCCTATAAGTACTCGTGTTATACTCCCAATCTTTAGTAGATAATTCATCCTTCCTTAGTGACCAAACATGGTCCACTTGGTTCTTCTCATCCTGGGAGATGGGTCTTTGAATAAAAGATTTGAATAATTCTCTAGGGAGAAGCTTATCAAGGTGAGCATGCAATAGGTTCATTTGGATAGCAAATGACATTGCTCTGTCCAGTGGTGAAGCCAGGATTTTATGTTTGGTGGGGGGGGGGGGGGTGAAGGTAGTACGATGAATTATATTAGGATATTGGCCATTTAAGGGTATTTTAAGATTAAAAATCAATCAAATATAGCATTAAATTTGACTAAAAAATTATCCATATTAACTTCTCCCATAATTTTTATTTTACGCTTTTTGCGACAATGACATGGCCAACTTAAGGTGGAAAAAATAAATTAAAATAAGGTTCTTATATGATTACATTAAGAATTGAACCTTAGTTTCATAGATTAGAAGTTCAACCATTTACCACTTGAGCTAACTTTCCTTGATTTCATTAGAAAAAATAAAAATATAAATGTGCATATTACATGAGAATGAGTAATAAGATATGTCATGAAATTTTATTACTCAGGGTTTAGTTTAAAAGTACTTCATACATTGGTCTGCCCAACAATCATTTCTTTTATAATTTTCTAAAGGTCTGGTTTTTTCTGCGAAGTTGCATCATCATCATCCTTGCCTTCAACCACCTCCTCTTTACTCTATTCCTCAACTGATACACCAGTTGCTTGGTCTGCACTCGTCTATAAATAAGCATACTACAAATGATAAGAGTGATACAAGATATGCTAAATAAACATACTACAAATGATAGAGTACCATCTACAAGTGGTAAAGTACTGTCTCTAACTATAGACATTGAAATTCGTTTAAACATTTTACCATAGTTCTATAACATTTTACCATGGTCCTCCAACAGGTAGCATGCCTTAACCACTGCAGCCCCGATATCAGTAGTGGAAGAACTGTTTCCAATTGTAGGTACTTTGATTACAGGTGCACCGCTGATTGTAGGTGTATCGATGTGATTTTTCTAAAATATTCAAAAAGATGACAAAGAGCAATTTAAAAATGATAGAAAATAATCTAACAATGACAATAGGCAAAAAATTGATGACAAAGAGGAACTTAATAATGACAGGGGAAATGATAGAGAAAGAAATCAAACAAATGACAAGAAGAAGATAACAAATGCCAAACTTAAGGGAAAAAAATGATAAGACAATTAAAATAAATGACAAGGAAGCAATAAAATAAATCATTCATGCAAATAAAGGAAGATTACCATGGCTTCTTACACAAGTTCTTGTTGTATGTCAGTCTCAGATGGCTTCAAAGCTACTTCTACCAATTTGGGGTTAGCAAAAAACTTTTTAAATGTCATAATTTTGTGACGGTTAAAGGATGTTATCATCCATCCCTGTAGCTTAGGGAACAAATGTTTGGATTCCTAAATTCTTGGAAACTTCATGCTAGGAATACAGAGGAAAACCCATATTATCAAAACCCAGGTACATCTGTACAGTAATAAAGCTTTATCCAATTTTTTATCAGCGGCCGATCGATAATCGACGAACTCCAATTTTTAACTCCACAAAAAATATTGACTTACTCACCCCATGGGAATCTGCTGAACTGATCCAGATCATCTACCAGATCAACATACTTCACCTTAACGTTCCTCACCTTGTTCGGGTAGACAAAGGATAGTAGAATTTTTAACAAATTTAATCGTAGAACATCGTCTGCAAAACAAAACCACACATGGTAAAGAATAAAAATGGGAACAAAATGACAAAGAAACACATTGTAATAATAAGAACCGTTGAAAATAATGATAAAACAAAATAAAACAAGATCCAAATATGGCAAATACAATATATAAATTTTGGGGGTGACAAATACAATGTAGAATAATGATAAAACAGACCCAACAAATGAAAATTAGAATCTTACCATGATGTCTTTCCAATTTTCCTTGTAATAAATCCCCGTCAATTTCCTTCAACCCATATGTATTCTACTTCCTGGAGAATCGCCTCTTTCTGAAATTTGTTACATACTTAGGATAAAGAAATAAGAAATCATTATGAATAGGAGAAACACGTAGCCCCAAAATCAGGCAAACATGAATGGGTTTCATCTTAATTATCATCCCCCAAAATTGGAATTTCATATAGCCGAGATGACGATCGAATATTTCTGCAACCAATGTTGACATCGTCGCTATTAGATTAATCAACAGTAACGGTGCAAAGTAGGTGGTACGGAGAACACCCTTCTCCTCTTCAAGCAGAGCTCTAAATATTTTGTGATGTCCCAGACCTGTATACCGAGAGGTTTATTTTTTAGCATTAGAGGTGGCCTTTTTAGCTCCACCCTCATGCGTTTGGTTCTCCTCATCAAATTGCTCATTCACTTCTTTATCAGACTTCATTGTAAAAGAAAAACTAGACTTTAATCAAATACTTGGCAGGCAGTAGTCATACAGACAATTTGCCAATAAAATCATACTGAAATTACACACATAAGACTCGACGATTGCGAGAAAATAGTTTGTGCGATAGGGACGGTTTTTGCGGTTGTCAATCACACACACGATATGTAAAATCATTTTTGCGGCTTTTGCAGTCGTCGTATAAGAAGAATATATATAAGAAATAGGGATGAATTTTGGCACTAAAAACCAGACGAACTCGTGTGAATCGCACGTGATACCTAGCCCTAAACAAATGCCAAATAATACAGAATTGGTGACAAAGTCTGCATAATTTAATATAACTAATTTTGTTAAAGGCATGAAAAATTGTCCTACAACAAATGACAAGTAATACATGAAATGGTGACAGTGTATGTCTTACACGTCTCAAAATGGTAATGACATCTGTACATCAAAGAATTTAATTTGGACACGTGACGTGATAATATATTTTTAAATGATTTAAGCTTTTATTATTATTATTTCGGAAGTGACATTTGTACTTGTGAAGCCCGCATTTTTACTTGTAGCCTTACTTGTGGAGCCCACGGCCTACAAACCTACTATAATATTTAAGCAGTTGGCATTTTTCTAAACAAATGGCAAAGTTATGCTAAAACAAATGATAAAAGAAGTCTGAACAATTGAGAAAGTCGGGATTGATAATGATAACAAGTTCTTAACAAATGACATGGATATCTGAAATAATGCTAGAGTTTATTTGAAAAAATAACATAGTTTGGTTGGCAGTAGCCATACAGATAATTTGCCATCATTTGTTCCATGAGTAGAGTAGAGTAGAGTACCATATCAAGGAATAGAGTTCCATAATTTCCTCCATGCCTAAGGAGTAGAGTATCACTCTTTAATCAAACACTTGGTAGGCAGTAGTCATACAAGCAATTTGCCACTAAAATTATACCGAATTCACACACACACAAGAATCGACGATTGTGATAAAAGGGTTTACGAGAAATAATCAGGACAGTTTTTACGATTGAGTCAGAAGAAGAATTTGATGAATCAGGATCGCTTTTGGCACCAAAAATCAGACGAACTCCTGTGAATCGCACGTGATACCTAACCATAAGCAAGATGGAAAATAGTAATAGAATTGGTGACAAAGTCTGCCTTCTTACAAATAATAAATCTGGTAAAAGGCGGAACAAACTGTCTTGAAACAAATGACAAGTTATGCACGAGATGGTGATAGTGTCTACCTTACATGTACATCGAGGAATTAAATTTGGACACGTGACATGATAATATATTTTTAAATGATTCAAATTTTTTTTTTTTATTATTTCGAAAGTGACATTTGTACTTGTGGGGCCCACGTGCCTGCAAAAAATAGTTGACATTTTTTAAACAGGTAACATTTTTTGAACAAATATCACTATTTTTAGAACAAATGATAACGTTATCATGGTATAAATGATAAAAAAATTCTGAACAAATACGAAACTTGTGGGAAAATAAATGACAGATTTTTGAATAAATGAGAAAGTTCTGGGAAAATAAATGACAAAGATTTCTTAACAAATGAAATTGATTGCTGATGATATGATGATAAAGTTATTCTTAACAAATGATAATTAAAAAATGGTAATAGCACGTGGCTTGATATAATTGTTTTAAATGAGTTTTACAATTTTTTATTATTTCGGAAGTGACATTCATAATTGTGGAGCCCAAAAATAGGTGGTTATCTGCTGCTATATTACAACTTTAGTAGGGGCAAAATTAGTTTTTCCTCTTGCCAGTATCGATTTTAGAATTTATTGTTCCCTGGGCCTGATTTTAGAAAGTTGGCATCTTTTAGTATTTATTGTCATAATTGCCGTTTTGAAAATGATTTTACGTAATTGATCTTAGCCCTTTCCCGTAGATCTCTTGCAGTCCATCTCTCTAATTAATCATTTCATGAAGGGATCCGCTAAGTTTTCGTTCGATTGCATATATAGGCAACCGCTACTACTCTACGAGGAGTATATAACCGTTACGATTGTACACGTGGCTTCCTAATAGCCATCCATTTCTGCCGCACAATTCTAAATTGTGGTGGACTCTAATGACCCTGGGTTGTTTTGGCACTACTATGTAAAATTTAAGGTTGGTTACTATTAAGTCATTTTAGTCGATTTTAAACGACCCTATTGTTGTATATGCTCTAAGTGCTTAGTCCTCAAAAATAGTCAAGAAATCAGTCCCCAAGAGGCCCCCATTATATATACTTTGTACATACCCAGGGCCCTCTTTTGGGAGTTCGCTTAGGTTAGGGTCCGAAAACCTAGCTCGGCTCACATTAAACCAAAGTTAATGAAAATTAAACACTAGAAACTGGAAAATCATGTTATAGAAATGTTTTAAAAACTTTCACATATTTTACGCATGTTTTGTTACATGAATAAAATATTCTTAATACGACACATTATCCGTATTAACACAAAAATAAAATGATAGCTAGGATCAAGATTAATTTGTTTTTGTTGAGTAATAATATACTCTAGAAGGATTAACAGTTCTAATATCTTCAGAGAGCAATTGAGAGAGAGAGGATTCTTTATTGATTATTAGAGAACTATAAAACTATACGTAATACAAAGGAGATAACCTTATTGAATAGGTTACCTAACCATCTCAAACTCTCCCCATAACCTTAAAGGCCTATGGGCTTTGTTAGTAGTCTAATAAGATACCTCAACCCAGTTGGGTTCCTAACTTACGCTTGGACCCAAATCCTAATACTCCTCCTTGGGGTGTTCCATACCAGGACAACTTGGCTCATCAAAACCTATGCATAGTAAATCCCTATTGGGAAAAAAGCTGTGCAGGGAAAGAGTACAATCCTATGCGCTGTATAGGCTGTGGACATGTATACGTTGCCTCATCAAAACCTCTAGTCAGTAAACCTCCTAGGATAAAAACTGTACCATAAGTAAAAAGAGTACAACACGCATGTGTCCACGTCAGGCTGGGACTACTCCCTCTGATGTCGATCTCCCTGAGATAATAAATTATGTAAACTCTGTATGCTTAATTTGTGTACTAATCTCTTGAACTTAGGATGTGCAAGAGTCTTTGTGAATAGATAAGCCAGGATGTCTTCTGAATGGACTTTAAAACCGTTGATCCTATTTATCTTTTGCAACTCATGTATGTGGAAGAACTTTGGTGAAATATGCATCGTTTTGTCACCTTTAATAAATCCACCCTTGACTTGAAAGATACAAGCTGCATTGTCCTCATAAAGTGTCATCGATTTATTTTTTATTGAACTCAGACTACAGCTCCCGTTGATGTGGTTGATCATAAACTACAACCAGAAGTATTCTCTGTCGGCTTCATGTAGTGTAAGAATCTCTGCTTGGTTTGAGGATGCAGCAATCATCGTCTGCTTCATCGATCTCTATGAGATTGCTGTATCTCACTACAAGAACACATAACCCGATTGTGATCAAACTTTATGTGGATCTGATAAATATCCTGTATCGACGTATACTATAATTTCCCATTTGTCAATTTATGGATAGAATAGACCCAGTCTTTCATGTCGATGAGATATCTCAGAATGTGCTTGATCCCATTCCAGTGCCTTTGGGTAGGTACATAACTATGGTGTACTAAATAGTTCACTACGAATGAGATGTCAGGCCGAGTACACCCTGCTAAGTATAATAAAGCGCTGATAGCTCCTAGATATGGCGCCTCAGGCCCTAGGGGTTTCTCCCCCTCGTCAAGAGGACGATAGATGTCCTTGTTCATATCCAATGAACGGACATACATAGACATCTTGGCATTGTGTGCCGTATTGATCCAGGAGAATCTAGGGAAGAAAGGAGTGCTTTATTTCAAATTTGACCAAAGTCGTTCGAACAAGATTTGGAGTCGTTCAAACGACTTTAGGTTTGTTCGAATAGACTTTTGAAATTGTTTGAATAAATATGGTTATGAGGTATTTTATTCAAATAAATTATGGTCTGTTCGAATACATTTTTTGTTTGAGCAGAAACTTGTTATGTTCCAACAGAGGGGCGATTCAGCCTATTTCTTTAGGCGTTTAAGGGCATATTTGTCATTTTTTATAACTAAGAACTTGTAACCCTATAAAAGGGGTAAGGTTAGGCAAGATTAGGGATCTTGGAGGTTAGATCAATGCAGTTCTAAGAGAGAGACTTAGGGTTTGAGAAGAATTCAATTGTAATTAACTTTAATTAATCAATTAAAACTCTTAAATGGATTTTTCCAAGCAATTGGTGTATTCTTCATACAATTATTCGTTTTAGGGTTTCTCTATTCGTATTATGGATTAAGTGGTATCTGTTTTCCAGTTATGATCCTCGGGGGTGATTGTGGTTTGTGGCCTCTACACGTGACCGTCTGAAGCAAACAAAAGAGAAGCTAGTGAGTCCATTGGAGATTAACCGAACCAAAAACCTAATTTGAAGAAGAATGCCAATTTGGAGATGGACAATTCTGACGATCGACTCACAACTTTGGAAATGATAGTTTCCAACCTAACTATTACTGTAGGGGAGTTGGTAGAACAATTGCGTCCTACGAACCTTGCGAAGGCTTCTGCTTTGGTGCAACGGCGAGGCCGCTCTCAGCGGTAAGACCGCTCGAGGAAGAAAGGGTTTTTGGGGGTGGATGGAGACGAAGGCAATGCAGAGATAGATAGTAATTCTAGTGATGCCAAATCCGTCAAGGAGCGATCGGGTATTGGTAAGTCATCGAATCCTATGCGTAATCTTCGTATTAATTTTAAGATTAAAATTCTGGTATTCGACGGTTCAATTGATGCCGAGATATTGGATAATTGGTTAGATAGGTTAGAAACTTATTTTTCTATTTACGAATACTATAATGCTCAGAAAATATGCTTTTCTACGTTGAAATTCGCAAGTCATGCACTCACGTGGTGGAAATCTTATTGGAAATGCCACGATGTAGGAAGTTTGAGTTGGAAAGAATTCAAGGTATTGGTGCAAAATAAATTTTATCCGATTGGGTATGAGAAAGAGAGAAGGTATAAATGGCATAATTTGTACAAAAAGTATGAGCAATCCGTACAGGAGTATACTACGGTGTTTCATAACCAAGCTTTAGTTTTGGACATTGATGTGGATGAGTATGAGGTGTTCATGAAGTACAGGGGGGCTTATTTGAGTCTATTAGAAGAGAGTTGAAGTTCTTTACTGTGGAAAATATTGAGGACACTACCGTGAATGTAATTGCTTTTGAAGGAAAGTACATGAAGAGTAACAGTGAAGACGACAAGAACAAGTCGGGGTATAGGTCTAGTTAGAAATATGAGCATAAGGGAGAGTCCAAAGGATAAGGGTCTTCATCCAAGGAAAATTATTGCAATCATTATAAGGCGAGTGGGTATATTACAGATTAATATTGGAAACTTTACCCGGAGCTTAGGCCGAAGGAGGAGAAGAGCAGGAAATAGAGATATGCACTAGCCGCAGAGGTTGTTGACCTCCCGAATTTAGATAAACCGAATCCTAAGCTTACACTTATGTTTCAGCAGACTTTGGCTACCGAGGAGGAGAGCCGGAAAGAACTTTTCATGTCAGTATTCAGGTGGAGCAGAGCTTAGTCGTGGCCATTGTGGATCTGGGTAGTAAAAAAAATTTGATTTCTGAGGCATTGGTGAAGAAGATGGGTTCGACGACTACAGCTCATCCTAAGCCGTATGGTATGGGGTGGATTCAGAAAGATGCGGATTTGATGATCGCGAAGCAGTGTATATTCAAGTTTGCGATCATTAAAAAGTTTATTGATGAGGTGATGTGTGAAGTGGTTCCTTTAGATGTGTGTCATGCCATCTTCACTACTAAAAAATGGACCAACAACCATGGTCTACATTAGTTTTAGCTACGGTGACAACAATAGCTAAATGCTACAAACCTAACCGTGGCCAAACTTAAAAATTCGTGGCTAAAGCCATATACGTATTTTCTTTTGGTGGCACTAATTTTAGTTTATGGTAAAACCGTGGCGAATAAGTAGCTAAAACGGGGGATACAAAATTTAAATTTCTATTTCCTGTTGTTTCTAAACACTCTCATCCCATACTTTGTGCTTTAAGATTTATGAACCAAATTTCTCCCAAATTTCTTCGATCATATCTATCTCCGAATCTCTAATCTCATAAGTTTTAATTTATGATTTTAATTTCCAATCTCTGAATCTCCACTTTATGTTTCCAATCCCAAAAATCATTCTAATTTCATTTTATGATTTCCAATCCCATAAATCTTCAGATCATCCACTTTGTGTTTAAAGATCCATGATATCTCTCTGTGTGGGAGTAGCTACCTAATCTTTGTGAGAGAAGTTAAAGCAGTTGCACCAACACCCACTGAGAAAGCCCTAAGATTTTACCCAGCTGATGATGTGAAGAAACCTTTGGTGAACAAGAGGAAACACAAACCCACCAAGCTCGGCCAGGTTCGATTTTTAAGAGATTTAATTATTTTTGATGTTGGGTCATTTTTGTTTGATTTCATTTTGATGTTTTTGGTTGTTTTTGCATGAAATTAGAGCAAGTATTACACCTGGGACTATTTTAATTGTGTTTGCTAGGAGGTTTAAGGGGTAGGAGAAATGATTGGAGCATCTGATTGAGGATGCTGATTTGGACCCAAAGGATGTTGCAAAGCAAAGTGTGTTGCTAACTGAGCTTAACAAGCACAAGTTTAGTCTTTGTAACTTGATCTTTTTATTATTAGATGAAAGATTTGATACTGCTTTTACGAATGTTCGTAGGCGAATATTTTGAGTTAATCCTTGGAATATAATCCAATGTACGCGTTGGTCAACGAATTGTAACTATTGGAAATATCTAAATTTAGAATGATTAAGTGGACTGACACTCCTAAAAGGTTCTATTTGGCAAAATCTTAACCAAAGATGATCATAAAGGCCTAACTCGGGGCAAGGTTAGCCCTATTCATTTAATATGTATCTTGAATACTGAGGGGGTTACGGTCAAGCAATTAAATTTTCTTGGGGTACAATATTGATCATTGTATGTACTGATCCCTTTGTATATCTCTTGTTCTCATACATGGTACCTTCTTTGAAAATTGCATAGTTTAGAATGCAAAATATGTTTTTAGCGAAATCACCATACATGATTAAGTGAACTGACACTCCTAAAAATTCAGGCATGTCTGTTTACTTGGAGTTAGGATCTAGCGGATGGTTATCCTCTCATATGAAGCGATATATTCAAAACCTTCTCAAGGTAATTGAAGTTTGATACCAAATATTTGTACTTATGTTTTAAACTAGAAAGATAGAGGCATTAGTTTATCAATAAAATGGATTTATTAGCTAACTTTAAGAAGTTGATTGCAAACTTCTAGTTCAATATGGAGGGGCCCTATGGACTGGAATGGCCGACTAAAGAGAAGATCAAACGAAAGGAAATGGTTGCTCCAGAAGCACGATATATATTTGTACGTGAAGCTCTTAATACAAGTGTTAGTAAGTGTACTAACTGGATTGGGGACGGGGACCCTGTTATCGGTTATGTACATTACCGCTTTATTGTAGAGGAAGAGGTACCTGTTTCTTATATATATGAATTGCAGTTAGAACCTCACGTCTAACAGAAGGGTCTGTGGAGAGTCTTAATGCAATTAGTTGAGCTTATTGCTCGCAAGGTATGGATTCAATAATTGTTGTTTCCTCTATAACTAATAAAGATGCCAGAAAAGTTATAGATACTAGGTGATCCACATATAGTTCATTCTAGTTGACATTTATCAAATAAGATTTCCTGTAAACTCCCTATAAAATTAAAACAGTAGAAGACCAATAGTAGAGTACTATTGTAGATGTGGTATGCTAGTGGTGTGTGGTGACCAGAAGATCTTTAATGGCATAATGGTTAGTAGTATGTACCATAGCTTAAAGAAGAAATTATGGGACTTTTCAAAACAACAAAGACCATTAAATTCTTTGGAAGAAAACCATGGTTTAGTAAAGAAGTCAAAGTTTAATTTGGTGTAGGTCCATGATGTGGTTTTATGATTAATAAAATTTAAAAATTTTGGAACAAAATATTGGCATAGAATCTTAATACATTATTATTTATATAAATAAATAGTAATAGGGTTTACTACTGACTGCTTTGCAAACGTTTGAGAGATCCCTTAGGTTCAAACCAATGGTTCCACTATAGGCCTTATTTTCTCAAGATTCAAAAACCTATATGGGAGTAATTATAGGTTTACATAAAACTGTGTGAGTGACTATTCTTCATTATTGGAATCTTACTGGAGCTATTATAAGGGTGCCTGAGAAAAGCTTAGTGAGAGCCATATCCATTAATGAGAATGACATGGACTCACAACAGAAGGACTCTATTTAACAAATGATGGTTCCCTTGCCTGGACCTTTTTGTAAGATGAATCGCAAAATTGCTCTTCTTGGTGTGCTATATGGGAAGAAGTGCAAAGCAGCTTTTGATTATGCTAGTAAAAGCGTCCAAACTCTACAGGGGCTCCATCATGTTTTAATGGATTACCTTCACCACAAACAGTCTGATCATAATACTGTAGCTTCTTCAAAATTTGTAATTCCAAGGTCGCCTAATAATTGCTATGGTTGTGCTACCACGTTTGTTACACAGTGTCTGAAGCTGCTACAGGTGTTATCAAACCACCAAAATTTTAGGAAATAGCTTGTTATTATTTTCATCTTGTCTGAGTTGTTTGAAAACAATATTCATTAGGGTCCTAAACCTGTTCATGTTCAGGCGAGAACTGTTCTGTATGCTTTCTCAGAAGATGATACTAATACAGTGGCCAAGGTGAACTACCCTAGGTATGTTCTAATCCTTAGCTGCAGTTTAAGTTGAGATTTTAAAGAAGAAAAAAAATCTTAACATGCCCGCCAACTTCTGTACGTCTTTCTTTGTTTTTGGCGAAGGCATAGACAGTAAAGCACAAATACGATCCGGATCAGCTTCTATACCTCTCTTGCTGATTAAATGTCCCAAAAGTGCGCAAGTCTGTAATATGGAGTTCCTTTTTAAGGATTTTACACAACATATCATCAATGTAAACTTCTATCATTTTTTTGAGATGATCTTTGAACATTTGTGTCATCAACCGTTGATAAGTGGCTCATGTATTCTTGAGACCGAAAGGCATGACCTTATAACAGTATAAGCCATATTCTGTAATGAAAGTTGTCTTCCCTTGGTCATCAGGTAGTATAGGTATCTGATTGTATCATGATGTGGCATCCATCATGGACAGGAGTTCGTGTCCCGCAGTAGAATCGAGTAAATAGTTGATAATAGGAAGTGGAAAACTATCCTTTGGAGTATGTTTGTTAAGGTCCGTGAAATCTAGCACACTCTGATCTTGCCATTTTTCTTTAGGACTACCACAATGTTCGAGATCTATTATGGGTAATTGGCTTTTCTGATAAAGCCAACTTCGATAAGTTTGTCGATCTCTTTATTTACTTCGTCTCGGAGTCTCGGTGCTAAGGTACTCTACTTCTGTTTGACAGCTTCAGCTTTGTCCTTTAAATTGAGCTTATGACAAGCTAGATTGGAATCAATACCAAGCATTTCCTGAAATGTCCAAGCGAATACATCACTGTTGTCTTTGAGGAACTGAATGCCAATGTATGTTCCTCACTTTTTGCAACTAATTTTGACGTACTCTGTTATTTCTGCGCTTGGCAGATGGTTTCCTGCAGAGTATACTGTATAGTTTCCTGTAACTTTTCATGTTGTTTTCTATAATTGCTACGTGAGTTGTGGCTCTGAGGATTCTAGAACGATGATGAAAATTTTTTCACATGCTCGAGAGAGCTTCTGACTTCCTTTGATCTCGTATACGCTACCATTCCACTCAAATCGTAGCGCCAAATGATAAGTTGATGGAATAACTCGCATATTGTATAACCAGCGGCTCCCCATTATACCCAAATAATGGGATTTTGTATTGATAACATAATATATGACGTCGAGTATCACATGTCTTGTCATGATAGGAAGTATGATTTTTTCTACACATTCTTTTTTAGATCCGTTGAATCAACATATATCAATGTCACTGGGATGTACTTTGTCGGCTAGTCCCATCTGATTAATCGTGATTTAAAAATATAATTCGATAGTACTCCCAGTATCTATCATCATCGTATGAAGCTCCATATTTCGCATTTTTAGCATGATCACCGAAGTATCATGGTGAGGATAGTTGATATGACGAACATCACAGTCGTCAAAAGAAATTCCTATTCGTTGAGAGCTAGAAATGAGAAGTAAACGAGCTTCTTTGTCTTTCATGGATAGGTTGTGACATTGATTGACCCTTCTTCTCTTAGTTCTGTTTGATTGGTTGACGATATGAGTCTCAACGAAGTGGCAGGGCGACATATGGTATAAGTGTTTCTTTCCTGCTGGCTCTTCGGTTTGAACAACTTCGTAGTAAGTTTGCAACTCCTGTTCTTATAGCTTTTGACATCTACAATATACTCATGCATTCGTCCATCAGCAAAGATATACTTTAACAACCGCTGTAAGGTAAAGCAGTGTTCTGTTTCATGATGTCTGATTTTGTGGTGAATGCAATATGGTTTGTTCTCAATGGGCTGGAGATATTACCCATTGTGGAAGAACCGATTCTTCTGAAGTATAGGATTGATTCTGACTATGGTCACATTTATCTTGGGAGGGCAGGGCTTGGGCAAATTATTCCCTTTTCAAGGTCGCTCATCGTTAGATTTTGTCTATATCCTGTTTCCACCCTGATCGACAGTGCGATTAAAGTCCTAGATGGCTGACTGATCTTGAGCTGTTAATGTTAACTTCTAGGGTTTTTGCCTATCAGACACCATTATTTCTTGGTCGATATAACCGTTGTTGAGGACAAGGTATTCCTTCGCCCTTCCATCAACAAGTAACGCATTGGTGAAAGCCGAAATGGTAATCTTCTGGTCGAGCCGATCTACTTTTTGAGCTAACTGCAAGAAATTCTTAGTGAACGTCTTGAGCTTCTCCCCTGGCATCTGCTTAAGGCTAAAAATGGAGCATAGATTCTCTTCTTTGTCTTTGTTGTGCGAGTAATTCTTAACAAAGAGTTCCCAAAGTTGTTCAAAAATTGTGATAGATCCTTCAGGCAGTGTGTGGAACCATCGTAGAGGTTCGCTGGACAAGCTGGTTGGAAAGAGCCGGTAGAGAATGTGGTTGCATGTGGAATGTAGGCCCAAAGCATCCCGGAACTCCTGGACGTTCTCCACTGGATCTATTCCTTTGAATTTACGGATCTTCGGAATATGGAATCTGCCGGGGATTTTGCCATCCAATAGCCTATGTGCGATCGGGCTCTTTTGTAGTCTGTTGTGGATTTCTTTAGTCAGAGTATGAGCTTCAAGCATTTCTTTGATTCGTGTCTCGATATATTCCTTAGTCATATATTATCGAGTTGCGGTGGTTGGGCGGGTGACGCGTCCTTCTCCAGGACTATGGTTACAATATTCTTCACTTAGACGCTCTTTTGCTGTGACTCAAACTCTTTAAGGTGGATTTTCAATATATCTGACTACCACTGGGCCGCCATCTACTTTCTGGTGAGCCTCCTAGATCGGAATGGGTTCTATTTCCTATTGATGATGGTTAGATTGAAGTACACCTCCTACGTGATTGCCTTTCAGAGGAGGTCCAATTCTGTCATAAATAGAAATCCGCGAGCCTTCAGATTACACGGCCTTGTTCTTCTGGGCGACGACTTGCTGACCCTGCACAACCTTCAGTGCGTCCTATACACTCGCTAGCTGTTACTCCAAAGCAGCCTGTCTTTCTATTTTAGAATTTAAGGTGGCCTGCAAATCTGCTAGCACGACATTTTCATCTACTTGAACTATTGGCGTGCTCTAACCTAGAGGTCACATTCTAAAAGTAGATGATCAGCTATTTTCTAAGATAATAGGTTTAAGAACTTTGGTTCCCACGGACGACACCAAATATAATAGCCTAATTTCGGGACTCTGACTTAGCCTTACACCACATGTGTTCAGAATGCTTAATAATGATAACAATAATCAACAAGATAATTTAGTATGAAAAACCTTTGAATAGGTCAAAAACCACAACCTCTTTTGATGATTTTGAGAAAGAGAAGATGATCTTATTGAAGTTGCTAACCTATTACAATGAACACTCTGAGTATATGGAGTTTAGGAGTAGAGATTCTTCTGTATAGAATTGCCTATCTTTAATACGTAGTTTTATGGTCCTATTTATAGCTCTTATCATATGACCATTTGACGACCATTAATATTCTTAATGGGGGACATTACAAAGTAGATGTAAGAAATTCTTTGGCCAGATGATGTAACGTCCTGACCTCTGTTACAGTATAATGCCTCTATTGACTACTGTACACTTGTGTACATCAAACTGTAGATGTAGAGGCCGAAAACGATGACTTGAACTAAGGAATATTGAATATTTTTTTAGTAGTATTTTCTGTATGCTGACAAGGTCGACGATAAAAATTTAAGTTTGAGGTATGAAATAAGCTATTTCAATATGGTTCTCAACCAATTGCACGAGGAACCCCATAGATGAGTGGTGTTGGCTGAGAAATTTTTGTTATATTTGTTCCCTAATGTTGCTATCTTGATACTTTCAGTGCCACTTGCTCTGTTGGTGAGATCAAAAGCTTGTATGTAGTTCGGAGATGAAACATAAGTTTGAGATACGGAATACGCCACTACAAATTCCCCCACTCAGCTAACAGTACGAGAAACCTTGCGGATGAGTGGTGTTGGTTGAGAAGTGTTATTAATGCTGTAGTTAAAATTTGGGAATCATTTCCAATGTATATTTATAAGTATCTTGTTTGTGCCTTTTAGGTTTTCCAGAACCAATGGTTCTAGTCAATGTTTATTGGCATGGGAATCCTTATGTTATTGGGAATCTAAAGAGTTTGTTTAAAATACTGATCATATTATAAAAGGCATTAGGTGGTAATAGTGAGGAACCAAGTCTGTATTTCTGACTCTCTTCTTCTCTATTCTTGACTATTATGACTGCTTGACTGTTAAGAGTATGGTGACTACTAGGAACCAATCTCAGGAGTTTAGGATCCGTAGAAAGATGGGGGAATTACGTATCTGATACTTTAGATACCAACCTCTGTATTTGCCGATACCGATTCCTATATCTCCTAACTATCATCGCATGTCATATGAAGAAGTGATGGAGGCGGGTGATGATTATTATCGGATGGCGCGATTTCACTATTTGCTTACATCTCTGAGGTAGAGCGCTGAAATGGGCTTTGTTTGCTAGCGGGGGAGGCTGTTACAACTGAAGATAAAGTGGCAGACGTTCGTCCGAGGGAGTTTCGCCAGTATCCTGTTAGTGAATAGGTTCTTTATAAAAGATAGGACCTTCCATCTATCTCTAGCAAATGATTTTTTTCTTCCATGGACCATAGATTTTGGGTATGAAGAAGATCTTTCATCTGTAATTTCTAGTTCTGACTATCTCCTGGATCTAGCAGCTTGGGATCAGGGTTTAGAAGTTACTTCAGCTTTTCATCATCTTCTCTGCTGATTCCTGAAAAGTAATTTGAACTGTATCTTTGTGATGTAATCTGTTGTAATTATTGGGGACATTTTGATTCTGTAAAGTATTCTGTAAAGAAAATTTTGAATTAATGAAATAACTTCGTTCTGAGTTCACAATTATTTGTCACGAACTTGTCTATATAGTTTGCTATTTGTAAAATAGGAGTTAGATATCATTGGGTAAGATAGGGAAAATCAAGCTGGTAGGAGTTCTGTATGTATGGTAGTTATAGCTGGGGTTGAAGAGAGAGGAGTTCGAGGAAGTAGTTAGATATTGTTTTCTGCGATCTATGTACTCGAATTGGGTAACAGAGTTATCCGAACAATGAGAAAGGGTGAGCATTGATTTGTAGGTGTTACTACTGGATTTGCGTCATCTTGTATGTTCTGGCTCAACTGATAAAACAAGCTAGATTTCAGTTGCTGGTCATCTGGAAGTGACCATGATTAAAATTTGCAGTAGAGTGAATGTATGCCTTAGGATATCGTAGAAATGTTTTCTTTCCCACAGATGGTAGCAAATGTAATGGCTTAATTACGTAAGCTCGAAGTGTCTTGGAATTATCTCTTACACTAATCTACCTGTGACAAAATTTAATATAAAGCAAGAAATGGCACAAGTGATTTAGCGTAAAAAATCTTTGAATAAGTAAAAAACCACGACCACGACCTCGAGTTGATAGTTTTTGTAATAGTGACTTGTATTGCTTGAGGCTGATATCTTATTGGAAGTGATCTCTCAACTTAGAAATGCTTAATCTTGTGAATAAGAAGTTTAAAATTTTGAGAATCTAGAAAATATAGTTTCTTGGTTATTTCTCATGTATTTTCCTGGTCCTTGTCTTTTTTGGAATATTTTCTTTATATAGGTTTTCTCCGTAGTTCTTCATCATGCTAAAGCACGTTCTTTGAACAATGTGGTTAGCGGTGGTTGACTGAGTAACTGTTGAGTTCGTGAGAGACATGTGTCTTTGATTTGTTCAAGTTTTTCTGTTTGAGCTCGACCCACGTTCTTCATCAGTTTATGGAGTAGGTAGCAATATTGATTGTTGAAGTCATATGTAGAATATATGAGTTTGACATGGAGGTAGTTCAAACTTGAAATAGCTCGATCTGGGTAAGATCGAGGGGCAGGGCTCTATAATTCTCGTTGTTAAAGATGGTTGTTATTCTTCTCTCCGACCGTTGAAGTAATCGCTGAAGTAAATATCATCTCTAACTTTGTATCTATCATCTCTAACTTGTATCCACATCATGATTAAATGGTTTTTTTAAGAAAAATGTTATGCAAGATGATACATTTTGTACACAATCATTTTTTCTTTTACTATATCATTTACCATTTTTCTTGTATCATTTTTATCATTTATTTCCTGCTACTATATCACCGGAATTGTTCATTGATATCATTTATTTCAGGGATTCCTATCATTTGTTTGAGGGATGGCTGAAGTTGAGTTTTATATCATTTGTCTTCTACTTTATTATCATTTTTATTGTCATTTTTCTCATTTGTTTTATGCTACTTTATCACCGAGTTCAGTTTTATACCATTGTTTATTTTGGGTGGGATATCGTACGTCCAAAGATTGGATCAATCGTTAGTTATGTTGGAGGAACTACGAAACTTACCTCATATGAAGATTTTGTTATACTCCTTGAAGAAACAAGCGAAATCCATCATGAGGACTGTAAGTTGTACAACTTTGTCTATGGTTGTGCATGCACAATTTTATCATTCCAAGACTTTACCGTAATGATCAATATGCATAAAAAGCAATCCTGGCACACCCTTTTACATATGGATCATTTATGAGCGTCGTATGGTACCATCACAGAACTTCCAAATATTTATTTATGATTTATGTTCAGGTAAAGGGTAGTCCACCACCAAAGATACTGGTTCAGATAAAAGGTCATCCACCACCAAAGCGGGGGGACCTTTTACGCTATAACACATTTCTTGATCCTGAACCATAATACTAGGGTTGCCCTAAAATAAATAACAGTGGGCTTGATCCACGTAGGTTTTGACCTTTAGTGGATGATATTCCTCAATCAAATGAATCTTTTGAAACTATCCGTACTGATGTTCCTCCCTCAAATGAACCTATGTTAACTAATGTTCTTTAATAAAATAAACCTATTAAACTATCCCTACTGATGTTCTTTTCTCAAATGAACCTTGTATTCCTCAATCAAATATTTATCTCTCAAATGAACCTATATTAGCTAATGTTCCTCGTTTAATTGAACCCTAACCTATCATTGGACAAACTAAACCTTCAGGTAAGCACGTGGAATTTTTCTTCTGTATTGTGTATTTTAACATTTTTTATCAAATTAGTATCATGCTAAGAAACATTTTCATCATTTTTTTAGCTAAATTTTAGTTTGAGTCACAACCCGAGCAGGTGAAAGATCTTTTAGATTTATGGTTCAAATCTGCTGTGTACATGGAGGATCTCTATGACTTTAGTAAAAAGTTTAATATTAGTGATCTATATCGAGATAAGATTGTACTCAAGAATCACATAAAAGTTTATGCAGTTGTAAACAAGTTCAATCTCGTACACATTTTGTGCAACGAATATAAAATTGTGGTACGTTGCAAAGGTCATAATTACTTTTGGCGGATTTATGCGACAAGGTTGCTCGGTTCTATCATATTTAGAGTGAGTACTTATTGCTTCGTGTATACATGCATTAGAGTAGAAACTAATGGTGGGAATGCGTATAAGGTAGCATTTAGTAGATGGGCTACTTCTATAATCAAGCAAAAACTACGAAAATGCCCAAACTATAAACCTTTCGGAAGTATTGAAGATATGCAAATTAATCACAATATTGATGTAACATACAATCTTGCCTGATGTAACATACAATCTTGCATGGCATTCCTACATCACCTGTCATTCGTCCAATCATGTTTATCATTTTATCAAATCCCATTTGTTTGAAGTTTTGTGTCATTTGTCCTATGATATTTATCAATTGTATGTTCTACAATTTCATTTGATCTAGTATAACTATTTCAGATGTGAGGCACCTTTGAGCACGCATACCAATTACTTACAAGCCACTTTGCGGAAGTGAGGTTGGTTGACCCAGATTTTGTGTTTGACATTCAAATTATGAGTTGTAAGGATATGAGATTCACAAGGTGTTTTTGGTGTTTTGGTCCTCCTAAAAAAACTTATAAACTATTGAGACCCGTTGTTGTGATTGACAGAACTTTTTTGAAAGGGAGATATCGTGGGACTCTTCTAACAGCCATCGTCATTGACCCAAGAAATTATATTTTTCTACTTGCATTTATAGTAACAGAGTTGGAGACCATTAAAATTTAGGCATACTTCCTGGAGGTGTTTGGGTATAATTTCTATGGTTATGACACTCAATTCGTCGTGATCTCTAACAGGAACCCTGAATTTATTAATGTTGTACCCAAAGTATTTTTATTTGCAATCCATATGTTATGTGCCTTCTACATATCAAACAACATTAAAATTACCTTTAAAAGTACGAGGATCGTGTTTAGGATGGCAGCAGAGGCCCTAACCAGTATTAATTTCGATAACACATAAATGTTATTTGAAATTCAGATTTAGTGGGTCTCCAATATATACTAGGTATTACCAAGGAAACATGGTCTAATCTATGCATTCCAATGAATAAGTATGTTATCATTCCCTATTGATAAGCTTTTCATTTGTTATTTCTAGACTAGTCATAATTACTCCATTTGCATACTTATTTGTCATTTTTTTACCATTATTTGTCATCAGTTCATTATTATTCCTTTTGCAGTTGTTATGTTTCAATTTTTCATCATGTTATACTCATTTGGCATTTGATTTCAATTGTTTGTCATTAGTTCAAATACGGAGTGGCTTACACTAATCATGTCCAGAGTTGGAATAACGTTATTATGAAAGTGAGAAATCTCCTTATCAATGTGTTTATTGAGGAATTACGTAAAATCTGTTCAAAAATATCTTACACGTATAAGGAGGAAGCTGAGATGAGTCAAGCTCGCTTAACGTCATGGGCTACGGATCACTGTGGGAGCAAAAAGTTTGTGGCAGATTTATTAACCTATAGAGTTCGTACATCACGTCACCATTTTCAGATGACTAGTTACGGCAAGACCGGTCCAGTAAATATTGAAGATGGTACTTGTTCTTGTCGTTGGTGACAAATGATAGGGATACCTTATGAACATGGAGTGCATGCTCTCAGTCTTGCTAATGTTGATCCAACTACACGAGTCTCTGAGTACTTCACAAATAATATATACACTGCTGTTTATAAACCGAGATGGATTTCTATTAGGGAAATAGAGCAGTAGAAAATTTTAAAAACTGATTCACGTATTTGTAAACTGAGCCACCTGTTATCCCAGATGAAGATGTTGTAATCAGTTTACGCTAATGAGTTTGGGTACTCTATTTATCATTTATACAGATGCTAAACTGGGGCTGTTTTTCTCTATTTATAATTTGTTTGTATGATCTTTATTGTTAGTTATGTTAAAATCATCATTTATCTTAATATAGCTATCATTTATTTAGAGAGAATTTCTCATTAGTTTGTTCCCCTTATATCATTATTTGCTTACTGAATTGCCATTTTTTCATATAGAATTTATAATTTGTTTGTTGATTTATTATCATTAGTTTTTTTAAAGTTCATCATTTATATATCATTGTTCATAGAGACTTTATCATTTGTTTGTCTCCCTTATATTATTATTTTCTTACGGAACTACTATTTTTTTGTTTCCCTCATATCAGACGAAACCCACAATTTGAAAGCAAAAAGCAAACGAAACAAAACTAAACAAAACAAATGTTCATACAAGGGAAACTATTACAACTAGAAACAACCTAATAAAAACTTAAAACAAACTAAAAAGAAAAAAAAAACATAGCAAATTTTTACATCTCCTCACTTGAGGATTCTAGATCACGTTTCGAGGAATCGTATCGCGTTCCATAGCCTTGATCTTTGGCTCAAGACAACTAATCTTAGAAGCCGACTCATCCCATAGTTTCTTGTGCTCATCCCGGTCCAACTTTAGAGCATAAACCTGATCTTCCAAGATGCAGATATGGAATTTGAACTCTTCAAAATGCTCTCTTTTCTATTTTTATAAGTTTATCCAGTTTGTCATCCATTTCATCGAGCTCTCCTAATTTCTTCTTGAACTGTTCATATTGTTCTTTCAATAGTTACGCCTTCTCTCCGGAGACATCCTTTTCCATTAGGCATATTCTATTCAATTTAAAGAGACGTTCGTTACCCTGATCTTCCTGAATCCCTGCCGCCTCAAGCCAATCTCGAGAAGTGCTCGAAGAGATGTGGATAAATTGAGTGGAGTGGGAGTATGACATCTCTTGAGAAGTTGAAAAGAATTTAGGGTTTTAATAGTCGAGAAGTTGAAAAACAATTAGGGTTTGAATAGTTGAGAATAGCTTAAAAGAGTTTAGGGATTTATATACTTGGCAGAATTGAATGCCTTATATTAAGACTTTGAATCACGCGTGGCAGTGGTTTAGGGATTAGGGTGGTGGGAACCACGTAGATTTTTTGGATAGATAGCTTATTGTAAACATAATCAAAGTAGACTTTATGATAAGTTGTTAGTTGTCAAATCAAGTAATGAAGATTGACTTGTCACATCGACTGTATAGGAAAGAAGCTATTGAAATAAAAATGGCTAATTTGTCATATAAAGAGTATCATTGTAGTACAGTTAGTTATCACCGTAAATACAATGTCATCCTCCCATTAGTATTTGTCATTTCTTTATAAATACATTGTTATTTTACTATTGTGAATTATCACCACCATAAATAGAGTGTTCACTACATAACCTGCACCCTCGCTTCCAGTTCTTTCCAGTTTTCAAGCATTTCATATTTCCCTACCAACGATGTATTCCCTTGTTTACTAATGCGATGAAATTTATGATCTTCGTCTCTCACACACAAGCCTCAACCCTAACCATTGGTTTTGTCAATGCGTTCTCAAATTTGGTGGTACATTTTTTGGGCGTGAGTAGATGAGGTAAAAAAGTACGATTGTGGTCTCATTTATAGATTCTCTAAATTTCCCGGTAGGAGATTCTACCATTTCCCACAATACCATTGTCAGTTAAAATTTTAGTTTCGTGAATCGTCTTCGCCCGATGATTCTAGGAGGCCATAATTGACAACGGCGAAAGAAATCATATATTCTGGTCAAAGAAGAAATCAGATCCTGAAAACTATTAAAAATGAAACTTATACTCAACTAAGGATCTCTGAGGTTAGAACGGAGATGCTACAAGATTTTATGTCCAAGCTAAAATCTCTAGATCTTAACAAGTAGTCAAATATGTAGAAGTGAAGTGTAATATTTTTTTATCTTGAGTGACGTTAATTTGTAACTCTAGCATGATAAATACTTTATGAACAAAATGCTAAAGACTGATAATCGAACAACAAATTTTACTAAACAACAACATTAGAGAAGATAGGCAAATCTATGGTTAAAGACCGGACAACCTCTCCTCAGTTAGATCTAACCTCTCCTCTAGCGATTCAACTATGTCAGCAATGCGCTCAAGATTCAACTCAATGGTAGTAAAACTAGTAGCCATCCTATTGCCAATGTCTTCGACAGCAGATTGAACCTACATAAAAAAATCAAAAACCCTCCCTGAGAAGTCATCCTCTATAGTTTGGCGTTTCTCCCTTGTTGGCTGGTGGTTGGGTAGATGGCGTGGTCGGCCTGGATCCATTATGATTAATTCAAGAGTGGAACTTCACATATATGGAGTCCACTTTATATATAATCAGAAACAGAATAGTATAACGTGCTAAACAATCTTTTTATGTTAGAACGACTTGACAAAAAAGGAACACAATAGGAAATTCCTTGAAAACATAGTAGGAAGTGAAAGAAATAATAAATTATGAATGGCTAATGACAAAACATTTATAACAAATGAAAACCTAGTTATAAATGGATGACATATATTTCATAAAATGACATATATTTAACTAGACATACATTACATTCTAACTCACTTCTAACGAATGATAAATATTTCATCACATGATGACAATGAATATAATACAAATGACATATTTCATGTATGAAAGATATTCATAACTATTTATAACTTTACAAATCAATAGAAATTATGATTTACAACAAAATGGATGTTAAAGTTTACAAATTAGCCTCTGACTCAACTCCCAGCCTCAATATGTCATTAGCAGTTATGTAACGACATTCATCACCGTTTATATTGTCCAAAAAGAAAAGCATATAGATACTGTAGTCATTACAATTTGGCTATATTGTACACTCTCCAAAATGAGTTAATACCATAAGTGTTTATCTCTTAACTAGTAGGCGGTCTACGATCAGCAAAATCAACCAATATCAATATTCTCGGGAGCATCTTTGATAGCTGATCATGAATAAGCTGGTGTCCAAGAGATAACTTCTTCTTCTTTGCATTTATAATTTCCGTATCAACCAGTGAATCATAGATGTATATTTGTCCTTTCTTAAAGGATACAGTACAAAAGACTAGGGCTGTTCACGGGTTGGATCGGCCCGGGTTTAGCCCTAAACCTGAGCCAACCCGGGCTGGTCGGGTTACCACCCTTTGAACCCGAACCCGAACCGACTAGGTGTAGAACCCGAACCAGAACCAAACCAAATTGATCGGGTCGGGCCGGGTTGAACTCGGGTTTTTTTTTGTTTTTTTTCCAGATCCAAGATTTCACTAGCTCAAAAACACTTCTCATATAGTTGAGCTGCACCATACAAAGCAACTCTTCTCTATTTCTCTCCACCAAATCAATACCAAAAACCTAAGAAAAAGGGAGAAGAAACAAAGAGAGAAGGAGAGGAGACTACTACTACTACTACTACTACTACTAGTCTACTACTACACATACATCAACAAATGCTCTACAACTTTAAATGGCCCATCTGGACAAAAATTTATGTAAAAAAAGAAAACCAAGGAGAAGATGGAGAGAAAGAGAGAAGAAAAGATGTCTTCAAATCTCTTCCAACCAAACCTTTACGCCTTTAATTCCATTAATCCCACAAATACCCTTATGCAACCTCCCAAAAGGCCAAAACTCTCTTCCTCTCTCATCATCAACAACAGTCTCTCTCATACAACAATACTTAAAAGAAGATAGATACCCATCTATTCGATATATATGGGGGGCCTTTTGAGGAAGGATGTATTTTCTTGGAGCAAGTCAGAGACTTTCAGAGATAAACAAAGACCCTCTTCTTCTCTCCAGATCTAAAACAAACCCTTTTCTTTATTTTTCCTTTTAATCTCTCTATTCTCTCTCTTTCCTTGGAGATGATGATGATGCCGAAGAAGATGAAGAGGGGTGGGGTTGATCCGTCTAGTTTTTATGATGGTGAGGATGTGGGGGTTCCGAGATCCAAACATAAATCCCAAACTCCCGATAAACTTTCTAAACAACCAATAAATCCCTTACAAATCTATACTTTTAGAAGGAATAATCCCCATAAATCCCTCACAGATCCCCAAACTCCCCATAAATCCCTCACAGAGCTCCCATAATTAGAGGCAAACCCAGCGGAACTAATCATATTTTGATGAAAGAGAGGAGATGTGAGAGCCTGAGAGAGATGATTATATTCAGTTTCTTTTATTATATACCCACTCGGTTCGGTTCGGGTTATAGACAGGTTTCAATATTAGAAACCGAAACCAAACTGAGAATACCGGGTTATCCATTTTCAAAACCAAAATCGGAACCGGGTATATAGGAACCCGAAAAAAATTGTCGGTTCAGCTCGGTATCTCGGGTTTCGGGTTTTGTTGTACACCCCTACAAAAGACCCAATGGTTGCCATTGAGATTCTAAGGAAGGAGTATTAATTTCGAATTCTTCACTATCAAATCCCCTCGAACAAAGTAATACAAAACTGTAGAATCCCATTCCATTGAAGTAATTTGTGCCCAATTTAATTTCTTCTTTAATTCCACAGCATTTGGAGAAGACATAATTCAAGTTCAGAGGCTGAAAGCCCTGTCTATAATTTGACTAAAAAATATACCTGTCAACACAATCCTTTCTTTAGTAGGGCGGGTACGATATTATGAATCAAAAAATTGAATCAGGGCTTTAATGTCAATATTAATGACCTAAACAGAAAATGACAATACAAAAATTTCAACAACAAATGAGAAAATTAAGAAATACAAATGACAAAGACTTCTGAGCAAATGATAAATTTCAAGGAAAACAACTTCTAACTGATGATAAGCAATATATGAACAAATGCCAAAGTGTAATGAATAAATGACTGTCACGCCCCAAAATCCAAATATTAGGGCATATCTAAAACAATGTCATTCAGGGCGTGCAGGTCGGGGAATCCAAAGATTCACCCCCACAAATAACCTTGCTAAAAGGAAATAGCTCAGTCATTCACTATAGCAATATCATCAGAGTAAAAAGAATATAGCGGAAGCAAAAGATATATATATATATATATATATATATCAAACTGAAGATGTAATACAATATCTCGATAATGCACAACGTCAAAAGTTAAGATCGTACAAGAAGAACAAATGCAAGAACAGATCTGCAGCGGCAAAACTGTCTCCAACATAGCTGGAGCCCTCAGCAAAAATAGCAACTACTCTGCCTCAAAAAGGGGGATAATACAAGAGCGAGCAAAACCACGGCTCACAAATGCCTAATAATGCTAGTACAAAGAAAGATGAAAGAGGTGCATGGGATAGGGAAATTTAAAGTTACAGTAGTATATAAGAGAAAGAATAGAGGGAATAAGAATAGGAATAGAGATATAATGATGTGATGATATGATATGATCTGGGGTGATGTGATATGATATGATTCTAGAATTGTCCTAATGTTTATGTTTATGATGTTATGATGTCAAAAATAGACCCTATAAACCAATGTATTGGGCTGATCAGCCGCTAATGCATAATAACCTTAAAGAGATCTCAATTGGATACAATGGGTACGATTTTTGTCAAGCTCGACCACGCTCAAGGATTTATGACTTGATCAGAGTGTTTTGGGTTTTTCAACCCACGGAGCCAACGTCCGAACTGTATTTTACTTATTCCAAGGGATTTTAACCTCACGAAGGATAAGATAGGGACCTGAGGAAACTGTCTCATACCATCCCACACTCCAGAAGGGTAATAGATATGATAGTGTCCAACCTGAATTTCACCTACTTATTTTATCCCGATGTAGGAATCCTAAAACCTATTGATGGTTAGCCGATATAGAGCTTTATTATGTATCCAACCTCTTTAAGTTAAAAGAATATCAAAACCCGCACAGCAAACAGATCCCAAGGATCAAAGCACCACAGCCGCCACACGACCAACACATACATAAGATAACCACCTTCCTGAGAGAATGGTAAACAATCCTAACACATTACAGATAGGATAACCACCTGCCAAAGATAATGGTAAACAATCCTAACACAGATGAACAGTGACCACTAGTCACAACATCCAAACCACATCACTCTCCAAAAGACTGAAACACAGTATTCAAGGACAAGGC
The DNA here is from genome assembly GCA_014058105.1 of Kingdonia uniflora. Lineage (NCBI taxonomy): Eukaryota > Viridiplantae > Streptophyta > Magnoliopsida > Ranunculales > Circaeasteraceae > Kingdonia > Kingdonia uniflora. Next base: position 2,754,292 of record JACGCM010000926.1, on the reverse strand, counting down.
CACGAGAACGCCACACAAAAGCACAACTCCTAAAAGACAAGGAGAAACATAACTCAACATGCGAAACAGTATCCAACAAGTAGTCGACAAACCCCAAGAACAGAGCTGCATCCTAATTCTCTAACTACTATGTACTTAAGTCTCCACAACATATGGACAGTAAACCCACTAGGTCCCAACATCACTGGTGACAGTACAAAATCGCTAAACCCCCTGGTGCTCAAGGATAAAGCCACGAGAGCGCCACACTGATGCACCACCTTCTAGATAACGGAAGGGAACACAACCCTAAAGTAAACCATCAGATGCTCAACGCCCATAATCATCTACTAAGAATAAACTGAGTATAAACAACCACTATAATAAGTTAGAGGTAATTACACTATAATGTTCAAGGACGAAGCCGCGAGAACTAGCGTAGCAGCTTCTAACAAATCCTCGAAATCCAAGACGACCAAAAGGCTAAGTTACAAAATAGTTAAAGAGAACTTAACAAACTACACAAAAGGAAAACGAAGCTAGACTATAACTAAATCGCATAACACTTCACTGCCAAATGCATAATACTCTAACTAATACAAATTAAACTAGTAGAGGAAATTAGCAAGGAAGGGACACTCGCCTGATTAGGATAAAGATGAACCCGCCAATCCAAAATTAACACAACCACCCGACCTCAGCACCACAGACCAGCACAACCAACCCAATACCTACAACAAACACAACCCAATACCTACAATAAAGATAATACCACAATCTCAACAAAACCCCAATCACAAAACCCTAAAATCAACCCAACAATCACAAACCGTAAAACACAAAGGATTCCACTAAACCCGAAATCAAATCAAAAAGGATGAAGAATAGGGGAATAACTCACCGAAGGAGTGGCAAAAATCAATCCCAACAATCGAATCACAGCTCGCAAAGGAGCGAGAGAGGAGCAATGGATTCCAATTTGGAGAGTGAGTGAGAGAGAGAGAGAATGAAATGGGTAATTAAAACCCTAATTTCTAACACTCATCTCGAGGTAAACCAACAGCCAAGAATTGCATGAACGACCCAACCTGGTTGTCAAAACACGCCTCTGTTCGAAGAGAACATATTCTTGTTCGAACAAAACAAAGCAGGAAGAACCATATTCAAACAAAAAAATGCTTGTTCGAATAAAATGGAACAAAAAAAATCAACTGAACAGACATCTATTCGAATAGAAAAGATGTTTTTCGAACAAAGTGAAGCAGGTAAAAGTCTATTCGAGCAGGAATAGGTTTGTTCGAATGAAATGGAACAGATAAAAATCTATTCGAACAGAAAAGGAGTTGTTCGAACAGAAATGAACAGAAAGCTGGACAAAAGATTCTACTCAATGAAAACTGACAAAAACTCTGGAAATCCTCAGATCCCTCTTGGATCACACACCACACAGCAACACAAAAACAACACACACTCCCACCAAACCAACCACGGCTCCTGAAAACACAACTCAACCTCCTCTGCCCAACAACCACCGAAAACACCAAAATGAAAAACACAAAGCCTGATAAATACAATAATATGAGAATGCATGATGTTTAGTAATATGATGCGTAATGATGATAAATAATAATAAATAAAAAAATCTGGGTCACTACAATGACAACCTCTAGGAAAACAAATGTCAGAGACTCTTGAACGAATGGTAGTTTTCTAAAAAATTGACATAAATGATAAAGGATACAATAATAAATAATAGAGGATAAGCAATATATGATATAAATACCTCATTGTCCAACCATTGCATTGGATGTAAGGTGTAGAGAGCGTTAAGGCAAACAGTTTCTTCACCTATACTCCTATAAGTACTCATATTGTACTCCCTATCTTCAATAGATAATTCATCCTTCCTCAGTACCCAAACATGGTCCGCCTGATTCTTCTTATCTCGGGAGATTGGTCTTTGAATAAAAAATTTGAATAATACTCCAGGAAGAAGTTTGTCTAGGTGAGCATGCAATAGGTTTATTTGGATTACAAATGATATGGCTCTGTTATTAATATCTTTGTCAGTTAGTTTATGTCTTCTCTTTAAGGTAACATCCACTTCTGACTCCATTAAAAAAAACTGGAACAGATGAATTACTTGAATAATAAGAAAATATAAATTTGCAAATTACATGAGAATAAGTAATAAGATATGTCATGAAATCTTATTACTCAGGGTCTGGTTTAAAAGTAATACATATATTGGTATGCCCAATAGCCATTTCTTTTATAATTTTCTCATTGTCTATTTTTTTCTATAAAGTTCTATCATCATCATCCTTGCCTTTAACCACCTCCTCTTTACTCAGTCTCAGAACTGATACACCAACTGTTTGGTCTACACTCATTTGTAAATAAATACACTATAAATGATAAGTGTGATACAAGATATGGTAAAATAAAGAGAAGAAAATGAGAAGTTACCAGCAAACGAATGACTAATAATAAAAAACAAGTGATAAGTTACCTGATTATCTTCATCAACATCTTTCTCCAAGTGGGAAGAATATTATTTCAGTTTTTACTTGGTCTGCAACCTCCATTGTCTGTACAACAAATGGTAAAGAAGAAACAAATTAAAAATGGTAAGGATAAGTGATGTTAATATTATGGATAGCTCAAAACAAATGTTAGCTAAATACCTCATTGGCTTCTTCTAGTACATTTTTTTTTCAACATAATACATCATTATACTTTTTTGTTCCTCCATCTATAAAATAGGATAAACATACTACAAATGGTAAAATTAAATGAACAAACGATAGGGTAGCACACAACAAATGTGATAGATAGCTCAAAGGAAATGTTAGATAAATACCTCTTGAACTTCCTCCTTATCAATAACTTGAGGTTACTCTTCTTGAACAGATTTAGCTTTATCATCCCTATCTATCTCATCATTACCATCTTTCTCATATTCATCATCTTTTTCTCTAGCTTGAGGATCCTCATCTTCCACTGCACCCTTCTTCCACTTCACATGCAACAAATGAAATGAAGAAAAAATTCATAACAAATGACACTTATGGAAGAAAAAATGACAAATACGTCCGAACAAATGCCTAAGACTTTTTAGCAAATGATAGAGTTTAGAACAAATGACAAAGCTCGGATAAAGTACATGACATTATTCTGAAAGACAAATATCAAATAAAAATAAATAAATAATAAGAATTCGTAAACGTATGATACCTCTAGATGATCACCACCATATTCAGAAGAAATAGTTTCCAAATTTACTTCCCTTTCAACTTTAACTTCATACTCTACACTTATTTCATTTTCCACCTCCAATCCCTCTCCAGGGGTAACTTGCTAAATCAAATTTACTGCAGTTGATTGAATTTCATCATACTTTAGATTTGGGATTACCGCCCGCCTCTTCCTTGGTGCTCTATTACCCTTGGGTATTAAGGATTTCAAAATGATTAGTGGGACATCATCCAATTGTTCATCAGTGACAACTTTTTCTTTATGCCTTCAACTTTTTTCTTCAGTGAAACATCAGTTTCTTCTACCTTCTTGTTCTTCTTGTTAGCATTGGTCTTGTGTTTCTTTCCATATTTTTTAACCTTCTTCCATAGCTTTTTTCTTCTCTTTAATTTTTTAGTTTTTTTGTTAGAGCTCTCTTTTCCAGGTTTTACGATTTTCTCAGAAGTAGAGTAGTAGTACTACCCAAGGAGTAGAGTACCATCTCTAAGTAGAAGAGTACTGTATCTAACTATAGACATTGAAATTCATTCCAACATTTTAACATGGTTCTACAATATTTTATCATGGTCCTCCAACTGGTAACATACCTTAACTATTGTAGCTTTGATATCAGTGGTGTGGAAGAACTGCTACCGATTGCAGGTGCACCAATTGCAGGTACATTGATTGCAAGTACACCGCCGATTGCAGGTGTTTCAATGTAATTTCTCTATAATATTCAAACAAATAACAAAGAGTGCTTTAGAAATAACATAAAAACTATCTAACAATGACAATAGTCAAAAAATCGATGAGTAAAAGGAACTTAATAATGATAAGGGAAATGACAGAGAAAGAAATCAAACAAATGACAAGCAGAAGATAACAAATGCCAAACTTAAGGAAAAAATATGATAAAATACCTAAAATAAAAGACAAGGAAGCAATAAAATGAATCATTCATACAAATAAATAAATATTACCATGGCCACTTGCACAAGTTCTTGTTGTAGGTCAGTCTCAAACGGCTTCAAAGCTACTATAATCAATTTGGGGTTAGCAAAAAACTTTTTAAACGTCACAATTTGGTAACGCTTAAAGGATGTTATCCTCCATCACTGTAGCTTAGGGAATAAACGTTTGGATTTCTGAATTCTTGGAAACTTCAGGCCAGGAATACTGAGGAAAAAGCATATCATCAACACCCAGGTACATATATGCAGTGATAAAGCTTAATCAGATTTTTTATCAACGGCCAATCGATAATAGATTAACTTCACTATTTGACTCTACAAAAAATTATAGACTTGCTCACCCCAGGGGAATCTGTTGAACTGATCTAGATTATCTATCAGGTCAACATACTTCACCTCAACGTTTCTCCCCATATTAGAATTTTTAACAAATTTAATCGAAGAACATCGTCTGCAAAAAAAAATCACGCATGGCAAAGAATAAGAATGGGAACAAAATGACAAAGAATACACAATGTAATGATAAGAACCGTAGAAAATAATGATAAAAATAAATAAAACAAAACCCAAAAATTGCAAATAAAATGCAGAAATTTTGGGAGTGACAAATACAATACAGAATAATGATAAAGCAGACCCAAAAAATAAAAAATTGGAATCTTACCATGATGTTTTTCTAATTTTTCCTAATTTAAAACCCCGTCAATTTTCTTCAACCCATATGTATTCTTATTCCTAGGGAATTGCCCCTTCTTAAAATTCGTTACATACTCAGGATTGGCAAATAATAAATTATTGTGAATAGGAGAAACACGTAGTCCCAAAATCAGGCAAACATGAATGGGTTTCATCAGAATTATCGTCCCCCCAAATTGGAACTTTATATCACCGGGATGACAATCAAATATTTCCACAACCAATGTCGACATCGTCGTTATTGGATTAATTAAAGTAACGGTGCAAAGCAGATGGTACGAAAAGGACCCATCTCCTCTTCAGGCAAAGCTCAAATATTTTGTGAAGTCCCACACCAATACACTGAGAAGTGTAACTTTTAACATTATAGGTGGCATTCTTGGCTCCACCCTCATGCGTTTGGTTCTCCTCATCAAATTGCTCATTCAGTACTTCTTTATCAAACTTCATTGTGAAAAAAAACTAGACTTTAATCAAACACTTGGTAAGTAGTAGTCATACAGACGATTTACCACTGAAATTACACACACAAGACTCGACGATTGTGAGAAAACGGTTTGTGAGATCGAGGCGGTTTTTATTATTGTCAATCATACACACGATGTGTAGAATCCAGATGGTTTTTACAGTTTATGCAGTTTTTATAGTCGTCGTGTAAGAAGAAACTGTTTAAGGATTAAGGATGGCTTTTGGCGCCAAAAACCAGATGAACTCATGTGAATTGTATGTGATAACTAACCCTAAATTGCCCTTAAAAATGCCAAATAATGAAAAATTGGTGACAGAGTCTGCATGATTCAATCTAACTAATTTGGTTAAAGGCGGACAAATTGGCCTATAACAAATGACAAGTAATGCATAAAATGGTGATAATGTATGTCTTACACATCACGAAATGGTAATGGCATGTGTACATCAATGAATTTAATTTGGGCATGTGGCGTGATAATATATTTTTAAATGATTCAAATTATTATTATTATTATTATTTTGGAAGTGACATTCATACTTGTGGAGCCCACGACCTTACTTGTAGCCTTAGTTGTGAAGCCCACGACCTACAAACCTACTATAATATTTAAATAGTTGACATTTTTCTGAACAAATGGTAAAATTATGCTAAAATAGATGACAAAAAAGTCTGAAAAAAATGAGAAAGTCGGTATTGATAATGACAACAAGTTCTTAAGTAATGACATAAATATCTAAAAGAATGCCAGAGTTCAACTGAACAAATGACATAGTTTGGTTGGCAGTAGCCATACAAACAATTTTCCATCATTTGCTCAATGAGTAGAGTAGAGTAGAGTAGAGTAGAGTACCATCTCCAGAAGTAGAGTACTATCATTTCCTCCATTCCCAAGGAGTAGAGTACCACTCTTTAATCAAACACTTGGTTGGCAGTAGCCACACAAATGATTTTCCACTGTAATTACACTGAATTCTCACATACACGTAAGACTCAACGATTGTGAGAAAATGGTTTGTGAAAAATAATCGGGACAGTTTTTGCGGTCGAGTAAAAAGAAGAAACTGTTTGATGAATTGGGATTGCTTTTGGCACCAAAAACCAGACAAACTCTTGTGAATCGCATGTGATACCTAACCATAAAAAAGATGGCAAATAGTAATAGAATTGGTGGCAAAGTCTACCTTCTTACAAATAACAAATTTGGTAAGAGGATGGACAAACTGTCATGAAATGAATGACAAGTAATGCATGAGATGGTATCAGTGTCTGCTTTACAAGTACATCGAGGAATTAAATTTGGACACGTGGCATGATAATATATTTTTAAATAATTCAAATTTTTTTATTATTATTTCGGAAGTGACATTCATACTTATGGAACCCACGTGCCTGCAAAAAATAAGTGACATTTTTCAAACAGGTAATGCTTTCTTAACAAATGTCAATGTTTTAAAAATAAATGATAACGTTATCGTGGTACAAATGACAATGAATTATAAACAAATGAGAAACTTGCAGGAAAATATATGACTGATTTCTTAACAAATGAGAAAGCTTTGGGAAAACAAATGACAAATATTTCTTAACAAATAAAATTGATTGCTGCAAATATAATGAAAAAGTTTTTCTTAACAAATGATAATGAAGAAATGGTAATAACACGTGGCTTGATATAATAGTTTTAAATGAGTTTTATAATTTTTTATTTTTTTGGAAGTAACATTCGTACTTGTGGGGCCCAAAAATAGGTGGTTGTCTGTTGTTATATTGTAACTTTAGTAGGGGCAAAATTTGTTTTTCCTCATGTTAGTATCGATTTTGGAATTTATTGTTCCCTGGGTCCGATTTTGGAAAGTTAGCATCTTTTACTATTTTTTCTCATAATTGCCATTTTGAAAATGATTTTACGTAATTTATCTTAGCCCTTTCCTGTAGATCTATTGTGGCCCATCTCTCTAATTAATCATTTCATGAAAAGATCTACTAAGTTTTTGATCGACTACATAATAGGCAACTGCTATTACTCTGCGTAGCGTATATAACCGTTACGATTTGAACACGTGGCTTCTCAACAGCCGTCCATTTCTGTTGCATAGTTCTAAATTGCGGTGAACTCTAACGACCATGGATTGGTTTGGTACTACTATGTAAAATTTAAGGTTGGTTACTATTTAGATATTTTAGTCGATTTCAAACGACCCTACTGCTGCATATGCTCTAAATGCTTAGTCCCCAGAAATAGTCAAGACATCAGGTCCAAGGAGGTCCCCACAGTATATACTTTGTACATGCTCAGGACCCCTTTTTTGAAGTTTGCTTAGGTTAGAGTCCTGAAACCTAACTCGACTCACATTAAACCAAAGTTAATAAAAATTAAATACTAGAAATTGGAAAATCATGTTATTGAAATGTTTCTAAAACTTTAACACATTTTACGCATGTTTGACTACATGAATAAATTATTTTTAAAACGACACATTATCCGTGTCAACACAAAAATAAAATGATAGTTAGGATCAAAATTAACTAGTACTCCCCGTGGCTTGCCACAACAATAACGTCGACGCGCCTTCAGCGTTACCCATGACCGAGTCACAACCACAATGTCGACGCCCCTTCGACACTATTTATATTGTTGAGCACGTGTCTTCAGCACTACAATGATACAAAGGTAAGTAGTGTTATGAAATCCATAATGAAGAATCCAATATATATACCCCTATACCATTTCATTCTCTCTTCAAATCTCTCAACCCTCCTCTAATCTTCCATATATGCTTGTACCTACTTTGCACGATCATCACACATTTTACTAAACCCCTTTTCCTCATAAATGCATAAATTAAACCAATCTCTTCTTCATCCTTCTTATATTTCTACATTGTTACATCAACATACAACAATCTCACCTACAAACCCACATTTCGTTATCGATCCTCTAAATTGGGTTTTGTGCTAACTCCAATAATCTAACTTCTTGCCTATCTTCCCAAATTCACACAAAGATTACTAAAAACCCAAGAACATCACAAAACTAAAAAATGCATTGATCACTAAATTAACAAACAATAAAAACTACCTGAATTCAAGTTATAATCCCTCCTTCGTTCTAACCCTTGTGAGATCCTCCTCACCGCTACAAACGATCCTCCTTGATCATCCATATCAAATCCCAGACATAATTATTTCTCCAGATCTTAAGAAACACCAAATCAAAACTTGTTACACAAATTACAATCCAACAAACAGATAGAAAGAGGAGTTCTAGGGTTTCTTTAATGAAATCGTTGGTGATGTAAATATTTCAAACACTAAGGATGGACATGATTCACAATGAATCAAACAACTAAAAACACATCCATAAAACAAATAGCTTTGATTGTGGATCATTTCAAAGAGAGAGAGAGACCCACACCTTGAATCCAAACTTGAATTCCAAACCCATAGCTTTTAATATCTCTGATCATTAAATAATTGGCTACCAACGTTGATCTTTAATCGTTCCCCAATCTAGATTACTTAATTGCACCTTACACTGGAACTCTTTAGCACCCCAATCTAAAATTGAAACTCCCGTGAGTTCCCGTGGAGTTGAAACCCCCATAAACTGTAGGGAGTGAAAATCAAAAGGAGAAAATCACTTAAGAGAGAGATGGTTAATGAAAGAAAAAGATGCTTTCAAGTAGAGAGATGGGAAGATGGCGGAGAGAGTCGCGATTAGAAGTATATCTTGTAATGCTAAAGTACCCTAATTGTATGCTTTGACCAAAGTACCCTTAAGATTTAAGAGAAACTACATAAGTATCCTGAGTCTGATTGGAGCTTTTAGACTCATTTGCATTGAAATTGCCATATTTCCAATCTCGAGGGCATTAAAGTCAATCCCAGCCCCTCTTTGTCTATTGAAAAACTCTTTTTTGCGGGCAAATTTTTCTATAGGAAAAACACCCTTCTTGGATAATATATAGACAAGTACTACCCGTGGCTCGCCACGATGAATACGTTGACGCACCTTCGGCGCTATAACTAATATATATATTATTTATTAGAAATGCTACAAATGATGCAAAACATGTATTACCCGTGATGAAGTGACAATGAACACATCACGTTATACCATTTGGTTTTTGGCCCAGTGGTAGTTGACACCCTCCACCAAGAGAAAAGTCCTAAGTTTGAAATGCGTTGAGTTGAAAATTTAAGGGGTTACGAACCCCTAAAGCCTATTTACCTTGCCCAAAAAAATGGTAGCACTATCAAATATCAATGCAACCGATTGCCACGAGATCAACACATCGTATGATATTTAATGCGCATTGGTGTAACTTCGCACTACAAATATATGTTGAGCAGGATATGGAAAAATGGCTTGATGTAGTTGCAACTCAGCACTAATGAGACTCAACTGGAAATACAAAATTAACCAACTGACAATATCAGGTCTCTCATACTTGCGTATACCAAGTTCCCGATTAGAGTTCCATTAGTGATGATTGACGAAGGTTTTGTATGTCGTCTTTGCAGTGAAGCCATATTCTGTTAACTCGGCATTCCGTTCGCTCCCATAGTTGTTGATACTCCTATAGATGCAGCCTTTAAGATAGATTGGAGTTGAACTTGGCTAAGTGTTTTGGGGAAGTGTTATTGGTTAAATAGGAAGAGTAGGAAGCTTCTATGAGTTTGACATGGAAACTTCAACTGTTACAAAAAGGGGGAATTTGCATATGCTTTAGGATGATTTCTTGCACTCATTGGTGTAGTAAAAAACAATTCCTTGCCACCCATTCTGTTGTAACATAGCTTTTCCAGCTTGAAAAATCAATATTGGTTGAAAAACTGTAACTAATGGTTATAAAATCGCAAGATCTAAATATGCAAGCATCAAAACTTAATATATTTCCAATCATTTAGTTGAACATATCAATAATTGTTCGAAAATTTAGACTCAGGTGATGGTGCCAAACAAAAGAATGCAACTAAATACGGATCAGTCTAAATTTCCTAAATGAATTCTTAAGGGCCATACTCAACAAATTGAAAGGGAAGCCAGCGTCTAATTGAGCGTTTTGAGGTTCAAGTACATGAGAATAAAAGACATTTAGCGGCCCAGGGAGTAACTTCAAGTAGACACATTTCATTCCGCAAAAAGTACGATAATAATACATAGAAAATTCAAAAGATTAAATTAGGAATCAACCAAGGATTTCAAAATGAATAATTTAGTTGACCATTAGAGTAACAAAGGGGAACCAAATCATGAAAAAATTACCAAAATAAAGTTTCTTTAACCAAGTAGCGACAATAAGTTACACATTAATAGCACTGCCAAGTTCAAAATGGGATCAAATTTAACCAACTCGTCATCTCGCCTTCTATCTCCACTTCTCAAAACCAAACCTATCAAACCAAATGTTTCTTCTTCAGATAATTCCTACTCTAACCATATCTTAGTGCATCTTTTCAGTGTGTAAAGTTGACATCTGCATAAACCAACCAAAACATTTACCAACTAATAAAAAAATGGGTGTTTAAAAGAAATAAAAGATGAGAGAAGAAAGAAAGAAATATGTTGGACAAAAAGAGGATGTGAAACTAAATCTTCTTAGTTCATAGTTGAGTAAAAGCCACCTATATACTTCTCTAGCCAATTCCCTGCACAAAATGAAAATCACACAAACCAAACAACAAAATTTAATAAAGCAATTCTGAAAGCTTTACAATATCCAAGTATAACTTTGGAATCTCTGGAATCAAAAAGATAATTTACTTAGCAACAATTAAATTTGTATAATATGCATTACAAACTGAAGCTATGGGAAGAAACCTTCATCGGTAAACTCGCAAATAGGCATAAGCAATGTAACCACTTTATTATCAAAATTGAGTTTTGTCATTTCCCAACTAATCTTACCATATATCAGATTCCCTACAAATCAAGTAGATATTGATCTCATCTTCAAGTTAGGTTACTCATAAGGTGAAACGGATTCCAATAATCCACCATTGGTTTCCTCGAAGAAATCTCTAAAGTGCCCCGCAATAACATCGTCCATCATCAACCTTTAAAGTATTCTTGTTTGCCTTAACGGGACACGTATCTAATCCAATTTACAAAGAAATATATATGATACAAAACATAGTGCACTATACATAATCTCTACCTTCTTTAGAATGCTCAAAAAAGGAATATACAACTAATTAGAACCCTGAAAGTACCTCATCTCCAATGAAGAGTACATACATGCTAAAAGAATATTTCCAGAAAGTACCTAAAGATGACTCTTTGTAAGTCCCCTAGCATCCATTGCCTCCCAAACATGCTTGGTGTTACTTCTAAAAACAAATCAAAACCCCATTTGATTTATTTCTTCTCCGAGACAATAGACAGTGTGAAGGAAGTGATCCTGGGGATCTGGGGTCCAACGAAGGTCCTGTTTTGGATTGGTACTAAGACCTAATTGACTTTGATAAGTAGTGTGGTGTGACATTAGACATTCAAGCCTTTAAACACCATAAATAGTATTAATGGGGACTTATTTGAAGATCAAGAGAAGATGGTGCTCATAGTTTCCCAAAATTCAATGACAGAGAACATTCTTTCTCCTCTAATAACAAATAGATAAGGTGATTACAGTGTGTGTGTGTGTGTGTGGCAGAGAGAGGAAAAACTTGGAGATTTAACTACATTAACAACCACACAATCACATATTACTTAATCCCTAATAACACCATAAACTGCGATCAACAATGGTTATTGCACTAAGATTAGTGATTACCCACAATCCATTTTACCCCCACAAACCCCAATACCACCAACTGAAGAAAAATGTTATGGTAAAATCATCGCAATATACAAACCCTCCATTGAAACTATCAAATCTAAAATTTCAAATGTAACTTGAAATCTCCAAATTCAAATGCTTAATTGCAAGGAACTAAATCAAACTACAAACCCTTTGATTTGAAGATTGGAAAGAGATCGCATCAATGATCTAGGATGGAGTCGAGTCTAGCCTTTGGACATCGCAGGGAAAATTGAAGTTCATAATAGCAGGGTTGTTCAAAACCCTAGGTGTTCATGAAGCACATAAAGAGAGAAAGAAAGAAAAAGAAAGATAAAAAAAACATGCTTCACAGAGAGATGGAGAAATGCAGAGAAGAGAGAGGGAAAGACAATTAGGGAATATGAGAAAGGGAGTCGGGATTAAATGCTTCTCTTACAATTCGTTGTTATGACTAAAGTACCTTATTGCGAGTTTAGTCTAAAATACCCTTAGTTTCTTTAGTCTAACAAAGTCTAAATAAATCTGGTTCGTCGATCTTGCCCTTTCCAACAAATCTCAAAGAAATAACATTAAGTTTCAGCCCCTCTTTGTCTTTCCCTTGCGGGCAAACTTGTCTATACGAAAAATACCCTTCTTGGATAATATATAAACTAGTTATACCCGTGACTCACCACGTCTGTACTTGTTTATAGCCATACTCGATCTAGGATGTGCTACGCACGAATTTTTAAGTTTATAATTGATAGATAAATCGGTCACTAACAAATCTCAGAGGGTTTGAACCACCATCACTTGAAAAATTTGAAAATTTATTTCCATTCCCAAACACTCTACCATTTGAGCTAAAGATCCAATATGCAACAAAGCTAAGAAAACATATAATTATTTCATCCCCAGGCTCTCGAAATATATATAACCAACAAATTTAATCTACAAAACTGCTAACTTTAGATTACATAACAAAATAACTAACAGTGGTTATAGTTAGAGAATCCATGGAGGGATTTCCAAGAGTGTTAAAATATAAAATTTAAGGTTACAGTTCATAAATATAATTATACATCTAGAAATATGTCAAACATTGAATCTAAACTAACCTCATTTACAATTCAAAGCACCAGATTACTGAAAAATTAGCCATTAGGTTTGTCTGTACAAACCTGAAATAAGCGCAGATATCTTATGTTTAAACATATTATGAATTGGGAACATCATGGCTTAAAATGTAAGAAGTGCAACCAATAAAGTTAAAGCCTAACAAAACTCTGATCTTTGAGACATTATAAAATGAACTTATTTTCGTTAAGATATCAAAAACACAGTTTGCCAATCATCTTAAACTCGAATAAGTTTATGTCCATTATTCATATTGGTGTCCAAAGCAATAAAGAAGGTCATATCACAATTAGGCCAAAACAAATTCAATAAACTAAATTTCTAAAAATTATTACTTAACCAATTATATCCACGGGTGCAACAATATATTAATAATATTAAGAGATATTGTAAATAAAAACACGTATAGTGACAAATCATGATACACGTTATCGGATTTACATCACCCAATGTTGATTAGCAGAAGAATTGTTGTCTCATTGGACATGTTTCCTCCACAGAATTATAATATTTTTCATCTAGAAATGCTGCACTGGAAAACATTATTAGCAAAAAAAAACCAACCTTGATATTATGTGAATCTGTGAAAAGCATTGTGAACCGATCAATCCCCAAACCCCAACCACCATTTGGAGGTAGCCCATACTCTAGAGCTGTCATAAATATTTCATCTAAGGCCATTGCCTCGTCATCACCTGATTGTCGATCCTGAAACCACAATTACAACCTACACAAACAAAATTCTCATGAAATATATCGCGTAACATCTAAGAACAGCGAATGGTATCTTCAGTTGTTCAGAGAATCATTTGCGTTATACCATGGGATCATTCAATTCAGTATATGCATTGCGGACCTAACAGATACGAAAGGATGAGACCACATGTATGTATAAGAAAATCCAAACAAAAAATGAAAGGTAACAAAATAAAACAAATTGTAAATTGTAAATAGCAACATGAACATAGTTCATGTTTGTTAAAGAACAGTTCAAAACGCTCAGTAAGCCCATGCTTCGAACTATGCCACTTTGCGAGAGGGTTCATTGTCTGTGGATGGTTAATGAAGAAGGATGGATTGACCCATGTCTCCCCCAAGAAATGGCCCACGATCGAAAATTTAGTAGAAAACAAAATTAGTCATATAGGCAACTACCAAAAATTGAATCTTGCAATGCAATTAACAGTACATTAAGTCTTATAACGGGAGTAGACACTTCCTAAACATGTACAACCCATAATACTAAAAAAAAAACTAAAAGCAACAAAAACAGCATCAACAAAAAACATAAGAGATTAATGAAGAAAATGTAACGAAAATGAAACAAAAGAAACTTAAGCTCATGTAGTTATTTACAGTACTGTTGTGAGGGCTTATTTCTAATCCTCGTACTGAGTCCGATATTCAAACTCACATAGCTCAAGTAAACATACTGATAACCAATCAAGGACTAAAAGCAAGGAGATCATAATACAGACTTCCTCATCTACAGCTCGAGGATGATAAAGCATCCAATAACATCGCACTACAGAAAATACTCAGATATCTATTAACAGTTCGAATACACACGAATACTATTAGATATCATATCTTCATCAATAGTTTGGAGATATCAAAGCATCCTGTGACTTCGCGCTGCAGAAGATACTCCTCCACTTATCAACAGGTCGTATGTACACGAGCATCACAAGAGATCGTATCTTCCCAACGGTCTGAAGCTACAGATAATGAATGTTAATAGATCCGTTACCGATCAACAAGTATCAAGAAGTTACAAAAGACCACCTTGAAGCCTCATCAAAACCTGATATTGTAACGTTCTTCATCAATGTAACCAATGGTCATATTATAAGACCTATAAATAAGACTAGATAACTACGAATTAGAGGTGCTGCTCTGAGAACCTCTAAGAGATCTTTTCTACATTTATTTTTCTCTCTTTATAATAGCTAGCAGTCTAAATATACCTCTCTCTTTTTCTCAAAATCCTCAAGAGAGGTCGTGGTTTTTAACCCATTCAAGGGTTTCCACGCTAAATCTAGTGTTGTTTGTTTCCTGTTCATAACAAAACATACTAGATTTCAAAGGTATAAAACGATATCTTCGTGCAATACGAAAATAGGCCATTACATTTGGTGCCGTCTGTGGGAACGAAGATTACACTCAGCGTTCTCCAATAAAGCTTTTACCGCATTTATCTTTGAAAGATGGCAAATCAAGACAAATCACACCACTCCCTGCCTGATGCTGCTAAAGGAGTGACGGATCTACGAATAATTGTACAGGCAGAAACCAAGTGATGAATGGAGCCGGAGAAATAGCTCGCCAGTATGCAGGACACGATGAGGGAACTCCAAGCTTAAATAACGGCAAATCCAAGACAGCAGAATGCTCTGCATGCCGCCTCGAAGATATCAGTCCATGATCGCCTGGGACATCAAGGCAGAAATATCGCGCTTCCACTAATTTAGCAAGAACCAGTCCAACCTCGGAGTCACATCAATCCACCATTACCCGCTGGAGCGGTAATAGATCTACAGCCACAAGAGGAGCAAAACAGAGAAAAACCTCGAGTTTTAGTCTATGACCGCATGGGAGAAGCAACAGGAGAGCATAATCTGCGAGAGGACCAGCAACAAGACGGGTTGTCACGTCTCGACAACATCTCACTCCAGAACAATTGGAAAAATGCATCAAAGAGCCCTTAGATGCTCAAATACTCACTGGAAGGAGCAACTATGCAAGGTTGCAGAAGAGTCCGCTCGCACAGGAGTTGCTAGATGAAGAAGTACCAACCAGTTTTCGCATTCTAACGATTCAGAAATACCAAGGAGGGGATCTCATGGAATACGTCCAAGAATTTCAAGATTCCTTGGGGTTGAATTCTTCCTCCAACCACATCCTCTGCCATCTATTCCCGACCAACTTTAAAAGGCGAGCCTCTATGATGGTTTTACACACTCGATGAAGGATCCATCCTCACCTTCGAGCAACTTCGCGAACTGTTCGTCAAGAACTATTCACATAATAAAGACAAGAAAGAAAGTTTTTACTCTTTTTTTAGACTCAAGCAGGCGCCAGGGGAAAGATTGGAGACATTTACCAAAAAAAATTACGGGCTAGCTCGAAAACTCGATAACCTCGACAAAAAGATCACGATTTCCGCTTTCACCAATGCGTTACTCATAGATGGACGAGTCAAGGAACATCTGATCCTCAACAAGCCGCTGACATTAAAGGATATGATGGAAAAGGTCAACAATTTCATCGACCTCGAAAGACTGACGACTAAGAAACAAAAACCTCAGCGCATCGCTCTATCCACCAATGATCATACCGGAGAACGTACTCGCAACAGCAGTAAAGACTATGGAGGTGGTAAGAAACGTTTCAGGTCCTATGATGATCGAACACGCCAAGGACAAAAGAGACCAGTTCCGCGCTTACCGTAGTTGACAACTTCAATTGCAAACATATATCCGCTACTGCAAAAGGATAAACTCTTCAAAAATACCAATACTCTTCAACCCATACCAGGAAAGCCATACTGCATTTACCACAAGATCCACCATCATGACACGAAACAGTGTTTAATGTTAAAATTTCTCCTCTTGAGTATATTTTCGCATGGTCGGATGCTCGAATATATTATGGACGTAAGAAGTTATAAAGATGGCAACCACAAAACTGAAATCACGGTCGCCCAAACTAACGAAGCGAATGAGGAAAAACATTTGTACTTCATCGAGACTCAGACAGTCAGCCACTTCAACAGATCCAAGCTCAGGCGCGTTGGACAATGCCATGATCTGACAATGGTAGATAAAGAAGCTCGTTTGTTGCCAGAATCCAACAACCGACGATCTAGGATTTTTTTCGAAGACTATAATGTACGTCACGTCAACTTACCGTATCACGATGCTCTCGTCATCATGTTAAAAATGATGAACATAGTTCAACATATAATGATGGTAGACACCGGTAGCAGCATCAAACTACTATTCCAGAGCACGATCGACCAAATGGGTTTAGCGGACAAAGTCGAGCCAAGTGACATCAATGTCTCTGGATTCAATGGTTCCAAGGAAGAGCGTATGTGGAAAATTACACTTCCCATTACGGCTGGACCAATCACACTTGACATAGTTTTTTACGTCATCAATACAAAATCCCGTTACCTAGGCATCCTAGGACGACCATGGTTGCATAACATAAAAACTATTCCATCCACATATCATCAAGCACTACAGTTCGACTAAAAGGAGGGATCTACGAAATCAAAGACAGTAAAAAATTAACACGGGCTTGTGACAATACTATTGAAGCTGAGCAAACTACAAAAGCTCCAGCATATCAATTACAGTATTCAGTACCAGCAGAACATCAGCTGCCAAGTGCTGAACCAACAGAATATATTGAGATCAACGGCGCACAAAGAGGAACTCACATCGGGACCCTCTTGAGCATGGAGGAATGTTCAAGTCTCATACAATTCCTTTCGGATAACCATGATATTTTTGCGTGGACGTTCCACGAAATGCCAAGGATCGATCCAGCCATGGCATGCCACAAGCTAGAGTTTAAAGAGAAGGTAGAATCGGTTAAACAAAAGCAACAAACTCTAGTACCAAAAATACGAGACGAAGCAAACAAAGAGATCGACAAATTAATTGAGGTCGATTTTATCCGCAAAGCTATTTACCCCGACTGGATCTCGAACATTGTCGCAGTCCCAAAGAAAAACGGCAAGATCAGAATCAACGTCGATTTCACGGATCTTAATCGACACACTCTAAAAGATAGTTTTCCACTTCCAATCATCAACCATCTGCTCGATTCAACAGCAGGGCACAAACTCTGATCCATGATGGATGTTGTATCCTGATACAATCAGATACCACTTTTCCCTGAAGATCAAGATAGGACTGCGTTTATCACCGAACAAGGCCTGTATTGCTATATGGTCATGCCTTTCGGCCAAAAAAATGCAGGCGCTAGCTATTATAGATTGATGACGCAAATGTTCAAAGATCAACTCAGTAAAATAATGGAGGTTTACATCGACGACATGCTTTGCAAGAGTCTCAAGAAAGATGACCATCTGGAAGATTTACGAATAACTTTTGAGATTTTGCGAGCTTACAAAATACGTTATCCTGAAAAATTCCAGTTCGGAGTACAATCCAAAAAATTCTTGGGCCACTTAATCAGCTAGCGGGGAATTAAAGCTGATCCATCACGCATACGAACTCTCTTAGCAATGCCTTCACCAAAGACAAAAATGGATGTTCAGAAACTAGTCGGGAAGATCGCAACACTTAACAGATTTGTGTCCAATTCATCAGACAGATGCCAACCTCTATTAGATCTGCTAAAACATGGTACTTCGCAGGGAAAATTAAAGAAGGACCCCGAGATCGAGTGGACAGATAAATGGGAAGCCGCTTTCCTCAAACTCAAACAACATTTGGGTAAACCACCAGTTATGAGCATACCAGCAGATGGAGAAGAACTAATAGTATACCTTGCCGTTACATATACTTTTCTCATCTTTGTTCACCTCTGACTTGACAAAAAGACTGAGAAATCAGCCTATTTTGTCAGCAAGAGTCTGACCCCTGCTGAAATAAGATACACCAAGATCGAGAAGCTTCTTTTAGCTCTCGTCTATACATCGCAAAAATTGAAGCAGTATTTCCAAGCCCATGTTGTTCGTGTCTTGAAGAACTGTCCACTCCGTGAAAACTTATCTAAACGAAAAAAATCTTAACGTATTTAGCAATGGTCAGTAACACTTGGAGAACACGACATATATTTTGGGCCATGCCACTCTGAGAAAGGTCAGGCTATAGCCAATTTTCTAGCTGACTTTCCAGCAGACGATCCTGATTGGGAAGAAGACGTTGTCGATAACAAAGATGAACCAACAACAGTACAGTCTGAAGAGAAGTCCGATTGGGTAACAAAGAAAGGTTGACGACTTTTGACAGATGGCTCTGTCGTACCAGCCGGATCAGGAGTAGGGATTATTCTTATTACTCCTTTTAATGATCAGTTCGAAAAATCCATTCACCTTAATTTTGAAGTAACCAATAATATAGCAGAATATGAGGCACTAATTCATGGCTTGGACATGGAACTCACACTAGGTGTAGCAGAGCTCTCTGTCTACACCGATTCATTACTGATCGTCAATCATCATGCGGGTATCTATCAAGCCAATGGGAAAATGATTGACTATGCTGCTGCAGTGGTCAAACGAATGAACAAATTTTAGATAATTTCTATGAAACATTTGCCAAGGAGAAAAAATTGACATTCAGATGCACTCGCTTACCTTGCTGGGGTCCTTGGATCAGAAGCTCGTTATTTAAAAATCGACGTCGTTTCTAACCCCAGCATTAATGTCATCGTGTCCAACACCATTAATACTGGGGGCAACGAAAAGATCAAAAATGATTGGAGACAGCCTTTTATCATATATATTGGACCTCACAATAAATTCGATGGCCCACTTCCAGAGGATCCTACAGAACGACGGAGATTAATTGACAATGCCCGTAGATATATTATCCGGGACAATCTCTTTTACAAAATATCAGTCACTGGTTCATACCTCCTCTGCCTATCTGAAACAGAGGCACAACAATTCTTGCACGATCTGCACGAAGGCACATGTGGGTCCCATGCCGCAGGATGATCTCTTATAAACAGAGCTTTAACGCAAGGAATGTTCTGGCCTAAGATGAAAGCACAAGCAATCGAGTACGCTCGCAAATGTGACGCTTGTCAACGCCATGGTCTGAAGATACGAGCCCCAGCGCTCGAACTACACTCAAGCCAAGTCACCTGGCCGTTTAGACGATGAGCTCTCGATCTCCTAGGAGAATTTCCTGCAACACCAAGAAAACAAAAGCATTTGTTGGCCGCTAGGGAATACTTCACTAAATGGGTAGAGGCAGTCCCATTGTGTCGAATACTAGAAGAAGAAGTCATCAGATTCATCTGGGAGCACATTATCATTCGGTTTGGCATACCACATCTTATCAGAATCGATAATGGACCACAGTTCGTTAGCTCCAAAGTTGTCGCATTCCCCAATGAGCACAATATCATTCATTCCCCATCAAACCCTTACTATCCTTAAGGAAATGGACAAGCTGAAATTACTAATCGAACGATTATGGATAGACTCAAGAAGCGTTTAGATGACAAAAAGGGGAATTGGGTGAACGAGTTACCACACGTACTTTGGGCATATCGAACAACTCCAAGAATAGCAATAGGTTGTACTCCATTCTTACTGGCCTACGGGATGGAAGCCATAATACCCACTCAGTATCATCACCCAATACACAATCACGAGATGACAGATGAAGAAAAGAAATTTTAGATCGCATGCAACCTGAATATGATCGAAGAAACACATGACAGAGCCATTGTCAATCTGGGAAGATATCAGCTTGCTTTATCACGGTCTTATAACAAGTGCGTTCGACATCGAGAATTCAAAGTCAAGGACCTCGTTCTCAGAGAAATTCCCCAACATCGCAAAGCACCTAATGCGGGAAAGTTAGCAGATAATTGAGAAGGTCCCTTCATCATAACTGGCACGAGGGTTTGGGGTCTTTCGATCTAAGTACACATGATGGAGTACCTATACCTAATCCATAGAATACCCGCCGACTGAAGCTATATCAAAATTAAACATGCTGTAACTTCAAATTTTACTCAATAAAACAAATTTTCATCATCATGCTGCAAATCTATTCAAACATTGTACATATCTTCATATGGTTCGCTCAAATCGGCCTACTACAGAGAATTACTACAACAATATCTACTTCATAGCTCTTCAAATATACACGCTCTCCGAGGATCGCTTATTGAGTCAAATCAATTTGATCCGGCAGAGACGCCATTCAGCTATGCAATATTCAATACATGTTCAATCACGGTCGCTCGGCTCGACCTATAACCAGGATCTACTTCATAGCTCTTTAAATATACACGCTCTCCGAGGATCGCTTATTGAGTCAATCAATTCGATCTGGCAGAGATGCCATTCAGCCATGAAATATTCAATACATGTCCCCTCACGGTCGCTCAGCTAGACCTATAATTTGGATCTACATACGCGCTGCCCCGAGGGTCGCTTATTGAGACAATCAATTCGATCTGGCAGTGACGTGCCCTTCAAATATTTTGTTACGGTCTTTATTGATTTGTTCAAATTAACCTATATACGTTACCATACAACATCACTACATCTCTATATGGTCGTTCGTCAGATTACCAAATTCGATTATACATAGAGATAACAACAAACTTTTTTATCTAATCAACATTTGACATTTTTCTACAGTACAGACATATTTACACTCTGTTTTATTATAATATAAACAATGAAACTACTATTCACGCTTTGGGCGTACAATATTCGAACTCTCCCCAGACCCAGATAAAAGTAAGACAGGGAAAGGAATAGCCACCTCAACTACAGTAGAAGGTGCATTCAACAATTCTATAACTCTCGGCATCAAATCATCTATATAAGATAACCGTGCTAGCTGCAAGTCATATTCCATAACGTATTCAGTTGTAGCAGCCAAGATTGACTCACGCACTGTTCGAAATTTCTCTACATCAGCATGCAACATAGCCATAACGCGCAACACAGCATTTTCCGCAGTCAACAACGAAGCTTCATAAAATTCAGTTTTCACCTTGTTTAGTTCATCGTCAAGATCTTTACATCGAGCTTCCAGAGATTTTTTCTCCTGCAGCAACGAGCCTCTATATTGCTTCGTTATCTGCACACTGCGCTCCATCTCCTGCTTCAGACGATACAACTTCT
The DNA here is from genome assembly GCA_014058105.1 of Kingdonia uniflora. Classification (NCBI taxonomy): domain Eukaryota; kingdom Viridiplantae; phylum Streptophyta; class Magnoliopsida; order Ranunculales; family Circaeasteraceae; genus Kingdonia; species Kingdonia uniflora. Next base: position 2,732,176 of record JACGCM010000926.1, on the reverse strand, counting down.
TATCGACCTCCCTCGAATAATTGATCTCGGCTTCAGCTGCGTCCATCATCCTCTAGGACTCTTTATACTTGGCATGGAGTTCCTCAAAAACTTTATTACCTTGAATATACTCATGTACTCTGCCTCCTTTACTTCTTCCCACGACATCCTATGGAAAGTTGGAGGAACAGGGATTAGAGTTGGCAGAGAAAGACTTTGGGTGCCAAAATAGCGAGTTTGCAGACTTGCCATTTTTTTCTGAAGTCTAACTTCATATGTTTGGCGTCGAGTTGTCACCATCACTACTACTCAACCCAACCTGAATGACTGACAACGTTAACCAGGGTGAACAATGATAGCAACTATTTACCATATTTTATACTAGCAGCATTTAATGCACTCCACAACTTCCAATAAGGTATTCATCACAAGTGCACATCTCAAGAGGAATTTTTTGGAGACCCAAAAGTCGAAACTACTATTCTTCCAAGATAAAATGGAAGCCATCAATACAACATTCAATTCAGAGTAAACATACTGATAACCAATCAAGGACTAAAAGCAAGGAGATCATAATACAGACTTTCTCATCTACAGCTCGGGGATGACAAAGCATCCAATAACATCGCCCTACAGAAAATACTCAGATATCTATCAACAGTTCGAATACACGCGAACACTATTAGATATCATATCTTCATCAACAGTTCAGAGATATCAAAGCATCCTGTGACTTCGCGCTACAGAAGATACTTCTCCACTTATCAACAGGTCGTATGTACACGAGCATTACAAGAGATCGTATCTTCCCAACGGTCTGGAGCTACAGCTAAAGAATGTTAATAGATCTGTTACAGATCAACAAGTATCAAGACGTTACAAAAGACCACCATGAAGACTCATCAAAACCCGATATTGTAACGTTATTCATCAATGTAACCAACGGTCATATTATAAGACCTATAAATAAGACTAGATAGCTACGAATTAGAGGTGTTGCTCCGAGAACCTCTAAGAGATCTTTTCTACATCTCTCTCTCTCTCTTTGTAATAGCTAGCAGTCTAAATATACCTCTCTCTTTTTCTCAAAATCCTCATGAGAGGTCGTGGTTTTTAACCCATTCAAGGGTTTTCCACGCTAAATCTAGTGTTGTTTGTTTCCTGTTCATAACAAAACATACTAGATTTCGAAGGTGTAAAACGCTATCTTCGTGCAATACAAAAATAGTCTATTACAACTGTAATTTGTTGTTATCTGGTAAGTCATAGATATAAAAGTATGTTATTCATAGAATGTAAGCAAAATAAAACTATAACCTATATAAGCAACCATTCAAAGAATGGGATGTTGTTCAAGAGACATCTAACTAATCAATTGCAGCCTAGGTAAGGATTTCAAAGATCTCGCTTTTATCCGTAACAGTGGTGAAAATTCGTCTGATCAAAAACATGTAGTATACGTGGGTTCTAATGAAGATAAGGACATTTTTATGGTAAGGAACACATCAACTTGGGTAACTTAAACATTACTTGTTACGGAGGTTCTCACAGAATATCCTTTCTGTGAATCCTTTTGCAGAAAGAAGTGAAAGATAGCTTACTCAAGGAAACAGTGCTAAAGGTTAAAGCTGCAGCGGGTTTTCGCCATATTATCGACCTTCTTTCATCAGAAAATAAGTTGATTGTCGGTCACAATTATTTTTTAGGTATGTGTTGGTAAAACTGAAATGTTTCTAGAAAACCTAAAATTACTTCGAGTGTTGAAAACAAACCTAAATTGAAATTCTTTTAATTCTTAAATTAAATTATGGTTGTTTATAGAAAATCTATCTCAATATTCAAAAAGATGTTGTGCATATAGTGATATAGATATATATCGATCCAAAGGAATTGCTTTTTGCATGCAGATACTGCACACATATACATAAAGTTTTTTGGTCCACTTTCATCAACAGTAGAAGAATCTGTATCCTCTGTTCACAAAAACTTCTCGTACATTATTGATACAAAGTACCTCATGAACGCCAATGTACTAATTCAGCTTCTAATGAATTAAAACAGCACATCACTATCTTCGGCCTTTTACATTTTTCTGTCAACACTTCCAGTATTGGCTCGACCCAAATTGGTTGTGGCTTCGTACCCTTGAACTTTGTGATTGGATGATACTCTTCTAATCTCCCTTTTCTACGTTGAACACCCCCATGTCTTGTGGCCCCAATTGTCTACTATAATTATAATTACAGTACGATGATACAATATATCTAACGACCATGTGGCCACTAAAATACTCACCCCAGGAAACCTAGACTAAAGGACTATTTCATGTGATATGAAAAGAGAATATGTATCATTACAATACAAAAACACCGTCCTTGACTAAGTGATGCTGTGAGTTTATTTTCAGAATTAGGATCTGACGACATTTTTGTTTGGGTAAATAACAGGTTCCTTTGGGGTAGGAAGATTTTTTTTAATTGCAAAGGCAATGTAGCAGCAAATAGATAAGCTTGATGTGGGAAAAGGGACTTGCCATTCCTGCAGCCTCAGAGCGGAATGACTAAGAGCTTCGTCACAGATTCTTGTGATATCACGGAAGGTGATAGACAACAGTCGAGATGTTGGATCAAAACAGCATAACGGTTCAAATTTGGTGACTTGAAGGTGAGGGGTGATTGGAGTGCAACAAACACTGCTTATGGCTAGGATCATGAATGCAGTCCAATTCTTACCATTCAGAATTTCAGATTGGGCTGAGATATATGGAGAGAGAACCACAGTTTTACACAGAAGGAGAAGGGCAATCGGTGTCAGGTGGCCTCAGGGCATCAGGGAATCTCCTTAGCAGGATCATGAATGCAGTCCAATTCTTACCATTCAGAATTTTAGATTGGGCTGAGATATGTGGAGAGAACCACAGTTTTACACTAAAGGAGAAGGGCAATCGGTGTTAGGTGGCCTCAGGGTAAATCACGATGCGGCTTCAAATGGAAGGCCTGCAACATAAAGAAAGGCAGAATACCTAATGCAGCTTCAAAGGAACCACCGCAATGCCATACGGCAATAAATGGATAGTTTCATTCAGGACTCACCATGACCAACTATGCTTCAAATCTTAAAGAGAAATATTACACATAAATAAAAAGATACTTTAATGGTAAGAAACTAAGCCTTGTATTCATGGAGACTTGCACAGTTGCATTAGCCAAAGTTCACACAAAATAAAGATATTATCCATTTCCAGGGACAATATAAATATCGAGAAGGAGAGGTTGGATAGGATATGATCTACAATGGCCAGAATGGTGTAAATTATAAGTAACCGGTGTTGAAAAGTAAGAACCATAGGAACTGAACGGATGCATCGATGTATTTATCCATTAATGATTTTTTTGCCATTGACCATGGCATTGTAACCATTGTTTGACCATCGAATAGAAAACTCCGTACACTTCAAAAAACTGAAAAGGAACATCCAGTTTGGGTGCATTGGCCCCTTTAATTTATATCTTAATTAGTGCACTTTTTTCCTAGCAATGCCTTCGGCAATCAAACCAAATCGAGTATTTTTGTCCATACCACAGCATCATTTTTGCAAAAACTTGATAACAAAATATTCCCCCTCTTTCCCATTAGCAAAGTCCCTAATCAGACCATCACTTCAAAACACAAACATACTTGGTTGCTTATATAAGATAATATAACCAACCACCTCTTAAATCCATGACCTCACCATAGGGTAGGAATCTTGTTGAGAATCGAGGTAGCTACTCTCTCTACTCTGACAAGAACGATACGCGGAAATCGCCAACTCAAGTAGTAAATCAACAAAGAACAATATAAAAGACACGAATATTTTCCCAGAGGAGGGAAGTAGAAAACCCTTGCCAATAAAAAACCACTCCCCACGAACAATTCACTATGATATCAAATAGGTTACAATGATCTCTCAAACTTCTCAAGCTTTTAATGGAGTCTCTTCAAACCCTAGCCTCTCAAAGATTAAACTCACATAAGATGATTAACAAAATAACCTAAGTCCCATTTATATAGTAGGGAACTTAAAATACAAATATAACGGATCTCGAGCCAAACCCAACATCTCAAAATAACATCTAAAGCAAACCTATGCTAAGCTCGTTCGAACGACTCCAAGCTCGTTCGAACGACTTTGCGATTGTTGATCTCCAGCCCCAGAAATATAACAACTCGCTCGAACGGCATCCAAGCTCATTCGAACGACTTTGACGAACACAGTCCAAAACCGTGAAAAGCAGATATATCGTTCGAACGACTTTGAAGCTCGTTCGAACGACTTTGACAATATCCTAATTTCTTTGACAATCCTTAGTTTGAGTTCACACCCAACAATCTTCTACTTGAAATCGAATCCCGTAACCCATCTCCAGATCTCCAAATGAATTGCTCGCACTACCCGGACCTTCAATCTTGAAGACCCACAGAAGTTGTATATGTCATCAACTTCTGAAATGTCACTACCTTTGTAAACATATCAACCAGATTCACATCAGTGTGAATCTTCACAAGCTTCAACACACCGTCCTCGAGGAGCGAGCGAATATAGTGATATCGAATATCAATGTGTTTGGTCCTAGAGTGAAATGCTGAATTCTTCGCTAAGTGTATAACGCTTTAACTATCACTATACAACTTAGGAGAAAATTGTTCTCTACTAATCTCTTTCATTAAACCTTTGAGCTAATCTATATCTTTGTACGCTTCTGTAGCTGTAACATATTCCGCCTCCGTCGTAGACAGAGCTACAATCTTCTGTAGCCTAGAAACCCATGTAACTGCACCGCTTCCCAATATAAAAACGAAACCACTAGTGTTATTCCGCTTATCCATGTCACCCACCATATCAGAATCAATAAAACCCTGTAAGCATATCTGAGAACACCCATAACATAATGCCATATCTTGAGTCATCATTAGATACTTCAGTATCTATTTCACAGCTCTTCAATGCTCCTAGCCTGGATTACTCATATACTTACAAACAACTCCCACTGCTTGGGCAATTTCTGGTATCGTACAAATCATTGTGTACATTAGGCTACCAACCACGGACTGATAAGGAACCTTCCTCATCTCATCGCGATTCTTCTGCATTTTTGGACAATAATCCTTTGATAATTTGAAGTGACCTCCTAATGGTGTACTAACAACCTTAACACCATCCATGTTAAACCGCTTTAGTACTTTGCCGATGTACTCAGCTTGAGACAACTTCAATTCCCGTCGCTTTTTATCCCTTGTAACACGCATACCAGGAACTTGTTTCGCTGCACCCAAGTTCTTCATAGAAAACTCACGGGATAACTGTTCCTTCAACTTGACAATTTCTCCCATGTTAGCATTTGCTACCAACATATCATCTACATATAAAATTAGAATAATATAAGAGTTCCCCGTATTCTTGATAAAACAACAGTGATCTGCACTGTTCTTCGAATAGCCATTTCTGGACATGAATTGTTCGAACTTCAAATACCACTGTCTCGGTGCTTGTTTCAAACCTTATAAACTTTTCGTAAGCCTGCACAAAAGATCTTCTTTCCCTTTAACCGAATACCCTTCTGGCTGCTTCATATAAAATTCTTCATCAATGTTACCGTGAAGAAATGTTGTCTTGACATCAAGTTGTTCAAGATGTAAATCTTTAACAGCAACTATATTCATCATAACCTGAATAGTAGTCACAACATGAGCAAAAATTTTACCGAAATCAACGCCTTCTTTCTGGTGAAAGCACTTCACCACAAGTCTAACCTTGAATCTCCTTGAACCGTCAGATTCTTGCTTTAGTCTGTATACCCACTTGTTGTACAATGCTCTTTTCCCCTTCGGTAACTAAACTAAATCCCAAGTTTGATTAACTGATAATGACTACATCTCATCATCCATAGAAAGCTCCCACTTGTTCTTGGCTTCCACATCTAAAGCCTCCATGTAACTTTTAGGTTTACCACCATCTGTAAGTAACAAGTGATTTAAGGAATTAACGTACCTTGCCAGAATTCTTGGAACTCTCGGCTCCTTTCGAAGTGCAATTGGAATGTCTAGATCATTAGGTTCCTTATTTTGACCCGGTGCATCGGACTCGCAACAAATTTTTCATCATCCTCTCGAGAGGGTTCATCATCTTCAATGTCAATACTTTTCGCTACTTCACCTCGAATCTTTTCCACAGGTACTTTGAAATCTTTATACAAGACTTCCTCATTGAATGTAACATTACGGCTCTGGATAACTTTCCGATTCTTCGCATCCCAAAACCGGTACCCAAACTCATCTCCACCGTATCCAATGAATATGCACTTCATCGAGTTTGCATATAGCTTTGTCCTTGTATTTGAATTATCAAGCACATATGAGGTATAACCAAAAATATGCAAGTGATTTAGGTTTACATCTTTATTGGTTCATGCTTCTTCAGGAAGTCCAAAATCCAAAGCCGTTGAAGTCCCTCTGTTAATCAAGTACGCTGCCATACTTACTGCATTTACCCAAAAACACTTTGGCAATCCAGCGTTGAGTCTCATACTCCTCGCTCTTTTATTTATTGTTCGGTTTATGCATTCTGCAACACTATTTTGTTGTTATATTCCCGGAATAGTCTTCTGTCTCCTGATCTTATTTGATGCGCAAAATCTTCAAACTCGTCACTACAGTATTCACCCCCATTATCCGACCTGAGACACTTTAGTTTCAAATTGATTTTATTTTCAACTAGAGCACTCCACCTCTTGAATTTATCGAACACATCTGACTTGTTCTTTACGAAGTAGACCCACAGTTTACGAGTAGCATCATCGATAAAAGTAACGTAATAATGAGAACTACCAAGAGAAGACACCTTGGTTGGCCCCCAAACATCCGTGTGTACAAGATCCAACTTTCTAGGTTTCCTTAATCTTCTAGATAATTTGAAACTGACCTTCTTCACTTTCGCAAGAATACACTCTTTACAAAACTTGAGATCAACCTCAGCAAGACCCTTTTGGTTTCCCTTTGTTACCATTATCTTCATCCCCTTTCACTCATGTGGCCGAGCCGTTTGTGCCACACTTGTATCAATCCCCGGAGTGGCCGCACAAATTGTGGAAATTGTACTTTGCATTGTATACAACGTTCCTTGTCGTAAACCTCGAGCTACCAACATAGTTCCCTTTGTAACCTTCCAGAAGGTTGTACCAAAGGTACTCACATATCTGCCATCATTCGCCAATTTGCTAATCGATATAAGGTTATGCTCTAATTAAGGTACAAGTCGTACATTCTATAAAACTAATGTTTCCCCTAAAGGCAACAACAACCTAGAATTTTCCTTTCCAGTAATATTGTGTGCACTCTTATCTGTAAGAAAGACCGTACCGAAGTCATCTTTGATAATATTAGTTGGAAAACCTACGTTCGTAGTAGCATGAAAAGAGGTGCCCGAATCAACAATCCAAGATTCGTTAACATCGTCACACGATAGTGGTAGAGCCTCGTCAGAACTAACCTCTTCAGTAAGGTTCATTGTATCTTTCTCTTCATCATCAATCTTCTTAGAATAAGAAGAGTTACAATATCGCCTGAAGTGACCCTTCTTTCTACAAGTCCAACACGCACCGGGCGGCTTAGACTTTCTTCTTAACTATGATCGACCCCTTCTAAATTTTGGCCCTTTTCTATAAGACCTCTTTTTTTCCTCGACATTCAACATACTGTCGTTTGGACTCGAAGAGGGTTCAGGTGTTTTACGTCTATTATCTTCACTCATAATCAACAAGACTATATTGTCAAATTTGATATCTTCCTTTCCTGATGAGTTGCTCACAGCTGTAATGAACCCTTCTCAGCTCTCAGGCATCTGCCCTAAAAGAGCCCACACTCACACCTCCTCGGCAAAAATGATTTTAACAGATTCCAGTTGAGCATGTATGGTATTGAACTCACTTATGTGAGCTTACACACTACCATTATCCTTCATCTTCAAAGTAAACAAGCGCCGTAAAAGGTATGCCTTATTTTCCCTGGACGGTTCTGAGTATATAGCGGATAACATCTCCATCAAACCTTTCGTTGTCATAACTTTGGAGATCATGTGTAGAATCTAAGATGACAGTGCTAAACTAACGGTTCCAAGCGCCTTGTGATCCAATCGTGCCCACTTAGCAGCATCGTATTTTGCTGGCATCATCTCAACTCCACCCAGCAGTAAATCAAGATCCTTCTGATAGAGGTAATCTTCTATTTATATCTTCTACACTCCAAAATTTGATTTATTGAATTCCGTGATCTTTAACTTCTCCTGATCGGCCATCGTTCTTCCCCACATAAGCCCTAGCACTCACTCTGACACCAATTATTAAAAATTGAGGTAGCTACTCTCTCATCTCTGACAAGAACGATAAGCTGAAATCGCCAACTCAAGTAGTAAATCAACAAAGAATAATATAAATGACACGAAGATTTTCCCGGAGGAGGGAAGTGGAAAACCCTTGCGGATAAAAAACAACTCCCCACGAATAATTCACTATGATATCAAATAGGTTACAATGATCTCTCGAGCTTCTCAAGCTTTTAATGGAGTATCTTCAAACCCTAGCCTCTCTAAAATTAAACTCACACAAGATGATTAATAAAATAACCTAAGTGTCATTTATATAGTAGGGAACTTAAAATATAAGTAGAATGGATCTCGAGGCAAACCCAACGTCTTAAAATAACATCTAAAATAAACCTACGCCAAGCTCGTTCTAACGACTTTACGATAGTTGATCTTTAACCCTAAAAACATAACAACTCGTTCGAACAGCATCCAAGCTCATTCGAACGACTTTGACGAGCACAATCCAAAACCGCAAAAAATAGAGACCTCATTCGAACAACTTTGAAGCTCGCTCGAACGACTCGTTCGAATGACTTCCTTCTTCGTTCGAACGACTTTGACAATATCCTGATTTCTTTGAAAATCCTTAATTCGAGTTCACACCCAACAAATCCAGTATATACTCTTAAGGGAGAGAGATACAGAAGCATGAAACTGAGGACTTGCGGTTCCCCACACTGACCTCGCTTCCCATCTTGTATTGGTGGTGGTACTGGGTGTACCTTCATTTCCACTTGGCATGAACTCCCCACACTCATCAGTTGCATTTCCACTCATAGGTGTTGTATAGTGTTTTAAATATTCTCTGTCATTTAAAATTTAAACACAAAACGCCTTTAGCATGCAAATAGGCATAGGCAAACTCTTTTGAAGGTACACCCATAAATGATCATACTATTAGAACTTCATCAAGTAACAACGTTAAGAAAAAGCCATCGAAATCCATCAAAACTCATCGACAAAATTCTAGCCCTCGCAAAATCGAAACCTTATAACCAAATAGTTGTGGTGGCTAGTAGATTTTTCCCCCACAGAATACGGATCCGGCTTTTTGCCATAATCTCTCCAAGTATGTAACATCTGAATTGATTCTTAAATATTTTGCTAGCGCAATAGAGATTTCAACAGATGACTTATTACCGACAACATCTAATACCTCAAGATTTTTTAGCAGACAAACTTTCACCCTGCGAGAACCTGTAAAAGCATTCTCAAATAACCTAAGATATATCAATGGGGAAAATATCCCTAGCTTTTCTAGGCATTGCTTCATTCAAGTTATTTACAGGAAAATCCGAGATTTACTTAGACTTGCAATCGTCAAGACCTGAACTCCTGAAGGAATGGTCGGGTGTAAGTTATCTTTTCAGCTTTTCTACAAATACCATTGTGATGCCTCTTGATTATATTCTGCTCTTGGAATCAATCCCAAAGCCTCTGTCACCATATACTTCCTTTATCCTCTGGACCCAAAAACCATTATATAAGATGAAGTCCACAACTTTAAATCTCCAATTAGCATCTCAAACCATAATATTTAACCCATCTGCCTTCGGAGATAAAATAAGTGTTAAAATTGCCTTTTTATTTGATAAATCCGTGATAACCCAATTGTTAAAAGAGAAGAAGAAATGTAAGATGTAACTTCTACTATAACTATACCCAAAGCAGCATCTTCGGCTCTGCATTTCATCAAACACATTATAACTAAACACACAAACAAGCAAAACCCTTTTGACTATAGCTCAAACTTACATAACAAAATTCCCCAAATACAGTCAAATAAGCATAAATCCAAACATACCTAGATTGCCTTGAAGCCGCCTTGAAGACAAACAACAACAAAGTTCTTTGTGGGCATTGCTAAATTCACCGATTTCAATGTATCCAACGATTCAAGCCTATCGATTAGAAAACTGCAGAGATTGAATTGTACTGGAGCCAAGCCCACCGATTAGAGAACTGTAGAGATTGAATTGTACTGAAGCTGTCAAAATGAAATCTAATAGAAAACCCGATAATACTTATGCAAAATTGAAGAGTTGATATCTCAATGCTAGCTCAAATAAAGTTGTGTGCAAATCCACCCGTAATGTCAGCGACAACTAAGACCAAAATCAAAATTATTATGAGAAATTGAAGCAACAAAACCCATCAATCAGAACCCCAACATAGAGAGGGAGAACTCAATTTTGAAGCATAAAGACCCTTAAATCGGAACCCCAACATATATATATATATATATATATATATATATATATAGAGAGAGAGAGAGAGAGAGAGAGAGAGAATATTTGAGATAAATCGGAGGTCGCAGGAGAACTGGGGAAGTCATTAGCAATTGCTTAAACGGTGGACGAATCGACAGAGATCGTTCTCGAGGTGATGCGGAGAAACGTGATTGCGAAGATAGAGAGAACATCAATCGTTGAAGCTGACGAATCGCCATTAGAACTCATAATTGTATAGTTCTTTGAGTAAGATAGAGAGCTTGCATATTTTTTGGGTATTTTTTTCATTGTTTTTTTTTTTAAAGTGAAGTTTCGAGTCGGGGAGGAAGAATGAAGTTTGTTTGTCAGGGGTAAGTTTTCTAGTTTTTAGACTTGAAACTTGAACTTCCAAAACTGCTCATTCTTGTGTAATTTTCGAGGCACCCACATCGCATCTCCGCCCCTCTTTATCTCTGGACATAAGCACAGACTTGTCCCAAGCGGCAAAAACACGAGGTGCCGTTTTAATACAGAGATTGGTTAAACACAGTCAAACCCTTAGTCAATTGTAGTCAAATCTAGTCAACGCAGTTAAACTTAAGCCACAAGTCTGGAAATAGACGTTTTTAGGCCACTAATTTACTTCTATAAATAAAACAGTTGTAATTAGTAAGCAATTACTGTTGCTAAGCTCACTTGTTACGCAAGTCAAGTCTCTTGAGATCTCTCAAACCCTAGTTCGTCTGCTTCGACTCAATTCAAAGTAAGATTTTCAACTTCTGATTCGCTGTGATTTGTAATTCTTAGATTTGTAACTTTTGATTAAACCCCAGTTTCTTAGATTAAGTTAATGGTGTTTTCTTAGATTTGTATTCTATGGTTTAGGTAGTGTTATGTGATTGTTTAAGAAGTTTTAGCCCTAATTGTGATTGACATGATAGAGGATGTTGGTTTTGTAATGGGGTTGTTTGGGCATAAGTTGGTTCGCGGTAGAGAGATATTGTGGATGCTATTTCAAGAATCGTAGATTAGATGGAGAGAGTAGGGTTTTAGTTGTAGAGGTGAAGAGGGTAAGAGAAATTAGTAGTTTTAGGGATTTTGGGTGAGGGGAAGAGAGGGAAAGAAGTTCTGTGGGGGTGACGATCGAGAGATCTGATGAATAGTGATTGTGAGCGAGAAGTTTATTGTAGATGATATGGGTTAGAGAGACATGGAGATAAATAGGAAAGACGCGAGAAGAGAAGTCACGGATGGTGTGGGTTAGTGCTGAACAAAATATATAGGAAAAATAGTAATAATTCTGTTTTGGGTAATATTTTTGTTAATAAACTATTAAATAGACGCAAGGGACATCGAAGAATTACTATGTGTTAACATTAGTTCTCTTTGTGTTTCTCTTGAATCATCAAGTATCAAATTCTCCATGTCTAGGGAAATATTATGTTTGTTACGATATAACTTTTGATGTTGAATAATAGTGAACTATCTTGTCGTCTCTCTTATATAACAATTCATCTTAGATTAAATGTTTGACAATCTATGCTATTGAACTTCAATTAAAGCTGCTTAGAAGGTATTCTCTATTGCTGGCACATACTTACAGATCCATAACGTGGTGCAGGTTTTTTCCTTGGTGTTGTTCTGCTGGTCACCAAGATTTTGGTTAGTTAAGGACTTCTGAGAAGACAGCTTATAGTTCTTCATCTGCAATGCCAACTGCAGTCATGCTCGCTGCGGGAAACATCACATCAATGACTAAGGTTTCTCAAAGATTTTTGGGAAGTAATACCAAATTGAAACAGGAGCGGTTGGATCAACTTGCTGCAGTTAACCAAACTGGTGGTAAACGTGGACGCATAGCGAAATTGGACAATCAAAGTGGAAAGAAGCAAAAGATTGATCACATAACGATGCAGAAGTGCATTGGTATTCTTAAAAACTTTAAGGTAGACCAACAGATGATAATACAAAAGCGGCCAATACAAGCAGATAGTTGCAGTTCTCGTAAAACATCTACATCGCGCGGAACCTCGCGACCAAAGGTTGACCAACCCATGCTTCTGTTAGGAGAAAGACTTAAAAGAGCACGTCCAATGTCAATAAGTTCTGTACAGAAGCAGAAGTTGAGGATGGATAGCGTAAAAAACTCCACAGTTCATAAATTATCTAGCATTGGAACTAAACGTGTACAAGGCTCATTTAGTTGCACGTCAGCTGTCTGCCAGAATGCCTCATGTACTGGTTAGTTAACTTTGTCCAATTTCATATTTCTGATGTCTAATTGTCAATGGAAATGCACTTTTCTTGACAACCATGCTTGATAATACATGTTTTTAACTGATATTACTCTCCTCTTCTAATAGAATTATTTCTCCGTGTACTCACACTTTACATTTGATTTTTTCTATGATATGTAGGTGCTACAAGTACTCTCGATGAAAAACAATCTGGACCTACTTCTCGTACTTTCAGTGCTGCTGCATGCGAAGAAGGGTTGGCGACCATTTCCTATGATGATCAGTTATCGCCAGAGAAAGCACTGCGTGCTGCAAAATTAAAAAGTCGCTTTGCTGACACCATCAGAAAAGCACAACAAAGGACATTACTAAGCAATGTATGCGATCTCTTGTTTAATGCCTTACGTTAATAAAAATTCTTTGCGCAGCAAGTGTTTACTGTCTACAGAAGTGTTAATAGTTTCTTTGTTTTCTATTTATTCAGGGTCAGAACAGCGATCCAGTAAGCATGCAAAAAGAACAGGAAAGATTGGAGAAGGAACAGCATGAAGGTGATCCACACAACTCGTGCAATTTTTTTTAATACAGAATCGCTACTTTAGAAAAGCTGTCACCTTGAAATATTTGTGCTAGTTTTTATTGCCTTATGATTAGATGGAAATTGCATGAGAAATTTTATAAACCTCATTTTACCCCTCTTAGCGGAACGACAGTGACGATGTGGTAGTTTGTCTTTAACTAACCCCATAGTAAGGGGGGTAAAGTGAGAATTTTACTTTATCTTCTAATTAAGAGTAAAGTTGGCTTTATGAAAAATAGTAGAACAGCAAAACACAATTTAGTGATGGAAACCGTAAAATTGGAGGAAACACTGTAGGTTGACAAATCTGGGGTGCAATTGCTACTAGGCATAAACAAAACGGGAGCTTATCATAACTTTTCTCTATATGCATGCATAGTGTGTGCATGTATGGGCTGTGCTGTTAGAGGCTTGGTAATAGAAGGAAACAACCTGTTAGAACTTAGAGATTTTAATTTTATTAAGTTCTGACATATGGACCTCTTGTAACATTCAGGATTAAGTTTTAGATGGTTTAATGGAAATTTTGTATGAAGTATGAAGTGGCTAAAAAAGAAACACCTTCAAACCACTAGGACAAGTAGTCACAAGGATAATAATTCGACATGAAATCGGATAGGTTTAGAATGCCTAACATGTTAATGTAACAAGCAAAGCTTTCAGGAATTTTTTTATTTGTATAACAACAAGGCTCACAAGAAAAATGTGGTCCTGAGATTTTTTGGTCATTGAGGTAGCTTATAGATGGTCTTCTTCTGAAATTTCTAGTTAATGGTTACAAGGTAGACACACTTCGTGAATAGAGGATGTAATGCCGAATTAGGATATTACTACTGGTTTTTGATAGTGTTACGAGTCAGTTTTATTGCATTTTGTTTCTTTTGATCTTGGTCTAAAATATTCTCTTTTCCTGTTTTTGACTATTTACAGAGAGGGCAAGACTCGAAGCGCAAATCAGATCTATACAAGCGGCACGAATGAGAGAAGAAGCTGAACTGAAGATGAAACGAGAGAGAGAAAGAGAGGCAGCCCGCGTGACACTACAGAAGGTATTGTCAAAAATCCCAATTGTTTAATACTTGATAAATTAGCATAGGAAACTTAAAGACTTTTCATAGGAAAATGTGGAACATTTACTCTTTCATTCTCATGCAGATCGAAAAGACAGTGCAGTTTGAAGATAATTTAGCAATTTTGAAGGAGCTAGAGACATTGGCTGGATGTAAATGTTTGCTCTGTTTTTCCAGTCCTGTGGGAGGTGCTCAAGAAATGTTTGGAGGCTCATTCTGTAGCCCATTAGAACGATTAGGCCTGATCATAAAGGATGACTACATCGAAGAAGAAGACGGTGATGTATTTCCAAAGGCATCATATAATGAGGATTTAGAGGAGGGCGAAATATGCTCATAGTACTCATTCTCTTTCTTTCGCTCACTCTCTTACTCTGCAGTTCATTTTATTACCGAAGAGGACGGAGAATTGTGTATAAGCTAATGTGTAGAGACGTGAAGGCAAAGGCTGTTTGTTCGTTGTTGAGAGGATGACTGTACTGAAGATGAGGACTTAGAGATCTAGTTTCATACAACGAAGAGGAAGGCGAATTATGTTTTTAGCAGTCACCCTTTTCCGCTTGCTCTCTTTCTCTGCAGTTCATTTTATTACCAAAGAGGACGGAGATGATGAGATTGTGTATAAGCTAATGCGTACAGAGTTAACAAATGTGAAGGCTTTGTGTTCGTTGTTGAGCGCATATATGATGTTGTGAAGCTCAGATTATTTAATTGATGTTCCACATTTTTGCTCTAACGGAACCTTGTTTTTTTCATGTAAATCCCGGGGTTACAAAAGTTTTGTATTAATCGTCTTAATTTTCTTGTAATTGTTGGATGCTTCCGTAACTAGTTATAAAATCTGTAGTTCAGATATCATGAACTTCTCTTTTCCTTCTATTACTTAGTTGCAACTGCAAATATAGTTCTATTTCTTTTTCTCATTTTTGGGATGAAAGCAATCTATGCATACAAGCTAAAAAAAGGGTATTAACTGTTGTTGGAGCATTTTTAACCCCTATACATGCAAATGCTTAGTAGATTCTACCACAATTTTTTGTTCTTTGTAAAAAATCCCTATTCCACAAAAATGACAAAACCCACAAGTTTAAATGAACATTCAAGTCGCTAGATAAAGCGTGATTATACCAAATCCTTAAACCATATTCATGACAGAAACATAGTGCAATATGACCATTTGAGACTACCATAATTTCTTAAATGATCATTCAACTTAGAGAAAATTTGACTTTGACCGCAATACTAACTGAAAATTAGCCTTTAGATCCCAACTTCGTCAGATATGTGTATCATGTTTTTTTTTAAAAACATAAAACCAAATGATTTTTTTAAAAATATTCTCACATTTCCACCTCACCACATGAGGGAATTAGCAATTATTTCATTTCATTTTTGGTTTTTTTGTTTTTCAAAAGAAAATGTAATACACGTGAGGGACAAAAGAGGGAAACAAGTACAAAAGATAGGGTCAACTAGATTTGACTTGCAGTCAAATACAATTTGGGGTCCAAAAATGAATATGTGGGGAACTTGGGGTCCAAAGGCTAATTTTCATTTTCAGGTGGGGGATTCTCTTCATCTTGTGCCACACGATGCTAGACTACTTCAATCCATACAATAATCTACAACCTACATTTTTCTTTCACTAATCAAAATACTCTCAGGCACGTGATACCCTCTTACGACATCACAAAAAAATACAAACGAGATCTAACTCTGTAGGGACCTATCCCTCGATCTCACCTAAAATCGAGCTGTCGCCAGTTCGAATTACCTCCATCTCAAACTCACACATTTTCAACATGACTTCTTCAGTCAACATTTCAACCTACTCCACGAACTGGTGAAGAACGTGGGTCGAGCTCAGACCGAAAAACCTGAACAAGTCAAAGACACCTGTCTCTCACGAACTTATCAGTTACTCAGTCAGCCACCACTAACCACACTGTTCGGAGAACGTGCTCCAGCACGATGAAGAACTGCAGAGAAGGCCTATATAAAGAAGAAGTTCCAGAAGAAACAAAAACCATAAAATTACACGAGAAATCATCAAGAAAACTACATATTCTAGATTCTCAAAAACATTCAAACGTCTTAGTTACAAGATTCAAGCATTTCTAAATCTTGAGAGCACTTATAATAAGATATCCGCCTCAAGCAATAAAAATACTTTTATAAAAATCTTCTACTCGATGTCGTGGTTTTTTACCTATTCAGAGGTTTTCCACGCTAAAACCACATGTGTCATTTCTTGTTTTCCATTAGAATAATATCACAGGTTCTTTGGTGTGATAGCGAATTCAAAGCCGTTTTGAGCCTACAGAATTTGGCCATTACATTTGGCGCCGTCTGTAAGAAAGATTGCATTTTCACGATATCTTAAGGCATTCATTCGCTACAATCTTCAATCATGGTTACTTCCAGACGATCGGCTACAGGCATCCAGCTCGATGTTTCAGTGGAGCTAGAGCAACTTACAGAACTACAGGCGAATCTCAACGCTGAAGCAGAGAAACGCGCTGAGCTCGAACTTCAATTAACTCGGGATCGAGAGCTCCGCAAGAAAGAGTTTGACACAGAACAACAAGCTAGTTTGACAGCGCTCAAACGACATGAAGACTAGATGACAACAATACAGACTGCCTTAGAAGTTCTGCAAAACACTCAGTAGGTTCCTCTAGCAAGAGGTCACGATCAGTTGCCAGAAACCTCCAGCGTTTCTGCAAGGGAAAGATTGGGACCTCGAGAAGTCACCAGTAAAGTTATTTCTAGGAATATTCAGTACGAACCTCAGCCCTCCATTCATTTGGGTGGTGAAGTTCAGTCCGAAGCTAGCCGAGGTCACCGAATTTATGTCCGTCAGGAGGAAGAACAACGACCTCCACATCGAGTTCCAGTGCAAGATCGTTTGAGTGAAGGTACCGGTACTCATCATCCGTAACCAACTAGTCCAACGATTCAGCCAACACGTCATTACGTCACAAAAGAACATATGGACCAACGTATTAAGGAGTTGATTGAAGCACAAGTTCTGGGTACTACCGATGACATCACAAAATTACAAAGAAATCTGATTGCCAAAGAACTATTCGATATGGAGATACCAAAAGGTTTCCATACTCCAAAAATTCGTAAATACAAAAGTGCCGACCCGACGGAGCATATTTAACAGTACCTTGATTCATTGGGGTTGTACTCCAACCTCAACCACATCCTCTGTTGTCTGTTCGCCACAAGTCTGCAGGAGGAACCACTCCGATAGTTCAACTCTCTCCCTGAGGACTCCATATATACATTCGACCAACTGCAGAAATAGTTCATCAAGACATATGCTCACAACAGAGATTAATAGGAGAATTTGTATTCTCTTATCAGTCTCAAACAGTTACACGGAGAGAAGCTCGAGGCTTTTGCGAAGAAATTTTTGGAACTCACGCGTAAAGTGGATAACCTCGATCAGAAAATATATGTTACTGCTTTCACCAACGCGCTCCAGTTCGACTGCAAGGCCAAAGAGCACCTCTTCCTCAACAAACCTACGACCTTGTAAGATATGATCACCAAGGTCAATAGTTACGTCGACCTGGACAAGATGATGTCTGAGCAACATAAATCTATTTAATTCGTCCTCACCATGAAAGGTCCATCTACAAATCAAAACACTGAACCGAAGGAGGATCAGGGTGATCATAAGCACGCTAAGGGCAACACTGGCTACCCTCAAAAAAGCGGTCCGCCAACCAAACCCATCCTCCCAAAGATGATTGTTCGAATCTCCACAATCTTTCCACTACTCTTGAAGGATAAGCTCAACCGCGTCTCTCAAGCACTGGAACCAATCGACAATCGACCATACTGCCTACATCATAAGGTAAACCATCATTCTACTGACAGTTGTTATGCTTTGCAGAGGTTTCTCGAATACATTTTTAAAGAGGGACGGATGTTCGAATATATTATCGACTTGGAATCATACAAAGATGGCAGTTATAAGAAGCAGCCTGAAGTTGTTCAGGTCGATGATCAAGCTGAAGAGAAGCATCTTTATCATATGCACCACAACAACATGATCGAAATCAGCCAGATCACCAACTCTAACAGATCTAAGCGCAGAAGACTATCAGAATGCTGCGATCTCACACCTCAAGATAAGGAAGCCAAGCTCCTACCTGAGTTGAGCAATCGCCGGCTCGGTATTTCCATTGAAGATTGTGATACAAGCCATGTCAAATTTTCACATCATGATGCGTTAGTAATAATGCTCAAAATGAAGAAATTTGTCATGCACAAAATGATGATCGATACTGGAAGCGGTATTGAGATTTTATTTAAGAGCACTATCGACCAAATGGGATTGGTCGACCAAGTTATTCAGAAGGACACCGATATTAGTGGGTTCAATAGTTCTAAAGAAGAACGAGTAGATAAGATAATCTTACCTATTACGACAGGACCAACCACCATCGACGTCGTCTTTTATGTCATCAATGCCAAATCTCGTTATCTCGGGATTATGGGCCGTTGCTGGATTCACAACATGGAAGCAATCATTTCTACCTATCATCAAGCACTCTGATTTAAACACAACAATGGTATCTACGAGATCAGGGGTAGTCTGAAGCTTTCTCGAGCTTGTGAAAATACCGTCTCTTCTATCCTAGATACCTTTGAGAGATTTGCTGCATAGCAATTATAGGAAGTTGATCACCTCAACGATCAACCTTCCACAGAGGAGCCCACAGAATATGTCAACATTGATGGACCTAGGAGAGGTACTTTTATCGGTACAAAGATGGTTCAGCACAAAAAAGATGCTCTCATTCAGTTCTTGCAACTAAATCGATACGTTTTTGCGTGCTCTTTCGAAGAAATACCTGGTGTCGATCAGACCAAGGCATGTCACAAATTGGCCATCAACATCAATGCTACGGTGGTTAAACAGAAACAGCGACGACTATCACCTCGCATTCGAGATGAAGTTAACACCGAGCTCGAGAAGTTGATCAAAGTAGCATTCATTCAATAAGCCAAATATCTAAACTGGATATCCAATATTGTCGTTGTCCCAAAGAAGAGCAAAAAAGTTCGAGTTTTCGTAGATTTCACCGATCTGAACAAACATACTCCAAAGGATAGTTTCCTTCTTCCCAATATTCATCAGATCCTCGATTCCACAGCATGCTATGACCTCCTATCTATGATAGATGCTGCTTCGGGATACAATCAGATTCTACTTTTGGAAGAAGATCAAGAAAAGACAACTTTCATCACGGAATAAGGTCTTTATTGCAACAAAGTCATGCCCTTTGGACTCAAAAACGCGGGTGCCACATATCAACGGTTGATGACTACAATGTTCAAATCACATCTCGGGAAAATCGTTGAAGTCTACATTGACGATCTTCTGTGCAAGAGCGTACAGTCAGCCAACCACATTTCAGATCTCAATACCATATTCAACATTCTTCGATCTTACAGGATGCGCCTCAACCCTGATAAGTGTCAATTCGGAGTATATTCTGGCTGATTTCTAGGCCACCTCATCAGCAAGAAGGAGATTGAGGCCGATCCATATCAGATTCGGGCTCTCTTCAACATGCCTTCTCCAAAAATGCTGAAAGACCTTCAAATTTTTTTTGGTAAGATTGCCGCAATCAGCCGTTTCATTTCTAAATCTTCATACCGCTGTTATTGGCTATTCGTACTACTCCGCGGTTGTACCAAACGGGGAAAAGTTCAGCCAAATACCGAGGTCAAATGGATACCAGAATGCGAAGTAGCTTTTCAGGATCTTAAAGCCTATTTGGGGAGGTCTCCCATAATTAGCACCCCAGTTGATAATGAGGAACCGATTATCTACATAGCAATTACAATACTTCACTCAGCTCGGCTCTCATTTGCCTTGAAAAGAAAATCGAGAAACCAGTCTACTTCATCAGCAAAACCCTCACTCTAGTGGAAATGAGGTACTCTAAAATTGAAAACTTTCACACTCTTATTTAGACTCGTAAAAACTCAAGTACTACTTCCAAGCTCATTCAGTCAAAGTCATGACGAGCTGCCTACTTTGGGAAATTCTATCCAAAAAAGAAAAATCAAGAAGAGTACAGCAGTGGTCTGTCAGTTTGGGAGAATATGATATCAAGTTTGAACAGCGTCATTCCGAGAAAGGTCAGGCCGTTACCGATTTTCCCGCAGACTTTCCAATTGAAGATCCCGAATTGGAGGAACACGACCCTGACCTTACAAAAGAAACTTCCAAAGATCCACCTCCCAAAGCATTTGACGAACGAGCTAAATGGATTACAACAAAAGGGTAGAGACTTCACACGGATGGATCAACAGGACCCGCAGGGTCAGGAATCAGAATCGTACTGATTACCCCTTCCAATGAGAGAATTGAGAAATCGATCTACTTGGATTTTGAGGCCTAAAATAATGTCATTGAATACGAAGCTCTCATTCATGGAATCGACCTTGCTCTTGAGCTCGATGTCCCCGAACTCTTAGTTTGCACAGATTTACTACTCATCGTTCACCATTACTCTGAGCACTATAAAAAGAATAGAAAGTTGATAGAATATGTAGCCCTCATTGCAGATATGATGAGCAAGTTCGCGAAGGAAACTCTCTATTATCTACCTCGGGGTAAAAACATACAGGCCGATTCCTTGGCATATCTAGCCGGGGTCTTGGGTACAGAAGCTCAATATCTCAAGATCAAAATCATTTTAGCCCTCAACATTGATCATATTTCTGTATGCACGATCAACACTGGGGACAATAAAGAGGGAGATGGCGATTGGCAAAAGCCTTTCTTAGCCTACCACGGTACCGGTAACAGTTGCAACATACCACTGCCAATAGATCTAAAAGAGCGCTGATAGCTGATCAACAACTCGAAGCGCTACACAAATCAAAATGGCATGCTATACCGCCTTTCAGTCACGGGGCCTTACCTCAAGTGTCTCTCCAAACCAAAAGCAGATGAAATGCTCTGCGAATTACATAAAGAGACTTGTGGCTCCCATGTCACAGGTCGATCACTAGCAGACAGAGCTATTACATAAGGAGTATTCTGGCCCGGTATGCGCAAGCAAGCAGAGGAGTACTTACACAAATGTGACGCCTGCCAAAGATATGGACACATGATACGCACCCCTGCGCTCAAACTCTATGCAAGCAACGTGTTCTGGCCTTTCAAAAGATGGGCACTCGATCTCGTCGGCGAATTCCCTAATTCAAGAGATAATCGTCGTCACCTACTCGTAGCTAACAATTATTTTACAAAATGGGTAGAAGCAGTTCTACTCTATCGAACCAGAGAAGAAGAAGTCATCTCTTTTATCTAGGAACATGTCATCACTCGGTTTGGGTGCCCCCACCTAATTCGTATCGATAACGGGTCCAAATTTGTTGGAAATAAAATTGCAGCCTTCCTCAACCAACATAATATCATCCACTCACCATCCAATCCTTATTATTCTCAAGGAAATGGCCAAACAGAAATTACCAACAAAACCATTGTGGATGGACTCAAAAAGAAGTTTTACTCACAGAAAAAAGGGAATTGGGTTCGAGAACTACCTCATGTCCTATGGGCGCATCGTACCACTCCCCGACAGTCAATGGGATGCACCCCATTCCTCCCTACCTATGGCACTGAGGCCGTCATTCCTTCTGAATACCACCATCCAGTTCAAGATCACGAGCTTACTGACGAAGAAAATGAGTTCAAATTGGCTTGTAACCTCAATATGATTGATGAAACCAGAACGCGCTATCGCTAACCTAGGTCAATATCATCATATGCTAGCCAATTCATATAACAGCCGAGTTAGAAGTCGTACCTTTCAATCTATGATCTCGCCCTTAGAGAAATTTCTCAACACCGCAAAGAGCCTCACGCTGGAAAATTAACCGACAATTGGGAGGGTCCATTCATTATCACAGGTCTCTCATGCCTGGATCATATTACCTCATGATAGAAGAGGGAATCTACATTTCAAATCCGTGGAATACTAGGTGACTAAAACGATACTATCGTTAAGCGCCTTACTACTCCATTTCCGTTTCTCGCTTTTGTTTTTATCAATTCCAAAGGTAAGATTTACATCTCTATCCAATGTAAATTCTGAACTTATCAATGAAACTTCCAGATTTTTCACAACATCTTTCTATTGACGTAGATTCAACTACATTCTATAGATTAAAGCATAAATAATACTAGCTTTCAATCGATCTTATACCAGTTAAATCAAGGATAATAATTGGTTTAGCTGACTCAATCATCTCTGCGATTGAAACAAATGTAGAAACTTGTTTTATATCAAAGACTCTACCAAATATTAGATAGGACAAAGATAATACTAGCCTTCATCTCTTTCAACTTGTTTGGGACATTATACCAGTTAAATCAAGGATACCACTTAGTTTGGCTGACTCTACTAAATTTCTGCGATTGAAACAAATGTAGAAACTTGTTTTATATCAACGACTCTAATAGACATAAGATAAGGCAAGGGTAATACTAGCCTTCATCTCTTTCAATATGTCTGCACATTACAATGGTTAAATCAAGATTCACTTGGTTTTATTGACTCAACCCATCTCTGCGATCAGAAAAAATGTAAAAACTTGTTTTATTTCAAAGACCCTACCAGATATAAGATAAGGCAAAGGTAATACTGGCTTTCATCTATTTTGCTATGTTTGCGACAGATACTATTTATTTTCAGGTTACATTCACAACCACTACAATAGATTATTTTCTGCTTTTGGGATGTCAGCCGTACTTTCCCTTACAACAGGAGGTCAATCAAATTTCAGTTCTTGAGTTACAGCAACCCTGCCCCGCTCTATCAGATTCACAAGGTGAGAACCTAAATTCATTTCAATGGAGGTCATACAGTTTCCTCGATCTATGTCAACTCCATAAATACATCCCTTGTCAAATAGACTCTTGAACAAGGTATCTCATTCTAACTCAAGTCTTCTTACTTCCTCTACAAAGTAAGCAACGATTGACTTTAACAAGTCTGAGCATGATGCATGAGCTACAACTGTCTTCGAAAAGTGTGATCTTGCCTTTTCGAGGCGTGACTCCAACCTCGTATGTAGTCACTTCGGATGTGCCATCTCCCTTTCTTTCAGAGCATCAGAAGCTATACTTTCTTCTAATTTTTTAACCATTTTTTCTGATTCAGCCTGATTAATGGCCTTTAAGTCAACCACCTGACCACGAAGTCTCTCGATTTCAGCATTCAGCTCTTCCCCGGCCGAAGTATCCTTTAATAGGTCATCTTTCTTCTTTATTAGAGTCTCATTTTCCCTGATTTCCCCTTCTAATACCTTTTCCCTGATAAGAGCGGCATCCAACTTATGTTGGTACTCCCATAAATTCACATTCCCTTTCTGCACATGCCCTTAAATTCGAGCTATGTCACCTTCCAGATTCCTAATTTGAGTTGATAGGCTAACTACGTCCTCTTGGACAAGAGGAACCTTAGCATCATTTCTACTCTTCCTCGAGCACTCTCCAGGCTCGGCGTTCCTGATACGCGCGTTGGCTTGCGCCAATTTGGTCTTCAATCGTGCCACCCTCTCATTCAACTCGTCACACTTCCATTGCATCATCCGAAACTCCATATCCTTGGTAGGTAAGGCTGTATGCAAGTGTTCGGCTCTAGCTTCCGTAGTCGATAGATCCTCTCGAGCTATCTTCAGCTCATTATCTTTTTTAATCATTTTCTTTTTCAGTCGCTCCAGCTCGCTTCTACTATTCTAAAAATTAGTTTAAAAATTTTCCTCCAATCTTTCTAGCACTTGAATACGGTATTGAGCCATCTCAGCATGCTTACTCTTTACCATCAACGTGTCAATCTGACTTTGGAGCTTTGCTGCGTGTTTTTATTATCTTTGCAAGCTCTTTTAGCATCCTATCAATTTCGACATCCTTCTCTTCAAGAAACTTGAAGTGCACATTTACATGTTGGCCTTCTTTGTCCTCACTCGCATCTCTCACCCTATCCAACTCCTCTGTAAATTCTCGGTTACATTGGAGTGCCTCATCTTCACGCGAGCGAGCTGAATCCAATTCGACCTGCACAATATATATATGTTATATTCAGTTCGATTCAGAATACCCCCTCAACATACATATACATATCTCATTTCTAAACAAGATATTTAATTTCTAACATCTACCGTGTGCAACTACTTTTAAGACTTAAAGGTCAAAGTACGATCTCAGATAGATGCTCCATGACATATATTTCCTGGTCTAAGGTATACATTCCCTATATGATACTTTGTCAAAAACTTTTATTTTTCATATACACTATTTGAGTATTATTTTCCTAAAACTGATAACAAGTTTTTGGTCTACCTCTACGTTCTATGTTGTCTTATTTACTTAATAACTTTATGGTAATGAAGCATACAAGTCGAACACTGTCTATTCCGATCTAACCTGCAGTTCCGCTTGCGAAGACAACAGGGATGTGGAGGTCTCTCTTTCCCTGGCAAGCTCAGTCTCTAAATCTTTTATTCTGAGGTTTGTTTCTCTAAGTGCCTACACAAGGGTTATAAAAAAGAACTCAACCTACAGAATTCTATTCAATACACAGTATCCAACCGATTTACAGAAAAATTTCCAAAATATTTGTACAAAGTCATTTCTCTATCATACCTTCTCATGTTCCCCCTCCGGGGAGCTCGGTGTCATCCCCTTGGTTGTCTAGAACCGTCAAAGGAGAGACACCATCCAACCTATTAAAACCCTAACAGTAACCCCTTCCACCTCTTCGTCATCTCCCACCTCGACGTAGGTGTCTGCCTTAATAATATCCACCTCATCCTCTGAATACCCCTTTAACATGAGGTGGCACCCGAGTCTTTCGCGCTCTGCCACCACCTCCTCCAAGTTCGCTCTCACCTTAGCTTGAAGATGGCCGATCTCTACTACTTGGGAAGCCTTCAAGGCCTCCAGCTTTTTTATAGCCTTGAGCGCGCCAGCCTCCAATTGAGCTATCTATTTTTCAAGCTCGTTCTTCCCCTTCTTCAACTCTATTTTCTCCTCTTCAACTCCGAGGCATATCCCCCTCACCAAACGAGCAACTTACAAAACACAATTCGAGCTCAGCATGAGCTCGGAGCGTAATACAAAAATATATTTCACATAATCGAACAGAGAGACCTACCATATTTCTCATATCCTCTTCCCCTTGAAGAACCGCCAGCCTGGCCCATTCCTCCACCTCCTTCAGATCAGCCTCAACAACAGGTTGTTCTTCAACGACCTTCTCCCTCGACATCCCCGAAGGTTCGATCCTTCTCCTTTTTTCTTTTCCTTCTACCTCGCCACTTCCAGTGGTACCAGAAGCTGACGGATGCTTCAACATCTATTTTTTTGGGAACGTTCGAGCTAATTTGCTTAACGTAATAGACTCGAGATTCACCGAACCATCCACTCTAGGGGCCTTGGATAAGTTCATTCTCCCTTCACCACCAATTCTTTTCTTCTTTCCATCATCAACACCTACCATCAGCTTTGTCGATTGGGATTTTAAAACTTTTTTGGACTTGCTTCCGACCCGTTTCTTTCTACTAAGGCCAAATCCTTCCAACATAGATTCGAGCTCAACCTCGTCTAACAAAGAATCTTCCCTCTCCACCTGGGACTTTGGGCCTGCCATGCACAACATTTTTTATCATCAGCAAAGGATCATACAATTCTAACATAATAATATTGTACGCTATATATTGTTATACTTACTTTGTTTTACATTTCTAAACATAAGATCCAAGGGTTCTTCATCATCTCTCTGAAGGTAATTACCCTTCACCCATATTACGTTATTATTCGAGGATCGACCTGCTGAGTTCAGAT
Organism: Kingdonia uniflora; assembly: GCA_014058105.1. Classification (NCBI taxonomy): domain Eukaryota; kingdom Viridiplantae; phylum Streptophyta; class Magnoliopsida; order Ranunculales; family Circaeasteraceae; genus Kingdonia; species Kingdonia uniflora. Next base: position 2,705,809 of record JACGCM010000926.1, on the reverse strand, counting down.
CGAAGAATTGAGGCCAAGTTGCGCTCGCACATAAATATGATCCTCCACTGGCATGATAATTCTTTACCCCATAAAATTGCAAAACATCCTCAGGGGATATCCTCCTTACTTTCCCCTCCCTTTCCCACTTTTCATTCAGATGGTCACAAACACTTATCACCTCCCACATGTTCCCGTTCAATTGAACAGGACAAGCCCCAATCATATTCATAATCCCTTTCACCAAATTGGTAAGGGGAAGACTCAACCCGTACTATAATTGAGACAGGTAACACAAAAGGCCCTCTTAAATGTCACTCTGAACACTTCCATTAAAATACTTCAACGAGATCAATTCGTCTATACCCCTATCTCGTTTCTCCTCCTCCAAGTCGGCCAATAAATAAAAATACTCCTCCCCCGTCGTTGCGATACACCCCCTAAACAGCCTACCGGCATATTCTACGTAGTTACCCCATGCCCCTCTTACAGCAGCCTTGGCTTTACAAAACTCTTTAAATACATCCGAACAGAGAAGATAGGTCAGCAATTTCCTAGGGAAGCCTAAAAATTGCTCAATCCCTACTTCAACCTCACTATTAGATATTTTGATTTCGGACTCTGCCGTTCGACCAAAGGTCGACACCTCGCTAACATGGGAACTATCCATCTCAAATACAATTCTACAGGTAAGGGTTTGATCCTACACAAATACCTCTCACGATCGACCTACATATAGGTCCAGGTATTTATCATTATCTCATGTACATCAATCATTCGAATACAAAAAATTCTCTTTCATATATTTTATGTGTATTCCAAATTTTATGGATTGCTATAAATAGTAATTTTTCAAAGATTTCCTTAAAACAGATTATGATTTGCAAAAACACAAACATGCATCGCATATCTCTACTAACTTTCTGTGTCAGAATGAAAATTCGAGGCAACGCCAAATCCATCTTTCACAATGCTGCTGTATCGCCACCTACGTGATTCAATCCCTGTAACTCACTTTGACTGTTGATTACTCTCAGATAAATCCTTACCAGATTCTCTACAATTTTTTTGTACTTCTCTCTCTTTGCTCTCCAAGTTTTTTGAAGTTGAAAAATGTTTGAATGATGAGGAAGAAGCACTATTTATTCTTTCTCTCTCTAACGGCTGGCAGTTATTGTGCCTCACGCGAGCCATCCTCGGTTTTGGAGCCGAGGCGTCCTTTCTACTGTCCATGTCAGACGTTTTGCACCTTCTCAATAAAACTACATTTCCATCATTGCCCCTTCCCTCATATTTTAATTTATTTTCCTCTCCTACTTCCATATCTCTTTCTGACCTTCCCACACTCATGGTGACTCACACTTACACAATATCAGATTGTTGCAGCTTTGCATAAAAATCAAAATTAGAAGCTCATACTTTTTTCTGTTCTTGTTTCTTCTATTTATAGTACTAGTGATGTCATTTCCAAAGCTAATAAAATTTTCAAATGTATTTAAAATTGTTTATCACAACAGTCTTAAACGGCATTTAGAACTATAGAGGATCAATTTGACTTTCATCTTTTCTTTTAAATTTTTTTTTATATACTTACATTCATTTATGATAGCACTTTACATATAATTACACCTAAAACAGCCTTGATGACCTGGGCAACCACATTCGATCAGATATCCTCCAGCAATCATCACATCTTCAGATTCGATCTCTGCCACAACAAGCGGCCTCACTGCTTCCTTTCGAGCTGCTGGATCTACCATTATTTCTCATAACATCTCTTCGTAAAAATGATATTCGCATTTTCGATCTCTCTTAATCATATCCAAACCCTCAACATTCACCTCCCTCACTGGCAATTCAACATCATAATTCAATAACCCAAAAATGCGTTCACGCACTTCGGCCACCATAATAGCAAATCGCCCCTCAGCGCCGTAACGGATTCTCTCAAAATGAGTCCACCTCATCATTCTTTCCTCCCACCTAATATTTCCTCATCAACTCCCCTTCATTTATACCCTGTCCGGCTATAAAATTCCCCGCAGCTCAGGATGTTATCCTATTATCTCATAACATAAATCATAAAATCTTGGTAAAAGTTATATCTGAACACATCACTTTCTATCGAACTACATTATGTTGTCCTATTTCATATCGACTTAATTCCTTCCAGCGAACTATCAAAGATCGACATGCCATTCTTAAATTTATATAATTTTCCTTTCCTCCATATTTTTATCCAACCCCAGGTCAAACTTCTATTATATATATTACAAACATATTTCAAATAGTTTGATTACGTTACCAATAATTTCGATGCCATATATCTACTTATGAGTATCTTGGTGAACTCGTCGCATTATTCTTAGCTCGATTACAGACACATTCAATTCTATATCAACACAAGGTTTGGATAACAAATATTATTCATTTTGAATCAGATTACATATACATTTATAGATAACAAGTCTTTCAAAGTACTCAAAGATCGAACACTTTTATAGATATCAAGTCTTACAAAGCACTCCGAAATTAGATACTTTACAGATAATAAGTTTTTCGAGTGCTTTACAGATAACAGATCTTTCAGGTACCCCAAGCATCAAGTCCTTCAGTTCGTCCTGCTTCAGTGATTTTTTACCCTTATACAAAGTAAAAATTTGACACAACAAAAAGTTTCCCTCACATGAGTTTGATCGAAGTCTAGTCGAACTTCAAATGGAAGCTATGCAAGCAGAAGACTCAGTGCTGGAGACAACTCTTCAAACTGAAGGTCTTCGTAGCACCAAAAGGTGATGGAAATACAGAAGCAGACTTCCACTATTCATCTTCCTCCTCCACTACCATCACCACCTCCTTAAAAAACTACCACCTCCGCGGAGTTGGAAGAGATGAAGAGGGCCCGACCTTAGAATCCATTGCGACACATAAAATCAGCATAATTGCCCCACAGTTACGCCTATCCCTGCATTTGTCTTCCCAACCTTTTCTTCCGCAAGGATACGAAGACAAGCCCAACGTTCCTTGCCTGTCAAGACGACGACATGAAACTTCCACCTATAGTAAAATTCCTCCTCATCTTCAATTGCTTCGTCTTCCAACATACCTTAATAAGCTGGAGGAACAAGAGCGGGTATGGGCATCTCCAAGGAGTGGTTGCCAAAGAACTTTAACTTCAATCTCAACATTTTCTAAGCGATTTGCTCCTCTAGAACCGTTCTACAAGTCTTCAACATTCTACTTTGTCCCAATCCTCGGTACAAGTATTCTTTATATAATACTATATTTATTGTACATGTACGTGTTACCAAGCGTCACCATTCAATGCCGACACAACTCTTTAAACCATAACCGTCACATATATCAGCATCTACATTATCATTTATTGCACGTCATTTCCTTATAACCCGCGAACTTCCATGCAGTCAAAGCCTCCATTTCAATATTCAAAATTTTCAACCCGAATACCCATTACCCACAGACTCTTTCTCAACCAAAGCTACTCGTGACTTCAGTTGCGAGGGGGCGATTGTAGGGACCTATCCCTTAATCTCCCCTAAAATTAGGTTGTCGCCAATTCGAATTGCCTCCATCTCAGACTCACGCATTTTTAACATGACTTCTTCAGTCAGCATTTCAACCTACTCCATGAACTGGTGAAGAACGTGGATTAAGCTCAAACTGAAAAACTTGAATAATTCAAAGACACCTGTCTCTCATGAACTCATTAGTTACTCAGTCAACCAATACTAACTACATTGTTCGGAGAACGTACTCCAGTACGATGAAGAACTGCGGAAGGCCTATATAAGGAAGAAGTTCTAGAAGAGACAAAAACCAAAAAATTACACGAGAAATCATCAAGAAAACTACATATTCTAGATTCTCAAAAGTATTCAAACATCTTAGTTACAAGATTCAAGCATTTCTAAATCTAGAGAGTACTTGTAATAAGATATCAGTCTCAAGCAATAAAGATACTTTTATAAAAATCCTTCACTCGAGGTTATGGTTATTTACCTATTCAGAGGTTTTCCATGCTAAAACCACCTGTGTCATTTCTTGTTTTCCATTATAATAATATCACAGGTTTTTTGGCGTAATAGCGAATTCTAAGCCGTTTCGAGCCTACGGAATTTGGCCATTACAAACTCGACTTAAAATTTCTATAAAATGGCAATCAACTTCAAATTCACATTTTAAGAAAACATTACTGATAGGTCGCGGGTCGTCATGACCACGACCTAGGCGCATATTTTTGTGACCGTTCACTAGTCGTTTCCTATTTTGGTTTATTTTGTGTTATTTTATTTTGTCTTAGAGAATTTTCTAAAAATAGGATAACTCTAGTAGTTTCCTTTTAATTAGGAGTGTAGAGAGAGGTAAAGATCCCTTATATATGGGAGATCCTAGGGTAGTAGAAGGGTAGTTGTTGAGTTTTGAGAAAAAGGGAAGAACCCTAGAGAGAGAGAGCTTATAGTAGCAGATATTTTTATCGTATTTCATTTAAGTTGCTTCTGCCTACGTAGTTTTTAACAACTTGGTACCAGAGCTAGAAAGATTTTAGCAGAGATTTTTTTTACGAAGATGGGTAAGAGAACACCAAAGAAGCCAATCAAACTCACACAAGGAAATCATTTGAAACGGTAGAGAAATCTACGGCCGACGTTGTTAATGAAATCTACAATAGAGTTAACGGCTTACAACAAGCTTATGACAAAGCAAATCAAGGCTATGTAAGTAGCGGTGATGGCAATTCCAACGAGAGTAGCATTATCCGATATTGCGGGGGACAATATTGAAGGGAGCGATGGAAGTTCTGCTAGGGGAAGAGGGAGAGGTCTTCCAATGGGTACCTTAATGCGCGATGGGAGAAGTGCTGGTATCAACCCCATAAATTTAACGTCGTTGTGAGTATTTGGAGAAAGGAAAGAGACGATTTTCCCTAAATTCAAGTAGAGTGGTCCGATTAAAAAGGAGAAATGACCAATCTTTACAACTCGTTTAAAGGTCTGAACATGGAGGAAGAAAGCATTGACAAATTTGCAGATTCACGAGAAGTTTAAGGGTATATCAATTCACGAGGCCGCCGGCGTATGTCACCGAATCTGAACAGCGAAACGACGCTTGGCGATAGGTTAGAAGTTTTACTAGAAGATAGAAAAGAGTCAAATATACCCCTGGTGACCGACGTACAACGGAGAGATGCCACCGTAGCCGTCGAAGTTTGTGAAAGGAAAGAGATAAATTACAAATTGAACCAGGGAGTCGAGGGGAGAGACGTGGGCATTCCAGCATCGAAGTAAGGCATGGGCATGCCTAAGCAAGGACAAGCATAAATAGCATGCTGTGGCAAGGGACAAGTACCGAGGGCATGGGCGACACACAATACATCGGGTAAGGCGTGGATAAGCTGGGGAAGAGCAAGGAATGCACAGGGTAAGGCAGATCCAGTGTGTAGCATGGCATATCGGGGAACAATCAAAGCATGCCTCCACAGGGCGTGCCATCAGATGACATGTCACACGTGACTTCCCCATGTATGGAGCACGCAGGTAGAAGCACGTTTGAACCATACGGGTCAGACCTGTAGTAGCTTATTTTGCATCTCGGACTCATGCTTCATCTTCAACAATTATACGACCACTCGACCTTATCAACATAACATGTGGTACTATTAAAGACATGTTACAGTTACAGAGTTCTAGTCATCACTTTCGACCTTTACATCAACCGTTCGAGTTAAGAAAATGCACCGTCATTAATGGAGCCATTACAAAATAGCAAAGATTAGAATGTTACACAATAAAATCAAAGATTATCAAATACATATTGTTACGTCCATCATTAAGGATAATAATGGTCGTCAAACAGTCATATTATAAGACCTATAAATAGGACTAGAGAATTTGAGATGAAGGACGGAGGAATGCTCACTAAAAACTCTATTCTATATTACTTAGAACATCTCTTGTAATATCTAACAGCTATCAATAAACTTCCCTCTTTCTAAATCATCAGGAGAGGTCATAGTTTTAAATCAATTTAAAGGTTTTCTACGCTAAACTTTGTGATTCCATTCGCTTATTACTCATCTAGACGCTCTGAATATCCTTGGTGTAAAGCCTAAGTTTGAGATAAGAAATTAAGCGCCAATTTCTCCAAAAGAAGGAAATGCCGTACTAGCAGAGTTACAGGTCAATCTCAACTCCAAAACTGAAAGGCGAGCCAATCTGGAACAACAACTAGCAGGCGTCCAAGACGCATTGAAGGTTCTGCAAAGTTAACTGGTCGCAACCCATAAGAACAAAGGCGTGATGCCAGCTATTTCACGGGTTTCCGTTCTCGACAGGATAAGACCTCACGTGAATAATCTAGGAGGTGAAGTTCGATCTAAGCATAAGTAACATGAGGGCGAGCCCATTCTGATGCAGGAAGTCCACCAAGAAGTTGATGGCGATCTCACTGGAGTCAGACAAGAAGAGCTACCCAAAAGAAAGGTTTAAATTCTGACTCTCAGGCGACTCAGTGAAGGAAGTGGCGATCACATTCCTCATGAAGGACGAGTCCTACGACCAACCACCATAGCTCATCAGTACGTAACTCAGGAACATGTTAACAAATATATCAAAGAATTGTTTGATGCTCAAATTTAGACCACTAAAGGAATCCACAACATATTACAGAAGAGCCCGATCGTACAGGAGCTACTGGATGGCGAAGTTCCCACTGGCTTCTACACTCCAAAAATCTGAAAATACAAGGGGACTAATCCAGTGGAACATGTTCAAGAATTCCAAGACATTTTAGGCTTATATTCTATATCAAACCACATTCAATGCTGGCTTTTTCCTAGAATTTTATAAGGTGAACCTTTGCGATGATTCCACACCATACCAGAAGGGTCCATTACAATTTTTCAAGCAGTTGAGGGAACTCTTCGCCAAGAATTACTCGTACAATAGAGACAAGGAGGAGAATCTATCTTTTTTATTCATCCTTAAGCAAGTACTAGGAGGGAAGCTTGAGACATTCACTAAGACGTTCCTAAAGTTGGCTCGAAAGGTGGATCGACTTGATCAGAATATTATTATTTCAGCCTTCACCAATGCTTTACTTGTGGATGGAAGGGCGAAGGGGTACCTCGTTCTAAATAAACCCACGACTTTAAAGGACGTGATTGAAAAAGTTAACAGGTATATCGATCTTAAAAGAATGGTGTCCGACAGACAAAAACTAAAAAATTAACATCGACAGCTAAAGATCAATCCACTGGCCAAGATTTCTATCCTGCTGCTGATCATGGAGGAGATAGGAAACGAACAAAATCTAATGAAGATCGACCTTAAAAAGGTAGTAATATGCCAAAACCCTGTCTTCCCAAGATGACTGTTACCATAGCCAACATTTATCCAATACTTCAAAAGGATACATTTTTTTGTAATGCACAGTAACTCCAACCCATTGAGAACAAACCATATTGCATTCACCACAAAGTTCGACATCATAAGACGGAGCATTGCTTTGCTTTACAACGACTGTTGAAGTATACTTTATGGATGGACAAATGCATGAATACATCGTGGACGTTGAAAGCTACAAGAACGGAAGTTACAGACTTCCCAAAAGGTCGAAGAAATGGCAAAGGAGAAGCATTTATGCCATATCTCCCTCAGCCATTTCATTGAGACTCATACCATTAACAAATCGAACAGGTGCAAAAGACGACATATTGGCCAATGTCACGACTTTGTCCATGGACAATAAAGAAGCTCAGTTACTCCCCGTATCTAGTTCCCAAGATACAGGGATTTCATTTGGCGATTGTGATGTTCGTCACGTCAACTTTCCTCACCATGATGCATTGGCGATCATGTTGAAAATGAGAAATGTCCTACTACTAACAATGATGGTAGATATTGATAGTAGCTACTTTTTCAAAGCACGAATGATCAGATGGGGCTGGCCGACAAAGTATAGCCCAATGACATTAATATCTGTGGATTCAACGGTTCTAGAGAAGAATGTGTAGGAAAGATCATACTTCCTATTACGGACCAGCAATAGTTGACGTTGTATTATATGTTATCAATGCAAAATCCCATTATTTGGGGATAATAGGATGATGTTGGCTTCATAATATGTTAGTTAATTTGTCGCCCTACTATTTGGCGCTGTGATTCAAATGGAATGGCGGCATTTACGAAATCAAAGGTAGTCAGAAACTTGATCGAGCTTATGAAAATACTGTCACCATCGTACCAGAACCATCGATACCACAGCTCGCATAGCAATTATAGAAAACAACAGGGAACATTACAGTAAACTTTACAGTGAACTCCATAGAAAACTACCTGCCAAGTATAGAAGATCACAAAGTACGTTAAAATCAGTGGGGATAAACGAGGAACATTCATTGGAACTCTTCTACCTATAGCAGAACGATATGTTATTAGTCAGTTTCTTAAAGACAACAGTGATGTATTCACTTAGACATTTCATGAAATGTCGGGCATCGATCCCAATCTAGCTTGCCATAAGCTTAATTTGAAAGATAAAATAGAAGCCATTAAATAAAAATAGAAAACTTTAGGAACAAAACTCTGAGAAGAAGTTAACAAAGAGAACGATAAGCTTAATGAAGTTACTTTTATCCGAAAAGCCAACTATTCATAATGGATCTCGAACATTGTAGCAGCAGTGAAGAAAAATGGCAAGATCAGAGTATGCGTAGATTTCATGGATCTCAGCAAATATACTCCGAATGATAGTTTTTCACTTCCTATCATAAACCATCTGCTCGATACTACTGCAGGACATGAATTTCTATCTATGATGGATGCCGCATCAGGGTACAATCAGATACCTCTGCTACCCGACGATCAAGAGAAAACATATTTTATTACAAAGCATGGCCTGTATTGCTATAGGGTAATATCTTTCTGTCTCAAGAATGTTGAAGCCACTTATCAAAGGTTGATGACACAGATGTTAAAAGACCATCTTGGAAAGACGATAGAAGTATACATTGATGGTATGTTGTGTAAAAGTCTCAAGAAGGAGAATCATATCGCAGATTTACACATAACTTTTAAAACTCTCTGTTTCTATAAAATGAGATTCAATCCTGACAAGTGCCAGTTTGGGGACCAGTTAGGAAAATTCTTGGGACATTTGATTAGCAAGAAAGTCATAGAGGCCGATCCAGATCATATTCGTGCAATGATATATGTTATCTATGCCATCTCCAAAAACTAAGAAAGAGGTCCAGAAGCTAGCAGGCAAGATAGCAGTAATAAATTATTTTGTCCCCAAGTCTTCAGATCGGTGTTGATGGTTATTTGACCTACTGCGTAAAGGGATACAAAAAAGAAACCTTAAAAAGATCCTGAGATCGAGTGGACTCCAGAATGTGAAGCAACTTTTTAGAAACTCAAAAATTATTTGGGGAAACCACCAGTGATGATTACACCTAAGGAGGGAGAAGAGCTCACCATATATCTTGCCGTTACCAACAAATCATTGAGTTTTGTCCTCATTCAACTTGATGAGAAGATGGAGAAATATGTATACTTCATCAGCAAAACTTTTACTCCAGCAGAATCCCGGTATACCAAGATCAAGATACTACTGTTAGCTCTCATTTACACATCACAGAAGTTAAAATAGTATTTCCAAGCTCACTCAGTTCGAGTAATGATAAATTATCTTTTGTGTAAAATCTTATCCAAGCGAGAGAAATCCAGAAAAATATAGCAATGGTCGGAAACTCTTGGCGAGCATGACTTACGTTTTGAACCACAACATTCTAAAAAAGCTTAAGCAGTAACAAATTTTCTTGCAGACTTCCCAGTAGAAGATCCTGACTGACAAGAAGATAATACATAAATCAATGAAGAAAAGTCAGACTAGATATCTCAAAAGGTTTGGCATCTTCTAATTGATGGTTTTGTCAGACCTACGGGGTTAAGCATCGGCATCGTCCTTATTACACCTTCCAATTATATAATTTAAAAGGAAATCAGACTCAACTTCGAAGCTACCAATAATAAGACCGAATATGAGGCATTAATTCACGGTCTAGATATGGCTCTAGAGATTGGAGTTTCTAAGTTATCTGCGTACACGGACTCTTTACTTATCGTAAACCATTATACAAAGAAGTTTTAAAAAAATAGAAAAATCATTGATTACACCGCAGCAGTATCCGACAGAATGAGCAGGTTCAAGAATGTTAGAATTAAACATTTACCTCGTGGAGAAAACATAAATTTTGATTCCCATGCCTATCTAGCGGGAGTGCTCGGAACAGAAGCTCGATATTTAAAGATCAAAGTGATTTCCACCCCCAACATTAACATCATAAGCTCAAATTTTGTTAATACTGGGGGCTTTGTAGAGGATGAGGACGATTGACGGCGACCTTTTCTCACATATATTAAACCCGCAAACAAGTTTGATGGCGAACTCCCCAAAGATCTTATAAAAAGAATACATATGCTTGATAATACTAAGCGATACGTCGTAGTCGATAACTTCCTTTATAAAATATCAGTCACAGGACCCTATCTCGAATGTTTATCGAATAAAGATGATCAAAATTTTATGTATGAACTTTATGAAGGCACTTGTACGTCTTATGCAGCAGGACGATCTTTAGCCAATCAAGCTCTTACTCAAGAAGTCTTTTGGCCTAAAATGAAAGCTCAAGCCATCGAATATACAAGCAAGTATGATGCCTGCCAAAAACATGGACCCTAAATTTGAGTTCCAGCCTTGAAACTCTATTCTAACAACGTTGTTTGGCCATTCAAAAGATGGGCCCTCAACCTCGTAGGAGAGTTCCCTACTGCACCGGGCAAAAAGAAGCACCTCGTAGAAGTAATAGATTACTTCACCAAATGGGTGGAAGCAACTCCTTTGTGTCGCACACGTGAAGGCGAAGTCATCAAGTTTATTTAGGAAACCATCATAATACGCTTTGGTTACCCTCATCTCATCAGAATCGACAATAAACCTTAGTTTGTTGGTTCCAAGGAAGTTAAGTTCCTCAATTAGAATAACATAATTCACTCTTCATCCAATCCATACTACACACAAGGAAATGGTCAGGCTGAAATCACCAATCGAACTATCATCGATGGCATCAAAAAGCGGTTGACATAGAAGAAGGGTAATTGGGTACAATAATTACCACATGTGTTAGGGGCATATCGCACAATGCCTCAGGTATCGACTGGATACATGCCGCTCCTGCTGGCATACAGTACTGAGGCAATAATCCCCACTCAATTTTATCACCCATTACACAACCATATCATAACAACCAGAAAAAATGAATTCCAGTTGGTATGTAACATGAATTGGATCAAGGAAACTAGAGACAGAACAATCATGAACTTGGGAATATATCACCAGGCTTTAGCCATATCTTATAACAAACGAGTTCATCATAGAGAGTTCGATATTAAAGATCTAGTTCTCCAAGAAGTCCTCAAGCACAGAAAAGAAGTCAATGCTGGAAAACTCGACGAAAATTAGGAAGATCTTTTTATCATTGTTATAAAAAATGGACTTGGTTCTTATGACCTTGCCACCAAACATGGGGAACGAGTGCCTAATCCTTCGAACACAAGGAAATTGAAGCTATATCAAAGATAATAATCTATCACAGTGTACTTTTCTAATAAATCAATCATCTTGTACATAGGTCTTACATCAATGAAATACTTATGTTTGATCGCCCTACATCAGAGTACTTTTTACTATTTCATACAGTACTCCATCTAACACTCTTTGTACGTCAATCTTACAACAATGAAATACTTGTGTTTGATTACCCTACATTATAGTACTTTTCTAATATATTATGCAAGTACTTCTATATGCATATTATATGTCGAAACATCACAGATTACCAGTGGGTTCACCGCATTATAATACATTACAGATCGTTTGTTGTTTCAGCCAAATTGATCTTCTATTATATTATAGATTATTTGTTGTTTCAGCCAAATTAATCTTCAATTATATTATAGATTGTTTATAGCTTCAGGCAAATTGATCTTCTATTTTATAGATTGTTTGTTGTTTTAGCCAAACTGATCTTCTATTTTTCATTTTACAGATCGTTTGTTGCTTCAGCCAAACCAATCTTCTATTTTACAGATAGTTTGTTACTTCAGCCAAACCAATCTTCTATTCTATAGATCGCTTAAAGCTTCAGCCAAACCAATCTTCTATTTTATAGATCGTTTGTTGCTTCTGTCAAACCGATCTTCTATTTTACATTTTACAGATCGTTTGTTACTTCAGCCAAACCGATCTTCTATTATATTAAACGCTTGTTACTTCAGTCAAACCACCTCTTTATTATACGACAGAACAGCTAGTATCTCTACAAAACGACTACCAGGCTTATATATCACAATTGATTCATCACAAAGTTAGTACAACTCTGTACAGATCATTACTTTTGTTAACAGTCCCACCTTGTTATACTTTATTTATTATATTTTCATTGGTATAGTACGAATAATCCCTTCTAACAGTCATAATGTCTCATTAGTCACTCGAGCTATTACTCGAACTATCACTTGAGCTATCAGGCCAAACAACACTATGCAAACTTTCCCCACGAGATCTCAGACGCATGAACTCTGACATCCTCCCAGTCATAATTTTTTTTCCTTCTTTAGCCTTACTCTTTGTAAGAACACCAATTTTTGCCATCATGGGATCTAGGTACTCAGATTGTATCAACCGCATCTCACATTGCACACCATCAACAATTAGCTTTTCATATACAGTTTTACTTTCTGCCTCCAATTTGTTAAACTCAGAAATAAATAAGGAGAGTACTGCCGTCAACTATCTCTCATGTACATCACCAACCTCACATTTCACTTTATCTGGAGGAACAAACTCGGACAGCTTTCCTTTAGCCTCCTTCAGCATAGTTTCCAAATTTCTGCAGCGTTCTTCCAACGCTCATTTTTCACACAACATCGCATCATTACAACCTTCCATTATCGACATAAACTCATTCATATTTGCCACCAAGCCTGTTGATTCGTCTATACGAACTTATTGCACTTCATCTCTAACACTTATGCTTCAAGACTTATTTTAGCTTTGAAAAGATCCACCTCCAATTTGGTCTTTGCATCACGCAGTTTCCCATTTTCTGATTTATACTCCAAAACGTCTAACCTCAACGTTTGAACGTTATGCTATAATGCACAAATCGTGATCCAATCCTTATTTATCGTTTTGTTTTGTTCACTATGGGCCTCTTCTATCTTTGTTAACATCATGTTCGTAACATACCACAATACTTCAAATTTACGAGCACAATTATTTACCTCTTCGATAGCTGCTCGCATACCAACTCTCTTCGCTTTGAGCATGTTTTTATAAAATTGCAAGTCTTTTACAGTATTTTCTTCCCTCTCTAACACCACCAACAACTCTATAATTTGAGTTTGCGCAGATGTCAACTCCGCCCCGTGTAACTTCTTTTAATCCCTCCATCTTTATCAGTTTAATGACTAGCTCAGCCTCTTTATCTTCCAGTTATTCAGTCAAATGAGCAACTGTACTTCGTTCCTCTACTATTATCACCTCCATCTTCTCTTTTAAATCAGTAATATTTTTTATTATTTCATGTTGGAGATTCAGATCAACATTCAGTTTTTCATTTGAAGCCCGTAATTCTTCACACTATTTCTTAACCTCTGCCAGTTCACCCTACAGTAACAATCAACATTCACATAACTACTAATTTACATATTCCAATAAATTACATATCACAGTGCACAAAAGTTTACCCAAGAACATAATATTTGAGTAATATCGATACGTTGATCTATCTATATGGCCATCACAAGGAATAAATTTTATTCAACATCAAAAACAGTTTACAAAGATCTAATGCAAATACAAGTTCGGTAAGTAACTGAACTAATCTACTTTCATTTTTTCAAGCTAAGAGAGGATTACCCCTCGTTTCTCGTACTCTTTGAGTTTCTACTTGAACATCTATAGGAGCTACAAAGGTCACCACCTCTTGTTGGCGTTACTTTCGCTGTGACCGTGGTATCAGGCACTCAACCTCCTCATCGTCCTCTTCTGAGATATTTTCTCTCGATTTAGGAATGGGTTTTTCAACAACCTTTTCCTCCTCATCTTTTGTAAACCACATATTTTCCATTTTTGCGTTCTCTACATCAAAATCCTTCCCACAATCCATTACAAACTTTCTGAATTCATTTTCTACCCTCGCCATCTCCCCTCCATAAAAATCAATGACACTATCTATATGACGCTCGTGCTCTGTTCGAGCTGCAGTTTTTGCTCGTGACGGATACAGGATGCTCCTTCAACTACATATGTGCCCTGTGCAGACACTTACGCATTTCTTTTTGCAATACACCTAAAGCCTTCACATCACCTTTTACCTTCTTCCGAACGGTTACTTCTTTTGACAATTGCGCCGCTAAAGACATTTTTTGCTCCATATGTTGCGACGATACATCTTGCAACTCCTTTAATTCAGCCTCTAACTTCTGTTGAACCTCTATTTGCTCTTTCCTTATCCTAAAAAACATAATCCTCATTGTCCTTTGGTCCTACATAAAGCCAAAAACATTAGGTAAAGGTCCAACATCACCCCATATAATGGATACCCCAACTCGTGCTGAACATTTTTTCGAATCTATACTATAACGATTACGTGCTTCTTGAGCTAGAAACATTACTCGAGCTGGTTTAGGTACTCGAGCTAGAAACATTACTCTATATAAGCTTCTTTTAAACCTCGTTTACTAACAACTTCAGCCTCAAAATATAATGTCAAAGCTATCAACAGACTTTGACACCTAGCCTTATCACTCGAGTCATTAAAGCAGGTCAACTTTTTCAGTTTTTGAACTAACACCCCCCCATTTCTCTTCCTTTCTTGACAACTCATCCCTTTCTATTTTTATCTTAGCATATCTACACTGGAGGTCATATAATTCTTTAAAGTTTTTCTCCGAGTTAGATTTAAACTGCCTTCTCTCATACTTAATTTTATTTAATACCTATTGAGCACGAGCCACCGAATCCCTCACTCTACTCAATGATCTTTCCATATTGGAATTAGTTTTTCTCAATCGATCTACCTCCTATACAGATTACAAATATCTTCTTATCATACAAACATTCAAGGAGAGCATATTAAAAAGTGTCGATCAAACTTAACAGTTTACGACCATGCAAAGTACAATCCCATCAAAGTCAAATGAATAGAATAATTCGACACAGAATACCACAGAGTGATTAAAAATTCTTGTTGATTTATATATCAGATGAAGGATCCAATATCTTGTCAGTAGCTAGAACTAGTTCATTGGGTGAAGTAGATACATTGGCTGGACCAGCAGCATCAGCCACCACTTCGTCATCTACATCTGAAGGAAAGACTATTTTATCATATTAACCAGTTCGGCCCAGCTCTACATCAGCAACAGTCAACCCAAAACTATAAAAAGATTGGACAAAGTAATTTCTTTCCACCCGCAATGTCTCGCATGATCGTGACATAACATCATCATGCTCCGACAGTAATGTATACCGTTCTTCAACAGCCTTTGTATCTTCAACCCTCTTCTTTTTCTCTATCTCGAGCTCAGCTTCGAGCTCCCTCATCCGAGTCGATTCCAACCTCAGAGTCGGATCTCTGAACTCCTAGCTCATCTTCTCAATAAACTTTGTCGCCCTCTTCATCAACATCGAGGGATGCCAATACAAAAACACAAGTTCAAAACAGTAGATCATATTCCAAATACATTATATCAAAGATTTTAATGCATACCACAAAAGTATATTCTTGGAACACATCATCGAGCTGCTGCGGATTAGTCGCCGCCATCGTACAATATTGTTGCTCTAGCTCTCTCATCTTGGCCGCAGCCTTGGCATTTGTACGAGCACTACCCTCATCTTTATGCTATTTAATTTTCAACAAACTCTTCTCCGCCTCCGAATGAGTAACTTCACTCACTTCCTGCCCCTCCACCACATCTCCAGCAGCAGGCTTAACGATTTCTTTATCTGGGATCACCACCAAAGTAGCAGGCAGAGTTTTCAGAGCTATTTATCTAGACCTCTTAGTAGTCTGTTTCACGTTCATATTTTCCGGTGTAGGCAGAGGAAGACTAGTGACATCATCAACAAACAAACAGGCCTTCTTCTCAGCCATAACTCGATTCTCATGAGCTCGCTGAACTTTGGGCACTATGGAATCTACCCTCTTATCCCTCCGGATACCTAAATCACCAAGTACTTGCTTTAACTCAACTTGTGCATGAGCTATGCAGTTGAACAAACTGGTATTATCAAGCGCCGATGTAGGATTGGGACCTGACACACAAGAAACATGGTAATGTTTAACAGCTCGAAGACATGTTGATAGTTGGTCGAAGTGACAAATGTTACTTACGTAGATTATAATATTTATGGTTCAGGTCGAGTGCTGGTTCATCTAGAACCTGCATACAGTTGTCCCGTACCCATACAAGGTTGTCATTCCAAGGTCTACTCGCAGATTTAAAGTTAAAAATTTTCGGCCTAGACGAGTCACTATACAGGTAACCACTATTACGACCTTTAACGAACTTCTATTTATAAAATTTTAGGATGTCAGCTGCTTCGAACTGCTTGGCAGTCCCTTCCCTTCCCCATTTCTCATTCAAGGCCTCGCATACCCTCATCATTTCATACATATTCACATTCAGTTGGGCAGGGCAGCACTGTAATACATTCATAACCCCTTTCTGAAAGTAGGTCAGAGAAATTTTAAGGCCATAAACGACCTGATTCAGATAACACAAAAGCCTATCATTTGGGTCTGCCAACCCAATACTATTATAGTATAATATTTCAACATCCTCACTAATCCCTTTCTCTATTTTCCACTTATCCAAACAGGAGACTTGATAGTATACCGCCTCCTCCCTTTTTCCAGGGACATATGGCCCTAAACCAGCGACCTTGGTCCATCATATAGTTTCTCCATTCTCCTTGTAATTTCTTTTTATGTTTCAAAAATTCATTTCCTACATCTACTCCCTCGGGATATATGACAAACATTTTATTTTTCTCTTTTGTATCCTCTTTCTCTATAAGTTACTCAACTTTACTTGATTCCCCAACCTCTATACCTACAGTAATGTTTATCTTATCTACAGTCTCTTCCATTATATTACAATTGTCCTCCCTCCCTAATAATGATATTTCCTTTGAACTTGATGCTACTACAAATTTACTCATGGGATTTATAGGTTTTGAATGTATACTAGACCAACAGATACACATAATATTTTATCATTATCTCTACGTTATATGCTACACCCTACACACAGTAAAAACAACCCCACCCATGTTTTTACCCAGTCAACACGTTTAATTTTTAATTTTCTAAAACAGCAGACAATCATTTCAATTTTCCCTCTTCTTCTCCAAAAAAATATTTTTCCACTCTACAACATATTCATATACCCAAAGTTTATGTGCTGCAGAACATTACAGGCAATTACTAAAAATCTTAAAGCCTTACATTCTCAACTTTGTTCTCCCTAAATCATAAGTGAGGAACATACAACATCATATACACATTACATAATATATAAACAAAATAGAAGCATCTATCACTAACCTGTACTCAAAAAACTGCAATCTTCCGCTTTACCCGAATGTTTCACAGAGATTGACCACTCCTGTCGTTTATCCAACAATTTTTTTTTCACAGATGCAGCCTCCCTAACAAATCACACTCATAACTCAAACGTCTCTTTTCTACGGAGATATGGGTTACATAACTTTTTTCTTTCTCTATAACTGAAGATAATTTATAAGGGAGAGAGTTACGAGCTTTTATACTCTCCCTCGATTTACGAAATGATGGCTCCTTCTGACACATGTCAGTCACCCCTACTGTCTCTACAGGCACGTCCTTTTGTCTCGCAGCATCATCATGACTTTTGTGATAACGTCTACTGTCATCACGTTTGCCTCTATTGTCTGCCATTAAATAAATGTGCCCCTCTTTCCCAAAGAAGTATACACGACCAATCACCTTACTTTTATACTATACCAAGGTCGTATGACATTCCTAAAATAACTCAATATTCAAAATTAGAAACTATCTACACAGTTGTTAAAATTACACAGTTGTCATCCACAATATCTGCCACACAAACAGTGAAACTTAACACTTTATTCTTATTTATTTCAGTTTACAACATCAACATGCCTCGTTCTACATTTAACAGAGTACCAAAATAGATTACTGAAAATAGATTACTTATTCATTTTCGAGCTCTCACAGTTCAAAATTATAGTCACATATAGTTACATTTAAAATAGCCTGGATGATTCACCACACCACATGGTATTATCTCCCATCCTGCTGCTCTCTCATCTTCTTCAGCGAGTTTATCCCGTGCGATCTCACAAACAACTTCTTCTCATAAAGTTGTATTCAACAGTAACTCATGAAATACATCACACAAGAAAAATCAACCAACCTCTGCACGCTTACCTTCATCATCTAAACCATATAATTTTAACGACCACTTGGGTAACACAGAATCATAAGGCAAATGATGAAAGTATCATTCACGAAGTTCAGCGACCTTGATATGGAACCTACCTTATACTGCATGACGCACACGCTGGGAGCGCGTCCTCACCATGGTTGCCCACTCTACCTTAACAACAAAATTATCTCTGACAGAAGATATAACAACCAAAGATCACTACTTTATATAGACAAAATGAAGATCTCTAAAAATCTAAGTCGCCCTACAAATTTTGATGAAAGATATATTGTATGAACTTTTAGAAACACAAATATTAGCAGAAGCCATAAAATATTGTGACAGATCATACTTTCCATGTTATGCCATATTTCCTAAGATTTTATGTATACAGATATGAAGATCGCAACATACAAATCAAGCATGTCCAGCAGTAACACCTATAGATAAATATCATTTACTTCCATACGACCAGACATTTTCCAGTCAGTTCGAATCAATAGCTCGCATATATACACATACCCTTACAACCACCCAATCATCTTAACCAATTGTTTACTTACTCTCTCCACACGACCTCTTTACATTTTTGAACTCTTCTATTTTTTCAAACCTCAACATTCACTATCCTTTACAGATATACACACTGATATCCTTACAGTTCGATTTATCCTGTAATACCCCATGACAAACTAATGTTCTTTATACCTACATATTTACAGACTTCCATTTTGAAATAGAAAGCTACATATATAAGTTGAAAAGATCAAGACACGGCATCAAAATGACAGAACGGGGATATTTTATTAGTTTGAAAATTTCTTACAGATAACAAATGTTCCAGAAAATTCACATATTACTTTATAAACTATATCAAATTACAATTCGAAATACATCTCAGCAGCTATCGAGGAAGAAGATGTAAAATTAAAGCAACTTCCAAACTCTGATCCCCTGTAGGAATGGGCCAGGAAATAGTGGAACTGGAAATCACCAAAGAATTACTGCACTAGAAAAAAGATCTTCTTCAGGGCCAATATCAATGGTCCTTGGATGAAAAAACTTCTCCACCACCGTCTCTTCCACCATAACCCCCACCCCCCAGTGACAAAGAAGGAAGAAGGGCCATATTTCTTAAACATGACCCACTCACTAGCAAGGTACCGATGAGACTCCCTCGAACGAATGCCTGCCGCTTCATCTTCAGTTATAACAACTTCCTCCGCCAGCAGCCGCAGCCCGTTTCGACGCTCCACCTCTGATGTCAACCGATAGTAAAAACGTACCATCTAGAAATGGTTGTCATCTGCCTCCAAAACCTCCTCATAGGACATTCCGTAAAAGGTAGGGGACACCGGAATTGGCGTCGCCAAGTTCAAAGGTTGATGACCAAACTATCTGACACAGAATTCTTCCCATCTTCCTTCGAATCCTACATTCCCGAGACTGTTGCCTTGCCATCACCATGTTCTCAACACTCTGAAAATTTTAAATTACAGCAAGACAGTTAACGTAAGAAAGATACAGAAGAAAATTCAAGAGGAATACTGGGCTCATCACACACCAATAAGAGTGTTCTTTATACTATGGTCCGCACTAAAACTGACTCTCCAAATTCCCAACATCAGGAGGATTTCCAATGCAGCAAAATTGACTAGAACCATTGGTTCAAGAAAATCTAAAAGCCACAAACAGATATTCATGAAGATGTTTTGGAAATGATTCCCCAGTATTAACTGCAGTATTAAATAAAGCTTCTCAACCAACACCACTCGCCAACAATGTTTCTCGTATTATTGGCTGAGAGGGGGCGGTTGTAGTGGCTTATTTCGTATCTCAGACTTATGCTTCATCTTCGACCATCATAAGACCACTCGACTTTATCAACATAACATGTGGCACTATTAAAGACATATTACAGTTATAGAGTTATAGTCATCACTTTCGACCTCTACATCAAATGTTTGAGTTAAGCAAACGTACCGTCATCAATGAAGTCGTTACAAAATAGCAAAGATCAGAACGTCACACAATCAAATCAAAGATTATCAAATACATATTGTAGCATCCATCATTAAGGATAATAATGGTCGCCAAACGGTTATATTATAAGACCTATAAATAGGACCATAGAATCCGAGATGAAGGACGGAGGAATGCTCACTAAAAAAATTATTCTAAAATACTTAGAGCATCTCTTGTAATATTTAGCAGTTATCAATAAACTTCTCTCTTTCTAAATCCTCAGGAGAGGTCGAGGTTTTTAACCAATTTAAAGGTTTTTCACGCTAAATTTTGTGCTAGCATTCGTTTTTATTACTCATCTAAACGCTCTGAATATCCTTGGTGTAAAGGCTAAGTTATATATACAAAATAGGCTATTACAAGACCCGTCTTCTCCACTTGTACCCTACGATAACAATAGAGAGGCATGGGTAAAGAGAGACGCCGAATAGAACTGCATACCCCAGGACAACAACGCCGGTGGATGCTACCACTCCAACCATGCTACCGGTTAGAGAAGTGGTGTCACCACCGACAACAACTTGGCCGATAGCTCCGTCGATTATGGTGGTCACCATCACACCGTCAACAATGCCTCCGGTCGACAGCACCACCCAAATACCATCGACGGCAACCCATAACTGGGGCATACCCACGACAACTCCAGTAATAGTTGCAGTCCAGGGGACCGCAACTAATAGGAGGATTTTCTCTCCTAACCAACAACGAGATGCAGGAAATAACAACGAAAAGAACGGTTATGGGTACAGTGGGAACACTAGTGGAGATTAGAGGAATGGAGAGCATAACTTGGGAGAGCATAACTTAAGGGAGCATAACTTGGGAGAGAAAATGTCAGTAGGAGCACCACCTTATGTACCTCCGTGACTACAAAGACCACCTACGCCTCCACAAGGACCTTACTATTTAGGACAGAGTAATCTGCAGAGATAGTGGACTAGTGGGAATGGGGTTACTGGTGATTATAGGCAATGAGATGATTATGACTAGAGGGGATCCGGAGACATGTACGGTTTCCATGACAGGAGGGGTCAGGGCCACAGTAATGTTCTAAATATCTTCGGAACACGTTTTCACATGGATAATTATCTGCCAAATCCAGGTAATGGGACTACTAGGCACGGATAACAACCATAATATGGTACTCAGGGGTATGGCAACCAGGGCAACCTAGAGAATCAGGTCGCGAATGTCATTACTCTTGCGTTCTAGAATCTAAACTCTGACGTGAAGATTAACGTGCCAGACTTTGATGGGAAATTAGATGTAGATGGCTTTATAGATTGGCTTAATAGAGATGATAAGATACTTGCATTCAAGAAGTGCACTGGACAGAGGGAGATGACGCTGGTCGAGACAAAGTTGACAGAATACGCATTAAATTGGTGGAAAAACATTCAGCAACTACATGTATTAAGCGATTATAATTGCACCACTAATTGGGAGATTATGAGGGGCAAGATGATGACTTATTTTATTCCTAACACTTACGAGGAGGGGAGTTTAACTAAGCTCGAAACCCTACGTCGTGTTTGGAGTCAGTATGTGGATGATTACTCTAATGGCTTTTATATATTGTGGTCCAATGTCGCCTTATCAGAGTCAGAGGCACAACAGCTTAGTCGCTTTAATTTAGGTCTTACAAAGTGTATTTAGAATGAGATGATCTTATTTTCTTCACAGTCCTTATCCGAGATAGTAGAGATGACATATAGGGTCTAAGCTAAAACCATCAGGTTATTCGTCATTTACAGCTCCAGCTACAGTGGCGACGACACCTACTTTTACAGCACCAATAGTTGGGGGTAAACCAGCAGGGACTGTCAATACAACCATTTGTTACAACTGCAGGAAGACAAGACATATGAGAAGTGAATATCCTAGTCTACGAAAAGCAATGACACTTATTTCTCAGCAACTACATAATCACGTACACAAAGCACTTGAGCAGTTACGTACGTAGTCCAAAGTATGTGGACGCGAAGGTGATAACGGTCAAAATTCGGTGTTTCGTAAGGGTAGAAATTGTGTGTCATTCACTTCTGAACGGAACTAGAATTTTTTTTTGTCTTGTGATTCAAAGATGTAAAATACTTATTCTAACGAAGTAAAATATCGAGTTTTAGATAATAATTAAAAACTTGGGCAAGAATCCACCTCAATTATACCAAATATATAAACTAACAATAGTTTACCCATAATGAAAATAATGGTTTATGACCTCAAGTCAAGTTGGTTAATCTTTTATCATGATGATTCATTTTAAACTACATAAAATACATGACTTACAAGTATGAAAATACGAAATGTGAAAGCATGCAAATGTTAACTGCAAACCGTGAATCTCTTAAAGGTCGGGCATTTAGTGTGAATAAAATGAAACTTTAGGATAAACGATTGAACTATATTATTAATCACCAAACTTGTTATATATCTCTTGGACATAGACTAATAATATAATATAACAATATAGAGATAAACCTTTATAATAAAAGCTTATTTGGGTTAACACATGCAGGTCTACATATTTAGTATATTTTTGTCTTCATCTCCCCCTAGAAGAGAGATTTAGCTAGTCATAAAGAATAAAACAAAACAACAAAGTAAAGAAGAATACATGATAAACAAGCAAGAAAACTAAAAAACTTTATTAGATGATAATAAGACATACAAAATTCTTCAAATGCTCAAAACCTTACTCCAACAAAGGCTCTATTCTCTTACTCTATTACAATAATTATTTTAAGTTTAGATGATTTTTATGAGCTCACCACCTTTCCTTTTATAAATGAAGGAGAGGTTTCTTACATTAAATATGAGATTGTAAATTAAGCCATGAATGTACATAACAAATGTAATCTCCAAGAGTTATCTTCTAAAATGTAACATCCCATGTGGGACCATGTGCTTAACAACTCTACATCTTTCTCCAGCAGTTCATCTTTTGAGTTATACATTCCGGTATTTACACATATTTTGTAAATGAGCTCCATGTGACCTGAAATGCAAAAATTGGTTTTATAAGTCATGTTTAATAATAAAATTAAGGATAATAAACATTAAGTCATAGAGGAAAAGTGATCATTTTACATGCCTATCAGAAGGTGACAACAATTGATCTTCCTTTTCTTTGAATTCGTGGACTAAAAATAGGATTACTCTAGTAGTTTCATTTTTAATTGAGATTGTAGAGAGAGGTGAAGATCTCCTATATATAGGAGATCCTAGGGTAGTAGAAATGTGGTTGTTGAGTTTAAAGAGAAAGAGAATAACCCCAGAGAAAGAGAGCCAGTATTAGTAGCTATTTTTTCAATAAAGAGATCGCATTTCGTTGAAGTTACTTACGTAGTTTTTAACAATTACAATCAGTTTCATATTTGTTGTAAAGCAATATTCTAAATCAGTTATTAAAGCTGTAGATACTATTTGAAATTGAAAAACTATGGCAATTGTTGAAGTGATGTCAATTAAAGAGTTTCTATAAATTGAAATATGTATAGATAATAAGTACCACACCAAAGTTGGTGTGTGCTACTAATGATTTTATTTCGTATACAAATGTTATTAAAATTTCAAAGCCTAGTATTTTGTTTATATAATACTGAATATCAATTTAAGTAACTTATTTAGGTTTGTTCTAACAGTCCATTGGTAAATAAACTTGCAGTTACTGAAAACTGAAAAGCATGCCTAGAACAATCAGCATTGGTTTTTTTTTAGTTTGGCATATTCGTTCCATGATGCTATGTACGCCAATGCGAGAATTTATGTAGTCAAAGGCATCTCTAGGTGTGCAACTAAACTGGCCGCCCTATTTTTTTTGTTTCACATTCTGACCCTCTAACACAGCTTTGGAGGCTCATTTAACATTTCTACATCATTCTTGGTCTGAATCATCAACTCATTTCCTCATTTCCCCCCTTACATACCTCTACTTAACGAATCGTTTCCTCTTATCATTTAACTGAGAACTAGATAAACTACTTATATACTCCTTGTAAAAATTATTTCTACTTATTTAATCATGTTTATGACTAAATAAGCTAGGTAGTCAGAGTTAGGGGCGTTTGTTTTCTTAAGCTGTTGCTTAATAATCATCAGTAATTAGCTTGATAAGCTTATTCGGAACAAATAGCAGAATTTTGAAAAAATAAAATTGCCGAAAAAGTGGAATGTCACTCCAGAGAATTGTTAATGGTTTATTAAGCAACAAGGTTGTGTTTCTCACTTCTCGCTTACCACAAAGATATTTCCGCTGATCGCTTACCGCTTAACAAGGTGATTCAGCGGCTTATCAAGTGGCAAACGGGAAAACAATCGCCCCCTTAACCTGGATATGTTAAACAAATATATGGTGAGACGAAAATGGAATTTAGACGAAGTTCAAAATATTTTCCACTACAACTAGACAAATTAGTAACAACCAGCTCCACTGTTGCTAAAACCAAAACAATTTTTCATTTATAAGTCAGATTTCACCAAACTAACTACATTTTGGTTTTTGAAGACTAGAGCCAATAGTTACTTCCTTGATGGGGATAGTCAGTAGTGAAATATTTCCACAGACCCCAGAAATGTTTAGCTTTTTATCTATGTAACATTGACAAGAACCCGCTTGCCAGTATTTGGTTTAAGTACGGGGTGTCAGACATGACAAATAAAAGAAAAGTACCTACTAACGAAATGGTATGGAAAAGAGGATTCCATACGGTTGTTAGAGTTTTAGAACAAATGAACTCTTCTATTACATATCAGCTTATAAGCCCTTTATAGCTTTAATAGAAGCATTGTCCAGGAATTCTCATCACTTCTATGTTAACATAACATCGACTCCAAACTACTCTTATGAGATTATACCGTTACGCCTCAAAGTTTGCTTTTTAATCTGATTATACGTATTTTGAATCCTAACAGGTTAGGTATTTCAAAGACAACCCTAACAGATACAAAATAATGAAACATGCACATAAGAATCACAAACAGTTAAAAGCAGCAGATAGTAATTGTGCAAAGGCGTCAGCAAGCTACAATCAACACGTACGATTATCTCCGCTCGTAAAGCATGACAAAACGTTTAATTTAATCTGATAAAATGAGTGGAATAATAAGTACATACATCCCTGTGAAAAAAGTATGTTATGACAATCAAACTGTATTCATCAATAATCGTGACATTAACACACTTTCTTATACACGCAGGAATGTACCTAAAATCATATTCATGTTCTCGTCTTTAATAACTCGGTTTGTCATTACTTATATCCGGAGATATCGTACTTGTAGAGCGTAGTTTGCTGACACTTTACACATATTTAGGAGGATATACACACTAGATTTTTAATTGTGAAGCTTAGGCAGACAGATTTCGGACATGTTACAGTTCATGTCGATTGACCAAGCTATTTGCATAAGTTTCAGGTATTTGCCCTTTTCATTTGTGTGTTTGTACTTTCGATCAATTTTGGTGGAACCATGAAAGAGTGGTATTACTTCTTCTTTTTTTGAGACTCCTATTTCCGCTGCTTTAAGCTGTTGGTGAATGGTAGATGTATGGAGAAGAAACACACACCTGCAAGTCTACCTCACTCTAACTATATTATGTAGCTTCTCAAATAGTTCTCTAGATGCTTTACTCATAGTTTAACCAAATATAAACAAATCATAACCCTTTTCCATCACCAAAGAGCTCAAATATCTTTCTCTTCATTGAAGAACATGGGTTTGATACATATTCGCATACAAGTGCTTTTTTCATCTAATCTAATAAAGGCTGCATCTTTTCTTACATCGGTTTTTGATACTTTAAAAGGGCCAAACTGCATTAGAGTTTGAGACCTAACAGTATTATGCTAATCACAAAGATCGAGCCGTTGAATACCAAGGGCAGTGATCTGTATCCGTTTAGATCCGTGACGATAGTTTGATACACATTTCTTCCTTTTTGCAAATTATCTTAAGCAAATTAATTTCATCAACTTTACACAGACTAGGGGATACACTTCTAAATCAATTTTTGACCATATAGTGGGGGAAAATATATAACCATAGAACCCAAATAATAATAATAAAAAATAAAAAATTTGGGGAAATGAAATTGAAGTTCGAGTTGAATCATATCAGTTTACGGTAACCCACTCCTCCTCGTCAAAATTACCCGCAGGCAAGCTATTCCTCTGCAACTTAGGCCTCACAACCTCCCTCGGTGGCGGAAGCGTAATCAAAACACCCGGTTGAACCACCCCCTCAACCGGCGAACCCTTCCCTTTCTCCTCGCAATTACCACCACTCATTCCTCCAGGCGATCACCAACTCGAACTATCAGGATTCTGCTGCACATTCTGACCATCACTCATCAAAGGGTACGAAAAACTACTACTCGCCTCATACTTAGTCTTTATTGGAGTAACCGAATCCCTCCGATAATCCCTTACAGGAGTTCTCATCTCCGACTTCCAATCTGAAGACAATATGTACTCCACAATGCTGGGTTCTGGCGAGAACTCCATATGGTCCCCTAGTGTGAATACCAGCGGTGGCGGAGGATCGCTACCGCCAAAATTCTCTCACTGTAACGCCAACACCGCAGCTACTTGACCTGGACTAGTAACTTCCCTCTCTGGGTAAAAATTCTCTCACCGTAAAACAGAGATTTACCTCCACTTCTAGTACTTCTCTGAACTTTACTACTACTGCTACTACCATTACTCATTCTTTCAAATTCAAACGCAGATATCTCAAATTAAGACCTACTAATCAAAATCCTTACCTCAGTACTTAAGTGAAAAAAAAACCAAATCTAAATAGTGAGGCTTTATTTCTTCTAATAGTACCTGACTTGGATTTTTTTAATAGCCCCAAACTTGGGCGCCCAGACCATTTTAAATTTTTGGCGCCCTATTTGAATTTTTGTTAAAAAAACAATTGGCGCTCCTGTTTAAAAACATAATAGGCACCCAACACTTAGCGCCCAATCGCGACTTTAAAAACTATGGTTGAGTCTTGGATTCCAAGACTCAGCCTTGCTTTTGGAGACTCAAATCCAAGGCAGTGAGGCATTGTTGGATGACAAAAATCTTAGGTGGCACCTTAGATTTTAAGGTAGTGATTCACTTTAGGAGATGCTCTTAGGGTTTTGATATTGAGTGAGGGATGAAACTTGATTTGTATCATGGTTGAATTTGAGCTTTGGGATCTTTGATTGCTATTATTAGGGTTTTGAACTTTTGGCAATTTTAAGTTTCCCTAAAAAATAGAGAAATGTGCCGACGGAAACCATATTGTTACTGTGGGTCCAATTGTACACTATCTAGAAAAATTTAAAAATTTATCAGACAAAGAGACTCATGCGTTGGGCGGCCTAATGCTTTGGAGTTATAAAACTGAATATATGTGACAATTTAAACGACGTGAGATGCTGAAATATCTAAGAAAATGTCTACTTATAGTTTCCTGAATCGTGAACATATAATATGAACATTGAACATCGAACATAGAACTCTAAAATGTTTAAAAGAGAAAGTGTAACCAAAACTCACTTAAAGAGTTTGTAGTCAACACTGATTTCTTTGAGTTTTTGCCTCAATCCCAAAGTTCATATGACCTGACGGTGGTTCGATCATCTTCTGTCATCGCCTTATCCACCGTTGCGGCGCCTACGATTGAGATAAGCTAATCTCTGAATGAATGCGAGAATGCCCTCTACCGTAGCAGATATAGTTTCACTCATAGAGTGCAAGATTTTTGTAAACCTAATATGCAAGAGATTGTCGGTTCCCATTTTGGTGAGGAGGAAATTAGGGCGCAATTTGGGACGGGGAACATGGTGGAAGGCCAACAATGATCCCATTGAGTTTTTGCGTCAACCCTAAATTCCCTTTGAATCACGTATTCGATCATCCTCCACCATCACCACAACCATCAATCATGCCACAAATGAAATGAGCTTGTTTTTAAATGTAAGAATGTTTCCCTCTTAGTTACGAAGGTAGTTTGGAGACATTTGTTTAATACTTAGATTTGTAAGAAATATGTATTGGGAATTTGCCTTCGTGATGCTGGTAAATGTAATTCACGCCAACAGATCACTCATGTATACCGATGAGGGAGAAAAAGCGGGTAAGAAAGTGATAGGAATTTAATTTGAATAGTGAAAAACACTTAACCGCATACCTTCAAATTAACTTTCGGACGCATACTTTGGAGTGGTATCTAGGTTCGATTCCGGAACCAGATACCCCCGATGGAGGGAACTCAGTCCACATCTATTGGAGATGCTCTAGCTTCCTTCTCCTCTCTGTAACTGATTTTCAAAAAAAGAAAGAAAGAAAAAACTCCACTCTCTTCCCCAGCTACCTTCTCTTTTCATAGACAGAGAAACTCTCACTCCTCTTCAGCCATGTATACTTTCAATTCACATACTCACAACAACCTCGAGAGCTTTATCTTTCGCAAACATTGCCGCGGCATTGTCCAATGCTATTTAATCACATTCCGAAAGAGAGAGAAGGTCAGAACTCAGAACCCTTTCATCTCCATTCGATTTGGTTCAAGATTTAGGGTTTTGTTATTTTGAGACTCAATTCGATTTATAGGGTTTCATTTCGACCAATTGGTCACAGCTCTATTTGATTATAGTCTTGCATTGAGATTAGGGTTAGGGTTTTGGGTTCTTGAAATTGGGGATTTTTTTCGATCGAAGAAGAACCACCGTTTGTTTGTTGTGCTCTAGTAATAACAATGGCAGACAGGAACAACTTGAATGCTAACCCTAACCATAGCAGAGGTGATTGGACACAATTGGTTAATACCCGACCTTGTAAATATTCATTGGAAAAGTGCCCATACGGTATCAAATGTAGTTTCGCTCATAGGGAGGAAGATATTCGTAAACGTTATTGGAACATGCAAGGGATTCTCGGTGCCCATCCTAGTGGAGTGGGAATGCCGCAATTTGGAACGGGGAACGGGGTGGAAGACCAAAGAAATATCTTGGAAGAGTTTGTTGTTAACACTGATCCCATTGTGGCGCCTACGAATGAGATGAGCTCGTCTTCGAATGTAATAAAGCTTCCTCCTAATAGCGGAGGTAGTTGGAGATGTTTGTTTAAGACTCAAAATTGCAAGAAATATGTATTGGGAACTTGCCCTCATGCTGCTAGCAACTGTAATTTCGCTCACGGGGAGCAAGATAAGCGTATACCTTATCAGAACATGCAAGAGATGGTCGGTTTCCATGGTGATCGTGAGGAAATGCTGCAAATTGGAAGGGGAAACGGGGAGAAAAGGCTGCAATTTGGAACGGGAAATTGGGAAGAAGACCAAAGAATTATCTTGAAGTACAGGCTTTGTGATAAGTTTGGTCATGGTGAAACGTGCAGTTATGGAGAAACATGTCGTTTTCCTCATGAAGATCCTGCAAAATTTAGGAAATCAGTTGTGCCTACTATGGGTATGGGGTCAAGTATTCTAGTTGAGAACAGCGGAATCTTTAGTGGTTCTAATCAGTCACAACCGAATTTTACTAGTAGAGGACCACCACCTGTGGAACCGATTAGTGATCTTATTGAGCATAGGGTCAATGCCACAAGGCTCTCTTCGTATTGGAAAACACGGATGTGTACCCAATGGGAGACAACGGGTCAGTGTCACTTTGGTGATGGCTGTCACTATGCTCATGAACCAGCAGGTTGTCCCGTTATTTATTTTGCTAGTTTTGAAATATATTTCTGGACGTTGCTTAGGTGTGATTTTTCTGTTATAAATCAAATTTATAAGAAAAGACGAAGGGATCCTAGAAATAGTATGCATGAAATGTTCTGCAACTTTTTGCGGAATTACTATAATAAAACACATTAATAAATTGATATGCCAATTCTGTGTAGCCAAGTGATGCACGATTAAAATAATGCTCGTATAGTAAATAATTTAGCAAGAGAACTTGCAAATATTCTGCAAATCACAATGCTATTAAGGGTGAATACCTTTTTCTGCTTCCAAATAATTCAAAATGATAACAAAGTCTAAATATCTCAAAAATTTAAGACTTGATTGGCAAAAGGGAGATATCTATTATCAACTATTAAATAATATATAGAACGGTATTTTATATATTTTAGGAAAACTCTTGCAATTTTCCTTTATTTATTATTTCAAGAAGAGCAATAAACAATGGCCTTATTGAGCATTTGAATTTATCATCGTAAATATTTAGTTAGATCTGTTTAATGTGGATATCTTCTTGTGCTTTCTTAGGATTCTTAGTCTCTTCTTGGCATCCCGGAAATACTCCGCGAATGAAGGATTTCGATTTATATCTTTTGATCCAGCTGTTGCAAAACATAGGGTCAGCGGAGCCTTAATATGAAGGACTTCCGTGCTGGTTATAATAAATTTGAGTCGTATTTTGTTTTATGTTTTCTATTATTCAAATGGTATATATCTAATTACAGATAAATTTTTTAAATCCCGTGATTAAGTACTCCCATCCTTTCCAACAATGTGAGATCTCACAAAGTTGTAGCTTGTCAGTTACTTCATTATTCACGACCTGTTTCATGTCTTGCATCTGAGATTTTATTATGAAACAAAATATACGTTTGATGAAGTATTACTTATTTCTGTAGTTGAATTAGCTGTAGTTGCTTGTTATGAAAAAGATGCAAAGAATACATCTAGAAACTAATTTTGGGTAAAAAGTAAATTAGAAGGGGTAGATATGATCTGTGTTTAAGTAATCAATTATTTAAAGTACTTAAAATTCCCTGTTATATCAACAAACAGAAGAAAAGAAACATATGACGGGATTATTGGTTGCATTTTGTTAACAAACAAGGAACGAATATGAGAGGATTCTTGAAGTTTATCTATGAAAAATCAGGGCCTGAATTTAAACCTTTGGAATAGAGGATGGTACTTGAACATGGGAGGTCATTTTCTCGATCCATTGCGAATAATATGTAGAACTGATACAGTAGCTGAAAGGTTAACACTTGCAATGACTATAGGCAGCTGAGGTGTATATTTTATATTCACACGTATCAGCATCATATCAATTTTTCAACTGTATAGGCTTAATGTATCTGTATTTGACAAAACTTGTTTATATATATAGACAAAGCTCTTTATATTTTCACACCATTTTTATATAGAGGTCAATTTGCGACATAATTTATTCACTTTTCTGTCAGTAATTGATTGTTGTTAAATTATATATCAGTTCCATGTCTTCATTTTTCTCCAGTTCCTATTCCTCCAATCTAGTGGTATAATAATGAGTTCTCGTCAGTCCTATAAAATGGGATTTAGTTTTCGTATAGTCATACACAAACCTACTTTGATTTTTTGTCTAATTGAAGTTTCTTTACTTTTGTTTTTTTCTTTTTTGAGAAATCTTAATTTGCAATTTTATCCATGAGGTAAACTACTAATTACTGATAAGTTGTCTGTTTCTCGTTTGCAGAATTGCGGAACCTTATGAACTTCACCGAAGCGCAAGCATCGGGCATAGCTTCTTTGAGACCTCCAGAATTGCAGAAGGTCACTAACTTCACCAAAATGCAAGCATCAGGCGTAGCTCCTTTGATACCTTCAGCGAGTTCCTGCAACAATATGTTACCAAATTCAACTCAGGTAGAAGATATAGGGATATTATCTAAGCAGCAAGCTATGGAGGAAAAGGTATTGAGGCGGATGGGACTCAAGAAGAATATAACCGGTATCTATGGCGATTGGATTGATGAGGATGATTGAATATTTGCTCAAATTTGAGTTCCATTAAGAGGGCATGGAAACGGGTATACTTTTTGTTTCATGATTGTTTAGGATTTACCTCTGGTGTTGTGCTAGTGGTTTGGGACCACCTCTTGGAGAGATGAGAGAGAGGTCACGAGTTCGAAACCCTCATCCTCCAAGATTTATCTTGAGCCCCGGGAGACTAGTTAGGAGAATGGTGAAAAATAATGAACCCGACGAAGTTCCGGATTCCAAAAATAAAAATAAAATTGATTGTTGAGGATTTATTTTTTGGGTGTTGTTAATTATCTCTTTGTTCTTGATACCATTAGAAGGTGAAATTTAGTTTATGATATCGTACATTTTATTGGAAGTATTGTAAAGTGCTTTGTTGGAAATTCATTGGTTATATGTGAATTGCTTGTATGATGCAGTTGATGCAACTTTGTCATGTTGATGTTCTGTGGCAATATTAGTCCTTTTAAAAAAAAGTAATTTGTTGTTGCTGCTGCGTCTTTCATCTCTTGTAATGTTGGTGATTAGAACACAAGTTACTGTCATAGAAATGCTATATTGATTTGGTAGAACAATGTATAAGTAGAAGGATTTGAACAAGTTCTAGTTGCTCTTGGAGAACACATTCTCCACGGTATCAAAGGATGAAAGGAGAATAACAAACTTTTAGCACTATAAAATCAAGAATTTGAAGGATCGTCAAAGTACTCACTGGAAGTGGTCGTGGGACCCACACTCAAGTAATACAGGTGTCATTACTTGAGGACATGGACAACAACAACTCCAATCGCCATGGGAGAGGATCTAATAAAGAAATGCTCCTCTTCATCAGAGCTTTCTCTCCAACAACACAAACCTTTTTCTTCTCTCACTCTCGTCTTCTCCAACAATTCTCTCTTAAGAGAAACCCCTCAACAATGTCTGTTATCAACTCTCAGATTCACGCTTTCGCAGGAAACCCCATCAAATCCAAAACCCTCAAACCAGCTGACCCCTACTCCTCTCTCTCCTCTCTTGAAACCCTAAAAAACCAACTTTCAGACCCCATTAATGCTGGATTCTTGTCACCTGGGTTGAAGGTTTTGCCCTTTAAGAAGGGGAAACCTTTAGCTTGTTCGTATGATTCGATTGGAGATTTGCCACCGAATTGGCGTCTGGGGTGGGTGGGTTTGGTTGATTTAAAGGAAATTTTCGATAGGTTTGAATCGATTTTGAATGAGGATTTGTTTGTGTACCTTGGGTCGAAGCCGGAGGATGATGTGGTGTATTGGGCTATTGATGTGTTGGGAGGTCGTGAGAGGGGAGAGGGTATTGGATTGGGCGAGAGACGGTTTAGTTTTGTTGAGTTGAGGACTTTGATGGTTGCTACGGATTGGGCGAATGGGCCAGCGATGGAGGAGTTGGCGATTGCTGGTCATGTAAGTCATGTTTTTTAAGTGGGCATAGTACTAGTTGGTGAATGTAAGTAGCGTAAATATCTTGAAATAAAATGTAGAATGCAAGTAATTGGATTAGTTATTAGGATTTTACTGTGTTTATGAATGTTGTTTTTCTCAAAGTTTTGCGTTGTAAAGTAGAACTCAATAAGTTAGAAAGCGATATATTTATGAAGAGATAACGCATTTGTTCGGAATTTGAAATGTTAGATGTCCAATGTCAGCTTTTTATGGGTTACAAAACCATGTTGGATTGCAATTTTGAATTTTCAGACTGGCTGATGACCAAATGAAGAAGGATAACTGTTGATTTATGTGCTTGATATTCATATTCATTTGTGAAGAAACATGTTTTTGTTGTTTGTGTTAAGTTATAGGGAATTAGACACCGAGTTTTTTGAGTAGAGAATTGATATTAGTTGCTTGTCGAACTTGACCTATTCATTCTTTTAAAGGCTCACTTGGGCAGTAACTGAAAATCAATTTTCGGAGAGTGATCACCCAAATTAATTTGTAGATATTCTCGTGGTTTGTATAAGAACTGTGTACTATATTTTTTATATATCGGTCAAAGATAAGAATATAAGTTATTTTATTTGGTGAATTTTGAATCTCATTTGAAGTGCGAAAATTGTACTTGTTTTCAGGTTCACTTGTTTTGCTATTGAGATTTTTGCCTGTGTTATCTTCTTTTGTTATTAGATCAGGCTAGGGCACTTCTAGAGTGGCACAATGTATCACGCTTTTGTGGGCACTGTGGAGAGAAAACGGTCCCTGCAGATGCTGGGAGACGAAAGCAATGCTCGAATGAATTGTGCAAGAAGAGAATTTATCCCCGTGTTGATCCGGTATGCTTGATGTCACTTCTCCATTAATGGTTTTGATGGGCATTTTTTCACTTCAAAATGCTGCATCATTTAGTCTTGCTCATGCTGGTCTTGACTTCGAACAGGTTGTCATAATGTTGGTCATTGACAGAGAAAATGACCGTGCACTTTTGAGTCGACAATCAAGATTTGTGCCCCGTATGTGGAGTTGTCTTGCTGGGTTTATTGAGGTATGGGTTTTACTCCATGTGCTCTTATTTTCGTTTTATATGTCATTATTATAAACACTGACAAGTTTATAATGTTATGAGAAAGAGGATTGGAATAGAATCACCATTATGATGAAAATTAGTTTCTATAGCAGGTCAAAAGTAGGAGACATTAAAATCAGAAGCTAATGGTCACTCTATGAAATGTCATCTACGGTAGTAATAACTTATATAAAAAATTCTCAAAAGTTATTTTGATTGTTCTGTTATGCATTATGCAGCATGAAGTCAATTTTCTAGTCACATTGTCACCAAAAAAAGCCCCTGTCTCACCGAAATTGAGAGATATGTATTTTATAGATGACAATCGAAAGCTTTATATCACGTATCATGTCTTGTATCATTTTCATTCTCTTATTATACTTGTGGTCTATTTTGTATCATATCATCATTACTTAAAAATTAATCTATCTCTTGTCATTTTCATTGTAGGATATCACTTATTGTCATTTCTTATTTTACTTTTACTCTTATATATTAAAAGAGATTAAGGGTTAAATAGAAGGACGCATTGGCTGAGATGTTTTGTCTTCAGAGGCGTTTTTTAGCCCCGACGTGGTGGAGGACCGTCTTGAGCTACACTAAACATGTTTGTTCAATTCTTTCATTTATGTATATCTTTGAAAAATCTTTCTTGGTATGAAGGGCAATATTTGCACTCATTAGTCTTCGCTCTTTTAAACTAGCCTTCAGAATCCAGTCTTCCAGTCCCTGTTTATTATTATTATTATTTTTTCTTTTACTACTGTTAACTAACGAGAACCCTATAGTTAAGAATAAGGTAGGGAAGTATTTTTTTCTACCTGGTCTAAGACAGAGGTCAGAGCTCTTTTACAGCTCATCTCCTGCTATGTCTATTGGGTCGTCACAGACAAACCCATTTACGAGAGTAAAAACTATATACCCTTGACTAGTAAATTCCGCAGAGGTAATTTCACATCTAACCTATAAATAGAAGCTGAGAGCTACAGTAAAAAATCTTCCTCTTCTTCCTGTTGCCTGCCACTCGTAAACTAACCAAGAAGAGTGGCCTTCTTTCCCAGAGCGCTTCCAATCATCATTTCAAAATCAAACTTTAGTCGCCCAAATACTATACTACGAATAAGAATCATATATTATTATTTCTAAAGGGACTTTCACTAATCAACAAGGTGTTCAAGAGCTTCGAAATTAAAGCACATTATATGATTCAACAAAAAATAACAGAACCAAAATACTAGAGAACAGTGTTCTCTATCAACCGAAAGTGCTACCTTTCTTTAGACATATGTACCCACCTCACCATAAACTTCTGAAAATAAGCTCCTCCAAAGTTCTTAAGCAACAAAGTGGACCCTATGATTTGATCGTAGCAGGCAAGCTAAGTTCTTTCCTACTGAAGAATCTGTTATTTCGTTCATTTTATTATCTTCACAAAGTAGCAAAAGGAACAAACTTCCAAATGTTATTTTCCTTTAAAAGCTAGCACAATAGTTGTGGTGAAATTTCTTTCTGCGTAACTCATCCCAGGCTTACCCCTAAAAAGTTGGTCTATACACCTCTAGCCATATCACCTCAAGCCAAAGTGACAGTGTCCTTAGGAAATAATTCTTCTACAATACAATACTGACGATGGTATCATCCTACGATAATGAAAACATATTAACAGTCTTAGTGGGGTTTCGTCCTTCACCATGTTGACATCAATGTTCAATGAATCTGATAGTAAAAAAATGGTTTCTTAAGTACAGTACTGAGTAATCTAAGTACATTTTTTTTTTTAATGTAAAGCCAAAAAGGTTGTTGCTTGAGTCTAACATAACTCATTGTTTTTACCCAAATGATGCAATTCATTTCTCTTCAATGGCATGGTAAATAATCTCTTCCACCAAGAGAGTTTCCAGATTATCGTGGGATGCAATTGAAGACTCTTGTATGACATGTTAAATTATATTTTCCGCCAAATACAACTGGATCACAGTAATATCTTAGAGGTCAAACTCTTCCCGTTCTTCTTCTTTCAAGTCTGGTGGCTTACCCCCTTCATTGGAGGTCTCACCCCTTGAAGAAGTTACACCTCATGCTTTGTACGTGCATAAGGTGGTTATAATTCGTAAGAGCTGTAATGTGTTTTATAGTGATTTCGTTGCTCTTCG
Organism: Kingdonia uniflora; assembly: GCA_014058105.1. NCBI lineage: Eukaryota > Viridiplantae > Streptophyta > Magnoliopsida > Ranunculales > Circaeasteraceae > Kingdonia > Kingdonia uniflora. Next base: position 2,668,812 of record JACGCM010000926.1, on the reverse strand, counting down.
TAATTAGCCTTTTAATGTCCTTGGAAGCCTTACTACAAATTTTACATCACCTCTTTGTTTGTTGGAGTAAATGTGGCTCGATCTCCACTTCGGATGGAAAATATTTGTGGGAGATCTTTCTTCCTTCGGATGGAAAACACATTTATCGGCTTTCCTACCTCGGGGGTCTATTGAATTTGGACATGTTTCTTGAGGCTTGAGTCAATGCGTTTTGTCGTATTGTCCTTTACCTCGGTTTTCTTAATGCCTTGCGAATCAAAGAGGGCCACAGTTTTTGTGTCGAGAACCGGAAGTACCATCGGCTTGCAGGGTAAGTCGGGTAAGGCATGCTAATGGCCTCAAAGAGCCCCCTTTGGATAGAGAAGTTAGGGTACATGGTCTGAAGCGCGTGTACAACATGGAGGGCCTCGAGGTATATGAATGTGGTGTTGAGAGTAGAAATGATGTTTGTACCTTTCCATTTTCGACTAGGTGGCTACGATGTTGTAACTGCCAAAAAGTTATCTTGTAACCAGCTAACAGTTTTCCGTTTGTTGGGTACTAACGTTTCTTCTCTCTCTCAACACTATAACCGTACACCAGACGACCCTCCATGTGCATTACGTGCTCCAGATCGGGTCCCCTAGTTGTTCTTATCAATGGGGCATCGTGGAGGCCATTGTACATGCCTTACCCAACTCTTTCCGCAAGCCAATGGTACTTCTGGTTCATGTTTGGAAAGTTGTTGCCCTCTTTGATCTGTAGGCGTTGAGGAAGCCGAGGTCAAGGACATTAAGCCTCGTGAAATGTCTTCAAATTAAAATAAAATATGGACCTCCTAGGTAGTAGAGCTGACAAATATGTTTCTAGTGCCACTGAAGAAAGAAGATCTCCAAGCCCGCATTTTCCATCAGAATAAGGATCGGGACCACATCTACTATAACAAGCAAAGAGATGATGAAGATGTTTAGAAAGGCTTTCAAGGACCATGAAAAGATAAATATGGAAGAGCGATGAAATCACAATGGAAAACATGACTGCTCGTAAGGAGCATAACTGTCTTATGCGCGCACAAATCATGAGGGGTGGAACTTCTTCAAGGGGCTGAACCTCCAAAGAAAGTGTAGGTGTGTGGCACTGATCATACTGCATTCGATGTTATCTATTTACAGTCCAAATCGCTGAACCAAAGTGTGCAGTTATTCTCGTCCCGACTTCCTCCACACGTCTCTTACTTGCTCCACCACTGGATAAATATTGAGTCACAATGAAGTACTATTTTTTATTCACTTTTTGTAAAATATATTCATTGGATCGCTGATAATGTAATATAACAACACATTAGATATGCACAACAACAAATCTATTTTTGAAACCTTGGGTGTATTTAGTAAAAAATAATTTTCTCAGAGGGTGTTGCTCATTATATTTGATCTTCTTGTTCTTAGCCAGGAGAAAGCCTGGAAGAGGCAGTGAGGAGAGAGACTTGGGAAGAGACTGGTATTGAAGTGGGTGAAGTTATTTATCATAGTTCTCAGCCATGGCCAGGTATTTTTTTATGATCATGTCCTTATTTGCAACATACAATTTGTTTGGTGTTCACTGCATTTTTATGAATGACTACTAAAATGCTTGAAGAATAGAAGGAATATAGATAAACTATTGCGAATTTGATAAGTCGTGGGTCATTTCATGCACGTCTTGAGGGCACTTTCTATTTTAGTTATTCAAGCTTTATTTTATTTTAGTTATTTTATTTAATTAGAAGAATATATGTTGATGCCTAATTAGTAGGAGAGAATAAATGATACTCTTCCTATAAAGAACAGTTGTGGAGAGTAGGGTTAGGGAGTTCTCGGTGAGTATTGAGAGAGTTTATGATATTAGTAGAGGTATTTTGTAGAGAGATCAATTAAGATAGATTAATAAAAGTTCAATTTAGTTTTATTTTCGTTTGAGATCGCTTTCACAATATTAGTTTCTATCAAATTTGGTATCAAGAGCAAGGTTCGTTCGTTGGGGAATTTTTTTTCTTCTTTTTTATAGAAGATGGAGAAAATTTACACGAGAATCGATCCGAAGATGGACGCAATGCTTGTCCTATTGCGTGCCCTCGCAAGTTCTGATGGTGACGGAAGATTTGCCGACGCCATTGAAGATGAACCTGAGGGAGATATCGGATTCGGAGTGGTAGGATTGCCGAAAAATGGCACTACAAACCAAGAGTTACCACAGGGGAGACAACTAGCAACAGTAACTACGGCTGTCTCCTTCCCCATAACCACTCTGGTTCAACTTAGCATGAGCCATAACCAACCCACAACCGCACTCGGTGTTCACCCTACTGTATCCACGAAGCCGACATCGGAGATTCAAACTATCGGGGAAGATTTGCTACCAATAGGGGTTCCGTTTCAAACACTACAGATCCGAAGTGTTTGGGTAGCAAGAAAATCTCGGTTGCAGAGATGGAGAGTTGCCATAATCACGATAAAAAGTTACAAAGTGTAGAGATTAAAGATAGTTGTAGGGTTTATCGTGGAGGAGTTGTAGGAAATCGGAGAGCGAAAGGAGAGTTACAGCGTTGTAAACATGGGGAAGTAATAAGAGGGAGAGATCCAGAGAAGCAGAGTGCACTGTACCCATATAAAACCCCAATACTTGCTGAGCACGTGCTCCTGAATATGCCTCAAAACCATCCCCAAAATCAAATACCCCAAACCATTCGAACAACGATCATAACTTACATGCCCAGTCAACTACAGCCATCAACCGAGCCTCTATGAAGTTTAGGGAACCCAGTCCCGATTGGATTAAAACTTTTCAAAATTAATTCCGATTCGAGTGTTGTTTCCTTTTTTGATTTATAATCTCGTCAATGGGTAAAACTCGATGAGTGGGTCGAAGCTAAGAGTGCTATTGTTGATCCGTATTGGGAGGAGTTCTTGGATCGCTGTTTCAAATGTGTGGGTCCCGAACTTTGGCAACGCCAAGTGAAATGTATAGTTTTAGCCTAATGTTATTGCAATAAAGCGACATTGTTGATCCGTTACTCACTCAATCCATTGAGTATATTATATTAACGAGTTATGGCAAATTTTGTGGCCGTCTTCATGCTTCTTTCAGCGTGCACTTTTGGTTTCATGTTAATGACTTTAAAATTTTCTTGCCTGATCGAACTCTTTTTAAACAGGGAGAGTTGATAAGTCGTGGGTCGTTTCCATGCCCGTCTTGATGGCACTTTCTAGTTTAGTTATTCATGCTTTATTTTATTTTAGTTATTTTATTTAATTAGAAGGATATATGTTGATGCCTAATTAGTAGGGGAGAATAAATGATACTTTTCCTTGGAGAGTAGGGTTAGGGAGTTTTCGGTGAGTATTGAGAGAGTTTATGAGTTTAGTAGAGGTATTTTATAGAGATCAATTAAGAGAGATTAATAAAAGAGCAAGTTAGTTTTATTTTCGTTTGAGATCGCTTCCGCAATATTAATTTCTATCATAATTAATAGAGTTAGTTGGTGGTATGTGAATGTATATACTTCACATAAACTCTTGAAAGCCTTTCTTTTGCTAGGCAAAGCTGGGGTTTAGGGACCCCATTACCAATCAATAACAACAAAACAGGTTACATCCTAATGTATTCTGCCCCTTTGCATCATTTTTCATCATAGTACATAGTGTAGGATCAAAGGTGCTAGGGAACATCATATTCTGGACCAAAACTTTATGACGGTTTGACCCTCATTTCATGGTATGGACCATAACTTTAGGACCAAGTAATTAACTTCATCAAGAAGGCTCTGAATTTGTTTTACTATCCTTGTTTTGGACAACTGCCCTCTCTAAGTTTCAGCTGCTCAGCAGCTGTGGGGTGATTTATAAAGAGGTACATTGCATCTTCATTACTAGCATTGCAGAATACACAAACAAACATGTCCAGCACATGCCTTTGAATAATTCTACCCTGAGTTTGTAACATACCACTAAGAGTTCAAATCCATGTTTGGGAATTGCAGTATTAATACAGCAAATTTTACCCAATCCAGTTTGGCTTTCTAGTTTCTTAAATCCTCCATTGTAGCTTTAACTGAATAATCTCTATCATTAGAGGGGGCCCATACCACCTTATCTTCTCCTGCAATAAGGAGAGGGACCCTGCCATGATTTCATCACCAAGGTTATGTGTTGGGTGGACTGGGATACTCCATTCTCCATTAGTAATGGCATTAGAGACTGAAGCATTTCCTGCTAAGTAGGAACTATAAGTAGGATTCCCATCAAACTTATTAATAAAAATCCCCCTCTTGTATCAAGAGGGTCATGCCAGAAAAGAGTTCTCCTTCCGTTCCCCACAAGATGCAAAGTTTTTGGCACGCTCTCTTTCTTTGAGCAGTTTCTTCCACACCCACAATCCTTCAACAGGGTACTCGATAGCCCAAATGTTTCTACCCTTTAGGATGTAAGTGTTAACCCACTTAACCCTATTATCCGCATTGACAACAATCTCCGCAAGTGTCTCATTATGGCAGATTGATTCGAAGTAGCCAGATCATATAAAGCCAGACCACCTTCTGATTTTGGGTATCATAAACTGTTCGAGCTAGCAGGAACATTTCTTCTTCCTTCAGCCTCATGCCATAGGAACTTACTCCTAATCCTTTCCAGTTGTATGAACACAGCTTTGGGAAGCACAAAGATACTAGTCCAATAGATGTGCACAGAGCAGAGATTAGCCTTGACTAGTATTAGTCTACCAGCATAAGACAACACAAAGTTCTTCTAGGATTGGGCTCTTAATAGCGAGGGCTTCAACAAGAGGAACACAATCACTTGAGATGAGGGGCATCCCCAAGTAACTGACTGGCAATTTTGCTTCCTGAAACCTTAAATTTGACCCTATTGCTTCCTTGGTTGTTGTATCCACTCCAAATCTCAGTGTGTCATTTCGTTGAACTTACAAAGTGTATGGCTGCAGAAGAACTGGTATCACTATGAAATAACACTATCACATCATCAGCAAATGCCAAGTGTGTTTGAGCATGTTTGCTGTATCTATGGTGTGGTTTAAGCTCTCCTCTAGCCAATTGTTCATACAAAATATATCAAACACTTCCATTATGACAAGTGTGCCAGAACATTTGTTTAACCCACTTTCTCATACTTTCCTCGATTTTCTCAATCTTCTCATAGAGTCTTTACATAGGATTTCCCCCAATTATGACTATCTAAGCTTCTTTCGCCATATGAGCAAACCCCTCTTCATGAGACCCGTGGTTAAGCATTTCAAATTCTTCTTACCCACTTTTAAATTTTGAACACTTGGACAATAGCAGCGTTTAGAAATTCAACTTCATTATAACAGATAACCCACTTCTCATTGACAAGAACTCTATCCAGTTTCACCTTAATGCAGTCGTCACCTAACTGCTTTTTAGACCAAGAGAGCAGGGCATCCCTTGAATTTCTGATCATGCGGTCTTGTACTTGTGAGCAGGTCTTGGTACTTATCTATCACTTGCACAGACTTCTCTACCCAAGAACTTATCTATTGTGCGAAAAGACCCATGATCAGCCAAGGAGCATCATAACTTTGAGACAGATTTGTCAGGTCAGCCCACAAATCATCTCTCTCCCAGGATCATTGGAGGCATAGATACTAGTGGGCATAATAATAGAATGGTCTTCCCACTCAACAAAGCTTGAATTGCTTTAAAGCTTTTTCTTAAGATGGTAACTTTCAAAACAACTTCATTCCAGCTTATAAGTATTTTCCTTTGAGCCCAAACTCAAAGTTACCTTATAGCTCCAGGTGGGGCATGTCTTACACATCATCACTCTTTCATTGCCTTTTCTTATCTTGGTTTCAAGGATACCAACAGAGTTCAGATTTTGAGAAGTAACAAATCTCTTCATCTCCTTTGTTTCACAGTTTTTTTTAGCAAAATGTGGAGTTTTATTGTAATAATGAATTAAGTACAAGGAGAGGACACAAATCTCTTCTCCAATTTTTTTTTTTTAAAGAAATACATTAGTTCTTGAGGGTGGCTATACCCCTTTTATCTAAAAAGAATATAGCTCTGATGTGTCTAGGCTGTCCCATTTTACCCCAGAAGGCTGCCCACAACCCATCTAAATGCTTTAATCTTCTTCAGAATACCTGCAAACTTGTAGGATACTTTGCCTTTGTTATAGTACCAGTTGCCCACAACTTGTGAATCTGTTTCAATAACCACCTGACTGTAGATCCGATCTGCAACATACATAATTTTAACCCATGAAGTATCCCTTGCAACTCCACCACTGAATTGGTGGTAGGTCCCAGCCCCACTGAAAATGCAAAAATCATGTTACCTTGGAAATCTTGAAGCACTCCTCCAACTCCACATAGCCAGTTGATGTTCTAGAAGATCCGTCAGTATTAACTTCAGAATACCTTGATTTGGTCTCATTCAGCTCATAATTTTCACTCTTCTGCTAGGTACCACCTTTCATGAAATTTTAAGAATTTGCAATGTTAAATTTTTTACTAAAGCTGCAATTTTTTTGAAGCTTTAGTTTTTAAACTCCCAAAATGAAACCGGGGTTCATATAGTTCTTTCATACCTTTTTTTTGTATGTAGACCTCCAAATCTCCCAACCTATAATGGAAGGAAGAATGTCAACCTGTGAAGTATTAATAGCACCCTTGTGCCATATATTCATTCTGCCTTGCCCAATAAGATTGAAGTGGGGTTTGCAACATTTCACAAGCTCTGCTAAAATAGTTCCAAACCACCATAGTTGCATCAATGTTGACAAACAAATGATCAGCATCTTATGTACTACCATTTACTCAACAACAACATTTGGAAGCCATATTGATAGTTTTCACTAAGCTTTATCTGGTGGTGGTAGATTGCCTTGATGAGAAAAGATAACACCTTCCAACCAAAAAACTGATTTTTTGAGGGTATCACTTTGTGCCAAATCTATTTTCAAATATCAATTTTTGGCTAAGGGCATCTCCAAAATTCCCAGGCTGAGTTTAAAGAAAATATACCATCCTTAGCTGGATCCCATACTGGCATATCATAACCCAAAGGCAGAAATTATTTATTTGTGAGAATTTGTTTTCAATCATTTGGAATGGGTGTTTGTAGTTTCTGCCAATCCCAAACACCATTAATCAGAACCTCATTTACTTACTTTAATGTTTTGAGCAGCATAATCTCCTCCATTGTACCCTCTCCACTCCAATTGGAATGCCAAAGATTAGATTGCCTTCACCCAAAGCCCAGTTATAGTGTTTGCCTTCAATGTTTGTATTAGTTAAGCCACGGTTTTCCATAATTTTGAAGATTCAGCATTAATAACAAATGACCTACCTCTTGCTTATTTTTGTTTCATGTATGTTACTCATAAGAAAAGTGGAGTAATTTCCAACCTTACTTCAGAATGAAGCTATATTTGATATTGTCCATACTCCTTATGCCCAACCCACCTTCTAACTTTAGTCTCCATATGCAGTCCATGCCACCTTTTATTTTTTGGCTTTCCTTCCAAAGAACTTTAAAAGAATGTAGACAAACTCTCTAAATTAGCAAGAACAGTTTTTTGGGACATGCATTCAAGAGAGCAAATATATTGATTTAGAAACAAGAACATGAGTTATAAGAAGCAGTTTATCTCCACTTGCCAAAAGTCTACCTTTCTAGCCTTCAATCTTTTTTGGATTCTCTGATTAGTGATAGGAGCACAACCAGCTGGTGAGTTAAAACACCTTGCAAAACAATTGAAAACCAATATTTCTGCACACACAGAGCGATAAAAGCCACCCATTTGTCACTGAAGCCAAACTTTGACAAACCAGCTCTCAAGAAGCCCCAGTCTAGCCTGTCATATGCTTTAGCCATATCCACCTTGATCAAGATGTTTTGCCCTCTTACTTTCCTTTTAAGGTCCCATGCTAGTTCTTATGCCAGATAATGCTATTTGTAATATCTTTACCCTGAACATATGCCCCTTGATTCTTAAATATCAATTTAGGAAGCAGATTTCCCAACCTTGAAGTGGTGATTTTAGAAAAAATATATATTATGTAACAGAGTATACACTTATAGGCCTATAGTCCCCCATGCCAACAAGAGAATCAACTTTGGGAATAAATGTGATAGAAGAAGAGGTATAAAATTTAGGAAGTGAATTACCACAAAAAAAACTCTTTAACTGCTTCATGAAGATCATCTTTGGCTACATCTCAAGTTATAATAAAGATATGTAATGTAAAGCCATCACATCCAGTTGCACTTTTCGTGCAGGATGCTAAAAAGTCTATTTTTAACCTCCTCAAGGGTTGGGATTTGTAAAAGCATGACATTATCTTTAGTTGTAATTAGTTGTGGAATGCAAATGCAGTTAATTCATGTCTAAGGTCACTTGAGAGGCAGTGAGCACTTGAGAACAATAATTAATAGCATGATCATGCATAACATTCAAATCTTTTGTGATAGTTTTTATTAGGCAATGTGAAAGTATTAAGGAAAGAACGCCTTCTGTTTACCTTTGTGACAGTGTGAAAGAAACTTGTGTTGGAGTTTCTCTCAGCCAACCATTTAATTTTGGATTTTAACCTTAACATCACTTCCTCTCTATACAACATCTTGACATGTTCAATTTTAACCTCGCTTAGTTTAGCACCAATGGTGTTATCCCAGCCAGCTTGCAAGTTATAGTCTAATTCAATTATTATGTCTTATAGGTGGTTAATTTGTTGCTGCACATTACCAAACACATCATGATTTCAAACTTTGATACCCGTTATAACAACCTTACACTTATATGCAAAGGAAGGTAAACAGTTCCGATACATACCAACAAGCCAATTGGCATTCACCATCTCCAGGAAACTGTCATGATGATCCACATTTTTAAAAACTTAAAAGCTCTAGGACCTTGGTAGACCTCATTGATAAACGAAAAAAGTAAAGGGCAGTAATTTGAGTATACACCTATCGAAATGTGCAACCTTGTGGGCAGCAAATTGTGTTCTGAAATCCACATTGCGAAAGGCTCTGTCTAGCCTTGCCCATATTTTAGAAAGGCCTTGGTGGTCATTATACCATGGGTAGTTAGAACCTTCAAAAGCAGTTTTACTTACTCTTCACTTACTCCGGTACCTTGTACCATTTCTTCTTAGTCCCTTATGAAAGTACCTCTTCATCTCTCACTTTGCTACCTCACGACATTAAAATCTCCAGCTACCATCCATAGACCAGCTACAGGATGAGAAAGCATAATCAAGTCATCCTATAGTGGTCTCTTCTCTATGGCTTCACATTTAGCATAAACCAAAGGGGTCATGGTGCTTCACACATCATTATAAGAGAGAGACGTGTAATAATTGATTTGACATTTGAAGAACATCAACACGGAAAGTTTGAAACCATCCTTCCAAAAAATTTAAATTTTACATCTACTATCAATGTTAAAACTGAAAGCAGACAAAATTATTCTTCTCGCCACTGACTCCGATAGGAAAACATCAACACGGAAAGTTTGAAACCATCCTTCCAAAAAATTTAAATATTACATCTACTATCAATGTTAGAACTGGAAGCAGACAAAATTATTCTTCTCGCCACTGACTCCGATAGGAGAACATCAAGAAAAGGTTCTAACAAAATAATCAGAGATACTCTGCTCTTTTACAAATTTCTTTTGGATGATTGACTATTTTATTATATTATCTATACCCCTACAGTTTCACATTGTTAATGATTCAAACGTAACGAAATTTATTTGGAGGAAACATGTTTGCTTCTAGTGACCACACTAAGCGGTATTAAGACGGGCTTCCACCTTGGTTTCTTAGGTGTCATTAGGTTTGTTGTGTTATCGGCATTGCATTGGTCTCAGTTTCAGAAACAAATCCAACAAATCCTCTCTGAACTTGATTAGCATCAATAACTTTACCATCAGACACATACTTGGGAGTTTCACCATTCTTCACAGCTTCCACAACAGCATCTTCAATCTTCTCACTTTCCATAAGGACATTCTCTTCTTCCAATGTTAAAGCGTTGAAAACATTGTTACTAATCATATTGATTTGGCCATTGATCCTGGGAGAACTGGAGCTCCCAGAACAACCAATCCCAGCAACAATCACACCAACTTTGATACCATCCTCAGAAGCCAGCCTTATCCAAATTCACCAGCCACCCGCAGCTTTAATTGGCTTGCCTCCGTTACAATTGCCATTACCCGTAGAAGAGTATATGTTAGACTTTTTGGCTCCATTGATCCCAACAACACCATGCTCCACAACTTTCTTTTTGCGCTTTCTTTTTGGAGAGTAACTCCAACCTTAGGAGGGAGTTCTCTTGTCAGATCTACTTCAATACAAATCCTAGGTGTTCTGGGTCGATTGAGGTGGAGTGTAGTCTGATCTGTGAGCAAGTATCTCCCCTTGACTCAAGCTTAGCACTTGGTTCTCGCACTTTTCTTATCCACATTTCTACTAGGGCTGTTCATATTAGGGTCTTGTTCTTCCCCTAAACCCACCTTGACCTTCTATTTATCCTTCATATCAGCTTGTTTAGCGTGTTCTTCCTGGATCTCAGGTAGTTCTCTACCCATCAAGGAAATCCTTAGGAACATTTGTTTCAATATTTTTATCGTTCCCCACATGCTTTGGCTTTGCAACTTGTTTTCGTCTAGGCACAAACCACCTTTCAGTCTTTGGTATGACATTTCATTTTGTTTATGTTGCTTAGGCTCATCACTAGCTTTCTACTGCTTGCTAAGATTGTGTTGAGCCTTCTTTGTAGCCTCTGCACTTTCCTTCTGTCACGCCCCCAAAATTGGCTTCTTAATAAACTATTAAGAACGCGAATTCTGAGGTGTAACGTCGGGCATCCTAAAGATGAACCCCCAAAAGACGTACTACAATTTAAAATAAATCGTAAATACATCTAGAACACTAAGAAACTACGCAGCGGAAGAAAATCTAAAAGAGATAGAAATGATAAATAATACCACAAGGATAGCCAAAACTCCAAAAGATGCAAGTCCAGCTTGCTCCAACTACTAGTATCGCTACCGCAACAATTCACCTGAAAAAGTATATATGCGCAAGGCGTCAGCAAGCAACGCCCAGCAAGTACAAATATCCAAGGTCATAAGACATGATAGACCAAGATAAACACAGAAAAGAGACATGAGGATTCTAACGGAAGTATAGGAGAATATCAACCAAGCTACGAGTTCTAAAGAGGCAGTCTAAGTAAAACTAATATCCTACCAAGATATCAACGATAGCCTGAACTTAGATCTAACTACTACAATCTAAGAAGTACGGTTAATGAGGAAAGAGAATTTGGAAGTCACGTACACAGGGTCACTTTTAATTCAGTGGGACCACACTCTCGCACCCTTCTGTCCTCAACATAAGAGTATCCCTTATTGGCGAGCAAGGGATTGGCGGATTCCTTTTTAGTGAGCCAGGAATTAGCGGGTAATGCACCTGATCAGGGTGTTCAAGGAATTTCAACCTACAGGTCTAAAGCCTGTTTTATTTTCAACTTTTAGGGATCTGCCCACGGGATGCTCGCGAAGCATGCAGCCGAGAAGTAACTGGGAAAGAATTTTGGGACTTGCAACCCGGGAAAACTGATAAACAGTTACCTCATATTTGGTTTAAGGACTCGAACCCAAGGACCGTAACAGCATAGCCCTACTGTGTACATTAACTCGAAGTTATCCTAACATAATGGAAATGAAGAAGTTTGAATCCTATAAGAATCAAATGATCTGTCTGCCCCTGCCTAATCAGCATCTGGGACTAAATCCAAAGACTTACCGCTCTTACGACCAGATGATTTATCTACCCTCACTTTAATAACAAGTGGGGACTCTATCAAATGAAGTAAAGCTCCAACATCCAATGCTATCTGTCGTAACATGCCCAATAAATGCGACTATATCAAAAGGAAACTCTAAGCATCAAAGAAAATCTAAGTCGCGTACCACTGAATCATGGAAAATCCATTCTCTTAAATGGTTGTCACAAAAGACAAACCAAGGAATTTCCTAAGATGTTCTAGAATCACAGACTCACTCCTAATATCCATTTAGTACAAAGTTCTTATCACCAGCACAATATCTTGCGATGATTATTGAACCACACTCATACAACCATCATATAGATCAACCTCATAAATAGTATAGGAATCCACTATTTCCAAGTCTCAAAAGTACTATCCAAAACTCAGCTACTAGATGTCTAAGCATACTAAAGAATCTTCATCTCCATAAACCAAACTGATATAAGAAGTTATTGCTATACCAACCAACTAAAAAGATCTACTTATAAAAAGATACTCCTCGAATTCATTTAAATACATAATTCTCGAATTCCAGCCTATATCATACTAAACCCTTATTACAAGCTCATGCACACACATCACAACTCCTGGTCAATTAAATATTCTTATATACCTTAGATATACCCTTCGCTTTTGTATACTAACATGAGGAAAATACAACATCGCTCAGCGTATGATCTATTACTTACATAATGTATATCCTTACTACATCGTATTTAATGGCGCTCGGACAAGTAGTTATTACACCAGCCAAATGAAATACTTCATATGTATGCTCTTATGATAATCCAGATTATAGTACGACAATTCATCCAATACATGTAACACATCTTCCAAGTCTATATCAATAAAATCATATCTAATCGGAAGAACTAATGCCTCTAGTTAACAACTCCATATTAGTTCTGTATTCAATTCTAACCTCAATCACTGAGACATCATCATATGGTAATCTAAGATTGGCTTAGTCTATTCATAATCTAGGTTATCTAGTCCTTCTACTAATACAATAGTTCTCTAATATACTAGTTAGGTCCAACTTGCATACTGATGGTGGATATAGAACCCTAAGGAAACACGATAATGAATACTAGCTTTATACACAATGAAACTCTTAAGAACCCCAAGTCATATGTACAACCAAGAAATTAAACTATACTAGTAAAACATTAGTTATTTCTTAAACATGACTTCAAAAACAATCGCGGATCAGGGCATATTTGCTCACAAAGTATAATTGAATTAGGCTAGCAATTGTTCTAATGAAATTTAGTACTAACAAGGCTGAGGTTCAGATCTGAAATCACACATTAGGCTTCATGGTTCAAGATATAATCCCTAAGCATATGTGCTAAAAGATACTTAACATGAATTGATTAATCAATGACAAGAACAATACGAACTGGAGCATCAATAACTAAACAAGATAAATTACATGAACATGGAATCAAGTAAATCAAAAGAAATAATCTCTACAGGTGTGAATCCATTCTCTAATCAAAGCATATGAGAAAGGATAAGAGTACTTGCCTTGGGTAAATGGACGGAGAAGGAATTTACTGCATCTTACTTCAATCATCAACCTTGCCAAAGCATCTTCAAATTCAACAAAATTAGATTTAACCAAGATGGGTTTGCGATTGAAAGGAGAAGTGGGAGGTTATAGGTCGGAATCCAACCGGCATAATGTTGTTCTCCGATGAGATTCTAGAGAGAGAAAGAGAGATTGGAGAAGGTTGATGGAGGAGAAATAGGGAGAAGAAGGAGAGAAGCAAGGAGTTATTTCGGTGGTGGGTTGAATGGGTTAGGGGAACTAGAGTTAAGATCACGTACTACCGGGTGCAACGAGTTTAAACCACAACTACTACACAACTAGTTATAACAAAAAGCGGGGCGCTACACCTTCTTCTCAATGTCCTTTTAGGCTTAACTCGATACTTAACACAATTGTTGGTACCATGCCCAAACACTTGGTAGAGTTCACACTAGGATGAACCCAGTTGTACTGAGTAGTCACATCAACAGTATGTTCCTCATCAGGACCGATAGCAACCACTTGCAGTAACTCACTCACTTTCAAATTAACACAAATTCTAGCTAAAGTTTTTTTAGGGTTATTTTCAGTTGCCTTGTCTAAAAATATAAGTTCCTACATGGTGTCAATCTTGGCAGTTTTTTTGTGGCGTCTTAAATGCTCTGGGATATTCTTAAACCAACCATAAGGGTATCTTTTCAGCTCTGTAGTTTCAGCCGCAGTAAATGGCCTACAAGGTCTCATAAAAAATATTCTATTAGTTTGTGTTGCGTCTTTATTCAAATCAAACTTGAACAAGAATGTATAGTTATTTTGAAGGACATAACAAAGCTGCCTATAGCTTCGTCAAGGATTCTTTCGCAAATGGAAATGCAAGCCTTCTTCCCACAAAATTGCCAACAAGATACTCCTTAAACTCATTAATCTCCTCAGCATATTCTGTTTGGCTGAAAGTGACCACTGCCTTGGCATTAAAGAGTTTAGGTGGTGAGTATTGTGGTTTAACCTTTCCCCTATAAGCAGAATCTGACCCCAATAATCTCGACAATTTCACGGTTTTTCCTTCTCTAGGCATTTTGCTGCTATCTTCACTCTTTTCTTGCCCTTCCAATTTTGCATCAGTGTCTGGCTGTGCATCTTACTGTTGCACTCCCTTAACCTTGCACTTACCATTCAAACACCTCTTGGTATTTACATCCCAAGCGTTTACAGTGTCGTTTTCTTTGTTAGGGTTCTCATCCCAAGGGCTCATGAACAACCTTGCCTGAACATTTATTCACACAGTCAGAGTGCTTAGCAGGGTCCCGACTCAAAAGCAGGCCTTTGTGTCTTTATAAAGGTTACCACATTTCTTGAGACACCACCAGCTCTCAAGCAGCTCCCCCATCTTCAATATTATCCTCATCATTCAAATAATTTGATCATTTCCCTTCTCTTTGACCATAACATTTGTCTTTACAACCAAGGTTACCGCAGTTCTTGAGACACAACCAGCTCTCAAGCAGCTCCCCCCCTCTTCAATATTGTCTTCATCATTCAAATAATTTAAGCAATTCTCCTCTCTTTGACCATGGCAATTTCTAAGACAATAGCTGTTTCTGCTTGCTTGGTTGGGGTTCCCCCATTTTATTTCTCTGTAAGCACTGGAACTTCACCGTACTTTAAGGGAGGCAACCCTAGGGGACGAGACTCCTCAACCTTAGCTCCCTCGTCTGTAGCAGATTTTGAAAGCTCTCCACCATTGTTGCTTTATCTGTTCCAGATCTAATCAGAGGCAAATTTGACGTTGGTCTGAGAAGAGCCACGATCTGTTTTGACTGACTAATAACTAACGTGTCCTTGGGAGACTAATTCCAGAGCTATTGCTTGATAACTCCAGACGCAGAGCTCCAGCACGTTTTAAAAAGAAAGGCTTGATGTGCAGTTAGTACTTGAAAATAGTTTTGAATGGCGTTTGAAAAAAGAAATTCTGTTTATTATATATGCTCACCCTTCCCCCTCCCTGCAATATTTCATAGGTGATTGCTAATTATCCAATCTCCATAGCATGCAATTTCTTAATCGACAACAAACTAGACATCGTTGCTGATTATATTTTGTTTGGTTCCAAATTTCTGTTATCAACTTAATGTGAATAACTATCATTGATGTCAATAATTGATATTTTAATTATGCTTCTAGTTGGACCTAGCAGCATGCCATGCCAGTTGATGGTGGGATTTTTTGCATATGCAAAATCAATTGAAATACATGTGGACAAGGACGAACTAGAAGGTATGTTCTTCCATCAACTCTTTTTCACTTTACGCTGACAGTGCTGCCGGTGCCACCTTCTAATGAACTTTTAAATTAGATTTTTGCAACTATCACACTAAATATAATCAAACTTGTCCATTCAATAACTCGTACCTCTACTTCATGAAAGGAGCGACGTATGGACCAGCACTTTTCACCTTAAATCGTATTAACTGGGAGAATACTAAGAAAGTGAGGAAAGGGTAATGAGCTTTTCCAAAGATTCTTTATGGTAAAATATATAACGAATGGTCTGAAAAAACTTTCTGAATGAAGTTAGGAAGAATAATACTCTAAAATTTGCTTACTACTAAATACCTTGCGATAAACACAACTTGCGTATATCAGTTTCTTAGTAATTAGGATGCCGGATACATTTCACACGTAGTGTGTACTATAAGAATTTCCTACGTGAAGAAGGATTAATGTCCCTCGACATCCACACTTAAATGTACGAAACTTTTATACACAAGCATTATTCAATCTTAAGCATCTAGTAATTTTATATTATAATTGTAAAAATTTCTTTTTCTATATGTTTTATTTTTCTAGGATTAAGTAATAAACTTGGCTTAGTTATAGAAGAGCTAATTATGATTGCTCCACTTGGTTAGATGCTCAATGGCATGGTAGAGAAGATGTGAAAAAAGCACTGACTTTTGCTGAATATGAGAAGGCACAAAGAACGGCAGCTGCCAAGGTTGAGCAGATGTGTAAGGGTGTTGAGAAAGGACAGAACTTTTCCTCAGATTTCAATTTGGAAAGCGGGGAACTTGCTCCAATGTTTATCCCTGGACCTTTTGCTATTGCCCACCACCTAATCTCTGCATGGGTCAATGGCAGTGAATCACCATTGAAGAACTCAGTTTCTATGTCAAGTTTGTAGTATATGTGTTTTCCTTAATTTTTATTGGGGTTAACCATATTTTGAGATTGATTATTTGGTATTGATCAAATAGACCATCTAGGATGATGAACAATGCCTAAAAATTTGATCCTCCCTGAGATATCTTTATTTCAAGGCAGGAAAGACGGTCCAAGTTGTTGTATATGTAAATTGGTCAGTTCATTATGTTGTATTTGTAAGTTTATATGAATCGTTGTGGTTGAAATCAATAAAGTCCTTTTGGAGGTAACCTTCAAAATTAAAAGATGTGCACTTTAAATTTGCGCTTAGTTTCAGAGTTCAGCGTAGTTGTTAACCATGTTGTTGAGTATTAGAGAGAAAACATAGTGAGTTTCTTTTAAATATATTCTCCTATGTTATGTACACCATTTCTCTCTGCATACTATAACATTCCATTTAATGGAAACATTCAACTACTGTAAACACAAGCTCTATAAGATTTTTCTTACTGAAAATTTAATAACCTGACACAAAATATTACATTTGAGTGACAACAGATCATGCGATGGACTTCTCAAGGGCTGTTTGGAATATGTAGCTTGATTTTTCTAAGATGCTTATTTGGTTTTTTGGAAGTAGTTCTCACACTTCAGTCGTGGTCTCTTCAGGTTCTTTTAATTTATTTTTTGGTCATAAATATTATTATTACTTGTTCCTTATAAGTTACCGTTTATTTGAACCTGTTAGGCTGTAACAACTAACAATAGGGAAGAAGAATGAAATTACCATTGCGTCTCCGAGAAAATCACACTGAACGACGGAGACATTTTCAGGTAAAATCAATCAACTGAGTGGGATTCATTATTAAGTAAGAAGGCACTTGAGATCTCATGAAAAAAGAAATATTTAAGTAATGATGGCTCCATGAATCCAAAGAAGAAAAAAAGTAGTCACTCATAGTAATAATTTCACCAAGTTTATATGTTTCTACAATCATGCTTTATCCTCTTTAGTTACTACTATTTTCATGCATGTAGGAGTAGATATCCAAAATCTAACCATGCTCAAAGCATTCAGATTCATCTCGGACGGACTTTTTCTATCTGGCGAAAAATGACAGGGGTTGATCTTTACCCTACTCTTTATCATCACAATCGTGTTACACATGATGTCTACGTCTACTGTTCCTTGGAGATGTGAGAGCTGTCGAACTTACCTTACATGATACAATGCCATGTTTCTTAACTCGGACGATTAACTACGGGAGAGTTTGGTGTTTTTGCATTTTTAAAGATGGCAAACACTTTCTTCCTCTTATCTCTTTATTTACATTTACAACTTATGACTTATGATTAACAAAATAACAAACAACCAAAGAAAAAAACCCTTAGAAATACTCAAAATGCTGAGGAATCTCATATGTCGTACTCCTCTCTTTCTTACTCATCTTTGTTGAAGTAGCTTTACTACTACTCTTTTGCAGAGTTTTAGGAACCTCAGGAGGCTTAACTGACCTAATCAAAGCCCAGTTCACACTTTTAAAGAACTCATGTCTCTTAATCTCAACTGACCCTTTTAAGCTCCCTAATCTCTTCTTGGGGTTCTTAACTAAGAGCTTACTTATCAAGTCTTGCACCTTCAACATCTCTTCTAAATCTCTAGTACTCGAAAACCCCATTCTAGGGAAGGTTAGAGGTTTTTTGATGATGCTGATGAGTGTTTTCTCATTCTTCTCGCCTTTAAATGGTGTCTTCCCATACAAAAGTTCGTATAAAAACACACCGAATGTCCACCAATCCACTGCGCTTCCATGGCCTAATCCAGATATCACCTCGGGGGCTAAGTACTCGTGTGTCCCCACAAAGGACTTTGAACGAGCGTTAACAGGTTCAGCTATCAACTCCGGGCTTGCTTCTGCTAGTTGTTCATGTTGCACAGGGGTGACCGTTGTACTTTTATTGTTAGAGGCTGAGAAACAAGAGAGGACTGGCTGAATTAAGGGTGAGGAGTAAGCACATGAAGGGACTGAAGAACTTTTTACGCCCTTGTGGACGGTGTGAGGGTCTAGTTTGGGTCGAAAGAGCTTTGGCACAACATCACATTTCAGAGAGAGATCGAAATCTGAGAGCATTATATGTCCGTCTTCTCTAACGAGTACATTTTCAGGCTTCAGGTCTCTGTAAACTATTCCCATCATATGGAGATACTCAATAGCTAGGAGAGTCTCAGCTGCATAAAACCTGAAAGATAATGTTAACTAATCAGAAAAGCAATTTTGGATTAAAAAATCTAACAAAACTCCGGCGAAACATGTGTTCCACCGAGTTGCGGAAAACTATTGTGGGCATCCCATTATACTCCCAACACTCCGGAGATTCGGCATGTTTCACGAATCGAGGTATACTTTTACCTCTATTGAACCAACATAAATTACCTTTGCCTCTAAATTTTACCTTAACACTTACATATATATGCTCGAAAAACAGCGAAAAGTAAAGTAAAATAGTGGTATTGTGTTTATCAAGAAGAGGAGACATACTTGGCAGCAGTAATACTAAATGTCTTTCTGGGCTGGAGTTGTCTGAGAGCATGTAAATCACCACCATTGCAGAACTCCATAACAAGACACGAATAATGCGAAACATTGAACTCTGCGTAGAGAGTTGGAAGAAATGGGTGATCAAGCATACTCAATATCTCCTTCTCCATTTCAGCTCTCCCCAATTTGTTCCTAGCCTCCAAAGCTTCTCTATCAACAACTTTCATGGCGTACAAACACTTCGGTAGCAACCCCACGGTCTCACACTCGCTCCTTAGTTCACAAAGGTACACATTCCCTATATCTCCACTCCCAACTCGCCGTAAAAGCCTAAAATGTTCTAGCCCCACACGTCCATTCTCTGCTCGGAGCCTCTTCATTGCTTCCCATGCAACTTGGTTTGCCTTATGTGGTTTATGACCACCACAAGAGAGAATGCTGTCATAGGAACATACTGAGACTGAGACTGAACTTCGACGGCTCCCAATGCTAGGGACGTCACTTAGCCAGCCGTGGCTGGAGTCGGGTATAGTTATCGAAGAACAGCTGCTCCTCTCGTAGTCAGACTCATCGCTACTCCGGACTTTAACACCCATGGATTTAAAACATGTATGAGCTATATGAGCTCTATAAGGGACTTATATAAAGGCTTGTAGGCTTTAACTCAAGGAGGATGAAATGTAGATGAGAGATAATTAGAGGAAACCTACTTTAATAACTACACTAGAGAATTTCACTGCTCCCCATAAAGTAAATATTTATAAATTTAGAGCAAGAGTGCCACAAAAAATCTGAAGAAATTTATCAAAGTATATATCTTTGGGATCTTAAAGCTTCACACAAAGCATAAAGTGTAACATTCAAAGGCTGCATCTTGTATGGGTTTTAACCTTTAGTTTTATTGTTTTTGGTAAGTCATGATACCACAATGTGAGAGCACTAAACATATTTTTCACAAAAATAGTGACTAAAGCATGAGATATCTCATTCATATGCATATATCTGTTTGGCCAATATCTTTATGACATATTGCACCACTCATTTGCAAGACAATATTAGCAAGATGGTGTTTGTTGTGCACCATTCATCGTGAGCGTGTGGTCCTCTAAATTAATCCCCGTACATGGTGCTTGCTTTGTTAGCTACATCGGTGCAGTTATACCTTATTCAGTGGTGCTTCACGAGGCTCTAAAAATGGACTCTGTCCTGGGGTCCAAAAATGAATTCTCCAAGGTCGTTTATCTGCATGTCATGATAGAGGAAGCCACTAGGGGTAAGAAGTACATTAGGATTAAGTATTTTCTATCATGTTTTAGTCATTTAGGTCTTCGGGATCCTGGTTATCCTCATCTCGACTAGCAAAAAAATACTACTATGAACTATGAAGTAGATGCCGTTCCCTCCCGGGGACTGTTCGAGATGGTCTAAGCGTATACAAATATATTAGGTATAGAAACCCTTACATATTGATTAAAATTTGTGTTATAAATGTGAGAATTTATAACTTAATAAAGCAAAGCTGTTGAGAGGAGCTGACATTGTAGAAAGTGTAGATAAAGTAGTAGGGGGAGTACATGCAGGACCCCCGTGCCCCATTAATTCCCACCTCTTGTATTCAACTGTTGCTCTCTCTCACTCTCTTTCTCTCTTTATAGAATATGTACGATGCATGTGAACCCTACCAATAATACTCGTATTGGACTGTCTCTACGGTCGGCGATCATACGTAATACGTAGAAATATTAAAGGTCTCTGTCCCGTCGAAGATGCCAAAACGAAAAGGACTAGGGATCCACCATTGTCCAGTTGCCCTGAAAGACATGGCAGAGTAGGTTACGTTTACTAAAACCTTCATGGACTTGAAAACACATCCCTTATGGAGTATAGTCAAGTATTTAATATGAGACATCAGTATCTCCGGTAGTCGGTCAATGGCGCGTACCCTGTAAGCCAAGTGGCAATTACATGCCCGCACATTAGCCACCGTTACTTTCCACGTGGCCATAAACATGTTCTCTGCGTGTCTAGTTGATTCGGGTATGGGGAGGGAAGACGATAGATACAGAATCTTGTACATCAATGGACAAGATTTGTACAAGACTATACATAGTATAGAGAAGACCTTTCTCTCATATTGGATTTTAGTTGAGACCATATTGAAATTCTCCACTTTTTACCTGCAGGATCTTATCAACTCTCCCTTTTTTGTTGCATTTTTAGCAACAAACCCAGCAAAAATATCAGAAAATACAGATGAGGCAAATGTATTGGGAAACTCAAACCCCCCATAACTGTGTTTTTTTTTGCCTAAAAATCCCCACCAATCCTTTATTATTCTTGCTCGGTGCATTTTTAATATGTTTGGGCTATAGTTCATATTTTTGGTAACCATCAAAATATCACAATATCACATTATCACCATTGGGCTCTTGTCCCATTGGTGGTTGTACCTCTTCGCCCAGAGAGAGAGGTTGTGGGTTAGAAACTTCTTGGGGTTGAAAACGCAGGGTTACGGATCCCTAATATACCTTGCAATTTTTTTTTTATCACATTACCACCAGTATGCCAGATTTATCGTTCCAGTACAAATAAATCGGAGTTTCAGGGAATGCAGAAGAGCATGGAAGAGTTCTGGTTGTCTATCCAGGATTTTCTAGTGGTCATCTTTCAGTTCTAATGGAATAGAGTATCTTTAATATGTTTCGGCAAAAGTTAACGTTTTCGGTTACCATCATGATTCAGAAAATCACATTACTATGCCCAATATATTGATTCAATACAAATAAATCGGAATTTCAGAGAAAAACTGAAGAGCCTGGAAGACTTTGAATGTCTGTCCATAATTTTCTACTGGTCATTTTTCAGCTCTAGTGGAATAAAGATTGAAACTAATCTAAAAATATCTCTGAAACTGACCAAAATGAAAATCAAATAAAATGGAGGGAGTTTGGAATGATGGGAAAATATGAAATTATATCCAAACTGCAGAAATCCACCACACCAATTATGTAGAGGTGTGCACTAGACAGATATATATGGCTAACCCTGACACTCCCACAACACCAATATATAAAAGCATGAGTTTATAAATATATATAAGTTAAAGTGTATCATTTCAATTTGACTTGTTTATCATGATCTACTGAGAGGAACTGCATCCAGTCTTGTTGTTTATTTTCTAAGGGGGCATATCATCATGGGCAATTTTTAACCATGGGGTCCAAGAGATTAATTAATTTATTTTATGTCATATATTCGAGTTTGAATTACGTTGTGATACTTGAGTTTGTAATTTGTTGCGTCCGTGTGCCGGAGGCGCATATATGTTGTAGTTGTTGTTGCAGAGGGTTTGGATTAAATTGTGGAAGGTGAAAGATGTAGATATGTTGCAATCAGACTAGCACTTGTGATCAAGAGACACGGAGACTTGAGCTTCCCTGCCATCTGATTTTCCTCATCCTGCTCAAACCTACTATGTTTACATCTAAATATTTCTTCTACAAAAGGATAGATCATACTAGCATACAGTCCTTTTATCATGTCTAGTGAACCACAAAGGCAAGGAAGCTTGATAACTAATTACTGTGTCTTAAGAACAATGTACCACAAAGGCAAAGAAGGTTGGTAGCCTAATCCTAAAAGGGCAGGTACAATTTTAAGCTTCTATGCCAGTAGATCAGACCACCCAATTTCATATATGATAAGCATCATTAAGCAAAACAATCAAATATCATCGAAATTATTTGCCATATATATAACACTTGTAGTGTGCAAACAATTTAAATAAATAGAATCAAAATCAAATAACTCACGAAGTTCAGAAAACACTAACAAATTTTTTTTATAAAATCTAATGTACTGAATTCACTATTCGCAAAATCTACGCCTTTCAAACTTCAATACGTTTTCTGATCGTCCACCTTTCAGGGTTCAGCAGGTTTTTTGATCTGCCCCATCTCGATCACGTCATCTGGAATATACTTGCCCCATACTTTATGCTTCTTCCACACAATCCACATTTCTTCGATTGGTACACCCTTCGTTTCAGGCAATAGGAAGTAGACGAAGCCTGCCATCACTAGCGTGAAGAAAGCAAACACGTAGAAGAGACCAAACTTAGCATTACAAAGCAACCACAAGAAGACTTGAGCAATGATAAAAGTGAACGCCATATTCACTGCAACCGTGATACTCTGTGCGGCAGATCGGATCTCAAGTGGGAAAATCTCACTAGGTACCAACCAGCCCAAGGGACCCCATGACCATGCAAACCCAGCAACAAAACAGCAAATGCAGAACACGACCCCAATGGCATAAGGTTGGCTTACCACAGCAACACCGCTTGTCCCAAACTTAGCCCAAATCAAACTTCCAACTATGACCTGCATTGGCAATGACATATACTTTAATCATATTTTGTGACACCAAGTAAGAAAACAGGAAGATAAGGATTTGGCTCATTTTTGAGGAAGATAAGGATTTGGCTAATTTTTGCGGCATTAATATTTACCTGGAAAACGAACATCTGGAGTGCACCCTCTATTAGGAGAAATCTCCTACCCTTCTTATCGACCAGGGCTACAGATACGAATGTTGCAGCAACATTGACTCCTCCAGTGATGACAGCAGAAGCGAGAGATGCGTTATTTCCGAACCCAAGAGTCTTAAATAGTACGGGTGCATAAAACATGACTACATTAATACCGGTAAGTTGTTGCAAGGCTGGAATAAGTACAGCCATTATAACATGAGGTCTATACTTCCTTTCTCTAATCTTTATCCATGGACTAGTCACTAACTTTGATGCTTTACTAGCGAGAACGAGATCATTATACTCTTCATCAACGTCATCTGTTCCACGGATTCTTTTAAGGGTAGCTTTAGCCTCCTCAGGTTTCTCACGATCAATAAGACAATTAGGAGTATCGGGCAAAAATAGTGCACCAACACAGACAATCAAAGCAGGAACGGCAGCAAGCGCTAGACTCAAACGCCAACCCCAACCGGCCTTGATCTTGTCAGAAGCATAGTTCACAAGATTTGCTACGAGAATACCAATGGTGATCATCAGTTGGAAAAGAACATTAAGTCTTCCACGGTGCTTGCATGGGGCCATCTCAGAGAGGTAGAGTGGCACAGACTGGTCACAATTGAGAAAACAAAATCATCAGATTATTCAAAAAGTATCATGCCATTATCATTTTCTAAATACATTCATAAGATTACCTTTGCAGAAGTATGAAGATGGTATTAATGGTAAGATTTGCAACACAATTTCACAATATTATCAATAAATTATATATCTATCCTACAATGTTAAGGACTACGCATGAGAAAAGAAATTTTATATGTAATCTACCATCTCTGTTGAAGTCAGACATCTAGGTCTCTACTAAACAGTTAGAATTACTAGTTTATGCAAAACTTGAAGAAGATCCATGTATGAGAAACACTTCATACAGGTTCTAGCTAGAATTGTCATACTAAAAGTGTCATCATATTTGCAAATTCTGAAATTTCGAAAATGGAAACCCTTCTATGACTTAACCTAGGCCTGGGCCAAATACTAGAATAGAAAATAATCGAAACGCTGAAAAATTGCAATATCTGATAGTACAATCAGATGGATATGAAACTTTACATATTTCTGATATATTAGTGTATTTTGGGTTTAGAACACGTGTATATCTACAAAATTAGTCTGCACATTTCATAGAGAATTCTAGTTTTGCCAATGGATCCGATACATCCCAATTTATCAATGATTAATCGATCAAATATATCTAAATATGTGCAAAATATATTATATATATTAGTAGTACCTGATTAGCAAATCCAACACCGATGCCAAGAAAAATACGTCCAATGTAAAGCATAGCAACGTTGAACGCAACACCATTTAGACCTGCTCCAACTAAAAACAGGAGACCTCCAACAATCATAGATATCTTCCGGCCAAATCTCCTTGTAATCGTTGCGGCTATAAAGCAAGCTACAAGTGCGGCAATATACAAAGACGATGTAAAGAAAGTGAGCGTCTCACTGTTAAATGTGCAGTACTGGTTGGTGCTTTGAACTCCAATCTCCTTTCTGTATACGCTTGGAAAGAATTTCCTGAGAAAGGGATGCATTGCCGTAACTCCCCCAGAGATACCAATATCATAACCAAATATCAAACCACCACATGAAGCAATTAATATAGTCCAAAAGACATAAAATGTCATCCCTCCACTATAGGAATTGCTCGGTCCCCCGGACGAAGCCATCGAACCACCCGCCATCTTGTTCTAGTACGTATAACCTAGATTAAAGAACGTAACCACACTTTAATATAATGGACTTAATAAATTAAAATTCTAATATGATCTTTGCCATCTAAATAAAGGGAATAAATATTACGAGTGAATCAGGGTTCGTTTTCGTTTGACCCAGATTGAGTCTCTTATTTGAAAAATATAAATTTGATCCTAGTTTTACTAGGATCTTATAATTAATTTTTATTTTTTTTTATTTTTATAAATATCATTAAAATTGTACATCTGCTTTGAAAAGGAATACTAGGTAACCATGAGAATACACGAAAGTTGTTTTTCAAAGAAAATAATTGGAAGAAAAAAAAATCACTTTTATCAGAGAAGGAACCCTAGAGTAAACATCCACAATATTTTTTATCAACTGGAAACTTTTCTAACTTAAACTTATAATTAAATTTAATATGATTCAAAATATTGAACCTACAACTCAAATTTCATGCCTGATAGATATCAATTCACAGTCATGTTATAGTTTACCGAACAAATAGATATATCAAGCAATTCCAATATTGTTCCTCAATATAACAAAGTATATACAAAATCTATTATTCTTGCTAACAGGAAAGACGACAAGAAATACATAGCAAAGATGCCAAAACATGATCAAACTAGGAGCAAACTCTCAACTCTAAACAAGATTATGAGAACAAGGTTTCACGTGAAATACAGAGAAGCATATGCACATAAACTGTGATGCAAAACAAAAAAAAATATAATTAAGCAAAGTTAAAACCAAAAACTTACTTAGATCAACAAAAGACAGTAAACTCTGAGTAACTAGTAGTCTAGGTCGAGAGAGACAGGATAAACTGAGTTGATTATGAAGCTAACAGACTAATTATATAGGATATCATAAAGATAATCCAAGTAGTTTAGGGAAGTAAGGACTCTCTAGTTATCCGTTTTGTACTTTGTCTGCCATGAGATTTCTAATATTTAGCATATATCTGATTTGGCCAATGTATATACATAACAAGATCTAGTGATCTAGATATATCATACCATAACAAGATTCTTAAGCTAATTAAGATCTAGATTATATCATACCATAAGAACTGAAGTTTTCAATACTATTCAAGCTAAACTGATTAAACACCAAGAGAACATGAAATAATTTTCTATACTTAAACATGAAGAGAACATTAAATACATAGCATAATCTACAGAATCGCAGCCTACTCTAAACATGATATTAAGAACCCAGTTTTGAAAGAAAATACGAAGAAGCAAGCATAACCGGAAACAATATAAAGCCTACTCTAAACACGATAATAAGAACCCAGTTTTGAAAGAAAATACGAAGAAGCAAGCATAAAAACATTGAAACGAAACCGAAAACAATATAAGAAAACAAAGTAAGGAAAACTTACTTGATCAGCAGAAGACACAGAGGAAAACCTAGATGATGAATTGAGTAGTTTATGAGGCGAACTGCTTGTGTTTATATAAGGGATGATATAATATTCTAATCATAGTATGAGTATAATATCTATGACTGTATTACTTTCAGTATATCTAGGATTTAGATGATTTTGGGTGAAGTGGGACTATATCTGACCGACTGCATTTTAGCTGTTTGTGTAATTTGCTATTTTTGCTACTTGGCTAGTAGGTGCTTGACATGTGGACTTTTGATAGTTGCAAATCTTCTCTTCACGAGATTTTGAAGGGCAGAATTACCTTGAGTAGCTACATCAACAGTGACTACTACTAATAATAAATCTTTGTGATAATAAAAAACAGTGAAGTTGTCATACAAGAGGGAGCCATCCCTGTGTAGTGAAGAACGTAATAACAATTATCACTGAAATAGCTAGGATTTTCTAGTGCCAACTTATCATCTAATTCCACTCTTACACATATATAGCAAATGGAACGTTTGCTGGGATGGGTCTTTAATTGAAACGTAAGCAATGGATATGCTGCCCAGTTCTGTTCATCTTCTGGGTGGATCAATCTCGTATCTCAAATTACAAAGGCGTGCCCTGTAACGACAACCAGACCTGATTTACTTTGTATTACTTATTGTCTATTGACAACAAGGATAAAGATATCGTCCTAAATAAATAAAAATAATTTTCGGCATCAAACAATATATGAAGAGGCACCTCCATATTATACTGAGCATAGGGACTGGTTAGAAGATGTTTTGCGTGGGATTACCTGACGCTCGTAGTGCTAATGTCTATAAAGCTCTTTTCTTAGAGCTGAGGTGAGACATATGTACAAAGTTCATACCACAAACTTTCACTACTCGAGTGTTTCCTTGGTTTTCTGTTTTCCTTAGTGGGGTTTGCTTTAATATTCATTGGTATTTCATTTTGCTTGCATGATTTGTTGAGATGTGGTGCTTTCTAGTACCGGTTCATTTTGTGCAAATTAATAGCAAGCTGGTGAAATTGTTGTTTGGTGATCATAACTAAAGGGGAAACTTTTGTAGCTGGTAGTAGAAACTGATAGCAGGGGTTAACTTAACGCATTAAATCTTATTTCAAAACAATGCACTCATAAGCACTTACTAACTTAAGACGGGTAAATCAAGAACAACTAATATGAGTATGAGTGAGTCAATATTAATGCGAAGGGCTAATACCTCAGCCTAAGTTTCCTCCAATGTCCATTGCGCAGTAGACTGGCAGTAGTTTGTTTAAAGGTCTCACTATTTCATCTTACAAAAATAATAGAATCATAAATAACGGGCTCCATGAAGAACAGAGTGTTGCATGTTTATGATTTCCTTCAGATAAATTAGGAACCTGTATTCTAATTGTCTATTCATGCCTGCAATTAGACCTGAATTGATTAGGCACGATTCACACCAGCAACAAGTGTTGCACAAAATAAGAAGATTAGTAGGAGTTACGAGCATTTAGGGCACGCGCTATCGCGCATTCCCATTGGATCTCTTGTAAGGATTTTTTTTTTCTTTTTAAAATTAATTGTGTAAGTAATTTAGCTTTTAGACCCAATATAATGTTAAATTTTTGTTTTAGGTCCAATTTTATATTTAAGGAAGTATTCACTACGCAAAATTCTTTATATATATATATATATATATATACAATCGATTTGAATTTGTTTCCATATATGCTCATAACTTAATTTTGTACACACGTACATCATAACAAATCCATAAAGACATGACTACATGTATTTAGTGTCTTGGCAATGGAGCCTGTATACTATTGGTTGTAAACATTTCAACTTCCCATATCTCCATCCCCTTTTCTTCTTTCCAATTTCCAATACAAGACATAGTTTCATTATGCATCATCAAATCGGTTCATCTAATATTTCCAGAGGTACATACATATGTGTTTATTTAGTTTTAGTTGTTAGTTTAACTTATTATTTTTGCATACGCATCATCACCCCATATATTTGGACTTGAATATTCTTTAATTTCAGTAAAAGAAATGGGAGCTTCTAATGTTGACGGGATCGTCAAAGTAGCGTGTAATTATGATTTATGCTTTCTCATCTATTTATGAGATTCGTAACTCTTCATCAAGCAATCACAAACACATCCATAAGAAATAAAAACACTTAAACGCATATCTTAAAACTGGATTAGTTGTACAAACAAATGGATCTGACACCTTGGTAGTAATATCGCATCACCCAGCACAAACACTCCACGTAACTTAAAACATGAAAAGATATTCCGTACAATTGATAATTTCAATGTATAATAAAATCTCAAAGTTTTAATTAAAGAAGCACGTGCTTGACACAATTTTGGAATGTTAATTCCCTAAATACATACAAATTAATTATATCATATATGACAACTCTTAAATATAGATTTGTGTATCACTTAATAACATCAATGATGTAACGCCCTGCTTTTCTTCCTTTTCGCATTAGTCGTAATATGTTTTAGTCTAGACTGGCTGATGCTTTTTACTTAACTTGCACCTTGTAGTACGCTATCTTATTCTTTGGGTTTTTGAGTTTGAGTTGTAAACCCATTCAAACCCACCACCAAACTTCCCCTAATTCTACTCCATCTCTCCCTTATTCTCCTCCATCAATCAATAGCCATTAGAAACTCTTGATGTGAGAATTAATTATCCTAAACTCTTTTACCTTAAAGTTCTCTATTGTGCATGTATTTGGAGTGGGTTGGGTATTGATTTCGTTGGACATTGCAAGGTCGTTCTTCGCTCCTCAATTTTTACCAAATCCCTAATTAAGGCAAGTACAACTATTGCCCCTCATTTAATAATTGATCGGTGTGATTTTTGGATACCAGTTGTGTATAATTTAACAACTATGATATCCTAAATAAGTTGTTGTCGTCATGTATAGTACAATTAAATGATAGTGGATTGTCTTCATAACATTTAACTTGTGCTAATTCATGCATATCATGTGATTACTATCCTATTGTAAGCTTTGAATATTAGGTTATATTAGAACTGTAAAGCATGTTAATAAGGGTTTGAATATAGTACTAGAATAGAAGGGAAATTTAAGTAGTTCTAAGTGTTAGAATTTCCACTCAGTAGTATAATTAATACTTTATTGTGGCATCTAGTTGTCGAAAACCAACCACTATTTACCAATCATATTGAAGTGAACTTCAAACAATGATCACATCCATGCCATGGCACTACCTGACGTGAATTCATTTTAGGTCTTAGAAGTGTTATGTTAGTCAGACTATAATCATGCTTTTCATATAAAGGATGTGTTCTTAGTAATTATTGGAGTATGTAAATATACATCGCCTAAGCAATAATATTAGTTAAAACATGTGAACATTAGAAGAGAACATTAGAGTAAATTGACTAGTGGTTCATCATCGCCTTTGTTAGTCTTGTAAAACTAAAAACTACTTATGAGAGACCTATTGTATGTTAATACATTAGGATGAGTATATAGACGTTTAAGGATTCTAGAAGTTTATTGGCAAACAAAGATGATTGGTTAGCGGCTTAACTTAGTCACGATTATAAGACTTCAAGTGATATAACCTTTATTAACTTGAGGTAGAAAGATGATTGATAGTCAGTGTATAATATCATCGACAGAGTCCTCACTCCTATATTTGAGAGGGTAGAAAGGTCGTTGAGTATAAGATCACCAATCATATGATATAGTCTCATTGCCTATAGAGCAAGGATAGAGAGGTCATTTTGATTGAGTGTCGGTCTCTTAAATCATTCATATATTGGAGAACTTAGAGTCATATACATAGTAGGGCTATGTTGTCAGGGTCCTTGGGTTCCTTTCCCTAAACAAAAGATTTGGTAACTATTTATCAGTGTCCAAGGGTTGTAAGTACCTAAATTATTTTCCTGCTACTTCTCGGTTGCATGCTACGCGAGCAACCCGTAGGCTTAGATTCCTGAAAGTGAAAATAAATCAGGCTTTAGACCTGTAGGCTGAAACTCCTTGACCATCTTGATCCGGTGATTTTCCCTGCTAATTCCTGCCTCGCTAAAAAATAATTCACCAATCCCTGGCCCGACAATAAGGGATACGCTTCTGTTGAGGACAGAAGGGTGGGAGAGTATGGTCCTACTAAATTAAACGTGACCATATGTACATTATCTATTTGTTATCCCCTGCATCTAATCACACTCAATAAGTACTTATAATACCAGTTGGCGCCGAAGCTTAAAACAACATTAATAATTGAACCTCATCTCCTCAGTAAATATTGTATCATTTATACATATAGATAGAATATTATATAATTAGTATATCTTTATTTTATCAGTCTGTCATATTCAGTGACCGATAATAACTGTGCTTGCTGACGCCTTGTGCACTCTATATTTTCACAAGAGGTCGAGCATAGTAGATTTTGGTTAGTGAGGTTTCGGCGATCATTTCAGGATTCTTTGGAGTTCTTTTGAATCACTGAGCTGTGTCGTAGGGTATTTATGATTTTTATTTCAGATTTCATTATCGTAGTCTATTTCTCGTTTTTAGATTTGGATGAGAATATTATTCACTTTATTCATTCTAATTTATAATTGAGTTATTTTTGCTACGTTTCTTTGGTGTAAGTTGATGTAGTTAATTTCTTTAGAAATATATTACATCTGAAACTTGAGTTGACTCGAGGCATTTTAAATGAATAGTCACCATCACAACCAAATACATTGAGACATACTAAATAGACATTAAATGGTACACAAAGGCAATAATTGGACAGATTCAATAAAAAAACTTAAGTCAATTTATTCTAAACATAGTTAATTTATGGAAAACAATTTTATGTATCATGTGTGCATACCAGTCTTCAATTATATATTTTCATTTCATGTGCATTAAACAAAAGAAGTGGCATACACTACTTTGAACCTGAGTCTAAGAGTGCATTGAATTTTCATCCTTGCACGTTTCCAAGTCAATGACCCAATTATTTAGGTCAGCCTCCCATATTTATTTTGCCTAGTTTCCTTCAAATCTGTGACTCATTAACTATTTAGATGTGATATTTATGAAATTTATTGAGGTACTAATAGTTTAAAAGTGTTACACCTATCTCCTTTAGCAGATGTTTAGGACAATTCATATTCCTTGCTTGCTTGGTGCGCTCTTTAAATTTCGTATATTTTATGATGGGGTGAATTTGACAAATACCCTGATCTTTTATGGCATATTTGACTTACACCCCACGATTTGTAAAATATTTAACAGACACCCTACATTTACAACTTGATTGCATCAATTGTAGCTGACCAGCTCTGATTTTAGTCAACCTAACTCAATTTTTTGTAAAGACCAAACTACCCTTTTAAATTAAAATAAAAAACTACTTAAATAAATTCAAAAACTCCTCGAGATACTCACATCTTGAAAGAACGTTGGATTGTTCAACTTTTAACCAATCGATGATTGACACCCTTTTTTTGGGTATATAAGTTTAAACAAAAGATCATGTGTTCTTCTTAGGGGTACTTTTGGCATTGAATATACTTCAATAATTCAAATGTTGGTCAACTGCAGTAAATTGCGATTGACTACAATCAAACTACAAATGGGTGTATGTAAAATATTTTAAAAACCGTGGGGTGTAAGTCAAATATGCTATAAAATATCAGGGTAATTGTCAAATTTACCCTTTTCTGATGTCTAAAATGGGAATATGGTACCTAAGAATTTCTTATAATATGATTCACCATTTTGAGTTCCTTTGCGTCTACAGTTTAAGGTATGAAATTTGAGAATTCGATTATTGTACTATAAACCCCATTGAACAACTTAACATTTCTAATAATAAAATAAGAAATATTAATGTTTGGGCAAAAATAAAACAACAATAGTCAGGTGTGGCTAATGTAGTTTTGTAATTTTGTGGTTTTAGACCCAGAGTTAAAGAAATACAATTGGCTTTTAGACCCATGAGATAATTGATGGGCTTGTAAAATGACCACTTTTCCCCTACAACTTAATGTTTATTATTCTTAATTTTATTATTAAACATGACTTAAAAAAACTAATTTTTGCATTTCAGGTCACATAGAGCTCATTTACCAAATATGTGCATATACCGGGATGTATAGCTCAAAAGATGAACTGTTGGAGAAGGATGCAGAGTTATTAAGCATATGGGTCCCATATGGGGAGGTTACATTTTAGAGGATAACTCTTGGAGGTTACATTTTTAATTACATTTACAATCTTATATTAAATGTAAGAAACCTCTTCTTCATCTATAAAAGGAGAGGTTGTGAGCTCATAAAAATTATCCAATTTTGAGAGTATTATTTGTAATAAAGTGTAAGAAAGCATTGTTAACGAAGTTGGAGCAAAATTGTAGCACTTGGAATATTTTGTAAGTCTCATTCTTGTATTAATAAAATTTACATTTTTTTTGTTCTTAATTATGTTTTTCTCGATCTCATCATATTATTTATATTGTATGATTATTACAATGGTCGGCTAAATCCTCACTAGGGCTGAGGATGGAGCCGTCATTAACGTATAATATCATGTAGTAGAGTATATTTTTCTCCAACCCAATTTGAGCATATTATCACAAATCCCAAAACTATATTGTTGGAGAAATCCATTATCATCCTATGATCTCTTTAAGTAGAGATATATGAAGAGCTTTGTGATTCTCAAATGACAAAGTAAAATTGTATTATTATTGTATTTTTGCTAAGGTATATATCCTAATTAACATTTCATAGTTAACATTGCTTTCATGGAATATGTTTTTAGCGCATACTTAGTTCATATGATATATTTAACTTGAGTTATAATTAATCATGAGATTACATCGGCAAAAGGTCGAAGTTTGTTATTTTAATTAAGTGGAGAAATTAATGTACGAAACTATGTTGATATTGTATGTAAATGGAGGTGAAATCCAAAGTCTCTAGACCTCTATTTTTTATTAAAACCAAATATTTTATTTTTGCGGTTTTACAACATTAGATGCAAAAGTCAAAATTATATCTAGTCCCGTTCGGAAGTGAATGACACTCGATTTCTACCCTTACTAAACACCAAATTTTGACCGTTATCAGTAATTATCTTTTTATCCAAATTATTTATATTATGGGTTTAAAAGCCAAATGTTTTTAACAATCTAGGTCTAAAACCAAACTAACAAAATCAAAATATTAACAATAACAAGACTAAAAATTTCAAATAACTAGATCACCAAAAACTTCTATAACTTACTGTTCGAGAGTCCCAGAGGTAAACATCTCAGTCAGAAAGATTATATTTTACTTTTTAGTATCAATCCAAGGCGTATATAACTTGATAATGTATTTGTGATTCAAGGTCTTAAGGAGATGATGGATATGAACCTCACTGTAAAGCCTTCCAAGACCTTCAGGTATTTGAAGGAAATCATGAAGCTTGAATTGATTCCAAGAAATTGTTTAATCCCTTCAAACTCATCACCCTCTGTAGCTGCAGCAATCACAAAAACAAAAACCCAAAATTAACCCCCACCCATTTCATAAAACAAGCAAAGAAAATCCCATAAAAACTTTAATTTTATAAAAATCAAACAAAGGGGTATGAACCAAACATACAAAAAATGGGGTTTTTTTTTGCAAAAAATTGAAAAAGGGTATGTATAAGTATGAAAATGAATTTAGGGTTTCAATCGCAAACATAATTTTCTAATTTAGGGTATGCATAAATTAAATTATTTTTTTGCAAACGCAATAATATTCTTCGAGACATACAAACAGTTACATGTAAGACTTATTATGACCCACATGAGTAAGGGTCTTTTAGTAATTATGGGTTTCTAATTATGATGATCTAAGTCCTAATAGGAAACTAATCTTATTGGTTAATGAGGTTAGGGTTTCCTACAATTCTTTACTTTGATGGAAAGTAGTCCTAAATGAAATAGGAAACTAGGTCCTCTCTTTACCTATCTAAGTGTGCCTAGCCCATTAACTAAAATACTATCTTAAAGGAAAGGTTAAGGAAGAGAAAACCTAGTTGTCACCACTCGCCGCCGCCTACGAACTCGATGGACATACCTCAATCAATCAGGCTATGGATCAATGTATGTGATTATATTTCTACATTATTATTTATCGTGATTATCGTATTATTAAGTCCTAGGTCATTATAGATATTTAATATTTATAGATCTTGTCATGTTTTACATGTGGTGTTAAAGCTATGATTGGACTTTTACGATTTTTTGATTATAATTCGTTTGTGTTACATTTCGTTAGTAATTGTATAATTTTCTTACAATTATTCGTTGATATGAATTATGAAGCCTTTCAAATAAGCCTCAAGTAAATCAGAAACTAGCTAGACTTGCATGATCTGTTTAGTGCAAGATATTATTGAGATAGACAATTGGATCTGTAGCTTTCGGAAACCACCAAGTACTTTATTATTATGTGCTTTTTTTAATAATGCTTTTGATATATGCAACTTCTGAGTAACTATACTAGTGTACCAGTTTATCGTGCTAGTTTTGTTTGCCTCTACTTTAATTTTCTTGATTTCTTAATTTATCATTAAATGATATTTTTTTATTATTATATCATAATATCGATTTGTGATCTATTGTTTAAGCCGATTGGAAGTCGCTAAAGTGACCCAACTATTATAAAACATGGATATCAAATCGAGTTCGTAACAATTTATTTTATCTCAAAAATATTATGGTTTTGCCCAAAGGCGGATCGATTTTCGTGAGATTTATAAATCAAAATAGGGTAATTGAGATGTATTTTAGATTGCTTTTGGAACTAATAACCCAAAGGTGAAGGATCTTACATAATTTGGCGTACACTTTTAATTAGCCCTATTATATTAATATTATAACTATTTGAGTGGACATTTTATATATTACAATTATACCCAAAGGTTGATTTGTGATGATATTATTAGTTCATTATTAGAATATAATTCGGTTTTAATTTCTTATATTCTAACTCATGTTTAATTTATTTATAACTTGTAGCCTTAATATTTTGTGAGCTTTTAATTATTTTGCAGTACCGAACCCTGTTTCACTACATTCGCATGCTTTGTCTGCTCTAATTCTCAATGGAACTAATGTTTCAGGCTAGAGTAAACAAATTTAGTTTCACTCAGGTGTTTTGGATCTTGATTTAGTATTCTTGTCTGAAAAACCCGCTGATATTTATACTGAGAACAGTGGGGATGAGAAGAATTTTCATAAAGCTTAGGAAAGGTCAAACAGGTTAAGCATTATATTTATATAGATGACCATAGCGACCAATATTAAGTCTTCACTTTCTAAGTCTAAAAATGCGAAAGAATTTTTAACATCTGTGGCAGAACATTTCAAAACTGCTGATAAGTCATTAGTTGGAACTTGAATGGCTAAACTTACTACAATAAAATATGATGGTGTACGAGGCATCCATGAACATCTCTTAGAAATGATAAATATAGTTGCTAAACTTAAAACGTTAGGGATGGAAGTGAACGATTCCTTTATTGTTCAATTTATTTTGAACTCTTTGCCTTCTGAGTTTGGTCCATTTCAAATTCATTACAACACTATTAAGGATAAGTGGAATATGAATGAATTGGCCAACATGATTGTTCAAGAGGAGGTAAAGCTTAAGCAACAAGGAAATCATTCAGTTCTTC
This sequence comes from Kingdonia uniflora, assembly GCA_014058105.1. Taxonomy (NCBI): domain Eukaryota; kingdom Viridiplantae; phylum Streptophyta; class Magnoliopsida; order Ranunculales; family Circaeasteraceae; genus Kingdonia; species Kingdonia uniflora. The sequence goes on along the minus strand of JACGCM010000926.1, from coordinate 2,632,359 downwards.
TAACAACAGAAGAAGCTATAAATAATTTGAGGAAGCCTGATAAGAAATGAGGATCACTCAAGGTTAGGGGGCTTTCTAATGTTACTAAGGCTCCTAAGACAAAACACGACAATGAACGTAATAGGTGCTACTTATGTAAAAATATGGGGCATGTTCAGAAAGATTATCAGAAACATAAGGCTTGGTTCAAAAAGAAAGGTAAGCAATTAGCTTTTGTATATTTCGAATCAAATCTTACTGAAGTTCCTTCTAATACTTGGTGGATTGACTCGGGTGCTACTGTTCATGTTCCAATACGATGTAAGGATTCCTTACAACCCAGAACGCGGATCCAAATGAAAAATTCATATTCATGGGAAATAGAGTCAAAGCTTATGTTGAAATTGTGGGGACCTCTCATTTATTCTTAGACACTGGACATCATTTAGATTTATCACTTATCTTCTATGTTCTTTCAGTTTCTCGCAATTTGCTTTCTTTATCTTTTTTTAGACCTTGATGTGTATTTATTCACTTTGGAAACGGTTTTTTTAATTTATTCAAGAATCCCGCTTTTATTGGTTCTGGTGTTTTATGCGATGACCTATATAAATTAAATCTTCATAACATGTTTGCCAAAACTCTTTTGACCCTGCATCCTAATGTTATAACGAAATGTGGCATAACTAATGAAAATTTCTCCATCTTGTGGCACATACGACTGGGGCATATCTCCAGAGAAAGAATGCAGAGATTAGTAAAAGATGGGGTCTTTCCAAACCTAGATTTTACTAATTTTGGTGTGTGTGGATTGTATTAAAGGCAAGCAAACCAAACACACCAAGAAGGGTACCACAAGAAGTACGAAGCTTCTTAAAATTATTCATACAAACATTTGTAGACCTTTGAACACTTCTTGTTTTATGGGAGAAAAGTATTTTATCACCTTTATTGATGTCTTTTCACGTTATGGTAATGTCTATTTATTAAGTGAAAAATCTCAAGCAGTAAATGCCGTTGAGGTATACATTACTGAGGTTGAAAGACAATTAGGAAAAATTGTAAAAGTCATTAGGTAAGATAAAGGTGGTGAATACTATGGTAGATATGACGAATCGGGTCAGTACCCTGGCCCATTCACCAAACTCCTAGAGAAACATGATATTCGTGCTCAATACACAATGCTAAGAATGCCACAGCAGAATGGTGTAGCAAAAAGGCACAATCGTACTTTAATGGAAATGTTTATGAGTATAATAAATAATTTACATTTACCCGTATCTTTGTGGATTGAAGCTTTAAAGACCGCTATGTATTTATTAAATAGGGTTCCTAGTAAGGCAGCTCCAAAAACTCTATTCGAGCTTTGGACTAGAAGAAAACCTAGTTTAAGACATCTTCATGTTTGGGGATGTGCAGCGGAGGCTAAAATTTACAATCCACATAAAAATAAATTGGACCTTAAAACTATTAGTGGGTACTTTATTGGTTATCCTGATAAGTCCAAAGGGTATAAATTTTACTGTCCTATCTATAGTACGAGAATTGTTGAGACCGGTAATGCAAGATTCCTTAAAAATGGTAAAATTAGTGGGAGTAGTGAATTACAAAATGTGGTTATTGAGGAAGTTATGGTGCAAGTCTTATTACCCATAACTTTGAATCTTGTTGTTGTTCTTATGGTTGTTGATCAAATCGATGATACCGAGCAACAACTGGGCAATCAACCACTCCATAATGAGATTATCACCAATGAACCGATAATGGAGGTACCACAAGAAATTGTATCACGCCGATCCCAACGGGAAAGAGGGTCTACTATTTCGGATGACTTTGTGGTGTACTTACATAAATTTAAATTTGACATATGGACTATTAAGAATCCAGCTTTATTTTCACAAGCCATGTATAATAATAATTCTACTAAATGGATTGATGATAAGAAAGAAGAGTTGAAATTAATGGAATAAAATGAAGTTTGGGATCTCGTTGAATTGCCAAAAGGATATAAGAAAGTTGGTTGTAAATGGGTCTTTAAGACCAAGCGTGACAGTAATGGCAATATCGAATGATATAAAACCCGACTTGTGGCCAAAGGTTTTACTTAGAAAGAAAACATTGATTACAAGGAGACCTTTTCACCTGTATCAAAGAAGGACTCAATTAGAATTATTATGACATTGGTTGTAAATGGGTCTTTAAGACCAAGCGTGACAGTAATGGCAATATCGAATGATATAAAACCCGACTTGTGGCCAAAGGTTTTACTTAAAAAGAAAGCATTGATTACAAGGAGACCTTTTCACCTGTATCAAAGAAGGACTCATTTAGAATTATTATGACATTGATGACTCATTATGATTTAGAGTTCTACCAAATGGATGTAAAAACTGCTTTTCTGGATGAGAGTTTAGATGAAGAAGTCTATATGAATCAACCTTAAGGTTTCTCCGAAGAGGGAAAATAAAATATGGTTTGTAAGCTTAAAAAATCAATATCCAGTCTTAAACAAGCTTCCCGCCAATGGTACATTAAGTTTCACGATACCATTGTTTCTTTTGGCTTTAAGGAAAACATTGTTGATCGATGTATATACCTCAAGGTCAGTGAGAGTAAGTTTATATTTTGGTTTTGTATGTTGATGATATTTTATTTGCTAGTAATGATTTTGATCTGCTTCACCTGAGTAAGAAGTTTCTCTCTAAGAACTTTGAAATGAAAAATTTAGGTGAGGCATCTTACATGATTGGAATCAAAATCTATCAAGACCGAGCACGAGGATTGTTAGGGCTGTCTCAGAAAGCATATATCAATAAAGTTTTAGAAAGATTCAGTATAGAGAATTATTCAGCTAGTGTATGATGTATCAATTTATAAAGGTGATAAATTTAGTCTTATGCAATGCCCAAAGACTTAATAGGAACGTAAACAGATAGAAAAGATTCCGTATGCGTCTACCGTGGGGAGTCTAATGTATGCATAGACTTGTACTAGACCAGACATAAGCTTTACTGTTGGTATGATGGGTAGATATCAAATTAATCTAGGGATAGACCATTGTAAAACTGCAAAGAAAGTATGAGGTACTTATAAGGAATGAAAGATTACATGCTCACATTTAGGAGGTCTGATCATTTAGAAGTGATCGGTTACTCAGACTCAGAATTTGCTAGATACCCTAATAGTACAAAGTCTACTTTTGATTATGTCTTCCTATTGGCTGGAGGGGCAATTTCATGGAAAAGTACAAAACAAGGTAGTATTTCTTTATTTACTATAGAGGCCAAGTTTGTGGCATGCTATGAGGCCACAAATCATGGTTTATGGTTGCGGAATTTTATCTCAGGACTTGGAGTTGTCGACTATATTTCCAAGCCGTTGAGAATTTATTGTGATAATACCGCAACAATATTTTTCTCTAATAATGATAAATATTCTAATGGTGTTAAGCACATGGAGATAAAATATTTATCAATCAAGGAGTCTGTTTAGAAACAACGAGTGTTTATAGAATACATAAACACAATACTTATGGTTGCAGATCCATTGACTAAGGGATTACCGTCAAAGACATTTAAGGAACATGTTCAGAGTATAGGTCTTGGGCGGACTCCATGATGTTTTTCTTTATAGTTATTGATTTTTTAGTTTGATTATTTTTTTTAGACATCTTATTGAGATCTTATTATAGTATTATTATGATATTTTCCTATTTACCATTATGTGTACACATGTATATGATTGGATGAATGATAACAGGAAAGTCTTTTGACAAGATATTATTGAAGAACCTTTTATATGCCTATTTGTTTACGCCTATAAACCTCATTTATGAACCAAGTTCAATAGTTCATTATTGTTGTTGTACATGGAAGGAAATGCGTCGCAAAATTGCATAAGACCGCCCTGACTCGCTTTTAGTAAATTGTTTAATTTTGGTCTTATGATGACCAATAAAGATAGTATGACTTAGATTTATTTTAAATCGCGCGCGTGTCAGTTATTTAATTGCAAGGTCTTTTAGTAATTATGGGTTTCTAATTATGATGATCCAAGTTCTAATAGGAAACTAATCCTATTGGTTAATGAGGTTAGGGTTTCCTACAACTCTCTACTTTGATAGAAAATAGTCCTAATTAAAATAGGAAACTAGTTCCTCTCTCTACCTATATAAGTGTGTCTAGCCCATTAACTGAAGCACTATCTCAAAGGAAAGGTTAAGGGAGAGAAAACCTAGTTGTCACCGCTCGTCGCCGCCGACGAACTCAAATGACATACCTCAATCAATCAAGCTATGAATCAAGATATGCGATTATGTTTCCACATTATTGTTTATCGTGATTATCGTATTAAGTCCTAGGTCCTTATAGATCTTTAATATTTATAGATTTTGTCATGTTTTACATTACAGTCATTGAAGAATTAGAAATAAAAAACGTATAAGTGGGTGAGGCTTGAATCAAGAGACCAATTTCAATTGTCCAGAAGAAACACGTTGGGGGGCGTATTATGGTACACTCTTGAGCTCAAATGATATGTTTTCGTCGATAGTTAAAGTGCTTGATTTTGTAGCGATCAATAGTCCGCAGACCAAAAAGGTGAAGCAGATGCACTTTTCGCATCGATGCAAACATTAGAGTTTATCTTCATCCTCCACCTTATGAAGAAAATATTGGCAATTACCAATGAGTTGTCCAAAGCATTGCAACAAAAAGATCAGGATATCGTAAATGCTATGGACTTAGTCAAAGTTGCTAAGAAGCGATTGCAACTAGTGAGAAATGATGGATGCGATTCTCTTCTTACAAAAGTTTCATTATATTGTGAAAAACATAGTATAGCAGTACCTATCATGAGTGATAATTTTCTGGTTCAAGGTCGATCGCGGTGTTTCGCTCATTTAAGAATAAGCGAAGATTATTACCATGCTTTCTTATATAACAATTGCTTAGATTATCAACTTATGGAGCTGAATGACCGTTTTAATGAAGTGAACATTAAATTGCTTCTTTGCATGACATGCTTGAGCATGCAAGATTCTTTCGTCGCTTAAATGACAAAAAAGTTTATTCGTCTTGCTGAACTTTATGAAGACGATTTTTCTCCAGTAAATATCAAACTTCTATAAAATCAGCTTGAAATATATATTGATGATGTTCGCTCTAATATTGCTTTTTCAGATTTGAACGGGATTGTTGATCTTGCCAAAACGATGGTTAGAACGAAGAAAGCCAAAGTGTATCCACTTGTGTATATGCTTATAACTTTGTCATTACTTCTTCTAGTTGCCACGACCACCGTTGAAAGGGTATTTTCAGCTATGCATATTATAAAGAATTATATGCGCAATCGGATGGGAGATGATTGGTTGAACGACTGTATGGTCACAAATATTGAGAAGGATATTCTTGAAGGCATCTCGGATAACGCGATTATCAAGCACTTCCAAGCTATGAAGCCACGTCGAAGATATGTAGAGACACTATGATTAATTGTTGGAAACAACTATGATTTCATTTGAATTAAAAGTGTAAAATAATTTCTTCATAAAGAAACTTTGATTAGTGTACTAGTCTACTTTTATTTATTATGTGTTAGTCAACTTTTGTATAAATATAATATTTTATAAGCATAATTGAGTTTGGATTGTGTATAGAAAATTGACCCCACAGGGCAAATTTCCTTGCGTCGCCCCTGTGAAGAAGCCTAGATTATGTTATTCAATCCAATGTTAATACATTGATTTGTATTTGATACTTTGATGTATTTATAAACTTTAATTCAGCTAATCATAAATTGCGATTATTACTATTAATCCCAATATGGTCAAAACAAGTACATTCATGCACTGATATATGCATTTTTTGTTGCCCATGGTCAAATCTTCGTCCCAATTCTTCATTTTATTTAGAGAATTGCCGTCTATTTCAAATATGAAAAGAAGAGCTTCAAGTCTACACCCCATAAATATTTGGAGAAGACTTTTCCTGTCTCTAGAGACTCTCAAAATCCAAAATGATCAAGACAACAATATAATACACACCATCATGAAAGCAAAATGAACATATTCCAGCTAATTTGAGGATAGGTAGCTTATATTGGATCAGGACGGGATAATTTTGCCTATTTTATGCTTAATGCGACATTGGTTTTGCAGCACCAGCATATAGAACATACACTGATATATATGACTAGCTAACAATATACAAATGACTATTTCTCCCACAGAAAATGTCTTTGCAAGAAAATATACACATGACTTTGAATCATGCGTAGAAAACAGAATCAAAAGACTAGTTTGTTAATGAAACATGGAATGGATCTCATCTGACACCCTTGAAGAGAAGAAAAATCAACCCTAAGACGTTGGCTTATAAAAGCCCGCGATACGCCATTCCCTCTCCACTTAATTAAGAAGCCATGGGGTTCAAAATCAAGAAAATCTCCTTCGCTTTTCTTCTATTTGCGATCTTCTTTATCTCAAGTACCATCGCTTTCCCAGGTCAGAAAACATCCTTAATTCTAGTTTCACTCAAGATGATCTGAATTGTTTTTCATACTCGTAAGTGATTCATGCTTTCACAGGTTCGGGGAGGAAGGTTCTGCAGGAGCTTAGAAGCGTAAATAGATTACGAGATAACTCACCGCCTCCACCTGGTCCTTCAGTGCCATGGCCGATTAAAGTCTAGGCATTTGGATATCTAGATATTCTGCATTTTCTACAAGTGAAGGAGTAATAAGACATGTTTATAATAATGGTATCGGGCTGCGCCTAGCTCATGTATATATATATATATATATATATTCTTTGATTTTAAATAAAAGTCATGAAGATTTTTTAACTCAGTTGATTTCAGTATTTTAAATTTCCACGAAATCATTTAGTAATTGCTGCCTTATGAATGTTGAAAAATCTTGGATCCCACTCGGTAACGACTTTGCTGATCTCAATTTTCATTTTTTGGAGAGATAATTGGTTGGTATAATATCCCCTTAGCAAATTGTGAGTAGCAATTTGTCACCAACTCAGAAGGCTACTTGCTTATATTGAACAATGTATAATGGATTTCTCTTGCAAAAAATAAAAGGTCGCAGAAAATTGCATGAGATATTTGAAAGACTTTGATCAAGGTTATTTTAATTAATCGTAGTCACGTCCAATTTTACTTGACCCAACAAAGAGAGGGAGTAATAGTTTAAAAAATAATTAAAGAAATTAAATCGACTATAAAGCTTAGGTCGAGGATCGGTTTGCTTTTCCATGAGCAGGCGAAATGGGTTTTCATGTGAATAAATACCTCATTTCTTTTCTTATCCCTCGACGTTGTGTTACTACTCTCAAGTATAATTATGGATCTTGCAGACAAGGACACTTCTTTTTCCCCTTTTTGAACGCGTGTTTTTGATAATCTAAACCCAATATATATAAGACTTAAGTATATAGTACCATAAGTGTGCTAAGCAATTATGGTTTTGCGCACTGGTATAGGGAGGAAGGAATTGCTCTTTGAAGAGGTAGAAGTGTCACTGCCATCACCACCATCAAGGGATTACAACTTAGCACCACACGCTCCTTGCAGATCACCACCACTACCTCCTGGAAGGGCAGGGTCAACCAGGCCCTGATTGTATTATTCAGTGTTTCTTACAAGGAAACTATGTCATGTATGGTTACAAACTTACAATGAATTGGCTAATTATATGGGAAGACAGTTCGATTGTGTATTTCAACTACGAAATTAAGACTACTGCACGCAGTAAAGATCGCCTATGTAATAAGAAGGAAAATTGGCATGTTACCATACCCTTCTTAGGGAAGTCTCAAATCTAGGGGAGAGAATTTTAGCTCATTGTGGTATGCCAGTTACGTATGTGTTACCTAGTCGCACAGAGTTGTGAAACTAAGACATATAATAGTGCATTTCACGTCCAAAACAATGCAAAAAGAACCTGAAACCCCAATTTTATTTATTTATTTCAGACCTAATGTAAATATTTGAAGGAGTCTAAGCGTAGAGGGAAACTAGATCAAAGCCTTGCTAATCAAAAATAGCATTATACTTCTGACCCAGTCAGGATTGGGATATTTCTAGTACTCGAATACATGTGGAATCCTGAAATCTAAGGCTTTTCGTTTCGGACCTAAGTTGGATTGGATCTCAATTCTCAAGTAAATTAGATTGTTCTTCCTCCCTACTTGTCGAGCAAGTTTGAAAGAGAAACTTGTCTCCATGAAGTACTAAATTACTAATTACACTTTCTTTATTTAGCAATCTGATCTACTCAAACCAGCTCACTTTCAAAAGACCAAAAAACGAATATTTCTGGAGTAGAAAAGTCATTGTAAACGACAATAAAGATAATATAAGCCAGACTTTGATTAAGCCACATAAGATACAAAAGTCAGAAAACTCAGATACTCATCAATGGAACGCGGAGTGAATCTGACTTGACCCCAAAATGTAGAGATGCTAATATAAATGACACGCTCAAACTGTTACTACCTTTCTCCGTAAAGAAATGAAGAAATGGTTCCCTGTTCTTTTTGCGCTTGCAATCTTGTTTCTATCGAGTACTACTTCAGCTTACACAGGTAAGCACATTCAAATACTATTTACACATAGATGCTTTCTAGTGTTTTACAAACTATTAGGTGGTTTACATAATCCTTCGCAGACCCAATTAATGTCGCGAAATTATATTTTCCAATCTGTATTTTGCATCATATGTTGTTGAAGGTTTTAATACTCACCGAAGACCATGTTTGGCAGATTATAATTATCATCCTGAAACACGTCCAGATGGGAGGATTCTAAAGGGCTACTTTCTACGACCACCATGTCCACCACCGCGAGTTGATAAAAGGGGCTACTTGCCACCACCACCAGGTCCTAAAAGGCCGCCCACTAGAAAGGGTGGATAGAAAGAAATGAAGCTTTGGATATCCATGTCTTCCCTCCTGCGACTGAACTATTTGGCGGAGCGCCCTATCAGCAACTAACTATGCTAGTGGATGTTTATAATATATAGTATTATATATTGGCCTATTTGATGTATGAACATGTCTAGATCTCCAAATAAATCATGAAGACGTTGTAACTAGTACATTTTTTTCTCTCTTTAACCATTCCAAAGTTTAAAGAACTTTACTTCAACTTTACTTCTAAAATTTTGGTATGCCACAAATATTTGCATAGAAGTGGTAAACAATTTTTATTTAATTTTCATTATTGTTGGGATATGATCAATCTAAAACAAAATTATAGTAAAACATGAACATGAGAGAAATAGAGAAAAAGATTTATTGAATATCATAACTGTGTTCTCTGTATATAGTACAGTGATATATATAGGTAACCCAGAATGATTCCTTATTCTACTCTAACTCTTCCCATAACCCTATTGGGTCTATGGGTTTGCTAGGAGTATGTATAGGACACCCCAACCCTGTTGGGCTTCTAAGAAAGGCTTGGACCCAACTTCTAACACTCCCCCTTGGGGTGTTCCATACTAGGATGACTTACCTCATTAAAACCTCTGCTTAGCAAAACCCCTTGGGCAAAAAGCTGTGCAGGGAAAGAGTACAATCATATGCCCTGTATAGGTTGTGGACGCGTATAGGTTGCCTCATTAAAACCTTCAGCCAGTAAAACCTCCTAGGATAAAAACTGCGTTGTCAGGAAAAAGAGTACAACACGCATATGTCAACGTCAGGCTAGGACTACTCCCCCTGACGTCGATCTCCATGAGATAATAAATCTTGTAAACTGCGCATGTTGATTCCATGAACTAATCTCTTGAATGTAGGATATGCAAGAACCTTCATGAATAAATCAGCCAGGTTGTCTGCTGAATGGACTTGAACAACCTCGATTTCCTTCGTCTTCTACAACTCGTGTATGTGGAAAAACTTTGGTGAAATATGCTCCGTCTTGTCACCTTTAATAAATTCGCCTTTTACTTGAACGATACAAGCTGCGTTGTCTTCATAAAGTGTCATCGGTTTATCTTGGATAGAATTCAGACCGCAACTTCCGTTGATGTGGTTGATCATAGAACGCAACCAAAAACATTCTCTGCCGGCTTCATGTAATGTAAGAATCTTTGTGTGGTTTGAGGATGTAGCAACCATCGTTTGCTTGACTGACCTCCATGAAATTGTAGTATCTCCATACAAGAATACATAACCCGATTATGATCGGCCTTTATGCGGATCTGATAAATATCCTGCATCGGCATATCCTATAAGTTCCCGTTTACCAAGTTGTTGATAGAACATACCCCAGTCTTTCATACCGATGAGATATCTCAGAATGTGCTTGATCCCATTCCAGTACCTTTGGGTAGGTACAGAACTATGGCGTGCCAAACAGTTTACTGCAAATGAGATGTCGGGTCGAGTACACCCTGCTAAGTATAGCAAAACACCGATAGCTCCTAGATATGGCGTTTCAGGCCCTAAAAGTTTCTTCCCTTCGTCAGGAGGACGATAGATCTCCTTGTTCATATCCAATGAACGGACATGCATAGGCGTCTTAACATTATGTGTTGTATCCATACCGAAACGCTTTATGATTCTTCCTATATACGTCGCCTGATGTACGATTATGCCGCGACCAAGATGTTCGATTTGCAAACCGAGACAAAATTTAGTCTTCCCAAGGTCTTTCATTTCGAATTCCTTCCTTAGGTATTCGGCAGCATTCATAATCTCCCCCAGAGTTTCGATAATATTCAAATCGTCTACATAAACTGCAATGATGGCGAAACCAGTATTCGTTTTCTTGATGAAAATGCATGGGCAAACAAGGCTATTTGTAAAGCCCTAGGACTTCAAATATTTAGTCAGCCTATTGTGCCACATGAGCCCTGATTGTTTCAGACCATACAATGACTTATCCAGTTTTACTACGTAGGCACCCTGTGTGCCTCGCATTATCGCTTCCGGAAGCTTAAACCCTTCTGGCAGCTTCATGTAGATCTCCATATCTAATTTCCCATATAGATATGCAGCAACTACATCTATAAGACGCATGTCTAGCTCATTCTCAATGACTGACAGACTGATCAAGTAACAGAACGTTATAGCGTCCATGACTGGATAGTAGGTGTCATCGAAATCAATGCCAGGTCTTTGAGAAAAACCCTGAGCCACTAGTCTTCCTTTGTACCTTACTATGTCTTCGAGTTCATTACGTTTCCGTACGAATACCCATTTATAATCGACAGGCCTCATGGCATCTTGCTTAAGGACTATTGGTCCAAACACTTCGCGTTTAGCTAATGAGCTAAGCTCCGTATTGATCGCAGACTCCCAATCTGGCCAATCTGTACAACTTCTACATTCGTCTACAGTGAGTGGTTCTGGATCATCATCCTCGATGGCGAGCGCAGCAGCGAAAGTGAATACTTCATCAACTACTACTTCTGAGCGATCCCACGTAGTGCCATTAGAAACAAAGTTAATCGAGATCTCTCGATTATCATGTACATGTACCTCGCCGGGCTTGTTTCCTAATACTACACGTAGGTACATAGTTACGATAGCCTTATTGGTGGGCGGTGCCATCCCCGATAGACTGACTACACCATTACTCTTTTCTATTCCTGTACTCTGTATCTTAGCCCTCGGCTCAGCGTCCTTTTTTACAGCGGGGCGTCCCCTCGTGACGCGCGGCTTGGATTCATTAGCAGGTTGTACACCAGTTCCCTGAACATCCAGTCGTGCAGGCGCATTACTTGTAGGTATGTGTGCCTTGGTTACTTTAGCAACATCGTTAAATGAATAAGGTAATTCATTAGCGATCTGTTGTAAGTATAAAATCCGCTGCACCTCCTTGTCACCATAATTAGTTAAGGGATCTAGATGAGACAACGATGGTGTGTTCCAACTAATCTTGGAAACATCCGCAACATTGACTGTCAATTCTCCCCCTAATACTGGGAAAATCGTCTCATTAAAGTGACAATCAATGAATCTCGTAGTAAATACATCACTCGTAGTGGGTTCTAAGTATCGAATGATAGATGGTGAATCATAACCCACGTAAATACCGAGATGACGTTGGGGTCCCATCTTCGTATGTTGTAGTGGTGCAACGGGCACCTGTACAGAGCATCCAAATGTTCGTAGATGGGCAACACCGGGCTCTGACCCAGTTATTAGTTGCAATGGGGAATAATGATTATTGGTTATTGGACGAATCCTAATCAGGGCGGCGGTATGCAAAATTGCATGGCCCCACGCAGAGGCTAAAAGCTGAGATCGTAATAACAGTGGTTGAACAATTAACTGTAATCGCTTGATTAGATTCTCTGCCATCCCATTCAAGGTATGGACATGGGGTACTGGATGCTCGACATCTATCCCATTAGCCATACAATAATCAAGAAATGCCTTTAAGGTAAACTCGTCAGCACCGTCAAATCTCACAGATTTGATCAGGTGATCCAGGAAATGAGCCCGCAATCGTATAATCTGGGCAAGCAGTCGTGGAAACACCATATTCCTAGACGATAAAAGAAAAACATCGAACCATCTCACAGATGCGTCGATTAAGACCATATAGTATTTGAACGGACCACAATGTGGATGGATAGGTCCACAGATATCTCCATGGATACGTTGGAGAAAGTCTGAAGACTCTAACTCCACCTTGGTCTTACTAGGTTGGACTATATGCTTTCCCTGAGAGCAGGCGTTACATGGACAATCTTGCAAAATTATGATATTTTCACCCTTCAGTGAATGTCCAGAGGTACTATTGATAATTTTCCTCATCATTCTCTGTCCAGGGTGTCCGAAACGATCATGCGAAATCTTAAATGTTTTTTCTTATAACGGAGATAAATTTGTGATTGCATATGTTTTGACATGCCGAAAGGCAATAGAATAAAGCCCTGAGGAATACATTGGACACCGTTCCAATATAAGTTCTTGACCGTTAGGCGAATAGGTGATGCATAGAATCTGATTCGCATCATCTCCTATCGTCCGGACTTGATAACCATTATCATGTATATCCCTAAAGCTAAGTAAATTCTTGGGAAATTTACTATCAAATAATGCAGTCTGGATACTCATTATCATACCATTAGGGAGTAAAAGCGTGGTGCTCCCTAAGCCTTCTATGATACTAGTTGACCCAGTAATAGTGTGAATGTCCCCGACATACGCGATCAATTGCGAGAAAATACTTTTTATCGCGAAGGATCAAGTGTGTGGTACCACTGTCTACTAGACATGTGTCGCGACTCGTCCTATTATCAATTAGTGCCTTATAGGCAGAAAGATCCATGGGTGACTTGTATATAAAGCAGATTAAAAACTATATATATAAATAAACGAATAGCAAAAAAAAAATCATCATGGAATATAACAAAATAAAATATCATGTATGTCACGAGCACAGTACTGAAAGATAAATGATATGTTCCAAACAAAATCAAAAATACTGACAAAGAAAAGTAAAGAAAAGTAAAATAAATCTATACTAGGAATAGAAACTACTAGTACTCTCTCTAATGTGACATTCTATGTCTACTGGGGAATCGTGACTGTAAGGGCTTATTTCTAATCCTCGTACTGAGTCCGATATTCAAACTCACATAGCCCGAGTAAACATACTGATAACCAATCAAAAACTAAAAGCAAGGAGATCGTAATACAGACTTCCTCATCTTCAACTCAGGGATAACAAAACATCCAATAACATCGCACTTCAGAAAATACTCAAATATCTATCAATAGTTCGAATACACGCTAACACTATTAGATTGCATATCTTCATTAACAGTTCGGAGATATCAAAGCATCCTGTAACTTCACGCTACAGAAGATACTCCTCCACTTATCAACAGGTCGTATGCACACGAGCATCACAAGAGATCGTATCTTCCCAATGGTCTGAAGCTACAACTAAAGAATGTTAATGGATCCGTTACAGATCAACAAGTATCAAGATGTTACAAATGACCACCATGAAGACTCATCAAAACCTGATATTGTAACGTTCCTCATCAATGTAATCAACGGTCATATTATTTATAGGTCTTATTTATAGGACCTATAAATAAGACTAGATGGCTACGAATTAGAGAGCCTACTCTGAGAACCTCTAAAAGATCTTTTGTACATTTCTCTCTCTCTTTTCGTAATAGCTAGCAGTCTAAATATACCTCTTTCTCTTTCTCTTTCTAAAATCCTTAGAAGAGGTCGTGGTTTTTAACCCATTCAAGGGTTTTCCACGCTAAATCTAGTGTTGTTTGTTTCCTGTTCATAACTTAATATACTAGATTTCGAAGGTGTAAAACGTTATCTTCGTGCAATACGAAAATAGGCTATTACATTTGGCGCCGTCTGTGGGAAACGAAGGTTACACTCAACATTCTTCAATCTAGTTTTCACCGCATTCATCTTTGAAAGATGGAAAATCAAGACAAATCACACAACGCCCTGCCTGATGCTGCTGAAGGAGTGACGGATCTGTGAACAACTGTGCAAGCAGAAACCGAACGACGAATAAAGCTGGAGAAATAGCTCGCCAACATGCAGGACACAATCAGAGCACTGCAAGCTCAAATAATGTTAAATTTGAGACAGCAGAACGCTCTGCCCGCAGCCTCGAGGATATCAGTCCATGATCGCCTGGGACATTGAGGCAAAAATACCACACTTCCTCAAATTCAGCAAGAGCCAGCCCTACCTTGAAGTCACATCAATCCACCATTACCCACTGGAGCGGTAATAGATCTACAACCACAAAAGGAGCAAAATAGAGAAAAACCTTGAGTTTTAGTCTATGACCGCATGGGAGAAGCAACAGGAGAGCATAATCCTACAAGAGGACAAACAAGATAAGCTGTCACGTCCCGACAACATCTCACTCCAGAGCAGGTGTACAAACGCATCAAAGAGCTCTTAGACGCTCAAATACTCACTGGAAGAAATAACTATGCAAGATTGCAGAAGAGTCCGCTCGCACAGGAGTTGTTAGACGAAGAAGTACCAACAAGTTTTCGCACTCCAACGATTCAGAAATATGAAGGGGGTGATCCTGTGGAACACGTCCAAGAATTTCAAGATTCCTTGGGGTTGTATTCCTCCTCCAACCACATCCTCTGTCGTCTATTCCTGACCAGCTTAAAAGGCGAGCCTCTACGATGGTTTCACACACTCGATAAAGGATTTATCCTCACCTTCGAGCAACTTCGCGAACTATTCGCCAAGAACTATTCACATAATAAAGACAAGGAGGAAAGTCTTTACTCTTTGTTTAGTCTCAAGCAGGCGTCAGGGGAAAGATTGGAGACATTCACCATAAAAAATTTTGGGCTAGCTCGAAACTCGATAACCTCGATAAAAAGATCACGATCTCCATTTTTACCAATGTGTTATTCATAGATGGATGAGTCAAGGAACATCTGATCCTCAATAAGCCGCTGACATTAGAGCATATGATGGAAAAGGTTAACAATTTCATCGACCTCAAAAGACTGACGACTGAGAAACAAAAACCTCAGCGCATCACTCTATCCACCAACGATCATACCGGATAACGTACTCGCAATAACAGTAAAGACTACGGAGGTGATAAAAAATGTTCCTATGATGATCGAACATGCCAAGGACAAAAGAGACTAGTTCTGTGCTTACCACAGTTAACAACTACTATTGCAAACATATATCCGCTACTGTAAAAGGATGAACTCATCAGAAATGCCAATATTCTTCAACCCATACCAGGAAAGCCGTACTGCATTCACCATAAGATCCACCATCATGACACGGAGCAGTGTTTCGCGTTGAAATTTATCCTCTTGAGTATATTTTCACCATCATGAAACGGATGCTTGAATATATTGTGGACGTAAAAAGTTACAAAGATGGCAGCTGCAAAACTAAAATCACGGTCGTCCAGACTGACGAAACGAATTAGAAAAAATACTTGTACTTCATTGAGACTCAGGCAGTCAACCGCTCCGACAGATCCAAGCGCAGGCGCGTTGGACAATACTATAATCTGACAATGGTAGATAAAGAAGCTCGTTTGTTGCCAGAATCTAGCAACCGACGATCTGGGATTTCTTTCAAAGACTGTGACGTACGTCACGTCAACTTCCTGCATCATGATGCTCTCGTCATCATGTTAAAAATGAAGAATATAGTTCTACATACAATGATGGTAGACACCGGTAGCAGCATCGAACTACTATTCCAGAGCACGATCGACCAAATGGGTTTAGCGGACAAGGTCGAACCAAGTAATATCAACGTCTTTGGATTCAACGGTTCCAAGGAAGAACGCGTGGGAAAAATTACACTTCTCATCACGGCCGGACCTGTCACACTTGACATAGTTTTTTACGTCATCAATACAAAATCCCGTTATCTGGGCATCCTGGGATGACCATGGTTGCATAACATGAAAGCTATTCCATCCACATATCATCAAACATTACGGTTCGACTGGAAAGGAGGGATCTACAAATTCAAAGGCAACAAAAAATTAGCTTGAGTTTGCGATAATACTATTAAAGCTGAGCCGGCTCCAGCAGCTCCAGCATAACAATTACAGCATTCAGTACCAGCAGAACATCAGTTGCCAAGCGCCGAACCAACAGAATATATCGAGAAGAGGAATTCACATCGGGACCCTCTTGAGCGCGGAGGAACGCTCAAGTCTCATACAATTCCTTTCGGATAACCACGATGTTTTTGCGTGGACATTCCATGAAATGCCAATGATCGATCCATCCATGGCGTGCTATAAGCTAGAGTTGAAAGAGAAGGCATAACCGGTTAAACAGAAGCAACGAACTCTAGCACCAAAAATACGAGACGAAGTAAACAAATAGATCGATAAATTGATTGAGGTCGGTTTTATCCGCAAAGCTATTTACCCGGACTAGATCTCGAACATTGTCGCAGTCCCAAAGAAAAACGGCAAGATTAGAATCTGCGTCGATTTCACGGATCTCAATCAGCACACTCCAAAAGATAGCTTTCTACTTCCAATCATCAACCATCTGCTCGACTCAACAGCGGGGCACGAACTCCTCACTATGATGGATGCTGCATCAGGATATAATCAGAATACTATTTTTCCCTGAAGATCAAGACAAAACTGTGTTCATCACCGAACAAGGCCTGTATTGCTATAAGGTCATGCCTTTCGGCCTAAAAAATGCTGACGCTACCTATCAGAGATTGATGACACAAATGTTCAAAGATCAACTCGGTAAATTAATGGAGGTTTACATCGATGACATGCTTTGCAAGAGTCTCAAGAAAGAATACCATCTGGCAAATTTATGAACAACTTTTGAGATTTTGCGAGCTTACAAAATGGGCTTGAATCCCGACAAATGCCAGTTCGGAGTACAATCCGCAAAATTCTTAGGCCACCTAATCAGCAAACGGGGAATTGAAGCTGATCCATCACACATACGAGCTCTTTTGGTTATGCCTTCACCAAAGATAAAAAAGAATGTTCAGAAACTAGTCGGGAAGATCACAACACTTAACAGATTTGTGTCCAAATTATCAGACAGATGCCGACCTCTATTCGATCTACTAAAATAAGGTACATCGCGGGGAAAATCAAATAAGGATCCCAAGATCTAGTGGACAGATAAATACGAAGCCGCTTTCCTTGAACTCAAACAACATTTGGGTAAACCACCAATTATGAGCACACCAACAGATGGAGAAGAACTAACAGTATACCTAGCCGTCACAGATACTTTTCTCAGCTCCGTGCTCCTCCGACTCGACGAAAAAGCCAAGAAACCAGTTTATTTTATCAGTAAGACTCTGACCCCCGCTGAAACACGATATACAAAGATCGGGAAGCTTCTTTTAACTCTCGTCTATACATCGCAGAAATTGAAACAGTATTTCCAAACCCATGTTATTCGTGTCTTGACGAACTATCCACTCCGCAAAATCTTATCTAAATGCAAAATATCTCGACGTATTCAGCAATGGTCAGTAACACTCGGAGAACGCGACATATATTTTGGGCCACGCCACTCTGAGAAAGGTCAGGCTATAGCAGATTTTCTATCTGACTTTCCAGTAGACGATCCTGATTGGGAAGAAGACGTTAATGATAACAAAGATAAACCACCCACAGTACAGTCTGAAGATAAGTCTGATTGGGTAACAAAGAATGGTTGGTAACTTTTAACAGACGGCTCCGTCGGACCAACCGGATCAGGAGTGTTGATTATTCTTATTACTCCTTCCAATGATTAGCTTAAAAAATCTATTCACCTCAATTTCGAAGTAGCCAACAATGTAGCAGAATATGAGGCACTAATTCATGGCTTGGACATGACACTCACACTGGGTATAGCAGAACTTTTTGTCTACACAGATTCATTACTGATCGTCAATCATCACGCGGGTATCTATCAAGCCAATGGGAAAATGATTAACTATGTTGCTGCAGTGGTCGAACGAATGAACAAATTTCTATAGAATATTTGCCAAGGGGAGAAAGTAGACATTCAGACGCATTCGCTTACCTTGCTGGGGTCCTTTGATCAAAAGCTTGTTATTTAAAAATTGACATCATTTCTAACCCCAGCATTAATGCCATTGTGTCCAACACCATTAATATTGGGGGTAAAGAGGAGATCGAAAATGATTGGAGGCAGCCTTTCATCAGATACATTAGACCACACAATAAATTCGATGGCCCACTTCAAAAGGATCCTACAGAACGACGAAGATTAATTGACAATGCCCGTAGATACATTGTCTGGGACAACCTCCTTTGCAAAATATTAGTCACTGGTCCATATCTCCTCTGTCTATCCGAAAAAGAGGCACATCAATTCTTACACGATCTATACGAAGGCACATACGGGTCCCATGCCACAGGACGATCTCTTGCAAACAGAGCCTTAACTCAAGGAATATTCTGGCCTAAGATGAAAGCACAAGCAATCGAGTATGCTCGTAAATGTGACGCTTGCCAACGTCACGGTCTGAAGATACGAGCCTCAGCGCTTGAATTACACTCAAGTCAAGTCACCTGGCCATTCAGACGATGGGTTCTCGATCTCGTAGGAGAATTTTCTACAGCACCAGGAAAACGAAGGCATTTGTTGGTAGGTACAGACTACTTCACTAAATGGGTAGAGGCAGTCCCATTCTGCCGAACACGAAAATAATAAGTCATCAGTTTCATCTGGGAGCACATTATCATTCGGTTCGGCAGACCACATCCAATCAGAATCGATAATGGACCACAGTTCGTTGGCTCCAAAGTCGTCGCACTCCTCAATGAGCACAATATCATTCATTCCCCATCCAACCCTTATTATCTTCAAAGAAATGGATAAGCTAAAATTACTAATCGAACGATTGTGGACAGACTCAAGAAACGTTTAGATGACAAAAAGGGGAATTGGGTAAACGAGTTACCACACGTACTTTGGGCATATCGAACAACTCCGAGAACAACAAAAGGTTGTACTCCATTCTTAATGGCCTACGGGATGGAAGCCATAATACCAACTCAGTATTATCACCCAATACACGATCACGAGATGATAAAAGAAGAAAATGAATTTCAGATCGCATGCAACCTGAAATTCTTAATGAGCGAAGAAGCACGCAACAAAGTCATTGTCAATTTGGGAAGATATTAGCTTGCTTTATCACGATCTTATAACAAGCGCGTTCGACATCGAGAATTCAAAGTCAAAGACCTCATTCTCAGATAAATCCTCTAACATCGTAAAACACCTAATGCGGGAAAGTTGGCAGACAATTGGGAAGGCCCCTTCATCATAATTGGCACGAGCAGTTTGTGGTCCTATGATCTCAGTACACATGATGGAGTATCTATACCTAATCCATGGAATACCTGCCGACTGAAGCTGTATCGAAATTAAACATGTTGTAACTTAAGATTTCATTAAATAAAGGAAATTTTCATCATCATGCTGCAAATCTATTCAAACATTCTACCTATCTTTATATGGTTCGCTCAAATCGACCTACTACGGAGAATTACTACAACAATATCTACTTCATAGCTCTTAAAATATACACACTTTCCGAGGATCGCTTATTGAGTCAATCAATTCGATCTGGCAGAGACGCCATTCAGCAATGCAATATTCAATACATATCCCATCATGGTCGCTCAGCTCGACCTATACCAGGATCTACTTCATAACTCTTCAAATACATATGCTCTCCGAGGGTCGCTTATTGAGTCAATCAATTCGATCTGGCAGAGATGCCATTCAGCTATGCAATATTCAATACATATCCCATCACGGTCGCTCAGCTCGACCTATAACCGGGATCTACTTCATAGCTCTTCAAATAT
This sequence comes from Kingdonia uniflora, assembly GCA_014058105.1. NCBI lineage: Eukaryota > Viridiplantae > Streptophyta > Magnoliopsida > Ranunculales > Circaeasteraceae > Kingdonia > Kingdonia uniflora. The sequence continues at coordinate 2,612,029 of JACGCM010000926.1, read as the reverse complement.
ACACGCTCTCCGAGGGCTGCTTATCGAGTCAATCAATTCGATCTGGTAGAGGCGCCATTCAGATATGCAATATTTAATACATGTCCCATCACGGTTGCTCAGCTCGATTTATAACCGGGATATACTTCATAGCTCCCCAAATATATATGCTCTCTGAGGATCGCTTATTGAATCAATCAATTAGATTTAGCAGAGACGCCATTCAGCTATGCAATATTTAATACATGTCCTCTCACGGTCGCTCAGCTCGACCTATAACTGGGATCTACATATGCGCTGCCCCGAGGGTCGCTTATTGAGACAATCAATTCGACCGGGCAGTGACGCGCCCTTCAAATATCTCATTGCGGTATTTATTGATTTGTTCAAATTGACCTATACATGTTACAATACAACATCACTACATCTCTATATGGTCATTCGTTGGGTCACCCAATTCAACTATACATAGAGATAACAACAAACTTTTTTATCTACTCAACATTTAACATTTTTCTACAGCAAAGACATATTTATACTCTGTCTCATTATAATATAAACAATGAAAATACTGTTCACGCTTTGGGCGTAAAACATTCGAACTTTCCCCAGGCCCAGATGAAAGTAAGACAGGGAAAAGAATAGCCACATCAGCTACAGTAGAAGGTGCATTCAGCAATTCCATTACTCTTGGCATCAAATTATCTATATAAGATAACCGTGCTAGCTGCAACTCATATTCCGTAACGTATTCAGTTATAGCAGCCAAGATCGACTCACGCTCTGTTCGAAATTTCTCTACATCAGCATGCAACATAGCCATAGCACGCAACGTAACATTATCTGCAGTCAACAACGTAGCTTCACAAAATTCGGTCGCCTTCAAGATCTTTACATCGAGCTTCCAGAGATCTTTTTCCTGCAGCAACGAGCCTCTATATTACTTCGTTATCTGCACACTGCGCTCCATCTTCTGCTTCAGACATTACAACTTCTTATCTAGCTCCCTCAAATAATTGATCTCAGCTTCAGCTGCGTCCACCATCCTCTGCGACTCTTTATACTTCACATGGAGTTCCTCAAAAACTTCATTACCTTGCATACACTCTTGTATTAACGCTTGTTTGTCCCGGTCAAGATCGGCGATCCGCGAATTACACTTATTAATGTCCTCATTGAGCTCTCGATCTCTCTTGGAACATGCCTCCTCGAGAGTTTTGGCATGATCATTTTTTCTCTGACATGAATCTCGAGCCTCACGCAAATTCCAGTTTAGCTTTTTCAAGCGCTCGCACATATAACAAATTTCATAATCTTGTTTCTTTAAGAGATCAGTATTATTTGCTATCACCGACTGATGATACAACAGATCATTTCATCTTTTCAATCGTACTTAACAGATCCAATACCTATTGATTTGCAGCCATGGTCTCCAACTATTTCTTCTTCATAGATTCTTATACAGTTCAGATTCATTATTAGCAGTCAATATCTTTGCATCCTTACATGACAACTTTACAGTCATAGCATTTAGCCGACTCTGCAGCTCTAACATCTCAGATTCGCTTTGAATTCAACAAAGTCGTTCTTTCAACCGCTAACGAACATTACTGCAATTTGGCAGATAATTTTTTATTTAACGCGGATAAGGCAGCTAATTTGTCCTGTTCTTTGTCTTCAACCTAGAAGAACATATCACAAGCAACAATATATCTATCAACAGATATTCATTCCTGCAAGACATCATTCTACAACATTTATTACAACGCCAAGCTATGATACACGAATCAATTGCTTTATGCAAAGTACAATCAAATGCCACAATCTAGTTGGCTTGTGATTGTACCCTACTACTACTAGCATCTACTTGCAAAGGTTCATTAAAGATTACGACCTCTTGTAGACGGGTCTTATGTCGTGTGCGAGGCAGCAGATCTTCGACCTCCTCCTCCTCAGACTCTTCAGCTCGCGGTGTTGAGGTTGAAGCTCCCCCACCCTCATCCCTTTTGCAAACTACATATTTTCAACCTTATCATTCTCTACTTCCATATCTTTACCACAACTCGAGATATAACGTCTAAATTCATTTTCTACCCTCTCGAGCTCACCCCCATAAAGCGCGATCACATCGGCTATTTGACGTTCGTGGTCCGTGTTGATAGCACGTTTTCCCTGCTTTGGAGTAATTTTCTTCTTCAAGCATGATTGGGATACTTACAGACGTTGCTGCATATCTAGTAAACGTGCTTCTAACAATGTCACTCTCTTCCCCGTGCTCTGCAATAACCTAGCACACTCCACCTTTTCCCTCTCCAAACATGCATTATGACCCTTGCACCGCTCCAGTTCGTCACAAGCATGCCTCAGATCGATTTCTATTTGTGCGTAGATCTTTCTATCCTCCTTTTTTATGTTGAAGAAAATGATCATCATTGCTTTTTGCCCCTATAAAAGTCAAGCTCATCAGGTAATGAACCTACACCACCCCATATGATGGATACCCCAGCACGAGCTGAATATCTTTGTATCTCTCTACTATGGCGATTGCGCGCTTCTTGCGCTAAGAATTTTACCCGAGCTGGGTCCGACACTATGCGTCTCTCAGTTAACGGTTCTAAATAGGCCTCCTTCAAACCCCACTCACTATCAACTTCAGCCTCAAAATAAAGCGTCAAAGACAATAATGACCTTTGACACTCTAATTTATCGTTCTCATCTACGAACTGCTTATCCTTAAGGGATGTTTGGAGTAAAATGAACCTATCTGTCTCTTTTTGCAAAACCTCATCCCACTTAATTTTTATCTTCCCATATCTACATTGAAGCTCGAATAACTCCTTAAAGGTTTTATCAAAGTTCAACTTATGAAGGCGTCTCTCATATTCAAGTTTATTGTGTACCTGTTGAGTACGATTGATGGAATCCCTTGCTCGACTCAAGGCCTTCCCCATCTCGATCACTTTCCCCCCCAAATGAACTACCTCCTACATAAAAATCATACATTTTCATCAAAACAACATATATCAACAACAACCACAAAAATTTCTAAGTCTCGGCAAAAATAGTTCTACCACCAGTACAAAGGACAAAGTTTGACTAAGTCTCAAAACTATGCTACAACTACAGAATCAAGATTTAGCTCTTGCTACCTCCTTGGTCAGATCATCAGCCACTGGAAGAGCCGGGGTCTGCTCAACCACTGAAGAGGCATCATCCCCTGGGAAGACGATCTCGCCAAACTTCCCTACAAGAGAAAGATCGACATCCTCTCTGCTCAAATCCCATAAGTAAAAGGCTTGAATCAGCTTATTTCGGGAAGCCACCGCAATATCAACAACCTTCTTCGCCTCATCTTTAACCTCTTGCTTGTAGCGGCAGCTTCTTTCTCGAACTTATCTTTTTGCAGAGCCTTCTCCTTCTCGAACTGCTCCCTCTGCAGCAGCTTCTCATGCTCGAACTATTCACGCAGAGCAGCTTTCTCTGCATCATGTTGCCGAACAAGTTCGCCACGATTCGTAGCAGCTAGCTTCAACACCTCCGCGGCCAACTTCCAAGCAACAAAAAGCTGCACCACAAATACAGCAAAATAATATTACAAGATCGGATCATTACTGGAAAAGATTTAGTCAAATAATACCTTACATACCTGAGAGATGCTGGATCAAATTTGAGTATCTAGGCGGATAGGATCATGCGTTGCCAAATCCAACGCCTCCTGCTTCACGGCTTCGAGGTTGACACCCTTCGAAGAAGCTCAAATATCTTTACCGAATTCTTTTTTCTGCTTCTTTAGAGGAGGAGCCATATTTACATCAGCATCCACCCCCTCAGTTCCCACCGGCGGTATCTGCACAGGAGCTGCTTGTTCAGAAGGCGGTGCCATTTTTTTATTCTAGGTTGCCGAACTAAGGAGCTCGAAGTACCCACAGCACAGGCAGGAATCTCCATCACATTAGCATAAGCAGAGCCAGAAGTAGCCATAGCTCGTTTTTGATGAGCGCGTTGCACTTTTTCAACTACAGAGTTAACCCTCTTCTCTCTACGAATTCCTAGTTCTCCAAGAACTTAGTTCAGTTTGTTTCCTTCTCGACTAACGACGTCGAACAAACTCGATGTATCTGCAACAACTTTTGGATTAGGCCCTGCCAAAACAGCAACAAACTATGTTAGCAGCTCGCAATAAGTTAAAAGGTAAATTGCAAGCATAATGAAGACACTTACTCTCGTTAAAATTCTTATATATCAGCTCGAGCGCGGGTTCCCCAGGCACTTGCATACAATTACCCCTCACCATCACAAGATGGTCGCACCAGGGTCTCCCAGAAGATTCAAAATCAAAGAATTTTGGCCTCGCCGAATCACTAAACAAGTATCCGCTCTTTCGATCTTTCACATACTTAAACTTATAGTATTTCAAGACATCGTCCGCAACGAATTGTCTTGCATTACCACCATCTCTCCACTTATGGTTAAGGGCTTCACAGATTCTCCTCATCTCAAAGATATTACCATTTAATTGACCAGGGCAACTCTTTAATATATTTATTACCCCCTTTTGGAAAAAGGTAAGGGGAATACTCAACCCATATGCGACCTGGTTCAAATAGCAGAAGAATCCTTCTTCTACGACCACTGCACCAGTTCCATTATAATAAGCGATATCTATATCATCTCCTATATCTATACTTCTCTTCCACCGTTCCAGAGAAGGCACCTGATTATGCTCTACATTACCACTCGGTCTTACCAGAGTTCTAAACCACAACCCTGCATTCATCACATAATTCCCCCATTCTCCGTCAAAAATCTTTTTATACTATAAAAATTTCTTCGCTATGTCTACATTCCCGGGATACTTAAAAAATTGCCCAGTTTCATTCCCCGCATGCAATCCCACATCCCTCCTAGAAGAAATAGCCGGATTATCAGTAGTTACAGTACCAATTACCACAGAATCATCTATAGTCCTATTAGACGATGATGATTCCTCACTACTGGTAGATACAATAAATTTACTACTGGGTTTTGGGTTTTTTGAGCTCATCTACCACACATAAAGGAAAAATCTATTCAGAGCTTTTATTGATCAAACAGGCCTCCTCCCTCAGCCGTACCCAACACGTTACTACTCTACCCAAAAAAGTTCAAACATGCAACCTACCAGTTTTCTAAGAAACTAATACAACAGCAAAAAAGATGGAAGCAGAGATACTAACCTGCATTAGAAGAGCAACAGTCATCGACTCCGGTTACCGCTCGCACCTCAGACGACAAAACATTGTCCTTCTTAGTAAGATCACACAATACTGGAAGACTGCGTTCAAAATTTGAAGATTTTCTATCTCTAGAAATGCTTCTGCCTCTGTCTGTAACTGATTATGGTTTATGAGAAGAGGAAAGAAAAGCTTTTATATTATCCCTCGGTTTCTGAAACGACGGCTCTTCAGGACACGGGTTCATATCATCTCTCCTAGCAGGCACATCTTTTCGTTTGCCCTCATAATGATTTTTTGCGTAACGTGTTCTGTTATCACGTCTGTCTCTCTCCTCTGCCATTTTTAAGGACTCACTGCCCAAGAAGATTTATACAGATCTTATAGCACGATTACTTACAGCAATAACCTTCTACGACTGCACGATCCTACTACGTTTTTTTTATAACATGGTTCCAGCTCAAAAACCTAAGTACAACTATTACAGCTGTCACTTACCTTAATTTCGGTCTGACAGAAGCAGAAAATTAGTAATAAATCCTGCTTCAGTTATATTTCAGTCAAAATTATCATAGATACAGAAAACAATGACGAGACGACTTCAACACAAGCAAATCAATTTATTATGATCAATCATCGGACCTTACATATAATGACAGAATGGATAATTCTCTTCACCACGCGGAATGAGTTCAATATCAGCAGCTCTCACATTCTCTTTAACAAGTTTATCCCGCGCAATTTTTGATGGCTCCGACAAAGTTCCACCGATGAGAACAAGTATTCAAGTTGACAACGACAAGGCTCTAATACCAAGATCTTATGGCACAAAAGAAATTATGACCACGTCATATCCGCAGACATAACAACACTATATCTTATCAAGGCCACAAACATATAAGAACGACCTATACAGTTTGGATATACTTCATTTAACTCATCAACAAAACGATCTACATATTTTTGACCTATGTTATCAGTGATTAGTTTGATAATTGTTATATGGTATCTTACAACAGTTCTTAAAGCATCTTCAAGCACTTACAAGACAAGATAATAAAGTTCGAATTTATTATTCAAGAAAAACAAGTTATAAGAACGAACACTTCAACTAGTTCGGAAATGAAGATTACAACTTCTACAAACAATTTTGTCTTTTACAAAGAATAGCCTACGCTGTAGATGACAGTGCAACACTTTAGAAGAAATAATGGCGGGCCCAGCATAAAAACTCAAAGCCCAAGGAGGGGAATTGGAGTGAAGTTGAGAAAATAATTAATCCCACCACTCCTCCATAACTCTCACCTCCGCTGCCAACGAAGGACTTCCTCCACCATTACAATTCCCAATCTTTTGCGAGATATCGACAGTACTTCTCAGACAACTTCCCCGCCTTCTCATCTTCCGTCGCTACTGCATCCTCTGCAAGCATCCGCAGACAGGATCGAATGTGAGCAGCAAACAAAACCACATAATGGAATCGCCACAGTTGATGATAATCATCATCTGCCTCTTTTACTTCTTCCCACGACATCCTATGGAAAGTTTGAGGAACAGGGATTGGAGTCGACAGAGAAAGACTTTGGGTGCCAACATAACGAGTTTGCAGACTTGCCATTTTTGTCTGAACTCTAGCTTCATATGTTTGGCGCCGAGTTGCCACAATCACTACTAGTCAACCCAACCTAAATGACTGACAACGTTAACCAGGGTGAACAGTGATAGCAACTATTCACCATGTTTTATACTAGCAGCATTTAATGCATTCCAGAACTTCCAATAAGGTATTCATCATAAGTGCACATCTCAAGAAGAATTTTTGGGAGACCCAAAAGTCAAAACAACTATTCTTCCAAGATAAAATAAAAACCATTATTGTAACATTCAATTCAGACGACTGGACTTCTCAACCAATACTACTCGCAACACACGTTTCTCCTGCTATTGGCTGAGAGGGGGTAGTTGTGAGGGCTTATTTCTAATCCTCGTACTGAGTCCGATATTCGAACTCACATAGCTCGAGTAAACATATTGATAACCAATCAAGGACTCAAAGCAAGGAGATCCTAATACAGACTTCCTCACCTACAACTCGGGGATGACAAAGTATCCAATAACATCGCACTTCAAAAAATACTCAGATATCTATCAACAGTTCGAATATACGCGAGCACTATTAGATTTCATATCTTCATTAATAGTTCGGAGATATCAAAGCATCCTTTGACTTCGCGCTGCAGAAGATACTCCTCCACTTATCAACAGGTCGTATGCACACGAGCATCACAAGAGATCGTATCTTCCCAACGGTCTAAAGCTACAGCTAAAGAATGTTAATGGATCCATTACAGATCAACAAATATCAAGACGTTAGAAAAGACCACCATGAAGACTCATCAAAACCTGATATTGTAACGTTCCTCATCAATGTAGTCAACGGTCATATTATAAGACCTATAAATAAGACTAGATAGCTACGAATTAGAGAGTCTGCTCTGAGAACCTCTAAGAGATCTTTTTTACATCTCTCTCTCTCTCTCTCTCTCTCTCTTTATAATAGCTTACAGTTTAAATATACCTCTCTCTCTCTCTCTCTCTCTCTCTCTCTCTCTCTCTTTCTAAAATCCTCAGGAGAGGTCGTGGTTTTTAACCCATTCAAGGGTTTTCCACGCTAAATCTAGTGTTGTTTGTTTCCTGTTCATAACTAAACATACTAGATTTTGAAGGTGTAAAGCGTTATCTTCGTGCAATACAAAAATAGGCTTTTACAGTGACAGATTACTCCGTATGTGGAATCATGACGACATCAGTGTCGCCAAAGTAGTCTGATACTCCAAACACCACAGGGGTAGAGTTGGTGTCAACAACTATACGATGGGTCTGTACTTTGTTAGCTTTAGCCACCCTTGGTGCCTGGCAGTCTCTTGCCCAATGTCCTTTACCACCGCAGTTAAAACAATTAGATTCCTGATCTAGCTTCTTGTCCTTCTTCACATTGCCTGGTGTTCCAGATTGCTATAATCTGTTACCTCTCTGAGGGTCAAAGGGTTTTCGGTGCCCTCCCTTTTTGGTGTTTTGGTATCCTCCTCTACCCTTTCCATTTCTGCATCCCTGACGTGCAGAGTTGTTTCCCTGAAACCGAACATTATTAGAAGCAGGCAATGGCGTACTCCCAGAGGGTCGCATACCATGATTCTTTATCAGAAGTTCATCGTTTTGCTTAGAGAGGAGCAGTGCCTGAATCAAGGCTTCACGAGTCTTCATGTTCTCGAGTTAATATTGCCGTTGAAGCTCAATATTACTAGCATGGAAAGTAGATAGAGTCTTCTCTACCATTTCAGCATCAGTGACCTTCCTCTCACACAACTCAAGTATAGAAGTGATTTTATGGACTGCGGAGTTGTACTCAGCGACTGTCTTAAAATCTTGGAACCTAAGGTTGTTTCATTGGTGCATGGCCTTGGGGAGTATTATAGTCTTTTGCTGACCATAACACCCCTTAAGACTTGCCCATAGGTCAGCCAGCTCAACCTTGTTGAGGTATTTGGTCTTGAGGTCATCCTGAATATGATAACGGAGGATAAACAAAGCCCTTTCTTTGTCCATAGGTTCTTCCTTGTTGTCAATGACGATGGTCTTCTGCAGACCTGGAGACTTCAAGAACAAGTCAGCGTCAATGCACCAAGTAAGATAATTAGCACGAATAAGCAATAATGGTGCGAATTTAACATTTTTAAGCTTTGGAGACATCTGTAATATAAAAGAGATATCGTAATGAGATACAAAACATATCAATTCCATGAAAGATAAATCATTGTATTAAGAATAAAGCTAAAAATGATTCTGAATCATATTAAAGGTGAACCCCGTTCATATTCTAAAATACATGGAATTCCTCAAAAATAATCAAATCCCAAATTATACCCTGTAAAATGACGATCGGAATCTTAGTGTGCAGTAAAATAGAATCCTAGTCAGGAGTGTTATTTAAAACTACAAGATGTGTGTGCCCCGTAGTCAGAGAACTAGGGTGTTCTAAGCCCTCAAGTTTAATAAAAGGTTGTATATTCTAGCTAAATGACCATATTTGATACGAATATGAGGGGTATTAGATGCTGAGCTGACGAGTGGTTCCATCTCAAAGTCAGTTGGGTTCACAAGATAGGTTGATTAGGCCTGTCTTTAAATTAACAGTCTATGGTACTATAGGTTACTATTAATGCCTATATACCTCTAAATGTTATGCTTGTAATATCTAATTGCACCTAGATACAAAATATATGACGTCAGCGACAAAAAAACCCACTGTTTTTTACCGTAACACTGCCTTGTTTCAACGAGCTATTACCGGCGATTGGAGCATCTCCTTGAGACGCCCAATATATCGTTGGAAATCTCTTGGAGTATGCTATCTAGCCTAAGTGGTCTCGCCTCAATCTGATCTCTACAGTGAAAGATATGCACGATCGAAAATAACCATTTATCAAGGATAAATAAAATACTAAAAACCCTAATTTTTAATCCAAAATTTTTTGGGAAAAAATAGGTTTTTGAAACATGCGGATCTATGATATATTATAGATCTGAATATAGGTATAGAAAAAGCGTAAAATACCTCTTCTCCTAATCGCTTTGTTTTCGTGAAATCTCTTATTGGACAGAAAAATCTACTACTTTCTCGTTCCTAGAGCTTGCCTGCTGATAACGTGTTGGGATATGATCAATCTAGAAAAGAACTATAGTAAAGCATGAACAGGAGAGAAATAGAGAAAGAGATTTATTGAATATCGTAACTGTATTCTCTGTACATAGTACAGTGATATATATAGGTAGGGCTGAGCACGGGTCGGTTCGGGTTTTGGCCTAAATTGAAACCGAACCGACCAGATTCGGTTCCTGAGTTTTGGATCCAAACCGAACCCAATTGGGTCAAAAACCGACCCGAACCGACCCGAAAACTAATAACTAAAACCGTACCGAAACCAAAACCGCTTCGAATTTCAGATCGGGTTTAAAAAAATTAAATGAAAGAAGCATATTCAATTAAATTTAGAGAAACATAATTTAATGCTTGTCTCAAGAAATGGAGAATAGACAGGAGCAACAACGCCTAAGTTTATCTCAAGATTTAAGTTTTCAACCGCCAAACTAACAACACCTATAAGTTTTAGACCCTCAACAGGGTGATAAATGCTTATACAGAACCCATCCCAAGAGCCTTTAAGTTTGTAGAAGAATGATGAAATTGGCAGATGAAAAGAGGCAGGGAAACTGTTTAAGGTTGGATTGTTGGAGACCTTGTACTCCTGAAATCAGAGCACATCAAAGATTCAAGAAAATGGACAGAGTGCACATACTTTTATCTGGTTATGAATGTTCTGCTACAGAGATCCCCGGTTTGAATCACAAACAACTATTTCTCTCTCTAGATTGAAAGTTTAAATCACTTTAAGGAGATGGTTAGAGAAAGTGGGTGGGGTAATAATGAAAAAGTAGGTGAACGAGGGTGGAGAGAGGATAATTATGATAGGTTTGGTATACTTTAAACTATAAACTATAAAAAAATATCTCTTCTCGGTTCGGTTTTTCCGATTTCTCTTATCGAGAACCGAAACCGATTTTAATTCGGTTCCTATTTTTGAAATCGAAACCGAAACCGATGGCTTAAGAACCAAACCGTTATACTTAATATGCTTCGGTTTGGTTTCTCAGTTTTATCGATTTTTTGCTCAGCCCTATATATAGGTAACCCAGAAGGATTCTTTATTTTACTTTAACTCTTTCCATAACCCTATTGGGCCTATGGATTTGCTAGGAGTCTCTATAGGACACCTCAACCCTGTGTGGCTCCTAAGAAGGGCTTGGACCCAACTCCTAACAATTATCATTTTGATGACAATTAAAAAGTAATTAAAAAAACTAGCCCATTCTCCTGTTAGTCTTGTTAATTTCGTAGCCAAGTTTCTTGGTTGTTCATCACCATTATGAAATTGCAAGGTGGTTTAGAGAAAATATATGGTAGACTGGACTAACCGAGTAACCAACTTGTTAAACACGAAAACAAAGAAAACATCATATTGATCATCGAACACACGTGCCCTAGAAATGAATTTGACCCGGAGAAAAACAAAAAGAACAACCAAGTCCAATGGTACATGATATTTAGTTTTTAAGTAGGTATAATAGCTATACCAGAACAACAGGGAAGATCACTATTGCTATTAAGTAGCATTTACTCATTTAGGGGTCTTCAATCGATCGTAACGAAGCAACCAAGAAAGCGAGTGAGAAACCTTCAACTTGACTATTGAAACATGTTAATTGACCTGGTAAAGATAGCAAATACAAGGAAATTATAAATATGATGAATGCTGGCTTATAAAACCCATAAAAGACTTTGAGGGTTTCATTCTCTAAAATTAAAGGCAGAATGGGGTTCCAAGTGAAGAAATGCTTCCTTATTCTTCTTACTCTTGTATTTCTGCTGATCTCTGCAAGTACTACTACTACTATGGCTGTCCCAGGCAAGCACCTAATACTTATTTTCATCTTATTGATTAGTTGTTCTTACTAAGGCTGCTTTTCAAATTAAATTGTACCCTCTGTGTGGCTGTGAGAGCGAAGATGCCTCTAAAGAAATGCATATATGTGACGGTATGTTATTCTTAATTTGTGCAGCACACCCATATATGTCACCACCACCACCGCCACAGACAGGGGTACCAATCAATACGTGATAGTCATCTGTGAAATTCATGTAGACGGGCCAGTCCTCATTCACTGAAATTATTCTTGATTATAATATTATAATGAATTGTAATATTTTTGTTTTGGATACATGAATTGAAAGTTCTTTAATGTTGATATTTTTTCTGAATGATACAAATACTAGTACTACCCATGGCTCGCCACGGCAATAACGTCGACGCGCCTTCGGCTCTACTCGTGACCGAGTCACGACAACAATGTCGACACGCCTTCGGCGCTATTTATATTGCCGAGCACGTGTCTCGGTACTACAATGATACACAGGTAAGTAATGTTATGAAATCCTGAATGAAGAATCCAATATATATACCCCTATACCATTTCATTCTCTCTTCTAAACTCTCAACCCTGCTCTAATCTTCTATATATGCTTGCATCTACTTTGCACGATCATCACACATTTCACTGAACCCCTTTTCCTCATAAACGCAAAAATTAAGCCAATCTCTTCTTCATCCTTCTTATATTTCTACATTGTCACTTCAACATACAACAATCTCACCTACAAACCCATATTTCGTTAACGATCCTCTAAATTTGGTTTTGTGCTAACTCCAATAATCTAACTTCTTGCCTATCTTCCCAAATTCACACAAAGATTACTAAAAACTCAAGAACATCACAAAACTGAAAAATGCACTGATCACTAAACAAACAAACAACAAAAACTACCTGAATTCAAGTTGTAATCACTCCCTTGTTCTAACCCTTGTGAGATCCTCCTCACCGCTACAAACGATCCTCCTTGATCATCCATATCAACTCCCATACATAATTGATTCTCCAGATCTTAAGAAACACCAAATCAAAACTTGTTACACAAATTAAAATCTAACAAACAGATAGAATGAGGAGTTCTAGGGTTTCTTTAATGAAATCGTTCGTGATGTAAGCATTGCAAATACTAAGGATGGACATGATTCACAACGAATCAACATGATTCACAATGAATCAAACAACTAAAAACACATCCATAAAACAAATAGCTTTGACCGTGGATCATTTCAAAGAGAGAGAAAGACCCACACCTTGAATTCCAAACCAATATCTTCCAATATCTCTGATCATCAAACAATTGGTTACCAACGTTGATCTTTAATCGTTCCCCTATCTATATTACTCAATTGTACCTTGCATTGAAAATCTTTAACACCCCAATCTGAAATTGAAACCCCTGTGAGTTCCCGTGGAGATTGAAACCCCCATGAACGGCAGAGAGTGAAAATCAAAAGGAGAAAAGCACTTAAGAGAGAGATGCTTTCGAGTATAGAGATGGGAAGATGGCGGAGAGAGTCGCGATTAGAGGTTTATCTTGCAATGCAAAAGTACTCTTATTGTATGCTTTGACCAAAGTACACTTAAGATTTAAGAGAAACCACATAAGTATCCTGAGTATGATTGGAGCTCCTACACTCATTTGCATTGAAATTGCCATATTTCCAATCTTGAGGGATTTAAAGTCCATCTTTGTCTCTTGAAAAACTCTTCTTTGTGGGCAAATTTGTCTATAAGAAAAATACCCTTCTTAGATAATATATAGATTGGTATATTACATAGATTTTTGCTATCGTTTAACTCACCTTATAAAAACTGTAAACAAATTTTATGGGTTTGTCGCTGGGAGATGACAATAGATTATCACGTAAACTACGTGTAGGATTTTATCTTCATGTCAGGCACCATATATGGTTTGACCGGATTCACAACACATACTGAATATATCATTAGTGACAGGTTGGGTGTGTGCCCAAGCGTTGTACGTAATACAGGTCGATGGGACTTGAGTGTTACTCTTGTTGGGTTAGAAGGGCATAATGGGAAGGCTGTTAGAGTATCTATGTGTATCTACACATATACTACTTTAGTCCCACAATGGGTACTAATAAAAATAGTTTAATGATAATCTACTATATAAAAAAAGGCTATGATGTAATATAATTAATCAATTCAAGAGTGAATAAACTTTCTTTTATTTATTTATATATGGTATCAGAGCGGTTGCGTTCTTGAAGGAAGCCAAAGTTTTGTCGCTTCCGCCGGCGACAGCCATTGTCGTCGCCGAACCACAAAAGTCTGGTGTTTCTTCACAAATTGTTTTGGGATTTTTTTTTCTTCTTCTTTTGGTATTGTTTACTTCAATTATTGTTGCTTGAAGTATATCAAATCTAAAGAATTTCTTGGCGATGAATGTTTGCTTACTATTTCTTCTTGACTTCGAAGTTAATGTGGAATAAGAAGAAATTTTCTTGTGGTGATTCTCACTTTGATTGATGCTTGTTGTGTTCATCCAAAGTTTCAGATTTGATTTTCATGAATTAGGGTTTACAAATCCCTATTAACTTCTTCTTTGTTGTTGGCTGCTGGAAGTTGTAAACCTTACAATTTTTAATTTGGTCGGGGAATTCAAAGAAGAAGAGACCCCTTTGAAGCCTAAGATTCCTCTTTAATCTTTGAGTATTTTCATTACCTTTGGATTGGGGTTTATTTTGGAATTTTAATTACTAATTGTGGTGTTGATTTTTGATTCTTGCAGCAACAACTTAAGATCTGAACTTTTGCTTTAGGTTTCTTTTCTTAATTTTATCCATGAGTTGTTGTTGGTGTCAGATTTTGTTGGTGTTGGATTAATCAGTTCTTTATATGCTTCTTAAAGGATTGACGGTTGTAACCAATATTGAAAAGAGGTTAAAGCTCGTAGATGATGGAAACTGATCTCTTTGTTTTTTGACGATCAGGAATAATTTCTCTTAAGGTTTTGATATGGAAAGTGGAAGACCATATTTGTGTTTGCTACCAATTCAGTTTTGTCCACCAGTTAGTATTTGGTATATACATATTATTATGACTTTCTTATTTGGGTTGAGATTTAGTAGGACAGGATCCACACTACTACCCTGGTCACATATCGGTTGATGGTGAAGTTATTCTTATTACCTTTGGGTTGTGCTTGGAGGCCAATAAGTTTAACAAACAAGAGTTTATTTCTGCCAATGGAGCAATTACACGGTAGGCTTGTGCTCTTTTCTCTGCAGACATGTGTTGACAACTTGTGGTGCATCTTTAGAACATTAGTCATGGATCAATGTGGTATTGCTTTGTGTTTTATATTTCCCCTTGATTAAAAGTGGAATATTATCCTCGTGATATATGATGAGATGTGCAACGATGGGCTAAATTTTCTTATGATGTGCGTGTTCTTGTGTAAGCTCCACATATTTCCCATCTCAAATCTCTCAACTCCTTGCAGAGAAGATTAAATATTAGATTTTTTTTATCTTGTTATAGTGAAAGGCATTTTCTTTATTGGTTCCCGTCGCGAGATGCAATTTTCTCTTATTGGATCGGATAAAGTTGTTAAATTACCTTCTACCATGATCATGAGTTGTTTCTTTCCTCGAGTGATTTTCTTTCCTTGGGTACTTTTTTCCTAGAGTAATCATCTTTCCCTCTTATGATTATCTTATATCTTTTTAGCCAAATTCACAAGTACAAGTTACAAAATCAAGATCTGGTTTTTTCCTTTGGATTTTTATTGCGAGATGTACTTTCTTACATTGAATTGGGTGAAGATGTTGAATTCCTTCTACCACGATTATGGCTTCTACTCCTCGATTGATTTTTTCTACCTCGAGTAAACTTTTATATCCTCGAGTTGGGTATTTTTTTCCTCTTCCTTGAGTGGGTTTATTTTTCCTCAAGGTATTATCCCTCCTCTACATTACCCCGACTGATTATATTACCCCTGACTTTTCAAGATATTTGCATTACCCTCGAGTGAGAAAATATGGCAAGTCGGTTGGTGCCGCCAATTTCACAAGCACGTGTGGGAAAAATGGTAAGTTAGAATGTCGCTGATTTTACAAGGGATGTGTGAAGCTTTGAAGTATTCTACTGCCGCAAAAGAATGGTCTAACAAAAGTTTTATCAGCTTTAGGGGGAGTTTTATGTATTTATCAGTAAGGGAGTGATTGTATTTTTTTGAGGGATTATCTATTTTGCCTTTTTATTGTTTCCTACCTTTATATAAACGTATTATGTTCGTATCAATGTGAAGGGGAGTATTGGAGTATTTATATGTATCTACACATATACTACTTTAGTCCCACATTGGGTACTAATAGAAGTAGTTTATGTTAAGAGTGAACTCGAATTGTCAAATTCGTTCGAACGAGAATGGATATCGTTTAAACAAGATGGTAGTTTTCTGCGTTGGAAACTTGGACCGAGGAACTCGTTCGAATGAGACTTGATGTCATTCGAACGAAATGTGTGTTTTCTAGGGCTCAAAACCTTGCATTGTCAAAGTCGTTCAAGCGAGCTTAGAGTCGTTCGAACGAGATATGCGTATGCTAGTTTTAAAAGTTCTTCTGGGACGTTGAGTTTGCCTCGAGATCCATTATATTTGTAATTAGTCCTTTAAGTATATAAATGGGACTTAGGTTATTTGTTAGCATATCTTTTGCGAGTTTAATTCTAGAGAGC
This sequence comes from Kingdonia uniflora, assembly GCA_014058105.1. NCBI lineage: Eukaryota > Viridiplantae > Streptophyta > Magnoliopsida > Ranunculales > Circaeasteraceae > Kingdonia > Kingdonia uniflora. Next base: position 2,595,587 of record JACGCM010000926.1, on the reverse strand, counting down.
TAGGATTTAAAGGACTCCATTACAAAGCTTGTGAAGCTTGGAGAACATCGTGTGTAACCTGTTTGATCATAATGGAGTGATCGCAGGGAGTGGATTTTCATCCGTAAGGGTTTTTCACTTCCCTCCTCCCGGAAAATACTTATCTTCTTTATTGTTCTTTGTTATGTCTATTTCTTAATTTGGCGTATTCAGCGTATCGTTATTAACGTAGAAGAGAGAGTAGCTACCTTGATTCTTAATAATTGGTATCAGAGCACTTGTTACAGGGCTTGTGTGGTGAAGAGCGATAGCCGATCAAGACAAATTGAAGATCATAAAGTTTAATGGTTATAATTTTGGAGTGTGGAAGATGCAGATATAAGATTACCTCTATCAGAAGGATCTTGATTTACCACTGGGTGGAGTTGAGATGAAGCCAGTGAATTTTAGAATTGTTAAGTTAGCGCTATCATCTCAAATCCTACATATGATCTCCAAAGTTTTGACAATGAAGAGTTTGATAAAGACTTTGTCCTCTATGTACTCAAAACCGTCTGAGGAAAATAAGGTACATCTTTTACAGCGCTTGTTTACTTTGAAGATGAAAATGAATGGTAGTGTGCAAACTCATATCTGTGAGTTCAATACTATTCATGCTCAGCTTGAATCTGTAAAAATCACTTTTACCGAGAAGGTGAAAACGTGGGCTCCTCTAGGGGAGATGCCCAAGAACTGGGAAGGGTTTACTACAGCTGCGAGCAATTCATTGGGGAAGGAAGACATTAAATTTGACACTATAGTCTGTTTGATTATGAGTGAATAGAATAGGCATAAAACATCTGAACCCTCTTCGAGTTCAAACGGCAGTGCGTTAAACATCGAGGAAAGAGGGTTATTTTATAGAAAGGGGTTGAAATATGGAAGGGGTCGTTCATAGTGAAGAGAAAAGTCTAAGCCGCTCGGTGCGTATTGAACTTGTGGAAAGAAGGGTCACTTCAAGCGAGATTGTAACTCTCCTTCTAAGAAAGTTGATGATGAGGAGAAAGAAACGATAAACCATACTGAGGAGGCCGGTTAGTTCTGATGAAGCTCTACTACTTTCGTGTAATGATATTAATAAATCTTGGATAGTTGATTCGGATGCCTCTTTCCATGCTACTGCAAACATAGGTTTCTTAACCAATATTGTTAATGCGACTTCGGTACGATCTTTCTTGCAGATAAGAGTGTGCACGTAATATTACTGGAAAGGGAAATGCTAGGTTGATCTTGCCTTCGGGGGAGACATTGGTTTTACAGAATGTGTGACTTATACCCAAATTGGGGCGTAACTTTCTCTTAGTTAGCAAATTGGCGGATGATGACGGATATGTAAACACCTTTGGTACAACCTTCTGGAAGGTTATAAAGGGAACAATGGTAGTAGCTCGAGGCTTAAGACAAGGAATATTGTATACAACACAAAACACAATTTCTACTATTTTTGCGACCACTCCGGGGATTGATACAAGTACTTGGCACAAATGGCTCGGTCACATGAGTAAAAACGGATAAAAATAATGGTAACAAAGGGAAAGCTAGAGGGTCTTGATGAGGTTGATATTAAGTTTTGTGAAGAGTGTGTTCTTGTAAAGCAGAAGAAGGTCAGTTTCAAAATAACTAGAAGATCAAGGAAATCTGGAAAGCTGAATCTTGTACACACGGATGTTTGGGGGCCAACCAAGGTGTCTTCTCTTGGTGGCTTTCATTATTACGTTACTTTCATTGATGATGCTACTAGTAAACTGTGGGTCTACTTTGTGAAGGACAAATCAAATGTATTTGATAAATTCAAGAAGTTGAGGGCTCTAGTTGAAAATGAAACCGGCATAAAACTGAAGTGTCTTAAGTCGGATAACGAGGGTGAATACTGTAGTGACGAGTTTGGAGACTTTTATGCATCAAACGGGATTGGGCAACATAAGACTATTCCTGGAACACCGTAACAAAATGGTGTTGCAGAACGCATGAACCAAACCATAAATGAAAGAATGAGTATGAGACTTAACGCTGGATTGCCAAAATGTTTTTGGGTGGATGCGGTTAGTACGACGGAGTACTTGATTAACTGAGGGCCTTCAACGGCTTTGGACTTTGAACTTCCTGAAGAAGCATAAAACGGTAAAGAGTTAAACCGTTCTCACTTGCATATTTTCAGTTGCACCTCATATGTGCTTGATATTTTAAATACAAGGACAAAGTTAGATGTAAAGTCAGCAAAGTGCATATTCATTGGATATAGTTGTGATGAGTTTGGGTACCGATTTTGGGATGCGAAGAATTAGAAAATCATCCAGAGCCGTAATGTTACATTCAATGATGAAGTTTTGTATAAGAACTTCAAAGTACCTATGGAAAAGAATCGAAGTGAAGCGGCGGAAAGTGTTGACATTAATGCTGAATACTCTTGAGAGGTTGATGAAGAAATCGTGGTTGAGTTCGATGCACTGGATCAAGGCGAGGAACCTAATGATCTAGACATTCTAATAACACTTCAAAAGGAGCCCAAAATTATAAGAGTTTTGGCTAGGTACGTTAACTCCCTAAATTACTTGTTACTTACGGATGGTGGTAAACCAGAAAGTTACAATGAGGCTTTAGATGTGGAAGTCATGAGAAAGTGAGAGCTTGCTATGGATGATGAGATGCAGTCATTATCAGTTAATCATACTTGGGATTTAGTTCGGTTACAGAAAGGGAAGAGAGCATTGCACAACATGTGGGTATATAGACTAAAGCAGGAATTTGATGGTTTAAGGAGATTCAAGACTAGATTTGTGGTGAAGGGCTTTTAGCATAAATAAGGCATTGATTTTGGTGAGATCTTTACTCTTGTTGTGAAGATATCTATTATTCGAGTTGTGATGAATATAGTTGAAGTTGAAGATTTGTATCTTGAGCAACTTAATATCAAGGCAACATTTCTTCACGACAACCTTGATGAAGAAATTTATATGAAGCAGCCAGTAGGGTATTCAATTAAAGGGAAAGAAGATCTTGTGTGTAGGCTCAGGAAGAGCTTATAAGGTTTGAAACAAGCGCCAAGACAGTGGTATTTGAAGTTCGAACATTTCATGTCCATAAATGGTTATTCAAAGAGCAATGTGGATCACTGTTGCTTTATCAAAAATATGGGAAACTCATATATTATTGAACGTTTTAGTGTATGCCCCCCACTAGTTGATATCAAATAGTGAAAGTCCCCCTGAACTGGCTAATATTATGGTCGACCCCCCATTTCTCAATATACCAACGCTTTGACCAAATTGACTTGTCCATTTTTGGGAAATACCTACTCTAACCCTTACATGCCAACAACCATAGTTAATTACGTGTAACTCACACTCGCGAAGCAAATTCAAATGGACGGCTCAGATTTAACCAATAGTTGGGACGTTGTGATGGTGACACGTGTCCCTCGCGAAACAAGCGGGAACCACAACTACCTTCCCCCTTTTCATCATCTCTCTTGCCAACACTTAACTTAATCTTTCTTTTACCTTTAACAGTCTCTCTTTCTCTCTTACCAAACACATTAATACTTAATCTCAGACATCATTATCTCTCTCTCACCACTAACACTTGAAGAAGAAGGAGATCATCTCTCTCTCACCATTAACACTTTAAGTAGAAGTGATCATATCAAGGGTTGAAGAAGGGCGTCATCTCTCTTTTACCCAATGTAAGTTCTGAAACATAAACTTTGTTTTTGTCTTCTTAAGAAGTTAGGGTTTGTTACATCAAACCCAATGTATAAACCCCAATTATTTTTTGTTATGAAAACTGAAACCATAGATAGTGGGGATAATATAATTTTTAATTTTGAGATAATTTAGGGATTTGGGCATTAATAATTTTGATATAATTTTATTTTGTTCATTTGGGAATTTATTTATGTTGGGGATTTGGGGAAGTATCATGCTGGGGATTAGGTCTTTTTTTTAATTGTATCAAGTCTAATTTTATTATTGTATCAAGTGGGGGATTGGGCATAAAAATATGTTTATTACAATGTATGATATTGGGTTTGTATGTTTTTAGGGTCTGAGTTTTTTATGCATTCATGTTAGGGTTTGTACGTTTTTAGGGGTTTGTATGTTGTTATGTTACAAATGTATGATATTGGGTTTTAATTTGTTACAGGGTGAGTACCAAAAATTTGTTTTTGCACTGGCGTGGGGAGTGGCAGGATCCACGGGAGGATATTAGGTATATTCATGATTTGTACATCAATGGTAAGCAAGTTAGGTATCTTAATGTTGATGGTAATCACATTTTACTTGATACTCTCATGGAGTATGTGTTTTAGACACATGAGTTGCAAGAGGATATACCCCCAGACCATATAATTGACCTTAGTTCCCTATTCTTTGGTGAACACTACCCTGTTATAAATGATAAAGATTTGTTAGAAATGTGGGAGTATAGTGATGTGGAAAGGGTTGGGGGTATACACTTTTACATCAATATTAAAGGACATGATGATAAACTAGGTGAAAACCATGGGGTTAACCCAGCCTCTCACCACCATGTCTATTTTGAGGTAAATTTAGGATTGATGGACACTGATGAAGAAGATGATAATGATGAGGATGATGAACAATACAATGATTCTTATACTTCTACAGATATGAGTGGGACATCTAATTATAATGATTCTGATACTTCTACAAATATGAGTGGGACATCTAATGATGTGGAGGTTGTGGACATAAAGAATTCAATGGGTTTAAGTGGGAATGGATTTCAGATATGTAGAGTACCATATGAAGTTCTGGATGTTGATCAGTTGGGTAGACCATCTAATGATGTGGATATTGATCAGTTAGGTGGACCATCTAATGATGTGGATGTTGATCAGTTGGGTGGACCATCTAATGATGTGGAGGTTGAGTTGGTAGGCCATGTCTTGATGTTAATGAGGGTGAAACTGGTGGAGTGGGGGCTAATAAGGGTAAGAAGAAGGGTAAATCTGCTGGTTTAGATAAAGGAAAAAAAAAATAAAGTAAAAGGGAAAGGGCAAGGAAATGAAAAAGATAACTTCAAGAGAAAGAGGAAAGGTAGAAAAACAAGTGTATCTAAGATGAAAAGGGTGAGAACCAGTGTGGTTCCATAAAAAGAATTAGATGAGCTGTCTGGACATATCTATGACAGTGATGGTGACATTATCTTGAATGTACCTGTGATACAGGAAGGGGGAAGTTTAGCTATAAATGTAGAGACTGAGACTAAGAATGTTATAGAAGATGTTGATGAAGTTGAAGATTGAACTAGGTGGGCAAAGCTTAATCCAAACTGTTTGTATGCTGAGGAAAGTTACTATAGCACTCATTCTTCCCAACAAGGTGATGATTAACCAACCCAAGATGATTTAGATAGGGTAGATGATGGTTTAAAAAATCTTGCAAGTGTAAATGAAGACATATTTGCAGATGAAGAGGGTGTATAATTGAAGAAGAAACCTGAGTCAATTTTGATGAGTTAAAAATTGGGATGATGTGGCCAATAGTGTTTAAAACAAGAAAGTTTATAAGGCATTATGGAATCATTAACAAGTTTGAATTCAACCAAGTGAAGAATGAGAATTATAGGGTAAGATTAAAGTGCAGTGATGAAGATTGTCAGTGGACGTTATTTACTAGGAGAATGCCTGATGGTTAGATATTTAAATTGAAGGGAACTAGCAATCTCATACACAACTACAAAGGGAAGGGTGGGGATACTAACAAGTTGGCCAATGCCACCACATGGGTGACTGATCAATTATAAACTGACGTCTTAAAAGACTTGCAAGCGCACGGTGTACCATTGAGTACAAAGGAAAGCGGGCTCAAATCCCAAGAGACTTTTGGTGCAAATTATGTTTCGAGCTATTTTATCCAATAAGAATGAGTTTTGGGTTTTTATAAGTGAAGAAATTAAAATAAAATACAAACTAGAAAAGGTGCTGATACGATTGGAGAGGAAACCAAGGCGTGATTCCACTCCATTCATTGTAGCATTGAGATAGTGTACATAGTTAGAATATTCACGAATTTTCGTATCGCATATCCTTGGTCGGGTATTTGCAATACATTATGAGATAAAATAATTATTGATTGGGAACTACCTATAAACGAACTTACTCAACCATGGTCCGGTTGATATGCATGGATTATGTTCTCTTCTCCATGTTCCTAACTTATCTTGTTATGGTCAAACAAGATGGTTAGTAAGATTCTTTTTTCCTCCTAATCCTAGCTATGGTCAAGCATAGGACGAATGAATGCGAATATGCATTATGCCGGGATAAAGAGAATGTAATTACTCTAACTAAGCTACGCAATCTACACTAAGGTTACATTGGATGGAGCTTCCTCTAGCCTTGGCTAAGAGGTTTAGTTACTCGACCCTTTGATCATTTTCATTATACTATTATTATAATAAGAGTAAAAAATAAGAAGAAGAGAAGGACAAGAACTTTATTGTTTATTGAACCTTGATATTTATACTCTCCAGGATGATCTCTCATGGGTGGGATTCCCCTTTTATTTATAGAGTATAAAAAGGGTTACAAAATATAACCATTAATGTAAAATACCCTAAACAATGCCTTAGATCATGCATAGATATTACAACTCATGAGAATAATCTCTACATTTAATTCTCTTCAATGGGCTTCCATGGGCCTTTGGTTGACAACTTCAAATGAGAATCATTGTTGGAGTGCATCACCCTTATTCTTTGTTAAAAATTGGAAAAATATACGACTTATTTATCATGTGACCGATTTCTATAAATAGAAACAAAAGTACTATTAGTCTTGCATTTATTTAATAAATGACTTGGTAGATATAAATATAGGAGTTGTACACGTAAATATTACGTGTCTATCAAATACCCCCAAACTTATACTTTGCTAGTCCTTGAGCAAAAATAAATAAAAATTATTTTTTGCATGTCAAGCGGTTGCATTTAGCTTATGCAACAAGTCGTTAAGTCCCCAGGTTCCCCTGTCGGACAAGTGTTGTCTCGTGAGGGTTTACAGTGATTATTCTCACAAAAATTAAAAATGACACTTTGGCAATTCTAGATTATAAATAACTTATTTCCTGTCAGCTTATCCTTATTTTGTTATAACAAGAAAATATTATGACAGAAAATTTCTTAAAACTCAATATTTTCCAAGTATACCATAAAATATCATTTTCAAAATCCAAAACTTGACATACTACCTCATTCTTATAAAAAGATTCAAATATTTTCCTTAGCTATATCTTAATATAGTAAAGATAGTATTACAACACAATACATTGTATAGAGTAGTTGAGTCAGTGTTTGGTTGTCTAGTATTTATTAGAATAAATTCACCCGTTAGTTCGACAAGTGCCTTAGTCAATTCATCTTCCTGGTATTATTATTTTTTACAAACGTTTTTTTTTCTTTTCATAAATGGTTTCTTAGTGAAGCCTCCATAAGAAGGAGTTTCGGTCAATAATCCCCGCCAATTAGCTAAGGTTGCCAGGGTTTGAATCCCCTTCTCGACCTAGACCCAAGATTCTCACAAATAACACTTTTCTTGCTCCCTTCACATAGTTCATGGTCATACTCGAAATTGGTGATAATTTTTCTTCTTTCAGTTCTTAATCATGCAAGAATGACTTGCAACGTGAAAGTTTTAGAGCAAGTTTGGTTTTTCTTTTATACTTTCATGAATGAACTTATTCTTAGGCAGTTGTCTCCCTTGGAGCGAATTATTCCTAACACAAATATTAAATTTTCTATATTCTGGTTAAAAACTCTGTTGAAGGTATTAGTAGCATAGCTATAGTGAAGTAAAAGTTTTAAAAATATACCAAGAATAATTTGAGTTTTTCGCTAATCACAAGGTAGTACATTGAGTTAAGAACACGATAAATAAATAATCTAGTGTACACTTGGTAAAATATCAATTTTTTTTTTTTTTTTTTGGGTTTTCCAATCACCATATCATTTTGCATACATAAAATTAGTCTAAGTGCTGGAAATTTGCCAAAAATATATCATAAATTGCCAAATAGTCATTATCTTACTCTTTATCAAAAAGTATAAAAAATATAGTTTTTCTGCCCCCAAACTTAAATAAAATATTGTCTTCAATGCTTGAGAACAAAATTAAATACTTGGAATGGGAAATAAAAACTGGAACTTCTCACCTGAATGTATCTTGGGTTGCCTCCCAGGAAGCACTAAGTTTTATCATCTTCAGCCAGACAAATGTACCCCCAAACTTGAATGTCATGATATAGGTCCAAAGGGGTACAAAGTACAATAATTGATGAACTATCTAGGTTGCAAGTTCTCCTTAAATAACCAAGGGAGACTAAAATTGTCTTTATCCTTGAATAACCATATAATAGAAAATAGTAGTTCTCCTTTTTTGTACCTAATTGTGTTAATACAATCATAATATATAAAAATAACTCAGAGTCTAATCCCCCAGTATAAAGATTTTCTTTATTTAATTTATAGGGAATCTCACCTTGGGATATTTTACAAGGTATAACTCTATACACAAAAAATGTATCTTGATATTCATCATTTTCCAAAAAGTGACTTAAACCATTAAAGTGATGTCGATCGGGTGGTTGTGGGTCGGGCTTAAGTTTGTATGACTCAGTTGCAGGTGATAATGATTGTACTATTTTAAGAATTACGGGGTCATCCCAGTACTTGAAATAATTCAAACATTGATCAATAGAGTAGGTACAACTAGAGTTATCGCGCAACAAATACTCAAATTCTTTAACAATTATGGTACCCCAAACGGCTTGTGAAATGAAGATGTAGGCATAGGTATAGGGAGGGTTGGTGTATGAGTAACCAAAATAGAATCAGCCCCTAATAATAGTGATATATCTCATAAAGAAGGGTCATCCACCCACTGGTTTTTAACATCGCAATTTGTGTCAGGTGGACGCGGCTCAAGGCAAGGCTGAGATGACTCATAAGGAGACTGAGAAGGAAATGACAAGTTGATACTATCTGTAACAGGTTTGACAATTTCCAATTTCTTGACTTTGGTACAAATATCATCTTCTACAAATTCCTCACATGTTATCGTATAATGAGACGGTTATTCCATATATTCATATTTTATCTCGTCATCATCATCGTCAGAAAAATTATTAAAGGAAAGGGGAAAATATTCAGTCTCGATCATAGTTTCTTCAAAAGAATTTATTGGGTTGACATAAGAAAGGAAGGATGGTGACATTGGTGGGCGAATGTTGAGCGTTGAATTTGGAGGTGATTGTGAAAGAATTTTATTGGACATGCTAACTGTAATAGCCTATTTTCGTATTTCACGAAGATAGTGTTTTACACCTTCGAAATCTAGGGTGTTTAGTTATGAACGGGAAATAAACAACACTAGATTGTGCGTAGAAAACTCTTGAATTGGTTAAAAACTACAACCTCTCCTGAGGATTTTAGAAAAGAGAGAGGTATATTTAGACTGCTAGCTATTACAAAGAGAGATAAAGAGATGTAGAAAAGATCTCTGAGCAGTCTCTTTAATCTGTAGGTATCTAGTCTTAATTATAGGTCTTATAATATGACCGTTGGTTACATTGATGTGGAATGTTATAATATCAGGTTTCAACGAGTCTTCATAATGGTTGAGTAACGGCTTGAGTAACACTTCTTCTTTGTAACCGCTCCATAATATGCCATAAATGCACCACGTGTTTGTTGACGAGGTCGAGTAAATGCGTTAATGTAGCAGGTCGAAGCACTGTAGCTGTATCAGTTCGAGTTACTGTATTGTAACAGGTCGGGATTACTGTAGCAGGTCAGAGTATTGTAGAAGTTCGGGGGGGGGGGGGGGGGTACTGTAGCAGGTCGGAGTACTGTAGCAGTTCGGGTTAATGTAACTGTTAATATCCAAAGTACTGTAGCTGTAGCAATTCGAAGTTATTGTAGCAGGTCGGAGTACTGTAGCAGTTTGGGTTAATGTAGCTCTTACTATCCAAAGTATTGTAGCTGTAGTAGTTCGGAGTTACTGTAGCAGTCCGAGTTACTGTAGCAGGTCGATGTATTGGAAATAAGTTACCACATTCTCCCTGTCTCAGCCAATAGCACGAGAAGCATCAGAAGCTAGTGGTGTTGGTTGAGACATATCTTTGATCTTTGGATATGTAAATTGCATGGTTGAAGCAACTGTTGTAAGAGAATGTATTATAATGGGTGATAATGTATTATAATGGATGATCATGTATGATAATGCAGTAAAATGGATGATCATGTATGATAATGTAGTAGAATGGATGATCATGTATGATAATGTAGTAGTAGAATGCATGCTAGTATGTATTGAATATTGCATAGCTGAATGAAATCTCTGCCAGATCGAATTGATTGACTCAATAAGCAACCCTCGGAGAGCGTGTATATTTGATGAGCTATGATGCAGATCCCCGCTATAGGTTGAGCTGAGCGACCGTGATGGGACATGTATTGAATATTGCATAACTAAATGGCGTCTCTGCCAGGCCGGATTGATTGACTCAATAAGCAACCCTCGGAGAGCGAGTATATTTTGATGTGCCATGAAGTAGATCCCGGTTATAGGTTGGGTTGAGCGACCGTGATGGGATATGTATTGAATATTGCATAGCTGAATGGCGTCTTTGCCAGATCGAATTGATTGACTCAATAAGCGACCCTTGGAGAGCGTGCATATTTGAAGAGCTATGAAGTAGATCCCAGTTATAGGTCGAGCTGAGCGACCGTGATGGGACATGTATTGAATTTTGCATAGCTGAATGGCGTCTCTGTCAGATCAAATTGATTGACTCAATAAGCGACCCTCGGATAACGAGTATATTTGATGAGTTTTGATGTAGATCTCAGTTATAGGTCGAGCTAAGCGACCGTGATGAGACATGTATTGAATATTGCATAACTGTGTAGCATCTCTGCCAGATCGAATTGATTGATTCAATAAGTAACCCTCGGAGAGCAAGTATATTTGATGAGCTATGATGTAGATCTCAGTTACAGGTCAAGCTGAGCGACCATGATGAGACATGTATTGAATATTGCATATAGGTTGGACTGGTTGAACCAATAACCAACTTGTAAAATGTGTTCTGTTTGATCGATTTGGACGTACCAATAATCGACCTGTAAGATATTGGCCGAGCTCGCCCCGAGTATGAGTTAAGTTGATTGATCTTGATCCCGAAGTTGAGGTTGAACGCTTGCATCTGAAACTAAGGTCGGGTTCGTCCAGAGTATAAGCTTGAATAAGTTGCAATCGCCTCGAGTACCTTCACCTCGAGCGCCTTAATAATGTTTGTTGAAAAGATCGGGCTCACCCCGAGTATAGCTTGAATGAGTTGTAATCGCCTCGAGTACCTCGACCTCGAGCGGCTTAATAATGTGATTTGATGTTGTTAAAAATATGATATCAAGCATTGAGTCTGAAGGTGGAGTCGGGTTCGCCCCAAGTATAATCTTGATTACCGAGTTCGATAATAAGTTTGTCATCGCCTCGAGTACCTCGACCTCGAGCACCTTCATAATGTGGTTTGATGTTGTTTGAATAGATGAAGTCGGGCATTGAGTCTGAATCGCCTCGAGTACCTCGACCTCGAGCGCCTTAATAATGTTGTTGAAAACATCTGGCTCGCCCCGAGTATAGCTTGAATGAGTTACAATTGCCTTGAGTACCTCAACCTCGAGCATCTTCATAATTTGGTTTGAATTTTTTGTTTGGCTTGAGATTCATATTAGTCTTTGTTGATTCTGTTGCTGTTGAAACTGAAGTAATAGTTGTTGTTGCTGTGAACTTGGCATAGTAGTTGTAGTAGTAGCTATTGGTATTTGGCATCTGTTCGCCATTAGCTTGGGACACCAAAATAAAGTTCTGATGGCTCATTGGTATTGTGTAATTCATGTTGAGTATGAGCAATCTTGTGAAGAGATTGAGATGCTGTGGTCGGGCTATCCCTGAGTATGGTTGTTGGCTTCCATATGAAGACATTTGATGATGGGAATAATTCCTTGGTTCTGAAGTTGTCTTGCCGATGAGAAGAGATGAAGCCATTTGATTCTCTGTCATTGCTGTTGCTGATCTTGATTTGCGAAATGGTGAACAATATGGTATTGTTGTTGAACGTCTTATCGTTGCGGTTGTTTGAAGATTGCTTTGTTGTTGATGTGTTTTGTTGTATAAGGTTTGACCAAGCTGAGCATAAGATGTGAGAATTTATCGATGAAGAGGGAGCTCTTCTAATGGATGTATTTGGCAGATCTAAACATTGTGTACGCCATCATAATACTTGACGATTCCACGATGAGTTTCGTTCTCCTGTAACGAGGTCTGTTGTTGAGTTCGATTGAGCAAATAACTAGAGCTCGCATTCGAACTTGAGAACATGAGCCCGAACTGTTTTTCCAACTTGAACACGAACTATTTTGTGAACTTGAGCATGAAATGTTTTTTCTTTGTGGGCCTCTTAATTCGAACTTGAGAACGAACTGTTTGTATACCTTGATTTGAACTTGAGTTTTAGTTTTCCCACTCAAGCGTCAACTGTTTTTCCACTTGAGAATGAACTGTTTTCCAATGAACTCAAGCACAAATTTCTTGCTTGACGATCATGGCTTGGAGGAGGGTCAAAAAGCGGATATGATGTTACTCTACAAGCTGACGCAGATCGGTTTGAAGCCGAAAATTTGTTTATTGACATTCTTCAGAGATACTTGCTTCATTGAAATTATTCCAGAGACAGAAACCCTTCAAGAGAGGTTTGAATACACTTGCATGACTTTTGGTTGAGCTTGATACACTTTTCCAAACTCCTAAAAGCCTCCCTAACAGTAAGCGTTGTAGGCATTTTTGGCCATCTTTGTAACAATGCTTTTGCCTTGATTCTTCGACACATAATGCGCTATCGAGTTAACCCCATAAGGCGAAACCGAATTCAACGACGACGACGAAATCGAATGAAAACTATTCGACATTGTGAGATATGTTGTAGCAAGATTATCTGAGATGTTTATGGTTGTTTGAAGATGATTAGACATTGTAGTTCGTATTAATTGGAATCGACTTCCTTCGTTGATTCATCCCCATAGTTACGTGAGCGTTGTTGTCGGTCGTGTTGTATTTGGATTTTACGAACTGCTGCTGTCGAATGTTATGCCGAAGATGGAAGACTTGTAAATTGTGCAAACAGATTCGACCTGATGAATCAATTTGGTATTTGTTGATGTTGGAAATAGGAGCATATGTTGTTGAAAAGATGATTTACGAACTGATGAGGTCGAATTTGATTTGAACTGCTGAGGTTGACTTGGCTTTACGAACTGCTGTTGATCATGTTGTCGAATTTCATTGGATTTTTACGAACTATTCTGAACTGTAAATTACATTTGTGCTCCTTGATCTGTAAATTGCATTTGGTTTTCGCGACTGTCAACTTGCGATCAGCTATGATGTAATTGGATTTTACGAACTGCTGCTGTCGAATGTTATACCGAAGATAGATGTCAATCACGAACTGTTGATTCGACCTGCAAATGAGCTGAAGGTCTACACGAACAGCTGCTGTTGAATGTTATGCCAAAGAGAATTAATCTGATGTCAATCACGAACTGTTCATTCGACCTCATGATTTTCTACAACGAAGTCTGAAGTTGGCCGAATTGTTCATATGCAGATACCGAGTTGTTGTTAGATGAGAGAATATTCACAGGGAGTGGAAAGGTCATCTCCTCTGTTCATCACCTGGTTTCCCCTCCCTGAGCTGCTTCGCGGAAGGCCCACCAAAAGCTTCTGCAACTGAAGATACCGAACCCGAAATCTGGTCCAGGTGATTCGAGATCTAAATTGATTCGAGATGAATTGAATGACGGTAGAAATGGGGTTGTGAAGAATTGAGGTTGTGATTATGGTTGTTAAAGGAGACTTTAAATGTTGCGATTTACACATCTGAAATGTTTGTTCTGCTGAAATGACTATGAGAGGGCGTGAGAGACTTAGAGATGAAGTGTTTAGACTTTTGTATAGGAGAGAAAAAAAAATAGAGAAACAACATCTCGTCCAGCTGGTTCGGTTTTTAAGCACCGTCCAATCATTCGAGGTTCTGTCTCGGATTGCAGGACAGCCAACAAATCATTCAACCTATTTTTGTATTGCACGAAGATAGCGCTTTCACCTTCGAAATCTAGGGTGTATAGTAATGAACGGGAAATAAACAACACTAGATTTAGCGTGGAAAACCCTTGAATGGGTTAAAAACCAGGACCTCTCCTGAGGATTTTAGAAAAAGAGATAGGTATATTTAGACTGCTAGCTATTATAAAGAGAGATAGAGAGATGTAGAAAAGATCTCTGAGCAGCCCTTTAATCTGTATCTAACTAGTTTTATTTATAGGTCTTATAATATGACCATTGGTTACATTGATGGGGAACGTTACAATATCAGGTTTTGATGAGTCTTCATAATGGCCGAGTAACGGCTTGAGTAACTTTTCCTCTTTGTAACCGCTCCATAATGCGCCATAAATGCGACACGTGTTTGTTGACGAGGTCGAGTAAATACGTTAATGTAGCAGGTCGAAACACTGTAGTTGTATCAGTTCGAGTTGCTGTAGCAGGTCGGAGCACAGTACTATAGCAGATCGGGGGGGGGTACTGTAGCAAGTCAGAGTACTGTAGCAGTTTTGGTTAATGTAGTTGTTACTATCCAAAGTACTGTAGCTGTAGCAGTTCGAAGTACTATAACAGGTCGGAGTACTATAGCTGGTCGAGGTACTGTAGCAGATCAGAGTACTGTAGCAGTTCGGGGTAATGTAGCTGTTACTATTCAAAATACTGTAGCTGTAGTAGTTCGAAGTACTGTAGCAGCCGGAGTACTGTAGCAGGTTGGAGTATTGAAAATAACTCACCACACCCGGCAGTGGCGCCAAAAACTTGATCGATTATAAACCAACATCTTAAAAGACCCGCATGCGTACGGTGTACCTTTGAGTATAAAGGAAAGCGGGGTCGTATCCTAATAGACTTGTGGTGCAAATTATGTTTCGAGCTACTAATTTTATCCAATAAGAATGAGTTTTGGGTTTTTATAAGTGAAGAAATTAAAATAAAATGCAAACTAGAAAAGGTGTTGATACGATTGGAGAGTAAACCAAGGCGTGATTCCACTCCATTCGTTGTAACATTGAGATAGTGTACATAGTTAGAGTATTCACGAATTTTCGTATCGCATATCCTTGGTCGGGTATTTGCAATACATTATGAGATAAGATAATTATTGATTGGGAACTACCCATAAACTATCTTACTCAACCATGGTCCGGTTGATATGCATGGATTATGTTCTCTTTTTCCATGTTACTATTATTGCCATTATACTATTATTACAATAAGAGTAAAAGATAAGAATAAGATAAGATCAAGAACTTTATTGCTTATTAAACCTTGATATTTACACTCCCCAAGATGATCTCTCATGGGTGGGATTCCCCTCCTATTTATAGAGTATATAAAGGGTTACAAAATATCACCATTAATGTAAAATCCCCTAAACAATGCCTTAGATCATGCATAGATATTACAACTCATGAGAATAATCTCTACATTTAATTCTCTTCAATGGGCCTCCATGGGCCTTTGGTTGACAACTTCAAATAAGAATCATTGTTGGAGTGCATCACCCTTGCTTTTTGTTGAAAACTGAAAAAATGTATGACTTGTTTATCATGTGACCGATTTCTGTAAATACAAACAAAAGTACTATTAGTGTTACATTTATTTAATAAATGACTAGGTATATATAAATTTAGGAGTTGTACACGTAAATATTATGTATCTATAAGTGACCAATAAAGTGGAACAACTTGTTAGATCTGTTAGAACAACAAGTGGAAATGCATGGACTACTTGTATGGAGAGGATAGTTGGATCTTATGATGAAGGGTATATTATTATGCTTGAGTTGGCTATTTAAGTATTAAAAGAAAATCTAGGGAGCATAGCCACTTGTAGCATTGACCTTGGCACAAACTAGTGGAAAACTACTTGCATTGCATATAAGGCCTCTATTGATAGGTTTCTAAATGGGTACAGGCCAGTACTAGGATTGGATGGTTGTTTATGAAAGGGAAAGTATGGGGGTGTTTGTCTGTCCATCATTGGCTTAGATGGGAACAATAGGTTGTCCCCAATTGCTATTTTTTTTTGTAGGTCTGATTATTTTGAAACACGGGAGAGGTTTTTACATATTTTAGACCCTTATCTTAACTTACACAAGCATAAGTTAACATTTATCTCAGACAGACAAAAATGATTGATTGAAGCTGTGAAGATTGTGTTCCCCTATGCAAACCACAGGGTTTTTTTTAGGCATATATTTAAAAAGATGAAAAAGTATCACAGGGGAACATACTTAGAGCCCTAGTTTGGGGGGGGGGGGGCAGCAAGAGCATTTAAAGAATCAGACAAAAAAGCTTTCCTTGATCAGTTAAAGTTGGATTCCCCTGCTGTATATGAGTGGATACATAGGGAACCATATGAGTACTGGTGTAGGCCAGATTTTAATTTTAGTTCAAAATGTAAACACATAACTAGCAACTTCTCAGAGTCCTTTAATAATTGGATCCTGAAAGTGAAAGACCAGCCACTCCAAAAAGCCATTGAGAAGTTGAACTTAATGATGATGAAGTTGATGTATGACAGGAGGCTTAAAGCAAAAGACATGGAACAAGAAGGTATTTTTTTTGTAAATTATTACTTTAATTTATTTTATTCTAACAAATTATTACTTTAATTCATGTTGTTTCTTCTAGGTTTGGTGCTTAGGGCATAGACACATAGAACCAAGATGTCTAGATAGTATAGACAGTTCAAGATTGGAGGAACAACTGATAATTATTTTGTGGAAATTGCTTTAAGTGGCCAGAGGTGAAAGCTTAATCTTAATAGGCATGAATGCCAATGCAAAGAATGGCAAGTTACAGGACTTCCATGTGTTCATGCAGTGAGTGCCTTGATTCCTATGAGACATCCTTGGATTGAGTAAGTTGAAATAATTATATTTTCAATTGTATTTTCTTAATTTTCTTAATTTTTGGAGTTGTAATAATTATATTTTCAATTGGATTGAGTAAGTTGAAATAATTGCTGCGTTGTATTTGCATTTTTTATATTTTTTTATCAGTATGCTGAAATAATTGTTTTATTCTTTTTGTGATGTGTAGCTATTGTAGTGAGTACCATAGATTATCTGCTTATGTAGCCGCATACAAAGACCCAATTCATGCTGTGGATGACTCATCTAAATGGGGGATGGTAACACTGTATTTGGATTTTATTATATTTTTTGTAAAGGTTGTTTTGTTTTAAGTAAGAAGTTTGTCTTATTTGTTTGCTAAAGTGCATATTTTTATTTTTTCTGCCTTCATATGTTGTTTTGCCCCCTCCTTTGGTTAAGGGGTCTAGGAGACCAAGAAAAGTGAGATTCAGGGATTCAGATGAAGAACATGGCAGTCAAAGGAAATGTGGTAAATGTGGTGCATTTGGGCATAACAAGAAAACCTGCAAGGGCTCACCACAACAAGCAAGACCTAATGTGACAAGAAATAAGCATTGAGTTGATACTGATAGTAGCTATAATGGCCAAATTTCGTAAGCTCAAAATGATTAGGAATTAGCTATTATACCAATAAACCTGTAATAATACTCTAATAGAAAGTAAGAAATAGAAACGAGTGTTTTTAGAACCTCTGAACAGGTAAAAACCACGACCTCGTATGGAAGATTTTTGTGAAAGTATCTTTATTACTTGAGGCGAATATCTTTATTACAAGTGATCTCTCAGTATAGAAATGCTTTTAATATCGTAAATAAGAAGTCTGTATAATTTTTTTGGTCCTTGTCTCTTATGGTACTTTTCCTTTATATAGGCTTTTCCCACAGCTCTTCATCGTGCTGGGACATGTTTTTCAAATAATGTGATTAGTGGTGGTTGACTGGATAACTAACGAGTTTGTGAGAGATAGGTATCTTTGATTGGCTAACATTTTTTGGGTTTAGCTCGATCCACGTTCTTGAGTAGTTCGTGTGGCTGGTTGGAATGTTGACTAGAGTGTTAAGTGTTAAAAATGTGTGAGCCTGAGATGGAGGTAATTCGAGCTTCGTGAGCTCGATTTTGAGTAAGATCGAGGGATAAGTCCCCACAATCGTCCCCTCGCAACCGAAGTCACGAGTAGCTTTGGTTGAGAAAGAATGTGTTAAAAGCTTGAAATTTAAAGCAGAGTAATGATGGCGTTTAACTTAATGGAAGTTAAGTGATATTGGGAAGTGATGGGTATTAAATGATGATACAGATGCGGATGTATGTGACGGTTGTGTTTGAATAGTCACGTCCGTAATGAATGACGACGCTTGGGAAAACTTACCTGCACAATAAATGTAGGGTTATATAAATAGTACCTATAGCAAAACTTTGAAACTATTCCTGCTTGCGTAATTTTTTCTGAGATGGTAAAAACTCGGAGGATGGTTCTTAAAGAGAAGATTGCGTCTGAAATGAAGAGGTTGAAGTTGAAATACTTTGGTGACCATTCCTTGGAAATGTCGATACCCGCTCCTATTCCTCCGACGTACCAAGGCTTGTCGGAAGAGAAAGTAGCTAAAGCTGAGGAAGATTTCTACTATAAGTAGAGATTTCAGGTCTTCGTCTTGATAGGCAAGGAACGGTGGGCCTGTCTCCGCACTCTTGCGGAAGACAGGGTTAGGGTTTCATATGCAGGGATAGGTATATCTGCGGGGCAGATATACTGATTTCTTGTGTCACCATGGATTCTAAGGTCGGGCCCTCTTCATCTCTACCAACTCTTCGATGGTGGTGGTTATAGAATAGGCGGTGATGGCAGTGGAGGAGGAGGATTGGATGTGGGAGTCTGCTGACGCATTTCCATCGTGTTTTGGCGCTTAGAAGACCTTCATCTTACTTTTTGGGGGCCAGTACTGAGTTTACTGCTTGCATAGTTTCTATTTGAAGTTCGACTAGACTTCGACCAAACTGATGTGAGGAAAACTTTTTATTGTGTATAATGTCTTCTTTGCATCAGGGTGAAAAATCACTGAATCAAGAAGAACTGGAAGACATGATGCCTCGGCGTGCCTGAATGACCTGTGACTTTTAACAAACAGGGAAAACTTGTTATCTGTAAAGTACCTAAAGTTTGGTGCAGGACGAATATCGTCTGTTATATTCCTTAGGTCGATGTGGCGAAAACTTGTTATCTGTAAATCGTATGTAATATTTTGGACATGGAATAAAAGTTGATATTCAATAAACTGTATATAGAAAAATTCTTTTGAATCGAACTGAATTGTGTTTGGTATTGGGGTGAATAACTGCTTATAAGTGATGAAGTAATGTTGTAATGCTGCCCGAATTGAGATGAGCTCGTGTTGGTAATGTCGTTTTGATGTACAAATGATTTATGTTTTAACAGGAGAGGGAGAGAAATTGTAGAAAATATGTAATCGCAAAAATTCAAGCTGCAACAGGTCGATGGAGATACAACATGTGGTAGCGTAAGGTCGAGTACAGTAACTAATGTGTGTACTGGTAAAGGGATAAGTTCAAATAATTTATTCCATGATTTTGGGTTTTCTGTTACGAGATAAAAGATAAAATCTCGTATTTGAGGGGAAAGTGTGTGAGAAACGTATAAATATGGGTAGGATGAAAGAAAAATGGAGGAGAGGTTAGGATGGTACGAACTCGATCTCAGAGGATTCATCTTACCATGGAAGGACGATTGGCTATAAAGATTGCTAAAGTATGTGAGAGGATCATTGGTTCGTTTGGTTATAATGCTGAGATACTGGTGAGGGAATGTGAGCTCAAAAGTTTAGATGTACGGAGTAGAGAATTGGAGTATGCTCGTTATTTTTATGAGGTGTGTTTTTGTGTATTGGTGAGGGATTTGGTAGATCGAGAAAAGTTGGTTGGTTTAATTGCTGAAGTTGAGATCGAATTCAAAGATCTGAGGACCGACGAATAATATGATTGGATGATATTTGTTTAGGTTACTATGGTTGTGATGGGTATTGTGTAAAGTGTTTTTTATGAATAGTATAATTATTTTGAATGTAGCAGAAATAATATAAGTCAATCGGATCCGCTATAGGGGTAAATCTATTTTGAGATTATTTTAGCAAATAATTTAAATAATTGTAAAAATTTGTACAGTTTAGAAAGTGACGTCAATCACTATAAGTATGATAAATAAGGACAGAGAAACAAAAATATAAAAATATTGAAGCTTCTCGGTTTGCTTTGTATGCAAATGGAAATAAGACTCTGACATCGTATAGAGTGAGTCATCATGAGTGTGAGAAGGTAAAGAAAAGATATGGAAATAGGGAGAAAAAATATGTTAAAAATGAGGGGAGTCGTAATGATGGAAATGTAGTTTTATTGAAAAGGTACAAGGCGTCTAACATGGAGAGTGGAAAGGACACCATAGTTCTGGAATCGATGACGGTTCGTGCTAGGAGCAATAAATGCCAGCCGCTTGAGAGAGAAAGGATAAATAGTGCTTCTTTGTCTCCAATCAAACTTTTTACAACTTCTAAAAATTTGGAGAGTACTCAGAAAGAGAGAGACGAAAGATCAGGGGATTTGATAAAGAGTTACCCGAAGGTGACAAACAGTTGAAGATGGCAAAAGATTCTGGATCTCGTAGGTGGCTATACAGCAGCGTTGTGAGGGAAAAGCTTGATGCAACTGCCGATTCTCATTCGGATACTGAAGGTTAGTAGAGATGTATTCAATATATGTTGACGTATATATATGTTAAAGATATATGTTATACATAAACGACTGATCAGAGATATATGTTAAATATATATATACATAGATGGAAGAATGATAAATACCTTAACCTATATGTATGTCGAGCGTGAGAGGCATCTGTGTATGTCAAAAATATGCCTGTAGAAATTGTTTTTAAGATGGGTAGTTCGTCTGTTAATGAGGTATCGACCTCTGGTCGAACGAATGAGTCTAATAATGAAGGGAAAGTAGGATTGGAACAATTCTTGGGTTTCCCTGGTTAATTGGTATCTTATTCTCCTGGCTTTGATGCCTTTAGAGAGTTTTATAAAGCCAAGGCGGCAGTAGGAGGGAAGTGGGGCAATTGTGTAGAGTTTGCCGGTAGGCAGTTTAGGGGTTGTACGGTAGCGGTGGGGGAAGAGTATTTTTACCTATTGGCTGATTTGGAAGTGGAAAAGCGAGATAGGGGTATAGGTGAATCGATCTCGTTAGAATATTTCGATGGGGATGTCTGGAGTAACCTCTTGGTGGGTTTTTTGTGTTTCCTATCATAATTAGAGTATGGTCTGACTCTTCCCCTCACCAATTTGGCGAAGAGGATTATGAATGAAATTGGGGCATACCCTGTTCAATTGAACGGGAACATGTGGGAGGTAATAACCGTGTGTGGTCATTTAAATGAAAAATGGGAAAATGAGGGAAAAGTGAGGAGGATAACCCATGAGGACGTTTTGCAGTTTTATGGGGTGAAAAATTATAAGGCCAGTGGGGGTCATATTTCTCTGCGAGCGCAACTCGGCGTCGCTTCTTCGATCAGAATTATGTAGGTCGAACCTAGAATGACAACATCATATGGCTGAAGGGTAATTATCTTCAAAGAGATGATGAAGAGCCTTTGGACCTTTGGTTTAAAACTGTAAAGCAAAGTAAGTATAGACATGCATAGATAAAAAATTTATTACGTTTCACTGACAGCTGTAGTTAATACTAAAAAATGTTGTTATTGCAGGTGTGAAGTCTAAAGTGGAGAGGAAGGAATCTCTGTTGGATGAAGTTGCGGAGGATGAGACTGAACTTGAACTTGTGCTGGAGGGACTCGCCCTGAGTAGAAAGAAGAGGGTTAATAGTAGGTTGAGCAGGGTTCGAAAAGCTCAGTCTACCAGGTCGATGGCAGGCGTTGATGAAGGAAAAAGGCAAGCAAGTGGTGAGGAGGCGCAAACTAATCTTTCCAAAACTTCTGGAACTGGCAGTTCAGCTCAGCAGAATCCTATTAAACCGAGCAAAATAGCCTAAAATATCCAAAAAAATGGATGTTGAAGGCTCTTCCGGCCTCTGGTACCACTGGAAGTGGTGAGGTTGCAAAAGACAAGAGGAGGAGGGTCGAACCCTCGGGGGAGTCAGGAGAGAGGGTCGCCGAGGGGCAATCTGCTGCGCTGGATGACCTCAAAAAGGTCGAGGAAAGGGTCAGGTTAGCAGTTCTCCACGGAGAGGTAGGCACGAGCAAGATGGCAAGTTTATATTTTTAGAAAGAACTGCTTAATACGTTTCGTGCTAACTGCTGAGATCGATGTAAATTTTGTGCTTATCTTGTTAAGGGGATTTGGCTCGGTATTGAGGAAGAAAAAAATGAGCTAAAGAAGGTAAATATCGAGTTGGAAAAAGAATTAGCTCGATCAAGGACTGATATTTTGAAGAAAGTTAGGCAGCTGATGGCTTCTCATGCCGTGGCAATTGGTCAGCTGCAGGTAGAGACAAATACTAATTTTGACGAGATGGTTGAGGAGCGTGACAGACTAGGGCGTCATTTGATCCTAAATGGCTATTTTGAGGAGGAGGTGGATGCCATTAAGGCAGACATCTATACCGAGGAGGAAGATGAGGAGGAAGCGGAAGCGGTGGGGGTCGTGGGTAGTCTGGATGGTGTTTCCTGCCAGACGGTGCTCAAAAATCAAGGGGATGACGTCGAGCTCCCAGAAGGTGGTAGTGAGAAGGTAGGGTAGACACGTGTGTTTGTATAAATATTTGTAAGTTATTTAAGCTGTGTGTGGGGAAAAAACTTTTGTAGATTGACTTTATTTTATAAACCTTTTGTAGGCAGTTAGATAGATGAGTCTCAAAAATAAAAGATCTAGAGTCTGGACTTTCCAGGGAAAGAAAGACCTCTAAAGCCTTGTTGTCTGTGCAAGTGGAGCTGCAGGTTAGATCGGAATAGGTCTTTCGACCTGCATGTCATTTCAACGTTAAGTTATCAAGTAAATAGGATATAGATGCATGGTAAAAATTCAACGCTATTATTATATAGTAGCATATCGAAAGAATGTACCTTGTACGATGAAAGAAAACTCATACAGTGTTCATCTGAGAATGAACTCTAAACTTTTAGTCTAAAAGTACTTGGACTGCAGATGTTTATAAATCATATAGTCTTTTTAGAAATGTAGTGTATATATATATATATATATATATATATATATATATATATATATTCAAAGGCTTTCCTGACTCGAACTGTACTAAAAATTGTTATATATCCCAGGTTGAATTAGATTCATTTCGCTCACGTGAGGACGACGTACTCATATGTAATCGGGAATTTGCATAGCAGTTCGATAGGATAATGGAGGCGAACGAGAATAGAGAAGATCAATACGTAAAGGCGTATTTTAAACTTGTGGAAGTGACCTAGGCCATTTTTGACCTGACTCTTCAGGTCTAAGAGAAAGATGTCGAGATAAATAAGGGATTAAAAAAGCTAGCGGAGGCAACTGAATGCTCCGAGAAGCTTCAACGTCGAGTTAACGCGTTGGCTGTGAAGGGTAAGCTGGCCGACACGGCTCAATACCGTGTTCAGGTATTGGAACAATCGGAGGAACAATTTCGATCAGATCTCCAGAGATGTAAAAACGAGGTGGAGCGAATGAAGCAAAAATTAGTCCAAAAAGACGACGAGCTGAGGGAAGCTCGATAAAATCTATCTTCTTCGGAAGCCGTAGCTGAACATTTTTAAATAGCCCTACCCGTCAAGGACATAGAATTTTGGGAAATGTAACAAAAATGTAACGATTTAAACGGGAGGGTTGTACGACTTAAGGCCAAATTGGTGCAGGCCATTGCGCATGCCAAGAAAGCTGAGGCTAGAGAACGTTCAGGGGGAAGTAGAACTGAGGTTACGACTCCTTTAGTTCTAGGGGATGTAGTTAGTCTCTCAGGTCGAATTAGAGAGCTAGAGAGTGATGTATCGCGTATTCAGGGGCATGTTTAGAAGGGAAATGCGAACTTGAGGGAATGCCAACAAAAGTTGGATGCTGCTCATATTAGGGAGAAAGTTCTGGAAGAGGAAATCAAAGCAAAGGTATCTCTGATTAAGAAGAAAGAATAATTATTGAAGGATGCTCCAGCTAGGGACGAGTTGAGCACAAAAATTCAGAGACTTCGTGCCCAGGTGGTCGACGCAGAATGTAACCTATCATGCTAAGGTACCTTGCTGAATCAGATAAGTATAAAAAAAAGTTAGAAGAGAATGTAACCTATCATGTTAAGGTCGATGTGGAAATGACTGAACAGAAGCATGAGTATGCGCGGTTAGAGTCACGTCTTGAGAAGGTGAGAGCGAAATTTGTAATAATGGTTGTACCTAATGCGTCACGCTTCGACCTGATAAAGGGGATTATTGCATATTTTGTTGAGGAAGTTAAAAGACTTGAATCATAACGAGATACCTTGTTCAAAGCACTATCGGATAAGGGATGCATTTGTGGAGCTAAGATAGATCGATGGAACTTCCTAGGCGTCATGGAGACCCAACTAGGCCCTCGAACAGCTGAACTGATTGAACAAGGTATAGCTGCTGTGACCCGCGAATTGAAAGTTCGATCTCTTGATATGGGGGGAAGCACTGCTGACACTCCATCAGCAGAAAATAATCCTTTGTAATATGAATTTGACCTAAAAATTAAAAGTATCTGTCGCAGACACATTAAAAATAGATGAAAGCTAGTATGACCATTGCCTTATATTGTGTTTGGTGGGGTCTTTGATATAATTTATTTTTTTTACATTCGTTTTAATCGCTGAAATGGGTTGAGTTAAACCAAGTTAAAACTTGATTTGAACTATAGAAATATCACAGATATATTGAAAGAGATGAAAGTATGACCTTTGCTTTATCTTATGCTTGGTAGAGTTTTTGATGTGAAACAAGTTTCTACACTTGCTATAATCGCAGAGATGCAATAGAGTCAGCCAAACCAAGTGATATCCTTGATCCAGCCAGTGTAAATAATCCAAACAAGTTGAAAAAAATGAAGACTAGTATTACCTTTGCTTTATCTCTTGTTTAGTAGATTTGTTGATATGAAACAAGTTTCTACACTTGTTATAATCACAGAGATATAATAGAATCAGCCAAACCAAGTGATATCCTTAATCCAGCCGGTGTAAATGATCCAAACAAGTTGAAAAAGATGAAGACTAGTATTGCCTTTGCCTTATCTCTTTTTTGGTAGAGTCGTTGATATGACACAAGTTTCTACACTTGCTATAATCGCAGAGATGCAATAGAATCAGCCAAACCAAATGATATCCTTGATCCAGCCGGTGTAAATGATCCAAACAAGTTGAAAAAGATGAAGACTAGTATTACCTTTGTCTTATCTCTTGTTTGGTAGGGTCATTGATATAAATTAAGTTTCTACACTAGCTACAATCGGCGTGTCTGTTTTTACCTCGAGGAAGATATTTGAGGGTTGCTTTCACAAAATTACTCATCTTATCTGCAATGAGGGTTGCGTATTCGATCATCTTCTCGTTCTTCTTGTATTGCTTAGAATAGTGATGAACGATGAGTAATGAATCTGTGTAAACTGAGAGTTCGGGGACATCGAGCTTGAGTGTGAGGTCGAGTCCGTGAATGAGAGCTTCATACTCGGTGATGCTATTTGAGGCCTTAAAATCCAAGCGGATTGATTTTTCAAATTTTTTATTAGAAGGTGTAATCAAAATGATCCTGATTCCTGACCCTGCGGGTCCAGCTGATCCATTTGTGAGAAGCCTCCACCCTGACATAGTGATCCAGTCAGCTCGTTCGTTGAATGGCTTGGTGGTTGGATTATCTGGTGTATCTTCGGTAAGGTCCGGGTCGTACTCCTCCCACTCGGGATCCTCCACTGGAAAATCCATAAGAAAATCGACAATGGCCTGACCTTTTTCGAAATGACGCTGTCCGTACTTGATATCATCTTCTCCCAAACTTACTCACCATTATTGCACTCTTTGTGACTTCTCTTTTTTGGTCAGAACTTCCCGAAGTGGGTAGTTTATCATAACTTTGACTGAATGTGCTTGGAAGTAGTGCTTGAGTTTCTGCGAAGTATAAACAAGGGTGAGAAGAAGTTTTTCAATTTTAGAGTACCTTGTTTCTACTGGTATGAGTGTTTTACTGATGAAGAAGACTAGTTTCTCTGTTTTCCCTTCTAGGAAAATAAGAACTGAAGCTGAGAGAAGTATCTGTGACTGCTAGGTAGATTATCAATTCCTCATTACCTACTGGGGTGCCCAATATGGGAGACCTCCCCAAATAGATTTTGAGATCCTAAAAAGCTACTTCAAATTCTGGTGTCCATGTGACTTTTTTAGTTAGCTGAACCTTTCCTCGTTTGGTATATCCGTGGAGTAATAGGAATAGCCAACGGCAGTGGTATGAAGATTTAGAGACAAAGCGGTTGATCGTGAAAATCTTGCCGGCGAGTTTTTGAACGTCTTTTATTGTCTTTGGAGAAGGCATGTCAAGGAGAGCCCGAATTTGATCCGGATCAGCCTCAATCCCTTTCTTGCTGATGAGGTGGCCTAGAAAGCGGCCAGATGTACCCCAAATTGACATTTATCAGGGTTGAGACGCATTTTGAAAGATTAAAGGATGTTGAATATTGTGTTGAGATATGAGATATGATTATCTGACTATAAGCTTTTACGCAAGAGATTATCGATGTAGACTTTAACAATTTTCCTTAGGTGTGCTTTGAACATAGTAGTCATAAATCGTTGATATGTGGTATCTGCGTTCTTGAGCCCAAAGGGCATGACTTTGTAATAATTAAGGCCACTTTCGGGGATAAACGTTGTCTTCTCTTGATCTTCTTCCAGAAGTGGAATTTGATTATACCCTGAAGCAGCATCCATCATAGATAGGAGATCATGGCCTGCTGTGGATTCAAGGATCTGATGAATATTGGGAAGAAGGAAACTATCCTTTGGAGTATGTTTGTTCAGATCTGTGAAATCTACGCAAACTCAAACTTTTCCCCTCTTCTTTGGGACAGTGACAATGTTGGATATCCAGTCAAGATATTTGGCTTCTCGAATGAATCCCACTTTGATAAATTTCTCGATCTCGGTATTTACTTCATCTCGAAGATGAGGTGAAAGTCGTCGTTATTTCTTTTTGACTGCTGTGGCGTTGATGTTGATGGCTAACTTGTGGCAAGCCATGGCCGGATCAACTCCGGGCATTTCTTTGAAAGACCATGCAAAGACATCTCGATTGAGTTGCAAGAACTGAATGAGAGCATATTTCTCATGCTGAACCAGCTTGGTTCTGATGAATGTACCTCTGCTAGGTCCATCAATGTTGACATATTCCATAGGCTCCTCTGTAGGTAATTACTATGCGGCCACTCTATCTAATGTATCGAGGATGGAAGAGACAGTATTTTCTCAAGCTCAAGAGAGTTTCTGACTACCTCTGATCTCATAAATACTGTTGTCGTGTTTGAATCGGAGTGCTTAATAATAGGTAGAAGCGATTTCTTCCATATTGTGTATCTAGCAGAAGCCCATAATCCCAAGATAGCGAGATTTGGTATTGCTGACATAGAAAATGACATCAATAGTGGCTGGTCATGTGGTAATAGGTAAGGTAATCTTGCCTACTTGTTCCTCCCAGGAGCCATTGAACCCACTAATGCCTGTGTCACTCTGAATGACTTGGTCGTTCAAACCCATCTGGTCGATCGTACTATAAAAAAGAATATCAATACAACTTCCAGTATCGATCATCATTGTGTGCATGACAAATTATTTCATCTTGAGCATTATGACTAACGCATAATGATGTCAAAATTCGACATGGCTAGTATCGCAATCCTCGAATGAGATTTTGAGTCGGCGATTGCTCGACTCGGGAAGAAGTTTGGCTTCTTTTTCTTGAGGTGTAAGATCACAATATTCCAAAAGCCTTCGGCACTTTGATCGGCTGGAATTGGTGATCTGGTTAATTTCAATCATGTTGCTGAGGTGTATATAGTAGAGATGCTTCTCCTCAGCTCTATTGTTGACCTGAACAACTTCGAGCTGCTTCTTATAGTTACCATCTTTGTATGACTTTAGGTCAACAATGTATTCGAACATCCATCCCTCCTTGAAAATGTGCTCGAGCAACGGCTGTAGAGCATAGAAATTGTCAGTAGTATGATGATTTACCATATAATGTAGGCAAAATGGTCGATTCTCGATGGGCTTCAGTGGTTGAGAGATGCTGTAGAGCGGGTCTTTCAACAGTAGGGGAAAAATTATAGAGATTCGGACGTTCAACTTTGGAAGGACGGGTTTGTTTTGCGGACCGCTTTTCTGAGGGTATCCTGTGTTCTCCTTGGTGCATTTTTGATCTCCTTGTTCCTCCTTAGGATCACTGGTTCGATCTGTAGGTGGAGCTTTGGTGGAGAGGACAGATTTAGTAGACTTTTATTGCTCAGACATCATCATCTCCAAGTTAACGTAACCCTTAACTTTAGTGATCATCTCCTATAATATCGCAGGTTTGTTAAGGAAGAGGTATTCTTTGGCCTTGCAGTCTAGCCGGAGAGCATTGGTGAAGCGGTCACAACTAATTTTTGGTTGAGGTTATCCACTTTCCTCGTGAGCTCTAGGAATTTCTTTGAGAAGTCTTTAAGATTTTCTCCATATGACTGCTTAAGACCGATAAGAGAATACAAGTTCTCTTTATCTCTGTTGTGAGCATATGTCTTGATGAACTATTTCTACAGCTGATCAAACATGTAGATAGATTCCTCAGGGCGAGAATGGGACCATCAGAGTGGTTCCTCTTGTAGGCTTGTGGCGAACAGACGACAAAGAATATGGTTGAGATTAGAGCACAACCCCAATGAATCACGGTATTGCTGAATATGTTCCTTCAGGTCAGTACCTTTGTATTTGTGAATTTTGGGAGTATGGAAACCTTTCGGTATCTTCATATCGAATAGTTCTTTGGCAATCAAACATCCTTGTAATTTCGTGGCATCACCGGTAGTACCCAAAACTTGTGCCTCGATCAACTCTTTAATTTGTTGGCCCATGCGTTCTTTTGTAACGTAATGACGTGTTGGTTAAATCGCGGGATGTGCTGGCAGGGGATGATGTGTTCCCGTACCTTCACTCAAGCGATCTCGTGCTGGAACTTTATATAGAGGTCGCTGGTCTTCCTCCTGACGGATAGAAATCTGGTGGCCTCGACTGACTTCTGATTGAAGTTCTCCCCCCAAATAGATGAAGGGCTGGAGTCCGTGTGAGAGATTTCTGGAAATGGCTTTACTGGTGACTCCTCGAGGTCCCAATATTTCCCTTGCTAAAATATGGGAGGTCTCTGGAAGTTGATCGCAACCCCAGGCTGGAGGAGCCTACTGAGTATTTTACAGAGCCTCGAGTACAGTATGTATCGTCTTCATCTGATCTTCATATCGTTTGAACACTGTCAAACGAGCTTGTCATTTTGTATCGAGCTCTTTCTCTTGGAGCTCACGATCCTTTGTCAACTGAAGTTCGACTTCAGCGCGCTTATCTATCTCAGCATGGAGATTCGCTCGTAACTCACTGAGCTGTCCCAGATCCACAAAAATTTTGAGTTGAGTTCCTGCGGCCAGTCGTCTGGAAGAAACCATAATTGAAAATTATAGTGAAAGACTGTCTTAGGGTATCGTGAAAATACAACCTTTCACACAAACGGTGCCAAATCTAATGGTCAAATTTCATAAGCTCAAATGATTAGAAATTATCTATCACACCAATGAACCTGTAACAATACCCTAATGTAAAGTAAGAAATGGAAACAAGTGTTTTAAGCGTGGAAAACCTCTAAATGGGTAAAAACCACGACCTCGTATGGAGGATTTTTGTGAAAGTATCTCTATTGCTTGAGGCGAATATCATTATTACAAGTGATCTCTCAATATAAAAATGCCTTTAATCTTGTAAATAAGAAGTCTGTATAATTTTTTTGGTCCCTGTCTTTTCTGGAACTTTTCCTTTATATAGGCTTTTCCCATAACTCTTCATCGTGCTGGGACACGTTTTCTGAATAATATGGTTAGTGGTGGTTAACTGGATAACTAACGAGTTCGTGGGAGACAGGTGTCTTTGACTGGATAGTATTTTCTGGGTTTAGCTCAATCCACGTTCTTGGGTAGTTCGTGAGGCTGGTTGGAATGTTGACTAGTGTGTTAAGTGTTAAAAATGCGTGAGCCTGAGATGGAGGTAATTTGAGCTTCGTGAGCTCGATTTTGAGTGAGATCGAGGGATAAGTCCCTACAGTAGTAGAACATTATATATGAGAAATGTAGGGCTTCCCTAAGAGGTGAGAAGAAAAAAGTTTGGCACTGCTTAATATGGTAGGGGTGGAAGGTCTGACAATGCTCAATCTGGTAGGGGTGGAAGGTCTGGCAATGCTCAATCTGGTAGGGGTGGAAGTACAACTACAACTCAGTTTGGGAGGGGTGTAAGTGCAACTACAACTCAGTCTAGGAGGGGTACAAGTGTAAGTACAACTACAGGAAGGGGTGGGGTAAACAATACAAGTACTATTAAGAGAGGAAGGTCAAGAAGCCCTGCACCATCTGGTAGGGGAACAACAACTACACAAGCTAGGAGAATAGTGAACAATGTGGGACCAAGTGTGAGAGTTGCTAGTACTGTGAAAGGTAGAGGTATGGCACCATTTCAACCACCAAGGTCAATTGTAACAAATTCTTACATCTTAACTCAAGGATCACAGACTAGTGGGGTTACAAATCCCTACAAGAAGGCTTTTGAAGCTAAGACATGGAAGCCTTAATGATGGTTTAAGAACTAAACTTATTTAGTGATATTTTAAGGCTATGAAAAATTGCCTCTATTTATGTGTTTTGTGTGATGCTTTCATGCATCTTTTTGGGATGTTTAAGTTGTTATCAACTCTAGACTGATATTTTAATTTTATTTTGTGGGATATGTACTTGACAATTAAAGTTAATCTCAGTGTTTATGCTTGTTGTATTGGTGTACATGCATGTTTCAGAATGACTATTTTTATGTCTTTAGGCTTGTGTGAATGGTATTACAGTTTCAAAGTGATTGCTTTTTTTCTTATGCCATAAATGTTGTAGGTTTGTGAGTATAGTTGTTGATACATGAAAGTTTATATGGTTTATTCTTTTTTCATGAATGTACATGTTTATATATGTTGCAAGCTTTTCTGTTATTGGCAATGTAATTGACCTTTTTTAAAAATAATTACAGGTTTGTGTTGATATGGTATTCATATGTTAGGAATTTAGCAGAGTGATGACAATTTTGCAGAGTGGTTTGACAAGTTTGCTGCAAATATTACAAAGTTAATTTAAGTTAATAGGTGCATTGATCTATTGCATGTAAGCTAGATGTTACATAGGTAGATATTACAAACTACGTTGCACATTCCAAATACATTCACCCAAGTTTTGTTTTGCCTTTGAATTCAATACAGAAGTCATTCAAGTTCATAGTGACATTGATCTTCACATCAACATCTAATTTCTTCTCAGAAGTTCTCTTATCTTCAGCCTTCATAGCATCTCTAAGCCAAGTAAACTTCAAACAATAAGGGTTCTCACACTTGAGGTACTTCTCCCCCTTTGATCCTTGAGCTCCAGAGATTAACAACTTCTTCTTGGCCCCACACCCTTTAACTACACAAATTGTAAACCTCCAAGGGCAGTCCTTTCACCAATGACCACACACCCCACAACCATAGCACCCCCCACCCCCTCTAAATGAGGTCCCCTCCTCAGATTTAGACTTTTTAATTATATCCTCCAGCCATTTGAAAGACCCACAAGTAGAGTATTGGCAAGCAATGAATCTCTTCTTTGGATTTTTAAGAGTTTGTGAAATTGTTAGTTTCATGATGCCACTACAACAAGGATCTTTGCATATGTTGTATATCCATGGCCAAATCTCCACATCTGGATGAAACTCAAAGCATAATTGATAACATTGTTCCTATCGTAAACATAAAGTTTATGAAACTTTAAACCCCATATATGTCTCTACAATTTGTCTATACCCCCCAAACCAGAGATGAAGCTTTAATGGTTGGGAAAAAAAACCCATAAAATTATGAATTAATAACTTACTTGCTCTTTAGTTCCTCCTCCCATCACTCTATTTTGATTAAGAGACTGTGTGAGAGAAGTGAGAGAGAGAGAGAGAGAATATGAGGAATGAGAGAGACTGTTAAGAGAGAAGTAAGAGAGAGAGAGAGCCAACGGTTATTTTTTTTAATGTGGGACGTAGATCTGAAATGTGTGGCTTGAGGCAGCCACCTCATCATTTTGAAGGTTTAACTCATGGTTAGTTTGTTTTGATGGTAGGTTAGGTATTTCTAGGTAAAATATGGGGTCTGAGCCAGTCAAATTGGGTCAATTTGGTCAAAGCGTTGGCTTATATAAAAATGGGGGGTCCACCACAATATTAGTCGGTTCAGGAGGGCTTTCACTATTTGATATCAACTAGTGGGGGGCATACACTAAAATGTTATATATTATTCTACTTTTATATGTAGATGATATGTTGGTAGCAAGTGCCGACATGGAAGAGATTGTCAAGTTGAAGGAACAGTTGTCTTGGGAGTTTTTAATGAAGAACTTGGGTGCTGCAAAACAATTTCTTGGTATGTGTGTTACAAGAGACAAAAAATGGCAAAAATTGAAGTTATCTCAAGCTGAGTACATCGGCAAAGTACTTAAGCGGTTTAATATGGATGGTTCTAAAGTTGTTAGTGCACCATTGGGAGGTCACCTTAAATTATCAAAGAATTGTTGTACGAAGATGTAGAAGGATCGTGATGAGATGTGGAAGGTTCCATATCAATTAACGGTTTGTAGTCTAATATACGCTATGATTTGTATGAGACCGGATATTGCCAAAATAGTGGGAGTTGTTAGTAGGTATATGAGTAATCTAGGCAAAGAGTATTAGAGAGCTATGAAATGGATACTTCAGTATCTAAAGGGGACTCAAGATATGATATTATGTTATGGAGGTTCTCATATATGCTTACAGGGTTTCGCTGATTCTGATATGATGGGTGACATTGATAGGCAGAAGAGCACTAGTGGATTCATATTTATATTTGGATGTGGTGCGGTTACTTGGGTTTTTAGGCTAGAGAAGATTGTAACTTTGTCTACGGCAGAGGTGGAATATGTTACGGCTGCGGAAGCGTGTAAGGATATGGTTTTGCTTAAAGGGTTTATGAAAGAGTTTGGTAGAGAACAACTTTCTCCTAAGTTGTAAAATGATAGTCAAAGTACTATACACTTAGCAAAGAATTCAGCATTTCACTCTAGGACCAAACATATTGATATTCAGAATTATTATATTCGCTCGCTCCCCGAGGATGGTATGTTGAAGCTTGAGAAGATTCACACTGATGTAAATCTGACCGATATATTTACGAAGGTGGTGACTTTTCAGAAGTTGACGACCTGTACAACTTCTGTGGATCCTCATGATTGAAAGTTCAGGTAGTGCAAGCAATTCATTTAGAGATTTGGAGATGGGTTATGGAATTTAATTTCAAGTGGGAGGTTGTTAAGGGTGAACTCGAATTGTCGAAGTCGTTCGAACGAGAATGGATATCGTTCGAACGAGGATGGATGTCGTTCGAACGAGATGGTAGTTTTCTACGTTGGAAACTTGGATCGAAGAACTTGTTCAAACGAGACTTGATGTCGTTCGAACGAGATGCGGGTTTTCTAAGGCTCGGAACCTTGTATCGTCAAAGTCGTTCGAAGAAGCTTAGAGTCGTTTGAACGAGATGTGTGTAGGCTAATTTTAAAAGTTCTTTTGGGACGTTGAGTTTTCCTCAGGATCCGTTCTATTTGAAATTAGTCCTCCAAGTATATAAAGGGGACTTAGGTTATTTATTAGCCTATCTTTCGTGAGTTTAATTCTAGAGAGCTAGAATTTGAGAGACTCTATTACAAAGCTTGTGAAGCTTGGAGAAGATCATGTGTAACCTATTTGATCATAGTAGATTATTCGTGGGGAGTGATTTTTCATGCATAAGTGTTTTCCACTTCCCTCGTTCGGGAAAATATTTGTCATCTTTATTGTTTTTTGTTCTGTCTATTTCTTGATTTGGCATATTCTGCGTATCGTTCTTGGTGTAGAAGAGAGAGTAGCTACCTCGATTCTCCACAGTTTAATGATCTTCTACTATATAAAGAGAGGCTATGATGTAATATAATCAATCAATTCAAGAGTGAATAAACTTTCTCCTCTCATTTATTTCTACGAAGGCATCTCTAGCCTAGTGTTATATATAAAAGAGGAGGTCCCTCTTGGTCTACACGTCAATTACCGCCCATTAGGTGCTAATATGATTTCTCTTTTTCCGTTGCATCTCGAGTAAGGGGATTGCAATTAAAGGAATGTACTCATACATTCTATATACGTTACTAACTATGAATTGATTATAGTTGAGATTAGTAGATCCTTCAGAAAATCCCAACAATTGCTATCAGTTTTAGGCCTAAATCTCTTCATGATTATCCATATAAAAAGTCCTTCGGTTATGTATGTAATGTTATGATTAAAGGAAGCCCTAAATATATTTTATAAAACCCTAATATGATTTTAGCAATTAGAAATTCGCTTTTCATTTATTCAGTAATTTTGCAAATTTATATATTCATTGTTTTAAATATATGACCGTATGAATGTGTTTAAAATTCTGGTTTTACAATTCTCATAAAATTTAGATAAATATGAGTTTTGTAACCTATCCATCATAGTGTTCGAATATATGTCTAGATATAAGTTTTATTATTGAGGATAGCTCATTTCTTTTCAAAATTTATGAAACTTTAACCCTCCATATGTATATGTACTACAAGTATATCTGTATGGTTAGATTTGTCAGTTACCCAAAATATTATTGTACTTTATGTGAACAAGTTATTGAGCATCTTAGATTTTAGATTTTAGGTAAAGTTTTCCCAACATGTGTTGGATATTGGAAAAGGCTTTCAAGTTGGGTACTAATTTTGCATATGGGTTTCTAGAAACATAGTACGGAATGAATTAAAATCTATTGGGTTAGAATCATAAGTTCTAACCATGAATCAAGAAGCTTGGAAATGTTTACACCCCAAAGTTCGTTTTTTATGGGTTTTAGTAGGATTGAAATTTGGGTATTTAAAATTTTGCAAACATGATAAGGTTAAACTTAGACATATCAGCATTAAGCTTATTACTGTATGTTTCTTTATGTATTTTAGTTTCTTGAGTTCTGTTATTAGCATATGGTACAAGCATAGACCCATCATATTCATTTCAATATTCCTTTTTTCCATAAGATAAAAGACTACGTTAGATATATATTTATGTGTTTAATTTTCTTACTTCATCTTTAATACTTTATTTTATATTTAATTGGGTAGTTGGAGTAGAATTAAATCTACATAAGATACTAATTTTTTCGAAATTGTGGGCTAGTTTTGAATCATAAAAATACACTGTATTTTTGCATGCTTATGCTATATAACATGTTATTTTCTTGTATTCATTAAAAGTTAGAAAATTACCAAATTTAAGTATACTTAGCTCGAGTGATAATACTCTAACATACGGTAACCCAACTAAAGGATTTCCATAAATTATTAATGATAATAGGGTTTTAATGTTGGGTATGAACTCGAATAGAAGGATTGTCGAAGTCATTCAAATGAGCTTCATAGCCGTTCGAACGAACGTTTTCATACTTCCTGGAATTTTGGCCCAAAAGTCAATCTCGTTTGAACGAGCTTGGATGTCATTCAAACGAGATGTTAAGTTTCTAGGGTTGGAGACCAACTATCGCAAAGTCATTCGAAGAGCTAGGAGTCGTTCGAACGAGCTTGGCGTAGGTTTACCTTAGATGTTAGAGTTCTGCCTCGAGATCCATACTACTTGTATTTTTGGTCCTCTAGTATATAAATAGGACTTAGGTTATTTTGTTATCTATCTTTTTGTGATTTTAACCTTTAAGAGACTAGGGTTTGAAGAGACTCCATTAAAGCTTGAGAAGCTTGAGAGATAACTATAACATGTTTGATATCATAGTGAATTGTTCGTGGGAGTGGTTTTTTCATCTGCAAGGGTTTTCCACTTCCCTCCTCGGGGAAACCTTTCTTGTGTTCTTTATTGTTCATTGTTGATTTACTTCTTGTGTTGGCGATTTCCATTTATCGTTCTTAGAAGGGAAGAGAGAGTAGCTACCTCGATTCTCAACATTTAATACCCAAGGATCTCTAATGGGGTTTAAGTAAAATCAAGTAGTGGTTATGAAGGTGGAATATAAAGTGGGTAAATACTCCCAAATGAGTTTATTTTATGGAGTTGAACGTCTCTTCTAATTTTGGAACTTTGTTACAAAGTCTTATTAAGATTACTTTACATTAATTATACTTGAAATAATTAGACCACCCAAAGGAGGCTATGAAGTTTCTAATTAATTAGTGGGTCAAGATAGGTTATACGGTACGGGGAGAAGATGATAACTCCCAGCCTAAATGTGAGGAAATATCCAAAGTCAATTTGCAAGTGGTCAGTCTAGTTTTGAGTGTGAGTGATTACCACTAGAGGGCACTGTATGTTAAATCATCACCCAAAGAATGGATTAGATGATGCATCGCAAAATGAAGCATAAATTTCTTAAGACACGCAAAAATTATACTATGATCGACCATCCCAACCTCGG
This sequence comes from Kingdonia uniflora, assembly GCA_014058105.1. Classification (NCBI taxonomy): domain Eukaryota; kingdom Viridiplantae; phylum Streptophyta; class Magnoliopsida; order Ranunculales; family Circaeasteraceae; genus Kingdonia; species Kingdonia uniflora. The sequence continues at coordinate 2,558,714 of JACGCM010000926.1, read as the reverse complement.
ATCGGGTCAAGAATAAATGACATCAAGTTGTTCGATCTTTATCTTAAGATCAAAGATGACATGTACTAATATATTTAAACAATGTCCAGATATAAGTCATTGGTTCATGCAGCTATGAACCCTTATGCGATCTAGAACTAGTTTATTGATATCAAGACCTTGACGGGCTTAAACTACTCCATAAAGAGAATGTTAGATGTCATGAAAACACAGTTCAAGGAGTTCATCAAGGAAATGTAGTAAAGTAACCTTATGTAAGCTTTTATCGCTAAAATATGATGGCACAGAGTATTTTTGATCATATATTCTCAATTATTTTTATGGAAATATAGCCATACCAATATTTATATGATGTTTTGTTTTTTTTCTTGCTTTAAATCCAATTTAGTTGACATTCAATTATTTTTTTGTAGATAGATTTTGGGAACTATTCGTTATCTCTTTTTGCTTTGAGGTTATAACTGATCTAGAGTTTCTAAGCATTCTTAGATGTTATGGCATAATGAATAGAACATTTTCATATAAAGAGGTTATATTTAATGGCTCGAGGTGGTGTTCTTAGTATTTTATACTTTTCTGAACCTTTTCCTACATTCTCCCACGGTTGTTATCAGTATTTTGTTACTTTAATTGGCAATTTTTTCTCTCGTTATACCTTTATTTTTCTTATCTGTAGTGGTTTATTCCGCATCTCGAACTTATGCCTCATCTTTAAACTACAGACAAACTTTCAACCTCAACAATAGAGCATGTGGCACAATCAGAAACATATACAGCACGAGTTTCTCAACCAACACCACTCATCTCTAACGATACTCATGCTATTAGTTGAGAACCGTCTTGTAATAGCTTATTTTGTATCTCGGACTCAAGCTTCGTCCTCGATCTCATCAGCATGCAGGAAGTACTACTAAAGATGTGACCAAACTTTTCTCAGTTCGAAACATCACTTTTGGCCTCTACACCAACAATTCGACCTGCGCGAAGCATACAGTCAGTAATAGAGCCATTGTACAGCAGCAGAGGTCAGCACGTTACATAATCTGGTCAAAGGATATCTCAAATACTATGTAATGTCCATTATTAATGGACTTTATGGTCATCAAACGGTCATATTAGAGGACCTAAAAAGAGGTCTGGAGAACTGCAGATGAAGGATGGGACATTCACCATAGAAGAGTTCCTACTCTATCACCATATATTCTTAGAACGCTCATTGAAATAAACTAGTAATCTCAATAAGATCACCACTTTCTCAAAATCCTCAAGAGAGGTCGTGGTTTTTAACCTATTCAAAGGTTTTCCATGCTAAACAATCTTGTTACTTATTGCCTATTGTTCTTGAACATTTTGAATACATTTGGTGTAAAGGCTATGCCCGGATCCTCGAACTAGGCTATTACATTTGGCGCCTTTCTGCAGAAACTGAAGTTCTCAAACCCATTATCTCAAACGCCGCTGATCATTTTTTCTCAGAATGACACCTCCAGTTCAGAGCACGCCGATCGTCCAGATGGAAGTGAACGCAGATTTAGAAAACCTGAGGGCCACTCTGAATTCCAAATCATAAAGACGTGCAGCTCTGGAATAACAGCTCGCAAGTGTTCAGGACGCGTTGAAGGTTTTACAGGGTCAGCAGGTCGCCGCCTAGAAGAACAAAGCCGTATAACCTGAGGACTCGTGGATTTCCATTCATGACATAATAGGACTGTCTCTGAAAGTCATACACATAGGAGGTGCGCTCTAATCTAACCATTTGCAGCATAACAGGGAGCCCATCCAGATCCAGGAGATCTAATAAGAAATAGATGACGGCCTTACGGGAATTAGATGGACTGATAATCTACCTCGAAGAGTTCGAGTCCCGGTAAAGGAACGCCTAAGTGAATGGAGTAGTGTCTACAATCCTGGAGAAGGACGCGTCACTCGACCAACCGCTACAACTCGACAATATGTCACTCAGGAACATGTGGAGAAGCAAATCAAAGAACTGATCAAAGCTCATACGCCAACTAAAGGGATCCATAATAGATTACAAAAAAGCCTGATCGCTTAGGAGTTAATAGATGGTGAGGTTTCCACCGGGTTTTACACTCAGAAGATTCGAAAATACAAAGGAACTGATCCAGTGGAGCACGTTCAAGAGTTCCAGAACATTCTAGGTCTACATTCCACATCCAACCACATTTTATGCCAACTCTTTCTTACCAACTTGTCAGGCAAACCCCTATGGTTGTTTCACACACTATCTGAAGGGTCCATCAGAACTTTTGAATTGTTGCACAAACTCTTCGTCAAAAATTACTCGCACAACAGAGATAAAGAGGAGAACTTATATTCTCTTTTCAACCTCAAATAGATGTCGGGGGAGAAGCTCGAGACGTTTGCTAAAAATTTCTTAGAGTTGGCTCAAAAAGTAGATCGACTCGACCAGAAGATCAATATTTCTGCTTTTACCAACGTTTTACTCGTTGATGGTCGAGCGAAGGAGTACCTCGTCCTCAACAAACTGACGACATTAGAAGACATGATTGAAAAGGTCAACGGATACATCGACCTGGAACAAATGGTGTCTTACAGGCAAAAACCTCATAAATCAACAATGATAGCTTGAGATCAATCAGCCCATTCCGATTTTAATCAGACAACAGATCAGAGAGGAGACAGAAAGCACACCAAACCTAACGATGAGCGGCCTCAAAAGGGGAGTAACTTGCCAAAACCTTATCTCCCAAAGATGAATGTGGCCATTGCCAACATCTATCCTATATTACATAAAGACATATTCTTCCACAATGTACAATACCTTCAACTGATCGAGAACAAACTATACTGCATCCACCACAAGGTGGGACATCATGAGACAGAGCAATATTTTTCCTTACAACTGTTGTTGGAATATATCTTTGTAGATGGACGAATGCACGAGTACATAGTGGACGTGGAGAGTTATAAAAATGGGAGTTATAAAAACCATACAAAAACTATACAGGTCGAGGAACCAGTAGCCGAGAAGTATTTGTACCATATCTCACTTTGCCATTTCATGGAAACTCAGATCGTCAAAGAATCAAACAGGAGCAAACAAAGACGTGTTGGCCAATGTCACGATTTATCCATGCAAGATAAATAAGCTCATCAAATTCCAGTATCCAGCTCTTAACGAACTGGGATTTCTTTCAATGATTGCGGCGTTCAGCATGTCAGCTATCCTTACCATGATGCTTTAGTGATCATGTTAAGAATCTAAAATATGGTGCTCCATACGATGATGATAGATACCGGTAGCACTATTGAACTCCTTTTTCAAAGCACGATCGATTAGGTGGCTCTGGCCGATAAGGTCTAACCCAGGGATATTGATATCTATGGTTTCAATGGATCTAAGGAGGAACGTATCGGGAAGATTATACTTCCTATCACCGTAGAACCAGTAACACTCGACGTTGTCTTTTACATTGTCAATACAAAATCTAATTATCTAAGGATAATAGGACGCTGTTGGTTACACAATATACGTGCCATTCCGTCAACCTATTACTTGGTATTACATTTTAAATGGGAAGACGGCGTATACAATATCAAAGGAAGTCAAAAATTAGCATGTGTATGCAAAAATTCTATCGTCATTGGACCAGAACCTTCTTATTCTTAACATCAACTCGCATAGCAATTACTAAAAACAATAAGAAATATTACATAGAACTATACAGTTAACTCTGCAGGGCAACATTTACCCTGCGCAAAAACTATAAAGTACGTTGAAATCAGTGGCCCCAAGCGCGGGACATATATTGGCACTCATCTACCCACAGCAGAGCGTAACGTACTCATCCAGTTCCTTTCAAACAATAGTAATGCCTTTGCTTGGACATTTCACTAGATGCCAGGCATCGATCCAAATCTGGCCTTTCACAAACTCAACTTGAAAGATAAGGCCGAAGTTGTCAAACAAAAATAGAAGACTTTAGCACCAAGGCTTCGAGACGAAGTTAACAAAGAGATTGAAAAACTCATCGAAGTTGGTTTTATCCAATTATCTAGAATGGATATCAAATATTGTAGCAGTAACAAAGAAGAATAGAAAGATCAGGGTGTACGTGGATTTTATAGACTTGAATAGATATACTCCAAAGGACAGTTTTCCACTCCCTATCATAAATAATATGTTCGATTCTACTTCAGGTCATGGGCACCTTTCTATGATGGACACCACGTCAGGGTATAATCAAATACCTATGATACCAGATAATCAAGAGAAGACAACTTTCATTACATAACATGGCCTATACTGCTACAAAGTCATGTCATTCGGTCTCAAGAATATCGGAGTTACTTATCAGCGATTGATGACTCCGATGTTCAAAGATCATCTTGGAAAGACAATGGAGGTTTATATAGACGATATGTTGTATAAAAGTCTCAAGAAGGAAAACTATGTTACAGATTTATACACGGCCTTTGATATACTCCGTCTCTACAAGATGAGACTCAACCCTGACAAATACTAGTTTGGAGTTCAATCAGGAAAATTCATGGGTCCCTTAATCTGGAAGTGCGGTATTAAAGATGATCCAGATCGTATTCGCTCATTATTATTTATGCCTTCTCCAAAAATGAAGAAAGATGTCCATAAGTTAGCCGGGAAGATTGCCGCGTTAAACCGTTTTGTTTCAAAATCTTTTGATCGCTGTCGATGGATATTCAACTTACTACGTGATGGGACAGCAAAATAGAAACCTAATAAGGACCCTGAGATTGTATGGACAGCAGAGTGCGAAGCAGCATTTTAGCAACTTAAATTTCACTTGGGATCACCACCAGTGATGAGCGCACCTCGTAAAGGGTAAGAATTCACCATTTATCTCGCGGTCACTGAAGAATCATTAAGTTCTATTCTCATTCGACTTGATGAGAAGATCGAGAAGCCTATCTTCTTCATCAGTAAAACTCTCACTCCAACAGAATCTCGATATAGCAAGATCGAGAAACTACTTTTAGCTCTCTTTTATACCTCGCGAAAATTGAGATGGTACTTTCAAGCCCATTCAGTGCGAGTAGTGACCAACTACCCTCTGCGTGAAATCTTATCCAAACGAGAATAATCTAGACAGGTCCAGCAATGGTCAGTCACTCTTGGCGAGCATGACATCCATTTTAAACCCAGACATTCTAAAAAGGGTCAGGCTGTAGCAGATTTCTTTACGAACTTCCCCGTAGAAGATCCTGATTGGGAAGAAGACAACACAGAAATTCATGAGGAACATATTAAAAAAAAGGTATACTGGATAACTCAAAAGGGATGAGGCCTTTTAACTGATGGATCTTCTAGAGCCACGGGATCAGATATCGAAATTGTACTGATCACACCTTCTAATGATAGAATTAAAAAACTAATTCGATTAAATTTTGAAGCTACCAACAATGCAGCCGAGTATGAGGCGATCATTCACGGTCTAGATATGGCTATTAAAATTGGAGTATCCGAGCTGTCCGTATACACGGATTCTTTACTCATCGTAAACCACTATACATAAAATTTTTAGAAGAATGGAAAAATGATAGGTTACGCAGCTACAGTAGCCGACAAGATGAGAAGATTTAAGAGAATTTCTATCGAACATTAGCCGTACGGAGAAAATAGACATTTTAATTCCCTCACATATCTCGTAGCAGTCCATGGCTCAGAAGCTTGATATCTCAAGATCAAAGTATTATCAACCCCCAGCATTAACATTATAGGCTAAATTCTGTTAATACTGGGGGCGTTGAATAGGATGAGGCCTTGATAATTCGCAAAAGTCATTTTCTCAAGTATATTGGAATTGAAAACAAATTTGATGGCGAACTCCCTCAAGACCATACTGAAAGAAGATGCGTACTTGATAATGCTGAACGCTACATGGTGGAAAATGGTCTCTTATACAAGATTTTGGTCATAGGGTCGTATCTCGAATGCTTATCCCACAAAGAAGCTCAAAAATTCTTACACGAACTACATGAAGGTACTTGTGGTTCCCACGCTGTTAGAAGATCTCTAGCCAACCGAGTTCTTACCCTAGGCATCTTCTGGCCTAAAATGAAAGCTCAAGCCATCGAACTCATAAGAAAATGCAATGCCTGCCAACATCATGGTCCCCAAATTTGGGCTCCAGCTTTAGAACTCCATTTTAGCAACGTTGTATGGCCATTTAAAAGATGGGCCCTCAGCATTATCAGCGAATTTCCTACAGCACCAGGAAAAATAGAAATATCTGTTAGTCGCAACAAAATACTTCACTAAGTGGGTCGAAGCTGTTCCTCTATGCCGCATACGCAAGGATAAAGTCATCAAGTTTATCTCGGAAAACATCATCATCCGTTTTGGCTGCCCCCATCTCATCAAAATCGATAATAGACCTCAGTTCGTTGGCTCCAAAGTTGTCGAATTCCTCAATCAACACAGCATCATAAATTCTCTTTTCAATCCGTATTACCCGCAAGGGAATGGTCAGGCTGAAATCACTAATCGCACTATCGTGGATGAGATTAAAAAGTGCTTAAAAGAAAATAAGGGCAATTGGGTCATAGAATTACCATATGTGCTATGGGTTTATCAAACTACGCCTCGAGCTTCAACTGAATGCACGTCGTTCCTCCTGGCTTACGGTACAAAAGCAATCATCCCTACTCAGTATCATCACCCTATTCGTGACCATACCATGACCGATGAAGAAAATGAATTCCAGTTGGCATGTAATATGAATTGGATCGAAGAGACTCGGGACAGAGTAGTCATAAATTTGGAAATATACCACCAAGCTTTAGCCCGATCTTATAACAAACGTGTTCGGCATAGAGAGTTTGAATTAAGGATCTGGTCCTCTGAGAGATTCCTAAACATCGTAAAGAGCTCAACGCAGGGAAATTATCCAAAACTGGGAAGTTCCATTTGTCGTTATCAGAAAAAGCAGCCTTGGTTTCTATGACCTCGTAACTGAGCATGGCTAGCATATACCAACTCCTTGGAACATAAGGAAACTGAAGTTGTATGGCAGATAACAAATTTGTCACAGTATACTTTCCATCACCCAATCTCATATCAATGAAATGTTTGTGTTCGATCGCCCCACATTACAATACTTCTTCTAATATATCCAGCAAGTACTTCTATACACAAATTACAGATCATTTATTGCTTCGGCCAAATTAATCATCTAAATACATTACATATCATTTGTTACTTCGGCCAAACCGCTCTATCTAACACATTCCCTGTACGTCAATCTTACACCAATAAAATACTTATGTTCGATTGCCCTACATTTCAGTACTTCTTCTAATATATCCAACAAGAACTTCTATATACATTTTACAAATTGATCATCTAAATACATTACAGATCGCTTGTTGTTTTGGCCAAACCGATCTATCTAACACATTCGCTGTACGTCAATCTTACACAAATGAAATACTTGTGTTCGATTGCCCTACATTACAGTACTTCTTCTAATATATCCAACAAGTACTTCTATACACAGATTACAAATCGTTTGTTGCTTCGGCCAAATTGATCATTTAAATACATTATAAATCGCTTGTTACTTCGGCCAAACTGATCATCTAAATATATTACAGATCGTTTGTTGCTTCGGTCAAACTGATCATCTAAATACATTACAGATTGTTTGTTATTTCGGCCAAACTGATCATCTAAATACACTATAGATCGTTTGTTGCTTCGGCCAAACTTGTCATCTAAATACAGTATATATCGTTTGTTGCTTTGGCCAAACTGATCATTTAAATACATTACAGATCATTTATTTCTTCAGCTAAACTAGTCATCTAAATACAGTATAGACCATTTGTTGCTTCGACCAAGCTGATCATCTCACTCATCGCAGATCATTTACCACTTTGGCTAAGCCGATCACATATCATGCTACCTTGCATACATTATCGTTGGTACCTCACATGGTTAGTATAGTTAACTATTTTGTCCTTAACTATTGCTTCAAACATCTATATCATTATTCTTGTTTCGTAAACATGCAATATAATCACATTCCTCACACTTCACTAGACCTATCACTTGAAATATTACCCATATTAGAAGGACCAACTGCGTCCCTTACAACACCTCCCACTAACCACCGACTCATGAATTCTGGCAGCCTCCCCACAAATATTTTCTTTCCATCTCTAACCGTTCTCTGTTTAAATGATCCGATTCTGGAAATAATGGGTGTGGAATATTTTCTTTCCACAAATATTCAGATCAGATTACCTCCATCTCATATTCTACACATTGGGCAGTCAAACCATCATATACCCCCTTATTTTCAGATTCTAATCTCTTCAATTCCGACGCAAAAAATGAGATTACTCCCACCATTTCTCTCTCTCGTGACTTTCACCCACCTCACTTTTAACCTGTTTACTAAAAAGGAGTTCGCTCAGCTTATGTTGCACTTCCCACAGTACAATTTCCAATCACTCACAATGATCGTCCACTCATCATTTTGCATAACATACATCCAAATTCCAAGATTCTAGCACTGTTATAAATTCATCCATATGGTAAATCAAAGACATTAATGATTCATTAGCTTCGTACTCTACCCTCTTGGCATCGTAACTTACCTCCAGTTGCAGCAGATTCTTATCTAGCTTTTTATTCGCGCTTCGAAGTATATCATTTTTGGACTGGTATTCTAAGATATCCAGATGTAACATTTGCGCAATCCGCTCTAACTCACATATTTTTTTCCAATCCTTTTTCATGACTTCGTTCTGTTGGGCACAAACCTCCTCCATCTTCTTTACCATCATCTTAGTAACCAACCACAATACTTCGTATTTGCGAGCACGAGCTCGAACATCGCTTATCTCCGCCTCGAGCATATTAGCTAGAAACTGTAACTCCTTCATAATATTTCCATCCCCACTCTAACGCGACCAGCAGTTCTGTAATTTGCATCCGGGCAGACATCAATTCAGTATTTTCTTAACTAGCTCATCCTGAGCTACTTCCAACTTCAATACCATTTTATCTTACCTCTTCTTCTAAATTATCTATCATTCTCAGACTGACAGGCAGTACAACCTCTTTTTCTCGAAGAGTATCAGTCAGGAGGGTTACTACATTTCGCTCTTCCTACATCTCCGCCCTCAATTTTTCTTTTGCTTCAATAGCGCTTTTTCAGGCACCCTGGCTCGATCTTAGCTCATCACTCATTTGATCATTTTTGGCATGTAACGCATCGCACTGGCTTTCTATAGTAGCCAGATCAGCCTATCACAACAGATTACATTTATAATAGTTCTTCATAACAATATAGTACAAATAATAGTTTACAAAATTACATCAAGAATGTGGTATCTGAGTAAGTCAGATATGTTATTATGTTCTAACAACAAATAGATTACATTTATCATCAAATAGTACGAAGGACTAGCTACAAGAAGACACGAAGACTCTATTTGTGACTCTTTTAGACATGAGATGACTGCAGCTTGTCTCTCACTATCTTCCAATTCGACGCCCGCAGATCTGCCGATGTGGTAAAGGTCACAACCTCCTGTTGACATTGTTTGTGCCACGTTTGGGGTATTAGAGTCTCGACCTTCTCCTCTTCTGATGACTCCACCGATGACCTAAGGATAGGTTGTTCACCTTCACCTCGGGTAAACCACAAGATTTCTGACTTGGTATTTTCCACTTTAAAATCTTTCCCACATCCCGTTACGAACTTTCGAAATTTGTTTTCTACTCTAGATAGTTCTCCCCCATAAAAATTGATAATATTGTCTATCTGACGTTCGTGCTCGGTTCGAACAACAAATTTTGCTCGCGAGGGATAAAGGTGGTCCTTCAGTATCATTTGCGCAACCGCTGACGCGTGTTTTCCAGTAACACACTTAAATCCCTTACATCTGCCTCTACCTTCATTCGAACAGCCACTTCTTTCGACAGCCGTGTTGCTAAAGACATATTTTGCTCCACGTGCTGCGATAGCTCATCCCGTAATCCCCTAAATTCAGACTCTAATTGCTTTTAGACCTCTATTTTCTCTTTTCTTACACTGAAAAATCCAATTCTCATAGCCCTCCAATCCTACATAAAGCCAAACGTATCAAATAAAGGTTTTATATCACTCCATATAACAGACACACCAGCTTAAGCAAAACACTTTTTTGCCTCTAAACTATGATGATTGCGTGCTTCTTGAGCTAAAAATATAACTCGAACGGGGTCTGGAACTATACCTCTCTCTGTCAAAAGCTCTATATAAGCCTCTTTTAACCCTTGTTCACCATCGACTTCGACCTCTAAATACAAAGTCAGAGCTAATAGCATACTGTGACACCTCGCCTTCTCAATTGGCTCGTTAAAACAAGTCAATTCTTTTGACTTTCGAACTAATATCCCCCTTTCCTCTTCCTTTCATAACACCCCGTCTCTCTCTACTTTTATCTTAGCATATCTACATTGTAGATCATATAACTCTTTAAATGTTTTCTCTGAATTCAACTTAAATTGCCTTATCTCATATTCAGTTTTGTTAGGTACCTGTTAAATACGGGCCACGGAGTCCCTCTCTCTACTCAACAACTTCTCCAACTCGGAGTTTGTTTTTCTCAAACGCTCTATCTTCTACACAGATTGCAGATATCTTGTTTCAATACAACCATTCACGAAAAACATATTTCAAAAAACATAATTCCAAATGAAAACAGTGTACGATTATACAGAGTACTATCTCATCTAAATCTAGCGAGCTAAAAAATAGAAGACAGGATACCACAGAATGTTTAAAGGTGCTTGCTAATATCTACCTCAGAAAGAGATTTTAGCATCTTCCCCGGAGAGGAAACTATTTTCGCACGTTCTACCAGAGGGTTTACTATTTGTTCAATAGCACATACTGGCTCTGTACTACCTAGAGGAAGGTCTGATGCCTTCTCAGGCAACAAATAGTATTACCAGCCACCTCATCCTCCTCGTCCTCAGCAGGGAACTCTATTTCTGCATATCTACCATTCTGGGTTAGCTCCACATCATTAACACTCAATCTAAAAACATAGTACAAATTGATAAAGTGGTCTCTCTCCACTAAGGCTGCATTAACTGCATCAGTCATGAGCTTGTCATGCCTTGACAGATCGCTGAGCTTTTCTACAGTTGTGGTAGCATCTGCAGCCTTCCTCTCTTTCTTTAACAGAAGGTCAACCTTGAGATCTTTTACACGATCTGACTGAGCCTCGAACTTTGCAGTCAAAGCATCAAATTCATGGTCCTACTTGTCCAGTCATTGTCTTGCCCCCTTCATCAGCATTGAGAGCTGCCAATACAAACAAAAAGGAAGAGTCAATTCAGCAGTTTCACTCAGTTCGAGGGTAATATCAAGACAAATTTTTTGACCACATACCGCGAACGTGTACTCAAGGTACTCATCCTCGAGCTGCTGTGAGTTCGTCTCGGCCATATGAAAGTATTTCTTCTCCAACTCTTTTATCTTGGCCGTAGCAAGAGGTTTAGTTCAGTCACTGTCCTCCTTTAAGTACTATTTTCTCTTTAACAAACTCTTCGCAGCCTCCCTAAGAGCGGACACGCTCACTTCAGCTTTTTCCACCATACCACCAACAACAGGCTTTAAGACCTCTTATTCTTTGAGCAGAACCCCAGCAACTGAGGTACTCTGTTACGCTAGCTTTCAGCCCTTACGAATAATTCATTTGGTAGTCAGAGGTGCATGAGGTGGAGGATGAAGTACGTCGGCAACAGTCTCAACAGGTTTTCCCTCAGCCATAGCTCGTTTATCCTAAGCTCGTTGAACTTTGGGTGCTACCGAATCTACCATTTGTGTCTTCGGATACCCAATTCACTAAGTACCTCTGTTAGCTCACCCTAATCTCGAGCAACACAATTAAACAGATTGGTCTTATCCGAAGTGGCCAACGGTTTAGGTTCTGCCAATAAAATGGGACAGAACATCAGTTAAACAACATGCAAACATAGTTATCGACTATTCGAAGGTTGGTCAGCATTACTTATTCAGATTATAATATCTATGGTTCTGCTCGAGCGTTGGTTCATCTAGAACCAGCAAACAGTTACCCTCAACCCACACAAGGTGGTCGTTCCATGGTCTACCCGCATATTCAAAATCAAATAACTTTGGCCTAGCCGAATCACTATACAGGTGCCCACTACTTCGACTCTCTGCATACTTAAACTTGTAAAACTTCAAGACATCTTCAACTACAAACTGCTTCGCAGAATCTTCCTTTCTCAATTTCCCATTCAGTGCCTCACATACCCTCATCATCTCATACATATTCCCATTTAACTGTACAGGGTAGCACTGCAACGCATTCATAACCCCTTTCTAAAAGTAGGTCAGTAGAATTCTAGGCCGTATACGACCTGATTCAAGAAAGACAAAAATCCTCCACTTGGGCCTGATAACCCAAGCCCATTGTAATACGAGAGGTTAACCCCCTCACTAATACCTCTATCATTCTTCTACTTTTCCAAACATGGAACTTGATAGGACATTGCTTCCTCCCCTTTTTAAGAGACATAGGCTCTACACCAAAGACCTTGGTCCTCCACATAACTCCCCCAGTCTCCTTGAAATTTCTTTTTATTTTTTAAGTATTCTTTCCCTATATCTACCCCCTTAGGGTATGTGACGAGGACTCTCTCTTTCCCTTCCTCTCCCACCATATCAGTTCTACTGGGTTCAACAACCTCTACGGTCGTCCTAATACTGTCAACAGTCTCCTCCATTATACTACACTCGTCCCCCCTCCCTGAAGATGACGTTTTCTCCGAATCAGACGAGACTACAAATTTACTGGCAGGAATACTAGGTTTAGAATGTATACTGAACCTACAGATATAGAGACATATTTTATCATCATCGCTAAATTACAAACCGTACAAATAGACCCACCTTCTACCCAGTTAACAAGTCAATTTTCCTAAGTCCCAAAACAAAAATACCAAAATCAAATCATTTCAAATTTCCCTCTTCTTCTCTAATACACGTATTTTCTCTCTCTAACAGGATCAAAACGTATACCACAATTCCTACATTACATGCCTTCTCTCATATTTATTTTCAAAATCCCCTAAACCCCAGATTCTAAAACCAATTATACAGATTTTTATATAATACCGATTACTCATAAATCAAATAGACAAAAGTATTCCATAACCAACCTGCACTTGTAGAACAACAATTTTTTGCTTTACCTGGATGTCTCATCGAATACGAGTGCTCCCTTCATCTCTCCAACAATCTCCTATTACTCGATGAAGATTTCTTTCTCAAATCACAATCATGCACTCTAACGCCTCTTCTCCTTGACAATGATATCTGGATTACTTTTTTCTCTCTCCAAAACTGTAGATAATTTATGAGGGGGAGAGAGACAAGTTTTTATACTCCCCCTCGATTTATGAAACGACGGCTCCTTCTGACATGTGTCAGTCATCCCCACTGTTACTGCAGGTACGTCTTTTTGTTTTACAACATCATCATGACTTCTGTGATAACGATTACCCTTATCACGTTTATCTCTGTTATCTGCCATTACAAAACTATACATTTTCTCAGTCCAGTACCAAAATGACCAATCATCTTACTTATACTCTATCAAAATCATACAAACATTCCTAAAATGGATCAATTTTCAAAGATTCAAAAATATCCATACATTTGATAAAATCCTACAGCTGTTATACACAGTTTCAATACACAATCAATAAAACATAATACTTTAATCAACCAGATCAAAACATTACATACATTATTCTCTCACGATCTCTCATATTACATTTATTCAAACTCAACCACAAAATACTCCCACAAATAGATTACTATTAACAAGTCTCAAGAATTTGAGCTCATTGAGCTCCCTAGTTACATCTAAAGCAACCCTTATGTTTCGATTTCCTGTACATAATTAGCTCCCCATTCGCTGCCCTTACATCCTCTTCCACAATATTATCGTATGAGTTATGGAATAGTCAGTTCTCGGACCCGGGGATCCAACAGAGACTTATTAAAAATATTGTACCAAACAAAGCGATCTTGTTCGACATGCTTGCCTTTGTCATCCAACCCGACTAGATTCAATGGCCATTTCTGAAGAACAGCATCATAAGGCAATTGACGAAAATAGCGCTCACGAAGTTCAGCAACCTTGATGTGAAATCGGCCATATGCCATCTGCTGCGTACGCTGAGAATGAGTCTTTACCATGCTCAAGCATAACAACTCCATAAACAATATTTGACTACAGTCATTGGTTCTTGGAAACCAAATAGACACCAACAGAGATTCATGAATATACATTGGAAATGGACCTCAGATATAACTGCAATATTTAATGATACTTCTCAGCCAACACCACTTGCCTACAATAATTCTCATACTATTGGCTGAGAGGGGGCAGTTATAGTAGCTTATTTCGCATATTGAGCTCATGCCTCATCTTCGAACTACAGACAAACTTTCGACCACAACAATAGAACATGTAGTATAATCAGAAACATATACAACACGAGTTTCTTAACCAACACCACTCATCCCTGACGACACTCGTGCTATTGGTTGAGAGCCATCTTGTAATAGCTAATTTCGCATCTCAGACTCAAGCTTCGTTCTCGATCTCATCAGTATACAGGAAGTACTACTAAAGACGTGACCAAACTTTCCTCAGTTCAAGACATCACTTTGGGCCTCTACTGTAGTGGCGGATTTTTCGGGAGGAAGATATTTGCCAATACTTATTTGTAAAGAGGCTACAATAAACTAGATAGACAAGATTTTACGTGGAAAACTCAGTAAAAGCTGAGAAAAACTACGAACTCGAAGAGGGTTTTTATGTAAAATTCAGTATATTGCTAGTTATTACAGAGTTTTTGAATGATAAAAGGTTTAAGAAGTTGTAATTGGTAACGCATAAGGATTTTTTAGCCTTTAATAATTTATTTTCTGCCTATATTTATAGTGGATACAAGCAGTTTTATAAATAGGAAACAGTATCCTATTCTGGGGTGAGTGGGTAATTTGCGGATCTCTAACAACTCTCTCTTGACCAAAATTCAACGGCTACTTTTGGTAGGTCGAGGACTTATTGTATCTTCTAGAATGTTGAGTTGTCTTCGACTATGATATGTCTTCGACTACACTGTGCTGGCTTATAGGTGTTGAGTTATCTTTGACTATGATATGTCTTCGACTACACTGTGTTGGCTTACTCTTGTCGAATTTGGGGAATATGCTACTACAATCGCCTCATTCTCTACAGAGGCACTGGTGGTTGTGTCGAGAAAATTTTTAGAATCTGAAAAGGTTACCAAATAGAAAGATGAATTGTCTGTGTCATTTTCGAGGGGTCAAAAGAATTGTATCTGGTCAAGTTATTCATGAAGTGCAATAAATACGGTATACTAAATCTGTGGAAGGATAATGGGTATAAATAAGGTATTATGGAAGGGGGGATGGTGGTGGTTGGTGAAGAGATTTCGCCCCAAGTATGGTTTATGGTATATTCTGGGATTCAAGATGAAGATCATTCAGATGGAAAAATCTGGCGCAAACTGATTGATGTGAAGCCGGCATGTGATCATAGCATATCACTGGGGTGGGAACAAGATAAAAAATAAAAGAGGATGTGTATTTGTTAGAAATAATTGTATCATCATGCGGAGGTGAAGGGATAACTGTGTACGTTGATAATGAAGATTGGAAGGTTAGATGGACAGCCAGGGATCTTGCCGAACATTTAAGCTTTCTTGCAATTTGTTACTGGCTCTTTTCTGCTGAAGCAACTCTTAGAAGTTCAGTGACTTGAGATTTATTGAGCTTTGAAGGCTAGAAAGAGAATTTAATGTTAGATTCTGGTAAAAAGAAGGCAGAGTAACTAGGTATGTAAGTCAAATGTAATAAGAGAATGTAACTTGATATAATGCAATCGAAGGATGAAAGTGTAGAACGGAAGAAATGACAAGTAGTTGAATGAGATAGATGTCGAATGTAAGAAATGCAATGTAAGATAGATGTTGAATGTAATAAACAATTTATTTAAAGAAATAAATATTTTGGTCGAAGTTAGTTTTGGAATGAGTATTGTTTATCAAGTACGTTGTAGTATGAGTAGAGTCGAAGATATCTGTGTCAATTTTTTGTTTGTGTTAAAAGTTGAATATATTTGACCATGTGGGACCAGGAATGGATTTCGAGGGATATTGATGGGACTTGGAAATTGAGAGTTCCAAGGCAGAGTAAATGCAAAGAGTTGAACTAGGACTAGGGGAGATATAAATAAGTCTGGCGTTACAGAGGTGAGGCATTCATGCAAGATGGTAATGACGAGAGCTCAGGCCCGTGATGGCGCATTTAAATGTGTGCATGCGATGTATTGGGTACTGTATACATGATATTTTGGATCTTGGAACTGTGATATGTATCAAGAAGATTCGACGGAGCCTGGTTACGAAGGAATACGTGAGGTAGAAACAAAGAAGGCTGAGAAGGACTTCGAGTTTCGTGTCAGATTATAGTTTTGGAGTCCTTCTAAACGCTGTGGTAAAATATGGACTCGAGCAAAATGTCTGGTAAAGAGGGAAGATGAAGATGTAACGAGGGGTTTTTGAAGTTTTAATATTGTAGAGGGGGTCTGTGGTAAGGAATTGTTGATGGTGAGGAATGTAACTGCGGTATTGATACTAGTGGAATGAATTAATATGTATCACCTGTCGAATAAAAGTTGTACTATTAATTTTTGGAAATGGAAAATGTGTTGAAATGAATTGTTATCGAATATAATAATATTGGTGATGTTGTCGAATATAATCCCAAAAATATAGGACTTTGTAGGTATAATAAGAAATAGGGGAACGAACATGAAAAATGATTATGGTAAGATGTGTTCCTTTAGGTGATGGTATAAAATATAAGGAAAATGATGTAAATCATCTGTTTGATAAGATAGGTTGTGGTCTGGTGGGTATTAATGTATCTGAAGAAACTCTTTGAGATATTAAAGGATTAAAGCACGAATGTAAAAGATTATAAATGGTGAGAAGGCGAGGAGTCAAAGAATTCGAGAAACAACGCATGAAGCATTACGTTCGAGGAACTGAACAATCGCGAAGTGGTGCAACGAACAATCACGTGGGGTTTATAAATAGGGCAGAGTTGGGCAACTGTTCATACTTTTCAAAAATAGAAGTAAAAAATTATAGAGTGAATTGTTGTTGCTCGTCGTAGGAGTGGTTGGATGCGATTACGAAGGAGAAGATTAGCGTACTGATTGAAAGCGAGCATAGAAGAGGGATGCAAAAGCATCGCGGAAACAAGGTAAGTAATTCTTGTTGGATTGTTTGAGATTTTGATTGATTGATGTTATAGATGAAGAATAGGAAGATAAGTGAATGTTGTTGTATGTGGAATTAAATGGGAAATGAATGATTGTTAGATAGGAGATAAAAGAATAGCGTTAGGGTTGGACGGAGTAGTGGAGGAAGTACTTTGTTCATGTGATTCGTAAGGGTGTGAAGGTGGAGGAAATGGAGTCGTAGGGATTTTATGGATGGGCTCTGGTGTGGGTTATGCATGAATTGGTGGAGATGAATAGAGAAAGGGATTGGTTAGTGGCGTTGTAGGTACGGCGCGATTGTAAAAATCGCTGTTATGATACGACGAGATTGTCGGATATTTTCATATTTGTTGAGATTGGATCGGATTTTGTGCCGGATAAGGGGGATACCTAATTTTTGAATAATGGTGTTATGGCAGGAAAAAGGTGAAGCGTCTTCGAGAAGTTAATGGGATTTCTTAAATTCGACCAGAATAAAAATGGATTAAAATGTTTTTCGAAGATTAAATTAAAAAATAAAATGTATCAAGTACTAAGTAATGTGTAAGTTTAACGAAGATAGGAATATGAATTAATGTTATTGCATCGAGAACTGTATTAAACAATATAAAATGATAGTAGCTAACAGTAAAGTGAATGATGTATTGGAGAGGAACCTTCGACAACGAGATGATTATAAATATACGAACTTACGAACTTATATATGCATCATATATAATAGTTACTAACTGTGTTAAAAATATGGAATCTGTTTGACAGGATCTTTAAAATGGCTTAACCAATTTTAAATGATGAGAAAGATATATGCACGAATCTGGAAGATGTAGAACCCTTGATAATTAATGTGAGGACCTGTGTACAATAATTGGGAGGGAGGTATAGAGTAGGGGCAAGTAGTGTAGATATAGGGAGTGTGGTACAGTTTAGGGTGACACCCATTATTATCAAATTATTTGAGGAGGAAGCCACGAAAAGGGATGTGGATCACGAACCCCAAGCTAGTGATCGAGAAGGTAGTGAGGATGGGGAAGAAGATGTGGAGGATGGCGAGGAAGCATGCTATGGAGAGGGTCCAGAGACGAAAGAGATCTTAAGTTTTAAGAAAAAATACGGTATTCCTGGGGACATAGGTTGGAAGAGTATCAATATGAGATGATCGATCAGGAAATACCTTTGAATGGTATTTTGGATCATCGAGAACAAATAAAGAAAAGTTTGAAACTTCCCCTCAAGGCAGATCAGAAAAAATTAATAAACTTTTTTGATGTCGCTCTTGGTCAATTTAACCCGAATGTATATGATTTGTTTAGGGTATGTGGTGCAATAAACGGTAGACTTAAGGACAGGGAGGAAGAGTTAATAACTATAGATTATTTGTGTGTGTACTACGAACCCAAAGTTAAAAGGGTATCGTTACTTGGCGAGGTTTTTGAAGAGGCCGATGTTTTAAGACATTGTGTTAACTGGAGGTTGATATAACGACGAACGTCTACTTGTGTCTGGAAACTATGAGTTCGATCAAAAAGATCTTGGGGAGCCGTTTAAAAGAAAAGCATTTCATCTAGGTCTGTGGTTAGGTAACGTAAATGGTTAAGCATAGATAAAAATTTGAGTAAGGCAATGTATGTAATCTATTGATGTTTTTCTGCTTTACAGCTTTGAAGGAAGCCGAGAAGAAAGCTGAAGTGAACAAGGAATTGTATAAGATAAGGAGAGGATTTTTTGGTAGGATTGATAACTTAGCTATTGACCAAGATCGCCTAAGTACGCTATCTCATGAAGCTGGGCTAAAAAGGTTGAGAACTAAAGGTTCAGAGGTGCCTGTTATTGGTGGAAAAATGTTAACGAAGAATAAGAGAGCCGCAGATGGAAGTTTACCATTAGAAAATCCTTCCTTGGCGGGGTATAACACTGACACTGAGATAGAAGCTATGCTCGGGGAGTCTTTTGGAAAGAATAAGAAAAGGAGGGTGGCGAGCTCTGAAGTCCCTCCATTGATGCACTATAAAAGGGCTACTCGACAGTCATTAACAGAGGGTGTTGATTTTACTGCCAAACCAGTTGCGGTGGTTGGTGGGTTACCTCTACGGGGTTCTGGCAGTGCGTCCCCCAAAAAGACTACTGATGGTGGGACGTCGAAAAAGAAATTTGTTGAAGAGTCTAAGACGGAAGTGTAGAAGACTATGGAGTTCTATACGTCTGGGACGGATGAGGGGACGGATGAGCTAAAGAAGGAGATAACGGATTGTATGGTGGGGATTGATAGCTTGGATTTGTTTTTAGGCGAGGGACAGAGGCATTTGGCGATGGTGAGAAAATTTAATGCTTTGGTTCGAATGAAAAATTTGGTAGGTCACTCGAATACTCATTATATGATTTTCATAGAGATTAAGAAGTTGATGGGTGAAGCCATGGGTCGTGTTGTCGGTAGTAGTGAATTGGCAAATCAGGTTGTTGCTTATAAAAATATAGAGAAGGAGTTGAGCGTGAAAAATGTTGATCTGAATGCGACGCTGAACAGGTACAAACTGGAAGCAAAGAAGGCGAAGGAGGCGATGCTGGCGGAAGTGAAGAAAGTGTTGGAGAAAGAGAAAAAGGCGGCTTTGGCATTGCAGAAAACTACTTATGAAAAATATGTTAGAGATCAAGTTACCGATATTTGCAAAGCAATGAAGCTAGAGCAGGGCAAACTGCTCGATGAAGTGAAAGCTCAGATGAATGTAAAAAAATTGGAAAAGTGTAAGGAAGTGAGGATGTACTTTCTAGGACAGTTTGAGGAGGTAGAAGAAAGGAATTTTTTTTACAAGGGACTTGTAAAAATTGGTGGTCTTACGTGTGATGACAGCTCAGACGAGGATGTACCCTAGACTCTTGATGTGCATAGAACAATTGAAGTGATCGAAGAAGAAGTGATGATGGAGGTCGACGATTCTCGTCCTAGGGAGGAAGTAGATGTGCAGGTACCCGAAGGTGCCTTAAATGAAGAAAAATCTCCCTCAGAAATGTTGAATCATGTTTAAATTATGTTGTGTTAAGTGAAAGTATGTAACAAATGGTCAGTGGGATCGAAACAATTTTAATTTTGTATATGCGAAGAATATTTGTTTTGTTGTTATAAATTTTTAAAAAATAACTATTGTGCATGTGGTTTGCAAATAAGTTTAAGTATATTTGATAAAGTGATATTTCAAAAATGATGATAGATTCGAGCATATAGGTAAATAACGCTGGTGTGCGCGATATTTGAAAGATGGCCAAGAAATGGCAACTAATGAGTACTAGATGTATATTCTGAGATGGGTATCTGGATTTTGATGTAAGAAGAATAAGATATCAAAAATGGTTATTCTATAAGTAAAGAACACGAAGTAGAATATCCTGTAATTAGATATTTGTTCGCATAAAATTGAATGATATGTGTTAGGTATACTTGTGGAAGTAAGGACCTAAGAACAAATCAAGATAGTAAGGAATTTGTTTGCCTCATGCATACTTGATAAGTATTGATCGAGATCAAATCGAAGTAGTAAAGATATCGTTTGTCTGATATATACTTGATAAGTATGGATCGAGATCAAATCGAAGTAGTAAAGATATTGTTTGTCTGATTTATACTTGATAAGCATAGATCGAGATCAAATCGAAGTAGTAAAGATATTGTTTGTCTGATGTATACTTGGTAAGTATAGATCGAAATCAAATCGAAGTAGTAAAGATATCATTTGTCTGATGTATACTTGACAAGTATGGATCGAGATCAAATCTAAGTAGTAAAAATATCGTTTGTCTGATGTATACTTCATAAGTATGGATCGAGATCAAATCGAAATAGTAAAGATATTATTTGTCTGATTTATACTTGATAAGTATAGATCAAGATCAAATTGAAGTAGTAAAGAAGACAATGAGGAGTACAAATTGTTTATTTGATTGGAAGAAAATGGTTACATTGTCTCATCTGTAAAATAGTTTTAGTTGAGTAGTGTTCCATGGATATTCGAGTTGAACTTCGCCTTTAGTCATTAGCCAATAAGTTTTACTATCTGTTTTGTTACTGATGATGTAGGGCCCTTCCCAGTTTTCTGATAACTTTCCATAATTTTTAGGTCGAGTACTATCTTGGATTCGTCGTAGGACAAGATCTCCAATACCAAACTTTCGTTTTTGAATTTTTTTGTTATATGCCTTTTTCAATGTATCATGATATCGTCCTAGATTGGCAATGGCCTTGTCTCAGGTTTCTTCAATCCAATTGAGGCCGTAAAGTAGGCCGAGTTCATTGTCCTCATCTGAGATTTTTCGTCGGGTACTTGGTAAATCGAGGTCTGAAGGTATGACTGCTTCGGTACCAAAAGTCATCATGAAAGGAGTGCAGCCTGTTGAAACTCGAAGAGTGGTACAATAAGCCCACAAAACACTGAGTAGTTCATCCACCTATCTACCTTTTTATTGTCGAGGCTCTTGCGTAAACCAGATTTGATGCTCTTGTTGATGGCTTCGGCTTGTCCGTTGCCTTGAGGATAATATGGTGTGGAAGTTGTTAACTGAATCTTGTATTTATGGAGGAAAGCAAGTACTTTAGCGCTGATAAGCTGTTTGCCATTATAAGAGCGTATCATATGTGGATAACCAAACCTGGTGATGATATGCTCCCACAGGAACTTGATGACCTCATTCTCATCAGTATGGCAAAGAGGAATTGCTTTGACCCACTTGGTGAAGTAATCAGTAGCAACTAAAACAAACTTTTTGTTTCCTGATGCTGGATGGAACGGGTCGATGATGTCAATTCCCCATCATTTAGACGACCAGAGGACATTGCTAACATGCAAGTCGAGGGCTGGACTTTTGATGTCCTGAGCGTAGATTTGGATTTTATAGCATTTTTGCACAAAGTCTTCACAATCTTGTCTCATCTTGGGCCAGTATAATCCTTGCATGAATGCGCGTTAGGCTGACGATATTCCTGAAACATGTGCGCTACAGATACCCTCGTGAAGTTCTTTGATTTTGATCTGAGCCTATTTCTGTGAGATGCATTTGATAAGTGGTCCTCCTCTAGTGATTCGATATGAGATTTTATTTTAGACAGTGAATCTATGGCACTTGGCCAACAGGGATCGAGCTTCGTCTTTGTTACTCGGGAGGATGTTGGAGTTGAGGTAAACATAAAATGGTCTTCTCCAGTCGTCAGGGTCGTCATCTTCGGTAACGGTTATCTGGAGTATTGACAGGATATCAAGGCTAGACTGCTCGATGATCTTGATTTCCAAAGATCTTTTTTCACTATCTCCCAGCATGGCAGCGATGTAAGCTAACGCATCGGCATGGCAATTTTCTTGTCGAGGTAAATAACATATTGTTGCATGTTTGATTTTTATCATCTTTTCTTTGACCAAAGCTACGTAATCAACCATTTTTCCTGTTATCTTAAAGGTTTTGTTATAATGATTTACCACGAGTAAAGAGTCAATATATACTGCTAATTCCTCATCTCCGAGAGTAAGTGCATGATCGAGACCATGTAAGATTCCTTCATATTCGATCTCATTATTGGTAGCATAGAAGTTGAGTTTGATAGCTTTTTTAATGTGATGATTGAAAGGCGTAACGAGGACTATGCCAATTCTAGATCCTTGTGGTCCTGCTGACCCGTCTGTAAAAAGTCGCCAACCTGAGCTTTTGGACCATGTATCTGGTTCTGCAATTGATTCATCTGTGAAGATTTCTTCAAGTTCTTCCCAATCGGGGTCTTCGACGGGAAAATCTGCCAAAAAGTCGGTCACTGCTTATTCCTTGATGGATATTTGAGGTTCGAAGGAAATATCATATTCTCCAAGAAAAACATACCATTGTTGGATTCTGCGTGATTTTTCTTTTTTGGAGAGTACCAGTTTGAGATGGTATTTGGTGATAACCTTGATAGGATGAGCTTGAAAGTATGGACGAAGTTTTTAAGAGCTGTAGACTAAAGCGAGTAGCTATTTTTCTGCTGCTGTATATTATTTTTTAGCAGGCATAAGTGTTTTACTGAGGAAGTAGATTAGTTTTTCTACGCCGTCATCTTCTCGAATAAGAACATAACTAATTGACTCTTCCGTTGTGGATAAGTACATAGTTAGTGATTCGCCATCAATTAGAGTACTCATTATAGCAGGACACCCCAAGTATCATTTAAGATCTTGGAAAGCCATTTCACAGTCGGGAGTCCAAATGATTTCCTTTTGCTGTTTATGGGAAAAAGGAGTGGGGTTGCCACGAAGAAGAAGGTAAAAGAGTTTGCATCGATCAGATGACTTTGATATGAATCTGTGAAGAGCGGCTATCTTGCCGGTGAATTTTTAAACATCCTTTTTCATTCGAGGAGATGACATTACCATGAGTACTTTGATTTAAGTTGGATCGATTTCTATCCTTCTTTTGCTAACGTGGTGTCCCAGGAATTTACCAGATGCGACGCCGGATTGACATTTTTCTGGGTTGAGTTTCATTTGGTATTTACGAAGGATGTTGAAGATAGTTTGAAGGTTGTTTGGATGACCTTCTCTCTTCAGGCTTTTACAGATCATATTGTCGATATAAACTTCTATGATTTTTCCGAGGTGATCTTTGAACATTTGGGTTACAAGTCGTTGTTAAGTAGCTCCAGCATTCTTTAACCCAAAAGGCATTACTGTGTAATAGTAGAGACCTCTTTCGGTTATGAAGGTTGTTTTTTCCTGATCTTCTTCGGCGAGTGGTACTTGGTTGTATCTCGAGGCGGTGTCCATCATATAGAGAAGTTGTTGTTGTCTTTGGGTGTGAACTTGTTGGGTTCTGTGAAGTCGACACAAACCCTAATTTTACCATTTTTCTTTGGTACAGGGACGATATTAGAAACCTATTTCGGATATTTGGCTTCCCGGATAAATCCTACACAAAGAAGTTTATCAATTTCTTCATTGACTGCATCTCGGAGTCGGGGAGCTAGATTCTATCATTTTTGAATGACAACTTTACTGTCGGGAAGGTGGTTGAGTCGGTGGCAAGCGGTGGAAGGATCAATGCCAGGCATTTCTTGGAAAGTCCAGGCGAAGATGTCGATGCTTTTCTTAACCAGCTGTATCATGGCCTCTTTTTCGTCGGTCGATAATTTGGAGTTGAAGGTTATATTCCCTGGGTCATCGAGTTCAACAGATGTGACCATCTCGGTGTCATGTTGTTCAAATGTCATTGACTCCTCGTGCTGTAGTTGCTATGCTTTGAAAAGTTTAATTGTATGAGAGTTGGTTGTGGTATTTTTGCACATTCGTGCTACTACTTGGCTGCCTTTGATTTCATAGACTCCGTGATCCGTTGGAAAACGTAGTGCTAGATGATAAGTTGATGGCACTACCTTGATAGAATGTAACCAACTTTGACCCAAAATTTCTAAGTATTTGGACTCTGCATCGATGACAATGATATAATTGTAGAGTCTTCCAGCTAATAGGATACGATAAAAGATTCGGATGAGGGAGTAACAGTTGTCAGTTTTGTGACTATGCACATTATGATACTGACATAAGGGTCTATTGGGAAGATCAGGAATTGTCTGTGGTGCGCGATAACACTCATCTCCCTTTATCGTGGACAAGATAGCGGAGAGAGTTGTTGTCATTGGTGGCAAAACTGGGACAGGTCTGTCTGGTTATTTTTTTTCTTTATTTTTTTTAGTACGAAAAAAACAAAACTAAAACTTCAAAATATTACTCTTAAACAAAGTATCACAACCAAGTCTTGGCAGCCTCAAATGGGCCTAACACAAACCATGAAAAGGAATAATTAGAAACTGGACAATATCTAACATAAACTAAATGACACAGAAGATAGTCAATTTGCCTGCAGAGACGCAATAGCCACCGCAGTAATGGCTCACTTGATTTCTTCTTGGGACTCAGCTGATTACTGTGACCACATTTCTTCTTCCTGTAATTAACTGCTCTCGAATAGAGACGAGCATAACACTTCATGCAATTCATTTTGTCCTGATTGTATTTCCATGCCAAAGCCATCAATGAAGGTTCAATAATCCCTCCTCTAAGCCTAAGCACAAGATGAAGAGTAGATTCCTTCTGGATGTTGTAATTAGTTAGGGTTCGTCCATCTTCAAGCTATTTCCTAGAAAAAATCAACCTCTGTTGATCCGGGGGAATCCCTTCCTTGTCTTGAATCTTTGCTTTGATATTGTCGATGGTATCAGAGCTCTCGGCCTCCAAGGTTATCGTCTTCCTTGTTAGGGTTTTCACGAAGATCTGGATTTTGGCCTCTCTTTCTCTGTGTGTTGTAGGTCTGTCTAGTTTACCGTCCCTTCTTCTATTATTGTCAGTATTTCTGTCGCGTTGTTTAGGCACTTCAGGAGTGACTGTTCGCTGAGCTGGAGTCGAAGATACTTCTCGAGAATGGATTACAGATGAGCATTTCATCTTATCTTTCTTTGAACGCTCCAGTTTGATGTAGTTATTAACCACATCAATCATCTCAGCAATTGTACTAGGCTTGTGTAGAGTAAATTCTTTTCGAACTTTTGAGCTAATGTGTAGGGCAAAGGTGAATGCCGAAACTACAATTTTAGGGTATGAATTCCCAATCTTCTGTGTTTCCTGAAGAAAATGCTTATAAAAGTTTGCCAAGGTTTCTTTCGCGCCTTGATCGAAGTAAACCAAGGAATCAATAGTGATTTCTCACTCCCTAGCATGAGTGTAATTGGATTCAAAAAGATGTTACAACTGGTTAAAAATGGTGATGAAGGCTTCTTGGACGGTGTGGAACCATCAAAGTGGTTCTTACTTTAGGCTCATGTTGAATAGCCTACACAACATATGGTCGAGTTTGGAATATAAACCAATCGCAGTTTTGAAATGTCGAACATGTGTAAGCGAGTCAGTCAGGCCTGCATATTGAATGAATTTGGGTATATGGAAATTTTTTAGGATGGGCATATTTTCGAGATATAGAGAGATGGGGTTTGTTTTGATTTTATCAAGCGCAGATCGTCGGCCTGAGATATCAGAGTTAATGGCTTGGATTCTATTATTAAGACCGTCTAAGGTGACGAACTGTGCGGGGGAAGATGTAGGGCTGCGATCTGAGGAACAAAATTACCCTATCCTTATGGTCCCAATCGATCTCTGATGGGCCTTCTTTATGGCGGAGGGGCCTGGTGACATGTGCGCCGACTGCCTTGAGTTGTCGAGGCTGAAGAGGTAAAGTCAAAATGTCGAGAGGCTCTGTTTGGATTTCTAGATCTGGATTGAGAAATTCGTTAATCGTCCTCTCTCGGCTGTTCATCGCGTTGAACCGCTCTTGATCGATGTTCACTTCGAGCGAGTGGAGGTGACGTCTGGCGGGCAGTGTGTCGATCTTGTATCCTCCGTTGTCTCTCTATCTTTTTTTGATGTGTTTGACTTTGCTGATCCAGGGCTTTTTTTCGTTCATCTCTCTCCGTTTGAATGGCTTGAGTGTGGACACGCTGATCTTCCAGTCGCTGGGTATTTTTACGGCCATTTGTTTTTGAAGTTCGAGTACAACACCTTGTAGATCAATAGCTCATGGTATTTCTTGAACTCTTACGGTACTGGAATGGCTTCTCAAGTTTATGTTTGTCATCAGAGGGTGTTCAGATCAGAAACGATAGAAAAAGTATGTTATTTTCTCACAGACGGTACTAATTGTAGTGGCGGATTTTCTGGGAGGAAGATCTTCGCCAATACTTATTCGTAAAGAGGCTGCAATAAACTAGATAGACAAAATTTTATGTGGAAAACTCAGTAAAAGCTGAGAAAAACCACAACCTTGAGGAGGATTTCTATGTAAAATTCAGTATATTGCTAGTTATTACAGAGCTTTTGAATGATAATAGGTTTAAGAAGTTACAATTGGTAACGCGTGAGGATTTGTTGGTCTTGAATAATTTATTATCTGCCTGTATTTATAGTGGATACATGCAGTTTTACAAATAGGAAACAGTCTTCCGGGGGGAGTGGGCGAACTTCGCGGATCTCTAACAGTTCTCTCTTGGCTAGACTTTAACGAATAGTTTTGGTAGGTCGAGGACTTATTGTATCTTCTAGAATGCTGAGCTATCTTCGACTATGATATGTCTTCGACTACACTGTGCTGGCTTATAGGTGTTGTGTTGTCTTCGACTATGATATGTCTTCAACTACACTATGCTGGCTTATAGGTGCTGAGCTGTCTTTGACTATGATATGTCTTCGACTATACTGTGCTGGCTTACTCTTGTCGAATCTGGGGAATATGCTACTACATCTACACCAACAATTTGACCTGTGCGAAGCATACAGTCAGCAGTAGAGCCATTGTACAGCAGTAGAGGTCGGCGCGTTACATAATCTGGTCAAAGGATATCTCATACACACTTTGTAACGTTCATCATTAAGGGACTTTATGGTCGTCAAACGATCATATTAGAGGACCTATAAAGAGGCCTGGAGAGTTACAGATGAAGGACGGGACATTCACCATAGAAGAGTTCTTACTCTATCACTCTATATTCTCAGAACGCTTATTGTAATAAATTAGCAATCTCAATAAGATCATCACTTTCTCGAAATCCTCATGAGAGGTTGTGGTTTTTAACATATTCAAAAAATTTCCACGCTAAATCATCTTGCTGCTTATTGCATATTGTTCTTGAACGTTCTGAATACATTTGGTGTAAAGGGTAAGTTTGAATCCCAAAACTAGGCTATTACATTATCTATTAGAAGTTTGAATTACTTGATGTGTTTAAGACTTTAAAATTAGTAATTGGAAAATATTTCGATCGAAAGATTATGTTGTCCCTTCAGATCGAGGAGGCGAGTATTATGGTAAGATCTATCAAGATGGTCAGCATTCCGGACTAGCATGTTATGTCATATGGATTTACCTGTGAGTTATTGGGAAGAGTACTTATGTTATTCAGTCCACGTTCAAAATCAATTTCCTTCTCATTTTTGTTCAAATTAAACCTTATCATCAATTGACTGGGAGAAATTCTAGTCTTAATCAGTTGTATGTTTGGGGTTGTTTTGCAGATGCAAAACTGTTTAACCTAAATATTAGTAAGTTACATTCGCGTACACTCAGTTGTTTCTTTGTTGTTTTCCGAGAGAGATTGAAAGATTTTAAGTTTGATCGTCCTTCTCAACCCATGAAGATTGTTTAACTGTCATTCCGATCAGTGTTGTTATGTTTCCGCGTTTATTATATATTGACAATGTGACGAGTATTGTTCTAGACCCAGTTATCGTTCCATATCAAACTATAGTTCCAAATCTCGCCGTAACTCCAGTTCTCCCAAAAATTCTTCTTCTACCCATTCATGTTTGGTTTTATATTGTTCCACCTCGAGCCCGCCCTCATGTTCCACTTCGGAGATCCTCTGGAGATACACATTCAACTATTTTTCAGATTACAAAACTTATTCAGTTGAAAATGATTTATTTGATTTTGAGGATCTAGTGACCTTTAGTGCAACTATGGGTAGTAGTTTCGCAAATCAATGGTGTAATTCGCCATGATAGGGGAGATGCATTCTATGTGTCACAACTCTATGTAGAGGTGACACTTTTTCGTGATTGGTCTGAGGATATAGGGGGAAGAGGTTATATAGGGGGAACAAGGAAACAATAAACAAGAAACAAGAAAGGGAAAGAGCTATAACTACGCTTGTGCACAACCATTAGCAACAGATATATTCTGTATACTGCACTTTGCCCTTTTCCTCCCCTTCTTCTAAACTTTAGAGAAATATATTGCTCCTGGCCCTCTTTCTCCCGAAAAATTGAAGAGACCACACGAAATTAAAACCCCATTACTCTATCAGGTATGAATCTCTCTCCCTCTCTCTCTCCCCAATTTCCTATCAGTGTTTGGGGTTATGATTTATCATTTCACCAAATTTTGATCTTCTGGGTTTGTTTTAGTTAGATTGGACGAACATTCGATGTTACAATTGAGGGGTTATCAACATTTCGTTGATAAATTAAATTAAGCTAGTTCTTTTTATCAAAATCTATGAATTCAGTTGTGTTTTGAGTGATTAATTATATGTTGTTTGATTAAATTACCCTTAGAGTTAATGCTAAAATCGCCAAACTAGTTTGTGTTTATATTGTAGCAAATCATTTGGGGAGTATCAGGACCCAGTTTGGGGTTAGATTTCTCTAAGTGTTTAAATAATTGACTAAAACAGAGTAAAGCTTTGAAATTTCAATTCTTCGGTAATAATTATCTAGTGGTATTAGTTTGAAAATTGTTTCTTAACTAAATTCTCATGTTGAGCAATGATTTAGGTATCTGTAAAGCTATTATAGCCATTAGAATTCGGGATCTTTAATTGATAGAATCAGCTTGTTGTTTGCTTTGGGGAGATGTTAATTGATTTTGTTCCAACTGTTGGTGGACTTTTACTAGCAGAAGCACCTGCATTAAAGAAAGCTGCTGTGAATGTTGCTGTTGGTATATCAGGACTAGGAGGCTCATTGGCATTTATTGGAAAGGTATAGACATATACCCCTCGAGAATTACTTTCATTGGAGTTGAAGTTTTCTGATCAGATCATTGCGATCAGTTTACTCTTGATCATTGATAGTATTATGTCTAAGCTTTTACGAGTACTCTGTAATGTCCAACATGTTTCACGGATGAATCTGATCCTTTATGCAGTGTGTTTTGCTGCACCCAAAATTATATGTTACATATTTAATAAAAACCCTTCTTCTTTTTACTGAAATCTTAATGAATTGCAACTCAGGTAGGCGAGGATGAGTTTGGTATATGTCGAAAACTCTGGCATTCGTTTTGTCCTGATGCAAGGACAGCTCTAGCATTTGTAACACTTAGAGTAGACGGAGAGTGCGAATTCTCGTCTTTCTGCAATCCGGGCACCGATATGCTTCTTTGTGAATTAGAACTTGATATGGACCTTATTAAGAAGGTAAATTTAACTTGTTATAATTTCTTACAAATGGAAGACAACTAATTTGGTTACTCCATTTCTTTTGTGATAATTGCATATTCAGGGGAGTATCTTTCACTATGGTTCAATTAGTTTGATTGAGGAACCATGTAGATCAACACATTTAGCTGCTATGAACGTTGCTGGAAAAATCTGGTAGCATCCTCTTATGATCTGGATTTGAGGTTGCCATTATTGCATCAGCAGAGGCTGCTCGGGAAGGCATCATGAGCATATGGGAACATGCCGATATCATTTAGATCAAGACAAAATCTTTTTCGTGACTGGAGGCAATGATTCTTATAATGATAATGTGGTTTTAAAGAAGCTTTTCTATCTTAACCCTTTTGCTTGTAACGTAAGGCCAGGATGGTTGTAGATACTAGAAGGAATTCAAAGGTAAGATTGCTGGTGTTATAGTCAACCGGTGATGCATTTGATAATAAGATCCCGAGCATCCTTGCTTCTAAATTAAATTTGTATAAGGATGAGAAGAGATTAAAGGAATTTTTTTTTTCTTCCGTAAATGCTTATGGCACCATCACAATAACAGAAAGGAGAGCCATTCATGTACTTCCTCATGTTGATTTGCAATACGCTAAGCAATTACGTCGGCTAAATTGCTTCTTACTAATATGTTATTATGTTTATTTTCCAGAATCTTTGAAGTATTCGTTGAGGATATTTCCGAAAGTGGTATCGAGGACTGTGACTAGAAAGCGATTATAAGTAGTAATTTTCCCTTGTAACACTCGGAATAATTTTCTTTCCCGTGTCTTTTGTTCCAACAGGTTAGTTCTTACTCTAGCTTGAGGGTGTGTATTATAGTTTGTTAAATTTGGTGTACATGTGTCAAGTTATGTAAGATGTAGTGTGAGTTTAGAAATATATGAGCTTTTTATAGCATTGCAGTTGGACCCTGAGTTTTCCAAACTAAGCTACCAAGTGGAAATGAAATTAATCTAGCAACTATTCATAGTATTGGTACTCACTGGTCATAGTTGAGCTTGGCAATATGTTAATGTTTTCTCAATCACTATTGGCATATGTTAGTTTCATTCTGCAGTGAAAAATGATTTTATTCGTTACTAAATCCAATTTTGTAGGTTAAATTTATCTTTACTATAAGAACTTGTATCCATCTTTTACAGCAAGGTGTGCCCGGTAAATGGGATAAGTTGTATGTTTTACATGAAATGCAAGAACCGGGTCAGCACCAAACTTATAGATGCACCCCAGTCGTTGAACAATATGGGGTCTATATTTATTTCTATCAGTAGTGGAACTTAAATTTTTAAGAAATGTTTATGATTATTGTGCATTACGCACTTTAAATGCAAACGGATGCATTTTTCTTCTGCTAGATTATCTCACTAATTTTTTTATTTGTTCCACATGTGGTGTTTAATACATATTTAACTTTCGATCAATTTCTGAATGCTCATATGTGTTTCTTATTGGGTTATTTGTTTTGCAGAAGAAAGGATGGGAAGAGCGGATGTCATTGCCAGTTAAGGTATTCACCAATCACAAAACACAAAACACAAATCACAAATCACAAATCACAAATCACAAATCACAAAGATACATTTCATTTCTAGTTATCTTTAAGTTATTTGTCTTCTCATTTATTATCAGTTAAGAGATTAATTTGGTTTCTATACCTCGTGATTTCATTGCTAGTGTTTCAAAATCATTAGAGGTAAATAATGTTTGATTTTGGAGTATAACTTATTGAATGCTTTGTGAATGTTTAATGGACTATAAGCTCAAAATGGATAGAGTGCTCAAATTCTTTGAGAGGGAGATGGTTCAAATCCATCTAGTCCAATAAATAAAATTAAATTTATTTAACGAAATAAATAGGAAATTTGAAGTTTAACGACGAATATAACTGTTGAGAATTGTAAAGGGAGCTAGTCATTTTTCTAGATAACGACACTAATTAATGTCACTTTTTTTAAAGAAGGCATATATAGTTGTCGCTTATATTTAAATTAAACGACTTTTGTCCCCTTGAAACGACAAAAAATAGAACATTTATAAGTATCGTATTTTTATTTATTAAGAACATGTTTATATGTTAGAAATACACGACATTTATAAGTGTCGGTAACAAACACGACACCGTTTTTAGCAACACTTAACGACAAAATATTCGTTGTTAATCCAATATTAACGACATATATTTCTATCGATAAGAACCATTTTTCACGTAGTGTATATATGTTAAACAAAGTGTGAGTGTTTTACCTTCATGGTTTTGAACGTCGACGATATTTTGCTCGCTATCAGTGACATCCGTTTTCTTCAATAGACAAAAGCCTTCTTATCTCAGTTTTTGATATGAAGAATATGGGATTGTTGAAGTCTCTTTGATGATAATTCTTTTATGTAAGAGTAGTTATTCATTTTATTTACTGTCATTGCACTAAGATTATTTATTTCAGTGGGAGTAGTTACCATTTTTTATTCTTGTCGACATGCTGTTATGATTTTGATTATTTAGCTGCTATTACATTTAGATCCATTATTATATGTGCACATCTTCTATGTTAATTAAAGTTATGCAATTACAATAAAGTTTTTGGATACGTCACTACGTAAAAAATGCTTATTTGCGATGAAAATATATGTCGTTATTACTGGATTAACCACGGATATTCCGTCGTTAACAACTGTCATTAAAAACGGTGTCATTTTTGTTAAAGACAGTAATAAATGTTGTGTTTTTCCAACATATAAATATGTCGTTCTTTATAAGAAATATGATGCTTATAAATGTCGCGCTTTCTGTCGTTTGTAGGAGACAAAAGTCATTTAATTTAAACATAAACGACAATTATATATGATGTACATTTAGAAAGAAAAAAAAAAGAGACAATAATAAGTGTCATTATCTTCAAAATGACTATTCACTATAAAATTCTCAACGGATACATTTGTCGTTAAACTTCAAAATTCCTATTTGTTTTGCTAAACAAAAATTAGCAAAAAAAATTATTGCCCTAGACTAGATGGATTTGAACCATCTCTCTCTTAAAGATTTTGAGCGCTATATCCGTTTTGAATTTATAGTCCATTAAACATTAACAAAGCATTCAACAAATTTTTATTATTATTTTAAAAGTATACATTCAACAAATTATGCTCGAAAATTAAACATTATTTATCTC
The DNA here is from genome assembly GCA_014058105.1 of Kingdonia uniflora. Taxonomy (NCBI): domain Eukaryota; kingdom Viridiplantae; phylum Streptophyta; class Magnoliopsida; order Ranunculales; family Circaeasteraceae; genus Kingdonia; species Kingdonia uniflora. The sequence goes on along the minus strand of JACGCM010000926.1, from coordinate 2,525,171 downwards.
TAATGATTGAAATCACTAGTAATGAAACCATGAGGTACTAATAGAAAACACCAATTTGGTGTCTACATGTTGAAGCGAAGCAGTGAACTACTTATGGCTCAAACCGTATTGAAAGATCTGCATAAGGGCAAAAACTATAGAAAGTGGGACTCAAATCAGTATGGCAAAAATGTTGGATTCATAACAGTCAAACACAAAGAGGACAAGTTGTCATTCACAGGAAGCCTGACATCTATAAACTTAAATCACCAATTCCAATGGTCTACTAACATAAAACGCTTCCCCAATAACCCGTAGGAAACAAAAAACAAATACTTGAGTAGAACATTGAAATATCTTAAAGGGATAGCTAAATAAAGCACCCCCCCCCCGTTCAGACCACCCATATTGCAAGAGGATCTCTTCACGTGTCCTAACCTAGTAATATCCCATCTACTAACTGTATCTCCTTTTTTCCTTCTCTTTTACTGATCAAATATTTTAATGTTCTCTCCACTTTCTCATTAATTTTTTGTATTGATATATTAGCCCTTCCACTGTTTCGCACAAGAGATAAAATGTGAGAAAATGAATAAGAGAATATCTCCAAGAAATCAATCCCATTGGAGAGAAATTGTTCCCGCCTTTATTATCTTGCCTTAAAATGTTTCCCTCATTTATTCTTTTTTTTCCCCTTAAGTTTCAAGTTTCTCTCCCCTAATTTTAATATCATCAATTTGCAATTCTCTCAATCACCATGGAAATACAACCAGAAGATAAAGATTCATCACATTCAAGTACAAGTATGAGCCAAGATATGGGCGTTCAAGGAGGTGATGTAAGCGATGATACAAATTTTGTTGGAGAATCAATTGATCAATCTAGTACACCAAAAGTAGGGATGAAGTTCATTTCTCATGATAAAGCTTATGAGTTTTACAATGATTATGCAAGAAAGATGGGATTTAGTGTTTGAAAAAGCCATGTAAAAAGAACTGCAAATGGTGAGCCCAGAAAGAGAATATTGGTTTGTTCCAAAGAAGGTTTTAGGGCGGAGAAAGAGAATGAAGCGCCCAATCATCCAAAGGCTACTACAAGAATAGGTTGTAAAGCATTGTTACATATTATATTACAAGAGGGGAAGTGGCAGATTATGAGATTTGCAGATGAACATAACCACAAACTTGCAAATGCGTCAGAAATACAATTTTTGAGGTCACAAAGGAATATATTACCTCAACATACAGACTTTATTGATTTTATGCATTATGGAGGGTGTGGCCCAACGCAAGCCTTCTTAATTTTGAGTGCCAAACACTAAGATGAGGAATACTTACCATTTATATTAAAAGATTGTGATAACTATTATCAAAAGAAGAGACTGGGAAAATTAGAAAGAAGGTGATGCTCGGTTTGCCTTACATTACTTTAGACGCATGTAAAACGAAAATCTTTCTTTTTTTATGCGATACAGTTAGACGAGAATAACTAAATGTGTAATTTATTTTGGACAGTTGCTCAGTTCATAATAGAGTACATTTTTTGGCGATGCTATTTGCTTTGATACAACTTTTAAAATCAACATTTATGGTTTTTCGTATGCACCGATTGTTGGAGTTAATAACCAAGGGATGTTCATGTTATTTGGTTATGCCTTAATTGTTGACGAGTCAATGTTCCAGGAGGATCTAGACATTAAACCTCTTAAAAGAGGTCAAGTCGTTCGAACGAGCATTGGAGCCATTTGAAAGAGATAGAAGAAAAGTCAAGCCAAAGTTTTGTTGCTGAGTCTAGGCATAATTACTAAGGTCGTTCAAACGAGCCGTAGAGCCGTCTAAATGAGTCGAAGACCAGAAGAAGGATTCTAGCTGTCTCATTTTCTAGGCTTATTTGGGCAAGTCGGTTGAACGAGATTTGGAGTCGTTCGAACGACTTTGGGTTCCCAGAAGACCAAAGGTTCTGGTTCAGTTTTCAGGTTTAATTAGAGAAGTCGCGTGTTCGAACGACTATCGCGACTATTTCTAGTTTTAGTGCGTTTAAGGGCAATTTAGTCTTGTATTGTAACTAGAAAACTTGTAACCTTCATAAACGGGCAAGGCTAGGCAATATGAAAAAATTCAAGTTTGTAATCTAGAACTTAGGGTTTGAGGAGTAATTCATTGTAATCAATCCAATTGAGCAATAAAAGTTTATATTGAGAAATTATCCCGCCAAATCGTTCGTTATCTATTAATTCTTTGTTTAAGGATAGTCTCTAATTCGATTGTGGATTAGTCGACTATATATTTTACATGGGTATTTGAATCATTTTTAAGTACGATGTCTAGAAAATACCCTCAAACTATCCTTACTGACCAAGCTCAGGCAATTTTCAATGCTATTAAAGAACTATTGTTCAATAATTTAGATGAACGCATAATATTATTGTATGTTGATTTGGGTGAGCTTTTGAACCTTGAGAAACAATATGGTATCCCTTAGAAAATGAAGTTTTTTTTTCTATTTATTTTGTTTAGTTTTTTTTACGGATTTAATACCTTTTACTATTTATTTTGTTTGTTGTTTTAATACTATTTTTGCTTACTATCTGCATTTACTGCTTTTGCTTACTATCTACATTGGGTGACTCTGTGAGAGGAGATGAACTTAGAGTAGCCTTTAAAGGTCAAAATTTATGCAATGAAGTTGAGGAAGAAGCTCTTGGTGTTGGGTTGTTGTTTTTTTTTTTTACCATTTAGTACCAACATTGTGATGTTCTCTTTATGATAGGTTATGTATTGAAGCGCAAAGTCTGTGAAGCTGATAACAAGCTTCATGGTGGGATAACCATTTCATGGTTTGAGTGGAGAAGGTAGGGCACTTTTAGACCATTGAGCTCTTGGCCCAGTGATGGTAGTACCTCTCCACCTAGTGAGAGGTCGTGGGTTTGAAACCTCATGGGGTTGGAAACTCAGGGTTGCGGATCCCTATAAAAAACCAGCTTAAAAATAATAATAAATAAAAAAAGGTTGGGCACTTTTAGATATGAAGGTTTCTTTGGGAAGGGATGTATAAATCAGCTCACATTGTATTATCAAAAGACAGATTTGGTTGGGCTGGATCTTGTGAGAAGTGGGTTTAGTGGGACTTATAATCTTGGTGCTGATGGTAGAGGTTTAATGGAGATATTATGTTTATTCTCGAGTAGAGATTTGGTTTCACACGCTTTATCTCTTTGGTGAAAGACTGGAAGGGCTAATATGTCAATAAAAAAGATATAAGAAAGTGAAGAGGTTTTAGGAGCATTAAAATATTTGATTAGGAGATGAGAAAGTGTGAAGATTGCCTCTAAACTTCATACTTTTGACACCTTTTTTAAAACCTCACTAATTCTTCTAACAAATTGATGGCAGCTAAACACACCAAAACTGGGAAATTCACTTCTCTTCTTACCACTTCAAAGGGTTGACCGAAAAACAAACAGGCCCTTAAGTGCAGTTTAATTTGTTGATATATGTCGATCTAGTGTTAATGTGAAATAACTAATTATGTAAAAATTAAAACCAAAAAAATATGTTTGTTGTTCCACTTAAAGTCTCACCACAATTTCAAAAAGTCATCTTTAAGATGTTGCATATAAGTGAGGACAACCTCCTAACTTATTCTAAGCTTTTATGGATGACTTCTTTGGTTTTTGGAGGGAGGTAGTTTTGTTTTATCATCTCCCCTAGTGAGTAGAAATATTTGTGATTTGGATTTGGATTTGATTTTGGTTGTTTTATCTGCAAAAGATGAAATTGAGGATCGATAAAGTGTTACGGGAAAGATAGGGAGCTAGTTATGTTGTTGTTAAGGTTTTTATTAGAAAGCATTGCAAACCATAACTGTCATTGGTTGATTAGTTGTTTACCCTTAAGAAAATGGTAAGATCTTTTAGGCATAGTCATCATAAGTCACATATTGAATCTTTAGCTCAAATGGTAGAATACTTGAGAATAGGAGTGGATTCAAACCCATCAAGATTCTTCATCTCATAAAAGAATACACTATTTAAAAGAAAAAACAATATATAGATTGGCTTGTTATCAGTTTATGTCTCTGTATTAGCCTTATTTCAATGTCGGACTTGAGCGTGGCCCCCACATGTCTATTGTCTAACAGACATGTGATGGAATGATGAGAGATACAAGAGATCGGAAACATGGGTAAAGCAAATAATTTGTGTGTTTTCACATATAAAGTTTTAATCTAAGTAGTTTAAAAATTGAAAGTCCTTATCATGTCTTATCCATGAATTAAATTTGGGGTGAATTCTAATAGCTTTTTTGATATTAAAGTTCTACCCTAAATAGCCTAACTACAAAGAAAGAGCAAAAGACGTAAATACTCTCAAGTCAATACTAATAACTATAAAAAATTCTTCTTAGAGCATCTCCTGTAGTTGAACAATTGGGTTTGGGTTTGGGTTTGATAGTTTTGTTAGATCAAACTTTGAAGTCACACTTTTAAGCTCCCAGCAGTTGAAAAAATGGGTGAGTTGCGGGCGTGGACTGTCGTAACTCAACCGGGTGTGGGGAGCTCACACTAAAAAAAATTGAGTTTGGTGGAGTTTAAAACACCGGGCGTCTGCGCGGACTACATATTATATATTAGTATGAGAGGAGACAAATAATTGTAGGCGGACTAAACAATACCGCGCGGACTAAACAATTATTTTTATTCAAAAAGGCCCACCACCACCTGCTAGGAGAGTAGAATGTGGGTTGGGTTTTTTGGGCCTGACAAAGTAGGCTACATGCACCGACGCACACTTAATTGATAGAGATGCTCTTATGATATAATTAGATTATCCATGGGTTATCTCGTAATTTTCAAAAGTTTTTTGGTGTTTCCATGCAGGAACGTCTGTATCTGAATTGGTTTCCACCATACTTTGTAAAGGAACTTTTTGAAAATGAAGTGGAGATACAAACAGAAGCAGATTGAGAAGAAGATTGGTAAGGTTCCAAAAATCATACCTAAATTTAAAGTGTTTTCATTCCCTTCAAATATTCTATTAGGATTCTATTGTTTTGGTTTCTTTAGGTGCAGAAAGAAACCATTTCAGATGCTCTCTCGTCTTCATTTACCTAATTTTAGGCCTATTGTGTGTGGCGTACCCCTGGCATCTTCAGTCGGCTCTCAGGAATTTTAGTAAAACTGACAGTAGCATAAGCACTCACAAAATTCTCATCTATCCAAGTTTCAAACCCCTCCTATTTTTCCACAATGCATTAACTCCTAAACTAATGAAAGCTTTGACTAAACATGAATAGGATTACTTGAACAAACATTAAATCAAAGCACAGGAGAAAAAAATGGGTGCTTCTGAGAGTACAGAGAGCTCTGGGCATCACGAAAGATCTGGCAGTGAGGAGAAAAAGGATACCTACATATAAGTAACAATCTTGAGCTATCATCTTAGCTCATTAAGCATTCCATAGCCATAAATCCTAATTTCATCGCAACTCAGTTACAGCACTTGTTTGAACGTCAAATCCTCAGCATGCAAAATCAAATATGGCCTACCGACTAATTATAAATGTTCTACACAGTCATAATATCCCCAAGAAAAAGAAAAGAGAGAAGGAAATGCAGAGATTTAAAGCATTCTCTTCATAATAACCCGAAAATTATATACCGATTCATGATAAACCGAAACTTAATAACAAACCCCTTCAAAACCTAGTTACCAACAAAAGGTCCTCCACACCACAATCATAAAAAACCTAAAAACAAAACAAAGCCATAATTAGGACAGTTTTGAAGTAGTTCTAGACACACCAAATTAAACTACTTAATAATGAACCAAGCTACAATAGCTCCTCCAACATGCATGATTGGAATTGCGAAGCAAAACCAGTCCAACTACCTGTTGCTGCTGATGCCGCTGCTGCAGCTCCCTTGCTTGCTCTCAGTTGTGCAAAATAAGCTTTGGGGTTTTTCTCAAAGAGTGCTCTAGGGATCATATAATCACCTCCCGGGGCCTTCATCATTTGAACTGAAACATTGCACCCAAATCCCCAGTTGAGAATGGATCCAACCCCCCCAGCTGAGAAGGGAGTTTCCAGCAAGAGAGACAAGAAAGCTTAGAGCCATTTCAGTCAAAAGGTAAACCTAATAAGAGACAGTTGATAGTGAAGATGATAATTAAGCTTTCCTTAACAATTTGTTCTCTATGTATTTATACACAATACCTCAGTGTTTCTTGGACTTGATTTGAAGTGATTAATTAATTAGCCTTTATTGGAACTATGTTTGCATGCATGGGAACTCCAAACTCCAACTCCCCACTATTTTTAGCCTCCACCTAACTTTCGTTCCCAACACATTCATGCATGCATGCTTAGCTTAATGTATTTAGTTTTAATTTACAATTAACATGCAGTAATAACAATATTGACTAGGTATTAATGAACAATATTAGTTTAATGACCATGAGCTAACCTCAGGACATTGTGAAGGTTCTGTGGCAGTGAGGAGGAAGAGGAACTGATGAAGTCGATCTTATACTCTCATTACAAGATAAAATAGAATGTGGGCAACATAGTAATCGGGAAATTGTGGAAGCTCCTGGAAGAGATTACGGTACGGTACTATGTGAGGAATGATTTTGAGCACAATCCCCCAGACTATTTCCGTGACTTCCGTGTTTACTATATTTCTTGCCTCATGTTGGTCATGATATTTATGCTGGTTATATGTTGGCTGTTTTATTAATATGTATGTTACTCAAATGAAATAGTAATCTATCTCTCAATTTGGCTTCTTCTATTTCTGTCTACTACAACAGTAGGACTTGATTAAATTTGAAAAAATAGCGTAAGCTAAAACAGATTGTGTTCATACTAGAAACATTAAAATTCTACTGTGTGGTACTAGGCCAGTTGCGCGCTTTGCTAAATTGTCATATCTCTTCCAGGGTTTAGTAATTGAATTCCCCTTGCCCGAACTCTTTTTTTTTTTCAAAATGCCTTCGAATAATCCTGATTGCTATGTTCTTGTATCGAACAGTTATTTTTCAAATACGAAAAATAAAAAAAACAAAATACTAGATTTAGAGCACACTGTAATTATAAACCCAAAACTAAGAACTGATTCATATTAGATAAGAGTTTACAAACAAAATGTCTCTCACAATCATAGAAATCAAAAAAATCTAGCTAAGAAACAAAACAAAGATATGGTTTTCTAGTAATGAGAAGACAGAAGTTAGATTACTAAAGGAACCGAGCTACAATAACTTGGAGTTCTCCAACATACATGACTGCCTGCCAAATCAAGCCAGTCCAACTAGCTGGTGCTACCTTATTAGCTCTAAGTTTTGCAAAATACGCTTTGGGGTCTCCCTCAAAGACTGATCTAGGCATCACGAAATCTTTTCCCGGGGCCTTCATCATCTTAATTGGAAAAAATGTCCCAAATCCCCAGTTGAGAATGGACCCAACTGCCATGTTTAAAATGTAGATTGCAGCAAGATAGACAAGAAACTTCATAACAACTATTACTGGCAATTCTGTCAAAGTTATAAGCCTATATAGGAGAAGGTTGATGATGATAGAACTTCTTAGTAGAAGTTGCTTCAATACACGAGAACTTAAGTGTTCCTTGGACTTAATTTGGAATAGTGATTAATTTGCCTATATTAATTGGAAACTCCAAAAACCTCTGACTCTCTGTTATATCAAAGTTTCATCCTCCATTTTCATTTACAAGAAACTAACTGATACCGCATGCATGCAATATTGACCAAATATGCATGGAGATTAGCTGAATGATCCTTGAAAACTTCACAATCACTTATGGGATCTCATTGATTCATGAACATCCCTTAATGTGTTTATTAAATTCTAGAGACGAGGTTGTTTAACATTTAGATATTATACAAAAATTAAGTAAAAGGGCATAACATAGAGGGGATGTATCACTTAACCACACTGTGTTTACAACTCTACTATTTAAGCAAACCCCAGTTTAACTTCAGTTTCAGCAACACAACCCTAGCCAAACTGAGAACAGCAAGAATGAGTAGCCGTGAAATTACCAAGAGGAATGAGAGAAGTAATGTCTTCGCAAAACAAACTGACGAGGAGGCGATTCAGGAAGAAATCAATGTGACAGGCATAGCAATAGGTGTTGCAGCTGCAGCGGGTGCTGCTCTTTTGGGTTATGGTATTTATCGTCTCCTATCGGGTTTGGGAGGAGAGCAAACGAGAAGAACTATGAAAGCTCCTGGAAGGGATTATCGCATTTGCAGGGATGATTTTGATCGTGATCCAAGTGATTACTTTCGTGACTTGCGCAAGGGCTAAACTTAGTTATAAGTTTATTAATAAGAACATTTGACGTTAGTTTTGGACTTTTGATGGGGTTTGTTCAAATGAGTTAGATGGAAATTTGTATTTCTTTTTGGAGATTTAATCACGCTTGATCCTTCGAAAGTTTGAATGAGATGGAAATTAATTTTGTTTTAGACATTATGTATTTGACAATCTCGCACCAGGCATTTATCAATATTGTTAAAGCAAACTGATGATCTAATACCATTCTACTAGTCAGTCGAAGTACAAAACCACCTTAAAATCGCATCTTTAGTCCACAGGCAAACCACTATCGTTGTTCTGAAGGAATCAAACAAAGGAGAAGGTGATAAAAGAAAAAGCTACAAGTGATATATTGTAATGGTAAAGCATCGGCTGAGTGCTGAACTATAAATATGAAAGTACAAAAAGTATAATATTATAAAAGGAGATATTCAAAGCTTAATGCACTTGCAATGCACATCATAAAGGATGATTGGTTTGATAACTTTTGTGTGTGAAAGCTTTTAAATTCCCAACAAAAAAAATAAGAGAGATATTTAAGAACATCCTAGAGTTTTTTAGAGGAAATTTTGGGATATAGATCTGAAATGGGAAAAACAAATTAAAAAAATTTGTGAAGAGTTTGAAGATATTTTATCGAGGATTGTAGATTAAAAATATAGGTTTAACTATGGCTGCGACCCACTGCAGACCATTTTCTGCTGCAAGCTGCTGCAAACAATTCTTTGAGAAAATTGTAATCCCCTGCAAGGTTGTGCAATGCATCGCCGTGCGTTAGATCAACCAATCAGTTGGTAAAGCCAAATTGCTGCAAGGGCGTGCATTTGCACCACAATGCAGCCAACCAAGCACAGCCGAAGCAAACAAAATCAAAGGATTAGCTATAATCTATATTAAGAAAGAAAAAAGCTCAACTTAATGGTTGAGCTTTAACCGTCAATCACGCGATATGGAACTCGATGAACTTTTCTACAATCTAGATTATATTAGGCAGAACTCACATTAGATCTTGTCTATTGAATAAAGCAGTACAAAGAATTAATATGGCCCCTACATTTACGATAAAAAAACGTTTCTCGAGGATGTATAGTAAACTTACTTAAACTCATCTCCCTCGCCTCCCTCTTCTTCCGCCCTCTCTATCTTCTTAAAACAAAAAATTCTCAGAGTTAGGTTTACTTGAAGAACTCATTAAGCTTCACTATCGAATCGAATTAGAATTTTAACAAGTTGTGTGAAACCCTTAAATACTTAGAGTTAGGTTTACTTGAAGAACTCATTAATCTCCACTATCAAATCAAATTAGGGCTTTAACAAGTTGTGTGAAGCCTTTATGATTTCTAGGTAAGAACTGAACTGGTATATTGGCAGTTCTTACAAAATATATTATTGGGTTTTAATTATTGTATGGGTTTTAAATTTTAGTTGATATTGGTGTGTTCTCAGGAATGTTCAAAACCTATATTGGCTTCAGATCTCAAGTAAGATTCATATTGTTGTTGTTTTTGAATTTTATACAACCCTTTTTTTCTTACTTGCTTTCCCAAGTTAATTATCTCCTTATCCCTCCTTGTTTATCTGGTAAGTCAAGTAGGTTGGATATGATATCCAAGTCTAATACTATGATAAGTACTGCCTTGCAACAATGAAAAATTCATTCTTATGGCAAATACAGCTTGGGATTCTACTACAAGGACCTTAGGTCTGGGATACATTCTTATAGACTCTAACTGTAATATGATAAATGCAGGCCACAATAGAAGCACAAACGACTTTATTGAAAGAGAAGAAGCAAGAGTAGTCCACAGAGGAATCAATCTAGGCAAAGACAGAAAATGGAAGAAAAAAAATAGTGTGCTCGGATGATCCAAGAGGATCTGAAGATCGAACCCCTTCAAAAGACGTCAACTCTTTCGAACGAACCTTGGAGATATTTGAACGAGTTATGAAAGGAACGACCTGAAAGTTTCCAGAAGACCAACTTGACCTGAGTCTAGTCGACCAATACGAGTAGAGTATATTGAAGCTGAGTCTATAGGACCTGAAGTTCCCAGAAGAGTTTATTCTAGCTGAGTCTATTCGACTTGGAATTTCCAAAAGATCAACTCGAGCCGAGTTTATTCAGCCAATTTAAGCTGAGTTTGTTCTGGCAAAATAGGCAAAGTCATTTGAACGACACTTGGAGTCATTCGAACAAAACTAGAATTCTCAGAAGACCAGTTCAAGATGAGGCAATTTACAGGAAAAAAATAGGCAAGTCGTTCGAATGACATTGGAGTCGTTTGAACGACTCGGAGTTCCAGAAGACCAATTCACGCTGATGCTTTTCTTAGGCTTAATTTAGCCATGTCGTTCAAACGACCCATAAGATCGTTTGAATGACTATCGTATTCCTTAAATATTTTAGGTGTTTCAATGGCATAATGGTCCTATCTTGAAACTAGAAACTTGTAACCCTCATAAATGAGTAAGGCTAGGTAAGATGAACTTATCTTAGATCAATCCAAGTTTTTGTAAGAAAGACTTAAGGTTTTGACAATAATTTAATTAGAATCAAATCATTGAGCAATTAAAGCTCTAAAAGGGAAATTTTCCCACCAATTGTGTTTGTCTTCATTTTATTTCTTCGTTTAGGTTAATCTCAATTCGATTGTGGATTAAGTGACATAAGTTTTCCAATTATAATTCTTGGGGGGATTGTGGTTTATGGTCTCTACACGTGACCGACTCAAACAAACGAAGGAGAACCTAGTGAGTCCATTGGAAATTCACCAAAAACTTAGATCAAAGAAGAAGACAACTTTGGAGATGGGCGATTCTTAAGATCGACTTACGAAGTTAAAAACTAAAGTTTCTAACCTAACTACTACTCTAGGGGAGTTGGTAGAGAAATTACCTCCCATGAACCTTGCGACAGTTTCTGCTTCAAAGAAATGGTGAGAGTGCACAAAGAAGAAAGCAGTTGTAGAGGAAGAGAGAGACGATGTTAACGATAAGGTATATAGTGATTCTAGTGATGCTGAATATATCGAGGAGCGATCAGTTATTGGCAAGTCAATGAATCCTATGTACAATCTTCGTATCGATTTTAAAATCAAAATTTTGGTATTCGACGGTTTAATCGATGCCGAGAAGTTGGATAATCGGCTAGATAGGTTAGAGACCTATTTTTCTATTTATGAACACTCCAATGCTCAGAAAATTTGCTTTTCAACATTGAAATTAGTAAGTCATGCACTCACGTAGTGGAAGTCCTATCAGAAACGTTACGAAGTAGAAAACTTGGGTTGACAGGAGTTCAAGGTGTTGGTGAGGAAACAATTGTATCCGATTGGGTATGAGTAAGAAAGATGGTTTAAATTGTACAATTTATGCCAAAAGTATGGGAAATCCGTACAAGGGTTCACTACGGAGTTTCATAACCAAGCATTGGTTTTGAATATTGATGTAGACGAGTATGAGGTGTTCATGAAGTATACAGGGAGTTTCTTAGAGTTCATTAGAAGGGTGTTGAAGCTCTTTACTATGGCGAATATCGAGAATGCTACTATAAAAGTAATTGCTATTGAAGGCAAGTACTTGAAGAGTAACAAGAAAGACGACAAGAGTAACTCAGGGTACAAGTCTAATTGAAAGAATAAGCACAAAAGGGAGTCAAAAGGAGAAGGGTCTTTATCCAATAGGAATTACAGCAGTAATTGTAAGGCAAATAGGCACATTTTAGATAAAATTGAAAAATTCACCCGGAGCTAGGCCAAAGGAGGAGAGGAACAAGAGTGAGAAATGTGTACTAGTCTCAAAGATTATTAATCTTTCAAATTTAGAGAAGCCAAATCCTAAACTTCTCCTTATGTTTCAGCAACCTATGGCTACCGAGGAGACGAATCGGGAAGAACTTTTTCATGTTAGCATTCAAGTAACCCAGAGCTCAGTAGATGCCATCACTAATTTGGGTAGTCAGAAGAATTTGATCTCTGAGGCGGGGGTGAAGAAGATGGGTTTGGCTACTAAGGCTCATCCTAAGCCGTATGGTTTGGATTGGATTAAGAAAGACGCAGAGCTGAAGGTCACAAAGCAATGTACGTTCAAGTTTGCGGTTACTAAATAGTTTATTGATGAAGTGGCGTGTGAGGTGGTTCTTTTATATGTGTGTCAAGTCATCTTCGGTAACCCTTATCTTTGGGACCGAGATACGATTCTTTACCATAGAGCTCGCAAGTACTGTCTTGTAAAGGAGGGGAAGGAGTTTCATATAAATGTTTGTAAGGAACATGTCACCCCTAATAATTTAATAACGGCAACTCAGGCGAAGAGGTTAGTTAATGCAAGCGAAAAGTTTACTTTATTGTTGGTACGACTGGTTCAAGAGGGTTCGTCGGCTAAGGTGTTGTCTACTTTGGCAATTTCTCCTAAGTAACAAACCAAAATGGGAAAGTTACAAGATAAATATACAGACTTGTTTCTGGGCATAGAAGGGATGCTACGCAAGAGGGATGTGGAGCATGATATCACCTTAGTGAATGGTGAGCCACTACCTAATATTGGGTTGTATCGGACTTCTGTAATAGAGTTTGATAAGATCAAGAAATAGGTACAAAAACTCTAAGAGCAAGGGGTTATTAATCCGAGTTGCTCACCTTGTAGTTCACTGGTGTTATTGGTGCCAAAGAAGGATGGGTCTTGGAGAATGTGTATGAATTATCAGACGCTGAACAAGATTATTGTGAAGAATTGCTATCCGTTTCTACGGATTGATGAACTTTTAGATAAGTTGCAGAAGGCTCAGTTTTTTAATAAACTGGATCTTAAGTTAGGTTATCATCAAGTTTGAATCCGTGAAAAAAATACTTGGAAGACGACTTTCAAAACCAAACAAGGACTCTTTGAGTGGTTGGTGATGCCTTTTGGGTTATGCAATTCTCCAGTAGCATTTATACGGTTGATGAATGAGGTACTTTGTACTTTTATTGACGATTTCGTGATTGTGTATTTAGATGACATCTTAATATATAGTCAAACATGGGAGGAGCACCTCATGCATATTGGCATAGTGTTGGAAGCATTGTGATCATAATAAAATTTTCAAAATAGGAAGAAGTGCGAGTTTGGGAAGAAGGAGCTAGTATACTTGGGATCTATTATTGGTGGCGATGAGCTTAAGATAGATCCAAAGAAGGTCTCAGTTATTAGTGATTGGCCTAAACCCCGTACAGTGACGGAAGTGAGATGTTTTATGGGTTATTGTCAGTATTTACGAAAATTTATTTAACATTTTTTACAGAGTCATACCATTGCATTCCTTGACAAAGATTGGTATAAAGTTTATGTGAGAAGATCACCATGAGAAGACTTTTCAGTTGCTGAAGCGTAAGATTATGGATTCGCCAGTATTAATGTTGCCCAATTTACAACGGCCTTTTGAGGTCGAAACAGGTGCGTCAGGCTATACATTAAGGGCAATTCTATTACAGGATGGGAAGCCGGTTGCCTACCATTATGAGATGCTTATAGGAGCAGTATGTAACTATCTTAACTAGGATAAGGAGTTTTACGCATTATATCAATCAATAAAGCATTGACAGAGTTACTTATTGGGGAAGGAGGTTGTGGTACATTTCGATCACAAACTATTATAATTCTTATCTATGCAGTCCAAGCTATAGCAAGCCCGCCATATGAAGTGGATATCGTACCTATAACAATTCACCTTAATAATCAAGTATATGAAAGGAGTAGACAACAAAATGGCTGATATGTTATCTCGACCCCCACTACCAACTATTTCTGCTTTGTTGGTAGTTATACGGATAGAGCCGATTATTCCTTCTGATTATGTTGCAGGGTATGACTATGATAAGGAGCTCAGTGTGATTCACCAAAAGTTGCTGTAAGGCAAGGCATGCGAGTATGTATTGAAGGATGACTTGATTTACAGGTGCAGTCAATTATGTATTCCACAAGGTAGAGATCGTTTGTATTAGATTAAAGAGGCGGATTGTTCCCGGGTGGCTAGTCATTTCAAGGTTGAGAAGACTCTGTTGAATTTACGATGGTATGTCTATTGGCTAAAGATGCAGGTAAATTTTTCTCGTGTGGTTCATGGTTCGTGGTTGCGTGTTATACAACACATCGAAGCCTTCAAATCGTAAGTTAGGACTGTACTTACCATTACCAGTTCCCAGCTAACCTTGGAAGAGTATTTTGATAGATTTTATGGGTAGCTTTCCCATGACCAAGTATAAGAATGACTATTTTTTTGTGGTGGTAGATCGATTCAGAAAGATGATTGTTCTTATTCCATGATAGAAGATGGTCACCAGGGAAGGAGTAGCGCGATTGTTTTTCAGAGACGTCTAGAGGTATTTCAGACTCCCTTCTTCTATTATTTTTGATAGGGATAGCCACTTTTTAGGAAATTTATGGAGATTGTTATGGGGGATGATGAACACTAAGTCGAAGAGAAGTACCGCCTTTCATTCGTAGACTAACCGGCAAATAGAAATAGTTAATCGTACTTTGAGTCATTTGTTACGGGGATTCTATTCTAAGCATTCTAAGACTTGGGATGGGAGCTTTTTGTATCTTCAGTTTGCGTTTAACCGGGTAATTATTGGTTCCACTTTGAAGTCGAGGAACGACTAAAGGGAGAAGGTAAGAAACTCAGGCCTATCAGTTATGATCCATTCAATATACTCAAGAAGAATGGTGACAACACATTATAATTGGATTTTCCACCTTTCATGAAGATGTATTCGTTATGAACACCGAGCATTTGACGGTGTCTGAGCCATCTTTTTTGGATGAAGACTCTATAATCGACACTCGCCTACCGTCAGTTGATGACTTATAGATGGAAAGAGAAGATCCATTGCAGGAGGATAGTATTCTAGAGAAGAAAGTTCATGCTGCATGGTAGGGTAGAATCGGGTCGTTCTGAGTTGGGAAAAAATGTCAACTACCTAGCAAGTCAAAGTGGTGTAATAGGGAAATGGGCACCGCCGCATTTCCTCATCTCCAGCTCTAGCTTGAACAGGAGCTCATGGCTTCTATAGAGGGAGCCATGATCCAGGAGGATCTGAAGATCAGACCCCTTCAAATGATGTCAACTTGTTCGAACGAACCTTGGAGTCATTCGAACGAGTTATGAGAGGAATGGCTTGGAAGTTCCCAGAAGACCAACTTGAGCTGAGTCTAGTGGACCAATGCGAGCTGAGTATATTCGAGCTTACTCTATACGACCTAGAGTTCCCAAAAGAGTCTATTCGACCCGGAGTTCCCAGAAGATCGACTCGAGTTGAGTTTATTTGACTAATTTGAGCTGAGTTTGTTCAGGAAAAAAAAGTGCAAAGTCGTTCAAGCGACACTTGGAGGTGTTAGAATGAAACTGAAGTTCCCAAAAGACCAATTCAAGTTAAGGCAATTTGTAGGAAAAAATAGGCAAGTTGTTTGAACAACATTGGAGTCGTTCAAACGACCTGGAGTTTCTGAAGACTAATTCACGCTGAGGCTTTTCTTAGGCTTAATTTGGCCAGTCATTCGAAAGACCCATTGGTTCGTTCGAACGACTATCGTATTCCTTTAATATTTAAGGCGTTTCAAGGGCATAATGGTCCTATCTTGTAACTATAAATTTGAAACCGTTATAAAGGGGCAAGGCTAGGAAAAATGATGTTATCTTAGATCAATCCAAGTTTTAGTAAGAGAGACTTAGGGTTTTGAGAATAATTCAATTGAAATCAAATCATTGAGCAATTGAAGTTCCAAAAGGGAAATTCTCCCACCAATTGTGTTTGTCTTCATTTCATTTCTTCATTTAGGTTAATCTCAATTCAATTGTGGAATATCAGATAACAATTAAGTGATTTTGAACCTACAAAACAAAGATAGATTTATGGATTTACAGGTTGACTCAGTGTGTGAAAACATCCTTCTTTTTTGTTCTGAGTTTCAATCTATGTTTTTTTTGTAATATTAATCGGGAGTTAAATTATGTTTCCCTTTAAAATTTTGGGTAGGGAAGAAAATATTTACAGCTAACCAAAGAACACGTGTCAACCAGTGATTGGGGAAATAGTAAAAACAACAAATTATGCAAAATATTTATAGGAGCAAATTTTGATGGGGTTTCAATAAAAAGATGCCATGTCATCATCCTTTTTAACCCAACTTTAAGGACTCTAAACTATATTTGACGGAAGCTAACTTGCAAAAACTCAGCGATGAAACTAAATATTAATAAAAAAAATTCTCCTTCATGATTTTCTCCATAAACCATAATAGTAGCTTAATATTTCCACCAAAAAATCCTGACTTAATTTCAACTTATTCATACAAAAATTTAATAGTTTTAAAATCTCACACAAGTATTTGCGAAAGGACTAATACTACTTTATCTTCTTCCCTATTATCATCATTCATCATTGGGTTTATGTTACAATCTTTTCCTTTTCAAATCATATGATTATGAATGTCGTATTAAATGTCCTTTCTTATAAAAAATTTACAAAGAATGAACTAATACTATAGTGGCTTATTCTGAATCTCGGACTTATACGTCATCTTCGACAAATATCTAAACTTTTAACCTCACCAAAATAGCACGTGGCACAAACAGGAACAAGACAACAACATCAGGAAACACATGTAACACGAGTTTATCAACCAACACCACTCATCCATGATGCTACTCGTGCTCTTAGTTGAGAGCCATCTTGTAATAGCTTATTTCGTATCTCAAACTCAAGTTTCATCCTCGACCTCATCAACATATAGAAAACACTACTAAAGACATATTCAATATTCCTTAGTTCAAATCATCGCTTTCGACCTTCACATCAGCAGTTCAATTTAAGGGAGTGTACAACCATCAATAGAGTCGTTGTACAACAACAGAAGTCAGAACGTTACACTATCTGGTCAAAGAATATCTTACATATATTTTGTAACATCCACCATTAAGAATCATAATGGTCATCAAACGTTCATATTATAAGACCTATATATAGGACCAGAGAACTACAGGTTACGAACATGCAATTTTACACAGAAGAATCCCTACTCCGAAATTCCACATACTTAGAGCGCTCATTGTAATAAGTTAGCAACCTCAATAATATCATCTTCTCTTTCTCAAAATCCTCAAGAGAGGCTATGGTTTTTAACCTATTCAAAGGTTTTCCACGCTAAATTATCTTATTGATTATTGTTTACTGTTCTTGAGCGTTATAAATACATTTAGTGCAAAGGCTAAGTCTGAATCTCAAAATTAGGACATTATAATTAGTATCGTCTGTGGGAACCAAAGTTCTCAAACCCATCATCTCAAAAACTACTAATCATTTTTTTTAGAATGTTACCCCTAGGTCAGAGCACGCCGATAGTCAAGCAGAAGAAAATGCCGCACTAGCAGATCTGCAGGCCACTTTAAATTCTGAAATAGAAAGATGTGCTACTTTGGAGTAGCAGCTAGTGAGTGTACAAGATGTGCTGAAGGTTTTATAGGGTCAGCAGGTCTCCGCCCAAAAGAACAAAGCCGTGCAACCTGAAGGCTCGCGAATCTCCGTTTATGACATAATATAACCTCCTCTGAAAAGCAATCACCTAGGAGGTGCACTTCGATCCAACCATCGTCAATAGGAAATGGAGCCCATCCCAATCCTGGAGGTCCACTAGGAAGTAGATAGTAGCCCGGCGGGAGTCAGACAGGCTAAAAATCTACCTCGATGAGTTTGAATCCCAGTAAAATATCGTATAAGTGAAGGGAGTGGCGACCATAATCCTTTAAAAGGACGCGTCACACACCCAACCACTGCAGCTCAACAATATATGATTCAGGAACATGTTGATAGGCGAATAAAAGAACTACTCGAAGCTTAGACTCCGTTTAAAGGAATCCACAACAGATTACAGAAGAGCCCGATTGCACAGGAGTTGTTGGATGGCAAGGTCCCCATCGGGTTCTATACTCCAAAGATCTGAAAATATTAAGGAATTGATCCAGTGGAACACGTCCAAGAGTTCAAAGATGCTTTATGCCTACATTCCACGTCCAACCACATTCTATGCCAGCTCTTTCTGACCTGCTTATCAGGCAAGCCCCTGTGATGGTTCTACACACAACCTGAAGGATCCATCACAACTTTCAAATAGCTACAAGAACTCTTCGTCAAGAATTACTCGCACATACAGAAACAAAGAGGATAATCTATACTTTCTTTTCAGCCTTAAGTAGATGCCAGGAGAGATGCTCGAGACATTCACTAAGAAGTTTTTAGAGTTAGCTCGAAAGGTAGATTGGCTCAACCATAAGATTACTATTTTAGCTTTCACTAATGCTTTACTTGTTGATAGAAGAGCGATGAAGTACCTTGTTCTAAACAAGCCAATAAATCTGGAAGACATGATTGAAAAAGTCAACAGGTATATCGACCTGGAAAAAATGGTATCTGACAAGCAGAGACCTCAGAAGTTAATATTAGCAGCTCGACATCAGTCATTCAACCAAGATTTTAATTGTACTGTTGATCAGGGAGGAGACAGGAAACAGGTAAAATCTAATGACGAACGACCTCGAAAGAGGAGTAACTTGCCAAAGCCCTATCTTCCCAAGATGAATGTGACCATAGCCGACATTTATCTTAAACTTCATAAGGATAGGGTTTTCCGTAATGCACAGTATCTCCAACCTATTGAGAACAAACCGTACTGCATTCACCACAAGGTCAAACATCATGAGACAGAACACTGTTTTACATTACAATAACTATTGGAGTATATCTTTGTGATGGACGAATGCATGAATACATTGTAGACGCCAAAAGTTATAATAATGGGAGTTACAAACTTCCTACATAAGCCATACAAATCGAAGAACCAGCATGGGAGAAGCATTTATACCATATATTACTCTGCCACTTCGTTGAGACATAGATTGTCAACCAATCAAACAGACGCAAAAGAAGGTGTGTCGGCCAATGTCACGACCTATCCATGCAAAATAAAGAAGCTCATTTACTTCCTATATCCAATTCTCAACGAACAAGAATTTTTTCTGATGATTGTGATGTTCGTCACATCAACTTTCCCCACCACGATTGATGAGCGCGTAATTATGACATTTTTAATATACCCGAACATGTATTTTAGTCGTCCATTATATTTAATTTTGGGTACTTATGCACGTTTGCTTGATTGTAGCTATTAGAGATGGATATTTGAAGCCAAGCTCTTAAAGTCAAGTAAAAATGTCTTCAGCAGTTCATAGTACACAAAGTCAAAGACATAACATATTTGGTCTCAAGATTGAAGAAATATATACACAAATATTCTTGGTGAATAAGATCAAAGAATATATTAGATCCAAGATCCTTAAAGATATTTTATATTGAGGATATATGCTGGAGTTTCTATGAAGAAATATCTCTACATCACTTAAGGAAATTATATGCAAGAATATTAGGTAATTGGTTATAATATTAGAAGATATTATTGTGCAAATATTCTTTAGAATTTAATGTATAGTTTCTAAATTTGGGTTCCTTCTCCTATAAAAGGAACCCTCCCCCCATTGTAATTGGGCATCTCATATTGGAGCAAGTTTAGAAGAAATAAAGTCTTAGTTTTATTTAATTATCTTTTCTTTCTTTTATTTTCTTTTGTAAATAATTAGTTGTTAATGCGACGAAGTCCGAGATGAGCAGCTAATCTCCTAGCTAAGGTTGGGATGAGGCCTCTTATTGGATGAGCAATAGTTGGTATTAATTAGGTTCTAATTAGTTTTCTCTTAGTGTTTTATGATTGATAAGTTAGTATATCATATCGAAGGCCTGACCATAGCTTCGGTTTGGTGTACGATAACTTTGGATACAAACAAGTGCTACTAACAGTAGACTTGATTTGGAGATCTAAGCAAGAGGAAACAGTAAAAAACTCCCTCAAGCTTAGCCATGGTTGAGTTGATAATTCTTTAAGATACTCTTCACCATCACCTAAACACATAATGACTAAATGCTTGACCATAGATTTAGTGGTTTATTTTATAACATCGTATGTGTCTTAACATGAACATATGATGGGTGGAGATATTAAGATCAAGTTATATATCAATTAGTGCTTTGAAAGGTAGAGGCCAAGTCCAAACCTTAGCTCTCTCCCTCATTAAGCTTTATAATTAGTTTTTATTTATTCTTCTTAGATTTATCTCTTATAAAATCGTAATTCGGCCTAGAAAGTATTTTTTTCACAAACCTCTTTGTAGATTCGATCCCACTCATCCGTACTACAATTTGATAACCGTACTTTGAGCGGGTATTTTACTAGAGGCCATAAAAACCTCTTATCAAATGGCGCCGTTGCAGGGGAGGCATCATTGAAAATTATTCTCTATAATACCAAATTTTCTTTGTTAATTCTTTCTAATACCGTGCCAATGATTTCTAAATTCTTTGTTTCGAATATTCGTTGAAAAGTATAGTGGGCCGGTAATAGCATTTAGTGTTTCAATTATTATCATTTCTCATTTTGTTTCTCTAATTTTATTTTATTTATAAAAAAAGGGATTGTTTCGAGTTTTTGGCGCTACAGT
This sequence comes from Kingdonia uniflora, assembly GCA_014058105.1. Taxonomy (NCBI): domain Eukaryota; kingdom Viridiplantae; phylum Streptophyta; class Magnoliopsida; order Ranunculales; family Circaeasteraceae; genus Kingdonia; species Kingdonia uniflora. Next base: position 2,504,267 of record JACGCM010000926.1, on the reverse strand, counting down.
AGCTATGAAGTCTCGCCCTAAATGTTTTACCATTTTTGATCATCTATACTTCATAGTTGGGAAATATGTTTTCTACAAAAGTTTTAGATAATTCAAAATCCTTTCTGAATTGCTATAGATCATATTTTCTGTTTAGTCCTTTGTGAGTTACAGCCTTCTGAAAAAAAAAAGTAAAAAAATAGTCTTCGTAAAGGACGCCGCTGTTCATTCATCGCTTGTTTTGAGCATTAGGGAAGCCAAATTCTATAAAATTTATTTCTTGAATATTTTTTCTTTCTGAAATATCTTTCCAAATTGATATTATTTATTACTCTCTCTCAACCGAGCTGAAAGATATATGCATTTGAAAATCAGGACATCATTGACTACAATAAACTTGGAAATTTAATTAATATTGTTGTCGCAAGTTGACTAATCCCTTTTCTCTTGTTTTGCAGAATAGTCACATAATTGGAAACGAGACGGACAATACGCGAAGCTAAATGCATCATCAAATCTATCCTTCTCGTGCCCTCTAAGTGAAGGGGCACTTCCTTCTTTCGCCCCCTAAGTGATGGGGCTGCCACAGCTACACTGGGAAACACTTCTCATAGGTGGGTACTTCTCAAAACTTAACATCTAGAAGGGGTACATATCCGCTACGCCCTGGCACTAGGACATATAAAGTCGTGTGGACTGTACAAATACACGCTGCTCTAATAAAAAAATTAATGTGGTTGGATTAACCTATTGCTGTGTTTAATATTCCTTTTCATTCTAACATTAGTAAAGGAAAAAACTGTTAGAGACTTGCAGGATTTCATCACCCAAAAAGCTCTCCAACAGTGGGACCACTCATTAGGGATACGAAGAAATTTGTATCACACGAAAATTGAACGTCCCAGACCTAAAAGTAACTAATAATAAAAAGGAGTAGTAAGATTCCCGCAGGATTTCATCAACCAACGGATAGGTATACCAGACTGGGGTACAAACACGGGTTCGTAGGAGGCGGCCCCAGCCCAGTACCGCAAAATACTGGTTGTAGGCTTGCGACGTCACCATTCCGAGTGCTAACCTACAATAAGATGACTCACTCGGGCGTGAGGACAAAACTTCTACTTTAAGTTGGTACTAGCATAATGACGCATGAGAGTGTAGGAACCAAAGCATTTTGCCATCCTACCCATTTTGAACATAAAAGAATATAAGGGAGACCTAATTATTACTTCTAAAAAATGTTGATATGCTAGAGTCTAGGCTTTATTGGTTATTTATTGTATTGGGTATTGCTTTTATTTCAAAATGTCATACATGCAAGAACATTGGAAAACATACAGCTCATAATTTGACATCCCGCAACAACCTCAAAATCATTTTCAATCATGGGATTACCAAAATTCTTAATACATGGAATCTTTTTAATCTCATTCATATATGAAGGCCCATCAGTCCGTTCAGTTATCCAATCAGTTACCACCCGCTTTACCTAAACCATCTTTGGACGATACCCTTGCTCTCTTCATATAACAATTAGTGCAATTTCTGCAACAAATGATACAATTCCAACAACAGACTTTGGTGAATTAAAATTCTACGACCCAATCTATCTCTAGATTAGAGACTCAAATAACTCAGTTGTCAACCACGTAGAGTGAAATAGAGTACGAAAAACTTCTAAGCAATGAAGAAGAATAATTCGAAGTTTAATCCCCTGATGATTTAGAAAATGATGAATTCAAGCATAATCAAGGAATGTTTTCCCCGTAGGGTGAATGGATACCATATTGCGAGCAGATTTAGAAGATGAACATTTTAAGGTCGACGATCCTATGTCACAAGAAGATCTTGAATAAGCAGCTATCATGTCCAATTCAATTCTTTCTCAATCACTTCCAAATTCAGCCCTCAACATTCAACCACTGATGTCACCATCCATCATTTCATTTGTCAACCCAATAAATTCTTTCGTGGAAACTATGACCGAGACTGAATATTTTTCTCTTTCCTTTAATGATTTTTCTAACGATGATGATGACGAGATAAAATATGAACATATGGAATCACCGTCTCATTATACGATAACATGTGAAGAATTGGTAGATGGTGATATTTATACCAAAGTCAAGACATTGGACATTGCCAAACCTGTTGCAGATGTTATCAACTTGTCCTTTCTTTCTCAATCTCCTTATGAGTCACCTCAGCCTTGCCTTGAGCCGCGTCCACTTGACACAAATTATGATATTGAAAACCAGTGGGTGGACAACCCTTCTTTATATGATATATCACTATTATTGGGGGTTGATTATGTTTTTTATTACTCCTTCACCAACCACACCTATACCTATGCCTATATCTTCATTTTACAAGCCACTTGGGTGTACCATAATTGTTAATGAATTTAAGGATTTGTTGTGCGATAACTCTAGTTGAATCTACTTTATTGATCAATGCTTGAATTATTTCAAATACTGGGATGACCCCGTAATTCTTAAAATTGTGCAAGCATTATCACCTGCAACTGAGTCATTCAAACTTGATCCCAGCCCACAACCACCCGATCGACATCACTTTAATGGTTCAAGTCAATTTTTGGAGAATGTTGGATATCACAATACATTTTTGGTGTATGGGGTTATACCTTGAAAAATATTTCAAAGTGAGATTCCCCATAAATTAAATAAGGAAAATCTTTATCCTGGGGGATTGGACTCTGAATTATTTTTATGTATCCTGGTTGTATCAGCCCAATTCGGTGCAAATAAAGAGAACCACTATTTTTCTATTATCTAGTTATTCTAGGATAAGGACAATTTTGGTGTTCCTCAATTATTTAAGGAGAACTTGCAACCTGGATAGTTCATTAATTATTGCACTTTGTACACCTTTAGACTTATATCATGACATTCATGTTTGGGGGTACATTCGTCTGGCTGAAGACGGTAAAACTTAGCGCTTCCTGGGAGGCAAACCATGGCACATTCAGGTGAGAAGTTCCAGTTTGTATTTCCTATTTCATGTATTAAATATTTTTCTCAAACATTGAGGGCAATGTTTTATTTTTTATATACTTTTTGATGAAAAGTAAAATAATGACTTTTTGGTAATTATGATATGTTTTTCACAAATTTCTAACACTTAGACTAATTTTATTTAGAAAAAATAATATGCTGATTGGAAAACCCAAAAAACTTTGATATTTTACCAAGTGTACACTAGAGTATTTATTATCATGTTCTTAAACTCGATGTACTACCTTGTGATTAGTGAAAAACTCAAATTGTTTTTGGTATATTTTCAAAACTTGCACTTCACTATAGTTATACTGCTAATACCTTCAAGAGAGTTTTTGACCAGAATATGGAAAATTTAGCATTTATGTTAGGAAAAATTCACTCCAAGGGAGACAATTGCCTAAGAATAAGTTCATTCCTAAAAGTATAAAAGAAAAGCCAAACTTGCTCTAAAACTTTCACGTTGCAAGGCATACTCGCATGATTAAGAACTGAAAGAGAAAAAATTATCAGCAATCTCGAGTATGACCATGAACTATGTGAAGGGAACAAGAAAAGTGTTACTTGTGAGAATCCTGGGTCTAGGTCAAGAAGGGACTCCAAACCCTGATAACCTTTGCCAACTGACGGGAATTATCGACCGAAACTCCTTGTTATGGAAGCTTCACTTTGAAACCATGTATGAAAAGAAAAAAAGGGCTTATAAAAATAAAAAGAATACGAGGAAGACGAATTGACTAAGGCACTTGCCGAACTAATCGATGAATTTATTCCAATAAATACTAGACTACCAAACACTGACTTAACTATTCTATACAATGTATTGTTCTGTAGCACAATCTTTACTACACTGAGATATAGCTAAGGAAAATATTTGAATCTTTTTTTAAGCATAATGTAGTATGTCATGTTTTGAATTTTGAAAATGATATTTTATGGCACACTTGGGAAATATTGAGTTTTAAGGAATTTTCTATCGTAATATTTTCTTGCTATAACAAAATAAGGATAAGTTGACAGGAAATAAGTTTTTTATCATCTAGAATTGCCAAAATGTTATTTTCAATTTTTGTGGGTATAATAACTGTAAACCCTCACGAGACAACACTCGTCCACAAGGGGAACCTTGGGGGTTTAACGGCTTGTTGCATACGCTAAATGTAACTGCGTGACATACAAAAATGGTTTTTGTTTACTTTTGCTTAAGGACTAGCAAAATATAAGTTCGGGGGTATTTGATAGACACTTAATATTTACGTGTACAACTCCTAAATTTATATCTACCTAGTTATTTATTAAATAAATGTGACACTAATAGTGCTTTTGTTTATATTTACAGAAATCGGTCACATAATAAACACGTCATACAATTTTCCAGTTTTCAATGAAGAACAAGGGTGATGCACTCCAACAATGATTCTCATTTGAAGTTGTCAACCAAAGGCCCATGGAAACCCATTGAAGATAATTAAATGTAGATATTATTCTCATGAGTTGTAATATTTATGGATGATTTTAGGCATTGTTTAGGGGATTTTATTTTAATGGTGATATTTTGTAACCCTTCCTATACTTTATAAATATGAGGAGAATCCTACCCATGAGAGATCATCCGGGGAGAGTGTAATATTAAAGTTTATAAGCAATAATGGTTATTTTTTCTCTCATTTCTTATCTTTTACTTTTATTGTAGTAATAGTAATATGGCAATGATTAAAGGGATAAATAGCCAATCTTCATAGCCAAGGTTAGAGGAAGCTCCACCCAATGTAGCCTTAGTGTAGATTGTGTAGCTTAGTTATAGTAATTATTTTCTCTTTATCCTGGAATAATACATATTTGTATTCTTTCATCCTATGCTTGACCATTGCTAGGATTAGGAGGAGTAATGAATCTAAGTAACCATCTTGTTTGACCATAACAAGATAGGTTAGGAACATGGCGAAGAGAACATAACCCGCTCTTATCAACCGGACCATGGTTGAATAAAGTGGTTTATGGGTAGTCCCCAATCATAAATCTCTTTTATCTTTTGATGTATTGCATATGCCCGACCAAAGATATGATAATATAGGAACTTGTAATTTACTCTAATTATTTATACTATCTCACGGGTACAAAGGGTGGAGTGGAATCTAAGCCTTGGTTCTCACTCCAACTCATATTTTCTAGGATTTGTTTATTTCTTCATTTTAGTTTGAAACCTACTCAAACTCATTATTATTGGATAAAACAATTAACTCAAGATATAATTCGCACCACAAGTCTCTTGGGATACGACCCCACATACCCTTGTACTTAACGGTACATCGTACGCTTGTGGGTCTTTTAAGACGTCGGTTTTATAATCGATCAACAATGCTTTGGTGATCATGATAAAAATGAGAAATATGGTACTTCATACAATGATGATAGATACGGGCAATATTATCAAACTACTTTTTCAAAGCATGATTGATCAGATAGGACTGGCTAACAAGGTACAGCCCAGTGACATTGATATCTGTGGATTCAACAGATCCAAAGAAGAACGCGTAGGAAAGATCATACTTCCAATTATAGCATGACACATAACAATTGATGTGGTTTTTTATGTTATCAAGGCAAAATTCCATTATTTGGGGATAATAGGACGTTGCTGGTTACACAATATGCGAGCTATTTCATCAACCTATCATTTGGCGCTGTGATCTGAATGGAATTGCGGCATATTTGAAATCAAAGGATGCCAAATGTTAACTCGAGCATGTGAAACTCTGTTGCCACCGTACCGAAGAAGTCATAGCCATAGCTCGCATAACAATTACTGAAAACAACAAGAAACATTACAAAAAACTATACAGTAAACTAAAGAGAGAACCATCTGACAAGCGCAAAAACAACAGAGTTTGTCGAAATTAATGGAGACAGGCGAGGAACATATATTGGCACTCTTCTGCCCGCAGCAGAACGAGATGTTTTCATCTAGTTCCTTAAAGACATCAATGATGTATTCGCTTGGACATTTTGTGAAATACTGGGTATTGATCCCAATCTGGTTTGTTACAAGCTCAATTTGAAGGGTAAAGCCAAAGTTGTCAAACAAAAGCATAAGACTTTAGTACCAAGACTCTGAGAATAAGTCAATAAAGAGATTGACAAACTCATCGAAGTTGGCTTTATCCGAAAGGCCAATTACCCATAATGGATTTCAAACATTATAGTAGTCCCAAAGAAGAACAGCAAGATCCGGGTGTGCGTGAATTTCATGGACCTCAACAAACATACTCCAAAGGATAATTTTCCACTTCTTATCATAAACCATTTGCTCAATTCTAATGTGGGACATGAACTCTTGTCCATGACGGATGCCGCATTAGGATACAATAAAATACCTATGCTACCTGATGACCAAGAGAAGACAACTTTCATTACAGAACATGGCTTATACTGCAATAAGGTAATGCCTTTTGGTCTCAAGAATACTGGAGCCACTTATCAATGTTTGATGACACAGATGTTCAAAGATTACCTTAGAAAAATGATGGAAGTCTACATTGATGATATGTTGTGCAAAAGTCTTAAGAAGGAGAGCCATATTATAGATTTACGTACTATATTTAAAATTCTCCGTTTCTATAAGATGAGGTTCAATCTTAAAAAATGCCAGTTCGGGGTCCAGTCAGGAAAATTATTGGGATATTGATCAGTAAGAGAGGTATAGAAGCTGATCCAGATCATATTCGCGCACTATTGTCTATGCCATCTCCAAAAACAAAGAAAGACGTACAGAAGTTAGCAGGCAAGATTGCCGCAATAAATTATTTTGTTTCAAAATTTTCAGATCGATGTCGATGGTTATACAACCTATTGCGTGAAGGGACCACAAAACATAAGTCTAAGAAGGATCCTGAGATCGAATGGACAGTAGAGTGTGAAATAGCATTTCAGGAACTCAAACTTTACTTGGGTTCACCACCAGTGATGAATATACCTAACGAGGTGGAAGAACTCACAATATATCTTGCAGTTACCGATGAATCATTAAGTTCTGTTCTTATTTGACTTGTTGGGAAGATGGAAAAACCTGTATACTTCATCAGCAAAACTCTCACTCCAGTAGAGTCTCGGTATACCATGATCGAGAAATTATTCTTAGCTCTCATATACACATCGCAAAAATTGAGACAGTATTTTAAAGTACACTCAGCTCGAGTGGTGATAAATTATCCTTTGCGAGAGATCTTATCCAAACGGAAAAAATCTAGACGAGTACAATAATGATCGGTCACTCTTGGCGAACATGACATCCATCCTAAGCTGAGAGATTTTGAAAAGGGTCAAACAGTATTAGATTTTCTTGCAGACTTCCCAGTAGAAGATCCTGATTGGGGAGAAAATAATACAGATACTAATGAAGAACAGTTTGAAGAAAGTCAGGCTGGATAACTTAGAAGAGAGAACATCTTTTAACTTATAGATCGTCCAGACCAGTAGGGTCAGGCATCAGAATTGCACTTTTCACATCTTCTAATGATAGGATCGAAAAGGCAATCAGACTCAATTTTGAAACTACCAACAATGAGGCTGAATATGAGGCAATAATTCACGGTCTAGATATGGCTCTCGAGATTGAAGTTTCAGAGTTATCTGTGTATACAGATTCTTTACTCATTGTGAACCATTGCATAAAAAAATTCTAGAAGAACGGAAAGACGGTTGACTACGCAGCAGCGGTAGCCGACAGAATGTGCAGATTCAAGAGGATTACTATTGAACATTTACCACGCAGAGAAAACAAACATTCTGATTCTTTCACTTATCTAACGGGAATCCATGGCCCAAAATCTTGGTACCTCAAGATCAAAGTATTATCCACCCCCGGCATCAACATCATAAGCTTAAATTTTATTAATACTGGGGGCCTTGAAGATGACGATGATGATTAGAGATGACCATTCCTCAAGTATATTGGAACTAAACACATGTTTGAGGGCGAACTCCCTACATATCCCACTGAAAGAAGATGCGTGCTTGATAATGCTAAGCGGTACATCGTGGAAAATGATCTTCTATACAAAATTTTGGTTACAGGGCCATATCTTGAATGCTTATCCAGCAAAGAAGCTCAAAAATTCATATACAAACTCCATGAAGGTACTTCTGGTTCCTACGCAGTAGGAAGATCTTTAGCTAATTGAGCTCTTACACAAGGAGTCTTCTGGGCTAAAATGAAAGCTCTAGCCATTGAGCTCGCAAGCAAGTGCGATGCCTGCCAAAGACATTGCCCTCAAATTCGATCTCTGGCCTTAGAACTCCATTCCAACAATATTGTTTGGCCATTTAAAAGATGGGTACTCGATCTTGTAGGTGAATTCCCCACCGCACCAGGAAAAAGGAAACACCTCTTAGTAGTAACGAATTACTTCACTAAATGGGTGGAAACAGTCCCTCTGTATCGCACACGAGAAAACGAAGTCATCAAGTTTATATGGGAAACCATCATCATCCATTTAGATGCCCCCATCTCATCCGAATCGACAATGGACCTCACATCGTTGGCTCTAGAGTCATCGAATTCCTCAATTAGCACAACATCATACACTCTCCTTCCAATCCATATTACCCAGAAGGAAATGGTCAGGCCGAAATCACTAATCGTACTATCGTAGATGGAATCAAAAGGATTTTTACAGATAAAAAGGGTAATTGGGTCAAAGAATTACCACATGTGTTATGGGCATATAGAACAATACCTCGAGTATTGACTGGATGCACACCGTTCCTCCTGGCTTATGGTACAGAAGCAATCATCCCCACCCAATATCATCACCCAATACCCGATCATACCATAATAGATGAAGAAAATAAATTCCAGTTGGCATGTAACATGAATTGGATAGAAGAGACTAGAGATAGAGCAATCATGAATTTTAGAAGATACTACCAAGTTTTAGCTCGATCATACAGCAAGCGCGTTCGTCACAGAGAGTTTGAAATCAAAGATCTCATCCTACGGGAAGTTCCCAAAGACAGAAAAAAAAAAGTTAATGCTAGGAAACTATCTGAAAGTTGGGAAGGTCCTTTTATCATTATTGGAAAACGTGGCCTTTGTTCTTACGATCTCGCCACTAAAAATGGGGAGGGAATACCTAATCCTTGGAACAAGAGGAGATTGAAGCTCTATCACAGATGATAATCTATCACAGTGTACTTTTCTAAAAAGTCAATCTATCTTGTATGCCTATTTTACATTAATGAAATACTTATGTTCGATCCCCATGCATCGGAGTACTTTCTACTATTCCATACAGTACTCTACCTGACACATTCATCGTACGTTAATCTTATACTAATAAAATACTTTTGTTCTATTGCCCTACATCATAGTACTTTTCTAATAAATCCAAACAAGTACTTCTATAATACAGATTACTGATCGTTTGTTACTTCAGCCAAACTGATCATCTATTACATTATAGATCATTTGTTGCTTCAGCCAAACTGATCTTCTATTACATTACAAATGGTTTGCTGCTTTAGCCAAACTGATCATCTATATATTACAGATCGTTTGTTGCTTCAGCCAAACTCATCATCTATACATCACAGATCGTTTGTTGCATCAGCCAAACTGATCATCTATTAGACTACAAAATATTTGTTACTTCGGCCAAACTAATCACATATCACATTACAAATGACAAATTCATACCTTATCATTGGATCCTCATAAGGTTAGTACAAATCATTCTTTTGTCATTAGTCATCTCTTTAAACACTATATATACTATATTTGTTTAGTATACATGCAACTTTATCACATTCGCTATGCCTCAGTCCTCACTAGAGATATCACTTAAATCGTTACCTAAATTAGAAGGTTCTGCAACGTCACGTGCACAACCCTTATACAAACGTTACGCATAAATTTTGGCATTCTCCTAATAACAATTTTCTTGCCCTCTCTAACCATATGCTATTTAAGAGATCCAATTCTGGCCGTCATGGGATCTAAATACCTAGATCGTATTAACTCCATGTCACACTGCACACCTTTGGCAATTAAACCATCGCATACCATTTTATTTTCCACTTCCAGTCTCTTGAACTCTAACACAAAGAATGAAATAACTGCCATCATCTCTCTCTCGTGCACATTACTTACCTCACTTTTCGACTGTTTAAAAAGAATAAGCTCACTGAGCTTACTTTGAGCTTCTTTCAGCGTCACTTCCAAATGCTTACAGCATTTCTCCACTCGTCATTTTTCATCCCACACATCAGAATTCCGAGATTCCAACACTGTCATGAATTCTTCCATATGATAAATTAAAGATATTAACCTCTCCATTTCGGATTTATGGCCTTCACATTCTACCCTCTTTTCGTCAAACCGTATCTCTGCCCATAATAGGTCAACATCTAATTTCGTATTCACATTTCGTAGTCTATCATTTTCTGATCGATACTCCAAGATCTCTAGATCCCGTGATTGTACGGTATGCTCTAATGTATTTATTTGGTTCCAACTTTTGTTTATATCTTCGTTCTGTTGTCTTTGACCCTCTTCTATCTTCATTAACATCATATCAGCAACCGACCACAATACTTCATACTTATAAGCACGAGCTCGCACATCAGCTATCTCCGCCTCGCGCACATTTACTTGAAAATACAGGTCCTTTACTTTATTTCCTTCCTCCTCTAACACTGCCAACAGTTCTATAACTTGAGTTCGAGTAGATGTCAATTCAACCCCTTGTTTGCTAGCTTGTTCAGAGGCACCTACAACTTTAACACCCTTTTTCCTTATCTCCTTTTCTAAACCCTCTATCTTTCTCAGTCTAACGGCTAGTTCCGCATCTTTCTCTCACAGCATCTCAGTCACGCAGATTATTGCATTTCACTCTTTCAAAATCTCCACCTTCAAATTTTCTTCTAATTCAATAGTACTTTTTAGTGCACCCAGACTCGAATTTAGCTCAGCGTTCAATTATTTCTTTTGGACGCGTAACACGTTACACTGACTTTTAACAGTTATCTGCTCTACCTGTCATAACAGTTTACATTTATACTAGTTTGCATTTACCAATAGATTACATACCACAGTTAACAAGTTTAAATCAGGAACATGGGATCTGAGTAATATCGATGCATCGTTCAATTCATCATCACATAAAACAGATTTCATTTATCATCAACAATAGTATACAAGGATCTAACACACATGCAAGGCCGATAAAAGAAAAATGGGAATACCCTATTTTTTTCTTCATCAAGACATGAGAGGACTGCCCTTTATCTCTCGAACTTTTTTTATTCCTTACTTGAACGTCTATAGGAGCTATAAAAGTCACCACCTCCTGTTGGCACTGTTTACACTGCGATCGAGGTATCAGACTCCTAACCTCCTCCTCGTCCTCTTTTGATGATAGTTCCCTCGAGCTAGGAGCATATTTTTACCAACAATTTCCCCCTCATCTTTGGTGAACCACATGTTTTCAGCCTTGGCATTCTCAACATCAAAATCCATCCCACATTCCGTTACGAACTTTCTAAATTCAATCTCTACCCTCGCCAGCTCTCCATAAAAGTCAATGACACTGTCTACATGACGTTCATATTCTGTTCGAGCATCACCTTTAGATTGTGACGGATACAGATGCTCTTTCAAGTGTTTATGAGCCTTGTGTAGCCACTGGCATATTTTATTTTGTAATACACCTAAAGCCTTCATATCAGCTTCTACCTTCATTCGAATAATCACTTCTTTTCACAAGCTCGTCGCTAAAGACATTTTTTGCTCAAGATGTTGCGATAACTCATCCCGTAACTCCTTTAACTTTACCTCTAATTTTTGTTGAACCCCTATTTGCTATATTTTTATCCTAAAATATACAATTCTCATGGCCCTCCGATCATACATAAAGCCAAACACATCAGATAAAGGTTCTACTTCGCCCCATACAGCAAACACACTAACTCGAGCAAAACACTTTCTCGCCTCTAAACTATGACGATTACGTGTTTCTTGCGCTAAAAACATAACTCAAGGTGGGTCCAAAACTACACCTCTTTCCTTTAAAAGCTCTACATAAACTTTTTTTAAACCCCGTTTGCTATCTACTACGACCTCGAAATACAATGTCAGAGCTATCAACATACTCTGACACCTAGCCTTATCACTCGGGTCATTAAAATAGGTCATCTCTTTTGGTCTTCGAACTAATACCCCCCTTTCCTAATCCTTTTTTAACACCTCATTTCTCTCTATTTTTATCTTAGCTTACCTACATTGGAGATCATATAACTCTTTAAATGTTTTCTTAGAATTAAGTTTAAACTTCTTTCTCTCATATTTAATTTTATTAAGTACCTGCTGAATACGCGCCACAAAATCCCTCGCTCTACTCAACGATCTCTCCAGTTCATAATTAGTTTTTCTCAATCACTTCATCGCCTATACAAAGTACAAATACCTTGTTATAATAAAGACATTCAAAATAAGTATATTTCAAATCATCACTCTAATTTTTACAAAGTATGACAATACAAAGTACAATCACATCGATATTACACAAACTACAAAAACTGAATACCATGTAACATTTAGAGATTCTTGCTAATTTCTACCTCAGATGGAGCCTTTAACGTTGTCCTAATAGGCTAGACTGGATCAGCAAGTTTCGAAGAAGGATCCAATGTCTTCCCAGGAAGAGGAACTGGCTTAGTGCGTTCCGATAGAGGGTCTAATATTTTCTCAACATATCAGATTGGCTCGACATTTCCTAGTGGAAAGTCTAACGTTTTCTCTGGCGAAATAACAACATCAGACATCCCTTCATCTGAAGCCTCGGAAGGGAAGAGTATTTCTTTATATCTACCGGCCCGGCCTAGTTCCACATCAGCTGGGCTCAATCCAAAATCAAAATACAATTGGACAAAGTTATCTCTTTCCACTAAAGCTGCTTTAACTGATTTCGACATAAGGGCGTCATGCCGCGCCAACTCTTCATACATCTCTGCATCTGTTGTAGCTTCTTCAGCTCTTTTCTCCTTCTCTAGCTTGAGCTCAGCCTCGAGCTCTTTCATACGAGCTTATTAAACTTCAAACTTCTCCATAAGAGCCTCAAACTCCTCGCTCCTCTTTTCCAGACACTTTCTTGCCCCCTTCAGCATCATTGAAAGATGCCAGTACAAAAATACAAGGACAAAGTCAGCACAATAGTTATCAGTCAGAATATAAAGACAATTAAAGATTCCAAGAATGTACCGCGAAAGTATATTTGTGATACTCAACACCGAGCTGCTCTGGATCCGTCCCAGCCATTAGACAGTACTTCAGCTTCAGCTCTTTCATCTTGGCCGTAGCATAAGGGATAGTTCGAGAGCTACCCTCCACCACATGTCATTCCCTCTTCAGTGAGCTCTTCTCAGCCTCCAAAGGAGCAACCACACTCACTTCAAGTCTCTCCTCCACATTGCCAGAAATAGACTTTACGATCTCTTGTTCTGTGGTCGCAACCCCAGTAGCAGGAGTACTTTGCTGAGCTGACTTTCGCGGCCTCCGCGTATTCCATTTAGTGGTCTGAGGTACAGGAGGAGGAAGACTAAGGACATTCGTAATAGTCAAACCAGCTTTCCCCTCAGTCATAACTCATTTCTCATAAGCTCGCTGAACTTTGGGTACTACAGAATTTACCCTTTTATCTCTACGGATCACGAGCAACATAGTCGAATAGGTTAGTCTTATCAGGCGTAGATGAAGTTTTGGGTTCTGCCAATAGAGAACAAAACATTAATTAACAGCTCAAAGACATGATTATTGGTTAATTGAAGATTGGTCAGCATTACTTACTCGGATTATAATATTTATGGTTCAGTTCGAGCGCTGGTTCATCTAGAACTTGTATGCAATTACCCTCTACCCACACAAGGGGTCATTCCGGGGTCTACCCGCTGATTTAAAATCAAAGAATTTTGGCCTAGCCGAATCACCATACAGGTAACCACTACTTCGACCTTTGACATATTTCTATTTATAAAACTTCATTACATCTTCAGCTTCGAACTGCTTCGCTGTCCCTTCCTTCCTCCATTTTTCATTCAATGCCTCACATACCCTCATCATTTCATAAACATTCCCATTTAACTGGGCAGGGTAACACTGTAACACATTCATAACCCCTTTCAGAAAGTAGATCAGAGGAATTCTAAGGCCATACGCGACCTAATTCAATAAGCGCAAAAACTTATCACTCGGGCCTGATAGCTCGAGGCCATTATAATATAAGACATTAACCTCCTCACTAATCCCTTTATCCTTCTTCCACTTCTCCAAGCATGGGACTTGTTAGTATATCGCCTCCTTCCCTTTCTCGGGGATATAGGCCCTGAACCAGAGACATTGGTCCTCCACATAACTCCCCCATTCTCCCTATAATTTATTTGTATATTTCAAGTATTCTTTCCTTATATCTACCCCCTCTGGGTTTATGACAGACTTTCTCTTTCTTCGATCTATCCTCCTTTTCCATCACCTCCTCAATTTTACTGGGTTCTCCACCCTCTACGCTTATCTCTACACTATTTATAGTTTCCTCTAAAGCACTACACTCGTCCCCCCTCCCTGAAGACGATATTTGCTTGAAACTAGACGATACTACAAATTTACTAGTGGGAATACTAGGTTTAGAATGCATATTGGACCAACATATAAAGAAACATATTTAATCATTATCTCTACACTGCATACAGTAAAAACAAACCCACCCTCTACCCAGTCAACACGTCTATTTTATAAATTCCTAAAATAAAAAAGTAATAATCAATCATTTCAAATTTCCCTCTTCTTCTTCAAACATATTTTTTTTCTCTCTATAGTCTATTCATATACTTAAACTTATACCCTCCGGCTTTATTTAAATTTCCCAAACCCCCATATTATTAGGACTTCTTACATCTACAAAGGTACACATACAAAATCATACAGATTACTAAACAAATCAAATAGACAGAGTTTTATATTACCAACATGTACTTGAAGAACAACAGTCTTCTGCTTTGCCCAAACATTTTACAGAGAATGAGCGCTTTCATCGCTTCTCTAATAGTTTTCTATTATCTGATAAAGATTTCCTTCTCAAATTACACTTAGAACTCAAACGTTTCCTATCCTTGGAAATAAGATTTGCACCACTTTTATATTTCTTTGAAACTGTAGACAATTTATGAGGGAAAGAGAAGCGCATTTGTATACTCTCTCCCGGTTTGTGAAACGATGGCTCCCTCAGACACGTGTCAGTCACCCCTACTGTCTTTGCAGGCACGTCTCTTTGGTTAAAGGCATCATCATGACTCCTATGATAACGTCTACCATCACCACGTCGGTCCCTATTGCCTACCATTACAAAATTCTTCACATCTTCCTCAAACATAGTACAAATGACCAATCACCTTACTTTTATACTCTACCAAGATTGAGTAACATTCCTAAAATAGTTCAATATTCAAAATTCAAAGATATCTATACAGTTGATAAAATCCTACATCTGTCATTCACAATATCCGTACACAAAAAGTAAAATAGAATACTTTATTCTTATTCAAGCAGATCGAGACATCACATTATCTCCTCAGATTTTATACGAGCAAATATAAAGATAGTAACATACAAGATCAAGCAAATCCAGCAGTAGTACCTACAGACCAATATCAACCCATTTTCACAGTTTGAAACACTCTGTCATCTAGTTCGCATACAAATATCGCAAAAAATAATATATAATTACTTTCACCAAGCCCTTTTATATAAATTATCTACTTCCTATCACTACGTTTTCGACCTCCTCTACATTTTCAAACCTCACCAATCACTACCATTTACTATCATACACACGAAACTCTTTGTAGCTCAATTTTCCCCATCATACCCCATGATAACTAACTCCTATTGAATGACTCCCATTTTACAATAGAAAACTACACAAACAAGTTCAATACAAGAAGAGAAAATACCAGAACATTGATATTTCATTAGTTCAATGATTTCTTATACGAAATACTTCACAGATAACAAAATGTTCCCAATAATTATAACAGATTACTTCACAAAGTTATAATTCAAATTGCTTTAAGGAGTCCACAGAGAAGATGATAAAAAGCTGAAGCAACTTCTAAACCCTGATCCCATGCTGTAAAATCCAGGAAACAGCTAGAATTGGAAATCACAGATGAAATATTTTCTTCATGGCCAAAATCTATGGTCCATGGAAGAAAATGTTCCCTTCCATCATCGCCACCTCTTCCACCATAACCCCCACCCCGCATACTACAGACAGACGAAGGGCCTCATTTCTTCAATAAGACCCACTCATTAGAAGGGTACTGATGAGACTCCATTGGACATACGCCTGCCGCTTCATCTTCAGTTGTCACAACCTCCTCCGCTAGCAACCGCAGACCATTTCGGTGCTCTACCACAGATGTTAGTAGATAGTGGAAACGTACCATCTGGTAATGATCATCCCCCGCCTTCATCACTTCTTCATATGACATATGATGATAGGTGAGCGATACAGGAATTGGCGTTGGAAGATACAGCGGTTGGTATCCAAAATACCTTATGCGCAGTTCTTCCATCTTTCTTTAAATCCTAGACTCCCGAGCCCGAGTCCTTGTCATCACCATGTTCTCTAACACTCAGAAGTTTCCAAGTTACAGTAAGACAATTTATCATAGTGGAATACCGAAGAAGATCCAAGAAGAAGACTTGGTTTATCATGCACAAATCAAAATCCTCTTTATACTACAGTCAGCATTAAAGGCGACTTTCCAAATTCCTAACAACAACAAGATTCCCCATTAAATAACATTGACTATAACCAATGATTCTGCGAAACCCAAAAGACACAAACAAGATACTTATGAATATACATTGGAAATGAGTCTCAGATATTAACTACAACATTTAATGATACTTCTCAACCAATACCACTCGCCTGCAATATTTCTCGTACTGCTGGCTGAGAGGGGGCGGTTGTAGTGGCTTATTCTGTATCTCGGAATCATACGTCATCTTTGTCCAACATCTAAACTTTTGACCTTACCAACAGAGCACGTGGCACAGACAAGAACAAGACAGCAATATCAGGAAGTACATGCAACATAACTTTCCCAACCCACATCACTCATTCATGATGCTACTCGTACTCTTGGTTAAGAGTCGTCTTGTAATTGCTTATTTCGTATCGCGGACTCAAGCTTCATCATCGACCTCATCAGCATACAGGAAACACTACTAAAGACATATTCAATATTCCTCAGTTCGAATCATCGTTTTTAACCTTCACATCAACAGTTCGATTTATGCGAGTGTATAGTCATCAATAGAGCTTTTGTATAGCAACAGAGGTCAGAACATTATACTATCTAGTCAAAAAATATCTTAGATATACTTTATAACGTCCACCATTAAGAATCTTAATGGTCATCAAACGGTCATATTAGAAGACCTATATATAGAACTAGAGAACTACAGGTAACGGACAAACAATTCTATATAGAAGAATCCCTACTCCGAAATTCCACATACTCAGAGCGCTTATTGCAATAAGTTAACAACCTCAATAAGATCATCTTTTCTTTTTCAAAATCCTCAAGAGAGGTCGTGATTTTTAACCTATTCAAAGGTTTTCCACGCTAAATTATCTTGTTGATTATTATTTACTGTTCTTGAGCATTCTAAATACATTTGGTGTAAAGGCTAAGTTTGAATCCCAGAATTAGGCCATTATAAATACTACTCGTAAAGATGCGTTATTGCCAAATGTATTTATTTAAGATGAGAAGGGTTTTGATCGCTGTAAACCAATTTACAATTCGAGTTGTGGATATAATTCACAATAGCCCTGCCCAATATTGTTCTTGTAACCATGCCTATTTTGAGTAGGAAAAGTGTGTACAACTAATTATTTTATTTTGATGGAGAAGATTTAGAAAGAGAAGATTGTTAGGATATGATGAATTTATAGTAATATAATACTATAGCATGAACAAGAGAGAAAAGGATAAAGAGATTTATTGATTATCATAACCGTGTTCTCTGTACATAGTACAGTAATATTTATAGACAACCCAGAAGGATTCTTTATTCTACTCTAACTCTCCCCATAACCCTATTGGGCCTATAGGTTAGCTAGGAGTCTATTTACGAAACCCCAACCCTGTTGGGTTCCTAGCTTAGGCTTGGACCCAACTCCTAACACTCCCCCTTGGGGTGTTTCATACTAGAACGACTTGCCTCATTAAAACCTCTGCCTAGCAAAACCCCTTAGGAAAAAAACTGTGCAGGGAAAGAGTATAATCATATGCCCTATATAAGTTGTGGACGCGTATACGTTGCTCATCAAAACCTCCAGCCAGTAAAACCTCATAGGATAAAAATAGCGCTATCAGGAAAAAGAGTACAATACGCATGTGTCCACGTTAGGCTGGGATTACTCCCCCTGACGTCGATCCCCCTGAGATCTATCTCCCCGAGATAATAAAACTTGTAAACTTTGCATACCGATTCCATGAACTAATCTCTTGAATGTAGGATATGTAAGAGCCTTCGTGAATAGATCAGTCAGGTCGTCTTCTGAATTCGTCTTTTGTAGCTCGTGTATGTGGAAGAACATTGGTGAAATATGCTTCATTTTATCACCTTTAATAAATCTGCCTTTGACTTGAACGATACAAGCTACATTGTCTTCATAAAGTATCATCAGTTTATCTTGGATAGAATTCAGACCGCAACTTCCATTGATATGGTTGATTATAGACTGGAACCAAAAATATTCTTTGTCGGCTTCATGTAGTGTAAGAATCTCTACGTAGTTTGAGGATGTAGCAACCATCATCTGCTTCACTAATCTCTATAAAATTGCAGTATCTCCATACAAGAAAACATAACCTGATTGCGATCGACCTTTATGTGGATCTGGCAAATATCTTGCATCGGCGTATCCTATAATTTCCCGTGTGCCAAGTTGTGGATAGAATAAACCCCAGTCTTTCATTCTGATGAGATATATCAAAATGTGCATGATCTCAATCCAGTGCCTTTGGGTAGGAACAAAA
This sequence comes from Kingdonia uniflora, assembly GCA_014058105.1. Classification (NCBI taxonomy): domain Eukaryota; kingdom Viridiplantae; phylum Streptophyta; class Magnoliopsida; order Ranunculales; family Circaeasteraceae; genus Kingdonia; species Kingdonia uniflora. Next base: position 2,485,167 of record JACGCM010000926.1, on the reverse strand, counting down.
TTATGGCAAGCCAAACAGTTCACTGCGAATGAGTCATTGGGTCAAGTATACCCAGCTAACTATAGCAAAACACCTCCTAGCTAGCACCATGACCCTAGGAGATTCTCTCCCCATTAAGATGGTGGAAGATGTTGTTGTCCACACCCAAGTGTTGGACGTGCAATAAACGACTTAGCACCATGTGCTACATCCATATTGAAGTGTTTGATAACTTTTTCGATATATATTGCTTGGTGTACGAGTGCCACTATCAAGATGTTCGATCTGTAAATTGAGACACTCTTAATTTCCTAAGGTCTTGTATTTTGAATTCCTTCCCAAGGTATACGGCGGCTCTCGCGATCTCCCCCGGAGGTCTAATAATATCCAAATCATTTAGTAAATTATTAGGATGAGTGAAGCTAATATCTATTTTCTAAATAAGAACGCATGGATAGATAAGGATATTTGCAAAGTCCTTGACCTTTAAATACTCAGTCAACTATGTCACATTAGCCCATTGCTTTAAGCCAACAATAACTTTTCCAATTTTATTATGAACACACCTCGCGTATCGGGCTTAGTTGCTTCCAGAAGGTTATACCTTCCCAGGTAGCTTTATCTATATTTCCGTATCTAGCTTTCCATATAGATACGTGATATTTACATCAGAGGCATGTCTAGCTTGTCCCCAACAACTTGACAGACTGATAAATACTAAAACATTATAGCATCCATAACCGGGTAATAGGTCACACTGCACTCGATGCCAGATCTCTTAAAGATTTCTTAGGCAACTAGTCTTGCCTTGACCAAATTATTTCTCCGAGTTAATCATGTTTCCGTACCATTCATATTTATAATTGACAGGCTTAATGGTATCACTTTGTATTATGTACAAGCTGAGCTCTGCTTGGATTCCTGATATCTACTTTTGTTAATGTACAACAACACATAGTCGTTTACAATAAATAGTTTTAAATCCTCATCCTAGATGATGAGCACAACAGCGAATGTGAATACCTTGTCAATGGGTAGTTCCATCCTCGATGAACCGACTACACCATTAGTCATATGTGTTCCTTATTTTGTAGTACCCCAGCTCAGAATACTTTTTTCAAATGATGTTTTGCACTAATTCCCCTGGAACGTACTGCTGCAGTACTAGTTCCCCCAGAATGTTTTGTTGTGTAGGTGTGTTACTTACAGGTACATACACTTACGGTATTTCAACAGTGTCTATGAATGTATTTAGCAATTCATTTACGACCTATTAGAGGTTTGCAATCTGTTGAACCTTATTGTCACGTAACTTATATATAGGGATATAGATGAGACAACAATGGTGTTTTCCAAGACCACTTAGAAACATCCACAGTATTGACTGTCATGTCTCCACACAATGCTTGGAATATCATCTCATCAAAGTGATAATTATCTTCCCTGGAGGATATACGTCGTCAGTGGGTTCAAATATCCAGTGATAAATGCGAATCCTAACCCACATAATACCAGGCCGACGTGGAGGGTCCCATCTGTATATATTGTGGTGCGATTGGCACCTGTACGAAACATCCAAATATTTGTTGATGGATGACACTGGGATCCGACCCAGTTACTAGTCGCTTTTGGGAAAAAATAGTTTGATGGTTTGCTAAGGGATAAACCATAATTAGTGTTGTAGGAGCAAAAATGCATATCCCATACACTAGCAGGAAGCTGTAATCGTAATAACAGTGGCTTAGCGATTATCATAAATCGTTTGATTAGATTCTCCGCCAATTCCGAGTTGGGTATGGTATGGGGTACTCACGATGCTCAATCATCTATCCTATTTAGCGGTAAAATAATCATCAAAAGCCTGTGAGTCGCACTCTCAATCCCCCGTCAAGTTGCATCGATCAACTTTGATCGGTTAATCCAGGAACTGATCCTGCGATCGAATGATCTAAGTGAGAAATTGTGCTAACGTTACATTCCTAGAACCATCTCATTGATGCGTCTTTTATGACCATAAATATTCAAGTGTGCTACTATGTAGATGGAAAGGTCCACATGGGTCTCCATGGATGTGGTTGGAGCAAAGGCTGGAGATCCCACTCCGCCTTAGGTCATAATAGACTTTCCTTGAAAGAAATCATTACACGTACACTCTTTGGATCTTCTCTACTTCCAAGGAATGTTGAGATGCAATCTAAATAATTCTTCTCGTTATCTGAGCCTTGAGGAGTGTATTGGAAAACATTCAAATAACGTGTGCTAACCTTTAGACATGGAGTAAATACACAAAACCTTGTCTATCATTTTCTCCAATAGTCATTACGTGATAAGCATTTTCATGTATCTCCCTAAACTTAGTAAAATCAGGCTGGATTTACTAGTTTATAAAATGGACTAGATATATGTACCGTACCGTTAGAGAGTAATAGCGTGACGTACTCAGTGCGTTCTATTATGCAGGTCGTGCCAATAATATTTGTGTCATCCCCGATGCTCAAGGTTAGACAAAAAATATAGTCATATTTCAAAAGGATCAAGTACGTGATACTAATGTCTCTAAGATATATGCCGCCACTCATCCGATTATTGGTCATGCTCATTGAGTAGAGAGATCCATAGGCAGGTTGTATGTAGTAGATCAACTATCATACATAGAATTTAACTACTTCCTAAGCAATAAATCCGAGTAATCATAATTTAGAACAAATGGAGAATCTCATGTATGTCACAAGCACTTTATTGAAAAATAAATGATATGTTCCCAATAAAATCAAAAATACTGACAACAAAAAGTAAATCAAGTCTATCTAGAAAAGAAACTACTAGTGTTTTCTCTACTGAGATATTATTACGGATTACTCCGTATGTTGATCTATGATGAAATTCGCATCGTCGAAGAAGTCTGACGCTGTAACCTCCACATGGGTAGTGTTAGTATCAACAACTGTCTGGTGAGTTCAAACTCTGTCACCAGTAGCCACCCGTGGTACATGACATTCCCGTGCCCAGTGTCCTGTATTACAGCAGTTAAAGTAAGTAGATCCCTGATCAGTCTTCTTTTCCTTCTTCACATTGCCTAGTATCCAGGATTTCTTAAATCCTGTACCTCTCCTAGGGTCAAAGGGTTTCTAGTTCCTACCCTTCCTATATCCCTGGTAGCTTCCCATACCCCTTCCATATCTTTATCCCCGACGTATAAAGCTGTTTCCCTGAAACTGAACATTGTTTAACGCAGACAACAACACACTCCAAGAAGGCCGCATAGCATAATTCTTCATCAGAAGTTCATCGCTCTGCTCAGAGAGGAGCAGTGCCTGTCAAGAACACGAGTCTTCAAGTTCTCTCGCCAATATTGCCTCTGAATCACAATATTGCTAACATGGAAGGTTGATAGAGTCTTCTCTATCATTTTAACATCAGTGACTTTCTTCTCATACAGCTCAAGTGTAGAAGTAATTTTATGGAGTACTAAGTTGTAATCAGTGACCGTCCAAAAATCTTGGAACCTAAGGGTGTTCTATTAGTGCATCGCTTTTGGGGGCATAGTGGTCTTGTGATGACCATAACGCCCCAGCAAGCTTGCCCATAAGTCAGCTGGCTTAACCTTGTTGAGGAATTCAGTCTTCAGGTTATCCTGAATATGATGACAAAGGATAAAGAAAGCCCTTGCTTTGTCCATGGGATCTTCCTTGTTGCCAATGAAGATGGTCTTCTACAGACCAAATGACTTCTAGAATAAGTCATCGTCAATGCACCAAGTGAGGTAATTGGCTCCAGTGAGCAGCAATAGTAGAAATTCAATATTTTTGAGTTTCGCAGACATCTATAATGCAAGATATAGAATATAATAAGAAACATTTCTTGATAAATATATTAATTGCATGAAAGACAGATCATAGTACTTCGAAGAAAGCTAAAAAAATGATTCTCATTCATATTATAGATGAACCCTGTTCATATTCTAAAACTCATGAAATTCTTTTCTAATAATTAAATCCTAAATTTACCCTGTAAAATGGCAATCTTAATCTGAGATGTGCGTTTGAATAGAATCTTAGCCAAGATTGATATTCAAAACTACCAGATGTGTGAGTTCCTTATGAAATCCTTTTAAAGTACATGATCTCCAATCATTACTAAAGGCAATTCATAGTATAGATGACAGTGATTCTCAATCATTATTGATAGGTAAACTTTGTTCATATCCTATGTAGCGTTAAATCATAAATTTACACCATAAAATGGTTATCTTAACCTTAAAATATGTTTTAATAGAGTCTTAGCCAAGACAGTTATTCAAAGCCACTAAATGTGTGCTTTCCTTATTCTGAGAACTAGGGTGTTCTAGGCCCTCAAGTTCTATAAAGGTAGGTATATTCTAGCCAAATGAACTATTTGCTACGAATATGAGAGGTATTAGATGTTTAGCTGACAAATGGTTCTAATCCCGAAATCAGTTGGGTTCACAAGATAGGTTAATTAGGTCTGTCTTTGAACTAACAGTCTAAGGTACTATAGGTTGTTATTAATGCCTATATACCTCTAAATGTTATGCATGTAAGATCTAATTACACCTAGATATGAAAAATTGGTTCCTCAGACACAAAAGTTTTAGAAATAAGAATAAGTAAATTCCCAATTGAGCTCGAGTTATTTATCTATGACAATTAACTGTGATTTAGATATGACTCACAGTCGTATACTAAATTAGTCTTGGTTTCGCATTATATGTGATCCTTGATCATAATAATTAGTATTCTATGGGCATACCAGTAATATCTTATTAGTTATCGTAAAGATACTTAAATAGGTATTACTCCATGTACTTATATCACATATAAGTGAGCCAATGCTCCTATATGAGGCACCTATTTCTAAAAAATTTAAAATATATTTTGCATAAAAAAAAGGTCCCCCATAGGGTAGGTCCAGTCAATAGAAATTTTTCAAAAAAAATTGGGCTTAATTTGACCAAAAATTAGGCTATGTAAAGCCGCTTTAGTGTCTGGACCGGTCTGACTCGGTCCGGGTCAAGGCCTGGACAGGGTTGACATGGTCTGAACCGGTCTGACTCGGTCATACATACCCCGCACGTGTCACACACGTGTAACAGACGCACATGTGTCAAAGACGCACACGTGTCACACACGTCACTGCCACGTGTCACCGTCGAGAATATTCAGGTGACCGGTGAAGAATATTCTGGCAACCAGTGTTTTTCCTGCCAAATTCTGACGATATTCCGGCGTTCGGTAGGTTGCCGGTCTCCAGTGACAATCCAGCGACTGCCACGTGTCACCTCTAGTGATTGTCACATGCTACACGTGTCAGGGCATGCCACACGTGCTACACAAGTGCAAGTGCATGCCACACGTGCCATACCACGTCAGCGTGCCACATGTCCTCGACAAGTGTCACTGCTGACATCACTATGGATAAGGATGACGTCATAATAGAAATTAAAAAAAATGATGACGTCATCGACCAAGAAAACCCCGTTGTTTTTGGCCGTAGTTTTAACGAGCTATTCCCGGCGATTAGGATATCTCACAGAGACGTGCCATATATATTTGGAAAGCTCTCGGAGTAAGCTATCTAACCGAAGTGGTCTTGCCTCCATCCGATCTCCATAGTGAAAGATATACACGTTTAAAAACACTAAAAACCCTAATTTTTAATCTAAAAATAATAGGGAAAAATAGGTTTTCAAAACGTGATGATCTATCATATAGTATAGATCTGAAAATAGGTATACAAAAAAAATTGTAAAATACCTCTTCTCCTGATCGCTTGGTTTCCGTGAAATCTCTTATTAGAAGGAAAGATCTGCTCTCCTCGTTCCTAGAGCTTGCGTGCTGATAACGTTTTAGGATATGATAAATTTAGAGTAATATAATACTATAACATGAACGAGAGAGAAAGAGATTTATTGATTATTATAACCGTGTTCTCTGCACATAGTACAATGATATTTATAGACAACTCAGAATGATTCTCTATTCTACTCTAACTCTCCATATAACCCTATTGGGCCTATGGGTTTGCTAGGAGTCAGTATAGGACACCCTAACCCTGTTGGGTTCCTAGCTTGGGCTTGGACACAACTCCTAACAAAGATCTTATTAATATCAGGTTTTCTATTTTGTGGAGACTATTGAGTCCCCCCCCCCTAACAGTTGAAAGAGAGAGTTGAATATCAATCGCTTAACCTTCATTCTCATCCAATGCATGTGTCTAGACTCCTCTATACAGAGGCATAACTCCACAGATACCACTATCAGCAACCTCCAAATAGCTAAGTATGGAAACTACGACTCCTAGAGAACACATAGAGGAGATAAGGAGAAAGAAGTTTTCCATTGGAGCAGGAGAACCTAATACTCTCACAGAAGATTTGCACCAAGCAGTGAAGAATCTCTCAGCCGAGCTTTACGTCAAAGATGTGCATTTTCTGATGCAACTCATACAGGTTCATCTCACATGCATGCAACTTTATTTCCTCAATAAAACTCATCTAGTTAATTAGTAATTTCACCTTCAGTTTAATTACGAAATTGTTACTAGATGAATATCTTATCTATTTATCTCATGATATCGATCGTTTATTAGTCCAATCCATACCCATGTGGTTTAAGATTATCTATGCCTTCAGTTTATTTTTCTAGTGTCGAAAACTACATATAGTTTAATGGTTGTCTTGTCACTATTGTGTTTAATTTGGAGCTATTCATCTTGAGATTTATAATATGCGCACCACCATCATGCTCTGTGAGGCCAGACCGTAACATAGCAATTATACATACATAGGTTGAAAAAAAAACATATTATAGTGCTCAAATATGTAAGACAGTGAGACTAAATATATAGTTGGTCTAATGTAGGCAGTATTACTGCGTTATGTTCTTAGGCGTAAATCCAAACAAACACAGAAATCTATGCTAATTACTGGATGAAAATGGATCCTGTATGTGTTTTCACATATTTTGGTTGCTACTATTTATTACTGCTCGTGATTATCTTAACTGGAGCATCTCAAGGATGGGGAGTTGGAGACTCCCTTCAACACTATGAAATGCCCATATCAAGCATTATTTATTTATTTTACGCGAAAGGTAAAGAAAATGAACAAGTGGTTAAGAAAATGAGGACAAAGAAAATAATATGGCGGTAGCCTAAGATTTTTATGTTAAGGGTAGTTTCATTCGAGAAGGGAGTTTCACATTGGAACTTCTAAAATGTTTGATGAATTGCTTGAACGAGATGATATTGCTAGTTTTGGGCATAGATAATTTTATGTCAATAAAGATGTTCAACAAACTGAGATGATTCGAGCGACTATTGATACTTCTAATGGTCTAAGTCTAAATATTGATAGGAATGTTCTCCAGCTATATGATAAATACAGGGGTGGTGGTGAAGTTAACCGGGAGGAACATGTGATTCAATCAAGTGTCGATATTCGTCCATCTTCGATTATAAATAGAGATTTAGCTTTGGAAAGGTCATTCCTATCAAAAGAATTTCTAAATGATGAGGTCCCTCGGAATTGTAAGGTGATGGATAAGCTGGGAATTTGAAGTTGTTTTAGTAGCATTTACTATCTATTTCAGACTGCATAGATGGGATATTGCTACTGTTATTGTTTGTACTAGTAGCATTAAGCCAATGCACGCACAGGCAAAATAAAATGCAGCAAATATAATAAGACGCTTGTGGCATGATGCCTGTCTGCATGTAATCAATGGGTAGATCTGACCTCTTTTTTGACCACAGACAGAAGTTTGAATTCCATCCTGCATTAGGTTAAATATGTTAAAAACATTAACATGATAAAAATAATATTCATCAGGTTCTGCACAATAAATATTTTATTCAACATCACATTCTTACGGTTCTAACTGTATCAGAGAGCAAGGGTCTACAAAATTACTATCATGACAATTCAATAGAATTATATTAAAATTTAAATATGGCTGTTAAAGTATACAACAAAATAGCATATTCATTATTGTTATAAGTGTACAACCACATAATTGTCCAAAGCAAGTAAGGCTAATCCAACCGAAGAAGCAAGTTTTCTCACACCTATTTGACCTTGTCTCACACCTTAATTTACATTGCAAGGATCGTGTCTGAGATTATATATACTCATTGTGTCATATTATGCACAAACAATGGTAGGAGACAGATGGTGATAGAATAATTACAACAATTCTTCTTGACGGTTGTTTTTTTGTTTTCTAGGACTGTTAAATTGGGACTCCAACGTGTAGTTCATTAGATCAAAAAAATCATTAATTATTTTCCAAATTATATTGAAATACCTAACCATTAAAACAAACATTATAGCATCAATAAATAAGCATTAAAAAAACCAAAATTACTGCCATGTAAAACAAACATTATAGCACCATCAATGTACGAACCAATTGTCCTTTCATGCCAAGTGCCCTCATTCTCTCCTTTTACATACTAAATCACCCTCTTTATATGCCTGACCAACAAAAAAATAAAGACCAACTCTCAAATAAAACATAAATATTTTTGTATGATTTCTTAAGGAGATGTGTTCCTCTCTCGTATGAAATGAACACGCTCTCCCAAGGTGAAAACGCACGATCATCACCCCATGAGCAATATTATACTTGCTTACCAAAATGAAATTTCTAAATATATAAGTAGTATATTGCTTCAGATTCTCATCTCTTATAAATAAGCACTACTCCATAGGAAAGTGGTTTGCCAATAAACAAATATATAGTAAAAAAGTTAAAGAGAGATAGAAGAATAAATTAGAGTGCTAAGCTAATGTGGGACCTCTTTGGGCCGAAATCTATCAATATTGTTAAAAACAAAATAAACATTAAAAAAATCTAAAAGAATTTCTAACTACATTAACCCTAAACAATGGTTCCTCTAGGTGAGACTCAGTTTAACTCCGACCCTCTAACATAGTATAAATTTTTATGACAATTCCAAAAGCCATAGGTGCAATCCTTAATACCTAATCGTTGCTTCCCTGTAAAGCATCAACAACCACTACTTTGGGATTTTAGATGGTTGTTAACATCCCATTATCGTGATTACCCTTAATCATAATATCCTATGGCTATGGATAATGGACATTTCCATTGAATTATGTTTTATTACTTTAATAAAGACCTTAAGACAAATCTATTCAACCCTGAATAACATATTTTCATAACCATACAATCATTACTTATTATTAAACGTGTAATGAGTATCAAGGGAAATATACGAATGAAAAACTTTACCAAACCACAACTCACAAACTTTCCTCCCTCCGTAATTATAGCCATTCCTACGACCATAAGTTTAAAATACTCATCATTATCCTTCTTCAATATATCCTGCAGAATTTCAAAATGAACAGTCATAAGTATTAGTAATGCAGGATTATTCTCATGAATTAATAGGCTACATATGTTTATTATGTGTATCTATAAAAATAACTATACAACACGAACCCCTCATCAAATAGAGCAATACAGTAGTAAATCAATAACATATAAGAAGATTTTAGAATCATTTGCTAAATTCTTCTCTATAATTACTCAATATGACTATTTTTATACCCCTGTGTAATTCTCTATAATTCTGAGACTACGGAATCTACATTGATTTGAACCATGTCTTGAGATATTTCATGTGCAAACCCATATTCCCAAGCACTTTTCCATTTAAGTACATATTGCCTAGTATTATAATTCTTTTTTTTTTCTTCTTTTTTTTGCCTAACCCCAACTTCTCCATTTATTAAAAGATGTATAATTTACACGTTATTGCTGGGTTGTTATTGCTGGGAAGTGTAGTATAATGCTGAGGTTAAGTTGAAGAGCATAGGAGCGCCTCCAATATTGACCTATAATTATTTGGCCAACATGTAAGGAAAATTACAATACTCAAGAATATTACTGTACATATGATCTTCCTCACTTAAGCAAAGAACCCACAGGTTTTAAGTTCTTTTCTTTGCCATATGAAAAAATAAATAGGATTATAAACTAATAAATAATAAGTTTATGTGCGCGATTGTGTATCGAAAAATGTTGATGAGAACTTTACCCCTACAAAACCTGTACATCCCCGCAAAAGCTATAACGATGCTTGTTCAAAGAAGATTTTTTTTCTTCTTATAATTCTAGAATAACAATTTTAACTTATTTTCCCTCACCTATTAAATGACAAATCTTATTTGTGTCTTCAAATATTCTAGAATAATTGCACCTACAATGCACTAACCAATTCTTCTTCTCATGCGAACTGCTCATCTTTTTCTCCCTTCACATACTCATCGACCCACTTTAAATGCATGACCTAGAAAAAAAAGAAAAAAAAGGACTAACTCTTAAATAAAACACAATATTATATGATGTACTCTAAATATTCTTGTATGATTATTAAGGAGATTTTTCCTATTTAACTCAGATGACATGGCTAAACTCCACAAATTTATGTAAGGAAGTAAACACACTCTAGAGGGTAAAAACTCACGATCATCACCCATGACCATATAACTCGGGTCACATGGTCAAGCTCTACAAATTTATGTTAAGAAATGTACTTGCTTACCAAAACGAATTTTCTATATATTATAAGAATGATACTGCTTTAAAAACTCATATTTTGAATTATATGCTGTGACATTCGAGATCCATATGATATGAGGTATTTCATTCAATAATGAAACATAGGCATAATCCATCAATATCGTAAAAAAATAATAATAAATCCAAAAGCATTTATAACTACATATAGCTGTAAGCAATGGATCCTCTAGGTTGGGTTTTGTTTAACACCCACCCTCTAACATAATTTAAATTTTCAAGACAATTCCAAAAGCCAATGTGTAATCCTTAAATACCTAATGGTTGCTTCCCTATAAAACACCAACAACCACCATTTAGGAATTGAGATGGTTGCTAAGATCGCAGTATCGCGATCACCACTACTATCATATAGTTAATGGGCCTTTCCAATAAAAAAATTTGTTATTACCTTTAGAAATGAACCTTAAGACGTATCATTAGACCCTAAACTACATATTTGCATAATCATATGATCATTACTTAGTGCTAATGTTGTAATTTATACTTTTTTCTTACATGATGTAATGAGTACCAAGAATGATATACTAATGATTTATACTTTTTTCTTACATGATGTAATGAGTACTAAGTATGATATACGAATGATTTTTTTTACCAAATCGAAGTATGATATACAAATGAAAAGCTTTTACCAAACCGCAACTCATAATTTTCTTCAGTCCGTAATTATACCCATTACTATGACCATTAGTTTAAACTTTAAACTTATCATGATTCTTCTTCAATATATCATGTAGAATTTCAAAATGTAACTTAGATTGGGTAAACCTTACATATTATTAAATGCACTCTAATATGAAATGTATTGTAAAGTAACTCTAACTTGGGTGTCTTCATAATTAAAGTCATTGTTTACAGGTCAAGTGGGGAGCAGAGGCCATAGTGGTGCTTATGAAGTTTTAATCCAAGGATGGTAACACGACATGTGCATTAGGGTCTTACTTTATTTTCTCCTTTTATTATTTGCGGAGTGTTCAATACTTTAATCTTCTTCGCTTGTGAAAAAAAGAACAACGAAAACACGATTACATATTCGATAAAATACCTGCAAAACAATGTATTGATAATTTTTTCGCCATTGATGGCAGTCACATTAGATTGAAATGTTGATGATAGATTTAGCGGTAGATGTGTACAAAAGCTCATTGTGATGCTCCAAAAATTGTAGTCTAAAGTGGCCAAGATCTTTGATCTACTATATATGCACCAGTAGGACCTGCACATAATGTGGGTATAACGATAAACATAATTACTCATTAATTAAGAGAAAATCAAATATAAAAGAAAAACGATATTGTTCTACTCTTCTTTGGAATCCTAATTGTTGTGATGTAACATAGTATATTCACAGTGAAAAAGTGCATCAACATAAATCGTAGCATAATGTTTTGTTCTTCTTACAAAGTACTATATAAGGACATCAGCCATCGGTCATGAAAAAGTCCATGGAAGTTCATGAAGGATACAGTAAATAAAGTAATAATGTTATTTGTATCAAATACAATGGTCATTTTAAAAACATATTATTATTTTTCGTAATTCCAATAAACAAATCAACAAAGGGCAACACTTACTCCAATCCACGTCAAACAGTAATTTTTTGTTGATTACTTGCCAAATGATTTTGCAAAATGTAGCAATTTAAAATCCACAAAAAAAGAAACAATAAAAACATTTCGATTGGAAAAAATGTGTGAACGAAAATTGTACCTATGCAGAATGACACTTGGAATGGCATTCTCTGAATGAGAAATCAAGAATCGACCAAACTGCAATCAAATTCCATCATAAAACACACAAGTAATAATTCCAATAGGAATTGAAGTTTTCACAAATTTCGAATATAAATATCCAATTCGCTCCAACTCCTCGCCTACAATTCTTCGTTTGAAAATCCACAAAAAGAATAGGAACTAATTAAAAAGATCGATGAAAGAGTTTGCTCAATCTGACAGACTTCAATTCAAAATGTTTTGTCACTTGATTTTATCACTGCAAGAATATGAAAAAGATATGAATGGGTTCTTTTTCAAAGAGATGGGATTAAAAGGGATATAAAGTTTAACCGTCGTTAAACTGCTTGAAGAACCGGCGTAGAGAAGCCCTTGAAGAAGGGCCACAAAGTATGAAAATAAGAGAAGCTAATCATCAAAATCCTATACTAAGTGTTGCATCGTGTTCTAAAAGTCATTAATATCCACATAGCAGCACATCATTCATTTCTACAAACTCAAGCTTTTACTATCAATTACCTTATAATGATATTTAAATCATCAACCCTACTTGAAGAACTTCTAGCAATAACATTGGATTCTTAGGCCACGATTCAAAGAGTTGATGATGAACTTTGGGCAATGTTTATAATGAGAGAAAATAGGAATAGGCAAAATCCATAAAATTATACCTAATCAAGTATGACTAAAAGCTAATACCAAATTTTTCAATCTTCATACAATATTCGTTATATTTCAAGGTACATAGAAAGTAACCACTCTTTAAATTATTGTACCATATTGAACTAATAACAACTATGAATGATAAAATCAGACAAATTTAATCTTTGATAACTAATAGCTTTACTTACATGATGTGATTTTGAGTCCAGAGATTGTCGAGGATGTGATCTTGACAATTCTCTTCTAAATTATCTTGCTGGTAATCTTCTAAAGGATCAAATCACCGCCTTTCTCTACTCCCAAAATTGAAGTTTTCATTGCTATAAACATTTGTCTCCTTTCCTCAAACAATCCCTAAGAGCTTAAAGTAAATACATCAAATTTCTTCTCAAAAGATGGAGGTCTTAACTTAAAAACCCAACACCTGAAGATTAAAATAAAGGCAATAACTTAAACCTACATACATAATTTGTAAGATATAAGAGTAAATAAAGAGAAAAAATGGAAACACAACATCTAGAAAAATAAGACTATCATTTGAGTATCCGATAACAACAATCCTTCAAAGTAAAATGGAAAATTTTGAATTTCTTCAAAGAACCTAAAGTTTTCCATGTGTCCTCTAATGGATAACTCAAATTGCTGATGTGATACATGATTAAGAGTCTTTCTACATAGGAGTATGCCATTCTATGGTATTATAAATTTGAAGACACATCCAAACAGTAACTATGAACTATACATACATACTTAAAGTACCCATCACTCAATGGCTTTGCCATAGTCCATACACCAAAATGTGAACCCTAAATTGTACCAATTTGCACCTGAAGTCTCATAAATTTAACCAATGACTCTCTTATATAGTAATTAGTTTTCCCATAAACAAAACTGAAAAATGCATTAAATGTATTACCAACCCAATGATGTGTTGTTACTTAAAGCACCCATGACCGAGAACGAAATCAAACAAAACACAATTTCCAAACCTGAATCTTGAAGTGACATTATTGATCATCCATTTCTTTCACTTTCCATCAACTTTTCCGCACCGCAATCTTCCACCCTTCTATTGTGAGGGCATTTGGAAAACCGACTTCATCATCAACGATCTTATTCATCGCTGATAACTCCCCGAAACAATATGAGATAGGGTAAAAGTGAAAAATTATAATGTCTTTTTCGCCGAAGTAACAACTTTCATTGATGATTGTATACTGAGTTTTACATAAATCCACAAAAGCACATGTAAAACAACAACAATGCAGATTATATAGTATCTAAATAAAAATAGCTAGTAAAACAATAATCGGATCACAGACCACCAATACAATATAATGAATCTGACTACCTATATTTCTCTCTCCACTATTTATTCTTAGGAATTTTGCTTCTTAGGTCCATATCGTAATTCATATACTGCATACAATTCTAGATAAAGATCAAATATTTAGATAGAATAAAATTTTATGAGAGGAAAAACAATTATTATCTGCGAAAGAAAATGAGAAAAAAATCCTACAATTGGGATTGAGTTGTACTTACCGTTGAGAAAACCAAAGAACCAATCGATTAAAACACTTCGTGGATTGAAACCTTCATATTTGGAATATGATTCAAAACCTAGTCGCAATCAATCGATTCCAGAAAAGAGAAAGAGTGGGGGATCCATCATCCAAGACAGATTGAGAGAGCGAGAGATGTAGAGGCGCTTGTAATGAGGTATTAATACATGAATGGGATTACACCTTTTCATGGCGGGTGGTTGTTGTTTAGAGTTCAAAGAGGAGTCGTGAAGAAGAGTGGCAACCCCAAAACAAAAGAAGCCTGAATCGATGGAATTTGAGTTCGTCAAAACGTGCATACGTGTCACCATATCGATGCAAGAAAATAGATGATGTGGCGGTCCTACAATCATTTCTACTGAGGCGTCCGCAATTATATTGTTATATAGATGTTGTAAACTCTTTATTCATTAGAGCATCTGCAGCAGTTGGGTTTGGATTCTAACTGCTGGCCCACCAAGTCATACCAACCAAACCTAAACCCAAACCCAAACCCAAACCCAAGCCAGTGGGTGTGGGTTGTTGATGATGTGGCAACCTTTATTTATTAAAAATAGTTTTTCAATATGCGGCGAACTTCTTTATTCCGCAGATTTCTTTAGTCTACCGCAATTATTTATCTTGTCTCACACCAATAAATAAATATTTAATTTGTGGCAGTGCAATTTATTCTGCACGGTGTTTTAAACTCCCCACACCCGTATTTTTAAAGTTTGGGTTCTCCAAACCCAGTTAGTTGGGTTCTGACAATTCCACGTCACCAACTAAAACTCTTTTTTTAAACTATTGGGAGCCAAATAGTTTGGGCTTTGAGTGTGTGCCACACTCATTTTCCCAACTGCGGAGACGGAGACGCTCTTAATATAATCTAACTTGCTAAAAAAGTAGTCCTTGCTCTTTTAATAAGCAAGCATATACCCATGACCTTTCAATATCCATTTTTCATTATTTGTGCAAAATGCTGAAAACAATGAATATTCTGAAGGAGTTAAACCCTCACTAGAATTCTTTCTAACTTCTGAAGACATTACTGTTACTGGAGCAAAGTCTACTCTTCTCGTTTTCAATAAGGAGAAAGGCTTTTTTAAGAAAAATATTAAGTCAATCTGCAGTGTTGGTAGGTCAACAAAAAAAGGGAAATGCCAAAGTGGGTATATCGGAGAAAGGTATATATGTGCTGCCTTAATTTCATTAACTCATGTTTAAAATGTGTTTATACTTACTATTAATTTTAGGATATTGGGTTTATTCATAGGAAAAATTCAATGATTTTGCAGGAATTGGTTTTAAAAGTATATTCCTTATTACTGCTCAGCCTTACATATTCAGTAACGGTTACCAGATAAGGTTCAGTGAAGAACAGGCTTTAGACTGCAATGTGGGATACATTGTCCCTGAATGGGTCCAAAGACCAACTCTCTCAAACATTCAACACCTTTATGGTGACGAAAAATCTCTTCCAGCAATGTGACGACCTATCGAACGCCGGCCAAATCCACCCGAGCATTTTGAGTTTTGTCCAAATGTATATGTTCTCTATATCTTAATATAGTTGTACGCCAAGTTTCGTCGCAATCGGATTCGGTTAAAGGGGTGAAAAGGGCCAGTACGCTTCGTCTTATGTTTTAACGCTTATTTTTGGAAATTGACTATTTACTTAGTAGCTATATTAAGGAGGAACCTTGGTCCGATCCTCCCCATGACTAAAAGAGCTTTAATGCTTGGTTATCAAGAACCCCGGCTCATGGACTATCTACAAGGGATAGTTATGAGTTCTCCTAGGCCTAGGGAAGGCTAGGGGACATTGCCTCGCAATGCGGGCCAGCTTTCCAAAGAGGGCTTCATATAGCGCTGTTATGCCCTGCAGGCTATCCGAGATGCACCGCCCCTTACAGATGGACAATATAATTAGTCCAGGCTCGTCGCCCCTTGAGATATGAGTCCCTTATCTGGAAACCGGCATATTGAGCTACCCTGATCCGCTACAGGACAAGTGTGCTTTCCGTACCTCGCGTGCGTCGCAAGAGATTACGCTGTAGGGATTATTGAGAGAACCTTCAGCGTTGTTGCCTTTACCGAATACATATTCGACGACCCCTCACGAGTATCCAGGATTATCCGGATGTCGCTCTAGCATCCGTGGGTTGTATGTCACTGGCGCATCGCGCCCGTGAAGATGGCTGGTACACGCCGATCGCGCGTCCGTGTGCACTGCATGGTCCCTTATTCCGCTGCACTCCGGGCACTATAGAGGCAGTCCCGGGCTGGGCCGTGACAGATGGTATCAGAGCAAGCATAGCTTGTTAAACCTTAGCTCTTGAGTTGGTAGAGCGTAGATGGATTATGCCTACGTCTATCAGAATTGGTCTAGTGTTGGGCCGAGTTATCAGATCTTATTAGAGCAGATCTTTGTGATGGTTCCCAAGTTAAAAATGTGGGATACCTACTTGTTAGTTGTGATCTCTTCAGTGCCGTAGTTGCTCCGTACAGATGATCCAAGTACCGTTGTAAATGCTTGTAGAGTGAGTTGCCTGCATGTCAGTTGATATTGGACGCGAGAGAAAGACTCCATATCTGAGCGCGAGATTGCTCATGTTAAGTGTGCTTTGGACAATGACACTAAGAGGAGGATTGATACTTGAGTTGGGCGCGATGATCTATATCGTTGGTTGTCTCTAGAAGGCTGGTCAATGTCGCTGATGCTCTATGAAGAATAGTAATAGAACGATCTAGCAGGTTGTTATTACATTTGGTCTGTATCCGCGTTGCGAAGTTTAGTAACAGTTGTGATCAAGGACGATGCCCCTCAGCAGAGATCGATATAGTCAGTGTCAGTTGCTGAGTACTTTCGTGTGGAAGCCACGAAGCTTGGTTTGGTTAGAATTCCTTAGTGTCTACAGAAGATTAAAGAAGAATCTTGAGAGATACTCGTTGTGATTGTCCTGAGTTGGACACTGAGACGTTCCGGAGGTGAATGTCATGAGCCAAAGATGAAGCGGCATGAAGTAACAGATGAAGACATGGTTTGGGTCCCGAGTTTGCACACAGTGATATCGTCAGGTAGACGTCGAGGGCAGAGTTTCTCGCTGTTACGCGACAGGAACTGCGACCTCCAAGATGGGTTGTCGCTTGTCTGCAGTTGGTCCTCAGCTACATAGGACACTACTTTGATCACTCATAGAAGGCAAGTTGTCGAGTGATGCTTGTTCTCTGGCTCCGTAGTGAGTTTCAGGTTTGTCCACGTTCGAGTGAGCCGAGTTAATCCATGTTGTTCCACAAGATGGTTCTGGGTCATTTAAGCTCACAGATGGATGAAGACTCACATTTTTGAAGGTTAGTAAGTTACGTGGTTGTCGCAAAATAGAGTTGAGCTACAATCAGTTGTGCGGGTTACCTCAGACATGATTTCAGATGGAAGATTGCTCAAGGATGTAAGATTTTAAGCGGAATTGGATGTTAGTTTCCCAATACCTTACCACTTGGTGGTTGGCGGTAGGGATAGAGTACCCGCGCCTCATTCTTTGTTTGTATTGTTGGAGTGTCTTTAGAAGACCCCATTCCAGTGACCGGTTAGAGTTGGCTACGTTTGTTGAAGCTAGTTCAAGAGACAAAGAATGGCTACGCTTCAGTTTAAAGATGATTGCGACAGTATGAAGGTTGGTCTCGGCGAGTTTGATAGCAGTTGGACATGGCAAGCTAACGAGCTCAGGGCGAAAGTGCAGTGATAGTATCTTGTTCCCAAGTTCCCCAAGTACTCAGGTTGGAGTAGGGATGTAGAGATGAAGAAACGCTTCAGCAGTCCGTCAGTTATATGTCACAGCTTTGTTCTCGACACGGACGTCGAGCTTATTGAGTGTGGGATGAGATGTAAGTTGTAACGCAGATGTACGTAGGTTCCAGCATGGGTCATTACCACCAGAGTTTGGCAAGTACATATGCCAGTGTTAAGTCCTCGTCAGAGAAGAGGCATTGAGAAGTTCTCCTTGGAGAGTGAGCCAAATTAGAGTCCTTCAAAGTGGAAAGACTTTTGGGGACGCTGGAGTAGCGATCACCCTTCCTGCAGCCAAGTTAGGTACAGATGCCATCTAGCGTTACATGGGGTTAGATGATGGCCTACTACGAAGTGGTAGAGCAGAAACGTGGTTGTACAGGTAGATGTCTCATGGGCTTTCTAAGTTCACACAGGACGCCTTTACGGCGAACCTCGATGGTTAGCTGGCGGTAGGGAACAAAGTACCCGCGCCTCATTGAGAGTATGCTACCTTCTAGGAGCTACCCTCCCTCGCCCAAGTGAACAATGAGTACCAGTTCAGTTTTATACTGGTAAGACTAGAGTGCCGCATCTTGATGTTGTGTCCCCGATGTTTCGTAAGAAGGGCGGACAT
Organism: Kingdonia uniflora; assembly: GCA_014058105.1. Classification (NCBI taxonomy): domain Eukaryota; kingdom Viridiplantae; phylum Streptophyta; class Magnoliopsida; order Ranunculales; family Circaeasteraceae; genus Kingdonia; species Kingdonia uniflora. The sequence goes on along the minus strand of JACGCM010000926.1, from coordinate 2,466,211 downwards.
GGTTAGAAGACCTTTGCAGAGTTGACTGAAGGGCAGTCAGGCAGAATCAGTGTGTGGTAGATGTTCCGTGCAGTTGGGAAGAGTTTACCCCTGGGCTTTAGAAGACTTGCTCCTTACCACTTGTAGATGAAGAGTGAAGTTTGAAGCCGAGATTCACAAGAGATTGAACTCTCGAGTAGCGAAGGCATTGTGTGACTCGGAAGTAAGCACACTTTTAGACGGGATTGCAGATATCCTCGTCGGGCTGTCCGGAGGAGACGCCCTTGGTTTGTCGAGAAGAGCGACATTCCACATAGTGTTAGGGGAGAAGGCGCTTGCAGCAGGATGCAGCGCATTTCAGTGGGCGCGATGCTAGAGGGCACCGCCAATACATTTTTCAGAAGGTTTGAGACCACGAGACAATATCCAGACGAGAAGGCTGACTCCAAAGTTGGAATCAAGGTTAGTCACCACGCACTTCAGTTGGAAAGGGAAAAGTTAAGGTTCAGTTCTGAAGACACAGTTGTCAGCATCGAGACTAGCAGTTGGACTCAGTATCCGCTAGTGCAGAAGAAGATATAGTATTCTGAACTAAGTGCGGGAGAGTTGTTAGTTTCTTGAAGATGCAGAAGATTGAATCCTTGTAGAGCCGTGTTGAAGAAGGTTCTCGACGAGGTCATCGAGATTATTTTAAGTGCTAGAGGGTGTGATGACCTACCGAACGCTGGCCAAATCCACCCGAGCGTTTTGAGTTCTGTCCGAATATATATGTTCTCTATATCCTAATATATATGTACGCCAAGTTTTGTCGCAATCGGATTCGATTAAGGGGGCGAAAAGGGCCAGTACGCTTCGTCTCATGTTTTAACGTTTCCTTTTGGAAATTGACTATTTACTTAGTAGCTATATTAAGGAGGAACCTTGGTCTGATCCACCCCATGACTAAAAGAGCTTTAATGCTTGGTCATCAAGGACCCCAGCTCATGGACTATCTATAAGGGATAGTTATGAGTTCTCCTAGGCCTAGGGAAGGCTAGGGGACATTGCCTCGCAATGCGGACCAGTTTTCTAAAGAGGGCTTCATATGACACTGCTATGCCCTGCGGGCTATCCGAGATGCACCGCCCCTTACAGATAGACAATATAATTAGTCCAGGCTCGTTGCCCCTTGAGATATGAGTCCCTTATCTAGAAACCGGCATATTGAGCTACCCTGATCCGCTACAGGACAGGTGTGTTTTCCGTACCTCGCGCGCGTCGCGAAAGATTATGCTGTAGGGATTATTGAGGGAACCTTTAGCGTGTTGTCTTTACCGAATACATATTCGATGACCCCTCACGAGTATCCAGGATTATCCGGATGTCGCTCTAGCATCCGTGGGTTGTATGTCACTGGCGCGTCGCGCCCGTGAAGATGGCTGGTACACGCCGACCGCGCGTCCGTGTACGCCGCACGATCCCTTATTCCGCTGCACTCCGGGCACTGTAGAGGCGGTCCCGGGCTGGGCCGTGACAAGCAATATCCATCATTATGTCTCTAAAGCCCAATAAGGTGGCACCAGTCAGACAACAGTTATCTTCAGTTCATCCTGAATTATTGTTGTTTCTTTCAAAGATAAAACAACTTAATGTTTGGGAGAAAAACATTGATCCCAAGTTAAATTCTGTTAGTGCGATCTCCATATCCAGCGAAACTGAATTCATGACGAGGAAGAACATGGATGTTGTGTCATACACCCTTTATCTTTCTGTTGAAGAAAATGAGAAAGAACTAGAAAAGGAATGCAGCTATTACATGTGGAAGCAGAAATTTCCGGTGAAGGTTGATAATCAAGTCAAAAGTAGGGATGACATTGATGAATGGGCAATAACTTTAGCTTTTCCAAATGGGCAACGTCTGAATCGAGGAATGAGCTCTCCGGGTGTCTATGCGTACCTGCCTACTAATATGGTTACGAACGCGGACTTCATCTTATCATCCTCGAGAGAGACAATCCTTTTGGACAACAAGTGGAATGAAGGAATTTTGAATTGTGTTTCATCCACTTTCTTCAATGCCCTCAACTCACTTGTTAAAACAACAGAAGCTGCACCAGTATCTTCTCTGCCTCGAATGCTTGAGTTTTTACCAGTGAAAACCTCTTCTTACCCGCAACTTAACGTTGTCAGGGAGTCGATACAAAAAAAAGTTAAGGCAGACAACATAATTTCATGCGAGTCTTCCAAAAAGCAAAAAATATTCTCAAAGCCTGATGGAGTGGGTCGGGTTTCACCGGCATTCTGGAATATCTTGATTGATGCAAAGAAACAAGGTGTGAGCTTCGAAACCTTTTTAAGTCATGGAAGATACATTCTTAGTTCTGCATTTGACAATGAAGCATACAATGAAGTTTTGAATTTCTTGGGTGTGAGTCCAATGGATAACAAATGGTATGTGAAATGCATCCAAAGTTCCAATCTCATTTTTGGTGTTTCTGATGATGTCTACATGGATCTTCTCATGTTTCTTGCCAGTAATTGGACAGGTCGTTTTAATAATACAAATATCAGGAACATACCCCTCTTGAAATATGTTGGTGAAGGTGGAAATGTCACATTGTGGAGTATAGCTTGCGCAACCCAATTGGGGAAGAGATTACATTTATCTGGTCATCATAAGTACATTGCATGGCCCATAGATTGTAACAAGGAGCTTGGATATGCTGCGAGTCACTTCTTCATGTCCAAGTCTACACAAGATGCTTTAGCAATACAACCCAAGAGGGGAACTCTGCAGGAATGGCTTAGACAAAATGCTTGTGTGAAACCGGTAAGTATTTACAACTTTGCTATGATCCAAGTGAAGTCACTAAATGGAAATAGAGGGCTTGTTGTTGCATTTACACTCTTTTTGTATCACTCACTCTTGAAGTCATAATTGTCAAAAGGAGAGATAGATTATTTGTGTAAAATCATGCCGCGCATTGATAGTTATGGATCCATAGTGACGCAAAGGCGAGGGGTTCTTGTACCAGCAAAAGAAAGCAAGTGGGCTGAACTGATTGTCTAACCCTTGGAGAACAGAAACTTACATTGAATTAGGGGAAGATTATTTGTGAGCACATCATTTCGCTGGTTTATATACATCTAAAGAAAGTCTGTTGACATTTCTCAAAACTCATGCCGAAGCGTCAGATATCCCATATTTTTGTCCTCCTTTAAATGTTGTGATTCCTTCTGTCTCGTCTCCATTAACTAAAGAGAATATGTTTTCATTATTAGAGTGGATTCGGAGTTTGAAGAAAAAGGGGGTTTTGAGTCAAAGGAAGTTCTTGAGTTGCATAAAGGAGGGACGGTGGTTAAAAACTTGACGTAAACTCTCAACATGGAAGCTAAATCGAGAAGTTTTTTATGCTAAAATCAACCTAAAACTAAATTTGGGCTAAACCTTAAACTTTATTCAATCACAACTTTAACAAATAAATAAAATAGAGAACCTAGCCTCTCTTTTATAGAAGGGGGTGGAAACCCTAACTAGGAATATTCTAAAAACTAGGAAAATACCCTATTAACTTGTGTTGGTTAATTAAGAACTCTCTAAAACCTACTAACTATCTCTAGCAGAGAGGCTTGAATCAAAAGAACATAAATATAAATACTCCGTTGACATGTGAGAAACGATCATGAGATATGATTCACATCAAACCCTCCATCTTCGGAAAATTTCGACCACGAAATTAAACCGGGCGTGCTCCTGACGAAGCTCGTGCTACCTTGGTAACACCTTCAAAATCATCAAACTCGTCTTGCATGTCAAAATCAACAATTTCATACACATTAAGCTTTGACCCACGGATCCTACCTCGAAACTTACCATATCCAGCCGATGTACCAATTGATGTTGCGACAGTGTTTTCACAACTTCCCCTTAAACCAAAATCTAGCAAACGACGTGCTCTAAAAATTACTTGTAATTGATGTAGTTTTCGTGTCGCTTGACTTGCATAACGAGCTTCAAAGTCCTCCCAAGTTGGATCTATAAACGTCAATACATCTATAAAATAGAATTTTTCTTCTTCTAAAAAGTTGTCGTAATTCCACCTTTTATCAGTTAAAGATCTCAAGTACTCGTAGTCATCCGAATACTCATCATATACGGGGGGTAATCCTCCATCATCAAAACATGGTTGGTGAGCGTCACAAACAACATTAAATATATGAGAGAAAATTTTTACCTTGTAACTAAAAAGAAAGAAAAAATTTATTGACCGTCACTTCCAGCTTTTGGAAAGTTCCTTTAATTCTTTCTACCGACGCTTCGATACGCTCAACACGTGTTTCAAGACTAGGTGGTCTCTCTATTGAGATTGTACTCGCCTTAGAGAAGGAAAAAAAAATCTGATTGAACATGAAACGGACAAAAGAACAAAGAAAATCTGTTTTTTATTTACCAGAAAATCACTGTAGCAATCGCAAAAAAACTGTAGCAGATGCAGAAATATTATAGTGTAATCAGAAAAACACTGTAGCAGATGCAGAAGTAGCACTGTAGCAGTGTAGGGAAAAAAATGATCTTCTGATCTGTTTCCTAGAGTTTCTAATTACAAATCAATAGAGAATTTTCTTGAAAACCCATAATTAATCTCGTTCTGATACCAATTTGACGTAAACTTTCAACGCGGAAGCTAAATCGAGAAGTTTTTTACGCTAAAATCAACCTAAAACTAAATTTGGGCTAAACCTTAAACTTTATTCAATCACAACTTTAACAACTAAATAAAATAGAAAACCTAGCATCCCTTTTATAGAACGTGGTGGAAACCCTAACTTGGGATATTTTAAAAACTGGGAAAAATACCTTATTAAGCTTGTGTTGGTTAATTAGGAACTCCTTCAAACTTACTAATCATCTCTAGCAGAGAGAATTGAATCAAAAACATAAATATAAATAGTCCGTTGACATGTGAGAAACGATCATGAGATATGATTCACATCAAAACCAGTGTTGGGTATAGGTCCCTTCAGAATCATTTTTATCTAGCTCAGAATGGGGCAGTCTATTTCAAAGGGGATGTGTGCTGGTTGATATCCCATTGATTGATCAGGCATTCTACGACAATAAAGTTAATAACTACATGGAAGAACTAAGAACACTAGGAGTGTTGTCGGAATTCGGCGAAGCTTGCAGATTCATAGGCGAGCATCTCATGACATTGTCTACTTCCTCTAATCTAACAAAAGCAAATGTGCTTTCCATTCTTAAATTTATAAGGCTTTTGAGGGAGATGTATATGCCACCAGAGGACTTCATCACAATGGTTAAAGAGGGGAAATGGCTTAAGACTTCCCATGGCTTTATGTCTCCTCTTGGATCTATTTTGCATGGATCAGAATGGGCGGCTGCCTCCACGATCAGCAACCTTCCCTTCATTGATCAACAGTACTATGGCGAAGAAATTCTTAGTTTCAGAGAGGAGCTTCAGTTACTTGGTGTGATAACTGGCTTCAATAAAAATTACCAGCTTGTGAGTAAGAATTTCTGTTTGCCAGGAAATTTGGCAGCTATAACTGCTGAAAGCGTCCTCCTGATACTACAGTGTATCAAGCACTCGATATTATCCGATGCGGTTTTAAGTGATCTGAAATCTCGAAACTGGTTGGTTACGAGTCTCGGATGCAAATCTCCCACGGAAACATTTCTTTTTCATTCAGAATGGGGATCTCTTCTGAATGTGTTCAACAACTATTTTCCAAAGTTAAACGAATCATTCTATGGAAGTAAGATCTTGCTACACAAAGAAGAGTTGCAGAAAGTTGGAGTAATAGTAACCTACCAGGAAGCAGCCGTGGCATTTGCTATTGGCTTTAAGGAACTCAAATCCTCAGCTTCTCTCAGCAAGGAAAGCGTTTTTTCATTGATGGATTGCTACAGATCTCTTAAAGAAAGTGCTTATCGATTTCCTATGGAGCTGTTACAGTGCATTATGGAGGAAAAATGGGTAAAGACTCGTCTGGGCTACCGATCTCCCAAAGAGTCTATTTTGCTCTGTGATACCTGGGAACCATTAATTCCAATTACCAAACTTCCATTCATCGATTCATACTATGGTCCTGAAGTTCGAAATACGAAAGCGAGCTGAAAGATTTTGGAGTTATTGTTGAATTTGAAAAGGGGTCAAAATTTGTAGCGGCTGGTCTAAATATACCACAAAATGTTCCCGAGATCACTCCTACCAGTGTTCTCTCCCTTCTTGAGTGCATTTGAAACTCTCGAAGAGAAAACATCAACTCATTGCCTGACAAGTTCAGGAAAGGTTAAAATAAGAAATGGTTGAAGACTTGCATGGGGTACAATTCTCTGGATAAATGTTTACTGTTTACTTCAGAGTGGAGTTCGTACTTGCAGCCCATTTATTGACGTAGAGTTTTACAGCTCCAACAATACATCTTACAAAGATGAGCTAGGTGACAGGTGTTATCAGTGACCCTGTGAAGGGTTGCGTGTTGCTAGCCAACAACCTTGATTGCCATCAAGAGATTAACATTATATCTCGGATTTACAGGTACTTGAGCAAACTCAACTGGGAGGCGAAAGATAAAACTCGTAATTGGATTTGGATCCCAAATGGCTGCGATAATGGGAAATGGGTTAGTCCTAAAGAATGTGTTCTTCACGACAAAGATAACCTCTTTGGCTTACAATTGTATGTTCTGGACAAACACTACGATAAACAGTTGTTAAGCTTCTTCTCCGTAACTTTGGGGGTTCGACATAATCCCTCAATTGATGAGTATCTGAAGGTCTGGAAAATTTGGGAAAGTTTGGGACAGCATCTGACATCTGCTGAATGTTGTGCGTGTTAGGAAGTCAAACTTCTATATCTTTCAAATCTTCCATATCGTCCAGAATCTTCCATACTAATAATAGAATAATCTATAATGTAGTATAAATACATGATTGAGTATCAATAATATTCATTCCAGTAAATTCAATCTTTCTTTCATCTTTACATGGTATCAGAGCAGACTAAAATCCTGGCCCATCAGTGCACTCTAATCTCTCGTGTAGCATCTCTAATTTTTAACCATCATTGCCAATGACGAAGTACCACTACCACCTCCCGTCCTTGGCAAAGAAATTGTTGTTCCTATCTCAAATCCCTATTTTACTCATCATTCAGATCATCCAGGTTTGGTTTTGATTTCCAAACCCTTGAATGGAGACAATTATTCTACTTGGAAAATGGCTATGACTCTGGCCTTAAATTCTAAAAACAAGTTAGGTTTTGTCAATGGCTCAATTAAAGCCCCTTCAGAAGAAGCTGATCCTGAAGGTTATGCGGCTTAGTCTCGATGTAATAATATTGTTCACTCTTGGATCGTCAACACTCTCAGTCCGAAAATTTCAAACAGTGTGATATATTACTCTACTGGTCATGAAGTTTGGGAAGATCTTCGTGAGCGATTCTCTCAAAGCAATGCACCTCGCATCTTTGAGATTCAGAGAGATATTACTTGTCTTCGACAATAACAACTCTCTATCTCTGCTTATTATACAAAATTGAAGGGCCTATGGGATGAACTAGCTTCCTACAACAATGCAGTACACAAGAGACAACAAGATCAACAAAAATTGATGTAATTTTTGATGAGATTGAATGACTTACAGTGCTATTCGCGGACAAATCCTCCTGATAAATCCCCTTCCTTCAGTTTGCCAAGCATATTTCTCCGTCTCTCAAGAAGAAAAGCAGCGACTCCTGAGCTCAACGCATGCTGCAAGTGATTTTGGCGGCAGTGCCGCCATGGCAGTTCAAAGCAACAACAGCAAACCATTTCCATCGACGGATACAGGAAGGTCCGAGCGATCTGACCGCCCATATGGGTCATAGGATTTTCGATCGCAAAAAAAATCGCTAGAGAATTTCAGTGGAGGACGCCGATTTGATCAAAACAGACGTCGTTCTGGCTCTGGAAGAGGGTGCCCTCATTGTTCTCATTATAGAGAATTGGGTCATTGGGTCCAAACTTGTTATAAGCTACATGGGTATCCAGCGGGCCATCCAAAGGCAAAGTATAATTTAGGCCCAAGACGCTTCAACAACAATAACAAGCCTGCAGCTAATCATGTGTCTGAAGGCTTTTCTAAAAAAGATGGAAACCAAGTTGTTGGGATTTCGGAGGCTCAATTGAAGCAGCTCTTATCGCTCCTTGATAACAAAAATAAAGGATCTAGCTCTCAAGCAAATACCGTAACCAAGCCAGGTTTGTCTAAAGTCGCTTCCCGCAGTTGGATCATTGATAGCGGGGCGACGGATCATATTTCTTCATCATCTAAATTATTTTTCCGCAAAGATAAAAATTGCTCGTTGCCTCCCGTACTACTGCCCAGCGGAGAAAAAGCTAATATCGTTGCAAAAGGATCATTGCCCCTTAATTCCGACTATTATTTGCATGATGTGCTATGTGTGCCTACATTTAAAGTTGATTTGAAGTCAGTTAGTCGTCTGACGAGAGGCCTGAATTGTTCAATAACTTTTTTTCCCTTATTGGTGTATTTTGCAGGATCTGGCTACGAGAAAGATGATTGGTTTGGGTAAACAACATGACGGATTATACTATTTGGTGACACTAGTGACGAAGAAATCCATAACCAACTCTTCCTCACCCACAAACCGACCAGCATGTAATCTCACCATCTCATCCACCGATCTCTGGCATAACCGGTTAGGCCATATATCACCTCCTCGTTTAAGTTTCATTGCCAATAACTTTTTAAATTTTTCTGTCCAGTCCAATAACGCTTGCCCTATATGTCCTTTGGCTAAGCAAAGCCGTTTACCTTTCAGCCCTAGTATAATTTTTTTCTATAAAACCTTTTGAGATAATTCATTGCGACATTTGGGGTCGTTATCAACACCCTTCTCTTTCTGGTGCTTATTATTTTCTTACTATTGTTGATAAATAAACACGTTTCACATGGATTTTCTTGATGCGACACAAAGATGAAGCACAATCACTTCTAAAGCGCTTCTTCAGTTATGTTCGCACTCAATTTGAGTCTCACATTAAGACTTCTTGAAGTGATAATGGTGGAGAATTTATCTTACTTCGTTCTTTTTTTCAAGAAAATGGAGTCATTTTTTAGCATTCTTGTGTTTACACTCCTCAACAAAATGGGGTTGTGGAACGCAAACATCCTCACATTTTACAAGTAGCTCGAGCTTTTAAATTTCAAGCTCAACTCCCTACCCAATTTTGGGGTGAGTGTGCTCTTACTGCTGTACACATCATCAATCGACTCCCTTCTCCAATTCTCGCCTTCAAAACTCCTTTTGAACTTCTTTACTCAAAACTGCATTCTTTTTCTCATCTCCGTGTATTTGGTTGTTTAGCCTATGTTACTAATGTCCATACTTCTCACAAATTTGACCATCGTTCCATAACCTCAATTTTTATCGGCTATCTCATCGGTCAAAAGGCATACAAATTATTCAATTTGTCGACCAAAAAAGTTTTCACTAGCCACGATTTGAGATTTCACAAAAATATTTTTCCTTATGCATCTGTCAAGCCCAATTCTGCAATTTCTCCTTCAAACACAGATTTTGATCCAATTCCTCTTGTCACCCACGACACCACTTATTCTTTTGATTCCAATCAAAACACTTCTCATCTAAACACATCACCTCCCGATCATACAGTCGCGCCTCCTTCTTCTTCAAATCCACAACCCGTGTCTGCCTCTTCTCTTCCGCAGGAACCACCATCTTTCCATCAGTCGACCATTATACGCACAATACACGCGCCACCCCAAGAATTCTTCTGACCCAATTAATCGTTGCGACCCATCCTCTCTCATCGTCTCTAAAATTCCATCACCACCATCCACTGCGCCGGAATCCTCATCAAACCCGCTCCCCAATCGGTCTCCACAGTCACCTCTCTTCTCATCTGAACTAGATCCTGAACCCTCTTTGCTTCGTCGCTCTAGCCGCCAAACCGATCCGCCGATCAAGCTCAACGATTATGTACGCTCCAACGTTTACTCTGACCAATCGGCCTCCTTAATACCGGGTCCGACCAAAGGTACATGTTATCCACTAGCCAATTATGTTTCATATCACAGATATAAGCCTGCATATCGATCTTTTGTTTCTCAGATCAGTAATGTCACAGAACCTAGGTCTAATTCGGAAGACGTCGTTCATCCTGAGTCACAGGAAGCAATGTGCTCTGAATTGCAGGTTCTTCAAGCCAACGACACTTGGTCCCTCACTCCACTCCCGGCCGATGAGACACCTATTGGCTGCAGATGGGTGTATAAAATTAAACACCGATCAGATGGATCTATCGAGAGGTACAAATCCCGATTGGTCACAAAGGGCTTCACTCAGCTAGAAGGTGTCGATTATCAGGATACTTTTTCCCCCACTGCCAAGATCATCTCAGTTCGCTGCTTGCTCGCGTTGGCCGCAGCTCGTGGCTGGTCCCTTTATCAAATGGACGTCAACAATGCTTTTCTTCATGGCGACTTAGCTGAAGATATATATATATGTCTCCACCGCCAGGGCTTCGGCGACAGGGGGAGGAAATCTTGGTGTGTCGCCTTCATAAGTCATTATACAGTTTGAAACAAGCATCTCGCCAGTGGTTCTCCAAGTTCTCAGAAGTTATTTACTCTGCTGGTTATGTACAATCTCGAGCTAATTATTCTCTGTTCACCAGAAAACAAGGCAAGTCCTTTACTGCTCTCTTGATATATATTGATGATATTCTGATTACTGGAAATGATCCTGTTAGCATTGTTGCAACTAAAATTTTTTTGCGTAGTCATTTTCATCTCAAAGATCCTGGTGATTTGAAATACTTTCTTGGTATTGAGGTTTATGCTTCTAAGAACGGGATTTTTATTTCCCAACGTAAGTATGCATTATAAATCATTGAGGATGCAGGGCTGTTGGGCGCAGCCCCTGTTGATACTCCTATGGAAGGCGGTTTGAAATTATCGGACAAGAGTGACCTGCTCAAAGATCCTGGTCGGTATAGAAGATTAGTCGGCAGATTAATTTACTTGACTATTTCGAGGCCAAATATAACATATGTTGTACATGTCTTGAGTATATTTATGCACCAACCCCGAAGACTTCATATGGAGGCAGCTCTCCGGGTTGTCCGATATCTAAAAGGTGCACCTGGCCAAGGCCTATTCTATTCTTTGAATAGTGATTTCAAGTTGAGGGCTTACTGTGACTCGGATTGGGCAGGTTGCCCGCTCACTAGGAGATCTACTATGGGTTATTGTGCCTTTCTTGGACATCCATTAATATCTTGGAGGTCGAAGCGACAGAAAAGAGTTTGACTCTCTTCCGCCAAGGCGGAATACCGTGCAATAACGGGAGCCTGTTGTGAGTTGACATGGCTCCGATATCTATTGAGGGACTTGGGACTTTCACATCACGAATCAGCCTTGCTATATTGTGACAACAAGGCTGCCTTACACATTGCAGCAAACCCAGTTTTTCATGAGCGAACTAGGTACATTTAGATGGATTGCCATTACATTAGAGAGAAGATCCAAGATGGTTTTGTGACTACAAGATATGTAAATTTTGTACATCAGCTAGCAGACGTCTTGTCCAAGCCCTTGGGGAAAGAGATCTTTGTTCCTATGATTCACAAGTTGGGATTACAGGATATCCACTCTTCAACTTGAGGGGGTGTGTTAGGAAGTCAAACTTCCATATCTTCCAGAATCTTCTATACTAATAATAGAATAATCTAGAATAATCTATAATGTAGTATAAATATATTATTGAGTATCAATAATATCCATTACAGTAAATTCAATCTTTCTTTCATCTTTACAATGCGTTCTGGGAGTAAATGAGAAAGCATTGGACTGCAAAGACAGAGAAGCTTTTTGCTGACAGTTTGGTGAAGGTTGCAGCAAACAGTCTCAGATGGAATTATGTTATTTGATAAGCAAGATGTCTTCATCCCTGATGATTTGCAACTAAAGGATCTCTTGCAACTAAAGGATCTCTTTGAGAATGTTTCTTCTTATCCAATTTTGGTCTGGTATCCTCATTTGAATTTGCCTTCTGTTCCTTGTAAAAAACTCAATAAAATTTACAAGGGAATTGGCATTCGTACTATTTCGGAATCTGCATGTAAGGTTGACAATTCGTGCGTCTGATTTCATGAAAGTTAATAAAGTCAATCAAAACCAAGCACTAATTTCCAAAGGGATGATTGAACTAATACTTGGGTTTCTTGCTGATCCTTCTCTTAACATCGATGCGAAAGAAAGACACAAGACTGTCAAAGGTCTTCTTAATCTTAATGTCTTTGAGACCAATGAACCAATAGCAGTAAGCTACAACTTGTTGTCTTCAGGAGAGAATTTGAATGTAAGAATGTGCCGAATGGTTTATTGGGACAGAGAGTATTCCAAGATGTTCGCTCAGAAAATGGATAGGTCGTCTGCACATAAAGCCAATGTTGAATATGCAACATATTTCTCTGAAGTGATATCTGAGGGGTTGCTTTGGGAAAGAACAGAACTGATTCCCGCAATCTCTGAACTTATCAAATTGGGTTGGCTCTTGGAGTTTGATAAAGATTCTATTGACTCTATCATGAAGAACCAAAATCTACAGCTCTTTGCAGAAGACGAGGACTTCCTGAAATCTGCATTTTCATCGCTCCATATTTGAGAAGGGTTCGATGTTTTCAGCTTCCTGTACAAGTTCTGGAGTTTTTTGCCTTTTGCTTTGGGAATTTGAAGTAGTGATCATATGTGGTAATGTCAGTTTGATTTCAACTTTTGTTCTTTGGTTATCTTTGATTTGTTAGTTGTAATCTTTGACAATCTTTTTTTAGTTTATGAATTGGTGCATCTCAGAGTAGATCGACGATCAAGTGCATTTCTGGCCCAATCGGAATCGGTATACCCCATAATATTAGTGTGGCCATTTCTTATCATTAGTAGTCCATGACCAATTGTGCCTTTCAAATAGCGCAAGATGCGTTTGACCATACTCATATGTTGAATAGTTGGAGCATGCATATGTTGGCTAACAAGGCTAACGGCATGTGTAATATCAGGACGTGTAATTGTCAAGTAGATAAGCTTCCCAACAAGCTTCTGATAATAACTTGGCGAATGAAGAACTTACCCCGTAGAATCAAGACGCAATTTACTATCTAGTGGAGTAGCCGCGGGTTTAGTGTGGAGAATATCAACATCATGAAGCAAATCAACAATATATTTGTGTTGGTTTAGGAATAACCCTTTTCTTGAAGTTGCCATTTTGATTCCAAGAAAGTACTTTAAAGGGCCCAGATCCTTAATAGGAAACATATTCTGGAGTTTCAGCTTAAGTTGAGCAATAAAGTCTGTATTAGTTCTGGTAATAATCAAATCGTCGACGTAAATAATCACCACTAGCTTATCTACGGAACCAAGTTTGACATATAATGAAAAATCAGCCGGACTCCTGGTGAACCCGAGAGCTTCAAGAACATTGTTCAACTTCGCATGTCAAGCACGAGGACTTTGCTTCAACCCATAAATTGATTTATGAAGTTTACATACCAAATTGGGATTTCCACTAAAAAAGTGCCCAGGAGGAAGCTTCATGAAAAGTTCTTCTTCAAGATCTCCATGCAAGAATGCATTGTTGACATCCATTTGGGAGAAAGACCACCCATTATTAATCTCCACAGAAGGGAGAGCTCTCACAGTGGTCATCTTAGCAACAAGAGCGAAAGTCTCCTTGTAATCAACACCGAATTTCTGAGTAAAACCTTGAGCAAAAAGGCGTGCCTTATGTCGTTCAATAGTTCCATCAGAGTTGAACTTCGTTTTAAACACCCAACGACTACCCACCACATGCTTGCCGCGAGGAAGAGGAACTATACTCCATGTTTTATTTTCAGCTAAAGTCATCAACTCGTTATTCATGGTCTTCCTCCAGACAGCTTGAGCTTGTGCTTCTTGAAAGGTCTTTGGCTCATGATCATTTGATAGAGCTGAAAGAGAGGCTGAATGCAACGGAGATATGCGCTGAGAATTCTTGTAATTAGCAACCGGATACCTGACAGTGGATGCAACATAATCATGCATTTTTGTTGGTGGGTGACGGTGTCGTGGGGGATTCCGTCGTGGAGGTAATGGTTCACCTTGGACAAGAGAAGTTTCGTGCGCATTTGTGCTGACATTTACCTCCTGGGGTACAAAGCTAGGTATCCAAATGCTCAGTAGTATGTTCAGCGGGAGTTTCAACTTGTGGAGCCGGACTAGGAAGCATATCGTTTGAAAAAGTAGGGCAGAAATCAAGGCTTGGTAACGGAAATAATTCTGGCTGACTTTCCCCTAGACTGGAAGCAACAAAATATGTAAGTGCTTCCACAAAGTGAACATCCCGAGTTACATGTAATTTCTTGGACAAGAAATCATAACATTTGTACCCTTTTTGTGTTTGTGAATAACCCAGAAAAATACACTTGACTGCTCGGGGATCAAGTTTATCACGATGAACAGCTGATAAATGCATGAAACAAGTACAACAAAAAATCTTTAGATGAGATATATCCCGCTTTCTGCCCTGTAAAACTTCAAGGGGACATTTAAAATCCAACACTCGGCTGGGTAAGCGATTCACAAGATATGTAGCAGTAAGAACTCCATGAGACCAAAAATGTTTTGGACCATTCATTTGAAGCATTGTAGCTCTAGTTTTCTCTAGCAAATCACGATTTTTTCGTTCGGCGATCCCATTTTGTTGGGGTGTACTAACACAACTAGTCTGATGCAATATGCCATTAGAAATTAAGTAATTTGACATATCATGGGACATATATTCATTGCCATTATCAGATCGGAGAATTTTAATATTGGCTGAAAATTGAGTAGTAACCAACATATGAAAATCTTTGAAATTCCCAAATACTTCTCCTTTTGATTTCAATAGATACACCCAAGTAACCCTTGAAAAATCATCAATAAAGGTTACAAAATACCTAAAACCATCAATAGAAGTGGAAATAGTCCCCCAAACATCTGAGTGTACAAGTTCAAAAGCTTGAGTAGTTCGAGACAACGATAAATTAAAAGGAAGTCTAGAAGACTTAGAAAAATGACAAATCTCACAATCAAAATTGCCTTTAGGTAGAACTGGATTTATTTTGTTAAGAACTGCATCTGAAGGATGTGCTAAACGACGATGGCATAATAGATGTTCATTGATAGGAGTGGAAACTGCCTGAAAACCTTTGGAAACTCTAGAATCAGTGGAAAAATAGTATTGACCATGCAACTGAAATCCCTCACCAATCGTCTCCTTTGTAGTAAGGTCCTGAAAGAACACCTTCTAAGGAGTAAATATAACTTCACAATTAAGTGACGATGTTAGTTTGTGAACAACAAGCAACTGAAATGGAAAGGAAGGAACATATAGAACATCAGACTCTATAGTATCTGAAACAAGCTTAATTTTACCCTTACCCTTTACAGGAGCACCTTTCCCATTGGCGACTGAGACAAACGAAGGAATTGAAAAAGGTTTGAAATCATGAAATTTAGGTAATTTATTTGACATATGATCTGTGGCCCCCGAATCAATAACCCATAAATCATGCAAATTTCCAATCTCTAATGCAGTCATAAAAGTAAGCAGAATACCTTGGTTAGTTGTAGAATTTTCATCAGCTAAAAAACTAGCAAAATGACTAAGAAGTGCAGCCGGCTGGTCATGTCCTTGACTCGCAACACCATCTTGGACTGCTCCCTGGCCCTGCCTCTCTTGTAAAAAATTTGCAAACTCATTTATCAAGGAAATAGGATTAGAGGTAACAGATCCCGTAGCCAAATGGGCCTTATAATCATTAGCTCATTTTTGATATCCTCCTTTATGATCCTTTGCAAATTTGGGCTTCAATTCTGGGTGAATAATCCAACAACGATCAATTGAATGGACAATAGTATGACAATGTTGGCATTTTAGATCTGGACGTTTGCCTTTGTAGACTTTCTCTTCAAAAGATAAACGAGAAAAATAGGCACGAACATCTGGAGTGCTGGAATTAACAGTACGAGGCATGACTTGCCGACGAACTGTTTCACGTTGGATGGATCCACAAACATTTTTCAGAGCTGAAAGCTCAATATTCATAAGAATATGGTTCCGTAAATCCTCATAATCAGGACCAAGACTCGCCAAAAGCTAGAAAATCTTGTCCTCCTCTGTTCGTTTCCACAATACAACAACGTCAACCGTGTGTGGTCGGTAGGTTTCCAACTCACTCCATAAAATTTTTAAACTCCCCAGTAAACTCGCGAAAGACTTCCCATCTTGGCGAAGACTAGCAATATCACGTTGAATCTGAAAAATCCGTACAAAATTATTTTGGTTGTCATACATGTCACGAAGAGCCATCCAAAGATCCAAAGAAGACTCTGAATAACTGAAAATCTCGGCAAGCTGGTGTTCCATCGAGTTAAGAATCCAAGACATAACGAGTTGATCCTTGGCCAACCAAGTCTCATACTCCGGTGAACTAACATCAGGAGATGTTATCGTGCCATTAATAAAACCTGATCTTCCACCAAGAGCAATAGTGATTTCCCTTGACCAAGGAAGGTAATTGAATTCAGTTAACAACACTGAACTCAATTTTTGAGAGTTGTTGACATCACCATCAGCAACTTTGGATTAAATAGGAACAACCTCTTCCGAACTCCTTATATCCTTGTCTCCCATAACAAGAATTAGAGAACAAAAATAAATAAAAATAAAAATGAACAAGCAGAGATGTATGGATCACTGCTGCTCTGACACCATGAAGAAAATAAGAAGAAGAGAAACCTTTTTTTTTATTGATCTCATACCTATTACAAGTATATATAGAGTATTAACACTATATATACACAAGATATACCCAACACTATTTTAGGAACCCAATAATAACAAAATTATACACAAGATACACAAGATATACCCAACAAATAGTTTATAAGTCTTACCATTCCATATTTATGTGTTTAGCTTTCTAATCTTTGTAAATACAAAGGTTTGCTGTTGTTTCGAGGCAAATGTGGCAGCTGAGCTGATGTGATTGCTAATCATGCGAGTCTGCTCCTTCTAATATGTGCAAATTCCACTGAATTCTGCTGATGGGCATGATAGTTGAAGGGAGCGTATAAGTACATCAACGGCCAAAATATATTTATGAAAAGGATTACAAATGCTCTTGTAGGATAATTCTGAACTTATACAACAATTAAATTTTACATTGAGGATGGAGCCTCCACCTAGTATAACTCAATTACCTATCCTTTGGTGATGAATCAAATGCTAACCAGGCAAAGGTAAAAGAAACGGATAAAGATGAAAGCCTAGCGTCATCGTCCTCTCCCAATGTCCTGGGACGTCTCTAGACCCAAAAACCTTACAGTACCACCCCCAAAAGACTTTAAATATCTTTTTGTGACGACGTTGTCATGAGGTCTCCTTTTCGAATAGGAGATGGGGCTTGTGGCCTTTGACATGGAAGTTGAAGCACGGTAGGGTGTAGTGTTGGGAAAACCGAGGGGGCAAATCGTACCCGGAAGCACAATACGATCAGCAAGAAATCAAAGAACCAACCCTAACCAAAGAGAATTCGAATAAAGGCAATAAAAACACAACACATGGTTTAATTAGGTGGAAACCCTAAACATGATCAAACCCCCCCCCCGACAAGCACGACGAATTTATTATCACACTAAGGGTTACAAAAGGTTACAGAAATCACTCAAACCTCACCTCTACCATTACAGATAATCCCAGCAAGAAAACCCAAGAAACCTCTCCAGAGCTAAACCCTAGATTTCTCCATTTTCTCTCTCTATCTCTTTCTCACAGTACAAAGGCTTTTAACATACACTCTCTATTTATAGGCTTTCCATTAGGTCATCTCCGAAATACGCATCACGAGATAATCCATCGCTTTGGATCAAATCCCCTTCAAAACGAATTTAGAAACAAACAAACAGAGCCAAAGTCGTTCGAACGAGTCATGAGGTCGTTCGAACGAATTAGACAATCCCTGGAATTTTGGCCCAAGCGCTATTTTCGTTCGAACGACTTCCCACTCGTTCGAACGACTTCAACACTTTTTGAGCCGTATTCCTAACATGTAGTAGCACGATTTCACGTTTAAAAGATTTTTCACGGCCGCTTGCCCTCCTTTAAGTAACACCTTCCTAAATCTCTTTCCTCTTTGTCCTTTCTTGACTATTGTCGTCGGAGATCCCTACATTACGACGTGAAATAAGAGTAAGATTCTCTTAGATAATTTCATGTAAAGGTATGTGTATTTCTCATATTATGGAACGCGCTAGACTTGATTGTACCTCGCTCGAGGTCATAGACCCTAAGGTTTCTTTTCTCCGAGACTTCTCCTCCTCCTCCTTTTCTCCATCACTCGAGGTTGTGATACTCTCTTTCTTCCCTACGAGACTTCTCATCCCCATCTGTACACAAAAAATATGAATATAGGCATATCCTCAGCTAAACAAAAATAAAATAAATTATCAATCGAAAAAAATCCTTTAAAATTTAGATATGTAATGGAAATAGCTAACTCACTCACCGTTGTCCATTGTGGCCTGAGACGAATCACGAACTGAGTTACTGAAGCAATGTAATATTCCTTGAAACTAGGTGACCCAGGATATATCTCGCTGCCATCACCTTCCTCTTACACACGCTCTCTTCATTATTGTCCTCCTTGTATTCCTGTTTCTTCACCTCCGATGGTGGTGCAACCGCAACCGTGTTATGAGATTCTACCACATCCACCACTTTTGTCACTTCTTGTTTCTTCTCCACCAATGATGGCACAGCCTCAACCGGAACCACCGTGCTATAAAATTCTACCTTTTGTACCGGCGTTACATGTTCTGGAGCCAAAGTATTTTCTATATTTATCACAGGCGAAGGAGCCAAAGTAGGCGGTGGCATCAATGTATTCTCAATCTTTATCACAGGAGGTGCTGCCAAAGTAGGCGTCAAAAGCTTCTCCTTCTCTGGCTCTGAATGATGAAGTTTTTTCTATCTTTATGGGTTGGACTATTTCCATTGGATTTATTGACATGCTTTTTCTCCCGTCCACAGTTAGTTGTTCATCCTCATCTACACCATCTTGATCAAGAAGTTGTTTCGCGGAGAGGGTAAGTACTATTACTATTTGTCATGGTTTTGGGTCACCCTGGTTGATTCTGCAAATGGGGTTAAGCCCGAGGGTGGTGGGTACGTGGTCATCATCTATGTCGGGCTTGGAAATCCCACAACCCATCGGAGGCGAAAGGAAGTGAGAAACAAAAAGAAGCGTGGGGTTGAGGTTACGGGTGAGAAGAGAAATGTTAGGGGGAGAATTGAGAGAAAGGCGATAATGGGGTTTGAGGGTTAAAATGTAGGGTTGCGGATAGAGATGACAACCATGTAGAGTGATCCTTTGGCCATGAAAACCACTTCAGCCATGGATGGTTGATTCAAACTCCAACTTAGCACCATTGATGAGGGAAGTAGGGAGATGGTAGGTTTAGAGAGGGAGTGAGAGACCTCGTGAAGAGAAATATTCTAGTATTTTTTCAAATTTTGCCCAATAATTTGTTGCTTAGATTCGATGATAAAATATTTACTCAAATGCGGCATGTTATTTGGCGTTATTGAGTTGCAAATATAATTTTTTGATTGAATCATACGACTATGACTTAATTTTAGAAAATAAAACAGATCAAAACAGTCAAAAGAAAACCTGGATATGCAAAATTTTGGTAACGAACGGATAGATTGAAATTTGGCGAAAAGGTTATTCCTTTGTGTATAGATAGATAGATTTCTTTCCAAAGGGATAAAAGGCCTTTTATAGATTTGAAGGACTCTCGGAAGAATAGTGCAAGCAGACCCGTGACCAAAAATCCAATAAAAAGCTATTAATTAGTATATTCACATTTTCAACTAATAAGCATTGTTAAGCCAGAAGAATTAAGCATCCTCAAACATTTCACCACAACATAGGAAAGTATAAGACTCCAAAACTAGTAGAGTGCAAACAACTCGAGATAATAGAAGCAAATATTTCATTGAATAGAAATAGAAATAGAAATAGGAATAACAAAAAATGCTAAAAACGTAATATAATGAAATCATTGATCCCAGTAATTTTTTCGGTCTTCTCCATCTCGATCACATCGTCAGGAATATACTTGCCCCAGACTTTGTTTTCTTTCCACACACTCCACATTTCTTCGATGGGTACACACTTTGTTTCAGGCAGACAATACCATATAAAGGTCGCCATCACCAGCGTGAAGCCAGCAAACACGTTAAAGAGACCGAACTTAGTATTACAAAGCAACCACGGGAAGACCTGAGCAATGATAAATGTAAACAGCATATTCACTGCAACCATGATACTTTGCGCGGCGGATCGGATCTCAAGAGGGCAAATCTCACCAGGTATCAACTAAGCCAAAGGACCCATGACCATGCAAACCCAGCAACAAAGCAGCAAATGCAGAACACGACCCCAATGGCATAAGGTTGGCTTACCACAGCAACACCGCTTGTCCCAAACTTAGCCCATATACTGATAGAGTTATGGAGATTTCTCGAAAGGAAAATTTAGTTCAAGATGGAGCAATGACATGGTCTACAAAGATGATCAGAAAGTGGGCTCCGATTGGCAAGTCTAGAAAAAACCTAGACTCGTGTAATTCTCTTAATTGAGAAGTTGCCCATAGGGGCAACGCGACAATGATGCACGACGAATGTAGCGGAAGAAACAAATTTTTCGCCGAGGTGGAGATTGTTGGGTTACGACTTAAAAAGTAGTTTTTTAGGTTCATATTCGAACAAACTATAAGTCTATTCGAACAAAAGAGGCAGCCACTAGTATATTTGAACTGACTTATAGTCTATTTGAACAAAGTGGTCAGACAACAAGTGCATTCGAATAGACTACATTGCACCAAAATTAAGATATTACCAGTCTATTTTGGAAATTGCCACGGATATGATCCTAAGTATACTTGAAACGGACATATTCTATCGCAAATTAGTGAAGCATTTGTGGTAATTCTAATTTTTTTTAGTAGCTGCATGCATCTCCAACAAAGCAAACTCTGGGGTTTTCAATTTCACTATTTTAGGTTTCCTATCGATTTTAGATTTTAGGTTTCGTAATCAATTTTGCAATTTATGAAGATTCGTTACTTCCCCAATTGAGTATTAGTCTACTCGATCTGCAAGTAACTCTCACAATCTCAAACACTAAGTCTCTCTTGGAAATTGCTCTCGAGTGGAGATTTGATATGAAGTTGGAATTTTGAAGGATCTTGGAGGCTCTGTTGCTACATCGTAGTTGCATCTGAGATAAAATTTAAATCTTGGATATCCAATTTGTTAGTTCTTCTGATCTTGAAAGATTTGATTTGATTTCGTTGTTGTTACTTGATATTGAGTGATTTCATAATTTTTTAATTTAGCATCGTTTGATTCCTGATTGCACTGTTTGATCCTTCTGTGACAATGTATGATGCACGTTCAGGAAAGCTAGAGCTGAAGCAGTTAGAGTAGAAGTTTTTTGGTGATGGTATAACCTCTGGTGATCACCAATCTTACTCAGCCAAAGCATTTCTACCAATTAAATAAGGAAAATGGAGAAGGAATCAGAGCTCTTGAGTCTCCTAATTAATTTCTCTCCCTCAGCGCAATTCTAATGTACTTACGACTCATTTCTCTTGCAACAACAAGGTACACATTGTTCTCTCATTTCAGCTCTTTGGGTATCTTTGGTTTGCTCAATCTATTTCTAATTTCTGATATTTAGGGTGTTTTTTTAGAAACCATGAAAAATTACATGCTGCTTAGCATTTCAGATCCTCTTCAGTGGCACTCTCAAGTAATTATTGTTATTTTTTTTTTCACTTCAAGTGAATTTAAGTTATGGGGTGATTCACATTTGTTGATTGATTGGTTTGTACAATGTAGAACTTGAAAATAAATAGTGATTCTTACGCATCGTGGATGCTGCACCTCAGCGGGGCAGAACTGATGCTTGTCCCTTTTACTCTTACTTTTACTTATGATGAAAACTCTTGTATTTGTTGTATTTAAATTTTTGTGTTGATTAGGTTCTTGGGCATGTGTTTGATTACTCGAGTTGCGGATCATGTTGAGGTAGGAGTGCATTTTAACCCATTTGTAAAGTGGGAGGATAAGGTACACAATTTTTAGTTTGCTTGATTTATGTGGATATTTTAATTTTGTTGTTGTAAACTGCATGTCTAAACCTTTCCTTGGCGTAAACTTTCTCAAAGTTGATCTATCGGTCGATGCTAAGTGTACATAGAATTGGTATGCTGCCAAATAGAAAAGTGCTCCTATGTTCAATATATTTAGTTGTAAGTCTTTTCTGTCTTTTGAATTTTCCACCTGCACATCAAGTTGAGATTGAAGAACTTTGCGGAACCCTTGGAATTTGCAGTGACGAGTTATTGCTGGTTGCGGCTGTATAAATGCTTTGTTGATACATTGGAAGTGTGTTGCAATTCTATCTGTGAAGGAAAAGGGATCAGATTTTGGCAGGGAGATTAAAAACAGATAAGTGTATATAAATATGCCTTATTTAGTTAGTAGGCTGACCTAGTGTATATACCATTCTATTGCGTTTGTAAGCCATAAACTACTCTTTTTAATGAAGAAAATTATTTGTTTAAAAAAAATAGATAAAAGAAAAGAAAGTTCGATAAGCCTGTTTTTAAGGTATTGGAAATTGTCATTGCGTAAGCAAGACAACACCAGCTAAAGTTGCTTCTTAGTTTAGTAAATAACTTGAAACCATTTGGTGGAAAGACACAGTATGTCAATATTCGTATTTGTCGGATATTCTAGATAGCGTATAATCCCTTTCGTCTTCTTGTGCTAGGTTAAAATTCATAGGCAGTACCATCCAGATGGAAATGATCATGGCTAAGTTGGCCTTATAACTCATGTGATAGTTATCTCGAAGGAGGCTTTTACCAACTGAATTTTTGCCAAGTGCCCCTAATTTTTTTATGCGTTTCTTTTTTTATTATTGCAGATAGACATAACTATACAAAGGCATTGACAATCTGCTCTTTATATTTGTTGACTATTCTATTCGAATAGAATGTTGCTCTTTGAAATCTATCCTATGACAAATTTCTATTATAATGCTTGCAAATGGATTCTTATGCAGGGTTATGCTTAGGCTTTCAGGTTCGGTATAAAAGAGTGAAGTTAAGGCTACGTCACAAGCTTTAATTCCTCAATTACAACTCATTTTTCCTTTTTGCTGCAGTTTCACTACAATATTTTCTAAGGAGGAATTCAACGATGGCAAGAGCATTTTTTAGTCCTCGACTTAATTATAGAGGTAAATATTACGAAGGCTCAAATATCTTAAGATATAAGTTATATTTCATGTCATTGTATGGTAAAACATTTATAGAGCAAACGCAAAAAATAATTACCTAGTTAGTTCTATTAATTATTCATAAGCTCCTCGTTGTTATTTTCGATGCATAACCAATTATTTAGACAAAGTAAAAAATGAAATTTGGGATTTCTTTTGTAGGTAATGTGGAGATTATCTACTTATGTGAATCATGGTTTTGTACAGGTAAATGTATGGTTGAGTGCATATCAAAAGTATCCTCAAATGTACAAATCACGGGTATGGATTGGTTCGAGAGTTTTCCCCCATGATTATTTTTTATTTTCTTATTAATTCTATAGAATAATAGCACGTGCATGTTATTGCTAGATGTCAACACTTATTAGTCGTGAAGTACTTCCCGGTAGCGAGGTGGCTAAAATTGCAAGGAAATAGAATATGAGGCTTATGTTTTTAGTTTCCTTCCGATTTTACGAAGAATTGTCATATGAAACAAGTGTACTTGGATATTGCAATCTTTATTTACGAATGAAATTATTTATTATGAGCTCATTTTTTTTGTATATATCAGAAATGTCTTTTTTTTTTAATTAATAAAACAAAATACCACAGACTTTGTCCGTGGAAAATTGTATATTATCTGCGGTATTCAATAGATTTAGTATCAGCAAAGTCCATGGCAAAAAAAATTCCACGGATATATGTCGTGGTAGCACGATAATTTTTACCTCAGATAAACGCCGTGGCAAAAATAATTGCCACGCATGTTTTACTACGGACCTCGACCACAATCAAAGTCCGTGGCAAAATGGCTTTTAGTACAACAGATTGAGACTGTGGTAAATCTCCTAAATTGGCGTAGTATATTTGTCTGTTCGAATAAACACTGCATGTAAAGTTATTTTTGGTTGTTCAAAGTGCATCATGATGTGTACTTCACTGATAATCTCATAGAGAGTCTATAAAGCTAGGGCTTGGTCAGACTATGATGTATTGAGTTCAAAGCCCCTGAGAGAGAAAAGATTTAAAGAGAGAAAATAGAGAAATTTAGGGTTTTAATCTTGAGAGATTTCTTGGGGTTTCTTTCTATGGTTGAGAGATCTCTGGAACTTCTTGTAACCCTAATTAATAATAGATTTGTTGTGCTTGTCGGGGGTAGTTTTGATCCTTTATGGGTTTCCACCTAAATTAAAATCTTATGTATGTGTTTATTGCTTTGATTGAATTCTCTGTGGCTTGAGTTAGATCTGCAATTCTTGCTTAATCATATTGTGCTTCCGTATTGCAATTTGTCCCTAGTTTCCTAACAATGGTCCCAACCAAAAGACTGTATATGATATTGATCTTCAACATCTCGACATATCAAATTCTCGGAAAGTTGGAAATTAAAGATCCAAGGAGACTATTTTATCAGCTGTCAGCAATAATCTACGCGAATGATGGGGCTCCCGTCTTGCAGCATTTGTAGCTTATACTTGCCCAAAACTTTGTGTTCTTTCCATACACTCCACATTTGATCCAAGAGGATCTGGGTCGTTTTAGGCATTTTTTAGCCAAGTCCTTCGAAAGAGATTTGGAGTCGTTCGAACGACTTAAGGTCTATTCGAACAAACTTTTAATTATATTCGAATAAACA
Source organism: Kingdonia uniflora (assembly GCA_014058105.1). NCBI lineage: Eukaryota > Viridiplantae > Streptophyta > Magnoliopsida > Ranunculales > Circaeasteraceae > Kingdonia > Kingdonia uniflora. The sequence goes on along the minus strand of JACGCM010000926.1, from coordinate 2,441,145 downwards.
AGCGTCTGAGTTGTTTTATTCGAATACACTAATGTCTGCTCGAATACTTTTTTTTTTGTTCGAACAAAGGTGCGATTCAGCCTATTGTTTTGGCGTTTAAGGGCATATTTGTCATATTTTGTAACTAAGAACTTTTAACCCTTATAAAGGGGCAAAGTTAGGCAAGAGAGGAGGATGTTAGATTAATCAAAGTTCTGAGAGATAGACTTAGGGCTTGAAAGAAATTTGATTGTAATCAATTTATTTGAGCAATTGAAACTCTAAAAGGGATTTTTCCCAACCAATTTGTGTGTTCTTCGTGCAATTCTTCTTTTTAGAGTTTCTCAATTCGTATTATGGATTAAGTGGTATCAGTTTTTCCTCAATGATTCTCGGGGGTGATTCTAGTTTATGTTCTCTACACGTGACTATTTCAAGCAAATGAAGGAGAAACTAGTGAGTCCGTTGAAGATTCACCAGAAATTTAACTTGAAGAAGAAAGACAATTTGGAGATGGGCGGTTCTGAAGATCGACTTATGACTTTGGGAATGGAAGTTTCTGACCTAACTACTACTCTAGGAGAGTTGGTAGAGCAATTACATCTCACGAACCTCGCGAAGGCTTCGGCTTCGGTGACACGGCGATGCCGCTCGAAGAAGAAAGGGGTTGCGGAGAAGGATAAAGACGAGGGTACTGAGGAGATAGATAACGATTCTAGTAATGCTGAATCCGTTAAGGAGCGATCGGGTATTGGTAAGTCAACGAATCCTATACATAATCTTCGTATCAATTTTAAAATTAAAATTCCGGTATTCGACGGTTCAATCGATGCCGAGAAGTTGGATAATTGGCTAGATAGGTTAGAGACCTATTTTTCTGTTTATGAATATTCCAATACTCAAAAAATTTGTATTTCTACATTAAAATTCGTAAGTCATTCACTCACGTGGTAGAAATCCTATCGGAAACGCACGAAGTAAGAAGTTTGAGTTGGAAAGAATTTAAAGTATTATTGTTAAAGTAATTTTATCCGATTGGGTATAAGTAAGAGATGGTTCATATGGACGAGTAATCTTTAAAAGAGTACACGACGGCGTTGTGGGCGAGTATGAGGTGTCATGAAGTTTACGGTGGGTTTGTCTAAGTCTATTAGAAGAAAGTTGAAGCCCTTTACTGTGACCAATATCAAAGACGCTATAGTGAAGGCAATTGCTATTGAAGGCAAGTACTTGAAGAGTAACAGAGAAGATGACAAGAACAAGTCGGGGTACAAGTCTAGTTAAAAAAATGAGTATAATGGAGAGTCCAAAGGAGAGAGGTCTTCGACCAAGGAGAATTATTGTAGTCATTGTAAAGAGAGTGGGCATATTTTTGATAAATGTTAGAAACTTCACCCGAAGCTTAGGCCGAAGGAGGAGAACAACAAGAAAGAGAGATATGCACTAGCCGCAGCGGTTGTTGACCTTACAAATTTAGATAAACCGAATATTAAGTTTATACTTATATTTCAGCAAACTTTGGCTGCCGAGGAAGAGAGTTGGGAATAACTTTTTTATGTCAGTATTCAGGTGAAGCAGAACTTAGTCGAGGCCATTTTTGATCTGGGTAGTTAGAAAAATTTAATTTATGAGGCATTGGTAAAGAAGATGGGTTTGATTACTACAGCTCATCCTAAGCCGTATGATTTGGGGTGGATTCAGAAAGATGCGGATTTGATGATTACGAAGCAGTGTACATTCAAGTTTGCAATCACTGAAATGTTTATTGACGAGGTGACATATGAGGTCGTTCCTTTAGATGTGTGTCAAGTCATCTTGGGTAGCCCTTATCTTTGGGACCGAGATACAATTTATTACCTTAGAGCTCGCAAGTATCGTCTTGTAAAGGAGTTCCATATCAATGCTTGTAAGGAGCATGTTATCACAAATCATTTAGTAACGACAACTCAGGTGAAGCGGCTGGTTAATGCGAGTGACAAGTTTGTGTTATTGGTACAATCGGTTGAAGAGGGTACGTCGGCTACCATGTTATCTACAATGACAATGTCTTATAAGCAACAAACCGACATGGGGAAGTTACATGTGGAGGTTGTGGTCTATTATGATCACAGACCATTCCAGTTATTAGCTACACAGTCCAAGCTACTGCAAGTTTGTCAGATGAAGGTGATGTCGTATCTTCAACAATTTCCCTTGATTATTAAGTATAAAAAAGGAGTAGTCAACAAAATGGTTGATAGGTTATCTCGACCCCCATTACCAACTACTTCCACTATGTTGGTAGTCAACAAAAAGGAGTAGTCAACAAGATCTTGTTTTGCCGCTTCCAAGTCCTTCATAGAAACTCACGGGATAACTGTTCCTTCAACTTAACAATCTCTCTCATGTTAGCACATGCTACCAACATATCATCTACATACAGAAATAAAATAATATACGAGTTCCCCATATTCTTGATAAAACAACAGTGATCCGCATTGCTCTTCGAATTGCCATTTCTGAACATGAACTGTTCGAACTTTAAATACCACTGTCTCGGCGCTTGTTTCAAACCATATAAGCTCTTCGTGAGCCTACACATAAGATCTTATTTCCCTTTAATCGAATACCCTTCTGGCTACTTCATATAAATTTCTTCATCAAGATTACCGTGAAGAAATGTTGTCTTGACATCTAGTTGTTCAAGATGAAAATCTTCAACAACAACTATATTCATCACAACCCGAATAGTAGACATATTCATAACAGGAGAAAAGATCTCGCCAAAATTAGCGCCTTCTTTCTGCTGAAAGACCTTCACCATAAGTCTAACCTTGAATCTCCCTTGCAACGTTCTCTTCTCTTTCGCTAACTAAACTAAATCCCAAGTTTGATTAACTGATAATGACTGCATCTCATCATCCATAGTAAGCTCCCACTTGCTCTTGGCTTCTACATCTAAAGCCTCCTTGTAACTTTTAGGTTCACCACCATTTGTAAGTAACAAGTGATTTAAGGAGTTAATGTACCTAGACAAAATTCTTGCAACTCTCAGCTCCTTTCGAAGTGCTATTGGAATGTCTAGATCATTAGTTTCCTGATTTTGATCTGGTGCATCGGACTCAACAATGACTTCTTCATCAACCTCTCGAGAGGGTTCATCATTTTCAATATCGACACTTTCCGCTACTTCACCTATAATCTTTTCCTCAGGTACTTTGAAGTCTTTATATAAGACTTCTTCATTGAATGTAACATTACAGCTCCAGATAACTTTTCGATTATTTGCATCCCAAAACCGGTATCCAAACTAATTACCACCATATCCAATAAATATTCACTTCGTCGACTTTGCATCTAACTTGGTCATTGCATCTGAATTATCAAGCACATATGAGGTACAAAAAAAAATACGCAAGTAATTTAGGTTTACCTCTTTAGTGGTCCATGCTTCTTCAGGAAGTCTAAAATCCAAAGCCGTTGAAGGTCGTCTGTTAATCAAGTACTCCACCGTACTAGCCGCATCTGCCCAAAAATACTTTAGCAATCCAGCGTTGAGTCTCATACTCCTCCCTCTTTCATTAATTGTTCGGTTCATGTGTTCTGCAATACCATTTTTTTACAGTGTTTCGAGAATAGTCTTCTGTCTCCTAATCCCGTTTGATGCGCAAAAGTCTTCAAACTTGTCACTACAGTATTCACCCCCGTTATCTGACCTGAGACATTTCAGTTTTAAACCAGTTTCATTTTCAACTAAAGCCCTCCACTTTTTAAATTTATCGAACACATCTAACTTGTTCTTCACGAAGTAGACCCACAGTTTATGAGTAGCATCATCGATAAAAGTAACGTAGTAATGAGAACCACCAAGAGAAGATACCTTGGTTGGCCCCCAAACATCCGTGTGTACAAGATCCTACTTTCCGAGTTTCCTTGATCTTCTAGATAATTTGAAACTGACCTTCTTCTGCTTCGCAAGAATACACTCTTCACAAAACTTGAGATCAACCTCAGCAAGACCCTCTAGCTTTCCCTTTGTTACTTCATCCCTTTTTCACTCATGTGACCAAGCCATGTGCCGCGTACTTGTATCAATCCCTAGAGTGGCCGCACAAATAGTAGAAATTGTGTTCTACGTTGTATACAACGCTCCTTGTCGCAAGTCTCGAGCTACTAGTGTAGCTCCCTTTGTAACCTTCAAGAAGGTCATACCAAAGGTACTCACATATCCGCCATTATCCACCAATTTACTAACCGATATATGGTTACTCCCCAATTTAGGTACAAGTCGCACATTCTGTAAAACCAACGTTCCCCTTTTTAGTAATATTGTGTGCACTCCTATCTGCAAGAAAGACTGTACCGAAGTCGCCTTTAACAATATTAGTTAGAAAACCTACGTTCGCAGTAGCATGGAAAGAACTGCCCGAATTAACAATCCAAGATTCATTAACATCATCACACGATGGTAGTAGAGCCTCGTCTGAACTAACCTCCTCAGTAAGGTTCATTGTATCTTTCTCTTCATCATCAATCTTCTTAGAAGAAGAAGAGTTACAATCTCGCCTGAAGTGACCCTTTTTTCCATAAGTTTAACATGCACCAGGCGGCTTAGATTTTCCTCTTGACTGTGATAGACCCCTTCCAAATTTTGGCCCTTTTATGTAAGACCACCCTCTTTCCTCGACGTTCAACATACTGCCGTTTGAACTCGAAGAGTGTTAAGATATTTTACGTCTATTATCTTCACTCATAATCAACGCGACTATAGTATCAAATTTGATATCTTCCTTCCCCGATGAGTTGCTCACTGCTGCAATGAACCCTTCTCAGATCTCATGCATCTGCCCTAAAAGAGCCATCGCTCTCACCTCCTCGGTAAAAGTAATTTTAATGGATTCCAGCTGAGCATGTCTGGTATTGAACTCACTGATATGAGCTTGCACACTACCATTATCCTTCATCTTCAAAGTAAACAAGCACCGTAAAAGATGTACCTTATTTGCCCCGGACGGTTCTAAGTACATAGCGGACAACGTATCCATCAAACCCTTCATTGTCGCAACTTTGGAGATCATGTGTAAAATCTGAGATGATAACGCTAACCTAACGGTTCCAAGCGCCTTACAATCTAATCGCGCCCACTTAGCAACATCGTATTTAGCTGGCATCATCTCAACTCCACCCAGTGGTAAATCAAGATCCTTCTGATAGAGGTAATCTTTTATCTGCATCTTCCACACTCTAAAATTTGATCCATTGAACGTCATTTCCGAACCCAAGAGTCTTAAATAGTACCGAAGTTTAGAACTATTGAGAATCGAGGTAGCTACTCTCTCTTCCCTGACAAGAACGATACACAGAAATTGTCAACTCAAGTAGTAAATCAACAAAGAATAATATAAAGGACACAAAAATTTTCCCAGAGGAGGGAAGTGGAAAACCCTTATGGGTGAAAAACCACTCCTTACGAACAATTCACTATGATATCAAATAGGTTACAATGATCTCTCCAAGCTTCTTAAGCTTTAATGGAGTCTCTCAAATTCTATGTCTCTCTATAATTATACTCACAAAGATGGCTAATAAAATAACATTAGTCCCCTTTATATACTAGAGAACTAAAAATACAAGTAGAACAGATCTCGAGGCAAACCCAACGATTCAGAATAACATCTAAAGCAATCCTACTCCAAGCTCGTTCAAACAACATCTAAGCCTGTTCGAACGACATGGGATCCTTGGCCAAAATTCCAATAAGTTAGAAAATGGTCGTTCGAACGACGTTACGATAATTGGTATTCAGCTCTAGAAACATGACAACTCGTTCAAAGAACATCCAAGCTCGTTCGAACGACTTTGACAATTCCATTCTTCACATTCGAGTTCACACACAACAAGAACATAACTACATTAGTACCGATAAGTTGTTGTAAGCCAGGCAAAAATACATGAGGTCTATATTTCCTTTCCAAAATCTTTTTCCAGGGATCATTCACAAACTTGGATGCTTCACTAGCAAGATTTCTTTTTTCGTATACTTTTCATCAATATCATCAGTTCCACGAATTCTTTGAAAGTGTAGCTTTAGTCTCTTCGAGTTTCTTACAAGCAATAAGATAATTAGGAGTTTCGGGCAAAAATAATGCACCAATCATGACAATCAAAGCAGGAATGGCAACAAGTATTGGAGTACATAGTGTGTCTACACATATACTCCTTATTTAGTCCTACATTGGTTAGTAATTAATAGAAGTAGTTTAGTGACCACTGCCATATAAAGAGCACTAAAGATTTTAATTATCTTTACTGCTTTTTATATTATAGGGGGCCAAACTATATACTCCAACAATAAGAGTTGTACTCAAACGCCAACCCCAACCAACCTTAATCTTGTCAGAACCATAGTTTACAAGATTCACCATTAGAATACCAATGGTGATCATCTGCTGGAAAAGAACATTGAGTCTTCCACGGTACTTGCATGGAACCATCTCAGAGAGATAGAGTGGCCCAGACTGCAGGAAGTATGAAGATAATGTTAATCGCTAGGTTTGTAAAAATCAAATTACTATCCTAATTCCTACAATGTGTGAAACTGTTTTTGAACAAAGAAAATTTGAATGTATAAAGTAGTACCTGACTAGCAAACCCAACACCAACACTAACACCAATGACATTAGTCACCTTCATGCAAGTAATGGATATAAAAGCATAAGATTAAAGAGAAAGGACATCCAAAGTGAAATGAAATCTCTGTTTGGTTCGTGAGGGGAAACTATATATCGTCCATGCAAAGGAAAAATTAGAGACGGCTATTGACACCATTTACTATCAATGTCACATAAGATTTTATTTAAACCCCACCTCCAACAGACATTTATCGTCAACTTCACAAAGATTGTTGTTGGAAAATACAATATGATTTGTTTTTCCTTTAAGTTTGAATGGTGGAACTAAGTGGTTTTAGTCCTACATTGGATATGAGGGAATCACAACTCTCCTATATAACTAAATCAAACACTTACCTTGTTGCAATGAGTGTGAGAGTTGGTGAGTCACACGCGCATGTACGACATGTGCGACCCATGTGTGCAAGCTAGCTTGGGTGCATGGGCTACCCATGGGCTTGCTCGACCTAGGAAACCCGCTTATTATTATAAGTCTATGATTGGGCCTTGGGCCATGGGCTCATGGGGATTCCTTTAAACACTTAGTCATTTTTTGGGTTTGGGGTATCTTCAACAGACGCACCTTAAGGTGCGACTCTTGGTGGAGAGGCACTAACTTGAGGTATGACTCTTGGTGAAGAGGCATTAACTTGAGGTGTGACTCTTGGTGAAGAGTCACCTATGCTCTATATAACCCAAGCTTATTTTCATTTATTAATCATCAGTTTTTCAGAGTTTTCTTGAGTCTTTTTACAAAGAGAAAACAGACGCAATCAAAATTCGTTTGGCAGAAAGATAAAAGTGTTTTCTTCTTTCTGCGACTGATCGTTATATCCTGGGAGACAGGGGCCTATATTCTTGCAAAGCACTGTGGTAGGGGCGAATCTGTCTTAAGGAGATAGTGTGTATACACTAGACTCGATCATCTCCTTAAGAGGTGTTGGTTTTTCATGCAGATTGGTTTACAATTGTAACTTTTAACACCACTCAGATATTTAATCAAAACTTGGCAACCTCCAAAATATGATGAGAACTGAGGATAGAAAAATTCATGCAAGGGAGGTATGCTATAGTGCCTTGAAGTTAATCCTCGGTTGAAACGACTAATGTGATCAGAACATATTACACACTTAATCACACCTTATTCTATTCCCCTTTCCATGATGGACTCATTTATATTGTACTCTTTTTCCTTTGCATATGCACTTAATTAGCATGGTTTTAATTACACAATATATGTTGGTTTTCAAACACATCTAAATAAAAGTGCTGCACTCCTTTCCGCTTAACTAGGTTTTGCCAGTTGAGTTTTCTAAATTGCAATATGTTGTTATTGATGTGAATCGTCCTCACATAGTCGTTTATCACCGTCTATAGTTTATTTACATTAATACTATTTTGATTCAAACCTCTCTGCAATAAATGCGTAGTAGGTTTTAGGAAGTTCCTTATAAACCAATACTAGGTTAAAAATGTATTTTTCTCAATTTCTAGAATATTCTATATGTTCTATAAAAGGGAGGCTAGGTTCTCTATTTTATTTGGTTGTTGAAGTTTAATTTATGATTTAGGTTTCAGCTATTTTAGTTTGTGTTTTAGATTAGAAGAAACTATAATTTTGAATTAGGTCTAAATTAGCCTAATAGATTTCTCAATTTTGTTTTCGCGTTGAGAGTTTGCGTTAAATTGATATAAGAGTTGGTTAAATTTTTCTTGGAGGAGTTTAGATTTCCAGATCTACAAATACCAAGTTTGATAAGATAGTCGAAACTTTAGTTTCGAAAGGATTTTCACCCCCTCACCCTAAGGCCCAATTTAGGCCAATAGTAGTTTCGCCGTCACCGGTCGAAACTACACAAAATGCCGACAATGGGTTGATCGCAAGTTTACAAGAACATGAGAAGTTCACGGGTGAAGAAGACGCACGAGATTCTCGTGTGCGGTGCTACTCACATGGATGGCGAGTTGGTTATAAATTACTAAAGATGCAATTCAGACCGAAACCAACACCCGAACCAGATCCAGACATTGCTGTCGGTTATGAAATTGAAGCCAAGGTTGTTTTTGCATGTTCGGTAACAAGAGAGATAATAGCAGGAAAACGACTCTCCAGACCTCTCTCTGTGGTCCAGTGAGTGATGCCCAACCCTAAAATAAATAGTTGTAGGTTTTGAGTTGAGATGAGGAAATATCGCAATTGGCAAGACATGAACGTTAAATACTGCAATAGCCTAATTATGTGATTCAAACTTAGCCTTTACACCAAAGATATTCAGAACGATTAGTAAACATAAAATAACAATTAACACGAAGTTTAGCATGGAAAACCTTTGAATAGGTTAAAAACTATGATCTCTCTTGAGGATTTAGAAAGAGAGAGAGAGATTTTATTGAGGATTGCTAACTGTTACAATGAAGGTTTCTAAATAGTTTTTGTAGTGGCTTATTCCGCATCTCAGACTCATGCTTCATCTTCGACCATCATAGGACCACTCGACCTCATCAGCAGACACATGGCACAATGTATAGTACATTATAGATACAGAGTTTTAGTCATCACTTTCGACCTCTACATCAGCAGTTCGAGCCAATAAATACACAATCATCAATAAAGTTGTTACAAAATAGCAAGATCAGACCGTTACACAATCAGATCAAAGTTTATTAAATATATATTAAAACGTCCATCATTAAGGATAATAATGGTTGTCAAACAGTAATATTATAAAATCTATAAATAGGACCAGAGAATCCCAGATGAAGGACAGATGAATGCTCCCTAAGTAGTCTATACATAACTATTCAAAAACCTTTATTATAACAGTTATCAATCCTCAATAAAATCTTTCTCTCTTTCTAAATCCTCAAAAGAGATCATAGTTTTTTAACCTATTCAAAGGTTTTTCACGCTAAACTTTGTGTTAATTATTACTTTGTGTTTACTAATCGTTATGAATATCTTTGGTATAAAGTCTAAGTTCGAATCATGAAATTAGGTTAATACATTTGGCGCCGTCTGTGGGAACAAAGTTCTCAAACTCATTGTCTCAGAAAATAGCTGATTATCTCTCTAATGGTGCTTCCAGACCAGAGTACGCCAATGTCTCCAGGAGAAGTCAAAAAAGCTGCACTAACAGAGTAACGGGCCAATCTAAACTCCAAAGCCGAAAGGCGAGCCGCTCTGAAGCAGCAGTTGTCAAAAGTACAAGACGCGCTGAAGGTTCTGCAAAGTCAACAGATCACAGTCCAGAATAACAAAGGCGTATTGCCAGCTACTTTACGGGTTTCCATTCTCGACAGAATAAGACCTCAAGCGAATAATCTGGGAGGTGAAGTTCATAAGCGACATGGGGGCGAGCCCGTTCTGGTACAGGAAGTTTACCAAGAAGTTGATAGAGGACTTGCTGGAGTAAAACAAACAGAAGAGCCACCCCGATGAAAAGTTCGTATTCCAGCACATAATCGACTGAGTGAAGGAAGTGGCGACTACAACCCTAGTGAAGAATACGTCCCACGACCAACTATTATAGCTCGCCAGTACATGACTCAGAAGCATGTGAAAAATGCAACAAAGAGCTATTCGATGCCTAAGCTCAAACTACTTAAGGCATTCACAACATATTACAGAAAAGCCCGATCGTTCAGGAATTATTGAATGGCAAATTTCCTACCGGTTTCCACACACCAAAAATCTAAAAATACAAGGGCAATGATCCACTGGAGCATATTCAAAAGTTCCAGGATGCTCTGTGCCTGCATTCTACATCCAACCACATTCTATGCCAGATCTTTCTTACCAATTTACTAGGCGAGCCTTTCCGATGGTTCTATTCACTACCAAAAAGGTCCATTGTGACTTTTAAACAATTACAGGAACTTTTTGTCAAGAACTATTCACACAGCAGAGATAAATAGGAGAATCTATATTCTCTATTCAGCCTTAAGCAAGTATCAGGGGAGAAGCTTAAAACATTTACTAACAAATTCTTAGAATTGGCTAGAAAAGTGGACCGACTCGACCAAAAGATTACTATTTTAGTGTTCATCAATACTTTGCTTGTAGATAGTAGGACAAAGGAGTACCTGATTCTAAACAAGCTTACAATTTTGGAAGACATGATTGAGAAGTTTAACGGTTATATCGATCTTGAAAGGATGGTATCCGAAAGATAGAAAATTCAGAAATTGACCTTGACAGCAAGAGATCAATCCACAGACCAAGATTTCAATTGCGCTACTGATCATGGCAGAGACAGGAAGAGGACCAAATCTAATAATAATCAAACTCGGAAAGACAGTAATATGCCAAAACCCTATTTTCCCAAGATAATTGTTACCATAGCTAGCATATATCATATACTTCATAAGGATAAGCTTTTTCGTAATGCCCAGTATCTCCAACCTATTGAGAACTAACCATACTGCATATACCACAAAGTCTGACATCACGAGATGGAATATTGTATCGTTTTACAACAACTATTGGTGTACATTTTTGCAGATGGAAAAATGCATTAATACATCGAGGACGTTGAAAGCTATAGAAATGGGAGTTATCGACTTACCACAGAGATCGTACAGGTCGAAGAAGCAGCCGAGGAGAAACATCTATTTAATATCTCCCTCAACCACTTTATCGAAACTCATACCATTAATAGGTCGGTCAGATGCAAAAGACAATGTCTTGGGCAATGTCACGACCTGTCCATAGCTGACAAAGAAGCAAGGTTACTCCCCGCATCTAGTTTGCAATACACAGGGATCTCTTTCGACGATTGCGACTTTCGGCATGTCAACTTTCCTCACCATGACGCACTCGTGATCATGTTGAAAATAAAAAATGTTGTACTACATACAATGATGGTAGATACGGGCAGTATCATCAAACTACTTTTCTAGAGCACAATCGATCTAATAGGATTGGCCGACAAAGTTTAACCTAATAACGTCGGCATCAGTGGGTTTAACGGTTCAAAGGAAGAACGTGTAGGAAAAATTATACTTCCTATTACAGCCGGTCCAGCAACAGTCGATGTAGTATTCTATATTATCAATACAAGATCACGCTATCTAGGAAAATAGGACGCTGCTGGCTGTATAACATATGATTTATCCCATTGATCGACCTACCACTTAACGCTACGATTCGAGTGGAATGGCGACATTTACGAGATCAAAGAAAGTTAGAAGCTAGCCCGAGCTTGTAAAAATTTTGTTTCTACTGTGACAGAACCATCCATACCATAGCTCGTATAGCAATTACAGAAAACCACGGGGAACATTACAAAAAAATATTACAGAATACAAACTGCCAAGCGCAAAAACTACAGAATACATCAAGATCAGTGGAGACAAGAGGGGTACCTATATTGGAACTTTTTTACCCATAACAGAATGCAATGCTCTTATTCAATTTCTGATAGGCAACAGTGATGTCTTCGCTTGGACGTTTCACGAAATGCCAGGCATTGATCCAAATTTGGCCTGCCATAAGCTTAGTTTGAAAGACAAAGCTGAGACAGTCAAACAGAAATAAAAAGATTTAGCACTGAGACTCCGAGAAGAAGTCAACAATGAGATCGACAAACTAATTGAAGTTGGTTTTAACCGAAAAACCAACTTCCCATAATGGATCTCAAACATTGTCGCGATACCGTAAAAAAATGGAAAAATAAGAGTTTGTGTAGATTTCATAGACCTCAATAAACATACTCCGAAAGATAGTTTTCCACTTCCTATTATCAATCATCTGCTCGATTCTACCATAAGGCACAAACTCTTATCTATGATGGACACCGCATCAGGGTACAACTAGATACCTCTTTTAACCAAAGATCAAGAAAAAATGGCTTGAGCATGGTTTGTATTTCTACAAAGTCATGCCTTTCGGACTCAAGAACGTAGAAGCCACTTACCAAATATTGATGACACAGATGTTCAAAGACCATCTTAGGAAAATGAAGGAAGTTTGCATTAATGATATGTTATATAAAAGTCTCAAGAAAAAAAATCATCTCATAGATTTATACACGACTTTTGAAATTCTTTGGTCTTACAGAATGAGGCTTAATCCTGACAAGTTCCAGTTTGGAGTTCAATCCGACAAATTCTTGGGATATTTGATCAGCAAGCAAGGCATAAAAGCTGACCTAGATCGTATTCGTGCACTATAATCTATGCCTTCCCCAAGGATGAAGAAAGACGTACATAAGCTAGCTGGCAAGACCGCGGCAATCAACCATTTTATCTCTAAATATTTAGATCGGGGTTGATGGTTATTCAACCTACTGCGTGAAGGGACAAAGAAATATAAAGCTAAAAAAAATCATGAGATCGAGTGGCCTGTAGAATGTGGAGCAACTTTCCAGGAACTTAAATGTTATTTGGGAAAACCATCAGTAATGAGTACACCCAAGGAAAGAGAAGAACTCACTATATATCTTACCGTTACTGAGGAATTACTGAGCTTAGTCCTTATTCGACTTGACGAGAAGACGGAGAAACATGTCTACTTTATCAGCAAGACTCTCACTCCTGCAGAATCACGATATACTCAGATTGAGAAACTATTGTTAACTCTCGTTTACACATCACAAAAGTTTCAAATAAATGGAAAAATGATTAATTATACCGTAGCAGTAGCCGACGGAATGAGCAAATTCAACAAAGCCACCATTAAACATTTACTTGGCGAGAATCCTCAAAACAGAAGCTTGATATTTAAAGATCAAAGTAATATCTACCCCCAACATTAACATCATCCGTTCAAATTCTGCTAATACTGGAGGCTGTAAAGAGGATGAAGATGATTGGAGACAACCTTTCCTTACATATATCAGACCTAAAAATAAGTTTGACGGCGAACGCCCCTGAGATCCTACTGAAAGACGACGTATGTTTGACAATGCTAAGCGATACGTCGTAGCCAATAATTTCTTCCATAAAAAAATAGTAACAGACCCCTATCTCAAATATTTATCAGATAAGGAGGCTCAAGACTTCCTGCACGAACTTCACAAAGGTACTTATGGGTCCCATATAGCAAGACGATCTTTAAAAAACCACGCTCATACTCAAGGAGTCTTTTAGCCTAAATGAAAGCTCAAGCCATCGAATATGCGAGTAAGTATGATGCCTGCCAACGACATGAACCTCAAATTTGTGCTCCACCCTTGAAACTCCATTCTAGCAAAGTTATTTGGCCATTTTGAAGATAGGCCCTCGACCTCGTGGGTGAGTTCCCAAAAGGAAGCACCTCCTAGTAGTAACAAACTACTTCACTAAATGAGTAAAAATAGTTCCTTTGTGTCGAACACGAGAAGATGAAGTTATCAAGTTTATATGGGAGATGATCATAATACTGTTTGGTTGCCCCCACCTTATCAGAATCGACAATGGACCTCAGCTCGTTGGCACCAAAGTCATTGAGTTCCTTAATTAGCTCAACATCATCTACTCTCCTTCCAATCCATATTACCCACAAAGAAATGGTCAGGCCAAAATCACCAATCAAACTATCGTCGACAGAATCAAAAAGCGCTTGACAGAGAAGATGGGTAATTAGGTGCAAGAATAACCATATGTATTATGGGCATATCACACAATGCCTCGAGTATCGACTAGATCTACACCATTCCTGTTGGCGTACAGTATTGAAGCAATCATCTACACTCAATATCATCACCCTTTACGTGACCATATAATGACATACGAAGAAAACAAATTCGTGTTGGCATGTAACCTAAATTGGATTGAAAAAACTATAGACAGAGCAATCATGAACTTGGGAAGATACCACCAACCTTTAGCCAGATCTTATAACAAACGAGTTCGTAATAGAGAGTTTGGAATTAAAGATCTAGTCCTCCGGGAAGTCCCCAAACATAGAAAAGAAGTCAATGCTAGAAAACTCGCAGAAAATTGGGAAGATCCTTTTATCACTATTGGAAAAAAATAGACTTAGCTCTTATGACCTTACCACAGAACATGGGGTTCGAGTACCTAATCCTTGGAACACAAGGAGATTGAAGCTATATCGAAGAGAATATTCTATCACAGTGTACTTTTCTAATAAATTTATCATCTTGTATGTCGGTCTTACTTTAATGAAATATTTATGTTTGATCGCCCTATCTCAAAATACTTTCTACTATTTCATGCAGTACTCTGTTTAATATCCTTTGTACGTCAATCTTATAACAATAAAATACTTGTGTTTGGTTGCCCTATATTATAGTACTTTTCTAATATATCATACAAGTATTTTTATACATAGATTACATGTCTAAATATTACAAATTACCATTGGGTTCACCCCATTCTATTACATTACAGATCGTTTGCTGCTTAGTCAAACTAATCTTCTATTTACATTACAGATCGTTTGTTGCTTAGCCAAACTGATCTTCTATTACATTATAGATTATTTGTTGCTTTAAGCCAAACTAATCTTCTATTACATAACATATTGTTTGTCGCTTCAGCCAAAACAATCCACAATTATACGACAGGACGATTTGTAGTTCTATACAACGACTACAAGACTTCTACAATATAATTGATTCTTCAAAAGGTCAGTACAAATATAGATAGATCACTAATGCTATTATCAGCCTACCTTTTCTAAACTTTATCCACCTTAATTTCATTGGTATGGTACGCATAATTCTTCCTTACAATAATCACTCCTCATCAATCACTCGAGCTATCAGGCAATACATCGCCACGCGAATTTCTCCATAAAGTCACCGACGTATCAACTCTAGCATCCTCCAAGTATAATTCTTTAAAATTTAGTAAGTATTCATCCGTCCTTCATCTGAGGTTCTCTGGTCCTATTTATAGGCTTTATAATATGACTATTTGACGACTATTATTAGCCTTAATAATGGACTTTAAAATATATATTTGATAAAATTTGATATGATTATGTAACGGTCTGATCTTACTATTTTGTAACGGTTTTATTGATGATTGTGCATTTGTTGACTCGAGCTGTTAATGAGGAAGTCAAAAGTGATGACTAGAACTCTGTAACAGTAATGTGTTTTACACTGTTCCATGTATCTGCTGATAATGTTGAGTGGTCGTATGATGGTCGAAGATGGAGCATGAGTCCGAGATGCTGAAGAGGCTACTACAACCGCGCCCTCTCAGCTAATAGTACGAGACACATTGTGGGCGAGTGGTGTTGGTTGAGAAGCTTTATTAATACTATAATTAATACTTGAGAATCATTTCCAAAACATCTTTATGAATATCTATTTATGGCTTTTAGGTTTTCTAGAACCAATGGTTCTAGTCAATTTTGCGGCATGGGAAATCCTTCTGACGTTGGGAATTTGGAAAGTCATTTTTAATGTTGCCTGTAGTATAAAGAGCATTCTGATCTGTGTGTGATGAACTAAGTATTCCTCTAGAATTTTCTTCTGCAAACTTCTTTCGTTAACTGTCTTGCTGTAACTTAGAATCGCCTGGGTGTTGAGAATATGGTAACGATAAGGCAACAGTCTCGAGAAGCTAGGATTCGAGTGAAGATGGAAGAATTCTGCGTCAAATTTTTTGGACACTAACCCTTGCACTTGCCGACGCCAATTCCGATGTCCCCTACATTTCATAGGATGACATATAAGGAGGTGTTGGAGGCAGAGGATGACCATTTCTAAATGGTCCATTTCTATTATTGATTGATATCGGAGGTGGAGTGTTAAAATGGGTTATGGCTACTGGCAGAAGAAGCTATGACAGCTGAAGATGAAGTGGTATGCGTTCATCCGATGGAGTCTCACTGGTACCCTACTGGTGAGTGAGTCTTGTCTAAGAAATATGATCCTTCTTCATTCCCTGTCAACTGAGGTGGTGGGGTTTATGGTGGAAGAGGTGGTGGTGGAGGAGATTTTTCTTCCATGGACCATAGATTTTGGCCATGAAGAAGATTCTTTAGCAGGTGCCAAACTCCTTCAGTGATTTCCAGTTCTAGGGTTTCCCGACCCATTCGTGGAGGGGATCAGAGTTTGGAAGTTGTTTTAATTTTGCATCTTCTTCCTCGGTGGCTGTTGAGAAGTGCTTCGAACTGTGACTTGATGTATTTTGTAAAGTAACCTGTGAATTGTCTAGAACATCTATTATCTGTAAATTAGTCTATAATTTCTTAGATGTAAGAAATATTTGAGCTAATGAAATATCTTTGTTCTGCCCACTTGTACTTTGAATGTGTCCTTTAGATGTCTAGTACTCTATGCAAACTGAACTATTGGGTATTTTAGAAATAATAATTTAAACTGTGGATGAAGCGAAATGGGAGAAGAAACGAGAAGTCCAAAAATAGGTAGGTGTGAGAAACGCCCAGTTGTGATGGAGTATTTGTAAACAAATCAAACTGCAATGATCTTATTATGTATATCTGTAAAGGTAATAGAATTTGAGGTTGAAAAATAGAGGGTTACAAAGATGTAAGGAAGTCGTATGGTGAAAGTGAGTAAATAATTAGCTTTAGATGATGGGGTAGTTATAAGGGTATCTGTATGTTTACGAACTTGTGATTCAAACTGGCTAAAAAATATCTTACTGTATGGATGTAATTGATATCTGCCTGTAAGTACTACTACTGGATGTGCTTGACTGGATGTTACGATCTTCATATCTGTGCGAAGAAAATTTAAGGAGATATTTCATGAACTGGAAAGTATGACTTGGTGCAATATTTTCTAACTTCAACTGATAATCTTGTTTCCAAAAATATGTAAAATATATGTTTCTGCAAATTTGTGGGGCGATTTAGTTTTGCATAGATCCTCATGGTGTTTATATAAAGTACTGATCTTTGTATGCTATGCTATGTAGCTTTTGTAGGGACAAGTTGCAGTGGAGGTTGGGCAAATAACCATGGTAAGAACGCGTTCTCAGCGTTCTCGTCATGCAGTGGAAGGTAGGTTCCATATCAAGGTCGCTGAACTTTGTGAACGATATTTTCATCAGTTGCCTTACAATGTCGTATTACCGGAATGGCCGTTGAAGCTGGGTGGCTTAGATGATGAAGGTTGGCATGCAGAGTATGACCACTTTTTCTAGTGTGACGTGTTCTTCGAGTTGTTGTTGGATACAACTTTACGAGAAGAAGATGGTTGAGAGATCGTACGGGACAAGCTTGCTGAAGAAGATGAAAGAGTAGCAGGAGAGGAGATAATACCATGTGGTGTAGTAAATCATCTGGGCTATTTTAAATGTAACTATATGTGACTGAAATCTCAAACTGTGGGAGTGCGAAATCAATAAGTAATCTGTTTGATGTATTATATTTTTGTAATCTGATGAATGTAGAATGGGGTAGATTGAATCTGCAAACTGGAATAAATAAGAACAAGTTGTTTGTTTACTATTTATGTGTTAGATATTGTAGATTACAGCTATTTGATTTTAACAACTGTGTAGATAATTTTGAATTTGAATATTGAGCTAATTTAGGAATGTCGTGCGATCTTGATTTAGTATAAAAGTAGGGTTATTAGTCGTGTAAACTACTTTGGGAAAAAGGGGTAGAATTTTTTAATGGCAGAAAATAAAGACAGATGTGATGACAGTAGACGTTATCACAAAAGTCATGATGGTGTTGTGAGACAAAAATATATGCATTTAGAGACAATAGGGGTAATTGACACGTGTCTGAAAGAGCCGTCATTTCATAAACTATGGAAGAGTATAAAAACTCGTCTCTCTCTCCCTCATAAATTATCTACAGTTGCAGATCAAGAAAAAAGTGGTGTAACCCATATCTCCAGAGAGACAAAATGTTTGAGTTCCGAGTTTGATTTGGTAGGGAAGGCTTCATCTAGTGAGAAAAAATTGTTGGAGAAACAATAGGAGTGGTCCATTTTTGTGAAACGTTTGGGTAAAGCAGAAGATTACGGTTCTTCGAGTACAGGTTAGTGTTTTGCTCTTCTGTTTTGATTTTACATCTTGTAATCTGTATATGATTTTGTATTGTGTATTGCTATTGTATGAGAGTAATCTTGGGATATCAAAGGCTATGAATGTAGGGGATAGGGGCTAAGTAATTGCCTTTTTCTATTATACACAAGTTTTGGGTATAGGAATAGACTGTGGAGAGAGAAAAATGTTTTTTTGGAGAAGAAGAGGGAAAGTTGCAAATAATTTACTGCTGCTTTTGGAAAGTTTGAAAATAAATGTTTTGACTGGGTAAAAGGTATATGTAAGGTTATTTCTGTTGTGTGAAAGGTTCAACATGTAATATAGGGATAATGATAAAATATTTTTTATATATTTAGGTCCAATATGCGTTTAAAACCTGTAAATCCCATGAGTAAATTTGTAGTATCATCGAGTTCAGAGCAGACATCATCATCAGGGAGGGATAACGATTGTAATATAATAGAAGAGACTGTAGATAAGATAGAAGTTAATGTAGGTATAGATGCTAGGGATACCAGTGAAGTTGAGAAAGTTATAGAGGAAAAGGAAACCAAGGTGAAAGATAAATTATTTTTGATATATCCGGAGGGAGTAGATGTAGGGAAGGAATTTCTGAAACATTAAAACGAAATTACAACTAGAGTGGGGAAATTATATGATAGACCAAGGCCGGTGGTTTAGGGCCTATGTGCCAGGGAAAGGTGAGGAAGCAGTATATTGCCAAGTTCTTTGCCTGGATAAGTGGAAAAAGGAGAAGGGTATTAATGTAGATGAAAATATTTTATACTATAATGGTACAGGGTTGGCAGGCCCGAATGATGAGTTTTTGTGCTATTTGAATCAGGTCATTTATGGCCTTCAAATTTCTTTGACCTACATTCAGAAAGGGGTCATGAATGCTTTACAGTGCTACCTTGCCCAATTAAATGAGAATGTATATGAGATGATCAGGGTGTACGAGGCATTGAATGAAAAGTAGATAAGGGAAGGGACTGCCAAGCAGTTCGAGGCAGATGATGTGTTAAAATTTTATAAGCTGAAGTTCGTCAAGAGGTGCAATAGTGGTTACCTGTATTGTGATTCTTCTAGGCCATAGTTTTTTGGCTTCGAATTTACGGGTAGACCATGGAACGACCACCTTGTATGGGTTGGGGACAACTGTATGCAGGTTCCAGATGAACCAACGTTCGTTCTGAACCATAAGTATTATAATCTGAGTAAGTTACATTTGTCAACTTCGACCAACCAATAGCGTGTCTTCGATCTGCTAACCATGTTCTTGTTTCTTGTTTATCAGGTCCCAATCCCATATCGCTGCCTGATAATACCAGCTTGTTCGACTGCGTAGCTCTTGAGCAGGTCGAGTTAAAGTAAGTACTTGGTGAGTTAGGCATCCGTTGGGATAAAAGGGTAGACTCGATAGTGCCCAAAGTTCAACGAGCTCATGAAAATTGAGCTATGGCTAAAAAGAAGAAGGCCCGTATTTCTGTAGGTGATTTTACTAGTCTTACTCCACCTCAGTCGGAGAAGAGGAATGTGAAGCGATCGGTTTGGTGGGTAAAAATGCTTATTCCATAAACTATGTCGGTTACTGTGGTGGTGGTTCTAGACAAAGAGATTGGTAAACTTGCTGCTGGAGATGTAGTGGAGGAACAGGTTGGGAGTGAGGTCACTCTATCAGATTTGGGTTAGCTTAAAAGGAAGTGGCATGAAGGGGAAGGAAGTAACCGTACTAATACCAAGGTTGCGGCCAAGATGAGAGAACTCGAGCAAAAATACTGTACGATGGCGGGACTGATTCGCATCAGCTCGATAACGTGTTTCAGGAGCAGACTTTTACGGTATGTATTGAAATCTTATATACACTGCATTTGAATATGATATGTTGTACTGAATTTGTATGTTTTGTATTGATAGCTCTCGATGCTGATGAAGGGGGCGACGATGTTTATTTAGAAGAGGAACCAAGAGTTTAGAGAGCTTACTCTATGGCTGGATGCTCAAACGGTTTGAATGAAGGAGCTCAAAAATGAGCTCGAGATAGAGAAAGGGAAGAGGGTGGAAGATGCAAAGGTTGCTGAAGAACAGTATACAAAGTTGTTCGAGCATAATGACGTTATGTCACGAGCATGCACTGCATTGTGGGTGGAAAGAGATTGGTTTGTCCAGTCTAACTGCAGTTTTGGGTTGACTCCTACAGATGTAGAGCTGGGATGAACTGGCAAATACAATGAGATTGTCTTTTCTTCGGATATAGAAGATGAAGTGGAGGCTGATGCTGCTGGTTCAGCCAATGTATTTGTTTTGCCAATTGAACCAGTTCTAGTTGCTGATAAGAAAATAGATCCCCCAACTAAGGTAAAGACTGGCAAGAACCTTGAATCAATCTGTGGTACTGCTTTAAACTATATTATTCGATTGATTTTGATGGGATTGTACTCTGTATGGTCGTAAAATTGTTTAAGTTTGATAGACATTTCAATCTGCTCTTCTTGAATGTTTGTATGATAACAAGATATTTGTAATCTGTGTAGGAGGTAGAGTGGTTGAGAAAAACTATTTCCTACCTAGAGAGACCGTTGGGTAGAGCGAGGGATTCAGTAGCTCGTGTTTAATAGGTACTAAATAAAACTGAGTATGAGAGAGGGCAGTTTAAGTTTAAAACGGAGAAAATTTTTAAAGAATAATATGACCTTCAGTGTATATATGCTAAGATAAAAATACAAAGGGATGAGGTTTTAAGAAAGGAAGAGGAAAGGGGGGTGTTTGTACATAAACCGAGAGAGTTAACCTATTTCAGTGTCTCCCTCTGGGTATTAAATATTCTTTTCCTACATCTACTCCCTCCGGATATATGACATAATTTATCTTCCTCTTCTCTATCATCTTTTTCTATCACTTTTTCAATTTTACTGAGTTCCCCAACCTTTACAGTCATCTTCAAACTGTTTATAGTTTCTTCCATGGCATTACACTCGTCCTCCCTACCCGACGATGATGTTTCCTCCAAACTTGAAGATACTACAAACTTACTATAGAAAATGTTAGGTTTATAACGTATATTAGAAAATGTTAGGTTTATAACGTATATTGGACCTACAGATGCAGAATTTTTTTTATCATTATTACTATTTTACATATTACACCCTCCATATAGTAAAAACAACCCCACCTTCTACCCAGTCAACATGTTTACTTTGTAATTTCATAAAAACAATCATTTCAATTTTTCCTCTCCTGCTCCAAGCAAATATTTTATCTCTCTACTGTCTATTCATATACAAAAACTTATCCACTACAGAACTCACTCTTCAATTACTCTCAAAAACCCTAAAACCCTTACATTATCAAAACTTCTCAAATCTACAAAGGTAAACATACAAGATCATACAGATTACTAAACAAATCAAATACACAGAGAACTTATATCACCAACCTGTACTTGAAGAACAGCAACCCTCTACTTTTTTTAGACGTCTTTCTGAGAATGAACGCTCTCATCGCTTCCTGACAGTTTAATTTCACCTGATGAAGGCTTCCCCCTCAAATCACACTCAAAGCTAAAACATTTCTATTCTTTAGAAATAGGATTTGCACCATTTTTCTCTCTCTGAAACTGTAGATAATTTATTAGGGAGAAAGAGACAAGTTTTTATACTCTCCCACAGTTTAGGGAACGACGGCTCCTTCAATCACGTGCCAGTCACCCTTACTGTCTCTATAGGCATGTCTTTTCAGTTAAAAACATCATCATGAATTTTGTGATAACGTATAACATCATCACGTCTATCTCTATTGTCTGCTATTAAAAATTCAGCCCCTCTTCTCCAATACAGTACAAACGACCAATCACCTTACTTTTATACTCTACCAAGATCGTACTACTTTCCTAAAATAGTTTAATTTTCAAAATTCAAAGATATCTATACAATTGTTAAGATCCTACAGCTGTCATCCACAATATCCATACACAAACAGTAAAACATAATACTTTATTCTTATTCAATCAGATCGAGATATTAACTCAACCTCATCTTACATTTAATGGAGTACCAACACAGAATACTAAAAACAAATTACTTATTACGAGCTCCCGCACTTCAAACTTATCGAGCTCTATAATTACATCTAAAGCAGCATTGATGGTTCACCTCCCCACACATAATTATCTCTCATCTGGCTACCCTTGCATCCTCTTCAACAATCTTGTCACAAGCAAGTTGTCGAACAGTCAGCTCCCACACCATGATACCCAGTTACAGCCTACGAAACACATCACACCAGAAAAAGCGGTCATACTCTGCACGCCTACCTTCATCATCTAGTCTAACCAGATTCAATGGCCATTCCAGTAACACAACATTATACAACAGTCGACAAAAATACCGCTCATAAAGTTCAGCAACATTGATGTATAACCTACCGTCTGCTGTATGATGAGCACGCTGAGAATGAGTCCTCACCATTGTTAATCGTACTACCTCCACAACAAATTATCCCCGCAGAAGATACCGGACGTAACATCCAAGCATCACTACTTTATAGCCCCAGGAGGATCTTTGGAAATTTAAATCACCCCACTGATTTTGCTGAAGAATATCTTTTCAAGAAAAATTTGTGGGACAGCAGAAGATCAACATAAAGTCTAGAATATTGTGACAGGTCATTCTTTCTATATTATGAAAAATCTCCTCAGATCTTATACTCGCACATATAAAGATGACAACATACCAAATCCAGCAAGTCCAGTAGTAGCACCTATAGAAATAAAATCAATTCTTTCCACAATTTGAAATAATTTTTTAGCCAGCTCGAAACACAGATCAGAGAAAAACTGTATACCTTATCAACAACCTAATCATCTTACAGAAATTATCTACTCCCTATCATCACCTTTCCATACCT
Source organism: Kingdonia uniflora (assembly GCA_014058105.1). Lineage (NCBI taxonomy): Eukaryota > Viridiplantae > Streptophyta > Magnoliopsida > Ranunculales > Circaeasteraceae > Kingdonia > Kingdonia uniflora. The sequence goes on along the minus strand of JACGCM010000926.1, from coordinate 2,417,683 downwards.
CATAATGAGATCCTTGTTGTTCGTGTTGTCTGGCCAATACCACATAAGGACCTACTATTCCCCATAATTATACCTTTATAGACCTTTACTTTACAAACTCAAAACTACTTCTAGCTTAAAACACAAAGATAGCAGAATAAGTAACATTTCATTAATTTGAAAAGTTATTACAGATCACTTTACAGATACACTGTCATTCCAGAAAATTTACAAATTACTTTCAATCTACGTCAAATACAAGTTTGAAACGTCTCTTAGCAGTTAACAAGGAAGAAGATGAAAAATTGAAGCACCCATCAAACTCTGACACCATGCTGCAAGGCATAGGAAACAGCTAAAACTGGAAATCACAGATGAAAGATCTTCTTCATGGCCAAAATCTATGGTCCATGGAAGAAAATGATCTCCTCCATCATTGCCACCTCTTCCACCATAACCCCCACCTCCTCGTATGCTAGAGACAGACAGAAGGTCTTATTTCTTCAAGAAGACCTACTCATTAACAGGGTACCGGCAAGACTCCCTCGGACGAACGCCTACCGTTTCATCTTCAGGTGTCACAGCCTCCTTCGCCAGCAACCAAAGCCCATTTCGGTACTCCGCTTCAGATGTCAACAGATAGTAGAAATGTACCATCTGATAATGGTCATCCCCTACCTCCATCACTTATTCATATGACATATGATAATAGGTGGGAGATGCAGGAAATGGATTGGGCAGATACAACGGTTGGTATCCAAAGTACCTGATGAACAGTTCTTCCATCTTCCGACGAATCCAAGACTCTCGAGCCTAAGTCCTTGCCATCACCATCCTTTTAACAGTATAAAAGTTTCAAGTACAGAAGCAAAAACAGATATGAAGGAGTTTAGAGATGAAGACTTGGCTCATCAAACTCAACTTAGAGTACTTTTATACTATAATCAGCATTCAAAGCCCACCCTCCAAATTCCCAATGTCAAAAGGATTCTCCATACAACAACATTGACTAGAACCCTTGGTTCTCGGAAACCCAAAAGGCACAAACAAATACTCATAAATATAAATTGGAAATAATTCCCAGATTTTAACCACAACATTAATGACGCTTCTCAACCAGTACCTCTCACCCACAATATCTCTCGTACTGTTGGCTAAAAGGGGGCGGTTGAAGTGGCTTATTCCATATCTCAGACTCATGTGTCATCTTTGACGAACATATAAACTTTCGACCTTACCAATAGAGCACGTATCATAGTAAAAAATAAGACAGCAACATCAGGATGCTAAAATAGTACGAGTTTCTCAACCAACACCACTCGTCCAAGATGCTCCTCGTGCTCTTGGTTGAGAGCCATCTTGTAAATAACTTATTTCGTATCTTGGACTCATGCTTCATCCTCGACCTCATTAGCATACGTAAAGCATTACTAAAGACTTGATCAAAATCCCTAAGTCATAACCATCACTTTTGACCTCTATATCAACAGTTTGAGTTACGCAAATGTACAGTCATCAATAAAGCCGTTATTCAGCAATAGAGATCAGAACCTTATATAATTTGGTCAAAGAGTATCTTACATATATTTTGTAACGCCTATCATTAAGAATCTTAATGGTCGTCAAACGGTCATATTATAAGACCTATAAAAATGACCAGAAGATTCCAGATAGAGGACAAAGGAATCCTCACTCTAAACATTCTTCATACTCAGAACACTTATTGTAATAAGCTAGCAATCTCAATAAGATCATCTTTCCTTTTTAAAAATCCTCAAGAGAGGTTGTGGTTTTTAACCTATTCAAAGGTTTTCCACGCTAAATCATCTTGTTAATTATTACTTACTGTTCTTGAGTGATCTAAACACATCTGGTGTAAAGGCTAAGTCTGAATCTCATAATTAAGCTATTTCACGTGTAGTACCTGACCCAACTCGAGTTATGTTTCTAGCTCAAGAAACATGTAATCGTCATAATATAAAAGCAAAAAAATGCTTAGCTCGAACTAAGGTGTCCATTATATGGGGTAATGTCTGACCTTTGCCTGATGCTCTTGACTTTATGTAGGATTGGAGGGCAATAAGGATTGTATTTTTCAGGATAAGGAAAGAGAAAATAGAAGTACAACAGAAGTTAGAGGGTGAGATAAAGGAGTTGTAAGATGTACTGGCGCAACATATGGAACCAAAAATGTCTTTAGCGACTCAATTGAAAGAAATATTTATTCGAAAGAAGATAGAAGGTGAAGTGAGGGCATTAGGTGTTTTGCAAAAAGAAATGCGTCAGCGCTTGCACCGAGCACACATGCAGTTGAAGGAGCATCTATGTCCCTCATGAGCAAAAGTTGCAGCTCGAATGGAGCATAAGCGTCATATAAAAAGTATGATTGATTTTTACAAAGGGGAGATGGTAAGGGTAGATAACGAATTTAAGAAGTATGTAATGGATTGTGGCAAGGATTTTGATATAGAGAATAAAAAATTGAAAATATGTGGTTTACAAAAGACGAGGAGGAAAAGGTTGTTGAAAAACAAACTCCTAGATCAAGAGAAAATATGTCAGAAGAGGATGAGGAGGAGGTCGAGAGCCTGAAACCTCGGTCATGGCGAAAGCAACATCATCAAGAGGTGGTGACCTTTATAGCTCATTTAGATATTCAAGTAGAGAACTCAAAAAGTGCGAGAGGCAAGGAGCAGTCCTCTCACAGTTTAAAGAAGCGAAAGTAGAATAATTTAGTTACCTACCGAACTTGCATATCTATTAGATTTTTGTACACTGCTTGGATGACAAATGAAATCTGTTCTCTGTGTTGATTATATAGAAAGTACTCAAATGTTATATTTTTGAGCAAGCTTGTTGAATGTGACATATAATCTGTTTGAATATGTGAACTTGTATGTATGTGAATGTCAACTATTATTGCAGGGTAAACTGGTAGAGGTTCAGAAGCAGTGTAAAGAGTTATGTACTGTAAATGAAAAATTGAACGCTGATCTAAATCGCCAACAAAAAACAATAAAAGTTGTTACTGATTTAATAGAAAAAATATAGGTGATAGTAGTAGAGGAACGAAGTACAGTTGCTTATTTGACCAAACAGCTGGACGATAAATAAGCTGAACTAGCCATTGAGCTGAGAAAGATGGAGGGATTAAAAGAATTTATAAGGAAAAAAGATTTGGAAATTGTGGACATTTTGGGATGGATCAACCAACAAGGGACGAAGTTAATACCTGCGCGACCTAAAATTATAGAGCTTTTGGCAGTGTTGAAGAAAGAAAAGGATAATGTTAAAGATTTGCAATATCAGATAAATACGCTTGAGGCAAAAAAAATTGGTGCGCGAGCAACTATAAAAGAGGCCAATGAGCGTGCTCATAAATATGAAGTATTGTGGTATGTCATAGATATGCAAGTAAATGAGTTAGAGAAAACCAATAACGAACATAGCTTACTAATAAACAACTAGGTAATCGAGATAGGGAATCTAGAAAATGTAATTCAAGCGTTGAATTTAGACATTTTGGAATATGAATCAGAGAATGGAAAACTGTGTGATGCGAAGGACAAGTTGGAGGCTGATCTTTTGAAGACTGAAATAACTCTTGACGAAAGTATTGTAGAGACAAGACATAATGAGTCTGTAGTGGAAGAATCAATGGTGTTACTGGCATATATGGATGAATTCATGACTGTGATGAAAACGCTAAATAAAGCTATGTTGGATGAGAAACGGGTGATAGAAGAACGCTGTAGAACGCTAGACAGAATGTTGAACGAGGCTAAAGGCACAATTACAAAACTCATTGATCTTGGAAAGTGTAAACGCAATGCAAGTGATGAGCATGAAAGAGAGATGGCAGAAGTTCATATATTTTTTGCATCTGAATTAAAGAGATTAGAAAAAAAAGACATTGTTTATGACGACTTTGTTAAAACTGGTGTGCAGGGTGATGTGCGGCTGACGTGAGCTGAGTACCTAGATCGTATGGTTTTAAAGCTTGGGGTTCTTTTCAATAGTAAGTTTAAAGAAGGAAAGAAAATTGTTATGCGCCGACGACTTTATGGGGACAGTTCGCGTGGAGATGTGTTGCCTGATAGCTCGAGTGATATCTCGAGTGATTGATGAGGCATGATTATTGTAAGGAAGAATTATGCTTACCATGCTAATGAAATTAAGTTGGATAAAGTGTATTAATGGTAGACTGATAATAGCATTAATAATCTGTCTATATTTGTACTGACCTTTTGAAGAATCAATTGTAATGTAAAAGTCTTGCTGTCGTTGTGTAAAACTACAAATCATCCTGTCATATAATAAAGGATTGTTTTGGCTGAAGCGACGATCAATTTTTCATGTAATAGAAGATTAGTTTGAGTTAAAGCAACAAACGATCTGCAATATAATAGAAGATCAGTTTGACTAAGCAAGAAATGATCTGTAATATAATAGAAGATCAGTTTGGCTAAGCAACAAGCGATCTATAATGTAAATAGAAGATCAGTTTGGCTAAGTAACAAATGATCTGTAATGTAAATTGAAGATCAGTTTGGCAAAACAACAAACGATCTGTAATGTAAATAGAAGATTTGTTTAGCATAAAGCAACAAACAATTTGTAATGTAATAGAATAGGGTGAACCCACTGGCAATCTGTGATATTTAGACATACAATCTATGTATAGATGTACTTGTATGATATATTAGAAAAGTACTATAATGTAGGGCAACCAAACACAAGTATTTCATTATTGTAAGATTGACGTGCTAAGAATATTAGACATAATACTGCATGAAATAGTAGAAAGTACTATGATGTAAGGCGATCAAACATAAGTATTTCATTAAAGTGAGACCGACTTACAAGATGATAGATTTATTAGAAAAGTACACTGTAATAGATTGTCATATTTGATATAGCTTCAATCTCCTTGTATTCCAAGGATTAGGCACTCGATCCCTATGTTATGTGGCAAGGTCATAAGAGCCAAGTCTACTTTTTCTAATAATAATAAAAGGACCTTCCTAATTTTTTACGAGTTTTCCAGCATTGACTTTTTTTTTTTGTGTTTGGGGACTTCCCGGAGGACTGGATCTTTAATTTTGAACTTTCTATGACAAACTCGTTTATTATAGGATCTAGGTAAAGCCTAGTGGTATCTTCCCAAGTTCATGATTGTTCTGTCTCTAGTTTCTTTAATCCAATTCAGGTTACATGCAAACTGGAATTCATTTTCTTCATCTGTCATGGTATGGTCACGTAATGGGTGATATTATTGAGTAAGGATGATTGCTTCAATACCATATGCTAATAGAAACGACGTGTATCTAGTCGATACTCGAGGTGTTGTGCAATATGCCCATAATACATGTGGTAATTCTTGTACCGAATTACCCTTCTTTTATGTTAAGCACTTTTTGATTTTGTCAACGATAGTTCGATTGGCAATTTTGGCCTGACCATTTCCTTATGGGTAATATGGATTGGAAGGAAAGTAGATTATGTTGTGTTGATTGAGGAACTCGACGACTTTAGAGCCAATGAACTGAAGTCCATTATCAATTTTGATGAGGTGGGGGCAACCAAATCGCATTATGATCATCTCCCATAAAAACTTAATAGCTTTTTTTTCTCGTGTTCGACACAAAAGAACTGCTTCTACCCATTTAGTGAAGTAGTCTATTGTTACTACGAGGTGCTTCCTTTTACCTGGTGCAGTTAAGAATTCTCCCACGAGGTCGAGGGTCCATATTTTGAATGGCCAGATAACTTTGCTAGAATAGAGTTCCAAGGCTGGAGCTCAAATTTGGGGTCCATGTTGTTGGCAGGCATCACACTTGCTCACATATTCGATGGCTTGAGCTTTTATTTTAGGCAAAAAGACTCCTTGAGTAAGAGCGCAGTTTGCTAAATATTGTCCTGCTGCATAAAACCCACAAGTACCTTCATGAAGTTTGTGCAGGAAGTCTTGAGCCTCCTTATTTGATGAACATTCGAGATAGGGGAATGTTACTAATTTTCATAAAGGAAATTATTGGCCATGACGTATAGCTTAGCATTATCAAGTACACGTCATCTTTTTGTAAGATCTCTTGGGAGTTCGTCGTCAAACTTATTTTCGAGTCTGATATATGTGAGGAAAGGTCGTCTCAAATCGTCCTCATCTTCTTTACCGCCCTCAGTATTAGCAGAATTTGAACTGATAATGTTAATGTTGGAGGTGGATATTACTTCGATCTTCAAATATCAAGCTTCTGCTCAGAGGACTCCTGCCAGATAGGCAAGGGAATCAGAATGTCTATTTTCTTCCTAAGGTAAATGTTCGATAGTAGCTTTGTTGAATCTGCTCATTCTGTCGGCTACTGTTGTGGCATAATCAATCATTTTTCTATTTTTCTGAAACTTGTATGTGTAATGGTTTACTATGTGTAAGGAGTTTGTGTATACAAAAAATTTGGTAACCCCAATCTCAAGAGCCATATCTAGACCGTGAATTAATGCCTCATATTCAGTTTCATTGTTGATAGCTTAGAAATTGAGTCTGATTGTCTTTTTAATTCTATCATTATAAGGTGTGATAAGGATGATGCCGATGCCTGACTCAGTAGGTATGGCAGAACCGTCAGTTAGAAGGCGTCAACCTTTCTTGGATATCCAATCTGAATTTTCCTCAAACTGTTCTTCATTGATATCGGTGATATCTTCGTCCCAATTAGGATCATCTACTAAAAAGTCTGTTAGGAAAGCTGCTACTGCATTCCCTTTTTTGTAATGCCATGGTTCGAAACGTATATCGTGTTCACCAAGAGTTACTTACCATTGCTGGACACGTCTGGATTTCTCCCGCTTGGACAAGATTTTGCACAAAGGATAATTTGTCATTTCTCAAACTGAGTGAGTTTGGAAATACTATTTTAACTTCTGTGATGTGTAAACAAAGCCAACAGTAGTTTCTCAATCTTAGTATACCGTGATTCTGCTAGAGTGAGAGTCTTACAGATAAAGTAGACAAGTTTCTCCAACTATTCGTTATGTCGAATGAAGAATGAGGTTAGTGATTCCTCAGTAACGATAAGATATATAGTAAGCTCTTCTCCTTCCTTGGATGTACTCATTACTGGTGGTTTTCCCAAATAGCATTTAAGCTCCTAGAAAGCAGCTTCGCATTTTGTAGTCCACTCGATCTCAGGATCTTTTTTAGTTTTCTTTTTCTTTGTCCCTTCACGCAGTAGGTCGAATAACCATCGACACCGATCTGAATATTAGGATAAAAAATGGTTGATTATCGCGATCTTGCCAGCTAGCTTTTGTACTTCTTTCTTTGTCCTTAGAGAAGGCATAGATAATAGTGCATGAATACGATCTGGGTCAGCTTCTGTGCTTTGCTTGCTGATCAAATGTCCCAAGAATTTGCTGGATTGGACTCCGAACTGGCACTTGTCAGGATTGAGCCTCATTCTATAAGACCGAAGAATTTCAAAAGATATGCGTAAATCTTCGAGATGATTTTCATTCTTGAGACTTTTACATAACATATTATCAATATAAAATTCAATTATTTTCCCAAGATGGTCTTTGAATATTTGTGTCATCAATCTTTGGTAAGTGGCCTCTGCATTCTTGAGTCTGAAAGGCATGACTTTGAAGCAATACAAACCATGCTCTGTAATGGAAGCTATTTTTTCTTGATCTTCAATTAAGAGAGGTATCTGGTTATACCCTGATACGATGTCCATCATAGATAAGAGTTCGTACCATGCGGTAGAATTAAACATATAATTGATGATTGGAAGTGGAAAACTATCTTTCAGAGTATGATTATTGAGGTCTGTGAAATCTACGCAAACTCTAATTTTTCTGTTTTTTCTTCGGTACCGCGATAATGTTCGAGATCCATTCTCGGTAGTTGGCTTTTTAGATAAAACCAACTTTAATTAGTTTGTCGATCTCTTTGTTGACTTCTTCTCAGAGTGTCGGTGCTAAAGTTCTCTGTTTATGTTTGACTGCCTCAGCTTTATCTTTCAAACTAAGTTTATAGCAGGCCAAATTTGGATCAATGCCTGACATTTCATGAAATGTCCAAGCGAAGATATCACTGTTGTCTTTGAGAAATTATAGAAGAGTATTGTATTTTGTTGTGGGTAAAGGAGTTCCAATGTAGGGGCCCCTCTTGTCTCTACTGATCTCGATGCATTCTGTAGTTTTTGTAGTTGGTAGTTCATGTTTTGTAAAGTTTTCTGTAATATTACCTGTGGTTTTTTGTAATTGCTATACGAGCTGTGGTATGGATGCTTCTGTCATAGTGGATACAAAATTTTTACAGGCTCAGGGCTAGCTTCTAACTGCCTTTGATCTCGTAAATATTGTTATTTCACTTGAATCGTAGTACGAAATGGTAGGTCGATGGGATAGCTCACATGTTATGAAACCAACAACGTCCCATTATCCCTAGATAGAGTGATTTTGAATTGATAACATAGAATATTGTATCGACTATTGCTAGACCGGCTGTAATAGGAAGTATAATTTTTCCTACACATTCTTCCTTAGAACCGTTAAACCCACTGATGTCAACGTCACTAGGTTGAACTTTGTTGGCCAATCCCAACTGATCGATTATACTCTAGAAAAGCAGTTTGATGCTACTGCCCGTAACTACCATCATTATATGTAATATGACCTTTTTCATTTTCAACACGATCACGAGTGCGTCATGGTGAGGAAAGTTGACATGCCGAATGTCACAATCGTAGAAAGAGATCCCTGCACGTTAGAAACCAGATGCGGGGAGTAACCGTACGTCTTTGTTGGCTATGGATAGGTCGTGATATTGACCAAGACATCATATTTTGCACCTAAATAACCTATTAATGGTATGAGTTTCGATAAAGTTACTGAGAGAGATATGATACAGATGTTTCTCCTTGGCTGCTTCTTCGACCTGTACGATCTCTATAAAAAGCCGATAACTCCCATTTTTGTAACTTTCAATGTCCTCGATGTATTCATGCATTCTTCCATCTGTAAAAATGTACTCCAATAGTCACTCTAAATCGAAGCAATGTTCCGTCTCATGATGTCGGACTTTGTGGTGTATGTTGTATGGTTAGTTCTCAATAGGTTGTAGATACTGGGCATTGCAAAAAAGCTTATCCTTCTGAAGTATAGGATATATACTACCTTTTCAAGTTCGATTATCATTAGATTTGGTCATCTTCATGTTTCCTCCGTGATCAGCAGCACAATTGAAATCTTAGTATTTGGATTGATCTCTTGCTGTCAAGGTCAATTTCTGAGTTTTCTGTCTTTTGGATACCATCCTTTCAAGATCGATATAACCATTAACCTTCTCAATCATGTCTTCTAAAGTCCTAAGCTTGTTTAGAATCAGGTACTCCTTCACCCTACTATCCACAAGCAAAGCATTGATGAAGGCTGAAATATTAATCTTCTGGTCGAGTCGGTCTACATTTCTGGCCAATTCTATGAATTTCTTAGTAACCGTTTCAAGCTTCTACTCTGATACTTGCTTAAGGCCGATCAGAGAATATAGATTCCCCTCTTTATCTTTGTTTTATGAATAGTTCTTAATGAAAAGTTCTTGTAATTGTTTAAAAGTTGTAATGGACCCTTCTGGTAGTTAATGGAACCATCGCAAAAGCTCGCCTAGTAAACTGGTAGGAAAGAACTAGCATAAAATGTGGCTGGATGTAGAATGTAGGCCCAGAGTATTCTGGAACTCTTGAACGTGCTCTACTGGATCATTGTCCTTGTATTTTCAGATTTTTGGTGTGTAGAAACCGGTAGGAACTTCTCCATCCAATAATTTCTGAGCGATCGAGCTTTTCTGTAATCTGTTGTGAATGTCTTTAGTGGTTTGAGCCTGAGCATTGAATAGCTCTTTGATGCAATTTTTAATATGTTCCTGAATCACGTATTTACGAGCTATAATGGTTGGTCGTGGGACGCGTCCTTCACGAGGGTTGTAGTCGCCACTTCTTTCACTCAGTCAATAACGTACTGGAATACAAACTTTTCCTCAGGGTGGCTCTTCTGCTTGTCTGACTCTAGTAAGTCCTCAATCAACTTCGTAGTGAACTTCCTGTACCAGAGCGGGCTCGCCCCCATATTTCTTATAAATTTCACCTCCCAGATTATTCGCTTGAGGTCATATCCTGTCGATGATGGAAACCCGTGAAGTAGTTGGCAATACACCTTTGTTCTTCTGGGCTGCGATCTGTTGACTCTGCAAAAACTTTAGCGCATCTTGTATGCTTGCCAGCTATTACTCCAAAATGGCACGCATTTCAGTTTTTGAGTTTAGATTGGCCTGTAACTCTGCTAGTATAAATTTTTTGACTTCTCCTGGAGACATCGGCGTACTCTGGTCTAGAAGCGCCATTAGAAATATAATTAGCTATTTTCTGAGACAATAAGTTTGAGAACTTCATTCCCAGAAGCAGTGCCAAATGTAATAGCCTAATTTCATGATTTGAACTTAGCCTTTACACCAAAGATATTAAAAACGATTAGTAAACACAAGGTAACATTTAACATGAAGTTTAGCATGGAAAACCTTTGAATAGGTTAAAAACCACGACCTCTCTTGAGGATTGAAAAGAGAGAGAAAGATTATATTAAGGATTACTATATGTTACAATGGAGGTTTCTAATAGTTCTATATAGAGTGCTTAGTTAGCATTAATTCGTCCTTTATTTGGGATTCTTTGATCCTATTTATAGATCTTATAATATGATCGTTTGACGACCATTATTATCCTTAATGATGGACACTACAATATTTATTTGATAAACTTTGATCTGATTGTGCAACGGTCTGATCTTGCTATTTTATAACGGCTTTATTGATGATTGTACATTTGTTGGCTCGAACTGTTGATGTAGAGGTCAAAAGTTATGACTAGAACTCTGTAATTGTAATGTGTTATACACTGTGCCATATATCTGTTGATGAGGTTGAGTGGTCGTATGATGGTCAAAAATGAAGCATGAGTCCGAGATGCGGAATAAGCCAATACAAATACTATCTCTGAAGTCCAGTAAAAGCCAACGGCTAAAGCTTTGGTCAAAGTTTTGGTTGATTCAACATACCCAAGAAAAAGAATCGTAGCTTTTGCGAGAAGCAAAAAACTAGGCCATGTGGGAGATGAAGTCCAAGCACGTGTTCAATTTAAAACAAACCCAAGTCCAACTACTTCATCCCATGACCCACTACTAGCAACCCACTTTTAACTCCACTCTGACCCACCAGCAAACCAACTTAAGTTTTGGCAGGAATCTCATGATTACACCAATAACATTCCATCTCATAACACTGGGCCTACTTTCTTACATGCGTGATCACCACGTGGGGACTTACCACTCAACATAGTTCCTTCAGAGCATGGCCAACAGCTAGGTGAAGAATGACATGGCAAGGTAAAAATCATCCTTCACCTTGTTTAATCACCAATCTACCTACAGTAGCTAGGTGAATCTCCTGAGCTGTGGGTGGATTGATGCCCAACAGTTCTGAACTACGCGTAGATTATAAAACAATTAGATGATTATACTTATCAAAAAATTTATGGCTCTCATGCTCTGAAGTTCTGAACTGCGGGCTATATACGCTTATAATGGAGATACATGGACGGCTGTGGTCTAAACATAGTTTACAATGGCCAGCTCATGCCGTGCTGTTCAGAACTGCGCGGCTAAGTCCTGCATGAAATCTTCTTTGTTCCCTATACTTGGTTTTTTTGGTGATCAAAATGGCTATCCATGAATAAACTTGTTTGACAAGAAACTCAACGGCTAGTTTTTTAGGCAAGCTTATTATACAAGAAGCTCAATGGCTCTATTTTTGGGCAAACTTATTTGACAAGCAGCTCAACAGCTAGTTTATTTCATAAACTTGTTCAACAATAAGTTCATCGACTAGTTTTATTCACCTATAAAAGCCATTCATCCACTATACTTTATTTTCTTACTCTTCTACACTCTTACTCTATTCTTTAGTTATCAATTTAGCCTAATCATGTCTGACTGATCACTCTCATCCTTGTCATCGTCATCTTCATTCTCGTTTAAAACCGAAGAGCTTTTCTGACGTAAAATTAGGATGATGCATGAGTATAGCAAGGTTTTCATTGAGATGGGAGAAGCGGAAGAAATAGAACAAAATACGACATCATCACGGAGGTGGGGGAGGGGGGGAGAGTAGTAAAATGGGAAGGATTGACAAGCGGAAAGAGCATGATCATAAACTGGGTGAGTTTAGCCGTAATCAAAATTATTTTAGTTTTAACCCAGTCTTCAAAGACATCCCATTTCAACGTCAATTCCGTATGAGCGAAGGTGTGTACCAATGTATTCATGATCAAGTTATTTCTTCTAATACCAATTTTGTTCAAAAAGAAAATACTAATAAAATGATGGACTTATCGTCGCACTAAAAGATAATGTGCGCATCTCACATGTTATGTTACGGTATGAGCGTAGACTCCCAAGACGAATACGCTCAGATTGGGGAGTCTAAGGGTAATTTGAGTTTGAAAGAATTTTGCAAAAAAATTATAACACAATTCAAAGCTCAATACCTTAGATCTCCCAATAAAAATAAAACATTATGGTTGTTAGAAGTGAATGGATCGTGAGGCTTCCCGGGGATGTTAGGTAGTTTAGATTGTATGTATTGGAAATAGAATAATTATCCTACCGGGTGGGCAGGACAATATACCGGGTATTAGAAGTATCCAGCAGTAATTTTAGAAGTGGATGCATCGTAAGATCTTTAGATATGACACGCAATCTTTGGGGTCCCCAGTTCTAATAATGACGTGAACGTCTTACATCAAGGGTGGCTTTTCAACAACCTGTCTAATGGAGTTGTGCCGCCATGTAATTATAATATAAGCAATGTACCGCACACTATAAGGTATTATTTAGCAGATGGAGTCTATCCAAAATAACAAACAATTGTTCAAACCATAAGAAATCCGTCGAACGATGCCGAAAGACATTTTGCAAAGATGCAAGAAGCATGCCAGAAAGACGTAGAGCGTGTTTTTAAGGTATTATAAGCTAGGTTTAAAATATTGGCACACGATGCACAATTTTGGAAGCCTATTGATCTAGGAAATCTTATATATGCATTCATAATCATCCACAACATGATCGTCGAAGATGAACATTATACTTACATCCGACAAGTGGATGCTGATCCCATGTTTAGAAAATCTATAGATACTTAGAATGAGACATTATATCCAACACGCGCTCTCAATACTATGATACAATACATCGAGAAGATTCATGAAATTAGAAATAAAGGTGTTCATTTCCAATTACGAAATGAACTTGATGCGCATTTATGGAATCAAAAAGAGGCTGGGCAATATAGAGTTTCTCTAGATAAAGATTATTTTTTTATTTTCTAAAGTAATGTATTTTGTTTCAAAGTTTGTAGTTTTATGTTGAAGTTGTAATGTATGTTCCCTACTTGATTGAAATATGTTTTGCGGAATAAAATGATTGATAACAATTTTATTCAAATAAACCATAACATAGAACTTAAGAACTACTATTAATATTAAGTATTACATCAATCTTTATCATTAGAAACGTCGTCATCACTTGGACATTGCTCTTTCAACTTCTTGGAATAAAGTTTAATTTGCTTCTTCATCTAATGCTTTTGTACCAGTAGTAGGTTAGTTGTGTCCGTTGTTATCACCTTAACCAAATTTTACGTTTCAATGGCTTCTTTTCTAGCTAGCTCTATTTCATGCCTCCTTTGAATCTCTGCCTCTCTAGCCAACTTTTATTCTTCTCGTGCTCTAGCTTCCTTTTCCTCTTTCTTCTTATTGTTTATCTCATTCCATGCCTCTATCACGTTTATCGTCGTTTCAAACATCTTCTTCCCTCAATAACCTATACTTAACTCTGCCACTTCTTTTGTCTTGTATTTTATCTTTGTTGTCCGATCGTACTTCTCTACAAGCATATAGTGACGCATTCATGTCGGCAGAATCATCCAAAATTATGACATTTTGAGTGCAAGAAATAGGCGTAGAGGGTTCAGTGTTGGTGGAGTCATTTGGGCTATCGTTAAAATTTGACTTCCTAGTGACATTACAGCCGGGTTGCCTAATGTGATGAATTTGTGACCATTTTGGACATTGCTCCAAAACTTTGTAAGCCTCCCGAAATGAGAATAATTTTTTTTAAATTTTTTTTCTAATGTCTCGCATGCAATACTAACCTAGAAATCAAGTTTCAAATTCTAATGAGTACGATTAACCTAACAAAATTAATGAAATGAGAAAAAAAAATACTTACTACGTCGCCCGATCCAATACCGGTAAAATTTTAAGTTTCAAGGTCTTGGATGATGCCTTTAAAGATTAAACAATCTTTATTAAGCCTAAGCCGCCCCTTATACACGTAATTGACACCATTGTATGATCACTACATCGATTGGTAATTATAGAACGAGTTGAATTTTTAGAGTTCTTGTATCTTTCTTTTTCACCATCAACTTCATCCTCAACCTCAGCTACATCCTCAACTACAATAGGTGTCGGTGTCGTCTTTCTTTTAGGCTTCGCCTTTCCGCGTGTATTACTTATCGTGAGAACCAGATTGACAACCGGAGATACAACCAGAGATGCATTAAGGGTTTAAATCATTTAAACTCTAGGTACCTCTCATTGGCATGATTCTTAGAACTCTTACCGGCAAAATCAATTTGAGATGAAAAATATGGATTCCCCGATTGAGAGTACGAGCCCGTATGAGCATCAAATTGAGGATAATATCCTTGGGTTTTGCAATGAGGGTCATAATTGGTTCTTTAGGGATTAAGTTGAGATTGAAAATGAATGTCGGGTGGTGGGAATAGTTATGGAATGTGGTGGTCGTGATATTAGGAAGAATTAGGCATTTTTGATGAATCAAATGCGCCGAATTTAGTCGAAAATAAGTTCCCCTATTAGTTCGTATTGGAGGATTAATAGTGGTTTTGAGAATTAAATTGAGAGCTTGAGGATGACATGGTTGTTTTATTTGCAAGTTAAGGAGGGAGGAAAGTGTAGAAGATTAAGAGCATTGAGTGTAGAAGATGAATGACCTTTATAGATAAAAAATACTAACCGTTGAGCTACTTAGTTAATAAGTTTACATAAAAAAAATAGTCGTTGATCTACTTGGTGGACAAATTTGTACAAAAAACTATCCATTGAGATACTTGGTCAACAAGTTTACACAAAAAAACTAGCCATTGAGCTACTTGGTCAACAAGTTTACAAAAAAAACTAGCGTTAAGCTATGTGGTCATCAAGTTTACCCCAAAAACTAGCCGTTGAGCTACTTGGTCAACAAGTTTGCCCAAAAAATATAGCGGTTTTGATCACCAAAAAGACCAAGTATAAAGAGGAGGTCATAAAACAACTAAGTGTAGAGAGGAGGTCATAAAATAACTAAGTATGGAGAGGTGGTCATAAAATAACCAAGTATAGAGAGGTGTTTGAGGAAATGCCTAAAAGAAAGTTACAAAAAAAAAAACTAAGTATGGAGATACATGTATTTCATACAGACACTTGCTGCGCAGTTCAGAACTACGTGGCAAACAAGGGGGGTACGTGTCTTAATCTGGTCTCCCTGTTTGCCCTGCAGTTCAGAACTACGGGTTGGATAGACAGCTCAGATGGTGCCACGTGTTCCCCTTATTTTCCTCGCTGTTCAGAATTGCGCGATAAGAACCTGCATGAAATCTTTGGAGTTTCCCTCTCCATACTTACTTTTTTGTTGTGGTTTCCTTTTAGGCATTTCTTCAAATACCTTTTATTACCCTCTATTGTGTGTGCATTTCTTCATACTTAGTTTTTTTTTCTCTCTCTTTTAGGCATTTCCTCAAACACCTTCCTTATATTACAAAATTATCACCACTTAGTTTTTTTTTCTGAACTCCTCTTTACGGGGCATTTCTTCAAACACTTGAAAAAACCAAGTATGGACAAACATATTTGAAGTAAACACAAGTATCACAACATATAATTCTCAAACATAATGCATAATTAACTAAACGTAGTTTAAACATAACATATCAAACATAGTTTAAACATAGCATAATCAATTTTAGGGCCTAAGTGGGATGGCCTATCTTCATTTGGCAGGCGCGTCTACTACGTGCGAGACTCTCGTTATAGGTATATACATTAGACTATGTCTGGTAGTTGATAGACATATCAACTAGTCTCTCTCCCCTAACTCGAATAATATCCTATGACCGGCGCGGCTGTTCCTCTAAATTCCTTGTACATTCAATGTATTACCTTAACTCTTCATATGCCGCATACCACATTCCAACGTTTTGTTGCCATAACTCATCCACAGTATACCTAGGTAGACACGGGTGTGGTACCTGAATTGTCGGGATCGGTATCTATCTACGTTCTTCGCTGGTTCCTGTCATATCCATGAACCATCCCATATCATGATGCTTGTCGGTCGCATTATTACCATAGTTTTCTACCTAAGAAGACGTAGCTAAACTCGAAATAGGTAGCACCCGTACATCGGGCCTAACTAGATCACGCCCGACCATCCATATATTTCTGGACCTTTTGACTAAAGTGCAACCGATCTTGGGATTTGGATGAGCCAAACGCCAATATGTCATATAATCCATGTCATTAATGAGATAATTGTTTCCATCTTAGAAGTTAAGATCTTTGAATTCCAAATAGAACTCTCGATCGTACCGTAGAAAATTTATAATCTCTTAAGGGGTCATAGAGAACACTATCATGCCCAGTGTTCTGACGCATACACCGGTCTCCTAAATACCAAAGTGTACCATTCCCATATGGGACTGAAACCAATGGAACCCTCTTCGAACTGAGTATTTTGGCATATCTTACCTCTAGATAAATTGATTATCTAGACCTCACCTATGGTTGCCAATATTACTTTTGTCCTTCTATTCTATCATTTCTCTGATCACAACAAAAGAATGATGAATTTCAGACCTTGAACTGTCCTTTTCATCTCTCCATACACCCATACGGGGATAAACATGGTTGAAGTTTAAAACCTTCACCAGATACATTCCAACCCGATAGTACTCAAAGAACCAGAACTCCAACATCGTATAGAAGCCTGTGATTGATTTCTTCACCTTCTCATTCTTCAGAACTGAGGCTTCATCTAGTCCCCTATACAAAGCCGCCATAATCAGAGTACCCTAGTCAAACTTTGACGTACCTATAATATGGTAGTCTGTCAAAGCTACAAGATAACCCGGTGGAAGAGATGTGCTAACATTTGAGAAGAAGATATTACCTATCATATATACAAGAAATGCCCTCGCATACACTATATCCATGTCTTGGTTATAATTATTGAGTTATAGATTCAAAACTACTTTCCATGTTTTCAAATAGGTGTGAGTGATGTTACCATACCTGATGGCATTACTTATGATTCTAGGGAACATTTTTTCTACTTCGTCGAACCTCGAGTACTTATCGCCGTACGGGAGTTCGAGACCCATCCCATAAAATAATCCCGTTAACATGACAAAGTCTAATGGCGTAAAGCCAAGTTCCCCACAAGGGAAGTGAAATGTATGGGTAGAAGTCCACCACCGTTCCACGAGTGCATGAATCAAGTGGTAATCAGACTTTTCCACATTAATCGACAAAAACTCTTCAAAACCCATATCGTCGGCCAACCTCTTCAACATCGGATACTTGGCAATCCATTGGTACCACTTCAATACCTTATTTAGTGATTCCTTACATTATATTTAATCTCGGTTTTGAAAAAATGTAGGAGACTTCGCGCAGTGTCATTGTCTTACATCTTCCTTGAGAAACAAAATTAACCTATTTTGTTTATTTCAAGGTGTTATAATCAATACAAATTGTTTCCTTCTTAAGAGGAATCAAACGGCTATTATAAGGGCCTATTCGAACTCTCGATCTCAAGCCCTATCTTCGACCAACATACAACTAATCGACGTCCGTGGAAACAGCCTGAACTCGTTGACACACGACATCATTTAATGAAGTCGTTACAAGATAGAAGAGTTATTCAAGTCGTTACACAACCATTATGAAGACTCATCATAACTATGATTGTAACGTTCATCATTAAAGTAAATAACGGTCATAAAACGGTCATATTGTAAGACCTATAAATAGGAGCAGAAAACTACAGATTAGGGACAGACTTTTCCTATCAAGAAAGTCTATACATAACTATATAGAGCATTCTCTGTAATAGCAAGTCAATCAATAACATCCCCTTTTCTAAGTCCTCAAGAGAGGTCATGGATTTTACCTATTTAGAGGTTTCCACGCTAATTCTTGTGTTTGATTAGTTGTTGCTTATTACGTTATAATCGTATTCAGTATGAGATACTAAGTTCGAGTTACGAAATTAGGCTCTTACAGTTATCCAAATTGTTTGATTTAATTAGTAAATTTTTTAAGGCAAAAAATTTCACTGACTCCGTATTTTGTAAACCTCAAGTATGTTTTCTTCAGATCTTTAAATAGTTGTAATTGGCCAATTCGACTTTAACCCCTGTCTACTTAAGAATATTAAACTAACATGTATTACTATTATTTGAAACTCACCTCTTGCTCGATTTTTACATTAGTTCTTTCAGTATAAAGGTGGATTCCAAAACATGGAAGATCATTACTCTTGAAGCGTTATTCACTAACATCAATCTCACTAAGATGTATACTATACCTCAAGAACCCGTTTACAAAAAACACATAGGCTTCATTGTCTTATCGATAAATTATTTATAGGACCCATCTTCAATGTTTTAGAGGTATTTGATGAATGAAAGGGAATTTTTCATTTTAGCGCATATGCTTCTTAGCATTTTACATTTTACACAAAAGCTTTACTTTTTTTCTTCTTCTCTGATAAAGATAGTAAATATCCTAGAGATCTTGATGGAGATCCTAAAGATTCTCAACGACAAGAAGGTTATAGAAGTCTCAAAGATTCTCAAGATTCAGCAAATCATACATTATATAAAGCTTCCAAAATAGAGATTAATTCCTCTCCAAGACATTCCAATATTATAAGATTTTCTTCAATCAAGCATATATAACTTTGTGTATTTAGAAAATCTTCTCAGCTTTTATGTAAATAAAAAACTCTAGAATGCATTACAAAATCTATATAAAGTTAAACTAGTCTATGGGGTTTCTTTATGTTTTTGAAGCCCTTAGAGTTTTCTCTAGTTCTTCTTGTTCTCTAGTTTTTCTTTTCATGGTACCAGAGCCCTTGCTCAATTGAGTCTTCGATCCTAATCCATGGCGAACAACAAGCTACTTGCGAATCTAACAATGAATGCCCCTTCTCTTTCCTTCAATCAAATGGTCTTGATGAAGCTTACTTCCACAAATTACTTGTTATGGAAGAATCAATTTCTTCCCATGTAACGCAGTCAAAAATTAATTGGTTTTGCTGATATCGATCGTCCAAAACCACCAAAAATGGTTGTTTTGGACAAAAAGGAACAACCTAATCCTGAGTACCTGACATGGGAGTATTATGATCAGCTCGTGTTATGCATGATCAATTCTACTCTCTCAGAAGAAATCTTGAGTCATGTTGTTGGGCTTGAAATTTCCCGTGAGGTATGGAAAGTTCTCAGATCGATATTTGCCTAACACTCAAAGGCTCGTGAGTTACAACTTAAACACTCTTCAAGAGTACAAAAAGGGAAACTCTACGATTGATGAGTATCTTTGAACACTTAAAATTTTTTGCTATTCGCTTGGAGCTATTGGTTATTCAGTCCCTGATGAAGACAAGTCTTATTGGCTTATCCAAGGACTAGGTCCTAACTATGAGTCCTTCACTACGACAATGCTAGCGAATCCTCTGATTCCTT
Source organism: Kingdonia uniflora (assembly GCA_014058105.1). Classification (NCBI taxonomy): domain Eukaryota; kingdom Viridiplantae; phylum Streptophyta; class Magnoliopsida; order Ranunculales; family Circaeasteraceae; genus Kingdonia; species Kingdonia uniflora. Next base: position 2,397,780 of record JACGCM010000926.1, on the reverse strand, counting down.
CTTATCAAGAAACCGTGGCTAGCCTCAAAATCCATGACTTGAGAATGAGTTCAATGCACAAATCCCCTATGGAATCTGCATATGTCACTCAAAGAGGTGGTGAATATAATTCGTGAGGTCGTGGGAGATCTTTTTGAGGTCGAGGTCGAGGAAGGTTTTTAAATTCTTATCGTTCCTCGGCTCCCCATATAGATCAGCCCCACCTCAAAGCAATACTAATAAGGCGATACGATCTTCTCAAACATCATCGGTTTAACAGCCAAGTTCGGTTATTTTTCAGATATGTGGGAGAGCCAATCATACGGCAGTTCAATGGTATAAAAGATTTGATCATACTTTCCCTTCTGATGAGATACCTGAAGCATTCGCTAGCATGACTATTGGTGATCCACACAAACCAGCTTGATACCCGGATAGTGGTACAACGTCACATATGATAAACAATGAAGGTAACTTCTCTAAACTCCAATCTTATTTTGATACTGACAAGGTTATTGTAGGTAATGAGAACTCTATCTCTATTTCTCATATTGGCTTTGTCCCGTTACAAACACAATCCTCCTTTACTCTCAATAATGTTCTACATGTTCCTAAACTTAGCAACTATTTATTGTCAGTTAGTCAACTTACTGATGATTTAGAATGTTCTGTTGAATTCACATCTTCTGGTTTTTTTTATTAAGGAGCGGAAAATAGGGAAGATATTGGGACCGGGCAATAGGCACCAATAAGGAAGCGCTTCTCTCCTCCATTAGTTCGTCGCATAAGAAAGCAAGCTTTGATCGATGGCATCAACGTTTGTCTCATCCATCTTCTAGAGTCTTGGTCAAGTTACAAAGTAGTGGTAAATTAGATATTCTCGAGTCCAATAAAGATAGCAGTAGTTTGGTTTGTTTAAGTTGTCAGTTGGGTAAAAGTAGGTGGCTGCCTTTTTCTTTAAATAATTCTCGTTATAACGAGCCACTCAATAAAATACATTGCGATATGGGGGCCATCGCCTATTCCTTATGTTTGTGGTTATCGTTATTATCTCATGTTTTTAGATGATTTTAGTCGTTATTGTTGGATCTACCCTCTTAAAGAAAGATCTGAATTTTATGAAACTTTTATTAAATTCCAAAAACTTGTTGAAAATCTTTTGAGTCGGAAGATAAAAAATTTTCAATGCGATGGAGCTTTAGAGTTTAACAGTCACAAGTTCAATGACTACCTTAATGGATATGGTATTTCAAAGCAAGTATCATCTCCTCATACTCAAGAAGAAAATGAAAGAGCAGAAAGAAAACATTGACACATTGCCAAAAGTGGTCTCACTATGATGTTCCATGCTCATGTACCTTCTAAATATTCGTATGAAGCTTTTGCTGCTGATGTTTATACAATAAATTGGCTACCAATGCCCGTTCTTTAGCTCGCTTTACCATATTTTCTCTTATTTGGTAAGGAACCAGACTTCACTTATTTTAGAACATTTGGTTGCCTATGTTTTCCGTATTTACGTCCATATTCTACAAATAAACTTGATACAAAAAGTATTTTGTGTGTATTCCTTGGCTATAGCAATCAACATAAAGGTTTTCGATGTTTATATATTCCCACCGGTCGAATTTACATTTCTTGACATGTCATATTTGATGAAAATGTTTATCCTTTTACCAGCCATTCTTCAGAGTCTTCTAGTTTGACCTTGTTAGTTTCAGAGATGTATTTGGAGTTACTAATCCTTGTATTATAGATTGTATGTCACCACCTTCTGGGTCACCATCGAATGAGATAGCGTATGATGATAATGGCCGACTGCAAGACTTCAATCCACTTACCTTGTCAATTTTGTCTCCGAGTTTTTCAAGCAATTTTGGTGACGAATCAAGTAAAAATGCAGATGCTTCAAACGATCCAGATCACCCAAGTGATGAAATTCAAGGGGGGATGTCACACTCAAACTCCACCCAATCTTTGAGCCTAAGTCCTAATGTACCTCCAGTTCATCAACCATGTACTTTTATAACACCTTTATCATCTCTACCTTCACCTCCACCTCTACCTGCACCTCCACCTCCACCTCCAGTTAATGGCAACCAACATGGTATGACCACAAGAGGGAAGCTTGGAATAACTAAACCCAATCTGAAGTACGCCAACCTATCAGATACACTTTATCCTATTCCATCAACTTCAATCAAACCTCACATTATACAATGATGTCCTCACTCGCGAGACATTATTTCTCCTTGGCATGCTACATTTGTAGCTTCTTTAGATCAAATTAGATAATCATCTATCTACAAACAAGCTTCCCAACATCCTCATTGGCTGATGAAATGAATGAAGAAATGGATGCTCTTTATCGTAATCGGACATGGTCATTTGTTCCTCGCACTCGATCTATGAATGTTGCGGGGTGTAAATGGATTTATAAGACCAAACTCATGACAGATGGATCTATTGATCGCTACAAAGAACGTCTTATAGCAAAAAGGTTCAATCAAGTTCAAGGAATTGATTTTGGAGAAACATTCAACCCTGTAATTAAACCTACCACTATTCGGCTTGTTTTAAGTGTCGCGCTATATTTTGATTGGAAAATTCGACAACTTGATGTCAAGAATGTTTTTTTACATGGTATCCTTCACGAGGAAGTATTTATGGAGCAGCCTCAAGGGTATGTCGATCCGGCAATGCCTCATTATGTATGTAAACTTGACAAGGCTATCTATGGGTTAAAGCAAGCACCACATGCATGGTCGGATAGACTTAGCCAATTTCTTCTGCATCTTGGTTTTGCACGTAGGAAGGCGACTCTTCCATGTTCACAAAACACTCTCATGAAGTGTAATTTTCTTACTTCTCTATGTCGATGATATCATTCTTACCAGCTCATCCTCCTCGTTATTATCTGAGTTTATTGCTACACTTTCATCAAAATTTTCCATAAAGGATTTAGGAGATCTTCATTACTTCTTGGGTATCAAAGTTGTGCGTACATTTAAAGGTATGTTCCTATGACAAACTAAATATTCCAAGGATTAATTAAAGCGCTGTAACATGATTGATTACAAACCGATTTCGACGCCTCTCCCTTCGACTTCAAAATTATCCCCAGATGGTACCTCCTTTGAATATCCTTCCTTGTATCGAAACATTGTTGGTACGCTACAATACTTAACTCTAACTAGACCTGATTTGGTATTTGATGTTAACTCTATGTGTCAATATATGCATAATCCTACTGTTGAGCACTTTCGGTCTTGTAAAGCGCATTATTCGATATGTCAAAGACACTCTTTTGTTGGAGATATTTCTCTCTAATCGGTTCCCACTATGAATTTTTGCCTACTCCGATGCTGATTGGGGTGGTTGCACATCAACAAGGCGTTCTACCACTAGTTACATGATCTTTCTTGGTGATAATCCAATCTCTTGGTCGGCTAAGAAACAACCAAAAGTGTCCTGCTCTAGTTCAGAAGCAGAATATCGGGCACTTGCTTCCACCATTGCTGAAATATTGACGTGGATTTCTTTTTTATTTAGGGATTTGTGTATATCTCTCTTTCATCAAGTTACTTTATTTTGTGATAATCAAAGTGTCATCTACATGACGGCTTGCTCGCGCTAAACACATAAAGATCGACTATCACTTCATTCGCGAGAAAATTATAGCTGGACATATATTTATGAGGTATATTCCAATTAGTGATCAAATAGCCGACATTTTGACTAAACCTCTTTCTCAAGAGCAATTCTCATTTCTTCGAGGCAAGCTTCGTGTGTGTTCACCCTTACTCAGCTTGAAGGGGGTGATAAAGATAGTAAATATCCTAGAGATCTTGATGGAGGTCCTAAAGATTCTCAATAACAAGAAGGTTCTAGAAGTCTTAAAGATTCTCAAGAGCTGCCAAAATAGAGATTAATTCCTCTCCAAGACATTCCAGTATTAGAAGATTTTCTTCAATCAAGCATATATAACTTTGTGTATTTAGAAAGTCTTCTCAGTTCTTATGTAAATAAAAAACTCTAGAATGTATTACAAAATCTATATAAAGTGAAACTAGTGATAATCCGTATCAAATCGGGTTGTTGAAACATAGAGAGTTTCGTTCTCAGGGATGCAAAGATCAAAATCGCGAAATAAAAACCATTCTTTATTGATTAAAAAAAAGGTTTACAGCCAAAAATAGAAGAACTGCAGTAGAAAAAGGATAAAAAAATAAAGATAACCCTCTCGTTTTACAACTCTCTCTCTCTCTCTTAAGCTCTCTTCAGCCCTCATCTCCCTCAACAACCCTCCTTTTGTGGAGATCTTTTAGCCAAAATCTTTGACTAAGTCTTCCAGCAGTTGTTGACTAGTATTAGGTCATCTCCAGCAGCTCCTTACAACTGGTAATCTTCAACAGCTCTTTAGCTTGTAAAAGCTGGGCTTTAAGACCGGTTTGGTTGCAATTGTCTTATTACCTGCAATAGTCAAACATACTTTAATTAGGCCCAGTGAAACATAAAATAAGGTCCTAGATAATGTGAATTAAATGACAAAAATAGGCATTTTTCATGCCTATCAACTAGTCCGTGGGGTTTTTCATGTTTTTGAAACCCTTAGAGTTTTCTCTAGCTCTTCTTGTTCTCTAGTTTTTCTTTTCATTCTCAAATCAGCTCTTTTGAGCACATATTTATGTTATGACTTCAATTATTAAGTAGAAGGAGAAAATAAAAGAAGATTAGTTCTATCAATTCAGTCACAAGGGCATCAAGTCGAAAACCATTGGCAAAATCTCTGAGGACTCCAAAAGTTGGAGACTCTGGATAATAGTCGGGTAGAGCTTCTTTGTTAATCACTAAGACTGCTGACACTCAATAAGCTAGAGAAATCTTAGGGAAATGGAATACTCATCCTCAACTTAAATAATCTTCTGACTGCTAGATAGTAGTAAAACTTAACTATTCGCCTCCTTCATGCTGGTAGCTTCATAGATGCTAAGGTATAAGGGACAAGGACCGACTGTGCTGATTTTAGTATCATCTGACAATTTAATATTGGTAACAAGGACGTATTTTATTTTTTAATGAATTTTACAATAGGCATCTTAACGTTTTTTTATAAGTTTGACCGAATATATAAAGTGGTGTAAGATAAAATAACCTGGTTTATATTGTTTTTGTTAGCTTCCCTGATATTTCTGAGAAGTCTGAATACTTCAGCATGGAACTAAGGCTCACAACGCTATATTGTTTAACTTATCACCCAAGTGGTGCAAATAGAATCATTATTAGGTAGGATGGCTTGTAAGAAAGAACTAGTCATCTCCAATGAAGGATCCAAGAGTCCGATGTGATAGGATGAGTTAATCCATGCCCACCTCATCTCCTGGAGTGTTTTTTACTTTTATCTGGCCTATTCTAGTCGTGAAATTTCATTGGAAAAAATGCAATCCACCTGTAATTTGATGGTGTTAAAAGTATAAAGTTGTTCTCTCACTAGATTGTAGAATCTAACTAGGGCAGATGCAAAAAGATCAGTAGTGGACTTTATTTCGTACAGCTAGATTGTAGAATCTAACTAGGGCGGATGCAAAAAGGATCAGTATTGGACTTCATATCGTACAGCAATAAAGTTTTTTAACATCATGAATATTATACCTATATGTAGTCTGCAGACTTTAAATATAGCCATCAGATTTGGAAGAAAAACTTAGTTTTGATTTCTTCCTCCCAATGGGTAATTGAAGTATACTTGACTGAAGTGATATTAAACACCAAAGCAGAATGATTTTATTGATTTCAAACTATAGCTGTTATTGTTATTTATACAAGAGTTAGCTGAAATTCTAACTGTTGCGGCTATTATAATCTGTTACTGACTATGGTTAGTTAACTCTGGTAGTTGTAGTGTAGTTAGTTGTCAGTTGTGGTTAGGCTGTTATTATACCCCCTCAAACTGAATGGACAGGTCTATACTGAAAGCTTGGACTGAAGGATTTGAAATCTGTGTAGTGAGACCCTTGGTGAAGATGGCTGCCAACTGGTCTTGTGTACAAAGATACTTTATTATCAATAATTTTAGTAGAACTAGTCCTATGATGTAGTGGTAGTCAACTTCAATATGCTTAGACCTTGCATGGAAGACTGGATTAGAGGCAAGTGCTATTGCACTAATGTTATCACACCATAGTAGAGGAGGAGCCCTGAGAGGAAAGTATAAGTCCCTTAAAAGATAGCATATCCAAGATAGTTGTGCAGCAGTATAAGCAAGTAATCTGTATTCTGATTTTGTGGAGGACCTAGCAACAGTGGGCTGCTTCTTGACACTCTAGGAGATTGGATTATTACCAAAATATATACAATATCTATTTGTTGATCTTCTATCTATTGGACAACCTGCCCAGTCTGTATCTGAGTAAACAGTAATGGAGAGAGAGCCTTTAGTGTAGAAGATGCCATGTGTAAGACTCCCTTTCAAAAATCTGAGTATTCTTTTTACTGCAATCATGTGTGATGTCCTTGGGGCATGCATGTGTTGACAAACTTGGTTTACAGCAAAAGAGAGGTCTGGTCTTGTCCAAGTTAAATATTGTAGAGCTCCTACTAATGACCTATATTCTATGGCACTTGAAAGAGGATCTCCACTTGTGGTATCAAGCTTGAAACTAGGAGCAACAGGTGTTGAACAAGGTTTTGCCCCTTCCATTGATGCTTTCTTTAATATTTCAAGAGAGTACTTGGTCTGAGAGAGAAACAAACCTTTTGAATTTCTTTGATCTTCTAAGCCCAAGAAGTAGTGGAGTTGACCAAGATCCTTAACAGAAAATTTGGTGCCAAGTTGTGTGATGAGTAATTTACAGTAGGTTGTAGAATTCCCTGTGATAATAATATCATCTACATACACAAGTATGAATGTGATGCAATTTTCATATTTTCTGGTAAAGAGAGATGGATCTGAATATGAGGTATTAAAACCAAGAGCAAGTAAGCCATATAGAAGTTCTTCATACCAAGCTCTAGGTGCCTGTATTAGGCCATATAGGGACTTGTTAAGTTTACAGACATAGGATGGGTTATCAACATTAATGAAACCTGGAGGCTGAATCATATAGACATCTTCTTTAAGGTGACCATGCAGAAAAGTATTGGTTACATCAAGTTGTTTGATATCCCAGTCAAACTGTACTGCCAAGGAGATGACTAACCTGATTGTAGAAGGTTTAACTACAGGATTGAAAGTTTCTGTAAAGTCTGTTCCCTGCAGCTAATGATAACCCTTTGCAACCAATCTAGCTTTAAGTCTTTCAATGGAGCCATCAGAATTTTGCTTTACTTTGAACACCCATTTATAGCCAACAATGTGTTGGTTTGGTGAGGGTGGAATAAGAGTCCAGGTTTATGTAGCTTGTAAGGCATTGTACTCAGTGGTCTCTGCCTTCCTCCAATTTTCTTCTTTGATAGCTTGTGTAAAATAAGTAGGTGTATTGTAGGGACTGATGGTATTTGGTAAGGAGAGTTGTGTGATAAGGTGTTTTGTGGCTAAAAATGATTTGGGCTTGAATATACCATTTTTAGATCTGGTAGCCATGTGATGTGTGGATGTGACAATATGATTCAAATGTGGAATAAAGATGTCTGGGATTTGTGTAATGGAATGAGTTGGTGAAGAGGATAGACTAGGTTGTGAAATAAGAGTTGAGTTGTCAATAAGTTGTGAAACATGAAGTAAATTTGTAGGAGGCAGTGATGGTGATATATGAGATGTAGGAGGTAGTGATGGTGACATATGAGTTGTAAGGAACAATGATGTAGACATATGAGTGTTTAGAGGTTGTATTGGAGTTAGGTGTTGATGTGTCCTTGTTTGTGGTGTTAGGAGAAGATGGAAAGTAAGATAAGGGTATAGGTAGAGTGCTTTGACTTGGAGTCTCAATGATAATAGGTTGTCTGATTTAGGAGTGAAAAGGAAATAGTGACTCATTAAAGACTATATATTTAAAAAATATATTTTTTATTTGTAGTTAGATCTAGACATCTATATCCTTTATGAGAAAGACTATAGCCAATGAATACACAAGGTTTACTCATTGATTGTAATTTGTGTGAAGTATAAGGTTTCAGCCATGGGAAACAGACACAGCCATAAACTTTCAAAAATGAGTAATTTGGTGATTAATTGTATAGCTTTTGCCAAGGGGATATGAAGTTGAGTAATTTTGATGGTAAGCTGTTTATAAGAAAGACCGTTGTATGAAAGACTTCTACCCAATATTGTAGAGGTATATTACTTTGAGTAAATAAGGTTCTGCTAAGGTCAATGATGTGTTTATGTTTTCTTTCCACTATCTCATTTTGTTCAGGGGTATGGGGACATGAGAATTGATGACAGATTCCATGTGTGGATAAGAAAAAAATTTAAGACTCTACTGGTGTATTTACCCTCTGTATCAGATCTGATTATTTTGATCTTGATACCAAATTGGTTTTCAACTAGTGTTTTGAACTTGATAAATATGGAGAAAAATTTAGATTTAGTATATAAAGGGCATATCCAACAAAAATTAAACCAATCATCCACAAAACTAGCATAATATCTAAAACCTGTGATAAAATTTTAAGGTGAAGGACCCCATAGATCAGTGTGAATAATGTGAAGTGGTTGTGTGGTTTTTGACACAAACAAATTGAAAGGCAGTTTTTTGCTTTTATCACATTGATAGGCATCACAAAAAGAAATTGTTTTTATTGAATCTATTAAAGGTAGTTTATTCAATACAACAATTTTGTAAAAAGTAGAGTTGGAGGGATGACCTAGTCTTTGATGCCACATAGTAGAGGACCATCTGACTCCAATGAAATTTGTTGGGGAGCTTGTTGACTTTGTCTTGTATGTATTTGATTGAAGATGAAAGAGATATAGTCCATCTTTATGATGTCCTTGGAAAAGAAGTTTCTGAGAGATGTTGTCCTTGACAAAGAAGAAGTTGTGAGCAAAAGTTAGTGAACAATTATTATCATTTACAAACTTGTGTACTGTACAAACTTGTGTACTGATAATAGATTTTGTGTGATTTGTGGAACATGAAGAATGCTTTTGAGTTGAAATGTGGATTTGGGTGTAGAAAAAGTAGAAGAACCAGTGTTGAGAATATGCAAACCTTGACCATTTCCCACCATAGCTTTGTCATGACCATCATATTCATTGTGCTCTGAGATGTTTGCAAGATCAGCTGTTATATGATTTGAGGCCCCTGAATTTGCATACTAGTCTGATGATCCTGAATTAGTGTCAAAAGAGTTTCTTTGTGCAACCATTGCCGAAAGCCTTGATGTTGGAATACGCCCTTGATATGCATAGTTCATCCTGTTATGGTAATCAATAGCTAGATGACCCATCTTGTTACAAATTTGGCAGATAGGTCTATTTAATGAAGAATTATTGGATTCTCCACTGCTGAACTGTGATTGTGATAAGTATTGAGGTCTGTTGAAATTGAAGTTTCTAGATGAATCACTATTAGAGGAGTGTTGAGGTCTGTCGTTGCCAGCTTGGTTGAACTGATGACTTGGATACATAGTTCTTGGATAACCTCTTCCATTTCTACCACTTCTACCTCGATAACTACTAAAATTCCTCACTGGAGCATTTTGTTGAATACCCGATGTTCTAATTGCAGAGAACGCTTGTGTTGTGGAATCAGCTTGAGAATGAACTTTGTTCTTGGATTCAATTGATAGTTCTTCACTTAGTAGGAGACTATGAAGTTCATCACTATTGATTGGAGAAGATCTAACTCGAATCGAAGTTGAAAACCATCAAATTCAGAGGAGATGCCATTAAGGATGTGAAAGATCACATCTTCATCATTCATTAATGATCCTGATGCAACAAGGTTATCCACTATTTGTTTGATGTTATGAAGGTATGTTGTAATGGAGTCATTGTTCTTCTTGAGAGATTGAAGTTTGAACTTCAGTTGCATCACTTGCGATCATGAAATAGAGGAGAACCTGCGCTCAAGAGTGCGCCATAGTAACTCAGAGTTGGGCAAACCAACTACATAAGGCAAAAAACCTTCCGAGCGAGTCGCATTAAGCCAAATCAGGAGCGTTTGATCTTTTCTTGTCCACTCAATGAATTCTTGGTTGAAAGAGATCAATTATTTATCGTTTTCATCTGTAGTTGTGTTGAATTCAACTGGTGAGGTGCTTGATCCATCGACGTAGCTCATGAGACTAAAACTTCGAAGAATCGGAAGCCAGAGACTTTCAGAGGATCTAATTATCCTTGGTGAGCTTAATTGGGACCAGATTCGCGATGTTGTTGATCGCCATTGTTGGATTTGAAGAACCTTGAGTCGCCATTAACGAGCTTTGAAGGTTTGATTTGATAAAAAAATGGAAGAAAAAATTAGGAATTTGGATCGATTTCACCGTTTGGTATTGGCTCTACACCATGATTGAATAGAGATTAAACACCAAAGCATAATGATTTCATTGATTTCAAACTATAGTTGTTATTATTATTTATACAAGAGTTAGTTGAAATTCTAACTGTTACAATCTGTTACTGACTATAGTTAGTTAACTCTGGTAGTTGTAGTGTAGTTAGTTATCAGCTGTGGTTAGGTTGTTATTAATACTTACATGAGCAATTTGGCTTACATCTTCTTATACAGATATCATAATTGGGAAGTCGTCTCTCTCTTCGTGGATTACTTACAATAGTGTTTTAGATGTAAAAGGATTCGAAAGCATTGACAATCATTGCTCGTCTCTATCACTAACATCTTCACTTTTATAGACAATAGTTGGTTACAACCATGGACACCCAAGGAGCTTCTTCTTCATCCCTTCATGTTGAGGCTCAAAATGAGAACATAAACCTGAGGGAGCTTGCTAGACTTCCTAGAGAGTTTAGCTACGAAGATCTCAAAACAGCCACGAATAACTTTCAAGATAAGCTTGGTAGGGGCGGTTCAGGTTTAGTCTTCAAGGGCTTCTTGAAGGACGGGACACCAGTGGCAGTAAAAAGAGTTGAACGCACGGATTATGGGGAGCGGGTATTCGAAGATGAAGTCTCCATAATCGCAAGCATACAACATGTCCATGTTGTACGCCTTCGAGGATATTGTAGTCACTTGAAGGAATGGGGGAGAGTGTTCTTTGTTGTCTACGATCTTTTACCTAATGGTTCGTTAGACTCTTGGATTTTCCTACGGACGGGTAGTCCAGCTAATCGATGTTTATCTTTGAAATCAAGGTATAAAGTCGCAATTGAGGTTTCTAAGGCCCTTGCGTATCTTCATCATGATTGCTGCCCACGGATACTACACCTAGATATTAAACCGGAGAATATACTTCTTGATGAGAAATTTCGAGCAGTTATATCTGATTTTGGGCTGTCTAGATTGATGAAGGAAGATGAAAGTAGAGTTCTAACAGCAATCAGAGGGACGCATGGGTACACTGCACCTGAGTGGTTCTTGGGCCAAGGGATCTCGAATAAATCGGATATCTTCAGTTTTGGTAAGGTACTTCTAGATCTGTTTTTTGGCCAGCGCTATGTTTGTTTAGACAAGGACGGCAAAGATATTTATAACAGTAATGGCAATTCACAGCCGGAACAGCGAGCTTTTCATGCATTTATGTGGGAAAGATTAGGACAAAAGGGACTTCTGGATTTGATAGATAGGAGACTTATGAAGGATGGGGAAGTTGATGAGAAGGATGCAAGTTCATTAGTGCATGCAGCTCTAGTTTGCCTTGAAGAAGACCCTGAGAAAAGGCCAAGCGACATACGACAGGTGGTCAAAATGCTCGAAGAAAGGAAGCTGCAGGGAATTGGAGCATTTGAGCGATGTTTTGAAACTCAGAATGAGTACAGAAACCCCGAGACGGTAAGAAGACTTCCTCCAAAGTTTCATTTCGAAGACCTCAAAAAGGCGACCAAAAACTTCAGTGATAAGCTTGGCAGTGGCGGGTCCAGTATAGTCTTCAAGGGAAAACTGGATGACGGTACACCAGTAGCTGTGAAATCTGTTAAGCGACAGATGCATGGGGAGCAGGAGTTCCAAGAAGTGATCTCGGCAATTGCAAGTGTAGATCATGGTCACATTGCACACCTTCGCGGATATTGTAGCCATATCATGGAAACAGGGAAAGCTCTCTTCATTATCTACGATCTTTTCCCTAATGGGTCACTGGACAATTGGATCTTCCCACAGACAAAGGGAGAGGGCGGTGGATGTTTATCGTGGAAATTGAGATATAGGGTTGCGATTGAAGTTGCTAAGGCCCTTCAATACCTTCAACATGATTGTCCGTGGAAATTCCGTCCAGATATTAAACCGGAGATTATACTACTTGATGACAATTTTCAAGCAGTTTTGTCTAGTTTTGGAGTATCTAGGTTCATGAGTGAAAGTCAGAGTAGAGCTCATACAAGATTGAGAGGCAGAAAGGGGTACACTGCCCCTGAGTCGTTCTTGGCCCATGGAGTCCTTGAGAAATCAGATATTTTGAGTTTTGGCAAGGTACTTCTGGATTTATTTTTCGGCAAATCAGACGTTTGTTTAGACCGCAAGGGCAATGATGTCTATACGAACTATAGCTATTCACAAGAGGATCTGCGAACTTTTATTGCCTTTATGTGGGAAATTTTAAGAAAAAATAAAGTTATGGAGCTAGTTGATAAGAGACTTGTGGAGGATGGGGGTGTTGATAAAAACGAAGCAGATTGTTTAGTTTATGTAGCTCTGTGGTGCCTTCAAGAGGATCCTCAGAGAAGGGCAGGTGACATGCGGCATGTCGTTGAAATTCTTGAAGAAAGGAAGCTAGATAGAATCAAAGTATTTGGTATGACAGGGATCTTCTTCAAATTCACATGGGTGTTTCCCGACAATAAATACAGCAATCAGAGGAAGGTTCCTGCTAAACTTCCAAGAGAATTTCGGCACAAAGAACTTGAAATAGCAACCAATAACTTCAGAGATAAGCTTGGTAGTGGTATGTATGGTACAGTCTTCAAGGGCATCTTGAACGACGGGACTTTGGTGGCTGTGAAAAGACTTGATCAAGCAAAATATGGGGAGCGGGATTTCGAAGCAAAAATCTCTGAAATTGCAAGCATACAACATGCTCATCTTGCACCCCTTCACGGATATTGTTATCATTCGACAGTATCCGGTGCATCTTACATTGTCAACGTTCGTTCGCTTAGAGGGTCGCTGGACAATTGGATTTTCCCACAAAGTGACGGAGAGAATGATCAATGTTTACCATTGAAATTCAGGTACAGAGTTGCGGTTGATATTAGTAAGGCCCTTGCATACCTTCGTCATGATTGTCGCTCGCATATGTTACATTTTGAAATTAAACCGGAGAATATCTTGCTTGATGATAATTTCCAAGCAATTGTTTCTAATTTTGAGCTTTCTGCTTTGATGCCCATTAGTAGATCTAATTTCCGCTGGACCGGGTACAATGCCCCTTCCTGGTTTTTGGGCGACGGAATCTTGGAGTGGGAGGTGTCAGCTGATATCTTCAGTTTTGGTAAGGTGCTTCTGGATTTAGTTTTCGGCCAACGAAATGTTTGTCTGGACCGGGACGGGAAAATAATTTCTATCAATTGTGGCATTTCACAACTGAAACATCGAGCCTTTCATGCATTCATGTGGGACAAAGTAAGACACGGTCATGTTGTGGATCTGATTGATAAGAGAATTATGAAGGCTGGGATTGTTAACAAGGAGGAAGCAAGTGTTTTAGTTTATGTGGCTATATGGTGCCTTCACGAGGACCCTAATAAAAGGCCAGCTGACATATGGCAAGTTGTCCACATGCTCGAAGGAAAGAAACTTGATGAGATCAGAGCCATGGAACTGAGTGATCAAAAACCAATACCAGAAAGGACGCAAAGACCAAATTTACGTGAGCTAGATATTTCTGAGCCAGATCCAAGTGTACTTGATGATGTGAATGATATAAGTATGTGGAACCCCAACATACTCTCACCAAGTTCACCGTATTTTACATAAAATTTTGTATTAACATGCGTATCAAGACCGAATATGAGTATTTGAGCAAAATTTTGACACGCCAAATAAGCAGCAAACTTGAGATTTCAGCAAGTCTTCCTCCAAGGTTTTGTTACAAAGAACTCATATTGTGATTGATAACCTGGGAGATTAGTTTGGTAATGGTGGATCTGATTCAGCAATAACGGTTGCTTGACTCGCTTCCCAATCTGCTCGAAGAAAGACAGAAGGGATTTTGCGATGCGTCCAAGATAGAGGTGTCTAAAAAAATGTCATCAAGACGCAATCTTCTGATCCAGATCATTGGCATCTGGATTGTGACAAACTGATGCGATTCTGGAAGCTTGTTTTTAACTTTTTCACTATTGATCATATTGTATTTCAAGCATTTAGATTTATCTTTAATTTGTTGTTTGACCTTGTTTTACCACAACCACTATACAAAATCAGTATCAAAGTTTCTCAAAGCAAAAAACAAAACTTGTAGACCCTATGCACCAAAAATTTGCCCTTAGACTCTATTGTGAACATCTGTGTTGTGTGACTTGTGTCGAACAGTGATATTGAATCAGCAAATGTCTAACATATATTGGTCAGCAAAACAGTTGATACATTACATACACCTGGTAAATTTACACTACACTTGACTACTCCATAAACTAGTTTAATGAAGACTTAAAACTAGATTTTATGCAATTATGAATAATTCCACATAGAGTCTAGCTAAGTGAAGATGGGAATAGGTCCTACATCTCAATTTCCAAAAATGGCTGATATTACTAGTGTAATGGCGTGTTTTCCGGAAGGTAAACTTCACCAATACTTCAGTAAAGAAATTGCAATTGTAAGCTTGAACACGCTAGATTTTACATGAAAATTCAGTAAAACCTGAGAAAAACTACGATCTCGAGGAGGATTTAGGTATAAAAATCCAATAGGTGCTAGTTATTACAATTGATAAATAGTAAAGACGTGAAATTGTGGAAGAATAATAGAGTTGCGGATCCGATTAACATGTGCTCTGCAAGTATTTATAATGGATACAGACAGTTACAAAAATAAATGGCTTCCTATTTTGGTGGTCAGTGGGTGAACTTCGCGGATCTCCCTGCAGCGACTCTATTTGACCAAGCGTAGCGGCTACTGTAGTGGGTCGAGCTCTGTAGTCGCAAATGTGATAGCTTCTCGAATGGCAGAATATCTTCGACTAAGTTATGCTAGCTAGCTTCTCCTTGTCGAATCTGGGGAATATGCTACTACAATCGCCCCATTCTCGATACAATTACTTGTTGTTGCGTCGAGAAGAAAATGTTGAACTCTTCTGTTACGAATTGGAATAGGATATCGAAGTGACATGTTGACTGTATAGGGCCCTTGAGCGGTTCCCTAGGAGGATGGTTGACTGGGTTGTCAGAGTTCCAATGGATAGTAATTGTTGTCTTTGACTTCTTGGGAGTTGTAATGCAATGAGTTGTCCATATAAATACCTTTTATGTGCTTGAGGAAGTTGGTTACAATTTGGTAAGATAGTGAGAACGAGGGCGCAGGTCCGGGAGGATGTTTTTCGTAACAGTGTGCACGACAAGTATTGGGAGCTGTTAAACCGGTATTTTGATAAACTGTGTATAAATGGGCAGACGTTGGTATCGGTGGAGCCAAACTATGAGGGGATGAGTGAGGTAAAAGTGAAGGCAGTTGAAGAGGACTATTTGTGCAATCGTCAGTTGAAATCTGTAATTATGAGTCCTTCGGAGTGGGTTGGTAGTTTAATGAAACGTGTCAAGGCATTGCTGAGGGAGGAAGACGTTCTTGCTGCTCGGGATGGCTGTAAAGGCTGTCTTGGTGGCTGTCGTGGTTGTAATAAATGAATAATCTTGTACTCTGGTTTATTATGAATAAATTGCTTTTTCCATTTGTTGTTGTAGACCTTCACAAGGTATAAGTGGTCTCGAAGTACTGTTGTGTTACACTTCCCTTGTCTTCTCGAATATAATTTGACTTGTGATTGATAAAAAGTATTAGTTGAATATTTGAATTGTGATTTTAGCTCGATGTGTGGGTAGTTGTATTGTCAAATAATATTTAAATTTAAATTGTGGTCACAACTGTCCCTAAAATATAGGAGGGGAATAAGAAAAGGAAAGATGTGTTGTAGGTGCTTGTAGAACAATGGCTAAATAATTTCCTATAGGTGATGTTTTGAGGTTTAATGAATTGAAGGTACAATCGCTTTGTATCAACATAATAGTTGCCTTGGAAAAGATGGGTATAACAGAGGAGATAGAGGGTATATGGACAGCTTGGAGCAACAATGCATTGGCTTGTTGGCGTTCAGGAGGCAAAGGGTTAAAGGACTTTGAGAAGAGACGTGCGAGGCGTTACGTTCTGGTACTCGAACGGTATCGAAGGGGTGCGATGAACAGTCGCATGGGGGGCCTATAAATAGCCCCGTGGTCGGCGACTGCTCACACTCCACTGACTCTATTTTTTTTTTGAGTTCTAATTTATTGCGTTTCTATCTTGTATCTTTGTCCACCATTGGTAACGAAGAGATTGGCGTATTGATCAAGAGGGCCAAGCTTGTAAATAAAAGGGATTTGGAAGCGTCGCGAATTCAAGTTTAGTTGTCTGTTTGGAAAATTTGTTTGGTTTTTGATTCATGTTTGCATGTATCGCGATTTTGTGTAAACCCATTGTAGATATGAACTGTAGGAATTGTATGTATGAAGGAATTTGAGTAATTGTTAAGAATTTTGGAAGAAATCGAGAAAAATATTTTTAGGGTTTTTTTTCCTGTAATTCGGTTTGTGTACGATGATATGGGGATGTATTTGATGTGTGGAAGGTGTAGTAAATGATATTGGAGTGTTGGGATAGAAGGGTGTGAAGTAAGTAAAGGTGACGTAGGGAGGGAGTGTGTTTTGATCACCGTCGGCATTATGGAAGGATTTTGGGGATCTCTCTCATGATATTTGGTGTCGTAGGATGTTTAAAGTTGTGGCGCCGAATTTCTTGTTAATTGAGCCGAATTTTACGCTGGAGAAAGCGCAAAATCAATTTTTTTTATTTGGCTCCTTTTTGCAGGAACCGTGTGGCAGATGAAATGTCTTCGAGAAGATATGCAGTTCCTGTACACTCGAGCAGAATATGTTAGGGACATAAAATAGTTCTCGATGTTAGGACTTAGTAAAATTTGATATAAAACTTGTATCGATAACTAATGTAATAATGTCGAACTAGATAGTAATAGAAAGGATGATGAGTTAATGATATAACTCGACAACAGTATCGAGACTAACATACGAACATACATAATGTATAAGATATGATATTCTACTAACTTAAAAAAGGGGATATGATTTTCAGGTTAAAAAATAATTAAACCAGTCTAAAATGTTGACAAAAAATGGATCTTCGAGAACCTTGAAGACGTAGAACCACTATTAATCGATGTAACAAATTGTGTTCAAATTTTGGGCGGTAGGTATAGAATTAGGCAGAGTAGCTCGGATGTGGCTAGTGTTAACCGATTCAAATTGGAGGCTAGGGTGATCAAAGTGTCTGATGGGGAGAGGACTGAAACAAATGTGGATCACGAGCCTCAGGCAAGTGATCGTGAAGGGAGTGATGGTGGGGAAGAAGATGTTGAAGAGGAAAAGGTGGAGGAGGAAGAGGGGGAGTGCTATGGGAAGGCTTCAAAAACCAGTAAAATTCTAAATTTTAAGTCGAAGTATGGTATCCCTGACGACATTAGGTTGGAGGTGTGCCATTATGAAATGACAGATCAAGAGGTCCCTTTAGACGGTATTCTCGTCCATCGAGAACAAATAAAGAAGGAATTAAAGTTGCCTCTTCAAGCTGATCTAAAGAAGTTTCTAAACTTCTTTGATGTTGTCCATGGTCAGTTGAATCCGAACGTTTATGACCTCTTCAGGGTAATGAGAGTGATAAACGGATGATTGAAGGAGAGGGGGGAGGAACATTTTACTGTGGATAATTTATGTGTATATTACATACTTAAACAGAATCTACAGAAGCTGGGGTACAGGTACTTAGCAAGGTTTTTGAGAAGGCCTCTATCTTATGAGATGGTGTCCACAGGGGGGCAATACTTTGCCGATTGTCTCCTTGTGTCTGGAAATTATGAATTCGACCAAAAAGATCCAGGAAAGCCTTTGAAAAGGAAGTGCTTTCACTTAGGTGTGTTTCTAGGTAACATTTTTGTCGAAGTTTTTGACTTGATTGTTTGTTTGAAACTAGTATGTAGCTGTCTTTTGTTTTATCTTCGTGCAGCGTTGAAGGAGGTTGATAGAAAATCCAAAGTCTAGGAAAAGTTATATAATATTAGGACTGATTACTACGGTCGAATTAATTTTCTAGTTTCAGATCAAGAGAAGGCCGAGGTGAGTTTCCATGAGGCTAGAATTAAAAGAACTCGAACTAAAGGAGCTGATAACCCCCTATCGACGGCAAAGTGTCTGCTAAGAACAAGATGTCTGCTGAATTGAGTCTACCCCTCAAGAACCCTGTGTTGAGTGGGTACACCACTGATACTGTGGTGGAGAAAGAAGCCCTGCTGAGTGGGTCATTTACCAAGAGTAAGAAAAAAAGGGTTGCCACCCCTTCTGGTGTCCCTGCTCCTCTAGCGAAGAGGTAATCTCGACGATCTCTTTTCGAGGAGGGAGAGAAAGATGATGCGACTAGCACGCAAGGCCTGCCACCTAAGTTGACCAAGGCAAAGACTTCTTTTGCTGTGGAAAGGACTTCATAGAGTCGAACAAGGCGAAGGTTGGTTGGGGGTTGGGTGGGTCTCATGAGGAGACTCAGCAGACCATCGAGTCCTTCGCTGCTGGGAAGGGCTCTTTGGAAGAGGACTTTGCCCACTGCATTGTTGGGACAGAGAGCTTGTCGACCTTCTTCATCGAAGGTCACCGCACGATGGACCAGGTTAGAAATTTTCATGCTCTGTCTTGTTTAATAACTTTAGTGCCTTAATCGAGGTCTCACTGTTATATTCTGATACAGATTAAGAAGCTGTTTCTCAATGTGAAACCTTAGATGCTTGGTGGGCAGTCTTGCCAATGAGCTCTTGGTCTCGAAGAACATTGAGAAGGAGCTCATAATAAAGAAGGAGGAGCTAGAGGAAAAGCTTGAGAAGATGAAGTAAGGGGGCAAGGCGAGGGAGGTGGCCATTGCAGACACTAAAAAGATGTGTCTTGGAGAAAAGAGATCGCCTAGATCAAGGCTGATTTGGTGAAGGAGATGGAAGAGGCTCTTGCTCTGGAACAGACCAACTTCGAGAATAATGTCTGTGAATAGGTTTTGGTTGCGCGGATGTCGATGGCTAAGGAACACACCAAGGTGCTCCATGAATAAAGGACAGAAGCGGAGCAAGTCAATATGGACGATCTTAGGCATATAAAGGCCCACTTCGGAGAGGAATTTCGGGAGATGGAGGAGATGAAAGATTTCTACAAGGGACTGGCTGCTGCTGCTAGGGCCATCTTCTCTGATTCAGATCCTGAAGATGATGTGCCCGAAGTGCCTGTACCGATGTTGCTCGAAGTACCTGTTCCAGAGGAAGTGCTGGATGACCTTACTCCGGGTTTCCTAGTGAAGGATGCTACTCCTATCTCTCCTCTTGCAGAGTAGAAAGTAGTTTTAAAGTTGTTTGTTTTTGTTGTGATTTATGTACAAGTGGTCGATGGGATCTAAAACAGTTTCTTATTTTGGTGGGTATAAATAACTTTTTTGGTAATAGTTTTATCGAATGATTATTTGAAATAATTAAGTAGTCGATAGTGATGCATAGATTTTTTTTTCTTTTTTGGAAGAAAATATGCTAAGTATTTGATTTGACATGATTGATAGTATTACATACTAATGTAGATGAATATTTAGAGTGTTGCTTTGTGCAAGTATATGAGTTGATGTAAAGAGGGCCACGTGATGGCTTTATCGAATGAAGGATGATGGCCAGATATTGTTCCTCTATGGGATATCTGGGTGTTGGAGAAAAAAAAGGACAAAACATGATATATTTTGTTCGATAGATAATGAATTGTAAACAAATGTATCATGTAATTGGATAGGTGTTTGTCGAAGAAATGAACTCTAGTTGTGATAAATACTTGACAAGTATTTACCGGTACTAGGCATTGTAAATTGACGATGTAATGATAGTAAAGATGCATTTATTTGAAGTAATTGAAAGAGATTATAGCTATTAGGGAGAGGATCCGGGGACCCTAAGGACATTAACCCTAAGGAAACCCTAAATGAGAGCCACACATCCATATGAGATGAGTGGATCACAAAAATTTGACTTTTCTTATAAAGAAAATGAGGTGGCTTCCCCTTTCTCTCTCTCTCATGACATCTCACTCTCTTCTCTCCTCTATTATTATTTTAAATTTGAAAGGAAACACTTCACTCTTTCACCGTATATCTCTCTCTCATTTGCCATTAGCAACAAAATTTAAAATTCAAAACACAAAATCCTCCCAAATCCATCCCGAAAGAAAGAAAATGCAATTTTTCCCTTTGGTTTAAGAGAGAACCTACGACTCCCACAAAATCACTAACAATCGATAGAAAGAAGAGATTAGAGTTTGTTGAATTACTTAAAAATACGAAGCTGCGATTTCGTTGGGTTTGTATGTTAGTAGTTGTATGTTAATTCTTGTGGGTTAAAGTAATTGTATGTTGGGACCCCTTGTATGTTTTCCCTCTTATTTATGTTTTTTGTTAAATTTGTAGGGTTTCAGATCTGAAACGGTTTTCTTTCTGAAGAACAACAATTTTCTCTGTCCCGAGGAACAGTTCCCCATTTGTCTGGTCCCCAAAAAAAAAAAAAAAATAACTGGGGCAGTATTTTCATTCTTAAACATTTAACCATAAATCTCAGATGTAATTGTCGATGTATAGGGGTAGTTGACAATGTTATAGACTGTTGTGAACCAACCCTAATTCTTAGTATGCTATTTCAATCTGCTCCCCAATATGATGTGGTTGTTTGTTGTAATTGATAACCCATTACTTCTGATGTAAAACTTCTACTTTTGTGGACTATATGTCATAGTTTATAATGATAACTATTAGCTTCCAATGTAAAGCATCTAATTTTTTCGATTATATGCCATGATCGACAATATGGTATGGGTATATAGTGTTTATGATCATCTTGATTGTCATGTAATTCATTAATTGATAATTCTTCTACTTTAATTACACTGTTCACAAAGTTTCAATATCTGAGGTGAGAAGGTGTATGATTCGTTTCAATATCCTTGTTTGAGAAGGTGTATGATTCATTGTTGCGTGTTTTTTTTGTTTGGTCATCAGAATGTAGAGTATAGGCACATGGGCATTTGCTAGCTACAAACTATTACTTGGAATATAAGTGGTTTTGACCATATTTTCTACTTAAAATTGGCTATTGTTTCTATTATGTTCTTGTTCTAATATGTATTTAGGTCTAAGAATGTGATTGTAATTAGATGCGAAAGTTAGGGTGTCGAACATTTAGGTCTTATAGGAAGGGGGTAGTGTTTCGTTTTGCTTAAGGTAATATGCATTTTGTAATCTAACATTTTGTCTACATAATGTAACCATTTGAGTTATTACTGTATTGTGATTCCACTCATCTCAGTTTATGTATTGTGATTGTTTCGTATTATGAATTGGAATCCCTCCATTGCAATAATTACTGAATTGTACTTTTGATAACAATTTGTCGAATGATGGATTTGGTTGACCATGTCCTATGCCTAGGTGTTGTCGAGTATTGTATAGACTGTAGAAATTTTTGTTTACGCAAACTAAACGACAATCCTAAAATTCAAGGTTGTCGGATACCTAGTTGATCGATAATACAAAATAGACAATGGGAGTTCACACTATACCATAGGTGGACAACTTGAGCAACAGGCAATTCATACCAAACCAAATATATTAATCAGGGGTTCCCATTAATCAGTCTACTACAAAAGGGGATTATAATCGAACAAGTTCATGCAGCACTGTCCAAAATACGTCTATCCAACCTAATATTTGAAATTGTCGTTTACGCCAACTAACCGATAATCTTGAATGAGGATGTTGTCCACAATATAATCAGTAAGAACATATACAGAATGCAAACAACCAAGAATAAACAAATCATACTGAACCAAGTATATTCCCATTAATCAGTCTCCCAAAAGTATTACAATATAAACAACTACATACAACAAGGATTTCAGACCAACCAAATTGGACGCCATCAATAAGTGTTACAACAAAAAAACTTTTTCGTAGTGGTTAACCCCCCAAAAAATAAACAAAAACCTAAATGTACTATATACTTTCCCCCTCTTGCTTACTAGATGAGTAAGTGTTTAACCCCCAAAAAAATGTACTGCTTATTGCCCCCCTAAAAAAACAAACCAAGCCCCAACATAGTATACACTTTCCCCCCTTGCATACTAGATGTGGTCGTTCAATTTATAACCCTTAACATTGTTTTCTTTGAGCAAAGCCTTGAATAGCTTATTTGTTACACCAAACCATTTCTGTACCATGTCCCTTTGGAAATCACCAAACCATTTCTGTACCACAACAAATCAGTCCTCTAGCAAACAAATACACCAAATGGATATGGCCGTATATACCCGAAGGTGGTTGCTCCAATTCGTAACTCCTTCTACCCCCAAAATTCTCACTCTCGTCCTCAACAAGATTCAAACTCCGTTCACATGTCGTGCTCTCTCTCACACTGCAATCTCTTCGTTCCCTCTGCCATCGATTCGAGAATTTTTTTTAGAAGAGAGAGAGAGACGCACACACAAATCAGATAGCGTGAGAGCAAGAGGGAGAGAGACAGAGTTTGTCAGGCAGGGATGGGCTTTCCATTTTAGGAGAATGTACAGGAAATTACAAATTCAAACAAGAGAGGCACATGTGAAAGGTACGTCCTTCTTTAAGTAAGAACCACCTCATCTCTAATATCCACCTAGTCATCTAGATTTCACCTTATTCTGTAATATAAAAAGGCAGATTTTTATCATCCACTTATCTGATATGGATGTGTGGCTCTGGTTTAGGTTCACCTTAGGGTCAATTTCCTTAGGGTCCCCGAATCCTCATAGAACATTTTCAGATGGGTTGTATTCCATGGATGCTCGAGCTGAACTTCGTCCTTAGTCATTAACCAATATGTTCTACGGTCATTCTTGTCGCTGATAATATAAGGTTCTTCCCAATTTTCAGATAATTTGCCAGAGTTTTTGGGTCAAGTACTGTCTTGGATTCGTCGAAGGACAAGGTCACCGATGCCGAATGTACGTTTCCTGACCTTATTGTTATAAGCTTTCTTAAGAGTGTTACGGTATTGCCCCAAGTTTGCGATGGCGTGGTCTCGAGTTTCTTTGATCCAATTGAGGTTGCAGAGAAGTCCAAGTTCATTTTCGTCGTCTGTGACTTTTCTTTTAGTACTTGGGAGATCAAGGTTTGAGGGGATCATTGCTTTGGTACCAAAGGCCATCATGAATGGTGTGCAACCAGTGGACGTTTGGGGAGCTATTATATATGTCCATAACATACTAAGTAGTTCGTAGACCCATCTACCCATCTTGTCCCCAAGGCGCTTGCATAATCCTGACTTGATACTTTTGTTGATAGCTTCAGCTTGGCCATTTCCCTTAGGGTAGATGGTGTCGAAGTAGACAACTGAATCTTATATTTGTGGAGGAAATTGAGGACATTGCTGCTGATGAATTGCTTGTCGTTATCATATCGTATCATTTGTGGATAGCCAAATATGGTTATGATGTGCTCCCAAAGAAACTTGATTACTTTATTCTCGTCAGTGTGACATAGTGGTACTGCTTCGACCCACTTGGTAAAGTAGTCTGTTACCACAAAAACAAACTTTCTGTTACCCGACGCTGGGTGGAATGGACCAATGATGTCAATTGCCCATTTTTTGAATGACCAGAGGACATTACTAACGTGGAGGTCGAAGGATAGCTTTTGATGTCTTGAGCATGGATTTGGTATTTCAAGCATTTTCTGACAAATTCTTCGCAGTCTTGTCTCATATATTGCCATAATAGCCCTTGTGTAAATGCCATTTGTGCCAGTGATCATCCTAAGACGTGAGTTGCGCAGATTCCTTCGTTAAGTTCTTTGGTTTTAACTTATGCTTATTTTTGTGAGATACATTTGATAAGTGGTCCTCCCCCAGTGATTCGATATAGAACCCCATCTTGGACTTTGAATCGTGGACATTTGGCTAAGAGTGATCAAGCTTCTTCTTTGTTATCTAGAAGGGTGTTAAAACTAAGGTATGTAAAGAACGGTCTTCTCCAATCTTTAAGATTTTTGTCTTCGGTAACTTGGATCTGCATGGTATAGCTTGCATCGAGACTGGAATGTTTGATTACATCGATGTCCAAATTTATTTTTTTACTGTCTTCAAGCATTGCAGCGATGTATGCTAGTGCGTCGGCGTGGCGGTTTTCAGCTCTGGGTAGATAAGAGATTGTTGTTGTTTTAAATTTCTTCATTTTTTCTTTGACTAGAGGTGCGTAATCAACTATTTTGCCTGATGTTTTGAATGTCTTACTGTAATGGCTGGCTACTAATAGAAAATCTACGTAGACAGCTATTTCTTCTGCTCCAAGTGCTATGGCGAGAGCCAGTCCATCCAGGATAGCTTCATACTCTGTTTTATTGTTGGTAGCATAAAACTTGAGTTTGATTACTTTTTCAATTCTATGATTGGATGTTGTAACGAGGACGATACCAATCCCAGATCCTCGTGGTCCAGCAGACCTATTTATAAAGAGCTTCCATCCTGTACTTTGCGATAATGCATCTGGTTATGCGATTGAATCATCAGCCAGTACTTCTTCGAGTTCCTCCCATTCGTGGTCTTCGACTGGAAAATCTACCAAAAAGTAGACTACTGTTTGTCCTTTGATAAATATTTGAGGTTCGAAGGAGATATCATATTTGCTTAGGAAAATAGACCATTGCTGAACCATCCGTGAATTTTCTTTTTTAGAGAGGACAAGTTTGAGGGGGAACTTGGTGATGACCTTGATGGGGTGGGCTTGGAAATAAGGTCAAAGCTTTTGAGAACTGTATGCCAAGGTGAGTAGCTGCTTTTCAGTTATTGTATATCTCTTTTCAGCAAATATAAGAGTTTTGTTGATGAAGTAGATTGGTTTTTCCACACCATCGTCTTCCCGAATTAGAACGGAACTGAAGGAGTCATTTGTTGTCGATAAGTACATCACTAGTATTTTGCCATTAATAGGAGTACTTATTATGGAAGGACTCCCCAAACCTCTTTTGAGATCTTGGAAAGCCAATTCACAGCCGGGATAATTTCTTTGGGCTGTTTCTTTGACACTGGGGTTAAATTTCCACGAAAAATGAGGTAAAAAAGTTTGCATCGATCAAAATATTTGGAGATGAATCTGTGAAGAGCCGTAATCTTGTCAGCAAGCTTCTGTACATCTTTTTTGGTTTGTGGTGATGGCATTGCCATGAGTGCTTTGATTTGTACCAGATCTATTTCTATGCCCCTCTTACAAACCAGATGTCCCAAAAACTTCCCCGGTGCAACACCAAATTGGCATTTTCTTGGGTTTAGTTTCATTTGGTAAGTACGAAGGATGTCGAAGATGGTTTGTAGATTGCTGGAATGATCCTCCCGTTTTAAGCTTTTGTATATCATATCGTCGACATATACCTCCATGATTTTGCCTAAGTGATCTTTAAACATTTGAGTAGCAAGTCGTTGATAAGTGGCTCATACATTTTTTAATCCAAAGGGCATAACTGTGTAATAGTAGAGACCTCATTCCATAACAAATGTTGTCTTCTCCTGGTCTTCTTCGGCAAGAGAAACCTGATTGTAATCGGAAGCTGCATCCATCATCGAAAGAAGTTCATGCCCTGCTACGGAGTCGAGGAGATGAGGAATTAGAGGGAGGGGAAAGTTATCTTTTGGTGTGAATTTGTTTGGCTTAGTAAAATCTATACAGACTCTGATTTTTCTGTTCATCTTTGGGACAGCCACGATATTTGATAACCATTTTGGATATTTGGTTTCTCGAATAAATCTGACTTGAAGGAGTTTGTCTATTTCTTTATTAGCCGCATCTCGAAGACGGGGTACTAAATTGTAATACTTCTGCACAACTACTTTACAGTCTGGAAGAAGGTTGAGTTTGGGGCATACAATCGATGGATCGATGCCAGATATATCTTGGAAAGATTATGCAAAGATGTCGACATTTTTTTTTAAAAGTTGTAACATGGTTTCTCTTTCTTTGAATGACAGCTTTGAGCCAATAAAGGTATTTCTTCCAGGTCTATCGAGTTCTACGGATTTCACCGCCTCAGTGTCGTGTTGCTCATACGTTGGAAGTGGCTCCTGCTGTTATTGTTATGCCTTCAGAAGTTTTGCTGTATGAGAGTTTGTGGTGGTATTTTTGCACATTCGTGTCACAGCTTGACTCCCTTTGATTTCATAAAATCTGTGAACTGTTAGAAATTATAAGGCGAGATGATATGTCGATGGTACTGCTTTAATAGAATGGAGCCAACTTCTTCCTAAGATCCCTAAATATTTTGATTCAACATCAATGACAATGAATTTAACGAATGTAGTTTTTGGTCTTACTTGAGCTGGCAATGTGATTTCTCCCAAGGTAGATTCTTTAAAACTGTTAAACCCTGTGATGGTTATTGCCGAAGCTTTGATTGAGTCCTATAGGCCTAGAACATCAATTGCTCTTTTGAATAAGACATCTGCTGCACTTCCCGTATCGACAAGAAGTGTGTGTAAGTAATCATGTCCTACTTTGAGCATTATGGCCAGTGGGTTGTCATGAGGATTTTTAACATGGCTGGTATCACAGTCTTCGAAGGAAATGTGATATGTACGTTTGGCCTTGCTGAAACTGGGTAGAAGTTTTGAAGATTTTTTTGATAACGTCATCTTGCAGCAGGATGTGATTCTCTCGTCTTTCTTTCTCTTCTTTCCCTTCTCAATTTTAATCATATAAAGATGGCGAGCTTAACCTTGTCCTTGCTCTTGTTCAATCTTTTTTCTTTTTGTCTCTTCTTCAAGAAACTTTTATACATCGAATACGTACTCGTGGAGTCTTCTTGCCAGTAGAATGCGGTAAAAGATCTATATCAGAGAGTAGTAGTTATCAGTCTCATGGCTATATACATTATGATACTGGCATAAGGGTTTGTTTGGTACATCAAGAATTACTTACACTTCTTGAAACAAGTCATCACACTTTATTATTGGTAAAATGGCGAAGAGTATGGTTGCCATAGGAGGCAGGACTGGATGGGTCTATCTATTTTCCCATCTCTCTTCCTGATGCTATCGATGGTCCGTCCACACTGTTTAGGTATAACATTACTTGCTGGCTTTGGAAGTGGCGATGAGAACGCATCGTTGGTATGAATGACTGAGGAGCTTTTTATTTTATCTTTCTTGAATCGCTCAAGTTTGATGTAGTTATTGACAACATCGGTCATCTCCATCACTGTCTTGGGTTTGCGTAAGGTAAGTTCTTCTCGAACTTTAGAATCAATATAGAATGCGGAGGTAAATGCTGGAACGACAATTTTGGGATTTAAATTTTCAAATTTTCTTATTTCTTGCAGGAAACGTTTGTAAAGGCTAGCTAAGGTCTCTTTCACACCTTGCTGGAAAAGAATAACGAATCGACTGTTATTTCCCGCTCCTTAACATACGCAAAGTTGATAAGCATGAAAAATGCCCATTTTTTCCTTCAATTTACATTATCTAGGAACTTATTTTATGTTTCACTGGCCTAATTGAAGTATACTTGACTATTACAGGTAAAAAGACATTTGTGATCAAACTCTTTTTAAAGCCCAACTCTTTCAAGATAAAGAGCTGTTGGAGATGATCAGTTGTCAAGAGTTGTTGGAGATGATCTGTCGTCAAGAGCTGTTAGAGATGACATTATACCGAGAGCTGTTAGAGCTGCTAGAAGACTTAGTAGCCAAGCCTAGCTAAAATCTCTCCACAAAATCAGGAGTGGTTGAGGGAGATGAAGACTTTTAGTTAGGTTAAGAGGAAGTTGTAAAGGGGGGGGGGGGGAACAGTAATCTTTTTAAGTTTATCTTTTTTTTTACCGTAGTTCTTCTTTTGTTTTTGATGAAAACCTTTTTTTTATCAATGAAGAATTCACGATTTTAAATCTTTACATCTCTGAGAATGAAACCCTCTATGTTTCAACACCCGATTTGATACAAATTATCAAATGGCGCCACTGCCGGGGATGCAATCAATTTTCAAATCATGTTTTGCGTATTAAATTATTCTTCGAGTTTTTCATTTTATATTCCTAATTATTGATTTTTTTTTCTGTTTCTCTGATTGATTTATATTCGGTTTCTTTGCTCTTGAGATTTAAGTTTTATTGGCTTTAAGTTTTATTTGTTTAAGTCGTAGACGAAACCAAATCAGAAGAGAGCTCTCTCCCTCTCTCTATTAGGCCGATCTCAATCGCATCTCAAATCGATTTCATGGTTTCATGATTTTATAGCCTTAAAATCTTCATCTCAAACCCTAAAAAATTGCTCTGCGAAGAGATAATCTTCTTCCCTCCTTCGTCTCATCAAAATATCTCTCATCTAGCGATTTATTTGTTTGAAGTTTTGCTTGATCTCTCTTAGATGAACAAAAGTGTACCCTTTGATTAGTGATTAACTTAGTCTAATCTCGATTTTGAGTAAATCAGTGAGCGATTACAAAGAGTTCGTTTTAAACTGATTTCGATACCGGATTCAAGGATTTTGGGGTTCAATTTTGTTGAAGAATTTGGGGCTGATTTCTTGGAAGGATTTATGGTTTTCCTCGAATTTTGGGGTTTTAATTACATGGGTTTCTAAAATTTTCATAGTGTGGTTTCTTCGATTTCTTTGATTACTGGTTTCGGATTGGAATTGGGTTCTTCTTCGTGTAGAGCTAGGGTTTTAATCCGAAGGTGAAGATTGGGGTGTTGTTTGTAATTGGAAATTGGGATTTGTTACTTGAGACGAAACAGTCCTTCCTGCTGCTGCATCTTCTGTTACAATCAGTTGTTGCTACTCTTGTCATCGCGATTACTTGTTATTTTAATCTATTTTGTTTGTTACAATTTTGTTGTTGTTTTCCGTAGTACAATCTACCTCCTGTTTACAGCTACTGTTGCTAGAACCTACCTGTTTCTCCCTGCTGAAATTGACATTTATTGTGCTATTTACCTGACTGTTCTCGCAGCTAATAAACTGTTAATTCTTGCGATGTTCACACGAGTATTATTGTTAAATCTTTGAAGCTTGGTAACTGTGATTCAGACTGTGTGTTGTGACGGGTAAATCGTATCAAAATCTTTGTTTACTTGCTACAGTAATTTATTTTGTTTACTATGCTGCTACAGTAGTTTACTTTGTTCTAGTTTCTATTTTTGGATTAATTACAGTGAACAGTGATTTAAAGTTTGAATTTCGCATTTTGCATTGTTTTTTAGTTATTGAAGGAGATGGATATGGTTGATTAAAGCAAAGCGCAACATCAAAGAAAAACGAAAAAAAGACCTTTAGTTGCTTATTTATTTATTTTTAATGTATTTTTAATATTGTAAGAATTGAGAAAATGTTTATGTAAAGTTTAATGAGTGATGTTCTGTAAGGTGAGGAAATTGTACTCTACTGCAGGTACAGCTTTGGAACCCCTACTCAGGCTAGAAATTGTTTTAACGCGTACTTCGTAAACAATCCTGAGTAGGCCTTCCCAATGGTTTTACTAGGGTAACCAAACGTGCCCCTAAAAAGGTCGCCTTGTAGGTAATCATCTTTTCACCGCACCCTCCCTGTCGCGGTACATCGTGTGTAACTATTGTTTGATTGATAAAATGCTAAATTTTTGCAACAACGCCTAGATAAGGGTGAATCAAAATGGGATTTCATCACCCGTACGTGCCCACGCATTAGGACCCCGGGAGTTCATCACCCAGTTTTTAATCTTTTCGATATCGACAGTCCCAACCACTTTAAAAGATTTTCATATAAGAAGCCATAAAAAACATAGTTAATCAAAAGGCTTCGCTCGGACCTGGAGCAACACGCTCACTAGGAAAATCTGATAAGTGGCTACGTTTGATGGATGACGTACATTCCCTGGCATAGCTAGTGTGGATAGGAGACTCTAAGCGGCTTGTACACCCTTCCAGCACAGGTGCATCTAGGTGGCTAGATAGCATGCGAGCTATCGCCAAAGTGAGTAAAAACAACTCAAGTGTGAACCGATCTACTGTCAGGAGTAGGAGCATTGAACCCTGAGGCCAGGTTCACAACTTAACTTAAAAAAGAGACCAGTAAAACGTTCTTGAGTGCTTGCATCATTCTTAGGTCTCTTAGTGTGTTCGCATATATTGATTGAGTTGTATATTAGATTGGGGTAACACCCAAGCTCGGACTAAGAACCCTGCTAGAATCAATATGAGTGGGACTGATGGGATTAATGGTCCCGCTGCTGCTAGGAATGATCCTGACCCTGCTGCTGCGGAGAGAATCACTCTCCGCAATTGAATGCATCCTACAGTTGTGAGTAAACCTTCGTGTATTGTGATTCCTAGAAATGTAGGAAACTTTGAGTTAAAACTGGGATTCTTGTCTATGCTTCCCAAATTTCATGGTAGTCTCACTGAAAACCCGTATAACCATCTTAGGGACTTTAGGGATCATATGCTTATTTTAAACTTTGAACGTATTACAGAGGATTCTCTCAAATTACGTGTGTTCCCTTTTTCTCTTATGGGAAACGCACGCAATTGGTTGTACACTCTTGAGGAGAACTTTGTAAACACGTTTGACCAACTCGTTAAGGAGTTTTTGAAAAAATATTTCCTTAACCATAGAACTGCTAAGATACGACAGAGTATTTATAGCTTCACGTAAAACCGAGGAGAGTCATTATATGACTACCTACAAAGGTTTATGGATTTAGAGAAAGGATGCCCACATCACGGGATTCAATTGATTGATATAGTTCAAACTCTCTATGAAGGTCTAGATTATGACACTAGAGCTCGTGTTCAGTCTATGTGCGCAGGTACATTTGATGGGAAAACTGACACCGAAGCTTGGAAATTTTTAAATGATGTAGCTGATAAGACCTACCAATGACAAACTATGAGAGATGAAAGACCTTGTCACAGTGCAAATGTGTACCAAGTGGACTCTAATTCAGAGTCTGCCACTCTTAGAACTATTCTTAATAAAATTGAGAACTTAGAGATCGGTAAAAGGGAGCTACTCCCTACCACTTCTTTTGTTAACCATGTGGTGATGCCACTTTGTGTGGTTTGTGAAAGTTCGGACCATCTGGTCCAAGATTGCCCTGACGTGCTTAGTTTAAAAAAGGGTAGGAAAGACTAGGCCAATGCCATGTATCAACATCCCAATAGCTAACCTTTTAATGGTGGATGGAATAATAATTCCAACAACTCCAATTCTCGTGGAAATAGAAATTACCAAGGAGGTTCTTCTGGTAGTGCCCCTTATCAGCCGCACAACCAAGTAAACCAACACCAGCCTAGTTCCTCGTGGCAACAAAATCTATCATACCAAGCTCCCCTTAATGCGCCTTATGTTTTTCTGCACAATAGGAATCTCTCTACTCCAACCATGTCCTTAGAAGATACTTTTAAGGCGTTTATGCAAGTAACCCAGTCGTCTATTGCCAAACTTGTAGGATAAATAGGTCAAATGGCAACAGAGATAAGCACGAGAAACAAAGGAACGTTCCCTAGTCAAACTCAAGCTAATCCTAAAGGGAATACTGACATCCTAGATCTTCCAATTGTGATAGATTTAATGCCATCATTTCTCATCAGAGTGGTACGAAAGTGGATAATCTAGTAAAAATGCCTAAGGAACCTGAGAAGAAAATTTAAAGTAAACTCATAGAAGAACCTGTGAGTGAGGATAAAACCGTGATAATACATGTTCAGTCGCTGGATTCTTTTCCTCAGCGATCAACTCTCGCTAAGAAGGGCAATGCATATGAGGAGATTTTAGGGATTTTTAAGCATTGTGTGATTAACATTCCTATTCTTACGGCCATAAGACATATTCCTAATTACGCAAAATTCCTCAAAGATCTTTACACTTTAAAGCGGCGAATACATGTCCCGAAAAAGGCTTACGTCTATTCATTTAGATGCACATGTTAGTCCTGTCCTTTTGCGTAAATCCCTTCCCAAATACAAGGATCCAGGATGTCTTACTATTTCATGTTCGATTAGGACCCGTAAGATAGGAAGAGCTTTACTTGATTTAGGTGCCACCGTGAACCTCATTCCTTACTCTGTCTATGAGCAATTGGATATCGGAGTACTTAAGCCCACAAATAGAACCCTGCAGCTAGCTGACCGATCTATTAGGATTCCTAGGGGTAAAGTTGAAGATGTGTTGATCCAAATTAAGAAGTTTGTATATCCAGTAGACTTTGTTGTGTTAGATACTGAGCCAGTGGCAAAACCTGAGGTCGAGATCCCTGTTATTCTTGGCCACCCCTTTTTGGCAACAGCTAATACGGTAATCAATTGTCGCAATAGAATTATGAAGTTGACCTTCGGGAACATGACATCAGAATTAAATATTTTTAATGCGTCGCATTCCCCTTCTAATTCTGAACCACTTGAGTGCAATATGATCCAGAGTCTTGTGAGTAACACTTTTGAGAGGTCAAGTACCTCAAATCCCTTAGAGGCATTTTTGTCCCACATTGATGAAGATTGTGAGGATGATTCGTACATCTATGAGGTGAAAACCTTATTAGATTTGGCTTTAGAAATTTTAAAGTTTGAAGGTGAGCATGAAATCTTAGATGTTAAGAAACCCATTCCGGAGGCTCAAGTAACCTCCCCAAAGATAGAGCTTAAACCTCTTCCCGCTCACCTTAAGTATGTCTTTCTAGGTCCTGACGAAACTATGCCCGTCATTATTACCGCTGACCTAGAACCCCTTCAGGAAGAGAAGTTAATTCGTGTTCTTAAGGGAAATACGAAAGCTATTGGTTGGAGTATAGAGGACATTAAAGGAATTAGTCTCTCGGTTTGTATGCATAAAATCAATTTGGAAGATAATGTCAAAAAGTCCAGGGAAGGACAACGGAGATTGAACCCGACTATGGCCGAAGTAGTTCGAAAAGAGATTTTAAAAGTCCTTGATGCTGGGATCATTTATCCCATTTCTGATAGTCTGTGGGTTAACCCGATCCATGTTGTCCCGAAAAAGTCAAGAATCACCGTTGTAAAGAATGAGAATAATAACCTCGTACCCACTAGAACGACCACTGGATGGAGAGTCTGCATAGACTACAGGAAGTTTAACTCGATCACTTGGAAAGATCACTTCCCTTTACCTTTCATTGACCAGATGCTCGAGCAACTCGCTGGGCACAAATTTTATTATTTTTTAGATGGCTACTCTGGGTACAACCAAATATCCATCGCACCCGAGGACCAAGAGAAAACGACTTTTACATGTCCTTTGGCGCATTTTCCTACCATCGCATACCTTTTGGCTTATGCAATGCTCCTACGACGTTTCAACGTTGCATGTTAAGCATTTTTTCTGACATGGTAGAATGATTCCTTGAAGTTTTTATGGATGACTTCTCATTATTTGGCAACTCATTTGACCTGTGCCTTCATCATCTTTATCTAGTATTACTCAAATGCAAAGAAAAGAATCTTATTTTAAATTGGTTTGAAATATCACTTTATGGTAAAAAGGGGGATAATTTTGGGGCATATCATATCTGAAAAAGGAATAGAAGTTGACCAGGCCAAAATAGATGCCATTTCTAACCTCCCTCCACCACGAAATGTCAAGGACATCCGTTCTTTTCTAGGACATGCATGTTTCTACCGTCGCTTTATCTAAGATTTTAGTAAGATTGCTCGTCCTTTAAGCAGTCTTTTGGCCAAAGATGTGGCCCATGAGTTTGATGCACCTTGTCTTGTAGCTTTTGATAAGCTAAGACCCAGCTCATAATATCACCAATTATTAGACTACTTATTTAGAGTGAACCATTCAAGTTAATGTGTGATGCCTCTGATTATTCTGTAGGCGTCGTTTTGGGATAGTGGATTGACAAACGCCCCCATGTCATCCACTACGCTAGTAAAACGTTAAATGACGCCCAATTGAATTACACGACCACTGAGAAAGAACTCCTGGCCATTGTTTATGCGCTAGAAAAATTTAGATCTTATCTTATAGGATCTAAAGTAATTGTTTACACGGATCATGCCGCACTTCGACATCTTTTGTTAAAGAAAGATGCTAAGGCACGGTTAATCCGGTGGGTATTACTTTTGCAGGAGTTTGACCTCGAGATTTGAGACAAAAAATGGTCAGACAATGTAGTAGCCGACCATCTTTCTCGTATAGTGATTGAGTCTGTTGATGAGTCATTACCGATTAAATAATCTTTCCTTGATGAATAGCTTATGGCTGTGAATTTAGTTCCTGAGTTGCCGTGGTTTGCTGACATTGCAAATTATTTAGCCACGGATACCATTCCTGATCATTGGACTAAACCTGACAAAGATCATTTCTTTAGTCAAGTGATGTACTTCTTTTGGGATGATCCAGATTTGTTTAAGTATTGTACTGACCAAATCCTTAGGAGATGTGTTCCCCAGTCTGAGTTTACCAATATTTTATCATTTTGTCATACCCAAGAATGTGGAGGCCACTTTAGCTCTAAGAAGACCGCGGCAAAAATTTTGCAATGCGGTTTCTATTGGCCTACCTTATTTCACGATGCGCATGCATTTTGCAAAGCGTGCGAAAGATGCCAGAAAATAGGAGCCCTTTCTCGACGAAATATGATGCCCTTATACCCTATTTTAGTTATTGATCCTTTTGATGTTTGGGGCATTAATTTTATGGGCCATTTTCCCAAATCTTTTGGATATGAGTACATCCTTGTTGTAGTGGACTATGTATCAAAATTGGTTGAAGCCATCCCTTCGAAAACAAATAACAGTGTAGTTGTTCTCAATTTTTTAAAAGAAAATATTTTTTCTCGATTTGGAACACCTCGGGCTATCATTAGCAATGGAGGATCATATTTTAACAACAAAATTTTTGCTGCCCTTATCAAAAAGTATGGTGTAACCCATAAGGTGGCAACACCTTATCACCCGCAAACGAGTGGGCAAGCCGAAGTTTCAAATCGGGAGATCAAAAATATTCTCTAAAAGACGGTTAACCTAAATCACAAAGATTGGTATGTTATATTAATCGATGCACTTTGGGCTTATCGTACTGCATATAAAACCCCGATTGGAATGTCACCTTACCGACTCGTTTACGGCAAAACATGCCATCTTCCTGTCGAACTTAAGCATAGATCTTTTTGGGCAATAAAAATGCTTAACTTTGACACTTCAACGACTGGGTCCCACCGGAAGCTACAGCTCAATGAGTTGGATTAGCTCCGAAAAGATGCATATGAATCCGCAAAGATATACAAAGAAAGAACCAAAGGTTTCCATGATAGAAATATCTTGCGAAAGACCTTTGAAGTGGATCAGAAAGTTCTATTGTATTCTTCGCGACTTCATTTGTTTCCCGGAAAACTTCAATCCCATTAGACCGGGCCGTTCATTGTCAAAGTTATTTTCCCACATGGAGCTATTGAAATTCTTGACCCTCGTACTGGTCACATTAATAAGGTAAATGGGCAGAGATTTAAACCATTTCATGAGTACTTTACGGGTTCGAGCGAGGATATGAATCTACGAGACCCATCATATGAAACATAGGTATTTTTATTTCTACCCATAGTCTTATCTAGTTTAAGGGTACTTACCATCGTCTGGCTGAAGACGTTAAACTTAGCGCTTGTGGGAGACAACCTTTATCATGTTCAGGTAATATTTTTAGATTTTCTCCTATTCTTTTCATTTTTGGCAACTGTGGGGGCACATGCTGATTCAGTTTGAGGGTGGGGGAAAATAAGATTTTCATAACTTTTTCCATGAAAAATTAATATTCTAGGACATTCTGGTATTGTAGACACCTTTAGTATACTCTGATCTTTAGATATTCTTAGAGCCGCGCTTGGGATAAAATTATAAGGTTATGGCTTATTTTAAACTGTAAATTGTTAGTGCATTAAATTTTTTTAAGTTTTTGGTACTACCATCCTATTAGATGTGTTTCAGAAGAAAATTACCCTTATAATTGCACTTCACGTAGTTATGTTACCAGGGTTTTGATAAAACTAACTATCACCTTTTGATTAATCTACAGTTTAGGTTTGGAAGAATCTGTAACGAGGGGGACAATTATCTGGGAAAACTCTGTTTCTCATAAATTTATACTAAGAGTTTGTATGTATTTTTACAAGTTATTAGGCTCCTTCACAAAGCTGACATACTCGTACAAAAAAAACATTCACAATTCAAGGCCCTCGCAAGATTAGAACTGAAAGAGGAATAATTTTTACCAATCTCGAGGCAAGCCATGAATTAATGTGAAAGTAAAAAAAAATGAGTATAGTTGAGAACTATGTGAAGGAGGGCAAGTTGCAAGTATACAAAGAGCAAATGAAAACTCAAATGCAACGTCTTACCTTGAAAAGCTTGTGTAGATATATATTTTTCCTGAAATATCAATAAAAGTGAGCGAATAAACTAGGGCACTTGTCGAACAAACTTCTAGATTTTTTCCACCACACTCAAGATAAGGCTAAGGTTATTTGGAAGGATTATCAAACACATTGATTCCAGAAACTAAATTCACTACATAAAGGATGAAATTCTGAAACTTGATTTAATCTGATTGTAGTATAATTGAATTGATAAATTCTAAATGTATCTGAGGGTTAACCCTTGTTTAAGTGTTATATCTATGAGATGAATTCAATCTATTTTCGGAGATACCAGGAGCAATGATTATTAGTTGTTTATAATACCAGAACGTCTGTGATATAATTTTGTGGGTATATTTACTGAAAACCCTCACGAAACACAACTCGTCCTATAAGGGTAACCTATAGGTTAAAAGGCTTGTTGCATACGCTAAATACATTCGTAAGAAACCATGAAAGAGTTTAAATTTCTTTTCTTTTGCTAAGGGACTAGCAATATGTTAGTTTGGGGGTATTTGATAGGCATGAAAAATACCTATTTTTGTCCTTCAATTTACATTATCTAGGAACTTATTTTATGTTTCACTGGGCCTAATTGAAGTATATTTGACTATTGCAGGTAAAGAGACATTTGTGATCAAACTTTTCTTAAAGCCCAACTCTTACAAGCTAAAGAGCTGCTGGAGATGATCAGTTGTCAAAAGCTGTTAGAGATGATCTGTTGTCAAGAGCTGTTAGAGATGATTTTGTACCAAGAGCTGCTGAAGCTGCTAGAAGACTTAGTAGCCAAGCCTAGCTAAAATCTCTCCACAAAATCAGGAGTGGTTAAGGGAGATGAGAACTTTTAGTTAGGTTAAGAGGGAGAGTTGTAAAGGGGGGGGGGGGATAGTTATCTTTTTGAGTTTATCCTTTTTTCTACCGCAGTTCTTCTTTTATTTTTGATGAAAACCTTTTTTTTATCAATGAAGAATTCATGATTTTAAATCTTTGCATCTCTGAGAATGAAACCCTCTATGTTTCAACACCTGATTTGATACGGATTATCAATAGTTGAACTCAAAGAGCCGCTGTAACAGGCTAAAACTGGTGATCGAACCTTTGGGAATAGTATGAAACCACCTGAGAGGTTTTTCCTTATGGCTCATATTAAACATCCGGCATAACATATGATCGAGTTTGGAGTATAATCCAACTACTGCCTTGAAGTGACGGATGCGGGTGAGAGAATCAATGAGTCCCACATATTGATGAAACTTCGTCATATAAAAATTGTCTGAAATCGGCATGACTTCGAGATGAAGGGAAATAGAGTTTGTTTAGATCCAATCAAGAAAAGATCTTCGGTTTGGATTGTCAGAATATTTAGCTTGAATCCTATTGTTCAGATCGTCCAAGGTAATAAATTGCTGAGGAGTATTTGGTGTAGCTGTAACTTGAGGGTCAAAGTCGTCTTGTCTTTCAGGTCCCAACCTATCTCTTACAGGTCGCCTCACAGGAGGCGGTGGGGTTTGGTGACGTGTGCATCGACTTCCTTGGGTAGTCGATGCTGATAAAATAAGTCCAAAGTGTCGAGAAACTCTATTTGGGTTTCTTAATCGAGATCTAGAAGTTCAAATTCGTTCTTCTCTTGGTAAGTTCTCTCTCTAGGTATCTCTGGATCGATGATCACTTCGGGCTTGGGGAGGTGACGCTTGACGGACAGTGAATCGATCTTGATGTCTTCATAAATTTTCTATTTCTTTCTTACGGGTTTGACTTTGTTGTTCCAGGGCTTTCCCCCTCTTGTCTCTTTTTAATTGAAGAGCTTGGGCATGGATTCGCTGATCATCGAGCCGCTAGATTCTGTCAGATTCCATCTGCTTTTGAAGTTCGACCACGACATTATACAGATTGATTATTTCTGGAAAGGCAGGTACGAGGTTGATCTCCTGGTTCCTCTGAGTACTAGAGGCACTTCTGAGGTTCATATTTGTTATAAAACTGCCTAGAATCACAGTTGGTAAAGAAAAGGTGTGACATTCCCACAGACAGTGCCAATTATAATGACGTGTTTTTCGGAAGGTAAACTTCGCCAATACTTCAGTAAGGAAATTACAATTATATACTTGAATACGTTATATTTTATGTAGAAACTCAGTATAACCTGAGAAAAACCACAACCTCGAGGAGGATTTAGATATAAAAATCCAATAGGTGCTAGTTATTACAATTGATGAATAGTAAGGATGTGAAATTGTGGAAGAATAATAGAGTTCTGGATCCGATTAACATATGTTGTGCCCGTATTTATAATGGATACAGGCAGTTACAAAAATAAATGGTTTTTTATTTGGTGGCCAGTGGGGGAACTTCGCGGATCTCCCTGTAACGTCTCTATTTGACCAAGCGTAATGGCTACTCTAATAGGTCGAGCTCTGTAATCGCAGATGTGACAGCTTCTCGAATGACAAAATATCTTCGACTAAATTCTACTAGCTTCTCCTTGTTGAATTTGAGAAATATGCTACTATAAGTAGAAACTAGCAGACGGGTACGCGCTATGTGCCTTCAAATTTGGGTTAAATTATAATGTTATATCTTTTTATAACAGTGCATCCACAACAGTCTCCCTAAACTTATTTTAAGGAGTCAAAAAGTAATAAAATGATTTAGGGAGGCAAAAAGTAATAAAATTACATTTAGGGAGACAAAAAGTAATTAAATGACATTTATAGGCTTTTTATAAGACTCTGTATCCCTATATTTTCATTTCTTTCTACTAAGGACAGGGAGTCTAGAGAATAATTTCGTGAGCCACATAAGACTATTATATTACGTGGAAAGTTACTTTTGATGTTGAAAGTAAAGAAAAAAGAGGTTGAAAGATTTAATTTTTATCTTTTCATTTTAAACATAGCTAATTTAAAGTGGTTTAGATCGTTAATTTTACGATGTGGCTCTGGGGAGTATGTTTTATCCCTAGTGTTTGGTTTGATGTAAAACTCATCAAAACCACTTTCTATTAAAAAAAAAAAAAAGGCTATTGTGGATGCTTAGGTCATGGGAGAAGGCATTGAGGAAACAAATAATTTATCAAGTACACTCGACTTTGCAATTTTGAGGCCTTTATAGCCTTTGATAATAATTTATTCTTAATCCTTGTGTGCCACTTTGAACCAGCCAAAAGTCGATCAGAGCAATTAGTTGCCACCGTCCAGTTCCTTTAAATTCTTCATCAAAAACAAAACCATTTGTATCTCTCGAGGGTAGCCTCTGGAGTTTTAAACTTCAACTTCTTTAAGGCATGGCAATAACCCTAGAAACCATGCTGATCCCCAAGAACGTACTTCGAAAAGGACGCAGCCAAGTGCCTACGCGAGAAATACGTTGCATAAACTCCATGGTGTCAATCAAAGGTTTTACAGTGCAATATCAGTTATAATTCTAAGACATTAACCTGAGACTCTGAATAGTGACCAAACGAATACAACCACATTGTTTTTTTAGAATTAAAAAAAATATATATATTAAATTCTAACTAATCTCATTTTGCGTCTTTGCATTAGCGCAGTGCTTAGAAGGCACAATTTTCAATCTCTTCAAGGATTTTGCAATCCCTAAAAGAACTCTATACGTCCTATGCCATCAACCTCCCAGCAGAATTCCATAGATTTGACTTCTTTGAGGTGTGAACAAGATTATCAGGCACGTCAAGCAAACACCAAACTTTCCTTTGAAACAACTGTGATGTTAGGCACTTGCTACCCAATCCCTGGATGAAAAAAGATATATGGCTGTCATACAACGATGTTAGAAGACTAATTAAAATCAGTAGAAGTTACTTGTAACACTTTTTACCTTTGCAATTACAAGAGATTCCAGATTTGGTGAACACTCGAGAAGGCTTGGTAGTATCCAAGTCGAGTATTTCATTTCATATGTGGTCAGTTTCAAGTGCTTCAAATTTAGAAATGTAGGGAACCGGAGCCCGTTACCTGACACTAAAGTATATCCAATAGTAAACTTGTCTGCAAAGATTCTTAACTTGTTAGGGTCCTTAGAAGTATACTATTGTTTTGGACAACCAGAAAATTAGATTTTCTACCTAAGCAACATAATGTATTCACTACAAATATAAATCATGTAAGGAAACTCAAAACCAACTTACCAAAATGTCTTTAATGCTTGGTGTTCATTTAAAAAGACGTTCCTGTAATTATCTGGCTTTCATGATGGAACACCGACAAGGAGCCTTTGCCATGAATCAGTTTGATTATGGTTTCTTATAGCATATATAAAGACATATCTCGTAAATCCGAGTTAACACAAAAAAATAAAAATTAATTAATTAATTTTCATGAACATATTAAGCATTCAACTTTTTAGGCTATCTTTGGGCACCAAAATTACCTCGTGGATCCTTGGTTTCATAAAACCGCCTTGAAGACTTGTCCAGATTGCCCCTCCCATCTCCGACATACGAACCAAAAGACTAAGAAAATGCAATAATTAATGAAAGGATATCGATATGTTGATAACTTACGTTATGTTAGTATGGATGATCTTGAGTTTCCTTCTAACAATGTCATTCATCAAAGCATCACGGTCACCATCATCCTCTCTTGATTAAGCTATCATCATGAATCTGTTGCCTCTACAAACCGACTATCCCCAAGTTGCGGCTTTGCCAATTGAGCTAAGATTATTTTTCATCAAAACAATGATCTCGTAAGCAAACCTGTCTTCAAGGCGTATAATTGTAAAGCCAAATTCAAAACAAACAAACCAAAATTAGAAGAGTTCCAACCCGAATACCCCACTACCCCACGATTTTCTCACGAACTTGCTCTTCTTCTCTACCACTCCCACAATTCTCTGGATTTATAATAGATTCCCCCATCTCTCTCTCGATCTCTCCCAACTAGGTATGCCTCTCTCTCTCTCTCTCTCCATGTAGAATCTATTTGTGCAAGAACTGGTAAAAACCCTAAGCATAATACTGAGGTGTGTTTGTAAATTTTTAAATGTGGTTGCTTAACTTTGCACTTTGTTTATTGGTATCTGTGGTGCAGGAAATTTCATTGTTGAAGAATACCAAGGTTCTCATCATCTATCTCAAAACCAGTATAAATTGATTTAATTTCAGATTATTTCATTGATCGAGGAGGCATTATAAAAGACATTATAATGTCAACTACTACATACTGATTCATAAATTGAGTGGTAGGATCTTTCTTTCTTTCTTTTCTAACTTTAATTGCGATGGCACCAAGTAAATCAACACTTCTATAATGCCTTTTTGGTTGGTGGTACAATCAACTTTTGATGTTTACATAATGTCAGCCCTTTTTTGGTTGTAAATAGTTTTGTAATTATCAAATTTAATTTATTTTGTGTAAGTTGTAGGTGCATCTTCATCTCAAACTCTAACATCCATGGTTGTATGAGTTTTGAGGAATTTTTGGGTTTCGCCAAAAGATTGGTATGTCTATGAATTAGTGCAAGATATTGGTGGTGTTATTTATGTAAATAGCCAATGCGGTTTATACAAAGTACTGGCGTAAGTCATGGTGCAATGATGTTACATTCATGGTGTGATAATACACCTGAAGAAACATAAGTATGCAACTGCATGTATTATGTTAGTGTTTGTTGTTCGATGTGGTGTATGAGATGCTCCTACACCATCACAGGATTTTGTACTTGGGATAGATGAGATATTCATTGGAATAAGAATTCCCAAACTAAACAATCATGGTCATGGCGTAAAGGATAAGGATTAGGAGGAAATACGCCAATATTGTCGAACTAATCGTCATTTACCTTCCAAATTAGTTTGTGAAATTCTACCCATGTAAATATTTTTGTTGTAAAATAATGATTTTCATATTTATGTAAAAAAAAATTATTGGATTTGGTTTGCTTATTTGACAAAGTCATGGCTCTGTTAGGGTTGTACATAAAACCCGCCAACCCGGGAAACCGACCCGGATCGATCTGACCCGAACAGTTTGGACCGGGTTCGAAGACAACCCGGGTCGGTTTCAGTTTATGATATAAAGACCCGGATCTGATGGGTCGGTTTCAATTTTCAAGTCTGGTTACCGGGTTAAACCCGAACCGACTTATCTCTTTAAATTCTTAAGTCTCAACTCTCAACACAACTCATTTCAACCCCCCCCCCCCCCCCCCCCCCCTTCCCATTTCTCAACAACTCAACAATTAACCCAAAGACGCTTCTTCGCAAATCAGATCTGTTGTACATGGAGCTTCTTAGCAAACCGAGCTTCTACCACCATAATGGGGCTTAGTACCGTCTAGTTTCTACCACCAGAATGGGGATTAGCACCGCCAAAGATCTCTACCATCAATGGATACCTTGATTTGTGTTTTTCTTTGGTTTTTGTTGGCTGTTTTGTTTGACATATTATTAGTAGTGATGGTTATGGTTTTTGTTGGCTGCTTCGTGCTTGAACCTTGAAGTATTTATATGATGATGGTGTTGGTATGCATTTGTATATGTATATGATGGTGAGGGTTGTATTTGTATATGAATGGTGGAGAAGGTGTTGGTGTGCATCTTTGGGTTTTTTTTTTTGGTGATAACTGATAATGGTTTGCATTTGGTCATACTGGGCTTGCATCTGGGCTATTTGGTTTAATGT
The DNA here is from genome assembly GCA_014058105.1 of Kingdonia uniflora. Classification (NCBI taxonomy): domain Eukaryota; kingdom Viridiplantae; phylum Streptophyta; class Magnoliopsida; order Ranunculales; family Circaeasteraceae; genus Kingdonia; species Kingdonia uniflora. Next base: position 2,354,422 of record JACGCM010000926.1, on the reverse strand, counting down.
GGGTTTGCAATGCATCTGAAAAAAAAAAAAAAAAAAAAAAAAAAAAACTCAGAACCCGCCCCGACCCGACCAACCCGGTTAGGTTCCGATTCAGTTTATGCACCTGGTCGGTTCGGGTCCAAGTTTATAATTTGGTAACCCGATAAGTTCGGATCGGATCAGGCATGGGCCTGGACCCGGGCCGAACCGACCCGAGTACAGCCCTAGGCTCTATAAAATTAAATACTTTCGGGTCATATCATATTTTATACGTTTTTATTTATGGTTTGATTTAATGATGTCCTTTGTCAATTAAGTTTTTTTTATTTTATATAGTATTCAGCTTTCAATTTTTTTTTCTAAAGATCCATCTTCGAGTTGTTTGCAAATATTGCAATGTATAGGGGGGAGGTGGAGGGGGAGTTAAACACATACAAGGTGCACATTCATATAATCCTAGGGATGAAGACATGTCTACGCATCAATTATAGCGTTGAAGGAGCGTCGAAGGCGTGTTAGTGGACAATTTTGTAGCACTGAATGCACGTCGACGAATTCACCGTGGCGAACCACGGGTAGTACTAGTAAATATATATTAGATAGACGATGTATGCTATCTGTATATTCTATTTTAAGACAAATAAGCATAAACAGTTGACAAAATTTTGGATTTCTTTAGTAAGAAAAGAATATGAAATACAAACATCACGGATAAATTACATGATCTCTATATTCTACTTAGTGTTTCCAATAGAAACGAATAATTAGAATTTGGAAGCATAATCTGCCAAAATGAACAAAGGATGTTTAGATATCAAAACCTGGACGAGATATAAGAACGGACTGGGTGAATCTATGACCTACAAAAATTATCACAGAGTTTCGTACAACACAGGAATATCCATTAAGTAGAGCAGTTAAAACCTGGAATTTTGATTCACCATTTCTTGCTCTCTCTAATACCCACAGCCTGAATTAAACTCTTCATATAAGAAAAAACCAAGAAAATTACTAACAGAATTTTGACAGACATCAATTATAATCCTTGTGTCTGTTTCTTCAAACACACTTATAAGTATCATTTTTTTAGGGGAGAGTATTCAAGGAATGATCTTATATGATCACTTGAAAACGCATCGACCAAGAAGCTGCAGAAGAACTATAAACAAGAATTTCTATTCTTATTAATGAGGTTTCATTACAAAGCCAGGGTTGAAACCTTGGAAAGGATACCAAATTTACAAAGACCTGAATACAGAGGCAGAGAACTAAATAAATAACTTATCAAAAAATTCTGCTGAAAATTTATAGCAGTTATCACCATTCTAAGTGCTAATGGCAATAAGAGCATACACTAGATCAAGCTTAGACCTAAGACGATCCTATTGTTCATTTAATTCCACGTCTCATAGGATCATATGTGGACGGATCTTCAAAATATAACAATGTATCCAGCCACTCTCAACCGAGTTGGGGAAACTTGAGAGATCTGATACACAAGTTCTCAACCAAAACGGAGTACGGTACTTACAAAGCCAATGAGACCAAATTCGTCTAATAGGCAGATAAACAATTTGATGTAACTAACCTCTGCAACAGAGAGAAAGTTAGAAACACTAACTTCTAGGGTTCTTAGAAATCCTATGCAATTTCCGTAATCTTGCTTATACACTTAAACTTCTATTAAAACTTAAACTTTTGTTTTCATATACAAAAAAAAATCAAACTTTTGCACCTATGGCGTGACAGTGTTTGTACTTCAAAGGTGAGAAAATGCAAGTTTAAGTCAACAACCAAAAGGGGGCAACCTTGGACCAATGAAAATACGAACACCAAACAAATCCGCAGGACAAAATGCATCATAAGATCAACTTCCCATATGACGATTTTATTTCGTTTTTTATTTTTTGCTAGGCAGACTCGGGTTAAGGCCCTTCACATGACCATTATGTAATAAAGGTAGAAAGGATTACACCCTAGTGAATTGTTTGCCCTACCATCCTCTTCTAACATATTACAGAGTATTACAAAGCATTGCAAAGACAACTCTCTAATTGTATCCCAAACCATTGAGTACAATCAAGCCAATAAACATACTTGTAACAAAACAGACCAACCCTAATCAAAGAGAAATACCTAGATTACCATTTAGGTAATACATATCTCCAACACCCCCCATAAAATTCACAATGGAAAACATGGAGCTTGCCAAAAAAAAAAAAAGTGTCATGCTAATGCTACTGCTACTGCTACTGCCACTGCCACTGCCACTGTTATGAGACGCCATGTTATGGATTACCATCTATTGCGATGCTACTACCACTTCTATCGTGACTGCCATGCGCTGTGATATTTTGTTGTTACGATGTCAGTTCTATGGTATATGTCCCAATACAACTTTTGGTATTGAGGATATTGAAGCATGTTTAACAACCAAAATAACTTAGGACATGAATACTTCCAGTGACTTTTTCTCTGCAAAAGCTACATTCATCAAATCCAACTCTGGTTTGCTGTTTGTATTATAAATAATATGAAGATTTAGAAGGAACTGCTAGAGAAATATGAGACGGAAGAACACCATTGTTTGTGTGGGATTGGAGGCACATTTCTTCAGTCATTAACTCACCAATTACCGTGTCAGCTAAAGGAAGGAGGTGTAATGAAAATAACTATGACGTATCTTAAGTCATCTCAGAGAGCCATAAAAACATCAACTAATCTCTGTATTTAATGTAAATCTTTTTTGCACTAAGTTTAGTAGGCTCAGTGATTGATACCAGAGACCAATCATAATAAAATCCTAAATACTCTTATCTCCTTGTTGAACAATCCGAATGTCAGGTTCCAATAGATATATTTTGGCAAAATTGAATTGCACAAACATTTTCTTTTAGTAATTCCAAATTTGTTGTTTCGAACTTAGTCGGATGCATGCGAATAGATTGATCAGCAACGTTATTAATCCAAGTGATAATCTTAGAATTATTTATCTCCAAAGTAGCCAACCACGATGAATAGTCAGCCGCCTTATTTTCATATAGAATTATGTTAACCCCAAACACATGACCCCACATTTATCTACCGACTAGAAATTCCTTATTACATAAGCCCAATATACATAATTATGTTTTGCTAATTTTGAATTAAGTTCGTGAAGTGAATCCTTCCAAATAAATATTCTAGACAAAGCCCCAAAATCTAAATACCCAATCCAAGAAAAAGATAACAAAAAGCTGTGTAACTAACCATAAATACCAAATCAATATATCGACTAACTTAAGGAAGACAACGGACATAAATTACCAAAATATTCAATTGAAGAATAAAGTCATCGTTGTTGCGAACCTGGACCAGAAGGAAATGATATTGATTATAAAGAAAGGAGTTATGTGCTAATGAAGATCAAGCTTGGAAAAAAAACTTCCTGAATTTCGGATTTGATTTTGCAGAGTAAATCAAATCAGAGTATTATGATTAGGCTTTCGAAAGGGAGAGATAAGGTCTCAGATAGGAGAGAGATGTTTCTTTGGCCAATGAGAGATAGAAGTAATCTGATGCCATGTTACAAAGTTATAGAGATACGCATTATAATTTATATTAAAGGTAGAGTTCGTATTTCCCTTTGATTAAGTATAATTATTTGGCTAATGTAATATGTGATTTTGCAGAGTAAGAGAGTTGTGTTTGCAAACCACTGTAGTATAACATACAGCCTTTGATTCTTGTCCTTGGTTCTCATCACATTGAATTCAGATATCTTCATCAGCGATGGAAGCAATATTTCACATATGCAACCCAATTCAAATTTTCTCTTTAGATTTTCTTGTTCCTTATAGATGTTAATCACAATCCTTAAATGTATGTTACTATCCCTCTCTATACACAACCTATCACGTAAATACCTTAGGTTCAAAGTACTAAGTGTTTCTTGTAGGAAAAGAAAGTAACATCTTATGAGAGTATCCCGCCTAAACACAAAATCATGAGCACGAGAAGGCCGAAGCAGATAAGACTACTTACACTACAAAGACCTCAATGACCATAAATACAGAATGTCTTATGGTGGTAATAGCATGCAATTATATCAAGCTCAGTCCGTAAGAAGACCCTATTGTTCCTTTTTTTTCATATTCTCCACAAGTTTGCATATAGAAGAATCTTATAAATATGACCTCGCATCGGGAAACCACTCCCAAGATGAACAAAAGAAGTACTCTCAAGGGCGATGAGCCAAGAATGTATAGAAAGTAGATCACCGAAACCACTCCCATTGGCTACACGGAGATAGATAAGCAAATAAAAAAATTCTAATGGTAATCGTATCTAATATGAAGTCAACCAATCACAATAGTCAACCCGTTGTATGTACTCCAAAATATGAGGAATTGATGTATAGAATTTATGAACCTATCATGAGCATCATACAATAACCTTATATACAAAACACATACTTTTTGTCAACAATAAAATGTAATTATCTTCCAACTACATATGAGCCGCTAATAAAGGCTGCATGAGGTTGGATTCTAGTCAATGAATTGAATTTCCATAGTTACCTCATACCTCAAAAAGTCTCCTCTACAAAATACCCTTATCCACCCTAAACCTCCAAAGCCCCTTAGACCTACGCTTTCTGCTCATGACCTTAATACTTTATAAACCAAGCCCACCTTGGGTTTTCAAGCATCAGTATAATGTCCCGGATTTTCGGGTTATTTTATTTATTTATTATTAAATATTATTATTATTATTTCTCCACGTTAAGTTCCGCACATATATTCCGTATATATTCCGCATATACATTTTCATCCATTGTGCATCCATTTATTCATTTTGGCAGGTTTTGTATGTTAAATTATTTTTATGTAGTTTCGGTGGTACGGTGGTTATTCGGAGGAGGAGGTGGTGTTGTGGCCTTGGGAACCCCTAGATGGGTTGGTAGTGATGTTTGTCTGATGTGTTTGTGGTTTGGTGTGATTCCGGTGAGCCGTTGGATTGGCTGATAGGTTTTCGGAGTTTTCCGAGCAAAGATTCCCTTTCAGGGATTTAGGCGTTTTGGTGGTCGTGAGGCGGTGGAGGTGGTGTTTATACCTTGGGAAACCTTTGTTGGGTTTGTAGTAGTGTTTGTGTGGTGGTGTTGGTGGTTTAGTTTGATTCCGGGATGTTCAGGGTTGTCCGGGGTAGGCCGTTAGGTTTTCTGGAATCTTCTTTTTCTGAACAGACCAGTTCTGTTCGAACAGGACCTTCTCTGTTCAAACAAGATCTTCCTCTATTCGAACAGGACCTTATCTGTTCGAATAGGATCCTCCTTGAACAGTTAGATTTTTCTCTGAGTTGCTCTGTTCAAACAAGACCTTCTCTGTTCGAATAGGATTTTCCCTCTGTTCGAATAGGATTCTTCTTGAGTTGTTGAGTCTCTTCGCTGACCCTTTTTATTCGAACAAGACTTCCTCTGTTCGAATAAGATCTTCTCTGTTCGAATAGGAATATCCCTATTCGAACAGAGGCGCGTTTTATATATATCTTCTCTTTTCCTCACTTTCTCTCTCTTTTCCTTACTTCCTCTCTCTTCACTCCAAACTCACTCTCTCTCCTCTCCTCTCCCCTAACCATTTCCCTCTCCTCCTTACTCTTGATCCAATCATCCCCATCGCTCTCAGATTCTTCGTTGAGCTTCATCGCGATCTTCACTCCTATCCTTGGTGAGTTATTCTCGATTCCCTTTCTGTCAATTCCTCTCGATTCAGTGTAGGGTTTGATTTCTAGGGTTTGTGATTGTGGGGGTTTGTTTGGGTTCGCATTGTTGGTGATTTGGGGTTTCCGGCGCTTGCGATTATCGCAGGTATTGGGTTTTTGCTGATTTACGGATTTGTGATGGTTGCAGGTGTTGGGTTTAAGGGTGGTGGTATTGTTTGGGTTGTTGCGATGGTTGCGGTGTTACGGTTAGGTTGTTCCGTGATTCGGGTGGCATGTCCGCGAGATGCTGTCGTTGGAGCTTCGGATTGCTTGCTCGGATTGATTATGCTGGAGCATTGCATCGGGTTACATGCAAGTTTTATCTTCCTGAATAACTAGATTATTATGTAGATTCGTGAGTTATAGAAATGCATAGTTTAGTATATTATATCTGTGACTAGGTTAATATGTGGGTTAATTGCTTAGGACACTTTACTGGTTATCCGTTTAGCATTACCTTAGACGAGAATATTTAAGGGTTTGATAAGTTAGTAAAACCCGCAATAATGTAAGTTTAGTTACTAGATAAAATCTGTAGGTTATGATTAGCCAGAAGAGGTTATTCTCTGTTGTCGTCGATGTGACGATGACTCTTGAGATTCCTGTTTGACCGATTTTATTGAGGGTGGTTTTACGAATCTTTTCTTCGTGGAGGTTGAGGACAAGGCATCTCTCAGTGTGTTGCGACGCCTCAGTGTCGATATATATATAATATTGAGTGTGGAATATATATAATATATTGAGTATGGTATTGTTGGCTAGTTATTAGGGTGCCTAACTTGTTTCAGGGCACTAGTAACTAGGTTTGGCTATTAGTGGAGATGTATGGACGGTTGTGGTTTAGCCGTCATTCCTCTGAGATGGTGTAGTTCAGAGACTATAGTTTTCATCTTATAGTGTAGCACCTTGGTTAGTTTAGGTTGTTGGACTTGGTTCCAGGGTAGTCTTGGGGCAACATAGCTTCAATAAGACATGGTCTTCGATTCGGAGCTCGTCCTCTTGCCTGCTATTATTTTGATTTGTCTTAGGATTGGCCTAGGTGTACTTTGTGTTCTCGAGGCCTGGTCCTTGAGCACTGCCGTTGTGATTGGTGGTTGGTTGGAATGTTAGATTCTCTGTGGGAGTGTGGAATCTCCTGGACTGTTAGTAGTTGGTGGTGAGCAGACGGCTTGTCCGTGGTGGTTGGTCGTGGATGTTGAACTTCTGATAGTTTGCCTTAGGATTGTTTGCTTATCGTGTTATGACACTTATTGTCCTCATGATTCTTAGAGCTAATAGAGCTTACTCGTAAGCCTTCCTTCCCCGGGATGAGGTTATTAGGGTTGTGTTCCCTTCCGTCATCTAGGAGGCAGCGCCACAGCATGGCTCAGTGAGGTACGCGGCTGAGCCAGGTGGTTTATGAAGTTGTACGTCACCCGTGATGTTAGAATCTGCTGGGGTGGACTGTCACATCAGTGTAAGGAAACTGTCACCATCGAGCATCTGTTCGCAGAGATTGTCACCTTGGGTGTAGACAGACCTGGTGGGTTCATATACATCCGTGTTGGTGACTAATGTACATGATTAAGAGGATTGCGGTGTGGTTCGGTTATTGGGGATTGTTGGCTACTTGTTGGACACTTGTAGGTCACCCCATGAGTACTAGTCTGTGTTGACAGCTAGGGTACTGTAGTACTTGATGGTAATCATATTGCTTTGAGGAATCTTAGAGACTGATGTTGTTTAGATGTCGTGACGGTTAAGTTGCTGTTTCATCTTGGTTTAGATGGTGCAACTGAGTCACAGGAGGGCATTTGTGTTAGTTTTGGTTGCCACGCTCTCAGGCAGGTGGTTATCCTATTGTGTGCTGGCAGCAGTTGTGTTTCAGTCTTTTGGTTTTTTGCTCACATTCATGGATAATATATTCTATTATCTTATTGCGACCGGATACATCCCCTGACCCGTATTATATGTGACATGTATGTGGTAAGGACTGTGGTTCCTTGCGTGTGGTAAGGACTGTGGTTCCTTGTGTGTGACTGAGGATATGATTCCTTAAGGTGCTCGTGACGCCCAGTATAGTTCCCCTAGCCTGGTTAGCTTAGAAAAATTATACCTGTATCCATAATGGTCCTTTAAGGTAATCCTTCTTTAGCAGTTGTCAGCCCACTTTAGTCATGGGGGCTAGCCCTTTGGGTTGACATCGCTAAATCATTCTGCATCATAACGCATCATCATCAAGCATATCATTGCATCTCTGCATACTTCCAATTAGTAGGTTCTTCTGATAGAAATCCTTAACCCTTTCTGCATTATGTTTAATATAGAATCATCTGCACTTGGGATAATCATAAGATTATCTCATTCCATCATATCATCATCATAACATATCATTGCATTGGGGTAATTATAGGATTATCCTAGTTCATCATATTCTTCTCCTCTTATTTGAATTCCCCTTCTCCTAATTGATTTGCAGTGTAACTAGATTCATCTTCCTTCTGCATACTCCTCTCATTTCTGTATTTTTTCCCTCCCTCTTCTGTATCTAATTAAATTATTAGGTTAATTAGCATGGTTGGTTGTTGTGAGCTTTAGGCTGGTATTTGGTTGTAGGCGATCTCGCTCAGCTTGTGATAGCTTCGGGGTTGTGCCTGGTTGGGGTTTGGGTAACCCGGCTGGATTGTAGTTGGCCGAGGGTTGTTTACCTTCGTGTGTGATTGTATTTCTGAGGTAGGTTAGTCGCTTGTGGCGCTGAGGGCCACGGTAGTGATTAGAGTGTAGTTAGTAGTCTTTGGGATTGGAGTGTAGTTATAGTCTTAGCACTCATTTGCTCAAGATGTGTATGTATATTTATAGTATAGTTACATATAATCATTAGACTAGTTATGCACCTATTAGATACTTATTAGGCATCCTGTATATATTTAGATATATATATTGTTTATCGTTAGATATTATTACATCTTATTATCATTATTATATCCATCTCATTGGCTAGTCTAATCGTTTAACTATTCTTGAGAGTTAGTGAGCTCCCTGTTTGCCCACTCTCGCATCCCCCTTTCAATGGCAGGTTGTTTTAGGTTTTAGTTACTGCTGCAGAGATCTTTGAGGAGCTGAGCTGGAGGCTCATTCTCTAGTTATTACTGTCGGGCTTGATGCGTAGTGGTTTGAAGAATCTTACGTTTAGATATTGTTATCTTAGTTTTTTATTGTTTCTGTCTTTCCTTATTACTCTATTGTGATACTATTATGAATGACTGGGCCAAAATTTATCTACGGCTCGGTTGTTCGTAGGGCGAATCTTTGGATTCCCCGACCTGCACATCCCCGAATCTCAGTAATTGGTCTAGTTACCGATTACTGGATTTTGGGGCGTGACAATCAGACTCTGACCCATTTTGAAGATGGCTTATAATACTAAGTTACCATAACTTTCTCATAGCAACAAATTTTGGGATTCTCCTGATCCATTGTAGTGCTCATTCATATTGAAACATTACAATTGAGTATTCTCGCTATTCAGTTTCAGATGAGATATTACTTCCCACTTCTTATCAACGCCAATACTTCTCCCTCAAAATCTGTGCTATATCATCTTTTGTTTTTGTCCAAAGATTTCCAGCTAAGAATTTGGTAATGTGGCCAATTTCAAGAACGACCCACTTTAAGTGATTTATATTATTCTTCCTCAAACAAAAGATGATATTCATTAACATTAGTATAGACTAAAGGAAAAGGAGGACACTAACTTAGACAAAAACAAAAAGTGTGCACCAAACTAAGTTACTACAGAGTATAACCTCGACGATTTGGAAACCCTTGTTCTCTACAATTTTATCTCGGATATGATTTTATCAAAAAGTCTACTATCCACAACAAAGACATTCACGATAGAGAAGTGCAATAATATAACTATTTAAGAGCATTGCATTTCAGTACAACACAATTAACTGCATTTGTAACTCATGTTCTAGTCCTTCACATTTCCTTCGAAAGGAGAAGATCCAAAATGGCTTTAGCAATTTCCATTTGAAAAGTTATACAGAACAAAGGAATACAGGTGTAAAATAGGCAATTAGTGTAATACAATTAATTAAACTTAGCAAGTTTTTTTATATTAAAAATTAGAGTTCAAGAGGCTTTACCTTTTTGATAGAGATATGCAAAATATGACAAAACTTCCAAGATACCCTTAAAATTCCTGTCTTACGTCTCATCAGCTTTTTCTGATACCCCTTGATCAACATTCATTTCAATTGAAGTTTCTTCTAATTGGCTACCATCTACTGATCCAACCTTCAAGTTCTTTTTATTACGCGCCATTCTAATCTAGTTTGCTATTTTGGATTCCTCTTTCAAGCGTCTTCTATTAAGTGCTATTCGAATTGGTCTTCCCATTAATAACTGAGCGAAAAATATTATCAGAATCCTCTATAGTGGATTAACACTTCTAAATATAAACAAAGTAGATAATCAAAATTAAGAATCCAATACTACCTTTCCCTTACGTGCAGAAATAGCTGCCCTCGCATCTTCCCTTGAACCAAACGAAACAAACCCAACCCCATTTGGCTTTTTCATGTCACACTGGTATATTAGCTCAGCCTCAGGAACATTAACATTCAAAGAACAAAAAAAATTCCAGAGTTCATTGGATGCAACCTTTCACGGCAAGTTTTCCATATAAACATTATTCCTAGGAACTACTTTCACCGCCACCGGTAATGCTTTTGTCTTCCTTTTCTGCGACACTTTTAATCGGACGCCCCTCTAACTCCTAAACACCAACACAAAATTACAATCTACTAAACAATTCTGGACAAAATTAAGAGGTACCCATGAAATGATTCAACTCGATGTATACTTACAAACAAACTCCAGATTACTCAAAGCTGTAATCGCCTCTTCTTCCGACCCCATTGTAATAAACGCCAATCCCCTATTTTTAGTCTTGTTAAACATGGAAAACTTCACAAAAACAACAAAATCAGAAATACCCATTTCAATCAAACCACTAAAATTCAACAAAGCTCAAACTAAGGCTTCTAAGTTCCAACTAACCTCAACATCAACCATTCTCCCGTGTTTCTCAAACAAACTCTGGATATCTTCAATGGTGCACTCCCACAAAACATTTTGTGCAATCAAACGCATCTGGGGTTCGTTGATTGAATTGGTTGATTGGGGTTCCAGGGCTGTGATTGAAGATGGAGAGAGAGATGATTGGGGTCGTGTTGTTGAGGTCAGTTGAAGGAGAAGAGTTGGGGTTGTTGTTGAGGTCTTTGAGAGAGGGAAGAAGAAGAGAGAGGTGTGATGAGAAGGTCTTCTGAGTGTGAGAGTTCGGGAGTTTGGTTCAATTGTTGAAAGAGAAGGAAGGAGAGAAAAAAGCTGTGAAATTTAGATAAAGTTGATGTTCAAGTTGAATTACCAAAATTACCAAAATGCCACTGATTTCATATTTAGATTTCCTAAAATACCTTTGATTTTGTATAGACGAAAAGTTAAAACGTCCGCTATCATATATACGTCAACGCGCCTTCAGCACTATCTATTTTATCCAAGTCCAATCGTGGGTGACAGAGTACCTTAAGGGGAGAAGGAGAATTGCAAAGAGGCACACCATAAAGTCTAAACATCAATACCAGAAGAAATATCTATGAATTTTGATAATTTTTATTATAAGTCTTTCAAAACCAAGGCCCCTTGTTGTTCACTATGCATAGAGAAATGGGAAAAGTAATTTTATGGCAGTAGAAGTGGTAATCCTGATTATTCATAATGCAACCCAAGTAAAAAGAAAACAATAAGGAAACTCAGAAAAACCTTAAATAAAAAAAAAGACAATCAATAAACCATAATGTAATAGAAGAATGATCTTCAAAGCACAACCAATGAGTTAATAGGGAAAATAGGAAAAAGAAGCAAACCCCAACAAATATTACATACATAGAGGAACAATCCTTTAACTTTCTTTCAAAATCGTATTACTTTGGTTTGTGACATTCGGACGATCTCATGTATGGTTGTACTTCGGCTTCATATTCGGAATTATCAATATTATAAAAAGTTTTTCACTAACAGTACTTGGGTTGTGCGATACTGGAAGAAATATTCATGAATTTTGATAGTGGAACCATGCACCTTCATATTCAGAAACCTTAACACAATTAAAAGTTCTTCATCAACTATATTTGGGCGATATTGAAAGATATATCCATGAACTTTGATACTGGAATAAATTCTGAGGTGGTTGGAAGAAGCATTTAGGAACGCAGTATCTAAGACAATCTGTGTAACTATACCTGTAGCATTGTTATTATTATGGACGATACTCCCTATACCGAAATGAATAACATAAATTTCAAAAACGCAATACTCTGACATGATATTTGTGCTTGAATCTATTCCTATTCAATTGTTCTGGAAAACCTCGTTTGTTGATTTAGTGATGTGGATCCCATCAGTGTTTGGGCTGGTCACTGGAGTCGAGATTTTAACATTAGCCAAGCACATAGAATCATTGATAGGATCTTAAATGTGCATTAGCAATTCTGAATTATAAGAGATTAGTTGGAAAAAAAAGAATAATGTATTTTAATACTCTAACCTTGAATGGCTTCTGCAACCATGAAACTGCTTGGATGAACTACTTGACAACAAATCTATACAAATTTTAGCAATGCTTCAATTGCGCCTTTTCCAAACGTACAAAGTGGGCATGAACAAAATCAAACATACATTTAAGCACAACATAGTATGAACTAACGTAGGGGAATATAGTTTATAAATGAAAAGAATGAACTATAAGAAAGATAAAGATAGAAGAAAAAAAAAATGTTAATCTAGAAAGATTATCTATTTTGATAATACTCATATTTAGAAATTGCCTATAAGAAATGAAAAGGGAAATAAATACTCATTTAAATAAAATATGTACTCTTTACTGGACCAAGATGCATCATCAGTTCCTTACCCAGTTGGAGTTGTTAATGCACTTGATCCAAAAAAGACGAAGAAGCTAAAACCCAATTTTGCCATTATTTGAATTAGTCATTGCTTGGACTGCTAGACATCAACTTACAACATGTTTGGTCAAGCCTTGCGTGCATTGCCCTTGACACAATTAGATTAAGCATTGAGTGTTTCATACTTTCCACACACACAAAAAATTGTTTCATCATATGAATATAGGAAAGAAATGAAGAGGATGGTAAATCAGCAGCATATTGGGGATGAAAAGGACTTGATTGGTTGGATAAGTGGGCGAGAGTGTTAGAAAGGGATAGTGGGAAAAGTTGCAGGAAAGAGAGATAAAGTAAGAATGTGTTTACTCTCTCTATGAAATAGTAATGTTAATTCGTTGACCACTGTAAATCTCATAAACAACCTACAAAAAGCTATCAGAGATAAAAATTAGTTTTCTCAACGATTAAGTCTTCCCTAAGAGAGAGGGAAAGCCCTGGTCCTCTCAGAGATGGAGAGTAAAGGAAGAAGAAGAAGAAAGGGGAAAGTAAGTAGGGAGAGTTGAGAGGTAGAACTTGCATACCTGTTACGCATAGACTTGCAGAAGAGAAGCCATTTCATCCATGAGTTTGGAGATAATGAGGGTATTGAAAGAGAAGGAGACGGTTTTTTACTCTAGAAAAAATGTTGTTGTATTTTGACTAGAAAGAGAATGCAATGTAGTGGGTGGTGGTTATTTTGTTTCATATTTGGATAGGTGGAGGAGTTTTAGAGTACAGAAATGGTTCTATAGTTACTTCGGTTTTTAATTGCTTTAAGCCGCTATAAGCAAATCTTAACCCTCATTCACTTATCTTTACATCGGGGAACGCATCAATTAGTGTTTGTCTTGATACAAGTACCCTAGAATGTAATATAGATTTCGGTTGAGATGCCTATTATTTAAGGGATTTAGTATTGACAAAATATGTGTATTTTAAGATAAAAAATAAATTGCGATAATAAAAAAAATAACCCTTATGATCTAACGGCTGTTACAACTCCATATTTATTATTATAACCTAAACCCTCAATTTTCTTCAACATGTGTAAGGTAGGGTTGGGTGATTAACAACCGAGATTGATTCTCAGGGCATGGCTATTCCTTTAGTAGTATATATAGATAAATGTGCAAAACAAACATAAATTTTAAAAATGACTTACAAAAGATCTTGTTCGCATACTTCTGACGAATCACACATACTTCTGCTCTCAAATTCTGCATGAAACCACAAAAGCATATTATGTACAAGAAATGACTTACAAGATTAGTTATTGAGATATATGTACTTGCAGTTGTTCAAGAATGAAGTCCTCAAACTCTGCAACTCTAGTGATTGGACCAACCTGGCACTGGTAGGAGCATAATATTGGTCATCACGTGAAATGGAATTAGAAGCAGCTTCATCCATTGCCTCAAGTAAATTATTTACACTGCAAGCTTGCAACATATAACTATAAAAATCAAAAATAAATTATCGACTTTCAATTTTTCAATTCAAAAACAAATAAAAAGGAAAAAAGAGCGCATCATCATAACTATTACTATACATACTAAAAGTAGATCCCTTCAAAAACTATAAATGAAAATCCTAACTCAATTCTTAAGGATCCATATCTAGTAAGGCGTGCACATAGACCAACCCGGCTTGCGTGAGGACCTATGCACCTATCTTTACGCGAGGCCCCTCTGAGAATGTGACATGTATCCTTTTACAACTCACTTGAAATAAATTAACTCACCTATCTTTCTTTACCATTTGTATCCCTCTAGTAACAACAGAGCTAGCACTTGCCAAATTTAATATTTTAAAGATTTTAAGGAGGTGTTTGTTTTTAAGTGTTGATTGCTGAATGATTTGAAGTACTTAATGTTATAGTGTTTTATTTTCAAAAAGTGTTAAATGTTAATAGATGTCTTAAATACCCTTGTTATAAAAATAACACAAGTTGCAACATTACGCTCTAAATGAGAGAGAGAGAGAGAGAGAGAGGGAGGGAGAGAGAGAGATTTGTTAAGATTTTTGAGAGTTTTTTTATATCAAAGAACATATTTTTTGAGGGTTATGAGGGGCAATATAGGGAGAAAAATAAAAGAGAAGTGTTGAATGGCTAGTAAGCAAGTCAAAATAGCTTACTAGCTTTGGCTTACTAGTAACTGTTTACTAGCTATTAAGACAAAAAGGAAACACCATTTCAAGTGCTTAATGCCCCTATTAAACACTTCAATAAGCAGTAAGCTAAAAAAACAAACACACCCTAAGTAAATTCTTCTTTTTGTTATAAAATATTCACAATATCACCTTCCATCCTTTTGTGAACATGAATAACTTGTACAAAATATTCATGACATTTCAAGTTAATATAAATGTCACAATTAAGAAGAAGAAAAAATTAACATTAAAAAATTTACGATTTTTTTTACGAAGTTCAATGAACAAGAATTCGCAAAAACTTCTATATGTTTTTGATCAACACATTTATTTGGATGCTCTTTAAGGTTGCTCTAAAGGTACATTAATTTTATTGTCATATAAGCCTCCAACTACAAGTCTCAAGGAGATAAATCCATAAATTTATAAGGGTTTATGTATAATATTTCACAATATTTACTACATTTTTATATTTAGTAAGTCTTTGGTTCTTTCCTTCAATCCTATGATTGTTTGATGAACAAAAAGGGTAGAAGTGGCATTTTCTTTAATATTTAACTGAGAGATTTAATTTGTTTCAAGTGAGTTATAAGGACACATGTCACATTCTTAAAGGGGGACTCACGTAGAGATAGGTGCATACGTCCCCACACAAGCCGTGTCCATATAGACAAAACTTTTTTTTATATCTTTACATTCTAGGTATGCTATGGAGAAAAACTCTGTTTGGCCCTTTGAAGACTTGGACATAGAAGCCAATTTTGGGGAATTAAGAAGAAAATGAAAGAAGATTAGTTCAATCAACTTGGTCACAAGGGAATCAACTCGAAAACCATTGGCAAAATCTCTGAGAACTCCAATAGTTGGAGACTCAGAATAATAGTCAACTAGAGCTTCTTTGTTAATCACCATGACATCTGACAATACTCGGGATACTGAGGTATACTAGAGAAATCTAGGGGAAATGGAATCCTCGTCCTCATCTTATAAATAATATGTTGACTGCTAGCTAGTATTAAAACTTACTATTTGCCTCCTTCACAATGGTAGCTTCATAGATGCCAAGGTATAAGGGCCAAGGATCGATGGTGCTGATTTTAGTCCCATATGATAATATGATATTGGTAACAACAACATATTCATTGATTTTGGTGAAATTCACAATAGGCATCTTAATGTTTTCCTATTAGTTTTGAATCATCCATATTTGGAGTTTGTTTCATTATGTGTCTTGAAAAGGTGTCAACACTTCCTCGTGGTTACTCATCGTCAGAGATTGCACGTGGAGCAACTGCAGATGGACTGACACTAAACAGGTAAGTGGATTTATATTTTCTTGCTCTAAATGTCAAGCCCTTAGTATTTTACTGAGTATGAAAAGAAAGTAATATGTCTTTTTGAGAAAAATAGGTCTTTGTTCGAACAGGCTTTTGTTATGTTCGAATAAGATCTTGTTTGAATAAGAGTTAGTATCTATTCAAACATCTTCACTCATAACTATGTTTGTTCGAATAGGATTTTGGTCATGTTCGAATAAAACTTGTTCTGTTCGAATAGACTATTTCTCTGTTCGAATACATTGACTGGGAACTTAGTTGCTTGAATAAGTTTTTGTTCTATTCGAATAAAACTTGTTTTGTTCGAATAGACTCTTTCTCTATTCGAACAAATTGCTTTAAAAATTTATTTGGTCGAATAGGATCTTGGTCCTATTCGAATAGAAATTATTCTATTCGAATAGACTTTGTCTCTATTCGAATAGAGGTCAGGTTTTTAGTTTTCCTATTTAAGACATCCTTTATTTTTTCTCATAACTCACTTCTTCCAAAACTAATTTTTCTAGGGATTAAATTTTTAGAGAGAGAAGAGATTTCTTTGAGCGATTCAAATGAGAACTAACAATTCAAACTTGAATCAATCATTGACTCACAAACCCAAATCATGATTTAAAGAACTTGTGAGATTTAAGATTGAAAGCTTTGATGAGAGATCGAAGCAAGGCATTGCAAGAATATGGAATTGATTGTGAGGAGTTCAATTAGAAGAGAGGTAACCACGGGATGTGCTTTCGAGTTTATAAGTAATTAAATTCTTATTATTTTGTTTCAATATTGAATTGTTTAGGTATCGGGCAATTTGATGGCGACCTGTGGGTTTTTCTCCTGAGAAAGGTTTCCCATAGGGTTAAAATTGTTTGTTCTTGTGCTCAATTTACCCTTGCTTGTTATCACTAGATCATTGGACCAACTTAAATTAGGCTAGGGTTATACCGTTAATTCAAGATTTTTTAAACCTATTAATTTTGACCTAAATTAATGGAAATCGGTTAATCTCAAGTGATTAGAAATTTTAATTGGTATCAGAGCAGTTACGCTTTAAGGATTAACAACCTGAGCATGTATCTTGACTTGATTGCTTGGGAATAATAGATTCTGAAAGATTTAAAGGTCCTATAAATTATCCACCCCTCTTCGATAGCAAAGACTATCCTTATTGGAAGGTCTGAATGGTTGTATTCTTATAATCACTCAGAGAAAATGTCAGGATTGCAATCATGGATGGATGGACGCACCCTACCATAATGAAAAGAATGGGTGATGAATCTGAAGAGGTCCTTAAGCCTAGGAATCAATGGCCTAAGGATAAAAAGGAAGCTGCTGGTTATAATAATAAGGGTCGCAATACTATTTTTATGGCTGCGAATTCAAGTAAATTTCGATACATATCTACTTCTACCACTTCGAAAGAAGCTTGGGATATATTAGTTTGAACTCACGAAGGCGATGATACAGTTAAGAAAAACAAATTGTAAATGCTCACCTTATAATTTGATAATATTCAAATAAATGAGAATGAACCCTTTGATGAGTTTTATGTGAGACTAAGTAGCATTGTCAACACTAGTGTCGCATTAGGTGCAGCTTACTCAAATGTTCAAATTATTTTCAAAGTTATAAAATCTCTTCCTAAGAGCTTTAAATCAAGACGTGATGCTATCGAGGAAGCTCAGGATCTTAAGAAAATGAAACCAGATACATTAGCTGGAAAATTATGGACTTTTAAACTCGAAATGAAAATAAAAAACCCTGAAAAGGACAAAAATGTTTCTTTTAAATTTTCTTCTTACTCTTCTTCTTCTAAGGGTACCAAAGAAGCTGAGAAATCATCTGATTCAGGTAATAATGATGGGTCCAATATGGATTTACAGATTGCCTCTATAAGCAATCAGCTTAAAAACCTTGTGTAAAAATATCAATTTTAAAAACAAGGGCAATCAGTGAATTACAAGTCGTGAAGTCATGAACAACTTAAATCAAATAACTGGCAGACCAACCTTGACACTGACCTAAATCAAGTTGAATGTTATAAGTGTCACAAGTTTGGTCATTATGCTCATAGTTGTCCCAATAAGAAATCTGAAACTAATCACAAAGCTATAAACATTAGTGTTACTTGGGATGATAGTGATGATAAAAATAATAATAATAAGGATCATCCCCAAGTAGTTGGGAGTGGACAATATTCCGCATATCCTACTTTTCTAAATTGTAGTAATGATAACTCTGATTCTTTCGAACTTGAGAATTCTATTGAAAGTCAAAGTGATCATGAAAAAAATGAGTTTGAGGACCTGAATCTTGAAGTCTTGTATGCTCAGACTTTTGTGAAGTGTATTAAACTTGGTAAACTTAACAAAGTTTTGAAAAACCAAGTTAATACACTCACGCGTAAACTTCAAGAAAAAACTGAGAATACAAGTCAAGAGATAAGGTTACGTTTTTAGATAAAGGAGTTCATAATACGAAGAAAAAAATAAGATCAACTTTGGACGAACTACATACGGTCAAACTTAATTTAGTTTTATCTAAGCAAAAACTTGAAAATTTTTGTCATGGAGCAAAAAATATTGATATGATATTATGTATGGGGAAAACGGATACTGATAAAAGGGGTCTAGGATATGAGGAACATCTCTCTAATGCCAAAACTCCTCAAGTCACGAAATTCGTCAAAGCAATTGTTAATACATAATTTCCCAAACATAATATAATATCTTCTACTTATAACCAAGCCAAAAGGTTCTCTTACTCTCAGATTTATTATTATGGAATATGTGGTCGAAAGGGGGAAATTGCTTCTTATTATAGATTTGTTGAACCCTATCATCCATATGCTCGCCCTTTCAATAGACAAAGATATAAGTATAATCTGATTTTTACTAATATGAAAAGTGAGAATGTGTCTAGATGGTTTGCATAGAAAACCTTAGCTCAAAGAATTCTTTTAAGCATTTGGGCTCGAAAGACTGATTTGGCACCTCAGTTAAGATGAAATGTTGCACTGGCAGCTATTCGATCTATTTGGGTATAAAAGGATGGCTTGTTGCCACAGATAAGGTAATGAATATCAACTGAGATGGGTTATCAGTATGCTCCATTGATTGGGTACGTTTCTTACCCTGTCTCAGTTTGTTTTTGTTTTTATTTTTATTTTTATTTTTTTAGGACATTAGGGTATTGCTTTTATTTTATTTGCACTTTACACTTTAGGAGCTTTTGCATGTAGAATATTCTTACTAGACTTGGACTGTGTTTTTGTGTTATATTCAATCAAAAGATAATTATTTAGTAAAATTACATTTCACAATAGTCATTAATCCTCTTGTTTAAACTAAAAGCTCATCGTGATTAGAACCACGTGAGGATAACTGTAAAGACTTCGTACCTAATGTTATGTGAGGATCTAGCATTTTTACAAGCTTCGAGTGTTATTTAATAAATTTTTTCCAGATTCAACATTTTTTCTGATCTCATTTTCTTAAAATCAATTGTCGATGGTAACTTCAAGTTCAAGTTAGTCTAATAGAACATTCCTTATACTTGATTTGAGACGAAAAAGATACTATGTGAGACTGAAGAGATGATAATATGTTTTTTATTGTTACACCTTTTTGGCTTTCGTCTGTGCTTACCCAAAATTTTATCCGTTTGCAGCCCCTTGTACCTTAAAATATGTCATTTATTTTTTCTACCCAAATCCTTTATTAGTTTACCCGTTTGTTCTGAGACTTTTTCAGTGAAAGAAAAAAAGGGAGAAAAAATGAAGAAGTGTTTTTTTGGGGAAAAATGAATATAATAATAAAGTGAGTATTCCTAATGTATTTGCTAGTATATCAATCAAAGTCTTGCTATAATATGAAGAAAAAAAGTATTATATTCAATGTGTACTCAATAAAGAAAAAGAATAACGGGAGGTAAACTCAATTTGAAGAAAGAAGATAAGAAAGTGTAAACTGTAGTCTCAGAATGCCAGTAAAACACCTAATCTATCATATCCCTTCCCTTGCCTACATTATAACATTTTTAAGACCTGTTTGATATTGAGTTTAGCATAGTCAGTTTAGTGGAGATGAGAGATAGGGATTCCATGTTAGTTAATGTGATACCATCTATGATAATTGATTTTCTATCTGTGAGATCTTTCAATTTACAGTGCGCAATTTATTTGATGAAATTTGAATTTTTCTATTCACATACTCATATTTATATTTCACATAGAGTATTTGCTAGTTAATTCTCAGTGATTTTAGAGTGACCACCCTAGTGAGGCCTAAGTTGAAACAGCTTTCCAATATATTATTTTAACTGCGGCTGAGTAATACGTTAAAAACTGGGTATCCATTTGACAATGCACACACACACACCAGGTAATTCATTTAGTGATTGTTTTACAACACATGGGCGATGTCTTGGTCTTTATAGAATATTTTAGATTCATTGTCTTTCTATCATGCGTTGTGTTTAGGGGGAGTGTTGTCTTCTTTTGCTTACTTATTTCAGAGACACTCCCCATGTGTGTTTTCCTTTTATTTTATTTTAAGGGGGTTGCCATTATTTTGAGGGGGAGATGCATTTTATTTTGGGGTATTGGTATTTAGTGTTTTCCTAACTACATATTCGTTTTGTTTAGTTTGACTTTTTGAGTATCCTAATAGTCTATCTTTTCAGAATATTTGCTCTAACATTTGCTGGTATATATTTCTCATATATTCTGTGTTTAACTCATTCAGTGACTATTATACATTTTGTCCTACTGGTTTGCTTCTCCTTTTATTTGTTATTTCCCCTTTGTTCATCTGTGCCAAAAAGAGGGAGAGATGATCCTGACAGGTAAGCCAAGTAAGTTATGTTTTTTATTTGGATCTCTTATTTTATTTGAACGGTTACGTGATGTATCTTATTTAGTGTGTAGGGATTCCAGAGTATATTCTATAGAATGAAAGTGGAGCTTTGAGTATGGATGTTCAGTGATTGAGTCAGTCCATCGAGTTGTATTTTTATTTCTTATAGTTTTAGTTTTGACATGAAATAAACTGAATGAGGAGATTGAAACATCCATATTTGGAGTTTGTTTCATTCTGTGTCTAGAATAGGTGTCAGCACTTCCTCGTGGTTACTCGTCGTCAGAGATTGTACATTGAGTAACTACAGCTGGACTGACACTGAACAGGTAAGTGGGCTTGTATTTTCTTGCTCTAAATGTCAAGCCCCTAGTATTTTACTGAGTATGAAAATAAAGTGATATGTCTTTTTGAGAAAAACAAGTCTCTATTGAAACAACCTTTTGTTCTGTTTGAATATGATCTTGTTCGAATAAGAGTTAGTATCTATTCAAACATTTTCACTCATAACTATGTTTGTTCGAATAGGATTTTGGTCATGTTAAAAAAAAACTTGTTCTCTTCGAATAGACTATTTATCTGTTTCAATACAATGACTGGGAACTTAGTTGTTCGAATAGGTTATTGTTCTATTCAAATAAAACTTGTTTTGTTCGAATAGACTCTTTCTCTATTCGAACAAATTGACTTATAACTTTATTTGTTCGAATAGGATCTTGGTCCTATTCGAATAGAAATTGTTTTATTCGAATAAACTTTGTCTCTATTCGAACAGAGGTCGGGTTTTCAGTTTTCCTATTTAAGACATCATTTCTTTTTTCTCATAACTCACTTCTTCCAAAACCTATTTTTCTGGGGCTTAAATTTTTAGAGAGAGAAGAGATTTCTTTGAGAAATTCAAACGAGAACTAACAATTCAAACTTGAATCAATCATTGACTCACAAAGCCAAATCATGATTTAAAGAACTTGTGAGATTCAAGATTGAAAGCTTTGGCAAGAAATTGAAGCAAGGCGTTACGAGGACGAATGGTGTTACGATAATGTAGAATTGATTGTGAGGAGTTCAATTAGAAGAGAGGCAACCATGGGATGTGCTTATTGAGTCTGTAAGTAGTTAAATTCTTATAATTTTGTTTCAATATTAGATTATTTAGCTCTCGGACGATTCGGCAGTGACCTGTGGGTTTTTCTCCTGAGAAAGGTTCCCGCAGGGTTAAAATTCTTTGTTCTTGTGCTCAATTTACTCTTGCTTGCTATCACTAGAACATTGGACCAACTTGAATTAGGCTAGGGTTAGACCGTTAATTCAAGGTTTTTCGGACCTATTAATTTTGACCTAAATTAATCAAAATCGGTTAATCTCAAGTGATTAGAAATTTCAAGTTTGACCTAATTTATAATGTTATGTAAGATAAAATAACCTCGGCTAATATTGTTTTTGTTAGCTTCCCTGATATTTCTGATAAGTATGAATAGTAACACATGGAACTAAATCTCACAGGACAATAATACCTAATTTATAACCCAAATGGTGCAAATCTATATTATAAATCTCAGTTTTGTTCTACGTGACATCGATTGTCCCGCGCGATGACGATTGTCTCGCATGGCTTCATTTGTCCTATGTGGCATCCTATGTGTCATGTAATAATTCAATGACAATTTATTCAAACATTAAAGGGTAATGTATTTATTATTATTTTTATTTCCTTTTTAAATACAACCATTTTCTACTCGATTCCATCTCTTCAACTTCAAGTTGGATGAATTATGCTACATCTCTTTCTCCTCTCTGTAACTTGATAGAGCAATAATGTTCTCCATATTAGTGTTAATTATTTGTATATTGAAAGCCCCACAAGTTACCCACATTAATCTTTCAATTGCCCAACCCCCAATCTCATCAATTTGGCCATAACTAAAAGCCCCAATCTCTAATCCAGTTCTAATGATATCCCTAAAGCTCAATTGTCTAAGTTACAGCGAATATTCTCCATCAAATAAGGTAGCTATATCTCTCTCTCTAAAATCAGCTGATCTAATTTACAGTATTTCTTTCTATACAAAATTGTAAATGATTCCTACATTTTGTCATAGATTAATTAAAACTTCTTCCAGGTTAAAGTATTTGCCCAATGGTAGGTTAGAGACATTGAAGGTTCTAATTCATCAATAGAGTTCGCTTCAATTAGTCACTTTTAAAAAAATTGGTTTCTGTAACATGTCTTTTAGGTGGTTTATCAATTTTTGAGTTTGTTCTTCTCGGTTAAATCATTAACTAGCTCCATACTCTTATGCCTATTTTATCATGAACTTCAAATCAAAGGTTAGCATTGGATTTTTATCCATTATAATCAAATAAGTCAACAAATGGATTAATTGGTGTTCTTTGTTATGTTTGCAGATTAGGGCCTTACTTATCTTCATTAAGTTAGTATTTTGTAGCTGAGGAGGTCATTGCCGATATGTATCTCCTAAAGTTACAATAGATAAGAAGTTCTCTTAATCTATATTTCTTATTTTTGTAATATCTTAACCTTTTTCTATTATAACATGTATTCTCATCATATATCTTTTGCATCATAATCAATGTTCTCAGTTTTGTCCTACGTGGCATCGATTATCCCGCGTGGCGAGCTTTGTCATACGTGGTAATGCAAATCTGATGTGGCGGCTCTTTAAAAAAAACTCCCTACCATTTTTTATCTTATTAACTATTGATTATTGGTGATAATTTTTTTTTCTCAGACCTTTCGCGCACGTGTAGCTGCCAAGGCAGAAGAAAAGAAATTAGAGTTGTTGTTTCTTCACTAGAAGGAGCACCATGTAAAGCTTTCCAAATTCTTAAGGTACATCAAAGTAGATAATATGAATTTGTTGGTAGGAAGCTTCATTGATTATTATAGGGTGTCGTTGAGAACACATAATCTAATGCTATTTAGTATCTTGAGATGATAGGATCTGCCAATTAAATTTTTAATGAGGGAAAATTCCATTAAATTCTCACAGTTATAGTACCCCATACTAGGAAGCTTTCACATGACAAACCTAGACATTTTATATGAAAATTAGGGTTCCTATGTTTTGGCTTTCGGATCGCTTGAAGTGTCCAATTGTGTTCTTTCAACTATTAATTTATAAATCTATACTGAAGTCAAGAGGTATTTTTGTGATTTTTGACCCTAAAATATTATAGTTTATTTATTTATTTGCATACAAGGGAAGCTAGGGGAAAACCACAATGAGAGTATAAAAAAAAAAAAAAAAAGGAAAGAATGAACATAATAGGGACAACTCAACCCCTACATGCAGGAAGCAAAGAGCCTGAACACCACCGAAAAGGGAAAAATTTCAAAAACAACTACCCTTGAACTCACAACTAACTACAGCAATTGAAGGGACAAGAGTTGAATAAAGGGGAGAAAATATCAATAAGAGTAGCACAACACAGCACATGGGAGGACTCAGATCCAAGGGTAAGCTATTTCGCTAGCATCTTTTTGAAAGATAGTATTTAACTCCATTGTTGTAGTATATTCAGTGAAGAAACTCTTTCCTATCTGTGTCATGAGAGCAGCAAGAAAGTTAAGGCCCTTGTTAGCCTTGATCTCTAAACACATGTTAAATCTTATATTGCTCAAGGTTTAGTGATTTTCTGTAGCATGTTATAGCATTACCATTCGCGGGTGGGTTACCATTTTATTTTATTTTTTGGCAGACATATGGTTACCTTGAGAGTGGAGTAGTGCCAATATACAGTTTTATGAAGATTTTTTCTATACAAATTGGCAGCCTCTAGCAATAGCTTCCATTTCATGGTAAGGGACTCAGATTGGGGAAGATCTGCCACTGATTTCATGGTAAGGTACAAGTCATTCTTTTTTCAGGCATGAAAACATAACATGTTTTACCCTAAAATCTTTAATCTATGGTTTTTGGGATGGCTTTTTGAGAATTACAGCAGAAACTGCAAGAGTAGTGCATAATTAAATTTTGGAAAGAATTTTAACTTTGTTAACCCCAAATGTTTAACACTATTGCCGTACCAGGTGGAGGATGGGCTGTGATCAAATTCCGCTTAGACCATCCAGGTAAATTCAATCATGTTATTACCACTTTTCTTATTTGCGTTTGTAATCCAATCTGCATAAACAAACAACACCTCTTAAGGAGATGATTGAGTCTAGTGTAAACACACTATCTCCTTAAGATAGATTCGTCCCTGCCACAGTGCTTTGCTAGAATGTAGGCCCATGTCTCCTAGGATACAACGATCAGTCGCAGAGAGAAGAAAGCACTTTTATCTTTCTGCCAAACGAACCTTAATTGCGTCTATTTTCTCTCTTGAACATTGACTCAAGAAAAACTCTGAAAAACTAATTAATATAAATGAAAACAAAGTTAGGTTTTATAGAGCATAGGTGACTCTTCACCAAGGGTCACACCTCAAGTCAGTGCCTCTTCACCAGGAGTCACACCTTAAGGTACGCCTGTTGGAGATAACCCAACTCACACCTTAAACCCAAAAAAGTGATTAAGTGTTCCAAGGAATCCCCATGAGTCCCAAGGCCCAATCATAGACTTATAATAATAAGTGGGTTCCTAGGTTGAGGAAGCCCATGGGTAACCCATGCACCCAAGCTAGTTTGCACACATGGGTTGCACATGCGCGTGTGACCCACCAAGTCTCACACACATCACAACAAGTTAAGTGTTAGACTTACTTATATAGTAGAGTTGAGCTTCCCTCATATCCAATGTGGGACTAAATACTTAGTTCTACCATTCAAACTAAAAAGAAAACCAAAAATTCTTTTGTATTTTCCAACAACATTACCGTAAAGATAATCACGTTTATATAATTTACTTACAGAGCTTTTACAATTCGCCTATTGTACTTATGCTACATAAGATGTTTTATTATATAATAACATTTGCGTCCAAGTTGTTTTTAGCTTCGCCAACATTCTTCATCTACTTCTGAGTTGGTTTGAATTGCTTCACTCCATCTAGCGTCTAGGAGGCATTCGCATGGGAAATTATTCTAAAAAAGAGACAGATAGACCGATAATTAAGATTCAAGCCTTTGTCAATTCCTATTTAGTGTACGACTTTGGGCTCTTATAACATGCATCCCAATGTTTAAAGTTGTTCCTCTAATTGGACCGGTGTAGATATATAATGCATATATGCAATGCATTATCTTGGACGTGACTTATGTGCAACTGCATCGAAGTCGTATTACTTCACTGCAACCTATTTGTATTAAAACACACTGAGCATACCACAAAATCTCTAGGTTTGGTTAAATCATGATTCTAGCATGTAAATGACTCCGATAGATATTAAATATACAGTGCATATTACATTTTATTTATTCATACATATATAACTATGATTACAATACCAGTGGTAGAAACAGAGATAAGCATACACATTCAAACATGACAACTCAACCTAGATTGATATATTAGGTGCAGGCATCAGGGCTCTGGATGAGGTAGGCTTTGGTAGCTCTCAAGGTCTCCATAGATTAATCCTTTGTAGCCCTTATTTCTTCTTCTTTGATCTCGACATCTCCCTTGCTATGGTACACGCTATGGATTCTTACAATGCTTCCTCCGTCGCCTGATGGCACGATCTTAATGTCGTAAACAACTGATCCAATTGTCTGTCCCATGGAGTTCCCTTCAAACATAGTGTATGTGCATGCATAGTTTGCTCTGTCGAGAACATCAATCCCACGCTTCACATATGTCGCAGATCTATCCGCTGCATAAAATACCAATAATAAAACCATGTTTTCAAAAGGGAAATCATAAGAAAAAATATATATGCTTAATCGCCTTTTAAATGATACCCAATTTGTTTTCAACTTTAATCAATAAATTTAGGGTACTTCATCGTATTTAATCGTGCTTCATTGTAGTTTCTGATATATTTGGTAAATTTGGCAATTTTTTCAAATAGAAGGGTTACAGAAATTTTAAAGGTGTCAAATTACAAGTAATTGTAATTTGACATTTCTAAATGGATCAAACCCAAGGGATTTCTACCAAGAAAGACCAAAATATACGCAAAAATATCATTTTAAATGCCTTTTAAGCCAAAACAGTTCTTCAAAACCATGCATGAAAAATAAAACTTACTAGCAAAATTATGTATGTGAGCTGCATGAAGGTTCCAACGTTACCATTTCCTTGGACGACTTCAAAGCTCTTGAAAGTCTGAGGCATGATTCTGGGCAAAAGAAGATTCAAGTCGAGAAATAAGGATTTAAACAACCTTGCAGGAGGGATAGGAGTCCTGAACTCCTCAGTAAAAAAAATCTGCATGGGGAAGAATTAGGCAAAGGGTTCCCCCTATAGAATGTTGAGAATCGAGGTAGCTACTCTCTCTTCTATGATAAGAATAATTTGCATAATAAGCCCTAATAGAAGAATTAACCAAGCAAGAACAATAACGACAAAAGAATACCCAGAGGAGGGAAGTGAAAAACCCTTGCGAATAAAAAACCACTCTCTGAACAATCCACTATATTAATCAAACGGGTTACAATGATCTCTCCAAGCTTCTCAAGCTTTAATGGAGTCTCTCAAATTCTAGGTCTCTCTAGAATTAAACTCACCAAGATAGATTAACAAAATAACCTAATTCCCATTTATATACTAGGAAACTAAAAATACAAGTAGAACGGATCTCGAGGTAAACCTAGCATCTCAAAATAACATCCAAAGCAAACCTACGTAAAGCTCGTTCGAACGACTTAACGATAATTGGTCTCCAACCCAATAAACATGACAACTCGTTCGAACGACATCTAAGCTCGTTCGAACAAGTTTGACAAACCAAATCCAAAACAGTGAAAAACAGAGATCTCGTTCGAACGACTTTGAAGCTCGTTTGAACGACTTCCTTATTCGTTTGAGCGACTTCGACAATTTTCTGATTTCTTCGGCAATCCTTCTAGTTCGAGTTCACACCCAACAATCTCCCACTTGAAATCGATTCCCGTAACCCATCTACAGATCTCCAAATAAATTGCTCGCACTACCCAGACCTTCAATCTTGAAGACCCACAAAAGTTGTACATGTTGTTAACTTTTAAAAAGTCACCACATTTGTAAACATATCGGCCGGATTTACATCAGTATGAATATTTACAAGTTTCAACACACCATCCTCAAGGAGCGAGCTAATATAGTGATATCGAATATCAATATGCTTGGCCCTAGAGTGAAAAGTTAAATTCTTTGCTAAGTGCATTACATTTTGACTATCTCTATACAACTAAGGAGAAAAGTGTTCTCTACTAAGCTCTTTCATTAACCCTTTCAACCAAACCATATCCTTACACGATTCTGTAGCTGTAACATATTCTGCCTCTGTCGAAGATAAAGGTACAATCTCCTGTAGCCTAGAAACCCATGTAACTGCACCGCTTCCCAATGTAAAAACGAAAACCACTAGTTCTCTTCCGCCTATCAATGTCACCCGCCATATCATAATCAACGAAACCCTGTAAGATATCTGAGAACCCCCATAACATAATTCCATATCTTGAGTCCCCTTTAGATACTCAGTATCCATTTCATAGCTCTCCAATGCTCCTTGCCTGGATTACTCATATACCTACTAACAACTCCCACTGCTTGGGCAATATTTGGTCTCGTACAAATCATAACGTACATTAGGCTACCAACCGTGAATTGATAAGGAACCTTCTGCATCTCATTGCGATCCTTCTTTGTTTTCGAACAACAATCCTTTGATAATTTGAAGTGACCTCCCAATGGTGCACTAACAACTTTAGAGCCATCCATATTAAACCACTTCAGTACTTTGTAGATGTACTCAACTTGAGATAACTTCAATTCTCGCCGTTTTTTGTCCCTTGTAACACGGATACAAAGAACTTGTTTTGCCGCACCCAAATCCTTCATAGAAAACTACCGGGATAACTATTTCTTCAACTTGACAATTTCTCCCATGTCAGCACTTGCTACCACCATATCATCTACATACAAAAGTAGAATAATATACGAGTTCCCCGTATTCTTGATAAAATAACAGTGATCCACATTGCTCTTCGAATAACTATTTCTGGGCATGAATTGTTCAAACTTTAAATACCACTGTCTCGGTGCTTATTTCAAACCGTATAAGCTCTTCGTGAGCCTACACACAAGATCTTTTTTCCCTTTAACCGAATACCCTTCTGGCTGCTTCATATAAATTTCTTCATCAAGGTTATCGTAAAGAAATGTTGTCTTGACATCTAGTTGCTCAAGATACAAATCTTTAACTACAACTATATTCATCACAACCTGAACAGTAGACATCTTCACAACAGAAGCAAAAATCTTACCGAAATCAACGCCTTCTTTCTATTGAAAGCCCTTCACCACAAGTCTAGCCTTAAATCTCCTTGAACCGTCAGATTCTTACTTTAATCTGTATACCCACTTATTGTACAATGCTCTCTTCTCTTTTGGTAACTGAAATAAATTCCAAGTTCGATTAACTGATAATGACTGGATCTCATCATACATAGCAAGCTCTTACTTGCTCTTAGCTTCCACATCTAAAGCCTTATTGTAACTTTCAGGTTCACCACCATCTGTAAATAACAAGTGATTTAAGGAGTTAGCATACCTAGCTAGAATTCTTGCAACTCTCGACTCCTTTCGTAGTGCTATTGGAATGTCAAAATCATTAGGTTCCTTGCTTTGATCCGATGCATCGGACTTAACAATGACTTTTTCATCAACCTTTCGAGTGGGTTCATCATCTTCAATGTCGACACTTTCTGCTGCTTCACTTCAACTTTTACTAGGTAATTTGAAATCTTTATATAAGACTTTCTCATTGAATGTAGCGTTACGGCTCCGGATAACTTTCAAATTCTTCGCATCACAAAACCAGTACCCAAATTCATCACCACCGTATCCAATGAATATCCACTTCATCAACTTTGCATCTAGCTTGGTCATTGTATTTAAATTATCAAGCACATATGAGGTACAAATGAAAATATGTAAGTGATTAAGATTTACCTCTTTACTGGTCCATGCTTCTTCAGGAAGTCAAAATTCTGAAGCCGTTGAAGGCCCTCTATTAATCAAGTACGCCGTTATACTAACCGCATCCATCCAAAAACATTTTGGCAATCCAGCGTTGAGTCTCATACTCCTCGCTCTTTCATTTATTGTTTGGTTCATGCATTCTGCAACACCATTTTGTTGCGGTGTTCTGGGAATAGTCTTATGTCTCCTAATCCCATTTGATGCACAAAATTTTTCAAACTCGTCACTACAGTATTCGCCCCCGTTATCTGACCTGAGACACTTCAGTTTTAAACTGGTTACATTTTCAACTAGAGCCCTCCACCTCTTAAATTTATTGAACACATCTGATTTGTTTTTCACGAAGTAGACCCACAGTTTACGAGTAACATCATCGATAAAAGTAGCATAATAATGTGAACTACCAAGAGAAGATAGCTTGGTTTGCCCCCAAACATCCGTGTGTACAAGATCCAATTTTTCAAGTTTCCTTGATCTTCCAAATATTTTTGAAACTGACCTTCTTCTGCTTCGCAAGAACACACTCTTCATAAAACTTGAGATCAACCTCTACAAGACCCTTTAGCTTTCCCTTTATTACCATTATCTTCATCCCCTTTTCACTTATGTGACCGAGCCGTTTGTGCCACATACTTGTATCAATCCCCAAAGTGACCGCACAAATAGTGGAAATTGTGTTATACATTGTATACAACGTTCCTTGTCGCAAGCCTCGAGTTACTAGCATAACTCCCTTTATAACCTTCCAGAAGGTAGCGCCAAAGGTACTCACATATCCGCCATTATCTGCCAATTTGCAAACCGATATAAGGTTATGCCCCAATTTAGGTACAAGTCGCACATTCTGTAAAACCAACGTCCCCCCTGAAGGTAACAACAACCTAACATTTCCCTTTTCAGTAATATTACGTGCACTCTTATCTACAAGAAAGAGCGTACCAAAGTCTCCTTTAACAATATTAGTTAGAAAACCTACGTTCGCGGTAGCATGGAAAAAGGCACCCAAATCAACTATCCAAGATTCATTCACATTGACACACGATAGTAGTAGAACCTCTTCAGAACTAACCTCCTCAGTAAGATTCATTGTATCTTTCTCTTCATCATAAATTTTCTTAGAAGAAGAAGAGTTACAATCTCACCTGAAGTGACCCTTCTTTCCACAAGTCCAACACGTACCAGACGGCTTAGACTTTCCACTTGACTGTGATCGACCCCTTCCAAATTTTGGTCCTTTTCTGTAAGACCTCCCTCTTTCCTTGATATTCAATACACTACCATTTGAACTCGAAGAGGGTTCAGATATTTTATGCATATTATCTTCACTCATATTCAACGAGACTATAATGTCAAATTTAATGTCTTCCTTCCCCAATAAGTTACTCATAGCTATAATAAACCCTTCCCAGCCCTCTGACATCTGCCCTAAAAGAGCCTACGCTCTTACCTCCTCGGTAAAAATGATTTTAACAGATTCCAGTTGAGCATATATGGTATTGAACTCACTGATATGAGCTTGCACACTACCATTATCCATAATCTTTAAAGTAAATAAGTGCCGTAAAAGGTATACCTTATTTTCCCTGGACGGCTCCGAGTACATAGCAAAAAACGTCTCCATCAAACCCTTCATTATCGTAACTTTGGAGATCGTGTTAAGAATCTAAGATGGCATCGCTAACCTAACGGTTCCAAGCGCCTTGCAATCTAATAACGCCCACTTAACAGTATCGTATTCTGCTAGTATCATCTTAACTCCACCCAGTGGTAAATCAAGATCCTTCTGATAGAAGTAATCTTCTATCTGCATCTTCCACACTCCAAAATTTAATCTATTAAACTTCGTAATCTTAAACTTGTCCTGATCAGCCATCGCTCTTCACCATACAAGCCCTGTAATACTTAATCTGACACCAATTGCTGAAAATTAAGGTAGCTACTCTATCTTTTACGACTAGAACGATTCACAAAATAAGCCCGAACAGAAGAATTAACCAAACAAGAATAATAACGACCCAAGAATTCCCAGAGAGGAAAAGTTGAAAACCTTTGCAGATAAAAAGCCACTCCCCGAATGATCCACTATCTTAATCAAACGGATTACAATGATCTCTCTAAGCTTTTCAAGCTTTAATGGAGTCTTTCAAATTCTAGGTCTCCCTAGAATTGAACTCACCAAGATAGATTAACAAAATAACTTAATTCCTTTTTATATACCAGGGAACTAAAAATACAAGTAGAACGGATCTCGAGGCAAACCTAACGTTTCAGAATAGCATCCAAAGTAAGCCTACACAAAGCCCATTCGAACGACTCCAAGCTTATTCGAACGACTTTACGATAATTGGTCTCCAGCCCTAAAAACATGACAACTCATTCGAACGACATCCAAGCTCGTTCGAACAAGTTTGACGAACCAAATCCAAAACTGTAGAAGACAGAGATCTCGTTCGAACGACTTTGAAGCTCGTTCGAATGACTGCCTTCTTCGTTTGAACAGCTACAACAATTTTCTAATTTTTTTGACAATCCTTCTAGTTCGAGTTTATACCCAACACAGAGGACCTTTTACTTTATGCAATTCTTACATGTGTTTTACAGTGCAGGAAGAAGATTATAGAGAAATGCAGCAGCATGGATGAGATACTTAGAGAGTGCAATAGTATGGCTAACCAACTGGATGTCTGGAAGCTTCTAGATGATGCTCATGATTTGGTAGTGACGTTTCACGAGAAGATATAAAGGCGATGGGATTTTCTTTTTTATACTGGGATCTTCCTTTAGTTTGTTATTGTTGAAGTTTTGTGTTTGCCATATTATGATATTTATACATGACTATAGCATTTAGCATTTCCATTGCCACCTTGATGTGTGCATGGACTGGGGATTACGAACAGCTTCCTAAAATAAAAGTGAATCAAGTTATAAAAAGGCAGAATAATTATAATCAAGAATATCACAATTTTAAGAGACAATTGAAAGGTAGCAAAACTTACAGAAATAGGTTTCTCCAGACTAATTATTTTATGGATAACAAAATTTCTGATTTGGTGTCTTTATTTTTCTAAATTTAGATTAGAAGTGAATTTGTCCAACTTAGAATCTGTGAACCAGGTTCTTCGTCAGGATGCTTTGGACGCATAAACAAATGAAGACATTTCTAAAGAAGTAAAAACGTGAGTATCACCACTACATAAATACGAAAAATATCTATTCTACGAAACATACAACAATGTTCTTTTATTTTTTGTCCCTGCAGTTACCAATACATGGTAGTGTTAAACCAATAGTTGCCTTGATGGAGAAGATCATCATGATGGTTGTTATTCAATGTTTGACCATAAAAAAGAGACAACAAAAATGGACATTAAAGTTGGCATTCATACTTTATTCAAAATTTTTTGCCTGCATCTTTAGTCTTAGAAACATCTCCTATCCTCCTATTTTAGTCTCCTAATAACGAAAAGTAAGTTATATATTTATGCATAAAAATGTTGTGCTTACCATGATACTTATTCAAATGAGTTCACCTTATGTACTTATTCAAATGAGTTCACCTTATGTACTTTGTATGAATATTGCGACAATTTCCATTATGATATTAGGTAGCCATGAATTAGTCCCAAAAATTCAATATTATGGGTTACATTTCTAATGACTTGGTTAGCATACTGCTGTGATTCCAATGTTTATATGAGACATGTTATACTATTGTTTTAGATTAAATGAAGATCCATTACTTTACCTTTGAAATGTGATTAACGTGCCTATGTTGAAGTAGTATGAACAATTTATTCAAGCCTTGCAACTCCATCCATGCCAATTAAATAAGTTAATATTACCTTAATCGGCGTTTAGATTTCCATGACCTTCACCTTGGGATAAACTTTGATGTTGTCATTTTATTGATAGTTTTCCCTTATTGTTTAGTTGGACACTCAAGAACTTATACCTTATTCATATTATCTAACATTATGAACTTAAGCAGCCGTTTGTCCCCTCTAATATTTGGTCAAGAGACTCTAAAGAACTAATTATCTTCATCATTTTTTGTAATTACCCTAAGGAGCTTAAGCAACCGTGCGTAGCACGGGCTCATAACCTAGTTTATTATACAATAGAGAACAATATTTTTCAAATAGACAAATCTGGCATTGTCTCAAAGATAAAGAGGGGCTGGGATTTAATAAATATTTATGGAGATTGATTAAATAGAGCCAAATTAACGGCCTAGATATATTTTGCTCTTGGTAGAGTAAACATTTTAAGGATACTTTAGACAAAACCTAGAATAAGGGTACTTTAGCGTTAGCACCTCTCTCCCTCAATACAAATCATACTGACTTCCTTTTTCCTAATTCTCCTCTCTCTCTTCTAAAGCGTCAAAGAAGCCTCGAACGCGACCAATGACTCCTTTCAAGCTCTTGACCCCCATTAAAGCTCTCGCTAGCAGTTCCATCAAACTCGATGAGCCCTTATACATCTACATGCATCGAACAAAGCTAAGGAGAATGTTACTGTTACAGTTCGATTTTGCCTCTCAGGTACAATTAGACAACACATTTGAGTGATATTGTTATTATTGTTGACGTTGTTGTTGAAATTGGAGTTTTGATTTAGTTTGGTGTTTGATTGAGTAGTGATCGAGAGATAAACAAAGGAGATGAGATAGCTTGGTATGAAGATGGAGATTGCACTGTGAGGAACGAGATGAGATAGCTTGGTATGAGAACAGAGATTGGGTATCGAGATTTTAGCTATGGCTTTAATCATATTCGCTGTATTTATTTTATTTTTTTCCTTTAGATTATCCCCATCTGGATTTTATTATTTTATTGATGAAGATTTGCAAAGCAATAAATTACACTACTCACAGTGATCAGATGTTTAGATGTTTCATGAGCAGCAGTTATGACAATTGCCATGATCTGATTTGTGTGAGTTTGGTCAATTAAAGCTATTTAACCCCTAGAGTTTTTTTTAAAATTTTTTCTTTGTTTGATCACTTCATGGTATTTTGATTGGGTAAAATGTAATTGGGAGTTTATCAATGGCTTTAGTAATATCCATTCCCCTCTTTTGGTTAATCCCACTGTAATTTGTTCCGTCTATTATCAAATGATAGTGTGATATTGGTGTACCTTCGAGAGTCACAAGTAATGCCGAAGGTGCGTCGACATTATTGCCATGGCGAGCCACGAGTAGTACTAGGGCATCTCTAATGACGTTCTGAGGTTGTTCTAACTTGAGAAGCTATAATTTATCTTAGTTTTCCCTTTATTAAGTTATATATTAAGACAATTTAAGTTGCGTTTAGAATATTGAGTTTTATGCTTGAAGAAAGAATTCTTACTGGCACTTTCTATTTTCTGAATGGAAATCATCATGGATTTTAGGTAATGAACGAAGGGCCTGGACATATACCACTTCACAAAATCCCTTAAAACATGGAAAAGTAGCTGGAGTGGTGTAATGAAGCGCCTTTCTACACGTTTGGCCCATTGACGACCGACATTGCTCCTGGGTACGACCACATCACCTCAACCATTGGTGCTGCTAATATTGGTGCCCTTGACACTACACTTTTCTTTTACGTAACACCAAAGGCACACCTTGGGTTACCCAACCAAGATGATGTGAAGGTTGGTGTTATAACATATAAGATAGCTGCCCATGTAGTGGATCTAGCCAAAAAGCATCCACATGCTCAAGCCTGGGATGATGCTTTAAGTAAGGCAAGGTTCGAATTTATGTGGATGGATCAATTTGCTCTGTCATTAGATCCTATGACGGCTATGTCTTTCCATGACGAGACTTTATCATCCGATGGTGCAAAAGTAGCGCATTTTTGCTCTATGTGTGGACCCAAGTTCTGTTCTATGAAGATTACTGAAGATGTACGAAAGTATGTTGAGGAACACGATTATGGCAGTGTCGAGGAAGCTGTTCAAGGGAATGGATGCAATGAGTAAAGATCTTTTAGCTGCTAACAAAATTGTGAGTGGGAAACAACATGGTGAAGTTGGAGGAGAAATCAACTTGCCTGCCGGTTATGTTGGTGGTTCAAATTGATAAAGGTTAGTGCTTTGAGGCCACTGTTCTAAAAATGCTATTCTTATTTCAAATTGTGGTTTTTATCTGATCAAAGGCCTCTTAGAAATAATGTTAACTTCATATTTTCTGTAAATAGATAATTGCATAAATCATTGATCACTTTATAATGATTATCAGAACTATTGTTCTGAAAATTATTAATCGTCTGTTCCATTAGTAGTTTACTTCTTCCTTGGATTTCTCCATGTACTGCATTTTTACTTCACCTAGAGGTATGGAAATACATTAATGAAAGAACTAGATACTAATCTATATTACATTACACAATGACGTTTGAGTTTCTTATTTTTTAATTTTGTTTATTATGACCCAAAATCTTCAATATTGAAGAGTTCTACTTCATGAATTTTTTTTTTCCAGTTTACAGATTATTATAGATTTAATCGACAAGTTCTTGAATTAATGGCAAGCTCTCTCTCTCTCTCTTAACATTTCTGGAAATTTCATAGTTTTGTTCTGATTCAATTCACCAAGATTCATAATTTTGTTCTTATTCAATTCACAAATGATTAATGATTGTTTTACTTTCCAGAAATATTTTTATTTTATTTAAAATTTGATATTCGAGGGAAATCTAATTTTGTATGAAGAGTAATTATCTTATATGGTCATCGTCATCAATCAAGATGCAAGGATGAACGATAGCTTCACGTTTATTGATTCAATAATTACACATGCTATCAATGTTAGTCACATGCGGATTAAGCATCAAATTTTGTTCGATGATTACGCTCATATTTCTTTCGATGATTACGCCCATATTTGTTGAAGTTGTCCCTAATCATGGTTCCACTAGACTATGGACCGAACTAGAGATCTTTACGTCGTCGACAGGTAGCAAGGCATTTATTCCATGTAATTTTCCTTGATATTATAGATTTTCTTTGTCGATCTAAGTCATCATAGCTTTTTAGAATGTTGTAAACTATGATAAAAATTTCATAACAGGATAATGCATGTGAGTACAAGTATTGTTATTTGGAGTTTTTTGTTTTTTTACTGGGTTATTTTCTTATTCTTGGAACTTACTGAGTGATTTTACCTATTAGTTGAGTTGCAGTGTTGGTAATGTTGTTAACATCAGGGTTTCAATTTTACCTTGCGATTTGTTCGAGTAATGTAAAATAAGCTAGCATGTAATTCAATTTTTCCTTGCGTTTTCTTCAGGAAAGGTAAAATAAGCTAGCATGTAATTCTAATACGATCCATGAACACCCCTAGGTATATATGTATATAGATTTGCAGAGGTAGGGATGTGTAATCATGATAATTGTAGGTTCAAAAATATGTCAAACCATGAAATGTAGCATCATAGTTGCGACCAGAAGTAGTGTCGAATTCTATTATGGAAAATATGAGACCAGAAGTATAGCTAGTGTCGTGCATTTTAGGTTAATTCAACAAATATGAAACCAAAAGTATAGCTTAGTGTCGTGCATTTGAGGTTAATTCAACAAATATGAAACCAAAAGTATAACTTAGTACCATTGAGCTCATGGCCCAGTGGTGGGTTGTAACTCTCCACCTAGAGAGAGGTCATGGGTTCGAAACCTCATGGGGTTGGAAACTCAAGGTTACGGATCCCTATAAAATAATCGGTTTGCCTTCCAAAAAAAAAGTATAGTTTAGTGTCGTGCATTTAAGGTTAATTCAACAAATATGAAACCAAAAGTAACGACGCCCAATGGGCAACCATACACTACAGTTGACGTTGTTGTTATGCCTTAGGTACTCTCTCTTATTGGGCATTCTTAGGTCGTGTTTGGAGTTGGGAAAAATAGATAGCGCCGAAGGCGCGTCGACGTTGTTCATCGTGGCGAGCCACGGGTGGTTATAGTGTAATCATTATTAGGTATGATCAGCTTGTAATAAAGAAAAGAGGATCCAGGAGTCTGATGTAGTAGGATAAGTTCATCCATACTCACCGCATCTCCTGTAGTAATTATCACTTTTATCTTACCTATTCTAGTTGTGAAATTTCATTGGAAAAATGCAATCCACCTGTAGTTTGAAGGTGTAAAAAATTATGTTTGCAGAAGCTAAATTAATCTCAATTAAAGCTAAGATCTCTCAATTGCATAAAATAAAAATTTGAAGACCTAAGGTTTTTAGATTTACCCTAAACTTTGCATCTCTCTCCAAGGTTAAGCCTTTTTCTCACTCAAACTAACCTAAAATAATAAACTAAACTTATGCTCTCTTTTATAGAAGAAAATACTTGACAGCAATAGAAACCCGAGCTAGACTCTAATTAAAAGACTCCTCCTAATTATAATACAAATTAAATAAACTAATTAGAAATAACTAAAATAAAGAAAGTGGCCATGCAAGGTGAGGAGACAACCGCCTACGGGGGTATTGTGACGACCACGTGACTTATCAGAAGATGTTAAAAGTGCACAACTATTCTCTCGCTAGATTGTAGAATCCAACTAAGGCAGATACAAAAAGGAGCAATACTTAGTCGTACTTAACTTGCCGACAAATTTTTTCCCTGTATTTACTCGATATAGTGGTTATGCAAATGTTACTTTATTTCATACACCAACAAAGTTTTAA
Organism: Kingdonia uniflora; assembly: GCA_014058105.1. Lineage (NCBI taxonomy): Eukaryota > Viridiplantae > Streptophyta > Magnoliopsida > Ranunculales > Circaeasteraceae > Kingdonia > Kingdonia uniflora. The sequence continues at coordinate 2,315,622 of JACGCM010000926.1, read as the reverse complement.
ACACAAATATTATCAGACTGACCGTAGGGGGGTTTCTTTACGCTTGGGAGCCATTTTTTGGTTTGCCTGGTTGACTAAAGTTTTGGCTTTTTCACTTTTATCCCTACCAACTGAAGTTATTTCTTCTTCCATACCTCTTAGAGTAGTAGAAAAGAGGTGGGTATTATTGGAAAATAACTTTTCAGTTTTCCATAAATAAAGGGAACTGATTTGTTTCCCAAAACGAACTCCATAAAACTTGGGCGCAATCACAAATTATCTGCGGTGTTTTGAGGGGTAGGTTGGAGAGAGAGAGAAGCAAGAATCTATATGGTTTGCTTACTTTTATTGGTCCCACTGATCTCTCGGTTCCGTTTCATGATATTGGCAAAATACTTTAACGAATCAATGAAAGCAATGGGTTGTGGTACCTCTCTACAGTGAGTTAAAATGATATACACTTTTCAATGTCTTTCATCAAGCACAATCAGTCATTGCTATGATTGAAATTTTCAGCTTCTTAATTGGGAGATTACTTCTAATACACTTTTCCTAGTACTTTCTACGAGCACTATCAATACATCGGTTAGAGAAAACAATGCCCAAAGTTACATAAAATTCAACAATTTATATATTTTGGCTAGAAATTATTTCGAACTTATATTTGACTAATTCTTGTTGCTAAAACACAAAGAATAGGATAATCAAGCCATATGTAGTTCCATCTTTGAAAAGTTTTGTGATATATATTATTCAATGCATTGCTGATACATCCATATAGTTTTTAGATGTTGTTTGGCATTTAGAAATTTGTTTCATTAATTGATCTAAAATTTGAGATTAAGAAAACTAGTAGCAATACTCCCGTGCTAAGCATGAGCATGATCTTTGTCAGGAAATTTTTGGGGAAATGCCTAGAGGTTTATGTTTGCCCAAAGTTTGAAGTTTGAACTATGGTAAATTGATAATTATGAAACTTGTAAGTATAATGATACGGAGCTTCAACCTGAAAACAGTACATGTTTGAGATTTTGAGGCTATATATGAAATTGGTCTTCCTATCAAGGGTGTAGCTCAAAACTTACATAGAGATAAGTTTATAATTTCTATATCCCCGAGCTCAGACTGACCACAAACGAGAGAATTTTACATAAACTTTGGGAGATTGCATTATGAAATTTCTAGGAACTCGAGATTAATCATTTTTGATCAATTTAGGTCAAATTTGCTAGGTCGTTAATCCTTTATATCAATTTTTCAATAACGTTATCCTAACCTAATTCAAATCAATTATATAATCTAGTGTCAACAATTAATAGTCAATATACAACGATAATCAGCGAACAAGAACAAACAATTTTAACCCTGTGAAAAGTTTTTCTAAGGAGAAAAACCCACAGGTCGCTGTCAAATCCTCGACAACTAAAAATCCACTAATAAAAAAAGTTGCAATTTGAAAAATACTTACAGACTCGATAAACCCGTCTTGTGATTATCTCTATTCTGATCCAAGCTTCATGCCATCTCTTCTTCGTTATCGCAACTATACTCCTTGATCTCGCAACGATGATCACCATACTTGAATCACTCTATCAAATCATGAGGGAAATAGGCTAATTCAATCTCAAGATTAAGGTTTTAAGCTATCTCTCTTTGATCTGAATTAGTCTCTTTGATAAGCATAAAAGCCATAAAAATTTTGGTGAAGAAAACCAAAATAAGATTTGTGTTAAATAATGGCAAAATAGTTTTCCCGACATCTGTTCGAACGAACCCAAAGTCGCTTGAACGAAACATTAAAATTGGCATTGAAAACACAACAGTTAAAAATTCTTTGAAAACTTATCTTCTGCTAGAAGTCGTTCGAACGACTATAGAACTCATTCGGACAAGATATGCAAAATGGCCATGAAAATACAACAGTTAAAACATCTTTGAAAGCTTGTCTTCTGCTAGAAGTCATTCGAACAACTATAGAACTCGTTTGAACGAGATAAGCAAAATGGCCTTGAAAACACAAAAGTTAAAAGGTTTGATTTTTCTAATTTTGCAAAATAATTTTTCTAAGTTAAAATAGGGCTTTAACTTTATCAGAGTTCTACTTACCAACTTACTGTCTCGCCCTTTGGCTGTAAATGACTTGTAATGATTTTATCGTCGTCTTCGACTGAGATAACCACGGGACAAGATATACACGAAATGATACAAACTAAGAACCTTTCAATCTCCCCATTTAGTTTATTTTGTAAAAATATAAAATCTAAGACCTAAACATTACTCTACAGTATTTCCCAGACATAGACACAGCCTAGACCTTAGTTAGACACTACCCTTTTTATCAACAGGTTCAATCTCTAGACCGCTTCTACGGATGACATCTTTCACACTCCAAAATGAATCAATCAGCTGGTCTTTGATATCTGCACACTCAACAAACTAGTTTATATATGAAACGTGTGTAAAGAACATAAAAATATCAAAAAAATGGAGAGTACGATCATAAATATATTAAACCAGAGAAGCATGAAGTGCTGACATTTACTCTAGACACGAAATGAAACCAATACTAAATATAGATATTTCAATCTCACCATTTGGTTTATTTCATGACAAAACTACGACAATAAGAACAAAAATAAATTATAACTCGATGGGCTGACTTAATCACTGAACATCCATGCAGGAAGCCACTATTTCATCCTATAGCATCTTCTCTTGAAAATCGTACACTCTAAATAAGATAGATCATGATACCTTTTAAGAGAATTGGAAATAGCAGTCATATCATCAACACCTCTCCCCCTTTTTGTTGCTGAAGAACAAAAGGTGAATGGAAAGAAATATAACCAAATCAATAGCACATTAAAAAGTATTAGTTATTTCCCTTTCAAAATAAGAAGCATCTCCCGCTCAAAATAATGGTGACCCCAATTAGAACGCAAACACCAAGAAAAATCCAAGAGAAAATAAGAAACTTAAATGGCTTACTTATCATGATCATCTCTCCCCCATTTTTCCACAGATGAACAAAGGGTAAATAGCACAAAAACCAGACAAATAAAAAATAAGGATAAGAGCTACAAAAGTCCAAAGTCAACCCCAATCACAACTAGTCACAAGTAATCACAACCCTAATTGCTACAATTGAAACCATCACCTAAAATTCAAGCACCGTTAATCACAATTAACCCCTAATCAACAAGACAAAAGCTAACTTTTTTATTTTATTTTAATAAATGACAAAAGAAAACTTATAAAAAAAGCAAAAAATGAAAACAAAGGGAAGAAAAAAAAAACATACGGGAATGTCTCGAAGATAAAAAAACACACAATAAAATAACACTCCCCTTAACACAATACATGATCATTCATAAATTAATCTAGAATGTCTTAAAAAGATTAGGACATTGTCCATGTGTTATAAAAAAATCACTAAAATGAATTACTTGGTGTGTATGTGTGCGTGTGTTTGTGTGCATAGTCAGATAGATACCTATTTTCAACATATTACTCAGCCGCAGTTAGAGTACTATGTTAGAAATTTTCTTTAATAGAGGCCTTACTTGGGTGATCACTCAAAAATCACTATAGTTTTACTAGATATACACTCATTGGTAATATGAGCATGAGTAAGTACAATGAAGACTTATATCCCATGAATATGCGAACCTTTCTGGAACAATCTCATAGAAAATAAATCAATTGTTAGTGAAAATATCAAGTTAAGGGCCATAGATTTCCTTTCTTTCAACTCCACTAAATTGACCGCACTAGACTCGGGATCAAATAGATCTTGTAAGGGTTTTAATCAAGGCTAAGGTGAGGTAAGTGATGAACATGGTGTTTTGCTGGAATTCTGAGAATACCCTAGTCTTCACATTATAACTGAATCACTTAGACAATACCTTAACTCTGGTTTTCACATTATAACTGGATCACTCAGACAATACCTAACTTCACTTTCTTATTCATCTTACAACTCACTCTTCATTGTATCAATCTTTAACTATTTAATCTTCAGTTCTTGTTCACCTTGTCAAATTAATCAACCTTTTTGAATACATATTTCTATAATCTGAGCTCTTTTTCACAGTCATTCAAATTTAAAGCCATATTTCTATCTCTGAGCTCTTTGTCATACTCCTTCAAGTTTAAAGTCATATCTCTATCTTTGAGCTATTTTCCTAAGTATCATTAGAACGAATAGGGTAAAAGGAGAGTGGCTATAAACCGACAACATCTTTTCGGTTCAAGAGGTGACAAACGGATATATATTGGGCAATCAACAAAGGCCAAAAAGGTATATAAAAAAATGCCTAAGATCAGTTCCTCGGCTTTGTGCAACATCTTTTTTGCCTTGACTTAAAAAAAAAGAGTGTTCTAGTAGTATAACTTCAATTTAATGTCATCGTCAACAATTGATTATAAGAAATGAGATTATAAAAAGACAAAATGCCACGTTGAAAAGAATTTGTGATATAACACTCGAAGCTTGCAAAAGGCCAGATCCTCACATATTGTTGGGTACGAAATATCCATAGTTATCCTCACGTGGTTCTAATCACGATAAGTTTTTAGTATAAATAAGGGGGTTACTGACTATTATGAAGTGTGATTTACCAAATAATTATACCATTAATTAATATAACACAAAAGAACTCTCCTAGTCTACCAAGAATATCCAACATTCAAAAGCTCATAAAATACAAAGTGCAATTAAAACCAAACAATACCCTACTGCCCTAAAAATAAATAAAAAATAGAATTGTACAGAGGACTAGAAATGTACCTCATCAATGAAGCAGACACCGATAGCTCGAATAGCTGTCAGTGCAACATTGCATCTTAGTTGGGGTGTCAACTCATCCTTACGTACCCAAATAGCTCGAATAATCTTCGGAGAGCCTTTGAGTAAGCATTAAAGAGTTTTTGAACATCTCATTCTTTTCCTTGATAGGGAACCATTTCACTTGTCTATTATGTCCAACAAATCTACAATATAATGAATAATGTCCCCTTTTACCACAAGCATGACAATGAATCACTTTTGGATATTGTAGCTTACTTATTCGAGTGCGAGTATTTGATACTACACTAGGCTTGGACAATACTATAGCTTTAACAAATTTTATAACCAAAGGGGTTCTTTTATTAGAATCTACATTTTCATATCCAAACCCCCTTTTATCACTTTTAGATCTGCCCATACTTACCATTTTATCGATGTTTATCGCTCCTTAACATAACTTTGAAGTTTCTGCTAAGATGTAACTAAGTCAAGCTTAAAATTTTCAAATTCATCCTGAGTTGACTTAACTTTCTTCTCAGCGTCATGACCCTCCTTTTCTAGCCACTCAATTTTATCAAGAAGATCTTGTTTCTCACTTTCAAGTTTTTCAATCTGAAAGCTTATATCCTCGGCTTTTTCTTTAAGTTCTAGTGTGAGTGTGTTAACTTAATTTTTCAAGGTTTTGTTAACTTTTTCAAGTTTAACACACTTAAAAAATGTTCGAGTATGCAATTCTTCAAGATTAAAGTCCTCAAACTCACAACTATTATTAGAATTTTCTAACTCAAATGGGTCAGAATAACCATTACTTACTCTAGCAGGATACACACAATAGTTGTTATTTTCATTTTCTCAAGGATGATCATTATTAACATCATTTTCATCATTATTATCATCCTAAGTAACAATAATATTCATGACCTTTTTATTATTACCACATTTTTTTATTAGGGTAACTATCAACTTGACCTAGGTCAGTATCAGGGTTAATCTGCCGGTTATTAACTTTGACATTGTCATGAGATCACGACTTATGATTTTAAAATTGCCCTTATGTTTCAATATGACATTGTTTCATAAGTTTTTGCTATTGTTGACCAAGGTGAGCAATTTCTGAATAAATGTCTAACCCTTCTTCATCATCTAAAATACATGAGTTGTCAACCTTTTTGGTACCCTTAGAAGAGGAAGAGGTAGAGGAAGACTTAAAAGTAACACTCTTATTCTTCTAAGGGTTTTCTATATGGATCTCGAGTTCAAATGTTTCCAACTTTCCAGCAAACATGTCTAGTTTCATTTTTTTTATAAAGATTATGAGCTTCCTCTATAGCATCACGTCTGGATCTAAAGCTCTTGGAAAGAGTCCTCAAGACTTTGCGAATGATTTAAATATCACAGTAAGATGTACCTAATGCGGCACTAGTGTTGACAATGTTACTTGGTCTAGCATAAAGCTCATCAAAGGGTTCATTTTTATCCATTCGAATATCTTCAAATTGGGAGGTGAGCATTTGCAACTTGCTTTCTTCACTATATCCTCACCTTCGTGAGTTTGAACTAATATGTCCCAAACTTCTTTTAAAGTGGGACATGCAAAGATGTGCTGAAACTCATTTCTGTTCCCAGCTATAAAAATAGTATTGCGACCGTTATTGTTATAACCAGCAGCTTCCTTTTCGTCCTTAAACTATTGATTCCTAGGCTTAATAACCTTTTCAGTATCATTACCCATTCATTTCGTCATTGTAGGGTGTGTCTATCCATCTTTGATTGCAATCCAGACATTTTCTCTGAGTGATTGTAAGAATGCAACCATTAAGACTTTCTAAGAAGAATAGTCTTTGCCATTAAAGAAGGGTGGACGATATATGGGACCTCCAAATCTTTCAGAATCCATTAATTTTAAATACACTTAAGGCAGGACCAACGCTCAAGATGTAAAGCCTATAAACGATTTTTCTCTGATACCAATTGAAATTTCTAGGTACTCAAGATTAATCATTTTTGAACAATTTAAGTTAAATTTGCTAGGTTGTTAATCCTTGATATCAATTTTTCAATAACGAAACACTAGCCTAATTCAAATCAATTCTACAATCTAATGTCAACAATTAATAATCAATATGCAGCGATAATTATTGCACAAGAATAAATAATTTTAACCCTGTGGGAAATCTTTCTCCAGAGAAAAACCCATAGGTCATTGTCGAATCCTCGATAATTAAAAATCAACTAATCAAAAGAGTTACAATCTGAATAACACGTATAGACTCGATAAACCCGTCTAGTGATTATCTCTCTTCTGATCTGAGTTTCACGCCATCTCTTCTTCGTTCTCGCAACGATACTGCTTGATCTTGCAACAATGATCACCTTACTTGAATATCACTTTAGCAAATCATGAGGGAAATAGGGTTAACTAATTCAGTCTCAAGATTAAGGTTTTAAGCTCCCTTTCTTTGATCATAATTAGTTTCTCTGATAAACATAAAAGCCCTAAGAACTTGGTGAATAAAACCAAAACAAGGTTTGTTTTAAATTGGGCAAAACAGTTTTCCCAACATTCGTTCGAACGAGGCCCAAAGTCGTTCGAATGAAACACTAAAAATGGCATTGAAAACACAACAGTTGAAAACCTTTTAAAAACTTGTCTTATGTCAGAAGTTGTTCAAACGAGATAAGAAATGGCATTAAAAACACAACAGTTACAAACTTTTTGGAAACTTGTCTTTTGTCAGAAGTCGTTCGAACGAGATAAGCAAAATAGCCTTGAAAACACAACAGTTAAAAAATTTGACTTTTCCAATTTTGCAAAAGAATTTTTATAAGTTAAAACAATCTTGGGCTTTTACTATATCAGAGTTCTACTTATCAACTTACCATTTCGGCCTTTGGCTGTAGATGACTTGTCTGGCGGCCGATAATGATTTTGTCGCCGTCTTCGACTGAGATAACCACGGGACTAGACATACACGAAATGAGACAAACTAAGAAGCTTTCAAATTTTAAGTAGGTTACATTAATAACCTTAAAAACTATAAGGTTGTCAATACATTATTCCTAACAACATTAATCTTCACTAAGACATCTATCAATCATCTTCTTACCACTAAAAAGGACAAATTTGCTATCATCAGCAAATAGACGCAAACAAAAGGTAGTCTAACAGTAAGCAGATTATCAACCTCCAAAGTGGCACAGCCCCAGCAAGCCTATACTGCATTTCTTCGTTCCAATAAGTCATTACTATGATCAGCAGTAGCTTGAGCATTTTGCATAGTTTCCATATCTCGTTTCGCTAACATTGTCCTCGTCTCAATCAATGTTAAGCTTAGTTCTTGGACTGTTGTAACTTGTATTTGCCTTGACACTCCTTTTTGACATATTTAAATTGGTCAAATGTTGTTAGTATTTCAGTAAATTAACTACATAATATGTCATAAAGAAGATGTTAAGAGCAACAAATAAATTATATATTACAATTTTCGGATCAATAAAATACAAAATTGTAGTTAGAAATCTATTGTTATTCAATGTGACCCCAAATCAAGATAAAAAGGGAAGAAGAACATGGAGTAAAAGAAACGAAGTTTCATCATATTTAGTTTAAAATGGAAGAGGATGGATACGTAGAATCCACATATATAGTTCAAAATTCCAATACTCCCATTTAATCACCGAATGGTAAATTTAAACATTCACTATATTTGGACATTACATATTTTGTTGATCTTAACTTTTAGAAAGGTTTAAGTAGTCACTTGAAGATCGTAAATGAGTAAGAATTGGATACTTGCCTAAATCAATTGCTTTGACATTAATATCAGTTGCCCATGTACTTTATGACATGGATCAGATTTGTGGCATAATAAAAGTTGCATGTGACAAAATTTCCCCTCCTCTAACCTCTTTCTGCCCTTTCATTTTTCTTTCTCCCCTCTCATGTTAAAGCTCAAACACCTAGTCTTCTAATATGCTACGATTGCAATAGATTCATATAGTCATTTGGAGATTTACTTTGTGACAGAAAAAAAGCAAAAACAAATGCAAGAGCAAAGAAGAATACAATTTTTGGGACTTAGATCATCATTCTCAATTGTTGTCAAGGTGAATACTGCTGAATTTATGAGTGGACTCAGTAGGTTTAACTGGCAACTTTAATCAAGATAATTGCGAGATACATGACATCAAGGAAGCAAACTTTGACAACCAAATAGAAGTAGATAAAAAAACCAGTACATAATCAATCAGAAGATACAAATATAAAATTATGGTGATCATTGTACAAAGCATCAAGGAGCTGGCATTGGCTTGCTCCACCAGGTATAAACCGCCAAGATTAATTCAAACAACAAGGAACAACTAGGGAAAGTGGTAGAATACAATGAATCTTATGACCCTTGAATAAAAAGAAAGTAAAAAAACTAAGAAAGTGGAACAAAAGAAGGAGAAAATAATCTACCCAAAGAATCATAAGATAAAAACTAGTTTGCAGACTTGGCACAATTTCTACACATTGAAAACATCATTAGATGAAGAGGCCACAGAAAACACCAGAAGGAACACAAAATGCGTACATATATCAGATATGAAGCAAACTTTAACAATCAAATATTTTGATTTTAACGAAAAATAAATAGGGAAAACGCCTAGATATTAATTAGTAAATAGAAACCATGAACGATGGTTGATGGAATCAATAAAAATTATTATTAATTAGTAAATAGTGAATTTTGGAAAACAACTAGTATACCGCAAAACGGTAGGGACCGACGGTTATATACTCTTAAACTTAAACATGAGTACAGGCTAATATACATAAACACCCTCAATTTCTCTATTTCTCAACTTACAATTTGCAAATGTTGTAAAAAGTTATTCTTGGTAAATGACCCTTATTATGTTATGTATCGAAGAGGTTGTGAACATGTTTTGCTACAAACGGTTATCGAGTTCATTGATAATCCGATGTATCTAGTTGGGCGAGGAAGACCCAATGAGAACCGAAACGACACAGTAATCTTCTAATAGGCGCTGCCACGAATAAGGCATTGAGCAAACTCTATATATGCTTAAATTTGTTTCTTGAAATATGCCAATTTGATTGAATTCCAAGTAATTATCTTATGGAAACTCAAGATGTCCCACAGAGATACTATAGCTATCCAAAGTTCAAGCAGGTAGAGACCAAAGTATAAAACAAATAAAATCCATAAACCCCAGATGATGAAATTAGAGAAATTTATCGAACTTATATAAAGGGGTAGGTTAAATAACGATGAAGAGCATCGAAGGAGATATTTGAGCCTCGAGGAGTATATTTTCAGAAAATTGAGGGATTGAGGGATGAGATCGAGAAAAGGAGATATATGTAACATTATTGTTTTACCCTTTCATCAATGTTTTAATAACTTTTGCTGCAGAGGTATTTTTGGCAATCTACACGAACAATCATACAGATACTGACATCATGCTATGTCACTGTTCCTATTCTTGCCATATCTAATGTAAGGAAGACCTTACGTCGATCTGATTATAACGTATGAACTAATTCTTACTCTCCAAACCCGTACAAGTCATTACCTACTACCTAATCAGAGAGGGAGAGAGTATGTATCAGCATCTTATCATACTTACGCTACTCCCTAAAAAAAATATACGGCCACTTCAACCTGCCATTACCAAAATGCTAACATTTATTTTGACCATAATATAATGGGTACAAAACTTGTGTCCTAAGCTTGCCAACATTAACATATGAAAATAAGGGTATCCACCCTGCTTCTAGAGCTATCCCCCAATTATTTGGGAACAAGACTATTGGGTCGTTTCCAATTGTTAATGATACTAAAAATATTTAGTCTGCATTAACACTTGATTACCAACCAATCAATGAACCTATTAGCATCTACAAAAATGGTCTAATGGTCCTTATTTATCCTGGTTGTAATAAGTATTCAAAATGAATAATGTTCCGAAACAGAAGGGAAAATGCAAAAAGCAAAAAAAAACTAAAAAAAAACCACCAACATTTAATAGCCCTAAAAGATAATGTGGGATTTGCAAATAAAAATGCCCAATTTTCACCTACATAGTTTCAGAAAGGCTATTATTCAATTAGACATTTCACTCCATAATATAAATATTAAGAAACATATGAATGTGTTATGTTCATGGAAAACAGCAGAAATGGTGAACTGGATTTTCATGGTTTTTATCAAAATTGCGAAACTCCCATTTTCCATGAACTAACTTCGGGCATGGAAAATGATAGATTTTTTATTTCATAAAATAGGTTTAAACTACATAAATTTTGGCAAATTCACTTAAAAGTGGATTATAAATCACGATAAAATCACTTCATAAACTTATAAGACATTCGAAATCCCTTGGAGGAGGTTGAGATAATTTCACACAACCCCACCCTACAACATGACACAAATAAACATATCCGCCCTACAACATGACATTGAGAGCAACTGTTGTTCTTTGTTGCTTTAAAGTGAGAGAGACGAATGATCTTCATCGCTATTTTTTTTTAAGTCGAGAAGAACAAAATTGGCGACCCCCAACGCTCCGTGGTGAAAATGAATAACCTCGTTTAAAAGAGGAAGTCGAGTTTTCCATCATTTGTTAAGTTTATTAAAAACCATAAAAAACCTATTTTCCACCTTTTATTTTCCATCTCAAACCAAACGGTGGAAAATAGATTTCATGGAAATCAAGTTCGCCATTCCAACCGTTTTTCACGAACCAAACATACCCATACATAACTAACCCCATATATTAATAGACCCATTTTAATTCAGAAGCGATGTTAGGTCTAAAAAAATTGGGAATACCATATTTTACATAAAATTCCGAAGTCCTAAGATTATTGGTAGAAAGACGAAAATAGAGATTATAAACCAAATTATGTGTAAGAGTAAGAAGATGTTTATTCCACTAAATTCTATGAAAGAAATTTTGATTTAAGCATATAAACAATTGAATCAAGATTAAAAGTTACATTGCATAAAAAAGTGAGTAAGTTCATCTAACTATCCCAGTCAATATCACTATTTGGTTATACGCATATCATTTGCTAAGATAATTTGTCGACATCAAAGGAATAAAACTAAATGATTCTATATTAATGGCAAAACCAAATTTAACAACAATAAAACCTAAAAATAGAGAATCATCTTACCTAGAAGACAAAACCATGACTAATTTCAAATTGTAGTTCTTCCATCCCCGTGAGTCAATACACCACATAATAGTTGACGTCTCTTGTCATGACCACATAATCTGGGTCACATCTTTTCTTTAGTACATATTCAATTCAAATGTTGATCTTTGTTTTTCTTCATATCCTAAAAATAACTATCCAGTATTTTAAATTATTGTAAAAAGTAAAACAAAAAAACAAAAAACAACCCGAATACATCCATAATGTTAATGATAATTATTATGAGAAAGATCCAATTCCAAACATACCAGTAGAAATCTTGTAAAATGAGAGTAGCATAATGGATACCCATCCTTGGTACATTCTATAACTCGACCGAATTCCATGAGAGCATTGTAGTTGTAACGGACATGAGAACCCTAAACTTTACATTTCCCCCAGCATCTTAGTATTTTATAACCAAATCAACCTACAATTGAAACCAAACATATGCCAAATTATATTTTCCCCAAATAAATTCAAGCAATAGAGAGAGAGGGAGAGATGATTACATTGTTGTTTATAGAGGGAGGAAGGAGACTTAGAGTGAAACATATGTAGGAAGTTGAGGCCAATCTTTAGACCAAGAGAAAGAGACTTTTAAAAGTTGCAACTGTTGAGAAAGGACATGTCTGATGAAAATGAGAATAACGATGTTAAACGGTTGGGATGTGTTTTCTGTCAAAACGTAGTATTTCTTTTTACAAAATTGCTTGTGTCATTCACTTAGTAGTAACACACTAGTACTAGCAACAACGTCGACGCGCCTTCGGCGATATATAATTTTCCAGTAATGTACCTTCGACGCTAAAACTACTGAGGTAAAATAATGCATTATTTATTTGACAACTAATACTATGTGGGACACTATCATGTTGGTGAGACCATCTGGTAAGACTTGTAAGCCACCAATACGAGTAACTATCCTGTAAGTATTAGCAACAACCGCCAATTAAAATCTTGGTGAATTAAAATTGACGCACAAAAACGTAGAAAATCAATGTGAATTAAAATCTTGATGTACTCGCAGTTCATAAACTAATACATCCTAAAAAGTTAAGCAAGAAAAAAGGTTGGCCAATTATATTCCAATATTGTTACTTATCATCTATTGTCCAGACATCATATATACTTTTCCACTGTTTTTGCTATAAACTTGGCAATATTATGTTAGACTGTCAATCAAAATTGTTGCTGTGGAATGCTTGAAGCAACTCAATATGATGATGATGTTGCCCAATCTATCATTTCAGACCAACCCCACAATATACATGACGCTGAAGCAACTATACTCGAACAACAACAACAACATTATGTTAGACCGCCCAATCTATCGTTTCAGACCAACCCCTTAAAGTTACTACGAAATCAAAACCTAACGATGATAATGGCAAAAATCAAAACTATAAAGGACAATCAAAACCTAATAAATACATAAATTAAAATAAAATCAAAATCAAAATCAGAAATACCTTTTGAGAGAGAAAGCTATCTTAAGAGAGAGACCCTGCTTGACAAAGAGAGAGTCGTTAATTGGCAAACAGAGATACGATTTTACGGTGGAGAGATTGCAGGGAGGAAAGCGAGAGAGAGAGAGAGAGAAAGAGACGTGAGAGAGAGACGTGTTAAGAAAGAGATTTGGGAGGGCTTTAGATATTGCAAGTTAAGACTAAATTACTCTTTAACATATTTTGTCTGACGTACCCTTACTCCACTAATAAGTAAATAGATCTCGTCCGTACATCTCGCCCTATCATTAAATCTCAGCCCATTTTTTTCTTTCTCTTGTGGGCAAATTTGTCTATACGAAAAATACCATTCTTGGATAATAATAGATGTCACAACAAAATCTCGTAAACTAATCTCTAGAGATGCATTTCATTTCTCGATTGTGAGTCTTACGACATTTTATTACATAAAGGGCTTATATTATATGGAATGAAAGAAGTATTTAATTCATTACATCTTCAACACTCACTGAAAATCTAAAATAATTACAAAATGATGTCTATTATTTGAGTGAGAAAAAAAATCGAAAACTCAAGTAGGATTCACAACTGCCAAAAACTCCAATCTCATTACACAATCTTTAAACCTCGCCCCTCTCCTAATATTAGTAAAATGCAATAATGCAAATTTGAACTACAAATCTAAACGCAGAGGGACGCAACCTAGGGATGCACACTTTTTTTGACATTTGAAACTTTTGAGAAGGTAATTTGGATGGAGATTGAATATGTTTTGATTAAAAAAATTAAGTATTGTTTTAAGAGTTGTGATTGGATGATAGCTTCAAAGATCTTCAAAAAACTATAGTTTTAAGAGTTTTGATGGGAAGGGTCTCTCGTTTGAGATTTGAAATTTTTAAGGAGAACATTTATATTAGTTTTGTAGGAAAGAGACTCAAGAAGTTTCGGTTTTATTAGGATTCCGAGGAGGAAAAAGTAGGGAAAACTTGAAAAATTTTAAAATGCCACGTGGGCACTCTTATAGAGAGAGAAAAGTTTCCGCTTTTTACTATTAAGTATAGATTATATATAGATAGGTGGTTTGTGCTAATTTTATGAATGGGTGTTTGCTCACAGTTTTTAATCTGTACTGGTCGTGTACATTACTTAGTGATTGCATTGAGAAAAAAATTAATAAAAAAAAGATTTTACGGTCGGGCGCACCGGCACCCGGTATACTAGTACCTACTTACTCTCTCCAAGCGCCAATGCACACCGATCTACCTCTTCATACTAGCTATTCTTGTCGCAATATAGAAAAGAAGTCATTATCCATATATAGATCGCCCGTTCCAGCTAAGACAACGAACGTGAAACGGGGGACTCCTAGGGTCAAATAAATCAATGGCTATGCCACTCCCTTTTCTTCTAGTAGCTTTCCGTCGGCTACTCTGTTGAAGCGGGGTTGCAAGGCCCATCTCATCGACACGCTATAGAGTCAGACCTCCGCTCTTGGTTGGGTAGAATACGGTTCGGCTACCTCATGTTAGCTTGTCAAGATAGTGACTATAAACCACTATGGGAATCCACCACTATGAAGTCTTGACAAAACCAATAGACCCGGCAAAACCTCTTTTTGACTACTTTGAGCCCTTTCCTTTCAAGTTTCAACCTCTAGTAGTTTGCAAACTTTGAATATAGCCATCAGATTTGAAAGAAAAACTTAGTTTTAGTATCTTCCTAAAATGGGTACTTAAAATATACTTAAATGAGTGGCTTACATCTTATACAGATATTATTATTGTGAAGTCATCTCTCTTACTGGAATACTTTACACCAGTGTCTATATGTAAAGGATTCTAAAGCATGGGTGATCATTGATAGTCTCTTTCTGGATAATCACTAACATCTTCACTCTTATAGACAATAGTTGGTTGCAACCATGGACACCCAAGGAGCTTCTTCTTCATCCCATCATGTTGAGGCTCAAAATGAGAACATAAACCTGAGAGAGCTTGCTAGACTTCCTAGAGAGTTTAGCTACAAAGATCTCAAAACAGCCACGAATAACTTTCAAGATAAGCTTGGTAGTGGCGGGTCAGGTTCAGTCTTCAAGGGCGTCTTGAAGGATGGAATACCAGTGGCAGTAAAAAGAGTTGAATGCGCGGATTATGGGGAGCGGGTATTCAAAGATGAAATTTCCACAATCGCAAGCGTACAACATGTCCATGTTGTACGCCTTCGAGGATATTGTAATTTGAAGGAAAAGGGGAAAGAGTTCTTTGTTGTCTACGATCTTTTACCTAATGGTTCGTTAGACTCTTGGATTTTCCCACAGCCGCGTACTGATCGATGTTTACCTTTGAAATCAAGGTATAAAGTCGCAATTGAGGTTGCTAAGGCCCTTGCGTATCTTCATCATGATTGCTGCCCACGGATACTACACCTAGATATTAAACCGGAAAACATACTTCTTGATGAGAGATTTCGAGCAGTTGTATCTGATTTTGGGCTGTCTAGATTGATGAAGGAAGATGAGAGTAGAGTTCAAACAGCAATCAGAGGGACGCATGGGTACACTGCTCCTGAGTGGTTATTGGGCCAAGGGATCTCGAATAAATCGGATATCTTCAGTTTTGGTAAGGTACTTCTAGATTTATTTTTTGGCCAGCGGTATGTTTGTTTAGACAAAGACGGCAAAGACATTTATATCAGAAAAGGCAATTCACAGCCGGAACAGCGAGCTTTTCATGCATTTATGTGGGAAAGATTAGAACAAAAGGGACTTCTGGATTTGATAGATAGGAGACTTAAGGATGGGGAAGTTGATGAGAAAGATGCAAGTTCATTAGTACATGCAGCTCTAGTTTGCCTTGAAGAGGACCCTGAGAAAAGGCCAGGTGACATACGGCAGGTGGTCAACATGCTCGAAGAAAGGAAATTACAGAGAATTGGATCATTTGAGAAATCTTTTGTAACTCAGAATGAGTACAGGAACCCCGAGACGGTAAGAAGACTTCCTCCAAAGTTTCATTACAAAGACCTCGAAACGGCGACCAATAACTTCAGGGATAAGCTTGGCACTGGTGAGTTAGTCTTTAAGGGAAAACTGGATGATGGTACACCAGTAGCTGTGAAATCTGTCGAGCGACAGTATGGGGAGCAGGAATTCCAAGAACTGATCTCCGCAATTGCAAGTGTAGATCATGGTCACATTATATGCCTTCGCGGATATTGTAGTCATATCACGGAGACGGAAAGAGCAATCTTCATTGTCTACGATCTTTTCCCAAAAGGGTCGCTGGACAATTGGATTTTCCCTCGGACAGATGGAGAGAATGGTAGATTTTTATCGTGGAAATTGAGGTACAGGGTTGCAATTGAAGTTGCTAAGGCCCTTGCATACCTTCATCATGATTGCCCTTGGAGATTCCATCCTGATATTAATCCGGAGAATATATTACTTGATGACAACTTTCAAGCAGTTTTGGCTGGTTTCGGGCTATTCATGAATGAAGGCCAGACTAGAGCTCATACAACACTGAGAAGCAGAAAGGGATATACTGCCCCTGAGTCATTAATGGCCCCTGGAATCTTGGAGAAATCAGATATTTTTAGTTTTGGCAAGGTGCTTTTGGATTTATTTTTCGGCAAATCAGACGTTTGTTTGGACCGCAAGGGCAATGATACGAACTATAGCTATTCACAAGAGGATCTGCGAAATTTTATAGCCTTTATGTGGAAAATTTTAAGAAAAAATAAAGTTATGGAGCTAGTTGATAAGAGACTTTTGGAGGATGGGGGTGTTGATAAAGACGAAGCAGATTGTTTAGTTTATGTAGCTCTATGGTGCCTTCAAGAGGATCCTCAGAGAAGGGCAGGTGACATGCGGATTGTCGCCGAAATTCTTGAAGAAAGGAAGCTAGATAGAATCAAAGTATTTAGTATGACTTCCAAATTCACATGGGTGTTTCCCAACAAAGAATACAGCAATCAGAGGAAGGTTGCTGATAGATTTCCAAGAGAATTTCGGCACAAAGAACTTGAAATAGCAACCAATAACTTCAGAGATAAGCTTGGTAGTGGTAAGTATGGTAGAGTCTTCAAGGGCATCTTGAACGACGGGACTTTGGTGGCTGTGAAAAGACTTGATGGGGTAATATATGGGGAGCGGGATTTCAAAGCAAAAATCTCTGCAATTGCAAGCATACAACATGCTCATCTTGCACCCCCTTGCGGATATTGTTATCATTTGGCAGTAACGGGTACAGCTTACATTGTTAACGTTCGTTCGCTTAAAGGGTCGTTGGACAGTTGGATTTTCTCACCAAGGGACGGAGAGAATAATCAATGTTTACCATTGGAATTCAGGTACAGAGTTGCAGTTGATGTTGGTAAGGCCCTTGCATACCTTCATCATAATTATCGCTCCCAGATGTTACATCTTGAGATCAGACCGGAGAATATATTAATTGATGACAATTTCCAAGCAATTGTTTCTAATTTCAGGCTTTCTGCTTTGACATCCATTATTAGATCAACTTTCCGCTCGACCGGGTATAATGCCCCTGACTGGTTCTTGGACGACGGAATCTCGGTGTTGGAGGTGTCAGCTGATATCTTCAGTTTTGGTAAGGTACTTCTGGATTTAGTTTTCGGCCAACGAAATGTTTGTCTGGACCGGGACGGCAAAGTAATTTCTATCAATCGTGGCAATTCACAACTGGAACACCGGGCCTTTCATACCTTTATGTGGGAAAAACTAAGACACGGTGATATTATGGATCTGATTGATAAGAGAATTATGAAGGCTGGGCCTGGGATTGTTGATAAGAAGGAAGCAAGTGTTTTAGTTTATGTGGCTATATGGTGCCTTCACGAGGACCCTCGTAAAAGGCCGGCTGACATGCGGGGTGTTGTCCGCATACTCGAAGGAAAGAAACTAGATGAGATCAGAGCCATGGAACTGACTGAGCAACAACCAATACCAGAAAGGACGCAAAGACCAAATTTCCAGTGAGCTAGATGTTCATAAAAGTATGTGGAACCCCAACAATCACTCACCGTATTTTACATAAAATTTCGGATTCAGGTCTTCCTCCAAGGTTCTGTTACAAAGACCTCATATTGTGATTGATAACCTGGGAGATTAGTTTGGTAGTGGTGGATCTGATTCAGCAATAATGGTTGCTTGACTCGCATCCCAATCTGATCGAAGAAAGACTGAAGGGATTTTACGTCCAACATAGAGGTGTCTAAAAAGCGTCATCAAGACCCAATCTTGTGATTCAGATCTTTGACATCTGGTTTGCGACAAACTGATGCGATTCTGGTGGGTTGTTTTTAACTTTTACACTTCCTTGTTTATTTTTACATTAGGTTGCCATGTTTAATGAATCTTGGGTGTTAATTGTTCATATTGTACTTCAAGCATTTAGATTTATCTTTAATTTGTTGTTTGGCCTTGTTTTACCACAACCACTATACAAAATCAGTTTCAAAGTTTCTCAAAACAAAACCAAAACTTGTAGACCCTATGCACCCAAAGTTACCCCTAGACTCTATTGTGGACTTCTGTGTTATGTAGAGCAGTGATATTGAATCAGCAAATGTCTAACATACAAGTCAGCAAAACACTTGATACATTACATACACCTGGTAAATTACACTACACTTAACTACTTAATACACTACAGAGTACATACATACTTTAGTTTCAAGTTTAATGAAGACTTAAAACTAGATTCTGATGCAACTGTGAATAGTTCCACAATAGAGTCTAGCTAAGTGAAGATGGGAATAGGTCCTACATCTCAATTTCCAAAAATGACTAATATTAGTAGAAATAAATGTACAGAGTAAACATAAATTTTAAAAATGACTTACAAAAGATCTTGCTCGCATACCTCAGACGAATCAACACCTACTTCTGTTCTCAAATTCTGTATGAAACAACAAAACCATATTATTAAAGATACAGTTGTGCAAGAAATGATTTACAAGATTAAATATTATTAAGTGAGATATATGTACCCGCAGTTGTTCAAGAATGAAGTCCTCAAACTCCGCAACTCTAGTGATTGGACCAACCTGGTAAGAGCATAATATTGGTCATAACGTGAAATGGAATTAGAAGCAACTTCATCCATTGCCTCAAGTAAATTATTCACACTGCAAACTGTATCGCTGCAACACATAACTATATATAAAGATCAAAAATAAATTATCGACTTTCAGTTTTTCAATCCAAAAACAAATAAAAAGAAAAAAGGAGCACATCATCATAACTATTACGATACATACTTAAAGTAGATCCCTTCAAAAATTACAAATGAATATCCTAACTCAAATCTAAGTATCCATATCTACTAAGCGCGCACAAAGGTAGAGATTTTTTGACTTTTTTGACTTTGGTCCCACCTACATTTCGTGAAACTCAAAGAGAATTTTGAAAACAGGTAAATAGGTTGTCTTAAGTTCACTAGGCCAAATCAGCAGGCCACGTCACCGTAGTTTCAAATTAATAACTCAATTGAGCATCTCCTAAAGTGCCTCAGGTTGAAAAAAAAGCCAAATCCAAGTCAGTGAGGCTCTATTTCCTCCAACAGTACCTGACTTGGGTTTTTTAATCCATTGGGCACCCAAGTCTTAGGCGCCCGATTTGAATTTTTGTTAAAATAAATAATTGGGCGCTCAAACGTTAGGTGCCTGTTTAAAAACATAATAGGAGCCTACACTTGGGTGCCCAATCGCGACATTAAAAAGCAAGGTTGAGTTTTGGAATCCAAGACTCAACCTTTCTTTTGGAGGGTGAAATCCAAATCAGTGAGGCACTATTGGATGACGAAAATCCTAGGTGGTACCTTGGATTCCAAGGTAGTAAGAGCATCTCCTAAAGTGCCTCACTGACTAGGTTGAAAAAAGGCCAAATCTAAGTCAGTGAAACTCTATTTCCTCCAACAGTACCTGACTTGGATTTTTTAACAGGCGCCCAACACTTGGGCACATATTTTATCTATTTTGATTTTGATTTTTTTTGGTAAGTCCAAATTGGGGTTTTCGGGTGCCCAAACCTTAGGCGTCTGTTTAAAAACATAATAGAGGCCCAACACTTGGGCGCCTAATCGCGACATTAAAAAGCAAAGTTGAGTTTTGGAATCCAAGACTCAATCTTGCTTTTGGAGGGTGAAATCCAAGTCAGTGAGGCACTGTTGGATAAGAAAATCCTAGGTGGCACCTTGGATTTCAAGGTAGTGAGGCATTTTATGAGATGCTTGAGGCACTTTAGGAGATGCTCTGAGGCACTTTAAGACACTTTAGGAGATGCTCGTAGTACATTATTCCAATTTTAGAACCCCATTCCTCATTACTGATTTAATACATCTTGTCGCCCAGATAACATTGACCTGCAAAATTGGAACAACCAATGCAGCTCCCAGTTTCCGCGCAATCACAACCACATCGATTATCTGATTCCTCTGCTGATTCAACCCGCCCGAAACCACAACCAACAAGTACTTTGTCCGATTCTTCACAACCCCCTCGCTCGCTCTCCTATAATCCTCCGTAAACTCCAAACACGGGCCATACCTCAATCTATTAGGCTGTTCCCAGAACTCCGATACCTCCTCGTCCTTCCCCCTTCGACTCGATCCTCGATATCGACATCGACCCAACCCCTGATTCTTCCCCAATTGTCAACCCCATTTGTTGGGGTTGCAACATTTGTACCGTTTGTAAACATGGGGTTGCTGAAATTGGATTCAAAGGGTTTACATTGTAGTACCCAAGCTTCAAAATTCCTAAAAAGGCGAAAGCGAAGAGAAGTGAAAACCAGAGTCTAGGGATTTGATTGTGTTTTTGGACTTGGATTTGGGTGAAATCCAAAGGGCTTGCTTAGAATCATGTTGTGATGATATTAGAGATGTTATAATCTCAAATTGTGATGGAGATGGGATTGTGATGTATGAGAGCTTGCTGTTGTTGTAGCTCTTCGGCCTCGCCATTCTAGAGAGATAGAAAGAATCACCTCCAGCATTTCTTCTTTTTCATCTTCTTCTCTCTCTATATATAGTGGATCAAAGCACAAAGCGAGCTTCCGTGTTTTTACTCTCTCTAGAGAGAGACGAAACCTTCCTCTGTTATAAAACAGGGGAAGAGAGAAAGACTGAGAAAGAAGCTGTCCAAATGTTGCCTGGTGACGTGGCACGGTGACATGAAAAAAACCGGGTAACCTGTTTTAAAAATTCACATTCACACATAAGAGTATTTCAAGGAGCTCATGTAAAAATTGGACTCCAACAGGACTTGACTTATGGTGAAGGTCAATTGAAGACCATAAGTGAATATTTAGACAACTTTGAGGCTAAAGGCATATTCACGAAATGTAGGAGATGCTCTAAGAAAGAAAATATTTGGCATCTCGTAGGATCCAAGAGTCTGATGTAGTAAGATGAGTTCATCCATGCCCAACCGTCTCCTTGAGTGATTATCACTTTTATCTAACCTATTCTAATCGTGAAATTTTATTAGAAAAATGCAATCTACCTGTAGTTTGAAGGTGTTAAAAACTACGTTTGTGGAAGCTAAATTAATCTCAATTAAATTAAGATCTCTTAATTGCATAAAATAAAAAGTCGAAGACGTAAAATTTTTTGATTTATCCCAAACTTTACATCTCTCTATAAGGTTAAGGCTTTATCTCACTCAAACCAACCTAAGAAATAAACTAAGCTTACGTTCTCTTTTATAGGAGAAGAGAGTTAGCACCAATAGAAACCCTAACCAGACTCTAATTAGGTAATTTTCCTAATAATAATGCAAATCAAATAAATAAATTAGAAATAGCTAAAATAAATAGAGCGGTCATGCAAGGTGGAGAGACAAACCGCTTACGTGGGTCCTGTAACAACCACGTGACTTATCAGATGGTGTTAAAAGTACATGGATGTTCTCTCGCAATATTGTAGAATCTAACTAGGGCATAAGCAAAAAGGAACAATATTGGACTTACTCACACTTAACATGCCGACAAATTTTTGCCCAATATTTACTCGCGATCGTGGTTATACGAGTGTTACTTTATTTCTTACACCAACAAATTTTTTAACAGGAATATTATCAGACCAACCGTAGTGAGGTATCTTTATGCTAGGAGCAATTTTTTGGTTTGTTTGACTTACTGAGCTTTTCCACTTTTATCCCTACTAACTCAAATTATTTCCACCTACATACCTCTTAGAGTAGAAGAAAAGAGGTGGGCATTATTGGAAAATAACTTTTTCAGTTTTCCAGAAATAAAGGAAACTGATTTGTTTCCCAAATTCATAAAAGTAGGGAATGATCACAAATTCCCTGCGATGTTTTGGGGGAGTTTTATAAGCAAGAAGATGTTTTTGTAACTACAAAGAGATTCAAATCTGGCTTATAATTTGGCGGTGGCAAGTATTTGGGGACCATCAACCAACTAATTATCTGGCCACAAAAATCCCCCAAAATCATATAAAACAAAAATGGAAATTTTCTATCCCTGAGAGTAAATCTTCCTATTTTTCTATCTTTTAAAATCATTTCCTCTCTCACAAAGCTTAATCGAGGTCAGAAGGGGTTGCTGTAAATACATTTCTATCAAAAATTGAGGTCAGAAGAGGTGATTTTTCTCTAAAAAAATTCTCTCTCAAATCTTTCTCTCCAATAATTTCTCTCTAAATTCCAGCATTTCAAGTTTATAAAAGAGGTCTGGAGAGCGATTCTTACTCATCTCAACTTTCTCATTACCCTAATTTGATTGATTACAAGTTCAAGTACAACATGTAATGGCCTAATTCTGGGATTCAGACTTATTCTTTACACCATATAGGTTAAGATCACTCAAAGACAACAAGTAATAATCAACAAGACGATTTAGCGTAGAAAACCTTTGAATAGGTTAAAAATCACGACCTCTCTTGAGAATTTTGAGAAAGAGAAGATGATCTTATTGAGATTGCTAGCATATTATAAACAGTGCTCTGAATATATAGAATTTTAGAGTAAGGATTCTCCTAGTTTTTTTTTCTCGTCCCACATCTTAAATTTTTTGGTTCTTTATATAGGTCTTATAATATGGCCGTTTGATGACCATTAAGATTATTAATGATAGACGTTACAAAGTATATGTAAAATATCCTTTGACCAGATTGTGTAACGTTTTGATCTCTGTTGCTGACCAACAACTCTATTGATGACTGTACACTTGCATAACTTCAAACTGCTGATATAGAGGTCAAAAGTGATGATTCGAACTAAGGAATGTTAAATATTTTTTTAGTGGTGCTTCCTGTATGCTGATGAAGTCGAGGATGAAGCTTGAGTCTGAGATATGAAATAAGCTATTACAAGATGGTTCTTAACCAAAAGCACGAGGAGTATCATGGGCTAGTGGTATTAGTTGAGAAACTCGTGTTGTATGTATTTCCTGATGTTGTTATCTTTTTTTTTACTGTGCCAGGAGCCCTGTTGATGAGGTCAAAAGTTCATATGTTGGTCGAAGATAACGCATGAGTCCAAGATGTGGAATAAGCCACTACAATTGCCCTATCTCAGCCAACAATACGAGAAACATTGTGGGTGAGTGGTGTTGGTTGAGAAGTATCATTAATGCTGTGGTTAATATCTGGGAGTCATTTCTAATATACATTCATGAGTATCTGTTTATGTCTTTAGGGTTTCCTAGAAATAATGGTTTTAGTCAATGTTGTTGCATGGGGAATCTTTCTGACGGTGGGAATTTGGAGAGTCGACTTTTAATGTTGATCATAGTATAAAAAGTACCCTCAGTTGAGTTAGATTAGCCAAGTCTTTGTCTCTGAACTTTGTCTTCTCTGTCTTCTGCTTCTGTACTTGAAACTATTCTATTGTAGAAAGGATGGTGACGATAAGGACTCAGGCTTGAGAATCTAGGGTTCGAAGGAAGTAGGAGGAACTGTGTATCAGGTACTTTGGATATCAACCGTTGCACCTGCCCACTCCAATTTCTGTGTCTCCCACTTATCATCATATATCATATGAAGAAGTGATGGAGGCGAGGGATAACTATTATCAAATGGTACGTTTCCATTATCTGTTGACATCTGAGGCGGAGCACCACAATGGGCATCGATTGTTGGCGGAGGAGGTTGTGACAACTAAAGATGAAGCGGTAGGCATTCGTCCGAGGGAGTCTCGTCGGTACCCCGCCGCAATGGGCTTCGGTTGTTGGCAGAGGAGGCTGTGACAATTGAAGATGAAGCGGCATGCATTCGTTCGAGGGAGTCTCACTGGTACCCTGCTAATGAGTGGGTCTTATTGAAGAAATAAGACCTCAGTCTGTCTCTAGCATGCGAAGAGGTAGGGGTTATGGTGGAAGAGGTGGCGAGAATGGAAGAGATCATTGTCTTCCATGAACCAATGATTTTGGCCATGAAGAAGATCTTTTATTTGTGATTTTGAGTTCTAACTGGTCCCTGCTCCTTGCAGCATGGGATCAAAGTTTAAAATCTGCTTCAAGTTTTCATCTACTTCTTTGTTGACTGTTGAGAGATGTTTCGAGCTGGTACTTGATGTAACTTGAAAGTAATCTATAATTTGTCTGTAATGACAGTATATCTGTAGAGTAATCTGTAATAATTTTTTGAACTAATGAAATGTCACTTGTTTTGTTATCTTGATGTTTTGTTTCAAACTAGAAGTGGTTTTGAGTTTGTAAAGTAGAGGTCAAAAAATGTGTAAGTACGGGAAATAGTAGTTCGATATGTGGTATTTAACATGTCAAGACAGACTGTAAAGATCTCATCCTGAGGTGTAAAAATTGAGAGAAGTTTAGAAATGTGATGATAGGGAGTAGATAATGTCTATAAAATGATGGGTTATTGTGAAGGTATATGGTTTGTTTGCAATCTATATATGCGAACGGAGTAAAAAATGTTTTAATCTGTATGGAAAGAGTTGATGTTGTTCTGTAGGTGCTACTGCTAGACTTACTGGAGTTGGCATGTTTGTCAACTTTATATCAGTAAATATAATATCTGAGGGGATTTTGCATAATATAGATAAAATGATCTGTCACAATATGTTGGATTTGATGCTGATCTTCTACAGTTTCACAATATTTTCTAAAAAAGATATCTCGCGGCAAAATCAGTGGAGTGACATGAATTTCTAAAGATCTTCCTGGGGCTATAAAGTAGTGATTCTTGGCTGCTACGTCTTGTACCTTCTGCAGGGACAATTTGCTGTGGAGGTAGTGCGACTAACCATGGTGAGAACTCGTTCCCAGCGTGCTCATCAGGCAACAGATGGTCATTTTCATATCAAGGTTATTGAACTGTGTGAACGATATTTTTGTCAATTACCTTATGATGTTGTACTACCGGAATGGCGATTGAATCTGATCGGGCAAGATAGGGAAGGTAGGCATGCAGAATATGATTGTTTTTTTTAGTGCAATGTGTTTCGTAGGTCACTACTGAGTACCACAATGTGAGAACTGATTGTTCGATATCTCGCGTATGACAGGATTGTTGAAGAAGATACAAGGGCAGCAAATAGGGAGATAATTCTGTGTAGGGTGGTGAACCATCGTGGCTACTTTAGATATGACTTTAGAGCTCGGTAAGCTTAAAATCTGAGAGCACGTAATAAGTAATCTATTTTTAGTACTCTGTGTTTAGACTTTAATAAATGTAAGATAAGGCATAGTTGATGCCATGATCTGATTGAATAAGAATAAAGTATCCTGTTTTTCTATGTGTGTACGGATATTGTGGATGACAGCTGTATGATTTTAACAACTGTATAGATATCTTCAAATTTTGAATATTGGACTTTTTTAGGAATGTTGTACGATCTCGATAGAGTATAAAAGTAAGACGATTGGTCATTTGTACTGTGTTGGAGAAGGGGGGCTAAAATTTTTTTAATGGCAGACAATAGAGACAGATGTGATGATAGTAGACATTATCACAGAAGTCATGATGATGCTTTTAACCGAAATAAAGTGCCTGTAGAGACAGTAGGGGAGGCTAACATATGTCTGAAGGAGCCGTCGTTTCGTAATCCGATGGAGAGAATAAAAACTTATCTCTCTCTCCCTCATAAATTACTTACAGTTTCAGAGAAAGAAAAAAATGGTGCAAATCTTATTTCCAAGGAAAGGAAACGATTGAGTTTTGAGTGTAATCTGAGAATGAAATCTTTATCAGTCGATAAAAAGCCGTCGAAGAAGCAACGGGAGCGCTCATTCTCAGGAAGACACCTGGGCAAAGCAGACGATAGCTGCTCTTCAAGTACAGGTTGGTAATTTATGTTCTCTGCTGGTTTGATTTCTTAATCAATTTGTATGACCTTGTATTTATATCTTTGTAGATGTAAGAAATTTTGATAATGTAGGGTTTTAGGATCTTTGATTACATATGAGATATTCCTTAAATGTAGAAGTTTGTTGGTATATGAATTGATTGCAGAGAAAGAAAATATTTGCTTGGAGAAGATGAGGGAAATTTGAAATGATTGATGTTTATGGTGCGAAATTGTAATAGAAACGTGTTGACTGGGTAGAAGGTGGGGTTATTTATACTGTTTGTAATGTGTAAAGGTAATGATAAAATATTTTATGTATCTGTAGGTCCAGTATGCGTTCTAAACCTAGTATTCCCACCATTAGATTTGTAGTCCTTTCAAGTTTAGAGAAAATATCGTCTTCAGGGAGGGAGGACGAGTATAGTGTCATGGAAGAAACTGTAAATAGAGTAGAGATGACTGTAGAGGTTGGTAGACCCAGTAAAATTGAGAAAGTGATAGAAAAAGATGATAGAAAAGATAAAGATAAAGCTTTTATCATATACCCAGAGGGAGTAGATGTAGGAAAAGAATACTTGAAGTACAAAATTTACAGGGAAAATAGGGAAGTTATATGAGGGACCGAGGTCATTGGTTTAGGGCCTATGTTCCAGGAACGAGGAAAGAGGAGGTATACTATCAAGTCCCTTGCTTAAAGAAGTGGAAAAATGAGAAAGGGATTAATGAGGGTGTAAACCTCTCGTATTACAATGGTCTCAGGCTTACAGGCCCAATTGATAAGTTTTTGTGTTTCTTGAATCAGGTCGTATATGGCTTTAGAATTTCTTTGACCTTATTTTTATAAAGGGCCATGAATGTATTACAGTGTTGTCCTGCCCAACTGAATGAGAATGTTTATGAGATGATGAAGGTGTGTGAGGCACTGAATGAGAAGTAGAGAAGGGAAGAGACTGCTAAGTAGTTCCTAGCTGAAGATGTGTTAAAATTTTATAAATAGAAATATATTCAAGGTCGAAGTAGTGGTTACCTGTATAGTGATTCATCTAGGCTAATTTTTTTTTATTTTGAGTCAGCGGGTAGACCATGGAACGACCACCTCATATGGGTAGAGGGTAATTGTATGCAGGTTCCAGATGAACCAGCGCTCAAACTGAACTATAAATATTATAACCCGAGTAAGTAACGCTGACCAATCTTCGAATAACTCATAACATCTCTTCGAGCTATAAAATAATGTTTTGTTCTTTGTTTTGGCAGAACCCAATCCTTCCTCGGCGCCTGATAAGAGTAGCTTATTAGACGGTACTGCTCATGATCAAGACGAGCTAAAGGTGGTACTTGGAGATCTTGGCATCTCTAGGGATAAGAGGGTAGATTTTATAGTACCCAAAGTTTAGCGGGTTTACACGAAATGAGCTATGACTTAGGGGAAAGCTTGTTTGACTGTTGAGGACATCCTTAGTCTTCCACCTCCTGTGCCTCAGACCACCAAATAGATTATGCAGAGGTTGGGGAAGTTAGCTCGGCAGAGTACCCCTGTTACTGGGGTGGCGGTCACAGAACAAGAGATCGTAAAGACTGTTTCTAGAGATGTGAAGGAGAGATTGGAAGTGAGTGTGGTTGCTTCTGCCGAAGCCGAGAAGAGCTCGATGAAGAGAAAATGCCATGAGGAAGATGGTAGTTTACGAACTAATCCTCATGCTGCGGCCAAGATGAAAGAGCTGGAGCTAAAATATTATTTGATGGCTGGGACAGACCTAAGGAAGCTCCACGACGAGTATCGCGAGCATACTTTTGTGATACGTTCTTGGAATCTTTAATTGTCTTTGTATTCAGACTAAGAACTATTGTGCTGAATTTTTCTTTGTGTATTGTTGTACTTGCAGCTCTCAATGCTGTTGAAGGGGGCAACAAAGTGTTTGGACAAGAGGAGGCAGAAGTTCGGGGCTCTTATTGTGATGTTTGAGGATCAATCGACTCATATGAAGGAGCTCGAAACTGTGCTCAATCTAGAGAAAGAGAAGAGAGCTAAAGATGCTAAAGCGGCTACAGAGTTCGTAAAAAAGTATGATGAGCTGACGAGGCATGATGACCTTATGTTAAAATCAATCGCAACACTTTTAGTGGAAAGGGATCACTTCGTCCAATCTTATTACGATTTTGAATTAAGTCCAGCTGATGTGGAGCTAGGCCGGGCTGGTAGATATAGTGAGATAGTTTTCCCTTATGAGGTTACAGATGAAGTGAAGGCCGATAATGCTCCTGTTTCTCCTAAGAAAACGTTGGACCTTCCCACAGGAAGTGCTGAGCAAGTCCGATCTGCTGAGAAAATATTGAATCCTCAATCAAAACGTACTAAACCAGTTCTTTCTCCTAGGAAGACATTGAATCTTCCCTCTGAGGTAGAAATTAACAATAATCTTTAGTCATTATTTTGGTATCCTGTCTGTCGTTTACTTGTTTTGGATGTGATTGTACTATATATTGCCGTTCACTGTATAAGTTTAATTGATATTTTGAAATGTGATCGATTTGAATGTTCGTATGATAACGATATATTTGTAATCTATGTAGGAGATAAAGTAATTAAGAAAATCTAACTCCAAACTGGAGAGATCGTTGAGTAGAGCAGGGATTCCGTGGCTCTTATTCAACAGGTACTTAATAAAACGTAATATGAGATAAGACAATTTAAGTTAAATTCAGAGAAAACTTTTAAAGAGTTATAGGACCTCCAATGTAGATATGTTAAGATAAAATATAAAGGGATGAGGTATTAAGAAAGGAAGAGGAAAGGGGGGGGGGGGGTATTAATTCGAAACCAAAAGAGTTGACCTGTTTTAACGACCCGAGTGATAAGGCTGGGTGTCAGTGTATGTTGATAGCTCTGCCATTGTATTTTGAGGTCAAAATAGATAGTGAACGGGGTTTAAAAGAAGCTTATGTCGGGCTTTTAAAGAAACGAGGTGTAATTCCAGACCCAGCTCGAGTTATGTTTTTAGCTCAAGAAGTACGTAATCATCATAGTTTAGTGGCAAGAAAGTGTTCTGCTTGAGCTGGTGTGTCTGTTGTATGGGGTAATGTAGAACCTTTACCTGATGTATTTGACTTTATGTAGGATCAGAAGGCCATGAGGATTGCATTTTTCAGGATAAGAATAAAGCAAATAAAGGTTCAACAAAAATTAGAGGGTGAGTTAAAAGAGTTATAGGAGGAGTTATTGTAACATGTTGAGCAAAAAATGTCTTTAGCGATGCGATTGTTAAAAGAAGTGATTGCTCGAATGAAGGTTGAGGCTGATGTGATGGCTATAGGTGTGTTGTAAAATGAAATGCGTCAGTGACTGCACAAGGCACATATGCAAATGAAGGAGTATCTATATCCATCGCGATCAAAAGTTACTACTCGATCAGAGCAAGATCGTCATATAGACAGTATCATTGGTTTTTATGGAGGAGAACTAGCGAGGGTAAATAACAAATTTAGGAAGTTCGTAACGGAATGTGGGAAGGATTTTGATATGGAAAATAGCAAGGCTGAAAACATGTGGTTCACCAAGGATGAGGTGGAACTTGTTGGTAAAAAATCCATTCCAATGTCGAGGGATCTGTCTTCAGAAGAGGATGAGGAGAAGGTTGAGAGTCTGATACCCCGAGTGTGGCGTAAACAACGCCAGCAGGAGGTGGTAACCTTTACAACTCCTATAGCTGTTCATGTAACGAATAAAAAGTGTTTGAAGGATAAAGGGAAGTTCTCGCATATCTCGAAGAAGCAAAAATAAGGTTTTCCATTTTATTACTGATCTTGTATTTGCGAAATCTGTGTATACTATTTTGTTTTGATGATAAATGAAATCTATTTTTTGTGATGATATATCAAAGTTACTCAGATATCATGTTCTTGATTTGAATTTGTTAACTGTGATATGTAATCTGTCGGTATAAGTGATCAATAATAAATGTAAGCTGTAATGACAGGTGGTGTAAGGGCCAAGTTTCGTATGAGAGGAAACCGGCTTTTATACCGAGGGACTAATCTTCAACTAAAGGTTTTCAAGCATATAAATAACAATAATAAGATATATTACCGAGACGATACACTTGTGTGGAGTCATAGAATGGGTTACTCCACGACCTCTAGCGAGGATTTTGAATGAGAATTGATATATATATCGAGTTAGTCGATGGTTTAAGGAGTCGAGTGTTACAGGGTATTCGAAGGTAATCTTGTAGGGTTTTGCGGGAAATATTTTCTTACCCCTCCATAATGCCTAGGACTGTACACGGTCCGGTTCGGTCCAGTTTTGACCCTAAACCGCGAACCGAATCGGACACCACCAGTTTTTGAGAATACCGAACCGAAACCAAACCGACCTCATAAAGAATCGAACCAAAACCGAACTGGCCGGTCCAGTTTCTGTCCGGTTTTTATATTCGGTTTTTAAATTTGTGTTTTAGATCTTATTTTTAATTTTTTTTTCTTTTATCATGTAAATGCAGCAGCCATAGGCCGGGCATATTAGGCCCATAATAAGATCTTTTTTCTCTCATATGTAGGCTGTCCATTTTGTTAAATGAACTTAACTTATTATGGGCCTATCCTACATACATATGGACACAAAGCAGTGAAGCACCCATAATATCAGAAATTATGGCTGATCTGATATTATAAAAAGACATCATAAAGACATCATAATTAATATCACAAAGCATAATAGGACATCATAATGGACACAAAGCAGCCACCATAATATCAAAAATTAGTCTAGGTCCTTTAGGATAGCAAATTAGCAATGCATGCCAATATGGCATAACAAAATGGACATCATAAATTCATAATGGATAACAGCCATAACAAAATGGACAACCATAATATCAAAATTCATAAATTCACATTACTTATAAAAGGGAAGAGAAAAATGGACAATAGTCTATACTAATTCCAAAGTCCAACATAATAAAAAAAATATAGTCATAGGTCCAAATTCCAATGGACAACAACCACCGCAGTTCCATCCACCACAAATGACTCGATCACCAACGTCCCTGGTCTCCCATCAATGACTTCTGGGTGGAGGGAGATGATTGAAGAGTAGTTCTACAAAATCAAAATAAAAAACATTAACAAGATAGTTTAATATTAAAAAAATGATGCAAATGATAAGGATAACTAAATATAACCCAATTCACTAAACATAGATCCATATTCATCTACTGTCGTTCAGAGCCATTTGTGCCCTAAAAACTATCAACTGGGGAAAACCCCAAAAAATGAAACAGTATATAAATGGAGATCATTTCGAACATAATAACAGGGAAGAATGCAACCCTACTACTTGAAACAGTATATAAATGATCTATGCAGTAGTCTGTCATCAAGATCTAATCCCCTCAAATAACTTCAACTTGCTGATGGAATTAAAGAAAACACCATTATCAAAGAAATGCATGCCAATTTCTATGGTCCTATAACGACCATTTAATACAAAGTGCATTTAGATGAATAGACAAGAAATAGCTTGATCATGTTCCAGATGATTCACTAAATTCAAGGATAATAATAAGATCATATGCTGGCAATTAAATTGCATTACTCTATTAGGTGGCATATAATATTCCCAAATCCTAACAAATATTAACCACTCAGATACAAATAACTGAAGAAAAAAAATCTTATACCTTAAGCCGATTATCTCCACCAACAATTCTCATACTCACTTGCTCAGGATATGCGCTTCATCATCAAGAAGCTCCAACCTCTCAGTACTTGTAGTCGGGGGAAGCCCAGATTTAACATTCACTTCTCTAACACTCCCTATCTCGAGATCCCCTTACACAACACACCTGCTTATAAATGGCTTATACTTCTATGGCTGATCAAACCTCCTCACCAAAGACCAAACCTACAATTTTCATCATTTCAGAAACTCACATACACAAAACAGATCAATATCTCACTAAACAACTCCATTAATTCTAATTAATTACACTAAATTCAACAAAAATACTGATAACGTATAGATCTGATAACTCTAAAAATCACAATCGAATCTTAAAATAATAAAAAGTCTGACCAGATGAACCTGAGTTTTGATGTGCTCAGCAAGAGCAGAGCTACACTGATTCTCTCGAGTCTCGTAGTTGTGATGTCTGAATATGAACTTCGATTCCATCCTGTTATATCCATTACCATTCATCCTGTTACATCCATTCTCTCAAGGCTCTCAACTACAGTGGTCGGTGGCTGGAACTGCAGTGGTCGGTGAAACCCTAGATTCAGACTTGTAGAAGGAAGAAAAGTAGAAAGAATTATTGGAAACTTGGAATGAATTACTGGAATGAATTGTGGTCGGTGAAACCCTAGATTCAGACTTGTGGTAGAAAAACCCTAGATTCGAGAAATTATTGAATTGTTCAGCCATTATTCTCAGAATTGTTAGAATGAATTGAGAGATCAGATGATTGTAGTGGTGGCATAAGAACTGAGAGAGAAGAGTAGAGAGAGACTCGAGGGACTGAGAGAGAGGTATAACTTACCTTATATATTATTATCAATTAGGCTAATTTTACCCCTGTTTGGTTTGGCCAATTAACCGGTGTGGGTAACCAGTAATCGAGCCGGGACAGTCCGGTTCCTTACTTTTTGAACCGTAAACTGAACCGGCCCTCTTTAAAACTAAAAAAAATTATCGGTTTATCCCGGTTCGGTTCGGTTTCGCGGTTTCACAGTATCTCTGTACAACCCTAATAATGCTTCCTCCCTCCTATTTATAGGATATAAAAAAGGCTGAGTCACCATGGGAGGTCAGATTACATGTATATCCTTTGGAGACAACTGTAGCAGCTGGTTCTGACACTATAGTTATTGGTTTTGACACTGTAGTTATTGGTTCTAACACTATAGTTGTTGGTCTTGACACTATAGTTGTCAAGCGGCTTGTATCCCCGTTCTGTCTGGCAAGCTGGCTATCAGGCGTATCTACATTCAACCATGTGCTCCCATGGTTGAAGTTTCTCTAGTACTTATGTTGAATTCTGGTGTTGATTGTCTATCTTCGACTTCGATTATGTCTTCGAGTATTCGACTAGTCTTGGAAGGCCTCCTGGACTTAACTGCGGTCTTGTTGGGCTTCGAGTCTCTGGGTAGGCTTCAATATAGCCTTCGAGTATTCGACTGGTATTGGAAGGCTGTAAGTAGGCTACTATAGGTGGAACTAGCAGCTGTCCAGAATCAATGTGACGCGCTATGCGTTCGAAATAAACAGTTGAACATTGAACTAAGTTCGTATCAGGAGGCACTAAAAAATGTTATTGAATTAGATGAAAACATGAAGGTGGAGATAACACAAGAACAAAATACAGCAACTCAGTTATCTGAGGAGCTACTGAAGAAAGAGGTAGATTTATCCAGTGGACTGAAAAAAATAGAGGAGTTAAAAGGAATAATAAGAAAAAAGGAGGTTGAATTACCAGGTTATTCAAGGCAAACTATCCAGCAGGGGGTAGAGTTGACATCTTCTAGAGTTTGAATTATAGAGCTATTGGTAGAGTTAGAGGAGGAAGGTAATAATGTGAAAGACTTGCAATGCCAAGTGAATATGCTTGAGGCGAAGATAGCTAATATGCGAGCTCGTAATTATGAAGTATTGTGGTTGGTTGCTGATGTGATGGTAAAAAAGATGGAAGAGGCCCGTAATAAGAAGAATAAAAACACAAATGAGGCCTGGAATAAAGTAGTTACTCTAGAGTATACCATACAGGCATTGGAGTTAAATATCTTGGAGTACCTAGTAGAGAATGTAGAGTTGCGTAATGCAAATACGAAGTTAGATACGAACCTTTTCCAGACGGAGATACATCTTGATAAAAGGAGGGTAGAATGTGAAGGTCGTGAAGCTGAAATGGAGGGGTCAATATCTTTGATTTATCATATGGACAAATTTATGACGATGTTGGAAGCTCGGAATTCTAATGTGTTTGATAAAAAATAAAGAGTAGACAAACATTGTGAACACTTGGAAGCTACGCTGAAGGAAGTTCAAAGTAAGCTTAGCGAGTTTATTCTGTCTAAACAGGTGAGAAATGAAGCAGGTGATGTGCACGGGAAAGATATGACAGCATTGATTTCGTTCTTTGTATCAGAATTCAAGAGATTGGAAGTAGAAAGTAAAATGGTATATGACGATTTAATTTCCAAAGGTGTACAGTGTGACATAGAGGCAATGCGGTCTGAGTATCTATATACCATGGTGGCCAAAATTGGAACTTTGAAACAGAGTATGGTTAGAGGGGGAAAGAAAATTGTTATGGGGAGAATGTCAGAGTTTATACGGTAACAACAGTATAAGGGTTGTGGGAGGGACACTGTAGGATCTTCTAATTTAGGCGATGATTCAAGTGATAGTCCTAGTGAGGAATGAGGAGTAAGGAATGTAATGAGATTTTATTTATACTAAGCCAATATAGTAGATAAATTGTATAAAGATAGGACTGCAGACAAAAGAATGATCTGTACTAGCCTCCTGAGGAATCAACAATAATATATGAGTTAAATATTTGTTTTATAGCATGACTCCAAAGCATTTGTATAGTAGATGGTTGCTGAGGCAACAAAAGTTGAACATAGAAGATTAGTTTGGTTGAAGCCATAAACGACCTATAATGCGATATGTGATCAGTTTGACCGAAACAACAAATGATTTGTAATGTACTAGATGATCAGTTTGGCCAAAGTAACAAACGATCTGTAATGTTATATGTGATTAGTTTGGCTGAAGCAACAAACGATTTGTAATGTACTAGATGATCAGTTTGGCCAAAGCAACAAACAATCTGTAATGTTATATGTGATCAATTTGGCCGAAGCAACAAACGATTTCTAATGTACAAGATGATCAGTTTGGCCAAAGCAACAAACGATCTATAATGTAATATGTGATCAGTTTGGCTGAAGTAACAAATGATTTGTAATGTACGAGATGATCAGTTTGACCAAAGCAACAAATGATCAGTAATGTTATATGTGATCAGTTTGGTCGAAAAAACAAATGATCTATAATGCACTAGTTGATCAGTTTGGCCAAAGAAACAAACGATCTATAATCTGTGTATAGAAGTATTTGTTGGATATATTAGAAAAGTACTATAATGTAGAGCAATCGAACATAAGTATTTCATTTGTGCAAGATTGACGTACAAAGAATGCGTTAGATAGAGTACTGTATGAAATAGTAGAAAGTACTCAGATGTATGGGGATCAAACATAAGTTTTTCATTGATGTAAGGTCGTCATACAAGATAGATTAATTTTAGAATAGTATACTGTGATGGAATATTATCTTTGATACAACTTCAATCTCCTTGCGTTCCAAGGATTAGGCAATCGTTCTCCATGTTTAGTAGCGAGATTATAAGAACCAGGGCCACTTTTGCCAACAATGACAAAAGGGCATTCCTAATTTTTGGCCTGTTTCCCAGCATTGACTTCTTTTTTGTGCTTGGGAACTTCTCGGAGGACGAGATCTTGGATTTCAAACTCTCTATGGCGAACTCGCTTGTTATAAGATCGGGCTAGAGCATGGTAGTATCTTCCCAAGTTCATTATTCCTCTATCCCTGGCTTCTTCAATCTAGTTCATGTTATATGCCAACTGGAATTCATTCTGGCATGGTCGCGTAATGGGTGATGATATTATGTGGGGATGATGGTTTCTGTACCATATGTTAATTGGAACAACGTGCATCCAGTTGATACTTGGAGTGTTGTACGATATGCCCATAATACATGTGGTTATTCTTGGACCCAATTTACCTTTCTTCTCTGTCAAGCATTTTTTGATTTCATTCATGATAGTTTGATTAGTGATTTTTGCCTGACCATTTCCTTTTGGGTAATATAGATTGGAGTGAGAGTGAATGATGTTGTGCTGATTGAGAAATTTAGCGACTCTGGAGCCAACAAATTAAGGTTTATTGTCAATTCTAATGAGATGGGGGCAGCCAAATCGAATGATGATGGTTTCCCATATAAACTTGATGACTTTGTCTTCTCTTGTACAACATTGAGGGACCGCTTCTGCCCATTTTATGAAGTAATCCACTACTACTAGGAGGTGTTTCCTTTTGCCTGGTACAGTGAGAAATTCTCCTACGAGGTCGAGGGCCCATCTTTTGAACGACCAAACAACGTTGCTGTAATGGAGCTCAATGGCTGGAGCTCGAATATGGGGGTCATGACATTTGCAGGCATTGTACTTTCTTGCAAGTTCGATGGCTTGAGCTTTCATTTTAGGCCAAAAGACTCCTTGAGTAAGAGCTCGATTGGCCAGAGATCATTCTGCTGCATGGGGACCACAAGTACCTTCATGGATTTTGTGTAGGAATTTGAGCTTCTTTGCTGGATAAGCACTCGAGAAACGGTCCTGTGAATGAAATTTTATAAAGGAGACCGTTTTCCATGATCTATCACTTAGCATTATCAAGTACGTGTCTCCTCTTAGTGGGATCTGCAGGGAGTTCACCGTCAAATGCGTTTTAAGTTCCGATATACTTAAGGAAAGGTTGTATCCAATCGTCCTCGTCCTCTTCAACGCCCCCGGTATTTATAGAATTTGAGCTTAAGATATTAATGCTGGGGGTGGAAAAAAATTTGATCTAGAGATATCAAGCTTCTGTGCCTAGGACTCCTACTAGTTATGTGAGAGAATCAGAATGTATGTTTACTCCACGCGATAAATGCTCAATAGTAATCCTCTTGAATCTGCGCATTTTATCAGCTACTGCTGTAGCATAATGGATCATCTTTCCATTATTCTGAAACTTTTCAGTGTAATGGCTCATAATGAGCAAAGAGTCCATATACACAGATAACTCAGAAACTCCAATCTTGATAGCCATATCTAGACCGCAAATCATTGCCTCATATTTAGCCTCAATGTTTGTAGCTTTGAAATTAAGTCTAAATGTTTTTTCGATCCTATCATTGGAAGGTGTGATAAGTATGATTCTGATGCCCGATCCTGCAGGTCTAGAAGATCCATCAGTTAAAAGATGCCAACCTTTTTTAGTTATCCAGTCTGACTTTTCTCCGAACTATTCTTTATTAGTATTCGTACTGTCTTCTTTCCAACCAGGATCTTCTACTGGGAAGTCTGCAAGGAAATTTTCTACTGCTTACACTTTTTTAGAATGTCATGGCTCAAAACGGATGTCATGTTCGCCAAGGGTGACTGACTATTGTTATATTCGTCTTGATTTTTCTCATTTGGATAAGACTTCTCGCAAAGGATAATTTGTTATTACTCGAACTGAGTGAGCTTGAAAATATAGCTTCAACTTTTGCGGCATGTATACGAGAGCTAAGAGCAGTTTCTCGGTCTTGGCATACCGGGATTCTACGGGAGTGAGAGTTTTGCTGATAAAGTAAGCAAGTTTTTCCGTCTTCTCATCAAGTCGAATGAGAACAGAACTGAATGATTCGTCGGTAACATAAAAGGCCATGTCAATTGTTATGGGTCCTACTATAATAGGAAGTATAATCTTTCCTACACGT
The DNA here is from genome assembly GCA_014058105.1 of Kingdonia uniflora. Classification (NCBI taxonomy): domain Eukaryota; kingdom Viridiplantae; phylum Streptophyta; class Magnoliopsida; order Ranunculales; family Circaeasteraceae; genus Kingdonia; species Kingdonia uniflora. The sequence goes on along the minus strand of JACGCM010000926.1, from coordinate 2,277,330 downwards.
TCTTCTTTAGATCCGTTGAACCCATAGATATCAATGTCACTGGGCTGTACTTTGCTGGTCAGTCCCACCTGATTAATCATACTTTGAAAAAGTAGTTTAATAGTACTACCAGTATCTATCATCATCGTGTAAAGCACCACATTTCTCATTTTTAACATGATTACCAAAGCATCGTGGTGAGGAAAGTTGACATGACGAACATCACAGTCATCGAAAGAAATTCCTGTTCGTTGAGAGCTGGACACGAAAAGTAAATGAGCTTCTTTATCTTTTATGGACAGGTCGTAACATTGGCCTACACGTCTTCTTTTGCTTCTCTTCGATTGGTTGACGATCTGAGTCTCAACGAAGTGGTTGAGGGATATGTAGTATAAATGCCTCTCTTCTATCGGTTCTTCGATTTGCACGACTTCTGTAGGAAGTTTGTAACTTCTATTCTTGTAATTCTTAACGTCCACAATGTATTCATGCATTCGTCCATCTATAAAGATATACTCCAACAGTCGTTGTAAGGTAAAACAGTGTCTGTCTCATGATGTCTGACCTTGTGGTGAATATAATATGGCTTGTTTTCAATGGGTTGGAGATACTATGTAATGTAAAAAAATCTATCCTTCAAAAGTATAGGATAAATACTGGCTATGGTTACATTCATCTTGGGGAGACAGGGTTTTGGCAAGTTACTGCCCTTCCGAGGTTGTTCGTCATTAGATTTTTTTCATTTCCTGCCTCCTCCTTGATTAGTAGCATGGTTGAAATCTTGGCCCGTGGATTGATATCGAGCTGTCAATGTTGATTTCTATATTTTCTGCCTGTCGGACACCATTCTTTCGAGATCGATGTATCCGTTAACCTTTTCGATCATGTCCTCCAATGTTGTAGGTTTGATTAGAACGAGGTACCCATTCCCTCTTCTATCAACGAGTAAAACATTGGTAAAAGTAGAAATAGTGATCTTTTGGTCAAGTTGATCTACTTTTCGAGCTACCTCCAGAAACTTCATGGTAAATGTCTCGAGCTTCTCTCCTGGCATCTATTCATGGCTAAAAAGAGAATATAAATTCTCATCTTTATCCCTGTTGTGTGAGTAATTCTTGATGAAGAGTTCTCGCAGCTGTTCAATAGTTGTAAAAGATCTTTTGGGTAGTGTATGGAACCATCACAGAGGTTTTGCCTGATAAGTTAGTAGGAAAGAGCCGACATAGTATGTGGTTGGACGTGAAATGTAAGCCTAAAGCATCCTGAAACTCTTAGACGTGCTTTAGTGGATCAGTTTCTTTGTATTTTTGGATCTTCAGAGTGTGGAACCCGGTGGGGACCTCACCATCCTATAGCTCATGTACGATCAGGCTTTTCTACAATTTGTTGTGGATTCCTTTGGTTATCTGAGTCTGAACTTTGATCATATCTTTGATTCGCCTTTCAACATGTTCCTGAGTCATATATTATCAAGCTACAGTGGTCGGGCGTGTGACGTGTCCTTCGCCAGGATTGTAGTTGGCACTCCCTTTGCTTAGACAATTTTTTACTGGAACTCGAACTCTTCGAGGTGGATTCTCATTCTATCTAATTCCTATAAGGCCGCCATCTACTTCTTGGTGGACGTTCTAGATCGGGATGGGCTCATTTTTTTTTACTGAAGATGGTTGAATTGAAGTTTACCTCCTAAGTTATTATTCTTTGGCGAAAGCCCGATTCTGTCATGAATGGAAATTCTTAAGCCTTTTGGTTGTATGCGTTTATTCTTTTGGGTAGCGATCTGCCGTCCCTGCAGAACCCTTAGTGCATCTTGTACACTTACTAACTATTGCTCCAGAGCAATACGCCTTTCTGTTTCAGAGTTCAAAATAACCCTCAGCTCTGCCAGGGCGACATTTTCTTCTGTTGGAATAGTCACAGATGGTACCAAATGTAATAGCCTTTTTTTTAACGAATGTATTTTTATTTATTGAGAAAAGCAATAAGACATGTGGAAGATATAAAGCTTGGCCACTATTTTACTGCCTAATTGTGGCTACTCCTAGTTTATTCATGAAGTATGTTGCACGTATCTGCCTAGGAAGAGTGGATGCATTCCGGAAAAGTTGTGAGTGTTGTGAGCTGCCAAGCTTAGAGAGGCCGTCAGTTGTACCATTGCCTTCCATGTAAGTATGTATTATGGTAATTTGTAGCTCCATTCCTAGCTGAGTAATAAGCTTCCAAGTCGCACTATACTTTGCGGGAAAAATATACTGACATCTGAACCAGTTTACCAGAAGTTGAGCATCTACTTCAACGATGAGTAGAAACCAGTTCTGCTGTTTGCAATGCATTAAACCATGAAGGAGAGCGAACATTTTTGCAGCTGTGTTAGTGCTATGACCAAGTGCAATCCTGTACCCAAGTTGAAGTTCACCCAGATTGTTTCTAATTACTCCTCCAGCTCCACTCATTCCAGAAGGAAGTGCTGAACCATCACTATTGAGCTTGAAATGACCGAGAGGTAGGAATGTCCATCGTACAAGTACATGTCTTTTGGTAGTCACGGATTGTTTAAACAATTGCAAGACTTGTAGTAAGATAAGGTCGCTGAAGTTACTGTTTTGCGTTATTTTGATTTTGGGCATGCTCGCTTTAAGAGCTTTGTTGATGTTGTTGATGATAACCAAGGGAGAAAGATGCTTTTCCTCAAACCTATAAGTACATCGAGCTTTCCATAATTCTCATATTATGTAGGCAAGTAATACTCCTATTACGATACCCATTTGAGTACCGGAACGAACTGCCTGAAACCAAAGGCCCTGTCGAGTCCATCAACTATCATTTACCCCATGTCGTATACCACAAGCATTGCCAAAGAAAGCCCAAACTGCAGCAACAATAGTTTCCTGAATAAGCAGATGGTTGAATGTTTCAGTTTCACCAACCAAGCAACAGTAACACTGAGAAACAAGAGGGATTCGTCGTTGTATGAGCGCGTCCACAGGTATAACATCCTTCCAAGCTTTCCAACTGAAGACTTGTACTTTTGCCGGTATTGAGTTGTGCCGTATCCATTTCATACGTCCATGTTTAACCTTTGCGCTACGCCAGAAATTCTAGACAGATTTAACGGTGAAGTTGCCTTTCTCCGACGGACCCCAAAGTGGTTTATTTGCATCTTCACTCAGGAAGAACTTGTGGGATAAGGTATGCTTCCAATGGGGTGGGATTTCATACTCCAAAAGCTCCCATTTCTAGGTATCATCATTCATAAGAATGTCTTTCACCATAAACTGCTGCGTACATTCTATGTTCAGAATATCCAATAAACTGCCTTCCCTGGTCCAATCGTCGAACCAAAATTTCTTGTTTCTCTTGCCGAGACACACTGTAGTGTTGGATTCTACTATCTGAAGGAGGCCTTACATCTATTTCCAAAGAACTGAATCCCCAAAACGCAGTCTGTTTGTTTCGCCTTCGATGATATATTTGTTCCTGTAAAAAGACGCCCATGTAGAGCTGCTATACAGAAATTCCAGCACTTCTTAAGGAGGAGGCTATACTTGAAATCTCCGAGTTATCGTATTCCAAGTCCTCCTTCATTTTTTGGAAGACAAAGTGCATTCCATGCAACCTAATGTCACTTATTTTGCCCGTGAGAACTGCCCCAAAAGAAGTTCGAAAACATTGTTTCGATCTTGGTTATAACCCATGAGGTACCGTGATACATGAAAGGAGATGTATGGGAATTGAGTTCAGAACCTGGTTGATCATCACTAATTTACCTCCCTGTGATAAGAGCTTTCTTTGCCACCCTTCGATTCGTTGTTGAATTTTGGTGAGCAATAGATCAAAATGAGTAAGCAGTACCCGACCGTAACTTATAGGAGCTCCCAAATAGGTCATTGGAAAAGAGCGATGTTGAAACCCACAAGCATTTTGGATGACATATTTTCTTGATGCAGATAGATTGTGGTGGACATATAAGCCGTTTTTTGCTTTGTTGATTAATTGACCGGAGAAATTTTCATATCGTACTAGGAAATGCATTAACCCGGATATGGATCGTTGACTTCCGTTTAAGAAAACAGGGAAATCATCAACATATAAGAGATGAATGATAGGAGTACAACCTCTAGATGTATGGAATAACCCAATCTCGCCCTCCAAAAAGCATTTGGATAGTACTTCTTCTGCAATAATAAAGAGCAATGGAGAAAGATGATCTCCTTGTCGCAAGCCTTGTGACGACTTGAAGTAGCCCTTGAAGACCCCCTATAGAACCACCGAGAACCATGGTGTTTCAACACATTGTGCTATGAGTAAAATACATCTGTTAGAGAAACCAAATTTGTGCAAAACCTGACGTAAGAACCTCCAATCCAGTCTATCATAAGCCTTTGTCATGTCAATCTTGATCATAACATTAGTTCCTTGAACCTTTCTGTGTAAATCCCCAACCATTTCCTGAGCTAATGTAATGGTCTCACTAATATCCTTGCCCTGAATGTAAGCTCCTGATTCTCAAAGATTATTTTATGAAGAAGTTTGCTTAACCTGTTAGCAATAATTGAAGAAAAAATTTTGTATACTACAGATAACAGACTAATTGGTCTGGGGTATCCACTTTTGTATAATGATAGGAACGAAGAAGTATAACACCTTGAGAGTGGGGTACCATTGAAGAATTCCTTGGTAGTGCCATGTAGATCATCCTTGATGATGCCCCAACATGAAGTAAAGAAGACCGATGTGAAACCACCGCTACCCGGAGCATTGTCACTGGGGATTTAGAATACACTGGCTTGTAATTAGTCTAAAGTTAGGATGCATGTGAGACTGGCATCTTCGTCTACAGTTATGACATTAGGAATACACTCAAGTAATTCTGCATCCTCAGTAGTGGTTGTGGACTGTAGCACATCTCGGAAATATCCCACCGCGGCATTGTGAATAGCATCTACCTCAGCTGTCTCAGTTCCATCAGGGAGAGTAAAGTCGGTCATGAAAGTTCATTTTCTATTAACTTGTGTTATAGTATGAAAAAAAATTGTATTGGCATCACCTGCCGCAACCCACTTCACTCTGGACTGTTCCCTCCAAAACACCTCCTCATTGTGTAGCATATCCCCATGTTCTCTCTATACCGTGCCCAGCTCGATACTAATCTGTTCATCCCAACCTTCTTGCAGTAAGTGATCCAGGTGCAGTAGTCTATCCTGTAGCTTATGGATATTCTGAGTTACATTGCCAAATACATTTCTATTCCAATCCCTGAGTGCATATTAACCTTCTTAAGTTTATAGGCAAAAGAAGATAAACAGTTGCCGAAGATACCACTAGGCCAGTTATCTTGTACCAAGGTTGGGAAGCTAGCATGAGATGCCCACATTTTCAAGAACCGAAATGGTCGGGGGGGGGGGGGGGGACCTTGATGCAGATTGTTGGTGAAAGAAAGAAGTAGTAGAGAATAATCAGAGCAATCTCTTTCCAAAGGGTGATTTAGTGAATGGGAAAGGATGTTATGAAGCTGGGGTTCACCAACATTCTATCCAACCGTGCCCATTTTCTGGAGTTGTCGTGATGGTTATTGCACCATTTGTTGATGGAGCCAGTAAACGAAGCCTTCATTAGACCGGCTGACTGAATCATTTCCTCGAATTCAACCAAGGATCTATGTGCGGATTTTCTCCCCCCAAGCCTTTCCGAATGGTGTCTCACAGTATTGAAATCACCTATAGTACACCATGGAGAACTTATTGTCAAAGAGATTGTAGTAATGTCCTCCTATAGTGTTCTTCTTTCGATTATGTCACATTTGGCATAGACGATGGTAACAAAGGAATTCCATTGATTATTAAAACTTATCTTACATACAACATTTGATTAGAAGCTGAAACTTGTTCAACCTGATTGTAGTATGAAAAAAATTGTATTGGCATCACCTGCCGCAACCCACTTCACTCTGGACTGTTCCCTCCAAAACACCTCCTCATTGTGTAGCATATCCCCATGTTCTCTCTATACCGTGCCCAGCTCGATACTAATCTGTTCATCCCAACCTTCTTGCAGTAAGTGATCCAGGTGCAGTAGTCTATCCTGTAGCTTATGGATATTCTGAGTTACATTGCCAAATACATTTCTATTCCAATCCCTGAGTGCATATTTAACCTTCTTAAGTTTATAGGCAAAAGAAGATAAACAGTTGCCGAAGATACCACTAGGCCAGTTATCTTGTACCAAGGTTGGGAAGCTAGCATGAGATGCCCACATTTTCAAGAACCGAAATGGTCGGGGGGGGGGGGGGGGGGGGGGACCTTGATGCAGATTGTTGGTGAAAGAAAGAAGTAGTAGAGAATAATCAGAGCAATCTCTTCCAAATGGGTGATTTAGTGAATGGGAAAGGATGTTATGAAGCTGGGGTTCACCAACATTCTATCCAACCGTGCCCATTTTCTGGAGTTGTCGTGATGGTTATTGCACCATTTGTTGATGGAGCCAGTAAACGAAGCCTCATTAGACGGCTGACTGAATCATTTCCTCGAATTCAACCAAGGATCTATGTGCGGATTTTCTCCCCAAGCCTTTCCGAATGGTGTCTCACAGTATTGAAATCACCTATAGTACACCATGGAGAACTTATTGTCAAAGAGATTGTAGTAATGTCCTCCTATAGTGTTCTTCTTTCGATTATGTCACATTTGGCATAGACGATGGTAACAAAGGAATTCCATTGATTATTAAACTTATCTTACAATACAACATTTGATTAGAAGCTGAAACTTGTTCAACCTGATTGTAGTATGAAAAAAAATTGTATTGGCATCACCTGCCGCAACCCACTTCACTCTGGACTGTTCCCTCCAAAACACCTCCTCATTGTGTAGCATATCCCCATGTTCTCTCTATACCGTGCCCAGCTCGATACTAATCTGTTCATCCCAACCTTCTTGCAGTAAGTGATCCAGGTGCAGTAGTCTATCCTGTAGCTTATGGATATTCTGAGTTACATTGCCAAATACATTTCTATTCCAATCCCTGAGTGCATATTTAACCTTCTTAAGTTTATAGGCAAAGAAGATAAACAGTTGCCGAAGATACCACTAGGCAGTTATCTTGTACCAAGGTTGGGAAGCTAGCATGAGATGCCCACATTTTCAAGAACCGAAATGGTCGGGGGGGGGGGGGGGGGGGGGGGGGGGACCTTGATGCAGATTGTTGGTGAAAGAAAGAAGTAGTAGAGAATAATCAGAGCAATCTCTTTCCAATGGGTGATTTAGTGAATGGGAAAGGATGTTATGAAGCTGGGGTTCACCAACATTCTATCCAACCGTGCCCATTTTCTGGAGTTGTCGTGATGGTTATTGCACCATTTGTTGATGGAGCCAGTAAACGAAGCCTTCATTAGACCGGCTGACTGAATCATTTCCTCGAATTCAACCAAGGATCTATGTGCGGATTTTCTCCCCCCAAGCCTTTCCGAATGGTGTCTCACAGTATTGAAATCACCTATAGTACACCATGGAGAACTTATTGTCAAAGAGATTGTAGTAATGTCCTCCTATAGTGTTCTTCTTTCGATTATGTCACATTTGGCATAGACGATGGTAACAAAGGAATTCCATTGATTATTAAAACTTATCTTACAATACAACATTTGATTAGAAGCTGAAACTTGTTCAACCTGATAGTCTTGTTTCCACAATACCCAGATTTCCCCCCCCCCCCCCCCCCCCCCCCCCCCATGTGTTGGTTAGACATAAAAGAGGTACAATTTATTTTCCTACCCATAATATAGCCTAGTGATGCATCCTGAAAAGGTTCAAGCAAAACCACTATTAAAATTGGGTGTTGCTTGATAATTATCTTGAGATGATTTATTGTTTTGGCATTGTCAATGCCCCTACAATTCCAAACTAGTAAAGGACCTTTCACCATGTAAATTACATGGACTTGGATTGGAGGGCACCCTTGCTCCTTGTGACTATGCTGAGTGGAATACGTTGAGATTTAGATCGGTGTTGTTTGACTAGAGTCCAGTCTGTGGTATCTTCCCACCCATAGTACTCAATGTCTGAATGGCACCCTCGACCCAAATCCTTCAGCTGCTAGAAAAATCCATCTAAATTTTTTGTATTTCGGTATGTTTTACGGTTCCAACTCGTCCAACCACCACCGCTTCAATGTTGTTTGCGAATGTGCTAGCTGTATTTTTCCCCACCCTGTGAAGTTCAGTTGATGTAGTATTCACTGTATGTTGCCTCTCTGTTCTCGCTGCTAGCTACCCCTCTTTTAACGCTACTTGCTGCGCTACTACCATTGTTGCATTCTGCCCCGCTGGTTGAGGCGCAGTTACTGCAGTAAGATGCCCATAGTCAGCTTCCAGAATCCATGTAATCTGATCCTGTGATGTTTTATTGTTTGTGGGAACATCTGTCTCCATAGTCGAAGCTTTCCCATGTCGAATCGCCTCCCTTTTATCAGGTGGGAGGAGTTTGGTACAGTTCACTTTGTTGTGCCCTTGAAGAATACAGTTTGTACAAAACTTCGGAAGTCTTTCATACAGGACTGTTTGCTCCAATGTGTAAGATTTGCTGAAGGCGAGTCCCACTTTAGCCGGTAGTTCCTTTATAAGGTTAACTTCTACAAAGGCTCGAACAGTACTTGGTCGACTCAGACTAAGAGTTGTTGAATCCGTGATTAAATACTTCCCAATGAGACCAGCCAGTTCCTTGATAATTCCATTGTTTTGTAGATGTAGTATTAAACCCGGAAACTGTATCTAAATAGAAGCAAAAGGAGAGTCATTTTTGGGGTCGAAATCGACAGTCCACCGAGCGAGCTTGAAGAAGAAACCTTTGATTTATCGTGACTCTCTAGAGAGAGCCTTTGTAACATCCTTTTATGACATTAACTTCACCATAATGTGTTTAAAATCGAGCACCGCGACCTTCGGTACATCAGTAAGACCCCAATTGAAATTGATATTACTCTCGATGTCAAAATTGGGTTTGCCGGTAGGGAAGCTCATAACCAGAGTAGTGGTAAAAGCTGCAGCAGCTTTGTTCAGATCGGACGGTGAGAATAAAATCACTGGCATGCCATCTTTCATGGAGATTCGAGTATCAGGTTTGAACTCCTCAAGCATTGGTTTAACTGTATGAACAACCGCAATACTAGCGAAGGATGGTTTGTTGTTAGAAGCAATATTGCAAAGTGAACTTGAGGTATGTGCATCCAGTAATGCCTTGGGGTATAGCTGAGATTCAGCAGCAGCATGAGAGGATGGGATGGAGATAAGGGTGGGATCAACAATGAGTGGGGTGGAAGGAGGAGGTAGCGATGGTATGTTCGAAGGATTGCTTGCAGCCATGTTACAAAAGAACAAACAGATCTGAAATGAGAGCTGAGGATGGAGCAATCAAGGCTTAAGAGGAGAAGAAAAGGAAGAGCAAAATATTAAATCTAAGAATCAATACCGAAGATGGGTTAAGATGAAAACCCTAGTGATACACATCTAGGGTTAGGATTCAAAGGAGAAGGATTCAAGTAAACGCAAGAGCAGTTCAACACAAGAAATGGTTGAATAAGAGAGAAGGAGGATTGATGAACAGTAAATCGATGATGGATTAAACTAGAAGGATTAAAGAGAAGAAGAGCCTAGTGGGAAAGGCTGGCTAGGATTAGGGTTTTGAAATTGAAGAAACAAATATAATAGCCTAATTCTAGGATTCAGACTTAGCCTTTACACCAGATAGGTTAAGATCACTCAAAGACAATAAGTAATAATCAGCAAGACGATTTAGCATGGAAAACCTTTGAATAGGCTAAAAACCATAACCTCTCTTGTGGATTTTGAGAAAGAGAAGATGATCTTATTGAGATTGCTAGCTTATTACAATGAGTGCTCTGAATATATAGAATTTTGGAGTAAGGATTCTCCTATCTCTTTTTTCCCGTCCCTCGTCTCGAATTTTCTAGTTCTATATATAGGTCTTATAATATAACCATTTGATGACCATTAAGATTCTTAATGATGGACGCTACAAAGTATATGTAAGATATCATTTGACTAGATTGTGTAACGTTCTGATCTTTGTTGCTGACCAACAGCTCTATTGATGACTATATACTTGTATAACTTTGAACTGTTGAAGTAGAGGTTGAAAACGATGACTCAAACTAAGGAATGTTAAATATGTCTTTAGTGATGCTTCCTGTGTACTGATGAGGTCAAGAATGAAGCTTGAGTCAGCGATACGAAATAATCTATTACAAGACGGCTCTTAACCAAGAGTACGAGGAGTATCAAGGACGAGTGGTGTTGGTTGAGAAACTCGTACTGCATGTGTTTCCTGATGTTGTTGTCTTGTTTCTGACTGTGCCACGTGCTCTATTGATGAGGTTGAAAATTTATATGTTGGTCGAAGATGATGCATGAGTACGAGATGTGAAATAAGCCACTACACAATACATTAGTGCCCATTTCAGGTGAGTTACTCTAATTTGAACTTAAGATCATTGAATATGTAAATGGTCCATTGACATATCTACCATGTATGTGTTCTATAATAATGAACTACTTATTTTATAAACATTTTATTTTTTGAATTTTAATTTTATTCGAAAGCATACGAGTATATGGGATTGAACTTGAACCAAAATCATTAGAGGTTAATTAGGCCTGATTTAGCTAATAATGAATATATAAGGATATCAAGATGGCAACAGTGACTACTTCTCACTTCATATACAAGGTTAAGTACTTATATGAGTTGTACTTGTATGTCGATGGATTTATAGCTTAAATCGGTAAGAACACTCATAGTTTGGGAAGATGTTGGTTCGAATCCATCTAGATCGGCTTTATTATTATAACAGAAATATAAGTATTACAAATTTTTGTATTGATTATTATTTTTGGCATAATATATTGCAAAATGCCTGTAAAATGGAAAATATTAATGCAAGGGATATATGATGGTGTTTACAAATACTATTATAAGTAAACGACAGCGTTTACTAAACCCTATTAAAAAAGTTTCAATAGTACAAAGTAAATGCTATTTATTGTCAATTTGTTATAACATTAGGCAAATGCTATGTTAAGTAAACAATAACAACTAGTAAACGCTGTTAAAAATACTTTTAATAGCATGTAGAAAAAAACTATTATAAAAGGATATAAAAAATGCTATCGTAACCTTTCCATAGAAGTTTTTGACGGCTATTATAAGCAAACAACAACTTTCAACAACTATTGGTAAAATGTTTATAATAACATACTTAGAATGTTATGCTTTCATAGCATGCGTAAAATGCTATTGAAAAAAGGATAGCATCGCATAATAGAGCGGGCGAAAAATGCTATCGTAGCTTTTCATAGCAGTTTTCAAATGCTATTATATGTGTTTTTTCTTCTAGTGTCTCTCATTAAAGCATGTCTTGAAATGTTCTATTGCCCATTGTTATGTTGGTTGTTTCTCATCTTCCATGAAATAATGACTATGTAGGAAAGTTTGACCTGTTAAAGTAACACCGACGATCTCTAATAAGGATTTCCTCAATCCATTTGTCTTGTAAGTGCAGTCCATCATGTATACTAAAGGGAAACATTTCCCAAGATTCATTGCCCCTGGATTCATCTAATATATTGAACCTACACGATTGGATTCTTCCTTGACCGTGTGCCATTCGCGATAGCATGCATTATCAAGGTGATTAGCACCAGTTGCATTTTAGATCTTTACCTTGTTGGTCATCTCTCCACTTCCTCAGGGTATTATATATTGTTTAAATCGTTGATGTGTTATCAGGAAATTTATCCTTAATTACATTTAAAATATATCTCGGCGCCACATCTAATTTTGCCAACGAAATTAATGCTTCCAACTCTTCTGGTCTCAACCTTTCGGCGTATGGATGTTCTTCTAACATTCGGCAGTTGGGTGATTGTGCTAACCATTTGCAACTTTGAGTTCCCATTTTTTTCCTAAAGCCGAACCCCTTAATTCAAATGGACATTTACGCACTCTTGTTACACTTTTTCATTTTTTTCGTGATCTTTTAACTTTTTTCAAGTGTATTGACGGTAAACTCTCCCACGCTTACACCGCAAATATATATACTTGTATTCCCCTAATCTAGAATCTTTCGTGAGAACCACAACTTTCACACTCCTTGCGGTATCTCGAACCCATTGTAATAACTCATCACAAGTATCAAATATCTGCAATAAAAATATTTTAGACATTATGGCATAAATATGAGTATAAGCTATAAGTAATAAGTTGGGATTCTTGGAGAAATCTTACCTTATCTATGGTAAAGACATCAGTGAAATCCACAATTGGAAGTAAAACTGGATCCGCATCACAGGGTATTGCATCTCCAATATGTTCCTAATATTAAAAAGTTGTATATACATATCAAGTTCACATAAGCTTATACACTATTAATTCCATCAAATACTATTAGTTTCACATTTAAACATGACTTATACGATTAATTAGAAAAAAGTCAAACAATAATCAATTAAAACTATAATTTTTCGAACTAATCTACATGAGACTCAATTAAACGTACCTTGTTATTGATTACTATTACATGAGAATTCTTATGGCATATTAATCTAAACATCTAAGTCAATTTTAGTAGTACATACCTCAATCAAATTTCTATCGACAAGATCATCATTAATGGCATGATAATTTAAGTCGATAAGATTGTGTCCATCAATATGAAAAAATTTTAAATCTACGATTGGAGGTAGAGTTGGTTCCGCGTCAAAGTGTATTGCATCTTCAATGTGTTTCTAACATAAAATGGTTGTATACCCATATCTAGTTCACATATATTCAGGCACTATTAACCCAATCAAATACTATTAGTTTCAACCTTAAACATGATTTGCACAATTAATTAGAAATAGGTAAAGCAAGAATCAAGTAAAACTACAACTTTTTCGAATTAAACTACGTTTTTGAGAAATATTTTAGTGTTGAACATAAGAAACTCAATTAAATGCACATTGGTATTGATTATTGTAGCTTGAAAAATCTTATATATAGCATATTAATCTAAAACAACTAATTCAATTTTAGTAGTACCTAACTCAATCAAGTTTTAATCGACAAGATCATCATTAATCGTCAGATTATTTAAGTCAATAAGACTATCTATCATCCTCATTGGTGGGAAAATTTAAGTCCGGCAATTCCATATTTTGTTTTTTTTATACTTTTGGTGGAATTTTGATGGTTTTTTAAGAAGTTTTAATTAGGTTTTATTAACTCTTGGTGTTTTAACAAAATGGGGTCGTAGAAGAAAGATAAAAGAATCGAAAAGATCTCTCAAATATATTTTGGTTCAAAAGTTCCTCTCCTTTTGGGAATCTCTGATTATTTTAGAGTTGTGGAGTTAGTTGGTTCCTGATCCCCATATCCTTCCAACACCAAAAATAAAAACCATATTAAAACCTCCTTGAGGTTACAAAATTCTCTTCTTGTTTATAAATCCCCTCGGTGTTTTGAGGGGTAGGTTGGAGAGAGAAAGAGAATCAAGAATCTTTATGGTTTGCTTACATTTATTGGCCCCACTAATCTCTCGGTACCGTTTCATGATATTGGCAAAATAAACAAATCAATAAAAACAATGGGTTATGGTACCTCTCTACAGTGTGAGGTAGAACAATATACACTTTTCAATGTCTTTCTTCAAGCACAATCAGTCAATGCTATGATTGAAACTTTCAATTTCTTAATTGGGATATTACTTCTAATGGACTTTTCCGAATCCTTCTACGAGCATTGTCGAAGCATCGGTAAAAGAAATCAATGCCCTTTCTTAACACCTAAAGTTACATAAAATTCAACAATTTATATACTTTGGCTAGAAATTATTTCGAACTTCCATTTGATTAATTCTTGTTTCTAAAACACAGAGAAATGTATATGTCTTATAAGAAGACACAAATAACTTGTATTTGATATAAAAAAATTGGAACATGAGGCATCTTTTTTACATCTTTTTTCGCCTATTACACTTCCTCTCACGCGAAGAAAAATGTATATACCTTATAAGTAGACACGTGAAACTCAAAAGTTTTATCCGTTAATGATTAAATGCCTTATAAGAAGATACGTGAAAGTCAAAAGTTTCCGTTAACGATTATACACATAAGACCATTTTTCAAAGAACGGATGGCTCTTAATCTTCACTTTGATTAGGAATGGAGGATTAATGAGGCATTTTATCAACAAGTATCCAAACTAGAGTGCCATTTCCAAATTTGAGTAAAAAAAATACATATTTACCTAAATTTATATATCAATTTAATTTTTGTGCAGTATTATACATACTGTTAGGAATTGGGTCTAACCTAAGCTAGGAGCCCAACTGGGTTGGGGTGTCCTATTGGACTCCAAACAAACCCATGGGCCTTTAGGGTTTATGGGGAGAGTTTGAGTAGGTTTGGTAACCTATTCAATAGGGTTATCTACAATTGTTTTACTTATAATTTTGTAGTTCTCCAGATATCAATAAGAAATCTCTCTCTCTCTCTCTCTCTTTCTCTCTCTCTCTCTCTCTCTCAATTTCTCTCAAGATATAGAATTATTAACTTCTATATTATTATATTAATCAACACATACAATATAAAATTATGTAGAAAATAATAATAATGAAAAGGCCATTTTTTAGAGTTTACCTGATGCATAGGGCTGGCAATATTGGCCAAAGCCCGCTACTCAGCCCAAGAAAAAGCCTGGCCTAGCCTAGCCCAAGCATTATTTTGGCCTGGCTCAGCCCGGCCCGAGAAATAATATGGGTGGGTCGTGTGCTACCTTGTATCCTTGTGGGTCGGCCCGAGGCCCGGCTCGACTCAGACCCGAACAATCTCTCCTTGACTCTTAGTGGTACTTATCTAAAACTTACCCCCGTTACTTATTAACTTCTTATTCCTCTCTATTCTTTTATGTTTCAAAAGTTATGTCCCTCACAAGCCCCTCCTCTTTTTTTTATAGTTTGCACTCCATCCTTAAACTCTTCATCTCCTCTACTAACAAGGTATTTCTATAATGGGTCTCCCAAAATCATTAACTCTCAAAGTATTACTTAAAATTTACAATATTAATTAACTCTCAAGAATATGGTAAAGTTGGTGATTGGTTAAAGTGAGATAGGGGTCAAGAGATGCAAGTTTCCCTTAAAAAAATCTTAAAGTATGTGAGAAGAAATAAAGCTTGGCCCGACAAAGCCCGGCCCAAAATCAGCCCAATTATACCGTGGGCGGGCTGCGGGCTAAGTTCATCCTTAGCCAGCCCGGTCTGGCACGAACACCATTCACGGCACAACCCAGACCGGCAAGAACTTTGCTTAGTTCGGAAGGGGCCGGCCAGAACCTTCCTGTCCTGCCTGAGCTATCAGCCCTACTAAGGGCCCCAAAGGTCTAAGGATGACCATGACATTACTTAGAGCACCTCCAACAACAAAGTATGGGATCCTAGTTTGACATACCGGTATACATGAATCTTATACTATTTTCGTCCAACAAGGAATTACAGTTTTTCAGCCGCACGCAGAACTGTTTAGCGCCATCCCAAAAATTCTAAATTAAATGTCATAGTAGAGGGAGAAGTGGCCAAAGTAATCAAATTTCTCTCTTCTCCTCCACTAATCGACCCTTTTCGAGAAAAGCTCCTCTGTATCTTCACCATCACCAAGAACAAGAAACCCCAAATCAATCATTTATCCCAAAAAACTAATTTTTATCTGGAGTTCGCAATGACATCTCAATCATTTGCAATTGTATGATGGTGATGATGATGATGATAAGACAAAGAGAAGTTGTCGGTGTCGACGACAAAGCTATTACTCGATTCTTGATTCTTCATGAACCCCTCTTCTTGTTTTTGTTTGGGAGTTGTTGCTCTGATACCACAATCATCTTCATCAAACTACCCATTTCTTCAAATCGGAATCCTAGAGAGAAAAAAAAAACAAAGAGAGATTTTGATGAGAGAAGAAAGAGTTAAAGTTTGTTAAGGGAACAAAGTTGTGATGGCAGTGAGAGAGATGTCACGTGTATTAAAAAGTTAGCGCGCTCTCAATGGCTTAATTCCTAGGCGGTATGTGGATACTCCTTGCCAAGTTCAGTTTTTGGATACTTTAGAGGGGTATGGGGGTAGGTATGTTTAACCTCATACCCCTGTTGGAAGGGGTTTTTGCAAGAGTATGTAAAAACCGTAATAGTATACCATGTTGTTGGAGGTGTTCTTAATGATTGCATTGAGAAAAAGAGTCCTACTTGTGCCACCGACTAATTGGTGAGTGTTGGATACCAAGTTAATCTACTTAAGCAATCACACACAATATATCAATATTAAGTATATGAGAGAAAAAGATAGAGCTTGATTTCATAAATAGTAAACCCTGACGTTATTGTAGGTTAGTATATAGAACCCTATAAATATATAAATATATCTCTGTAAAACTCTTCTTATAAAGCCCTAGCTTATAAGGGCCTGTTAGGAGTCTAGTGGGGACACCCCAACCCAGTTGGGTTTCTACCTTGGGCCGGACCAAATTCCAAACACTTCCCCTGGGGTGTTCCATACCAGGATGACTTGAATCATTTAAACCTCTGTAATAAGATTCTAGACCTCAGTGGTTGAAGAGAAATATAGAGAAAGATAAACAAGTGAAGTAGAGAGTGTAGAAAAAAAATTCTTGCTTAATTTTCTCTTTTAGAAATACATGTTTAAAGACACTTTAAATACTCCAATAGAGTAACTCTCACAACATTAATAACCACACACTAATACTTGAAGACTCTTGAAACCTCAAAACACAAATAGCTCAATAACACCCTATGTAACTCCCATAACATTCAAAACTCAATACAACCAAATAAGCACACATAAATGCAAACATCATGGTGGAGAATGTATAAGGTCTCAACATTCTTGCCCTCTTGAAAGGTAGCTTGTCCTCAAGTGGCATCTTCTGCTAAGTGACCCTTCCACTGAACCAATACACATTGTACTTCCCGATTGTATAGTTTAATAATTGTGCGATTAAGGATGGCTTGCGGCTTCCAATTGGTGTAATTATTGTCATCCATAGGAGGAAGATAAGGTAAAATAGTAATTGTAGTTTTTTAAGACATGAAACGTGAAATACTAGATGAATTTGACATCCTTGAGGAAGATCCAAGCGATAAGCTACAAGTACGATACGAGCTAAAACCTTGAAAGGCCCATAAAAACATGGACTGAGTTTAAAATAACGTTAGGAGGGCACAGTGGTTTGACGATGTGGCTGTAATCGCAAGAAAACAAGATCTCCAACTTGAAACTCACGTTCGATACAATGTTTATCTGCCAATTGCTTCATTCTGGATTGTGCAAAGTAGAGGTTCTCCTTTAAAAGTTGAAGTATGGTGTCACGATCATGCAAAGATTTGTCAACTGAGTGTGAAGCTGTGGTGCAAGGAATATATTACTCAATGATAGGTGGAGTACGCCCATAAATTGCTTCAAAGGGAGTCATTTTAATGGAGACCTAGTAAGTAGTATTATACCACCATTTTGCCCATGGCAACCAATGAGCCCATTGTGAAGGCTTATTGCCAGTAAAATAATGAAGATATGCTTCAAGGGAGTGATTCGTAACCTCTGTTTGACCATTTGTTTGGAGATGATATGTGGAACTCATCCATAGTTTTGTACCTTGCAAGCAAAAGAATGATTCCCAGAACTAACTGATGAAAACACGATCCATGTCGCTGACGATGAAGCTAGGCATACGATGGAGGCAAGCAACATCATGGACGAAAATCTCAACAACAGTTGAAGCATTAAATGGGTGTGACGGGGTGCTGAAATGTACAGCTTTAGATAAGCAATCAACGACAACCATAAAAGTATATACAACAGTAGGAGGATAGATTTTCACCAATCCACCCCAAAAACCAATCCACCCCAAATCTACCCACAGCAGTTCAGCCCAAAATCAAGGTGGATTTTACCCAACGCAGTTCTGAACTGCGTGGGACAAGCAACACCTAAGATCTAGCCACATCTCAATATCTAGAACGTCCAATATCCACACGCAGTTCTGAACTGCGTGGAAAAGATAACCAATAAGATTAAGCCACATTTTTATTATTATTAATGTCATGCAGTTCAGAACTGCGCGGGTAGTGCCTGCATAAAATTGGTTTAAATTGCCACTTTGTTTTACTCTATCTCACATCAAAACTAAACCCCACCTTCTAGTTTACCTAACTTCTAACACACGTTTCCCAAACCCCACCTTCTAGTAAGTTAATCCCATAAAACTATCATTAATAATGTCGGGACCTAGTCATTCAATTCTCAAAACTAAACGTAGGAAAAGTGATAAAGTTAAATGAAAAATTAAAGAATTGGTCACGCATATGTGGCCGTTACACCTCATGCTGGATAATGATCCCGCCTCAACCCTCGAGGATTTGCACCAAGTGGATATCCTCCCAGACAATTGGGTCTACATTTTCGTTGGATCAGAAGAATTGGCAGTAATTTTTTTGAGTAAAATTTATGTGTTATTAGCGCTATTTGTCAAATGTTTGGCGAAATGCCTGAATGAAAATTTAATATGTTAATGTACTGTTTTTGCAGAACCAAGATGAAATTTAATGTAGGGGATCACTAGATAAGCTTAAAGTAGTACCAATAGATTGCCAGCTACCCCACATTGAAGAGGTTGGTCGACAATATGGGTTTTGAAGAATTTTTGTCGATTAAGGCTGGAAACTTTGATAACCGCTTAATCCATGCTCTCGTGGAATAGTGGTGGCCTTCTACCTATACTTTTCACTTCCCTTGCGGGAAACTTGGCGTTAGGCCATTAGACTTTGTCATGCTAACGGGCATAAGTTTTGGGTGGGGTTTTGAATTGTCGTACGATGATAAGTACTCAAAGTTTGACGAAGCACAAGCATTGTTTTCCGGAATCACTCCGGCCGACATTTGGTACGGTAACATCGCACTAGCTTATTTGAAAACCTAAAAAGACCCTTTATATCCTTGAACCAATAGTTACAACCAAGACATGGACCTCATATATCCTCAAGCATTTATTGCATACATGATGGGTAATCTCTTCTTCTTGAATGTAAATACATCTCTACCAGCCGGTTATCTTGCAGCTTTGACTGACCACCATATTCTAGGTGCGTCGGGATTCGACTGGGGTACTCCGTTCATGGTACATTTGTATCGAGGTCTAGATGAAGTCTTAATCCTAAAGAGTAAAAAGGGGAAGAGATCAATCACAGGCTTCTATCCCCTATTAGAGTTTTGGTTCTTCGAATACTGTATCAAGTCAAGGTGAACAACTTTAGTCATATTTATCCTCGTATGAGTATGTGGAGAGATAAAAGGGCTAGTTCAAGGGCTGAGATCCATCGTTCATTTGCTGTGATCAGAGAAATGATAGAATGGAAGGACATAACCAATATTGATTGACAACCATGGTTGAAAAGTAGATAATCAATCCGTCCAGAGGTAAGATTTGCCACAGAGCTTAGTCAATGAAGGATTTCATTAATTTCAGTCCCATACGAGAACGATACACTTTGGTATTTTGGAGACCGGTGTATAAGTCAGAATACTAGGGTTGATAGTGTTCCTTATGACACCCCACAAGAGATTATTAAATTTTTGCGGTACGATCGGGCGCTTTATCAGGGACTGAGAGAGGTAAACTTCTATGATGGATACAATTATATCATTTTTAGGGTAGATTACATGATATTTTGGCGAACTGCTCAACCAAATCCCAAGATTGGTTGTAGTTTAGTGAAGAGGGCCAAAAATATTTAGATGGTCGGGCATGATCTAGTGAGGCCCGATGTTGCTCTTCCACCTGTAATGGCGCATTTTCTTGAAGGAGAATCTTCGTCAATACTTATTTATAAAGATAATGCAATAAAGACTAGATAAGCAAGATTTTACGTGGAAAACTCAGTAAAAGCTAAGAAAAATCAAGACCTCGAGGAGGATTTTGATGTAAAATCTAGTATATTACTAGTTATTACAAATTTTAGAGGGATAGTAGGGTTAAGAAGTAGCAATGGTAAAGTTACGGATTGCGGGGTGCTGAATAATCTATTCTCTGCCTGTATTTATTGTAGATACAGACAGTTTACAAAAAGAAAGAAACAGTCTTCTATTCTGGGGAAGCGGGCTAACTTTGCGGATCTCTAGCAACTTTTTCTTGACCAAGTACAATGACTACTTTTGGTAAGTCGAGTACTTGTGGTATCTTCTCGAATGTTATCTGTCTTTGATTATGTATGACTGCTTCGACTACGCTCTGCTGGCTTACTTTTGCTGAATATGGGGAATATGCTACTACAATCACCCCATTCTTGACATAAGTACTTGCATTCGTGTCGAGAAGAAATTAGAAGCTGAAGAGGTTAGCCAAATATCTCACGAATCGTCTGTTTGTCATTTCTGAGGTCAAGGTGGACTGTAACTGGTCTTATCATTCCCGAGGAGCAATTAATACGGTATAATGAATCTGGAAAATTAAAGTTGGGTATAAATAGATGGTTTAAGAAGGGAGTTATGGTGGTGGAGTGTAAGGATGCTACCCCAAGTATGGCATGATGTGTTGCCAGAGGATGAATACGTTGAGCAATTGAAGGTAAGGATTAATGTTAAATCTGGTTTTCGTAATGTTTCACTTGATCCTGTGATGGTGTGGAGGGTGGGGGGAGGTAGAATCAGAAAGTGTTTATATCTGTGTAAACCATCTGGGTTACTTTACGGTGCTGAAGGTATTGGATTGGATTATTTTGGGGGAGATAGAAGTTTTATCCGTGTGGATAATGATGATTTGATGGTCGGATGGGTATTAATGAATCTTGCCAAATGAAGGAAGAATTGTTACAGTTTTTTACTGCCTTACAGAAGTGAGGTAACTCTTAGAAGTTTAGTGACTTGAGAGTCATTGAGTTTTATGGAAATTGTTGCTCCTGGTGCCAGAGTTAATGTCAGATTTTGATGAAAAGATGCAATAATGTTGAATTCCATCACAAAGAAACAAAGAATGTTAGATCTCGATGAAAAGAAGCACAAAGCAATTAGTCATAAGGTCGATGTAAAGATATGTAATGTAATCGAAGGATCTAGTGGTCGAATGTAATTTGTAACACTTAGTTGAATAAATAAAGTTATTTTCTTCGACTTCTGATTGTTCTTGTATATGTCGAATAATATATATTACTCATTGTTGATGTAAGATGTAAATAAGACGATTGTCGAATTGTCGCAACAACTCAAAGATAATTGAATGAGTGGGTCCAGGAATGGGTTTCCAAGTTGATTAATATGACTGTGAAAATGTATATTTCCGAGGTGAATTAAATCCCTGTTGTTGACTTTAACTGTGAGGGACTATAATTATTCTCTGATGTTTTGAAGGAGAGTTATTTTGGTTTGAAGAGATGGTGAAGACTAGGTCACAGACACGTAATAAGGTATACATTCGCATTTAAGTGAAGTATTGGGAAATATATAGTTAGTATATCAAACTTCTTTGGAATGCCAATGATTATTTGGCAAATCCTGTGGAACCTGATTATGATGGGATGAGCGAGGCAGATACCAAGGATACTGAGGAGGACTTTATATTTCATTGCCAGTTACAATATTGGACTCCTCCTGAGCGTATGGCTTATATGTGGACTCGCGTGAAGGAGTTGGTTAAGAAAAAAGATGTTGACACGCGCGAAGGGATTGTAGAGTGAATTTGTGGAAGAAAAAAATATGTAATGATCGAATTGTTGTTTAAAATGAAATGGAATTTGAATTGATGTGGTAATGAAATTATGGATGTTTTTATTGTAGAATTATTGTAGTTGTCAAATTAATATAATCTAATGTTGACTTAAAGTTGAATTTGAGTTTGTTGTCGAATGTATGCCCTAGATATAGGGGTTCGTGATTTAAATAGAAATTGGGAGGGGGGGGGGGAGATGAGGTTAATCAATTATGGCAAGGTGCATTCCTTTGGGTGAAAATTTAAAGTATAAGGAAAATGATGTGCAGTATCTGTGTGATAAAATAGGGTGTGCACTGTTGAGTATGAACGTTTCAAAAGAAATTCTTCAAGATATGGAAGGGTTAGAACAAGAATGTAGGAGTTGATTGATGTTGAGAAGGCGAAGGGTCAAAGATATCGAGAAAAGATGTGTGAGGCGTTACATTAGAAGAGTGGAACGGTAGCAAAGCGGTGCGATGAACAGTCACGTGAGGTCTATAAATAGCTCTGGTTTTAGCGACTGTTCACATTTAACAAACTCTGAAAAAAATCTGTCCAGTACGAATTCTCTGCTCTTGTCACCAGGATCATTACCAACAATTGGGAAGGAGGAGATTGTCGTGCTGATCGAAAGAGTAAAGCGGGCTAAAGAGAGAGATACAGAAGTGGCGAGGTTACAAGGTTAGTAATTGTTTAGAAATAAATTCTTCGTTTCTAGTTGTTGTGTAATGGTAGATGTAGAAATATAGGGTAATTGTAGAAGGAAGTTATTGAGGGTGAGGAAGATTGTCGATAGACACTACCTTGGCTAGAGTTTGTTTGACAGAGGTGGTTGATGTTTGTGAACGGTATTGTTAAGGATATAGGTCCAGTGGTTAATAAAGGGTATTGGGTGCGAGAGATGCTTGAATTGGCGGTGAGGGGTGGAGAGAGAACTATTTGTGGGGCGGTAGAGATTATGTTATTGTAGGGATTCAGTTAGGTTGGCGGCGAGGAAGTAGGGATTTTATGTCAAAGTAGGTTAGATATGGCCAAAATTTTCGCAGGTAAAGGCGATATCCGTTGTTTGAAAGTATGGTGTTTTGGCGGGAAACAGTCCAAGTTTCTTCGAGAACTTTTGTGATTCCTAAAAGTGGAGCAAACAGTTATTAAATAATTGCTCGATGTTTATAAAATAGAAATTTGTCGAGAACATAACATAGTACAGTAATCTATGTATATGACTTGGAAAAGTCATATAAGTGTATCGAGAAGTTCACGTAGTCAATTAAATTAAAATAATGATAGTAGTAGACAGTAAATTAAGAATGATGTATTGGATAGTATTCTCGATAACTATATGAAGATGAATATATGAACTAATGAACGTATATATGAATCAGATATGATAAATACTAATTGTGGAAAAAATATGGAATCTGATTTACAGGTTCTTTAAAATGGTTAAACAAATTCAAATTGATGAGAGAGATATTTGAGAACCTTAACGAGTTAGTACCTCTGATAATTGATATAAGGACTTATGTACAGCAGCTGAGAGGTAAATATAGGGTAGGGTCGAGTAGTGCAGACACAGCTAGCGTGGAGCAGTTAAGGGTATCACCTAGGGTTGTCGAACTATCTAATGTGGAGGTTACTGAGACCGATGTGGATCACAAGCTGCAAAGTAGTGATCGAGAAGGTGGTAGAAGTGAGGAGGAAGATGTAGAAGAGAAGGAGGAGGCATGTTATGGAGAGGGTCCAGAGATTAAAGAAATTTTATGCTTTAAGAGGAAGTACGGTATTCCTGGGGATATAAGATTAGAGGAGCATTAGTATGACATGATTGACCAGGAAGTACCATTGGATGGTATTCTGGTGCATCGAGAACAGATAAAGAAGGGGTTGAAGCTTCCTCTTAGAGTGGGCCAAAAAAAGTTGATGAACTTTTTTGATGTAGGCCCTAGTCAGTTCAATCTGAATATATACGACCTGTTTAGGGTATGTGGGGCATGAGAGAGGAATTGATATCAGTCGATAATTTATGTGTTTACTACATGCTCAAGACGAACCCAAAGAAAAAAGGGCATCGCTACCTGGCGAGGTTCTTGAAAAGACCGTTGTTCTATGAGATAGTATCAACAGGAGGGCGATATAGCGATAAGCGTTTACTTGTATTGGGGAACTATGAGTTCAACAAGAAGGACCCTGGGGAGCCCTTAAAGAGAAAGACCTTTCACTTAGGTTTGTAGTTAGGTAACATAAATGTTTAAGTTTGTGGTTAACTCGTTTGATATTTGTGTTGTAATAATGTTGTTGTTTTTGTTTGCAGCTTTGAAGGAAGTCGGGAAGAAATCTGAAGTAGAAGAAAAATTATACAAGATCAGGAAAGGATTCTTTGGTTGGATCGACAATTTAGATATCGACCAAGATCGTATGGGTACTTTATTCCAAGAGGCCGGGTTAAAGAGGTCGAAAACCAAAGGATCCGAAGTTACTATTATCGACGGAAAAATGTCAGCGAAGAATAAGAGGGCGGCAAAGGCTAGTTTGCCACTGGAAAATCCATCCTTGGTTGGGCACAATACTGATACAGAGATAGACGCAATGTATCAAGAATCACTGGGAAAGAATAAGAAAAGAAGGGTGGCTAACTCTGATGTTCCCTCGCTGCTTCCTCACAAGAAGACTACTAGCCAGTCGACAACCGAGGAAGTGGCTGGCACCGTTAAACCAACTGTTGGGGTGGATGGGCGTCCTCCACAGGATGCGGGTAGTATGCTCCCAAAGAATAGAACCGGTGGTTAGACGTCGAAGACGAAATATGTCAAAGAGTCTAAGATTGAAGTGCAGAAGACCATGGATTCCTATACGTCTGGAACGGACGTGCTTAAGATGAAGCTGGAGGATTGTTTGGTTGGCATTGAGAGTTTGAATATGTTTCTCAGTGAGGGTCAGAGAAACATGTCGAAGATGAGAAATTTTAATGCTTTGCTTCGATTATAAAAATTTGTAGGTCACTCGAATACTCAATATATGACTTTGATGCAGATCAAGAAGTTGGTGACTGACGCCATAAACCGTATTATTGGTAGCGGCGATTTGGCAAATCAGTTGGTGACGTATATGAACATAGAAAAAGATTTGATTGAGGAGAAGGCTGGGTTGAATGCAACATTGAATACTTATAAGCTGGAGGTAAAAAAGGAGAGGGAAGCTGCTCTTCGCGAAGCAAAGAAAAGTTCTGAGAAAGAAAAAATGGAGGCTTTGGCGCTGCAGAAGGCCAATTTTGAAAAGGATGTAAGGGAGCAAGTTGCCGATGCACAGAAAGCCATGGAGTTAGAGCAGGGCAAGCTTCTCGATGAGGTTAGGGCTCAGATGAATATAGAGTAGCTGGAAAAATGTAAAGAAGTAATGGCTCATTTCGCTGGATAGTATGAGGAGTTGGAGGAAAGGAAGAAATTTGATAAGGGGTTGGTGAAATCTCATGGCGTTGTTGTCTTTGTTGATAGTTTAGAAGGCGATATAGCTAAGACCCTCGAAGTTCGTGGTGAGACAGAAGCCATCGATGATGTGATGATAGAAGATGATACTGCGCGCCCTGGGGAGGTATCAGATGTGCAAGTACCCGAAGGTGTTTTGAATGTGAACGAAGTAAAAACTTTTCCTATAGTGTTAAACATTGATGTAAGTAGTATTAATATGGAAGAATTATGTATAAATGGTCGGTGGGACCAAAACAATTTTATTTGAGTGTGGAATGATGTGGATTGATTTGAATTTTGAAGTTTTGACATTATGTATATATCATTAATCTTGTTTGATAAGGGTAAAGATGATTCATTATCTGATGTAGACTGGAGAAGTCTGGATCGAGATCAAGTCAAAATTGGAAAGATGATTGATTGTCTGATGCATACTTGACAAGTATGGATCGAGATCATTTCTTAATAGTAAAGATGATTAATTGTCTGATGCATACTTGTTGAGCATGGATCGAGATCAATTCTAAATAGTAAAGAAGATTGATTACCTGATGCATACTGAAAGTATGGATTGAGATCAATTCAAAATAGTAAAGATGAGTAATTGTCTGGTGCATACTTGTTAAGTACAGATCGAGATCAATTTTTAGTAGTAAAGATGATTGATTGTCTGATGCATACTGAAAGTATGGATCGAGATCAATTCAAAATAGTAAAGATGAGTAATTTTCTGGTGCATACTTGTTAAGTATGGATCGAGATCAATTCAAAATAGTAAAGATGAGTAATTGTCTGATGCATACTTATTAAGAACGGATCAAGATCAATTCTTAGTAGTAAAGATGATTGATTGTCTGGTGTATACTTGGTAAGTATGGATCGAGATCAATTCAAAATAATAAAGATGAGTAATTATTTGATGAATAATTATTAAGTATGGATTGAGATTAATTCATAATAGTAAAGATGTTTGATTGTCTGATGGAGACGTGATAAGTCAGGATCGAGATCAAGTCAAAAGTAAACAATAAATTGATAGGAATGATTGCTTATTTGAAATGATATAACGGTTATAGTGGTTATCTATAAAGCAGTTTGAGTTGGGCAGCATTCCATGGGTACTCGAGCTAGATTTCATCTTCAGTCATTAGCCAGTAAGTTCCACTATCTATTTTATCGCAATGTATGGCCCTTCCCAATTTTTAGATAACTTTCAGGAATTTTTAGGCCGAGTGTGATCTTGAATCCTTCGAAGGACAAGAACTCCAATACCAAATTTCCTTTATCAAACTTTTTTGTTATAAGCTTTTTTTAATGTGTCATGGTATTGCCCCAGGTTGGCAATGACTTTGTCTCGGCTTCTACGATCCAGTTGAGGTTGCAGAGGAAATCGAGTTCATTATCTTTATCTGGGATATTTCTTTAGGTACTTGGTAGGTCAAGGTCTGAAGGTATGACTGCTTTCAGTACCGAAGGCCATTATGAACGGAGTGCAACCTGTTAAAACTCGAGGAGCGGCTTGGAAGGCCCAGAGAATACTGAGTAGTTCATCGACCCATCTTCCTTTCTTGTCGCTGAGACGCTTGCGTAAGCCTAATTTGATGTTTTTGTTAATAGCTTTGGCTTGTCCGTTCCCTTGAGGATAGTATGGTGTGGATGTTGTCAGCTGGATTTTGCATTTGAGGAGGAAAGCAAGTACTTTTACCCTTATAAATTGTTTGCCATTATCGGAGCGAATCATTTGTAGGCAGCCAAACCTGGTGATTATGTATTCCCAAAAGGAACTTGATGACCTTATTCTTGTCGGTATGGCATAGTGGAGCTGCTTCAACCCATTTTATGAAGTAATTAGTGGCGACTAGCACGAATCTTCGGTTTCCTGAGGCTAGATGGAAAGGTCCAATGATGTCGATCCCCCACCTTTTGAAAGGCCAGAGGACATTGCTAATATGTAAGTCTAGGGCTGGGCTTTTGTTTTCTTGAGCGTAGATCTGGCATTTGTAACATCTACACACAAAATCTTTGCAGTCTTATCGTATTTTTGGCCAGTATAGACCTTGCGTGAATGCACGTTAGGCTAAAAATCTTCCTGAGATGTCTGCGACACTGATACCATCGTAAAGTTCTCTGATTTTGATCTGAGCTTGTTTGTTAGTGATGCATTCGATAAGCGGTCCTCCTCCGGTGATACGGTATAGGACTTTTCCTTAAACTATGAATCTTGGTCATTTGACCAAAAGTGAATGGGCTTCCTCTTTGTTATTTGGCAGGATCTTGGAGTTGAAGTAGGCGTAAAACGGTTTTCTCCAGTCTTCAGGATCTTCGTCATCAACAATGGTGATTTGGAGTGTTTATAGTATATCAAGACTAGAGTGCTCGATGATTTTAATTTCTAAAGAGTTTTTTTACTTTCCCCCAGCATTGCAGTGATATAGGCTAATGCATCGGCATGGCAATTTTCTTCGACCACGGCTGCATAATCGACCATTTTTCTTGTTGTACGAAATGTCTTATTGTAATGATTTACTATGAATAAAGAATCAACGTAGACTGCCAATTCTTCTGCGCTGAGGGCGAGTGTAATATTTAGACCATGGAGAATTCCTTCATATTCAGTTTCATTATTGGTGGCATAGATGTTTAACTTTATAGCTTTCTCGATGCGATGGTTGGAAGGTGTAACGAGGACGATACCAATCCTTGATCCTTGTGTTCTAGCTGATCCGTCTGTAAAAAGTCTCTATCCCGAGCTTTGGGACCATGTGTCTGATTCTGCTATTATATCATCTGTGAAAACTTCTTCGATTTCTTCCCAATTGGGGTCTTCCACCGGAAAATCTGCCAAAAAGTCAGCGACTGCTTGTCCCTTGACTGATATTTAGGCTTCGAAGGAGATGTCGAATTCGCTAAGGAAAACAGACCATTACTGGATTCTTCAAGATTTTTCATTTTTAGAGAGTACCAATTTGAGGGGATACTTGGTGATGATTTTAATGGGATGAGCTTGAAAGTAAGGACAAAGCTTTTGAAAACTGCGGATCAAGGCAAGTAGCCATTTTTCCGTCCTTGTGTATCTTTTTCCAACAGGCATGAGTATTTTGCTGATGAAGTAGATCCATTTTTCAACTCCTCTATCTTCTCGAATTATGATGAAACTAATTGAGTCTTCAGTAGTGGATAAGTACATTTTTAGTATTTCTCCATCAACTGGAGTGCTAATTATAGAAGGCCGCCCCAAGTATCGTTTAAGATCTTGGAAGGCTAACTTACAATCAAGAGTACAAATGATCTGCTTGTGTTATTTCTTTGAAAGAGGAGTGAGATTGCCATGGAGAAGGAGGTAAAGAAGTTTGCATCGATCAGATGACCTTGAAATTAATCTGTGAAGAATGGCTATTTTGCCTGCAAATTTTTGGACATCTTTAATTTGCGCAGGATTGATCTCAATTCCTCTTTTGTTGACCAGGTGTCCCAGGAATCTACCAGATACGACTCCAAATTAACATTTTTTTGGGTTTAGCTTCATCTGGCATTTTCAAAGGATATCAAAGATTGTTTGGAGGTTGTTAGAATGATCTATGCATTTCAAGCTTTTACAGGTCATATCATTGATGTAGACTTCCATAATAGTGCCAAGATGATCTTTGAACATTTTAGTCACAAGCCTTTGATAAGTAGCTCCTGGATTCTTTAACCCAAAAGACATTACTGTATAACAGTAGAGATATCTTTCTGTAATAAAGGTTATCTTTTCTTGATTGTCTTCGGCGAGTGGAACTTGGTTGTAGCTGGAGGCTGTATCCATCAAAGAAGTTCGTGACCAGCAATAGAATCGAGGAGTTGCAGAATCAAAGGCAATAGAAAGCTGTCCTTGGGTATAAACTTGTTGGGTTCTATGAAGTCAACGCAAACCCTAATCTTTCCATTCTTCCTCGGGACTGCTACGATGTTAGAAACTTATTTTAGATACTTATCTTCTCGAATAAATCCTACCCGAAGGAGTTTATCAATTATCTCGTTTACCGCATCGCGAAGGCGAGGAGCTAGGTTCTGTCGTTTCTGTATGACAACTTTATTGTCTGGAAGGAGGTTTAGTCGATGGCACGTGATTGACGGATCAATGCCGGACATTTCTGTGAAAGTCCAGGCAAAGATGTTGATGTTTTTCTTCATTAGGTTGATCATGGCTTTTTTCTCGTCGGTTGACAGTTTAGAGCTGATGAAGGTGTGATGACTTGGACCATCGAGGTCAATGAATTTGACTATTTCGGTATCATGTTGTTAGAATGTGGAGGGCATCTCATGCTGTAGTTGTTATGCTTTCAGAAGTTTTGCTGTATGAGTATTAGTGGTGGTATTCTCGCACATACGTGTAGCTGCTTGACTACCTTTAATTTCGCATATTTCGTGATATGTTGGAAATCTTAACGCCAAATGATACGTATTAGGTACTGCTTTGATTGAATGTAGCCAACTTTGCCCTAAAATTCCTAAGTATTTGGATTCAGCGTCGATGACAAGTAATTTGACTAATGTTATTTCTGATCCTGCTTGAATTAGCAGTGTGATTTTTTCTGTAGCTGATTCTTTCGAACCGTTAAAGCTGATAATTGTCATTATTGAAGCTTTAACCGAGTCTGTGAGGTCTAGGACTTTAATTATTCTTCTGAATAGTACACCTATTGCACTTCCGGTATCGACAAGAAGCATATGTAGGTAATCCTATCCGACTTTGAGCATAATGATGAGAGGGTCATCATGATGGTATTTTACGTGGCTGGTGTCACAGTACTTGAAGATGATATGGTATGGGAATTTTTACTTGCTCGAGCTAGGGAGAAGCTTTGTAGATTTATCTGAAGAGGTCATTTTACAACAAGATGTAATCCGATCGTCTTGTTTTCTTTTCTTCTCTTTTTTAATCTCAATCATATACAGGTGCCAAGCTTGCCCTTCGACATGATTTTGTTCAACGTCTTTCTTTTTTGCTTTATCTTCGAGAAATTTTAGGATGTCGATGACATAATTGTGAAGCCTACCAGCTAATAGTATGCGATGAAAGATTCGTATGAGAGAGTAGCAGTTGTCAGTTTCGTGGCTATGCACTTTGTGATGCTGACATAGAGGTTTGGTGGGGACATCCGGAATGGTTTATGGTGTGCGATAACACTCATCTCCCTTTATTGTTGGCAGGATGACAAAGAGAGTTATTATCATTGGTGGCAGAACTGGGACTAGTCTGTCGGGTTTACCGTCTCTTCTTTTACTGTTGTCCATGTTTTTGTTGCGTTGCTTAGGTGCTTCAGTAGTGGTGGATCTCTGAGGTGGGGTCGAAGTTGTTTCTCGAGAATGGATGGCAGATGAGCTCTTCATCTTACCTTTTATTGACCATTCTAATTCAATGCAATTGTTAACAACATCAATCATAGTAAGATCTTCTCAAACTTTAGAGTCAATGTGTAGGGCAAAGATGAATGTTGGAACGACGATATTGGGGTCTGAGTTCCCAATTTTTCTTATTTCCTGTAAGAAATGCTTGTAAAGGCTCGCCAATATTTCTTTGGTACCCTGCTCGAAGAAGAATAAGGAATCGACAGTGATCTCCCACTCTTTAGCATGAGCATAATTAGCCTCGAAAAGACGTAATAACTGGCTGAACGTGGTGATGGAGGCTTCTTGGATGGTATGGAACCACCTGAGCGGTCCTTCCTTTAGGCTCATATTAAAGAACCTGTATAGCATGTAATCGAGTTTAGAATATAACCAAACTGCGGCTTTGATGTGTTAGACATAGGTGAGTGGGTTAGTTAGGCCTGCATATTGAATAAACTTTGGCATATGGAAATTTTTGGGGATGGGCATAACTTTGAGATGAGGGAAGATGGGGTTTGTCTCCATTTTGTCAGGCACTAATTTTTGGCCAGAGATATTAGAGTTTACGGCCTGGATCCTGTTATTAAGGTCGTCCAATGTGACAAACTGTTGTGTGGGAAATGGTATGGCTGCGACCTGAGGAACAAAATCTCTCTGCCCTTCTGGCCCCAATCGATCCCTGACTAGTCTTCTTTCAAGTGGGGGGGTCTAATGACGTATGCATCGACATCCTTAGGTTGCCGATGCTGAAGATGTTAAACCAAAATGTCGAGAAGCCTTGTTTAGATTCACGGATCCAGATCGAGAAATTCGTAATTCATCTTCTCTCAGTTGATCATCGTGCTGAATTGCCCTTGATCTATGGTCGCTTCGGGCTAGTAGAGGAGACGTCTGGCGGCCAGTAAGTTGATCTTGAGTCCTCCTCAATCTCTCCATCTCTTTCTGATGTGTTTGACTTTGTTGATCTAAGGCTTTCCTTTGTTTGTCTCTCTCTATTTTAAGAGCCTGAGCATGGATACGTTGATCCTTCGATCTCTGGGCTTTTTTTGCAGCCATTTGCTTCTGAAGCTCGATTACTGCACCGTGTAGGTCAACCGTTCCCTGTATTAGATTAATTTCTTGGTTTTTCACAGTGCTGGAATGGCTTCTTAAGCTTATGTTTGTCATCGGAAGGTGTTTAGATCAGTGGTGGTAAAAAAGAATGTGGTATTTCCCATAGACAATGCCAATTGTAGTGGCGTGTTTTTTGGAAGGAGAATCTTCTCCAATACTTATTCATAAAGAGAATGCAATAAAGACTAGATAAGCGAGATTTTATATAGAAAATTTAGTAAAAGATGAGAAAAACCACAACCTCGAGAAAGATTTTGATGTAAAATCTAGTATATTGCCAGTTATTACCAATTTCGGAGGGATAGGAGGGTTAAGAAGTAACGATGGTAAAGTTGCGGATTGTGAGGTGCTGAATAATCTATTTTATACATGTATTTATAGTAGATACAAACAGTTTACAAAAGGAAAGAAACAGTCTCCAATTTCGAGGGGAATGGGCGAACTTCGTGGATCTCTAACAGCTCTTTCTTGACCAAGTACAATGACTACTTTTGGTAGGTCGAGTACTTGTGGTATCTTCTCGAATGTTATATGTCTTTGATTATGTATGACTACTTCGACTATGCTGTGCTGGCTTACTCTTGTCGAATATGGGGAATATGCTACAACACCACCTACTTCGAGTTTAACCACGTCTTCTCGTGTACAAAACTATGGTATTAAAGCATATGGCGAGGAAGTAGGGGATCTGGGATTGTTCATGGAGATGGGAGGAAGCTGTTCAGATTGTAGATGTGTACCGATCCCGGTCATACAGGTACCATACACGTGTCCACCTAGGTACAGTGTGGATGAGTTATAGACTCAAAACCAAGGAATGCGGTATGCAGCTTATTAAGATGCAAGGCAACTATTTCAACGGAATGAGGAGTTAAAGGAACAGCTTCAGCGGAGGGATGAGATTATCAGGACCACGGGAGAGAGATTACCTGAGATATCCATTAGCTACTAGACAGAGCCAGATATGCAATGTACTTATGACAATAGTCTCTCCCGTACCAGACGCTCCTGCCAGATAAAAAGAAGCCATCCCACTTTGGCTATGTTTTATTTTATTTTGTTAGACTATTTTTGTTTATGTTATGTTTTGTTTAGACTACTCAGTTTATGTTATATTTTGTTTAGACTGTCGACTTTATGTTGAATTGATTATGCATTATGTTTAAAGTTGTATTTGCTTCAAATACTAGGTTTTTTTTCAAGTATTTGAATGAAATTTTGTGGTAAGAGGAGCTGAAAAAATAAGTGTTTGAATGAAATACTAGGTTTTTTTCAAGTGTTTGATGAAATGCCTAAACGAAGTCTTTGAAAAATAAAACTAAGTATGAAGAGATGCACACACAATAGAGGGTACATCAGGTGTTTGAGCAAATGTCTCAAAGAAAAATCATAAAAAAAAAACTAAGTATGAAGAATGGAAGCCAAGGCAAAAGTTCCAGGCTCTTGCAACGCAGTTCAAATTTGCGTGGCAAGCTTCCTCAAACACGTGGCTTAATTTATTCCCTTGAAATGAGGCACGTAGCTTAATCTGGTTTTAGGAAGCTTGCCACGCGGTTTATAACTGCGTGGCAAGAGCCTGAAACTTTTGCTTTGTTTTTTTTTTGCCTCTCCATACTTAGTTTTATTTGGGTAAGTTTCTCTGAGGCATTTCCGCAAACACATTCCCTTGCCCTCTATATTGTGTGCAGTGGTTCATACTTAGTCTTTTTTCCTTCTCTTTTGTTTAGGTATTTCCTCAAACACCTTCCTAAAGGACTCAAAATTAGTTTTATTGGTTTTTGGTGAGCTCAGAAATACAAGGAATTTATTTAAACGCATGAAAACACCAAGTATGGAATGTATTTGCTTATCTTCACCATACTTGGATTTTTTTGTCAACTTGTTCACCAAGTATGGCTATAATTATGGTAAAACTTGTTAACCAAGTAGCTCAACGACTATATTAAAGGGGAAACTTGCTGATCAAGTAGCTCAACAGCTATATTCCCAAGGAAACTTGTTGACCAAGTAGCTCAACGGTTATATTTTTTCACCTATAAAACTCATTCATCTTCTATACTATGTTATCTTAATCTTCTACACTCTCCTCCCTCCTTAGCTTACAAACAAAACTATCATGTCATTCTCAACCTCCCAATCTAATTCTCAAAACCACTCTCGATCCTCTAATATGAGCCAATAAGTGAACGTATTTCTGACACAATTTGGCGCATATGATTCGTCGCAAATACCTAACCCTTCCCAATATCGTGATCACCATGTTTGTTAATTATTCCTGTCATATGACAATCAATTTCTATCACAAACCCAAGGATATTACCCTCAATTTAATCCTTATACGGGCTCATACTCTCAACCGGGAAATCCATATTTGTTATCTCACGCTGATAAAAGTTTGAGTACTACGCCGATGAGAGGTACATAGGGTTTAAATGATTTAAACCTCAATACATCATCGGTTGTATCTCCGGTTATCTCTAAGGTTCTCAATTCGGTTCTCACGAGAAGTAATGCGCGCGGCAAGACACAACCTAAAAGAAAAATTGTACCGACACCTATTGTAGTTGAGGATGTAGTTGAGGTTGAGGATGATGTTGATGACGACAAAGAAAGATACACAAACTCCAAAAATTGGTCGTCCGAGGACTTCGTCAATCTCGCATGCGCTTGGTCCCAAGTCTCTCAAAACCTTGCTACGACGAACAACCAAAAAATGGTTATATTTTGGTTTAAGGTACGTGACCAATTCAACTCATTTTATAGTGACCAATCGATGTGGCAATCATACAACGGTATCAATTGGACGTATAAGGGGCGGCTCAATAAGGAATGCTCGATTTTTTGAGGCATCATTGAAGACCTCGAAAGATAATATTTTACCGGCATTGGAACGGGCGACGTCCTAAGTAATTTTTTTTTCTCATTCCATTAATTTTGCTCCACAATTAGTACTCATTAGACTTTCAAGCTTGATTTCTAGGAACATATGACATACGAGACATTCGAAAAACTAAAAAAAAAACTATTTACATTGGGGGAGGCTTACAAAGTTTTGGAGCATTGCCCAAAATGGCCACAAATTAAGAACATCGGACCCCAGCCGCAACGTCGCTTGGAAATCAAATTTTAACGATAGCCCGGGTACTTTTAACACTAATTCTTCTACACCTACTTCCGGTACTCCAAATGTGGTCATTCCAGATGATTCTATCAACTTAGATGCACCACTATATACTTGGGGTGAAGTACGATTGAACGGTTAAAAAAAATACAAGGCAAAAGAAGCGGAAAGTCATGTATAGGTTTTTGGGGAAATAAGATGTTTAAGACAACGAAAAACATGAAGGCATGGAATGAGAGAGACGAGCAAAAGAAAGAGGAAAAAGAAGCTAGAGCTAGAGTACGAGAGGAACACAAGTTGGCTAGAGAGGCAAAATTTAAAGGAGTGAAGCGAAGCTAACTAGAAAAAAAGTCATCGAAGATGTGCATATGGTTAAGGTGATGACAATGGACCCAAGTAACCTACTACCGGCACAAAAGGAGTTGAATGAAGAAGCAAATTAAACTTTATTCTAAGAAGTTGAAGGAGCAGTGTCCAAGTGATGACGGCGTTTCTAGTGATAAAGATTGATGTAATCATTAGTGATAATAGTAGTTCTTAAGTTTTATGTAATTTTATTATTTCAATAAAATTGTTATTTATGTTAAGTATTCCGTAAAACGAACTTCAAAAAAGTCTTTCAAAATATATTACAACTTCAACATAAAACAACAAACTTCGAAACCTAATACATTTTAACTTCAACATAAAACTACAAACTTAAAAAAATAAATAGATTACTCTGCCCTTTTTTATTCCACAAATGTGCGACAAGTTCATTTCGTAATTGGTAATGAGCACCTTCATTTCTAGTTTCATGAATCTTCTCGATGTACTGTGCCATAGTGTTGATCGCGTATCTTGGATTTAGCGTCTACTTCCAAGTATTTACGAATTTTCTAAACTCGGGATCAATATCCACTTGCCGAATGTAAGTATGATGTTCATCTTCGACGATCATGTTGTGCATGATTATACATGCGCACATAACATTTGCTAGATTACTAGGCTTCCAAAATCGCGCACCGTGCGCCAATATTTGGAACATAGCTGTAATACCCTAAAAGCACGCTCTACGTTTTTTTCGGCATACATTTTGCATCTTTGCAAAATATCTTTCGGCATCGTTGGATGGATTTTTAATGGTTTGAACAATTGTTTGCCATTTTGGATAGACTTTATCCGCTAAATAATACCCCATAGTGTGCGGGACCGTGCCTATATTATAATTGTATTGCGGCGCAACTCTATTAGACAAGTTGTTGAAAAGCCACTCTTCATGCAAGATGTTCACGTCGTTGTTAAAACTGGGTACCCTAAAGAATGTGTGCCATATCCAAAGATCTTGCGATATAACCGCTTCCAAAATCACAGTTAAAATTTTCCTATTCCTAGTATATTGTCCTGGCCACCCGGTAGGATAATTCTTCTATTTCTAATGCATACAATCTAAACTACCTAACATCCCCGGAAAACCTCGTAATCCATTAACTTCTAACAAGTGTAATATATCATTTTCATCGGGAGATCTAAGGTATTGGAGTTTTGAATAATGTTATAATTGCTTTGCAAAATTCTTTCAAACTCAAATTACTCGCAGACTCCCCAATCCGAACGAATTCGTCTTGAGCGTCTGCACTTGTACCGTAACATAACATGCGGAGTGTGCACATTATCTTTTGGTGCAAGGATAAGCCTATCGTCTTAGCGGCATTTTCTTTTTGAATAAATTAGGGGTTTGCAGAATTAACATTATCATGAATACGTTGATACACACATTTGCTCAAACGGAATCGACGACGAAATGGAATACCGACGTAAACTGGGTTGGCACCAAAATAATCCCAATTAAGGCTAAACTCACCCAATTTATGATCACGGCCTTTCCGTTTGTCAATCCTTTCTATTTTACTACCGCCCCGCCTCTGTGATGATGTCCCCTCTTGCTATTTTTCTTCTGCTTCTCCCATCTCAATCATAACCTTGCTATACTCGTACATCATCTCAATTTGACGTTGGAAGAACTCTTCGCTTTCAGACGATGACAAAGATGAGAGTGATTGGTCAGACATGATTAGGTCTTCCAAAATTATGTCAGACATGATTGGGCAAAATTGATAACAAGAGAATAGAATAGAGTTAGAAGATGAATGGTTTTTAAAATAATAGAGTTGAGTGTAAAAGAGTAAGATAATATAGTGTACAAGATGAATGGTTTTATATATGAACAAAACTAGCCGTTGAGCTTCTTGTCAAACAAATTTGGTAAAAAAACTAGCCGTTGAGCTTCTTGGCAAACAAGTTTGGCCAACAAACTAGCCGTCGAGATGCTTGCCAAGCAAGTTTGCTAAAAAATATAGTCGTTGAAATTATTGTTGAACAAGTATGCCCAAAACTATAGGCCTTCTAATCACCAAAAAAATAAAACCAAGTATGGAGAGGGGAGGCTTACAAATTTTCATCTAGGCTCTAGCTGCACAGTTCAGAACTGCACGGCAAGAACTAGCCCTTAGGTAAGTTTGAATCTCAACCGTCCACGTATCTCCATCTGGAGTGTACACTCTACACGCAGTTCAGAACTACGCGGCAGGGGATCCACTGGAAACTTAACAAGTGTCATCATTCTATTGGCTCAAATGCTACACGCAGTTCAGAACTGCGCGGGATCGATCCACCAAAAATTCACCCAGAGGGTGGAGAGACCACCCTCAAGGTGAGTTTGCTCTCGCCACGTCAACACTACGACCTAGTTGTTGTGGGGTGGATTTGGGGTTTAGAGGGTGGATTGAGAAATCCGTCTCGCCACGTCAGAATTCACCTAGTTAGTGCAGGTGCTCTAAAAGTGTTTTTATGAGCTGAAAAAAGGAGTCCTTCAATACAGTCCATGGACAGATCCTGCCAAATGTTGTCGGGTATGGGAAGCGGTTGAAGGAGGCCTGGGGGAGCAATACTTTCTTATTTATTACGCAAACATGTATCACATTCAGTAACAAATCTCTTAAGATCACATTCAGCAAACATGTATCACATTCAGTAACAAATCTCTTAAGATCCTGTTTTATACCCCACCAAAAGAAATTGTGAGAAAGGCATTTGTAAGTTTACAAAAAACCCGAATGTCCGGCAGAAAGGGAAGCATGATATTCACTCAATAGACGAGCTTTCCACTATGAGGTATATAGCAGCACCAAGCGCCCTTTATAGTGTAAAATCCCACCGTTGAAAGAATATGAACCAACTCAATTTGGATCCATCTTGAGCTTGTCGACAATAGGTGCTAAGGTAGGGTCAGTTGCACACTCCTTAGAAATGTCTTCACTTCCATTGAAAATTGGTAAGGAAATTGCCGCTATGATTACACTTTCATGCAGTCGTGATAAAGCATGGCCAATGAATTTTCACAACCCTTTCTATAAATGATCTCATAATCATACCCAAGAAGCTTCATGACCTAACGAGGTTGCTCAATTGAATAAAGGCATTGATCGAGGAAATAACGCAATGTCCGATGATCAGTAAGGATCTTAAAATGACGGCCCAGCAAGTAAGGGCACCATTTAGTAACTGCAAAGATGATCGCCAATATTTCTTTGCCATAGACAGACATCGAAAGGTTTCTCCCCGATAAAGATTTGCTAGTAAAAGTGATAGCCCAAGTCACGAACCAGATGCGTCGCATTCAATCACAAACTCTAGTGTAAAGTCAGGTAAGGCCAATACTGGTGTTGTTTTCATAGAGGTCTTTAATTGCTAAAAGGCATGTGTGGCTTCATCTGACCATTTAAATCCGTCCTTGCGAATGAGTGTAGTAAATGGAGAAACGATCTTACCATAGTTTCTGACAAACTTCTGATAGTAAGCCATGCGACCAAGAAAGCCGCGGAGAGCTTTGATCATTGACGGTTGTGGCCAACTAATCATGTATTTTATCTTTTTGGAATCAACTCCAACACCATCAATGGAGATAATATGTCCCAAATATTCAACCTTCGGAGACGAAAAACTAGAGTTTGGTCTTTTAACGAAAGGCTTATGATCGCGCAAATGATGAAAGACCGTTGATAAATGTTGAACATGATCTTCTAACAAACAACTGCAGACTAGT
This sequence comes from Kingdonia uniflora, assembly GCA_014058105.1. Taxonomy (NCBI): domain Eukaryota; kingdom Viridiplantae; phylum Streptophyta; class Magnoliopsida; order Ranunculales; family Circaeasteraceae; genus Kingdonia; species Kingdonia uniflora. Next base: position 2,238,398 of record JACGCM010000926.1, on the reverse strand, counting down.
ATATCGTTAAAAAAACAAGTACAAACTGTGACGCCCTGCCGAACGCCGCCAGGCAAATCTACCCGAGCATTTTGAGTTCTGACCTTGGATATAGCTGCACGCCAAGTTTCGTTGAAAACAGAATTGGTTAAGGGGGCGAGAAGTGCCAGTACGCTTCGTCTCATGTTTTGATATTTCCTTTTGGAAACTAGCTATTTCTTTGGTAGCTATATTAAGGGGGAACCTTGGTCCAAACCTCCTCTTGGTCATCTTAGACCCCGGTTCATGGTCTATCTACAAGGGATGGTCATGAGTTCTCCTTGGCCTCGGGAAGGCCAGGAGACATTGCCTCGCAATGCGGGCCGTTTTTCCAAATAGGGATTGTATATGGCGCCGTTATGCTGTGGCTATTCCCCACGAGCCAACTGAGATCCATCGCCCCTATAAATGGACTATGTAACTAGTTCAGGCTCGTCGCCCCTTGAGATATACATCCTATATCTGGAACCCGGCATATTGAGCTATTCTGATCCGCTACAGGACAAGTGTGTTATCCGTACCTCATGCCCCGTCACGAGAGATTACGCTGTAGGGATTATTGAGGGCACCTTCACCGTTGTTGCCTATATCGAATAGAAATTCGACGACCCCTCACGAGTATCCAGGATTATGCGGATGTCGCTCTAGCATCCGTGGCTCAATTCCACTGGCGCCGCCGCCGTACTAGTGAAGATGGCTTGTGCATGCTGGCCACAGGTGCATGTACGCCGCACGGCCTCATATTCCGTTGTGCTCCAGGTACTGTAGAGACAAACCCGGGTCGGGCCGTGACACAAACCTTCACAAATACGGTCGAAACACATCGTTCATTAAGCTTTGAAATGTGGCAGGAGCATTAGTTAACCCAATGGGGATGACAAGGAATTCGTAATGGCTATCATGTGTTCAAAAAGCAATTTAGGGAACATCAGATGGATGCACACAAATTTTATGGTTGCCTGATCGGAGGTCCAACTTGATAAAGATACTTGCCCCATGGAGCTCATCAAGTAACTCGTCTATTATTGAGATTGGATATCGATCCTTCGTAGTAGATGTGTTAAGGGCGCGATAGTCTACACACAATATCCATGATCCATCTTTCTTTTTAACAGTAAAACGGATGACTAGAATAGACTCACATTTGGTTGTATTATGTCGGATTCCAACATTTCTTGGAAAATACGTTTAATTTCTTACTTTTGAAAATGCGGATATCTAGAAGGCCGGACATTAACTGGAGATGCTCCTGAAAGAAGATGTATACGGTGATCTTGTGCATGCATAGGAGGTAAGCCTTGGGGCTCATCAAAGACATCAGAAAATTGTTCCAATAGATTAGCAATCACAGAAGAGAGTATAGGAGTACTATTACTACATTCCGCTTGACTGAACAAAACGCCCACCCACAGATCGGAGAAGCAATTTTTCAAGTAGGCAACATTCAATCAATGCAGTTGATGTTGTTTGTTCACCAACCAGGTCATAAATGTTGTACGCAATGGTGAAGGCCATGGTGAGTTTGGAGAAGTTCTATGTGATTGGTTCAAGGGAGCGGAGCGATTAAGCTCCAAAAACAACGTCGCAACCTCCTACAGGTAAGAGCAGGAAATCAATGGTGAAACTGTAACCTTGTAACTGAAGTGCAACTCCTGTAAACCGCCCTTGGCTTTGTATATATCCACCATCGACTACCATGACGCGGAAAGTGTCATGATTAGTAAGTGAACAACCACACTATTTTGCAAGCTTAGGATTCAATAAGTTGTGAGTAGACCCGTAATCAATAAGAACTGATATAGGTTGGTGCTTTAGAAAGCCGGAGACTCACATTGTTTCAGGCTTGAGGGAGCCAGTAAGAGCATGAAGAGAGATGCTACTTTGAGGTGCATCAATTAGAGATGTATCATCATCTCCACTATCATCTTCATCGTTAGGCCAGTTACCCTCTATGAGAAGAAGTTGTATCCTTTTACACCTATGTCCAGGCTTAAATTGCTCATCAAAATTAAAGCAAAGTCCCTATCCTTTCTTTCTTTCGTTTCAAGAGGTGTGAGGAGTCTAATAGGAGGAAGGGTAGATGGACTTTGAAAGGCTGGTTGTGTAGTATGAACATTCGATGGTGATTTTAGAGATGTTACGCTAGGTCCCACCATTTTTAGTATTTGTTTTTTCTTATAGAGATGTGCAAGAGCGATGGCTTCAGAGAGTGTTTGTGGCATGAGGGTCTGAAACTTCAGTTTGTAATTCATCACGAAGGCCACTAATGAAACAATTGAGGAATAAACTTTGTGGCCAACTTTGTGCTTGAGTAGAAAGGTCCCCAAATTTGGCTTGATACTCCTTGACGGTTCAAGTTTGACGAAGCCTCGTGAGACTTCCATCAATATTCTCATAGGCGACTGCCTATGTAAAAAGTGGTTTGATTTTCAACAAACTCCACCCGACTGGGCCAAAACGAGATAATATAGCTTCAATAAACTTCGCCCATGTAAAGAATGGCTTTTTTTCACCGTCCCCTCAAACCATCGAGAAGCCTCTTTCTCCAAATGGAATGAAGCAACAAGAATTTTTTGCTCCTCTTTTGTCTGGTGATAACGGAAGAAACGTTCTGCTCGAGCAACCCAATCAAGTGCATCATCACCATTTAATTGAGGGAAATCCAAACAAACTATTTGCGTTTGAATTGGTGGACCAGTTGCTCGAGGGAAATCTTGATTGAATGACGACCTGGAAGAAAGTGGTGATCGTGTCGAATGCTCATTGTGTTGTTGGAGTAGAGCTCGAAGGGAAGACTGAATAACCATCACATTAAGGTGCATAAATTTGTTTTGCTCCTCGAGACTTGATTACTTGTGAATCAAGTCTCTATTGTTGATATTTGTTCCCTTAGTAACTGTAGTATCATATTCTCCAGATTCGACAAGAATAAGCCAACATTCTATAGTCGAAGACAACACAACATTCTAGAAGATTATGTAAGTCCTCGACTTACCAAAAGTAGTCGTTGAAGCCCGGTCAAGAAAGAATTGTTAGAGATCCGTTAAGTTCGCCCACTACCCCCGGAATATGAGACTTTTTCTTTCTTTTTGTACTGTATCTATTATAAATACAGGCAGAGAATAGGTTTTAAAGGACCGCAAGTCTCACATTTCTCAATCCTAAACACTAGCAACACTTTGAAAACTTGTAATAACTAGCATATACTAGATTTTACATCAAATCCTCCTCGAGGTCGTGGTTTTTCTCAGTTTCTGCTGAGTTTTTCACGTAAAATCTTGGTTGCTTAGCTATTTATTACGCAGTCCTTACAAACAAGTATTGACGAAGGCTTTCCTCCCGAAAAACACGTCATTACAATTGGCGCCGTCTGTGGGAATACCAAACACCATCCGATGACAAACATGAACTGAGAAGTCATTCTAGTACCGTAAGAGATCAGGACATTCCAGGAGCTCTTGATCTGCACGGTGCGGTCCTTGAACTTCAAAAACAAATGGTCGTAGAAAAAAATTAGAGACTGGAAGATCAGCGTATCCACACTCAAGCGCTACAAACGAAAAGAGATGAACAAAGAAAAACCCTAGATCAGCAGAGTCAAACACATCAAAAAGAGATGAAAATATTGTGAAGGACGCAAGATCAAATCACTGCTCACCAAACGTTAGCTCCACTGGCTCGAAGTGAACATCGATCAAGAGCAGTTCAACGTGATGATCAGCTGAGAGAATGCGATCAACGAATGTCTCAATCCAGATATGGAAATCCGAACAGAGCCTCTCGATATTTTGGTTTAACTTTTTCAGCCTCGATAACCCAAGGACGTCGACATACACATCATCAAACCCCTCCGCCAAAAAGGAGGCCCATCAGAGATTGATTGGGACCAGAGGGGCAAGGCAATTTGTTTCCTCAGATTGCAGCCCTACCTCCTCCCCCGCAATAATTTGTCACTTTTGATGACCTTAACAACATAATTCAAGCCATCAACTAAGACATCATAGGCCGACGATCTGCGCTTGACAAAATCGAGACAAACCCCATCTCTCCATATCTAAAAAATATGCCCATCCCAGAAAATTTCCATATGCCAAAGTTCATCCAGTATGTAGGCATCACTGATCCGCTTACACATGTTCGACATTTCAAAGCCGCAGTTGGGTTATACTCCAAACTCGACTATATGTTGTGTAGGCTATTTAACATGAGCCTAAAAGATGAACCACTCTGATGGTTCCAAGCCAATTACAAAATCTTTTTGAATCTAACTACGCTCATGCTAGGGATCGTAAAATCACCGTAGACTCTTTGTTTTACTTCGAGCAAGGCGCGAAAGAAACCTTGGAAAATTTTTATAAACGTTTCCTACAGGAAACACGAAAGATTGGAAATTCAGACTCCAAAATTGTGGTTCCAGCGTTCACCTCCGCCTTGCACATCGACTCAAAAGTTTGCAAAGAACTTACTCTGCAAAAACCACGTACAGTCACTGAAATTATTGACGTGGTTAATAATTACATCGAGCTGGAATACTCGAAGAAAGATAAGATGAAAAGCTCCTCTGTCATACATTCTCGAGAAGCACTTTCGACCACGTCCCAGTGAGCAGTCGCTACTGAAGCACCGAAACAACGTGGTAAAAATACTGATAACATTAGAAGAAAAGTGGGCAAGCCCGACAGACCTGTCCCAATTCTACCACCAATGAAAACGACCCTTTCCGCTATCTTACCGACGATTAAGGGAGACGAGTGTTATCGCGCGCCACAAGAAATCATAGATCTTCCGAACAGACCCTTATGTCAGTATCATAATGTGCATAGTCATGAAACTGATAGTTGTTACTCCCTCATACGTATCTTTCATCGCATCCTCTTAGCTGGAAGACTCCACAATTATGTCATCGATATTTAAAAATTTCTCGATAAACAAGAAAAAACCACAGAAGTCGAGCAAAATCATATCCAGGGACAAGCTCCTCATTTGTATATGATCGAGATTGAAAAAGGGAAGAAAAGAAAAAAAGACGATCGTATTACGTCTTACTGCAAAATGACCTCCTCAAACAAGTCATTAAAACTTCTTCCAAGCACCAGCAAATCCAAACGTCCTTACGAGATAATATTCAAAGACTGCGACACCAGTCTTGCCAAATACCCTCATGGCGACCCCTCTTGTTATTATGCTCAAAGTCGGACAGGATTACTTACATATACTTCTCATTGATACTGGAAGTGCCACAGATGTCTTATTCCGCAGAACGATCGAAGTCCTGGGCCTTACAGATTCAGTAAAACCTTCGACAACAACAATCATAGGCTTTAATGGTTTGAAAGAATCAGCCACAGAAATCACTCTGCCAGTTCAAGCAGGTTTCGAAACCACATACGTCAAATTTCTTGTCATTGATGCAGAGTCCAAATATTTGGGCATTTTGGGATGTAGTTGGTTAAATTCTATCAAAGCAATACCCTTGACTTATCATTTAGCGCTACATTTTCCTACAGATCATGGAGTCTATGAAATTAAGGGCAGCTAAGCAGTCGTACGAATGTGCGAAAATACCACAGTCAACCCTCATACAGCTAAATTTTTTAAAGCATAGCAACTACAACTTGAAGCACCACCCACATTTGAGTAACATGATGCTGAAATGGTCGAAACTATTGAACTCGATAGCCCTGGGCGCACAACTTTAATTGGATCCAAGCTCTCAATCGACGAAAAAGAAGCAATGATGCAACTACTTAAGAAAAACATCGACGTCCTCGCCTGGACTTTCCAAGAAATGCCAGGAATCGATTCTTCAATCTCTTGCCACCACCTCAACCTCCTTCCAGATAACAAAGCAAAAATGACAGAATCTAGCTCCTTGACTTCGCGATGCAGTAAACGACGAAATTGATAAACTCCTTCGCGTAGGATTTATTTGGGAAACTAAATATCCAAAGTGGGTTTCTAATATTGCCGCTGCGCTAAAGAAAAATGGAAAAATACGGGTTCGTGCCGACTTCAGAGAACCCAACAAATTCATACCCAAAGACAGTTTTTCGCTACCACTAATCCCGCAACTTCTCAGCTCAGTCGAAGGATATAAACTTCTTTCTATGATGGATGCCGCCTCGGGATACAACCAAGTTCCACTCGCCGAAGAGGATCAAAAGAAAACCACCTTCATAACCGAAAGAGGACTTTACTGTTACACAGTAATGCCTTTTGGGTTAAAAAATGTCGGAGCTACTTACCAACGATTGGTCACCCAAATGTTCAAAGATCAGCTCAGCAAAATCATAGAAGTATATATCGATGATATGATCTACAAAAGCCTGAAAAGGGAAGATCATCTCAAAAACCTTCAAACTATCATCGACACCCTTTGCAAGTACCAAATAAAACTCAACCCAGAGAAATGTCAATTCGGTGTCGCATCTGGAAAATTCCTAGGCCATCTATTCAGCAAAAGAAGAATAAAAATTGATCCAGCTCAAATCAAAGCACTCATGGCAATGCCCTCTCCTCGAACGCAAAATGATGTTTAAAAATTCACAGGCAAAATAGCCGCTCTTAACAGATTCATCTCAAAGTCATCTGATTGATGCAAACTTCTTTACTTTCTTCTTCGTGGTAACCGCACTCCTCTTTCGAACAAATAGCAAAAAAATGTTATTTGGACTCCTGACTATGAAATGGCATTCCAAGATCTTAAACGATACTTGGGACGTCCTATAATGAGTACTCCAATTGATGGTAAAATACTCACCATGTACTTATCCACAACTGAAGACTCCATCAGCTTTGTCCTTATTCAAGAAGATGCAGGCATCGAGAAACCTATTTAATTTATTAGTAAAACTCTTATGCCTGCTAAAAAATGATATACTACCACGGAGAAGCAATTGCTCACCTTGGTTTACAGCTCTCAAAAACTCCATCCATACTTCCAGCTCACCCCATCAAAGTCATTACAAAATACCCCCTCAAACTCGTACTCTCTAAAAAGGAAAAATCTCGACGAGTTCAGCAATGGTCTATTTTCTTGGGGGAATATAACATTTCTTTTGAACCTCAAATATCCATCAAGGGATAAGCAGTGGCCGACTTTTTGGCAAATTTTCCCGTCGAAGACCTTGATTGGGAAGAACTCGAAGAAATATTCACCGATGACTCAATTGCCAAACCAGACGCATGGTCCAAGAGTTTCGGTTGGCAACTTTTTACGGATGGATCGGCAGGACCACAAGGATCCGGAATTGGCATAGTCCTGGTCACGCCTTAGAATCATCGCATAGAAAAAGCTATCAAACTTAAATTTTATGCTACCAATAATGAAACAGAGTATGAAGGAATCTTGTACGATCTCGATCTTGCACTTACTCTTAGAGCTGAGAAATTAATAATATATGTCGACTCCTTACTCGTCACCAATCATTACAATAAAAGTTTCAAGACAATAGGAAAAATGGTTGATTACGCAGCCCTGGTCGAAGAAAAGATGAAAAAATTCAAGCATGCAACCATTTCGTATTTACCTCGGCAAGAAAATCGTCATGCCAATGCATTAGCTTACATCGCTGCAATGCTGGGAGATAGTGAAAAACGATCTTTAGAAATCGAGATCATCGAACATTCTAGCCTCGATATCTTGTTAACACTCAGATAATTGTTATTGAAGATGACGACCCTGACGACTGGAGAAGACCGTTTTCTGCTTACCTCAGCACAACACCTTCCCCAGTAACAAAAAAGAAGCTCGGTCCCTGTTAGCCAAGTGCCCTCGATTCGCCGTCCAAAACGGCATATTATATCCACTCACTGGAGGTGGACTACATATCGAATGCATCTCACAGAAACAGGCTCAGATCAAAATTAGAGAGCATCATGAATGTATCTGTAGTGCACATGTTTCCGGATGATTACTAGCCCAACGTGCATTCTCACAAGGACTCTATTGGCCCAAGATGAGACAAACTGCGAAGACTTTGTTCGTAAATGCTACAAATGCCAAATCTACGCTCAAGATATCAAGAACCCCGCCCTCGACTTACATGTTAGCAATGTCATTTGGCCATTTAAATGATGGGGAATCGATATTATTGGCCCATTCAACTCAACATCGAGAAACAGAAGGTTCGTTTTACTTGCCACCGATTACTTCACCAAGTGGGTTGAAGCAGTTCCTCTATGCCATACTGATGAGAATGAAGTCATCAAGTTCCTTTGGGAGCACATTATTACCCGATTTGGTTGTCCATAAATGATACGCTCTGATAATGGTAAACAGTTCATCAGCGCTAAAGTCCTTGCTTTCCTTCATAAATACAAGATTCAGTTAACAACTTTCACACCATATTATCCTCAAGGTAACGGACAAGCTGAAGCCATCAACAAAAGTATCAAATCTGGCTTACGCAAGTGCCTCGACGAAAAGAAAGGCAGATGGGTCGACGAACTACTCAGTATATTATGGGTTTACCGTACCACCCCTCATATTTCCATTCTCGAACTTCCTTGTTGTATGTTTTTTTCAATGTATCATGGTATGGTCCCAAATTTGTAATGGCCTTATCTCTTGTTTCCTCGATCCAATTGAGATTGCAAAGGAGACCAAGTTCATTGTCTTCATCTGGAATTTGGTGCCGAGTACTTGGTAGATCGAGGTCTGAGGGTATGACTGCTTCAATACTGAAGGCCATCATGAATGGAGTACGGTAAGCCCATAATATACTGAGTAGTTCGTCGAATACAGGATCATACTCGACCTAAGAATTCTGTAAAATTATCAGAAAACTGGGAGGGACCCTACATTGTAGCAACAAAATAGATAGCGGAACTTATTGGCTCATGACTGAAGAAGAAGTTCAGCTTTAGTACCCATGGAACACTGCTCAGCTAAAACACTTTAACATCTAATACCCTATAATCGTTTTCCTCGGATCAAATGAAGATTTGTTTTATCATTATCTTCTTTACTAATTTGATTTGTTCTCGATCTATACTTTTACGTATAGATCTGACAAACGATCTCTTTCTACTTCAATTTGTTCTCGATCTATACTTTTTATGTATTGATCTGACAAACGATCTCTTTCTACTTCGATATGTTATCAATCTATACTTTTAACGTATAGATCTGGCAAACGATCTCTTTTTACTTCGATTTGATCTTGATCTATACTTCTCAAGTACGTATCAGACAGGCAATCTCTTTACTACTTCATTTTCTCATAATCAATACTTGCCAGGTATGCCTGAGACAAACTAATTCCTTACTATCTTGATTTGTTTTTAGGTCCTTGCTTGCATAATTATCCTAAAACTTATCAACCAACTTCACGCGACCACTATCTAATTACAGGATAGTTTACTTCGCGCTCTTTACTTGTCGAACAATCTCTTATGAGCTCTTGTTCTTCTCCAAATCTAAATCCAAATACCTATCTCCGGATATACATCTGGTACTCCGTACTTGCCATTTATTGGCCATTTTTTACATTTTGCGCACACAAACATTCTTTACTTATCTACTCGAACCTACTATCACTTTATCACATCTACTAGTTGAACTTATTTACACATGCAAAATAGTTATTTAAAAAAATATTTAAACAAACACCAAAATCCTTCGCACACACTAAATTAAAATGTTTTCGGTCCCACTGACCATTTGTTACATACTTTCACTTCACACAACATTCTTCAGACAAGTTTTAACATTTTAGACAGAGATTTATCTTTATTTAAGGCACCTTCGGGCACCTGCACATCTGATACTTCCCCAGGACGATGACCTTCGACCTCCATTGTCACTTTATTGTCGATCACCCCAGTTACTCCACGAACATCAGGCATCTGGGGGACATCATCATCTGAACTGTCGTCACATGGAATCCCACCAGCTTTCATAAGACCCTTGTAGTATTTTTTTTCCTTTCTTCTGCCTTCTCGAATTGTTCTAAATAATGCACCCTCACATCCTTGCACTTTGGCAATTTTTCTTCGCTCATCCGAGATGTCACCTCCTCGAGCAGCTTGTTTTGCTCTAGCTTCATTGCTCTGTGAGCATCGGCAATGTGTTCTCTAACATCTTTCTCATGAGCGGCTTTCTGCACTGACGAAGCTTCTTTCTTTTCTTTCTCTAACATTTTTTTCGTCTCAGCCAACGCTGCCTCCTTTGCCTTGTTTACTTCCAACTTGTACCTATTCAGAGTCGCATTTAGATCAACATTTTCCATAGTCAATTCTTTCTATATATTTTTATAGGCAACCAACCGGTTCTTCAACTCACTACTTCCCTCAACACGACCCATTGCATCACCCATCAACGTCTTAATCTGCATGAAAGTCATATATTGAGTATCTGATTGACCTAACAAAATTTTCATTCGAGCATAATCATTAAGATTTCTCACATTCGCCAAATTCTTCTGTTCCTCGCTTAAAAAGGTATTCAAGCTGTCAATCCCCATCATGCAATCCACCATATCTTTCTTCAACACATCTGCCCCAACCGAATATGACTCCATAGTCTTTTGTAACTCCGTGTCAAACTCCTCCACAAATTTTTTCTTTGATGTCCCACCAATCATCTTCTTAGGAGGCACACTGCTCAAACCTCGCAAAGGTAACCCACTACCCACGCCAGCTGGTTTGGCAGTCACTTCGACACTCTTAGCTACCGACTGTCGAGTATTCCTTTTTGGATTCAGCAACGGAGGTGCTTCCGCGTTCACCTCCCTTTTCTTCTTGTTTGTGACAAAAGACTCCTCAACATAGCATCGATCTCCGTATCTGTGTTGTACCCTGTCAACAAAGGATTGTTCAATGGAAAATTCACATCTGCAACTCTTTTGTTCTTCGTTGACATTTTTCTCATAATCACAGGAACTTCCGCACCTTTTGTTCTCAACCTTTTAATCCCTGCTTCTTGAAAGATTGTACTTAGACGATCTTGATCAATCACTAAGTTATCGATCCTGCCAAAATATCCTTTTCTTACCTTGTACAATTTTTCCGCTACTTCCACTTTCTTCCCGCTCTCCTTCAAAGCTGCCAAACAGAGAAAAAACACAAAGTTACAAACATAAATCTACCCCAAAATTTCATCAAACTTAATCATTTAAGTTACCTAACCACAGACCTAGATGAAATGCTTTTCTTTTTAGCGGTTCCCCAGGATCTTTCTGATCGAACTCATAGTTTCTAGACACTAGTAATCGTTCGTCGGTATATCGACCTCCAGTTGATACCATATCATAAAATATCGGCCTATTTAAAAGCCTCACCATGTAACGATACCCTTTTAACTTTGGGTTCTTTTTCAATGTGTAATATCTACACAAATCATCTACAGACATTAACTCCTCCCCCCAGTCCTTCAGTCTACCGTCTATTGCACCACATACCCTAAACAGGTCATATACATTCGGATTAAATTGATCCAGGGCTATATCAATAAAATTCATTAATACCCTTTCTTTATTTGTTCCCAGTGTACCAGAATACCATCTAAGGGTATTTCCTCGTCGATCATTTTATACTAATAATTCTCTAGTCTCACATCCCTAGGAATACCATATTTATTCTTGAACTTTATAATTTCTTTGGTTTCCAACCCCTCTCCATAACATGCTTTTTCGCCCTCTTCCACATCTTCTTCCCCATCCCCACTCCCTTCTCGATCACTCACTTGAGGCTCGTGATCCACCTCAGTATCCCTCGCTTCCTCCTCAGATACTTTGATCACACTAAGTATTGCCTTAAACTGCTTTATGCCACCAGTATCTCCACTGCTCGAACCTATTTTATATTTCCCCCCCAGTTGTTGGACACAAGTTCTCACATCTATCATCAAGGGCTTAACATCTTTAAGATTCGCATATATGTCTTTATCATCATTTAAAATGGGTTCAACCATTATTAGAACCTATCAATCAAATTCTATATTTTTACACAGTTAGAATCTTTCATATGTGCTACATATATATATGTTCCTCAATTCATATATTCATAATGATATCGTTGTTGAGATAACTCTTCAACACCTCATTCACTTTACTATCTGCTACTATCATTTACATTTATACTTATTACCACAGTTCTCGATCTAGTTCATATCAATTAATTCATCTTAGTATTTTTCATTAAATAACCATCTGCTCAGTTCTCAATGTTTTTCTATGTTTTATAAGTAACCTCGATAACTTGTTTATTTCTATCTTTTTGTAGAATTACAGGAATCTAAACAGCTTCTCGAAGATGTTTAACCTTTTCCCGCCAAAAAATTGTTATTTCCATTTTTTGAATTCCCTTTCTCCGGCACAAAATCCGGCAACAACCATAATCTCTGGAAAATATGGCTACATCACCACCATTTCCCCCATATGCACCGTAATTACAGCACCCACCATTTATCTATCTATCTCCTTTTTCCTCCACCAGAAACCCAGAATCACCATCAATCAATCTATCTAAATCACTGATCCTAATTTATTTTACTAATTCACTATCATATTATTCCAACTCATTCATTTCCAATCTATCTTCACGTATAACAACTCATTCGTTTCCAATTTACTATCATATTATTCAATTTACATATCTAATTCCTTTATACCCAATCCATAAAATTAGACAACAATTTCAAAATAATCACTAACCTTGTTTACGAGCTGATTCTGCATCCCTCTCCTTTGCTTGCTTGGCCCTTTCGATCAACACACTAATCTCCTAATCTCCTCCTCAGCAATCGTATCTAACCACTTCAGCGACGAGCAATAACAATTCACTCCCTCAAAAAAAAAAATAGTTTGCATAAGATATGAACAGTCGCCCACCTCTGACGTATTTGTAAACCCCACGTGACTATTCGTCGCACCACTTGGCGACCGTCCAGTTCCTCGAATGTAACGCTTCATTGCATTTTTTCTCGATTTCTTTGACTCTTAATCTTCTCCCCATTAATAAACCTCTACATTCGTACTTCAATCCTTCAAATTATTGAAGAATTTTTGTAGACCCATTCATATCCATCAGTGCACGATCTATCTTATCCAATAGTTGATATACATTATTTTTCTTATATTTCATACCATCACCTAATGGAACACATCTGCCATATTCATTTTGACTGTACGTTCCCCTATTCAGACTATCCTGCCAATTCCTATACTTAGGGCATCATATTCGACATAAGTTGGCTATCATTTTATTCGACAAAAAAAATTTAAAACACAATCTTTATTTCCCTACAGTTGACAAGTACATATCATATTGGATAAAACAATAAGCATTCCTTTAACCAACAACACCCTTTATTTATAATCATTTCATTCAAAATACAACTCACCTGCATTTATTATGCTTTGGAACTCTACACAGTCAGAGTCAAATTAATCACCCTAGACTTTAATCATTGTCCCCATACATCCAACTACGTTCGACTTTACACACATGGCAATATTCGACAAAATTATATCATGATGTTCTAATCATATTTGGTACTCGATGACAAACACATAAACAAATAAATTAAATAAACACATATTTATTTATTTTAAACTTGTTTCTTACATTCGATATCTCTCTCCTTTGATTATATTCTCATGTCTTACATTCGACAACTATCTCTTTCGATTATATTCATTTTAAAATACTTGATATTTCTTCTATTACATTTCTTCTGATATTACATAACTTACTTTAACATATAACTCATTTTGATGTTTTCTTTTTACCAGAATCTGACATTAAAGCCTCTTTCAGGTCTACGAAGCTCCATGACTCAGAATCTGACATTAAAGCCTCTTTCTAGTCCTCGAAGCTCAATGACTCTCAAGCCACTAAACTTCTAAGAGACGCTTCAACAGGAAAAAGATAGCAAAAAATTGTAAGAACACTCACACATTCGGCAAGATCTCTGGACGTCCATCTAAGCTTCAAATCTTTATCACACACACCGACAGTTACCCCCTCACCCCCCCCCCCCCCAACTGATACCATAAATTACCTTCACAACCGCTTGATGATACCACTATTTCCAATAGATACATCTTGTCTCTGTTTGATCTTTGTTCCCACCCCAATGCTCTGATCTGATCATATAACAATTTCTCATCTCTCGGTCTACGCTGGATTTCGTCAGAACACTCACCATCTTCAGCCCTGAACGCATCATCTACCATACTTGGGGCGGCATCACTCTACAAATCACCACCATCCCACCTTCCGTAACCTCCAATTTATACCCGACTTCCTCCCCCTACATTAAATGAATAACATTAATTACGCCTCGAAAACAAACTTGACCAGATGCAGTTCACCTTGACCTTGGTAATGACATATACTGACTTCTGTGAATATTCGAACACCTCTTCCGCTTTCAGTTTTCTTCTCGACACAACTACAAGTACTTCTGTCGAGAATGGGGTGATTGTAGTATCATATTCTCCAGATTCGACAAGAATAAGCCAAGATCCTATAGTTGAAGACAACTCAACACTCTGTAGTTGAAGACAGCTCAGCACTCTATAGTCGAAGACAGCTCAACATTCTAGAAGATTCTGTAAGTCCTAGACTTACCAAAAGTAGCCGTTGAAGCCCGGCCAAGAAGGAAATGTTAGAGATCCGCAAAGTTTGCCCACTATCCCCGGAATAGGAGAATCTTTCTTTCTTTTTGTAAACTATATGTATCTACTATAAATATAGGTAGAGAATAGGCTCTAAAGGACCACAAGTCTGACATTTCTCAATCCTAAACACTAGCAACACTATAAAACTTGTAATAACTAGCATCTACTAGATTTTATATTAAATCCTCCTCGAGGTCATAGTTTTTGTCAGTCTCTGCTGAGTTTTCCACATAAAATATTGGTTGTTTAGCTATTTATTACGCAATCCTTACGAACAAGTATTGGTGAAGATTTTCCTCCTGGAAAACACGTTATTACAGTAACACTTTAGATTTTAAGAGGTTTGGAGTCTTGGGTATTCCGAGTAGTAGATTTAAGTTCCAATAAATCTGATACCAAATGATAAGATCCTAGACTTTAGTGGTTGAAGAGAAATATAAAGAAAGATAAAGAAGAGAAGTAGAGAGTTTAAAAAAGTTTTTTCTTGCTTAAACTTCTCTTGTAGAAGTACATATTTAAAGACTCTATAAATACTCCAATAGAGTAACTTTCATAACATTAATAACCACACACTAATACTTAAAGGCTCTAGAAACCTCAAAACACAAATGATTCAATAACACCTTATGTAACTCCCACAATATTCAATTACTCAATAAAGCCAAATAAACACACATAAATGTAAAACATCAAGGTGAAGAATGTGTAGGGTCTCGACACTCTACCTAGCCAAACCCCCTTGGAAAAAAGTTGTGCAAGGAAAGAGTACAATCTTATGCTCAGTATGGGTTGCAGATGCATATACATTGCCTCATCAAAGCCTCTAGTCAGTAAAACCCCATAGGATAAAAATTGTACTAGCATTAAAAATTGTGCAACGCACTTGTGTCCACGTCTAGACGGGATTACTCCCCCTGACGTCGATCTCCCTGAGATTTATCTCCCTATGACAATAAAACATGTAAACTTCACATTTCTATTATGTGTACAAATTTCGTAAATGTAGGATGTGCAAGAGCCTACGTAAATAGGTCAGCTAAGTTATCTTCTGAATGAACTTAAACGACATCAATCTCATTCGACTTCTGTAACTCGTGTATGTGGAAGAATTTAAGTAAAATGTGCTTCATTTTGTCTCCTTTAATAAAATTGCCATTAACTTGAGTGATGTAAGCCGAGTTATCTTTATGCAGAATTGATACTTTATTTTGGATAAAACACATCTCAACTTTAGTTGATGTGATGTATCTTGGAGCGCAATTATCATTCTCTGTCAGCTTTATTAAGTGTATGAATTTTCTCGTGATTCGAAGATGTAACAAACGTCGTTTGCTTCATCAATCTCCAAGAATTTGTTGTATCCCCATACAAAAACACATAGCTCATCCAACAATGACCTAAATGTAGGTCTGGAAAGTATCCTACATTTTAGACTACCCTATAAGTTTATGTTTACCATTTTTTGGGTAGAATAGACCCCCAGTCTCTCATGCTGATCAGATACGTCAGTATTTGCTAGATCTCATTCCAGTATCTTTGGGTAGGAATAGAACTATGGCAAGCCAAACAGTTTATGGCAAATGAGACATCGGGTCAAGTGTACCTGACTAAGCCTAGTAAAGCACCACCGAGGTGATGACGCCTCGGCCCTAAAAGTTTTTTCCCCCATTAGGATGGTAGAAGATGTCCTTGTTCACATTCAAGAAATTGACGATAATAAGGAACTTAACACCATCTGCTACATCTATACCGAAGTATTAAATAACTCTCCTGATATATATCGCTTGGTATATGAGTATGCCACTACCAAGATGTTTAATCTGTAAATCGAGACAATACTTGGTTTCCCCAAGGTCTTTTATTTCAATATACTTCCCAAGTTATTTGGTAGCTCATGGGATCTCTCACTGAGTTCTAATGATATCTAAATTATTTAGTACACTACTTAAGCCAATATTTGCGCTCAAAATAAGAACACATGGGCATATAAGACTATTTGTAAAGTCCCCAACCTTCAAATACTCAATTAACTTATTATATCGCATGGGACCTGATTGTTTCATGCCAGCAGTGACTTGTCCAATTTTATTATGTACGCACCTTGTATGTGGAAATTAATTGCTTTTGTAAGCTTATACCCCCCCCCCTACCCCCTTAGTAGCTTTATGTAGATATTCGTATCTAGTTTCCCATATAGATAGGCAGTAATTATATAAGATGCATGTCTAGCTTATCCCTGATAACTGATAGACTGATAAGTATTAGAAAGTTATATTATCCATAACTGGAATATAGGACTCATTGTAAATGATGTCAGGTCTCTGAGAGAATTCCTGGGCAACTTGTATTGCCTTAACCTAATGATCTTCTCAGATATCATTATGTTTTTGTAACATTCTCATTTATAGCCGACAGCCTATATGGCATCACATCGCATTATGCTAGTAAGCTGAGCTCCAATTAGATTCTAGACACCCACTTTGGCCAATGTACAGCAACACGCATTCATTTACAATAAGTGGTTCTGAATCCTAATCCTTGATGGCAAACACAACAATGAATATGAATACCTTGTTGATAAATTACTATTGAGCAATCTTATGTTATGCCATTACAGAGTTCTAATAAATTAATATCTCTTTATTATCATACGCATGTGCTACCCCGGGCTTGTCTCGTAATGCTTCAACTGGTCACGTAGCTAATATTGTCGCGCCGATGGGTGGTTCCATCCCCGATGAACCGACTACAATGTAAAGGGATCTAGATAAGGCAACGATGGTGTTCTCTAGTTAATCTTAGAAATATCCTCAGCATTGACTGTTATATTTCCCCCCAATATTGGGAATATTGATAATACCATATCAAATCGGGATATGGAATATAGGGATGTTAGATTGTCGTTCACTTTCTGAAGGTAACTAAAAATAGCTTATAAAAATTGTATTATAAGAAACAATGATAAATTAGCAAGACGTACGTTTATGATAATTATTAAGAGAGCTAAGGCTTGTATTTCCCCACCACCTTTAGCATTCGATCTAGATTAAACTATGAATTCCCAACTCATGAAGATTTAATAATAGCAACGCAAAAGTAATTCATCGCTTTTTTAAAAAGAATAATTTTACCATCTCATAATATATGAATCTAATGATCATTAAAAGCACACAACATTAAGACATTACTAAATATGTCGTGTTAATCGATGTCTCATTAAGATAATATACATCATAAGAGTTTAAATTATTTAGAATATGCAAACTTTGTATGATCAAGGTAAATATAGATTATATCACTGGACAATAACCCATTAAACCATTTTAATGGTAATAAAGAAAATTAATTTAACAATAAGCTCATAAGGGAATTCTTTTTCAAAACATAGATTAAATACTAATTGTAGGGACTTATCCCTCGATCTAATTCATAATCGAACTCACACAGCTCGATTTACCTCCATCTCAGGCTCACAGGTTTTTAAACACTTAACACTTCAGTCAAACATTCTAACCAGCCCCACGAACTACTCAAGAATGTGGGCCGAGCTAAACCTGGAAAATGTTATCCAGTCAAAGACACCTGTCTCCTACGAACTCGTTAGTTATTCAGCCAACCGCCACTAACCACATTATTTGGAAAACGTGTTCTAGCACGATGAAGAACTGTGGAGAAGCCTATATAAAGGAAAAGTTCCAGAAGAGACAGGGACCAAAAAAATTACTCAAACTTCTTATTTATGAGATCAAAAGCATTTTTATATTTTAGAGATCACTTGTAATAAAGATATTCACTCCAAGCAATAAAGATACATTTACAAAAATCCTCCATACGAGGTCATGGTTTTTTTACCTGTTCAGAGGTTTTCCATTCTAAAAATACATGTTTCCAATTCTTACTTTATATTAGAGTATTGTTACGGGTTCATTGGTGTGATAGCTAATTCCAAATCATATCGAGCCACGAAATTTAGCCATTACATTTGGCGCCGTCTGTGGGAAAGATTGTATTTCCACGATACCTTAAGGCAGACTTTCACAACAATTTCCGATTATGGTTTCTTCCAGACGACAGGCTGCAGGAACTCAGCCCGAAATTTCTGTGGATCCGGGATAGCTCACCGAGTTACAGGCAAATCTCCATGTTGAGGCAAAGAAACGCGCCAAACACAAACTTCAGTTGACAAAAGATCGTGAGCTCCGAGAGAAAGAGCTCAATGCAGAGCGACAAGATCGTTTGACAGTGCTCAAACAGCACGAAGATCAGATAACGACGATACAGACTACACTCGAGGCTCTGCAAAATACTCAGCAGGCTCTTCTAGCTAACGGTCACGATCAACTTTCAAAAACCTCCCGTATTTCAGAAAAGGAAAGATTAGGACCTCGGAGAGACACTAGTAAAGCCATTTCCAAAAATCTACCACACGGACTGCAACCCTCCATCCATTTAAGGGGGGGGGGAAGTTTAATCAGAAGTCAGTCGAGGTCATCAGATTTTCGTCCGTCAGGAGGAAGACCAGCGACCCCTACATCAAGTTCTAGCACGAGATCGCTTGAGTGAAGGTACGCGAACTCATTATTCCCTGCCAGCACATCCAGCGATTCAACCAAGACGTCATTACATCACAAAAAAACATATGGATCAACGAATTAAGGAACTTATCGAGGCTCAAGTTCTAGGTTCTACTGGCGATACCACGAAGTTACAAGGAAGTCCGATTGCTAAAGAACTATTCGATATAGAAATAGTAAAAGGTTTTTATACCCCCCAAATTCACAAGTACAAAGGTACTGACCCAAATGAGCATATTCAGCAATACCGTGATTCATTGGGGTTGTACTCCAATCTCAACCACATTCTCTGCCGCCTGTTCGCCAAAAGTTTACTGGAGGAGCCACTCCGAGGGTTCCATTCTCTTCCTGAGGAATCTATCTACACATTTGATCAGTTATAGAAGCTGTTCACTAAGACATATGCTCACAACATAGACAAAGAGGAGAACTTGTATTCTCTTATCGGTCTTAAGCAGTCACAGGGAGAAAAGCTTGAAGACTGCTCAAAGAAATTCCAAGAGCTCGCGAGAAAGGTAGAAAACCTCGACCAAAAAATAGCTGTGATCGCTTTCACCAATGTTCTCCAGCTCGTTTGCAAGGACAAATAATACCTCTTCCTTAACAAGTCTGAGACGTTAGAGGAGATGATCACCAAAGTCAACGGTTACGTCAACTTGGAGAGGAAGATGTCTGAGCGACAAAAGTCTACTAAGTCTGTCCTCTCCACCAAATCTCCACCTGCAGAACAAACCAGCGAGCCTAAGGAGGAACAGGGAGATCAAAAATGTACCAAGGGAAACACTGGATACCCTCGGAGAAGCGGTCCACAAAACAAACCCGTCCACCCAAAGTTGAACATCCGAATCTCTGCAATTTTGCCACTGCTGTTGAAAGACACGCTCTACCGCGCCTCTCTGCCACTGGATCCTATCGAGAATCGACCATTTTGCCTATACCATATGGTAAATCATCATTCTACTAACAATTGCTATGCTCTACAACAATTGCTCGAGCTCATTTTTAAGGAAGGGTAGATGCTCGAATACATTGTTGAGCTGAAGTCATACCAAGATGGCAACTATAAGAAACAACTTATTGTTGTCCAGGTCAACGACAGAGCTGAGGAGAAGCGTCCCTACTACATGCACCTCAGCAACATGATCAAAATCAACCAGATCAATAATTCTAACCGATCAAAGCGCCGGAGGCTCTAGGAATTCTATGATCTTACACCTCAATACAAAGAAGCCAAACTTCATCCCGAGTCGAGCAATCGCCGAATTAAAATCTCTTTCAAGGATTGCGATAGCAGCCATCTCAAATTTTTACATCATGATGCGTTAGTCATAATGCTCAAGATGAAACAGTTTGTCATGCACACAATGATGATCGATACTGGAAGCAGTATTAAAATTCTTTTTCAGAGTACAATCGACTAGATGGGTTTGGCCGACCAAGTCATTTAGAGCAACACAGATATCAGTGGGTTCAATGGCTCCAGGGAGGAATGAGTAGGCAATATTATCTTACCTATTACTGCAAGACCAGCAACTATCGACGTCGTTTTCTACGTCATCAATGCCAAATCTCGTTATCTTGGGATTATGGGCCGCTGCTGGATACACAATATGGAAGCAATCGCTTCCACCTATCATCAAGCACTCTGATTCAAACACGATAAAGTTATTTATGAGATCAGAGGTAGTCAAAAACTCTCTCAAGCTTGTGAAAATACTGTATCTACCATCCTAGATACTTCAGACAGATTGGCCGCATAACAATTATAGAAAATTGATCACCTCGACGATCAATCACCTACAGAGGAACCCACGGAATATGTCAATATTGATGGACCTAGCAGAGGTACGTTCATCAGAACCAAGCTGGTTCAGCATGAGATAGTTGCTCTCATCCAGTTCTAACACCTTAATCGATGATCTCTTGTGCAAAAGCGTATAGTCAGAAAATCACACCTCAGATCTCAACACAATATTCAACATCTTTCGATCTTAGAAAATGCGTCTCAACCCTAATAAATGTCAATTCGGGGTATATTCTGGCCACTTTTTAGGACACCTCATCAGCAAGAAAGAGATTGAGGCCGATCCAGGTCAAATTCGGGCTTTCCTCGACATGCCATATCCAAAGACAACAAAAGACTTTCAAAAACTCGCCGGCAAGATTGCCGCAATCAATCCTTTTGTCTTTAAATCTTTAGACCGCTGTCGTTGGCTATTCCTATTACTCCACAGATGTACCAAATAAGGAAAGGTTCAGCAAACTGCAGAAGTCACGTGGACACCAGAATACGAAGCAGCTTTTCAGAATCTCAAAATATATTTGGGGAGGTCTCGCATAATGAGCACCCCAGTAGGTAATGAGGAACTGGTAATCTACCTAGCAATCACAGATAGTTCTTTAAGCTCGGTTCTCATTTGCCTGGAAGAAAAAATAGAAAAACTAGTCTTCTTCATCAGCAAAACACTCACAAATTGAGAAACTTCTTCTCACCCTTGTTTACACTTCGCAGAAACTCAAACACTACTTCGGGAAGTTCTGTCCATAAAAGAGAAGTCACAAAGAGTGTAATAATGGTCAGTCAGTTTGGGAGAACATGATATCAAGTTCGAACAGTGTCATTCCCAAAAAGGTCAGGTCGTTGCCAATTTTCTCATGGATTTTCCAGTGAAAGATCCCGAGTGGGAAGGGCACGACCCGGACCTTACCGAAAACACGCCAGAGAATCCAACCCCCAAGCCATTTGACGAAAGAGCTGACTGGATCACTACATCAGGGTGGAGGCTTCTCCCATATGGATTAGCAGGACCCGCAGGGATTAGGATTGAAATTATTTTGATTACCCCTTCTAATGACAGAATTAAGAAATCAATCGGCTTGAATTTTGAAGCCTCAAATAATGTCACCGAGTATGAAGCTCTCATTCATGGACTCGACCTCGCACTTGAGCTTGATGTTCCCAAACTCTCAGTTTATACAGATTTATTACTCATCGTTTATCATTATTCTAAGCAATACAAGAAGAACGGGAAGATGATCGAATACGCAGCCTTCATTGCAGATAAGATGAGTAAGTTCGCGAAAGAAACTCTTGAATATCTTCCTCGAGGTGAAAATAGATATGCAAATTCCTTGGTATATCTAGCTGGGGTCTTGTGAACAGAAGCTCGATATCTTCAGATCGAAATCATTTTAACCCCCAGCATTGATTGCATATCTATATGCACGATCAATATTGGGGGTGATAAAGGGGGAGACGATGATTGGCAAAGCCTTTCTTAGCCTACCTCGGTATCGACAACAAGTGAAATGGACCAATCCCAGCAGATCTAAAAGAGCGCCGACAGCTGATCAATAACTCGAAGCATTACATTACTCAGAATGGTATGCTTTACCACCTCTCCGTTACAGAGCCTTACCTCAAGTGCCTCTCAAAGTCAAAAGTAGACGAACTACTCCGCAAAGTACACAAAAGATCTTGTGGCTCCCACGCTGCTGGTAGGTCATTAGCGAACCGAGTTATAACTCAAGGAGTATTCTGGCCAGGCATGCGCAAGCATACAGAAGAGTATTCTCACAGGTGCGATACCTGCCAGAGACATGGACCTATGATACGCGCCCTTACGCTCGAACTCCATGCAAGCAAGGTTTTCTGGCAATTCAAAAGATGGGAATTGAACCTCGTTGGCAAATTCCCTAACTCTCCAGGTAATCGTCGTCACCTACTCATAGCTACTGATTCTTTTACAAAATGGGTAAAAGCAATTCCACTATGCCGAACCAAAGAAGAGGAGGTCATTTTTTTTATCTAGAACCACATAATCACTCGATTCGGGTGCCCCCATCTAATTCGTATCGATAATGGGCCCTAATTTGTGGGCGATAAAGCCGTAACCTTCCTAATTTACCACAATATCATCTAATCACCATCAAATCTATAGTATCCTCAAGGCAATGACCAAGCCAAAATTACCAGCAAAATCATCGTGGATGGACTCAAAAAATGGCTTCACTCACAGAAAAAAGGAAATTGGGTTTGCGAACTACCTCACGTTATATGGGCGTATCGAACTACTCCCCGATAATCCACTGGGTATACCTCATTCCTCTTTGCTTATGGTATTGAGGCAATGATTCCTTCAGAATATCATCATCCAGTTCGTGATCAATAGTTGACTGAGGAGGAAAATGAATTCGAAATGGCTTGAAACCTCAATATGATAGATCAGACCAGGGAACGCGCCATTACTAACCTTGATCAATATCATAATATGCTCGCCAGATTGTATAATAACCGAGTCAGGAGCCGTACTTTCCAAATCAAAGATCTCATTCTCAAAGAAATTCCTCAACATCGCAAAGAGCCTCGCGCTTGAAAATTAGCCGACAATTGGGAGGGTCCATACATTATCGCAGGTCTCTCAGGCCTGGGATCATACTATCTCATGACAGAAGAGGGAATCCTCATTTCAAATCCTTGAAACACTTGACGTCTTAAACGGTACTATCGTTAGGCGTCTTACTATTCTATTTCTATTGTTCGTTGTTTGTTTTTCAATTCCAAAAGTGAGATTCTTATCTCCATCTAATATAAATTCTGAACTTATCAATGATTTTTTTTTTAACAATGTCATTCTCTTCACGAACATTCGTCCACATTTTACAGATTCAAGCATAGATAATACTAGCTTGCAATCAAACTTTACCAAGTTCAATCAAGGATATCACTTGATTGGCTTCTTTTACTACATCTTTGCGATTCTAGCAAGTGTAAAAACTTGTTTCATATCAAAGATTCACCCAAATTAGAGATAAGGCAAAGGTAATACTAGTCTTCACCTTTTTCAACTTGTTTGGATCAATTCAGTAGGCTGAATCAAGGACAACACTTGGTTCAGCTGACTCTTTAGATCTCTGCGATTGTAGTAAGTGTAAAAACTTGTTTCACATCAAAGACTCAGCCAAATAAGAGATAAGGCAAAGGTAATACTAGTCTTCATCTTTTTCAACTTGTTTAGATCATTTCAGTAGGCTGGATCAAGGACAACACTTGGTTCAGCTGACTCTTTACATCTCTGCGATTGTAATAAGTGTAAAAAATTGTTTCACATCAAAGACTCAGCCAAACAAGAGATAAGGCAAAAGTAAAACTAGTCTTCATCTTTTTCAACTTGTTTAGATCATTTTAGTAGGCTGGATCAAGGATATCACTTGGTTTAGCTGACTCTTTACATCTCTGCGATTGTAGCAAGTGTTAAAACTTGTTTCACATCAAAGACTCAGCCAAACAAGAGATAAGGCAAATATAATACTAGTCTTCATCTTTTTTAACTTGTTTGGATCATTTCAGTAGGCTGGATCAAGGATAGCACTTGGTTCGGCTGACTCTTTATATCTCTGCGATTATATCAAGTGTAAGAACTTATTTCACATCAAAGACTCAGCCAAACAAGAGATAAGACAAAGGTAATACTAGCTTTCATCTTTTTCAATATGTATGTGATATTTTTATAGTTTAAATTTGTCTTATATCAAAGACCCCACTAGACGCAAGATAAGGCAATGGTCATACAAGCTTTCATCTATTTCAATATGTCTGCGACAGATACTATTTATTTTTAGATCAAATTCATATTACAGAGGATTCTTTTCAGCTGATGGAGTATCAATAGTGCTTCCCCCCACATCAAGAGGTCTCTCTTTCAGTTCGCAGGCCATAGCAGTTCTACCTTGTTCTATTGATTCAGTAGTTCGAGGGCCCAGTTGGGTCTCCATGACGCCCAGATACCTCCCTCGATCTATCTTCGCTCCATTGATGCATCCTATATCTGACCAAGTTTTGAACAAGGTATCTCGCTCTGACTTAAGTCTTTTTACTTCATCTATAAAATAAGCAACAATCACCCTTAGCAGGTTAGATCGAGATGCATGAGGTATGACCATGACTGCAAATCTCACCTTCAACCTCTTAAGGCGTGACTCTAACCTAGCGTTCTCATTATTCCTTTCAATTATTTCCACATCGACCTTATCATGATAGATTACATCTTCTTCCAACTTGGCAATATACTTTGTTGACTCAGAAAGGTTCATGGCTTCTAAGTCTACTACCCGGGCATAAAATCTCCCAATTTCTGCATTCAACTCTTCACTAGCCGGCAAATCTTTCAATAATTCTTCTTTCCACTTCACCAGCAATTCCTTTACTTTGATCTCCCCTTCCAGAACCTTTACCTTGATAAGAGCAGTATCCAACTTATGCTGGCATTCCCTCAAATTCGCATTTTCCATCTGAACGTGCCCCTGAATTCGAGATACGTCACTTTCTAGCTCTCTGATGTGACCTGAGAGACTAACAACATCCCCTCGAACTAAAGGGGCCTTAACCTCAGTTTTACTTCCCCATGAATGCTCTCTAGCCTTTGCTTTCTTAGCATGCGCAATAACTTGCGCAAGTTCGACTTTAAGTCGTGAAACCCTCTCGTTTAAGTCGTTGCACCTTCGTTGCATTTCTCATAATTCCATATCCTTGGCGGGGAGAACTGTTTGCAAATGATCAACTGCAGCTTTTGAAGTCGATAGATTTTCTCGAGCTACCCTCAGCTCGCCGCCCTTTTCGATAAATTTGTGTCTCATTTTCTCTAGCTTGTTCCTATAGTTCTGAAGATCATATCGAAATCGTTCCACTGATTGTTCCAACGCCTGAATACGGTATTGTGTCGTGTCGGCCTACTTACCCTTCACAGCCAACGCATTAACTTGAGGTTGAAGCTTCTTGGCACGATCTGTTACCTCAGATAGCTCTTTTAATCCCTTATTTATTTTAGCATCATTCTCTTCGACCTGAATAGTCAGGTCAGAAACGGTACCTGGGTCAACTTCACAAGTCTGAAATGCATCTTTACGTATTGATTTTCTCGGTTCTTGTTCACTTCCTTCATCCTATCGAACTGCTCTGCAAATTCCCGGTTACGCATGAGTACGTTGTCCTCACGTGAGCGAGATGAATCTAATTCAATCTGGAGAATATAATAAATTTTAGTACAGTTTGAATCAGGAAAGCCTTTGGAAATATACATACTACCTTTCTAAAATATTGCATGATTTCTAAACATCTGCTTCCAAATACTTTTAAACTAAAAGTTTGGAATCCATTCTCAGATTAACACTTCATGGGTCTGTTTTCAATGTACAAGGTACGTACTTTTGATATGTTATTCGGTATTAATAGAGTTAAATTTTTGCCATGCATTTCTATCATATTTATTTGATAACTTAACGTTGGTATAACACCAAATTCGAAAAATATATTCTGATCAAACCTGCAGCTCTGTTTGCACGGACAGCAAGGCTTTAGAGGTCCCTTTTTCCTTGGCAAGTCCAGACTCTAGGTCATTTATTCTAAGACTCGTCTCTCTAACTACCTACAAAAGGTTTATAAACAAAGTCAATTTACAGAAGTTTCTTCCCCACACACAATTCAAACAACTTACAAATATTTATACAAAACACGTGTCTACCCTACCTTCTCACTACCACCTTCGGGGAGCACGACGTCATCCCCTTGATTGTCGATTACCGTATGGTGGGAAACGCCATCCAAACCGTCCACGACCCCCACCGCTTTTGCTTCCTCATCATCTCCTTCCTCAACATAGGTGTCAGCCTTAATGGCATCCACCTCCTCCTCGAAATAGCCCTTCAGCATCAAGTGACGACTCAGTCTGTTACGCTCCTCAACCATCTCATTTAGATTGGCCTTTGCCTCGACCTGTAGCTGGCCGATCGCTACGACATGAGAAGTCTTCAGCTACCTAACTTCATTCATGGCCTCAGTCTTTCCTCGAGCTAGTTCTTTCTCCAGCTCGCTCTTCGCCTTCTTCAGCTTAGATTTTTCTTCTTCAATACTGAGCCAAATCCTTTTCTAGAGACGAGCTACCTACATAAAATGAATCAATCTTAGTGATTAGCTTGAAATACATAAAGCAACACTTTCCCGATCAATAAAACTTATCATTTTGCTCGTATCTTCTTCTCCATGGAGAGCCGCCAACCTGGCCCTTTCCTCGACCGCCTTAAGGTCATCCACCACAGTAGGTCGTACCTCAGCGACCTCCTCCCCAGAAGATTTACATGATCGAGATTGAAACAGAAAAGAAAAGAAAACAAGACAATCGAATTATATCTTGTTACAAAATGACATCCTCTGACAAATCAGTAAAACTTCTCCCCAGCTCGAGTAAATCAAAACGTCCTTACCATATTACCTTCGAAGAGATTGACGCAAGCCATTTCAAGTACCCGCACGATGACCCTCTGGTCATTATGCTCAAAGTGGGACTAGACTACCTACCTACACTTCTCGTAGATACAGGAAGCACAACAGATGTTCTGTTCTAGAGGGAAATTGAAGTTCTAGGACTCAAAGACTCGGTGAAAGCTTCGACAGCCACCATCGCAGATTTTAACGGTTCAAAAGAATCAGCCACATGAGAAATCACCCTGCCAGTTCAAGCAGGATTGGAAACCACTTTCGCTAAATTCGTGGTCATCAATGCTGAATCCAAGTATTTGGGGATTTTAGGGTAAAGTTGACTACATTCAATAAAAGAAGTAACTTCGGCATACCATCTGGCACTAAGATTTCTAATATATCACAGAGTCTACAAAATCAAAGTCAGTCAAGCAGTTGCGTGTATGAGTGAGAATACTACCACCAACTCTCATACGGCGAAACTTCTCAAGGCATAGCAACTACAACAGGAAACCCCGCCCACGTTCGAACAACATAATACTGAGATTGTCATTTCTATCAAGCTCAATGGGCCAGAGCGTAACACCTTCATTGGCTCCAAACTATTACCCGATGAAAAAGAAATCACGATTTAGCTCCTCAAGAAAAACGTCGATATCTTTGTATGGTTGTTCCAAGAGATGCCCGGCATTGATCCTTCGATCGTATGCCACAAGCTCAAGCTCCTTCTAGACGGCAAAGCAGTTGTACAGAACCATCGAAATCTAGCTCCCTGCCTTCGCGAAGCCGTTAATAAAGAAATTGATAAACTCCTTCGTGTAGGATTTATTCTGGAAGTGAAATATCCAAAATGGATTTCTAACATAGTGGCAGTCCCAAAGAAGAATAGGAAAATCAGAGTTTGTGTTGATTTTACATAACCCAACAAGTTCACCCCAAAATATAACTTTCATCTCCAACTAATCCCAGCACTCCTTGACTCCGTTGCAGGGGCACGACCTTTTTTCAATAATGGATGCAGCCTCCGGACACAACCAGGTTCCATTCGCCGAAGAAAGCCAGGAAAAGACAACTTTTATCACAGAAAGGGGTCTTTACTAATAAACAGTAATGCCTTTCAGATTAAAAAATGCAGAAGCCACTTGCTAACAACTTGTCACTAAAATGTTAAAAGATCATTTAGGTAAAATCATGGAGGTATACATCGATGATCGATGATATGATTTGCAAAATCTTGAAGCGAGAAGATCATTGTAATAACCTTCAAATTATCTTCGATATCCTTCGTACCTACCAGATGAAACTCAACCCAGAGAAATGCCAATTCGGTGTCACATCTGGTAAATTTCTAGGACACTTGGTTAGTAAAAGGGAAATCGAAACGATCTGACACAAATCAAGGTACTCATGGCAATGCCATCTCCTCGAACAAAAAATAATGTACAGAAATTTGATGGCAAGATCGCTGCTCTTCACAGGTTCATCTCCAAGTCATCTGATCGATGCAAACTTTTTTACCTCCTTCTTCGTAGAAATCTAACTCCACTGTCCAACAAAAACCCAGGAAAATCATTTGGACTCCTGACTGACTGAATTGGATTTCCAAGATCTTAAATAATACTTGGGGCGACCTTCTATAATGAGTATTCTAATTAATGGCAAAACCTTGACAATATACTTATCTATAACTGATGATTCCATTAGTTATGTCCTTATTCGAGATGAAGAAAGTGTCAAAAAACCTTATGTTTGCTGAGAAAAGATATACAACCGAAAAACAACTACTTGCCTTGGTCTACAACTCTCAGAAACTTTGACCTTATTATCAAGCTCATCCTATCAAAATTATTACCAAATATTCTCTCAAACTTGTACTCCCTAAAAAAGAAAAATCTCGAAGAGTTCAGCAATGATCTGCATTCCTCAGCGAATATGGCCTCTCCTTCGAGCCTTAGATATTAATCAAAGGACAAGTAATAGCTGATTTCTTGGCAGATTTTCCAGTCGAAGACCTCGATTGGGAGGAACTCAAAGAAATATTTACTGATGACTCAATTGGAGATCCAAACACATGATCATGAAGCATAGGATGGAGACTCTTAACAGACAGATCTGTTGAACCATGAGGATCAGGAATCTTCATCGTCCACATTACACCTACCAATCATCGTATCGAGAAGGCTATCAAACTCAAGTTCCATGCCACCAATAATAAAACAAAATATGAAGCTATCCTTCATGGACTAGATCTTGTTATAATACTAGGGGCAGAAGAAATAGTTGTATACGTCGGCTCCTTACTTATCGCGAATCATTACAACAAGACCTTCAAAACATCTGACAAGATGGTTGATTGTGCAGCCTTGGTCGAAGAAAAAATGAGCAAATTCAAATCTATAACAATCTCTTTCCTCCCTCGAGCCGAAAATTTCCACGCTAACGCATTACCATGCATTGCTGCAACGCTCAAAGATAGTAAAAAGAGAACTTTAGAGATCGAAGTACTCAAACATTCTAGTCTCGACGTTAGCACTACAATGCAAATAACTGTTTCTGAAGACAAAGATGAAGACGATTATAGAAGACTTTTCTATACATACCTCAATTTCAAGATCCTCCCAAGTAACAAAGAAGAAACCCGGTCACTCTTAGCCAAATGTGTCAGATTCACTGTTCAAGATAAAATCTTCTATCGCATTATAGGAGGGGGATCTCTTATTGAATATATTTCTCAAAAGAAAGCCCATATAAAAATCTAAGAACTTTACGAAGGGATTTGCGCAGCTCTCATTTCAGGACGATCATTAGCTTAGTGGGCATTCACTCAAGGGTTATATTGACCGAAGATGCGACAAGGCTGTGAAGACATCATTCGCAAGTGCTACAAATGCCAAATCCACGCTCAATACATCAAAAGCCAAGTACTTGCCTTGCATATAAGGAATGTTCTCTAGTCATTCAAAAGATGGGGGATTGATATCATTGGCCTTTTCTACCCACCATTGGGAAATCGCAAATTCATTCTGGTAGCCACAGACTACTTCACCAAATGGGTCGAAGTAGTTCATTTATGTCACACTGACGAAAATGAAGTCATTAAGTTTCTTTGGGAGAACATCATAAACAGATTTGGATGCCCACACATGATACGGTCTGACAACGGCAAACAATTCATCAGCAGCAAAGTTCTTAGTTTCCTCCACAAATACAAAATTTAATTATCTACTTTAACCCCATACTACCCTCAAGGTAATAGACAAGCTAAAGCCATCAACAAAAGCATTAAATCAGGACTACGCAAATGCTTAGGCAAGAAGAAAGGCAGATGAGTAGATGAATTACTAAGTGCCCTCTGGGCATACCGGACAACTTCTCGAACGTCCACCGGCTGTACTCCATTCATGATGGTCTTCGGCACTGAAACAGTCATACCCTCATGCCTTGATCTACCAAGTGGTCAAGGTAAACTCACATATAAGGACAATGAGCTCGGTCTCCTCTGTAACCTCAACTGGATCGAAGAAACCCGAGACAAAGCCATTGCGAACTTGGGATGGTACCATTACACACTAAAAAATGCCTACAACAAAAAAGTTCAAAGGTAAAAATTTGGTATTGGAGCCCTTGTCCTTCGACAGATTCAGGATAGTACTCGACCTAAGAATTCCATAAAATTATTAAAATACTGGTAAGGGCCATATATTGCCAGTGACAAAGCAGATAGTGGGACTTACTGGCTGATGATGGAAGACGAAATACAGCTTGAATATCCATGGAATACAGTCCAGCTGAAAATGTTTTATAGATGACAACTGTAACAGCTTTCACCGATTCAAATAAAATTATCTTTACTTTCCCTTACATCTTTACTTAGTCTCGATCCATACTTGATAAGTATGCATCAAAACTAACAATCATCTTTACTATCTTTACTTAGTCTCGATCCATACTTTATAAGTATGCATCAAAACTAACAATCATCTTTACTATCTTTGCTTAATCAGGATCCATACTTTTGATAAGTATGCATCAAAACTAACATTCGATTCTTCGCAAACACTATCCAATTACAGGATAATCTTGTTTGCATTCATTACTTATCGAATAAAACATGTCATGTTTTGTTCGTTTCAAATCCAAACCCAGATACCCCATTGAGGATTCACATCTGGTAATCATTTTCGTTACTTGCCATTCCATGGCCATCGTTTACTCCTCACCCAAACTTGCATTCATTACTTATCTTTTACTATTTACAATCATATTTCACAATATCAATCTTTTCGAATATCAACACTTGACATAAATTTACCAAAAAAATATGCATCAATTATTTTCAAACAACATCTTTGAAAAACAAACACATCAACATTCAAAGATACATAGTTAAAAATTGTTTCGGTCCTATCAACCATTTTTACATCTCTCATCAAAACACAATTTTTTTTACAAATAGTGATTTACTCTACAGGGGGAGACATTACATCAACCTTCGTGAATCCACCCGAAGAAAACACGTCCAGTATTTCCTTAGGACGCAAACCCTTGAAATTCATCATCACAATATCATCGACAACTTCCATCCCACTAGGAACTTCAGGAGTTTCAGGAACCTCATCTTTCACTCCTAAATCCTCGAAAACTAAGTCCCCAGAAATGACCAACCCTTTATAATAATCTTTCCTCTGCTCCATCACTTCGTACTGCCCTACATAGTTGGCCTTCACCTTTTTACAAGCTTCCAAATCACGTATCAATTCAGCCCTTACCTCCTCAAAAATCATCCCATGCTCCACCTCCATCGACCTTCGAGCGTCGTTGACCTGCTCCCGCACATCCTTCTCAAAGTTTATTCTCATCAATGTCAATGCCTCTTCTTAATCCTTTGCCAGCTCAGCCCTTATCTCCACGACCTTCTTGTCCCAAACTTTCCTCGCATCACGAAGAGTAACTTCCTGCGCCTTCCCAGTATCCAACTTGTACCTATTCAACTTCACATTCAGCTTCTTCGTTTCCTTGATCGGATCTTCTTTCTCCTTCGTCAGATCTTTATCAATATTCATGTAAGCAACTAGCTGATTTCCCAGTGTACCGCCACCGACAATGCGACCATTCGCCTCAGTTAACAACTTCTTAATCTGCATTACATTCATAATATGAGTATTCGTTTGAGGTACCAGATGCTTTAAATGAATCAAAGCAAAAAAAAATCTCACCTTCGACATGTTTCGGTGGCCCTCACTAATAAAATTTATACTCTCTACCCCAACTAAACAGTCGTTCACTTCCGCCTCCAACACATCCATCCCAGACACATATGCATCCATGGTCTTTTGGACCTCAGTCTCAGATTATTTGACGTATTTCTTCTTCGACGATTCCGAAAATACCTTCTTCTTTGGGAGTAGGCTCGTCGAAGCTAATGGAGGTCTCCCATTCGGCACAGTAATTGGTGTCTCAACCTTCACCCCCTTATCGATGGTTGACCTTCAAGAATGCCTCTTCAGGGGTAGCAAAGGAATAACACTAGGCTGGCCACACTCTTCTTCTTCCCATTCCCCAAAACTTCTATAAACATCGCATCTTTCTCAGTCGTTATAGAGTTCGTCGTATACCCGACAAGCAAAGGATTTCCCAAAGCCAAGCAAGACTCTGAAGCCCTTTTGTTCCTCGTAGACATCTTTCTGTCGATTACTAGAACTTCTGCCCCTTTAGCCCTCAACCTCTTTAAGCCTGCCTCATGAAACAAAGTGCCCACTTTCTCTTGGTCGATGATAAGATCATCAATCCTACCGTAGAAAACCCTCCTGATATTGTACAATTGCTCTTGTTCTTCCAAGTTCCTATCAATCTCCTTCAAAGCTGTACAAACAACAAATACCAGTTACACACCAATTTTGACAAAAAAAAGCCAAAACCAAAACGTCGACATTTACGTTACCTAACCACAAACCTAAATGAAAAGTCTTTCTTTTCAAGGGCTCCCCCGGATCTTTCTTGCCAAGCTCGTAGTTCCTAGAAACTAGTAGATGTTCATCGCTATACCAACCTCCTATTGACACCATGTCATAGAACAACAATCTCTTCAGAAACCTCGCCAAGTATCGGTATCCTAACTTTTGTGGGTTTTTTTTAAGTGTGTAGTACACACATAGATCATCCACTGT
Source organism: Kingdonia uniflora (assembly GCA_014058105.1). Classification (NCBI taxonomy): domain Eukaryota; kingdom Viridiplantae; phylum Streptophyta; class Magnoliopsida; order Ranunculales; family Circaeasteraceae; genus Kingdonia; species Kingdonia uniflora. The sequence goes on along the minus strand of JACGCM010000926.1, from coordinate 2,204,758 downwards.
GATCAACTCTTCCCCCTTGACTTTAATCGGCCGTTTATCGCCCCACATACGCAAAATAGGTCATAAACATTATATATGTTAATATCTATCATATCTGATACATTATATATGTTAATATGTTAATGTTCATATAGTTGTTGAGTTAAATCTCCAACACATCATTCTATCATTATTATCGTTACTATTCGAAGAATATCATTCCTATCCGAATGATCAGCTGCTACATTCAGTTCTCGATACTATAAATCTTTACTTTTTTTCTAAGTCCTAACATCGATTACTGTACTAATTTTTTTGTCGAAGTTCAGGAACCTCAAACTTCTCAAGTAAACATTACTTGTTTCCCGCTAAAACAAATCGAATTAAAAAGATACCGGAATCCATCTTCTCCGGCATAAAAACTGGCCAAATAAAACCTAATCCAGCACTCTATTATCAGCAATCCCATAGAAATCACAACAACCACCCTACAGTCGTACCGTACTCGCAGCGACGCCCGCCAATCACCTTCTCCCCTCATCGCCACCCATTTCTAAAAACCTCTCTTTCCAACTCCCTTTTAACCCTTTTCAACAACATTGCCACAGAAACAAAAAAATTCACCCATTACTATCATGAATTATATCATTAAAAACCCAACCACAGTAAAATCTCAAATTAATTCCAATACATCCTTCCTAATTTAAATTTCTTCCAACACTATCCTTGTCATATCAACATCTACACAAGTTTACAACGAATCATTCAAATATCACACAGAACAACAAAAATTACTAACCTAGAATTTGCACTGCCTCGGTATCCCTCTGCTTCGCCCACTTTGCCCTCTCAATTAAAATACTTATCTCCACCTTCCCAATTGTTGACAATGATTCTAGTGACGAGCACAAGGAATTCGCACTTGAAGAAAAAAATTTAGAGTTTGTGAAATATGAACAGTCGCCCACCACGGGACTATTTATAGACCCCACGCGACTGTTTATTGCACCACTTCGTGACCGTTCGAGTACTCGAGAATAACGCCTTACCCATCTTTTTTGAAGTCTTTGATTCTTCGCCTTCTAAAAGCTATCAAACCCATGCACTATTGCCCCAAACCTTGCTTATCTCTATGTACATCCTCTGATATATCCATCCTCGCCAAAACACCGCCTATTTTTTCACAAAGATGGTGTACATCCATTTCCTTATGCTTTAAAATATTACCTACAGGAGTATACCTAGCCATTTTAATTCTATCATTACCACGACATATTTTACCTTATTTACAATTCTCTTATATTATCGGGAAGATCTTCAACATTCAATTCAAAATTCAAATTTTATTCGACATTTCAATTACCAACATGCAACATTGTATTAGTACATTTCATTCAGTCACAACATATTCGACAACATTTATCATTAGAAACATTGACAACCACATTCTGACAAACAAAATCATTCTATTTCTCAGTACAACACTTATTCGATCATTACATTGCCTAATTAACAAAGCAAACTGTTCTCAACTATTCCATATCGCAGCAGCAGCATTCTCCCTAGCCAATAGTTTAGCACGAGTAAACATGCAACTAACACGCACCGGAGGATTCAAAAATTCAAGTCGACAATGAAACTAAAACTCCTCTTTGTATCCTTCCCCTCTGCCACGCTCATCCCTTCAGAGCATATACAACAATTGGGGGGTAAAAAACCCCAAATCCACCCCATTTCTCAATCTACCCAAAATCCACCCACAACAGTTTTAATCCAAATCAAGGTGGATATTCCCCGACACAGTTCTGAACTGTGTGAAACAAATAACACCTAAGATCTCGCCACGTATCTCCATCTGGAGCGTCTAAATCCCACGCGCAGTTCAGAACTGCGCAGGCAGTGCCTGCATGAAATGCCTTCGATTTGCCACTTTAGTTTTACTCTACTCTCACATATTTGACCAACCCCACCATCTAGTTTACCCAACTTCTAATACAAGTTTCCCAAACCCCACCTTCTAGTAATTCAATCCCATAAAACTACGATTAACAATGTCGAAACCTAGTCATTCAATTCCCAAAACTAGAAAAAATGAAAGTGATGTAGTTAAACAAAGAAGTAAATAATTGGTCACGCATATGTGGCCGTTACACCTCACACCAGATAATGATCCCGCCCCAGCCCTTGAGGAGTTGTACCGAGTGAATATCCTCCCGGACAATATGGTCCACATTTCTATTAGATCGAAGGAATTTTCGGCAAGTTTTTTAAGAAAAATTTATATGTTATTAATGTTATTTGTCAAATGTTCGACAAAATACCCGAATGAGAATTTAATATGTTAATGTGTTGTTTTTGTATAGCCGAGATGAAATCATATGTAAGGAATTACTGGATAAGGTCTTAAAGTTGTACCAATGGATTGTCAGGTATCCCACGTTAAAGACCTTGGTTAAAAATATGGGTTTTGAAGAATTTTTTACGATTAAGACAGGAAACTCGGATAGCCGCTTAATTCATGCTCTCGTGGAACTGTGGTGGCCTTCTACCCATACTTTTTACTTTCCTTATGGGGAACTTGGTGTTATGCCATTGGACTTCGTCATGCTAATGGGCATAAGTTTTGGGTGGGGTTTCGAACTCCCATACGACGATAAATACTCAAAGTTTGATGAAGCACAAACATTGTTTCCCAAAATCACTCAGGACGACATTAGGTATAGTAACATCGCACTAGCTTATTTGAAAACCTGGAAAGACCCTTCGAATCCTCGAATCAACAGTTACAACCAAGACATACACCTCGTATATGCTCAGATATTTATTGCATACATGATGGGTAATATCATCTTCTCGAATGCAAATACATCTCTACCGGCCGGTTATCTTGCAACTTTGATAGATCACCATATTCTAGGTACGTCGAGGTTCGACTGGGGTACTCCGATCATGCCACATTTGTATCAGGAACTAGATGAAGTCTCAGTCCTGAAGAGTAGGAAGGGGAAGAGGTCAATCATAGGCTTCTATGCTCTGTTGGAGTTTTGGTTCTTCGAGTACTATCGCGTTAGAATGTATCTGGTCAAGGTGAACAACTTCAACCATGTTTATCCTCGTATGGGTGCGTGGAGAGATGAAAGAGCTAGTTCAGGGGCTTAGATTCATCATTCATTTGCTATGATCAGAGAAATTATATAATAGAAGGACAGAACCAACATTGATTGGCAACCATGGCTAAGGAGTAGACAATCAATTCGTCCAGAGGTAAGATTTATTATAGAGCTTAGTCAAAGAATGATTCCATTAGTTTTAGTCATATACGGGAATGGTATACTTTGGTATTTAGGAGACCGGTGTATGCGCCAGAACACCGGGTTGATAGTGTTCCCTATGACCCCCTACATGAGATTATGAAATTTCCGCGGTATGATCGAGCGCTTTATCAGGGACTGAGAGAGGTGGACTTCTATGATGGATACAATTATATCATTGCTGACGTGGATTGCGTGACATTTTGGCGAGCCGCTCACCCAAATCTCAATATCGGTTGTAGTTCAGTGAGGCCCGATGTTGCTCTGCCGCCTACTTCGAGTTTTGCCATGTCTTCTCAAGTGTAAAACTATGGTGTTGAGGCATTCGGCAAGGAAGTGGGGGATCTGGGATGGTTCATGGAGATGGGAGGAAGCAGTGGAGAACGTAAGCGTGTACTGATCTCGGTCATGTAGGTACCACATTGGTGTCCACCTAGGTATAGTGTGGATGAGTTGTGGACTTAAAAGAAAGGAATGCGGCATGTATCTTATGATGATACAAGGCAATTGTTTCAACGCAATGAGGAGTTAGAGGAACAGCTTCGGCGAAGGATAAGATTATCAGGACTACGGGAGAGAGCCTAGTTGAGATGTCTATCAGCTACCAGACAGAACTAAATGTGTAATGTACTTGTAACAAGGGTCTCCCCCATACCAGACACATCTGCCAGACGAAGAGAAGCCATCCTACTTAGGTTATGTTTTATTATATTTTGTCAGTCTATCGAGTTTATATTATGTTTAGTTTAGACTATCTACTTTTATGTTATATTTTGTTTTGACTATCGAGTTTATGTTGAATTGATTATGCATTATGTTTAAACTTGTATTTGTTTCAAATAATACCTTTTTTCAAGTATGTGAATAAAATTATGTGGCAAGAGGAGCTGATAAAACAAGTATTTGAATGAAATACTAAGTTTTTTCCAAGTATTTGATGAAATGCCTAGACAAAGTCTTTGAAAAATTAAACTAAGTATGAAGAGATGCACACACAATAAAGGGTACATCAGGTGTTTGAGGAAATGCCTCAAAGAAAAATCATAAAATAATTTAAGTATGGAGAATGGAAGCAAAGCCAAAAGTTCCAGGCTCTGGCCGCGCAGTTCAGAACTGCGTGGCAAGCTTCCTCAAATATGTGGCTTAATATGGTCCCTTGAAATATGACATGTGGCTTAATCTAGTTTGAGAAAGCTTGTCACACAGTTCTGAACGGCGTGGCAAAAGCCTGGAACTTTTGCTTTGTTTTATTTTCCTCTCCACACTTTTTTTTAGGTAAGTTTCTTCGAGGCATTTCCTCAAACACATTCCCTTGCCATTTATTTTGTGTGTATTGGTTCATACTTAGCCCTTTTTTCTTCTCTTTCGTTTAGGTATTTCCTCAAACACCTTCCTAAAGGATGAAAAATTAGTTCTATTAGTGTTTTTATAATCTCAAAAATATAGGGAATTTATTTAAATGCATGAAAACACCAGGCTATATTTTTAAAAAAACTTATCTTTTGTGTAGCTCAGAGGCTATATTTTTGTGAAAACTTGTTCACCAAGTAGCTCAACGGCTATATTCTTTCATCTATAAATGTCATTCATCTTCTACACTATCTTCCCTTAATCTTCTACACTCTCCTCCCTCATTAGCTTACAAGAAAAATCATAATGTCATCTTCAAACTCCTAATCTAATTCTCAAAACCACTCTCAATCCTCTAATACGAACCAACAAGGGAATGTATTTCTGACGCAATTTGGTACATATGATTCGTCACAAATGCCTAACCCTTCCCAATATCATGATCACCATGTTCGACAACTATTTCCACCATATGATAATTAATTTCTATCTCAAACCCAAGGATATTACCCTTATTACCAAAACCAAGGATATTACCCTCAATTTAATCCTTATACGGGATCGTACTCTTAACTGGGAAATCCATATTTGTCATCTCACTCCGGTAGAAGTTTGAGTACCATGCCAATGAGAGGTACATGGGGTTTAAATGATTTAAACCTCAATACATCACCGGTTGTCTCTCCAGTCATCTGTCCAGTCATCTCTAAGGTTCTCAATCCAGTTCTCACGAGAAGTAATACACGTAAAAAGGCAAAGCCTAAAAGAAAGACGGAACCGACACCTACTGTAGTTGAGGATATAGTTGAGGTTTAAGATGAAGTTGATAACGACAAAGAAAGATACATGAACTCCAAAAATTGGTCATCCGATAACTTCATCAATCTCGCAAGCGCTTGGTCTCAAGTCTTTCAAAACCTCACTACGGCGAACAACCAAAAAGTAGCTACATTTTGGTTTAAGGTGCATGACCAATTCAACTCATTCTATAATAACCAATCAATATGGCGATCAAACAACGGTGTCAATTGTGCGTATAAGGGGTGGCTCAATAAGGAATGTTCGATTTTTAGAGGCATCATACAAGACCTCGAAAGCCAATATTTTAAAGACATCATTCAAGATGTCCCAAGTAATTTTGTTTATTTTTCTCATTCCATTAATTTTGTTCCGCAATTAGTACTCATTAAAATTTCAAACTTGGTTTCTAGGAACGTATGGCATACGAGATATTTGAAAAACTACAAAAAAAAAGCCATTTACATTGGGGGAGGCTTACAAAGTTTTGGAGCATTGCCCAAAATGGTCACAAATTAAGAACATCGGACACCCTGGCCACAACATTGCTAGGAAATCAAATTTTAACGATAGCCCAGGTACTTCCGACACCAATCCCTCTATACATACTTTTAACACTCCAAATATGGTTATTCCAGATTATTCCATCGATTTAGATGCACCACTATTTGCTTGTAGGGAAGTACGACCGGACGGCCAAAAAAATACAAGGCAAAAGAAGCAGCAAAGTCAAGTATAGGTTTATGGGGAAATAAAATGTTTGAGATGATGACAAACATGATGAAGGCATGGAATGAAAGAAATGAGCAGATAAAAGATGAAAAAGAGGCTTGAGCTAAAGCACGAGAGGAACAAAAGTTTGCTAGAGAGGCAGAGATTCAAAGGAGGCGTGAAGCGGAGCTAACTAGAAAAAAAAGCCATTGAAGATGTGCATATGGTTAAGGTGATGACAACGGACCCAAGTAACCTAATGGCGCCACAATGGCGTTGGATGAAGAAGCAAATTAAACTTTATTCGAAGAAGTTGAAGAAGCAGTGTCCAAGTGATGACGACATTTCTAGTGATGAAGATTGATGTAATCATTAGCGTTAATAGTAGTTATTAAATTTTATGTAATTTTATTATTTTAATAATATTGCTATTTATGTTAAGTATTCCGCAAAATAAACTTTAAAAAAGTCTCTCAAAATATATTATAACTTCAGCATAAAACTACAAACTTAAAAACCAAATACATTTTAATTTCAACATAAAACTACAAACTTCGAAACAAAATATATTACTCCGCCCCTTTTATATTCCACAAATGCGCGACAAGTTCATTTCGTAATTAGAAATGAACACCATCATTTCTAATTTCATGAATCTTCTCGATGTACTATACCATAATGTTGATCGTGTGTCTTGGATTTAATATCTCCTTTCAAGTATCTTCATATTTTCTAAACTCGGGATCAATATCCACTTGCCGAATGTAAGTATGACATCATCTTCGACGATCATGTGTGGATGATTATACAAGTGTACATAACATTTGCTAGATCACTAGGCTTCCAAAATCGTACACTGTATGCCAATATTTGGAACCTAGCTTGTAATACCCCAAATGCACGATCTACCTCTTTTCGGCATGCTTCTTGCATCTTTGCAAAATATCTTTCGGCATCGTTGGACGGATTTCTTATGGCTTAAATAATTTTTTGCCATTTTGGATAGACTCCATTTACTAAATAATACCCCATAGTGTACGAGACCGTACCTATATTGTAATTGCATGGCGGTGCAACTCCACTAGACAAGTTGTTAAAAAGCCACCCTTGATGCAAGACGTTCATGTCATTATTAGAACCGGGCACCCCAAAGAATGTGTGCCATATCCAAAGATCTTACGATGCAATCGCTTCCAAAATTACAGTCAGAATTTTCTTATACTCGGTATATTGTCCTGCCCACCCGGTAGGACATTTCTTCCATTTCTAATGTATATAATCTAAACTACCTAATATCCCCGGGAAGCCTCGCGATCCATTAACTTCTAACAAGTACAATATATTATTTTCATCGGGAGATCCAAGGTATTGAGCTTTAAATAGTGTTATAATTGTTTTACCAAATTCTTTCAAACTTAAATTACCCGTAGACTCCCCAATCTGAAAGTATTTATCTTGGGCGTCTGTGCTCGTACCGTAATATAACATACGGAGTACGCACGTTATCTTTTGGTGTGAGGATAAGCCCATCGTCTAAGGGTTATTTTCTCTTTGAATAAAATAGGGGTTCACAAAAATAACATGATCATGAATGCGTTGATACACACCTTTGCTCATACTGAATCAATGACAAAATGGGATACTAGCGTAGACTGGGGCACCAAAATAATCCCTATTAAGGCTAAATTCACCCAATTAATGATCAAGGCCTTTCTGTTTGTCGATCCTTCCCATTTTACTACCGCCCCGCCTTCGTCATGATGTCGCCCCTTACTCTATTTCTTCCAATTTTCCCATCTTAATTATAACCTTGTTATACTAGTGCATCATCTCAATTTAACGTCGAAAGAGCTTTTCACTTTTGGCGATGATGATAAGGATGAGAGTGATGGGTCAGACATGATTAGGTCCTCCAAAATTAGGTCAGATATGATTGGGCAAAATTGATAACAAGAGAATAGAATAGAATTTAGAAGATGAATGGTTCTTAAGAGAATAGAGCTGAGTATAGAAGAGTAAGAGAATTGAATGTACAAGATGAATGGTTTTATAGATGAACAAAACTAGCTATTGAGCTTCTAGTCAAATAAGTTTTATAAAGAAACTAGCCGTTGCGCTTCTTGTCAAACAAGTTTGGTAAAAAAAACTAGTCGTTGAGCTTCTTGTCAAACAAATTTGGCCAACAAACTAGCATTGAGATGTTTGTCAAACAAGTTTGCTAAAAAATATAGTCACTGAGGTTATTGTTGAACAAGTATGCTCAAAACTATAGGCCTTCTAATCACCAAAAAAATAAAACCATGTATGGAGAGGGGAGGCTTACAAATTTGCATCCAGGCTCTAGCCGCGCTCTAAACTACGCGGTAAGAACAAGCCGTTAGCCAAGTTTGAATCCCAGCCGTCCACGTGTCACCATCTGGAGCGTACACTCTATGCGCAATTCAGAACTACGCGGCAGGGGGCAACTGGAAACTTGACAAGTGCCATCATTCTATTGGCTCAAAGGCTATACGCAGTTTAGAACAGCGCGGGATCGATCCACCAAAAATTCACCCAGAGGGTGGAGAGACCACCCTCAAGGTATGTTTGGTTTTTCCATATCAGCTCCACTACCTAGCTGCTGTGGGGTAGATTTGAGAAAATGAGGATGGATTTCTCAATCCACCTCGCCACGTCATAATATTCTAGGCTGCTGCAGGTACTCTTATAATTCGGTTCTACTAAAACTTCCATTTGAAAATTGAGACACCGGTTTCCGAAGTAACTCCTAAACATTTTCCAATACTTAGCTTAAACGCGACTGAATTGTTCCTTACGTACTTGCACCCTAGTCTTCACCATTTCTCCAAACACAAAATCTCAATTTTTCAAAGTACACGGGGTATTTATAGTCCAACAAAGTCGCAAATCAATCCAGTCCACATTTATTTTTTATTAGAACTTTACATATCCGAGTCAAATAAATCATCCTCGAAATCCATTCCTGGCCCCACACATAACAACCTATACTTCGAAATTTATTAAACTTGAGATTCATATACATTCAGCACAATCTACCTCGATATCAAATAATTTGATTGCTTGCTTATTTCAAACCTCGAGATCACACAACTACAAGCTCTATAAAAGATCAAGCATTAAATTTATTCATAAACAATTTGTTACATTTTACGTTCGATAACTTACTCATCGATTACATTACATCCAGCTACATTTCAATCTGTTATTTGACAAAAAGGACTAAATGCTTTTGCTTCTTTTCACCAGAATCTGACATTAGCTCTGGCAAAAAGGGCAATGATATCCTAAGAAACTTAATGAATCTCAGGTCAGGGAACTTCTAAACATAGCTGCCAATGCAAAAAGACAGCAGCAAAAAATTGTAAGTTTTTTGTGTCAACAAGATCCACAGGACCCCAAACCATCCTTCGCATCATCATCTTCAATATGAGTAGAAGCCACTTCTCCAAATATTTGATGACCTCCAATACCTTCTACATCAGCAACTGACACTAGCTCCACGGGATACCCTGCGTGAAAACGCTCTCTAACTCTACCTCCCTCAATTCTCCCAACCATGATAGGAACTAGTACAGGATTAACCAACAAAAACTTGACACCAAACTTTACCTCTGTATAATCATCACAATCACCATCTACACCCTCATGCCACTTACTTCGCCACACCTGGGGTGACATCTTTCCAAAATACACCACCACACAAACTCTTCTTTAACCCATTTATTTATAACCACATTTTCAGTTGCACAATCCAATGTTCCGTATTAAATGCTCATCGGGAAAAACATGGCCATATTCACTTGAACTTGACCTCAGAAATGACAACAAAAAGACTTTCTAACATTTGGCAACCTCTTCAGATTTTAGTTTATTCTCGACGCAACCGCAAGTACTTATGTCGAGAATGGGGCGATTGTAGTAGCATATATCCCATATTTAACAAGGATAAACTAGCATAACATAGTCGAAAACAACCCAACATTCGAGAAGATGCCACGTCTATACCCACAAGTCATCGACCTACTAAAAGTAGCCATTGTGCTTGGTCAAGAAAGAGCCATTGAAGATCCGCGAAGTTCGCCCACTCCCCTGAAATAGGAAATTGTTTTTTTTTGTAAACTGCATGTATCTGCTATAAATACAGGCAGAGAATAGATTATTCAGATTCCTAATTTTACTATTCATTCATCCTTACTTAATTATCACACAATAAACTATAATAACTAGCTACAAGAAAAACACCATTTAATAGCACTTAAATAATTGCATTTTTAGAGTATTGTTATTAAAAGTAATTTGCAATAGCATTCTTCAAAAATGTTATTGTTTTTTGCTATTGTATGTGTACACAGAGTTTCTCATAATTGGGAATATTTTAATTGCATTAAGCAAGTGTTATAATAGGCTTGAGTGCACTATATCATCACCAAGTACCCATATCATATCTCCTCTACGATTCAGATAAACCGCGGAAACCATTTCTCCCCAAACTCTCCCACTCAATGGAAGTAACCCACTCCTCCACTACACTATCCTTACTCTCAATTTCCTCTGCATCAACTTCTCCAATTTCATTCTTCATAACTATAATCCTCCCGTTGATTTCTCTTTCTCTCTCTCTCTGGTGATTGCTTGAAATTTTGTTTTTGGTTAGAGCTTAGATGTAATATTTGAATTGTTGTTCAAAGCTTCTTAATTTATCTTATGTGTATTGGGTGTTTATTAATTTGAACTTCAATTTCAATTTGATAAAAATTAGATAATCCTCCTGATGATTATCTCTTTTTTTCTCTCTATAGGGGCTCTCGGCATGGTAGTTTTGGTTTGAAAGTTGTTGATGGGATTGTGATTTAAGGTAATTAACTGTTGTAAATGTCTCTCAAACTTTCTATTACTATTGTAATTTTCATGTTTTTCTTTTGGATTGTTTTTCCTTACTGATTTATAAACTATAGTTCGATCTTAATTAGATATCTTTGGCATCCCAATTATATGAGATTTACTTATATAATGTTCTTATTATTTGAATCTACTACTTATATTTGTGATTTATTTACTCAATTATGGATTTCATTCAAGTGTCTGACATAAATATCTGATTTGAGTTTATGTACTTTCGTTTTGTTTTACTTCTATAATATTTTGTTTTGTTTTGTTTTGAATTTTATGGTATTTGGCTTTTTATATGATCACTGATTATAGTGTCTAAGTTTGAATTCAGACTTTTTACATGAAACATTGATGCCCTTATAGAATCGTTGTATGTGTTAACCTTTCCAACTCTTAAAATAAGCTACAGTAACAATTTGTTTCTCCCATCAACCATTACAATGCTATTATTGTGAAGAAATTTTTAAGGAATTTATTTAATGAAGCATAGTTCATTGTACTTGGTCCTAGTTTGTTTAGGGAGCTTGGATTTTTTCCTCAACCATAGACTGCAACACAAAACCTCTTTCTGACTAAATTTTACCATGATATGATACTTCCTAAATCTTCTTATCCATTGCTTTTTCAGGAATCATCTCCTTCTTTTTTGTTTCCAATTTAGTAATGGGGATAACTTTTGTTGCTTACGCTTATACTTTATTGACCATTCAAATTTGTGTAAGTGTTGTTTGAATTATCAACATTAGGACCAAATGACGAATCAGGGAGAGCTAATCATTTATTTTTCTTGTAATGAGGGTTCATAATTCACAAGTCTTATGATTTTATTATATATATATATATATATATATATATATATATATATATATATATATCCTCCATGAGGGAAACCTCAAGATAAAAGATGCCTTTATTTACTTTCCTTACAATAGTACATCATCTGATGAAGAATTTAGATCTTGTTTCTCCTTCCTTAAGCCAGTGATAACATGAAACTACCGCGTTTACATAATCTCTTAAACTGAGAGATCACAAATTGGTATCATTTTCTTACTTCAACGTTTTTCGTTACTACACTACCAAGAGGTTTTTCTTCCTGTCTGCAGTGCCAATCGCACCCAACAATTTTTTCACTTTGGGATCCTTTATTCTAAAATTATCAAGTTAGACTCAATCAGATTTCCCTTGAAAGCCTTCAAATGCTTCAAATAGACTAAACACAAGTTCCCTCTTAAAGGAATAAGAATTATACCGTGTATTTTATAAATAAGAAGCTACTTAGAGAAAATACATTATTTCAATTCTAAAAGGTATCGGTCTTTTAATTCTCAACAATTTTTTTGCGGAAAAAAGACTGGATATGGAATTCAAGAATTCCTTTTTACACCACGACTACCAGGTACCATAACTCCTAACACCAAGAAAAAGGTTTATGTCAAGCCTACAATAGTATGAATCACCCTTGTATTTAACCAGATCACCAAACGCAAATAGTCCATGCCTATATTATCATACCTTCTTTTTTGTTCCTGAATATTTCCTAAAGCTAAAACGTTTGATATCCTCCACAACATAAGCAAGGTAGAATAAGAGCCACTATAGTTCATGTTTCCTAATATGTAGGTTAACTATAGTAACAAGAAAATTCCTACACAATTAGAAATCACAAAAAGGAGTTATAATTCATCAGTAGCCCTATATGCAAATTTTACATAACTTTGCATTGCGACATTATTCTGTTTATAACATCTAACTTGGCCAATTGTATTCCCAAAGAGACAGTTACTAAATATAACCTTTAAATTCTAAAATAGGAGATGAAAACTGTTTATTAGAAATTAAGGTTAGTATGATGTGAAGCCCCTCTTGACCACTAATATATATATGTTTGCATACATGTTGTTAGAGCTCGAAAAAGGGGGTAAAGAAAGCCGAAAAAGAACAAAGAGCTATGGAAGCTGCTCTGAGAAATAATCCTAATGTTGCGGTGCGTATTGGAGGTTCTAACAATTTCACATGAAGTCCATTCACAGGTTGTGAAAACATTACACAAAGTCAACCTGATTCACCCTGTGAGGATATACAGAGTACCTCTAAAGAAGAAGAAAAAAAGTGCAAAAGGACAAGGGGTCCTACTAAATGCAAGACTATGGCTACAGATAGTGGAAAAAAAATTCAAGCTGGATTTAATGAAAGAGGCCAAGCTATTGAGGAAGGATCAGTTGATTTGTCAACGCTCTTGGGCTCTTTAGGACGCGAGATGATGCCAATAACAGTCGATGATTGGAGGGGCTTTGATAAAAAAAAAAACTAGACCGTATATGGGAAATTATCAAGGTATTACCTAGATATATGAAAAGTTTAATCATAGGATTTATCTTAATAATAATAATCACTATCTTTGAGGATTTTATGTTTGCAATAAAAGTTTGTCCTAGATGAACGCAACAAGAAGTATTATCACCAATCTTTGGGAAAATTATGGAGATCATATAAATCAAGGTTGAGGGCGAAAATTGATACATGCAAATCGCAAGAAGAGTTAGAAGCGGCAAAGCCTAAACACATTGATTCTACACACTAGAAAACATTTGCAAAAAGGAAATCTTGCATAAACTTCACTGTAAGTATTTGACTTTCTTAGATATAGTAAGTTGTCTTACATACCTATATTACAAGTATAATGTGTCCACTCTGACCCTAGTTTCCCTTCACAACTAATAGTCGCTCTACTCTTAAAGTCATTTCACTTTATATATACAACTGAGACTGGCAAAATGACATGCCCTTCTAAAGGAAAAGATAATGATATTACAAGGGTCTTAAGGGGGATTTTTTTTTTTGAATCTCTCTAGTGGATTAATGCTAGTTTTACTATCCCTTTAAGATAGCCAATTTTCATACGTGTGAGCCATCTCATACACTATGAATATGGGAATTCTTGTAATCTTATTAATTATTACTAAAATATTGTTCAAATTGATATTCATATTACTGATGATTTTCTTTAATTATTAAAGTTAATAGGGGCAAATTTAGAAATAGTATCTATCGTATACCTTAGAGTGTCTTGTTGCAAGTAAGCATATCTTAGACATTTTCTCTTGTCTAACCAAAAAAGACAAAGATAGATATAACATGATATATTTTATCCTAGAGTGCCCTAATAATCTTGAACTTGTATTGCATGGGTCTACTTTACCCAACTCACTGATGAAATATTTGTATGTTGGTAATTGGAAAATAATAACCACATTGGATTGCAGGAGAAAAGCAAACGGTTCAAGGAAATGAGGAAAAAACAAGTTCTCCCTTACACATCAAGCCGTAAAGGCTATGCTCGTTTGGAAAATGATATGGTAATCATACTAGTTTTGTAAGAAACTTTAATAAATAGTTTCAGTAATAATTTTAATATATTTCATGTTTTGTTTTTTGTTAGAAAAAGAAGAGTCGAAAGCCCTACTCTGTATCCAGAGTAGATCTTTGGGCCAAAGCGCATACAAAGAAAAGTGGACAACCATCGATCCAAGAAGTTGTTAAGCATTTGGTATTCACCAACTAACTTTGATTTTGATTTTAAATATTGTTAATCACATTTAGTTATAATCATATTTTATCGTAAATGCTGGAAAAGATTGAAGAGCTAAAAGAATCCTCAGGACCAAACTGCTCACCCCCATCCTTTAAGGATGACATACTATCGAAGTTGTTTGAACCTGAACAAGGTAGCTGAGCTTGAAGAGGAACTAGCTGCTGTAAAGGAAAAGGTAAATCAGTTAATAAGTTTCGTCATAACTAACCAGGCAAGTACCTCATTTTTTTATTTTTTTTATTTCAAACTGGATTCATATTATTGATGCATATACATACGATTATCCGATGTTTATCAACATTAGATACCAATTCGTGAATATTATATACCTTGACCGGTTTTATTCTAACAAGACAACCTGTTATCCCAGACTGAAAACTTTGTATCTATACCCTTCTCAAAGAACCCGTGTATTTATTGTATATCTTGACTATGAATGAGAATCTAAATATCGGAGACGTGGAGGTTAAAATATGTTACATGGAAAAATCATCTTTAGTTTATGAAAACCACCTTTTTCCGTTGAGCTTGAGAGCTTTAACCTTCATTACGAGTTCCTCATGCTGAGCTTCAACTTCAAAAAATCAAAGGCTCATGTGAAAATAACGTTCTTGAAGATCTTTCAGCTCTGCCTCGAGTGATGAAGCACTGCGTTCCACACCTTCAGATACTAATCTTTTTAGAGCATTAGGATGACCATTAGGCCTTCAGTCAAAACATTCTTAAGCTGTAATTTATACATGTTGTTTGCCTCCAAAACCTCAGAGAGTTCAATCTCAAGCAACTGAATCTTTGACATAAGTTCTAAAGCTTGATCCCTTCCATTATAATCATGACGCTTGTTATCACTCTCCTGATTATGATTAGCACCGAGATTTTCTTGACCATTAGGAAGTTTTTGAAATTGGTTTGTCTTTACAGATGTACTCTTGTTTTCATTCTCCTGATAGCTACATTTTTTCATCTCTTTCTCTAAAGGCATCAAATCTTCTTGTGTATCGGATTCAAATTTGGGCAACTCATTGTTGCCGGATGAGCTTAGGTGTCGTTTTTCTTCATTCATCCATTCTTGTTCAAGGCTTCCACTCTTTTCAAACACTCGTCTTTCTCTTCCTCGAAGCATTGTATTTTTCTAAGAAATTGGCTATTTGCTCTTTTAATCTTGTTCAGCTCATTTTTTAGCTCAGCATCTTGGGCATGTAACTCTTCTTTCGCAGTTAAATCTCCCTCCAACCGAAGAAGTTTTTATTCAAGAGAAAATCTAATACGTTTGCAATCCAGTTCAGACACTGACTTGTCCGTATTCGATATTTTCTCAACAAATAACATCTTCTTTGCCCTTAATTCTTCACATTCTTTGGATAATGATTGCAAGGAGCTTTCAAGTTTACCCTTCTCATATTTGGACTCGTTGATGAAGTTCTTAAGAGCTAATACTTCATCCTGAAGTTGTACAACTTTCTATAGTTGAACCTTTAGGCTGGAAATCTCTTCACTTAGTTGTTTTCTCTCATACTCAGAAGCCGAAAGATTTAGTTCAAGCCTATTAAAAATGATTTTAAACCTTTCTTCACTAGCTTTGACATCATCTAGCAATCTCTACAGCTTTTCATGGTCAGCTACAAGCAGTTCTTGATTTTGTTTAGAAGCCGAAAGCTCTGTGATAAGCCTATGTAGCTTATTTCCAAACTCTAACTGAATATTATGGATTTCTGTCTCGAACAGTTTAACTTTAGCTTTCTCATCTTGAAGAGTAATCTCTAGTTTAACTTTATCCGCATGTAAACTGGAAACTTCAAGTACTGCATTTGAAGCATTTATCTCCATTTCAGCATAAGTTGTTGATATTTGTTCGGAGAGATGTGTCACTTCTCTTTGAAGTTTCTCAACATCTAGCAACTTTTCCAAGTATATTTGATTTAACAAACTCCCTCCCAAGACAAGTTTCTCTTATGTTTTTCACTTTCTAGAAGAAGAGAGTCTACTTCCGAAGATAAGAATTTTTCCATTAAAGCGATATCTTTCTCCATTGAAGATAATTTTGCTTCAAATATTTTAGCACTTTTGCAAATATTAGCGAAACTCTCTCGAGATTCCCTAAGTTTGGCTTCCAATCGTGTACAGCGTTCATGCAACTGAAGTTTTTGCTTCCTCAACTCTCCATTTAATTTCTGAACTGAACTGCACTCTTCTATGAGACATTCAGTTGTAGGTTGTAACTGTGGATTTTCTCTTTTTAAATACTCACACTCTTCTTGAGTTTCAGACCACCGATCTTGCATTTCTTGTAGCTTCTATTTTAATTCAACCCTTTGAGTTTTCATATCATTCCGCAATCTCTCAATCTTGTTTCTAAGATTCAATGTCGTGGAGTTTGAATTGTCTAACTCCAATCTACATGACTCTTTCTAATCAGTCAAATACCTCAACTATGCTTCCAACCCAGAAATTCGTTATGATAATTGTACGTTCTCTTCTTTCATCTTAGATAGGTGAAGCTCTAATTCATGTTTGCCACTTTCAAGTTCAAATGACTCTCTCAAGCATCTTATTAGCAAAAATATGGGTATCTAGACTGCATGTAAGAACTAGTAAATCATTTCTTACATCATCCAAGCATTTAGACGTTATAGCACTTTCCCTCGACACAATATCGAAGTTTTCGTCCACTTGATCTTTTTTTTTTTTGAAGACTATAAACCCGAGCTCTGAGTTCCATTTGAGAATGCTTTAGAATCTCAATTTCCTCGTTCTTTGATGAAAATTTTTCTTCGAGCTTCACTATCTCTGATTTCTCTTCCTTTCTTCTGTAACCATCTTCTAATTGTTGTTTTAAAGCAGTGATTTCTGCTTCTCGCTCTCTTATTTCAACCTGACTGTTACGGTATAATTAGTGGGTTAGAGCCGGGCATGAAGCTCTTTTAAGGAAGTTACTTTATGTGTTGTGTTTTACGTGATAAGAAAGAAAATGTCTTTCGCACTAGACATATGCCTTAGTGAGATAGGTTGCTAGCTATCGCAACTAGTCTTCTAGCTACTAAAGCCTAAAGAAATAACAATATGAAGTCTTTCGTAGTCTTTAAAAGTGGCTTTCTAGCTCTTAAGTCTTTCTGATTCATTGTTTTTAAAAGTCACGGCTTTGTAGCTCCGACCTGGAGCCAATGATGACCACTACGATGAGCCAAAAGTGCTCCAACTATTTACGACACTACCCTAACTACTTTTTGCAAACCTTCAGTACCCACTCCACCTAAAAAAAAGCCTATCTTAAAGAAAAGACCACCTTCTCTTTAAACTTGCGTACAGCTACCACTTCTGCTTTTGACTAATAGTAGGCTATTCTTCTGGCGGATATGAAAGCACAAAGTTCTTTTTGATGGGGTCGATCAAAAGCACAGACCTGGTGCGTAGTGAACCTTTAGCATTTAGGGAAAGGCTTCTTCAGCCCCAAAAAAAACCCAGTTGCTGTTAATTTAGACTATGACTATAGCTATAATAAAGAGCAAAAAAGCTTATTACCGGTCAGTCATGCCGGGGAATAGAGGCGCCTAAGAAACTCTAAGGATTAAAGAAAATTCCTTCTGCCTTTCTTTCATATTTAACTCCTAAACTACTTCTTAAAAAATAGCTCTTTTACACCATTATACCTTCGGGTGCCAGTTGAATGCAAACTCAAGAGTGCGACTATAGAGGGTGGCTTTGAGAAGCGTTGGAGGATGTGTGTAGCAAAAAGCAGAGCCGAACTTGCGTACGGCGAGTTAGTAGGGGGCCTCAGTGGTGTGTTCGCGAAGGTTTTTATTTTGAGTTGTTCAATGAATCACTAAATTATTTCCTTAATAACTTTAGATCAATCATTAACTTCTGAGCGTTTCTTTCCCACATTTTAGCTTCTGAACAAAGCTCGTTAATTATGTCTTCTGCATCTTGGCAAGTACCTCATGTAAATAGAAGATAATATTGTATCATATATATAATTTATTTATTTGTTTTTTGCAATTTGCAGGGTCAAAATTTGAACGATGATCAAAACTTAGAGACAACTTCTCATCGTACCGAATTGAATTCTAGTGTAAGCATACTGATTTTGTTCTTTATTTACAACTCTAATGACTCAATTCCTTAAAATAATTTGTTATTTTTTAGAAAAAGTTTCATTGGGACCTCCATTTCCATGAATTGCCTCCACCTATGTTCCTTTAAATTTGGAACTTTTTGTTCTTAAACTGCTTTGAAATCCAAAATCTGGTTATGGAGTCTTAAGGTCTTGAAATCCACTTTGTCTATATTGCATTTGCCTCTCTTAACTTTGTTCTTCTTGGTTATGATGTTGGTGTTATGACAACAATCATATTCATTCAGGAAGATCTGAAATTTTTTTATTTTTTTATTTTTGACTAGGATAACCAAAATAACTAGATTTATTCTTGTATAGTGTTGAATCCAATATATAACTTCTTTCTTTTGCAGGGTAAGAGTATGAGAGTTGAACAGAACTTACAGCCACCTACTCATGTTCCTCGAGAAAATTCAATTGTAAAAGCATAATGATGATTATTTTTCAAAGGCTTTCGTATGACTCAATGACTTTAATGTATTTTTACTTACTCACATTTTCCAATTGGTATTTATTCAGGGACAAAGCGTGGTAAACCAGAAAGTCCTAGATCCACCTGCATCTAATACTTTCCAAGTAATATCTTTTAGTATGATTATTCATATTTCAATAAAAGTACTTTCCAAATTTGAAATAACTTGTATCATTTTCTCTTATAATAGTCCCAACATGGAAGTATTGTTCGTGAGTTCAATTGCAAGTTGTTAAGTGTTATGGGGCGGAATGATGTTGTTGCTCATGGGTGTTGGGTGACGAATGATCCTAACAAAATCATTCATTTTAAACCTCTTGGGCCAAATACATCAATGGTTTGGGTAACTCTTACCAAAGATCCTTTGGCTCCACTATGGAGAGCATCAATGGATGCAGATACAATAGGAGAAGCTCTAGATAGCTCAGTTGCATGGCCGACCGACCGTATTGTTGCAATTGACAAAACTTAGGTATTGCCTAATTGATTTATAAAGTCCCCCCATATATTCAAATGTACCTCGTTAAACTATATGTGTTTTATTCAAATGTGACCCATTGAAAATCTTTTTATTTTTACAGCCTTTATTTATTGTCACAAGTTGTTGAAGATGAAGCTCCAAACATCCTCTTGATCGGGTTCCTTTGTGTAAATTTAGAAGACTAATTTTTATTGTTATTTTACTAAATTTTCTATTGTCAAATATGAAACCATAGAGGTTTTATTGGTTTTCCTCACCAAACATGTAATGCTAATCAATGCTTTTATGTATGAATTCTTTTATGCATAGAGTTGTCGTTATTTTGTTAGATTATTGTTAAGTTTTTGAATGAAGTATGGTTTGATTGACTAGATGTTTGATCTATTTGTGATTGTTAATATTATTTTCATGTGAATTGCATTATTAAAATAGATTAAAAGCGTGTGGTTAGAGAAACACAATTGTGGAGCAACCATAGCATTTATGAACTGCTATTCTTGATTAAAGGCAATGTTCAAGTAAGAAAACTAGTTGGGCTAGATCTGGAGCATGCTCATTAAATTTTTTGTCGATCTTAACAAAAATAAGCTCTCTAAAATCTCCTAGTGATGTAGAATAGTCTGACCAAGAGAGTTTGCATACGAAGATATATCTCTAGATTTATTCTGGTGAGCTTAAATAATTGCAGCAACATCACAAAAAATTACCACACTTTGATCTTTGAACTCCCCACTCAGGCTGAGCCCTCTCAAAATTGCACAAGCTTTCGCCTCCATTGTACATCTAATAAAGCAATGCTCGAAGACTGCAAATTCAATGTTGAATTTGGGATTAAGAACATAACCAAGCCCAAATCTCCAATCAAAGGATCTCTAGCTACATCAGTCATAAAAGTCTTTCCAGTAATTGACAAGAAGCTACCACCATCACCATGGGAAGCACATGAGGCTTTAAGGGTTTGCAATTCTTAAGAGTAATCAAAGAAATAAAGCATTGTTGGGCAATTATGAAAAAGATTATATCAATGATAGTAGTTTTCTCTTTAAAAAATCTTTTTGTTTGTTTCAAAACTGTGATATATTGTAAGAAAGCATAAAATAATAGAACGTGTTAAAAATAAAATAAAATGATTTGGATAAGAGGCATGCGATTTGATGACAATCACTACATTTAAAACAAGGGTATTTTAATCTAGATTAATTTTAATTAATTACGCAAAAAATATATATATATTACCGACCAGATTCATTCGAGCATAATTCCTCCGAACTTTAAAATTTAAAAACCCACATTATCTTAAAAAATCACCGAAAAATTAAGGATTAATCCCGCCTAACATTGACTTAGTGTCAAGATTAATCCGTAATAAATTTATGAGCTAAATTTCATCTAAATATTGTACAAATCCTGATTAATCGAGATTAAATCTCTTTAAGTATATTTTCATTATCCTCGAAACTATATTTTCATGTATATATACTTGCAATATTATTGATCAATTGGTCTTAATTAAAACAAAAATAATTTTTTAAAATGCATATTATGGATCGTGGTCTTATCTAATAAAATAAAATGTACTTGTTGTATACTTGTATTTTCTTCTCAAAATTATTACTTCCATAATCATAAGGTCCTAAATAGGACAAAAATTAATTTTCAAAAATGAATGTTAAGTCTATCAATTCATTTATTTTCTTATAAAGATCCAAATAAATGAATTTTTCTTCTAAATAATAAAAAATTTAGCAAATTATTATTTATTTTATTAACCTACAATTAATTAACAATTAATTAAGATTAAATATGATTAATTATGCGATTAAGCTCGATTAATTATGATTAATCTTAGGTTTAATTCAAGCAAAAGTGAAGAAAAAATAAACCAATAATATACGATCTTTACCGATTAATCTCGATTTATCTTTTTTGAAAATGGACGATTAATACCTAGACCTCGATTAAAAAACCCTTGATTTAAAACAATCACTGTAAATGCCAAAAAAGAGTTTTAAAATTGAACATGGAAGCAAACCAAATCTTATCGGAAGCAAAACACTTGAAAACATCATGCATAATATCATCGGTGTGGTACTCACAAATAGAGCAAATTTAATTATTCTGAACATGTTGATTATGTAATTTGTTAGCCTTTTTTTCCTTTCTCCTTCCTTTTGCACTCCCTAGTTCGATTTCCCCCGTCAATCATTGATCTAAAATTGTAAGCACTCTCCTAATATCTTAGAATTTCAATTTCAATTTCAATTTTAGTTTTTTTTTTTCTCTTCTATGCTAATTTTTAAGTTTTCATCTAGTTTTATGACTTTGGGTGTAGTTTCTTGGAAATTTTAGAGGTTCGTGGTATCATATAAATTTTTGCCAACCTTCAACTCTGGTCGTTTCCCCTTCGTTTATATCGGAGTGGAAATTTATTATTGTTGTAGGAAATCAATCAGACTACACCAAAATATCATATAACTAACAAAAACCCGTGAAAATACATTTAGCTCCAAACTGATCTCCCGCTCGATGGAAGTAACCCACTCATCTATTTCCTCAACCTCCACTTCTTCTTCCATAATTGCAATCCTCATACTGATAAAATTTATCTCGCTTTCTATTTTTCTCTCTATAGGACTTGAGAAGGTGTTGATTCAGTTAAAGCTTAGAGGTAATTGTTGATTATCGATCAAAGCTTCTCAATTCAAGCTGTAAAAATCATATTCTTCTCCTGAATGTTGGAATTTTGCAGATTTGAACTTCAATTTGATAAAAATGAGGTAATCCTCCTGCTGGTTAGGTTTCTCTCTCTTTAGGGCTTGTCATGGTGGCTTTGGTTTGAAAAGCTAATGATTGGGGTTATGAATTGCGGTAATTATCTTGTTATTGCTCAATTCTTCTATTAAATCTTATGCTTTCCTTTCTTTATCTTTTCTTATTGAATGATCTCAGATGTCCTTATATGTTCTAACTCGATTAATGTATCACTCTCAAATTATGACCGATTCTGTTAGTTTCAAAGTTAAATTGTGTATATCACCTTGGTATTATTCAGGTTTGAATTTAGCAAGTGGTGTAATTATGATGGATAAAGCTTGGGTACATCTTAACAGGTTTTAGATTGAAAAACTTAAGTTAAGTTAATATAGCATAGTTTTTGGTGTATTTAAATGGTTGATGATTCATGTTTTTTCGTTGTAGAGTTTCACTAGAGTATCAAGATGGAGCGAGGAAGTTTGTTGAATTTGCTAATTTGAATGCAGAGAACCCGAACTTGATTAGATGCCCTTGTAAAAAATGTCAGAATCTTAACTGCGAAAGTGCTTTTTCTGTTTATGAGCACTTAGTTATAAATGGAATGGGGAATGGATTTGACTTATACAACTTGGCTCTTGCATGGAGAATTACCAAGTACTAAAAATCTTGGGGTGGAGACATCAGAGACATATAAGTTATGTAGAGCCGTGCTTGGCCAAGATGAAGACATTGGTGAACATGGTGAAAAGATAAGTGAGGAAGACTTCATGAAATTCTTAGAAGATGCTGAAACACAGTAATATTCAGGATGCACAAAGTACACAAAGTTATCAGCAGCAATTATCTTGTACAAGCAAAAAATTATAAGTGGTATATCGAATGGGGGTTACAGTGATCTTATGAGAATATTCCATGATATGTTACCACATGACAACACACTACCTGATTCCACATACGCAACAAAGAAGTTACTCAAGGCATTTGACCTTAAATACGAGTTGATTCATGCGTGTGTTAGTGACTATTGTTTGTTTAGGAATGATCTTGAGAAAGTAGAAACATGTCCAAAATGTGGTTCTTCTCGGTGGAAGGTAGACTGCCGTACTAAAAAGGTTAAGAAGGGAGTTGTAGCGAAGGTTTTAAGATACTTTCCTATAATACCAAAGTTATGGAGAATGTTTAGGTCTACGAAAATGGCTGAATAATTGCGATGGAACTACAGTAATAAAAGTCAGGATGGGAAAATGAGGCATCCAATTGATTCCTTAGCATGGGAGACCATTGATAAGAAGTGGTCTTCTTTCTCAGGAGAGTCATGAAATATTAGTCTTGCTTTAGCTTCTGACAAGATTAACCCTTTTCGGGATATGATCTCTAGGTACAGTTGTTAGCCGGTGATGTTGGTTACATACAACCTCCCCCCATGGCTATGCATGAAAGAAGAAAACTTGATGCTAACTTTGCTAATCCCTGGGCCTAAACAACCAAGCAATGACATCAACATATACTTACAACCCATTATTGATGATTTGCAGAAGTTGTGGAATGACGAAATGGAGATATATGATGCCTTTAGCAAGACCTCTTTCAATTTGAGGGTTGTGTTAATGAGGATGATAAACGATTTTCCCGCATATGGAAACTTAGCCAGATGTACAACAAAGGGAAAAAGAGCATGCCCTGTATGTGCTAAGGGGACATGTTTAAAATGGCTAAAACACAGTAAGAAAATGATATTTATGGGTTATAGACGGTTTCTTCCTTCGAATCATGCATTTTGATCAAAAAGAAGTTGGTTTGATGGAAACATCGAATATGGCGAAAGGCCTCAAATTATGTCTGGTTCACAAGTTTTTAATGAAATTAAGCATTTGGAAAATGATTGGGGAAAAGGAGGTAAGAAGAATAACAAACCCTTGCAAAAGAAGAAGAATAACAAACGGAAGGTACAAGATTTAGAAAATGACAAGGGACAAGGAGGCGAGAAGATACATAATTTGGAAAATGATGATGGACAAGGAGGCGAGGAGGATGATAAACAAAAGAAACAACCTGCTCCAATGTGGAAGAAAAAGTCAATTTTCTTCACATTACCATATTGGAAGGTAATAGCCATTACACTTTCATTTTCAAATTTCTTTGGTAAATATAATAAATAGATCAAAGTACTTGATTTATTTTGCAGCATCTTCTTTTGTGCCATAATATAGACGTAATGCACGTTGAGAAAAATATTTGTGATAGAATTATTGATACGTTACTCAATCTGGATGGAAAGTCAAAGGATGGCCTGAATTCTCGCAAAGATTTGGAAGTTATGGGAATCAGGCATGACTTGCATCCAAAGGAAGGAGGGAAGAAAACATATCTTCCACTAGCGCCGCATACACTCTCAAAGTCTGAAAAAAAAAATCTTTTGTAAGAGGCTCCTGATGGTTACTGTTTAGATATAGGGAATTGCATATCAATGGAAGATTGCAAGATTTTGGGACTGAAGTCTCTCAATTGTCATGTGCTAATGCAACAACTTTTATGTGTGGCATTAAAAGGACTTCTTCCGAAAGGACCAAGGAATGTAATCTTCCGATTGTGTGCTTTTTTTAATGCATTATGTCAAAGAGTAATTGATAGAAGAGAACTAGAGGCCCTTGAAGAAGAAGTTGTTGAGACTTTATGCTTGTTTGAGAGGTACTTTCCTCCTTCATTCTTTGATATCATGGTTCACTTGTGTATTCACCTTGGGCAAGAAGCTCGACTATGTGGACCAGTTCATTATCGTTAGATGTATCCCTTTGAGAGGTGCCCACTAAACTATTTTTGTCTAGTTTGAGTAAATAGCTTTATTGATTAAAAATTATATAGGCTAAAATGTTGTTTTTGAATTATATATTGGTTTTAGATATATGAAGACGTTGAAAGGATATATACGTTGGAAATCGTGCACGACCTGAAGGTTGTATAGCGAAATGTTACGTTGCGGATGAGTACATGAAGTTTTGTAGTGATTATATTAGTCAGGTTGCCGAACTAGATGGTATAAGAAGTCAAAATCTAGATTTTGATAATGATTCAATTCTCGAGGGTCGTCCAATCTTAAAGAAAAAGCCAACTGCATTGGATGATGAAGTTCTACAGAGTGCTCATCGTTATGTCTTATTTAATGCAGTTAAAGTAGAGCCATATTTAGAGTAAGTATAATAGATTTCCTTCCATAAATTAGTAGTAGTTACTGTTATACAACTAATTAATTATTTCACCTTTCAAATAGGGTGCATTTAGAGGAGTTGAAGCAATCTAATAGGAACCTGTCAAGAAATAAAAGCCTACTCTGGAAAGTACATGCAAATAATTTTTCCGCATGGTTAAAAGCTAAGGTTGTATTTTACTTAATTATGGTGTCTACTTAATTTATACCTTACGCTAGTCCTAACAAAATCATCCCAATTCTTAAGCAGATAGAGCTGGAGATGCCTAATACAGTTACTAAGATATTAAGATGGCTTGCGGAAGGTCCTAGGAGAGAAGCACTATCTTGTTCTGCATATATTATTAACGGGCAAAGGATTCATACAAAAGATGTTGAGAAGTCCATACAAAATAGTGGTGTTTCCATTAAAATGGAAACAATGAGCAAATCTAGTACAAAAGACAAGAATCAAAAAGTTGACTATGTATTGTACTTTGGGGTGATCAAAGATATACTCTTACTTGACTACCACACCTTTCAAATTCCTCTATTTCAATCTGATTGGGCAAGCATTAAAAATGGTATCAAAATTGAGGAAGGGTTTACATTGGTTAATTTGCCACAAGGAGGAAATCGATTGGAAAGAGACCCATTCATTTTAGCATCACAAGCGAAACAAGTATTTTATTCTAGGGAAAACGATTTATCTAGTTGGTGCATTGTACTGAAAGCTCCACCAAGAAGTTTTCATGAGTTGGAGATGTTTGATGAGGACGCCGATACATCTTCCATATTAATGGATGTCTCAAGACTTGACATGAGTACCAACAATGAAGACATTAGCTATGAAAGAAATGACAGTGAGGGCATATTTGTCTAGTTTATGTGCATTTTAATGTCAGCAATTTTATGATCTTATTCTACTTTAACTGTTTGTCATTTAGAATCTTTTTTTCTAACCATTAAATTTATTTTGGTCAAATGTGATTTTATCATGAATACAGAAATGCATATTTATCCTTTTTTGACTATATTTTTCTTTGAATAATATATGACTTCTTTTTACTCAGGAATTACCCCACATAAAGTAAGTATATGTTTTTATATTCTTTAAATGTTTAATTAATTAATTATTTATTGCAATTTGCAGGGTTGAAGTCTGAGCGAGGATAAGAATTTCGAGACATCTTCTCATCCTACCAAATGGAACTCAAATGTAAGCATATTGCTTATGTTCTTAAACAACTATGAAATCCACTTTACATACGTTGCAATTTCCCCTCGTAATTCTTGTTTTTCTTTGTTATGATGAGGATGCTATGACTTTAGAAGATCTAGAAATAATGGATGGGTAGCAAGAATGTGGTGTTTGAGTAATGATTTTCTTCTTACTATGACAGCTTTCTGGCCATGAATGAAAAAGACCTTTGCAAGTACTTGGGGATCATGTGAAGGTTATTTTGAGAGTGCAAGAAGGTGCAACTGGTATGGCTTTTTTTATTATTTATTATTATTATTTGTTCCCTATAAGATAGTTTATTATGAAAACTGGATAATGGAAACATGTCTTGTCAAATAGAAACACACGCAACCATAAAACCAAATATTGCAAAGTCGCAGTTCTCACAATTTGTCACATAACGGAACTTATCTTGAAAACAAAAGAGAGCTTAGACATAGTCCTTTCCTATGAGAGCAGGAAGCATTTCTTTATAATCTTCAGAGGTGTCTTTCCCAATTGCACGATCCAATGGCACATTGTTCCTTTTGTAGTATTCCTCATTTATCTTTTGCAAGTCCACTTCAGCCCGAGTTGTAACAACTCGAGTAAGAGCCCATTCATTTGTTCCTTGCTTGTTGATCCCCAGTCGTAGAACCTTCTCAAAATATTTTTTGGGGCAGGTCAAACAATTGATCGTAGCTCTCACTATGCCCAGGAAATCGTCCTCAGACTCGTATTTCAGATCCTTGGTAATAACAATACCAAATTCATTGTTGTAGTGGTTCAGTGTTGCATTAAGCCGCACTTTGCTCCTTGTAGTTAAAATTCCGATGAAATCGTCATGACTGTACTCCTTCTCTAAAAAATGCTTACAGAGTATCTTAGCTTCTGATTTTGCAAGTGTCATGTTTACTTTTTTTTTTGGAAAGTTTCATGTTTACTTCTGGTCCATCATAACGATATGAGCTCACAAGAAGTACCCAAATCTTGCAGAAATCCCCAGTTGCGTGAAAAGTAACATCTTCTTCACGGGATTTCTTAAAGCGAGAATGATATGCTTGCCTGGCCAACAAAAATTCATATGAAGACCTTGTACAAGCTATTTCCATTAAAACCCGATTGCTTGAAGTCTACCTCTTAGTGGCCTCATTAGCCAAAAAAAACATCACGTTCAGCAGGATACATTGTCCATAGTAGAATTGCCCTCTATTCAATTAAAACAAAGGTAAAAAATAATGAAGTAGATGATTCATCAAACGTATACCAAACTAAATAATGTTGAATGAAAATCATAGTTGTCAAATTACTGTGAAACTAAAACTAAATGGTAGGGAGAAAAACTTACCTCAAAATCACTTGAAAGATCCTTCTCAAGTGATTTCATAAGATTCTCTCCGTAAGTTTCAGCATAAGCTTTACCGATTAGTTGCATTTGGCTGCATTCCTGTAAACCAATATAGATATGATCAACTTCTCGTTTCTTCCCCATCCTGCAACAACAGTTAAATCATATATTTTTTATAAGAATTGTATTAACATTCAAACAAAACTTAGACTACTACTGCAAAGAAAATCAACGGTATTCCTGAAAATTCCGATTTACCGGTCTAATTAATAATCGGATACCGAATCAACTTTTAGAATCATGCCTTTTTTTTTAAAGAATAATTTATATAAGCTATTGTTTGTATAGTACTTACGACAGTTCTACAATTATTTAATCTCAAAAAAGGCACATTGTAGCTCTAGTCAATTAACAATATGGTACACCCCGATTATTACTTATTTTAAGCAATATGGTATACCTTGATTATTACTTATTTAAAATTTTCTCATTTTTCATTTCCGTATGCATAAACCCAGCCATGACTACTGTATGTTTTTCTTATGTTGGCAACACTACATTTTATGTTTGTGACGTAAGAATAAAGATTACATCTGGGGTCTTGTTTGTACTATAAAGATTTTACCATCATTCACGACACCGTCTATCACGGCCCAACCCAGGACTGCCTTTACAGTGCCTGGAGCACAGCGGAATAAGGGACCGTGCAGCGTGCACGCACGTGCGGTCGGCGCGTACCAGCCATCTTCACGGGCGCGGCGCGCCAGTGGAATCGAACCCACGGAAGCTAGAGCGACATCCGGATAATCCAGGATACTCGTGAGGGGTCATCGAATATGTATTCAAAATAGGCAATAATGCTGAAGGTTCTCTCAATAATCCCTACAGCGTAATCTCTCATGACGCGCACGAGGTAGGGTAAGGGACTCATATATGAAGGGGCGACAAGCTTGGACTATTTATATTGTCCATCTGTAAGGGGCGGTGCATCTCAGGTAGCCCGTGGGGCATAGCGGCGCCATATAAAGCCCTCTCTGGAAAAGCGTCTCACATTGCGAGGCAATGTCCCCTAGCCTTCCCTAGGCCTAGGAGAACTCATGACTATCCCTTATAGATAGTCCATGAGCCGGAGTCCTTGATGACCAAGCATTAAAACTCTTTTAGTCATGGAGAGGATTGGACCAAGGTTCCTCCTTAATATAGCTACTAAGTAAATAGTTAAATTCCAAAAGGAAACGTTAAAACTGGAGACGAAGCGTACTGGCCCTTTTTGCCCCTTTAATCGAATCCGTTTTTGACGAAACTTGGCGTGCAGCTATATTAGAATATAGAGAACATATATCCAAGGCCAGAACTCAAAAAGCTCGGGTGGATTTGGCCGGCGTTCGGTAGGCCGTCACACCCTCCCGCACTTAAAATAATCTCGGCGTCCTCGTCGAGAACCTTCTTCCACACGGCTTTTGCAAGGATTCAATCTTCTGCATCTTCAAGAAACTAACAACTCTCCCACACTTAGTTCGGAGTACTATATCTTCTTCTGCACTAGCGGATACTGAGCTCGACTGCTAGTCTCGACGCTGACAACTGGTCTTCAAGACTGAACCTTAACTTCTGCCTTTCTAACTGGAGTGCGTGGTGAGTGAACCTTCATTCGAACTCTGGAGTCCGCCTTCTCTTCTGGATACTGTCCCATAGTCTCAAGCCTTCTGATAAATGTATGGGTGGTGTTTACTAGCATCGCGCCTTCTAAAATGTGTTGCATCCTACTGCAAAGTGTCTTCTCCCCTGACACAAAATGAATGTTACTCTACTCGACAAACCTAGGGTGTCTCCTCCAGATAGCCCGACGAGGATATCTGCAATCCCGTCTAAAAAGATGCGCGCTCTTCTGAGTCACACTGGTGCACTCTTTCTTCGAGTCGCACAATGCCTTTGCTGCTCGAGAGTTTAATCTTTTGTGAATCTCGGCTTCAAAATTCACTCTTCTGCTGCGAGTGGTAAGGAGCAAGTTTGCTAAAACCAAGGGTAAACTCTTCCCATCTGCTACGGAACACCTGCCGTGCACTGAAACTACCTGACTGCCCTTCAATTAACTCTGTAAAGGTCTTCAAACCATGTTCGCCCTTCTTATGGAACATCTGGGACACAACATCAAGATGCAGCACTCTAGCCTTACCAGTATAGAACTGAACTGGTACTCATTTTTCAATTGGGCGAGGGAGGGTAGCTCCTAGAAGGTAGCATACTCTCAATAAGGCACGGACCATTCTTTTCCTACCGCCAACAAAATCATCAAGGCAGCCTATGAAGGTGTGGGTACTCTATTCCCTACCACCAGCTAACCATCGAGGTCCGCCATAAAGGCGTCATGTGTGAACTTGTAAAACCCATGAGACATTTATCTGTGCAGCTACGTTCTGCCCTACCACTTTTTAGTAGGCCATCATCTAACCAATGTAACGATAGATGGCATCTACACCTAACTAGGCTGCAGAAAGGGTGATCACTACTCCGGCGTCACCAAGGTCTCAACTTCGGAGGACTCCAATCTGCCTCACTCTCCAAGGAGGACTTCTCAATGCCCCTTCTCTGACGAGGACTTAACACTGGCACCTGTACTTGCCAAACTTTGGTGGTAATGACCCTTGCTGGAATCTGCGTATATCTGCGTCACAACTTACAGCTCTTCCCACACTTAATAAGCTCGACGTCCGTGTCAAGAATAAAGTTGTGACATATATCTAACTGACTACTGAAGCGTTTCTCCATCTCTTCATCCCTACTCAAACCTGAGTAATAGGGGAATTTGGGAACAAGATATTGTCATTGTACCAGTCGCCCTAAGCTCGTTGGCTTGCCATGTCCAACTGTTATCAAACTCGTGGAGACCAACCTTCATACTGTTGTAATCACCTTTAAACTAAAGTGTAGCCATTCTCTATCTCTGAACTACCTTCTACAAATGTAGGTAACTCTGAACAGTTATTGGGATATGGTCTTCAAAAGACACTCCATCAATGCAAACAAAGAATGAGGCACGGGAACTCTATCTCTACCGCCAACCACCAAGTGATAAGAAATTGGGAAACTAACATCCAATTCCACTCAGGATCTTTCATCCTAGAGCATTCTTCCATCTGAGATCACGTTTGAGGTAACCTGCACAACTGACTGTAGCTCAACTCTGTTCTGCAACAACCACGTAACTTACTAACCTTTAGAAACGTGAGTCTTCACCCATCTGTGAGTTTAAAACTATCCAAGACCATCTTGTGGAATAACATGGATCAACTCGGCTAGAGCACTCGAACGTCAACAAACTTGAAACTCACTACGGAGCCAGAGAACAAGCATCACTCGGCAACTTGCCTTCTTTGAGTGAGCAAAGCAGTGTTCTGTATAACTGTGAGACCAACTACGGATAAGCGACAACCCAACTTGGGGAAGCGCGGTTCATGTCGCGTAACAATAAGAATCTCTGCCTCAACGTCTACCTGACGATATCACTGTGTGCAAACTCGGGACCCAAACCATGTCTTCGTCTATTGCTTCACGCCGTTTCAACATCGGCTCATGACGTTCACCTCCAGAACATCTCTGTGTCCAACTCAGAACAAATAAAACGAGTATCCACCAGGATTCTTCAATCTTTAGTAGACACTAAGGAATTCCAACCAAACCAAGCTTCGCGGCTTCCACACATAAGTACTTGGTATAAGACACTGACCATATCGATCTCTACTGAGGGGCATCGTCCTTGATCACAACTGTTACTAAACTTCGCAGTACGTATGCAGACCGAATGCAAACAACCACTTGCAAGATCACTCTATTACTATTCTTCATAGAGCATCTGCTATACTGACCAGCCTTCTAGAGACAACCAACAATATAGATTATTGCGTCAAACTCAAATATCAATCCTCCTCTTAGCGTTATTGTCCAAAGCACACTTAACTTGAGCAATCTCGCGCTCAGATATGAAGCCTTCATCTCGCTTCCAATATCAACTATGTAGGCAACCCGCTCTACAAGTATTTACAACAGTGCTTGGATCATTTGTACTGAGCAACTTCGGCTCTGAAGATCATAACTGACAAGTAAGTATCCCGCATTTCCAACTCGGGAACCATCACAAAGATCTGCTATAACAAGATCTGATAACTCGACTCAACTCTCGACCGACTTTGATAAAGGTAAGCACAATCCATCTACGCTCTAACAAGCAAAGACCCAACAAGTCCTGCTCTGATAAGCCTAGACCAAACTAGTCTAGCTTTGATACCATCTATTACGGCCCAGCCAGGGACTGCCCCTACAGTGCCCGGAGCATAACGGAATAAGGGACCGTGAGGCGTACACGCACGTGCGGTCGGCGCGTACCAGTCATCTTCACGGGCGCGGTGCGCCAGTGGAATCGAACCCATGAAAGCTAGAGCGACATCTGAATAATACTGGATACTCGTGAGGGTTCATCGAATATGTATTCAGAATAGGCAACAACGCTAAAGGTTCCCTCAATAATCCCTACAGCGTAATCTCTCGTAACGCGTACGAGGTACGAAAAGTACACCTGTCCTGTGGCGGATCAGGGTAGCTCAATATGTCGGGTTCCAGATAAGGGACTCATATATGAAGGGGAGACGAGCTTGGACTATTTATATTGTCCATTTGTAAGGGGCGGTACGTCTTGGGTAGCCCGTGGGGCATAGCGGCGTCATATAAATCCCTCTCTGGAAAAGCGGTCCACATTGTGAGGCAATGTCCCCTAGCCTTCCCTAGGCCTAGGAGAACTCATGACTATCCCTTATAGATATCCCATGAGCTGGGGTCCTTGATGACCAAGCATTAAAGCTCTTTTAGTCATGGGGAGGATTGGACCAAGGTTCTTCATTAATATAGCTACTAAGTAAATAGTTAAATTCCAAAAGGAAACGTTAAAATTGGAGACGAAGCGTACTGGCCCTTTTCGCCCCCTTAACCGAATCCGTTTTCGACGAAACTTGGCGTGCAGCTATATTAGGATATAGAGAACATATATCCAAGGTCAGAACTCAAAACGCTCGGATGGATTTGGCCGGCGTTCGGTAGGCCGTCACACCGTCGATATCTTGCGGAGATCCATAAAGTTCTTCAATTGCATGGCCTACTTTTGCAATGTTTGAGAGGATTGAGTGTCGGAATTTACTATCAACTATTAGTGGATCTGTAGAGTAATCAAGGACAACCTTCTCTTCCTCATCCGTTGACACACTATCATATGGCCCAGCTCCTGCATAACCTTCCAGATCTTCACCATTAGAGTCTGATCGGACGATAATTGATCGTTTTATAAGCAGTCCAATAGGCTTGCTTGGGTAACCCAATACCTTGGGGGAATCGAGGTCCATTTTCTTACAGACAAAGATCAAACCACGGCCAGGATAAGCTCCAACTAAAGTTTCTCCAAGTCCTTTGACCACCTCAGCATATATTTCCGTTGAATCTTCAGATGATGGATTAGTAGTGTGTACGACGAAGGCGTAATCAGCATTTATTATTTCTTGAACTAGTACAGCCATGCAGAGACCGTCATGATCTAACTTCACCTTTCGTGTGCTGAAATACGCTCTCTCATTCCATTTTGAAGCCCAAACCTTCTTTATTGCAATCCATGCTTATTCCCATCTTTGCTCTCCTTCGTCACCAGGCCAAGGCATCCTTGCACTCTTCATCTCGTTTTTCAACTCTTGTACCAACTGAGGTGGTGCCAAAAGCTGCAAAACTGTCTTGCGGATCTGACCAAGTATGCCAAAATCTTCTCCTCCTAATCTTTGCTTTAGAGAATGTATAGTGTCGGCTATAACCTGGTTAGAATCATCTGAAAGAACCTTCTCGAAAACACCAAATGGCAGGGCAACGGATGTAGGAATTCCTACCCAAGATGGTACCTTTCCTTTCATGTTTTTCTCTGACCTTATATTGATAGTAGGATATATGATGCATGCTTATTGTGTAAATCATCTTTTTTAAGTTTAATGATGACTAGTTCAATGAATGATCACAAAACTATTATAGGGATAATTGGGAAGAGGGAAACCCAGCCTCATGGGGAGCTGCAACCCCACGGAATCAGGTATTTGATCTTGCTTGCATTACTCTTAGCTTCATCACATTTTATAACTTGCAGGGGAAAAATTTATTGCAGCCAGGAACTCCTTCTGCACGGCCGTATGAAGCACCTACTTCAAGCTCTGATTGGTCTAAGACTCATGGCGGTAACTATAGTGAGCCAGGAACACCACAGCTAAACATCCCCGCCTATGGTAACTAAAGAGGATTTCCATTTTATTCTTTATGATTTGAAATTGTGCCTACAAAATAACAAAGTTAATATTCTGGAGCAGCAAATGCAGAAAGCCCTTATGTGTCGTCCTCTCCTGGCATTCAGCCTATTACCTACCTGGTACTCCTGGTGTACAGCCAATGACACCTGAAGGTGTTATGTCACCTTATATTATTCCTTGCATTTTCTCCATCAAGTTATATTTTCTTATCATCTATTGATTTAGTTGGTAACCATTGTTGTAATTGTAATGCATGTATAGATCCATATATGTGATTTGTGAAATAGAAATAGCAACTGAACTTTCTTATACTGCACGTATGGTAGGTGAGGAGTTGAATTGGACTCTCAAATGAAGGTTTTTACAGGCAGGTCTTTTTTGTTCAGGGAGTGTGGCTTTATTTTCTTTTTTATTCTTGGTTATCTTACCGGAAAGTCCTTATTTAAATATGTGCAGTTAATATGAGTTACATGATCTTGTTCTTGATTATCTTACCGGGAATATGAGTTGCATGATCTTGTTTTACTTGAGTAAGTTGTTGCTTATTTAGGCACCCATTGGTTTTGATTTCTAATAGACAACGGGATCTTTCCGTGTTTCTGTTGCGTCATTGAATTTATTTTGGAATGACGCAGGAATATGAGCTTCAGTGTAATTATTATACGTGTGGAAAGTGAAGCATTCCGAGTAAGAAATGATAGATTTTCTAATGATTGGGTTGCATATTTTCCTTTTGAGTTTGTGAAACTAAATTTTTTTTTTTCCAGGTTCTCAACGTATCTATTTTGTCATCTCATAGTCTCAACGTCTGGAATGAGAAAGCATTGATATTTTTTCTTACTGATAGGGATCACTCTTATTTACAAGTACACCAGTTGTTGTT
This sequence comes from Kingdonia uniflora, assembly GCA_014058105.1. Lineage (NCBI taxonomy): Eukaryota > Viridiplantae > Streptophyta > Magnoliopsida > Ranunculales > Circaeasteraceae > Kingdonia > Kingdonia uniflora. The sequence continues at coordinate 2,169,319 of JACGCM010000926.1, read as the reverse complement.
GCATGCCAGAGTGAGGTTAGTTTCACTACTAAGTGTTCTTTCTGGACTGGGTCATGTTGTATCATAGAGCTTACAGAAAACTTTCCTTTACGATCGTCATCTGTTGTGGCATATTTTACAAATTATGGTTCTTAATAATAGTAATTGTGCCTAAAACAGAATTGTTTTCTTTTTGTGCAGACAAAACTGTTAGGTTAGATGCTTTATTATGTATTAACAACTGGTTCAGGGCAGCAAACCCTTGGAGAGGAATACATATTACTCAGGTATGTCTTAAAAAAATTGTTTATTGTATTTGACTGAAGATGTGCAAAACGCACTCCATAAATCCAAATAAAAATGAACTTGGAAACTTGTATATGTTGTTATAAAGCTTAATGTGATTCGCAGTACATATCTAAATTTTAAAGTGTTTTCCACCAGACCTGTCCCTAAATTCGCCTATTCCTTAAATCTCACAAATTTCTTTATTGAATTTTTCCAAACTTCCCCATTTCAACTTACTTTTGTTTCCTAGTTCGCCAGTCCTCTCCCAAGTTTCTTAGTTGCTCTCAAAATTATTGCTCCCTATTCTTATATACGGTTTCCCTAACGACAAAAGTAGTCAGGTAATTAGTTAGTTAATAAGTAGCATCGCAGGTAGCATAGATTCTCAATTTGCACCAATGATAAGCTATTTTTGTTGCGTCATTGAGTTTATTTTGGAATGAAGCAGGAATATGAGCTTCGGTGTAATTATACACGTGGAAAGTGAAGATTCCGGGTAAGAAATGATAGATTTTCTAATAATTGGGTTGCGTATTTTCCTTTTGAGTTTGTGAAACCAAAGTACTTTTTTTTCAGGTTCTCCATGTTGGACTATAAAAAATTTGCTCAATTACTAAATTTATTTCTTCTTTTTTTGTAGCTTTCACTGTTGGTAGCAAAAGGTTGAAGATGAAGCTTCAAAAATCCTTTTGATTGGGTTTATTTATGTAACTTTAGAAGACTAGTTTTGCTTATTCTCTTAGTTTTTTGTTGTTTGAATATTAACCCAGAGGTTCATTAATTATTCATTTTCCTCTCTAAACATGTAAAGTTGTAGAATGTTCTTGTGTATGGATAATTTTATTGAATTCTTGTTGTTCTGCTAGTTTCTTGTATAGAGCATGATTAAAAGACTGCATGTGTCATCTATATTTATTTACTGTTGTTTCGTACTAATTGTATCTCTTAAAATAAATGGAAAGGGTGTAGGAAAAAAAATACAATTATGGAGCAAAGATAGCATTTACAAATTGCCATTCAAGATCGGATGTAAAAAATCGACAGCTTTATTGAAATGTTGTTATCAGTAAGTAACTATAGCATTCATCTACTGTTGTTAGAAGATATAATAGCGTTGAAAACATGCTATGGTTTTAACTACCATAACGTTTATTAAGTGTTATACTTTAATAGCATTAGCAAAAATGCTATGGAATAAACAATAGCATATCATATAATAACATTAAAAATATGTTATGAAATGATTTTAATAGCGCTAAAAAAATGCTATTAAATGTTGTTTTTCTTGTAGTCCTATTAGATTTTACATCAAAATTCTCCTCGAGGTCGTGTTTTTTCTCAGCCTTTACTGAGTTTCCACGCAAAATCTTATTCGTTTTAGCTTATTACTCCACCATCCTTACAAAAAGTATTGGCGAAGATTATCCTTCCGAAAAACACGTCATTACAGCACCCTTACAAGTTTTCTTGTTGTGACCATAGCCCCCACATTTTCTACATCTCTTCTGCCTCTTTTCTTCATCTGGATCAGGGATTCTTTGTTTTCTAGGTCTCCCAGGTCCTCTCACCAATGGGGGAGATAGAAAATGGTTTTCTTGGTTTGTAGGGTGCATATAATACAAAAATAAGCATACATATGAAATAAAAATTCAGATAAACTTGTGTTCAAATACAAACCTTCTCCCATTCTGATCAATCAACTACAGGATATATGGCATTTTTATATGTTTTAACATATAAAGCAACTTTGTAAATAAGAAACATAGTTGTTAGCCATCCATAAAAAATAAAAATAAAATAATTATCTTTTTAAAAAGTAGAGACACAATTTTGTAAAAATTTAGATTATTAACAAAAAATACTTACTTCACCCATGGCCACCCATAAGGGAGTATAGCACTAACAACATGCACACATGGTAGTCCAGAAATGTGTCATTTATGGAAGTCACGTTCATGTGTGTTGGTGTTCACTATTCATCTTTGGCCATTCATGTCTCATTCTTTTTTTATTGGAATTGGTGTTTGTTCACAATGGCCCATTGCCTTAAAAAAAATAAAAAAATAAAAACTTTGCAAGCATTAACTGTGGGTTACTGTATGCCAATAACCATCTCTAATCCAGGATTATGCACAGGTAACGTAGTATGACGCACTTCAGCTTCTTCTATTGTAAAAATATTATCACATTTTTTGGCCAAATATTTGAACTCATCATCACATCTGTCTATAACAACTTGGGTTGGACCATCATCACCATCAACTGATGAGTAATTTAAGTAATACCCTTCCTCTGCATCTAAGCTATTTAGGTTAGTTTCTGCCCATCTATTCCAAGCATCAATTTTTTCTACATTATTTGAAGTCTCTCCCCCCAATCCAACTCCACCCTCAGATTCAATATTAGGTTCATCATCACTGAAGTACATATGTGGCAAATCATCAAGTTTTTCCTCAGGTAGTTCACTTGCCCTTGGTTTTTTAACTCTTTTAGTGTTCTCATCACAACTTTGTAAACTATTGTCTTTTCTCTTTCCTATGTTGTTTTCCCCTTTTTCAACTGTTTTGTCTTTTGCATTACTTGTTTGTCTAGTTTAAGCTAGGTTTTTTTTTTTTGCTTTGATACAACTCTCTTTTTTGTTTTGTCTACCCCTGACAATAGTCTCATGTTGAAGTGGATCAAACAATGTAGTCTCAACCTCAACTTGAGAAGTAGGCCATATTGGTGGTCCTTCGTCATCTTCTATCATAACTACATTTGGTTGCTCAATTAAAGGTGGGGGCACAACTTCTATAGGCACTGCATGTACATCCCACGTACTATCCACATCACTACAATGCCACCTCTTATACAAAGTTGCATCATCACAAACATTCACTATCTCACCTACATACAGTGTCTTCACCACTATCCCAGAACCAGATGAGATAGCTTCATTTATCCAAACAACATCAGACATAATAAACTCCAACAGACCTTGATAGTAAAATTGATCCCCATCTACAAATATATGCATGTCCCCCTCAATGTATAGACGATGTGTGTACCATGTCTCCCCAGGTTCAGACCATCTACCTCCCCAATGAATAATGACATTTTTTAGGTCATTCCTATCATTGTAGCATACCCCAAACACTATATAATTAAGGCAAATATCATATTAACATATCCAAAATACCTAATTTAAAAACACCATTTGTAAAAGCCCAATTTTTTTTAATAAACCCTAATTTTAAAATAACAGAAAACCAAAACCCTAATTTTCTAATCCAAACCACTTGTAAAAAGTCCCAATTTTATAATCCAAACTCTAATTCTTAGTACAAATCTTCTAACTTTAAAAATGGGAAAACCAAAGCAACAGATATTAGAGAGAGACTATTCAGAAAGAAAGAGAGAAAGACGGAGAGTGAAAGACTTACATTGTGATTAGGAGAGAGATAAGAGATTCAAAGGCTTGGCGAGATCAGATATTAGAGAAATCCCGCCACACCAACCACTCTATTTGATAGCTGCAGAACTTACAAATTTTCCCTCCATAATGATTGAGAGAGACAGAGTGAAAGTGTAAGAGATGAACTGAAGACAACTTATTACCTGTAGGCAAATATCACGTGCAACTCGCATGCGGGTAATTTAGTCACTTCATATCAAAATTTGACAACGGAGATTGACCTGTGGTCAGAGGTCATTTGGGGATCAAAACTGCATATTTAAACTACTTGGTGTTAAAGACAAATATTCAATTTGTAGGTGGGACTACACTCGAAAAATCCCATCCGAATATCGTACATTTTATGTCAAATAGATCAAGCATAAGCTGCGGTCAGAGTTCAGCCAATGTTTCAATCAACTCCGTAGCAGGTTTTATTTTTAAAATATGTGGAGAGATGTGTATTCGAGCTGAGTAAGTCCGTGCCATGAACATTACTGCTTGTGTTTTCAACCTCAATTCCCGCCTTGTATACGCTGGGGCACATTTTCTTTAGGCGGACTAGCATCGATTTATCTTTCCCAGAATTTAAGAAGCACCATAACCGCAAATTAGAAACAAAACCTCCACAATGAGGCCATGTTTCGTGATTTTGAGACCTTGGCTTTAGTGAACTTCGCCATAGCAAAACACCATCGGAACATTCCTTAAACAACTTTGAGTGGAGTTGCTCGATTCCATATCAGCTGCTAGAATATATGCTTTCAGAAATCCAACTAACAAAAAATAGAACTTGTTTGCAACTAATAAGATTACAACCTAGGCTCGATTGAGATCAAGTCCATTATTCGCCCATTAAACTTCGGAGATATTTATTATGATGCACCGATTCAATGGACTTAGAAATTAATATCACCAAAATAAACTGAAATTTCAAAACATTCTGATTAGTTTTAGAACAAACAGTAACCAATGCTGCAAGTCCATGGTACGAACCCAACTTCCACATACATGATAAACAGCTTGTTTATAACAAAGAACTTTACAAGTAATTTACAGTATGGCCACACAGCGCAAAAATTTGTGTTTTGTAAAAATTGAACCCCTATTGGAAACAGACTTCGGAACCTATACAATCAAGATTGCCTTTTGCTCCTATTTCTCCTGGGCACATTTGTATCAGCTGTAGAGAACAAGTCTCTGTGACCCATAATTGAACTGCCACGAAGCGCTTGAGAAGAAACATTTCTTGGGGACTCTGTACTTGGTTCACTCCCTCTGTGTGCTTCAATCTCCAGGGTTTTGGCTTCCTCTGTCAAAGTAGATAGCTGTTGTACAAAATGGCATTAGTCACCTCCGTGCAAGTAATGGATATAAAAACAAAAGAGTAAAATGCAAAGACCTCCAAAGTGACATGAAATCTGTGTTTGGTTCGTGAGAGGTATTTCCATGAAAAAGAAAAATCAGGGATCGATATGAGAGCTGGAGGGAAGAGGGACCGCAAACCTGGTTTGAAGTCCACAGAAGTTGGAGGTGGGCATTCTTTTCTGCTGAAAGTGGGCATTCTCAAGAAAAGAACTTGGGGGTGTGAAGGTGAAAAGTAGAATCGTTATGTCTGACTTAATTATTTGGGATTCATGTTGGAAACCAACCTCCCATTTACGAATAATAAGTTGGTTTTCCTGCAGTTTCAACTAAATATTAAAGACAAATTTATTTCCTCTGATTTTTCTTATAAACCAAATACAAGGAAGTTGCATGTATAATGGAAGTACATAGGTGGTAGAAAAGATAGAAGGAAAAAAATGGCAAACATTTCAATCACTTATGGAACTGCAGTTCATTGGCCAGTCTCACAGGTGCAGGACCAAGTCCAACCATATGACACGAAACTGGTAGGGAAAAATAACCTGATGAGACATCCTAAACTCTCACTAAGACATCTACTTAGGAGCACATTAGAAGACATATCTTATCTTCGCTTTAATAATTTAATGTCTATATGTTAACGAGATATCTGATATTTATCAAGATGTGCCGTGCCCTATCCCACAGTTAAGACACTGAAGGTAAAGTCCTTGGCACAAACTATGTACTATGATATCGTGATTCTAAACCATGCAGTATCACATTGACTTTTGGGCTACAGGAATGAAAAATGCTGCGAATCTAATAAACATCGAAGAAAATGGAAGCTCAATACCGTGATTTCGTTTTCTCTGAGACGGTCCTGAAGTGCATTTATAGCGGGACTTAAGCTGCAATGCAGTGAAAAGAACCCAGTTAGTATCAAGGCAAAATCTACATGGAAGTAGTGTTATCACAAAGTAATGAAAGAGAAGTTAAGAGGGAAGTTATACAAACCAATACTCCATTAACTTGCAAATGGAAGCTTGGTATGTTGAAGTATGATGGATGGAAACAAGAGGGTGTATTTTCCCGTCTCTGCATAGAAACAAAACAAAAAATTGAGTATAAAGAATTAGTTGATATTTAATATATATTAGATACTGTAATACCGTGTATTTTCCATAAGGGCTTGGTTATATGCTGCGCGCTCCTCCTCGAACAACACATGTTGCAACTGTGTAAACGATGTCAAAGGCGACTCAAGCTTAAGTATTGACGAGGTTGGCAAAACTTGCAAAGGAATCTCCTTCCTGATGTACTCTGCACCACTGTCAAATAGTATATCCAATTAGACCAAAGATTCACAGAAATACCACCATCTACAGCAAGAAGGATATTAAAACAAAGAACTCAATATTTCCACTGATCTCAAATGACTCCTGCAACCTTAACTCAATATTTCCACTGACCTCAAATGACACTTGCAACCCTCCTAGTAGCGCATATATAATTGATTGGAACCCATATGCAATTTGTATTTTCTCTCATCATTATCCAATATTTCAAATGAGAATCTCAATCATCTTTCATGAACTTCAAACAATTGCCTCCAATGGTTCCAAATGCATCTAACTACTTTTTATATTAAAGTTGTTTTCTCTAACGTCACAAAGTGGATTTTTCCTCTTTGTGAAGTTAGCATCTCTTTAAGACCCGATGCACGTATAAAAAAGAAGCCCACATAAAGTTTACGAGTATTTTGACTTTGGATTCTTATTATGCAACCAAATTTACATTTACACCCCATGGGTCCTCAACAATTGACTTAACCTCCCAATCCCAACAAACATTTACTGTCAACGTACAGAAATTTTAATTATAACCCCACCTCCATCCCACATTTATCGTCAACTTCACAAAGATTGTGGCTTCTAACACCATTCACATATATAATCAAAAAGTAGTTAACCTCCAAAAACACTTCTATAATTAAGTCAATCTCGAAATATTCCTACAATTTAATAAGGGTGAAAACATGCATCTTGAGTTAATTGGATTTGCAACTCTAGCTGAAGCGAAAAATTGGAAGAAACAAGAAAGAGAATGGGCAACTAAGTCATGATCGACATACACTTGCATTACCTCATTTCTAAGTTTGAGCGATGCATTGCCTCCTGCATACTTGCTGTCATATCCATCGAATCTGTATCGGATGTGGCATTTGCTAAGCTACCTCCCATATTATCTCTCCCTAAATAGTTTACATCGGCATTAGCAATGAAATCGTCCAACTCCAAAGTTCTCGTCCCACTCTAGTCATCCAAAACAAATTACGTTAACAGATCGCTTAAACAGAACTAATTTCTGAACTAATTAAGTATGAAACTGGGAACAATTAGTCAATGAAAAATAGAAAGGATTTTCAGTCGCAACTTATAGTATACATAGCTATCTATTCTGTTATGTAACAAGAATCGCTTAGTTGGCTTCATAAGTTGCACTTCTTAGATGCAGGTGCATATTTTAATTTTTTAATTTTATTTCATTTTTACTAGGCAAGCTGATTTTATATAGGGATCCATAACCCTGAGTTTCCGACCCCATGGGGTTTCAAACCCACGACTCATCTCTTGGTGCAGGGTCCAAACCACAACTAGGCCAAGAGCCCCCAATGCCCAGGTGCATATCAAAGAAAATCCATAGAAGGTTAATGTTCAAAGTTAAGTAAAGTACAGTCCATTCAACCGTATTTCACTTTGAGTTACACAGTATACAGTAGAATACTGTTGACTGTACCGCCTCCAATAAGTTAACAGGAGTTAGTATTTTTTACTCGCTTTAAGCTGTATTTCTACCTTTTTGATTTCAAACTGTTTTAGAAATGTTTTAGGGTTATTCATGCTTATTTAAGCACAATTTGGACTATCTTAGTTAGTTTAATTATTGTTCAGCTTTAAATTTATTTTTATTTTTTTTTTATATCTGGAAGTTCGTCGGGTTCATCATTTTTTCACCATTCTCCTAACTAGTCTCCCAGGGCTCGCCACTGTACCTCTGCAAGCCGCACGCTCCATTTTAAGTCAAGATAAATCTTGGCGATTGACCCTGTTGGGTTTCGAACTCGTGACCACTCTCTCCTCTCTCCTCTCTCCAAGATGTGGTCCCAAACTACTAGCCCAACACCAAAGAGAGCTTTAATGCTTTGTGATGTTATAAGAAGTACTTTAGGGTTCTCTATCGCTTGCTGGATCGCCTAAGATTCATTATCTGTTTAAGCTCTCACACTTCTCTACACCTAGACATTGTTGGATCTTCATTGTCGTCTAATGCATTAGTTAAATTCTTATCTGAGAGGCCAAATGAGAAAGAGAGGGAAAGAAAGAAATTTAATCTCAACTTCTACTTATGTTATTCACCACAAAAGGGATCGTGGTAAATACCGAGAAACTTGGCTAGAAATGAATGTGAGGAAATTTGAAGGAAATGAACAAACCAGAAGAAAAAGAAGTTCCTGTATTAATAATAACTCTCTTGTTTTTAGATAGAGGAAACTGGCTTTTGACACGAAACGGGTGTTTGAGATTCTCTTGTGGCTATGTGGAAGGAGGTTATCTTCGCAACTCATTAAAGTCTTGTGTCATTGGACTTTGGAGGGTGTTGTCGGTTAAAATATTTTTGTTGTTTTCTTTTTTCGTTGATTTGTTTCATTTTTCTTTTTGTACCAATTCTTTTTTCTAAATTAATAGAGTTATGTTTATCACAAAACGAACCACAATACCAAAATATGAAAATTCATATTGCTAACAGTTTTTCAGGTAATTGAAAGTTATCTCGCAACCAAAAATTTATTATAAATACTAACTTTCATCAATTTGTATCAAATAAAAATTTCTCAGAGATATTGCTCTTTGGATTTGTAATGCCTCAGTGGAAAAATTTTAATACCGCTTGTGCTTGGAATATAATAAGTGATAAGTCGTGGGACGCACACCCACGGGGAGGGGAACGTTCCCCACGTAGCCCCATTTTATGGTTTCCTTTTTTTGGACTTCTTGCTTAATAAATAGGTTGGTTTTTGTATATAAGGTAGTTTGTTTTACTTTTAGAGAGAATTTGTGAGTTTGGGGAAAACTCAAGAAACCCTAATTTGATTTTCAATAAAGTAAATCGTTGCTTTCGCACTTTGTTTCTATAAACTAGGTACCAGAGCCATGATGAATCATAGGTTTGCAATGTATGTTCAAGTTATTATGCGAATTGCGGAGATTGAGGCGAGTCTTGGGTACAAGGGATCGATTGAATTCGATGGAGGAAACTTGAGTATGAACCACCACGAAGAATCAACGGAGAAAGAAGCTCAACGGGTGATTGGTTTTGTGAGTGGAGTAGATATGGCGTTGGGAAGTCCACGATCAAAATCCCACAATGAGGTCGCAATTTTGGGGCGTAAAACCCACCCGATTGAAAGCCCTAATCATCATGAAGTTCAACCCAAGAAAACTCAATCGGCACCAACTCCATTACCACGAATTCGCCAAGCGGAGAAGAGAGACACCCAAAGTCCCAAAACGACGACGTTGGGATCGGAGGATTTTGCGGCAAGGGTTGAAATAGCACCGGTAACTTCGGGTGTTATACTGGGCAGGAGCAAGATAGGGCATAAGGGAGGTCACAACCCCACCGTTAGCATGAGAGAGAGAGATCTCCAAGGAGGCCGTAACCCCAACCCCACCACCGGCTGGAGAGAGAGAGAGAAAAAAAAAGCTCCAAGGAGGCCGTAATAACAACCTCACCGTCGGCAGGAGACAGAGAGGGCCCCAAGGAGGCCGTAACAACCCCTCCACCGGAAAGAGAGAGAGTTTCGCGAAGGCCGTAACAACAACACCGAAACGGGCATGAGAGGGAAAGAGCTTCGGCGAGTCAATTTCGGTAGATCCCTTGCCTCACCAACGGGTAAGGGGAAACTACCCACTTGATCATTGACCTTCTGTGGGTCGGTTAACAGAGATAACGGAAAAAAAATTGGAGCGGATTAGTATTGGAAGAAATACAGTGTTTTCCGAACGAGGGTCGAATCGGAGGAAAAGGGTTTAGAGACAATCGTTGATAACGGGTCAACAAAAAATTTAATATCAGAAGATGTGGCAAATAAATTACATCTTCGCCTGACTCCGCATCCCAAACCTTTTATGCTCCATTGGTTACAGAGGGATAGTACGACTCGACCCTTATATCGTACTCGGGTAAAGATCAAGATGGGCAGTTATGAGGATATTATTTTGTGCACGGTAATTAAGATGGATGTGCATCACCTTATCTTAGGGCGACCGTAGCAATGAGAGAGGAATATGGTACATATAGGGAGACCCAATGTCTATGTTTTTACTTGGTAGGGAGTTCGGCAGATGTGACTATGTTTATCGCCGATTGAGACTCCAGTGGTTCAGCATGCCAGTTTTCTAGCAGAGGCTATAGCTCATAGAGTCGCCTATGCCTTAGTTTGTACTATGACGACACCCCCTACCACGGTTCCAGAGTTACGTCCATTGCTTGAGCAGTTTCCAAATGTTTGTCATGAGCCAGATCCGCCAGAGCTGCCTCAGTTGTGAGACATTCAACACGCTATCGATTTAGTCCCAGACGCACCATTACCTCACCTACACCATTATCGTATGGCTCTTGCTAAACATGTGGAATTACAGAGACATGCCATTGAGCTATGCGAGAAGGGCTTGTTGAGGGAGAGTATGCCACCTGTGGCGGTTCCAGCACTCCTAGTCCCTAAAAAGGATGGGAGTTACCGTATGTGTGTTGATTGCACGGCTGTCAACAAAATTACAGTATAGTACAGGTTTCCGATTCTGAGGCTGGAAGATATGATTGATGATCTTCGTCGAGCACAAGTATTCTCCAAATTATATCTAAAGAGCGGGTACCATCAGATCCGTATGCGACTCCGTGATGAGTGAAAGACGATTTTTAAGACCAAGGATGGTCTCTATGAGTGGTTAGTAATGCCTTAGGGCTATCTAATGCTACGTCTACTTTCATGCGTTTGATAACGGAGATCTTACGTGACTGCATTGCAGAGAGATTCGCAATCGTATACTTTGACGATATCCTAATTCATAGCCGCACCAAAGAGGAGCACGTGGTACATGTTGAAAGGGTATTGCAGGCACTTCGACAACATTAGTTTTTTCTACAACTCAAGAAATGCTCTTTTATGGTTGATTTGGTAAAAAAATTGGGTTACGTAATTTTTTGAGGGGATTCAGGTAGATGAGGAGAAGGTACAGACAATCAGGAACTAGCCAGTACCCACGACGACAACACAGGTACGGAGTTTCCATGGTTTCGCCACCTTTTAGAGATGTTTTATTGATGGGTTCAGCAACAGTATGGCACCTATCACGTCTCTTATGGAGAACATGCCTTTTGAGTGGTCTGCAGAGGCTGAGTCCGCATTCCAGTTGTGCTAGGGCCAGATCCCCCATTGCACCGATATTGTCCCCACCTTTACCCCTAGTATGGGTTAGGTGTGGGGTTTTATTCTAAAAAGGCCTCGGTGCAATTTAATAGTCCGTATCTTCTTATATCCTTGTGTTAGACCACATCTTTAACCAATGTGGGACTAACTTTGATCCACCAATCTTAACAAGTTGATCAATCACAAGATTACCACAACTCCAATTTTAGCTTTACCAGATTTTTCAGGTCTTGTGTTTGAGGTTACGACAGATGCTTACAAAACGGGCATAGGTACTACACTATCTCAGTCAGGGAGACCTCTTGCTTATTTTAGTGAGAAGTTGTCACGTGCAACTACGCTACTCCACATACGATATTGAGTTGTTAGCGGTAGTACGGACATTACGACATTGGAGACACTATTCGGTTCACCGCGAGTTTGTCATTCATTCTGATCATGATGCACTACGGCATATGCACAGTCACCAGAGGGTATCTACAGACAGACAGGCGAAATGGTTCAGTTATCTTCAAAGTTTTCAGTTCCATGTATTGCATATCAAAGGGAAAGAGAATGGGTACGTTGATAGGATCAGTCGAACAACTCATCTCTTAGTTTCTCTTCGAGCGTCAGTCTTTGGGTTTGCAGAGTTACGTGAGCTATATTCGAAGGTTTATTTCTTTAGATCGATTATGACTCCTGTAAATGGATACATGGTATTCATGATGATTACTATATTCAAGACGACTACTTATTCAAGGAAACAACTCTATGTATACCGTTTTCATCCATAAGAGAGCGGCTGATTTCAGAGATAAATGCAAGGGGTTTAGGGGGATACTTCGAAGTGATCAAGATGATGGCATTAATGAGGGAAAAATATTTCTGGAGTACAATGCGTCGAGATGTGAACGCATTCGAAAGTGTTATTCATGTGCAACCGTCAAGGGTTAAGAGCAGAGCACGGGTCTTTATACGTCGTTGCCAATTCTGACAAGTTCTTAGAGAGATATTTTGATGGACTTCGTAACAAGATTACCTAAGGTCAGGGGCTTTGATTCCATCTTTGTGGTGGTAGATAGGTTCTCTAAAATGGCACATTTTATTCCATGGAGCAAGACAGAGAATGCCGCACATGTGGCTCAGTTGTTCTTCCGAGAGATAGTCTGTTTACATGGGGTGTATCGTACTCTATTACGTCAGATAGAGATAGGCGGTTCACTGGACACTTCTGGGGCATCTTGTGGAGGTTGCTTCGTTGTAAACTCGGATTTTCCACAGCATTTCACCCCTAGACAGATGGGTAGACGGAGTCAATCAGAGTTTGGTTGATTTGTTACAGTGTATTACAGAGATAGACCTACGGAATAGGATTTCGCTTTATCACAGGTTGAGTTTGCTTTTAATATTCTGTCAATAGCTCAACAGGATTATCTCCATTTCAAATTGTGATTGGATATACGCCTGACATGGTATTGAACTTGGCCCCTATTCCTCAACTCACACTGGCCTCAGCTAATACTACAGAGTTTGTCAGATCTATTCAAGCATTACATGCAGATGTTCGACGGCATTTATAGGACGTCTACGTAGGAGTCAAGGAGCGGGTTGACAGGCATAGACGGGATTTTATTTTTTCACCAGGGGATCTCATTATGTTATATATTGAGAAGGGAAGGCGTACGGGTGTAGCTTCAAAGCTTCTTTTGCGAAAGACAAGACCTTTCAAGGATCGGGGAGAATGCTTATGAGATAGACATTTCGGGTTCGCCTTCTAAAGTGGTTAATGTCAAACTTTTATCTCACTATTATGGGCAGGGAGCTCCGTCACTTCCAGTATCACCTATACTAGGAATACGTATTAGTAAAAAGATATTGACGAGATTCTTGATCAGAGGGATGGCAAGTCAGGTCATAGAGAATTTCTTATACCGTGGGTCGATAAAGGGAAAGAAGAAGATTCTTGAATTTCAAAGGAGTCATTTGAAAGGTTGGATCCGGTATTCTACAAGGATTACATCGAGTTGCAGAATTCGTGGTCAAATTCTTCTTAGAGGGGGAGAGTTGATAAGTCGTGGGACGCACACCCACGGAGAGGGGAACGTGCCCCACGTAGCTTATTTTCTGGTTTCCTTTTTTTGGACTTTTTGCTTAATAAATAGGTTGGGTTTTGTAGAGGAGGTAGTTAGTTTTACTTTTAGAGAGAAGTTGTAAGTATTGGGGAAAACTCAAGAAACCCTAATTTGATTTTCAGTAAAGTAGATCGTTACTTCCGCACTTTATTTCTATAATTAAGCATTATACCTTACGTTATTGTGGTATCACAATAGAAATTCTTTCAAAATAAAGTTTGTGGATTGGAAGTGCATCTGAGGGAAATTGTTCCTGATGTTAATGAAGTTCCGATTTTGTATAGATTTTAATTGTAATTAAAGAGAACTTGAATAGTGGTGGACTTTGTGGAAAGATATTGGCAGTATTCGTGGAAAAATGGTGACTAGGGCAATAAGGACTCATGCCCCAACTTCCTCCACAATCAAGAAACTAGCGCTGAAAATGCGAATGATCATAGCGATTTGTCGTGCCAAGAGACAAAATTGAAGAAATTGCAAAGGTAGTTCCTAAAGAGTGAGGATAATTGTCTGGATTGGTTTTTTTGTGGAGAATCTTGATTGTATACTAGTGGGAAGCAAGAGTAAGCGTGGTTTCCTGCATGGGCAACTAGGGTTTTCATGGTAACATGAATATTCTCAACGATTAGACAAATCACATACAAGATGTTAGTACTAATTATGAAGAAGATACTCGTCTGAATGAGCTTTTGGTTTTATATGGATTATTTATTCGTACCCCACTGTTACGCCCACATGTATCAGATTTGATTTCTCTTAAAACCCTGGGTATTTTGATGGTTATAGTAACCAATGCAATCTAGCTCAAGAGAAAGCTAATATTCAATACAGTGAAAAGACGCTGGATATGTGTTAGACGGATAAAAGCTACATATATCTCATGTTTCACCTGAGATGATGAGATGATCAAAGTTGAATATAACTTTAGCATTACAAACAGAAGTCAGTAAAGAGGACCCAGATTCACAGATGTGGCATATGAGGGTTTACAGCCTCCGTACATTGGGAAAAAGGTAAAGTTTAATAGGCGAATGTACTAGAAATTCTACAGAGGCAAAGTTCAAAGATGGCTAGTTTTAGCTTATTCTTGTTTCATTTTGGTTTCCCAACTGTTTTCAGAATGTTTCAGGAATGTAGATGCTTTGGTAAACACTACGTATTTTAATTTAGACAATAGGTATATTATTTTATACGGTTTTTTATTCTTTTGTTTATTCCGATGAACACGTAAAGCGTTTTCTTATTGTGTGAGGAATCACCTCGAGATCATTATATGTTCAAGTTTTAGTTACCCTTTTATTTTTCATTGTTTGACTTGTCATTATAACTAATCTTATTTGATTGATTTGGAGTTTAGTCGCAACCCTTGAATATCTTCCACATTCTAGCTTGCATCACTTCAGCTCCACAAAGGGAAACTACACCATAAGAATGCTAAAAATTCACCATAAACATCCTTAATTAAACATTTAAGTTCTTATATATTCTCCACCACCACCAAACTCTAGGTTACATCCACAGATGATAAAGTAGTATAACCCAGAATGGGCAGTGAGCGAAGGTGGAGGCACCAATAATTCAGAAGCAGATTAAAACCCTAGAAGGAGACATGGAGAAGGAGAATAAAAGATAGGGTCAGGTTTTCATTTCCATGCGTTTATTACCTTCTGCACCTTGGAAGCCTCACTTCTCCGGCTTGGTTTCTTTCTTTTCTTCCTTACAGCTTTCACCTGCTTGATCAAGAGGAAGGAGGAGAGGGGGTGCTTTATTTGAGAAAATGTCCACGGAAATAAATGGACTTTTGTAACTTGCCTCTTAAAAGACCTTCTATTCAATAAATGATCGCTTTATGCATATACTTCAATTAGGACATCTGGACTTCGAACATTTTCACCTAATTTACCAGAAACTATGACAATATCCTGAATATTTACAACATTTCTCAATAATCTTTCAAAATATAGATGGCAAGCTTATATCTGACAATAAAATATTTACAAGAACATGTGTGGTTAGTGTTTAAGAAACAAATAGGCTTAAGGGAACATTTGTGGGCAAGTCACATGTGCAGAGCACGTGGACATCAGCTATTTTCAACATATTATCTAGTTGAATTCCAGTAGCAATTATCTATTAGTTTCCTCAACAAAGCTAGTTCCAATCTGCTTATTTGTCATACTCTGTGGAGCATCAATTGACTGTAACTCAATTGTTTCTAAAGACTTGAATCGAAGTTTTTCATATCTTCTACAGTTGTACCGGAGATAATTCATTTTCGTCTTATGCAAGAAATCACAACTTTAAGTATTAAGCTTGACATATATTTGGGTGTAGGGTGTAGAGAGGAGTGATGAAGTTTAGTGAGAACTTTAGTAGAGGAATTAGGATAAGAGTTGGGGCAGGTAATAGGGCGAGATTTTAGGAGGATCGTTGGCTTCTTAACTCGTCGCTTAGAGACTTGCATCCGCTATTTTTCTCCTTATCAGATAAGCATGAGTGCTCAGTTCAAGAGGCGTTGAACTTGGATCGCACAGGTATTTTGTGGAATCTTGGCTTCTATCGAAACTTGAATGATTGGGAATTGGACCTTGTTACCTCTCTTTTGGATAAACTTACTAGCTTCCATCATTGTCCAGGGGAAGATGATATGATGGTTTGGATTGATTGTGCTAAGGGTGTATTCTCTGTTAAGACATTTTATAAGGATTTTTCTCCTCTCGGAGAGGCGGGGTTGTTTTCCCTTGGTTTTGTTCTTTTGAAGGTGTATAGTGTGTTCTTTCATCAATAATATTTATATTCTTTAAAAAAAAAATTGATTAATTCCCAAATTAGCAGATTTAGTTAATGAAACGATTATTACATGGCCTTAAGATATTTTATAAGCCTTTTTCTCCTCTCGGAGAGGCGGGGTTGTTTTCCCTTGGTTTTGTTCTTTTGGAGGTGTATAGTGTATTCTTTCATCAATAATATTTATATTTTTTAAGAAAAAAAATTTGATTAATTCCAAATTAGCAGATTTAGTTAATGAAACGATTATTACATGGCCTTAAGATACAGCTCCCATAGTGAAATACCAGTGTACCAGCATAGGTTAAGACATACCTTTGTAACTCTCGAATCACCAGTGTCCTTCTCCATGTTTTCTGTTCTTTTATAGCCAGATGTTCTTGACACATTTCCCAAGGAATCCAAAGATGATTCGACTTGTATTATCTGATTGGTATTAAATGGGGATACAGAAATAGACGTGGCCATTCTCTTCTGCTTCCCATCTAAGGATTGAAAAGCAATCACCTGGATTCTTCCCACCTGAATAATTCCATGTATGATCAAATGAAGATGGAGAGAATAACTTTTACGTCATAAAATCACGTAAATTAATAAACAGACCTTTGATGCATCTTCACTAAAACATGAAAATATTAGCCCAATGAACCCAGAATCCAGAAGTTGATACATGGCCTGTGTACGCACATCTGTATATTTGATATATAATTCAAAAATCAATCTCATTTGAAGGACTAAGCACCATAAGAAAATAATATTCAACATAAGCAATTCCAGATTAAAAGTGGAGATTTCGTTAGGCTGTTGTACGTGAGCTTATAGAAGGTTTGTAGTTATCTGGTTCGTATAAGTACACAGGGATAGTTCAAATTTCAGGTCCAGTTCTAGCTTCTATTGAGGCTTATTCGGTTCTGTGGAGGGTAGGCTACGGTTTTCACCTTGAGGGCATAACCTCAACAAACTACAGTTGAGACTTGAGCCTATTGAGGTTGAGGTTATCGACAGTCTCAGCTCAAAGGAGCCTCTTGAGGTTGTCCATAGCCACGGATTACCCCGGGAAAACCTTAGTTCAATGATGTTCCCTCTGATACACCAAGAGGCCTCCTAGCGACTCACTGCTTCGTCAAATTCTTACAATGACCGGAGATTTTATGAACAATTTGTTGGCCCATAAATTCCAGTTAGAACCCAAGATGACTGAGAATCCGAAATCTGCAGAAGTGGATACGTCGAGAAACAGCATAGGGAGTACATCCAATTCCACAATAACCAGGATATCAGCCCGAACTTGGATCTTTCTAGCCAATATCTTGTAGCCCTCTAGGTCACTCATGGCACGCAAATCCAGAAAATCCACTTTGGTTTCCTGGAGCAAAGAATCTGATTCTCCGTTTCATCTACCAACCTCTTACAGTCAATCTACAATATATAGCACCTAACTCCCTTACATTTTATATGTTAAAACCTTGCTTTCACCCCTTGCAACAGTTACTACTCATCATCATTCTCCCCATGTTTTCCTATAATACGGGGTTAAGCTCACATAGCTCCTATTTGTCTATGGTTTTGAAGGGCCCTAGAATTTTCCTATCCCTAAAAATACTGCACCACCACCCACTCAGTATCCAGCCAATCGTCCCATTAAGCTCGAGGAAGATGTGTCTCTGAATTGAAGCCATCAAAATTTGTATCAGAAAGGTAATGGTTCTTGACTGTGGAGGAGGTGGCCAGAGCCTAACTGTCAACGCTATAATATGATTATATGAGACACATCGGAAAAAAGGCATTTTGGGGGTTGGGTCAACCTTATGCTTGACCTGTATATAAGTGGTCATATAAACTTGAACATGGCATGAGTCGCATGACAACCAGTGTGTCAAAGGGGTTCTCGTGTTCCCCAGGTATTAGTCAGGCAAATGGTGAAAATTATGAGGTTAGCAAGAAAAAAAAACCGATGACAATGACACTCCTTTCTAACAATTTCACCAATCAGTAATATACAGGTCCATGTTAAAGTTAATGGGCTCGAAGAAGCCTGAAAATTACAAACCGCATCTGCGGGTGCTTGGGAACTAAAATAAGGTATTTATTTGATTAAGTGCTTAATCAAGACAAAAAACAATGTACCAACGACCAAGGATCATAATATCAAACATATATGTCATGTCAGCCAGAATTTTGATCTATCCTCGATATATCGAAAGTGGATCGATAAATCCGCAGATTCGACAAACCAAAATTATGGAATTACTCAACATAACTATCTATCTATAAGTAAATTTATGTGAGGGAGTAATAGATTAAGTATGATATAATATGTGAGGGAGTAATACATTACACAAAGTAACTTGCATTCATTGTATCATAAATATTAATGCGCGAGAAAGAATGCTTACCCACGTGTGATGGTAAAACAGTTATGTGTGGATGTGAATGATACCACCCAATCACTCGTGTTGTTCTTCCTGTTGTCAGCGTCATTATGTGCGACACAGTTAAGTTAAACATCCAAGTATGACGCTCGCCTATTGCCAACATTTAAACTATTCACGCCTGAGATATTTTAATGAAATGAATTGTTATTGTGTATGCAAAAATTATTGGTGTCATACATGGGATAAATTGTTTAATTATTTCAATGTCGAGGGCGCATTGGGTTAACCATGTGATTTATTCGTGTGGTATTGGACACAATCAATAAACGATCAGACCAAGGGATAGAAATAAGGGTCTAGGTTTATTAGCATAGAGAGATGCTACTTAAAACATGCACAAATTATTAAACTGTGTCACAAGTTTAAACTAAAAATACCACAATCCATTCTCTATCTTTATCTCCGGTTATATTGGTTTCGAAAATGGGTTGTGGTTTGACTTAAGTAAAACTTATAATCTAAGGGCAGATTAGTGACTGTGCATATATGTGTGATTTGGACCATGGACCTAAACCTATAATTTAATCTTTTAGTATGACTCTTTGATCTAATCTTGTGTCAACACACGAATAAAAAACATAATTAACCTCATGTCATCCAAATCTGGTAATGAATGAACAATTTATCCTAAATGAAAAACGCCAATGTTTTTACTTGCATGGCATTAATTTGATTCTTTAAATTGCCAAGCCTTAACAGTTAAATTGGTGGCACGAAAATCGCCACCAAAAGCAAAAAATGTATCTATAATTGGTAGAAATAGCATAAGAAATTAATTTATTCAAGGATATCTCAGCCTGAGCTGAAGCTGCTGCCAACTGCTCGGGTTTGGTTTCCACTCGATCCTTTCGACGGTCTGATCGAGTTTGGGGTGATGCTCCCCAGATTAGGGCAATGGAAGTCCCATTATCTGAGCACTGAAGAAGAAAACCAGCAAAAAAGGAATCAGTCAGACTTAAGTGCAAAATCGGAAATGACAAATCAGCCATAGCATCAACCAGGAAACAAGTTTAAACCAGCAAAAAACTAATAAAAGCATTTAAAATCAGACTTCAGTTGTTTACTGGTTTGAAAAAAGATTTTCTCTCTATTATAATAAGAAAGAATAAAGACTGTAATTAAATTTTGAGAAATTAATAAATTCCCGCATTTTCTGTATCTTCTCTATTATTGTAAGTTCATTTTCGTTGATCTAACAAGGATATAGTCTGTGATTTGCAAGCATGAATGTCTGTTCAAACACTTCTCCTCCTTTAACACATTACTTGCTCCCATACTTCAAACTTACATGGTATCGAAGTTGACCCTCACCAAACCTCTGATTCTTTATTTATTCATAACTTCCACGCGTTTTCGCTTCTTCTGACATTTGATCCAGACCCTTCCTCTAGTTTTTTACACAAATAAGGTGAAGCTTTATCAACCACCACCCCCCCCCCCCCCCCCCCCCCCCCACACACACACACAAACAAAAGTGATAACCAAGAGCGTGAAGAGAATCTCATTTAAAAGTATTAGTTGCTACAGTGGTCCCTCTCCTACATTAACAGAGAAGAAAATTATTTTTTTTATCAAAAATAAACAAGGTGAGATTTTTTGTTTAGTGCGGTAAGCTCGAGATCCATTTCCTTATAATACCCCCATTCACCCACACACACACCCAATCAAAAACAACTTTTCCCTATCCTAATCTGAATCTCTTGGTGCAAGGCTAATGAGGAATCTCTCTGTTTGTTGGCATTTGGGCATTAGTATTTGGATTTGACTTGTTCACAAAGTAAAGCATCTTTTAGCACATCAGTGTGGAGGCTCCTGAGCTTCCTCGTGAGAGGATGTGGAGGTTTCTAATTCGGTTTGTACTTTTATTACGGTTAGAACTATAAGAGTGTCAATGTCAAGAGGCAGATATGGAAGCTTTTTCAGAGGTTCTATCTATTTAGTAAGAAAGGAAATCAGGAATGTTCTAGGACAAATGAAATTTTCAAGTAAACATGGGTGATCTACCGTAAATCTCTTACATTCTGGCGTGAATCGACCACAAACATGAATGGCGTTTTCTGATGAGCCATTAAAAAGAGATGAGCGCATAGTAGTATGTCTTTGCCCTGCACATTCACTTTTAAGGCCTTCCCTTGACCTTTTTCGCCTTGTTTTTCGGTCTCTTTTTGTAATCCCTTTCTTTTAAATCAATTAACTTTTATAGATTACCCAGAGCCATGGTCTGTTCTATTTTAATCGTTAAGAACCCATTTATAATTTATTACCTTAGACCAGTATGCCCTATCAGTTTAGCCAATATGACCAGTCGTGAAAAAGGGAAAGCCAAATGGCCACTTTGCATTAACTTAATGAACTCCATTCATGAAAAAAGGAACCCCATATGCATTATCAGTTTAGTTGATAACTACATATAGTAAGTAATACTAAAAATCAAATCTTTTGCAGAATAAACGCCCCATTTCGCTATAGTTCAATGTTGTGCTAGATATAGGATACGGCTAAATACCCACACACAAATTATTATTTTTAAAATCCAAAAATCAAAACCCAATGTTCCTCACTTTTGTTCAACTCATGCTCAACATTACTCCAATTTTAGGCAATTATACACAAATTCATGATCTAAGCTAAAACCCCACTTCAAAAAACACCCCAAGATTCAATTTTTACAGCTTAGCAACTACAGAAATCAACCAAATCACGCAAAATGGGGAGAACCCAATTGAAACTGAATCATGGGGGAAATTGAGCTGACCTCAATGTCGCCGAGAAGAAGACCCATGATCTCTTCCGTCTCTGTTGATAGAGCGTGAGTGAGACATGTTAACCACACTTCTTCCGACATTTTCACACTCGTTAACGACATTTCTTCTCAACTGATGGTAATGATAATTTTCCCTAAGCTGATAACTTTTCACAGAGAGAGAGAGAGAGATCTATGTATATTTGAGGGTAAAACTGAGGATCAATTGAGAAAGGTCTCTTGGTGCACTTTCTTCTTTCTGTTTTTATTTATTCTTTTATTTATAGCACATCTTCAACAGAGGAATGGTTCTAAATTCACTACGCTTAAAGCACCTCCAAAAGAGAAGAGTATACAATTCCGGTTTACCGTACCGGTATTCCAAAATTGCATACTGTTTTCGTTCAACAAAGAATTACGGTTTAAAAAAAATTTGTTGGGCGCTCAACGGTTCAGCGCCTCGAAGTGGTATATTAAATAGAGAAGTTGTGATGGGAGAAAGAGATTGTCAGCTATAATTAAAAATTATTGGGAACTGAACGGTTAGTGCCTAGGTGGTATGCAGATACTCCTCGCCAAGTTCAGGTTTCGCATACTTTGGAAAGGTATGGAGGAGAGTATGCTGAACCTCATACCCCTGTTGGATGGGTTTTTTGCAGAAGTATGGGAAAACCTTAACATCATACTATTTTGATGGAGGTGTTCTTACCACAACATAAACTTGTTTTGCTAATCTCACTACACTCAACATTTTGAATAAAAACATATTTTTTAAGTTATCAACGCTAAAGACATGGCGTTCATTAAAAAAAAAAAATCCGAGTTCCCAACGCTAGGGTCCTAACGTTGATGGGTAATATTTAAAGTTGTTGGTCTTGCGTTTTTATAACATACAAAATACTAGGTTCCTAACGTTAGTATGGGAAAATGGGAAAAAATATTAAAAATAAAATAAAAAAATATTCCTGAGTTTCTAAAGCTATTAGCCTAGCGTTGATGGGTAATATTAAAAGTTATTGTTCCAGCGTTTCTATAACATACAAAATGTAGCGTCCTAACGTTAATAGAGAAAACCCCTAAAAATAATTTTTTACAAATTTCTTCTCAAAAGCGCATCCAAACATGAATTTTAACAAAATTTCTCACAATTACATTCTCAATTGACTTAATCTTTCTTTCTCAAGTTTAATTTTGATTATAAGTGGTGTTGTCAAGAATTTTAAATTTTGAGTTGAGATATAGCTAGAGAGAAAAAAAAATAAAGAAAGAAAGATGAAGAAAGATAGACGACGAAAATATCAAACAAAGTCCTAGTACTTATCCGGAGTTTGAAGAACAAATTTGAAGAAGAGGAAAATCGTGGAAATGGAGAAAAATCGTAAAGAGAAGAAGAAAAATTGTCGAAGATAGAGAGAAAACCTCATAAGAGAGGAAAGATTTTTGTTATGCTTAGAGTCCTCCTTATTTTGGGTTATATACCCAAGGGAGGACTCCTCTAGTAGTGTATATAGTTAAAGGGAGTAGTGAAGATAGAATCACCCGTAGGAGCATCCCCTACACTGCCTCTTGCCTAAAACTTAAAAGTTTGGTTTAGTGCAGATCTAACAGCCGCACCTTAGGCATTATACGCCTGATCGCAAGCTCAAACTTTGAGATAGCGTGGGAGTTTAAGGTAAGGTGTGTAGGGACCTATCCCTCGGGCTGTGATAAACTTGAATTGAGTAAATACCAGACTCATGCAATATACACGTAACATACATCATCAGCTGTAGGGACCTATCTTTCGATCTCACCTAAAATCGAGTTGTCGCCAGTTCGAATTACATCCATCTCAGGCTCACGCATTTTCAACATAACTTCTCCAGTCAACATTCTAACCTACCCCACGAACTAGTGAAGAACGTGGGTCGAGCTTAAACCGGAAAACCTGAACAAGTCAAAGACACCTGCCTCTCACAAACTCGTCAGTTACTCAGTCAATCGCCACTAACCAGATTGTTCGGATAACGTGCTCCAGCATGATGAAAAGCTGCGGGAAGGGCATATATAAAGAAGAAGTTCTAGAAGAGACAGGGACCAGAAAAATTACACAAGAGGTCACCTAGAAATTGCTAATCTCTATTCTCAAAAAGATTCAAACTTCTTAGTTACAAGGTTCGAACATTTCTATATCTAGAAATAACTTGTAATAAGATATCGATCCCAAGCAATAAATATACTTTTACAAAAAAATCTTCCACTTGAGGTTGTGGTTTTTTACTTATTCAGAGGTTTTCCATGTTAAAATCCACCTGTATCATTTTCTTGCTTTCTATTTGAATAGTGTCATAGGTTCATTGGTGTGATAGTAAATTCCAAGCCATTTTGAGCTTACAGAATTTGGCCATTACATTTGGTGTCGTCTGTGGGAAAGATTACATTTCCACGATATCCTAAGACATTCTTTCACTATAATTTTCAATCATGGTTACATCCAGACGACCAGCTACAGGCGTCCAGCTCGATGTGTCAATGGAGCCAGGATAACTTACAGAGTTACGGGCGAATCTCGATGCCGAAACAGAGAAACGCGCCGAGCTCAAACTTCAGTTAACAAAGGATTGGGAGCTTCATGAAAAAGAGCTCGATGCAGAACGACAAACTCGTTTGACAACGCTCAAACGACATGAAGACCAATTGACAATAATGCAGACTGCCCTCGAAGCTCCGTAAAATACTCAAGAGGTTCCTCCACTAAGAGGTCACGATCAATTGCCAAAGACCTTTCGTGTTTCCGCAAGGGACAGATTGGGACCTCGAGGAATCACTAGTAAAGCTATTTCCAGGAATTCTCAGCATGAACCACAGCCCTCCATACATTTAGGAGGGGAAGTTCAGTATGAAGCCTGTCGGGGTCACCGAATATCCGTTCGTCAAGAGGAAGAACAGCGACCTCAACATCAAGTTCCAGCACGAGATCGTGTGAGTGAAGGTACTGGTACTCATCATCCACTACCCGCCCGCACAACGATTCAGCTAGGACGTCATTATGTTACAAAAGAGCATATGGACCAACAAATTAAGGAGTTGATCGAAGCACAAGTTCTGGGTACTATCGGCGACATCACCAGGTTACAAGGAAGTCTGATTGCCAAATAATTATTCGACATGGAGATACCGAAAGGTTTCCATACTCCAAAAATTTGTAAATACAAAGGTATTGACCAGAAGGAACGCATTTAACAGTACCATGATTCATTGGGGTTGTACTCCAATCTCAACCACATCCTTTGTCGTTTGTTCGCTACCAGTCTGTAGGAAGAACCACTCTGATGGTTCCACACTCTTCCTGAAGACTCCATATATACGTTCGAGTAGCTGCAGAAACAGTTCATTAAGATATATGCTCACAATAGAGACAAAGAAGAGAATTTGTATTCTCTTATCAGTCTCAAGCAGTCACACAGAGAGAAACTCGAGGCTTTGTGAAGAAATTATTGGAGCTCGCGCGTAAGGTGGATAACCTCGATCAGAAAATAGCTGTAACAACTTTCACCAACGTGCTCCTGCTCGATTGTAGGGCTAAAGAGTACATTTTTCTTAACAAACCTGCGACCTTGGAGGATATGATCACCAAGGTCAATAGTTACATCGACCTAGAAAGGATGATGTCTGAGCGACAAAAATCTACTAAATCCGTCCTCTCCACCAAAGGTCCATCTACAGATCAACATACTGAACCAAAAGAGTAACATGGATATAAGAAGCGTTCCAAAGGCAACACTAGTTACCCTAGGAAAAGTAGTTCGCCTAACAAACCCATCCTCCCAAAGATGAACGTCTGAATCTCCATAATTTTTCTAATACCTTTGAAGGATCAGCTCTACCGCGTCTCTCAACCACTTGAACCAATCGATAATCAACCATATTGCCTACATCATAAGATACACCATCATTCTACTGACAATTGCTATACTTTGCAGAGGTTTCTCGAGTACATTTTTAAAGAAGGACGGATGTTCGAATATATTGTCGACTTGGAATCATACAAAAATGGTAGCTATAAGAAGCAGCTTGAAGTTATTCCGGTCAATAATCAAGTTGAGGAGAAGCATATTTACTATATGTACCATAACAACATGATCAAATTTAATCAGATCACCAGTTCTAACAGATCCAAGCGCAGGAGACTATCAGAATGCTACGATCTCACACCTCAAGACAAAGAAGCCAAACTTCTTCCTGAGTCGAGCAATCGTCGGCTTGGGATTTCATTCGAAGATTGCGATACTAGCCATGTCAAATTTCTACATCATGATGCGTTAATAATAATGCTAAAAATGAAGAAGTTTATCATGCACACGATGATGATTGATACTGGGAGCGGTATTGAGATTATATTTTAGAGCACTATCGACCAAATGGATTTGGCCGACCAAGTTCTTCAGAGCGACACCGATATCAGTGGGTTCAATGGTTCCAGATAAGAACGAGTAAGCAAGATCATCTTACCTATCACCGTATGACCAACCACCATCGACGTCGTCTTCTATATCATCAAAGCCAAATCTTGTTATCTTGGGATTATGGGCCGCTGTTAGATTCACAACATGGAAGCAATCGCTTCCACCTATTATCAGGCACTCCAATTTAAACACGATAATGGTATTTATGAAATCAGAGGTAGTCAGAAGCTCTCTCGAGCTTGTGAAAATACCGTTTCTGCTATCCTAGATACTTCTGACAGATTTGCTGCATAGCAATTACGGGAAGCTGGTCACCTCAACGATCAATCTTCCACGGAGGAGCCTATAGAATACATTAACCTCGATGGACCTGGCCGAGGTACTTTCATTGGTACTAAGCTGGTTCAGCACGAAAAAGAAGCTTCTATTCAGTTCTTGCAACTCAATCGAGACGTCTTTGCGTTGTCTTTCAAAGAAATGCCTGAGGTCGATCCGGCCAAGGCATGTCACAAATTATCCATCAACATCAACGCTACGGCGATCAAATAGAAACAACAACGACTGTTACCTCGTCTTCGAGATGAAGTTAACACCGAGATCAAGAAATTAATCAAAGTGAGATTCATTCGAGAAACCAAATATCTTGACTGGATATCCAACATTGTCGTTGTACCAAAGAAGAACGGAAAAGTCTGAGTTTACGTAGATTTTATCGATTTGAACAAACATACTCCAAATGACAGTTTTCCTCTTCCCAACATTCATCAGATCCTCAATTCTGTAACAGGCCATGATCTTCTATCAATGATGGACGCTGTTTTGGGGTATAATCAGATTCCACTTTTAGAAGAAGATCAAGAAAATACAACTTTCATCACTGAAGGAGGTCTTTATCGTTATAACGTCATGCCCTTCAGACTCAAAAATACAGGTGCTACATATCAACGGTTGATGACTACTATGTTCAAAGCACATTTAGGGAAAGTCGTTAAAGTCTACATCGACGATCTCTTGTGCAAGAGCGTACAGTCAGCCAATCACATCTCAGATCTCAACACTATATTCAACATTCGTCGATCTTACAGGATGCATCTCAACCCTGATAAATATCAATCCGGGGTCTATTCTGGCAGATTTCTCGGCCACCTCATCAGCAAAAAGGGGATTGAGGCCGATCCAGATCAGATACGACTCTCCTCAACATGCCTTCTCCAATAATAACAAAGGACGTTCAGAAACTTGTCAGCAAGATTGTCGCTATCAACCATTTTGTTTATAAATCTTCAGACCGTTGTGGTTGGCTATTCCTGTTACTCCGTGGTTGTACCAAACGAGGAAAGGTTCAGCCAAATACAGAGGTCACATGGACGCCAAAATGCGAAGTAGCTTTTTCGGATCTCAAAACCTACTTGGGGAGGTCTCCCATAATGAGCACCCCAGTAGATAATGAGGAACTGATTATCTACCTAGCAGTTACAAATATTTTACTCAGCTCCGTTCTCATTCGCCTTGAAGGGAAAATTGAGAAACCAGTCTACTTCATCAGCAAAACCCTCACTCTACCGGAAACGAGGTACTCTAAAATTGAGAAACTTCTTTTTCACTCTTGTCTACACTTTACAAAAACTCAAGCACTACTTCCAAGCTCATTCAGTCAAAGTCGTGACGAACTACCCACTTCGGGAGGTTCTATCTAAGAAAGAAAGCTCAAAGAGAGTACAACAGTGGTCAGTCAGTTTGGGAGAACATGATATCAAGTTCAAGCAACGTTATTCCGAAAAGGGTCAGGCCGTTGCCAATTTTCTCACAAATTTTATAGTAGAAGATCTCGAGTGGGAGGAGCACGATCCTGACCTTACAGAAGAAACTCCCGAAGATCCACCCCTAAAACTATTTGACGAGCGAGCTGAATGGATTACAATAAAAGGGTAGAGACTTCTCACAGATGGATCAGCAGGACCCGCAGGGTCAGGAATCAGAATCATATTGATTACCCCTTCCAATGACAGAATTGAGAAATTAATCCGCTTGGATTTTGAGGCCTAAAATAATGTCACCGAATACGAAACTCTCATTCATGGACTCGACCTTGCTCTTGAGCTCGACGTCCCTGAACTCTCAGTTTACACAGATTCACTACTCATCATCCACCACTACTCTGAGCAATATAAAAAGAATTGGAAGATGATAGAGTGTGCAGCCCTCAATGCAGATAGGATGAGCAAGTTTGCGAAAGCAATTCTCGATTATCTTCCTCAATGTGAAAATAGACACGCCGATTCCTTGGCATATCTAGCTGGGGCCTTGGGAACAAAAGCTCGATATCTCCAGATCAAAATCATTTACCACCAAAAAAATAGCTTTTCGCAACGGACTATATCCATTTCTAAAGGCTTTTCGCAACGGATAATATTCGTAGCACAAGTGTTGCCGTAGGGGGTGTTGCGGATGGTTTTCCAACGGACGAGGTCTATTGCTGAAAGTAAAGTTTCTGCAATAGTCAAACTCCATTGTCTTTGGTTGACTATTAGCAACAGATTTTGTCTGTTATAACTTTCGCAACACCCTCTTCTGCAATGCTTCATCTCCGTTGCTGAAATAGTTTTTTTTACAAATAATATATTTTTTGCGGTGGATTTCGTCTGTTGTAAATTCATTTTCATATTTAAAAAAATTATACCAAATAAATTACCTAAATTATTGTAATAAATGTACATTCTAATTACGAGAAACACATACAATAATTTTATTAACAGCTCAAGATGATCTTACAATAACAAATAAATGAAACTTGAATCAAATTGAGACATATTACAGAGTGAGTATTCTGTTTTTCACATCCTTATACATTACGATGAGTCAAAATCTGCTTTCTAATGGGCAGGCCTTACTGAGTCCAGCAACCAAATGGGAACGTACAATGTAGAAGTTTCCAGAACTACACCGAGTATAGAAGGTGTATGCAGACTAACCAGAGCTAAAGTATTTCTCTCTTTGCTACTTCTTGATTGAATGTGCGCCTGAGAATGCATTATCCCTACAAAAACTGGATAAAGTTTCACTCCCACCCTCTATCATGCCTGCAAGAACAAAATTAGAAACCATTAATTTATTTGTTATTGCACGTGAGTCTGACAAGATTTAACAACTAATAGCAAATTTTAATTAAACAGGGAATCGGGCAGAATAAACGATTCAGCTAGAGGTGGACTAGCAAAATGAAATAATTTGCTGCTAGGTAAAATGAAAAAAACAAAAATATCAAGGAGTATCAGATAATTTAAGATGACAGGTGTTCTATTTTTGAGTGATAATTTTGGCACGTATCAATAAAATGGTATACAATATGGACACTTATTATAAGGATACCAAATATAAGACTCTCTTTTTTATAGAAACAAAACACAACATTTCATTAATATACCTCCATTTCATGCACATGGGAAGCTTCAAAATAAGCACTACCAAATTGAAGTAAGAAACTCAGTTTCTTTTTGCCCAAAAGTCTAATGCATTTACTGCTATACAAAATAAAGATAAGCATACCAAAATGATCTTCCATTCTTCTTCTCTTCCCCGTCAACGCTCACGAGTGATGAATAGGTATCTTTTATGGATATAAGGTAGGCGAGAGCGGGTATGTCAAAGTATACATACCACGACTTTTAAGACATCCCTTAGAATCTACCACCCTACTAAATCCGATTCCAAGGTGGTAAGAAAGCAAGTTCAAACCAAGCTTAAATAGTATTTCACCATTGCTTCAGCAAGAACCGCTATAAACAAGTTATTCAGTAATTCCACTTGCTTGATTTTGATCTCTAGCAAAAATTACCTTAAATTAGGGACTGGCTTTTTGGTAATCCCCAAATTTTCATTATAGAACGCCTCAATGGTACCAATATCTTCCCAATAGCCATCATAGAGATATGCTTGCACCTATACAAATTAAGCATCAATTACGAGTAAGGACATCATGAGTTTTTTTAAACGGGGGAGGATTCGCCTATACTCCCTTTGTTGCTACACACCCGCTACACTCTCCTCTCACCACTCATCTCTCCAACTCAGCTGCCCACTCAACATCTCTCTCTCTCCCACTCAACTCTCTATTTGGCGACTAAAAAAAACTCTCTCTCTCCACTCGACTATCTGTCACTCAACTCTCTCTCTCTCTCCACTTGACTCACTCTCTCTCCACTCGACTCTCTCTCTCTCAACTCTGTCACTCAACTCTCTCTCTCGCTTGCATCACTCTGACAACTTGTCGCTCTCTCTCTCTCTCTTTCTCTTTCGCTCAATCTTGAACTCACTCATCGTGTATCGGTCTCCACTGAGCTCAACAACTCACTCTCTCTGTTAACTCAGTCTCTTTGTGGATTTCATTCCAAACAGCAGAACCTATCCGTCATAATCAAGTAAAAGATTTCGCCTCAGTTACAAGCTTGAAGATATAAGTTGAAACCTCCGTCATAAATTATCGAATGGTTAGAATTCGACAATTTCTTGTCGAATCCTCTAACAATTCAATAATTTCTTGTCAAATCCTCTAACAATTCAACAATTTATTGTCGAATCCTTTAACTATTCGACAATAAATGGTCGAATGGTTAGAATTCAACAATTTTTTGTCGAATCCTCTAACAATTCGACAATTTATTGTCGACACCTCTAACAATTCGACAATTTATTGTCAAATCCTCTAACTATTCGATAATTTATTGTCAAATCCTCTAACAATTCGACAACGAATTGTTAAAAATTTGACTTAGACAATACATTTTATTTTTGTCGAATTCTACACATTATTTTATTTTGTTTCATTTTTGTCGATTTTTGGAGTAGATATTGGTAGTTGTTCGGATGTCGTCCACTGACCACTTGTTATTCAAGCAAGATCAAGAACCATGTTACCTCCGTAGCACAATTCCATTCGGTTCACAAAATACAGTTTTGACATGGTAATGAAAATAATGAGAGACACTGAGAAAGCTTCGTACCTTAACCAGAGCCACAAGAAATCAAAGTTGGAGGCTGACAGAGAGTGATTGAGTGGGAGATTAAGTGGCGGGAAACGACGGGAGAGAGAGAGAGAGATAAAGTGAAATTTGAATTTAAATTTGGGTGTACAGAGAGAGAGAGAGAGAGAGAGAGCGACGAGTTGTCGAAATGATGCAAGCGAGAGAAAGGGTTGAATGACAGAGAGTTGAGTGACAAAGTTGAGAAAGAGAAAAAGTTGAGTGGAGAGAGTGTGAGTCGAGTAGAGAGAGAGAGATTTTTTTTTTTTGTTAAAATTTTTGAACTTTTTACTCGACACGTCAACACTGAGTGGGGGAGAGAGAGCTGTCGAGTTGGCAAAATGAGAGGCTACGAGATAGTGTAACGAAGAGTGTAGCGGGGAGAGAGTGTAGGCGAATCCTCCCCCTTTTTTAACAACTCAACATATTTATAAGACTAGTAAGGAAACTTTTACAGGTACATAACTACTGGGATTATGCCAGGTAACATAAGTGAAATCTAAGTTTTGAACCAAGAAAATCTGAGAAGCCATATCGACCATATTGTATGATCATAACTATTTGAATGGTTTAGCTCTTTCAGGAAGCTATGAGAAGATGCAAGAATTTTGGTATGTTGACCAAAAGGTTAAGATTTTCTACGTAAATTGTAATGGGAGACTTGATCTTAACATTCACCTTTCCTGGCCCCATAATTGGATGAGTGCACCCACTAACTATCCCAAAGGCAACTCTATAGTTACCCACTTGATCACTTTTTAATGCAATTACGCTTCTATTCTAAATGCACAAATGAAAAAATATAATGGCGATCAACAACATAAATAACTACAGTTAAATGAGCATAGGAGAATCATACCCTCATTCCAATGGAAGTGGCACCAGGAATAACTTCACTACCAAAATCATTTGCTCCAGGGAACTTGTCACGAAGTAAATTCAACATAACATTCTTGCTGACAACATATATACCCATACTAGCAATGTAAGGCATCTCTTTAGCTCTCTCGTCGTAAAGTCTTAAAATGGTCGTATCAACCTGAAACATTCAAAGAAAACTAATGTAAGATAAAATTCACCTTAAACCGAAAAGTCTGCATTTGAAAAGAAAACAAGCATCATGTTCAGAAACATATAGATATATATGACGTTATATCTACCTTCATTGCTTTCAACTGCTCTCCTTTTGGTTTCTCTACAAATTCAATTATGCGGCCTTCTTCGTCAATCTTCATTAGGCCAAATGCAGTGGCACGTTTTTCATCCATCGGTAGAGCAGCCACAGTGATATCAGCATCAGTTTCCCTGTGAGCTTGAATAAACTTCTCGTAATCCATACGGTACAAATGATCTCCAACAAGAATCAAGTATTCCATTACGTTGTGTTCCTCAAACAACCATAAATACTGCCTTACAACATCAGTTGTACCCTATAAAAACAATACCAAATTTTAATCAAATAGGGAATCGAGCAGAATAAACGATTCAACTAGAGGTGGACTAGTAAAATGAGATAATTTATTGCTAGGTAAAATGAAAAAAAAAATCAAGTAGTGCCAAATCATTTAAGATGACAGAGTTGTGTTATTTTCGAGTGACAATTTTGGCCTGTATCAATAAAATGGTATACAATATGGACACTTATTATAAGGATACCAAATATAAGACATTAAGAATCCAATAGTCAAAAAGTGCTCAACTAGTAAATAAATGCATAAAAGATTCAGAAAATATGACTCTACATGCATATACTAGATATAGAGAAGCTTGTAGAAGCTAACCAACATAAAACGGAGAACTAAAGTGAGGACAATCATAACAATTATGTAGAATTTCCTAAGTGGCAGACCAATAAATAGCGTCCTAGCGTATCAACCACATTTCCAACACTACAACAACAAGTAGTCAAAGGGTAGTACATATTATTACCTGAAACCAATTTAGATTTTCAGGACTTTACTGAGCAGCAAGGACTTCGACAAACTCTTCATTCTTGTACTCTCCCATGTTACTCGCATATGCCCGCGAAAGATGGCCATTAAGAGATGCAGAATTAAATTGTGCGAGGACATATGTCTTCGATATGTTACTGTTCAAGCAATTGCTCACAGGAATGTCGATAAGCCTGTAATTTTCTCCTAGAGGAACGGCAGGCTTCGTTCTCTTTTTGATAAGAGGGTATAATCGGGTTCTAGCTCCACCCCAAGTATAATTCCCAGAACACTCTGCAATAAATTACAAACAAAAAATATTAAACTTTCCCATTCAACACATTTCCATAAAAGTAAAGTAATTTACTCATAAACCTTGCCAAAACTGAAGCAAAATATGTTACGACTATGATAAAAGCAGAATATGATTGATTCCCAAAGCCAAACTGTCCAAATCCTGTAGGAAATTAAATCATAATATCTTCAACGAATCTCTTTACCCTCATACAAGATCCCCAACTCAAATTAAGAAGCAAGTATTGAACAAATCACATTTAATGGGTTGCAAATACTTCAAATTTCCTTAATATCTACTTCAATGGGTAGCAAATCATATTCAATGGGTAATTCGTACATTTAAGCATATAAGAAGCCTAAGTTAGATTCAACGTATAACATTTTAGATCTAATTACAAAGCAAGAAGACGAATAAGAAGCAGGAAGTGGAATTGACCGAATGAAGATTTTAATTAGAGAAGGAGATTGATTTGAGTACCTGTAGTTGCAGAAGAAGGAAGTAAGAACCATCACTCACGCAAACTATAGTAGAGTATATCCCAATTTAATCTAGAGATCATGGGTAAGGAGGAATCTGGAGAGAAATGTGGGGAAGTTGATCCCTGTTTCTAACAGAATCATGGCAAAAGATGAGAAGATTTGGGGGAGGGAAAATCAATCGAAGAAGAGAGAGGAAGGGAAGTTTCGCGGGTTTTGTTTTGATTTACTGAAATAAAAGTATCGGGGCTTATATCTTGCTGATTCGTAAAGGTAACATATTCGGACCTATGGCGACGGATTTTTTCTCTAGCAAGTTTGTAATAGACTTTCTCCGTTGCCAAAAGACTTACCCTTGTGTTGCCAAAGGCTATTTTTTTGGTAGTTGATCGTATTTCTGTATGCACGATCAATACAGGGGATGATAAAGGGGGAGACAACGATTGGCAAAAGCCTTTCTTAGCCTACCTCTCGTCGACAATAGTTGCAACAGACCACTTCTAAAAGATTTGAAAGAGAGCCGACAGCTGATCAATAACTCAAAGCGCTACACAAATCAAAATGGTATGCTATACCGCCTATTCGTCACAGGTCCATACCTTAAATGCCTCTCTAAATCCAAAGAAGATGAAATGCTCCACGAATTACATAAAGGGACTTGTGGCTCCCATGCCGTAGGTCGATCACTCGCGAACAGAGCTATTACACAAGGAGTATTCTGGCCTGGCATACGCAAGCAGGCAGAGGAGTACTCACGCAGATGTGATACCTGTCAAAGATATGAACACATGATACACGCCCGTGCGTTCGAGCTCCATGCAAGCAAGGTGTTCTGGCCATTCAAAAGATGGGTACTTGATCTTGTCGGCAAATTCCCTAACTCCCCAGGTAACTGCCGTCACCTACTTGTAACTAATTCGTATTGATAATGGGCCCCAATTTGTTGGAGAAAAGATT
The DNA here is from genome assembly GCA_014058105.1 of Kingdonia uniflora. Lineage (NCBI taxonomy): Eukaryota > Viridiplantae > Streptophyta > Magnoliopsida > Ranunculales > Circaeasteraceae > Kingdonia > Kingdonia uniflora. Next base: position 2,134,575 of record JACGCM010000926.1, on the reverse strand, counting down.
ATCACATTCCTCAACCAACACAATATCATCCATTCACCATCCAATCCCTACTATCCTCAAGGAAATGGCCAAGCAGAAATTACCAATAAAACCATCGTAGATGGACTCAAAAATGGCTTCACTTATAGAAAAAGGGGAATTGAGTTCGAGAACTACCTCACGTCCTATGGGCATATCGTACTACTCCACGACAGTCAATAGGATATACTCTATTCCTCATTACCTATGGCACTAAGGCCATCATTCCTTCTGAATATCATCATCCAGTTCGAGATCACGAGCTGACCGACGAAGAAAATGAGTTCGAGCTGGCTTGCAACCTCAATATGATTGATGAAAGTAGGGAATGTGTCATCGCTAACCTAGGTTGATATCATCATATGCTAACCATATCATACAACAACCGAGTCAGAAATCGTACCTTCCAAATCGACGATCTCATCCTCAAAGAAATTCCTCAACATTGTAAAGGGCCTCACGCTAGAAAATTACCCGACAACTGGGTCCATTCATTATCATAGGTCCTTCAGGCCTGGGATCATATCATCTCATGCCATAAGAGGGAATCCCTATTTCAAATCCTTGGAACACTGGACGATTGAAATGGTACTATCGTTAAGCATCTTACTACTCTATTTCTATTTTTCGCTTTTGTTTTTCAATTCCAAAAGTGAGATATTCATCTCCATCCACTATAAATTATGAACTTATCAATGAAACTTCCAAGTTTTTTACCATATCTCTCTACTTACGTAGATTCAACCACATTCTATAGATTAAAGCATATATAATACTAGCTTTTACTCGATCTAATACCAGTTAAATCAAGGATAACACTTAGTTTGGCTGACTCTACTAAACCTCTGCAATTGAAACAAATGTAGCAACTTGTTTCATATCAAAGACTCTACCAAACAAAAGATAAATTAATGGTAATACTAGTCTTCATCTTTTTCAACTTGTTTGGGACATTATACCAGTTAAATTAAGGATAACATTTGGTTTGGTTGACTCTACTAAATCTCTGCGATTGAAACAAATGTAGAAACGTGTTTTATATCAAAGACTCTTACAGACATAAGATAAGGCAAAGATAATACTAGCATTCATCTCTTTCAATATGTTTATAACATTCTTACAGTTAAATCAAAAGTCAACTTGATTTGATTGGTTCAACCCATCTCTGTGATTGGAACAAATGTAACAAACTTGTTTTATATCAAAGACCCCACCAGACACAAGATAAGGCAAAATTCATACTAGCTTTCATCTATTTTAATGTGTCTGCGATAGATACTATTTATTTTTCAGGTCAAATTCATATTACAAGGGATCATTTTCTACTGATGGAATGTCAGCCATGTTTTCCCCTACAGCAAGAGGTTGAACATTCAGTTTATGGATTATAGCAACTCTACCCCTCTTTATCAGATCAGCAGGTCGAGGACCTAAATTGGTTTCCTTGGAGGCCATACAGTTCCCTCGATTTATATTAACTTCACAATTACATCCCTTATCTGACAAACTTTTGAACAAGGTATCTCGTTCTAACTCAAGTCTTTTTACTTCCTCTATAAATTATGCGATAACCAACTTTAACAGATCTGAGCGTGATGCATGAGGTAAGACTATGTTTGAAAAATTCGCTCTCACCTTCTCGAGGCATGACTCAAATATAGCATATAAATTCTTATGATGAGTCATTTCTATATCTACCCGAGCATCATAACCTATATTCTCTTCTAATTTTTTAAATATATTTGGCTGATTCAGCTAGATTCATGGCCTCTAGATCCACTACCTGGGCACGAAGTCTCTTGATTTTTGTATTCAACTCCTCCCTAGCCGGAATATCCTTTAATAATTCATCCTTCTTCTTCATCAACATCTCTTTTTCTCTGATTTCCCCTTCCAGGGCCCTCTCCCTGATAAGAGCAGCATCCAACTTCTGTTGGCATTCCCTTAAGCTTGCATTACCTCTCTGCGCATCCCCTAAATTTGAGCTACGTCACCTTCCAGCTCTTTAATTAGTCCTGATAAACTCACTACATCCTCTCGAACTAGAGGAACTTGAACATCCTTTTTACTCCCCCTTGGGCGCTCTCCAGCCTCTGCTTTCTTGGCACGTGCATTGGTATGCTCTAGTTCGACCTTTAGTCGTGCCACCGTCTCATTTAGACCATTACATTTTCGTTGCATCCACTAAAACTCCATATCCTTGGCATGTAAGGCAATATGCAAGTGTTTTGCTGCAGCCTCCAAAGCTGATAGATTCTCTCGAACTACTTTCAGCTCGTTATCTTTTTCTACCAGTTTTTACTTCAGTCGCTCCAACTCACTTCTACAATTTAGAGATCAGCTCAAAATTGCCCTTCTGATCTTTCAAGCGACTGAATACGGCATTAAGCCATTTCAATCGGCCTATTCTTTAACATTAACATGTTGATCCGATTCTGAAGCGTCGCGGCGTGTTCTTTTATCTTCGCAAGCTTTTTTGACCCTTTGTCAATTTTGGCATCTTTCTCTTATATCTGATGAGTGAGGTCGACAATAGTCTGGGTTGCCTTAACATATTTGAAGTGCACCTTTACATGTTGGTCTTCTCTGTCCTCATTTGCTCCCTTCATCCTATCCAACTCCTCTGTAAATTCTTGGTTACATTGGAGCGTTTCATCTTCGCGTGAGCGAATTGAATCCAATTCGCCTTGCACAATATAGATCTATTATATAAAGTTCGATTCAGAACACCCATCAACACACACACACATATATATATATATATATATATATATATATATATATATCGCATTTCTAAAAATGTATCTGATTTCTAACATCTACTGTGCACAACTACTTTTAGACTTAAGGTCGACGTACTAACTCAGCAGAACACTTCATGCCATGTATTTCAGTATCTCAGGTACACATTTCCTATATGCAACTGTCTAAATTATTTATATGCCTCTACGTTTGTAATGGCCAAATTCTGTAACTCGATATGATTAGGAATTAGCTATCACACCAATGAACCTATATCAATGCTCTAATATAAAGTAAGAAATGAACATGGGTGTTTTTAGCATGGAAAACCTCAAAACAGGTAAAAAAACCACGACCTCGTATGGAGGATTTTTGTAAAAGTATTTTTATTGCTTGGAGTAAATATCTTAATTGCAAGTAATCTCTAAAATATAGAAATGCTTTTTATCTCCTAAAATAAGAAGTTTGGGTAATTTTTCTAGTCTCTGTCTCTTCTGGAACTTTTCCTTTATATAGGCTTCTCCACAGCTCTTCATCGTGCTAGAATACGTTTTCCAAATAATGTGGTTAGTGGCGGTTGACTGAATAACTGACGAGTTCGTAGTAGATAGGTGTCTTTGACTAAATAACGTTTTCCAAGTTTAGCTCAACCCACTCTCTTGAGTAGTTCGTAGGGCTGGTTAGAATGTTTGACTGGAGTGTTAAGTGTTATAATTGCGTAAGACTGAGATGGAGGTGAATCGAGCTGTGTGAGCTCAATTATGAGTGGGATCGAGGGATAAGTCCCTATAATCGCCTCCTCACAACCGAAGTCATGAGCGGCTTTGGTTGAGAAAGAATGTGTTAAACGTTTGAAATTCGAAATGGTTCAATGATTGAGTTTGACTGGGTGGAAGTTACGTGATATTGGGATGTGATGGGTATTAAATGATGATGCGGATGTATGTGATGGTTGCGTTTGAATAGTCATGTCTGTAATAAATGATGACGCTTGGGAAAACGTATTTGCACAATAAATTTAGGGTTATTTAAAAAGTACATTTAGCAAATCTTTAGAACAATCTCTACATGCGTAACTCTTTCTGAGATGGTGAAAAATCAGAGTATGGTTCTTGAAGAGAGGATTGTATTTGAAACGCAGAGGTTAAAGTTGAAATACTTTGGTTACTGTTATTTGGAAATGGCGATCCCCGCTCCTATTCCTCCGACGTATCAAGGCTTGTCCGGAGAGGAAGCGGTTGAAGCTGAGGAAGATTTCTACTATAAGTAGAAATTTTATGTTTTTGTCTTGACAGGCGAGGAACGTTGGGCCTGTCTCCGCACCCTTGCGGAAGACAAAGTTAGGACTTCATATGCATGGAAAGGTGTATCTGCGGGGCAGATATGCTAATTTCTTGTGTTGCCATAGATTTTAAAGTTGGGCCCTCTTCATCTTTACTAACTCTTTGGTGATAGTGGTTATAGAAGAGGCAGTGATGACAGTGGAGGAGGAGAACGTGAAGTGGGAGTCTGCCGATGCATTTCCATCGTGTTATGGCGCTCAGAAGACCTTCATCTTATTTTGTGAAGGCCAGCACTGAATCTACTGCTTGCATAGTTTTCGCTTGGAGTTTGACTGGGCTTCAACTGAACCATGTAAGAGAAGATCTTTGTTGGTTCCAATGTCTTCTTTGCATCAGGGTGAAAAATCACTGAATTTAAGAAGAACTAGAAGACATGATGCCTCTGCATACCTGAATGACCTGTGACTTTTGAACAAACCAGAAAAAACTTATTATCTGTAACTACCTGGAGTTTGGTGCTGATCGAATAACAGTTTGTTGTATTCCTGAGATCGATGTTCTGAAAAACTTATTATCTGTAAATCGTATGTAATATCTTTAAAATTAATAAAAGTTGATATTTATTAAACTGCGTATAGAAAAATTTCTTCGAATCGAACTGAATTGTGTTGGGTGTATGTTGAATAACTGCTGATAAGTGATAAAACAACGTTATAATGTCGCTCGAACTGAGATGAATATGTGTTGACAATGTCGTGCTGATATAAATGATTTATGTGTAACAGGTGAGGAATAATATTTATAGGAAATATGTAAACTCAAGCTTTTATTGGTCGATAGGGACACTACTCGTGGTGGCTTAAGGTCGAGTGTACTAGTGAGGGAATAAGTTCAAATAATTTATTCCAAGATTTTGGGTTTCTGTTACGAGATACAAGATAAAAAAATATGTATTTCAAGGGGAAAGTGAGTGAGAAACCTATAAATACGGGTATGATGAAAGAAAAATGGATGAGAGATTAGGATGGTATGGCTCGATCTCAAAGGATTCGTCTTACCGTAGAAGGACGATTGTCTATAAAGATTATTGAAGTATGTGAGAGGATTTTTGTTTTGAGTTCGTTTGGTTATAATACGGAACTATTGGGGAGGGAATGTGAGCTCGAAGGTTATATGAAAGGAGACCTTGTAAGTATGCTCATTGCTTTGATGAGGCGTGGGCCTGTAAATTGGTAAAGGATTCAGTTAATCGAGAGAAGTTGGATGGTTTGATTGCTAAAGTTGAGATCGAATTTAAAGATCTGAAGATCGACGAATTAACGGTGCTTGTTTAGGCTACCAAGGCTGTGATGGATGTTGTGTAAAGTACGTCTTTATGAATAATATAATTGTTTTGAATGTAACAGAAATAATATAAGTCAATCGGATCCTCTATAAGGGAGAATCTATTTTGAGATTGTTTTAGCAAACATTTTGAATTATTTTGAACATTTGTACAGTTTATAAAATAACGTCAATCACTATAAGTATGATAAACAAGGACAGAGAAACACAAAATAATAAAATGTAGAACCTTCAAGTTTTGTTTTGTATGCAAAAGGAAATAGAACTCTGACATCGTACAGAGTGAGTCATCATGAGTATGGGAAGGTCAGGAAAAGATATGGAAATAGGGAGGAAAAAATGTTAAAAAATGAGGGGAGTTATAATGATAGAAATATTATTTTATTGAAAAGGTACAAGACGTCTGACATGGAGAGTGGAAAGGACGCTTCAGTTCTGGAATCGAAGACAGTTCGTGCGAGGAGCAATAAATGTCAGTCGCATGAGAAAGAAAGGATAAATAGTTCTTTTTTGCCTCCAAACAAACGTTTTACCACTTCACAAAATTTAGAGAGCACTCAGAGAGAGAGACAAAAAATTAAGGGATTCGATAAAGAGTTATCTGAAGGTGATAAACGGTTGAAGAGGGCGAAAGATTCTGGATCTCGTAGATGGCAATACAGCAGCGTTGTGAGGGGAAAACTTGACTCTACTGCCGATTCTCATTCGGATACTGAAGGTTAGTAGAGATGTATGTGATATATGTTGACGTACGTATATATATATGTTAAAGATATATGTTATATGTAAACGATTGACCAAAGATATATATATATATATATATATATATATGCATAGATGGAAGAATGATAAATACCTTAACCTGTATGCAGGTCGAGTGTGAGAGGCACCTGTGTAGATCGAAAACGTACCTGTAGAATATGTTTTTAAGATGCATAGTTCATTTGTTAATGAGGTTTCGACCTCTGGTAGGACGAATGAGTCTGATAACGAAGGGGAAGGAGGATTGGAACAATTCCCAAGTTTCCCTAGTCTGTTGGTATCTTATCCTCCTGGTTCTGATGCCTTTAAAAAATTTTGTAAAGCCAAAGCGGCTGTAGGAGGGAAGTGGGGCAATTGTGTAGAGTTTGCTGGTAGGCATTTTAGGGGTTGTATGGTTGCAGAGGGTGAAGAGTATTTTTATCTGCTGGCAGATTTGGAAGTGGAAAAATGCGATAGGGGTATAGATGAATCGATCTCGTTAGAGTATTTTGATGGGGATGTCCGAAGTAACCACTCGGAGAGTTTTTTGTGTTACCTAGTGTCACCTATCTCAATTAGATTATGGGTTGAGCCTTCCCCTCACCAATTTGGTGAAAGGGATTATGAATGCAATTGGGGCATATCCTGTTTAATTGAACGGGAACATGTGGGAGGCAATAACCGTGTATGACCATCTGAATGAAAGATGGGAATGGGAGGAAAACGGATGGAGGATAACCCCTGAGGACGTTTTAAAGTTTTACAGGGTAAAGAATTTTAAAGCCAGTGGGGGATCATATTTCTGTGCGAGTACAAGTTGGCTTTATTTTTTCGATATAAATTCGGCAGGTCAAACCTGGAATAATAATGTCATATGGGTGAAGGGTAATTACCTTCAGAGATATGACGAAGAACCTTTGGATCTTCGGTTTAAAACTGTAAAACAAAGTAAGTATAGACATGCATAGATATAATTATTGTTACATTTTGTTGACAACTGTAGTTGATAGTAAAAATGTATTATTGCAGGTATGAAGTTTACAGTGGAAAGGAAAGAATCTATGTTGGATGAAGTTGCGGTAGAGGAGACTGAACTCGAACTTGTGTTGGAGGGAATCGGCTTGAGTAGAAAAAAGAGGGTTGATAGTAAGTCGGACAAGGTTTGGAAGGCTTAGTCTACCAGGTCGATGGCAGGGGGGGACAAAAGCAAATAAGTGCTGAGGAGGTTCGAGCTAAGACTCCTGGGTCAGGCAGTTCGGCTCAACCGAATCTCACGACGAGCAAGATAACTCAAAAATATCCAAAAAAATAGATGTTGAAGTCTTTGCCGGCCTCGGGCATCACAGAAAGTGGTGAGGTTGCATAAGAGAAGAGGATGAGGGTCGAATCCTCTGGGGAGAAGGTTACTGAGGGGCGACCTGCTACGATGGATGACCTTAGGGAGGTCGAGAAAAGGGCCAGGTTGGCAGCTCTCCATGGAGAAGAAGATACGAGCAAGATGTAAGTGAAGGGGATTTGGCTTGGTATTGAAGAAGAAAAATCCGAGATGAAAAAGGCGAAGAGCGAGCTGGAGAAAGAACTAGCTCGAGCAAAAATTGAAGCCATGAAGGAAGTTAGGCAGTTGAATGCCTCTCACATCGTGGCGATCGACCAGCTACAAGTCGAGGCAAAGGCCAATCTAGACGAGATGGCTGAGGAGCATGACAGACTAGGTCGTTACTTGATGCTGAAGGGCTACTCTGGGGTGGAGGTGGATGCCATTAAGGCGGACACCTATGTTGAGGAAGAAGATGAGGAGGAAGTTGAAGCGGTGGGGGTCATTGATGGTTTGGATGGTGTTTCCCATCAGACGGTACTCGACAGTCAAGGGGATGACGTCGAGCTCTCAGAAGGTGATAGTAAGAAGGTAGGGTAGACACGTGTTTTGTATAAATATTTGTAAGTTGTTTGAATTGTATGTGAGAACAAAATTTCTGTAGATTGACATTGTTTTACAAACCTTTTGTAGGTAGTTAGAGAGATGAGTCTCAGAATAAATAACCTAGAGTCTGGACTTGCCAGGAAAAGAGAGACCTTTAAAGCCTTGTTGTCTGTGCAAGCGGAGCTGCAGGTTAGATTGGGATAGGTTTTTCGACTTTGGCGTTATACCAACGTTAAGTTATTAAGTAAATAAGATAAAAAAGCATGGTAAAAATCCAACGCTATTAATACCGAGTGATATATCAAAGTATGTACCTTGTACGCTGAAAGCGGATTCATGAAGTGCATCTGAGAATGGATTCCAAACTTTTAGCTTAAAAGTATTAGCAGATGTTCAGAAACCACATAGTCCCATTAGAAATGTAGTATGTATATATTCAAAGGCTTTCCTGAATCGAACTGTACTAAAACTTGTTATATTTCTCAGGTCAAATTGGATTTATCTCGTGTACGTGAGTACAACGCACTAATGTGCAATCAGGAATTTGCAGAACAGTTCGATAGGATGATGGAGGCGAACGAGAACAGAGAAGATCAATCGTAAAAGCACATTTCAGACTTGAGAAGTTGAATTAGGCCATTTTTGACCTGACTCTTTAGGTCGCAGATAAAGATTATGAGATTAAGAAGGGATTAGAAGAGCTATCTAAGGCAATAAAATGTATCGAGAAGCTTCAACGTCAGATTGACGCGTTGGCTGTGAAGGGTAAGCAGGCCGACGCGGCTCAATATCGTATTCAGGCGCTAGAACAAACAGAAGAACGAATTCGATCAGATCTTTAGAACTGCAGGAACGGCCTGAAGCGAATGAGACAAAAATTAGCCGAAAAGGATGACGAGTTGAAGTTAACTCGAGAAAATCTATCGGCTTTAGAAGCTGCAGCTGAACATTTGCAAATAGCCCTTCCCGCCAAGGATATGGAATTTTGAGAAATGTAACGAAGGTGCGATGACTTAAACGAGAGAGTTGCTCGACTTAAAGCTGAAAAGGACCAAGCCATTGCTCGTGCCATGAAAACCGAGGCTAGAGAGCGTTCAGGGGGAAGTAGAACTGAGGTTAAGGCTCCTTTAGTTTGAGGAGATGTAGTTAGTCTCTCAGGTCGTATTAGAGAGCTAGAAACTGACGTATCTCAAATTCAGGAGCATGTTCGGATGGGAAATACAAATTTGAGGGAGTATCAACATAAGTTGGATGTTGTTCTTATCAGGGAGAAATTTCTGGAAGGGGAGATCAAAGCAAAGGAATCACTGGTTAAGAGGAAAGAAGAATTATTGAAAGATCTGCCGGCTAGGGAAGAGTTGAACGCATAAATTAGAAGACTTCGTGCTCGTGTAGTTGACTTAGAAGCCCTGAACCTAGCTGAGTCAGCGAAGTATATTGCTAAGTTGGAAGAAGATGTAATCTATCAAGATAAGGTTGATGCGAAAATAATTGAATGGAAGAATGATTACGTTAGGTTAAAGTCACACCTCGGAAGGTTGAAGGCGAGATTTGCAACAATGGTAGTATTTGATGCGTCTCGATTTGACTTATTAAGGGTGATAATTGCATATTTTGTAGAGGAAGTAAAAAGACTTGATTCAGAACGAGATACCTTGTTCAAAACTCAGTCGGATAAGGGATGCATCTGTGGAGCTAAGATAGATCGAGGGGACTGTATGTGATTCATGGAGACCCAACTGGGACCTTGAACTACTGAATCAATTGAACAAGTAGAGCTATTATGGCCCACGAGCTGAAAAGGAGACCTCTTAATATGTTGGGAATCGCTGCTGACCCTCCATCAGTAGAAAAGAATCCTCTGTAATATGAATTTGACTTAAAAATAAATAGTATCTGTCGCAGACACATTGTAATAGATGAAAGCTAGTTTGACCATTGCCTTATCTTGTGTCTGGTGGGGTCTTTGATATAAAACAAATTTTTTACATTCGCTTTAATCGCAGAAACAGGTTGAGTTAAACCAAGTTAAAACTTGATTTGAACTATAGAAATGTCACAGACATATTGAAAGAGATGAAAGCTAGTATGACCTTTGCTTTATCTTATGCCTGGCTGAGTCTTTGACATAAAACAAGTTTTTACACTTGCTACAATTGCAGAGATGAAAAGATTCAGCTGAACCAAGTGTTATCATTGATCTAGCCTACTGAAATGATCCAAACAAGTTGGAAAAGACGAAGACTAGTATTACCTTTGCCTTATCTCTTGTTTGGATGAGTCTTTGATGTGAAACAAGTTTTTACACTTGCTATAATCGCAGAGATGTACAGATTCAGCTGAACCAAGTATTATCCTTGATCCAGCCTACTGAAATGATCCAAACAAGTTGAAAAAGATGAAGACTAGTATTACCTTTGCCTTATCTCTTGTTTAGTTGAGTCTTTGATGTGAAACAAGTTTTTATACTTGCTACAATCGCAGAGATGCAGTAAAAGAGGCCAATCAAGTAATATCCTTCATTGAACTTGGAAAAGATTGATTGTAAGCTAGTATTATCAATGGTTGAATCTGTAAAGTGTGGACGAATGTTCGTAAAGAGAATGACATTGTTCCAAAAAAACTTTCATTGATAAGTTCAGAATTTACATTGGATGGAGATAAGAATCTCACTTTTGGAATTGAAAAACAAAGAGCGAATAATGAAAATGAAGTAGTAAGACGCCTAACGATAGTACCGTTTTAGTCGTCTAGCGTTCCAAAGATTTAAAATGGGGATTCCCTCTTTTGTCATGAGATAGTATGATCCCAGGCCTGAGAGATCTATGATAATGAATGGACCCTCCCAATTGTCAGCCAATTTTCCAACGTGAGGCTCTTTGCGATGTTGAGAAATTTCTCTGAGGACGAGATCTCTGATTTAGAAAGTACTACTCCTGACTTGGTTATTATACGACCTGGCAAGCATATGATGATATCGACCTAGGTTAGCGATGGAGCGTTCCCTGGTCTCATCTATCATATTGAGGTTGCAAGCCAATTTAAACTTATTTTCCTCGTCAGTTAGCTCGTGATCACGAACTGGATGATGATATTCAAAAGGAATGACTACCTCAGTGCCATAAGCAAGAAGGAATGGGGTACACCCAGCAGATTGTCGAGGAGTGGTTCGATATGCCCACAGGACGTGAGGTAGTTCGCGAACCCAATTTCTTTTTTTGTGTGAGTGAAGCCATTTTTTGAGTCCATCCACGATGGTTTTGTTGGTGATTTTGGCTTGGCCATTGCCATGAAGTTAGTATGGATTTGATGGTAAGTGGATAATATTGTGATGATTTAGGAAGGTTACGACCTTATCTTCTACAAATTAGGTCCCGTTATCGATACGAATTAGGTGGGGGCACCCGAATTGTGTGATTATGTGGTTTTAGATAAAAGAGATGACCTCAACTTATCTGTTTGACATAGTGGAATTGCTTCTACCCATTTTATAAAGTAATCTGTAGCTACTAGTAGGTGACGGCGATTACCTGAAGAGTTAGGAAATTCTCCGACGAGGTCTAGTGCCCATCTTTTGAATGGCCAGAAAACCTTGCTTGCATGGAGTTCGAGCGCAGGAGGGAGTATTATATGTCCATGTCTCTGGCAGGTATTGCACCTGCAGGAATATTCTTCTGCTTGCTTGCGCATGCCGGGCCAGAATACTCCTTGAGTTATAGCTCTGTTCGCTAATAACCTACCTGTGGTGTGGGAGCCACAAGTTCCTTCGTGTAGTTCACGGAGCAGTTCGTCTGCTTTTGACTTCGAGAGGCACTTGAGGTAAGGCCCGGTAACGGAGAGGTGGTAAAGCATACCGTTCTGAGTAATGTAACACTTCGAGTTATTGATCAGTTGTCGGTGCTCTTTTGGATCTGCTGGGAGTGGTCTGCTGTACTTGTTATCGACACCGAGGTAGGCTAAGAAAGGTTTTTGCCAATCATCGTCTCCCCCTTTATTGCCCCCAGTGTTGATCGTGCATACAAATATGCGATCAATGTTGGGGGCTAAAATGATTTCGACCTGGAGATATCGAGCTTCTATTCCCAAGACCCCGACTAGATATGCCAAGGAATCTGCATGTCTGTTTTCACCTCAAGGAATATATTCGAGAGTTGTTTTCGTGAACTTACTTATCCTATCTACAACAAGGGTTGCGTATTCGATCATCTTTCCGTTCTTCTTGTATTGCTCAGAATAATGATAAACGATGAGTAATGAATCTGTATAAACTGAGAGTTTGGGGACATCGAGCTCAAGTATGAGGTCGATTCCGTGAATGAGAGCTTCATACTCGGTGACATTATTTGAGGCCTCAAAATCTAAGCGGATTGATTTCTCAATTTTGTCATTAGAAGGGGTAATTAGAACGATTCTGATCCCTAACCCTGCGGGTCTTCCTGATCCATCTGTGAGAAGCCTCCACCCTGACGTAGTGATCCAGTCAGCTCTTTCGTCGAATGGCCTGGGGGTTGGATTTTCTGGCGTGTTTTCGGTAAGGTCTGGGTCATGCTCCTCCCACTCAGGATCCTCTACTGGAAAATCCACGAGAAAATTGGCAACGGCCTGACCTTTTTCAGAACGACGCTGTTCGAACTTGATATCATGTTCTCCCAAACTGACTAACCATTGTTGCACTCTTCGTGACTTTTCATTTTTGGATAGAACTTCCCGAAGTGGGTATTTCGTCATAACTTTGACAGAATATGCTTGTAAGTAGTGCTCAAGTTTCTGAGAAGTGTAAACAAGGGTGAGAAGAAAATTCTCAATTTTATAGTACCTTGTTTCTGCTGGTGTGAGTGTTTTACTGATGAAGAAGACTGGCTTCTCTATTTTCCCTTCCAGACGAGTGAGAATCAAGCTGAGAGAAGTATTTGTGACTGCTAGGTAGATTATCAGTTCTTCATTACCTACTGGGGTGCACATTATGGGAGACCTCCCCAAATAGATTTTGAGATCCTAAAAAACTGTTTTGCATTCTGGTGTCCACGTGACTTCTACAGTTGGATGAACCTTTCCTCGTTTGGTACATCCGTAGAGTAATTGAAATAGCCAATGGCAACGGTCTGAAGATTTAGAGATGAAACGGTTGATCGCGGCAATGTTGTCGGTGAGTTTTTGAACGCCTTTTATTGTCTTTGGAGAAGGCATGTCGAGGAGAGCCCAAATTTGATATGGATCGGCCTCAATCCCTTTCTTGCTGATGATGTAGCCTAGAAAGCGGCCAGAATGTACCCTGAATTGACATTTATCAGGGTTGAGACATATTCTGTAAGATCGAAGGATGTTGAACATTGTGCTGAGATCTGAGATGTGATTATCTGACTGTATGTTTTTGCACAAGAGATCATCGATGTAAACTTCAACAATTTCTTCCATGTGTACTTTGAACATAGCAGTCATCAATCGCTGATAGGTGGCACCAGCATTCTTGAACCCGAAGGGCATGACTTTGTAACAATGAAGGCCACTTTCGATGATGAACGTTGTCTTATTTTGATCTTCTTCCTGAAGTGGGATTTGATTATACCCTGAAGCAGCGTCCATCATTGATAAAAGATCATGGCCTACTGTGGAGTCGAGGATCTGATGAATGTTAGGAAGAGGGAAACTATCATTTGGAGTATGTTTGTTCAGATCTGTAAAATCTACAGAAACGCGGACTTTTTCGTTCTTCTTTGGGACAGCGACAATGTTGGATATCCAGTCCGGGTACTTGGCTTCTCGAATGAATTCCACTTTGATCAATTTCTCAATCTCGGTGTTAACTTCATCTCGAAGACGAGGTGAAAGTCATAGTTATTACTGTTTGACCACTGTGGCATTGATGTTGATGGCTTACTTGTGGTAAGTCATGGCTAGATCAACTCCAGGCATTTCTTCGAAAGACCATGCAAAAACGTCTCGATTGAGGTACAAGAACTGGATAAGAGCATCTTTCTCATGCTGAACCAGCTTGGTTCTGATGAACATACCTCTGCTAGGTCCATCAATGTTGACATATTCTGTGGGTTCCTCTATAGGTGATTGATCGTCGAGGTGATCAATTTTTTGTAAATGTTATGAAGCAAATCTGTCTGAAGTATCTAGGATGGCAGATACATTATTTACACAAGCTTAAGAGAGTTTCTGACTACCTCTGATCTCATAAATACCGTTGTCGTGTTTGAATCAGAGTGTTTGATGATAGGTGAAAGCGATTGCTTCCATATTGTGTATCCAACAGCGGCCCATAATACCAAGATAGCGAGACTTGGCATTGATGACGTAGAAAGCGACATCGATAGTGGCCGGTCCTGCGGCAATAGGTAAGATAATCTTGCCTACTCGTTCCTCCCTAGAGCCATTAAACCCACTGATGTCTGTGTCGCACTGAATAACTTGGTCAGCTAAACCCATCTGATCGATCGTACATTGAAAAAGAATTTCAATACTGCTTCTAGTATCGATCATCATTGTGTGCATGACAAACTGCTTCATCTTGAGCATTATGACTAACGCATCATGATGCGGAAATTTGACATGGCTAGAATCGCAATCCTCGAAAGAGATTCCGAGTCTGCGATTGCTCAACTCGGGATAAAGTTTGGCTTCTTTGTCTTGAGGTGTAAGATCACAGCATTCCGAGAGCCTCGGCATTTTGATCGGTTGGAATTGTTGATCTGATTGATTTTGATCATGTTGTTGATGTGCATGCAGTAGAGATGCTTCTCCTCAGCTCGGTCGTTAACCTGGACAATTTCGAGTTGTTTCGGTAATTGGCATCTTGGTATGACTTCAGCTCAACAATGTATTCGAGCATCCGTCCTTCCTTGAAAATGAGCTTGAGCATCCGTTGTAGAGCATAGAAATTATCAGTAGAATGATGATTTACCTATGCTATAGGCAAAATGGTCGATTTTCAATGGGCTCCAGTGGCTGAGAGACGCAGTAGAGCGTATCTTTTAACAGCACTGGAAAAATTGTTGAGATTCGAACGTTCAGCTTTGGGAGGACGGGTTTGTTTTGCGGACCGCTTCTCCGAGGGTATCCAGTATTTCCCTTGGTGCATTTCGGATCTTCCTGTTCCTCCTTAGGCTCGTTGGTTTGTTTTGCATGTGGGGATTTGGTGAAGAGGACAGACTTAGTAGACTTTTGTCACTCAGACATCATCCTCTCCAAGTCGACGTAACTGTTGACTTTGGTGATCATCTCCTCTAACGTCGCAGGCTTGTTAAGGAAAATGCATTCTTTGGCTTTGCAATCGAGCCAAAGAGCATTGGTGAAAGCGGTCACAGCTTTTTTGGTCGAGGTTATCCACCTTTCTCGCAAGCTTCAGAAATTTCTTTGAAAAATATTCAAGCTTTTCTCCATGTGACTGCTTAAGATCGATAAGAGAATACAAGTTATCCTCTTTGTCTCTGTTGTAAGCATATGTCTTGATGAACTACTTCTGTAGCTAATCAAACGTATAGATAGATTCCTCAGGAAGATAATGAAACCGTCGGAGTGGCTCCTCCTGTAAGCTTGTGGCGAACAGACGGTAGAGAATGTGGTTGAGATTGGAGTATAACCCTAATGAATCGCGGTATTGCTGAATATGATCCCTCGGGTCAGTACCTTTGTACTTGTGAATTTGGGAAGTATGGAAACCTTTGGGTATTTCCATATCGAATACTTTTTTGGCAGTCAGACTTACTTGTAACTTCGTGGTATCGCCGGCAGTACCCAAAACTTGTGCCTCGATCAGCTCCATAATTCGATGATCTATATGATTTTTTGTAATATAATGACGTGTTGGTTGAATCACTGGACGTACTGGCAGGGGATGATGAGTTCCCGTTCCTTCAGTCAAGCGATCTCGTACTGGAACTTGGTGTAGGGGTCGCTGGTCTTCCTCCTGACGGATGGAAACCTGATGACCTCGACTGACTTCTGATTAAACTTCTCCCCCCAAATGGATGGAGGGTTGCAGTTCGTGTGGTAGATTTCTGGAAATGGCTTTACTAGTGGGTCCCTGAGTTCCCAATTTTTCCCTTGCCAAAATGCGGGAGGTCTCTGGAAGTTGATCACGACCCCTGGCTGGAGGAGCCTGCTGAGTATTTTACAGAGCCTCGAGTATGGTCTGCATCGTCATCATCTAATCTTTGTGCCGTTTGAGCGTTTTCAAATGAGCTTGTCGTTCTGCATTGAGCTCTTTCTCTCGAAGCTCATGATCCTTTATCAATTGAAGTTTGAGTTCGGTGCGTTTCTCTGCCTCAACGTGGAGATTCGCCCATAACTCGGTGAGCTGTCCCAGATCCACAAAAATTTCAAGCTGAGTTCCTGCGGCCTGTCATCTGGAAGAAACCATAATTGAAAATTATAGTGAAAGACTGCCTTAGGGTATCGTGGAAATGCAATCTTTCCCACAGACTACACCAAATGTAATGGCCAAATTTTGTAGCTTGATATGATTAAGAATTAGCTATCACACCAATGAACTTGTATCAATGCTCTAATATAAAGTAAGAAATGGACACATATGTTTTTAACGTGGAAAACCTCAGAACAGGTAAAAAACTATGACCTCGTATGGAAGATTTTTATAAAATTATCTTTATTGCTTGGAGTGGATATCTTTATTACAAGTAATCTCTAAAATATAGAAATGCTTATTATCTCCTAAAATAAGAAGTTTCGATAATTTTTATGTTCCGTGTCTCTTCTGGAACTTTTTCTTTATATAGGCTTCTCCACAGCTCTTCATCGTACTAGAACACATTTTCGGAATAATGTGGTTTGTGGCGGTTGACTGAATAACTAACGAGTTCGTGGGAGATAGGTGTCTTTGACTAAATAACGTTTTCTGGGTTTAGCTCGACCCACGTTCTTGAGTAGTTCGTGGGGCTGGTTAGAATGTTTGACTTGAGTGTTAAGTGCTAAAATTACGTGAGCCTAAGATGGAAGTAAATCAAACTGCGTGAGCTCGATTATGAGTCAGATCGAGGGATAAGTCCCTACAACGTTCTATGATTGTTCTCTATACTTTGTAGTTATGTCAATATAGCGTATAAGCCAAAAGGCCTATCCCGATCTAACCTGCAGCTCCGCTTGTAAAGACAGCGAGGATGTGGCAATCTATTTCTCCCAGGATAGCTCACTCTCTAAGTCTTTTATTCTGAGACTCATTTCTCTACGTGCCTACAAGAGGGTTACAAGAAAAATTCAGCCTAAGAGTCTATTCAATGTACACAATCCAACAGTTTATAATACACATCCAAAATGTTCATACAAAATAAAATCATTTCTCTACCCTACCTTCTCGTTTTCGCCCACCGGGAGTTTGTTTTTGTCCCCTTGGTTATTTGACACTGTCTGACGGGAGACATCGTCTAATCCATCAAATACTCCCACCGCGACCTCCTCCATCCCTTCATCCTCTTCATCCTCAATATAGGTGTCCGCCTTAATGGCATCCACCTCCTCCTCAGAATAGACCATCAACATCAGGTGGTACCCCAGCCTATCGTTTTCCTCCGCCATCTCTTCCAGGTTGACTCGTGCCTCCGCTTGTAGCTGGCCAATCGCTACTGCATGAGAAATCTTCAGAGCCTCCAGCTGTTTACTTCCTTAACAGCATCAGCTTTAGCTCTAGCTAACTTCCTCTCAAGCTCAATTTTCATCCTCTTCAGCTCGGACTTGTCTTCTTCAACTCCGAGCCAAATCCCCTTAACAAAACGAGCAACCTGCAAAACGCAAATCGACTTCAGCGCTAGCTCGAAACACAATAAATAATTTTTTTACATAATCAATATAGGCTTACCATCTTGCTCGTTTCTTTCTCTTCATGAAGAGCTGCCAGCCTGGCCCTTTCCTCAACCTCTTGGATGTCATCCACCGTAGTAGATCGCCCTTCAGCGACCTTTTCCCCCGAATCCCCCGAGGGTTCGACCCTTCCCCTTTTCTCTTTTATGACCTCACCACTTCCAGTGGTACCAGAGGCCGACAGAGTCTTTAACATCCATTTTTTCGAATATTTTTGAGTTATTTTGCTCGACGTGATGGGTTCTGGCTAAACCAAGCTATCTATTCCAGAGGTCTTAGCCAAGTTAGTTTGACTTTCCCTACCAGTTCATCGCTTCTTCCCTTCATCAATACCCATCATCAACCTGGTCAACTGAGTTTTTTGAACCTTCTTTGACCTGCTATCAACCCTCTTCTTTCTACAAAGGCTGAGTCCTTCCAACATAACTTCAAGCTCAGCCTCATCCTCCGCAACTTCGTCCAATAATGACTATTTCCTCTCCACGTGGGACTTCACACCTGCCGTGCACAACATTATTATTATCAACTACAAGCATCAGTTCAAACATAGCAATAATATTATTTATGTATGTAGTGGTGGTGGAGCCATGATTTATGGTCAGTGGGGGCGGAGCTCCCAATTTTTTTTTGATGGATCATGAAAGTTGTAACAGTTTTTCTTCAAACCTTATAACGATTCATCCAAAAGATGTTATAAAAAAATGATAAAAATTAGAAGAAAAATTACAAAGAAGACGAGATTTAAACATAAAACCTATTTATTAGAAATTAAATCTGACTTTTATAACCCTAAAAAATCATAGATTTTGAGTGATGAAATACAGAGTTTATTTGTTTTTGTGTAAGTCCAAACTTTGGAATTAAATTCATAGATAGAGGGCTCATATTTTTAGAGGAAAAAAATACACAATTAGCAGAAAACACACAAACCCAATGATAACAAGTTCAGAAGTCGAATAAGCAAACGAGAAAGTTACCTCATTTCACATCTTTATTTGCATCCTTATTTATAACCACAAAATACGATAATATGCAATCCCACCTTTTACGCATACTGGATATTCAATGATAAGAATCTCAGCTGTCAAACTTATCCATCAGTTCCATATACTAAAATAATGTTGAATATATTCTTGACCCCCTCCTCTTTCTACATCCTTCACATAACCAATGACAATCTCCCCATTCCCTCGAACTAACGTAACACACCCTTACATCATTTTCTCATATTTTCAAGTTGTTTTCCATAGTTCGCATAACAATATCCTACATGCTGCACATTCATACCGTATAGCTCGAGCAGCACAATTTTTGTAAATCGATGAACATCTTCTTATAAGTTCTAAACAACTAATTGTTTGTCTCTCAAAAAAAGATCATTCATATAGTTCAACACAATATTTATTTCGATCTCATTGTGTTATTTACTGCAATCCAATATAATACATTTATAAACTGATGCACGATGTCAAACAATTTTTTGGAATATTTGTTTCACTAGCTTGACAATGAACAATACATAGTACTTTACAAAATACAATCAGATACAGGATATTTCTTACAGATTGTCCTATAGGTTATTATCAAATCTTAGCAAGATCTTCAAGTATGACCACTATAAGTCTCCACACCTCTACAACCACCACTTCTGTAAGAAAACGAAGAAGGTTGTTACAGAAGCATGCTTCCACCTCTGAAACCACCACCACCGCAAACAATGACGGTGGAAGTTACATATAGCTTCCACCACATCCTCCACCTACAACACCCAATCACTAGCAGGATACTGGTGGTACTTCCTATCATGGACGCAAACTTCTTCCTCGCCCTCTTCAGTTACGGCATTCTCCGCAACAAAGCGCAGATACTCTATACGGCGCTGCCTCGATATATGCATATAGTGGAAATGGTAAAGATGACAATACTCCTCATCGACATTTGTTACCTCCTCAATAGCCATACCTTGGAAGGAAGGCTTGATAGGGCAGGGTGTCGGAAGATCAAGAGACTGTGTACCAAAATATCAAAAATGGAGTTCCTGCATTTTGGCAAGAACCCTAGCTTCCATGACTTGCCTTCTGGTAGTCACCATTCGTCAAGTTACAACAAGCAAGCTTTCAGAATAGGAAAAAATAGACGTACTTACAGACGAATGACCAATAATACATCATAGTATTTATAGAGGTAGAACATTCAATGTAGTGAAGGATTTTTGAAACAATTATTATTAAGAGATCTTGCATGGGGAAGCAAACAGCCAAGCACGTCAGTCAATTCAACGTCTCAAACGCATTCAATACCACAACCCAATATCCAACATATACTTCACAGTTCCAAGATTCATCCACGTCAGCAAAATACATCATCCCCTTTTGACCGAACATTCCAAATTCCTTCAAACAACTCGATGGGCACTTCTCAACTAAAATCACCTGTGCCTTCAGTTGCGAGGGGGCGATTGTAAGGACCTGCCCTTCGGGCTATGATAAACTCTAACTGAGTCAATACCAGACTCACACAATATACATATGACATACACCATCAGTAGTGACACCTAGACCACGAACCAAGGAAGAACGTGGCTCGAGCACTACATATAAAATATAACAAGTCAAAGACACCTGTCTCCCACGAACTAGCAGTTACAAACCTAACTGTCACTTACCCCTATTTTCAGGAGAACGTGCTTATGTACGATAAAGAACCGAGAGTGGGGTCCATAAAAAGGATGAGTTTTAGAGGAGAAGGGACCAAATTTTTAAAGCTCAAGAGATCATAACTTGTAATAAAATCAATCAGCCTCAAGCAATAAAGTTACAGTTACTTAATCTTCAAGTCGAGGTCATGGTTTTTACCTATTTAAAGGTTTCCACGTTAATCACCTGTGTCATTTCTATATTGGGTTATATTAATTTTTGTCACATGTAAATTTTGTGTAAGAGCTATTTCAAACTATTTCAAGCTACAACGAAATTAGGCCCTTACAAGGCATCTCTTGCCTTTAGTTGTTTGGTCGCAAATTCAGAATTGGGTTATTAATTTGGAAACTTGAGTTTTGAGGCACTGTTTGATTGAAAATATAACATGGTAGCTTCTAAACTCTAATTTTGAGTCATTGTAGAAGATGGTATTGGAGTATCTCTGCTTAAAAACATGTTTATCGTCTCCAAAAGTAACTTAAATGGAGTAGTACATTTATTTTAAAAATAGGCGCATAAAAATCATGTGTCTTCTGTAATCCCTATAAAAAAAATGCGTGGAAAACAACTTTAAAAGTTATGTATTTCCCAAAGCATCCAAAGTCGATGCTCTTTAAGCAACTCATACTTTTCAAAAAGCTAGACTTCAAGCACCCGTTTTGCATCTCAAATACTCTAGCAATGTTTAATTGAAGTATCTCAAATGTGTAAAAAAAGTTAAAAACCCACTCTAATAATGTAAGAAGGGCAAACTGTTATGTCATATATCTATATATCTATACTACTAAAGGAAAAGCAATATAATGAGACCCGATCTCGGTTGTCGATCCGAATCCTCAACACAAACTTAGGAATATTAAAGCCTATCTTTATAACCTTAAAATGAGGAGCCATTGGATGTATTCAGCCAAAATCATTGAAAACCTATATTTTTTGCCTGCCTAATTTACCCTCCTCAATTTTTAACTTTTAGTCTAAAATAGGTATACGAAATTGTCATATTTGAATTGTTAGAGGGTACTATTGTATTTTTCATTTTGCCCCTGCAAAAAATTTCCTAGAACTGGCTCCTCAAGGGTATTACAGTATTTTCGACATACCCAAGGTCTGAGATTCTCTCTCGATTTGTGGTGATCGAAGCTTTGAAACCCTACTCAGACTCTCTCTTTCTCACAATTAGAAAATCTCCTACGTACAAATTAGCTGAATCTGGTTCGAATCATCAATCTAGGGCACCATGGCTGTCGTTAATGCTCCGATTACGATGAAGGAGACATTAAGTGTAAGTTTTTTTTCGATTGTTTTGGTAAGATTTGTGATTACTTTAGCTTAATTTGTGGTAATGATAGTGGTTATGATTGATTTGTGTGGTTGATTTGGGAGAATTAGGTTTTGGTTTCTGATTTTGATTCTAGGTTAGACTTTAGTAGTAATTGTGGTTGATTTGTTAGGGTATCAGGCGGTTATAGATTGGGTTAAAATTAGGGCTTTGAAATGTAATTGGACCAAAGCACCCAATTCTATTTCTTTAGAATCTAAACCTTTTTCTATCCTCCCAGACATACAGCTGAATAAAGTTTTTGGGCAAAAAGCAAGAGTGGCTTCTTCATTCTTATTAGGCGAAGATCCAGTCAAAGATAGTTCTTCACTTGAGAAAGATAAAGAGATAGACTGTTCACAATCCAGTTCTTTCCTAGCTAATATTTTTTTCATTTCATCATTCAAATATAGCATTGACTTGGATTCATTTGGCTCAATTTGGAGACAATGACTAGATTTGGTATTTTGTTTTATCCAACATTTCAAGAATCTCATATTCTTTGAGTCCTTACATTCCCTGGTGAAGTAAACCTCTTCCAAATCCATTTTACAATGGTTACGGGCTAGCTCACAGAAGGAACTTCATGAGAGGTCTTGAAAAACCTTGGAATCTTTTCTCTTATGTTTTGTTTTGCTATCTTGAGATGAAGTTAACTTATTTTTGTGGTTTAACTCACCATCGGCTTTAGGTATCTTGTTATATTTCTTAACAACAATGTGGACCAAACTAGAAGATAATCCATCAATATCATTCACCAAATTATGCGAAGTTTGTTTATCAAAAATACATAGAACAGCTGAGTGGATTGTGAAGGGTTTTAGGACTCCCATCAGGGAAATGCCATTACCATCAGAGATAGACACCAAAGCCCAATAACTTCTCTTGTAGAGGATACTAAGGAACACCTGCCATATAGGTTTACCAAATCATTACAATTTCTTTTCGTCTTCGGAGGTCCCTAAAATCAAAAGGTGTCAAAAGTGACAACTTTACAAAGCCATCAATGGAAAACATAACACAATGGAAAACAACTAACCTTCAATGTCTTGAGGGAGCGTTTCTGATGGTTTTCTATCTAGAAGTGTTGTGTAAGAACAGGTCCACAATATTTTAATAGAGGCGGAGTTACTACAACAGCAAAATGCTAAGAAGGTTCAATTAATTGCTCAAACATGTAATACCATGAACATAAGCCTGTGGATAGGAAATGTCAAAACTGTTAGGCCAAGCCTCTATATTTATTTTTTGCATGTTTTATACTTTCACATCTTCATCACCTAATTACATGATTTTTGGGCTTAAATTTTTTACTAAATTTGATAATGGAGTTTCATTAGTTTTGTGTTTTTATCTAGACAACCTTATCTTACCCATTTTATTTGACCATAAAGCATCTCATGTAAGAGGTAGAATTTTAATATCTAGATAATCCAAAATTGGGACTACTCTTTGCAATGTTTATGCTGACCAGATCATATACTTCACTCCATCTTGTCAATGGCTCTCCATCTTTGGTTAACTCCTTATACATTTGACTTAGGCCCCGCCATTGCCAGATAAAGTTTCATATTTCCATTTACCTCTTTAGTATTGCGTATGTTTGTTAAAATTGTAGGTATTCTAGACTAACGCATAAATATATAAATTATACAATTCTCGGGAGATCTCTGCTTTATGCCGAATGGGATTCTCTGTGGTCTGGGAACGGATATTGTTACCCAAGCTCTCTTCGTTTTAGATAAAGAATCGTGCCCATGCTTAATTAAATTTCTGGCCTTCTTAAACTTGCAAAAAAATCCGTTTAAACAATGTTTATTTCTTCCTCGTTCTTGGGCGTTGATCATCGTTGTAATATGCTTCAACCTTTTTTCAGGAGATGCTCCAAACATTTTCTTAACACCATCTTTTAATTTTCTATTGTTTTATAGGAACTTTACTTCAGTACAAAATTTTGGAGAGTGATGTCATTTGGTCGATCAAGATAAGGTTCGGCTCAATCACAAGCTGTTTCAATGGTCTTGAGATCTCAGTTTTGTTTAATTAACTTACCATTTCGTTCATTCAAGTACCATTTTTTTTAACGAATATATTTTTTATTTATTGAACAAAGCAATAATACATGTGGAGGACATAAAGCCTGGCCACTAGTTTACTGCCTAATTGTGGCTATTCCTTGTTTATCCATGAAGTATGTTGCACGGATCTACCAAGGAAGAGTGGATGCATTTCAAAAAAGTTGTGAATGTTGTGAGCTGCCTAGTTTAGAGAGACCATCAGTTGTACCATTGCCCTCCCTGTAAGTATGTATCATGATAATTTGTAGCTCTCATCCTAGCTGAGTAAGAAGCTTTCAAGTCACACTATACTTTACGGGACAAATATGCTTGCATATGTACCAGTATACCAAAAGTTGAGCATCTACTTCAACAATGAGTAGAAGCCAGCCATGTCGTTTGCAATGCATTAGACCATGAAGAAGAGCAAACATTTCTGCAGCTATATTAGTGCCATGACCAATGTTGTACCCAAGTTGAAGTTCATTCAGATTGTTTCTAATTACTCCTCCTGCTCTACTCATTCCAGAAGGAAGTGCTGAACCATCACTGCTTAGATTGAAATGACCGAGAGGTGGGAATGTCCATCGTACAAACAATGGTGTTTTGATGCACACTGATTGCTTAACCAATTGCAAGACTTGTAGTGAGATGAGGTCGCTGAAGTTGTTGTTTTGCGTGATTTTGAGTTTGGGCATGCTCTCTTGTAAAGCTTTGTTGATGTTTCTGATGATAACCAAGGGAGAGAGAAGCTTTTCCTCAAACCTATAAGTACATCGTGCTTTTCATAATTCCCATATTATGTAGGCAGGTAATACCCCTATTACGATACCCATTTGAGTAGTCGAACTAGCTGCCTGAAACCATAGACCCTGTCGAGTCAACCAGCTATCATTCACCCCTTGTCGTACACGGCAAGCGTTGGCAAAGAAAGCCCAAACCGCAGCAGCAACAGTTTCCTGAATAAGCAAATGATTCAATGTTTCAGTATCTCCAACCAAGCAACAGTAACACTGAGAAACAAGAGGGATTCGTCGTTATGAGCGTGTCCACAAGTACAATTTCTTTCCAAGCTTTCAAACTAAATACTTGTACTTTTGCCGGAATAGAGTTGTGCCATATCCATTTCATACGTCGTTGTATAACCTCTGCGCTGCGCCAGAAATTCCAAGCAGATTTAACGGTGAAGTTTCCTTTATCCGACGGACCCCAAAGTGGGTTATCTTCATCGTCATTCAGGAAGAAGATTTATGAAACAATCAATAAGAAGTCTTTATTTAAAGTTGAAATAAGTGGTATTCTCTTATAAGTTTGTTGAATTTGATGTTTCGTGATCATTCAGAAGCATTCTTAGACTAGATATTTAAAGTTAAAATAAGTGGTATTCTCTTTTATATATATATATACTTTGGTTACCTTAAACATTACCCCTACCACCGTTTTTCAAAGGCTATCTAAGTTCTCCCATACCCACATCACAATCCGAAATAGTCATAGATCATAACAAGAATACCTCAATGATTTTTCCATTTCCATATCTTAATGTTTTACCTTGGTTTTACATGACTTTCAGTACCATCTTATTTTGATTTACAAATTATAAGAACCTTGTCACTCATAGCCTTTAGAACATTGACTCATAATCGTTAATCTTTATCATTAATCTATCTCCCTTCATGACCATAACCATGATATATTCTTTAAGTCTCATTTTTGCCCAAAAGCTTCACCTCGAATGCCAAGCAACCCTTTCAAAAAATCCATGAGGCATCTCACAATTATTAGTTCTTCAGGGTTAACCTAAGTGTTGGATTCTAACAAGCACCATTTGCAAGTTGCAACTCTTTACGTCACATATTATCTAGCTACATTATTAAGGGCATGTGCTTATCAAGAGTATGTCGATCTCTATATTCTCTTAAGGTTTGTAGTATTGGTGTTTATTTTTACGAGTTTGTTCTCTCTAACATTCATACTATTTTAATGATCAAGTTGAATGGCTTAGAGTGTTTTTTAAGAAATTGTACTTGAATATTAGAGAAAAATTCAGGTTGAATTGTTTATGGGCTCTATATTGCTTAATTAATGTCATCTGTTTAACTCAAAAATTTGAGCTTATTTTTCCTTGGGGACTAAGTACTAAAGAGATATGTTGGCCTTGATTGTTTGCAGAGCATTCACGTACGAAACTTCCTTGCGATGAGATGTTGTCCTTGGTGATAGGAAATTTGTGGCAAGGATTACATAAACACAACACTGCCATACGTAATATCAGGTTTGCATTGATTTTCATGTTTACAGTGTAATTGAGTTTGCATGAATGAGATCTCATTCACAAATTATGTACTAAATTTATGAGCATCTTACATTGATATAATTAGAGAGAATAAATCAGTCAATCAATTATACTTAGGTTAGTTTCCTCATTACATTAATATTTATTAAACTCTCCTTAATATGAACCCATTCTTAACCTACCCTTTACCTATTGTCTCAATTTGGCCAAGTGTTATTACTTACAATAATTCTAATTAATGATAACCAATTAATAATGGAGCTAATATTTAGACTTGCTCTAGGCCTATGAATTAAGAACGCGACTATGACCATCTAGAGATAGTTCAAGCTCTAGATCTTGTAGTTGGCTATAGACTGAGCCGGAATCAATGTTTTTTCAAGCATATTGAACTTACTAAAATTTAATTTTTCTTGGTATTTTTCTCTATCTAGATTTGATGCTTGCTGACCAAAATGAGTAACACACATTTATCTAGCTTTATTTATCTGTTTTTCCTTCTTTTTTTTATAGAGCATCCTTGGTTGCAGAATGCAAAAAAAGCTTCAAATGTTCCATTAGGAGATATTGTGAGGTCTAGACTCAAGCAGTTCTCGGCAATGAATAAATTCAAAAAGAAACCCATGAGGGTCAGTATCTAATATTTCCTTGGTTTAGTACTTTATTATAAAATAACGAATGGTAGATCTTTTATATTATATCTTTGGGAGAGGATTCGCCTACACACTCTCCCCGCTACACTCTTCGCTACACTCTCTCGTAGCCTCTCATTTTGCCAACTCGACAGCTCTCTCTCTCCCACTCAGCGTTGACGTGTCGAGTAAAAAATTTAAAATTTTAAAAAAAACTCTCTCTCTTTCCACTTGACTCACTCTCTCTCCACTCGACTCTCTCTCTCTCAACTCTGTTACTCAACTCTCTCTCTCTCTCTCTCTCGTTTGCATCGCTCCGACAATTCGTCGCTATATCTCTCTCTCGCTCAGTCTCGAACTCACTCATCGTGTCTCGGTCTTCACTGAGCTCAACAACTCACTCTCTCTATCAACTCAGTCTCTTCGTGAATTTCATCCCAAACAGCAGAACATATCCGTCATAATCAGATATAAAGAATTCAACAATAAATAAATCATTTTTGTTGAATTCACAGAATTCGAAAAAAAACAAAGCTTTATTTATTGTCGAATTCTAACCATTCGACAATTTTATTGTCGAATTGTTAAAATTTAACTTGGACAATAAATTCGATAATAAATTTCTTTTTTGTCGAATTCTACGCATTGTTTTCTTTTTGTTTCTTTTTTGTCGATTCTTGTGGACAATTTGGTCAAAGGCGTAACGACATTGCGCGAGAAAAGTTGATTTTTTTTACAGAAGCTAGCTTTGTAGAACACAAATGGGGAGTGAGAGAGATACAGAGGAATGAGAGAGAGATTGACAGAGAAATTAGTGAGAGAGAGAGAGAGAGAGTGAGTGATTCAATGGAGGATAGATTGGAGGGAAGCCAGAAGAGAGAGAGAGCGAGTGATTCAAATTTGAATCAAGTGAGGCGAGAGGAGAGAGAGCTTTTTTGCCACATAGGTAGCTGAGTGAGAGAGAGAGAGTTGTTTTTGGTTCCTTATGTGGAGAGGAGATATGGAGAGATGGGTGGCTGTGAGAGAGTATAGCGGGTGTGTAGCAACAAAGGGAGTGTAGGCGAATCTTCTCCCTATATCTTTGGCTTTCTCAACTATTGACGATTTTAATTTCTTTGTAAACAACTTTCAGGTTATCACTGAGCACTTGTCAGCTGAAGAGGTAAAAGTAACCAGAGACATGTTTAAATTGATAGATAGAGACAGGATAAAAAAATAACATATGAGGAACTGAAAACTGGGCTTCAAAAGGTTGGTTCACAATTGGCTGAACCTGAGATGAAAATGTTGATGGAAGCGGTAAGTTTTTTTCTTTGCTTAAAAGGCTTATGTGATGTTGTTTCATATCACTTCCCTATTTAACCTTGTTTTCTTCTTAATTAATCTCTTACAAGCTTCCAATTGTTTTTACAAAAGGACTCACTAGTGCTCGCTTCCAATTGTTCAATTCAAAGCTCATGGTTTGCCCGAAATCCATTCGCTTGCAGGGGTGTAATAGAGAGCAATCTCTTACAAATACATAATGCCACGTTGGCTAACTACTTAGTAGTTATTCTTGTAGATAAATCTTCTTTTGTAACTTCCTCAAACTCCTGTAACTTCTCTAACTCCTTCTCAATGTATCTCTATAAATTACTTTTGTGAATATGTAATAAACAACGATTCTATCAACTTAGATATCTTGCTTTATTAGTTATAAAAGGAGTATACGTACCCCATATGGGATTTGTAATGTATGATCGACTGTGATATGCTATGTAGGGAAACCCATTCTTGAAATAAGGATAGCCTTAAGAAATGGTTCTCCCTTGGCTCCTCCATCAACAACCTTAAGTGGTGGATAATTTTTTGCTTTGCTTCTTTACATCATTCTCTCTAACTTCTGGAAATGAGGACCTATCTCTTTTTACACCCTCACTCTGTTAAACACCTGCTACACTACCTTGTTCTGTTTCATTAAGATCTCCTTAAAATGCAAACCTGCCCTTCATTTTTTGAGTATATCCTAGAGCTTTCCAACACTTCAACATTTTTGTAAATTAAAACTATGTGTGATAGGTTACGTGGTCGTCTTCTTACCCGCATATGGCCTCACTTATTTGATGCCCTCTCTTAATTTGGTTTCGCCTTTGGTATTTATTTTTATTTTTATTTAGATTTGGAGTTAGCTTCGTAAATATTCTAGAGCTAGGGTTTCTAATTGTTGTAGGTTTCCTACTTAGTTTCCAGTTGTGTTGAGCCCATTAGGCTTATAAAAGGAGAGCCCCCTTAGGTTGGTTTTGGTGAGAAAAGATTTTTGCCTATACAAGTATCTTAGATTATGTTTTTGTTATGAAATCTAAATCAATCTGTGATGGAATAAATATGAGCCCTAATTAACTCGGACTCTATTAGCAAATAAATATAGAAGTCATTACATTACGAATAATAAAACCCTAAAGAGGAGAAAAGAGGTGAAGATCAACGTGAACCACCTAGATTATTACCCAGCAGTCCAATTTCCTTACCATCCGGCCCAACATAGCTACTACTGAAATAGTGTTTTTACAACTTGGGAGATCAAGAAATAAATTGTTGAGAATAGCTCCACTAAGCCCATTTTGAAAGGGCAAGCAGTAAAAATTTAACCCAGTAAAGGTAAAATAAGTACATTCTTACAAATAAATTGTTTCCAAAAGGAGAACAACTCCACTACACCTATTTTGAAAGATAAAACAAGTACATTCTCAAAAAAATTACACAAGTAGGGTGACTCAGTTGAATACGAAGGCGAAACTACCAAAAATGTACCATGATTTGCTTAGCATGAATGTATTTGTTTTAATTGTCAATGAAGGATTGTATAAACCAGAGCCATTTGATTGAGTTTTGTTGCATTAATTATAATTGGTGTGATATTTTCAGACATTAAGGGCTGCAAATCTAAACTAACGAAGAAGCAGTAGAAGACGATTATTAGGCGAAGGGTCACCTAACTTTGGAGAAAGGATTCCACTTATCTTTTTCTATAATCAAAATTTGGAAATCTATGGTCTATAATTGGTTGTTTTGTTAAGGGCAACTCAAAAACATAAGAAGTCTTCATTTCGGTTTGTTGTACAGTTTGATAGTCACAATGTTAATGCATTTACCTATGATTTACAATAAACTTAATGTTATTTGAAATTCAAGCTCTAAGGAACATATGTACTCTTTATAGTAAGAGTTATTTAGATGTAATTAGCAAACATTTAAATAATTTTTGTTTCCATGTTGTACTTTTACTTTACGAATTTAGGCAACATAAGGGCGATTTTACAGCAGTGTTCAAACCTAATACTTGAAAATTGAAATATGAGCTTTATTGAGAGATCACCTTAAATATTAAACAATTTGAACACAGGTAGACTTTTACAAATAATTGTAAACATAAATAAATAATTCATATCAGGATGCTATCTACAACATCAAAGCGCGGATATCAAAGATCTATCATGAGTACAGGTTTTGTTATGAGTCATGCAATAACTGTAATCAGAAAGTTAACCAGCAAAATGATAAATTCTACTGTTCCAGCTGCAACAAACTAATCAGTAACCCACTTACTAGGTAAAAAAATCAAACACATTTTTTTTGCTACAAATATATCATGCCAACTCTTTCTTCTTTCAATGCAGGTACAAATTGTAGATAGACGTCCAAGATGACACTGGATCTATCAAAGTGATAATGTTCGATTCACAGCTGCAGATGCTTTTAGATAATACAGCAAAGGCAACTAAAGAACTATCACAAAAGGTACGTATGCAATTAAAGCTCAAAAATACTACATATCGAATCATTTAGTTCTCTACTTACCGTGTGACACTAACATTTAATCTGTAAATAATAAACTGCAGAACAATAGCGATACACTAGTGTCCCACTATCTCGAAGATAAATTAATTTGGCAAGAACGTGTCTTTGGTCTTAAATTAATAGATTCTAATATTGGTAAGCCAAATAGTATTTATAAGATTTATGTCGTTTCCACTATGGCAGAAGAAGTACTGGGCACACCAATGAAAACCATTGAGGCGAAAAGGAACACAACAAAGCGATCAACACCTTTCGAACAAGAACCTGCCAAAAATAAGAAGAAATTTTTTTAACCATTCTATGGTTTTGCATCAACAACTACAACCCCAACTTCTACCATAACTCCTTTATTCCAGGTAATAAACTAACTTATAAAATATATGTATAAATCAAATATAGTATAAACATAATTGTTATCAACAGGCAATACATGAATCTTAGAAAGAAAACAAAACGCTATAGACTATACGCAAATCAGCCCATCGCAAATTAGAAATGGTCAACACATCGACAACAAATAGCAAAACCGATGAAGACAAAGAATATCACAACAATAAAGAATATGAAAGTACTGAAGAAAAAAATGATAATAATGATAGTGAAGATGAAGATGGTGAAGCTGAATCAGAGAACGGTGCAGAAGCACAATAATAAACATGTTTAATATCCATTTATTTTTATTGTTTTATGCCAAATTATTTTTGAACCTTAGATTTGGATTTATAGCTTTATTAAAAAAAATTATAATAATGTAATACAATTCTTACAATGATTTCTTTTGGTGAAGAGTGAAACCAACAAACAAACCCCATTAAAGAATCTTTCTGCCTTCTTCACCCTTGCATTTCTCTTTCTTTAGAGATAAACAATGGAAACCAACTCAATTTCCAGAAATCTCTTGTTCTTGTGTTTGATTATTCTACTGAGTTTAGTACAGTTGATTGAGTGTAGTGTAACATATGATAGAAAAGCTATTATCATCAATGGGTAGAGGAGAATACTCATCTCTGGCTCTATACAATACCCCAGAAGCACCCTTGAAGTACTCTTTCTCTTTCTCTGATTTCTTGTTTCTTGGGTACCCTTTTAATGGGGTTTTGTTTTTTGATGGTTTTGGTTTATTTGTGGAATGGGGTTTGTTGTAAATGTGGGAAGGACTTATACAAATGGCAAAGGATGGGGGTTTGGATGTTATACAAATATGTCTTCTGGAATGGCCATGAACCTTTTCCTGGCAATGTACTCTTTCTCTCTCACTCTTACTTGGTCTTCTTGATTGTGTTCTTACAGTGATCTTTGTTTTTCCTTCTTTGCCGTATTATTTTGAGGATAGATAAATAGATATGATTTGGTTAGGTTCATAAAGACAGTACAAATAGTAGGAGTGTATGTTCATCTTAGCATTGGGCCTTATGTCTGTGCATAATGGAAATTTGGGTAATCAACATTTTTCTTAATTTGGGAAATAGTTTTATGTTAGATGTATGTTATTCCCTCATAAATTTTTAGCTTAATTAGAGATGGGGTTGTAATTTTGTGCAGTTCTTTGATTTAGACATAATTTATGCTTATTTTGGATAAAAATATTCTGCAATTTCATGATTTAGACTTAATTTGAGGTGCAATTTTGGATTTATGCAGTGGACTTCCTGTCTCGCTGATATATGTTCCGGGCATCAGCTTTAGAACAGATAATGAACCTTTCAAGGTCTCTATCTCTTAGGCCATTTTAACTACTACATAGTATAAATTACTGGGTATATATGAGTTTTTTTTAGTATAATTATACATACTATTTCAGAATTTCTTTTGGCATGAATTTGATCGCTAACCTTGTATTAAATGCAACAGGAAAAGTGTGATTTTGATGCATAACTAATAAAAGATCGATGACTAAATGTGTTTGAATATGTTTTTTTTCCTCCAAGAAGGAAGTCATTCAAGCATTGATGGATGACCAAACAAAATTGGTCAGGATTTACGGAATGGGAGGGGTTGGCAAAATGACCTTGATTTAGGAAATACGTAAAAAAGTCAAAGAAACAAAGTTTTTTACAACGGTTTCTCAAAACCCCGACTTGAGAGGGATCCAAACACAAATCGAAGAGAGCTTGGGCATGAAAATCGAAGAATAAAGCATACCATCAAGGGCCGCAAAACTGTTGGCGAGATTGAAGCAAGAAAAAAGTATCCTTCTAATGTTGGACGATCTATGAACGAGATTGGAATTAAGTGATGTGGGAATAGACTTTGACAAGGTCACTTGCAAAATGATAATCACCTTAAGTAGATTAGATGTATGTAATTCTATGAAGACCATAAAGAACATTGACGTCAAGGTACTATCAAAGAATGATTCCCTTGAGCTATTTCGAGAGGAAGTTGGTGATGTAGACTCCAATGCCTTGCATGAGATGTCCGAGAAAATTGTTAATGAATGTAGAGGGTTGCCTTTAGCGATTGTTACACTTGCAAGAGCTTTGAGAAAGAAGGACAAAAGTGTTTGGATTGATGTTATTCCACAATTAAGGAAGTCCATGTATGGTGGTATGTCTCACGTCATTGCTTCGATAAAGCTGAGCTACGACTTTTTAGAAACAAGCAGGACAAAGTTTTGTTTTCTTGTTGTGTGCCTTGTTTCTCGAAGATTACAAGGTCACCATGGATGTACTGGTAGGGTACTCGATGGGGGTGGGTTCGCTTGGAGAGGTAGAAACTTTTAGCGAAGTAAGGGGAAACCTGCATATGATGGTGGATACACTCGTATCTTCTAGGCTGCTGGTGAAAGGAGATGATGAAGGATATGTAATGATGCACGATATCGTTCGTGATGCTGCAATTCCTTCAGTTTGGACCAACATGGTTAATTCGTTGTTTCTATTTTCTATTTTCTATAAAGACGTCGTGCACATAATTTTGTCGATTAACGGGGAATGTGTAATGTGTCGACCTTCTCGGATGTATTTTGGATCAGTTACGTGCTGTTACAACTGAGTACAACATGTATGTTCTTTGACTATAGTGTAAGTTCGGATTAATGTTTTTGATGTATTATAAGTAAACTCAGATTGTTATTGCATCATTTAAGCAACTATAAAGATTTCAGTCATTTTTCCTAGGGCATCAGTCTGATACATAACCCACAACTTCCGTCTGTTGCACCCTCCATGCTACGTCATCATAACTTGGCAACCTTGAGTATGACTTACAACCCAAAAATTTACAGAATGTTTTGAACCAGGGCATGCATGAAGCCAATCTGGCCCATTACAAGAATCATACACTGCTCCACATCCTTACCTTGATTATAACTCACATTTATGCTAACTTATCACACAATATATTGGTTCTCTTCTCTTTATAACAAATTTTCAAAATATTATAGGCACACGATAGCATGTGCCCGATTGCTAGTATATATATAATTATATATGCCTCTTAATTTTAGATGAGGCAAATAAGTTCGTCTGACCAGCACGAAACACAAAAAAAATCCAAAAACTGGGAGGACTTGTTTTCCACGTGGAATCCCCCAAGGCAAGCTTTATCACTGGAGATGCACTAAACCCTATTTTTTGTGTCTCTAAGGTCGCGGGAAACAATTCTCCATATCTCTCTCTCTCTCTCTCTCTCTCTCTTCTTATGGAGACTAACTTCTTCAACCAGAGATTTGCAGGGCGTGTGTTTCTTCAACCAGGTTCATCTATCTCTCTCTCTCTCTCTCTTGATTTTGTTTGGGGTTAGTAATTGCGACTCGAAGTTTCAATTGGGTAAGTTTTGTTTGGACTTATTTATACCATATTTGTTGTTGTAATTGCATTACTGGTATCTAAATATTTATCTCTGTAATGGGAGTTTTATAGGGTTCTTAAATTTCTCTATGATTATTTTTGGTTAATGTTGGCTGAAAATTATCTCCCCAATAATAATTTTGCTTCGGTTATTGTTGTTGCCCAAAAAAAATAAAAAAAAATCTTTGCAGTGAAAATTTGTTAGGGGGGTCTTAAATATCTCTGATAATTATTTTTTCGATGGGGTTGCTGAGTTTTTCGATTGGGGTTTCACACTTGTGTTATATAACATGGCTTATATGCATTGTATCATGTATATAAATATTTAAGCTAGTATAGTTGTGGACAAGAGCGGACGTAGGAATTTAGTTCAGGGTAGGCGAAGTAATGGGTGTTGGGGCGCAGACCTCGATTTTTTTTATGGCTAATCAAATCTAGGATGGAAAAATGTTAATAACATAAGCTTGAACTCTACCATCTTCTTTCTTTTTGCATCTTCAAGGATAACAGTAAAAGCATGAACCTAAAAACAAGTATACATACATTAAATTAGAAATGATGAAGAGAGAGATTTGTTTGGAGTAAGAGACTGACTGTGTTGAGGAAGTGGGAAACTAGAGTTGATTTAAGGTTGAAAATCCAATTAGGGTGGGCAGCTGGATGATACAACTAGTAAATAAGAAGTTGAGGGTGGGCAAAACAAAGTTGTACACAGTGTTTGTCTGAAATAAAAGAAAATATGCCTATACAAATCAAACTTCTCAAAATCTCAGGGTGGACACCCTGAGCTCTACCTAGGTCCGTCCCTGGTTGTGGGTATGTATGTGGTGAAGGTTATGCGATCATTTTTGAATGTTATGAAGTTGGTGTTCATGAAACCAAATGGGATTTTTTTGTAAATTTATTCATGTTAAATCGATTACATAAAGAAATTTTTTGTTTTGTGCAGTTACAGTGTGACGTGTAAGTCTATCATGGGTCGAAGTAATCTAGAAATGAAAGCAATGGATGGAGCTTCAAGTCTAAAGAAAAAGTCTAGAAAGAAAAGGGCAGCATCTGATCTTGATCATGAGCTTGCACTTTCTGGGGACATTGCTATTAATGCTGGTGAGTGATGCTTTGAGTTTTGTCGTCCTAGTCAAGTTTAATAGCATGCCTCTAGTAATTTACAGCGTGGAAACTTATATTTGCACCAGAAATCGTAAGCTTCATGGCATCCACTTAAGCCCAATTTCTACTTTTTCTTCTCTTTCAAATTCAAGCCTGAAATAAACTTGATTATCTGGACCACATGTATGGAAATAAGAGTGCCCCGCCTTTGATGCAGCAGCTTAAGAATGCTGAAAGCCTGCTCACATTTGACATTGCATAGTCAAAGACTGAATATCCAGAAACCGTTTCTTGGTATTTGTAGATTTTAAGTGGATCCTGGAGATTATCAAATCACCACATCTCTTCCATATGCAATATATAGTGGATATCCAGAAAGGAAACCTTTACTAAGTTTTATGATAAAAATCATCTTTTGCTATTGCGTCGTTGTATGCTAATTGAACATCTTGGTTATCCATTGTATCATGAATTAACTAATCTCTGTTTGGATTATTATAGGTGACAATGAGGCTATTGGTAAGCCCCACATTGAAGATGATCTAAACGAGCCAACCATGGGAGAGAAACTTGCAAGCCTAAACATTATTGACGATAATAATAACAATGACCTTTTAAAGGAGGAACGTTCTCTTGACGCAAAGCCCCCAAGTGCAGATTCAGTTCATGTTTTGATTAAGCAAGCCTTACATGTGGATGATCGTTCATCACTAATGGAACTGCTTGTATACCCAAGACGAAAAGGTTGGCCATATGTTTTGTATATAACCAATTTGGTGAAATTGTGTATATATCCCATCTTTCAAATGTGCTAATCTGTTCACTATGTAGATGTATCAGTGCACATGTCATGAAATAATTGATTTATATTAAGTTGACATATCTGCTTGATAACAAATGCACATTACGGCTCTGATTGGTTCATGAAAAACAAAAAATGAGTTCCACAAAACTAACTACCTTACGTATGGTTTATGAAAAGAAAAAAAAACTTGGAAAAGAGATTCATTTGCAGTGCGTGAAAATGGAGGAACAAGTTCATTTTCCGTATTTTCAAACATTTTTTTTTCTTTCAGATATTATTACTCTTGAGTTTATCTTTCGGTAAAATTATTTCCGAAAAAAGAAATTATTACTTGTCCAGAAAACAAAGCTTCCTATAAACATTATTTTCCTTTGAGAAACGTTGTTTTGTTCTCCTTCGATAAACATTTTATCTACAGAGAATCCAGAGAGAGAAAAAATGGAGTAAAAAAATTTAAAGGGAATTTCTATTCATTTTAAGAGAAAATCTAGAGAGTAAAAATTGGACTAGGATAATCTTAAGAGACTGAAACAGCTGAATTGAATATGACACACCTAGGATTAAACATCGGTTGTATGTAGATATAAGATATTAGATATAACTGAAACGATGTATTAATCTCCTCTGTGTATAAACTATTAACCAGCATTGTGACTCTTTCCTGCAGGTTATTGCCAATTCAATTTCCCAATTGAATCCATCAGATGTTATCAAGCTTTTGCACTTTCTGATTTCTATACTCCAATCTAGGTAACTATTCTAATAGATGTTCAATTGGCTGAAATTATGATGGAGTTTGATGAAGCGCCTACTTAATAGAATTAAATATATAGAATTCACCATTCTCAGAACAAAGTATAGTGTTCTCCTGATGCTTTTATTGGATTCTGCTTTGTGGTTTCTGTAATCATTGAAGTTTTCAAACTTCCGAGCTTCATTTGTTTAACGGCATGTATAATAACGTCACAGGGGTGCAGTATTGGCTTGTGCTCTTCCATGGCTTAGAAGTTTGCTTCTTCAGCATGCAAGTGGTATAATGGCCCAAGAATCTTCGCTACGTGTTCTCAATTCTCTTTACCAGGTTAAATTTCTTTTGCTGTAGTCATTTTACTCTTTTATGTAGAATGAATATTATCTATCATGCTCCCATGTATACTTACCATCCATGGAAACTTCTTAACGGGGATAGAGAAAACGACATCAATATTTTCGTGCTAGGAAAATGGTTTAGGTATAGAGAGAGAGAGAGAGATCAAAAATTAAATGTGCCACGTAGCTCGACCTCAACCTTAACCTTGTAGTATCACCACCCCACTAATTATGCTTCTCATAATTACACTCTACGGCAATTACTATGCGGCATTCTTCCTTGTATGCCTCGTTAAACGTGAAATTTGTATCTAAATCTAAATAGAACACGAGTTCAAAGCATTACACATATTGATGTCATCTGGTACCCTTTTTTCTGATGTCATCTGGTACCATTTTTTTTGCAGCTCATTGAATCTAGAGTTTCAACGTTTCAGTCAGCTCTTCAGCTATCATCTTGCATGGACTATCTTTTCGTAGAGGTGAGTATAAGTGGGCATGGCTGACAAGTAAAATAATGAGTCAGCTCTTAAGTTACTTGAATGCTTTGTGGGTCTCACATCTCCAATTCTCTTCACTTTAAACTCTTGTGAACCAGGCATGGGTTTCTGTGAGCGAAATATCACTCCTAGATGAAAAGACAATAAGAACTTACTTTTTTTCAAAGCTCACACTAATACTGTTTTTCTGAACTCGATAGATATCTGATGACATGGATGATGAGATGAGCATCATCCCACCTATTATTTACAAGGACAAGGACGAAAGCGAGGACGAATCTGAAGGTGATACAGAAGATGATCAAGAGAGCGAGGGAGAAGAAGTAGTAAACAGTATTAGTGATCTTGACTCAAGTGAAGATGATGATGAGATTAGCGAAAGCGAGTGAGCTGTTTTCTGCAATATCCAGAAGGAAAAACTAGTGAACTTGTCACCTGTATCAACCAATTGCTTCCTGTACCGTCGTCATAGCAAATGTTGTATCATGTGCTCAATTTTGATGACTTATTGTCGCAACGCCTCTAGTTCAATCTATCATTTTTATTTTCTTAAAGAACCCTACATGATTTGCTTATTACATGAAAGGAACTCTTTTGCTGAAACACTGCCTTGGAAGAATGGTCTGGTTTTGTAGTGACTTAGTCTTAACGTCTTCCTTTGCGTTCGGTTGTTACTTGATGAAGTTGCTGAT
Source organism: Kingdonia uniflora (assembly GCA_014058105.1). Taxonomy (NCBI): domain Eukaryota; kingdom Viridiplantae; phylum Streptophyta; class Magnoliopsida; order Ranunculales; family Circaeasteraceae; genus Kingdonia; species Kingdonia uniflora. Next base: position 2,095,878 of record JACGCM010000926.1, on the reverse strand, counting down.
GGATCTGATTGGTAGTCATGCGCTAAACCCCCATTTTTTGTGTAAACAACCCTGTTATTTGTTACTGCTAAGCTATGATAATGTAATCCCACTGAGTTAGGTCCGTTAGGACTTTTTTTACCAGAAATCGATGAGAAGGTTATGGGTACAGAAGAACCCTGAGTTGGCATTAGAAAGATAAGTATTTTCTCAAATGTAAGATAACAATCAAAGAATATCAGAGCTTGTAAACATCATTACACCACAGGTGGTATCAGAAATAGGCATAGTGCTAAATCTAAGATTTTACAGAGAACAATTTTACATTGGTAGGAGAGACTGCTGCTACCTATTTGATCAGAATAGGGGTCCTAGCGGAAGACGGGAAGAGTAAAAGGTTATTCCATGAATTATAGACATCACTGAGTTCTTGTCAAACTTAACCTTCTTTGTTGGTTCTTTCTTCTCATATTTCAGAGTTTCTTCTCAATCTTACAATTTCTTTACATCACAAGGTGCAATCCTAGATTTTTTTTGTACAACAGGTAACATCCCTGGTGGTACCAATTCATCTGACGCGCACTTTTCTTTTGTAAGTGAGCTTGGGATTGGGTATACCCAAATTTTACAAAAACGAGTGTCTTTCAATTAGGACTGTACTCGGGCCGACGACCCAAGTTCAGGTATGGCCTGATCCGACTCAAACTCATCGGATTACCAAATTATGACCCCGGACCAAAACCGACCAGGTGCATAACCCCAACCCGAACAGAACCAGGTTAGTCGGGTCGGCCAGGCCTGCCTTGAGTTCGGTTTGTTTATTTTTTCCAGATGCAAACCCACATTGAGAAAAACAGTATGACCAACCATTATGACAAAAACAAAAAAAGCCATTATGACAAAATCCATGTGCGCCACCAAATCCTTTTAGAGAAAAGATATTCCAAAAACAAGAATAGTACACCCAAGGTTTAGGTCATGATCCTTTACATGAGTAAGTACCCTATTTTGGTTTAATGTTGGGGAACCTCTGCAATATCTATGCAAATTATCTTCATCATATACAACCGTCACGTATGAAAAATGTAGATGTACCCTGTTCATAATAATAATACTTGAGCATGATATAAATACTTCAACTCTTCAAGCACACAATACAACATAACTCAATTATATAAGAAGGCAACAAGCAAAACATAACCCCGTTCAAAATGATACTCAATTTATTAAATACTTCAGAATGATATACTCTACCATGATATAAATACTTCAAGCACAAAACATAACTCAATCATACATGTAGAGCAGCACACAAAACTTAACTTAAATCTGTAATTTCATAGTTCATACAGGCAGATTGGTTCTAGAAAAAAGAAAAAAAAAACCCAAATTGTGCAACAATGAAAATAGGCAAAACCAGTAACACCGTCATTAAAATAAAACTAAGAATAACATACAAGCATCCACTCTGCAATCACAAATTTAAGTTGATGATGAAAGGTAACCCAAATCTGGGAGCTGACATCTTCTAATCATCTGCAAAATAAGTTAAATATACAAGTCAAATTTGTGAAAGATAGCCCAAATCAGAAGCTAGCTATAGTGTTTTAAGCATTGAGATAAGATGCATAGTGTTACTCTATTTCAAGATTAGTCTTCCATTTTATTATTAAAGCATTAATAACCCGCGCTCTTTTATCATAATCTATAACAGGGATTTTATAAAATTAAGTAACATGTAATTACTAACAAGGGTAAACAACTGTAAACCAACTCACCAATGGGGGATCGAGAACTTAGTGCAGTAAAATCAAATGATGCCATTGGTATGGATATTGAGTGCCAAAACAAAACCAATCCAAAGCTCCACTTTATTCTCCTATACAAAAAGAACGAAATAATTTAATGTTTAACACAACAATAACAAAATGTAATTAAAATGTAATATGCTCAACAATAATAGTATATTAAACTTACCACAACCATAAATTTAATGTTGTCTCAATTTGGAGTGCAATCCTCTACCGATATTGATGCAAGTCCCTCAAATAATTCTAAGAAATTAACAAAAAAATAAGAGGTGTACATTTAGCTAAGTTCAATTTGATGTAATATTTATGGAGATAATTAATGTACAAAAATGAAATATTACCTGCATCAATCGTATCATATTGTTCGATCTCTTCCACCGAAATTTGAAGATCAATTGGCTTTTCCCTCGTCTGAAGCCAATTTTGAGTACATATAAGAGCCTCCACCGTGTTCGGTCGCAACGAACTACGGAAAGGGTCAAGTATCCGACCTCTCGTACTAAAGGCGGACTCAAAAGCAACTGAAGTAACTGGAATGGCCAATATATCTCGTGCAATAAGAGAGAGAACCGGATACTTTACACAATTGTTCTTCCACCAAGACAGAATTTCAAACTTAGTTCCTTCCACTTCGTCTTCAACATCAGCTTTCAAATATTTATCCACTTCCGATACATTTCCCAAATTCTTTTTTCTATGTCTCTTCCATTTACTAATGGGGTCTTCCATCACATCATTTGTCATTGTATCAACATGTGATGTCGTATTTGGGTTATGACAACTCCCAACATACGACTCAAACAAACGATGTAATGTTTTTTCTACCTTATCGCAAATCAAAGAAACTTTATCTTCAGCATATAATCCCGCCAAACCAAACCCTATATAATCCAACTTAAACCGGGGATCAAGCACCACCGCTACTAACAATAAGGGAATGATCTTTTCAAGATCCCAATATTTGTCATATATTTCTACCATGAGTATACCCATAGACCTTAAACCGATATCCGAATGATAACATAGTGCTTTCAAGTTAGTCTTAATGTTAACAATCTCATTGAACAAGAGATCGGATGTGACATAGTTAGGCCCAGAAATTTTAGTTGTTGACGTGTAGTATACTTTCAAGAATTGCACAAACAACCTAGATCTATCCCAATCAACTGTTCCTGGAGGCAAACCACAAACATCGTCTTTCCCATCAAAGTAGTCCACATATGACCTATCCTCCTCCAACCTTACAAACGCTTTTTTAAATTTTACTGCCGTCTCCAACATAAGATATGTAGAATTCTACCTAGTTTGCACATCCAAACAAACATTCTACTTACTCTCAATTTTAGCGTCTTTGGCACATTTTTTTCATTTCGACCACCTAGCCGGAGAAGATCTTACATATCTAACCGCATCTCGCACTCGAGCAATTGAAACATCAAATTGCTTTGTGCCATCTTTCACGACTAGGTTTAAGATATGTGCAGAACACCTAATATGAAGGAACTCATGTGCCAAGACTACATTAGTCCAATGTGTAGTCTTCTTTTTTAAGCATTCAACTGCCGTATTGTTAGAACTTGCGTTATCACACGTGATAGTCAATATTTTATCTATACCCCAATCTATCAAGCATTTCTCCACCATCCTCCCAATAGTCTCACTTTTATGGTTTACAACAACACAAAAATTGAGTATTCGTTTGGTCAATCTCCACTCACTATCAATATAATGCGCAGTTAAGCACATATAATTTATATTTTGAAGCGATGTCCAAGTATCGGTGGTTAAACAAATCGTGTATGCTTTAAGGACACTCTTCAACTTTTTTTCTCATCCAAGTACATGGCAAGACAATCCCTAGCTATAGTCACCCGGGAAGACACTTTAAATCTTGGACAAACAACTTCACAGAAATTTAAAAACCCTTCACCCTCTACAAATCTAAATGAAAGTTTGTCAATGATCACCATTTCAGTAAGAGCTTTCCTACAAGATTCTTGGCTAAAAGTAATTGGCACAAGTTCTTGTCCTCTATTGCTTGGTTTCAAATGAAGAGTTTGCTGATTATTGTCTGAGGTTGACCGTAAAGGATTTTTCAAGCTTTTACATCTAAAATGCATATGAGCTCTCATACTAAAAGTTCCTTGTGTATTAGAATCACAACTATACTCTTGCGAATAATAGTTACATTTTGCCTTTAAAGGATCCGTACCTTTTACTTTGGAAAAATGGTCCCAAACCGTTGATGCTTTTCGTCCACGTCGAGCTCTCTTAGCCGGTACCCCATAATCATTGTCATCTTCCTTTTGGCTCTCAAGCCAATTAGCAACAAAACCTTGCACTTCTTCATCCGCCAAAGAAGTCCCAATCACTGAAATATACAACTTATATTAGATAAACATCCATAGTTACCAAATCATAAATGTCTGCAAGACACAACTTATATTCGATAAACAATTTATTAGATAAATACCTAACATCTGGCGTAATAAACAAAAAAAGAAACTTTTGTTTCTAGTTTCTTATAAAGATAAACAAATTGGTCTTGATCTCTCTGTTTGAACTCTTTGTTTATCTATGTTTCTTATAAAATATCAATACCCAAACTCACTAGTTGTACTTTGATTGTAACACAACAAACCCATTTACAAATTAAGAGAAATGTTGATATTCCTTAATCAAATTAAAAGCAAAACACCATCAGTAAGAACTGCTATGATAGTGGTAAAGTAAACCCAAGAAGATTAAAGACAAAGGGTTATTTACACTGCAAAATTCACTTAAATCACTGTTGATAGAAATACAACGAACCCCATTTGATCATAGCATTTATACATCCAAAAGGTATACAACAACAAAACCCATTTGATCATATCAGAGAAACCCCAAAAACACGTATCCAAGAACTAATCGCAACCACTTACAAGTACACTACAAAGAGAAACAAACTACGGTTGTATGTGTGAGAGAGAGAGAGTACGTGGAGTCGAAGATGAATTAACCACAGATTGGCCGCAATTTTGTTGACTCATTGTTGGCTTGTTGCTAATGGAGAGAAAGATGAGGAATTTTGATGCTGGAGAAGAGAGAGAGAGGAGTCACCATTTCACAGAGGGAGGCGAGAGTGAGTGAGAGAGGCAGAGAAATTAGAAACCCCAATTGTTTCAACTTTCACCTTAATGTACTCTAAACCGGTTCTGGTTTGGTCGGGTAAGCCGACCTCTAAACCAAACCTAAACCAATGATATCCCGGTTACTAAAATTAGAATTAAAATCGAATCGGTCGTTCCTTAAAATCGGATCGGGTTCACCGGTTTGGTGTATCACCGCCCTACTTTCTGTACACATGATAAATCTCAAAATCCAATCGAGAGATTAAAACACTAATTCGCTTGAGGATAAACCTAGCTTAATAGGGGTGAATCATTTGAAGTAAGATAATGAAAAACACAGCTCGAAGCAGTGACACTTTGAATTTTTCTAAGCTGTATTTTCTCAACGGGGGGTGGGGCTGGCACACCCACTTTTTTTTTTCTTCAAATTTCCCTCTTATATAGTTATAAATATACCCACATAAAAAATAAAAAACAAACAAAAAATACCTGTCTCTTTGGTTGCAATATCAGATTTTCATCACCTCTTCATCAAACACAAACCTTCGACCTTCACGGGCTTCACCGCTCAAATTTCAAATTGTCCAATTTTGGGGTTGGTTGATTTCAACAATTGATAATTTATATAATATTGCTCTTGAATTTCTATAAAAATACCTCTTAAATTTCTATTAAAAAAATCCATTCCTAAATCTCTGACTCCGCCCCTATTCTCAGCTATGACAACCCATTTTTGTTAATTGAAACTCATGCACGGTGACAGTCAAAACTTTACGTAACAATACACAATATAACGGTAAACAGTTTGCTCCAATAAAATAGAAATACTCTCAGGTGGTGTTTGTTTCATTGCTGATTTTTATTTTTTCAACAATTGAAAAAAATTAACACCGGGTTGGTGTTCTTTTTCTTGCTGAAAAAATGAGTGAAGAAACCACATCAAGCTTCTTGATGTCGAGATTGCCTTTCTCCTCTCCAGACCTGAAGAAACCAGAAACTCTTCAAGCTTCACTCTTACTTTGATTCCTTTCTTCACCAATCCCCAAATCAAAGTTTTCCTCCATTTGAGCTCTGCTTCTCGTAGTTCTTTACTACTGTTACAAATGGCATAGTTGATAAATGTCACTTTTTTCTTCTTCTTCTGTGATCTGTTTAGTGGAGTTGGAGTTCTCTCACCTTCTTGATAGATTTGGAGGAATGAGTATTTGGTTGGATCTTCATTCATGGCGAGTAACAATTTCTTTTTTTATTAATTTGATTAAGTTATTTTGAAGAAGCTGTTGGTTTGTAGTGGGAAGTGCTTGTTTGGTAAAAATGGTAAGTTTTTGTTTATGTCAATAGGGTTATGGAAATTTGCATGATCTTGTAGGTTATAGTTGTTTTGCTATGTTTGATAGATTTATCTCAATCTTAAGTGGGTTTATGAGAACATGCATCTTCTTTTTGCATTATCGGCCAAGTATATTAACATGGCAAGATTCATTTCCTTACATCTTCTCGGACCCAAACCACCACCATCCTTCACAGGCTTACAACGTATTCCTCAAGATACAGTGGTACCCTTTCTCTTCTAGTGATTGGCAGAATCTTAAAACTGCAGACAATGAGCATTATGACCCAAAATTTTAAAAGTGAACATGCATACAAAATATGGGGTTATAGCTGCCATTCAAAATATCAGCTGATACATTTATACATGGGACTGATATATACATTTATACATGAAACTGATATATAACTTTTGTTACAACTGATAAGATGTATTTGCTAAATTAATTTTGAAAAACAACAATAATAAGGAACTCACTATGACACTTTGTATCACATAAAATATATATATTATGGTATTATATACATAATTAGTTTATATTGGCTATCAACATATCAAATACATTGTGATATATGTGGAATATATTGCTGACATCTTTTATGGTATTATATTACTGAACATCTAGAATATGCTAACATGTTTGTGGGCTTGGCTATGCTGGAATAAAAAGAAAAACTATCTGATGCAGTTTCTCGAATTTTAGTTTTGTATGCATTAGTTTGCTATTTTTAGATTATCTTGTTTTCTCAAAGTTTATAAACTTTGTTGATGTTCAACTATTTGTTATTTTGGACTATGTTGGTTTGTTTTATCTTAAAAACAAAGGTATTTAAAGTATTTACACAAACATGTTATTTTGGGCTTGGTTAACTTTAATTTTGTTGATCTATATAAACCATTTTGAATGTCCATTTTTTGTCTATTTTGTGTCATTTTCAAGTTGTGAATATACTTTTATAGTGTCATTATAGTAGAGAGGTGCTGCCAATTTTGAGGTGATACTCCAAGTTGTATTCTTTTATAACAAAGGTATTTAAAGCATTTACCAATTTTCAGCACTTTTTAGAAAAAAAACACTATAATTTATTCTGCACTTCAAAACATTCAGCATTCAGCATTCAACACTTGATTTGTTAAAAAAAAATTCCAGCATTCAACACTTAAAAAACAAACACCACCTCTCTATTTTCTTTTGTGATGCAACTCAAATTCCAATAAGTTAACAATGTTATAAGAGTTAGTGTCCAAATATTTTAAGAAAAATACAAACAAAAAAGAAAAAGGAAAAAGAACACCAACAGGTTTAACCTCCACAAGGAGCAAAGCAGGTGAAGACTTGCAGGGACTCGATCGCCCACTGCCACACGGTTTCTTTGTTCCTTTACACACCTGAAGCAAGCGCGTGAGTTACCCTACCCTACGCTAGCTTGATAAGATTTTGTGTTCAGTTCACCATCATTTCCACTCATGTAATAGCGGATGCCAAATAAGTTGGTACTTCAAGAAACTTCTGTCAAAATTGGGTGTCAACAGACCTGATTTGTATAATAAGGGTCTCTTTTTTCTGGTAACTTTTCCTGCATAACCAAGAGCAAAATATTAACAAACAAGAAGCAGTGTAAGCATGCACAAGTTTACTGGTTTGGTAATGACAGAGTTGGCAAATAAAGAAATTCTCAGTGTTTTGATTCTGAACACACCAAAAATTGTATTTTTAACTAAAAGAAGGAATTAACATAATATACATTTCAGACAACAATCATAAATATAACTAGACTTCAGTTAGACATGATATTGATATTGCAGGTATCTTCTCATATTTCAAATAAGAGAGGACTACTTTAGTTTAGCATGGGACCAATGTCATCATAGTGCTTTGAATAAAAAAAATCAGCTAATTGTAAGTATGAGTGACATGAAGCGGGTGAATCACCATGAAAGTGATTGTTCGCTGAGCTGCAGTAGTGTCCTAAATTCTGAAAGAGACTTCTCAAATATCTAATCGAAACAAGATAGTGGTTACAAATAATCATATGTGGCAAACCAATTATTTCAGACATGTGATATTGGTTCAAGCCTTATCTTTGCCATTTTGTTTAAATAATTCTGAAATACTTTGTGCACTAAAATAAAGGTGCTTAGATACCACTACTGTCCTACCCCAAGAATATTTTAGAAACGCTTGATAATTTTTTGTACTCTAATATCATTAATAGGTGGCTTCTAACATAGTTCCTATAAATAAAAGTGATGAAAATGCCATGTAATACCCCAGGAAAAAAATTCCTTTACCCTTTGGAAGAAATTGATGGCTCTGACCGTTCCTGGGTGGCGGGGAAATGTGTTTTAGAGGTTAACTATAAGCTCATGCTGACATCATATAAGCTATATTTTCTAACTAACCTACCAAGAAGTTTTCTCGAAGCCAGGCTTACCGCAATTGCTAACGAATATCAAACAATAGGTATCAATTCTTTATGCCAGTGGAGCATAAATATCTCAGCAAGTACTCATTGGACGAACAAGTATCTGCCAGGTCTTGATGCAATCTCGTGATTGTCTTCTGCAAGGATCTTAAAGCTGGAAGTAAATTTCTCGAATTTTGCTGAATAGAGTGACCATGAGCTTTGCAGATTTCCTGTAGTACAAACAAACCAATCACTAAGTACAAAAGAAATAATTGTCTCTGTAGACACGAAAACAAAATGAGTCTTATTATGCCATCGTCCAACGCCATTGAGATAAGAACTTAGTTTGCTATCGACATGGTAAACAAGCAAATAGGGAACAGACCTGACACCACCGTAGAATGAACTCCAAATGTGGACTACTTTCTAAAAGGTCTGCAAATGCCTCAAATAGCCTCTGCAAATATCTCAAGGGAATTGATGAAGCAACAGCTTGTATATCTACTGGTTTCACAGAAACAATGCATCCTTTAATAAGAGAATCTTTGTTGAGACGGAGACTGAGTAATAATGCCCTCTGATGTTGATTCTCGCTAAGAGCTACATTCACTGCCTGCACAGGATATGGCAAGAAAATGAGCCACTAGGAAGTAGATAACGAAATTTCCACTGCACTAGAACAAAAGGGCTTAATTGAGAAATTTAAAATTATCCTTTGCTGTGATATGCATATTAGTCTGAGAAACAGGGGCGAAACTTGGTGATATAAACAAGCCGCAGGTCAGTTGGACTATGGTGAGCAATTTCACACTGGCCCAGGATCGGAACAGATTTTAAAAGCTTGGGATCGGGGTCAAGTCTCAGATAACTTAGGCAAACCCCAAGTCCAACTTACAATCATAAGCAACTATTGAACTGGCCAAAAAAATTGAAAGTATAGGTAGTTAATCGCCACTTTGATCAGATGCGTCTCGTGAATTCCATTCCTACAGACACTAATGAAATACTTCGTAACGCATCTTACACTTTTCCAAGGGAACCATATAATAATGGGGTCCCAGGAGCTGGTCCTAGTTATCCCGTAGCAGGAGTGGGCTCCAAACTTGATGTTTGGGTCAAGCTCGGGCATATAAGGAAGTCCTGGTCAGGTTTGGTTTGATTTTAAGTTAGTCAGATTGGAAGTTTCGTTGGGCTCGGTCTGATACCTAACGTCCTAACTCTGGCTTGGCAAGTTAGAGCCTCAATGAGAAACAAGGTCACAAGAAAAATGAGAGAATCATAAAATAAATCGAATATTTACCTCGGGAGTAACATCCATGTCAAGATCAGTGGGATCAAAGACAAAAGATTCATCTATCGAATATACTAAAACACCCTCAGTTGTTGCTGCTGCCCAAGATCGACCAGTTGGTGATATTCTCAAGCATTGTGTTCGAATGATGGGCCTTCCATTGTTTGGCTTGGATCCTGGTATATCATGCCCCAAATTCACCCGGGTTTGTTTATCAATGCCTTCTTCTACGTCACTATCGTCATCGTCGATTAAATCCATTGGTCCAGCTTCTGTCATCCTCTTCGAATTTAGAAAGTCTAATACTCCATCTAAAGAGAGATTATGGGTAACTTGAAACCTACGTAGCAATATCTGGTAAGATGTGGGAAAAATGGAATTTATTAGTTAATTCATTTCACAAAGTATCCAGTTATTCATGTATGAAGTATAAATAATGGAAGTTTTAAAACAAATGTAGGGAGGACAACCTGATCTGCAACATCATACATGCATATGTATTTGCTTCTTCCCCCAGCTAAAATGTAACTGCCGTCTGCAGAATAACATAAACTTGTGAAACACTTTCCCGAGCTTGAGTTAGCAGCTGATCTTCGGTCAGTCATGAGACGGCCACCAGAAATGTCCCTGCGGCCTTCAATCGTGTACATTAGCAAGCCATCTATAGGATCCCAAAAATTGATTTGACCATCTAATGTGCTGGAAGCTATCTGCTTTCCATCTGGACGATAGACTACTGTAAGGACATCACTTTTGTGTGGAAATGTCTCAACGACACCTTTTCCTTCAAAAACGTCCCATAATCGAACAGTTTTGTCCCATGAGGATGAAGCTAAGATAGCCTGCACACAAAGATCATGAATCATTTACTAAAGTTTGCCATGAAAATAGTTCAGAAAAACGACCTATACCTCGGAGTTATTTATATAAAAGAATCCAGGGCAATGATGTAATATATCGTTTCCGATATTTTGAATTGTTGAAAGAGCACATATATCGGTCAATAATATTAATCTTAATGATCAAAGGATAAATCATAATCTAGGAAGACTGATACATCTGTAATATTTGGTAGTTTGATTGAATGCTAATATGTACCAACTTACATTTGTAGGAGAAAACATCAAACCATGAACAGGGCCTTCATGACCACTGAGCATTTCCAACAAACGGCCAGTCTTCATTGACCATACACAAATCTACAGCAAAAATATACAATAAATCATAAATTATTTAAAACACCTAGCATTAAAAAAAGAAGAGAAAGGGGTACCTCAAAATAATCTAGAGTTCCAGCACATATTATATCTCCACTCGGATCTGCTGCTAAAGAAACAAACTGTCTAGGAGCTGGAGTAGTAAATATCCTAAAATTTCGATATCGAAGCATGTCCCAAGCACGAACGGTACCATCAAGAGAAGCACTCAACAGACAATTGTTACCAGAAATAAAATGGAGTGCAGTTACCGTATGGGTGTGTTCAGAAAATGTCACAAAGCAAAAACCTGAAGCTGCTGTCCAAACCTGTAACAAATCAATGTCTTCTTAGCCTGACGAGCAAACTTAATGGGTAGGCAACAGAACATTAAGTAAGATAAAAACAACACACAGCCGAAGGCTGTACAACCCCCGATTCAACAAAAGTTACAGAATCTGGGACTATTTTTGAAATCAGAGAGAAGATAATGGAGAACCCTTTCTGTACATATTGGAAGCTTGTAAGCTTACACCTTAGAACTATCACCAGCACGGACAAGACTTACATCTTAACTCGATATTCTTCAATTACCAGCCTTGAGATGGAATAACAACTAAGAACTTGGTAAAATAAAGAGAGATTGTCTCTGTGGAGCACTCGGGAAGAAACATTTGGATAACATTTCGTCAAGCTAGAGAAAAGTCGGTGATGTGTCGTGGTTGTCTACATTCGGTCGTTGACACTCGTAGTAGATTATACTTTCCTATTTTATCGTTTATTTATTAGTTAGTAATTTGTAGGAGCTTTCTAATTCTTCAACACAAGATCAATTAGGATTATTTTCCTATTTTCTAGAGTTCCTATGTCCAAAGCCTCTTCTTCTATAAAAGAGAGCTTGGGTCTAGAGTTGTATTTAGTTGTTGATTTGAGAATAAGCTTTGAGCTTGTAGTAAACTTAAGAGAAGTAATAAAGTTAGGGTTTATTAAAATCCTTGAGTTTAATCATTGATTTAGTTTTATAAATCGTTGCTTCCGCCGAGTTAGATTTTATCAGTTTGTATACTGGATGGGTGTTAGGAAAACAAAGATTCTTATCAAAATACTAAGAGGAGAGATATTATTGATATTGAAAAGAAAGAAGATAATCTTAATTGGTATACCAAGAGTTTCTTTGGATACATCTTTTACAGAGTTCCTTGATACCAAAAGCTTCTTTAGATAGCAGCTTTCCGAGAGGTGTCCTTGAAAGCGTAGAGGCCATCTAGAGTCGTGTCAAAGCACTAGATGGGGGATAGAATCAAGTTTGGGAATATGCCAGTGTCAAGGTAAAAAAAATGAAAAATAAGAGTTTTCTGATATGGGATGGAGTCTCTGCTTCTTCGTAGTTTGGGTCCAGAAGGGTCTAAGAGGCAGATTTATTACTGGAAGAATGTTCATATTTCAACTTGGGTCATTCATGTATTTAAGCTGTTACAGAAAGGGGGGTTGGGCAATAAACTAATAAATAACTTTTGATAAACGTGCAGTGAAGACATTAAATTTGATCGCATTATCAGGGCTTGTAACCGATATTTGAATGGTGTAGGTTTCCAAAAAACACCAAACAGATAAAAGCATGCTTGGTAGGTGGAGTGTGGATAATACCAATAGGATGGGTGTATTTTTTAAGAGGAGGCGAAAGCAAATGGCACACGTCTTGTAGGAATGGCTTAACCAGGAGTGCATGTGGATTCTTTTCTTAAAAACAGATATTTATAGCTTTGAGGATAAAGACAATCGCAACAAAAGAACTTGACAAATAACAACAGCAGAATCGAAAAGGCAGGATACACATAACAGTAATACTAAAATCAATCGCCTAAAGGCTTCCCAATGGGGAAAAGAAAGTGAAGAAGTAAGAGCAAGCAAAATATCGCATTTATCTATAAAGAACTTAAAAATGCTTTGCATATCAACATTTACCTTGATTTTGTTATCATCGGCTCCGGTAGCCAAAAGTTGAGAATCAGGTGAATAAGCTAGACAATTCACATCATAATAATGCCCCTGTTGTTTCATGATGTAATTCTCAGACATCCACTCCCACACAAGCAGTTGCCCCAACTTCGCGCACCCGAATGACAACCAATTTCCTCGTTCATTAAAAACAACAGTCGTAATCTTCTCCCTCGATATCGAAACCGAGTGCTTGCAAACAAAATCTGGCATTTGATAGAGTCCAAAAACACCATTTGAGAATCCCACTGCCACTAAACCAAGACTCTGATGATAATCGCAAGACGACAACTTAGTTGATGGTTGCATAAAAAAATCCTTCTTGGCCAACTTCCATTTCCCTCTATGCAATGCAGAATCACCAACATTACCATCTTCCCCATCAAAATTCTTCCTTTTTTTACCATCCCCATTTTCAATAACTTCACTAGACGATATCTGCTCCGGGGTACCCGGAGAAGGAGGATTCAAAACCTCTTCCGGGGTATAATCCCAAGTAAATATTGCATTATCACGCGAAACAGTATAAACCTCAGAAACTCTACCGGACTTCTTATCCACACTAAAAAACACTCCCACAATAAAATCTCTATGCCCTAAAAACAGAAATGGCTTATTATCAACCTTACTTATTTTCTTCAAACAAAACAATCTCACCGTCAAATCCTTCGACCCAGCGAGCACATACTTCGAATCCGGGCTCCAATCCAACGCAGACACTGCCCCATCGCAATCCGCAAAAGTCCTCACCAGCTCAAATGGGAAAAACTCCTTCCTAAACCCCGGTGACCGCCAAATTTGAAGCAATTTCCCAACCCCAATAGCAATCAAACCCCCATCATGACTAAACTTGATCGCCGAGACCGGTTTTTTAAACGACATTCGATGGAGAATCACGCGACGACGAAGGTCTATAAAGAGACACCGCGAGTTGTCGTCGACGCAGAGGAGGAAGTTCCCATCGGGCGATACAGCGATACGAGCAATGTTTGATGAGCTCTCGCATGGTAGAGTTATGGTTTCGTTCTTGATTAGGTCAGTAATGGAGATTCGATTGCCAATTGGGGAAATTAAGAGGGAATTGTTGGAGATTACTACGTTTCCACCTCTGTAAGGTGCACCAAGTAGATTTTGAAATCGAAAGTTCATGGTTTTGATCTCTTTGGAGCTCTGCGAAACCCTAAATTGAGACTAATTTGAAATTGGGGATTTGAAATTTGGGAGCTCTGTAAAACCCTAAAACAGAGCAAGGGTTTAACAATACCACTTTAGTAACAACAGGGCAAAATGGGTTTAGCAGGGCCACCTTAGTAACAGCAGGGCAAAATGGGTTTAGCAGATTCTGTGGTTGCAAGTATCTGCTTTCGGGCAATTTTATGTCTAGAATTCTGTGGTTGTAAATTTGGAGATGGTCGGGTGGCTTGGCATAAGATTTGTGGATGCGCAGTAGTTGTTATATTCGGGTCATGTTCAGAGGATGTATAACTATTTGTTCCAAACGCAGGCCTCCGCGCCCCTACTACCTTAACAAGTCTTGAACTCCTAATTGCATCCCTAAAGTTTTTTTTCTCAAAAGATCTTCACTGGTCACCATTACGACAGGCGTTTATACAGCATGATCGATTCGATAGGGTGGAAGAAATTATTTGCAAGAAGAAAAAACATGATAGATTCAGGGTGTCTGACGCACCTGACGCTAGGTTGAACTGTGATACCGCAGAGCCAAGTCGTGTAAGTTTATAGACAGTAGCGAAAACTGTGTCTTGAGTAGCATACTTGAGGAACAAGGAGCATTAGCAAGCTCTGAACCACTCTGTAATAGACTAATTGTCATAGAGAAAGAACATTTGAAACTACTATATTGTTCGTATGTATAAACAAGCGGATCAGTGAGAACACTGCTATCGTAAATATACTTAATCCAAAATCCATTTAGATCAAAACAGAAGGAAATGAAAATATTCATCAAGCAACATAAGAAACTAATAGTGCTCAAGTTCAAAATGCACCAGCCTAGATCAACATTGGCTACATATTTTTTCTGTTTAAGTCCTACGACAGGCCGCCGTTATAAAAATGTGCTCCATTTGTCATCGATGGGCCGCCGTTATAAAAATGTGCTCCATTCGTCATCGATGAGCCGTTGTTATCAAAGTTCGCTCCATTTGTCATCGATAAGTCACTGTTATGGAACATCTGATTTCCCATATTCAAGTTTGTACCAACCTGAAATGGCTGGTGACTTCCATAGTTATTAATTAAGACCTGGTTGTACGGCGTTGGCAGTATCACGGAATTCATGTTTCTTGCTCGGCGAAGATTACAGTTGTTACACTCTGCTATCACTTTGCATAGCTGCCGAATTTCCTCTTCAAGTATCCATATTCTCGTCTTCATTTCCCGAATCGTATTCTGAAGCATAGAATTCTCTGCCACCAATTTCCTATATTTTTGTAGGTCCTGCAAAATATAGACGATAATAAGATGTATGGTTTCACCCACAAATCAGTGTTTTCAGTCTACATATATGTATGCCATGTGAAATAAAGAGGACCATTATTATAATTAAATTGTCTCCCAGTTTTATCACGATTTTTCCAACATTCACGAATTTCTCGCGGTATTTGTCTTATTTTTCTGAGACATAAGGATAAAAGACAAATTAGTTCCATGATATTCCAGTTTATCTGTGTTTACGACGTTGATATATCATCTATGATAAATCATAGATGTATAAAATCCTGCCCCCTCCCATATTCAATCCCGCAGGTTGAACCTTCCTCCTGTTGGATCATTTTCACTTTGAAGTAAAAAGAGTTTCTGAAAATTGTTTAGAGTCCAAAACCCTTGAGTTTAGCAACTACTACAAATTCTCCCAAAGTGAACTATTACATGCAGACATTCAGTATTTGTGTGAAGTTGATTTGTGCAAAAATAGCCTAAATCGCCAGAAGGTCGAGAACGATATATAACTAAGTATTGAGCAATACACAAAAAGTATTAAGCAATAGAGACTATATATATGTTAGGCATACAAATAGTATTTACTACTCAATCGTTAGTCATAAAACGTTTTGGTATGAGTTGGAAAATTTATCCAATAGGATTTCGTCATGAAAGACTAAAACTTCAGTCCAATGTTATCAGAATTTTAATTTACAATTCGAAATATCCCCCCATATACCACATTTTTTAGGGGATAGTTTATTGAGATATAACACCTATGTAAGTGTATATTGCCAACAATCCTACTATTTCTCGATTATTTAGATTCACGGGTCTTTTTTATTAGCAATGTCATTCCCGAAGTTATAGCTCCCAATTCTTTTGATTTTGGCCGAAATGGTAAAAATAATGCGACCAACTTTCATTATGCCGTATGTGTGTGTAATAATACTATACCGCAAGCCCCTATAGCACATTAGCACTTTTGCCTATCTTGTAGGAGTCGGGGGTGGTTAAAGCAACCTAAATCCCCAAAAACCGTAATCTATGAACAAATTTTGTTACGATTGGGTCGTAAATCTTATATTTTATATTCATGGGTTCTGTCAAATTTCCATGAAAATATATAGGGAGCACCCAGTTGTAGTAGTTCGACGAAGGCCTAAAAAAACTCAAATGCTTGTCTTTACATTTGCATTAATGAAACTAGTGATCAAGATTCCACAATTATAGGAAGCCCACATAGGATTATGAAGTCTGAGCTGTAAAGAGTGCTTCGAATAGGGGATAAAGCTCCCTTAGAGCATCTCCAACAGCCAGTGTGAGTTTGTGTGTGGGCTCTGACAGGGGGCCCACAAAAAACCCAACTCACACTCCTCTCCTAGCAGTTTTTTTTTTTTTTTTTTTTTTGGTATTTGGAAGAGTTTAAAATACTGCGGTGGTAAAATGAACACCGCGCAGTAAAAGGAATACCGCGCAGTAATCTAAACACCGCCAAACTCAAAAAAAATTTAGTGTGAGTTCCTCACACTCAGTTAAGCTTCCATGGTCTCTAAGAGTTCTGTTGATGCTCCAACCAAGGACTCCCATGAGTTAAATAAAGCTAACTCCTACACCTAAATCTCTTTATTGGGCAGCCATGATTGGCGTCTCACCGACATCCAAGGGTACCTCTACAAACTTGCAAACCATCTACCATGGTAGAGGGTGTAGCTACAGCCATGATTATGTCTGAGAACTTACACAGCTAACATTAAAAAGAATGAGGGCTGTCTGGTGGAAATTTGTAGTGGCTCTTAATATTGATGGCATTAAAACTATTCATGTTGAAGTTAAAAATGCTTGGGAGCCTATAATATGTCAGCACTGCCAAGTGTTTGGACATGGTACTCACAATTGTGAGTTTTTGGAGAGAAAGAAGAACTCTAATAACACTAATACTAATCAAAAAGCTGACAATAGAAACTGGGCTAACAAGGTGCATTGGAGACATGTTCAGGAAACGAATAATATAATATGGCATCTATAAACAGTGAGGGTTTCACTACTCCTAAGAGCAAAAACAGAGCTAACATCCCGCAAGTTAGTGGCACAAACTTCTTAAATGATACCCATGAGTATAAAGCTGTTGGGACTACTACCACACTGAAGATTTTGAGATCTCTCATGTGTTTAAGGGATCCAATAAGGCAGCTGACTATCTAAGTATTTCCTGAATCTGCTTTATGTAGAAATAGTCCCAACCAGTTTGAAGAAGACCTCAAAATGTTTATGGTAGAGGATTCAAATTTGAATTTGTATCTAGATTTTAATACTGTTTTAATATAATTTAAGAATTTATGAAGTCTGGCCGTATTAAACCACAACTATTCTATACATATTATTCATTGGTTTTTGAAAATAATCCTAACAATAATGTGGATACAATAAATCGGACCAAAAAAAAAAACATACCTTTTCTTTGGTGCGCCTGTTTTGAAACCAATTCCTTACTTTATGCGGAAGAACATTTAACTCCAAAGCAAGTTCCGTCACTTGGGCTTCCTTGTGACTCTCATTCCACATCTTATACGAACTAGATAGGCAACAAAAACAAACAAATAAGAACACAGAACGAAATAACAAAAAATAACAATTAGAGAAGTGCAAGAATATTACTTTTCTAATCTTTTTACTTGAGCTTTTGAAAGATGAGGATTTTTTTTCTCCGTTGAATTCGCCTCAACCTCGGTCCTTCCTCCTATTTGGTTACTCGGGCTTGCCGACAAAGTACGGTTTTCCTAGAAACAAGTAGTGATAAACTATTAGAATTGGAGGTTCCATCTCAAAACCAATTGGTTATGAGAGGAGTAGCCCAAAATGTTATATTTTGAGGTGCAAGGCTATGTGTGTCCGATGTGGGACTATATATCTCAGCATAAACAGTAGCAGCATACAAAAAAATTGGTTCATTGGGAGTTAAATAAATGGGAGTCTGTGAATGCCCACACTTGGGGCTTTTTTGAGCCCGGCGTGGATATTTTCACACCCATACCGGGCTGTGTTAAAGATGTTCTTAACAAGCACAAGAGTATCACACACATAATAGTTGATGAATTGGGACAATAGTACATAAACCCAAAGTACAAAATATTATTCATAAAAATTAAATGCAATCATACATCACTAATTTCAATTTTAACGCAGCCCAACTAACAAAATAAAGTTTTTTGCAACTCTAGCAAATTTAAATTAGGGCAAAAAGGGATGAGAGATTACTTGGAGTTTAGTTCTCTCGAGAAAACCGAGAGAGATTAATTGAAAGAGAGGGTTTCAAATACAATCCCATTGCCGTCTTCGCGTCGAAAGACAAATTAAAGGGATTCATAAATAAAGAGATCTGATTGTTTTAAGAAAGATTTTAATTTTAGGGTTTCAAAACGTTAGAGAAAGAGAGAGTTCCAAATTCTAACGGTAGAAAAAAAATAGAGGGAAATACACATCAAATTACGAAATTACCCCAGAAATTACTATTGTGAAGATTTTTTCGTAAGGGTCCAATTCGGTAGAGTAATAAAATTTGAGATAACACATACAATGGTAAAACTATATTATGTTGTAAGAGAGAAAGAAAGAGGATACCAAGACTTACATTGAAAGAAGAACTGTTTCTTCTGTAAGACATCGCCGTAATCGCTCTCTTGTTCTTCACTAGTACAAGAAATTATTGGACGAAAAAGAAGAAAAGTTGATGTCTCTTTGGTATAAGTAGGCAAGATTTAGTCTAGAGCATAGATTTCCTAGTTCAGTCGAAGTTGGATATAACAGTCTTGTAATCCTTCAGTTAGTAGGAGTGGGACTTACTTTGTTCTCTTGATTTCGAAGTGGGATATAAGTCTTGTAATCCTTCTGTTAGTAGGAGTGGAACTTACTTTGTTCTCTTGGTTTCCTATTTGAACACCGCTTAATTGTATCAAGATCGTAATATTTCAAAATACACAGTACCCCTAAGTCTTAAACGTAATCTTTATGGATAACATAATTGGTTAACGCACACCTATTAGTCTATAATAACAGTAGCCGTATGAATAAACCCCAAAAAGACCAAGAAAAATCATATTCCATAATACCATAACAACGTAACAGATGATGGATCATACAGACTCAAAAAAGTTTACATTAAGGAGACAAGCAGAGAGTGAAAATAGATAGATAAAACAAACGCTAACTATACCATATACCCCAAGCCAAACATCTACTTTCATCTAGCAAAACCTCTACTCCCTCACAGATATAATATTTCTTTTCTTCGTAGTTATTTTCCCGCAGTTTGCTCGCAAGCCATTATTCTGAAACGGGGAATAGTTCGATGATTATGGGCGTGATCCCTCCAGGCCCAATCTAGCGGTCAGCCAATTGCAGACCTCGTCCATCTCTTGCGGGACAGTGTAGTGGCCAAGCCTGAGAGAAAAAAATCAGAAAAAGCTTACCTTCTGATGTCTAGTTTATCAAATTTGAAACTTTGCCAATAATTGTAAGGAGTGGAAACTATTTATACCCGTTGTAGCTCTTAAAAGTAAGATTTCGGAATCCGGTAGAGCTCAAGACTTGTGCAGATTTCTCTCCGTGGTTATACTGTACTACATCATCACCTGAAATGAAATGGGAAAACTAAGTAAGGTGTCTATGGGTTTCTTTGTAGATTATGATAGTGACATAAGACATTTATATGACAGTATTGTAAGAAATTAATACACTACCAACTATTGAACCCGTGGAATCAAAGTTGCACAATATTGAATACATAATCTGTTTTTTTGAAAAACTGACACTGAACTCCGGCTACTTAGAAGTCATAATGAAAAGCATTACCATTCGGACAAGCTAAAATCTGTTCAGAATGGATAAAATGAAGTCTGGCTTGTCCCCACAAACTTGGTTACTTAGATAGTAGCTTATCTCAAAATCTAAGCGGAAGAAAACATACCCACGAACAAATCTAAAATAAGAAAAACTATCTTGGATATCTATCTCATAAGATGATTCCCCACCCGTATGTAACTCCAGAACATAAAGTAAGAAAGGTAGTATGTTGAAATAAGATGAAACTGTGGATAGTATTCTCAAGAAATGGAAGCTCTAATGATTCCAAAAGTCATCATACATTACAAAAAAACAATAAAGTTCAATCATGTGTCAATTAAATGAAAATAAAAGTCTCCCCCTACTAACCTTTTCCATGACAGAGAAGAATAGGCAAGGAAGATGCACGTCTTGCAGCATCATGCGACCCTTCTATTTTGTTCCTCAAGCTCCTGTAGAAACAGTTGCTGTTAACTCAAGCATATATACACTAAGAATAAATTCCATGGGTGCATGAAGCTATGAGTAATGAGAGTTCGAAAGCAGGACCTTGAACATGGAAGCCACCCACTTAGACCAACAGCCACGCTTAAATTGATCTGGTACGGATTACCATTCCCATATTTCCCTTGAGCACAGCAAGTGGCTGAGTAGAGGGCAGTTGCAGCACCCATACTGAACCCTCCAACACCGACTTTAACTGTTGCAAACAGAACATTTTAGTATGTCAGTACAATTTTTTTTTCTTAATGAAGATTCGCATGTAAAATAATAGGTAGTTTGAAAGGTAACTAACTAATAGAAGCAAAGCAAAATAAATCACTAATAAAAGAAGAAGTGAGCATCTAGAAGATGATACTGATCTATGGCTGCTTAGTTCCCACACATTTGGGAAACAGACAAACTAAAACTAATGTGCAATAAGACAAGCTAGGCACCATGGCTATTTCTTTAGATCTTGTACCCACTTGGGGGAGGACACTTCCCCGGTTTTTACGGCGTTTTCCCTTAGGATTGCTAGTCTCTCTAAGAGTTTTGACGCCTTCTTTCTATTTTCGTATGCATTCCTTAAGATTTGCTTTCTCTAAACTTGCCTTATCGTTACTTACATAGTAAGAAGCCACCCAATTATCAAATCAGTAATAAGAAACAATCGTCCCTAGAATATGGACTAATGATATAATAAAACTAGATCACTTCTACAAAGAAACCTACTGTCAGCAGGCTCTGTCGACAATAAGTTAGCAACATGCGCCGCCGAAGCATCTAAACCCTCCACATCATCAGGGCCATCTTCTGAAAGGTCTCCTACATCAAACCCTGAAATAAATAGAATAAAAGTAATCAGATATGCTTCAGAGGAAATTGTAAGAAAGGTTTTCTTCAACTGTGAATTTAAGATAATAAATAAATAACTATAGAATACATATTTAAAAAAGCTGGCCAAAAAAATAGCACATGATGGAATTCAAAGGTGCTTAATCTTACATGCCGTGCAAGGAAATCCACCAAATATGGCTACAGGACGAGTAGGTGCTGTTGGACATATCCATTTAATCTGCATAATGAATATTCAATATAAGAGGATATTACGGATATACCATAGAGAGAACTGGTATAGACTAACATTAAGTTTTTCATTTTGTTTTTCTCCAACGGAGCCCAAGAAAAGTTTAGAATCACGAATAGAAACTTGCTTTACTATAAGCTTGAAATCATATTGATAAAGAAATCAAAAAAGCAGCCACAGGGATAAAGAAAATGCAAAGCAAAGGAAAATAAACGAGAATAAAAGAGAGAAGTAGGGATTCAAGATAATGAGGCCAGCACGAAGCTAAAAATAGAGAAATTCTTAATCACCAAAAGGTCATATAAGATGTTAAGCTAAAGCATATCGACACATATTTATTCATGATCCTTACATTTGTAAGCGGAAGGGTCTCCAAGAGTTGTGACCAGCTACAAAACCAATTCAAAGTAGAATATCAGAACTTCATTTTCTGCAGACTCATTTAAATCCACAATCGTTAAGCAGGGCAATGAATAGACTACTCAAATTGGAAGTAAAAAAAAAGAGCATAAGAAAAGGGCAAAGAAGTTTGAGAAGAATGTTATTGCAAGCATTAAAGAGATAGTGGCCCTTAACTACAAAACAAAATATGATATCCTAGGTCCAATTAACCGTAGCTCCTAACATCATAGAGGGGAAAATGACTATTTTAGATGCCTTAAAGGTGGTTTAGCATGTCTTAGTGGCCCCCTGTTCACGCGAGTTTGGCATATTAGCTTTTCTGATTCAAGTCTGCCTCAAGAAAGCTTAGCATAAAAATAAAGAAAGGAAAGGACGGAATGCCACATATATTAAGTTCACGGCAGCCTTGCTCTCTTCAATCCTATCAACCAGAATAAGAATATCGACAAAAAATGACATATAGTTCAGATGACTCCACAAAGTAAACATGATATTGACATTCTCTATCGCCCCTTTTCTTGCCTTTTGCAACAAAAAGCTCGCTACTATTTAAGGAAAAAGTATATGCCCGGGATAAAATGAACAGATCAAGAGCTCACAAACCACTGCTAATAAAGAAGGGAAAACAACAAAAACAACTACCGACCTTTCACAGTCACAATCTCAAACACTACTTATGCATGCACATAGGGACATTACATAATGTAGAAACGAGAACTCATAGTTCACAGATGAACTTAACTACAAATCATGAA
The DNA here is from genome assembly GCA_014058105.1 of Kingdonia uniflora. Classification (NCBI taxonomy): domain Eukaryota; kingdom Viridiplantae; phylum Streptophyta; class Magnoliopsida; order Ranunculales; family Circaeasteraceae; genus Kingdonia; species Kingdonia uniflora. The sequence continues at coordinate 2,072,738 of JACGCM010000926.1, read as the reverse complement.
CCGATTTAAGGAAATGCAGCTCAGATATGAGTTAACTTAATATTACAAACATATCAGATCAGAGCTACTCAAATAAAAACCAAGAGCAATGACAATATAATAACGGAAAATATACCTGGAGCCATTGTCACCAAGGCCATGCAACCAAACTATAGTAACCTGGTGCTTCCCTTTTGGCCTAACCACATGGGTCCTCCCAAATTCGACTGTTCGTCCACCAGCTCTACTACCTACACATTCAAACCAATCCATTCCATTAACCAAAACATCTACCACAAACCCTTATTGACAAAAATAAAATAAACTAAATAACCAACCGGAACCGGCGGCAGGGCGACTATAACTCATCTTGAATGCTTGAAGAACCTTCTGATAAACCCGACTAACTGCACTAATTGAGAACAGCTCCTGCAATGAAGTAACAATGAGACTGACAATCTCTATTTATACACATCTAGAGTGTGAGTGGGACTGGGATTAAAGGAGAATGGAATAAAACCCATGATTCTGCATTCAGCTATTATTTGATTACTACACACACCAGCTACAAATTGGTCCTGAAACAGCCTATCAACCCAGAAAGTGAAAGGGCACCCACACAAAAAAAAAAAGCAAGAAAGCTTTGTGTGCAGCAGAGAATCCACAATAAATCACACCATGAATGAGAGCACCCCACCCCACAAACAACTAGGGGGTCTCTTAGATTTGCAATAATAACACACAGAATCTATGCTTGTGGTCATTGTTCCCAATAATAACCATTAAAAAAACTTCAACCCAAACACTAAGAATATTTCCCAAAAATAGAACAAACCCAAATGTTTTCTACAATTTTTAGGCATACCCAGTGATTCAAAATTGTAAATTTAGATAAAAATATGTAATGAATTTGGAGATAGAAGTAAAAGTGGGGTTTAAGCTTTTTATTATACCAACCTTGAAGTGGAGTTACTTTAGATGAGGGAAGCATAAAAGGCTTTGAGCTTTTCTCCTCTCTTTTCTCTCCTCTTTCGTTTGTTTATGCACAGAGTCACACACTAGAGTCCAGGTAAGTACTAAATTTCAAACAGTGAGAAAGAGAGAGAGACTCCAAAAAATAATCCATTTTTATTAGATTTGATCAGGTGAGCAAAACCCACCATTAACCTACCTTTGATCTACTTAAAGAGCATCTTCTGTAGTGCTTGGAGTCGGAGTCGGAGTCGGAGTCGGAGTCGGAGTCGGAGTCGGAGTCGGAGTCGGAGTTGGAAATTCAGAGCACTAGTACGAAGCATTAGCTCGAATGCTCTGGCAGCAGTGCTATTTATTTTTAACTGTTATGTACTTATGTGCCTCCGAAGATATATAAGAGAGACGTATAACTGTTTATGCGCCTTATGATAGTTTAAGCTCAAAGTTTTATTTAACGGAGCTCGGAACTCAAACTATTGGTGGGACTTATCCGGAGCTTGGAACTCTAGCAAAAATAGCACGCTTCAGACACTGATGGAGTGCAAGAGCTAGGTAAAGCATGCACAAGCTTTAGGTACTGCTAGAGATGGACCTATGCAATTTTTCAACTACTTTTAGTAAAAATTTTAACTCATATAGGCGTGATATGAGGGTAATAGTGGGTTAGGGATGGCAATTTAACCAGCCCCGCGCCCGCCCTTAATGAGACGGGTTTGGAATAACTATAGTGGGTATGGGCGGGTTTGGTTTAAAAAAAAAAACTCATTTATTTATTGAGGCAGGTCTGGTTTTATGCTCAAATAAATAAGGCCCGTCTCCCAACCGCCCGACCCAGTTATATAGGTTATGACCTGAATACCCTTAAACATAATTTTATTGAAGACATGTTACTTTTACTTCCTCCTCATCCTGGCTTTCATCCTCTATCCTCAACTCGTTTTTCTCTTTATATATATTTTAATCTAAGAAAAATTATTTTAAATCAATAGTTTTCGGCCCAAATCGATGATTTTTATCTTAAAACTTCAAAGTTCATAAATGGGGGGGGGGGGGGGGGGGGGGGGGGGGGTATAGGCAAAATTTGATGGGGCGGGTTTGGGTATTCCTCATTTAAGTTAAACGGTATTGGGGTGGGTTTCGGGGTAGGGTAATTTAGCGGGGGTACGAGGATGATATTATTGCACCCTCCCCAAACCTGCCCATTGCCAGCCCTAATTTTGATTAAAAAAGTACTTATTGGATCATAAGTTTTTGATAAGAAAGATTGTCTTGTATGCACTTTTCTTTTTTCTTTTTTTTGAAAACCAGGGTGATCTAGGTCCGAATCCCTGGGGCACGTGAGAATCCCACCAACTTCTTGTTTGTAGTCCATTTACAGTGAAACCATATAAATTTACGCCCTTGGACTATCCAATTACAAAAGCTTAAGGTGTTTATGTTTGAGAGGTTAGAATTAGATGACAAGTTGTGCATTTAGGGACCAACTTGTCATCTAGATGGGTGCAATTACACAGGTTTCATTATTTAGCATATTAACATGCACTAACTAGACAACAATTGTGTCATATTAAGAGGATATTCTTGCGGGTCTTACGATTATGATTTCCACAATCCCAGAGCCACATAATATCAAATACAAAAACTTGTGTGCTAGGGTGTGTATGCCCCGCATTATGCCGACTTAATGTGTACTAACGAGATATCCAGCAACAAGAAGGAATTTATTCTATGATTACGATATGTAACACATGTCCTGCAGAGAAAGTGCCATTTGGCGTAACCACAACACGATGTTAATGCACGCATCAATCGAATAAACTCAGGACATGACTTTTGCCAAATTTGCAATCTTTTTTGGACAACTTTTGAAAGAGATGTAGGTCAATGAACGTAGCCGTGAAATCATCGTCCAAGCTCATTTCCCTTGTTATTTAAGTGTGTTTAAGAAGATTATGAACTGTGGACCAACTGCAGTACGATGTTTAAGCCCTTTTAGGCTTTCTATAACCATGATTTTTTTTTTTGGAAAGAATCACATTCGATCTCTAGCAACTATACTTGTACAAAGGGGAGTTAAAAATCAGGTTTTGGACTAAAACACATAACTTTAGTTTCTCAAATGTCAGCACTCCCTCTAAAGTACACCACAGCCATTAAAGGTAGAAGAATCATGCCAATGGTGAACAATTCTTGCATACTTTAGGATTGTCTTAAACTTTATAGTATAACAGGAAATGAGATATGTATAATAATAATGTGTTAATTTGTTCTTTGTACTTTGGTAATAAAATACGACATATGCTCTTGTCACTACTAATAAGACTATAGATTTGACTTGTATACATTTAAGAATTAATGGTTCAACTTGGAGATTAGAGTGGAGTTAAGAATAATAACTATTGCATTATATTATGTCGGCATTACCGATTCTTTAATCACTCGTTCACATGTATTCACATGTATTCAGCTTAGAACAGGAAAAAACTATTTGATGTATGTTTTCGCTCTTGAGAAGAAAAAGAGGGAACTCTCCAAGGGTAATTCTCAACCACGAGATTAAAACGTGAATCTCTAGCTAATTTTTTATTTCTCTTATAATAAGTCTCTGTTACATGAAAGTCATAAAGTATGATCATGACAATGGATGAACTATGCTTGGGCTCTACGTTTGTAGGGTATATCTTCATATCTGCTAGAGGCATGAGGGGGATTTTGGACAGTAATAATCCTTCAAAACACATACTGACAACTCATGGATGAATCGAGTATAAGCACGACGTCTACCTGGATATTCCACTAAGGACCTAGATATAAAATATGGACTTTGTCGTCCTACTAGTACTTTTTCTTGCAGGTATTTAATGTATTCTGAGAAATAGCTCAGACTTATTCTTATCAATCAATGATCTAGAATTAAGCATAAACATTCAATAGTAAAGACAATGAATTAAATGGCACAAACAATTGTTCACCATGTCGAAACTATTTATGAGAAAAACCACAGGTCATTGTCGAAGAACACGACAACCAAAAATTTATTAATCAAAAAAAGTTGAAATCTGAATTACACTTATAGACTCGATAACCTCGTCTCGTGATCATCTCTCTTATGATCCAAGTTTCACGCATTTTCTCTTTCGTTTTCGCAACGACTCTCCTTCGTTATCTCAATAACTCTCATTGATCTCACAACAAGGAAACATCAACCTCAAGGTTTTTAGGTTTTTGATTGATGTCAAATTGTCTCTCTGATAAAATGATATTGAGCTATTTCGAAATAACCTTGGAGAAAAGAGAGAGAAAAAAAAAAAAAACAAAGTTTGCTTAAAAACTATTTTAGTTTTCCTCGAGACTCGTTCGAACGACCTCGAACGACCCAAGGTCGTTCGAACGAGATTCCCAAATAAGTTTAGAAAATTAGTAAAATATTTTTGGCTCACTTTATCAGAGTTCTACTTAACCAACTTATTTTCTTAGTCGTTGGTTGATAGAAGACTTGTACGAAGGTCTTCATTCTGTCACTTTCTTCGACTGAGATAACCACGAAACTTCACGATGAGACAAACCAAAACATTTTATAATAATCGTCACCTTTGTCCCCTTGGTATACTTTAATTCATATCAAGGCTAAACTTTCAGACTTGAGAATAGATAGCCACAAGTCCATACGGATTAATCACGCATCCAATGCAGAGCGCCCTTGTAAAAAGTACATGAACCTATTATTATGTTGTTCTCGCCAACAATATGTTATCCAGCAATTTGTTACTGATGAAAATGTACTTAGTTTTAAACCGGCTTTTTCAAAATATATCGTGCGTTCTGCTGCTCCAGCAAGTTTTGTCACCATAAAGTGAAGACAACGATAAGAGGGCTCTTAGGGACACTAAACTTGTAGGGTATCAGAACTGTTGTTGGGTTCTTCAATGGAATCTGGCCTCCAGGGATACACAGCCTTACAGGTACAACTGCTTCAGCTCCGGGCCTCCAGGAACGGAATTATGAACAAGGAAGATATATATCGGGTTCTCTAGTTTTATCATCGCCATACGAATACAAGATATCAACTAGTGTGGCCTTTACCGTATCGATATATTTGACAGCTTAAGTTCCTAAATAAGCCTTGAATATTTTTCATGAACTTAGTCTAAAGGAGTACTAAAGCTGAAGACAACAAATCTAACGATTTGCAGTTAAGTCCTTCGTGCTTGGAGACTAAGGACAAGAAATTAAGCCACTGCCATGGAAGTTCAGGGTTTAAAAGGAGTAGCCCATAATCTTATACTTTGAGGTGAAAGGCTTGATTTGCCCAATGAGTACAAGGCCTTTTAGGGAAATTCTTCTTTCTTGAAACAAACTCAGTCCTCGAAAAACAGAGAAAGAAAACGACTCAAAAGAATAAACAATCTGTGATCGTTTGTCATGAAGTAAACGATGGATTTTTGTACAAGTGCTGAAGCGTCGTTTTTCCTATTTGACGCAAATCGAAGAAGATTCAAAGGATCACTGAATTCCTCAAAAGAAAAAACTCATACATATGGACGAAGAATAGGCTCTTCTGATGTACACTACAATATCCGAGAAGGCGTACAAATTGTACGTATAGTACAGTTGTAATTGCGAAGAGTTCTGGTAGGAGTTCCTGCTTCCCATATATCCGACGCTCAATTCTTTTTACAGCCACCAGTATCCTTGTCATGTAGGAACCCTTTGAAGACCGAAGCTGAGTCGCCTCTACCAAGTTGGATTTTGAAGTTACTGGTTGCCACCTCAAGATCTTTGTAACTGTAAGTCTTAAGTCTTAACTTCATTTTCCGATAAGTCTTACTTAGCTACCATAGGAACCACAAGGAGTATAAACGTCACATGTATCCCTTGGGGCAGCCCATAACAAGAGCCACTGTTGACTTCTGTCTGACCATACAAGTGCTCGTATCTGCCCGGACGTATCTATCGTGACCCTTGAAATGCTAGAACAGTTGTAAAGTATTAAGTTCATTCTCATTAGCTACAAAGCTAAAATTATAGATGTAATTGTGCCGCATCTCTGGTACTATGCTCAACATCTGCCCATTCCAAAGCCCCCTAGTCCAGTATACAACTTTCTCCTGGCAGATGAAGAACTGGGCGGTTCGTTTGGATCTGCTCCATAAGAATATACCCCAGGTGATGCATCTTCTTCACTTTTCCATGCTTTACCATTGAGCTCTTAGCTCAGTGGTTGTGTGACCCTCCGCCCCATGAGAGGTCATGAGCTCGAACCCTATGGGGTGAGAATTGTGGACATCCTTTGGGTTGTCTTTTGGGCCTTTGGGCTTTGCACCTCTTCGGAGGCTTGTGGTTGCCTTCGGGCTTTGGATGCCCTTGAGAGCTTGGTTACTCTGTGGTTACGGATCCCCACCTTCCAAAAAAAAAAACAATCTTCTCCATGCTTTAGATAACCGGTTTTGCTTTGTCTTTAAATAACCCCAATTCAAAGGTCCCTTTTGAAGAAACTAGAGTTTCTCCATCAATGATGTATTTATCATTTGTTATCAGTTTTGCTTTGTCTTTAAATAACCCCAATTCAAAGGTCCCTTTTGAAGAAACTAGAGTTTCTCCATCAATGATGTATTTATCATTTGTTATCATGTCATATCCTACAACTGTATATCTGTTGTGCAGCACCGCGGAAACCAAACACCGGTTCGATCCGATTAACGATGAACAAACTAAATGAATACACACAATCACACGAGAATATACATTTACCGTGGTTCGACAAATTGCCTACGTTCACACAAAATAGAGAGAGAGAGTTTTATTTAATGATCCAAGGTTACAACAACTCACAAACCAATTTGAGGTCTTTCAAAGTTTTTCTCTCAAAAGATTCCTCACCAAAAGATCTAACCAAGGGTGGCTACCAAATACCTTAAGTCTCCATTATATACTTGGGAGACTTATTACATCAATACGGACTTTGAGGCAAAATCAAAGTCTTCAATTCAATACTTAAAACTGAGTTTATCGATGTTTGTTCGAAAAGACTTCAAAGTCTATTCGAACAGAAGGTGTTTGGCCTATTCTGTTTGAATATACTTCAAAGTCTATTCGAAAAGAAGGCGTTCTGCCTCTTATGTTCGAATAGACTCCAATATATATTCGAACAAAAAACATTGATCATCTACAACTCTCCACCTCGGTGAAGATTTCTTCAAATTTGAGCCGACCTTTGCCATCTAGCCAAATCGAACTAGATCCTTCATTTCAAATCTTTACCCATTTGATTATTCAACTTGTTAATCTCGCTTTTGTACTTAAACGCAATAAGCATATCATTCACATACAAACAAGTAAATAAAGGATCTGTCACGTAGATTGCGTAAGTAGACACAGTGGTCATAATGACTCCGTTTGTACTTCTGCCTAATCTTAAACTGATCAAACTGTTTGTACCATTGTCTTAGAGACTGCTTCAAACCGTATAACGATCTCTTCAACTTAAATACATAATCTTCATTTTCAGTAACTTTAAACTTACTCGGCTGAGTCATATAGATCTCTTCCTTTAAATTCCCATATAAGAACGTCGTCTTAATATCGAGTTGTTGTAACTCTAAATCAAATTGCGCTACCAAGGCCAAAAGGATACGAATGGAGGAGTGTTTTACCACTGGAGAAAAAACTTCATTATAATCAATCCCCTCTTATTGAGCATAACCTTTGGCTACGAGTTCTTCCTTGAAGCGTATATCATCATCTTGAGATCCTTGTTTAATTGTGTACACCCACTTACAACCAATTGTCATCTTTTTTTTTTGGCAATTTCGAGAGTTCTTAAGTTTCGTTCTTAAAAAGAGAATGCATCTCTTCCTTCATCGCTCCCTCCCAATGGTTAGCTTCAGAACTGTAAATAACTCATTTATAAGTAGAATGAACATCTTCTTCAACGACCGATAGTATGTAGGCTACCATGGTCTTCACCTTTGCAAGTACCATATCCTTTGTGAGCCATCCTGGCTTATTATCATTCCTTTTTGGTTTACTAGTTACAATTGACTTCACCACCGAAGTCTCCTCATCTGTACTACCAAATACTCTATTTTTCGTCTGTGTCTTCATCATCTAAAACATAAACTAATGGCTTATCGCCCGTTGTCACACCAGTAGATGGCACCCCCTTTGGTACAGAACTATTTGGATCATCTTAAGACACATCAATCTGCACCCGCTGTAAAATCTCACTTGCCATCCTTTCTTCGTGCTCAGAAACATGTGTCTTCATCATAGAAGTCTCATCAAAAGTGACATCCCTGCTAAAAATAATCTTCCAATCTTTCGTATCCCATAACTTGTAACATTTCACCCTTTTCTTCTTAACCAAAAAAATGGTTTTTCTTGCTCGAGGATCTAACTTACCATCTTTGACATGATAGTATGCCGGATAGCCAAAAATACTAATAAAATTATAATTTATAACAGGTTCTCCTGACCAAGCTTCCATTGGTATTATACCTTCAATGAGACTTTTGATAAGAAGAGACGATGACAAGTAAGATTATGTGTGTAAAATGAAGAAATCATTGTATGGTTTGAAGCAGTCCCTAAGACAATGGTACAAATGGTTTGATTAGTTTATGACTGGGTAGAAGTATAAACAGAGTCATGATGACCACTGTGTCTACTTACGTAAGCTACGTGACGGGTCCTTTATTTACTTGCTTTTGTATGTGTATGTGGATGATATGCTTATGCTTATGCTTGTAAGCATAAAAGCGAGATTGACAAGTTGAAGAAACAAATGGGTAAAGAATTTGAAATGAAGGATCTAGGTGACGCGAAGAAGATTTTTGGTATAGAGATTCATAAAAGTAAAAAGAAGGGAATGATGTGTCTTTCTCAGACAGCGTACATGAGGAAGGTACTTCATAGATTTGGTATTGATGGGAACACAAAACTTGTAAGTACACCGGCCCATTGCTCCTCATTTTAAGCTTAACGTTACTATGTCTTCTAAAATTGATGAGAAACGTGATTATATAAGTTAAGTTTCTTATGCTAGCGTAATTAGTAGCTTGATATATGCAATGATATGTACTTGACCAGATATTTCATAGGCAATTGGGATGGTTAGTAGATATATGCATGATCTGAAAAGAGATCATTGGCGAGTACGTAATTATATGGTATATCAAAGGTATTGTGGATATTGGTTTAGAATTTCATAAGCAGGATTCATTTGATCAATTTTGTGTGGGTTATGTGGATTCTGACTATATGAGTAATTTGGATAAATGGCAGTCTACTATAAGGTATGTTTTTACATTGGGTGGAGGACCGGTTAGTTGGAGATCTATGCTACAGTCAACGGTGGTCTTATCTACTACTGAAGCAGAGTATATGGCAATTACTAAAGCGATTAAAAAGTCCATTTGGATGAAAGGTCTTTTGCATGATTTTGGCATTAAGATGGAGCATCTTGATGTGTTTTGAGATAGTCAAAGTGTTATTTTCTTGGCAAAAGATCGAGTTCATCATCAACGCACGAAGCACATTGATGTACGCTACCTTTTTGTTAGAGATGCTTGAAGAAGATCCACACGTCTAATAACTTGGCTGATATGTTTATGAAAGTTATTTCTGGGATTAAGTTCAATTATTGTTTGGACATTGTCCAAATCCTTCATATGGATTGATTTTTCTCCTAATGGGGATATTAGAAACTATGAGCGACTTGATCTACGGTACGTAGGTAACCATTGACTTGGTGCAGTCGATTTGGTCATTTGGGATATTTTTTTTGGAGAGAGAATGATCCAGAAGGATCTAGCTAGACATTCAACATCTTTAAAATGATGTAATGTTATTCGAACGAGCCTTGGAGCCGATCGAATGAGTTGAAGGAAAGAATAGCCAATTTAAACGACATTTAGGTTCATTTGAATGACTTGTTCCCAGAAAGACCAAATACGACTGCCTCGATTCCTAGGCTTAATTGAGTCATTTGTTTGAACGACTAACATGTTTCCTTCATAATTTTAGGCATTTTAACGGTAATTTTGTCTTATTTTATAGCTGGATGATACTTATAATCTCCATTAAAGGGCAAGGTTAGACAAAAAAAGATGATCCAAGTTTTGTAAGAGAGATTGAGGGTTAATTTCTAGAGGAATTCAATTGAAATCAAATCATTAAGCAATTGAAGCTCTAAAAGTGAAATTTTCCCGTTAATTATTTTTGTTCTTCGCATTAATTCTTCGATTAAGTTAATCTCAATTCGATTGTGGATTATAAAGGGCTCGATTTGGTCAGTTGGCAAAGTTCAACTCAGATTTTAAGAAATCTTCACCGAGGTAGAGAATTGTAGAGGGTCAAAGTATTATATTCGAATAGACACAATGTCTATTCAAATAGAAGAGGCACACCTTCTGTTTGAATAGACTTTAGAGTCTGTTTAAATAGGCATCGTAAACTTAGTTTTTGTGTGTTGAATTGAAGATGTTGGTTTTTGCCTCATGATCCGTATTGATGCAATAAGTCTATAAGTATATAAGGGAGACTTAGGGTATTTGGTAGCCACCCTTGCTTAGATTTTTTGGTGAGGAATTTTTTGAGAGTGAGTGATTGTAACCTCGAATCATTGAATAAAATTATCTCTCTATTTTGTATAGATGTAGGCAATTTTCCGAACTACGGTAAATGTGTGTTCTCGTTTTATTATGTTTATTCATTTAGTTTGTTCATCGCTAATCGAATCAAATCGGTGTTTGGTTTTTGCTTGGTGGCTCAACAAAACTTACAAATCATCTCAGACTCATCTTTCCATCTTTCTCTAGTGGAAGGAAACTACAATAAAGTTTTATGAATGTTCTATACCTATCTTCTCCTAATAAGAGTAAATTCATTACCATTACCAGTCAAGCCAACCACAATGACCAAATGATGTTTGCTTTCTTTATAGTGATAACTCATAAAGAGTTGGCAATTATGTAGTATTAAATAATTGGTAAGCTCGAAGGCCCTTTATAGTTCCAAATGTTAAGCAGGCTAAGACGTAGACTCACCTCTTCTTGAGGGTGCTGGATGCAGGACATGGTCTTTTTGTACAAGTTTTTAGAAACTTTTGCAAACAAATTTTATAGTTATATACATGTACGTCAAGATACAATGTATATTCAATTAAGTTACAGACAGAAGATCGACCACCATAAAGCTTCTTTATGATTTATGCGCTACCAGGCTTCTACTGAAGATACCGTCAAACCATTTTCTGACCAAGGATTGTTAGTAAGTAAATTTATAGATAATTCTACTGTGCTGCAAAAGAAAAAGTGGGCCTTTTGGATATTGGCAAAGCTACAGTTTCACTACTATAAGGACATGTCCCTCGAACCAGAGTAATAATGAGCTAGCACAGTGCCAGACTCATGTAAAATATACATAACATACATCATGTCAACAGTGACACCTGGACCACGAACTAAGCAGTAATGTGGCTTGGGCACTCCAAATAGAATAGAATGAGTCAAGAACACCTGCCCCCCATGAGCTAGCAGTTACAGGAAAAACCTCTACTATTTCCCTCAATCTAGTAGAACGTGCTGACACACCTGTGGACTAAAGATGAGAGCTATAAAAGCGATTACAGAGAAAAGAGGAAGGGGCCAAGGATTTTTGACTCAAAAGATCTCAATTGTATTCAACATTGATTATTCTTAATCAATAAAATCATTCTTACTAAATCTTCGAGTTGAAGTTGTGGTTTTCACCTATACAGAGGTTTCCACGATAAAACCTGTGTCATTTTATATTATTTTATATTATATTTGTGTCACAGGTACATTCGGTGTAAGAGGCCATTCGAGCTACGAATTTATGTCCTTACAACTGCCATACATAGAGACTACATCTAACATGTCAGGTCTGTCTATTACACTTTCTTGAACACATAAGAGGGTAATGTAATGTTGATATATCTTATATGTTCATAAACTTGAGATGAATCACAAAACATAAGATCAATCAACTTCACACACATACTATCTTTCCACAACTCCCATGCCTGTAAAGATCCATTTCGGCATACTTCAGGTAAATTTCCCAAATGTTCAACTAAAATCAGGTTAAAGTTTTGTGAAGATAATCTCCTTAGTGAGGATTGCATCATAAGAGAGTGCAATGATGTACAGTAAACTCCAATTTATTCTGATAAATATATGAATTGCAACAAATTTAAGTTTTTATTTATATGTTTTGAATTATCCAGTAATCACAATAATCACTAAATTTTTCCAAATGTACTTGCAGTCCTAGGGCAACTGTTGAAATCTCGGACGGAGGAGTAAGAAATAAGGGATATCTGGAGAAATTTAGAGGAAACTTGAAGAAACAAAGAAAATTTAAGTCTGAAACTTTTTTTTGAAACGGGTAAGAGTTAATACAGTTAAAAATTCAACATTTTATGTAGAAAGGCGTACCCGATATTTAAATTTATCATGACTTTTTGACAAAGTAACCAAAAAATTGTCAATATGTTAACTGAGGAATAGATCCAAGATATATTGTAACTAAACCCGTGAGCAATCCATGGTGAATATGTCAATGTGCCTCCGATGCTACATCTAATACATAAAAGCTCATCAAAGAGTTCATTAAATGGTAGTTCGTTACATAAACTGTAAATGCCCATGCACTTAACTTATGAATAGTTGTGACCATGAAACATCATATATTGATGAAGTAAACAATTAGAGAATAAAGACTGATCCTCATAAAATAAAATTTTGTATTATAATTCCATTGTTAAGGCAAATGCCACAAAGTGGCAAATTTTGTTTTTACAAACATTCTTTTTGTCTAGCAACAACATGGATGTTACCTTAATCCACCTTCACCACCACATAATGCCCATTTCATACCATAACTTGACCCTTTACAGTTATCCTAAATCAACCATTTTGACTCAGTACATTCATTTATTTTCCCATGTTTAATGTCTCCTCAAAATTCATGTAAGAGATTGAAAATAATTGTATAAATAAAGAACTAATACCACTGAGTCTATCCCTTCAAACTAATGCTTGAGTACAAAACTACTGAATCTAAAAACGACACCATGTAAAGTTGAATATTTCTTCGCTCAAATCAAACCGACGAAGAACAACAGTTTTCTAATTTCAATGATTGGAATCCTAAATCACAACTAATATATAGATGGTTACAAAGTAAAGGGAGGGCATATTATGCAGAAAAGAGATTAGAGTGATTGAATCATAAAATCAAAAATAAATGTTCAACTACTCAAACACAAATTGAGAATTAAATAAAGGAATTAGTAAAATGCACAATAAACATCGCTCAAGAAATTATAGATTCCATTAAAGATGATAGTAAAAAATTTACCGTAATCTGAGCATAGTCATTTAAGGATTCCACCGAGGGGATTTTATAAATAACAAATCAGATAAGAAGATTATTTTGAGAAAAAGAAAAAAAAACTTACTTGGTTGGGGTTTAGAGAGAGAGAGAAGGGAGAGGGAGGAACACTATTTTGAGGGGGAGAAATGTAGGAGAAAGGGAGAGACGTGGGAGAGAGGGAGACGGTTTTAGAGGAGGGAGAGATGTGGACATAACAGAGAGAACTTTTTAGATTCAGCAGGAAATATGTTGACGCTTTTGCCCTTATAAATTTTAAATATTACTAAAACTATAATACATTCCTGCCCTCCATCTTTGGCAACACATCACTCCCGAGGCTTCGAAACTCCATCCTGGCCTCTTTTTGTCCTTAGAAAAAGCATTGCCTCTGGATGTAATATAGATTGAAATATTTAAACACCCCAGAGATTCTAACAATGTTTTCAACGAAAAGAAGATTACCCAAAGCCCAAAGGAATCAAAGAAGTTGAAATTAGTGGTTGAAGATGGGGTTTTGGGGTAGTTTTATAAGAGAAGAAAAAGCATCATAATTGTAGTCATTGATTATAGTGATTAAGACATAACTATGAGAAGATATATATTACAATCTTTCATTCATTAACACATTCATTAAATCAAAAACCATTAAAACTGAGATAAAGTACCTTAAGAGAGGTGAGAAGTTAAGCACAATCAAAAGCCTAAAATTAAGATAACAAAGTTGATTAGAGATCGGTCGAAATTAGGGAAACCAATCTCAATTAGGGGATATAGATGTACCAAGAGTGAGAAGCGCTAGGAGAGACGGAGAGAGATGAGTATGGATTTGAGGAGATTAAAGGGTTTTGTGAGAGAGAAAGAGGAGAGAGATATTGTTGAGGATGATTTGCAGGGATTTATAAGAGAGAGACGTGATTGAGATAAAGGTTTTATTTTGGGAAATATGAGAATGCCACATTGGCTTCTTTGCCTTCTATAAATTTAAATATTATCAAAACAATAATATATCTCAGCCCTTCATCCTTTGGCAACACATCGATCCCGAGGCCTCGAAACTCCATCATGGCCTCTCTTTGTCCATAGATAAAAAACCGTATATGGATGTAATATAGATATTCTAGCTTTTATATAAGGAACACAAGAACACAAAAACAGTAACGTTATAAGGGTTCCTAACTGATTTAACTCTCAGCCTTTATAAATAGTTTATCCAAGCGTTGTTGTTGCACCATGGAGGCATGGATGAAGCCTTTAGGAATATGTTTAGATTTTTTTTTTCCTCTGATAGTTTGCTTCATGATTTATTAGTTTTTATAATGTGTTGTTCAAATATGAATAAGAACTGGGGTCTACCTTACTATGTGCCAACCATCTTGTGTGTATTTGCTTCAAATTCATTATGTACGGACAGATGCCTAGCCCAATAGCTGTAATGGTTGCACCAGTTGTTTAGTCCCACATCACTTAATATCCTACTAGCTAGGTCTATGGTTCTTAAGTTAAGATCTCATTCTAGTTATCACCGAGGCATTTTCATAGGAAGAAAAATCCCACACTACAGGAGATTCGTAGTGATTAAGTAGGGACAATATTGGTACTCGTAACACATTACGTCCAAATATCCGAGCCATGCCAAAAATTGATATTTTAGAGTTCATATTTTATTTTATTTTAAGGCAAGAAATAAATTTTATTCATAGTGAAGAAAAAGATTACAAACCAGATCACGTAGAGCCCAAACCTAGTAGATTGAGGGTATAGATAGTATCATATAAACTTAAGGAGAGTTTAATGTCATATACTATCAAAAGCCTCTAACAACTCCTAGGGGAGTTCCTAACATAATCTGAAGTAAGGGAGGTTATAAATATCGTGGCCGAGTAATCCATCTAAGAAGGAGGGCGCACTAGATGGTTAAACTGCTTACATTTTTTGGGATCGATTGTTTGCAAAGTTACTCATATATTTCGAGAAGGAAATGTAGTCATTGACAAAATAGCCAATATGGCTATCCTTATAGCTCTAATTTTTACTTTGTGGCCTACCATCCAATAAAACATTGTTGGCTTTCAAATCTTTATGAATCTCAATCTTGAGTACTTGTGGAGATAAAGAAGTCCTTGTGCAATGCATTCAATGATGCGAATACGCTTTCCCCAATCCAATGTTCTCTGTTTGGTAGGATCTACCTCAAAACACAATAAAATAGCAGTGTTGGTACATAAATAAACTGATGTTGAATGCTTATAAAAAACATATGTGTTATACAAAAGGAAATTACTAGTCAAGATAATGAACATTAATACCTATTATTTATTAATAAATATATGGATAATAATTCAAATTAATCAAGATTTTACAATATATCATGATATTTTACAATTCCAATTTTTATTATCACCGAGGTGCCGTTTAAGGATTTTAGAAGTTATAGCGAGGATAATTGTGTTTGAATGAGTAGAAGAACTTGTAGGTCAATCACATTTATTGAGCTATTTTATCTCTGAATAATTAGTATTCTAGGGGTATACCATTAATATCCTATAAGATATCGTAAGATACTTGATTAGGTATTAATCTTTATTCTTATATCTCATATGAGTTAGTCATGTTTCCGATATAAGGCACATGTTCCCATAAAAAAATTGAAATTTTTTTGTAATTTTTTTTAAAAAATGGGTCCAACCGGGGTAGGTCCTCTGAATAGGAATTTTTCAAAAAAAAGTGATTAAATTTGACAAAAAATTTGCTATAAAAAGTATAATTTAGTATCTGGACTAGTCTAACTTGTTCTGGGTCATGGCCTGGACCGGAACTGCCACATGTCCTGCTATAGTATTGTCATGTGTCATCACCCTATGAAGACACGTGGTGGCTATTGGCTGTGACATGTGTCACACTAGCTCTGCCACGTGTTAAGACATTGTGGGGCTGTATGTTGAGACACACTGACCCTATTTCAAGTTAACACAAGATCGTGTCACGTGTCAGCAGATGACCGTGCTATGTGTCATTACGTGGTTAGTCTATGTCAGCATTGACTTATGTGTAGGGTCCACATGTCACGTGTCCCTGCTACGTCAACATATGGGGTCCACAAGTGATACGTCAATATGACTATTAGTGTGTGGGTCCTATGTGGGTTCCACAAGCCACATGTCAATAGTGAATCCTCTCACGTTAGCACAGTGGGTCTCATTCCCTGCCATGTCACAAAATCTGGATATGGTATATTTTGAGTTGATTAGGTCTAATTTTCAGAAATTGGATCTAGAAGGTTTATAAACCCTAGACGATGTCAACATATCAAAAAAAAAACCCTAATGGGTGATATCAACATGACCTAATCCACCATCAAAACTTTTTTAGGTCGTGAACTACATATGTTCAACACCAATTTCCTGTTAATAGAGAGATCTCCCGATGGAGCATAATATATCACCGTGATCATCATGGAGTAGGTTTCAAAATAAATATACGAACTCCATAATCTAATCGTTAAAACGGTCCCTATTTTTATTTGAAATCAACTCTTTGTGAAAGTAAAAGAACTCCAAAAATAGGGTTTTTATTCGTAAAAAAATACGATATTAACGAATATAATCAGATCTAAGTATCCTATACATGATATTATTAAATTAATACCAAAAAAAAAAATCTTTGAAGAAATTACCTCTCTGCAACGCAAAAAAAAAATCAAAAAAAGTTCTTTAGAGAGCTTTTTCTTCTTTGATCCATTAGCTTTTGTCCTCAATGTTGATAACGTGTTGAATACCAAACAATCTAGTCTAACATATACATACACACTCACATATATCTATAAGAGAAAATAAAGCTTGATATTGATAAAATCCCTAAAGATTGTGTAGGTTACAATATTGAACTCTTATTGGGATATATATAACTTTATGTAAACTTTCCCCATAAACCCTAGTGATATTATCCTATTAGAAGTTTAGTAGAGACACCCCAAACCAGTTGGGCTCTCTCCTTTGGGCCGAACCCAACTCCTAAGAAGCCCAAACCCAAGCCACCCAGCAGTGGGTGAGGGTTACTGATGGCATAACTGCCTTTATATATTTAAAAAGAGTTTTTTAGTCCACGGTGGACTTCTTAACTCTGTGCAGATTTCTTTAGTCCGCTGCAATTATTCATCTCATCTCACACCAATAAATAAATATTTAATTTGTGACGGTGTAATTTAGTCCACGCGATATTTTAAACTCCTCACACCTATTTTTTTGAGTTTGAGCTCCCCAAACCCAGTTGGGTTCTCACACCTCCACATCACCAACCTAAACTCATATTTTTAAACTGTTGGGAGCCAAATAGTTTAAGTTTTGAGTGTGGGCTAACACAAATGCCCAATCCACACTCATTTTTCCAACTGCTGGAGATGATCTTAGTAACGTTGTTACTTTGAATGATCTTGTGCATTGTTAATATGTATTTCTTCCACATATTTTGTGCATTGCTTATATATTTGTTCCACATATCATTGTCACTTTGAACTAGTGTTCATGATACACAAGCCACAACAAGACAATTGATATTATAAAGGTTTTTATTGAGGTTATAAGTTAGTATCATGTTTTTATGTGAATAATATGTGTTTACTAAGATGGTTGGAGATCTCAATAAACAGGTAGAAAAATATACCAAACCCCCAAAAGGGTGATTGTAATAATCCATTCAATAATCAATAAAGTTTTTCTCTTTTCTCCTTCTAATTAAAGTACCCAAAATACTACCTAGTGAGCCTGAGAGAGATTCGTCAAAATTAAGCTTAATAACTGCTACAGAAAGGGGTTTCCAAGAACAAGTAAGTTGTTTTGGAGTTGTGTAGATTGGTTGCAGACCCTAGATCAAATGAAATATTTAAATACTACAAAAAATCAATCTCAAGGTATAGACATTCATTAACGTATTCTAATTAAAAGTTAAGTTATACAATAAATAATATTCAAAAAGGAAAACCATCAATATATATATATATATATTAAAAATTAAGTGAGATGCCAAAAAATTAAGCTCAATCCCAACTTTATTCTCAAAAGTAACGCGTTTGCACACGTGATAGTGCGTGCATAATTGCTCGTATTTCAAATAATATGGATAGATAGAAGAAATCACTAATTATAAATACCTACAAAATCACAACTTAATTTGGGGGTCTTTGATAGGGATGGCAATGGGGTAAATTTGGGGAGGGGGAGTTGATCTCATCCTCATCCCCGCATAAGTTCCCTACTTCCATCCTCGCCCCAAAACCCATTTAAGTTAAACAGGGATCCCCATCCCCGCCCTACATTGTAAAACTAAATTTTATCCCCACCTCCAATTAACTAATAAAACTATTTTTTCAATAAAAAAACTTTTTTATATAGGTTTTTATTCATATATTTTAGGGTACTAGTAATAAACTATTTAAATGGGGTGGGGGGGGGGGTATATATTTTTTGAGATAATCCCAAATCTACCCCGCGTCCCCACAGATTTGTATTATACTTCCCATACCCACCCCATACCCGTTTAATACATCGCAAACCCGCCTGTTCGGGGCGGGGAAAGGCGAATTCCCAACGGGGCGGGTCAAATTGTCATCCCTAGTTTTTAAAGCAAAATCATAACCCCCAACTATATAACATACAAAATAATAACTTTTTTGAAAAATCAAAAACCAAAATCACAACTTAATTGGTATTTAACAAAATGCCTACAAAATCTTTAATTAGAAATGCCTACAAAATATATGAAATCTTTAATTAGAAATGCCTACAAAATCTTTAATTAGAAATGGGGTGGGGGGGGGGGGGGGGGGGGGGGGGGGGGGGGGGGGGGGGGATAATATAAACAGATATATGAAATCTTTAATTAGAAATGCCTACAAAATCACAACTTAATTGGTATTTAACAAAATTTTAGCTAATTTGGATTTGATTACAGGAAAATTTAGTCTCTTCTAGAAGGGGAAAATGATAAAAATCCTAAAAATGAAATAGAGTTTCCTTTACTCAAACCAACATGTACATGTATATATAGAGCATCCTCAGCTTAGCTGTAAGGGTGGGGATCTTTAGAAATACCAAACTAGGCTTTCAGGGTGGAAAGCCCACTTTGTTTGCCAGGCCAAATTATTTTTATCAAGCACGTCATGATTCTATACCTGTGGTCGTTTGGGGTAGAGTCATATTTTTGGGTTCGGGTAGGGTCTTGGATCAATCCCAATCTACTTTAAGTAATTTATTTTTTAATTGTGTTGTCTGATAGAAAAGGGTTGCTCAGGGTTGACGAGAGAGAGAGATTTATTTTAAATAGTAATTAAGGGCATCTCCTAAAGTGCCTCACTACTTTTGAATCCAAGGTGCCACCTGCGACTTTTGTCCTTCAACAGTACCTCACTGACTTGAATTTGAGTCTCCAAAAGTAAGGTAGAGTCTTGGAATCTAAGACTCAACCTTGGTATTTTTCTTCGCGATTGGGCGCCCAAGTGTTATGCGTCTATCTATTTTATAAACAGGATCCTAAGACTTAGGCGCCTATGTTAATATATTTTTTTAATTAGGCACCTGTTGAACTGACTAAATTCGTTGGAGCTTTCAAAACCAAGTCATTTCCCTCTCTTCACCACTTAAACAAAAACCACCTCCAATTGTACCATAACTACTCTTCTTCACTCTATCTCAATCAAATTAGGTTTGAAATTGTTTGAAATTGTTGAAGCTTGATCTCTCAAGGTAAGCTCATGTTTAATTTTATGATATCCCCTAAAAATTCTAGATTACAATATTCTAGGGTTATAAGTTTTTCTTGATTTTAATACCATCTATATTGAAATTATTAGACGAGTTCTATGAATACAATACAAGAGAAAGATTCTACTACCGAGAATAGTTTGAATCAACCCAACAATTGGGGACAACAACAACAGTAACAAATCTCACCTAATTGGTTATAATTTACTCATACCACTCAACCTCAATCATCTTAATCACAACCCTTTCAATTACTTAACTCGCCCAACAATTGGGCACGAACATCTCAACCGTTCATAACACCTAATAATTTGAGCCAACCCTCTCAATTCCCCATTCCCGCTTAATTCTAACATCCTTCCCTGTTGGCCAATCCCTCACAATCTTAATCATCTCAATCACAAGTATCTCAATCCGAAAATACAGAGGTTGTTGATAGACAAAAATACAAAGGCAAACGCCGCTCGACCAAGAAAAATATCCATAGAGGGGCGGGGTCTCAGTTGTTGAAATGGACGGGAATTCAAAAGAAAAATCATACGAAAGCTTGGATTCATATCTCGAAAGACATAATCAAAAGCAACAAACAATAACTTGATTTTTTTGGGACTCGGTTTTGGATGCATTTCATAATTGTTATAAACAGAACAATGAACGGGTTGAACGTACAGTGTCATCTTTAAAAAATCATTGGTCGGATATGAATCATGCTTATAAGGTTTATGATACTTGTTTAAAAAATGTGATGCAAGGTCCCATAAACGATATGCAATAAGGAAATTTAGTAAGTAATTCAACATTCGTCATTACTAATAAATTATAAACTCATTTTACCAAAATTATATATATTTTTATTATCTTAATCAATTTTATAGGACGATGCCGCCAAAATGATTTATGAAGCACGTAGTAAAGGTAAATGGGTGCATAAAGAAGCTTATGAAGTTTTAAGTTATTATCAATATTGGAAAATTTTACACGACCAACACCCGAACACTTTAGCTCATAGTGTACGAATGAAGCAAACATTAAATTCTAGCCCATGAATGTCTACTCCACAACACACAACACACCCATTAGCTCCAACACTGACTTTCCAGTACTTGTCACAGATGTGGAGACAGAACATCCCGACGGTATAAAAAATGCTAAACTAAATTAAAAGAACAAAAAAAAAGACAAAATCTTCTTATTGAACTCCAAAATATATTTATTAGTCACCTTGACCGAATGAAGATGAAGAAAGAAGAGTATGTTGCCGAGAGAGATATGAAGAAAGAAAAGTATATATCTGAGAGATAAGAAGAAGGAAGAAAGAGATGTCTGTATAATGGAGTTAAGAAAAAGGAAGACAAAGGTTGTGGTAAATTTAGAAGCTCAATTTTAAGCCCAAAATGATCAAAAGATGATGGCGATGAACATATCTACTTTGGACGACACTCAAAGGGTTTATTGGGAGGCACAACGTAATGTGGTTATGGCGAGAATGTTTAAAGCTAATAATAATACCTAAGATGCTCTAGTTGAAGAATCTTATTTTGGAAGGTTGGTTGTATTTTGGTGATTTTTGTTTAAGAAGTTTGGTTGTACCTTGTTTAAGAAGTTTGCTATATTTTGTTTACAAACTTTGTTTAAAAAGTTTGGTATATTTTAAATAATAGAATCTTTTTGAGAAAGTTTAGTTTTTCTAATTATTTTCTATTTGAATTTATACCAAAATTGAAATAAATTTAATAAAATTGTTTAGTTGAAATTATATAGAATTTAAATAAAATTGTTTAAACATTAATATTACATATAATTGAAAATGCTAGTTGTTTCCCTTATGCTTCCACAAATGCTTAATGAGATCATTTCGAAGTGTCATATACTTATCCGAACTTGTCATCTATCGTACTTCGTAATGTATCCTTTGTAAAGTGACTTATTCCTGATTTAAGTCAATTGGTTGAGGGCCTAGGACAAAATGTTCGGTCAATAATCTTACTCCGTACCTATTGCGCTCTTCCTCGACGATCATGTTATACATAGTTATACATATTTTCCTTATTTTATCAAGGTTTTTGAGTGACCAACTTCTTGCCGGACCTTTCACAATTGTAAATTGCGATTGAATCACACCGAAAGCTCGTTCTACATCTTTTCGATATGACTCTTGTTGCTCAACAAAAAAATTCTTTGCATTACCTCGAGAAAATTGTAAGGTTTGAACAAGTGTTGCCCATTTCGGATATATACCATCAGCCAAGTAGTATCCCATGTCGTATGGTTTTCCATCGACTTCAAAGTTGTAAGGTAGAGAACAACCAAGACAAAGATCTCGAAAGAGATGTGATTGATCAAGAACATTTACGTCGTTGTTGGAACCAGGCATTTCAAAAACAGTACGTCATATCCATAAATCATGAGATGTCACCGCTTTCAAAATGATTATTAGTATTTTCTTATGCCCTGTGTATTGACCCGCCCAAGCTATGCGGCAATTTTTCCACTCCCAATGCATGCAATCCAAACTACCTAGCATGTCGGGAAATCTACTCTTCTCGACAACATACAATAACCGCTTTATATCATCCAGAGTTGGCAATCTCAAACTAATTCTCCACACCGAATTGCACAATTATTGTATTATAAAATCTTGTAAGGGCCTTAATTGTTGTGCTCTCTGCAATCCGAGCATATTCATCACAGCTGTTCGCCGATACTCCTAATGCAAATATACATAATACCGTCCTAAGTTTTTTATGAGGCGTTAAATCCAAAACATTTGTACAATTTCACTTCCGAGCGAAAAACTAATCATAAGCAACCACCGCATTCAAAATACGATCAAAAAGTCCTCATCTCATATGGAATCTATGACAAAAAATTCGCTTTCATAAACATTCTCATCACGGAAGTAGTCATGCATGAGTAGCTTATGATAGAAAATATGTGAGCAATTTATGGTTTTATGCCCGACAACCGAATCGACACGAGTTCCTGAATATTCTACTTCTTCCAATTCATCAATTTCGGCTTGATTGCTGAATATCTTTATCTTAATAACATCAATAACGTCATCATCATTATAATTAGTTGAAGATTCATCGATATCCTCTTCCTCCTCGGATGAAGAATCAATGAAAACATCAAGAACCGCCTTGAAATTTATCAGATTCGACACACAACAATAAAATTTAACTAAGAAAATATTGGAATTGGTTATGGGATAATATGAGCCTCACCATTTGGTCTATATATTCCCTTCACCTAATAGAGCCGCTATAAACAAAATATAGTTGTTAGGATAAATATATAGCCATTTGAACAAATAAAAATTTATTCAGTGTAATAAGTGCCTAAGACAGAGGCGCCTGATTAATTTTTTTCAATCAGGCGTCTGTTTTAGGCGCCTGTTACGCTGAGTAAATTTTTTTTTACTACAAAACTGCATGACTTGAAAAGTCATAAACCAATACCATGCACCAATGGAAAATATTGGCAAGTTTGAAAAATCATAAACCAATATCCATGCACCAAAGGAAATAAATTGGCAAGTATACAATAGCATAAACCAATATCCATGCACCAATGGAAAATAAATTAGCAAGTATACAATAGCATAAACCAATATCCATGTACCAATGAAAAATAAATTGGCAAGTATACAATAGCATAAACCAATATCCATGCACCAATGGAAAATAAATTGGCAAGTATACAATAGCATAAACCAATATCCATGCACCAATGGAAAATAAATTGACAAGTATACAATAACGTAAACCAATATCCATGCACCAACGGAAAATAAATTGGCATAGAACTTGAAATATCCAAACATCTCCGACCAATATCCTATACACCACAATTTATCGTAATCAAGCTAAACAAATAACTAAAAGATCCCTGCATTCGTCTTGATCGTCGGGGATGAGCGGCCC
Organism: Kingdonia uniflora; assembly: GCA_014058105.1. Classification (NCBI taxonomy): domain Eukaryota; kingdom Viridiplantae; phylum Streptophyta; class Magnoliopsida; order Ranunculales; family Circaeasteraceae; genus Kingdonia; species Kingdonia uniflora. Next base: position 2,048,707 of record JACGCM010000926.1, on the reverse strand, counting down.
CACCTTGAGATGTCCTTCCCCGCGAACCCCTCCCACTAGAAGTCCCCGCTCGAAAAGTTCCTGCTTCACCTTCGTCATCTTACCAATCGACTACAACCCCCTGAAACATACAAAATTATGTCACTATTAATTAATACTACAAATCTTAATTAAACGGAAAATATATCATAACATGTTCAAACAACTTACTTCTCCATCTAAATATTCATTCAATTGGGAAAGATGGTACACTACACGTCTCAAATCCATGGTCAAATGTGTAATACGACTTTCGTCATAAAGGTGTCAAGCCTCTAAATCTAAGGTCCTATCAAGTGTAAGCTTCTGCATACCCTCAGCCAAAGTAAAAAAATTATATCTTGTTGGTACGTCTACAGTAGATGTCGCAACAATAGAGGGAATGGTATACCACGTAGTCCCATGTGGTGACCCTAACTCTATCATTTATCCAAGGTAATCACCAAGCCGTGGGGGAGGGATTTGTGTCTCCTGAATAGAAAAATATGCAGTGAGAAAATCAACATTTGGAAAGGTAACTCCGCCTGTCAAAGTACCAAGGCCTTGGATGTCAATGTTATCACACCTCGTAATATCCGACATGAGTGCACCATGTGAAACATGCCTCCAGTAGGCATCATAGTCGACATGGTTACCCACAATATAATATTGTACTTCGATCCAGCCCGCTGCCCGAAGGGAAAGAACCACATCGGGACTCAGGAAGCAATAAAATTTTCTTGAGGGTCGTAAGGCACTGCACAATGCTCTAACTGAGTCCAACAATGGTCCCCAAGATACCACTCATATCCACCAAATGAGCTTTGCAGGAGTACTCTTTTATGACTGATATTATCGGCGATGATTACCTCCCGTTTTAGTGCATTTTTCATATTTCTAAAGGGGTCCCATTGCATGTTATTGACTGTATGCAAATCCAATTGTTGCCTCATCAGTGGTAGATGATGCTTCGCCTTATTTCTCATAAGTTTTCATCTTTAGTGTGTCAGGCTAACATCCTTCGTCAAAAATCATTCAGCCTATTATTTATCAAGATATGATTATCTATCTAACAATACTCATAGCACTGATATTGCAAAAGATAAAAATTAAAAAAAATTCTAAATAACCTTTAATAAACAAAAAATAAATAACTAGAACTATTAATTAAAAATATTATACCTCGATCAATTGGAAAAGGACGCCGATGTATTTCACCTCTTGTTTCGATGCTTGGTCAAGGCAATAGTAGAGATGTCCTAATATAGCGAAGTTGAAGTCAATCATAGGTCCCTTCTTCTCTATAAGGACAATTGGACCCAACAACTTTAATTGAGACCAGCTCTTCGAGTTCCCAAATAAGACACCTCCAAAGTATAATAGCATAAATGCTCTAAAGATTGTATTAGCATTAGAAGGATCTTTGATGTTTACTCTGGTATGGTCAAGGTAAGTCCGAAGGTGAGCAAAACTAATACATCCCTTTTCATAATCTTTAGACTCCATATTGGGGGAAATTGTTAAGGCGTTACTGTATTCCGTGTATGACTCATTCTATACCATCGGCTCTCCTGTCCCAATACCTATCCCGATATGCACCATTCTAGGAGTGATCATTAACTCTCAATACGATAGGTGAAATATGTGAGTGGTTGCCCACCAACGCTCAACCATCGATACTATTACTTGATTATCTTCATTCCCAACTTTATAATCAAATAAACTCATCAAATTGGTAGCCTTTAATCTCTGCTTCAAGTAAGGTACCTCAATAAGTATTTATAAGTACATTTCATGGAGCTTGACTAATACCGATCGAGATTTAAATCCCATTCGATCATGTAACAACATTAATAAACACAAATAAGAATATCTAAACTAAATTTTACCGGAAGTAAATACTTTGAAATAAGTATAAAACCAATAAATACTAATTTGCGTTGTTTCAATTTACCAATGTAGTAGTAACTAATGTGGACAAATGATCATTCCCATCCGATTATGTGAGCTGCCAAAAGTCACACGGCTCATAATTTTACAGGAGAGGTGGAGGAGGTTCGCTGGAGACATTGAGCTCTTCGTAAATAATTTTTCGCTTCATGCCCGATAAAAATTGCATTGGGAAACATGACCTTTGCCTTTATCGGACTCGAATTCCTCCTCTTCGCCGGTTTCATCGTATTATTCCTCCTTTGACGACATTGTCAAATCCTGTATGAAAGTTAAATACCAATTTATTTGAATGACCACCACAATACTAATTTATATGAACCCAGCGAAAACTTAACAAATTTTCTAATATATATTAAGGAATCTTGTAAGGATGTTTAACATATAAGGGAGAATAACTTACACAATGAAATCAATGTATAAATCCCTATTGCACCACTTGCACCATGAAATCAACAATAATACTCCAACAACTATAATCCTAACAATAATCTGTATAATATGCACAATCATAATACCCTAAATTCACAATATGCACAATTCATCAATGTACCTAAATGCACAACCCCAAAGATTCTAGTTCAAAACACTTTGATTCATTCAAATGGTTTGCCTGTGATGGAGAAATATCTATGAGGGAGACATATAGATAGATAAAGACATTCTCATCAACATACTATAGATGACAATTACATAGACATAATCATTCTCATATGCCCGAGTTGTGAAAAAAAATTATGATTTCTCCTATTTGAGGGTTCAAAAGCAATGATTTTTATTTCATTTTACCCAAATTGCAGTAACAATGTTGATTTACAAGATGATAATCACAATACTCTAAATTCACAATAAGTTCAAATCAGCAAAATAACAAACTACCCTAAATTCCATAATAAAATCACAATACTACAAGTATAACCTATTAAATCATGAAATACTTACTTAATTTCCACCTCCAAATTCAATATGAAGCTTAATTTGAGAAGAGGAGGAAGACAGATTCGTCTAAAGGTTTCAGTTTATCGGACGCCTAAGAGTCAGGCGCCTAATTTAAGAAAATAAAATAAGTTGGGCACTTAACAGTTAGGCACCTATTTATTTATATAAACGGGCGCCCCCAAGTGTTATGCGCCTATTTGAATTAACTTAAAATCCAAGTCATGTATTGTTGGAGGAAATAGAGCCTCACTGACTTGGATTTGGTTTTTTCTTCAACCAAGTCAGTGAGGCACTTTAGGAGATGCCCTAATGAGTCCAATTTTCCCAGTCCTAGGAGTAGGCACACAGTTCCTGCTACTTTATAAAACTAGCTGCCAGATGTATACTTTTCAAATCAAATTCTTTTTCCCATTAAATAATTTTTATTGCCAAGACTACCCATAGAGAAAAGACCTTCTCGTTTAAGATCTCTACACTTCTTTCTGCAATCCTCTTCTTTGCCCATTAACAATAAAACCAAAATTATATAAATACAAGTGGGTAGCAAACATTCATGAAGGCAAAGACTTCTGTTTTAAGCTCTTGAAGGTATAACATTAGGTTCCTTTGTATTGCATCTCCAAAAGTATTTATAGCTAAAACATGAGTAACATTAGGTCTTGCTGGTTTCGCATCCCCGTCGAAAATTAAACGATTACTATAATAATCGATAACATTAGTCTCGTATGTTTTGTCCCCAAAATTAAATAAAAATACTAACCACAAAAAATGGTAAGTCTGATTCCGATTTTTTTGCATTTATATTAAGCGTTAACCATTAAAAAATAAAAACATTAAGCGGCGTTTGTTGACAATCCAATTAAATTGTATGTTTGTTATGAAAGGTGAAGAAAAATATATACAAATCATGTTATAAGTAAGAGATATCAATCTTTGTCGAATGCAAATTGAAACCGATAGAGTTTTGTTGAACATTTTTTGTTTAATAATAATATTTGTAAACCAAAGACTACAAGAAAAATACAAGTATAAATACAAATACTTGATATTCTTAAGCAAAAAAATTCTTATATTTGGGTGATTTTTCTTTTTACTTAAACCTAAAGTTCGGTTAAGAGCTCAATCCTTGGCAATAAAAATCAATAAATATGAAGAAGCGTACTTGAAATAATTTTACGAGTGGGGGGTGGGGTAGGGGGGGGACTACTCCCAACACTAGAGAAGCTAGACTCGTAGATATTTATGTAGGAGTGGTTGTGATAATCACCCTAACCAATAGCTACTTATACCTAACTCTCTACATAGGCCTTTATGTGGGCTTCCATACCCCTCTAATGGCTTGGGCCTAAACCACAAGCCTCGTTGCATAACACTACCAACACTAAAAAAAATTAAACAAATACTAATTAGTCAATAAAATCACCACAAATTCAAAGAAATCAATCCAAACTTTAAGAAACTCTCTAAACTAACAATCTAAGGATATAAAGTAGAGAGAAGAAAAATAAATGTTAGTGATGCAATAATAGAAAAATTAAAAATAGTGTTACATATGTAGGCTCTTGGCCCAGTGGTAGTTATGACCCTTCACAAAAAAGTGGTTCTATTGCATGGGGTTTTGCTAATAAGCGTTTAGAGATCAACAATTGGATGACAGTGGATTGTTTTCGCGCTTGGAGCTAAAAGACAGAGGAAAATGGTAGTACGTCAAAATGTAAAGAGAAACTTTCACTTCTTGTTGGTCCTCAAGGGAAACGTCGGTGAGTGGCTTTTGATGTCCATCTAATGCCAAGCTGTGATATTGGTTTTGATGTCCCATCATCGAGAATCCCCTTGAAGATCGAAACTGAGCCGCCTCTGCCAAGCTGGATTTCAAAGTTACTGGTTTCCACCTCAAGGTTTTGTAACTGTAAATCTTAACTTCATTTTTCTTGGATCACTAGGATGGAACTTTTTCATGGGCTTCGATCTGTATAAGTCCTATTTCAGGATCAATGTGACTTTTAACATCAATTGCAACTCTGCACCCAAACTTTCAACCTAAACATCGCCCTCTCTCGCAATCATTCAATGGGATAATCCAACTGTTTAACGAGCTGTCGGGGACAAACTCATAAGGAGCGAAGGACTTACATTTTTCTGTATGCTACAATATCCGAAAATGCGTATGAGATGATCTTATTGTACAATGGCTAGTACTGATAGTTCTGCTCAGAATTCCCATTGCCCACATTTTGTTGATGCTCTGTTTTCTGATCGAATAGACTTTGAGTCTGTTCAAACAAAATAAAGTCTATTCGAACAAACTTTGGGTCTATTCAAATAAAACACCCCGAGCACTTTTTATTCGAATAGAAATTGGTTTTGTTTGAGTACAAATAGTCTGTTCGAATAGACTTTGGAAAAACTTAATTTTGAGATTTGTTTGAAACCCTTGACTTGCCTCGAGATCTGAGCGATTGTAAATAGTTCCCCTAGTATATAAAGGGGTACTTAGGGTGTTTTTGAAGCCAACCCTTGGTGAGATCAAATTGAGAGGAAATCATTGTGAAAACCTCTAATTATTTTAAGTGATTGTAACCTAGGATCTTGAATAAACTTTATCTCTCTCTTGTGCGGTGGACGTAGGCAACTGTCGAACCATCTTAAACTTGTGTATTGTGTATTCTCTTTGATTATTGTTTGTTCATTGCTAACCAAATCTAGTTGGGGTTTCGGCTTCCGCGGTTGCGACTCAACAATTGGTGTCAGAGCGAGGTTGGTTCCTCGATGGTGCACGAATTTGAGGTTTCTCAATTTCAATTTTTTTTGGGGATCTGGTTAGTTCATGAAAATTGGGGGAAACATGAGAGATGTAGTTGAATCTAGTTCTTCGGCCCCGAAAAAGAATACAACGGTGAAGTTCAAGATTGTGAAGATTGAAGTTGAGAAATTCAATGGCACAAATAACTTTGGCATGTGGCGATGTGAGGTTATTGATGCCCTAAGTTAATATGACTTAGGCGAGGTATTGGAGGACAAGCTGGATGACATAGAGGAGAGTGTATGGAGGAAGATGAATAAGAGGGCTTGTGGCCAAATTCGTTCTTATCTTGCTCAAGATATTAAATACCTTGTAATAAATAAAACCTCTACAAAAGAAATTTAGAGGATTCTAGAGGAGAAGTACTTGGTAAAGAGTATCCAAAATCTACTACTCTTGAAGAGGAAGCTTTATCGATTCACTATGAGGTAAGGGATTAGTCGGAGTATTTGAATGATTTTACCATGTTGTTAGCCGACTTGGCGAATCTTGAAGAGGTAGTTGGGGATGAAGACAATGCACTCTTATTCTTGAACTCGCTTCTGGAAGAATTTGAGCATTTTGTTAAGACGATAACTTATGGGAAGAGTTTATTGAAATACAAGGATATGACTACGGCGGTTGTAAACCACGAGTACAGGAGGAAGGAAAAGCGTGGTCCGATAAGTCTGCATCCGAGGTATTGACAGTTCGAGGAAGATCTTCGGACAAGAAGAAGACGGGTGGTAACAACTCTCGGTCGAAATCGAGAGGTCGTGGTAGAAACAAAAATAACCTAGGAAATGACCAATGTGTGTTTTGCAAAGAAACGGATCATTGGAAAAATGAATGTCCCGCACTTCTCAAGAAGAAGAAAGGGGGAAAATCGAGCTCTTTTGTAAATGTGGCTAAAGACACTGTAAATGGAGGCAATGATTCTGATTTCTCTTTGACTATTTCATCTAGTGAATGTGTTATTAATACAAAAGAATGGATTTTAGATTCGGGTGCTACTTATCACATTTGTCCCGAAGGGAATTTTTTTATAGTTTGAAAATGCTATAAGGTGAAGCGGTGTTGAAGAAAAATGATAATCCTTGCCGCATCATGGGGATAGCAACCATTAGTTTAAAGTTACGCAATGGGTTGGTTAAAGAGATTAATGAGGTTCAGTATATTTTGACAATGAGGAAGATCATTATCTCAACGGGGTTACATGAACTGAAAGGCTACAAAGTTGTGTCTGAGAATGGGATGAAAAAGGTTCTTAAGGGAGCCATGGTTTTATTGAAGGGGCAAAGGAGAAGTAACAACTTATACTATTTAGATGGTACAGCTGTTCTTTGTGAGGTTTATACCCCGGGAAGGGAGGAGACCACTTCCAAAGATACCATACGGCTATGCATGGCACATGCGGGAGAAAAGTCATTCAGAGTTCTCGCGAACCAGGGGCTATTAAAAGGTGTCAAGATGTGCAAATTAGATTTACTGAACACTATGTTATGGGCAAGTAGACAAGGGTAAAGTTTGGCACCACTATCTACAGTACTCGTGGAACCCTTGATTATGTTCACTCTGATATTTGGGGACCCTTCAAGAATGTATCGCTAAGGGGGAAACATTACTTTGTATCTTTTGTGGATGACTTTTCTAGGCGTGTGTGGGTGTACACTATGAGGAAGAAGGATGAAGTCCTAAAAATTTTCATAACGTGGATGAAGTTGATTGAAACTCAAACCGACAGAAAGATCAAGTTGCTCCATTCGAATAATGGTGGGGAGTACACTAGTGATCCATTCTTGCAAGTATGTCAAGATGAGAAGATAGTTCAAAACATTATAGTTAGAGAGACACCGCAATAAAACGGTGTAGTTGAGAGCATGAACCGCACTTTATTGAAGAATGTGCGATATATGTTGTCCAATTCTGGGTTGAGCAAAGCCTTATGGGCTGCTTTGACATATGCATGCTATCTCGTTAATAGGTTGCCTTTGGCTGCAATTGAGGGTAAAACACCAATGAAAGCTTGGTCGGGAGAACCTGTTATAGATTATGATATTTTGAGTATATTTGAGTGTTCGACATATTATCATGTTAAGGATGGTAAGTTAGATCCACGGGCAAGGAAGGCCATTTTTATAGGTAAGAAGAAGGGTGTAAAAGGCTACAAGTTATGAGATACGAGAGATCAAAAGATTATTCTGAGCAGAGATGTCACTTTTAATGAGGCTTTTATGATTAAGTCACATGGCTCTGAGTACACTGAGAAGACGACCAGCGAGGTATTAGAGTGGGTGGAGATTGATGCATCTTCACATTGGCCATAGAGTTCCGTACTAAAAGGGGGGTCATCTACCGGTGTGACAATGGGTGATGAGTCACTAGTTCATGTTCCAAATGATAAAGACACGGATGATGGTAGAGCATTTGGTAGTACAGATGAAGAGATTCCAGTGGTGGAGTCAATCGCAACGAGTAAACCAAAGAGGGATGAAAGTAAACTGAGTTGGCTTAAAAAGGACATGATGCTTCCAAAGGCGAAGGCCATGGTAGCCTATGTACTACCAGTCGTTGAAGAGGATGTTTCTTCCACCTATAAGGGATCTATTTATGGTTCTGAGGCTAAACATTGGGAGCGAGCGATGAAGGAAGAGATGTATTCTCTTTTCAAGAATGGAACTTGGGAACTTTCAAAATTACCGAAGGGAAAGAAGGCAATCGGTTGTAAATGGGTGTACACAAAGAAACAATGATCTTTTGATGATGATATACGCTTCAAGGCAAGACTCGTAGCCAAAGGCTATGCTCAAAGGGAGAGGATTGATTACAATGAATTTTTTTTTCTGGTGGTGAAACACTCCTCCATTCGTATCCTATAGGCCTTGGTAGCGCAATTTGATTTGGAGCTGCAACAATTCGATGTTAAGACGGTGTTCTTACATAGGAATTTGAAAGAAGAGATCTACACAACTCAGCCGAGTGGGTTTAAAGTTATGGAGAAAGAAGACTATGTGTATAAGCTAAAAATATCGTTGTACGGTTTGAAGCAGTCTCCAAGACAATGGTATAAATGGTTTAATCAGTTTATGATTGGGCAGACGTACAAGCGGAGTCATTATGACCATTTTGTCTACTTGTGCAAGCTAGGTGATGGGCCATTTATTTATTTGTTTTTGTATGTGAATGATATGCTTATTGTATGTAAGCACAAAAATGAGATTGACAAGCTGAAAAAGCAAATGGGTAAAGAACTTGAAATTAAGGATCTTGGTAATGCGAAAAAGATTCTTGGTATGGAGATTCATAGAGATACAGATAAGGGAACGGTGTGTCTCTCTCAGATGACGTACATGAGGAAGGTACTTCAGAGATTTGGCATTGATGGGAACACACAATCTGTATGTACGCCCCTTGCTCCTCATTTTAAGTTTAAGGCTTCTATGCCTCCAAACACTGATGAGGAACGTGATTATATGAGTCAAGTTCCTTATACTAGCACGGTTGGCAGCTTGATGTATGTTATGGTATGTACTCGGCCAGATATTTTACAGGCGGTTGGTATGGTTAGTCGATACATGCATGATCCGGGTAGAGATCATTGGCGAGCTGTAAAATGGATTCTACGGTATATCAAAGGTACTGTAGATATTGGTTTGGAATTTTGCAAACAAGATTCGATTGATCGGTTTTGTGTGGGTTATGTGGATTCTGACTATATGGGTGATTTGGATATACGGTGGTCTACTACCGGGTATGTGTTTATATTGGGTGGAGGACCGGTTAGTTGGAGATCCACGCTACAGTCAACGGTGGTACTATCTACTATCGAGGCGGAGTATATGGCGATGACCGAGGCAATAAAGGAATCTATTTGGATAAAAGGTCTTCTGCGCAATTTAGGCAATAAGATGGACCATCTTGATGTTTTTTGTGATAGTCAGAGCGCTATCTTCTTGGCCAAAAATCAGGTTCATCATCAACGTACAAAATATATTGATGTGCATTATCACTTTGTCAGAGAAGTCCTGAAAGAGGGTGAGATTCTATTGAAGAAGATTCACACCAAAGATATCCCGGCAGATATGTTTACGAAAGTTGTTTCGGGAATTAAGTTCAATCATTGTTTGGACTTAGTTCAAATTCTTCATATTGATTGATTAGATTTTTTGGGAACTACGGGCTACTTGATCCAAGGTACGTAAGCAACCATTGATTTGGTGCAGTCGATTTTGGTTCCTTGGGACATTTGGTTCAATTTTAGTCATTTGGGATGCTTGGTTTTGGATTTGGTCTTTTTGGAGACACTTGGTTTGGTTGGTTTCCTTGGCCCGCTTGTGTGTTTGGGTCTTTGGGGATATTTGATGATGGAGAGGGTTTGTTTGGGTCCGCTTGGATAGTGGTTATGTTCGGCTCAAATTTCGGTTCACTTGGTTGAGGAAATCTTCACCGAGGTAGAGAATTGTTGATGCTTTGTATTCTGTTCGAATAGACTTTGAGTTTGTTCAAACAAAATAAAGTTTATTCGAACAGATTTTTGGTCTATTCGAACAGAACACTCCGAGCACTTTTTTGTTTGAAAAGAAATTGGTTTTGTTCGAATACAAATAGTTTGTTCGAATAGGCTTCGGAAAAGCTCAATTTTGAGATTTCTTTGGAACCCTTGACTTGCCTCGAAATCTGAGCAATTGTAAATAGTTCCCTTAGTATAAATGGGTACTTAGGTTCTTTTTAAAGCCAACCCTTGGTGAGATCAAATTGAGAGGAAATAGAACCTCTAATTGTTTTGAGTGATTGTAACCTAGGATCTTGAATAAACTCTCTCAAATTTGTGTGTTGTGTATTCTTTTTGATTGTTGCTTGTTCATTGCTAACCAAATCTAATTGGAGTTTCGCCTTCCGTGGTTGCGACTCAACACGTTTAACCCTCTCAAATTTTTTTCATAGCAATAGGTATTATCATGTCATCTAAGATGTCTTTGAACACTGACCCTGAGCCACCTCTACCACGCAGAATTTGAAAGTTACTCGTGGCCACCTTAAGGACATTGTAACGAAATTTTGCAGGAGCTCAGTAGTGGAGAAACACTCGTGAGGATTGAAAGAATCCCTACAATATCAAATCGATAGATGAAAAAGAAGCTTTCTGATAAGTCGTGGCTAATATGAAAAATTATGAATATCATTTAGGGAGAAAAAATCACAAGCAATATATTATTCCCTTTCTTTGGATCGTCTAATGTGCTGTTCTGAGATATTCAGGTTGAGATGTTGAAATGAAATGGAAGATAGTCCTTTCAATACTAAAGACCAGAATATGACCAGGTAGGCATTGACATTTTGCCATTTACAAGAGAAGAAAGAGCTCGGTCTGCAATTGTCTAAATGTGACCATTCTAACTTCCCATTAGTTCTAATTCTGGACCATGAAGTTTTCAAGGACAATATACGGGAAAGAGCCCGGATAGGGCTGTGTTTTAATTTCCAAGAACTATTGCCTTCATCATTTGACATTTGGGTTGATTATGAAGCAAGATGATCAACATCATAAGGTTTACTTGTGTATACGCAATTGATGATGTTGTACTACTTATAAGGTTTCAAAAGTTTTACAAAGACTTACAACAATTTCTAGGTTTCATGCTCCTGGTACTACACCCAAAGATCCTAAACAACTAAATCCCTCTCAGCTAACTACTCTTTCCATATCCAACTTTAGGAAAACATGTAAATCGCAAAGTTAACTTTGTCCTATGATAATTCATAAGCCGATAGTGACGCCCTAGCTTTTTTGCCCTTCCCTTCCCCTACCCTACCTAATCCTTATTCATAGCGCAGCGACTTCGACTGAGATTGTCATTAAAATGTACTTTTCTGGATTTGTGGGCAGCATTTTTTGTACGTAATATATATAGGTAAGAAATAACTTGACAACTCGAAAAAGAAGAAAACCGGGAGCTACCGTCCCAAACTCCCTTTATTCTGCCCCCACTCAACTAAATTCCTGGCTCCGCCACTCATTACACTCTCACCAATCATAGGCCAGAGCTGTCTGCGGAGGACTCATAGGGAGATTCTAGTCTGGTAGCATTCCAAGACAGTGGAACTGATAGTTGCAAAATCAGTTGAGATGCAAATACCAACCATCACCTAAATTCAAGACTTTCTATTTTATCTCAGAGCCGTGCCAGCCTTTGTCGCCCAGGGGCACAAGAAAAGGGTTATGTTTAACAACAAAAGGCATAATATTTCTCACATCACAACATCACAACATCAACATCCAAAAGAACCTATATGTTCAAAGAATACTGTATCAAAGATCAAAAGATTGAAACAGATCCGGAAGAAAAATGGGGATAAATTTACAAAATATAAAAACAAATCAGGTATATAAACTTAAATCACTAGACCAAATTTTTGGATCGTTGCAACTAAATCGAATACGACCATACAGGTTTGGCCTCTATCTCCGCTATCTACCAGATAATACTGAGGTAGATAACGAATAGTTTGACGTCGTGCGGTGTTGGCTTTCCAGCAACTGACCTGTTACAATTTCAACTTTGGGTTTCTGAACACCATCCAAAATTTGATCATCTAGGCACAAAAGATCGACGACGATCATCTCCGTCTCGGGAGGCTTCTCTACTATCACGCGCCCTTCAAGCATGTCGACCACATACCCCATGCTAGGCCTAAGACCAGGGCTCTCTTGGATACACCATAGAGCCACATGAACTAAAACCCTTAGTTGCTTCTCATCAACTCCACTATCGTCTGTAAGTCTTTCATCAACCACCTCCATGAGTTTCCCTTCTCTTAATTTTTCAGTCACAATTTTTGGAAAGTATGACCATTTCCTATGCGAACAATTACTACCTTCTTGGTCAAGACGAACATTTCTCCGACCACCAATGATCTCTAGAAGTACCATACCATAGCTATAGACATCAGATTTCTCGCTCACTCCATTCTCTAAGAGCCACTCTGGAGCCAGGTACCCCTTTGTCCCTCTGATTGTTGTATAAAGCCTACTCTCATCTTTCCTCATCAGTTTTGATAATCCAAAATCTGAAACAACTGCTCGAAAATCCTCATTAAGTAGAATATTCTCCGGTTTAATATCTAGATGTAATATTCGTGACCGACAATCCCGATGCAGGTACGCCAGGGCCTTGGCAACATCAACTGCAACTCTAAACCTGAAATTCCATGCCAAACACGAGAAATTTTGACCATTTCGACCGCCCTTCTGTGGGAATATCCAATTATCCAAGGACCCGTTACAAATGAATTCGTACACAAGGAGGGGAGGACTCCCGGGTACACTGCAGTATCCAAGAAGTTGTACAAGATTAACATGTTGTATGCTTGCAATTACTGTGAGTTCCGCATGGAATTCTCTTTCTCCATGTGTAGTTCCCTCGATACGTTTCACGGCTATCGATGTTCCATCGTCAAGGATCCCCTTGAAGACCGATGCGGAGCCACCCCTACCAATAACAGCTTGGAATTTATCAGTTGCCGTTTCCAGGTCCCTGTACCGAAATTTAGTAGGAAGTCCAGCTACCTTCCTAAGGAAACTGTACTCAGTTCTTTTCAGCTCTTGCCCTTCCAATACCAATGATCCCTCCAACGCTCTCCTCCTCCCATTTTTGCGGTACTTAACAAACACACATGTGAAGATGCAGAAAATTGCGGCAATATCTGCCCCAAGGATGAAGATAAAGGCCTTCGACAACCCAAGGCAGATGCGAAGAATAATGAGCAAGATGATGAGAACATTAACGGATACAATAACGACAATCTTCCCTTTGGTAAACTCCATTAAAGATTAAGCATTGTTGTACGTAGCTGAGACTTTAGAGTTCTTGTTGTGTTATCAATTGAATACTTCAAGTGATCAAAGGGAGAATATTGTCTATCTGTTATATGTAAACAAGCAGGAAATTCAACTACTGAATACAAAGTCAAGTTACCTCATTCTTCTATTCATTTTGTTTATCTATTTATTTTGTTTCTTTTTCTTGGAATTATTGAGTCTGCACTCTTATTGCACGGTCAATTCGAGGTACCCCAACAAATATCATCTATTAGAGTTCACACACTAATTTTATGGTTTCCGGTCAGTGAACAATAACAATGCTTCGTCGTAAGACTGTCATCCTAACCCCACTTCTTAATTAGGGTTTAAAGTCAAGATTTTTTATAAAGTGTTTGCGTCTTTTCACTAGGGACAGGGATAAATTGGGGTTCATGAAAAATTATCTAACTTTTCAGATATTTATTCTCAAGTCTAATGGATGTAGAAACCTTAGTACAAAAGTGGGCAATATGGTTAATGTTTGAAACAGAAGTTTAACTAATTTAATGGATGCAAAATATTGAGACAGCTGAAGTAGTTTTCGAGATAAAACAGAAAATGCAACAGATCATATTCATAGCTAAATGGATATATATAATTCTATGTAAGATCACAACTTGAAGGAATTAGTCAAAGCTTACATTGCTTTGATCAAAATAATAATATTACTTTGATCTTAATATCTTTACTAATATACAATTCTTATTTGGAGATTGAACTTTTCAACGGAGCTTAGCGAAAGTGATCTACGGAATCCTCATACACAGATTTATAGAACCATTTCCTATCAGACTGGTTGAAGCCTCATGATATCCCCATATTCTATACCACATTAATCGAACTCAATCTTGAGGTCGGCGGTGGACTAAGGGCTAAGTCTTGAGGTTTTAGTCAGACCAGGTCTGATAATGCGAATCCTAAATTTATGACTTGTTATCCGGAGATAGTTTATGCCTGGAAATATTAGGACCATTTTTTGTTATGAAGTCTCCCATACTTATCATAAGTTGACAATTGAATTTATAATGCAGGATTACACCTACCAAGGGTATCACCGTATCATTAGCCTTGAAGTCGTAGGCAGGGGACAAAGAGATCATCATAGGGTTGAGAACAGCTTGTGATCTTAGTTTGGAGAGAGTGGTGATGTTGAAAAGATTTCAGAGACTCGCTACGACACTTGCCAGGACACCACCATACAACAATCTTTTCTAGGCACTCTCACTGTGCCCGGGGTTATTTTCCCCCACGCCTCTTCCTTTTCATTTCTTTTCTTTTCATTTTTGGTGAGTTATATGTGCACGTTATGAAAAAACATTGTAATTTTGGAGCTCACGTTTTGGAGTATCAAAGCTGTTCTAGTCCCTTTTATTTTTGGGCTTTTTAGATATAAACCCAAGTTTTCTGGTATATTAGACTTCAGTCTCACGGTTTGCTAAATATTTTGGCATACCCATGGTTTTGCAGTTCTGACCAGGTCAACTGCAGTTGACCCAGTTAGAGCTCGCAATGGGTCGGGTTTGGGGCGGGTGGAGTAATATTATCCCCATACCCGCCAAATTACCCTACCCCCAATCCCGCCCCAACACCTGTTTAACACCCGTTTAAAAATCCATATGTTTGATACAGTGTTATTTAATGTTGTCAACAGAATCTAAGTTTTACAAGACTCTAAAGAAACATAAGCATTATTAATACACCAAAGATGGGATGTGATTCAGATGAAAAAAAAAAAAAAAAAATAGTTGACAGCATAAGATTGGTGTGAGGTTTGATGAAAGTCATTATCCAAGAAAATTGTTGAAAATGAAAGTTAGTTTGGTGAAGAATGTTGTTTTAGGCCTGAAATTGAATTGAGTCTCATACCGATTGTAATTATGGAGTACATAGATGGAGATGAATACTGGTACATAGATGGTACATAGAAAATAAAAATTGGTAAGAAATGAAATGAGTCACCAGTTGAGTAAAAAGGAGAAATGGGGTTTGAAGAATTCCAAATAAAAACTAAAAATTTACAATCTTTTGAATGAAAGCAAGTAGTAATGGTAATAATCAAAAGGGATGAGAATACCAATTGATTCATAAATAGATAATGAATACCTTTCAAACAAAGATCTCTTCTTTTACTTCTTCTTCTCTTCTTTGTTTTGATCTCTGAGGAAAGAAAGAATGAGAAATCCAAAATCTTCTTATTAGAAGAAGAATGTGAGTTTCATCATAGATCCATTACGATCAGAACACTCACTTGACTTGAGCCACAAATAAAAGTTAGTTTGGTGAAGAATGTTGTTTCGAGGTTTAAATGAAGATAAGCTGATGACAGAACGCAGGAGGGTGGAGATTGAAATGAAGACAGGAGGCTGGACTTAACCAATATGTCTTTAGAATTAGGTTCAACTTAAGGGTATTCAACTCATATCCTTTATAACTGGGTCGGGTGACGGGGCCCCATTTATTTGAGCCTAAAACCAGACCTTCCTCAATAAATAAATGGGTTTTTTTAAAACCAAACCCGCCCCATACCCACTATAATCATACCATACCTGCCTCATTAAGGGCGGGGTGGGGCGGGGACCCGGTAGGGCGGGCTAAATTGCCAGCCCTAGACCCAGTTAAAACCTGTTATTTTGGGGTAAAGTCTCTCTATAATACCCTTTTGAGTTTACACATGCACACGGTCCGGTTCGGTCCGGTTTCAACCCAAAACCGTAAACCAAACCGAAAAAATTGGTTCGGTTCTGGTTCCATCATCGGTTCTTCTTTGAACCAAAAGAAAAGAGAAATAATGTGAAACCCCATTTTGATTTCACTTCACCACTTAAACTATCTCTAACCCGAACACAAATGTATAGTTTTTATCCGGGAAATCGTTTGATTAAGTCCCTGTTATTTTGGGGTAAAGTCTCGTTATAATACCCTTTTAAGTTTACACATGCACACGGTCCAGTTCGGTCCGGTTTCAGCCCAAAACTGTAAACCAAACCGAAAAAATCGATTCAGTTCTGGTTCCGTCATCGGTTCTTCTTTGAACCAAAAGAAAAGAGAAATAATGTGAAAGCCCATTTTGATTTCACTTCACCACTTAAACTATCTCTAACCTGAACACAAATGTAGAGTTTTTATCTGGGAAATCGTTTGATCAAGTCCATGTTAGTCTTTGCGGCTCAAAACGGAAGAAAAATGATTAAAAACATAAAGATCTGACTATGGCGATCAAGACGTTGGCCTGATGTAAAAAAGTTAAAGAACAAAAGTTGTAGGGATCATCGATACAAAGCTAGGGCAACTGACGGATCTACAATAGGACCGTTGGATCAGAAGTTATAATCAGTTTAGTCTGCTGCTGTGAAACTCGAGGCAGATTCGGACACCGAATTTGAGTTCGAATTGTACTCGAAGTAGGGTTGAATTTTGGGCCTTTTTGCATCTTTTTAGGGTGTTTTCTTGTTTTGGGAAACTTCTACTTCAAGTACAATAAAGTTTGGAAACTCTTAATTCACGTAGGAAAGGGTTTTAGGTTTTCTTTGGTTATTGAAGGGACTTATGAGGTTTGCAGAAACCTAACTTGAAATCTAGAAGAGATGCCGCCTCTTTGATAGACCTTGTAAAGAGTTGGTCTTTACAAAGATGAAAGTGGAGGGTGTTCTTTTGGGGATTTGATGGTAAGAGGAGAAGTACCTCTTAGTTGCTAAGATGGGAGATCAATGAAGAGAGAAGATTGAAAGGTTTCAAGAAGAAGGTATGCAACATGGTCTTTGTTGAGGAAATATTTAAGTTCTTGATAGATCTTTTGTAAATCTATGTGAGGGTATTATGAGATTAAAGAATTCTATGTTCGTTGGAATCTCTTGAGGGCTTGCAATTGAACTTAGATACAAAGCAAATTTCTTGTTTGGTATGGGGAGTAGCCTAAGGATGAACCTCCGGTAAATCTTGTGTTATATGTGCATGAATTATTGTGTTTATGTTTCTTGGTTGATTATTTGTATGCCATAAAGATAACGGATAAAGCCGAATTGCGGTAGGGGGGGGATGTATTTCGCTCGGTTCCCCTAGTACTCTCCTCGTTTGTGCTAATTATCTTTCGACTTCTTTTTGCCCCAAATCGGACCATATCTTAAGAATCGTCGTCCTCATCAATAGCAAATCCTAAGCTTTCAATTTTATTGCTAAATCGGCATCGTATCTGTGTTGTTCTTCAATCGATTTCATCTCTTCTTAAATGGTAGATGTTCTATGGTGGGTATAGGTTGGAAGAACAATATTGTCTGAGAATACAAAGAGTGAGAGTGGAGAGAGAAAATAAAGAGAGAAAGTGGTCTATGATTGATAGTTGTTTAGAGCATATGCAGCAGTAAGGTCACCTTAAACCGACTAAAATGCTTCAACAGTAACCAACCTTGATTTTTGCATAGGAGTTGATATGAGTTGAAAACCTACCCACCTATTTTTTTTAGATTTAAACCAATCATAAAAAACCACATGACATGAGAGATAAGAGAGAAATAGGAGAAGAAGAAAAAATGCCGCACAGTTCATAACTGCGCGGCCCTTATTTAAAAGAAAAAAAAAACAAAAAAAAAACCACGCATCGCAACCCGTTGAAACTTATGATGTCTTAATCTGAGGCATCTATTTTGCAACAAAAAAAAAATTTTGAAATCACCCTGCAGGTCTCTGAACCCCTCAGGGTGGGTTTTGTTGATGTTTTGGGTACAGCCTTGGAAGAAGACCCTACTGTTTGGTGGTCGGTTTGAGGACATAATGGTGACTTGCTTAGAGCATCCACAGCAGTTGGAGGGTGGATTTTCCCCAATCCACCCCAAAAATCAATTCACCCCAAATCCACCCACAGCAGTTGAACCCAAATTAAGGTGGATTTTACCCAACGCAGTTCTGAATTGCGCGGCATAATCAAATAACCTAAGATCTTGCTACATGTCTCCATCTCGAGCGTCCATTACCCAACGCAGTTCTGAACTGCACGACATAATCAAATAACCTAAGATCTCGCCACGTGTCTCCATCTGGAGCGTCCATTACCCACACGCAGTTCAGAACCACGCGGCATCAATCTACCAAAAATCTACCCAGAGGGTGGAAAATCCACCCTCATGGTGGATATTGGGTGGCCACGTCATCGAATTTACCTAGCTGCTGGGAGGTGGATTGCTTGGAGAAGAGGGTGGATTTGCAAATCCACCTTGCCACGTCATAATTCACCTAGCTGTTGTGGATGCTCTTAGGTGGCAGCAAGTCACCCTATTGTTGTGGATGTTATTAGATTTTAAATTTCAACTCTATCTAATGGTGTGGGCCTTGTGGCAGAGTAGATGGAGCTTTAAAAACTATAGAGAAAAAGACAGTTGTTAGCTCTATACAAATATATTTAATGAGTAAAAGAAGGTATACGGCTTGGTTCGATTTCGGTTTAGATGACTGGTTAAAATCGAACCGTATCTATCAGTTTTTACTATTTTCAAACCAAAACCGAACCTGGTCTAGAAAAAGCCATAAGAAACTGTCTATTCGGTTTGGTTTCCGGTTTCACGATTTTTCATGTTCAGCCTAGTGCAAATCACGTGAGCTATTGTTATAACTCAAATTAAAATGGCAAAGTTGTATTATTAGTATTTTATTTGGGTTAACTTCAATTGACCTAGTCAAAACTACAAAACCATAGGGTATCATTAATATTTGGCAAATCGTGGGACTTAAGTCTAAAATACTAGGATATTTTGGGGTTTATATCTAAAAAACTCTTTTATTTTTTGTGTTAATTCTACCTCAGCAGTTTCTCCCATTTCGCCTCTTGCGGCCTGGTGGGTACACCCCAAAATCTTAGAAACTCACCCCAGTTTAATATTTAAATGCTAACAAAATTTTCTTAACTTGCATGGACAAATATACCCTCAAAAGAAGAACATCATATATTTTCTTTTGAAAGTTCGTCATGTCCTACAACTTAACTAAACATAAGATATTTTATTGTATTTCGAACAAATGGGGAAACGATATGAAATCAAGTTGCACTTTTGATCTTGGCAATAAACACATAACACAATATTATACATGGAAGCTAACAATAAGCAATATTAACAATTAGAGACTGTTAAACATATTTTAAACATCTTCGAAATTATTAAAGGCATATGATCATCGTGATAGCTTGAGAGAGAGAGAGAGAGAGGGGGGGGGGGGGGGGGGGGGGGGGGGGGGCACTCGGTATTGAATAAAAAGACCAAAATTAGTAAGATGTGTATCACAAGCTGATTTCATTGCTATTGTTTCTTCATTTTGTTTGGAGATTTTGATTCATAAGAGAGAAAATAAATGAGTTAAGTCGTGAAAGGATGTATACTTGAAATTTATTCTTGTTGTACTCTAGTTTTTCTTACTTTAAAGATGGTGTGAGTTTATTAACTAACAAATACACTTAGTGGGATGAGCTTATTATACTAGGGTGAGCTAATTAAACTTGGGGTGTATTTAAAATTTCTCATTGTACTTTCGCGGAGAACCTCTGTTGCTCCAAATTTCGCCCCTTAAGCTCTCCTTACATTCTTTTGCTTATTAAAAAAAATGCCCTTACAATCAACCATGCATATTTCGAACTTTTGAATCTTGTTATGCAAGAAGATGGAATGATTCGTATTTCATGATTACAGCATCGTAATGCCAAAGAAACATACCAATCACGTATGAGAATGAAAACAATGAAATTATTTATGGAATTACATTTCTTTCCTGCTTGCCACTCTCCTACTACCAATGGTAAAACATGGGGTTTGTGTCCATGTAGGACTGCATGTTAGCATCCATCATTTTTTTCATCAACATATTAGCTTTCTCCCTTGCCTTTGCCGAACCTCTGACCGATATATCAGCCAAAACAGACGAGAGCTCTGGTAGTCTCACGGCATCTCTCAAACACCCTTCACTCTCGTCAAGCATACGGAGGAGAAGTTCAGCAGAACCCTCCTTGCTCAACATGCACCTTCTCTTCAATACATCCACCAATAAACTTACAACTCCCTCAGTGTTTGTTATTGTATTAATCCCTTCTTCATACCTAGCAAGAAGAACTAGAATCGCAAGCGAGCTTCCTCCTAGATCCTCACCATTCGTACTCTCTACCACTTGAAGTAAAACTGAGACTGCCCCAGATCGGACTGCCATGGTAGAATTACCGTGGTACACAACTAGTTCTGCAAGAGAACTCAGGAGGTGATGGGCGGCAGAAGAGCAAGGCCCATCAAGGGTTTTTACAAGTGCTTGAATGGTACCTGACACCCCAAATTTCGCCTTATTTTTATCCAGCATTGCTAAACTACAGATTAAGGAGGCTGCCAGCATTCCAGATTCAGACGAACTTGGTGCAAGGATGATGGAGTTGAGGTGTCGAAGCGTCTCCATGTCGGCTATCAAAAGTTTGAGGTTATCATTCAGAGAGAGATTGAAGAGGACAGATAGTGATAGACTTTGAATGTTTTTTGAGGTGGATTTAGAGAGCTCGGCAATGGTGGTGATAGCGCCATCTGACTCTGCAACTATGCTCCTATTTTGGGGGCTAAACTTGGTAAGAGCAACCAAGTTCTGAAGAGCTTTCTCCTGAACTTCAGTAAACTCTGACTTGGACTGTGTTAGACACTCACCAACAGCTTGTCGTAGCCGAGCAGTCATCTTACTGACAGAAACTAAGTGGCCGGGGTTAACAGACTTGGGGGGAATTAAAGAGGGCAGGGGATGTGCAATAATAAAAAATTATAGATGATTTCAATGCTTGCAAACATAGTAATAACCTCCACATTCACTTGTATTATTTATCTTAATTCCAATCTGTCCCATTTGTCGTACTATAAAACAATACTGAAGTATCGTAAGCCCCCAGGAAATCAATAACAAGCTTCGGACAAATTCACAAAATTATGAAGATTTCGATTGAGTCTGACAACAAAACACATTAAGAAATACTCCAGATGTAGCCATTATTTGATAATGAATTCAACAAGACTAAAAGATCCACAAGTCGAATGGATGGAAGAAGAAAAAAAACTGCCAGAAATCAAGCAAACAAAAAATCAAAGCTTTTGAAGCTTACACAGTATACCAAAACAGACTCATCATCTCACCAAATATCATTCTGGCGAGAAAGTTGCAAGTGCATTAATGATGATGATCGTCATCGCCATGGCCATCCGGAGGTCCTCCTGGGCCAACCACTTCTAGCTGAAAATATGAACAAAGAGGTAAATTAAGAGAGTTCTAGTCAGTCCTGAAAGTACTAGGTTTAAGTTGACATATTGGATACTGCTACAGTGTAAATCCATTAAAATGGATACTGTTACAGTGTAAATCCTTGGAGATAAAATTTTAAAAACTATATTAGGATAGTATTTTGATGTGGACAACTCCTAGTGCACATCGTCCACTCGTTGACGGTCTTTTTATTTTAGCTTATTAGATTAGGGGCTTAACTATTGGAGTTCCTTTTATTTTAAAGTCTAATTAGATTCTAATTTGGAGAGGTAAGGGACTTGCTATTGTAAGAGGATTAGGGTTGAGGCCAATATAAAAAGAGGGTGGTGTAACTTTATTTCCGAGTTGTAATTGAATAAAGCTTTAGGTTTAGCCCTAATTTAGTTTTTATTGAGTTTGGAATTTAGTAGAAAAAACCCTAATTTCAATTATGTTTTCCTAATCTTCAAGTTTCCGCTTCCGCGACTTGATTTTACGTCAAATTAGCATCAGAGCAATTTCAAATCCACGGGATAGGTTCTTTTCGACTAGCAATGGCTTCGGGAAGGAAGAATAAAACCAATGCTTCGAAGAAACCAACCACGGCGGAGAGCCTCGCCGAGTTGACCGGTGAATTCCGACTACTCGTCGCCGCTCCCAACACTAAAGCGTTAGAACATCATCTGCAACCGGCACCTCTCGGGGCCACGACGTAGTTACCGCTGATTTCATAATCAACGGATACCGAATCCGAGAAAAGCACAACAAAAACGGAAAGTCGGCCGACATTGTGAATCCGTTTGCGACCCTTCTAGTCGAACTTGTCCAAAACCCAGTAAACGGAGTAATCGTTGTGAGTCCAGGAGTTAAACCAATGGGTTTTAACCGAGAAACATAGACCAAGGAAGGCACCCCGATCAACACAGTCACGGTAAGGAAGAAGGTCGTTTACGAGGGGGAGAAGCGGCGAGAAACTTCCTAATCCAACCTACCACAATCATCGGAGTGGGGAATCAATCATCACGGGTTCAAATCGGTATAGGTGACCAGGGAAGACCCCATGGCAAAGGGGTGAAGGAAGCCCAACATTGGCAGCTAAACCCCTGCAAGTCGAGAGAGAGAGGTGGGTAGCTTGGGCAGGCCAATAACAATCCCAAGCCCAAGCCCGCATTCAGTTTCCCCAAACAGTTGAAGACCCAAGCCCATATCACTCCCAACAAACCCCATTTCAGTATTACATTCCCCACATGGGGGACTCCACCAAGCCCGACCCATAATCAAATGCCTCATTGGGACGGGCCCGACCCACATATTTTCCAGTCCACCCAAAACTGCCAAGACCCATCTCTCTTATCTTATTTGAACACTCCCTCCAACAATTGCAGACGCACCCCATCCTCCATTACCACCCCATGTGTTCAACCCACTAACCCCCACAACGATTCCACCGGCACCAAACCTTATTATGGCCTCCTCCGTTCAACTTCCTCCACCGTCAAGGCCATCCTCGGAAGGTTCACCTCCAAAGAAATCGCCACCAAACCAAACTGAGCAATTACCCGCCAACGTCGTTCCGTTTACCCACTCACAGTTTGGAGCAACGGCGGTGAGTTCATCATTACCTCCAATGACGCATACCACGGCTAGGGGTACGGCTCTTCCCCACTCTGCACCTCCACCTTATTTTACGAGTTCCCAACCCCTTCCTAACACTGGCATTGTGCACGGTTTTACAAATAAGTACCCGTATGTTGTTGTAGAGTGTTGGTTTTAGTGCTAACTCCATAGGGGCACAGGCAGGACAGTACTCTCAGAGACGTGAACAGTATGTTCCACCGTTTAAGCGTCAGCAGCAGTTCAGCGAGCGAGGTCAGGGCCGTGGTTTTAACCCCCTGGTTGACACCCTACTGCATGATCGTCAAGAACATCATGGCCAGCAAGTTCACCTCCACGACCACCTAAGCATCCTTATGCGACTCAGTACCAGGATTACGAGTACTATACAGAGACAGGGTTCGAGCGACGGCCGCAACGGCAGGGACGAGGTTCTGATATTGAGGCACTGGCTCGAGCACTTACAGAACAAACACACGATCTTCACCTAAAGGTCCCGAGTTTGACGTAAGTCAGACGCAGATGCATTGATTGGTTGGACAAAGTTGAGAAGATTTTCAACTATAAACACTACGGGGATCCGAAACAAGTAGCAATAGTCGAGTCTAGACTTTCTGGATATGCCCTCACATGGTGGAACAGTCTGCAGCAGTCTCGCAAATCTCAAAGTTATCCGATGATTACTTAGTGGTTAAAGATGAGGCGTGATAAGAAAAAATGGTTCATCCCAATGACCTACGATGAGATAGTTTTCGGAAAACTTCAGTCTCTGAAAATGGGGCTCTCTATCATTGATGATTACACCGACCAGTTCTATCTCCTTGAGTCTCATGCCCATCTTTGTGAGACATAATAGAAGCGAGTCGGCAGATACAAGAATAGCCTGACGAAGAAGCTTCAAGAGATGATAACTTTGCACTCTGTTTATTGTTTATCAAAGATCGTACAGTTAGCAAAGCAGGCGAGCGAGTTTCAAATTACGCAGTCCCGTCCTCCAATTCCAACACAGACAACCACATCTCCAGCTATTCTGACAGTCACTGCGCCGTGTACTTATGTTTTGAGTAACTGTTGTGGATGCGGGAAGCCCGAACACCAGAAACGTGATTATCTTGCATTTGTAAAGAAGGTTGGGTTAATCGTAGATGGTATGCGTGAGAGTGTTATAGTGACTGTTCAGCGAGTTCTGCATGGCGAAGATGAGGATGGGATACACACTACATTTGTGCGCGAGCCTTCTGGAGCACCGCCTATTTGATTTCATGGTCGAAATCTTACGAAAACGGAGGGTTTAATGTGGACAGCTCCTAGTGCACGTCGTCTACTTGTTGACGGTCTTTTTATTTTAACATATTAAATTAGAGGCTTAACTATTGGAGTTGCTTTTATTTTAAAGTCTAATTAGATTCTAATTTGGAGATGTAGGGGACTTGCCATTATAGGAGGATTAGGATTGAGGCCTATATAAGGAGAGGGTGGTGTAACTTTATTTCCCAGTTGTTATTGAATAAAGCTTCAGGTTTATCCCTAATTTAGTTTTTATTGAGTTTTGAATTTAGTAGAAAAAAACCCTAATTTCAATTAGGTTTTCGTAATCTTCAAGTTTCCGCTTCCGCGACTTGATTTTACGTCATTTTAGTCTTTTTCATATATTTGAAGTTAGATATGTGAAAAACATTGCCGAATCTGATCTCAAAAAATAAATTTTAAATGTGCAATAATTCAAAATCTAATACATAAGAAATTGATAACTCGAAAGAAAAAAAATGTAGATGGTAATGGCCCAAACATATTCAATTGGGAGTCTTACCGGATGAGATTACGGCAAACCCAATTCCATCGAGATCCCTTTAATTTAAGAGTTTCAGTTTGATAGGGTTTGATTTCAGATTAAATCCAAATATTACCTTCCCTAATTAAAAGGTAAAGCTTCTGTAGTAACTAACTTTTGGGTTCCAGGAGGTAATTCCTAAGAGCTTGCAAAAGACCATTCAATTATCATCCTTAATTATTACCTTGAAATATTGTGAGCACACAGGACATTCATGTGGTTTGTCTTTCCCTAGCCAAAACCATACAACATCATGCTCATCCTCTGCAATATAGTGAACAATTGGAATTACACGTAGATTTAGATGAAAGGAAAGAAACTAATTACAAACAGAAGGTTGACATTATTTTGGATGAAGTAAAATATCAAGAGATTGAGAGCATACCGCCTTCACCACCAGGGCATCCAACTATCCTTTTGTCATAGACAGACTTGATAATAGCAGGTGCTTCCTGAAATATCATAGAAGTACATGCGAAAGAGATTCTAGCATTACAGCACTGATCAGATGTAGATCTCCTATTAACCAGCATACTATAACATAAGAATTTAATATATACTAGTGAAAAAGAACATAGGGATAAATTTTATCTCCATCGATAGAGCAGATAATCATAGAAACGATCTACGACAGTACACCCATCTGAACGACAATATTCTTTTCTTTTCTTTTCTTTTTCCTCTTTTTAACTAATGAAAAAAAAAACCTCCAAAAAAGGTAACCATTAATTCAAGTAAAGGGCCCAAAAATGCTAAGTGAATCAACTGTATGTAGTTTCTACCTATCCTAGAAAAACAAACAGGCCAGATGTGGAAGAGGACTGTCTTTTAATTCTTGAATGCTCACTTTCAAGATGAAATAATCCTCCAAAGAAATCATCAGATTTCAACACTTACAAAATGAAGAGTTCGAAATGAAGGGAATAACAAAGTCAATCTCCAACTTTAATTCTGCATTTGCAAGTGAGAGATGGAAGGAAAAGGGAAGGAGGGACTACTTATATGTTGGCTTATGTTTTCAGTATACTGACCTTGGAGAATTACCAGTTTACTACTTGCATGATACTTAAACCTCCGACCTGCTTGATTTTCCTAGGATAAATACATAATTTTTTTGTGAAAAAAAAGCCAGGGAAGTAAAAGAAGAAAAAGAAGAAAAACAGCAGACGAGAAGAATGAAATAAGGAAAGAAGAAGTTCCTGATATAATGTTTTCTAGAGGAGTGACCTCGGGAACACTATCAGGTTAAGACTAGATAAGGGCAAGTTGGAGGCCTTTCATCTTCAGCTAGCCAGAAATTGGTTTTCTAAGGAATGAAGGCAGAATCGGTTTCTTTGGTGAAAAGGCTTCTAAGTTCCAAGTCCTGGAAGATGAATTTGCAGCGATCAACATTATATGGTTCAAGGAGGTTCCAGATTTGGAAATCTGAACGAGCTAATCAAAAATGATGTTTTGTAGATTTTTAGATTTGGGTGTCTTACTTGAGCTCAAGTAAACAAAAGCTGGAAGGGTTCAGCGCTATAAAGTGCGACCGTTAAATATGGCTCCTGCCAAATGAAAAAATGGCAAGGAAGTGTATCTCCAAATTACCTGGTACAGCAGGCTGATTTACAAGTCTCAAGAGTGATTCTCGAAGTAATGGTGGCATTGTGGATGATTTTCTGGCTTCCTATTTGGGCTTGACTCTCCAACTGCGGGCTACAAACAGCCACAAATAAGTGAGATTTGATGTTCAAACTTCAAAGTGTTCAAAAGGTAGATTCCTGAGAGTGAAATGGTTAGCTGGAAGTGTGAAAGGGTGGTTCTTCAACCACAAAATCAGGTAGGAATAGATAAAAAGAAAATGAAACATAACATATTTAATTTTGGGAGGTCAGTTTGGGTTAGAAGAAGAAAAAAAAGAGAAGCCATTTAGTTAAATTGAGAGGCACTTATTATTTTCGGATCATTTAATGCATCCATAGACAAATAGGAAAGTTTGCTAATCTTATCCGCACAAGCCAAATCCCAAATCTATTGCCGCTTTGTCCTTGCGCATCTAAAATTGAAATACAAAAGGCTGTATTCTTTGACCAGTTACGCTGAGACTCTCCACTAGCCTAAACTCAGATTTAAGACATTGTATGCCTTGAACCAATTAGAAACTCAAACATCAAAAAGAAAGCATCTCACACACTATATAAATTTCTCAAAGAAAAAAAAAAGAAGTTTCATAAGATTCAAAGCTCCTACCCACAGCCAACTAGAACTTCTGAGTATTTCTTCACAAAATCTTCCACACTGGTACTGATAGTACTTCACAACCAGATAAAAATTCACAAAATCTCCTATCCCATTAAAAAAAAAACCTTCCCACACAATGGATTTTATGTTTGACAACAAAAAAGATAAGCCAACAGCTAAGTGATCCTCCATTCCAACCCTGCCATTTCAGCTTTAGTGATCCTCCATTTCAACTCTGTCTTGCAGGTTTTGTCCAAATGATTATTACAGCTCCTTATTCGCTCTAACTTGTATAGTTTTAACCCCTTTTTCCCGTACTTCGGCAGTCTATCCTAAGAGTGCCATATATCATGCCACTCATTTCCCTATATTTTCTAGCCTCCTTACCTTGCCGATAAGACCTTTTAGTCTAAAGAATCTCTTTGTTTATCAAAAAAGAAAATGTAGCTATAATATGAAGTAAAACTAGCAATTGATGAGAATAATGTACAGACACCCATTATAACACATCGAAAACACTGACTCCCTAATAAGATTCACACATATTAAGGCCGTAACAATGACGAAATGATAACTAAATAACAAAAACTAACCTTGGTACCGAAAGGACCAACGGGGTAATCCATTTCCGCGAGATCTTTTCCCTAAAAAATCACACAAATAAAAACAACCCCTCTTCATCAAAATCAAACAACTTTCACAGAAATGAAAAAAAAAAAAAATAATAATAATAATAATACCTCAAGTTTGGCTTGGAGCTCTTGCCTTTCAAGACCAGTAGCAATGATGGGAATAAAAACCTCTTCTTCAACCCTCTTCTTCTCCTTCTCCACAACTACAACATCAACAAATGAAATCAAATAAAAAAAAATCACAATAAGAAACAAAAATTAGGATTAGTGTTACCTGAATCAGAGGAGAAATGGTGAGAGAAGGTAGTCTGAAATGGGAATGAGGAGATGATTGGGCGATTGGTTGTTGTTAGGGTTTGTTGAAGAAGAGGAGATGATCTCCATATTGGGGAGGTTTGAACTAGGGTTAGGGTTTTGAGATGAGATGAAATCCGTCTCCACATCTTTAGGGATTTTTACGTTTCGTTTCCCTTTTTTGTGTTTATTTCAATTTCAGAGAGAGAGAGAGAGAGAGAGAGAGAGATTACAAAAGCTCAGCTCAATTCGATCAGAGAGACACATGTTCTCTCTTTCACTTAAGGTGCTTGCATACACGTGTGAAATGAATACGACACGTGCAAATCAACATCAGTAAATCTACCGTTCGATGGGGAATTGAGTTGCTCAATGATACATTGCATATCCACTATTTCTAACAGTAAAACTTAATGTCTGTGATTGAAGTTCGAATCGAAGAAAGAAAGAAAACAAAAAATACAAAAATCCTTATTGATACCCTGAAATTGCCAGCATAAAGACATGTAAGGTGAAGAACAAACCCCTGCCCAACTGAGGCAGAAGAGAGTTTCAAACATCAATTAAATCCATGAAAGCAAATTAAGATCCATCAATAACTTATTTCTACTGTCACAAGAGATCGTTACCACCAGTCATTGAAGTACACTTATAATGTGATTAATGAGAATCCGGAGTAAAAGAGATAAGATCTCATAAGTGACAAACCAAAATCTCAGACCCGGTCACTAATAGTTGCAGATGCAGAGGGAAACGACAACACGCAGACACTATTTAGTATCTAGTTCCTCTAAAATGACTAAAGCTCTCAGATGATGAAAATATTGGGTCTACCAAGTTACTACTACAACATCCGCTACCTCTGGCCAGAGTCTGGAGATCCATCTCCATAGGAAACTAGGCCCTTCCCAGCTGGACTGACAGAGAGGGACCTTGATCTGTCCTTGCTTATACGCTTTGGAGGAGGAGAGTCCAGAGAGGATCTTGATGCAGATGGGCTCTTGCTCAGGCTTCGGCTCCTGCTGCGGCTTCTAGAGAGCGACTTCTGCTTTTCAGACCGCAACCCACCACGGGATGTAGATTTCTCGACAGGTGATCGACTGCGTACTGGACTACGACTGTGCCCACCTTTTGCACGGCCCCGGTAACGTAGTGGGCTTCGTGATGCACTCCTACTCCTTGACCAGCTTCTCCTGCTTCTGTACCTGCATTAATAATTGCAATAGAAAAGCTCAACTTCAACGAAAAAGAGTAACATCATCAGAGAACATATTAGATTTTAAAAAAACTGTCCAAATGAATGAAATAGTAAGATAGAAAGCAGTACCTTGGAGGCGTTTTCCCTCTTGGTGGGCTCCTATAACGCCTAGGAGATCGATCAGCGTAGCTCCTGTAACTAGTATATCTGACCATAGAAAATTCATGAAATAAGAAAACAGTTTAAATTTAACATATAAATTACATATACTGCTATTCCCAAGGAATCCTTTACTATTGCCATTATATTTACCAATTGAAGAGAACCTAAAAGAAGATCAAAGTCCAAAAAACCTTGGCAAAAGTAAGAGATTCCTGTGCATTTCGGAGGAGCATAAATAAATAAGTGAACAAGAATCAATTTGGATCTTTAATTCATTCCTACCTATCACGGTCATTTCTACCGCCATATCGATGTGACCTAACAGGAGATCGATCTGGAGAAGGAGTACGGTAGCGACGTGCATAAGAGTATCGCTGGCTAAAACCTCTGCCTCTCCTTATACGCTTGGGCGATCCATCTGGGGAAACACTTTTTGACAAACTTCTACCACGACCAGAAAGAGGAGATCGTCCCCTTCTAACAGGACTCACTGGACTCTTGGAATTGCTCCGTCGATTATTCCTGCTAGTTGGCCTGGCTGGACTTTTACTGATGCTCCTTCGTGATGGAGCTCTCACAGGACTTTTGCTTAGGCTTCTTCTCCGTGCTCCTCTCCTTATTGGACTTCTGCTTATGCTTGCCCGTGAAGCCCTCAGTGAGCTTCTCCGAGGAGATTTTACAAGACTACGGCTAGTACTTCTTCGTGACAGTGATCGTATTGGGCTTCTGCTAATACTTCGCCGAGAACGAACTGGGCTCCTGCTAATACTTCTCCGCGAACGAACAGGACTCCTGCTAATACTTCTTTCAGCTTTACCCCTTACCGGGCTTGGACTGGGGCTTCGGCTAATACTTCTAGCAGGACTTCTGGTAATGCTCCTGGTATGTTGGGGTGGCATTGGAGGGCTTCTACTAACTCTTCCAGGTGTTAGACTTCTGCTCATGCTTCTCTTGGGGCTCAAGCTTGGGCTCTTGTTCAAACTCTTCCTGGGACTAATACTCATACTCTTACTCATGGCCCTTTTAGGACTCATGCTTCTGCTCCTGCTTTCATCAACTTTTAATAAAACACCGAATCTGGAAGAATCGGCAAGCATAAATAATAACTGAGGTGTGAAGAGAAGAATAAAAGAACCTAGTTTTGTTTGGTAGATCATCTACTAAATCCAGCTGTTTATCGGCATTTTTGACAGATTTGACCTCCATCTCACCCCCGTTGCTCCGCACAGTTCCATTCTCACGAGGCGATTCACCTACTTGTTCAGGCTTATCGGTTGTACCTCCCTTAATTTCAAGAACATTAGTAGCATCCTTCTTGTTCGTGAAGGGAGATAGATTAGCAGCTGCAAAAATATGAAAGTAAGAAGTTCAAAGAATAATATAGTAATATAAACCTTACAGCTTGCAAAATAAGAATCTAAACAAGATTTCAAGTTTTATACCAATCGGCAACCATGGAAGTGGAGCACATGAAATCAGTCAAAAGAAAAAAGAGGAAAGAAAGCAATATGATCAAGGTTTACCAGAAACATGGGAGGAGGTCTTAGACTTTTGCGCAGGACCTTGAGCATCATCATTACCCGAGGCAATTTTGCTTGTATTCTCACTTTCAGAGTCACTACTACTCTCCGAGGTCCTAATAGAATCATAAGAAAAAATAAATTTTAGTGTGATGTTTCAAACATAGTTAAATAATGTTAATGGAACTGACAGAAAAATTGGCTGTGCATATATAGAATCTTCCCGAAAATAATGTTTATCTACCAGCGAAACACAATTAAACATTTCAAAAAAAAATTCACATCATTCATGCATTGCTAACATTCCAATGATACTGAATTTCATCAATCACAAGTCTAAACAACTATGTTCCACTATAATCAGGGTCAATAAGCAGCATTCATATACATGTGTTTACATCAAGGTTCCCATATGGAGATAGTTAAAGCCTGACGTTTAACGAGGATTACTTCCATGTCATGAAGATTTTTCCCACAAAGGAGAACAAAATCAAAAGATAATTGCAAAAAATATAAGTATATAAAAGCAAAAAAAGAAAAGAGCAATTCAGTCTCCTACTTTAACCGCAAGCTGGCTTACACCCTATACACTTCTGATGCATGTGTGATGTGCAAAGTTAGGCACAGGTAAGACGTAGCAGAAAACAGAACAGGCCTTTTTCAGTTTAATGATTGCTTTAGACATTTCTTTGCTACATTTTCTCTGAAATATGTACGGGGGCTTTGACAATAACTGACTCAAATGTCCTCAGTTAGATCCCCCAACTATGTTGCAAATTGTTAAAAATCCATATTTAGAGCTGAAAATTAGCGTTTCCTCTTCACAAAAATTTCAAGTTGAGCTTAAATCTCAAACAAATCAAATTTGGTTCACCATTACTTATTTTGCCAATTTTATCATCTCTACTAAAAAAAAGTTTAAACTTCAATACTTCCCTAGGCGACAACTCACACCCAGATTTCCTCAAAGAATGCTCCTCGAAGCCTTACTACCAATGTCCTCAGCGCCAAGTTAATAGAGGAATGTTTGGGTCTCTCTTCTGCTACCTCCAACCTCAAATAAAACAGATCTTTTAGTCCAAAACTAAGAAAAGAATGCTTTGGGACTTTCCTCTGTTTTTTTCTCGACCCATAAACCTACACGTTTGCTCATTTTCTCAGACCACCGCAAAGAGATTAAACCACCAAAAAAAGCTTCCCTATAAGTAAGCCTTAGCATAAGTCAACAAAGAAAAAGAGACCCAGTGAACTACTCATAATGGTTGCATGTATATAGACACACATGCCTATGACCACAATAACTTGATGATAACTATTCCGGCCAAACAGGTGCCTTTGGTAGTCACCTGTCAAATCTATTGCTTTTACTCTAAGTGACTGTTGCTCAGAAATTTACTGGCGCTGATTAGTGCATTGAGATTAATGGGAAAAGGAAAGAAGACTAGTAGTTTAAGTGAATAACCTTTTTGATTTGCGTCTTGATCTCTTATCACGCCGCTTGCGCTTTTTCTCACGTCGCTTATCCCTCTTTCTCTTTCCATGCTTGTA
This sequence comes from Kingdonia uniflora, assembly GCA_014058105.1. Taxonomy (NCBI): domain Eukaryota; kingdom Viridiplantae; phylum Streptophyta; class Magnoliopsida; order Ranunculales; family Circaeasteraceae; genus Kingdonia; species Kingdonia uniflora. The sequence continues at coordinate 2,015,915 of JACGCM010000926.1, read as the reverse complement.
TTTGTTATTCTTCGAAGATCTCTTTCGCTTCTTACGCCTATCATCACTTGAAGAACTCACGTCGGAGGACGATGAAGAATCTGAATCCGAGTCGCTCTCGGAATCGGACGATTCACTTTCAGAATCAGATGAACTATCTGTTTCAGATGTATAATATCTTCTTCTCCTTTTCCTTCGCTTTTCTTTTAATGATTTCTTATGTTTTCCCTTCCGTCGTAATTCATGACTATCAGCATCAGAAGAGGCATCCTTTGTTTTAATTTTATTTGATTTCTTTTTCTCTGCACAAAAACCATTTTTCTATGATTCAATACGATTTTTTTTCTAACAAGAGGAAGTTCAAATCCATATGAATATATCAAAACTTTAATACCTTCAAAGGATTCGCCACAATTGAAAACTTTAACCAAACAAAGAGGCTTCCCTTGCACACTGCCCATATGTTCAATGGTCTTCAATGTTTCGTGGCCTTTCAAGAGTTTTCCAAAGACAACATGCTTCCTGTTAGAACTAAGTAGTCAGACATAAATACAACACAATATACTCTACGTACTGAATGGAAAAAAACCAACCCGTCAAGATTGTTTACGGCCTTAAAGGTAATGAAGAATTGAGAGCCATTATCATCGGGGCCACCATTTGCCATGGAGAGAAGACCAGGTTCATCATGTCTTAAATTAAAGGACTCGTCTGCGAACTTTCCCCCATATATGCTCTCTCCTCCACATCCTGCAAAAATATGGAAAGGAAAAGAAGATTAGAACACGTGAAACTTAAATAAACCACGACGTGGAATAGATGTAGATTCAATGGTGAAACATTATAAATTTATATATTGACCATTATATCCTAGAGGTAAGATGCAATATAATTTTACTTCAATTAAAATAGCCAAGAAAGAAATGTTATTACAGCACGATAAAAACAGCCCCCCAAATAACCAAGTAATATTGATATGGAAGCACGTCGAGGCACACGCTCCGCAGAGATCCCAAGACCCCCTCTCCCCCAGATGATGCGGCCATTGAATCTTTCCCATTTCTTTCATTTTTTATTTATTTTAGTTTCCTAAATGATTAATAGGAACGATTTAGGATATTATGTAATTATTTTGTTCCAAGAACAGGAATAATATTCTCTGCGCAGTTTAAGAGACCCCTAGGCGATTGAGCTGTGTTGTGAGTTGGCTGCAGCAACCTTTGAGTTTAGAGTATTCTGAACTCTCATTTATTTTGTTTACTGTAATTTAGGTTGTATGTTCTCTCCCTTGCTCAGGCTCCCCCCCCCCCAGGATATTATGTAATTATTTTGTTCCAAGAACAGGAATAATATTCTCTGCGCAGTTTAAGAGACCCCTAGGCGATTGAGCTGTGTTGTGAGTTGGCTGCAGCAACCTTTGAGTTTAGAGTATTCTGAACTCTCATTAATTTTGTTTACTGTAATTTAGGTTGTATGTTCTCTCCCTTGCTCAGCCCCCCCCCCTACTTGTAAGAGTGGGGGGAGTTGTCCCTACCATGTCATTACTTCCTTTATATTTTATTTCATAAGGGCTTGCTCCCCAGCTTGAGGTTAAAAAAAATACCCTAGGTCAAACCTATAGAATTTAGGAATAATACAGAGGATAATCTCTTTAGGAAATATTTCCTGTATTGGGCTATTATTTTTAGTAGGACTGCAGTGGCCTTCTATATAAAGAGTAAAGCTTCACCATTCTAAGGAATTATCTTTATTGAGATTATAAGAAAACTAACCAATTTTGCTTGAGGTAAATTTATAGTTGCTAAGTTAACGAGGTACACACTTTAAACCTGTTATAGCAACCTTGGCAAGACAAAAACAACATAACGAAAATTCTCTCAATTGTGCCGCCCATCCGAATTTTGAAATGTGCGTGCTTATCCTACCCATAACTAACACGCCATTTCAAATTTCTGTCATGAAGCAATTTTTTGCCTAACCTAAAGATGATGAGAGATGCATATTTTCAAGAATATGAATGAGAAGTACAAAGACATTTATCTATGTACATATTTCTGCAAAGCACTTACCATCTCGTCTAGAAAAATCGCCACCCTGGAACATGAAAAGATTTATGTTAGTTTGCCAAAAAAGAAAGAAAAAATGTATCCTAAAAGTGGCTTGGGCAGGGTGAAGCTTAGAAAAATTTATGAGCTGGACAACTTAGTAAGTACAACCTTAAAAAATATACATCACAAGTAAAGCAGTCGTGACCATCAGCCCTGTATCCTACAGCATAAACAACGGTAACAGGCTAAAGGACAAAAGGCCATCACTTCTAACTCATGTATCAACCAAAAAACACAAGCTTCGGAGGCAATGAACCACAACCAAGCCTCTAAAGTACATGTATCTAAATAAGGATAATAGAAATTAATGGCATACCTGAGCCATGAAACCTGGAATAATGCGATGGAAGATAGATCCTTTGTAGTGTAGGGGCTTTTTGGTTGTACTCCCAATTCCCTTTTCACCTACAAAAACGTAACAATTTAAGGGAATCAAAAGTTGCTCCGTTAACCTTAATTATGCAAAAGTAAATCCTATAAAATGTGCATCTCAAACTCTTTCACACATGCACAACAACCTTAGCATTGGAGAATAGATACAAACCTTAAATGCCAAGAATATTTCATATTTACGTTAATGACTTAATAGATATTCAATCATTCAATTTTTTTGACGAGGACATTAAGTAATTGTAGAATTGTCTCTAAAAGCACCTTCAACAGAAAAATGGGAGTCTGGGTGTGGGTCTGTCCAGATCACACCCTAAGATTAGCCCACCAGTTTTAAGTGGTCTGGGTACTTTACAACAAATTGCACGCCAAAAGAGAAGACGCGCAATCGAGTGAAAGCAATCGCATTTGGACACGTGGTCTGGGAATTCTGGATGCCGAAAGAAACAGCGCATGACCGGACTTAACAGAACGCCTAAGGGTCCTAAAATTCGGAGACTCTGGGCAACTTGAATCTGTGACGACATGAAGGGCTGTTGGAATCGTTTTTATGCCTTGGAGATGCTCTAACAGGCTATTTGGATATACTACGAGAAGCACCTTTTGATTCTACAGAAAGTTAGTTTGGAATCTTGAATGAAAAATATTACACTTGTAGAAATACATAAACTTGTAGAAATACACTTGTAAAAATGTTAACTTGTATGCTTATTTAATACGATTAACAAAGAAGTGAGTGTTTTACCAAGCCGACTTATAATTATTCTAGAAGACAGCAGTCAGTAGTGACTTCTCGGAGGAGACAATAGCCAATAGACACTTGCACCAAATGGCGTCTAGGTGGTACTTACATATACTTCAGTATTGTGGCAGCACAATCAAGTTATACGTAATAACAACTACAAAGCTCAGTATAAAATAATGCATTTTTATAGTGACTACTAGTCGGATATTCTTATTTTTTTTATCATCTATTACGATAGTATACACAAGCTTTGGATCTTCAATGGACAAAAAAACATAAAGAGCAGTAACATATAAGTATGACATAGGCATATACGAATGAACAACAGGCGAGGCATATTGGCAACTGAGGGATGGTTAGACAACTAATTTTCCATTGAATAATGTTACATAATGCAATACCTGTACAAAGTGCTCGGAAATTCTCTGCAGTCTTGGGCACTGCATCACTAAAAAGCTGCATACCACAATAATTATCAGTGAGCAATCTAAGCAGAATAAACTATTGAGATTATAAAATTAGTGAAATGGTCACTGCATGTAGTGGATAAGAAAGTGAAATGGGTATAATACCTCAAATACCATCCTTTCAGCAGGGTCACCATCAATAGATACGTCTAAGAAAACTAAAGGATTCTTCTTTTTGGTCATTTTTGTCAGCTTTCCCGTATAAAAAATTTAAGCTTGCATCATCAATGATCTGAAAATACAATAATCCAATGAGCTACCTCGATATCATAATAACATTGATGTAGATCAAAATATTCAATCAATCTGCTGAAATTCTTAAGGCCGTATATATGCCTTGACCAATCATATGCACAAGCAATTGTTTGAGGTACAAGTTTTTTCAATTTAGAGCCGCATACAAATTTTCCTTTTGGTTTGGGCACTTATATCAACTTAGTATCCTTCTAAGTTATTTGGTTTTATTAATAAATGAAGAGATTTACTAATCAGTAGTAGATGATAAGCAAGACGGTGCAAGAAAGAAAGAAATTAAAAACAGGGGGGAAAATAAAACAGGAGTCGTCGATGATAGCATCCTTCAACAAACAAAATTGCCTTGGTGTGAATTCAAGAAGATTTATAAGAGCTTGCGCCAACCTTTTGGCAATGATCACACATGGCAACTCTTCATGATATCCTATTGCTACTTTCCTTCAGAATACCCCATAACATGGCATAGAGAAGGAATCTCCACAATATACAGTCCTTCCCCGCAAAGGTAGTAAATGGTCAATCATAGAGATTGACTTTTACACAACCGAGAAATGGTCGCTGAAGAAGACAATCTTCTGTATCCGCCTTACGGAAATAACAGTGAGAGACTAGATCCCACTACTCCATTGAACATATTATCCATTGACACTATCTTCCACAAGAAGGGCGTCTGCAGATAAGCTGTGTGAGGTATGCGTGACCTCTAGATATGCAAAGTTGGACCAAATGTAGGATGAGGCCCAACTAGGGTATCTTTAAAAAGGTTAAATAAGAATATGACAGTCCTAGAAGGCAACCACAAATGTTTCCCATCCATCAAATGGAAGAACTGAGAACTATTGAGCCGTAAGAGGAAAAGGCTATTGTGGAGATTCATACTGATAGGTCAATAACCATACTTTTGATCCTAAAAAAGGTTAACACGAAAACAGTACTAATTATACCCTTTTACTAAACGTGCTTGGGCTCAAAAATAGTCCTGGGTGGCCAGAAACATATTGCAGATTTTGTATTCAGAAGTGGTCCTATCAATTCAAATAGCCCACCGGCCATACAATGTCAAAAATTTATCCACGATAAACCACCTCAACATATTCTCTAGGTCTGCCCCAAAAGGCCACAACAACTTCCCTTGTGGGTTCTACTCTGCATTCTAAAATTGGTATTCTGAATCCGGAGACCGCCTTGATGTTTGAAGCACATCAATTCATCCACATAACAAATTTGATTGTTATAAACTTAAAATGTTGGCTATGTCGTGCCAAATGTGTCCAATTGCAGAGATGATGGCTCCCAATTCGGCTTAGACTTGCACGAAAATCCAAGGAGGTACTCAGATAACTGGTAGGAACTAGTTGACGGCTTGACACCACAACCCAGGATAAGATATAACTCGAAAAACATTATGAACCACTATACACTATAGTCTAAAGGTCTTCCTCTTCTAGATATTAACTTAAGGGACAGCAACAACACTGAAATGCTCAAAGAGACCTCTAACAAGATAAAATTACTACTACCTCAATTTTATACCAATTTCAATTCTCAAATTACTTGGCAGGACCCAGGAGCACAATCACGGATCACGCTAATAATTTCTCTATACTTTCTAGTAACACTACTAATATCCAGCCAAAAAACCACCATTTTTTACGCAATCACGGATCTACACGAATCCCTTCGAATCATAAACTCATAGCAACTTACAAATTCCCTCAACCCCACTTCAAATTACCATCCCAAATGGCAACTACTGACATTCAATGCTACAAATCGTGCAAAAATTCCTCTCACCAAAAACCCTAAGCCCTAGTTCTCACCTACAATACCCAATCTCTACATCAAATATACTATCAAATCATGAATCAATGGAGATAATAGAGAAAAATCAACTAAAAATTTAAAAAAAAACACACACACACAAATTACTGATACACTAACATTAGTACAAGATTGGAGCTTTAATTGAGATTTAGATCAGAAACAATGAGGTTTGAATTGAAATGAGATGTCAAATTGGGGGAAGAGATAGAAACCCTAATTTCAGCTGAGCTGCTTAAACGGTGCTGTTGCTGCTGCTCCACAAAAAATAAAGAAGACAAGTCACACACACACCAGAAGAAATCAGGAAAAAAAGAGAAAACCTAAAAAGCTACTTAGCTTCATCAAGGTATGCGGGGCAAATTACTGAAATGCCCTGCCTTTTTGTAGTTGCTTGTCTTGAGCGTTTTCAAGAGGAATAGAATGCATCATCCATTCTATCACAAGGTCCATGAGCCACTCTGTGCATGTTGGTTTTACTCTCCCCGTTAGATACTAGTATACATGTGCGGTGATTTTAGTGCATCTAGAGCAGCTAGGTGAAGGATGACATGGCAATGTGGATTAGTGATTTCACCTTGTTTTGGCTCAAATTCACCCACAGTAGCTAGGTTGATTGGCTGACGTGTCCACCCAAAGGTGGATTTTTACTTTATTGATGCCCCACAGTTCTGAACTGCTCGGCATCAATAACCAATTATATTATGACACTTGTCAATATTTAAGTGGCTCTCAGAACTGCGGGCATCAAAAACCATTTATTAAATAAAACATGTGGCGTTGTTTGATTCGTTTGGGTGGGTGCCCCACACTTCTGAACTGCGGGGAATCTGAAGCATTGCGATCTTGACACGTGGCTAGATTTTAGTCACTGTTTTGCCCCGCAATTCTGAACTGCGGTTAGTAATATTTACCTTGTTTTTGAGGTAAACTGATGTGGGGTGGATTTGGGTGAATTCACCCACCTAGCTCCTGCAGATGCTCTAGTGATTGAGATTGTAAATTGCATCGGTAGTTGTAAACGTGATTGAGGGAGAGAGAGATATGAAGAAAAACCAAGAAAGAGATGGGCTTGCTACCATGAATTTATGATCAGACATTAATTACTATTAGGCTTCATTCTTATCCAGCTTTGACTTGGTATGAATCTGTGATCAGACGGTCTTAGCATAGGTTTATACAATAATCAATATCTGGAGCAATTAAATTGAACGCTTTTTTTATTACTTATTCATTTATAGACGAAGCATACCTTAAAAGTGAAGAAGGTACACTTTTGGTTCCCTGGTTAAACAGCCAAACACCATATCTTTATTTTTATTTAGGGTTCATTCTCTTTTTATGCTTACTCCTCATAGTCCCTTTAAATAGGTAGGGGAGGAAAATAAAATATTTTATAGACCGTGGTGTAGGGAACCCTCCCCCCCTTTCTCTCTCTATCTATCTCTCTCTTTCTTGCATCCGCAGTTTTACACTGTATGATTTTGCCTCAATAATTCCGTTCAATGTTTATAAAAAAAATGTAAACAAAAATTGACAAACACTGGTTGGGTTAGCAAACCAACGACATCATTGATTCAAAAAGTATAAAAATCAAGGTAACCAAGCGTACAATTCTTAGGCGTATCTAACTGCAATTGATCTTTGTAGAGATCTAACGGTTCAAATTACTTGCTTATTGTGTATATTTTTCTTCCCCAACAAAAAAAAATTTAAATAAGGTTTCGGCGTTTCACGGTATGTTATCGAATGGTACTCGTTGTCAAATTTTGGAAAGTATCCCGGTAGCAGTGTATTTGCTTCAATTAACTTTGTGTTTGGCCTTTTTTTTCCTAAACACTTTGTTTACGGTATTCAGTATTTGGTAAGCAAAATCAATCGTTGTGTCTTCAACCAATAAGTTATTGTCTTTTCCAATGTACGACAACATTTATTTGGTTTTCCTTTCCATACTATTAATCTACTATGTTGGTTCTTTGCGTAATTAGTCTTTTTTCTATAATAAATTGTTTTTAATTTACGTTTCAGTCACATGTACTAAATTCATGGAACACATACAAGATATACACTTTAACAACTAATCTTTGATGTGTATGCAAACAAAGAAAAGTTGTCATGTAAACCACAAGAGCGAAAGTAAGACCTTGTTATGCATGAATAATGAGACGACTGAGATTGCAAATTGCATTCGTGGTTGTAATATATATATATATATATACTAGTACTACCCGTGACTCGCCACGGCAACAACGTCAACGTGCCTTCGGTGCTATATAATTTTCCAGTAACGTGCCTTCGGCGCTAAAACTACCGTTCATGAAAATAATGGATATCTTAAGATGATTAGGGTGATGCATAGCCTTAAAAACACCTACATAATAGAAATGCAACGAAATCATTAGTGTAGGCAGCTTTAAAGTAACCACATATTATGAGAAAGTAAAATATGTTCTACCAAAATATGAAAGAGAATAAAATATGACAACAAATTCAAATATAAAATAACATTTATGTTATATGTTACACATGGATACTTATTTTTATTTTTAAATCCGGAAGGATTTAGAAAAAGAAAGAAAAAAGAAGTAAATCCATTCATGTACAACATATAAAATAAATATTATTTTATACACAAGTAGAATTTGAAAATAGGGCATTGCGACTATGAGAGTAGAGTATAATTAATTGGTATACGCAGGCCTCAACTAATATCTTATAGTCATCACATACTCATTCATGTTAATGCAAAACCTTGCTTTCAGTTCTACCTTGTTACATCTACATATATAAAGCCGTGTAAAGCTGCCACAACATTAATATTCTTAGAATCCTTATTTCTATTTTTCATTTTTGCTGGAGAAACTTTACTCCATAAGCTGATAGATAAGACGATGAACAACATAGCTAATTGAGAAGTGGTAAGGTCATTAAAGGTAGAAAAGAAAGCATGAAGAAAAGAAACTACAAAAACAGTAAACGTGAAATCACCTATTTTTAATCCAAGGGGAACTTTGAGTTTTTTATAAATCCAAATTATTAGCCTATTCCGTAAATATGTAAATCAAGCTAACAATAAAACTGAATCTACATTTACTATTAACTTGAATTGTAAGCTTTACTTGGTCAGAAGTGTTGAAATAAAAATCAAACTTTATGAGGATGATGTACATATCATGGATAACATTCTTAACAGATACACATATTTGTATTCCATAATCTCTCACTCTATGTACATCATAAGAAATCACCTAAGATAATATGTGTAGATAGAAGGAGCTGTGAATGGAAATATACGTTAAGAATACAGAATGATTATATTTTTACCACGTTTGTATGATGAACTTTGCACAAAATATTAAGCTCCGCTAAGAACAGCTCCTATTGTTAAATCTACGTTAAGTTATTTAAAGTTTGAAGTGACAGCTCCTACTATTAAATGTTTTCTTAGGTAATAATCTTATGTACATTGATATCAACTTTTGAAAGTTTGAATATATATGCTTGGGTATGCGAGTTAACTTTGTGCTTTTAGTGCAATGAATAGGCGATTCGTCCATGTTGCTCAAGGAAGCAATGAGGTATATAACTGACTCCACCTTGGATGACTGGTGCTTAATGTCAAAATCTCTGTCATAGAGTAATAGTTAAAGTTTATACTTTTTTAGGTTCCATCCTTGCAATTGGAGTGCCTTGCAAACTATTTTGCAGAACTATCACTCCTCGAGAACAGCATGCTTGCTATTCACCATCTTTGGTAGTTGCTTCGACAATCTTCTTATCTATACTCATACTCTTACCTACAAAAAGATCATGGGTATGCATTATCCTTACAACCAGCCCTTGTCTGGTATAACTCTTTGGACTTTGTGTTCTTCATCTACTTGATGGCCACTTCCTGCAAAAAACATAGCAAAATATAGATTATGAGTAAATTTCCATCAGAACTTAAGGAAAATAGATAAAATTGAGCCAGATACTCACAGTTACTTTTAGTTCTCCAAGGTAAATAGATCCATAAGCTCCCTGCTCGATCTTTTGTAATTTCGAGCTGATATTGTTTCCCATATCCAGATAGTTGAATTGATTTTCTTTCAGCAACCTGGCACAATCAAACAGAATAGGTTTGCTCATCTTGATCATTTTCATGTTTATGTATGTAATTCGATATAAATACTCACACTTGTTGTATATGTGGAAAGCTGAAGAGCTTTGCTGGCACAGGTCCCTTAAGGTTTCCATTTTCCATCACCCTGGTTAGTCAAAAAATCATTCATTTAGATGATTGATTAATATAATATCACTTTTGGATAATTTCGTACTCTAACCTTTAAAAAATACTCACATGGTAGTAAGAGAATCTATGGTTGAGAACCATCCCGGGGGCACCTGATGGATCGAATGAATTGTTGCTTAGGTCTCTGGTATATTATTAGAGTGTGAGAGGGACATAAATAAGTGTGGTATGAAATTATATGTGTTCGTATTTAATGTATTTCGATAAATTAGGTCAGAACAATTCCTATCAATCAATGATCTAGGATTAAACAGAAACAATCAAAAGTAAAGACAAAGATTTAAAAGACACATGCAATTGTTCACCCTGTAGAAACTCCTTACACCGGAGAAAAGCCATAGGTCATTGTCGATTAAAAATTTACTAATCAAAAAGAGTTTAATCTGAATTACACTTACAGATTTGATGACCTAGTCTCATGATTATCTATCTTCTGACTAAAGCTTCACACCCAATCTTCTTCTGTTCTCGCAACAACCCTTCTTGATTTCACACCAAGAATCTTCTTCTGTTATCGCAACAACCCTTCTTGATCTCACACCAAATCTTCTTCTGTTCTCGCAACAACCCTACTTGATCTTACACCAAGAATCGCTCTTGAACAATATGTAGAAAGTATTGTAAAACTAACTCAACATCAATCTCAGGATTATAAGAGGCTTGATTGATATTGAATTCACACTCTCTGATAAAGGAGTTTGAGCTTTTCGAAAAATAAATATTTTTCAAAACAAAAAGATTGGGAGAAAAAAGGAAACAAGGTTTGCTTAAATAGTAAACCAATTTTTCTCGAGAGTCGTTTGAACGATACCTAATGTCGTTCGAACGACTTACGCCTAATTTGGTCCAAAACCCTAAAAAGTTGATAATTTGTTCAAAGGACAAGAAGGCCCGTTCGAACGACAAGAGTTTATGGGCAAAGTTTCCATGAGACATGTCAACTCGTTCGAACGACAATTATATATAAAAGTTCCTCCCTTTATCATTGAGTTCTACTTACCTTTTATCCAGTGATCTTCATTTATCAGTGTTTTCAACTGAGACAACCACAAGACTCCATAAACACGAAATGAGATAAATAAAACCTTTCATGGTAGTCATAAAAAATAGATCGAAATGAGGCAATTAAGCAAGAGGCATAAGCTAATAGGAAGTTCTCTTACACAGTTAAGGGAGATCATTCCAGTTAAGTCAAGTACTGTACCCGTCAGCTGATTATTTGCTAAATGCCTGGATACAAATAGAGAAAGATTGATTAAACTAAAGATACTATTACTTGAAACTGTTATAAAAAAACATGTAAACAATAGATACTCACAGTTCATTGAGCCTCGCGAGATTTTGAAGGTTGGAGGGAACCGAACCTTTTAGAGAATTCCTATCAAGTCGACTATTGCAGAGGTAATGGTTTATATGTTAACTAATACAGATTAAGGATAAACATAATTACTACGAAATCATGACAAAACTGATGCAAGATAGTAGCTAAGTTCACTTACAGAACCTCAAGACTTTTAACGTGGCCCAATGTGGTTGGGATACTCCCAGTTAACTTGTTTCCATCTAATAGTCTCTAAGTAAAAAAAACAATACCACTTAGATGAAGCAGAGAAGATGAGATAATAGATAGATGCGCGTAAATAAGCTTACACGTGTATTAGTATCATGCTGGAGTTAAAAAGCTGAGGAGGAATAGAACCAGATAGTTGATTCTTATTGAAATGACTGCAAGTAAGTACATAATAGTCAAATAATTGTTTATCCTATATAACAGTAACCAAGACAGTAATCCTTCTGTCCTTAGTATTTCTTGTTGTTTCTAATTTTTCTTACAAATTAAATGTACTTATAAATGTTTTGCTTTTAGAAGGAGGTCCAAGCCTGGGGTGAGAGCAGTTGAGATAGGGATAGGTCTTGTAAGCTGATTGTCTACCAAGTCTGACCAGTACAGTTCGAGAAGATTACCCAAGGTAGGATATATATTACCAGAAAAGTTGTATGAGTTGAGAGCCCTGGAGAGTAGATTATTATCAGATGTTGTTTTAATAACTAAGGAATCCACATTAGGCGAAGCAAAATAGTAAAAGGGGCCATAAAGAACAGTCATAAACCAGGACAGAAGAATTTATCAGGAAACTTTAAAAGGGTTATAAAATGTAAAAATATAGCAAGGCCTATAACTATTATTTCGCGTAGAATATAGTAGATAGATGAGGAATTGACCCACATTAGGGATATATTTCCACAAAGAACACATTGTGTTCAGCTTGTATTCTATCAAGTGGCGAAACAACCAGAAAAAAATAGGTTAATGGGTCATACAGAGAGATCTTATTTTACTTTTGATAGCGGTGGTCATGTCGATCAACTTTTCTCGCGGTGAAGTCCACATCTTGATAGCGATCGACGCTGCGACAATCGGTATATCAGTGGGGATTTCAATAAGAACTCTGAAGCAGAAGTGAGCTTCAGATAAAAAAGAAGCTCTGAAAGCTAGAATCAAGATACATGGAGTTGGAAAATGGAAAACCATCCAAACAGATCCCGAGTGCAATCATTGTCTCGCCGCTCGCTTCAACATCGACCTCCAAGACATGACGAAACATGAGTGTAGATCCAGTGGATAAGGTTCATGGGATAAAGTTAAGATACCAACGTTAAAGGCTATTTCAACTCCGATAACATGGACTCCTCAAAATCCCACTTCCTCATCTGTTCCAGTTTTACACCATTCATCAATAGATGCTCTCATGTAATCTCCCAAGAGTGTTTCAGAAGGAAAAATTGGTTCTGGGTATAATACGATGAACCTGATTTTGGAAGCAATTTCTATCATGAAAAATCCAAATGGTTTGCTGCAATCAATGGTATATACAACAAATGTATAAAGTGCCAGTAGTTAGAGGTTATGCTTCCTAAAAAAAACCAAGGAAAGAGTAAGAGAGAAAATGATGGTTCTAGATAGCGATCGACGTTGCGACAGTAGGTTCGTTTAGAGTAGAAAAGGACTTTGAAAATACTTTTCTCCAAAACTTTGATAATACTTGATTTACAAAGCCTAAAACTTTGTAACTAAAAACTTTGAATCCCCATTATGCTTATAACTTTGTTTAACCCCATAGTTTAAAACAATAACTGTAACAAATTGGTTTATGCTCTTATAATTCTTAAGAACAAAGAAGATAACCCCAGAGTTTAAAATAATAACTGTAACAAATTAGTTTATGCTCAATAACTGTAACAAATTCTCCATTATGCTTATAACTTTGAACTCAAAAAAGAATGCTCAATAACTTTAAAGTTATTGACTGAAAGTATGTGAATCTTTTAACAGATCAAATGTTATCCAAAGTCCAATCTGAAATCTTATAATAATAAAAAATGTAGCCAAATGAGCATTCATTGATCTTTATCCTATACGATTGCATAAAATCTTATAAAAAAATTTCATACTTGAGATTACTCAACCAAATATATTCACAAAAAGTATATAGTTAGGTTTGTTTTGGTAAGAACTACATTGAAGGGCAAAATACTTAGATCTATTGACCGTCCTAAAATTGTACTTGGATTCTTGTCGTCATTCACAACTTTTAACAAAATATTTCCTCTCAGGTCTGGAAGAACTATATTGAAGGAATGGCCAACGGTTCAGCCACCGTAAACAAGCAAAAACTGATGCTTAAGGTTCTTTGTAGAAAATACTGTATTGGCTTGAACACTATTTCTTCATTTACCCAATCCATGTCTTGTTTTTGAATTATTTGCATTCAGGTTAACATTACATATGTGTATGGCGGTAAGTTCTACATTCTTGTCTTTTCGCTTCGCCTATTCTACGCTAGCTTGGCTACGTGTCTACTTCGTCACTACTTCTGTCCAGTTCTAATTGTGCACCAATAGTAGCGACTTCTACGCGTATAGAAGGCTTTTAATATACGTAGATAAAAAATAGGCTAGGCCAGCTATATCTATGAAAGGCCTAAAGTATGGAGCTATAAGCCATAATCACTAACTTCTTATGCGATACATCTAAGCGTCTAGTCGACTCAAGATAAGCAGATTGAGCTCATAATGGCGATGGGTTTTTTTAACAACCCAATTGTTGGGTCTGAATAGCGAGGAGGAATTGGCAGTAAAATCATAGACAAAACTTAAAGGATATATCAAATCAATTATAAATTAGAGTTTTAAATCTACAATCAATATCTAGAGAGAGAGTCACCTTGCAGATGAAGACTTCAAATCGCTGAGATATTCCGATCGTGCTTTGATGTTATGAAAGCTCTCACCAAAATCAAAACTACAACAATCAAAGCGAATTTAATAAAACAACAATAAAAAATGGCACAAAATATCAAACGACAATCAAATTAAACTTGAATTGGAGATTCAAATTGAAATCTACAGAAAAAGGTAGAGAGAGTTACCTTGAACACGAAGACTTCAAATCACTGATCAAATTCTATGGTCCCTCTTGACCTTATCACAACTGCAATCGAAAACTGCCAAAACCATAAATCAAACCTAAAACTAGAGATCAATCTAGAGAGATAAGAGGAGAGGGTAAAGTTTACCAAAATTGAGTGATGGAGAGAAAATACAGAATTGGTGCTTGAAGCTTCTGTAGTTCATTTGTTCTCTTTCTTTCTCTTGGAGATTCTCTCGCAATGAAAAGTTGTTCCTTAGAGGAGCTAATAAAAGACTGATGTGAGATATATTTTTAGATGCTTAGAAAGAAAGAAAGAGAGTACCTTGTTGGAGACGAAGTGTTGGGAGAGTTGGGAGAGATAAAGAGTTGGGATAGATAAATTCTCTGTATTCAAACCAATAAGACTTAACTACCCTCCATTTTATGAGTTTTGTCGAAACTACCCCTAAGTATGAGGGTTAAACAAATCTCATCCGTCGATCTCGTTCTTTCCCATAAATCTCAGCCCCTATTTATCTTTGAGACAATGACAAACTTGTCTATTTGAATTTAAGACAATGGGAAACTTGTCTATACGAAAAACACCATTGTGTAATGTAATATATGGCACGCCACAGACGTACTTTGCATTCCTTTAACACTACTTATGAATCTTGGTGGATTTAAACCACCATCTCTTGAGATATCTCAAGTGTTCTCCCATTTGAGCTAAAATCTAACAAATTTTGATTTTAAAAGCAATAGAATTTTTCGCATATCAAATATGTATATTAATAAAAGACCAATAATGGATGAATTACCACAAACAAAAAACTTTATATCAGCTTCTAAAGTAGTTAGAAAAGGAATAGAAAACATGTTAGGGTATCATGCTAGGGTATCAACTACAAACTACGACCACTACAAAGTACCCTAGTATTATTAAGAAGGTTATAAATCAGTAAAATAGTCCATGATAATAGGTGGGCGTGTACATATCTAAGGCATTTATGATCATAACTATTAACTACTACATATAACTCACATATATTGAGAAACCATGTATGAGCATAATCTATATCAGTAAATCATATTACCAACAAAACTTAAATATATGTGTTACAGACAATAGCATGATGCATTTTATACAACCAATAAAGCATACCTCTTGATTCAAAGCGGGACTTTTCTAAGCTATGGATTTTTTCAGTTGCAGGTTCTTGATATGGTAGAACAATATTAAGTAACCATAAACACACTATATGCACAACACAACCATCAACACTATAAACGCACTATATGCACGTCACAACCATCAACACAACCACGTTACATAAATCCTAGTAGTCATACCAATAAAAGAACCCGTGCCACCACGACCACAAATCCAGAAACACCCACCCAAAACTTACTTACCCAAGATGCCCAATTCTAGGACCTTTTAAATGGTTCCATAAACTTTTTATAATCTATGAGTGACTTGGGAACAAAATCCTTGAAAGCAAACAACACATTAAAGCTTGTATATAATCTATGACTGTCTCTTAATGACATAGATTATAGTTGTAAACTTGTTATAATCTATGACAGTCTCTTAATGCTTCCATATAAATCTGGATCTGTTTATGTGTTGCAGCCCTATAGTTGTAACCATCATTCTACTCACAAAGTGCTATGGAGAATGTATACAACTCAATTGCATCTAAATTTAATTTTCCCTGCATGGCATTGTTAGCGTGTGATTTAAATGTGAACTATATCAAGTAGAAAGAAATAAACAACCTCAGAACTTGTATTAAAAGTTAGATACCTGCAAGATGCCACCAATGCAAGATAGTTTCTTACTTTGAAGCATTAATATATATTAAAAACTAAATTACAAAAAAATATCCTTTTAATCCGTGAACTTTGAATCAACATCCATAAATTGTGCCGTTAACACTTCATATGCATATGTGCAATGTGTTCCAAAATGTGCATTTGTCAACGAAAAACCCGACTTTAATTTTTCCGCATAAGTTTGGCATTATAAACACACCCACGATATTATGCATCATCGACACTACCACTAAAATATGCAACCCCATTGTAATACAAATCAGAAAATAATCCGCAACACAAATAACACAATTATAGAAATATTATATCCAAAACAAACATAGCAGAGTTCAACCTCCATCATATCGTGAGGAATTATCGCTTCCTCCTATTGATTTGCATGCAACCCAACCAATGTTTTATACCCACACAGATGCAACAATGAAACTTTAATAAACCTTATCGAAGAACTAATAACTTAATTTTGATATCTATTAATTGAGAGAAGAGCACATCAACATCTTAAGGTAACATAAACAAACAAATTAAAAATTAATCACATTTAAAAATTCCATGAGACAAAAGAGATGCAATTTCTCCTCTTGATCCAAGATTCAAGTATAACTTTCCAGCATGTTAGTTTCAAAATCTTAAGACTATTTGTCTTACATTCGTTATATTCTCCTTATGCCTCTTCAGATGGTCAAGTTGCAAGAAAACATATCAAAGTCCAAGAGCCAAGAAAGAAAGAAAGAAATTGAGAACCTTTAATAAGGACTGCTAGATAGAGAATGCTCTAGTCCTTTCATAATGCTTATAAGTCTTATTTAATGAATTTCAGGTTCATGGAATCTACGATTTTGGTCCATCTTTTAATTCTTTGAAGTTTTAGCATAACGTTTCATGATTTTTTACACCTTTAATATACATTTATGGATGCCCCAATGAATGGAAAACAAACAATCACAAAGACATAAATCACAGATAATGCACTAAGGCACATATTTTATATACAAAGGAACTCACCTCACAGACAGAGCAATAGAGAGTTGCTTAAAGTCCTTGAGTATATCTGTTACTTCTCTAATTACATCAATCATATTTGGATTACCACCACAATATGTGTACTAAAATTTGTCAAGGAAACGAATAGATTCCTCCACCTCCAGAAATAGATACAATAGAAATAAAACCTTCAGAGATTCATATATTCAAATAATAAAAATGGAAACAAATTAATGCTCACTTACCTTTATCTGTGACACTTAAGAGATAAAGCTCTTTGTGTTCCCATGCTCTAAAGTATGGAAGGTATCCCAGAAATGCTGGTAAAGATCAACTTTTTTGTTCAAGGTCTTCAATATATGATTTCCCTCCTCATTTGTATATGAACTGGATGGAGGTTTACATTTGATCATTTTATCCACACATACATTTTATGATTCTAATGTAAGATTGTTGAAATGAACTTGGCCAACCTTCTAGAAACTTTGGAAACAATACACTTATAATCTCCTCTCTTGATTGAATCACATTCAAGTCGATGACAAAGGAACCCGGACATGAGATTTTCGGTGACAGTGAATTGAAAGGGATCCACAATTAATAGATTTCTCAATTGTAAGAGATTGACCGAGAGACAAGCACCATAACCAAAAAACCAACTGCTAAAATCCAAAAATCACAGCTAGGGCTTGGGATGAAATTCTGATATTGAAGAAGAACCTCAGCTTAATTGTAAGAATGAAATGGTTTCAAGCACTTCCTCCAAATCAAAATCCTCGATCATGAACTTGAGATTAAAACCATCGAGGTCGCAGGAGGCCGAAAGAACTTGAAGATAGATATAGATGGTTAAGGTTTTCATAATTGGAGGGAGAAAGATTTTGTTTGGAGATTTTTTTTGGTGCGGCAAAGAAAGTGTGGGTTTTTTTTTGTCAAGGGAGAAGAAGTAAAAAATTTTGTCGGGATGGGGATCTTTTTGTCACTCCCCCAAAATTGGCTTCTTAATAAACTATTAAGAACGCGAATTCTGAGGTGTAACGTCAGACATCCTAAAGATGAACCCCCAAAAGACGTACTACAATTTAAAATAAATCGTAAATACATCTACAACACTAAGAAACTACAAAACAGAAGAACATCTAAAAGAGATAGAAATGATAAATAATACCACAAAGATAGCAAGAACTCCAAAAGATACAAATCCAGCTTGCTCCAACTACTAGTATCGATACCGCAACAATTCATTTAAAAAAGTATATATGCGTAAGGCGTCAGCAAGCAACGCCTAACAAGTACAAATATCCAAGGTCATAAGACATGATAGACCAAGATAAACACAGAAAAGAGACATGAAGAATCTAACGAAAGTATAGGATAATATCAACCAAGCTACAAAATCTAAGGAAGACGGTCTAAGTAAAACCAATATCCTAGCAAGATATCAACGATAGCCTAAACTTAATCTAACTACTACAACCTAAGAAGTACGGTAGATGTGGAAAGAAAATTAGGAAGTCACGTACACATGGTCACTTTTAATTCAGTGGGACCACACTCTCGCACCTTTTCGTAATTAACATAAATATATCCCTTATTGTCGAGCTAAGGATTGGCGAATTCCTTTTTAGTTAGCCAAGAATTAACGGGTAATGCACATGATCAGGGTGTTCAAGGAGTTTCAACCTACATGTCTAAAGCTTGATTTATTTTTAACTTTTAAGGATCTGCCCACGGGATGCTCGCGAAGCATGCAGCCGAGAAGTAACTGAGGTATAATTTAGGGACTTGCAACCCGGGACACTGATAAATAGTCACCGCATATTTTGTTTAGGGACTCGAACCCAAGGACCGTAACAACATAACCCTACTGTGTACATTAACTCAAAGTTATCCTAACATAATGGAAAAGAAGAAGTTTGAATCCTATAAGAATCAAATGATCCGTCTGCCCCTGCCTAATCAACATCTAGGACTAAATCCAAAGACCTACCGCTCTTACGACCAAATGATCTATCTACCCTCACTTTAATAAGAAGTGGGGACTTTATCAAATGAAGTACAGCTCCAACATCTAATGCTATCTGTCGTAACATGCTCAATAAGTATGACTATATCAAAAGGGAACCCTAAGCGTCAAAGCAAATCTAAGTCGCGTACTACTGAATCATAGAAAATCCATTCTCTTAAATGTTTGTCACAAAAGACAAACCAATGAATTACCTAAGTTGCTCTAAACTAAAAGATTCACCCAAATGTTAGAAAGGATCTACGGTATCACTTAAACAACTCAAACTTAGAATACTAATCTAATGAAGAATGATGCCATCACTACGCTACAGTGTCCAGCGTAGACTCGTTGATACTTATACTAACATAATGTCTAACAACTATTATTAGACCCCCTCGTATAACCATTTACTATAGTAAGAAGATTAATGGTGCCGAGCCACTAAACCAACCAAATGAAATAACCCGCAAACAACTCTGCCCACAAAGACTATGCACCATCAATATCCTCAAAAAACTAACATGAAACTTAATAGTCCAACCATACTAAGATGTCCAACAATCACCATAATTACCCACCTTAACTACCAAGGTTTCTTAATGATATTCCACCTGTATAATCTCAAAACTTAAATCTAGGCATAACTAAACATGTTATACATTCTGACCATAAGTTCACTACTGACAGTTCGTGAGTCTATAAATCACTACATGTATACTTATTAATGAATCAAGGCCAAGAGGAAGATATTAAAGTCCTGGGTAAAAATCATCATCGCCTATAAACTAAATAAAATATATGGAAAATACATCATTGTGCAAACGCCAAAATGCCGACTATACCATATCCATAGAAGTATAAGGATTGCTATAAAAACCATATCAACACCATCAACCCCTAAATTAAAGGCAACTTCCCACATAACAAAATATATATGACCTATGTCTGTCTTAACTAACTAGTCCTTAATGTACAGTTGAAGGTAAACATGCTAGAAGGCTACAACATAGAATCTGGTCCAGTATACAAACTAAATCCAACCACATACTAAATAAGGTTCAACTTACTGATGGTGAACATTAATATAAATAATTAAGATGACTTCCTTCTTGGTAACCCTTTAAATAAAAGCCTGGTAAATTACAAAACTAAAGTTAACTATACCCAAATCATATATATAATGTTTGCTAAACTATGACAATACCAGTTGCCCTTAATTCATAAAATTTCTATCGAATAAAAGATAAATGAAATAGTTATGCAATGCCTTCAAAACCCGTCAATACAAATTTGAGATAATACTAGCTTATCTATAAAATTCCATTATAACATTGGCGCATATACCGAAACCTAAACGAATAAATAACCATGCTCAAATTTTATAATTACTATGTTCAAATCAAATCATATGGAGGATAAAAACACTTGCCTTTTAATCAGACCTGATGAAAGCGAAGAGACGGAAACAAGGAACGAACAATAACAACAGTGCATCATCTTCAAGCTATAGAAGACGTTAAAAGGATTGATTTATCTCACTCTCTAGGATTAACAATGGAGAAGAAGGATGAACCCAATTTAATGGTGAAGGTTTTACCGATTAATGATATTTAGGTGCAGGACTTTACCAGCCGAGAAGGGGAGTTTTCAAAGCTAGTACGACTGGCCATTTGCAACGAGGAGTGGAGAGAAGAAAATTGGTATAATGTGGCTGGTTTCCAGGGATAAACAAAGGAATAAAAAGAGTTTTAGTTGATGGAAAATAGGAGAAGTATTTGGGAAATTAGAGAAGAATGAGCAGCTCCATTTCTCCTGAACTTTCCACGTTGGGATTCAAGTTGAAAGCAGAAGGCTTTAGAAACTTAGATTCAATAAGACAGTTGCAACTTAAGTAAACAAAGACCATACATTAATGACGTCACAAGCAAGAGCTAAAAATACGGGTCGCTAAACTTTTAATTTTTGGCTTCACTTTTTTCTTTCCCTAAAGGGCAGTCAGCCTGAGAATCTCGAGGCATCGACACTGCATCCAGACCCCTCTTTGTCTCTTGACATAAGGGCAGACTTATCCAAAGTGGCAAAAATATCACCCTGTTTTAATATATATATATAAGCAAAAAAGCAAAAAAAAGATGGTTAGAACACTCAGCTCGTTATAAATCAATGATCAGACGTTGATTTCACAATTTACCAAGTGTTGGACTCGCTATGAATCTATGATAATTCAATTTTAGTATTGGGTTATAGGATAATCAATATCTGGAATAATCAAATTAAACACCATCTTTCTTAGTTCTTCACTTATAGACGGAACATAACCAAATACTATTTATTAAGGTTTAAAGGGGGGGGGGGGGGGGGGGGGGGGGAGGGGAATACTTATCTCATTGTTAATTGGGGAACGCCCATTTTAATAAAGTTTAAAATTGGTATCGCGGGTAAGAAAAAGTGAGACATATGGCATGAACCTACAAGAGAATGGTTAAGTGGGAAACTACAAATTTGATCTTGCAAAAATCCAGCCTTACTTCACATCGTGCAATCCATCCTTTCTCATTCCTCAACATGTACAATCGCATGATAATCACCTTCAAGCCGTTGCATAATTAACGGCTACAACAGGGTCCAATGTTGAGGCCACAATCATGATGAAATCCATCCCCTAAGAGCCTATGCAACAGCTAGGCAGATTTATCCAAAACCACCCCAAAAAAACCAAATTTACATAGGGTGGGGTGGTTTTGGCTCACAACAGCTAGGTGGATTTGGAAAAGACCACCAAAAATTTCACCCTGAGGGCAGGTGCAGATACCTTCAGGGTAGATTTTTTTTATGCCTCGCCTTTTAGAAGGGCGCGGCTTACTATAGTCAATCGCATGTAAGCACGTGTCGTGCCCTTCTGAACGGCGCGACATACAAACGCCTTGGACGATGCCACATGTACAGACTATATTTAAATATTGCCAACGGTACTCAATGGTACTTAATGTCGCGCCCTTCTGAAGGTTTGTCTATATTTTGATTACGGATTAACCTTTGTAGACCGGTTTAGAACCAAAATAATCCCGAATATGGCTAAACTCACCCAATTTATGATCACGCTATTTCTGTTTGTCTACCCTTCCCATCTTACTAGCTACCCCCTTTGCTTCCGCGATGATGTCGCCTCTTCTGCTTCTTTCTCTTCCGTTTATCCTATTTTAATGAGAACCTTGCTATACTCATGTATCATCATAACTTGTCGACGAAAAAGTTATTCCGATCTGGACGAAGATAAAAAAGATAAATGTGTGAGTGAAAGGTCGGATATGATGAACTTGAACGATAATTATAGAGTAGAGAGTAGATGATGAATATAGTGTTTATTGTAGGATATGAAAGCTTTTATAGATGAAAAAGTAGCCGTTGTGAGGCTTGTTTCAAAAGTTTCGGATAAAAAATAGATGTTATGGTTTTTTTAAAGGAATATAGCCGTTGGGGAGAAAGTTGGAATAGAGAAGGTAACGTTTTTATTGCAAAAAACAAATAGTTAGCGTAGCAGCTTTTCATTGGCCTATATGCCGCGCCATTCTAAAGGGCGCGACATACATAAGCAGTTAAGATGATGCCACGTGGTCTCATCGAAGCCGCCAATGCCGCGCCTTTTAGAATAACTTGTGGCTAAATTCACTTGTTGGAATTGTTTTAACTTCAAAATATGGTTTTAAATGTTTTATCCCCACATTGAAAATAAAAAGTAATTTCTAATAGTTTTTATATCTCTATTACTTAGTTGGATTTAAAATCTACTCTAAGAGTGTGTGCACTCTAGCGAGATGTTTCGCATCGAGCGCGACTTGCGCGCGCGCGTGGCCGAATGGGCGTTTGAGGCGCATTTAAACGTTTTT
Source organism: Kingdonia uniflora (assembly GCA_014058105.1). NCBI lineage: Eukaryota > Viridiplantae > Streptophyta > Magnoliopsida > Ranunculales > Circaeasteraceae > Kingdonia > Kingdonia uniflora. The sequence continues at coordinate 1,992,727 of JACGCM010000926.1, read as the reverse complement.
TGGCATTTTATTAGGTGCACTTAACACTTAGCATTTAACACTTAGCACTGGGGCGTGGGCTGGGTCTGGAACAGACAACCTCTTGGACTTCTATGTCTGTTAGAGTCTGTAACTGGTTATATCATTATTGGGGATTAAGTGTGACTTATTTTGATATTAATAGTTATGTATTAATTAAGCAGTTTCAGAATTGGACAGTTTTTAAACTCTTATTTATAAAGTTATTTTATGTGAGTAAGAAACATAGAGAAAACAAACAAATAATTTTCTTTCTCAATTTCATTTTTTTCATTTTTTTCATTTTTTTGGGCATTAAGGAAAAGTGAAATAAACTTGATCACTCTGTGCAGTGCAAACACATAGCGATAGAACGGGTCTAGCTTGGTTGAATCCTGGAGATAGTGCTGCTGAGTTCTTTTGCACCTTTAGAGAGGCTTCAACTATCTTCAAGAAGCGCTTGCGCGTCTCCTTGCTTAGTTCGGTAATTGTTTTCTTTTGGTGAAGATTAGTTCTTTAATTTTGAATTTTCCCACGTAGAGTGGATTTTCAATTGATGTGGGTTTTATCGGGTGGAGCATAAAAAATCGGTTTTTGGTGGTCTTAATCTGCCTCAGCCTAGCTGCTGCATATGCTCTGAGATCTTTGTTTTTGGTAGACCCAGGCTACACCCAAGTTTGCTAGTGCCTAAATCCATCAAGCTCCCGCCTTCTTTTTTTACTCCCAACTAAATAATAGCAAAGCGCACACATCGAACCGTAGCTTCGACCGCCTGCCCTAACCAGAAAAAACCCAAAACCTCTCTCTTTCTCTCAACATGGGAAGCTCTGTTAATGGCGGTCCAGGAGGTCGAGTAAGCAACAATGGCGTCGACAAAGGTGTCGACTTCGCCAACTATTTCTGCACCTATTCTTTCCTCTACCATCAAAAAGAGATGCTCTGTGATCGAGTTCGGATGGATGCTTATTACAATGCTGTTTTCCAGAACAAGGAGCAGTTTGTTGGAAAGGTGAGGTTCAAAGCCCTAATCTTGTAATGTGTTTTTGGTGATTTGGGTGTGATTTTATTGAACTAATTTGGGGGAAACTGTGTGGGGTTGTGTGAAGGTTGTGTTGGATGTAGGAACAGGGAGTGGGATTCTAGCAATTTGGTCGGCGCAAGCTGGGGCGAAGAAGGTTTATGCTGTTGAGGCGACTAAGATGTCGGAACATGCCCGGGAACTCGTTAAGGCGAATGGGCTTGAAGGGGTTGTTGAGGTGATTGAGGGAACTGTGGAGGATATCAATTTGCCTGAGAAAGGTTAGGACTTTGTAGTAGTGGAATTGAAATTTAAAAGTTGGTATTTTTATTTTTGTGTATGTATGTTTTTGAGCTAACATTAGATGTTTTGTTTATGGGCAGTTGATATAATTATCTCAGAATGGATGGGGTATTTTCTTCTTCGTGAATCTATGTTTGATTCTGTGATAGTTGCTCGGGATCGTTGGCTTAAGCCAACTGGAGCAATGTAAGTGGTATCAACTATCAAGCCTGTCTTATTTGAATAGTTTTCTTCGTTAGAATTTAGAGGTATTAACTGTTGATGGTCAGATTGTTAGTGTTGGTTTAGATGTATTTGAATGTATTTCAAGATGAATTAATATTTGTTTTCCGTACAATTGATGGCTGCTGAATACATAGTGAGCCAATTTGAAAAATCTTTGAGACATCATTGTAGGTTATAAACTTTAATGATGAAAAAAAAAGGACTACAAAGAATCACCCTCCCCTTAAGTACTCTTGACGGATGGAATGGAACCGCTAACTAAAATAGAGAGCATTAATGGAACAGAGATATTAACAACCCCTCGAAAAGCATATTGTATAAAAAAGATGGTCAAGGAAAGTTCAGCAAACATACTGACAGCCCCTTAAACACTCTCATTGTGTCAAAATTGCAAATTTACCGCGGAGTTGTCATGACACTTTTTGACTTTATGCATTCCTTTGAAACGAGGGCACCTTCCAAGTCTGCCTGCTATTAAAAATGCACGTTCCTCTTCTCAAATGAATATGACACATCAATCTAGAATTGAGGAAATCCACCAAGGGCATCTTAGACAAGTAGTCAATTTCGCCAAGCCAGTTATGTTTGTGAGTTTATAGATATGATTTTTGGCAGAAGTGCAAGTATCTAAACTTTCTAAATTTTGTAATCACTACAAAAACACAGGACATCTGATTAGTTTATGTCTATGTAACATTGACACGGGTACGCGTGTCGGTGTCGGACACAGGTACGGGGTGTCGGACACAGTGGTTTTAAAATAAGTGAAAACGCGGACACGGCCTTATACCTAATAAGATAGTATAATTTTTCACGTTTCCTATATTGTGTCCTATTGTATGTGAATATATTATGAATATATAATTACGATAATAGCTTATGGGTTAATTTACAACTTATAACAAACATAAAATAGTGATAGTAGTTAGTAGGGTTAAATAACATGTATAAGAATTGGAAACTTTTTAAGAGTTATGTCAAAAAGTTAATGATCTAAGCAAGAAGGGTCCGTTGGAGTGTCCACACGAGTGTCGGTGTGTCCGAGTGTTCGACATGTTTGGAAACGGATTTATTTAGAAATATGGAGTGTCTTTGTTACATAGGTTTATTTTGATTGGTTCAAATTGCTATGAGGTTGTTTTTGGAACATCCTCGGTCATCAGGTAGTCTAGAGAAGTAAAAACGTAGCTTTGCTAAAAAATCACCAAAAGCATAAATTGAAGAAGTATATTTGGCAAACGCTTTACTTGAAGTAAAGCAAAAAAACTGAACTTTGCCCTTTCATCTTAACTCAGCACCATCAAAACTAAACCCTCTGATGCGATGTGACTAGTAACCTTGAAAAAAGGCTGAAAGTAGATACGAGTCTCTGATTTTCAGAATAACTGCTTCACGGTCACTCATTGTACTTGTTATTGAAATCCCCTAATAATTATCTTCTTAAGTGTACACAAACCATTAATACGATCATCCTTTCACACATATTTCCTGTGGCGGATATAGGCTGAAGGAAGCTACCACCTCTTAAAAACCTCCAACCACCTTAGGGCTGTAGAAAAAAAGTTCCGAATTGTGGAAATAAGTAGTCTGTGAAAGAGGTACTTATATGCATATTGTATCAAGTGAATTCTTAGGTCACGTTTCTCCGGATATAGTTCTGAGTGTTTATGGTTGACAAATCTGTAGTAATATAGCTTGGATGCTGATATGTGATATCTCATTCGATTCTTAGGGTAGATTATTCCATTATAATATTTTCCATGGTAAATTTTTAGTATTGTAAATTCTCTTTTGCTGCATTTTTTAAGCAAAAATAACATCACTTTTAACCGCTATTCCTCTGATTTATTGGTCCATAATCAGCTCTAACATGTATATAGTGTTTCAACTGCTTAATCAGTGTCAAATTTTTGTTATAACATTCTATATAATTGATTTAGATTATATTAGTGTGCCTGCATTAATTATTTTTCTTTCTTCCAGGTATCCTAGTCATGCCCGCATGTGGTTGGCTCCTATCAAGACTGGATTGGGAGATCAAAGGATAAACGATTATGAATCGTCAACGGACGATTGGCATAGATTTTTGGATGAAACTAACACATATTATGGCGTTGATATGAGTGTTCTTACAAGACCTTTCTGTGAAGAGCAGAATAAATATTACCTGCAGGTTAGCTCCATAGACCGATGTTTTAGCTTAATGATAATTAAAAAAAAAATCCTCATTAGTGACCAATTCAATAAATGTTCTCTCATTTTAATCCAGTAAAATGTAGAATATTTTCTGTTTGATATGGTACAACTTTTCTGGAGTCTGCACATCTTTTTAGTTAGACTGTATATTTATAACTAACATACCAGCCAAGAGGAATAACAAAGAAATATTGATATGAGATGAATATCTGTTCTGCATTCGTATTGTCAATTGTGTATGATCAGGTTCTCCATCCATTCTTGTGTGGGGACATATAATCTTACATTGCTATACCTATAGAAATTTTAGCTGGATGAAAGGCTTTATATACTGGTGCGTGCGCAGTAGGTTAAGTGATCACTATAGTTAATGCTGGAATCCTTGATCCCTGATCCATGTTTGACTTCCTTACCTCTTCTCTACTAAAACTTATAGGTTAATCGTATTGTGCTTGAGCTTTTTGCCATATACCTGACCACTAGAATGCAATACTGTTTTTCTTTTTGCGTGATACACTGCTTTTGATAGCATTTGCTGTTTATACTGTTGTAGTAGGTGATTATATATGAGAAGTTCTTTTTTATTGGTTGTGTTAGAAGGTTTCATGTTTATGTTAATTGTTATATTTGCTTATATGGAGTCATAAGTAGAGTATTAAAAGTTCATCCCCTTCTACATGCTATTAGACTCTTCTTCTTTTTTGGCGTTTGGAGACCTATGTTTCTGGTTAATTCTGTCCATCGCCATCTTCTCCAAAGATTTTTGATTTGAGAGCTGATGTAAATTCTACCAAAGGAAGTGAAGAAGAGGAGATATACCAATTTGGGGATTTAATTGGGTTTTGATCTCCTTGATAAAATTCTGATAAAGTAAAATAACTCTTTTTCCCTTTTTAAAACTCTATAAGCATAAGTAAATCTGCTGCATTGAGCTCCTCTCTTATAATAGAGCAGAGGGGTCGTAGATTCTTTAGAAAATCGAGTATACTGGACGAGAATATTTTGGAGGAATAGTTCTGTTATATTTTTAATTCATTCTAATTTGCCCTATTCATAAATATCCTAACTAAAATTAAACCTGGGAAAAAATTAAAATCAAAACTAGGTAGGGAGAACAAGCCTCGGGATCTGCAGAAGAGGTGCACCACCGTTAAAAACTGAGATTGTAGCCTCATGCAGGGTGTGGCTTGTTCTAGTGTCAATCTGTCTGTGGAAATATGGGCTCCATATGCACCGTCGGCTTTCATAAAATTGGGAACAGCAAGACAATCGCCAAAATTGGTTTCTTGTGAACTTGTGTCACATTAAAATGAGGTAGAGACGGTTGATAACAGGATCTGTTCAGGGATGGAACACATCAAAAACTGAGATTGTAGTCTCGCGCAGGGGTAGGTGTCATCCTAGTGTCAATCTGTTTGCGAACATTAGGCCTCCCTAGGCACCACCCTCCCTTTCTTCTCATATACTTTCAGAAAATTTTGACACCAAGACAATCTCAAAATTGGGTTCTTGTGAACGTGTGCTACATGTTTAATAACGAGATAAAGAAGGTTCATCACTTCCTTCTTTATTTGACGATTCCTCTTGAAAATTGTCAAATTGGGATGGGTCTTACTGAGGGTTGTGGGTTCGCACTATTGTGCTCTCCCTAGGGAAAGCCACTGGTGTTTGATTATTTTTGCTATTATATGGGGATTATGGAACAAGATAAATAACTGAATCTTCAGAGAGGAACCTTATTTGCCTGCTATCATCCTAGAGGTTAAATCAATATTCTTGGAGTAGCTCTCTCGAGATCTCTAGAAAAACCTTCACTTGAGCAGTTTTTGGTAAGGTGGGAAGACATGTTTAGGGAAAGGTAGCTCTTTTGGTTGTTGGGGAATACTATAACGTTTTAATTTTTTGCTTTTGGCTAATCAATTCTTAGGAATTGCCAGCCTTTTTGATTAATGAATTGATACTGCTGGGGATTATTTGTTTTTGGTTTTCTCCGGTTGCTTCCTTAAGTGCGCTGTGGGTACTGTCGCCTTAATTGGGTTTCTGAGTTTTGGTTATTGTTCCCTTAAGTAGTTGGGATGATGTTTTTCTTGGTTTGTCCTAGGGTTTTGGTAAAACAACTGTATTATTGGTGTTTAGTATGTTGGAGAACAGACATGAAGAGAGGGGAGACATACTTTGAAAATCAGGAAGGCATGAGGGCTTGCTTGTTTTGCAGCACTCTAGTGCAGTTGCATTTGCAAGTGTTCCAAGTTTACGGCCATTTGATAGGGGTCGTTCAAGTATGAGCATGTAAGCAGGTGCAATCTGGGTGCCTCTACATTCTTCTGGATTTGGAGAATAACATATGAACTTTTTATCTTTTAAATATAGTGGAATTGATGTTACGGTCGATAGTTTATGTGCTTCAAGCACTATTTACTTAACCAAAATTGTTACTTTTTTTTTACTTAAACAAGACTGTTGCTTGCACATGTTAAAAATCTTGTGATAAAATTTTTCAGACGTCGATATGGAACAACCTTCATCCACATCAACTTATAGGGATTCCAGGTATCATAAAAGAAATCGATTGTCTAACGGCAACTGTGGAGGAAATCCTTAATGTTAGAGCAAATATTTCCTCATCGATCACCGAAGAAAAGACGAGGCTTTGTGGATTTGCTGGGTGGTTTGATGTTCATTTCCGAGTACGTTGCGCTTTAAGATTTTTTTGTACTAAGTCTCTCTTACGTTACAAAATTGAGAACCTAAACTTGACTATATCTTTTGTTGGTGGCTCAGGGAAGCAAGCAAAGTCCAGCTCGGCTTGAGATTGAGTTGACTACTGCTCCTAGCGAGAATAATGGAACACATTGGGGTCAACAGGTACTTTTCTCGTTTTATAGTTAAATTCATATATTTTTTTTTCATCTCTCTTATTTCGTTTTGTAACAATTCACTAAACACTGAATCATGGGTCTGAAGAAATTTGCTTAAAAAAATGACTGCTCTGTCATGCTCTGTCAGATTATGGTGAAATGAGAATATCCATGAAGATGTGTTTATCAAGCTTTCAGGGGGAGGGTATTTTGGTGACAGGTTTTGCCCCATATTAGTTTGGCATCAGCTAAAAAGCAAGAAAATGCATGTCATAAAGCATGCCTCTTACTACCTGGAATTAAATATTTGATTGAACCGTTCCGCCCAAAATGAAATGCGATTGAGTGGAAGGGTCTTAAGATAGTTTTATTTTGTCTGGTGTCTACACCATACGCTAATGTCAAGCTGACATGTGTTAAATCATGTCAACAAATTCAAACTACCCGAACCCTCTGTCACAGAGCTAGGTCCATCTTTTGTTCATGGATGGTTAAAATTTTAAGGATTGTTGCCATCTCCAAAAAAGAGTCCATCAGCAGGTTTTGAACTGAAATTTATCATGTTTATCTTTCTCAACTGTACTCATTATTTGGTGAGATCCACTTCTTTGTGACTCTGTATTCAGCTCATCCACGGATTCATACTGTGGTTTGGTTGTCTTTAGGGTGGTCTCAATGGATGTTTTAGATGTTAATTGTATGCTGTAATAAGAAAAAAATGGTCTAAGCTGATCTCTCTAATTTTCCTCTATGAATTGCTGCAATATCACTTCCTATTCTTATGTCTTAATATTGAACAGGTATTCCTCTTGCATCCTACTCCTCGAGTTGGCAAGGGTGATGACGTACTCATCTCCTTCTCAATGGATCGTTCTAAAGAAAACCATCGTTTGATGGAAGTTGAATTTGGCCTTGAGATGAGACATCTGGCTGGGAGGAATCCTCAGCCCATCAAGAAAAAGTTCTATATAGAATGAGGAAGGAAATAAGTAAGATCTTTGGTTGTGGAGCTAATACAGGTACATCTCTGCAATTTCTAATTTCCCAATTCAAATCATAGTTGATTCAAATCATAGTTGATTTTGTTAAGTATTGAGCTCCTTGGTTTTCTATTCACCAAAATGGTTCATTATATTAGACTTCACTTGTTATTTGATTGAGGTAATAATATAATCCTAACCAAAACTAAATTGTTAATTTACAGTTGTTGCAGAGGAAGAGATAAACCTTGTAAACTGTAAGTTATGCTGTTACATTGAAGGCCTATGGCCATTTTTGCCACCTTCGGATCGATAAAACCAAGTAATATTACAGGAATGAATTTAAATATTTTTTTATCGCCCATGGGCGATGGTCTGAAAATGTTGGTTTGCAATATTTTACAATTGAAGAAACAAGTATTGTTTCTTTTTCGCTACCAATCTGAACAAAATATTATCATGACTTGGATATAAGATGTTTATATAAGGTTATACGAATGCATGTGTTCTTGATTAGGAGTCTGTCAATCTGCAGGAAGCAGATTTCCATGCATCCTTTTGTTATGTTTGATACAAAAATATGCCTAGAAGGAACAATGTCCGTCAGATAGATAGTATACCTTGAAACTAGTCTACAGTCCTGCGACCCTTCTCACTCATATCGCACTTTCGTCACATGGTTAATCTAACTATGTTCCAGAGTTAAAAAGGCAGTGTTATTTCTAGTTTTTATTCTCTCTTGAGATTACATTTGAGCTTCATGCCATCTCAACACCATCAGTAGCTCTTGGTTTAATAGGACGGTCAAAATCATTGCAGATTGAGCCTTCAAATTTTTCACCTTGTCCCCAAATAGCATAAGCTTCCTCTCCATGTGCAGCTTCATCACCAATCTCCATATCTTCATCAGACATTCTTAGAGGAACAACTAGTTGCACCCCTAGACATATTATTGATGTCATAACAATATTAACAACGACAACAAACACGATCCCTATGATCTGAATACCCAATTGCCTGAAACCAGTGCCAGCTCTATTCATGTCAATTCCGTAGAATAGGCCAACATAATTTGTTGGAATTTCAGGGTCAAATCCATAAAATAGACGATTTAGCTTTGGTTCTGCAAATAAACCTGTTAGAATTCCGCCAAGACTTCCTGCAATAGCATGTGTGTGGAAAACTGCCATTGTATCGTCGACTTTCTGGAGGAGTACAGATCTCTTGTGGACGACCATCATGGTGAACCATGGGATAGAGCCTGAGCATAACCCCATTATTACTGCTGCCCATCCTGTTACAACTCCTGTATAACGATGAAAATGCAAAATATCAGACAGTCAGTTCTTTTGAAGGATTTGCATTAGTAAAACCATTTCTGCTTTAGGGTATTACCAGCCCCAGGGGTGATGCAGACAAGGCCAGTGATCATGCCTTGTACTGCACCAATCACAGACGGTTTTCCGAAAACCACGACGTCAAGCATAAGCCAGGTGAGCAAACTAGTAGCAGTGCAGACATGTGTGTTTATGACCGCTAGTGAAGCGTCAATGCTTACAACATATGGATCACCTCCATTGAACCCTGTCCATCCCATCCACAGTAATCCTGCTCCCGCTAACATTAGAAGGATGTTGTTAGGAGGGAACCTCTCCCTGTCCTTGGTTGTTCTAGGACCAACCTGATCAAAGCGAAAAAACATTAGGTGACGGTCAGATTTCAGTTTATCTTGATTCTTACTGTTGTATACAACGGAAATTAAAATTTTGATCCCTGAAATTTTTAGTTAACTCCGGGAGCACCGACTATGTGCTTGTCTGTGGGACGTTTTGACTGACATCCACCATATAGTCGAAATTATATTTTGAGTTAGGCGCAGTGATGAGTTCGAAATATCTTTAGAGATGGAAGTTTTTTTCTTCTCTTACCCAGTATGCTGCGGTAAAACCTGCGACTCCAGATGACAAATGTATGACATAACCACCGGAGTAGTCTATAATTCCGGCTTTAGTCAAAAACCCATTTGTCGACCAAATGCTAAACGCCACAAACGTGTACGAAAACGTCAACCAAAGAGGCACAAACAACATCCAAGCGTAAAAATTCATTCTCCCCAACACAGCTCCTGCAATCAGAATCAATGTAATCGCTGCAAAAACGAATTGAAAGAACACCATTGTTGCGTTCGGAATCATTCCAAGAAATGCCTTTCTGAGAAGATAGTCTTGCTCCAGCGCAGTATTAACTCTCCCCCAGAAGGGGAACAACTTATCTCCAAATGACAATTGGTATCCCCAAAGTACCCAACAAACTAGAACACATGCAAATGCATAGAGTGCCATAAACGCGGAATTAACCGCCCATTTTTTCTTGACAGCACCTCCGTAGAGGATTATAAGTCCGGGAACACTCTGGAGGCCAACGAGCGTTGCAGCTGTGAGTTGCCATGCGTTGTCAGCTTTGTTGAACCACTCGGGACTTGCCTCATTGGGGGCTAGGTTAGATGGAAATAGTAGTGCGTCTGTCATTTCCAACACTAGAGAGCGAGCGAGAGAGAGTTTGGGATGGTTTGAGTTGACGAGTTTTATGGTGGATTAAATACGGATTCCGGGTTTAATCGATTGTCACGATGAGCTGTTGGCCTTGATAGTATATATATACTCTTTGTCTTGAGGGATATATCTTTGTTTTCATACTTTGTTTTTCTTTGGCGAGCTCGCTTATATATTTTTAGAATTTTGGCGGGTTTTCCAAAGGTATTCAACGGTAACATCTATGAGTTTCAAGTTTCAACTGAGTTTTGATCCCATAATAACTGGATTAAACTGTAGTTTTCGATAAACCAAAGGAAATGTTTGTTTTAATGAACTACGGGACATATTTGAATGTCAAATGACAAGGTTAGTTAAGGTACCTGCTAATGGAAATGTCGTTTCTTGTTATATACCATTGGCAACAAAAATGGTGATACGATGTCGCCCTTTTTCTGGATAAATGTTTGTTTTTCCCACAAACAATGTAATTTATGTAATGTCGATTTAGCTGGAACACCACACTAGAAGAATAATTCTTTTAGCAGTGTTCTATATAATTCCACCGATGGCCATGGACGGTTACATTAGATACGTGGAATAGGAGTCTTCAGTGCCTGATTTTGACGTGGTTTCAGTGATCTTAAACTTTATCCATTTAAAATGTATGCCGGTGACCAAACTCAAGATCCAATCTGCGGCACTAGCAACATAGCTGACATTCTAATGACGGTCCTCCATTCAACCAAAAACCCCTGCAGATCTCAAATTGATAATACTCCCATGGCTATGCAAGAGAGTAACATTTAGGTGCAGAAAGTTTATCTCATCCTCTCCCTCAAATTTTATCAAAGTACACATTTAAGCAACAAGGAAAGAAACATCCCAGACAATCTTACCCAAAAAAGGAGAAACTGAACACAACTTGGGCAGGAAAAACTAGCACGGAAAGATGGAGGATAAGGTTTGTAGAAAACACCATAGTAGAATGTATCGTCTACCTAAACACCAACAGTAAGCTTATTAATCATAAGACCCAACTCTCTGTAGCTCCCTATGTAGTTTTCAATAATTCCTTTATCCCTGAGTAATCTCATGTCTTGTTCCGTGTTAATAAGATGGTCCATTAAGATGACATAAGAAGTTACCTAAGACTTGCAATTCTTATCACAAATCTCCAACGCAACCAGGTTTCAAATGAAACTCTCATTTCCATCATAAAAGTAAATAAGAGGGATCTCAAATGTCCCAGTTTCCATAAATGTGATGTCCATTATTATTGTTTGTAACTTTCTTCTTCATGAATTTAGCTTCAGATTCACAGAGGTCAGTGGCACACGGTATAGACACGAACGGACCTGAGTCTTCATGATCAATACTTTGGGACGAGGAAGGTAAATGGTTGTGTATGAAGTCCAGTATATGTTTTTACCTGTGGTCTCAGGTTTTAACAGGTTTGCTGACACTAGAAAATCAGAGCCTCTGAAGGTGAGCATAACCATATCGAGTAAAGAAAAATTTGGTGGAGAGCGGTGATGACAAGTAAGTTTAAATAGACACTCTAGAACAATGAAAGGAAGCTGGTTTTCAGTAATAGCATGTCAAGTTTAATGGTACCTGTCATCCAATACGTATTGAAATTGTGGTCGATATTATTAGATGTTTCACCTTTTGAATAACATTTGGCTAAATTGTTGAAGAGTTCAAGCATAAAGGAACCATCAAATATCATCATTTCCACAAATGCATTACTAGTCATGTGAACATGTTCATCATAACAATCACATGCCTCTACCTCGAGTTTCTTCATGGCTTTGATCATGTCCACTAAGCATGACTGCGGAAATCATCAATGTACCACACTTTGCGGTCTTCCATTGCTTGTAAGCTTTGTTTACCTCTATGAAATGGGCCAATTGATATAACCTGAGGTTCACAAGCGTTTTCTTTAACTTCATGACGAACACACTTTGGAACTCTGTAGATACAACTCCTAGTCCTAGAAGAAGGTTTGAGTTGGATTTTTTCTCTAAAAGATGCAGCGAGTACTTCCGTTGCAGTCACTATGGATTTATGGTTTTTTAGAATTTCTACCACGCAATATCTCTTACAGATGAGTTTATCTGCAAAGAAAAAAAGTTCAAACTTTCTATAATATTTTCAAGAATATCTGGAATATTTTTGGATCGAGATTTGAGGATTACGGCTGAAAGAACATTATACGAGAAATAATACCAGATTGTTGTGGTCAGAGATATTGCGTCTATTATCTAACTTCATCCTTCTTTGAATATTTGTTTATACGACAGATCTATGTATGCATTGTTGTTTGGCCACTTGGGTGTAGTCGTGAAGCTATGAATCCATTAAGATTGGACCTACTATATATGCACTATCATCGCTCTTTTTCTTTATCTATACTTTCTTTTTATGGTGCAAGCAATAATTTATGTCATGTTAGCGGAAAAGGGTACGAGGAGAGGACATAAATTGTTCTTGATAGTCTTCGATGCCTATAAAAAGAAAACCAAGATTAGTAGAATATTACATGTGAATATAATCTATGTCTAAAAGATTAAACCATTTTCATTTGATTAATCAGGAGTATTAGACTTGGAGGATCCATCTCAAAACCAATAGGCTATAAGAAGAGTAGCCCCATGATCTTATATTTCGGAGGTGCAATGCTTGAATGCCTGATAGGGGACTGTATATGTGTATGTATATGATGTGAATCATCAACATACTAGATAGAACCTTCCCTCTAATTACGATAACTGAAGCTCTATCCCATGACAATGCTGCATTCCACTTGTATAACCTCGAAAGGAAAATGACAACACTTGGGCGTCAGGATAAGGTACTAAGGTCGAGTCCGTGGTAGACATAGTTTCTAATGCAACATTATGGTTACCGGAATCATCTACGGCCCCACCAAACTAGAGGAACTCTACTTAAATCTCTGAAATGTATCTCTAGTATTTCAAGAAAAATTAACAACAACAACGACGAAAACAACAACAAAAAGACTTCAGTTTAAAATAGCAAATTTGAGAGTTTAACAGAAGAGTAACAATGGAGAAAGGTTTGTGCAAAAGCAAAGCAGAGCCATGGAGAGTCCTCGAGTTCTACAGTGGCATTGGAGGAATGGTGAGAAACCCTAATTTCATTCACTCTCTCTGTATTAGGGTTTTGTTGTTTTTGCTGATTTGTTTTGCTTGATTTGTAGAGGTATTCAATCATGAGAGCTGATGTTGAAGCAACAATGGTGGAAGCATTTGATATTAATGATAAAGCAAACGATGTTTACGAACATAACTTTGGGCATCGTCCCTATCAGGTTCATTGATTGGTTGATTTACTCTTCAATTGTTAGAGTTATGTGTGATTCATTTTAAGACCATAGTGGATATCATGTGTTATGATGGTGGGTTTGCCTGAGTGAGGCGAAAAAGTTACAAAGATGTAAACTTTTTGCTCTACTAGTGATTGCTATCTCAATTGTTAGAGTTATGTGTGATTTGGGAGAGTTTTTTTTTATACCATAGTGTGTATATTTGTGAAACTTCACTCTAAATGGGAGTGTATGTTTGCAAAGCATGGTTTTAGTTTTAAATGTCAGCAAAAGGGGCAGTTTTTCTTACATGTTATGCTGATGTGTTTCCCCAAGTGAGGCAAAAAAAGTTACAAAGATGTAAACTTTTTTGCTCTACTTGTGATTTCTATCTCAATGTTGGTATGTGGGCCACCTCAATTGGCCTCCATGAAGGCGAAGGAATGCTGGCATCATTGGAGACTATAGAGAAGCCTTCCCAAACCCAGACACATCTGAAACTCTACCACCACTACAACAACCTCTCTTTAGAGACTATAGAGCAGCATTCTAGATAGAATATTTGAGGGGTGTTCAATGTTCTTTTTGCCTCACTGAAATTTGAGATGATCTTTAAACTTGAAATTTTGGTGCCTACTAATGTAGGGAAACATTCAAAACCTAACAGCTGGTGAGCTGGATAAATATGGAGCAGACGCGTGGCTTTTATCTCCTCCCTGCCAACCATATACACGGCAAGGTCCATTCTTAATATCTTTATATGTTGTATTCTCAACTATCTTTTGTCGACTCGTTTGATATTGATTTTAAGTGTTTTTATAGGTCTCCAGAAGCACTCTGGTGATGCTCGAGCATCTTCGTTTCTCAACATTCTTGATCTTATTCCACATACGTCAAGACCTCCTCTCATGCTATTTGTAGAGAACGTTGTTGGGTTTGAGGTTGCTTTTTCATGTTATTTGATTGTGTTTTATAAGTAATATCACACTTAGTTATATTTAGGTGACGGAATCTGAATGTGCATATTTCATTTTTTTTTATTGTTGTAGACATCTGACACACATAAGCTAATGCTTGAAATTTTGGAGGAAACTGGTTACGTAACACAGGAGTTCATTTTGAGTCCATTGCAGTTTGGTGTGCCATATTCTAGACCCCGATACTTTTGCCTGGTACCTCTCATATATAATTTCGCTTTTTTTAGGTCCATCAGATATTTGTTTAATCTTATTACAAAGAAAAGGAAGATTTTTTTCTTTCTTTCAAAACTGTGCATTATTGCAGTTTATGTTGGAAATATTACTAGCTTTAAAATTGCAACGTGTTTCGTGTATTTTGTGTGTGTGCCTGCACGATTTTTTAATAATTGATTGAGGTTGTCCGATACCACCTAAAAGGAATAAAAAACATGATCACTCAAATACAAACAGTTTAGCATTAGATTCGATTGTTGGAAAGAGTGTATGTGACACAGTGCGGATTGAAGCCGCACTTCATCTTACACTTTTTTGGGAGAAAATTGAGGAAGAGTTAAAGTTGATGTAGGGGAAAGTTTTGAGAGACAAATACAAAGTGAGGAAACCTGAAATAGAGGAAATTTGCAGAGAAAAAATTTCAAAAGAAAGCAGAGTGAGGGATATAGAAAATATGGGGAGATCTAAGAGTAAAAAGCTGAGATGCAAAACATCTGCACTACTATTAGCTTCCCTAAAGTTGTGGATGATCTTGAAGTTCTCAATCAAAGCTATGCAGTTATTGATTAACTGCATGAGAGGTAGGCATCTCCATGGAATTTTCTTCCAGCTGCCACTTAAGGCAATCATTTGTATTGATCAGTAGTGACTCCACCCCCCTTAATCTAGAGTCTAAACCGTTCTTAAGTTTCTTCTAAACCCCCTCTTTACACCGCTCCACCAGGAAGATTTCTTTCTACTTCCATTGTTAACACTCCTGTTACACCATCCCGTAACCCACCATATTTATTTGGATGCATTAGATTTCGTGGTGCTTGAGCGAAGTTTTTTCTTTGTGATCATCTGTAACATGCACATTTTTCATTTGTTGCACTTTATAACACAAACTTTTATTTGGTGCATTTTCAGGCAAAAAGAAAATCATCATCTTTTCTGAACCCACATGTTAACAATAAGTTGCTTTGGACTCCTGGTCCCTTGTTGGAACATAGTGATATAACATGGACGAATAATTATGATCAATCGCTTGAAAGATGGGAAAAGTGTCTACAATCTTGTGCACCAATTGAGAGCTTTCTTGAGATCAGTACGCTTAGTGTTTCTACAATGCTCACGGAAGCTTTAAATAATAAATTTGATGGAGATGGTTCTGCTAACGGATATCTAGACCAGTATCTTGTTCCATTGAGCTTGATTGAGAGGTGGGGAAATGCCATGGGTATCCTCTTCGTTGTTGCAACTTAAGGGCATTCCTGAGTTATTTTATAGATTATTTGGACTGGGCTAAATTAACAAGATATACCCCCACCCCCATTCTTATGAAGACACCCCACCCCTGGTCTTATGTAACAATTTGAGAGAGTGTTTATCAGAGTAGGTGGGGTGTTGTCGCTACCATAAATATCCCCTGATGAACATTGATCAAATTTTGGTATAAAACCAGGGGAAGCGTTGGCATAACCCACTAAGCTCTTAATATATTATTGTACCATGCTCTTCCATTTTCTTGCTTGGAGAATCCTTAAAGAAGACGTAGATATTGTGTATCCGGATTCGAAGCGTTGCTGTTGTTTCACAAAAAGCTATTATCGATATGTGAAGGGTACAGGTTCTCTATTGGCAACTGTTCAGGTTGGTTTCCTATCCAATTGCAGTTTCTTATACTACACAAAAGTTGTGGAAAATTAATATTTCCAGTGTGGTTACGTTAACCGAGTCAAGTTTTTTGATAAATGGCCATTGTCCCTTGGAAAATTAGTTATGTAAGGGTAATCTTGTAATTTTTTTCAGAAAACATTGCTGGATTAATAAGAAACCACACTTGGCAAATGTGTTTGTTTTATACTTAGCATATGAATTATAGTGATTCCCTTCACATATTTTATTTTTGATTGAAAAAAAGTCTAATTTCTTTTATTCTGACATATTTACTTTGAAGAATGATAAGCAACCAGTGAAGGATAACGTGTATTCTTTGGAGAAGTTAGGACTCAGATATTTTACTCCTAGGGAGGTACGACACTCCAGCGTTTATGCCTTGAATCCAGTTATTGATTTTGCATGTATTTACTGCAAAATTCTCCAATAAGATACGGAGTATTATTTTCGTTCTTTGTATTTGACAGGTTGCTAACCTGCATTGTTTGCCGGAAGATTTCCAGTTTCCGGACCACATAAGTCTTAAACAGCGGTAAGTCATGTGTAATGTTTGATAGCTTCAAGAGTTGTAGACTATGCATACTAGATCGACCTGTTCCCATTTTCCTCATAGTCCTATTGAAACCTAAATATTTGCTGCTTTCAGAATTATTAAAAGCTTTTAGACAAACCCCTTACTAAAGAAAGAAGGCTTCTTTTCTTTTATTTATCCCTCATATATTTTGTTAGTAAGAGTCAAACAACTCTCCTTTTCTTCTGTATGCAGGTATGCTTTGCTGGGGAACAGTCTAAGCATCGCTGTGGTAGCTCCCTTACTCCGTTATCTCTTCACTGATTTTTTATGATTTTGGACCTGAGTGCTGATTCAGAACGTTTGGAATTAATCTCACTCTTATTGGCGGGCACAGATATTGTATCTTGTGGCCTCAGTGTCACTCCACTGCCTTTTGGCTAGGAGCACCAAACCCGGTTACCATGGTGTATATTCAAGCAAAGGTGATACAAATATAATTTGTTCGTGCTCAATCTATATTTATGGACGGTTCAAGTTTACTAGAAAGAATAGCAATACAAAGTTGATGTATACATCCGAACAAGTTTAGATTATATATCAAAAATATTTATGGTTTGCTTGAGAAGATCCTTTTGTTTATAAAGTTGTGTTTTAAAGCAAGGTATGTCTCTGGATATGTAATGCCCAAGCAAGGCATAGAATTGCATAGGGATTCCTTGTCGTTTTTGAGATAGCTTATATTTCGTTGTACAGAGCGTTAAAATGCTTTATTTACACAAATTATTATTTAGGAATGTTGTAGAAGATAAAAAAACCCTCCCAAGTAAATGCATATGGTTCTCCCAATATAAGTAATTAAGCAGCACAAAGACATTGTAGTTGTTTTCGTCAAAATCAAATAAACTGAAACTGTGATACCGTTTGGCAATGAGTCATTCTATATCTTTATGGAACTTGCCAAATTTGAAAACTAGGGTTTCCTCAGACAAAATTTTCAACTCCAACTGACTCCAAAGTCCGAAGGACTTACTATATCTAGTACAAACTTTTTATGTAGATGTAGAACTTATCTAAATCCTAGAAATAGTGAAACAGTCACTCTTACTCTATTCATATTAGGATTCGGATATGTTGTCAACTCTTCTGTAAATACACAAGCACGTTACTTCATAAACTTACTTCCTACTCTAGATACTCTAGATTTTCTTATGTGCATGTGTCTTCTGTTGATCAAGTAAGTTTTCTTACTTTATTTATGCTTTCGGCCTTTTTTCTTCTTCTTTCAAATCTGGTTTCTTATGCTCATATGTTTTGAGTAGCTAGCCTGCAACTCTATTTTGATTCTCATATTGCTTTGTTTTTCATGTTCTCATCAACTTAAAGCAAGGATGCAAACTAACAAGTTTTTTTGATATTTATTACGCATGATTATGAATATTTTGAAACTATGCTTCTTGTTGGATAATATAATATTCTATTAGTTAATCACAATATTGATAGAGAAGAGTAAGATATTATTGATACGTTGAAAACCTCTGTATCCTCGGAGGTTAGAATTACAAGAAGATAGCCCTTTTTGGTTATCTAAAACAACTCAAACTCTCCTCATAAACCCTAATGGTCTATGGGCTTATTAGGAGTCCAGTAGGACACCCAGTTGGGTTCTCATCTTGGGCTGGACCCAACTCCTAACACTCCCCCTTGGGGTGTTCTATACCAGGACGACTTGCCTCATCAAAACCTCTGCCTAGTAAAACCCCATTGGGTAAAAAGATGTACAAGGAAATAGTACAATCCTATGCCCCATATGGGTTGTGGACACGTATACGTTGCCTCATCAAAACCTTCAGTCAGTAAAACCTCATAAGATAAAAACTATAATATCAGGAAAAAGAATACAATACGCATGTGTTCATGTCAGGTTGGGACTACTCCCCCTGACGTCGATCTCCCCAGAGATCTATCTCCATAAGATGTATCTCCCCGAGATATTGATAAATAAAACTTATGCATGCCGATTCCGTGTACCAATTACTTGAATGTAAGTGGTGCAAAAGTCATTGTGAATAGGTTTGCAAAGTTGTCTTCTGAAATATCTTGAATAACGTCAATCTCATTCGCCTTTTGTAATTCTTAAGTATGGAATGACTTCTCTGAAATGTGTTTCGTTCTGTCACCATTAATAAAATCGCCATTGACATGAATGATGCAAGCCGAGTTGTCTTCATACGTAGTTGATGCTTTATCTTGGATAGAACATGCCACAATCTTCAGTTGATGTGTTGTATCTTGAAGCGCAACCATTATTCTCTGTTAGCTTCATGAAGTGCAAAAATCTCCTCGTGGCTCGAGGATGTAGCTACCTCCGTCTGCTTCATCGATCTCCAAGACTTTGTTGTATCTCCGTACATAAACATAATCTATTTGGCAATGGTCTCTATGTAGGTCTGACAAGTATTATGTATCGACGTACCCTATAATTTATTGTTTACTATTTTGAGTAGAACAGACCCCAGTCTTTCATACCGATGAGATACCTCAGAATGTGCTTGATCTCATTCCAGTACCTTTAGGTAGGAATAAAACTATGGTAAGCCAAACAGTTCACTGCAAATGAGTCATCGGGTCTAGTATACCCAACTACCTATAGTAAAGCACTTCCTTCCTATGGCGTTACGGCCCTAGGAATTTCTCCCCCTATTAGGATAATGGAAGATGTCGTTGTCCACATCCAAGTGATGGACGCGCAATAAACAACTTAGTACCGTGTGCTACATCCATATCGAAGTGTTAGATAACTCTTATGATATATATTACTTGGTGTACGAGTATGCCACTACCAAGATGTTCTATTTGCATATCGAGACACTACTTGATTTACCAAGGTCTTTTATTTCGAATTCCTTCCTAAGGTATTCGGCGTCTCTCGCGATCTTCCTTGGAGTTCTAATGATATCCAAATCATTTAATACACTGTTATGATAACTTAAGCTAATATTTGTATTCTAAATAAGAACGCACGAACAGATAAATATATTTGCAAAGTCATCGACCTTCAAATATTTAGTTAATTTACTATATCACATGGGCCCTGATTGCTTCAAGTCAATAATAACTTTTCTAGTTTTATTACGTACAGACCTCGTGTGTCGGGCTTACTTGCTTCCAGAAGCTTATACCTGTACAGCTGGTTTCATGTAAATATCAGTATATACTTTCCCATATAGATACATGGTATTTACATAAGTGGCATGTCTAGCTTATTTTCTACAACTTGACAGACTGATTAGTACTGAAATGTAGTGTCCATAACTGGATAATAGATATGCAATCGATGCCAGATCTCTTAAAGAATTCCTGGGCAACTAGTCTTGCATTGACCAAATTATCTGTCCGAGTTAATCATGTTTCCGTACCATTCCCATTTGTAACCGACATGCTTAATGGTATCACTTCGCATTATGCTAGCAAGCTGAGCTCCGCTTGGGTTCCAGATGCCCACTTTGGTCAATGTACAACAACATACAGTCGTTTACAATAAGTGGTTTTAAATCCTCATCCTTGACGGTGAGCACAACAGCGAATACGAATACCTTGTCGATAAATCTCTATTGAACGATCATACGTTGTGCTTATTACCGATTTTTAATAGATCGATATCTTCTTATTATCATACGCATGCACCACCCTGGGCTAGTCTAATAATGCATTAACTGGTCGCGTAACTACTATTGCCGCGTCGATGGGTGGTTCAATCCTCGATAAACCGACTACACCATTAGTCATATTTGTCACATATTTCATAGCTCCCAGACTCAGAATACTTTCTTTCAATGGTGTTCCGCACTAAGCGCGAGCCTCAGATTTGTTTGTGGTACTAATTTTCTCAGAACGTTCAGCTCTGTAGGTGTATTACTTGCAGGTACATACACTTATGGTACTTCAATAGTGCCTATGAATGTGTCTGGCAATTTATTTGTGACCTATTGGAGGTTCTAATCCGTTAAACCTTATTGTCACTTAATTTATGTATAAAGATCTAGATAAGATAACGATGGTGTTTTCCAACTAATCTTGAAAATATTCTCAACATTGACTGTCATATCTTCCCCCAATGCTGGGAATATCGTCTTATCAAAGTGACAATCTACCTTGCAGTATATATACGTCGCTAGTGGGGATTCAAATATCTAGTGATAGATTCGAATCATAACCCATATAATACCAGGCCGGTGTTTAGGGTCCCATCTTCATACATTGTGGTGGTACGATTTACACCTGTACAGAATATCCAAATGTTTGTCGATGGGTGACACCGGGCTCCGACCCAGTTACTAGTCGCTTTTGGGAAAAAAAATTGATGACTTGTTATGGGACGAACCCTAATCAGTATTGTGGGAGCAAGAATGCATATCCCACACACTAGTCGGAAGGTGTGATTGTAATAATAGTGGCCTAGCGATTATCCTAAATCACTCGATTAGGTTCTTAGCCAATCCTGAGTTGGGTATGGATAGGGTACTCACGATGTTCAATCATCTATCCCATTTAGCGGTAAAATAATCATCAAAAGCCTGTGAGTCCAACTCTCAAGCCCATATGTCGCATCGATCGAATTTGATCGGTTAATTTAGGAACTGAGCCTGCAATCGAATGATCTAAGTGAGAAGTCATATGAACGTTGTATACATATTGTCGACTTGGCCGACAATTTGTTGTCGACGACGTAATCGTCGAAAATCATAAATGTCGACAATTTCGTGTGTTCGACAGTTCTAATTGTCGACTGTACCTTGAACTCGACACTTAAAATTGTTGATTGCACCTTGAACTCGACAATTAGAACTGTCGACTGCACCATGAACTCGATAATTACAAATGTTTGAGAAAACATATATTTTTAGCATATAAAGTTCGAGAAACTATCGTAATTCGAGCTACAAGCTACACCTTACAAACAGGTCGATGCACAATCAGAAAGATGGATAAAGCAATTTATTCCACAAAATACTGATTACAAATTCATTCATTTTTTACTACATCTAGTTACAGCCAATGTACCCAATGGCGCAAGCGCATCTTCCTTATTCACCAACACCCAACGGCGCAAGTGCATCTTCCTTATTCACCAACGCAATAACTCGGTTTCGTAGACTACCAACGTGCTTCGGACCCTTCAGAATTACAGAGTACAACTGACAATGGTAAATGTAATTCTTTTCAGCCGCCTTCGCCTCCACCTCGCTCATCCCCTTAGAGTCCGGCTCCACCGGTACCAGTGTTCAGCCGGATAGACACAAGGTTCCAAAATACCGTTTCATCAACTGCCAATACTTGTACTTAACACGGTTGCGAAACGCCTCCTCACGGGGCTGAGCCCTCGTCTCTACCATTTTACCAAAAGGAGCAAATGACCTCTTTAAGTACACACAGGGAATATTTATACATTCAACTCCAATGAATCACAAGTCCCAAGAGTGAAAAATAGCAATTACCATCTATTGGAACTCTGACAACCCGGTCAACCAACCTCATAGGGAACCACTTCAGGGCCCTACACAATTTATAGGGTGTGTATACATATTGTCGACTTGGGTGATAATTTATTGTCGATGATGTAATCCTCGACAATTATAAATGTCAACAATTTCGTATATTCAATAATTAAAATTATCGACTGCACCTTGAACTCGACAATTAGAACTGTCGACTGCACCATGAACTTGACAATTACAAATGTTTTGTCAGACAAATACTTTTGTCCACAAGCTACAAATACATAAATTTGTGCGACAACTATACATCATAAAAAAAATACAAATATGTACAACATTCAAGAAAATAAATCGTTTATGCTGTAATCCTGTGGGTTAACATTGTTGTCATTCATCAACTTCATCCAAACTTGGTTTGGCGCTTCGAAATAGTTCTTCACAGATGTCTTCATAAAATCATCTGGAATCTCCAATTGTACATGCGCCTACCATAGTGTAGAAATCGGAGGAACAGGTGATAGGTACTTCGTGTTCAATTTTACTAAGTGTTCATCAGATGTCATCCCAACCCACCAATACTTCGTACTATCAACAATAATTTTTTCAAACCTATTCAATTTGGTAATCTTGTTGTTTGTTTTGGGTCAAAACATAGGTAAAAACGTTAGGGCCTCCTTGTTGCTGGTAAAAATCACCACCTTCTCGTATTATGTTGCCGAAAAAATGGCCCATATACAAATATTCCACGAACACACCATTAAAGTTAAAGGCTCGTAGCAAAGTATCATACCTTCTCTCTCCCAAACCATTGTAAGCTACTGAACACACTCTTCCAATAAGAAGGTTTCTTGGTCATCAAGGTACACAAGGACTGCTTTACATTCAAGAACTTCAACTGGCTCTGATACGCATATGACGCAGCAACCCACCCTAAACCCTGATACGCTATGTTCTCATCCCTTTCAACATCACGTATATCAAGTTGGAACCAATTAAATGGCTGAAACAAAGTCCACCTTAGCTTGGTTTATGATCAATCTTCTTTAACCTTGAATCGATCATCTCGTTATACTCCCCCCCTGGTAAGATCAAGTCATCTTGATATTCCCCTTTTGGACCCTCTTGAGCAATAGTTAAAAGTTTAGTGAACTGTAAACTTAGTTCCTCCCATGTCGGGTCTTTAGTATCTTCAAAACCCCCTCCTTCAATGGCACCTTTTAGTGTCAGCCACCACACTCCCTGTATTACAAACACAACCACGATAGCGCAGTTAAAAATTAAAATAAAGTAATTTAAAACCAAACTACAAGCGTAGGATGACAAAGGTGCACACACTCACTCATCATTGTCATTTTGAAGGTTGAATCTCATCTCTTCGCATATCGTCAGTTTGCTTTCCTATATAGCATAGAGCCTGTTTTGAGAGACATTATTAATATTTGGTGAAAAACAAATAAGAAGTCATAGGACAACTTACAAGTCTGTTGGTTTTGTGAATATATTTGGCGTACCACCTGCCATGAGTAGCATTCACCTATTAATTATAGATTTATACATAAATATACAAAATCAGCTTACACAAGACCTACTTAACGACTGGAGAATAAACTATCAAGTACAATATAAGTCGACAATAAATTATCGATGACCATCTGATGCGACAATAAAATTGTCTGCATTCGTATCTTTCGATAATTTCATAATTTAGTCGTTAAATCGACACAATATTGTCGATTACCACAACTGTCGACAATAAAATGTCGAAATCAAAAAATTTGACAATATTTAAAAGGCATGATAGACAATATTGTCGATTACCACAATTGTCGATAATAAAATGTCAAAATTAAATTTTTTGATAATATTTAAAAGGCAGGATAGACAATATTGGTAATAGGTATTGTCGACTTGGTGTTAACTACGACTATATTTTATTGTGCAATATTTAATAGACAAAATGACGTATATATAACATAAAACAGTTCAGTACATAGAAAGTCTTATCTAACAAAAAATAAACTGTTGAATCAATGCACATTACTACAAAAGGTCTCGTCCAATGACACATGTCTAAATTAATTTACATTCCCATCTCTCCCACTCAACTTCCTCTGCGATTCTTCATATTTTACACTTAACTCGTAGTACTTTTGCTTCCAGTCTTCGACTCCTACGACGTTTCCCTCTGAGTGTGCAACTAAGTTTAACTGTACATAAAAAGAAAGATAATCATGAAACAAGTATTAAATGGCAAATAGGTTTAGATGTACTATATTTTTTTATATAAGATTTCATACTCACAGCTAAGGGTTGTGGTTCTTGATTTATAACTTCTTCCATCAACTTCTCATTGATAGCAACCAAGGTCTCACACTCCAGCATCTGGTAATAATCATAAATGAGTATATTTGGTGTACAACCTGTCATGAGTAGCCTTCACCTATCAATAATGGGTTTATACATAAACACACAAAATCAACATACACAAGACATACTCAGAGACTGGATAATAAACTGTCGAGTACAATATAAGTCGACAATAAATTGTCGACGACCCACCAGAGTCGATAATAAATTTGTCGACGACCATCTGATACGACAATAAAATTATCTGCATTCGTATCTTTCGACAATTTTATAATTTGGTCAATTAAATCGATATAATATTGCCGATTACCACAATTGTCGACAATAAATTGTCAAAATCGAAAAAGTCGATAATCATTAGAAGGCATGATATACAATATTGTCGATTACCATAATTTAGGGCTACACACGGGTCGGGTCGGCCCGGGTTTTGGCCTGAACCTGATCCGACCCGGAGAAATCGGGTCTTCAACTTCAAGAATCGAATCCGAACCGACTTATCCCAGAAACCGGACCGAAACCGAGCTGGGTCCTAAATTGGGTTTTACATTGTTTATTATAAAAAAAAACTAAATCATCTCTCTTCACAACAACCACTCAACCATCATTAAAAAAAGAAAAATATCACACATCTTTCCAACTCATGAGCTCAAGCCTCAAGGGCATTTTTTCATCTCAAGCTAAAATCCAACCACAAAAGCAAGATGAAACTATCTTCCTCTCCGATATCCTTACTCATGGGCTCCTTCCGATGAACATTTTCCCCTTTGACACATGTGTAAACATCTTTTCAACTCAGAGGAAGGAATTTCTGTGGTCTCCTCGATCTTTTCATAACATTATTGAAGGTGTGTGTGTTTTTATGATTTATGTGGCCTGCTCGATCTCCTTCTAACTCAGAGGAGGGAATTTCTATGTGCATGTTCTGTATGTTTATTTGATGGGGTTGAACTGTTGAAGGTGCGTGTGTGTTGGGATTTGTTTTGTATTTCTTTTTTTTTGGTATCATGGTAGAGGATGGGATTTGTGCTGGATTTTTAGGTGAGTGAGGCCAAGGGTCGTTTAGTGGGGATCATGAATGTGGTTTTCTTTTCATGAAAAGGGTGAGTCTATATTTCAGATAAGAGATTAGGGAGGAGGAAGGGGTGAGAGATTAAGAGAAGAGAGGATGTTTAGGAGTTTGGCTTGTCGGTATGTGGGGTTTGAAGGATTGGGTTTGGAGAGATTGGAGACGGTGGGATTTGCTATATATAGCCCGGTTCGGGTCGAGTATTAAAATAAACTAAATCATGAATCCTAAACCGGACCGAACCGGCCGGTTCGGGTCGGGGGTCGGCCCGGTTTGGGTTTTCGGGTTTAGGTATGCAACCCTACCACAATTGTCAACAATATTATGTCGAAATCAAAAAATTCAACAATATTTAAAAAACATGATAAACAATATCAAAAACTTCACTGACATAAAAAGTCTCCTCTAGCAAAAAATAAACTATTGAATCAATGTACATTACTACAAAAGGTCTCGTCCAATGACACATGTCTAAATCAACTTACATTTATTTCTCTCTCACTCAACTTCCCCTGCGCTTCTTCATATTTTGTGTTTAACTCATCGTATTTTTACTTCAAATCTTCGACTCCTACGACATTACCTTACGAGTGTGCAACCAAGTTTAGCTGCACATAAAATGAAAGATAATCATGAAACAAGTAATAAATGGCATATAGGTTTAGATGTACTATATTCCTTTATCTAAGATTTCATACTCACAGCTAACTAAGGGTTATGGTTCTTGATTTGCCACTTCTTCTATCAACTTCTCATTGAGAGTAGCCAAGGTTTCACACTCCAACACCTGTTATTAATCATAAATGAGTACTTCCCAAAAAATAAATAACTGTCAATGAACTTGTTTCTTTTTGGCATTCATAATACTTACTTTCTTTTTGAATTGTAGGTGCAAATCTGCAAGTGACTACTTCAATTCAACATTTCCCAAGACATCTTCTGACAACTTTTTATTTGATTCCCTTAGTGAATTGCACTCAAATGTCTGATAATAAACATGTATGGTTGAGGTGACTACGAATATCTATGACATCTATGAACACCACAGAAGGAAGGGAATGCTAAAACATAATGAACTAAAGTAGGGGAAACAAAACTATGGATACCTTGTCATTTAGCTTCTTTATTGTTTTGCTATAGCCTTTCTCACAGATCGAGTCGACCACTTGCTTCACCTGAATGTCTGCTTACAACATGTCATTTGCCTCTTTCAAACTTTCACATTTAACTGTCTGTAATAGTAACAAAATAATTAATTGAAGTCATTAAAATGTCTATTGAACTTTAGATTTGACAATTGATATTGTCTGCTATTACTAATTGTCAAGTATGCAAAAGTGGACAAAAAGGCATGTGATAATTGCCAATCACAACCCAGTCGATAATTTCTAATTATAAGTAATTGTCGATGAGATGGGTAATCGACAAATCATCTTGTCTGCTAGTTACTAATTGTCGAGTATGCAAAAGTCGACAAAAAGGCATATGATAATTGTCGATTACAACTCATGTGACAATTTCCAATAACAAGTAATTATCAATAAGATGGTCAATCGACAATATGTATTACCAGTCAAATATTACTTAAAAGGTGAGGAGAGTGTATGCCCATCTTCAACTCAATAGCCTCAAGCAATTTTAATTTTACCCGGTCTTCCACCTCCTTCATTAACTTCAACGAAATGACTTCAGACTTCAAGTTGGAGATCTCCTCTTCCAAACGACGGAGATCTTCATTTTGCTCCTCAACCTGTAAAAGAGTAGAAACCAATATTAGAAGAAGGAAGAAATGTACTACTCCAAACACTATAACAACAATCAGATACTCACATTTTCATCGTACGAAACACCACCCCCATCGCCCAATATCCTCCCATCATTATTTTCATCAAGATTAAACAACAGCTGGGCAAAGCTTGGTGAAGGAAACTGAATTAAACCATTCAAAGTATCCTTCACCATAGATGGGGATTCCATCGTGTACTTTCCTCCTCCTTATTTCAATTAAAGAGTGCCTCCATTTCCCTTCAGAGAATAGATCCTCCCAATCATACTTCGGCTTGTATGTGCATGGTTCAGTAGCATGTTGCAAACCGCTCTTCTCAAGACAAATGGGAGCCATAAGTACAGGTTGCCTTTGGTTAAACTGTCGCTGTACTCTATCAGGATAGTATGATTTGATGTGTTCAGGACTACAAAGGAAACCCGTGAAACTAGCGACTTTTTTGATTATATGTATGTCTTCCCTCTTTTCCAAGTATGGGTCCCAAACGACCTAGAACACGAATGAGATATATATTAGTAAGGCTAATAAATTAAAACATATTTTGTCTGAGTAAGCAAAAATTATTGTCGACGTATGGAGGAGCGACAATTAGTTACCATGTTAATTGTCAATACTCCATATAATCGACAATAAATGACTACAAAATTGTCGATACTCCATATAATCGACAATAAATGACTTTAAAATTGTCGATTCTCCATATAATCGACATTAAATGACTATGAAATTGTCGATACTCCATATAATCGACAATAAATGACTATGAAATTGTCGATACTCCATATAATCGACAATAAATGACTATGAAATTGTCGATACTCCATATAATCGATAATAAATGACTATAAAATTATTGATACTTCACACATTCGATAATTTTGATATCTAAATTGTCGAATATATAAAAATCGATACTTATCTAGACGAATTCATAGAAAAAAATCTAACAAATTCCCATCTTTAAAACTAGAAAATTAATACTATAAAAATAATAGATTGAATACATAAAAGTTAAAGGGAACTTACATCCTCAAGCTTATAATTGTCGAGAGCTGCTCTAAACATCTTTAAAGTTGCTTTACCAGTTCTTTCAGTTGTCATCCTAGTCCAAGACCACCTCGTATAATACTTAGGAGCATGGGAATGATTGGGTTTTGGAATTCCAGGCAGCTTCAGGAAGTGCCCAAATATCTAGGACTGTCAAAATAAAAACCTTTAATGACAAGGTAAAGAAAGTAATAGTTCAGCAGCAAAATCAAATAATGGATGCATAAACTCACCTCTAGTAATATAGTACAGCATGCAAGTGCTTTAGCATTCACTCTCGAAGAATTGCCTAAGTTGTAATATAAGTGTGCCAAGGTCGCAGCTCCCTATGACCATGTAATCCTTGCGTTCTTATTCTTAAAGAAATTTAGATACTTCGCCAATACGTCTGTCCCTTTCTTGGTAGGGAAAAGAAAAGATCCTAAAATATACAAGATGTATGTTCTGGCAACTGACTGAAAAGACAATCTCACAGGTTCAGAGGAAGAAGATGCATCTGCTACGTTGGGGTCGTGCACATTTCTTCCAAGCTAATAGGCGAAGAAATCCACCATCTTCGCCAGTGAAAATGATATCCCCGCCCCTCCAACCTTCAGATCTAGGAAAACTTGATCACTTTGGAACAAACAATCTTTAAATACTTGATTCACATTAGCTGCTCCCCATTTCCCTGAACAACTGTTAGATCACTATCAACTCTCAAACCAACTAATCTCTAAACATCCTCTAAGGTTATAGTAATCTTACCCCATTTAAAATTAAAAGTATTTGTCTCTAGATGCCAATGATCGGCGAAAGCTGTAATCAATGTTGCGTTGTAGTATTTGTATGAAGTGGCTCTAATTCTGCCAAGCCCTTGCAGATTCACTAAACTTTGAACCTTCTCAACCTCCCTACCAATGTCCCAAGTTGGACTGTGGTGAAAACACCCGTAGACAGTCAGGGTCCTGTAAATACAATATAATCACATTTGTCATTGTTTAAATAAAAGAAATACTTGCTGAAATTGGGACTAAAACTAAAATAATTTGTTGTTTTCAGTGCCTGTCCAAGAACTAAAGGTTTCGCTCTATGTATCTCGAAGCTCGTCAACAAAGAGGTGGCTCTGGGGCCATATTCGTTAGCTTCTGAATAATTTGATTTATTGTTGTTGTCCTCACAGATACCGTCTTCGTCTGCGGTTCTAGTACCTTGTTCTTCAACTGTAAGGTTTAGGAAAGCTTCAAATTGTGTATTATCGCTCACAGGAGCTACTTCATCGTAATTGAAATAATCTGTACTTAAAACAAAAGCTTGGGAATTAGTAGTACTTGAGTCTTTTGTACTAGAGGCTTCTGGGACCCTCCATGGGAATTTCCTTGTACATTTCCCTGGGGGGGGGGGGGGGGGGGGGGACTGCCGCCCGTAGAAGGGCTTTCAAAATTCTCAACCTCTTGAGGTGT
This sequence comes from Kingdonia uniflora, assembly GCA_014058105.1. Lineage (NCBI taxonomy): Eukaryota > Viridiplantae > Streptophyta > Magnoliopsida > Ranunculales > Circaeasteraceae > Kingdonia > Kingdonia uniflora. The sequence goes on along the minus strand of JACGCM010000926.1, from coordinate 1,962,713 downwards.
CACTGCTACTTGCAGAGTCTTGTTTAGCCCTACTAGAATTTGTTTTGCTTCTTTTGGTAGACACACGAGGAGATTTGTTAAAATTTGGATGCGATAGATCTTCTCGATTTGAAATTAGCCTTTTCCGATTCGAGGCTGTTAGGGGTATCTTCGTTGGGACTATTAACTTTGGTGCCATCCTGCTTAACAAACCCAAATTAAGCACTAACATAGGCATTGAATTAAGCACTAACAAATTATCGATTAAATAAAAATCGATAATTAAGCACTAAAATATTGTCGATGCGGGAGAACTTCGACAAATAATTTATCGATCACTAACTTAATTGTCGACAAATAGTGACTATAAATTGTCGAGTTCCCCACAACTTCGATAAATAATTACTAGAAACTGTCGATTACAAAAACTTCGACAAATATTTTATCGATTACAACCCAGTCGACAAATTGGGATGCAAAGTCTTTGCTTAATTATTGACACATCATAACTCGAAAAATATAAAATTGTCAAAAAACAAATATATCGACAATATATTTGTTGAGTACAACAGAAGCAATACTTTTTTAGGCAAAAACATAGAAAACAATGTCGATTAATCACGTATCGGCAATTATGCAAATGTATATCCCAACATAGAGTGTTATATTTGTCGATGTTGTGCTTAAATCTTAAATTTGAGGGAAATTCTTTGAAAAAATTTTCAAAAGAAAAAGGAAGAAAGGCGTAACGGCATTGCGCGAGAATTTAAAAAAAAGCAAGAAAATAATATGATATAACCAAAATGGGGAGCCTTTGAAGGGAATACATTTGATTACCTGGTGTATGATGACAGTGGACCGGTTTATAATTCCTCTTCATAATATACGAGAATAATTGATCACCAGGAGAGAGAGAGAGAGAGAGAGAGAGTAAGAGGGAGAGATAATGACTGAGAGAGAGTGAGTGTAGGGGAGTGAGTTGTCAGAGATGACCGGCAGTGAGAGTAAAAGTGTGTGTGAGTGAGTGAGAGTGAGTGAGTTGTGAGTGAGTGAATGAGTGGTGTGAGTTAGTGGTACACTGTTCTATTTTTTGAAGTTGTCCTCCACGTAGGCAGCTTTTCCCTCTAAAAATGCCACCTCCTCTCAAGGTGTGTGGTGAGGAATGAGTATAGGGAGAATGTAGATAATTTAAGTGTAGCTGAATCCTCTCCCATATATAAATATGATATATTAATTATTTAATGAAAGACTACTTTATCTCTCCAACTCTCTCTCTCTCTCCTACTTCGTCAAGCCATGAGCAACCCTTTTCACAACAAAACCACAATTTTAAAGGAGACTACAACCCGTGTGATGTTATGATGTTGGGATCCATCACATTCATTTTTGTTTTCTATTACAACTTATCTTAATGATTCGGCCTATTTAGAGCATCTCCAACAGAAGAGTATGCAATTCTGGTTTACCATACCGGTATTCTAGAATCGCATACTATTTTCATGCAACAACAAATTACATTTTTTTTTCTTAGGCGTTTAACGGTTCAGTGCTTAACACCAAAAAGCCAAATGATATGTATTTTTAGTTGGGCGCTGAACGGTTCAGTGCTTAGCGTCTGTTAATTGTTTCTTGCTTCATTCCCTTTCCCCTAACATTTATACTTTACTTCACCACCCAAACACTACAACACCCTAATTTTTCATATAACCCATGATTAAGCAAGACGGTAATGGAGAAAGTCTTGCAAGATTATAATCACACCGACGCGCAAATCAATGAAAGATTTTAACCACACTGCCCGACTCTAAAATCGTAAGGCGGTAACAGAGAGAGTCTAGCAAGATTCTGGACTCGCACACACACCTCCACCCCTCAATATTCGTCTTGGTAGCATGAAGAGCGTGGTTGTGTCGCCGGAGGGTAAAACTCATATATCAAAGAAAGTTGTGACAATCATAGTGAGAAAAAAATTAAAATTTCATAGAGTTTTTTTTACCTTTAGCTATATGTGTTTGATAAAATGTCTCAAAGAAATGTGTTTGATGAAATGCCATATTGGTGATGATGTAGGGGGATGCTCTTAACTTTCGTGGCGGGATGCTTATGATTGTGAAGACCTACGAAAAGTTGTATAAAGAACAAAAGTTTTGGCTAACAAATTCCCCATTCGGTAATTTTTTTACATGTTGTATAGAAAATATCGGTAGATATTGGGCGCTCAAAAAAAGTGATAGAACTTTAGTTCAAGGTCTCTCGGAGAGGTGGTGGCCGACCACCTACACGTTCCACTTAGTGGACACAGAGATTGGTTTTACCCCATTAGACTTTTACATGATAATGGGGATATCTATCGGGGATCCCAGAAAGTGGCCATTGCTGTTTAATTTTGATTATGAAAAGTCGAGAATGTTTGGCCAAGTTTTTTCTACTCTAGGGGAAAAGGATGTCCATTCGGGGGCTGTAAAGATAAGTTGGATAAAGTTCTTTATTGAGGCGAATAGAAATGATCCCATGACACGACCTTTATCGATCCGGGTTTTATATTTTTTGTAATGGCCAAACTCTTCTTCCTCAATAGTAAAAGTATGATTAGGTTGGTTTATTTGAATGTGATTGTTGACCTAGATAGGTTGGATGATTATGATTGGGCCTCTACCATTTTGGGGGCTTTATATACGACCCTTGACGCTTACTCTTTGGGCATGAAGGGTTCGTGTGGTTGGTGGAGTTTGCTTGAATATTGGTACTATGAATATTCAACAAATCTTCACCCAATACTTTAAGATGAGGCAACCAGTGACGCGCACCTCTCTTTCCCAAAATTAACTCGATGGACGAGGGTAAATTTGATGGAGAAAGTTAATAGGGGGAAGCACAACAATGTGAGCATTGCTAAGGTTCAGATTGAGATGCTGAGGTTAAACAATCTCGAATCGACCAGGTGCATAACCCGAACCCGAACCGAGCCGGGTTGGTCGGGCCAGGTCCTGAGTTCGGTTTGTTAATTTTTTCTCAGATGCATTGCAAACCCAGGTTAAACTAAATAGCCCAGATGCAAGCCCACATTGAAGGTAATAGCAAAACATAAATCATAACTTCAGAATGATACTCAACTTGTCATAAATTTGTGGTAACAACATGAGATAAACATTGAAGGTAACAACAATACCTTAAATCTGTGGTAACAATTTTTCATAAATCATATACGACCATCATCATCATAATACTTACAGTAATACTTGTCGAACCAAAGTTGTGATTCTAAACCAAAGTTCGGTCCTAAGTGCAAGTAGAAAATATACCCAAAACCTGAAATCCCCAAATCAAATGTTCTAAAACCAAACCCTAAGAAGAACCCTAAATACCCAATTGTAGAAATCCAAATTTTAGACTTTGAATCACCGTGAAATCCTCGATCGACAGATCTTAACCTTGATTAAACTTGCCCGAACTTGGACCGTAGCCTTACAAACCTAAATTTTACAATTCAAATTAAAGCACTAGAATTCAAATCAAAGCCATTCAAATAAAAACCATAATGAAGAAGGAGATGGAGATTGAGCTTCAACAATGGTGGAAGCAGCTAGGGTTTGTTTGTAGTGGGAATTATACCTCACAAAGATGTTTAAGAGAGAAGAGAGAGATCGGTCTGGGTCAGTTTCCTGGGTTGGCGAGTTTCATGTACATCCCTAGTAATGATTATGTTTAATAACCCATTGTAATAACACTTGTATGTATGATTTGTATGTAATAATTTGAGTAAGAATGAGTATTTGTTGAGAAATTAGTAAAAAATTGTTTTAGGGTTTTTCATATTTTCTATGTCTTGGAGATGAAATTGGTAGTTTGTTGATGTTGGAGAGTGTTGTTCGTAATAATGGAGTATTGTGGATGTTGGGGTTTGAATAAGTTTGGTGTGAAGTGGAGAAAGGATCAATTTTTGGTTGCCATAGTTGCGACGATGTGAGTTTGGGGAGTTATTAAGGTGAAAATGTCATTTTGGAGACGTAGGCAATTGGGAAAGTTTTATTGCCTGATTGTACGGTGTATTTGGCCTGAAATGGCACCGGAGATACCGTAAATTTGAAAATTTTGATTGTGTCTTCTTTTAACGGGAAACTGTTTGGTAACTGTGTCGTCTTCGAGAAGCTTGAAGATATACTTGTTGAATAACTTTGATGAACTTGTTAAGTAACTTTAATATTTGTCAAATAAAATAATGTCGATGTTAGAACTTAGAAAAATGGATTTTGTAATTTAAATTGAGAACTTATATAGTAGCAGATATAATGGTTTGTTGGAGAATAATTTTTGATAACAGTTTGAGCATAATAACTCAAAGTACTACGTAATGTAGAAGAAATGATATCTTACTAACTTTGAAAAGGAATGATATGATTTTCAGGTTAAAAATGGCTGAACCAGTTAAAAACATTAATTGTCCTGATGCTGAGGCAAAATGAATATTTGATTATCTTGTCGATGTAGAGCCATTAGTTATTGATGTGACCACCTACGTGTAAGAGTTGGGTAGGAATTACAGGGCAGGGGAAAGTAGTATTGATATTTCTTTGGATAATTGAGTTAGGTTGGACACTGGGGTTGCAGAGTGTTCTGATGGGGAGGGAACAAAGATAGATATCAAACATGAGCCCCAGACAAGTAATTGAGGGGAGTGCACTAGGGGGGGGGGGGGGTAGGGCCATAGAGGAGTTAAACTTAGGTTTGGAGGATCAGAGCTACGGGGAAGCTGAGGAGATGAATGAAATTCTAAACTTCAAATAAAAGTATGGGATCCCCGAAGATTTAAGGTTGGAGGAGTATTTGGGGGAGATGACCGACCATGAAGTCCCTATGGAGGGTATTCTCATTCATCGAGAACAAATAAAGAAGGGCTTGAAGCTACCTCTTCGAGTTAACCAGAAGAAATTCGTAAATTTCTACGACGTTTCCCCTGGTCAATTCAATCCAAATACGCGCGATTTGTTTTGAGTAGTTGCAGTGTTAAATGTTTGACTAAAGGAGAGGGAAGAGCAGGTGACTTGTGTGTCTATTATATACTGAAACAAAATTCTAGTAAGGTTGGCTATAGGTATCTAGCCAGATTACTCAAGAGGCCCTTGCTTTATGATATGTTCTCAACAGGGGGGCAATATTGTGCTGATCGACTACTTGTGTCGGGGAATTATGAGTTCAACCCCAAAAGCCCTAGGAAACCTTTGAAGTGGAAAAATTTTCACTTAGGTTTGTGGTATATGCGTGCATATTAATTTTTTCTTTCTTTTCGAACTGTTGTTTTTTGGTGAAGTGCTAACTGAGTACTTGTTCGTGCAGCTGCAAAGGAGGTTGATAGAAGCTCTAAACTGAAAGAGAAATTGTACAACTTAAGAACTAATTACTTTGGGCGAATCGATTCTATTGTCAAAGATCAAGAAAAGGTGGAAGTATTGTTCAGAGAAGCTGGTTTAAAGAAATCTCGAACAACAGGATCAAAAGTTTCTGTTATCGACGGTAAAATGTTGGCGAAAATCAAAAGAGCTGCTGAACCTAGTCTCCCACTCGGGAACCCTTCTCTTAGTAGGTATACCGGTGACTCTGCTACTGCAGAGAAGGAGGCCTTATTGAGTGGTGTCTTTGGTAAAAGTGGGATAAGAAAAAGAGGTACTACTCTTCCCCCTGCCCATATTTAAGCTTCTATGAGGTTGAATCGTCAAACTCTGGCCGAGAAGAAGGGGAGTGAAGAAGCTGTTGGGTCGGGGATGGAGAGTGTCCCAGATAGTCGACCAACGAAGGTGACTACGACGACTCAGCAAACTGTTGCGGCTGGGAAGAAAAGCTCTCTCGACGCGCTGAAGTCGAAGTCTATTGGGAATCTTGTAGATTTCAAAGAAGAGGCCCAGTGGACCATCGAGTCCTATGTTGCTGGGACCATGTCCAAGGAGGAGATCTTTGCCAACTGTTTGGTTGGAACATATAGTTTGTCTACCTTCTTCATTGAAGGTCATCGAATGATGAACCAAGTGAGGATTGTAAATGCTTTATTTTGATTAATGAAGTTGGTCCCTTCTTTGAGATCTCATGTGTGTACTATAATGCAGATCAAGAAGCTTCTTCTCGATGGTAAGCCTCTGCTTCTTGGTGGGCAGGGCCTAGCCAATAAGCTCCTTGCGTCAAAAAATATTAAGAAGGAGCTGGTAGCAAATAAAAAGGAGCTGGAGGTGAGTTTAGGATGAGTGTTGTGAAGTCAAAGGAGGCTGCCATTCGTGATACCAAGATGATCTGGGAGGGGGAGAGTAGGAAAGAAGTTGAGAAGATAAGAGCTAATTTGGCAAAGGAGAGGGAGGAAGCCCTAGCCCTTATGAAGTCAAACTTTGAAGATGACGTTCGTAAACAGATCTCGGCTGTGTGAAGGTCGATGGAGGCAGAGAAGAAAAAAGCTCTCGCCGAGGCTGCCGCAGAGTCAGATCTTCCTGTTATCGACTCTCTGAAACGAATGAAAGATAACTTCTCCAACCAATTTGATGCCTTGGAGGAGAGGAAGGGCTTATACAAGGGTTTGGCTATGGCTGCTGGGCTTCAATTTGTCGATAATAAAGTTAAAGATGATGAAGTTGAGCTGCCAGTCACTACTCCTGCCTTGCCCGATGGTGTGGTTGAAGAAGAAATTATCGACGATTTAATACCTGGTCTGCCAGTGAAGATCAGTACTCCTACCATTTCCCTAGAGAAGTAGAAAAATTTAAATGTAACACTTTTTTTTGAAAGATTGAAAGTATTTTTTGTACAATTGGTCGATGAGACCTGATAACTCTGATTTTGATGTTTGAACAACTTGAATTTTGCTAACCCGTATTTTAATTGTTAGTAACTGATAGATAGTTATTTGACAGTAATAGATGTGATGTTGGATATGTTTAAGTGTTTAATACGAGATGATTAATAGAATAAAGTATGATATACTTTTTTGTAGATGTTTTAATAATTACCCATGTAAGGGATATTTGAGTGTACTGATAGGACTGCCATGTTATGGCGCTGTCGAATATAGGAAAGATTTCCAGATGTACTTCCTCTATGGGATATCTGGTTTAAATAATGAGGCAACCATGTCATGGCATGTCGATTTAGTAACGATGTTCAGACATATTTCCCTTTAATGGGATAGCTGTTGTTGAAGAAATAAGACTTAGGTTTGACAATTTAAGTTTTGTCAAAAAGAAAGAATGTCGAATAAACGATTTATTGATGTAAAATAAACTTTTTTATTGAAGGAAAAGAAAATATATTACAACAATGGGATAGCTGTTGTTGATGAAATAAGACTTAGGTTTGACAATTTAAGTTTTGTGAAAAAGAAAGAATATCGAATAAACGATTTATTGATGTAAAATAAGTTTTTTTATTAAAGGAAAAGAAAATATATTACAACTCCTATCTGCAGAACATCTTCAAATGGGCTGTATTCCATGGGAATTCAAGTTGTAATTCGTCTTCTGTCATTAACCTGTATGTTCCACTATCGGTCTTGTCACTTGCAATGTAAGAACCTTCCCAAATTTCTGATAATTTTCCTGAGTTTTTTTGTCGAGGATTGTCTTGAATTCTTCAAAGTAAAAGATCGCCGATGTCAAATGTGCATTTCCTCACTTTTTGTTGTATGTTTTTCTTAGAGTGTCGCGGTATTGCCCTAAGTTTACAATGGCATGACCTCGAGTTTCTTCAATCCAATTGAGATTACACAAAAGTTTAAGTTCATTCTCTTCGTCTGTCACTTGTCTTCTAGCAGTTGAGAGATCGAGATCTGAAGGAATGACAGCTTCAGTACCGAAGGCCATCATAAATGGTGTACAACCCGTAGATGTCCCAGGGGTTGTCTTATATGCCCATAATATACTGAGTAGTTCTTCGACCTATCTGCCTTTCTTTTCAACAATGCACTTTTGTAATCCTGACTTGATACTTTTATTTATAACTTTGGCTTGGCCATTTCCTTATAGATAATAAGGTGTCAAAGTAGTCAACTGAATCTTGTATTTACAGAAGAATTTAAGGACTCAGCTGCTGATGAACTGCTTGCCATTATTTGATCTTATCATTTGTGGCAGCCAAATCTGGTGATAATGTATTTTCATAGAAATTTGATTACTTTAGTTTTGCCTGTGTGACAAAGTGGAACAGCCTCGACCCATTTGGTAAAGTAATCTGTGGCTACAAGGAAAAATTTTCTGTTTCTTGATACGGGGTGGAATTGACCAATGATGTCGATGGCCCATCATTTAAATGACCAGAGGGCATTGCTTACATGTAAGTCAAGGGCCAGACTTTTGATGTCTTGAGCGTGGATTTGGCATTTGTAACAATTCCAAACAAAATCTTTGGAGTCTTGTCTAATCTTTAGCCAGTATAAACCTTGTGTGAATGCTCGTTGCGCCAATAAATGACTTGAGACATGTGCGGCACAGATTCCTTCGTGAGGTTCCTAAATTTTGACTTGTGCTTGTTTCTGTGAGATACATTCGATTAGTGGGCCTCCACCGGTAATTCGGTATAGTACTCCTCCTTGGACTTTACATCTTGAATATTTTTCTAACAGGGATCGAGCTGCTTCCTTATTTTCGAGGAGGGTATTAAAATTGAAGTATGTGAGAAATGGTTTTTTTCCAATCTTCAGGATCTTCATTTTTGGCAACTTGGATTTGTAGCATAGCTTGTTTTGAGGCCGGAATGTTGGATCACTTCGATGTCCAGTGTCATATCTTAACTATCTTCAAGCATTACGGTAATGTATGTTAGTGCGTCAGCATGGTGGTTTTCAGCTCTTGGCAAATAATAAATTGTGGCTCTCTAAAATTTTTCATTTTTTCTTTGACCGGCGCAACGTAGTCAACCATTTTACCTGATGTTTTGAATATTTTGTTGTAATGGTTAGCTACTAGTAAAGAATCTACATAGATAGCTATTTCTTATACTTCAAGTGGCAATGCAAGGTCTAGGCCATATAAGATAGCTTTATACTTAGTTTCATTGTTTGTTTCATAAAATTTAAGTTTGATAGCTTTTTCAATTTTATGATTAGAGGGTGTTACGAAAAGGATGTGAATTTCTGATCCTCTTGGTCCTGCAGATCCATCTGTAAAGAGTCTCCATCCTGTACTTGTGAAGAGATATTGGAAATTCAATTTGCATTTTGGGGTCCAGATGATTTCCTTGGGTTGTTTCTTTATCATTGGGGCTGGGTTTCCACGAAGGAGGTAAAAAAGTTTGCATTGATCAGATGACTTTGAGATGAACTTGTGAAGAGTGACAACTTTACCTGTGAGCTTTTGGACAACTTTTTTTGTTCGTGGTGATGGCATGGTCATGAGTGCTTTGATTTGTTATGGATCAATTTTTATCCCCCTCTTGCTTTCCAGATACCTCAAATTTTTTCCTGATTCAACTCCAAATTGGCATTTTTCTGGGTTAAACTTTATGTGGTATGTACGAAGGATGTCGAAGATTGTTTGGACATTATTATCTTCTTTTAGGCTTTTGCAGATCATGTCGTCGATGTATACCTCCATAATTTTGCTCAAGAGATCTTTAAAGATTCTTGTTACGAGTCGTTGATATATCGCTCCTGCATTTTTTAATTCAAAGGGCATGACGGTGTAATAGTAAATGCCCCTTTATATTACAAATGTAGTTTTCTCTTGATCTTCTTCTACAAGAGGGACCTGATTATATCCCGAAGTGTTGGGAAACAAAGGGGGTAAATCACAACGCGGAAGCACAATACGATTTAGCAAGATCCAAAGATCTATAAACTAGCCATAGAGAATTCAATCCAAAGTAATAAATCACACACACAAGGTTAAATTAGGTGGAAACCCAAAACAAGATCAAAACCACACCCGCCAAGTATGCCAAATATATTATCACACTAAGGGTTACAAGAAGTTCCAGAGATCACTCAAACCTCACCTCTACCCTTACAGATAATCCCCAGCAAGAAACCATAGAAAGCAAACCCAAGAAATCTTTCCAGAGCAAAACCCTAGATTTCTCTCTTATCTCTCTCTAACTTTCTCACAGTACAGTGGTATTTGTTAACATACACTATCTATTTATAGGCTTTCTATTAGGTCATCTCTGAAATACACATCACGAGATAATCCATCACTTTGGATCAAATCTCTTTTAAAATAAACTTAGAAACAACCAAACAGAGCCAATTTTGTTCGAACGGGTCATTAGGTCGTTCGAACGACCATTAGACAATCCTCTAGAATTTTGGCCCAAGAGCTATTTTTGTTCGAACGACCTTAAAAATCGTTCGAATGACTTCAACGAAAATTCTGCCGTTCGAACGACTTCTCCACTCGTTCGAACGACTTTCCCAGTTTTTGAGCTATATTCCTAATAATCTCCATCTCGGTGATAAAACCATTTCTTCTATTGCATTCGTCGTGTATCCTTGTCGCTTCTCAATTAAGAGAATTACCCAAGTCTAAGCTTTTCCTAGACCCACCAATCGAAACCCACTTTCTGATCATCTTTGTAGGCCGTGCCATTGCTCCACCTTGAATTAATTCCTCTTTCGAGAAATATCTATAGCTCCCTTGGTACACGCAACCTTCACATCTTCACCCACTGATTTATAAACTAATGCATACAAGTTCTCGCTTAGAACTCCCTTTATGATCAAAGAAGGCTTTCGATAAACTTTTATTACTCCACCTCGCCCAGGGTAATTATAACTCTCATTATCTAACTTGGAAAGTGAAATTAGATTATGAGTCATACTCGGCTCATTTTGAACATCATGAAGAACTACGATGCGTCCATCGAACATCCTCACGCAAATATCACCCACTCCCAAATTCGGCCTTCGGGAGACATCGCTCGTCAATACATATTTGCTACCCTCACACTTTGCATAATTGCTGAACCATGCCTTATTTGCGCATACATGCATTGTATCCCTACTATCAAATGCCCATCCTCTATCGTGGCAAGAAACATCATCGACCACCACTAGGAACACCTCGTTACCATCATAACTAGTAGCCATTACCAGTTTGTTAGTGTCACTTTCAAAGCCTCTTGCCAAACTTGCTCCTATACCTTTCCCCACTTTACAATCCAATCTATAATGACCCGATTGACCACAACTCCAACAAGTTCCTTTTCTGAACCTATTAAAGCTTCTCTTTCTACTAACCACCATTACAAAGTTTTCCCCCAAGGATTCGCTACCCTTAAGCCTTCTTTCCTCGGAAAGAAGCGTACTTGTTATCTCCTTAAAAATCAAGGTTTCCTTCCCATACATCAACGTAGGTTGAAGATGCTTGAAGGTTGGCGGAAGAGACCATATGATTTTAAGTGCCATATCTTCATCCTCAAATTTAACTCCGATCGATTCCAATTCTGAAACGATCCCATTCAAAGACCCTAGGTGATCACCAACACTCGTACCCTCATTCATCTTAAGTGTATGAAGCTACTCCTTGAGGTATAAGCGATTCAAAAGTCTCTTCATTTGGTACAAAATTTTAAGCTTTTCCCATAGTCCCTTTGCGGTCTTCTCTCCAGCCATGTTTGCCAAAATATTCTTAGCGAGATAAAGGCGTATCCCGCTTGCAGCCCTTGAATCCAGATCTTCCCAGTCCTCTTCTTCATCGTCGTCCGCTCTTTGGGCCGCTATACCTTCAACCGATGTCTTAGGTATAGGCTTCCCTTTTAGTGCCTTGCGTAACCCGCCTTGAGTCAAGATATCTTGGACTTGTATTTGCCATAATCTAAAATTAATCTTCCCATTGAACTTCTCCACATCAAACTTGATCACGTTAGAATACTTAGATTTTCCCATCTTGATACTCTACTTTCCCCAAACCTTGCTCTGATACCAATTGTTGGGAAATCGAGGGGACAATCGCAACGCGGAAGCACAATGCGATTTAGCAAGAACCAAAGATCTATAAACTAGCCATAGAGAATTCAATCCAAAGCAATAAATCACACACACACAAGGCTTAATTAGGTGGAAGCCGTAAACAGGATCAAAACCACCCCCGACAAGTACGACAAATATATTATCATACTAAGGGTTACAAGAAGTTCCAGAGATAACTCGAACCTCACCTCTACCCTTACAGATAATCCTCAGCAAGAAACCCTAAAAAGAAAATCTAAGAAATCTCTCTAGAGCAAATCCCTAGATTTCTCTCTTTTTTCTATCTAACTCTTTCTCACAGTATAGAGGCCTTTAACATATACTCTTTATTTATAGGCTTTCCATTAGGTCATCTCTGAAATATGCATCACGAGATAATCTATCGTTTTGGATCAAATCCCCTTTAAAATGAAGTTAGAATTAACCAAACAGAGCCTATTTCGTTTGAATGGGTCATTAGGTCGTTCGAATGACCATTAGACAATCCTCTGGAATTTTGGCTCAAGAGTTATTTTTGTTCGAATAACCTTAGAAGTCGTTCGAATGACTTCAACTGGAACTCTGTCATTCGAACGACTTTCTCACTCGTTCGAATGACTTTCCTAGTTTTTGAGCCGTATTAATAACACGAAGCTGCATCCATCATTAAAAGAAGCTCACGTCCTACTACAGAGTCGAGGAGATGAGAAATCAAGGGAAGGGGCAAGTTTTCATTAGGTGTGAATTTATTGGGTTTGATAAAGTCCACATAGACTCTAATTTTCCTGTTCTTCTTTGGGCAACTACTATGTTTGAGACCCATTTGGGATATTTAGCTTCTCGGATGAATCTAACTCGAAGTAGTTTATCGATTTCTACATTAATTACCTCTCGTAGCCTGGGGGCTGGGTTGCAACACTTTTGTACTATTGCCTTACAGTTTGGTACGAGGTATTACTTATGGCACACAATAGAAGGATCAATTCCTCGCATTTCTTGAAAAGACCAAGCAAAGATATCGACATTTTTCTTTAGAAGCTGCAAGAGGGTTTCTTTTTCTTCTTGTGAGAGTTGAGAGCCAATATAAGTATTTCTCCCAGGTCCATCGAACTCTATGGATTTGACTTTTTTAGTGTCACGTTGTTCGAATGTTGGGCGAATCTCTTTTCGTAATTGCTATGCTTTAGAAGTTTTAATACGTGAGAATTTGTGGTGGTATTTTTGCACGTCCGTGCTACAACCCGACTTCCTTTGATTTTATAAACTCTGTGATCGGTCGGGAAGCGCAACGCCAGATAATATTTCGAAGGTACTACCTTGATTGAGGGAAGCCAACTTCTTCCCAAGATTCCCATATATTTTGATTCGGCAGAAATATAGATGAATTTGATGAAGGTTATTTATGGTAGTCACTTTACAGCATGATGTGACTCTGTCACCCTTCTTTTGCTTTGCTTGGCTGAAGCTGTGTAGAAGTTTGGTAGATTTCTCAGAAGAAGTCATTTACAGCATGATGTGACTCTGTCATCCTTCTTTTACTTTTTCCTTTTTTGATCTCGATGGCGAGCTTGACCATGGCCATGTCCTTGTTCGCCCTCATTTCTTTATGTTTCTTCTTCGAGAAACTTCTGGACATCAATTACATTTTTGTGGAGACTCTCTGCCAAGGCAATACGAATGAAAATACATATGCGTAAATAATAGTTACCCATCTCATGGCTATGGACATTGTGATAATGACATATAGGTTAATTTGGAACATTAGGAATTTTTTGTGCTTCACGAAAGAATTTGTTTATCTTTAGGATGGGTAAGATAACTGATAGGATTGTTGTCATTTGAGGTAGAACTAGGATTGGTCTATCTTTTTCTCATCTTTTCCTTTAATGTTTTCGTTAGATCGCATGCGTTGTTTTGTGGTTGCATTATTTGTAGGTTTAAGGTGTGGTGGTGAAAGAATATCATTGGAATGAATAGCATAAGAGCTTTTCATCTTATCTTTCTTTGATTGCTCGAGTCTGATGAAGTTGTTAACGACATCTATCATTTCTATATCTATTTTGGGCTTGTGAAGCGTAAGTTCTTCTTAAACTTTGAAGTCGATGTGGAATGCAGAAGTAAATGCTAGTACCATAATTTTTGGATATGAATTCCTGATTTTTCTTGTCTCTTGCAGGAAACGCTTGTAAAAGTTTATGAGGGTTTTCGTCACGCCTTGTTCAAAAAAGAACAGAGAATCAACTGTTACTTCACACTCTTTAGTATGTGCATAGCTTGATTCGAATAATTACTATAATTGGGCGAAGCTAATTATCGATCATTCAGGAATGGTATGAAACCATCACAGAGGTTCTTCTTTGAGGTTTATGTTAAACAAGCAGCATAATATGTAATTGAGCTTGGAGTACATGCCAACTACTGCTTTGAAGTGACGGACATGGGTAAGAGGTCGGTAAGGCCTACATATTGATGAAACTTTGGCATGTAAAATTTATCAGGAATAGGCATAACCTCAAGATGAGGGGAGATAGGATTTTTCTCGACCCTATCTAGAGCAAATCTTCGACTAGGGTTGTTAAAATGAATGACCTAAATTTAATTGCTAAAGTCATCCAAAGTAACAAATTGTGGGAGAATGTTAGGTACTGTTATAGCTTGAGGATCAAAATATCCTTGTCCTTCAAGGCCGAACCGTTCTTTGACTGGTCGCCTCAGAGGAGGTGGCGGGGTCTGATGGTGAGTGCGTCAACTTTCCTGGGTGGTCAATTCTGATGATGTGAGCCTGACATGTCATGATACTCTGTTTGGGTTCCTTGATCGAGGTCTTGAGGTTTGATTTCATTATTCTCTAGGTGCGTTCACCCTCTGGGAAGCTCTTGATCGGTGATCACTTCGGGCTGGGAGGGGTGATCCTTGTCGAGTAGTGAATTGGCAACGCTATTTTTGAAGCTTTTCCATTTATTTTTGATGGGTTCGGCTTTACTGTTCCAGGGCCTTCCTCCTCTCGTTTCTTTTAACTTAGAGGGCATAAGCGTGAATTCTTTGATCTTCCAGCCTCTGGACCCTGTTGGATTCCATTTGTGTTTGGTAAGATGGTTTCTAGAATGTCCTCATTGTTCCTCTGGGTACTAGAGGCACTTCTGAGGTTCATGTCGGTCATGGCAATGACTGTTTAGGATGAGATTGGCAAGAAAAAAATAGACTTTCCCACAGACGGGGCCAATTGTAATGGCTAGTTTTCCGGTTGGAAAACTTTGCCAATACTTATGTAAATAGACGATGATTTAGCTACAAACAAGGACTAGAACACAATAGATTCTTCGTAGAAACTCAGTGAAGCCTAAGAAAAGCCATGACCTCAAGGAGGATTTTATGGTATGAATCCACTATGTGCTAATCTATTGCACTTGCAAAGTGATTGAATAGAGTGGTACAACAAAAATTAGAAAGATATTCTAGAGAGCCGTATTAACATATGCTCTGCCTGTATTTATAAATCGATACAGGCAGCTATAAATATTTTCTCTAACTTTATGGGTGGTGGGCGAACTTCACGGATCATATACAATGGCTATAGTTGACCAAGTGTAACGGCTACCGTGGAGGGTCGAGAACTGTAGTTGTAGTTTTCACATCTTCTGGAATCATTAAATACCTTTAACGTAGCTCTGATTGATTCTTCTTATTGAATCTAGGGAATATGCTACTACACTCCAGTCAACGTAATACTCCAATTTGAAGGCGGAAGAACAAGGTTTAGTTGTGAAGACCACAATTGTTAGCATCAAGACTAGTAGTTCAATTTTAGTATTTACTAGTACAGTACTCTGTACTGAGTACAAGAGAATATTAGTTTCTTGAAGATGGAATCCTTATCGAGTCGTGTTGAAGAAGATGTTCTTAACGAAGACGTCGAGTTTATTGAGTGCGGGAGAGTGTGACACCCTAGTAAACGCCAAGGAAATTTACCTGAGCATTTTAAGTTCTGACTTTGGATACATGTTCTACATATCTTAATATCTTAATATAACTATATGCCAAGTTTTGCTAACAAAGGATTTGGTTAAGGGGGAGAAAAAGGTGAGTACGCTTCGTCTCAATATTTGATATTACCTATTGGAGACATGCCATTTACTTTGTAGCTATATTAAGGAGAAAGTTAGTCCGAACCTCCCCATGACTTAAGGTGCTTATAGCTTGGTCATCTAGAACCCCGACCCATGGACCATCCATAAGGGATATTCATGAGTTCTCCTTGGCATAGGAAATGCCAGGAGGCATTGCTTCACAATACGGGCCACTTTTCCAGAGAGGGCTTGATCTGAGGGCCACTATTATAATAGCATACTCACAGCCTTCCAGCATCATTCAAATAATCGAAGGCTACATTAAAGCCTACCTAGAGACTCCAAGCCTAGCAGGACTAACAACAAATTTCACGAAGCCTTCCGAGATTGATCGAACACTTGATGGCCTCACCGAAGCTAACTACCATAGTCAAAGCCGAATACAGACGATTAGCACCAGAACTCAGGACCAGTACCAGAGAGACTTCAACCATAGTAATACATGGTCGAAGGCAAATACACTTGACAACCAGCTCACCAGACAGAACAGTGGATATGAGCCACCAGACAGCTACAGTGTCGGAACTGACTCGACGTACAGAATAACTATCCTAAAGGATATACATGTAATCTGACCTCCCATGGTGACTCACCCCTTTCCTATTTCTCTATAAATAGAAAGGAAGGGACACTATGAAGAGGTTAGAAAAACTCTCCCCATAACCCCCTTTAAGATTACCTTCGAATACCCTGTAACCTTCTTCCAACTTGATCTATCCTCTAACTTAATATATATCATCTATCATTCAAATCTTCGCTGGAGGTCGTGAAGAACCTAATGTATGGACTCCACGCAAGTATGTTAGCGCATTAAACTAGTTGTTTACAGTCTTGTATATTTGCCAACGCTTCTAGCTGAGGGTAATCTTCATGGTGTAAGAGCTAAGTTTCCCCTCAACGAAACAAGGCCCCTACATTTGGCGCCGTCTGTGCTATGTCCACCCTGCCCAATCCCTATTTTCTCCTTCTTGTTCTTTATAGTCATACTCAATGGCCCCCACCCTTCGCTCAACCTCTGCCATTATCGGTAACTCAGCTGATGGCATTGCCGCCTAACTCGCCCTCATTAGCCAACAATTTTCCCAAGCCGAGGAGCTCCATACTAACCAGTTGCATATTGAATGCGAAGACCGACGATAAGAACTTGAGGCTGAACGACAACGCCAATTAGAGGATAATGAGCAACAATACCATGTTCTGAACGAACTGCGGCATACTATTCGTGAGCTTCAACAGGTTTAAACCCAAGATGTTCCTCTACGATCATGGGTACCCGCCCCCTCGTTTGTCTCAGCCCGCGCCCGACTTGGGCCCCATCCCCGAATCGTAGTTTCCCCAGTCCACCTTGGCATCGAGGGTGCCCCCACCGCCATACCCACCAGCTATGTCCATCTTGGTATCCCCCCATGGATGATTCCTCTGACTCAACCCTTTGAACTTCTCGACACCCCACACGATACCCCGCTTGGAAATGCCTCGGCAAACGTAGCGATGAACATACCCTAAACTCGCGGCCTTATCGCCCTCGACCCCAGCGTTTTCCCCCTTGTCCTGCTTACCTCACACAGTAGGAACTCGACCAAAAAAATTACGCCGCCATTTGCATCAGCGCGAGCCCCACCCCGAACGTCTGAAGCCATTTAAACAACCCCATTTGCCCGAAGCTCCACGCTGTCAAGGTACCTTCAAACTTTCATTCCCCAAAAATCTACAAATACTGTAATAGCGACCCCCAATCTCATGTCCTCGAGATTCAAAATGTTTTAAGCCTATATTCCACAGCCGACCACATCTTGTGTTGCATGTTTCCCACCAGTTTCACTAACAGCCCTCTCAAATGGTACCACAACCTCCCTAATGGCTCCATCTAGAGTTTTTAACAACTGTCAAACCATTTCATCTTCCAGTTTACCTTTAATAAAGACCATGAGGTCTGAGTCGACTCTCTTTTCAACTTCTGTAAATTGCCCAGCGAAACGCTTAAAACTTTCACCAAGCATTTTCTCGATGAATCATGCAAAGTCAAAACCTCAACTGTGCGAATACCATTTTTGTGTACTCCAACACTCTGCCAGACCACAGTCGTGTTAAGGAGTATATCGTACTCAAAAAAATAAACCTTGGAGGAGATGTTATCCAAGGTTAACAGGTATATCGACCTCGAGCGCCTCTGCAAATCTAATTGTCAGGGACAAGTCTCGACTACCAACCACAACAAACCTCGACCATCGACTATACTCATGGTCGCTCTTGTCTCACAAGAGAACGACAGCCGCAAACAACCTCACTTCGATGCTCAGTTTTCTGAACCTCATAAAAAATGATCCATGCCCATCCTACCAAAACTTAATGCTCCCATCAGCACCCTTCTCACACATATCCAGGCCGATCCTATCTGGCGCACTCCCTTCCCTATCGAGGTTCGAAAAGATGAGCCTTACTGCCAAAATCACAAATGCAACTGCTACCCCATGAACAAATACTATGCTCTACAATGATCGCTGGAAATGATTCTTAAAGCTGGCCGTCTATATCAGTATATTGCCGATCTCCCTAGCTACCTCGACGGATCCTACCTTAAGCCCCAACCCACTCCAAATACTGACCCAGTCGAGGTAGATATTTTCCAACTCCACCTCATCGAAGTTAATAACATCGACAATGGTCATACTCGAAGAAAGTGGAAACGAGTCGAATAATACTGTAAGCTTACTTACCAGTAAAAATTACCCATCCTTCTACCCGAATCTAGCCAACGCCCTCAACCTGAAGGTATATCCTTCATCGATTGTGACACCTTTTATGTCCATTTCCCACATTCCGATCCTTTGGTCATCATGATCAAGGTTGAACATCTCGTCTTACACACCATGCTTATCGATACGGGCAGTACTGCAGATGTGCTCTTCCTCCAAACCGTCCGCGCCATACAAAAAACCAACCTCATCACACTAGCCAACATCGAACTCAAGGGCTTTAACGACGCTACAGAGGTCGCCATCAGTTTCCTTAGCCTCCCTGTCACCACCGGTCTAGTTACCCTCCAAACCAGTTTTCTTGTCATCGACAAGAAATCTTAATATTTGGGCATTCTAAAGCACGATTGGCTTCATGCCATGAAAGCCATACCTTTTACCTATCACCTGACATTACTTTTCACTACCCCCTTATGGCACATGGAAAATAAAAGGCTCCAAATGCTTCGCACGCTCATGTGAGCACCCCGTGATTGACCTTACCAAAAAATTGCTAAAGCCATAGCAATCACTACACCTCTCTCTTCCCACACC
This sequence comes from Kingdonia uniflora, assembly GCA_014058105.1. Lineage (NCBI taxonomy): Eukaryota > Viridiplantae > Streptophyta > Magnoliopsida > Ranunculales > Circaeasteraceae > Kingdonia > Kingdonia uniflora. The sequence continues at coordinate 1,943,403 of JACGCM010000926.1, read as the reverse complement.
CTCGATCCCTTCTACCACACCTGTCGAACCTACTATTTATGCCGAACTCGATAGCCCTGGTCGAGGTACATTCATTGGTAGATTTTTAGATTCTGACGAAAGCCATGAGCTTACCATGTTCCTTTGAGCAAATAAAGATGTCTTCGCCTGGACGTTTCAGGAGATGCCCGACATCGACCCTGCCCTGGCCTACCATCGACTTGACCTCATTCATAAATCTATAGCTGTGAAGCAGAAGAAGCGCACTTTGGCACCGAGGATTTGAGAAGCAGTGAACCTTGAGGTCAAAAAACTCATGGCCGCTGGTTTTATCAGGGAAGTCAAATACGCTGATTGGATCTCAAATATTGTCGCTGTCCCCAAGAAGAATGGCAAGATCTGAATCTGCGTCGACTTCACAGATCTTAATAAATGCACACCGAAGGATAATTTTCCTCTCCCAATCACTTCAGTACTCCTGGATACAACAACCGGTCATGAATGCCTATTTATGATGGACGTGGCTTCGGGTTACAGCCAGGTATTCCTCATCCCTGACCATAAACTTAAAACTTCATTTATCACAAAATAATGATTTTACTGTTTTAATGTGATGTCATTCGGCCTAAAAAATCTGGGTGCCACTTTCCAATACCTTGTTACCACCATGTTCAAACCTCTGCTTGGTATGTGAGTCGAAGTTTATATCGACGACATGTTATGTAAGAGCCTCTAGAAACATACCCATATACAAGATTTGAATGACATCTTTTCGATACTTCGAACATATAATATGAAACTAAACCCCAACAAGTGCCAATTCAGAGTGCCTTGAGGAAAGTTCTTGGGTCACCTTATTAGTAAACGAGTCATCGAGATTGACCCTACCCAAATTGGAGCCCTCGTCGATATGCCCTCTCCCTGAACTAGGAAAGATGTCCAAAAGGTCACTGGCAAAATAGCCATCCTAAACCGCTTTATCTCAAAATCCTCTAACCGTTGTGCTTAGTTATTCTCCCTTTTACGTGATCAAGGCATTCGTAAAGCCAAAAAGAAGAACCCCAAAATTAGCTGGACACCCGAATACGAACAAGTTTTTCTCAAACTCAAAACTTACCTTGCCCAACCACCTATCATCAGTACCCTGGTCGAAGGTAAAGTGCCCACTTTATATCTCGTAGTCACCGAGACCTCTATCAGCTCGGTCCTCATCCGAATCGATGCCAGTATCGAGAAACCCGTCTATTTTATCAACAAGAACCTAACCCCTGCCGAAATACGATACACTAAAATCGAACGTCTATTGTTTAATCATGTATATACCTCTCAAAAGATAAAACCATACTTCCAGGCACACCACATACACGTCCTTACAAGTTTCCCTCTTCGAGAACTCCTCAGTAAAAAAGATATGTCCATATGAGTACAACAAGTTTCTCTCAAAGGACAGACAGTGGCCAATTTTCTTGCCGACTTCTCGGTCGAAGACATCGACTGGGAAGAACACGAAGATGATTCACCTGAAGATTAACCTGAGCAGACTGACCCTTGGAACCCTAACATGGGCTGACGTCCCTTTACAAATGGATCTACAAGACTAAACAGTTCTGGTATAGGTATCATCCTGGTCACACCTTCCAACGATCGTATCAAAAAGGCTATCAAATTAAACTTTGAATGTACAAACAACGTGACCGAGTACGAATCTTTGATACATGGTCTAGATCTTGTTCTCGAACTTGGTGTCCTCAAACTTGCAGTGTTTATTGATTCCCCAGCTTGTTCAGAGATAGTAAACCGACAAAAATCAGGCAAATGGTCGAATGGCTAAGTATGCTGTACTCATCCGCCAACGCATGGATTTGTTTCTTGAAAAATTTTCGATTACACATTACCCTCAAGGAAAAAATAGACATGCCGACGCCCTCGCTTACATTGCCGCCATGCTAAGCCAATCTGAATCCCGAACCCTTAATATCGAAGTGCTTGAACACCCAAGTATCGACCAGATGGAAATCAATACCATCAATACTGGAGGTGAGAGCCTCAATCCCGAAGATTGGCACACACTTTTCCTCGTATACTTCAACAGTTCTACCCTCCCGGAGGATCCCAAGGCCAAACGCTCATTATTTGAAAACTGCCGACGATACACCATTCTCAAAGGCGGTCTACACCACAAATCCACAAATGGCATACACCTTCGTTGCATCTCCCAATGCGAGGCTCCTACTATACTTATCGAACTCCATGAAGGGAACTGTGGTGCCCATACTGCTGGTCGATCTATGGCTCTTTGACCCATAACCCAGGGTTTATTCTAGCCCAATATAAAGAAACAAGCTGAAGAGTATGTGAAGCACTGTGACAAATGCCAACGTCATGCCCATGACATTTGAAACCCTTCACAAGACCTCCATTGCAGCCAAGTTACATGACCATTCAAGCGGTGGGCCATTGATCTAGTGGGTCCTTTCCCCAAAACTTCAGGCAGCAGAGAACATATTCTAGTGGCCTCAAATTATTTTGCTAAATGAGTTGAAGCTGTACCTCTATGTCAAACCAGGGAAGAGGAAGTCATCAAGTTCCTATAGGAAAATATTATCACATGTTTCGGTTGCCCTACATGATTCGATGCGACAACGGTCCACAGTTTATAGGGAACAAAGTCCATAATTTCCTCTAAAAGTACAACATTATCCTTTCCCCCTCAACCCCTTATTACCCATAGAGAAATGGTCAGGTCAAAACAATCAATAAAACTATAGTCAACGGTCTTAAGAAATGCGTCGACCAAAAGAAGGCTTATGGGTTCAAGAATTATAACATGTACTCTGGGCCTATCATACCATACCAAAAACGGCGATGGGTTGAACCCCTTTCCTCCTGGCTTATGGTACCGAAGCTCTGCTGCCTACTCAGTTTAAAGTACCAACATGCGACCCTGTCCTCCCCGATGAAGATAGTGAGTTTGAACTTCGATACAATATGTTATGTGTAATGGCCTAATTTCATAAGCTCGAAGTGGCCTAGAATTAGCTCTTACACCAATGTACATGTAACAAAATCTAATTGAAAATAAGAAATGACATAGGTGTTTAGCGTGGAAAACCTATGAATAGGTTAAAAACCACGACCTCGAGTTAAAGATTTTTATAATAGTGACGTTTATTGCTTAAGGCTGATATATTATTATAAGTGATCTCTAGACTTAGAAATGATTGATCTTGTGAATAAGAAGTTTGAAGTTTTGGAGAATCTAGAAAGTATAGTCTTCCTGGTAATTTCTCCAATAATATTCTGGTCCTTGTCTATTATGGAACTTTTTTATATATAGGCCTTTCCCACATTTCTTCATCATTCTGGAGGACGTTCTCCGAATAATGTGATCAGTGGTGGTTGACTGAGTAACTGCTGAGCTCGAGAAAGACAGGTGGCTTTAACTTGTTCAAGTTTTTCAATTTGAGCTCGACCCACCTTCCTTGTTAGTTCATGAAGTATGTGGCAATGTTAACTGGTGAAGTCATATGAAGAATGCGTAAGTCTGAAAAGGAGGTAGTTCAAACTGAAGATAACTCAATTTAGGTAAGATCGAGGGGTAGGCCCCTATAATCGCCTCCTCACAACCGAAGTCACGAGTGGCTTAGGTTAAGAAAGAATATTAGGGATATGGGTTAGAAATTTGAATGAGAAATGAAGTAATGATGGTGTTTGACTGCATGAAGAATGCGAGTGCCAAAGAGGAAGTATGTGCATTTATTGTTGATGAGAATATTGATGTATGTGATGGTTAGGGTTTGAAGAGTCTCACCATATTGAATGATGACACTTGGGAAAATATACCTACACAATAAATGTAGGGCTATATAAATAGTACCTGTATCGAGGTTGGTGGCTAAGTACACTTGTTCTGATACAAAATCTTCTGCAAGTGCTGGAGATGGTGAAGACTTGTATGATGGTTCTTGAAGAGAGAATCGCTTCTAAAATGTAGAGGTTGAAGTTGAAGTTTTATGAAGATCAGTCCTTGGAGAATCCGACTCATGTTCCTGTTCCTCCGAAGTATCAAGGAATGTCAGAAAATGAAGCGGCTAAAGCAGAAGAGATTTTTTACCATAAATGGAGGTTTTACCACGTTGTCTTGACTGGTGAGCAACATTGGGTTTGTCTCCGCATTCTTGCAGAAGACAGGGTTGGGGAGACTGAAGCAGGGGTTGGCGTAACTGCGGTACAGTTGCGCTGATGTCTTGCGCTGCAAATGATTCTATGGTCGGGCCCTTTTAATCTATACCAACTTTGAGGGGTTGGTAGTTATAGGGGAGGCAGTGATGGTAGTGGAGGAGGCAAACGGAGAATAGAAGTTTTCTTCTGTATTTCCATCACTACTTTACGCTAAGAAGACCTTCAGTTTGTAGGGTTGGTTCAAGCACAGAGTCTCATGTTCCCATAGTTTTCATTTGAAGTTTGTCTAGACTTTGACCAAACTCATAGGAGGGAGGATAGCTGTTGTTTCTAATGTCTGCTTTGTATCATGATGGAAAATTACTGAAGCAGGACGAACTGAGGGATTTGAAGCTTCAGAGTGCCTAAAAGACTTGTTAGTTGTAAAAGTACTTAAAAACTTTTTATCTGTAAAGTACCTAAAGCTGAGTATTGGATAGACTTCATCTGTAAAGTACCTGTTGTCGAGTACTTGAAAGACTTGTTATCTATAAAAACACTTGTAATTTGTTTTGAGATGAATAAAATTTGTTATCCAAATTCATGCCGATATAGAAATAGAATAACTCTAGAAATCGGGCTGTATGAAGAGTTTAGAATATTGTATGAAATGAAATGAAATGTATGAGGGCAAAAAGGAAAATACTTGTAATAATCAAACTGGTATACATTTATCTTTGAATATATGTGTTAAGATGCAAATAGTATTCGATATGTGAGCTGAAAATATGGGAGATAATTTTTTTTTGTAGGGGTTTTAGATTGATGAATCGATCTTGAGAGGTCATTTTAGAAAATTAAATCTGGAAAGAATAAGTTTGATCGGTAATAGTATGGAATGACGGAGTTCGATAGGAAGAGATACATTCAAATAATTTCTCTCAAGATAAGGGGTGTCTGTTACGAGATAAAAGAAAAATAGCATGATTTGCGTGAAATTGATAGTAAAAATGGATAAATAAGGGTATAATTATTTCTAAATTTGAGGAAAGAGATAAGAAAGATGTGGACTCTAGCCTAGAGAATCCGTTATGCCGCCGAAGGATGATTGGCAATAAAGATCGCTGAAGTACGCGAGAGAATTTTTGGACTACTGGATTATGATGTTGAGCTGCCAGTGAGGGAATATCAGTTCAAAGGTTTAGACCCGATGGGCTTGGAACTTGAGCATGCACATTTTTTCTTTAAAGGATTTTTTTCGTGAACTGGTGATGGATCCTGTAGATCAAGAAGAGATGGTGGGATTAATTGTTGAAGAAGAAATCTATTTTGAGGATGCGAGGATCGCTGTAGGTTTATTGAATGGATGCGGCTTCCCAGGTCATGAAGGTTGTTTTAGATGTTATTATATGTGAGGTGAACATAGTTGATGTAAAAATAGGGATGATAGAATGTAACTGCTTGTGTTTGAATAATTTGAAAGGAATTGTTGTTGAATAGATCCTCTATTTTTGTGATGGCTGTTTACGAATGTTGTAAAATCTGAATTTGAAAAAATTTGAAACTCTGTTATGTGAGCTTTGGAAATGACGTCATTACTGCTATAAGAGTAGAAGAAGAAGGACGTAAAAAAAAATAGGGAGTTTTTGATTTTGTCCCTTGTGCAAAACTTATGAAAACCCGATTGTGTGTAAGTGTGAGTCATCATGAGTGTGGTGAGGTCAGAAGGTAATTTGAAAAAGGGCGATAGAAATAAAATATAATATAAGGGAAAAGGCAATGATGGGTAGGTATTTTTATCGAAAAGGTGCAAGACGTCTGATATTGATAGTGGAAGGGATGCCTCAGTTCCAAAATTGAGGACGGCTCATGCGAGGCTCAATAACTGCTAGCAGTTAGAGAGAGAAAATATAAATACTGCTTCATCTTCGTCAATCAAATATTTTTCAACTTCTGAAGACTTGAAGAGCAGTGAGAGGGGAAGAAAAAAAAGGGGCACAAATAGCACAAAAACTCATGGAAATTTAAGCGAAAGGGATCATCAGTCAGAGCGTGCGAGAGTCGCTAAAATTGAGCTGCGAAGGTGGCTGTACAGCAGTGTGGTGAGGAAAGGATACGGCATTGCCTCAGATTCATACTATGACATAGAAGGTTAGTAGAGGATTTGTGACGTGTATATGTATTTTTTTGAAAATCATTTTGTATTGCTAAGAAAAGTGATCGATTTCTATTTATAGTAATCTATAAAAATCTGTTGTATATGATATATGAAAGATATTTGAATGTTGATGCATTTTAACAGATAATGATAGATACCTGGACTTATGTAGGTCGAACGTGTGGAATGTTGTATAAGATAAAATCACTTCCTGTAGTTTGATTATGAGGAGTTCCCCTGTAAGTAAGGCATCGACCTCTATTCTGTCGGTTGAGTATGAGATTAAAATGTCTGGAAGTGAGGAAGAAGAAGGTGTTGATAAATTTCCAAGTTTCCCTGGAAGATTGGTATCCTATCATCCTCGTTCGGATGCATTCAAAGAGTTTTGTAAAGCCAGGGATTCTCTAAGAGGTAGATGGGGTAACTGTATAGATTATACCGGTAGACATTTTAGGGGTTGTACTATAGCAACGGGAGATGAATATTATTATCTGTTGGCTGATTTGGAGAAGGAGAAAAGGGAGAGGGGTTTAGAGGAATCGATCTCTTTTGAGTATTTCGATGGGAATGTTCAGAGTAAACTCTCAGAGGGATTTTTTTGTTACCTGTCTCAGTTGGAGTATGGGTTTAGTCTTCCCCTTAGAAACCCGACGAAAGGGATTGTGAATCTCATAAGGGTATGTCCCGTTCAGATGAATGGGAACATGTGGGAGGTAATAAGTGTCTGTAAAACGTTGAATATACGATGGGAAGGAGATAGGAAAAGGAAGAGGATAACCTCTGTAGATGTATTGTAGTTTTATGGTATAAAAAAATATTCTGCAAGTAGAGGGGCATATTTCTGTACGAGTGCAACTCAACCTCATTTTTATGATCTGAACTCAGCAGATCAACCGTGGAATGATAATATGATATGGGTGAAGGGTGATTGCCTTCAGAGAGATGACGAAGAACCCATGGAATTTCTCTTTTGAACTGTAAAACAAAGTAAGTATAACCATGAAAATATATGAGATTGATAGTTGAATTTGTATGACAACGAAATGCTCGCTGATGTTAACGTTTTGTATGCTGCAGATCCTAAATCATAGGTTAAGAGGAAAGAATCATTGTTGTACATAGTTGCTCGAGAGGAGACAGAGCTCGAGGATGTACTGGAAGATCCTGACATTAGTAGAAAAATTCATGTTAACAGTCGAGTTGACAAAATTTTAAAATCTCGGTCGACAAGGCTAATGACGAGTGTGGATGACAGCAAGAAGAAGAAGACTGATGGGGAAAGGAGAACAAACTTTCCTAAGGCCCCTAGATCAGAATGCGTAGGATTATCTAAGTTCGTTTTGTCGAGCAAATTAGCTCGAACGTTCCCCAAAAGATAAATGCTGAAGCGTCCTTTGGCTTCTGGCCACGGGAAGTGGTGAGGCCGGGGAAAAAAAGGAGAAGGGTTGAACCTGAAAAGTCAAGGGTGAAGGTCATAGAAGATTGAACTGTGGTGGAAGATGATTGGAAAGAGGTGGAGGAAAAAGCCAGGTTGGCAACTCTCCATGGGGAGGAAGAGATGAGCAGAATGGTATGTTCATAAGCTCGAATAGGTTTTGTGGTGGATTTTTTATTATGATTTGAGCTAACTGATAAGGTCTATTCATTTTTTTTATAGGCTGCTCGGCTGATGAAGGGAATATGCCTCGGGGTTGAGGAGGAGAGGGATGAGCTGTAGAGGAAGAAGTTTGAGCTCGAAAGGAATGCAGCTCGATTGAAATTTGATTTGAGCAAGGAGGGAAAGTTGTTGGAGGCCTTGTAGGCTTCCCAAGTAGTAGAGATCAATAAGCTTCAGGCGGAGGCGAGAGTAGATTTAGAGGAGGTGGTAGCTGAGCGTGACAGGCTCGGGCGTCACCTTATGTCTAAAGGATATTTTGAAGACGAGGTAGATGTCATTAGGGATGACATGTATGTGGAGGAGGATAAGGATGAAGAGACTGAAGATATTGTCACTGGCATTGTGGAAGGGATGGATGGTGTATCTCCCCAGACGGTGAGAGACAACCAAGGGAATGACAACGAACGCCTAGAGTTGGAAAATGAGAAGGTAGGATAGTGTGATAGGACTGTGATTGTATGAATATTTGAGAATGTTTGTAAACTATGGATATATTTTGGATAGAATATTGTAGGCAAAGTTACTTCCGTAAGCCTTGCTATAGGAACTTAAGAACATACGTCTCAGAATAAAAGATTTAGAGGTTGAGCTTGCTATGGTGTGAGGGACCTCAACGTCCCTGTTGTCTTTGTAAGCGGAGCTGCAGGTTAGAATAGGGCAAGAAATATTTACTTTGTACGCTTCATTAATATAGAGGTATAAAGTAATAGGTAGAGTATAGAGAAGGACCAAAAACTCGTTACCTGTTTAGGTGCAAACGACACTGGAATGGTGCATATAAAAGATGCTAGTCTTTGGCAAACTAAAATATAGAGAATGTATACCTTAGACTCGGAAGTATGTATTATGGAGCATTCATCCGAGATTGTACTTCGACCTCAAGTCCAGAAGTAGTTTTACACAGTAGATGACAAAAAATATATATCTTGTTAGAAGTGATTCACATGTAGTGATTGAGTGTTCTGAATTAAACTTGATATAATGTAACTGCTATGTGCAGGTCGAATTGGAGTCAGCTCGCTTGCGCGAAGTTGAAGCTTGTCAATGTAACCAAGAGTTTGCAGAGGTGTTTGATAGGATAAGAGAGGCGAATGAAGATAGAGAAGATCAACATGTAAAGGTACACTTCAAGTTTGTTGAGGCAATACAGACTGCTGTCGACCTGACTCGATAGATTGGGGATAAGGATGCTAAAATTGAGAAAGAGCAGAAAGAGCTCGAGGAGTTAAAAGAACATGCAGCGAAACTCAAAAGCCAGAATGATGCATTGGTGGTAAAGAACAGGAAGGCTGACATGGCTCGTTACCGTATACATACTCTAGAAAGATTGGAGGAAGGTTTAAATCGGTTGATGTCTGGTTTGAGAAATGACCTGGCCAGGAAAGTTCATGATCAAGAGAAAATTTGATCTGATCTGGCGAATAGCAGAAGCAAGCTGGGGCGATTGAAGAAGAAATTAGCTGATAAAGATAACGAGCTAAAGGGAGCTCGAGATGATCTGTCTGCGTCTAAAGTTGCAGCCGAACAATTGACTACAACTTTCTCTGCAAAAGATATAGAGTTTAGGATGGTACAATGCAAGTGTAATGAGTTGAATAAGAGAGTGGCTCAATTGAAAATTGATATAGCGCAGGCCAATTCGCGTGTCAGAAGCGTCGAGGCTGGCAAGTGCTCGAAGAGGAATAAAAATGATGCCAGAGTTCCTCTTATTCAAGGCAATGTCGTTAGTCTGTCAGCTCGAATAAGAGAGTTGGAGGGGGATGTTGCTCGAATTCAAGGACATGTGCGTAAAAGAGTTAAACAATTATGGGAGCGTCAAATAAAGTTGGACGTTGCTCTTATCAGGGAAAAAGGGTTAGAGCGTATTATCCGAGGGAAGGAGATTGTGATAAAGGATAAAGAAGAATTGTTAAAGAAAATTCCAGATGTGGAAGAACAAAACAAAAAGATCAAGATACTTCATGCTCAAGTGGCTGATTTAGAGGCGATTAATCGAGTTGAGTCAGCTAAAGTTGATGAAAAATCTGTAGAGACCATTGCTTTTACAAATCTAATATAAAGAGAACTGACGAGTCAGATAGAACGGTACAAGAGGTTAGAAGATCGCCTTCAGAGGTCGAGGATAGTTTTCTCTCACTCAGTTGTAACTCAGGCCCGACATTTAGAATTGCTAAAGTCGGTGATTACTTATTTTGTAGGAGAAGTAAATAGACTTGTGTTAGAGAGAGATACCCTGTTTGACTGTGCGTCAGCAAAGGGGTGTATCTGCAAGGTTGATATAGATCGAAGAGCTTGTACGAGTTCCATGGGGATGGATCTAGGCCCTAGACCTACTGTATTGATATAGCAGGGCTGGATAGTTGTGATTGTACAAGCTCAAGATTTTATGGCTAGTCGACCTCCTGTTGTAGGGGTAAGCGTAGCTGACATCCCAACTGCAGAACATAATCCATTTTAGTGGCTGTGTATAAAACTGAAAAGAAATAATATGTTTGCAGACATGTTGAGAGATGAAAGCTAGTTTTACCTTTGCTTTATCGTATGTCTGGTTGAGCTCTTCGATAGAAAACTAGTATCACATTCGTTTTAATCTTGGAGTTGAGAGAGTCATTCAAATAGGCGTAACCTGAATTTAATTGGAAGAATGTCACAGATATATTGAAAGAGATGAAAGCTAGTTTTACCTTTGCCTTATCTTATGTCTGGTTGAGCTCTTCGATAGAAAACTAGTATCACATTCGTTTTAATCTTGGAGTTGAGAGAGTCATTCAAATAGGCGTAACCTGAATTTAATTGGAAGAATGTCACAGATATATTGAAAGAGATGAAAGCTAGTTTTACCTTTGCCTTATCTTATGTCTGGTAGAGTCCTTTGATTGAAAACAAGTACTACCTTGTTCTAATCTTAGGGGATTTAGTAGAGTCAGCCAAACTAAGTGTATTCTTGATTTAACTGATATGATATCGCAAACATATTGAAAAAGATGAAAGCTAGTTTTACCTTTGCCTTATCTTATGTCTTGTAGAGTCCTTTGATTGAAAATAAGTGCTACCTTGTTCTTATTGCAGGGGATTTAGTAGAGTCAGCTAAACGAAGTCTATTCATGATTTAACTGATATGATGTTGATTGAAAGCTAGTATTATATATGCTTTAATCTGTGTATTGTCTACAAAGTAGAGAGATATATGGAGAAAAACTTATAAGTTTCATTGAATTCTGAAAAAGAATTTATATTAGATGGAGATGGAAATCTCACTTCTGGAATGAAAAAGGGGGTGAAACTGAAATGGAGTAGTGAGGGGATTCGACGATAATATCGTTTCAGTCGCCCAGTATTCCAAGGACTCGAAATGTGGACTCCTTCTTCTGTCATAAGGTAATATGATCCCAGGCCTGAGAGACCTGTGATATGGAATGTACCCTTCCAATTGTCTGCTAGTTTCCCAACATGAGGCTCTTTGCGGTGTTGAGGTATTTATCTGAGGATGAGATCATTGATTTGGAAGATACGACTTCTGAATTGTTTGTTGTAAGAATTGGCTAGCATTTGGTGATATCGACCTAGATTAGCGATGGCGTATTCCCTGGTTTTATAGATCCAATTGAGGTTTCAAGCCAATTCGAACTCATTTTTCTCGTCAGTTAGCTCGTGATCTTTAAATGGATGATGGTATTCAGAGGAAATGATGGCCTCGGTGCCATAGGAATGGAGGAATGGAGTGCAGCCTGTTGACTTACGTAGAGTGGTACGATATGCCCATAAGATATGAGGAAGTTCTCAAACCTAATTCCCTTTTTTCTGTGAGTGTAGTCTTTTCTTGAGTCCATCCAAGATGGTTTTGTTGGTGATTTTGGCTTGGCCATTGCCTTGAGGGTAGTAGGGATTGGATGGTGAGTGAATGATGTTGTGTTGGTTAAGGAAAGTTATAACTTTTTCTCCAACAAATTGGGGCTCGTTATCGATACATATTAGGTGGGGGCACCCGAACCGAGTGATAATTTGTTCCCAGATAAAAGAGATGACAACTTCTTCTCTAGTTCGACAGAGTTGAGCTACTTTTACCCATTTTATAATTTAATTGGTAGCTACGAGTAGGTAGTGGCGGCTACCTGGCGAATTAGGAAATTCACCGACAAGATCGAGTGCCTATCTTTTGAATGACCAAAATTCCTTGCTTGCATGGAGTTTGAGCGCGGGGGCGTGGATTATCTTTCCATATCGTTGATATATGTCACATTTGCGTGAGTACTCTTCTGCTTGCTTGCGCATGCCGGGCCAGAATACTCCTTGTATAATGGCTCTGTTTGCCTGTGATCGACCTACAGCATGGGAGCCACAAGTCCCTTCATGTAAATTGCAGAGCATCTCGTCCACTTTTTGTTTAGAGAGACACGTGAGGTAAGACCCCGTGACTGAACAGCAGTATAAGGTACCTGTAGGGGCCTATCCCTTGATCTCACCTAAAATCAAGATGTCACTTGTTCAAATTACCTTCATGTCAGACTCACACATTCTTGTCACGACTTATCCAGTCAGCATCGCCACATACTCCAAGAACTGTTAAGAAGCGTGAGTCGAGCTTAAACTGAAAAACCTAAACAAGTCAAAGCTACCTGTCTCTCACGAACTCAGCAGTTACTCAGTCAAATAGCCACTGGTCACATTGTTCGGAGAACGTGCTTCAGCACTAAGAAGAGCTACGGAAGAGGCTTATATAAAGAAAAAGTTCTAGAAGAAACAAGGACCAGAAGATTACAAGAGAAATCACAAAAAAAATTATATTTTCTAAGATTCTTAAAACTCTAAAATTCTTATTCATAAGGTCAATCATTTCTAAATCTAGAAATAACTTGTAATAAGATATCATCAGCCTAAAGAAATAAACGTAACCATTACAAAAACCCTCAATACAAGGTCATGGTTTTTTACCTATTCGTTTTCTACGCTAAACACCTATGTCATTTCTAGTTTATTAGATTTTTGTCATAGGTACATTGGTATAAGGACTAATTTCAGACCACTTCGAGCACACAGAATTAGACTATTACATTTGGCACCGCCTGTGGGAAAGAGATTATTTCTATGATATCCCTAGGCATTCAATCAATCTACTATAACATTTCAATCATGATCACATCCAAGCGATCAGCTACTGGAGTCCAACTCGATCTCTCAGTTGAGCCGGAACAACTTACAGAGCTACGAACGAATCTTAATACTGAAACAGAGAAAGGCAACGAGCTCGAACGACAATTAACTCGCGACCGAGAGTTCCGCGAGAAGGAGCTCGAAGCCGAAAGACAAGTTCGTTTGACAGTGCTCAAACGATATGAAGATCAAATGACAATAATACAAACTGCCTTACAGGCTCTGCAAGATACGCAGAAGGCATCTCCAACATGGGATTGGGATTAGGTGCCAGAAGCCTCCCAGGTTTCTGCGCGGGAAAGATTGGGACCTCAAGGAGCCACCAGCAAAGGTATTTCCAGACATATTCAGAATGAACCTCGACCTTCCATTTATTTGGGGGGGGGGGAGAGTTCAATCTAAAATCAGCCAAGGTCGCTGATGTTCCATACGTCAAGAGGAAGAACAGAGACCTCAGCCTTGAGTTCCAGCACGAGATTGTTTGAGTGAAGGTATCGGTACTCATAATCCACAGCCTCCTCGTTAAGCCGCTCAACCGACCCGTTACTATGTTATACAAGAGCATATGGACCAATGTATTATGGAGCTGATCGAAGCACAGGTTATGGGCACGACCGACGACCTTACCAAGTTGCAAGGATGTCCAAATGCCAAAGAACTATTCGATATGGATATTCTGAAAGGTTTGCATACTCTGAAAATTCCCAAATACAAGGGTACCAATCCAAAGGAGCACATTCAACAATACCGTGACTCCTTGGGGGTGTATTCCAATCTCAACCACATTCTCTGCCATCTGTTTGCCACAAGTTTATAAGAGGAACTGCTCTGATGGTTCCACTTTCTGCCTGAAGAATTCAAATACACATTCGACCAACTGCAGAAGCAATTCATCAAGGCGTATGCTCACAACAGAGATAAAGAGGAAAATATAAATTCTCTTATCAGTCTTAAACAGTCGCATGGAGAGAAGCTCGAGGCATTTCCAAAGAAGTTTTTGGAGCTCATGCGTAAAATGGACAATCTCGATCAGAATACAGCTGTTACAACCCTTACCAACGCGCTCCAGCTTGACTACAAAGCCAAATAACACCTCTTCCTCAATTAACCTGCGACCTTGGAGGATATGATCACCAAGGTCAATAGTTATGTCAACCTAGAAAGGATGATGTCTGAAAGGCATAATCTACTAAATCCGTCCTTTCTATGAAATGTCCATCAGATCGAAACACTGAACAAAAGGAGGATCAGGGTGACCAAAAGTGCACCAAGGGAAATACCGACAACCCTCGAAAAGGCAGCTCACAAGTCAAACCGGTCCTCCCAAAGATGAACGTTCGAATCTCCATAATTTTTTCAATCCTCACAAATGATAAGCTTTACCGTTTCTCCCAACCATTGGAACCAATCGAAAGCCAACCATACTGCATGCACCATAAGGTAAACCATCATTCTACTGACAATTACTACGCTTTACAGAGGCTGCTCGAATACATTTTCATGGAGGGGAGGATGCTCAAATATATTGTTGACCTGGAATCATACAAGGATGACAACTATAAGAAGCAGCTTGAAGTTTTTCAGGTCGAAGATCAAGCTGAGGAGAAGTATCTTTACCATATGTACCACAACAACATGATCGAGATCAATCAGATCACCAACTCTAATAGATTAAAGTGCATGAGACTGTCAGAATGCTGCAATCTCACACCTCAAGATAAAGAAGCCAAACTTCTGCTTGAGCCAAGCAATCGCTGGGTCGGGATATCGTTCAAAGATTACGATACTAGCAATGTCAAATTTCCACATCATGATGCGTTAGTCATAATGCTCAAGATGAAAAAGTTTATGATGCACACAATGATGATCGATACTGGCAGCGATATCAAAATCCTCTTTCAGAGCACTATCAACCAAATGGGATTGTCCGATCAAGTCATTCTAAGCTATACCAATATCAGTGGATTCAATGGTTCTAAAGAAGAACGAGTAGGGAAGATCATCTTACCTATTACTGCAGGACCAGCAACCATCTACGTTATCTTCTATGTGATTAATGTCAATCTCGTTATCCCAGGATTATGGGCCGTTACTGGATTTATAACATGGAAGCAATCGCTTCCACCTATTATATGGCACTCCGCTTCAAACACAACGATGGCATCTATGAGATCAGGGGTAGTCAAAAGTTTTCTCGAGCTTGCGAAAATACTGTCCCTACAATTCTAGATACCTCTGATAAGTATCCTGCATAGCAATTACAGCGAGCTGATCACCCTAATGATCAGCCTTCAATAGAGGAGCCCACCGAATACATCAACATTGATGGACTCACCGAATACAACAAAAGTAACTTAGCCTATAGAATTCTATCCAAATATATCCAATCAGTTTACAACATTCCATAACATTCATACAATAACAGTGCCATTACACTATCCTACCTTCTCAGTTTCTACCTCTGGACGTTCGTCGTCATCCTCTTGGTTGTCTCCCACCGTCCGAGGAGATATACCATCCAACCCATCAACAACCCCAACATCATCATCTTCAACCTCCTCCTCCTTCACGTAGGTGCCGGTCCTAATGGCCTTCACCTCATCTTCAGAGTATCCCTTGGACATAAGATGCTGCCCGAGCTTGTCACACTCAGCTACCGCCTCATCCAAATCTACCCTCACCTCAGCCCGCAGTTTGTTGATCTCTACCAGTTGAGAAGCCCCCAGGGCCTCCAACCACTTCCCCTCTTTGCTCAAATCTAACTTCAATCGAGCTACGTTCCTTTTGAGTTCGCCCTTCTTCCTTTTCAGCTCCGCTCTTTCCTCCTTGACCCCGAGACATATACCCTTCATCAGCTGAGTAGCCGGCATAAAATCAAGAAAAATCAACCTTCTTGATTAGCTCGAATCATAATACAAAATCGAATTTATTCAACCATATAAACCTACCATTTTGTTCATCTCCTCCTCCCTGTGGAGAGCCGCCAACCTAGCCTTTTCCTCCACCTCTTTCTAATTGTCTTCCACATCAAGTTGATCTTCTATGACCTTCCCCCCCGACAATTTAGAAGGTTTGACCCTTCTCTGCTCCACCTATTCTGCAGCCTCACCACTTCCTGTGGTCTCTGATGCTGCATGATGCTTCCGTATTTTCCATTTAGGGAATGTTCAAGCTAATTTACTTGACGTAATGGACTCTGGTAATCCCGTATCCACTCTAGGGGCCTTAGGCAAGTTTGCTCGCCTTTCCCCATCAGTTCCCTTATTTTTGCTACCATCAGCGCTCGCTATTAACCTTGTCGAATAAGATTATTAAACCTTTTCAACTCGGCTGTTAACACGTTTCTTCTTACTAATGTCGTTATCTTCTAGTACAACCTCGAGTTCTGTCTCCTCTTGAGAAACTTTATCCAACAATGACTCTTTCCTCGTCACCTGCGACTTAGGACCTATCATACTCAAACGTTAACATCAACAAGCATCGTATAATTTCTACTATCAATATCATACATTATACCTTGTTATGCTTGCGTAGTTTTACAGTTCTAAACAGAAGTTCCATAGGTTCTTCATAATCTCTCTGAAGGTAGTCACCCTTCACCCCTATCATATTATCATTCCAAGGTCAACCTGTTGAGTTCAGATCGAAGAAGCGAGATTGAGTTACTTTTGCACATAAATAATCCCCTCCACTTACACCATAATTTTTTACACTGTAAAACTGCAACGCATCCCCACCGTAAAACTATAACACATCCCTAGAGGATATCCTCCTCTTTCTACCCTCTCCTTCCCGTCGTATATTTAAAGCTTCGCAAACACTTATTACCTTCTACATGTACCCATTCATCTGAATGGGACATGCACCGATAAGATTCATAATCTCTTTAGCCAGATTGCTAAGGGGAAGGCTCAACCCGTACTCCAACTGAGACAGGTAACATAAAAAGCCCTCAGAAAGTTCATTCTGAACATTCCCATCATAATACTCCATAGAGATCGATTCTTCTATACCTCTATCCCTTTTCTCCTTCGCCAAATCGGCCAATAGATAAAAATAATTTTCTCCTATTGCTACGGTGCAACCCCTAAATTGTCTACCGGTATGGTCGATACAATTTCACCATCTACCTCTTATAGAAGCCTTGGCTTTATAAATCTCTTTGAATGCATCCGAGTGAGGAGGATAAGACACCAATCTTCCAGGTAAATCTAGAAATTGATCAACACCTACTTCTTCCTCACTTTCCAAACGCTCCAATCTCAGACTCAGTCGGCCGACCAGAGGTCGATGCCTCACTTATAGGGGAATTTCTCATATTAACTACAAGAAAGGATTTTTACCCTAGACAATACTCCTCACGATCGACCTACACAAAGGTCCAGGTATCTATGGTTATTTTTTTATATATATATAGCAGTCAACCACATTCAAATATCTTTCATATCTCATATACCAAGCATATTTTTTTAGATTACTATAAATAGTAATTTATCGCTTTTCCTAGCAATACAAATTGATCTTCAAAATCACATACACAGATCACATATATCTACTAACCTTTTATATCGGAATGTAAATCTGAGGCAGCGCCGTATCCTTCTCTCACCACAGTGCTGTATAACCACCTTCGCGACTCTGATTTAGCAACTCTCTCACACTTTACCTGATTATCCCTTTTGCTTAAATCTCTGCAAGTGTTTGTGTTATTTTTGCCTCTCTTTTTCCTTCCTCTCTTACTGCTCTTCAAGTTTTTAGAAGTTGAATAACGTTTGATTAATGAAGATGAAGCAGTATTTATATTTTCTCTCTCTAACTGCTAGCATTTATTGACCCTCACAAGAGCCGTCCTCGATTTTGGAACCGAGACGTCCCTTCCACTATCCATGTCAGACATCTTATACCTTTTGGACAAAAATGCCTTCCCATCATTGCCATTTCCCTTATATTTTAATTTATTTTTATCTATCTTTTCCAAATCTCCTTTTCACCTCACCAAATTCATTTTTACTCACTCTTACACGTAATCAAGTTTTTACAACTTTTTCCACAAGAGATAAATTTAGAAGCTTCCTGCTTTTTCTGTACGTGCTTCTTCTTCTACTCATATAACAGCACTGACGTCATTTCCAAAGCTCCCATTACAAAAATTCAAATAGTTTTAAATTCATCTTTTACACAACAATCACAAACAACATTCACCAAAATAGAGGATCTATTTAAACAACAATTTCTTTAAAATTATTCAAACTCAAAATAGTTATACTCAAGTTCCCCACTCCTTGAATCTAGTCCTTTGAGCTGACACTCCCTTAATGGCAACTCAGCATCATAACCCAACGATCCAAAAATTCTCTCCCGCACTTCAGCAATCTTAATTACCAATCGTCCTTCAGTGGCACTACAGATTCCATAGGATCGAGTCCGCACCATTCTTATCCCTTCCCCCATATTCAGAGATCGTTCTACCTTTATTTATACATTCTTACTACCGATTCCCCTTTAAAAAATAGTGCTAATATCCTTTCATTTCGTAACAAAACCCCAAAATATTGAGAAAAATTATTTCAACTTACCTCTTCCCCTCGAACTCAATCATTCCACATCTTTTCAGGTCAAACTTATTCTTTCCATATTTAATTTTTTAAATCGACCTTTATGACATCGAATCTTCATTCTAAATATTCCTACAAATTTTTCTCTTCCACATTTCCAACTCGTAAACAGAATAATATTTGCCTCTTAGCACATATTTTCACAAATAAATTTGAACAGTTCGAATATTGCAAGTATTTGTACTTTTTACAGTCATACATTTTATACATTCTTCAGATCATATAGCTCGATTTCTAGAGTTATTCTATATCTATATCAACACGAAATTTATTAACAAATTTTATACATCTCGAAACATATTACAAGTATTTTTACAGATAACAAGTTTTTTAACTACTCGACCTCAGGTACTTTACCGATACCAAGTTTGTCTAGTACTCAACTTCAGGTACTTTACAGATAACAAGTTTTTCAGTACTTTTATAACTAGCAGGTCTCTCATGCACTCTGACACATCAAATCCTTCAGTTTATCATGCTTCAACGATTTTTCACCCTGATGCAAAGCAAAAATTGGAACCAACGAGTATGTTCACTCCCATGAGTTTGGTAGAAGTCTAGGCAAACCTCAAATGGAAACTATGGAAGCAGAAGACTCAGTACTTGAACCAACTCTTTAAACAGAAGGTCTTATTAACACCAAAAAGTGATAGAAATATAAAAACAAACTTCTACCTTTCGCCCCCTTCCTTCACTACCATCACCTCTTCCTCTAAAACCACCACCTCCGCAGAGTTGGTAGAGATGAAGAGGGCTCGACCTTAGAATCCATTGTGACACTAGAAATTAATGCAACTATACTGCAGTTATGCCTATCCCTGTATCTGTCTCCCCAACCTTGTATTCCGCAAGGATACGGAGACAAACCCAACATTGCTCGCCTGTCAAGACAACATGGTGAAAACTCCATCTACATTTAAAATCTTCTTCAACTTTAGCCACTTCATTCTCCAACATGCCTCTGTACGTTGGAGGAACAGAAGATGGAATAGGATCCTCCAAGGATTGATCCCTGAAAAACTTTAACTTCAACCTCTACATTTTTGAAGCAATTCACTCTTCAAGAGCCATGCTACGAGTCTTCACCATCTTCATAAATTGCAGAGATTTTTACAACAGAACATGCGTAATTTATCACATTCCTCGGTACAAGTACTCTTTATATAACCCTATATTTATTATGCAGGAACGTTTCACCAAGCGTCATCATTCAATACTGATGAAACTCTTCAAACCCTAACCCTCGCATACATCAATAATCCCATCAGCATTCAATGCACATCCATCCCCCTTTGACACACGCATTTTCCATACAGTCAACAACATCATTACTTCTTTCAAAGTTCAAAACACGCATACCCATATATCCAAATAGTTTCTCAACTAAAGCCACTCATGACTTTGGTTGCGAGGGTGCGATTGTAGGCCTATCCCTCGATCTCACCTAAAATTGAACTGTCACTAGTTCAAATTACCTCAATGTCAGACTCACGCATTCTCCACAAGACTTCTCCAGTCAGCATCACCACGTACTCCACGAACTGTTAAGAAGCGTGAGTCGAGCTCAAACTGAAAAACTTGAACAAGTTAAAGCCACTTGTCTCTCACAAACTCAGTAGTGACTCACTCAAACAGCCGCTAACCATAATGTTCAAAGAACGTACTTTAGCACAAAGATCAAGAGCTGCAAAAAAGGCTTATATAAAGAAAAAAGTTCCAGAAGAGACAAGGACCAGAAGATTACAAGAGAAATCACCAAGAAAGTTATATTTTTTAGGATTCTCAAAACTCCAAAATTCTTATTCACAAGATCAATCATTTCTAAATCTAAAAATAACTTGTAATAAGATATCATCAGCTTCAAGCAATAAATGTCACCATTAAAAAAAACTCTCAACACGAGGTCGTGATTTTTTACCTATTCATAGGTTTTCCACGCTAAACACTTGTATTATTTCTTGTTTATTAGATTTTTATCACAAGTACATTAGTATAAGGACAAATTCCAAACCACTTCGAGCTCACGGAATTCGGCCATTACAATACCGTTTTGATTGGTATAGAGCTTTGAGTTATCTATTAGTTGTCGGCGCTCCTTCAGATCTTCGGGAAGTGATCCTTCGCATTTGTTATTGATGCCAAGAAAAACTAAAAAAGGCTTTTGCCAATCGTCATCTCCCCCTTTATCTCTCCTATGTTTATCGTGCATACAAAAATACGATCAATCTTAGGGGTTAAAATTACTTTAATTTAGAGATATCGAGCTTATGTACCTAAGACCCCGGCTTGATATTCCTGGGAATCGGCGTGTCTATTTCTCACCGAGGAAAATAATCGAGAGTTGCTTGCGCGAACCATGCTCATCCTATCTGCAACGAGGGCTACGTATTCAATCATCTTGATATTCTTCTTGTATTGCTTAGAGTAATGGTGATCGATGAGTAGTAAATTTGTGCAAACTGAGAGCTTGGGGATGCTAAGCTCGAGAGCGAGATCGAGTCCGTGAATGAGAGCTTCGTACTCGGTGATATTGTTTGAGGCCTTAAAATTCAAACGGATTGATTTCTCTATTTTGTCGCTGGATGGGGTAATCAATATGATTCCGATTCCTGACCCTTCAGGTCATGCTGATCCATCTGTAAGAAGTCTTCACTCTTTCCTTGTTATCCATTCAACCCATTCGTCAAATGCTTTGTGGGGTAGATCTTTTGTAACTTCCTCTACAAGGTCAGGATCGTGCTCCTCCCATTCGGGATCTTCCATTGGAAAATCCACGAGGAAATCGGCAACGGCCTGGCCCTTTTCGGAATGACGTTGTTCAAACTTGATATCATGTTCTCCCAAACTAATTGACCATTGCTGCACACTCCTTGATTTTTTTTTGGACAGAACCTCTCGAAGTGGGTAGTTTGTCATGACTTTGACTGAATGAGCTTGGAAGTAGTGCTTGAGCTTCTGTGAGGTATAAATAAGAGTGAGAAAAAGTTTCTCAATTTTAAAGTACCTCGTTTCTGCTGGAGTGAGGGTTTTGCTGATGAAGTAGACTAGCTTCTCGATATTCCCTTCAAGTCGAATGAGAGCTGAGCTGAATGAGGTATCTGTAACAGCTAGGTAGATAATCAATTCCAAATTATCAATTGGGGTGCTCACGATAGGAGATTTCCTCAAATAGGCTTTAAGATCCTAAAAAGCTACTTCGCATTCTGATGTCCATTGAACCTCAGTATTTGGTTAAACTTTTCCTCGCTTGGTACAACCACAGAGTAATAGAAGCAACCAACGACAGCGGTCTGAAGATTTTAAAATGAAAAGGTTGATAGTGGCAATCTTGCTGGCAAGTTTTTGAATGTCTTTTATCATTTTTGGAGATGGCATGTCTTGGAGAGCCTGAATCTGATATGGATCGGCCTCAATCTCCTTCCTGCCGATGAGGTGGCCTAGAAATCGACCTGAATTTACTTCAAACTGACACTTATCAGGATTGAGACGCATCTTATAAGATCGAAGAATGCTAAATATTGTATTGAAATCTGAAATATGGTTAATGGACTGGTATGTTTTTGCACAAAAGATCATCAATGTAGACTTCCAGGACTTTCCCGAGCTGTACTTTGAACATAATAGTCATTAAGCGTTGATAAGTTGCACCTGCGTTTTTGAGTCTGAAGGGCATGACTTTGTAGCAGTAAAGTCCTCTTTCAGTGATGAAAGTGGTCTTTTCTTGATCTTCATCCAAGAGTAGAATCTGATTGTATCCTGAAGCAGCATCTATCATAGATAAGAGTTCATGACCTACCATAGAATCAAGGATCTGATGAATGTTAGGAAGAGGGAAACTGTCCTTTGAAGTATGTTTGTTGAGATCGGTTAAATCTACACAAACTCAAACTTTCCCATTCTTTTTTGGGACAACGACGATGTTGGATGTCCAATCTGGACATTTGGCTTCTCTAATGAATCCCACTTTAATCAATTTCACGATCACCATATTAACTTTATCTCAAAGTTGTAGTGATAGGTGCTGCTATTTCTGTTTGACTGCCGTGGCGTCAATGTTGATGGCCAATTTGTGACATGCCTTGGCCGGATCGACCCCAGGCATCTCTTTAAAAGACCATGCAAAAACGTCTCAATTTAATCGTAAGAACTGAATGAGAGCATCTTTTTTATGTTAAACCAGCTTAGTACCGATTAAAATACCTCTGCTAGGTCCATCAATGTTATTGTATTCGATGGGCTCCTCCCTCGAAGGCTGATCATCGGGGTGATCAGTTTTATGTAATTGCTATGCAGCATATCTATATAAGGTTTCTAGAATAGTAGAGATGGTATTTTTGCAAGCCCGTGAAAGCTTTTGACTACCCTTAATCTCGTAGATACCATCATTGTGTTTGAAGTAAAGTGTTTGATGATAGGTGGAAGCGATTGATTCCATGTTATGAATCCAGCAACGGCCCATAATCCCGAGATAACGAGATTTGGCGTTGATCACATAAAAGCTAACGTCGATTGTGGCTGGTCCTGCGATAATAGGCAATATGATCTTCCCTACTCGCCCTTCCATAGAACCATTGAACCCATTGATATCGGTGTCTCTTTGAATGACTTGATCGGCTAAACCATTTGGTCGATAATACTCTTAAAGAGAATCTCAATACCGCTGCTAGTATCGATCATCATCATATGCATGACAAACATTTTCATCTTATGCCTTATGACTAATGCATCATGATGTGGGAATTTGACATGGCTAGTATCGCAATCTTTGAATGATATCTCAGGCCAGTGATTGCTCAACTCAGGTTGAAGTTTGGCTTCTTTATCTTGAGGTATGAGATCGCAGCATTCTGATAATCTCCTTCGCTTGAATCTGTTAGAGTTGATGATCTGATTGATTTCAATCATGTTACTGTGGTGCATATGGTAGAGATGCTTCTCCTCAGCTTGATCTTTGACCTGGACAACTTCAAGCTACTTCTTATAGCTGCCATCCTTATATGATTCCAGGTCGACAATATATTCCAACATCCGTCCCTCCTTGAAAATGTACTCGAGCAACCTCTGTAAAACATAACAATTATCAATAGAATGATGGTTTACCTTATGATGCATGCAGTACGGTCATCTCTCGATTGGTTCCAATGGTTGGGAGAGTCGGTAGAGCTTATCATTTATGAGGATTGGAAAAATTATAGAGATTCGAACATTCATCTTTGGGAGGACCGGTTTGACTTGTGATCCACCTTTCCGAGGGTTATCAGTGCTTCCCTTGGTGTGTTTCTGGTCACCCTGGTCCTCCTTTGGTTCAGTGTTTCAGTAGATGGACTTTTTATGGAAATGAAAAAATTAGTAGATTTATACCTTTAAGACATCATCCTTTTTAAGTCGACGTAACTATTGACCTTGGTAATCATATTCTCCAAGGTTGCAAGTTTGTTGAGAAAGAGGTACTCTTTGGCTTTGCAGTCGAGTTAGAGCGCGTTGGTGAAATCAACGACAGTTGTATTTTAATCGAGATTGTCCACTTTACGCGTGAGCTCGAAAAACTTTTTTGCAAATGCCTCGAGCTTTTTTCTGTGGGATTGTTTGAGACTGATTAGGGAGTACAAATTTTCTTCTTTGTCTCTATTGTGAGCATACGTCTTTATTAATTGCTTCTGCAGTTGGTCGAATATGTATATGGAGTCTTCCGGTAGAGAGTGGAACTATCGAAGTGGTTCCTCCTGCAGACTTGTGGCGAATAGGCGACAGAGAATGTGGTTGAGATTGGAGTACAACCATAATGAATTACAGTATTGCTGAATGTGCTCCTTTGGATCTGTACCCTTGTATTTGCAAATTTTTAGAGTATGGAAACCTTTCAGAATATCCATATCGGATAGTTCTTTGGAAATTAGACTTCCTTGTAACTTGGTAAGGTCGTCGGTAACGCCCATAACTTGTGCTTTGATCAACTCCTTAATACGCTGGTCCATATGCTCTTGTGTGACATATTGACGGGTCTGTTGAGTGGCTTGACGAGGAGGTGGTGGATTATGATTACCGGTACCATCACTTAAACGATCTCGTGTTGGAACTCGAGGCTGAGGTCTTTGTTCCTTCTCTTGACGTACGAAACATCGGTGACCTCGGCTGATCTCAGACTGAACCTCACCCCCCCCCCAAATGAATGGAAGGTTGGGGCTCATTCCGAATATTCCTAGAAATAGCTTTGCTGGTGGCTCCTTGAGGTCCCAATCTTTCTCATGCAGAAACCTGAGAGGCTTCTGGTACCTGATCCCGATCTTGTATTGGAGGAGCCTGCTGAGTATTCTGCAGAGCTTGCATTACAGTCTGTATTGTTACCATTTAATCTTCATGTCGTTTGAGTGCTATCAAACGAGCTTGTCGTTCGGCATCGAGCTCCTTCTCACGGAGCTCTCTGTCATGAGTTAATTGCCGTTCAAGCTCACTGCGTTTCTCCATTTTAGAGTTGAGATTCACCCGTAGCTCTGTAAGTTATTCCAGCTCAACGGAGAGATCGAGCTGGATTCTGGTAGCTGGTCGCCTGGATGTGACCATGATTGAAATTTGTAGTAGAGTAATTGAATGCCTTAGGATATCGTGGAAAGATTTTCTTTCCCACAGACGGCGCCAAATATAATGGTCTAATTCTGTAAACTTGAAGTGGCTTGGAATTTGCTCTTACACCAATGTACTTGTAACAAAATCTAATTGAAAACAAGAAATGACACATGTGTTTAGCATGGAAAACCTATGAATAGGTTAAAAACCACAACCTTGGGTTGAAGATTTTTGTAATATTGTGTTTATTGCTTGAGGTTGATATCTTATTACAAGTGATCTCGAGACTTAGAAATGCTTGATCTTGTGAATAAAAAGTTTAAAGTTTTGGAGAATCTAGAAAGTATAGTCTTCCTGGTGATTTATCCTATAATCTTCTGGTCCTTGTCTCTTGTAGAACTTTTTTTTTATATAGGCCTTTCCCGCAGTTCTTCATCGTGCTGGAGCACGTTCTCTAAACAATGTGGTTAGTGGCGATTGACTGAGTAACTGCTGAGTTCGAGAGAGACAGGTGGCTTTGACTTGTTTAAGTTTTTTGGTTTGAGCTCGACCCATGTTCCTTGTCAGTTTGTGGAGTATGTGGTAATGTTGACTGGTAAAGTCATATGGAGAATACGTGAGTCTTAAAATGAAGTAGTTTGAACTGGAGACAGCTCAATTTAGGTAAGATCGAGGGGTAGGCCCCTATATTATGGATCGATGAAACCAGAGACCGAGCCATAGCTAACCTTGGCCATTAACATCTCTCTCTCCAGAAGTCCAGTGAACTTCTTGAGTTGGTCAAACCTTAGTATCATGTCAACCCTTTGACTCGATTGATACTTGGTGGCGACCTCAAAGTTTTTTAAGGTTCCAATTAGAGCACTCCCGAGTGGCATGAATGGTCAACAGACCAGACACTCAGGGATGCATTGGGGCTGATCATATTATGCTTTGTTTAGGATCAAACCCGTGGCTAGAAATACCTGGGGCGACCTTCGAAGTCCAATAAACTTCTTGAGTTGGTCAAACCTAAGTATCATGTCAACTCTTCGACCCGGCTGATACTTGGGGGCGACCTCGAAGTTTTTCAAGGTTCCAATTCGAGCACTTCTAAGTGGCATGAATGGTCAACAGACCGGACACTCAGGGATGTATTGGGGCTGACCACATTATACTTTATTTGGGATCAAACCCGCGGCTAGAAATGTTAAGGGAGACCTTCGAAGTCCAGTAAACTTCTTGAGTTGGCCAAACCTAAGTATCATGTCCACCCTTCGACCCGATTGATACTTAGGGGCGATCTCAAAGTTTTTCAAGGTTCCAATTCGAGCACTCCCGAGTGGTATAAATGGTCACCAGACTGGCCACTCGGGGATGCCTTGGGGTCAATCACATTACGCTTCATTCGGATCAAACCCATGGATAGAAATTCCCAGGGGCAACCATCGAAGTCCAATAAACTTCCTGTTTCGATTCATAACCAACCTGTTGTTTCCAGCTTTCTCCAGTTTACACATCAAATATACCAACAAATCTATTCAAATACCTAGATATTCAAGTACATACCAAATTGTTCAACTCTGCCTATCGAACAAAAAAAAATTATACAAAACAAAAATCAATCCAAGTCCTTTTTCCAAACATCCCGCTCACACAGGGTCGCTCACATTCTCCATTGCCGCCGCCACTTTTTCCCCACCAAGGTTTTCTTTTGCAACACCACCTTTGACGACAGGATCCATAATAGTATTACCAACACCAACACTATATCCTTCGACCGCAAGATCCACTACAGCATCTCTAGCACCTCCACCTACAAGGTCTACTTCCATCCCTTTCGTGTATGCAACATCTTCAACAACAGGCTCCACTATTGGAGGATAGAGTTCGAAGGTATCTGGATTGTACCCCAACCCATCCACAAATATCTTTAGGGCTGTGGTCATGTCACACTCCTGGTCGTACTACGCCTGAAACCGTGTATGATTGTTTTACTGCTGGTCCTCCTTACCAGCCAGCTTCGCCTCCAGCACTGCTACCCTCTGGTCACAATTGGCGATCGTAACTTGGGCTTCCCTCACGGCATCAGCTTGAATATGTAACTGATCTCGTTCTAGCACACCGATCCGACTCTCCAGCGACAGAATGGTCCTCTGCGCGAGCTCAAGCCTGCCCTTCGCCTCCTTCAGCTTTTCACTCGATACCTTTTGTGCTTTGTTTAACGATATCATCCAAGCATTTACCTGCATGAATACTCGACTCATTAGGAGTTCTCAAAGCATAATTTCAACTTTAAAGCTCAAGAAATGCTTACCTGGTGCATCACTTTGCCAACTTGCCGCCCTGCTTCATCTAGGTTCGTACCGCAGAGAGTTATCATCGACTCAGTCATTACTCAAACGTTCTCCTCCTGTTCAACCGAGAGTCACCTAGCCTTGACTGGGTCATCTCCGTAGACCATATGCTCCCGAGTCCTCTTCCGCCCAGTTGTCTTCATCAGATGGGCTGTCGAGCCTTCGTTCGTGGCTCTGCCCTTGCCCTGGTTTATCTGCCGAATTACTTCGGGAACAGTCTCGGGCACGCTCGACCGTGTCGTTCTGAGACCTCCTCACCGAGCCCTTGGTACAAAGCTAGACTTTCGAGTCAGATCATTACCTTCCATCTCACCTGCCCTTGCCGAGGTACCTCCTTCTTTTCTCCTCCTTGATGGCCTAGCAGTAACCAGAATGTTTCACAGCAACGTGTTTGTCTTCTTTTGCCTCTTTCTAACAATACCCAACTTCCGAAAGACCTTATTCACCTAATCTTTGCTCTGGTTGATAAGATCATTAATATAAGACATCGGGTTCTTCAATCCATTATTGGTGGGATTTACAAAACAACGAAGAAAAGATTAAAAGTTAATTCGAGCCACACAATCAATATACTTCGACCATTAACTTACTTGCTCTAAACAACCTATTCTTCAACCCCAATTCCACCTCCCCCTATGCATTCTCATATCCCCCCTTCACCACCACCAAATCTGTATCCCACCCACGCCCAGTCGAATAGAGGTCGAATAACCATGCTTTGTCCGAATGACGTTGATTGTGAAATGCCCTTACCTTCTTATTTACTTTCCTCGAATAGAGTGACACTACGTCGAACCACTCGATCAAAAACCTCCCTTCACGCTTCAACTCCACATTTATCCCTTTAACCACCCTCATCATTTCATAAAAGTTGTCATTCATATAGCATGGGGCCACATCCCAGAAGTTCAGCACCTGCTTCACCAGCCTTCGAAGAGGTAGTTGCATCCCTAAACAAATTTGTCCTCTGAACGCCATAATTCCCTCCTGAAGGGAATCCCTAAATGTATACTCGGCCCTTAATGGCACCAGAATAACACCTACCTTTGCCAACCCATGTTTGGCCATGAATCGATCTTGCCTCGTCTATTCCTGAGGTGAGACCGGCCTCATAGTTGCCACCTCCTCATCCGTACCTTCACTACAATTACTCTGCTCCTCTTCCCATTCATCCCTCTCATCACTCGAAGGTTTGACAGTACTTTCTCCCCCTCTTCCATCCCCTTCCCCCTCTTCATTTTCTTCTTCGTCACTCTCTCTGACTATTCGAGCCCTACGATGGCTCCAACTCGATGCTCCAACATCTGGCACTACTACAGCCAACGGGGCATCTGTTGTAATTTCTAATTCTTCCACATCACTGCTCTCATCCCCTCGACCTCGCCCAGATATACTCGACTCGTTTACTTCGTCCTCATCCTCATCTACCAGCCTCATCTTCGAAGCTTGACAGGTACGCATTATACCCTACAGAAGAAGAGGAGTGACATTAGCTCGATATATTCAAGTATCAGGTTTTGGTTTCCTACAACACTGTTACCTACCCACACCCATCGGCCGTATCACGACCAATTATTTGATTATTATCCCTTCCCCTCCCTTAATCCTCAACAATTCCTCTTTATTGGACTTCTCAGTCCCGTATCTCACACCCCATTCACCGTCTCTCCCACCCAAGATCCCAACCAAAAAGATATATACTAATGAAGGATTAACAAACATTCCTATTTGATTAAGTCAGATTTCTCGCAGATACAACCTAACAGCTACAATGGCGTCTCATGCCTCCTCATCTGCAACAAGTTTAACAAGCAACAATGGTGTTTTCTTTCTCTCTTTTTCTCTCTATTTGTTTGGAACAATGTGTCTCTTTCTCTCACCTCTTTAAATGCAGCCCCCCAAAAAATTGCCTCGGTTTCCCCAACCATCATCAACACCACTACCCCCACTCCCCTCATTTTCAGGTGCTATACGCTTTAACCATATTGCCCCTACTTACCCCCACGTGCGTGCACCACACTTACCCCAGTCCAAGATTTTTTTAGTTCTCTCAAACCTTTTGACATACTACCCAAGTTGGTCACCTCCTTCCCATACCCGAGGAAACATAATAATGGTCTGCTACGATACTGCCCGGTGAATAGTATCACCTCTGACACCTCTGCCATTTTGGCTGTTAGCTTTTACAGTCGGAGCCCCTCATATATTCGTTTTCAAGTCATCGCATACATTCAACCGTAGTCATTCGTCTGCATTCAACTGTACCCATCGTACACATACATTCGTTGTCGAGCCTTCGGTCAATGCTTTTCGTTCTTATCAAAGTCTCAAATTTTATTACCATTATTACTCGCTTTTATTACCCAAGTCCGAAGTTTGAACATTAAACCGCCTACATTATCATCGTCTACATTACCTATACTGTTATGTTATCTCACGTCGATGAACACATCATTGTTTCATTCAAATATTACGCGGGAATACATTATCAACAACAAAAAGAAAGAGAAACAACTACAAGTCTACAACCAACACAATAACCACTTTCCACTCAGCCACTTTGGTAGGAATTCCCCTACTTACATGCGGGACAGTTCCCCCAGTGCCCCGAGCGCGCCCTGGCCGCATCTTTAGCCTCTACCTGTTGTTCCGCCAGGCTCTTCAGCAAGAAATATCGGTTACTCACATTCAGGCCCAACCATTGCATTACTCTTTATCTGTGCGCATACGGATGCCCATATATATCCTTCCCCGGCTCTAGCTCTACCAAGTCAGGCATCGGTACATCCAAGCCTTGATCCCCAAAAAACTTATGCTTCAAAGCTACCGTCTTCTCATGAATACGCCGATTCATCTCCTCCAGTTTCTTCTGGTAACGAGTATTTGGAGTGGGTTCCATTATTGCGCTTACTCAAGAAAGAAGATGAACAATACTTGAACTTCCCTCCCCCAATGACCCCTATTCATTCATTGATTAAGGAACATTAATTACCTCTTTAAACAACAAGTACCTTAATTACTCTCCTCGGAACTATCCACATTCACAACAGTCAACTTTTCAACTTCCCATGCCTAACAATTTTTCTCAGCACGTGCCATCTACAACAATTTCCAAGGCCCCTGCTGAGAGGGGGCAAATGTAGTAGCCTACTCGCAACCTTCAAACACCAATCAAATACTCGAAGGCTACATCGAAGCCTACCTAGAGACTCGAAGCCCTGCAGGACTAACAACAAATTCCACGAAGCCTTCCGAGATTAATCGAACACTCGAGGACATCACCGAAGCTAACTACCATAGTCGAAGCTAAAGATAGACGATCAACACTAGAACTCAGCACCAGTACCAGAGAGACTTCGACCATAGAAATACGTGGTCGAAGTTAGACA
The DNA here is from genome assembly GCA_014058105.1 of Kingdonia uniflora. Taxonomy (NCBI): domain Eukaryota; kingdom Viridiplantae; phylum Streptophyta; class Magnoliopsida; order Ranunculales; family Circaeasteraceae; genus Kingdonia; species Kingdonia uniflora. The sequence continues at coordinate 1,912,393 of JACGCM010000926.1, read as the reverse complement.
CACCTGACAGCCAGCTCACCAGACAGAATAGTGGAAATGAGCCGCCAGACAACTACAGTGTCAGAACCAACTTCACGTACAGAACAGCTGTCCCAAAGGATATACATATAATTTGACCTCCCATGGTGACTCACCCCTTTCATATCTCTCTATAAATAGGAGAGAAGGGACACTATGAAGAGGTTGGAAAAACTCTCCCCATAACCTTCTTTAAGATTACCTTTATATCTTGTAACCTTCTTCCAACTCGATCTGTCCTCTAGCTCAATGCATATCATCTATCATTCAAATCCTCGCTAGAGGTCGCGGAGAACCCAATTCATGGACTCTACGCAAGTATGTTAGCGTATTAAACTAGTTGTTTGTAGTCTTGTATATTTGCTAACGCTTCTAGCCGAGGGTAATCTTCATGGTGCAAGAGCTAAGTTTCCCCTCTACAAAACAAGGCCCCTACAACTATGCCTCGCGTATGACTCACAAGCCATCCGAGACGGACTGTCCCTTATAAATGAACTATGTTATTCGAGTTACCTGCCATCCAACTAGTCCAGGCTCATCGCCTATTAATATTTTTGGGACCTGGCATATTGAGCAACCCTGATTCGCTGCCAAAATAGATGTGCTATTTTTACTTGTGCATAGTCATGAGTTATTACGTTGTAGGGATTATTAAGGGAACCTATAGCATTGCTCCCTATTCCAGATATCTATTTGACAACCCTTGTGAATATCAAGGATGATTTGAATGTCGTCCTAGCATCCTAGAGTATATTCTACCGGTGCTATCGCATATTGTGAAAAAGGCTTGTACTTGCTCAGCTGCACTTGCATGTATATCGCACAGTCTCTTTTTCTGTTGTTATTCGAGGCATTCTAGATGTGCCCGAGTTGGGTCGTAACAAGCGGGGTTACAGATGTGATGGGACCAGTCGCCATAGAGACCAAGAGATCATCTTGAAGAAGACGAGCTCACATGTGAGCAAAAATGTGACCCGTTCAAAATAGTCCTAGGCTCGGCCCATGTTGTAGTACCCACGGGCCTACGATCCAGCTCATGTGAGCATCAAACGGGCAACAACACTATAACAACCAGCCCAGCCCACTGACCAAGTCGTCATGACTAAAACCCAGTATACGGCTTGGATCAGAGCAATTCATAATCAAACACAAGCCCAGTTTTGAAATAAAAACTTACGTGGGGCTCCAAACCAAAAAGGGAACCAAACCCAGAATGGATGGGCTCAATGGGACGGGTTCGACCCTCGATTTTTAGACCCAGAAGAACAACATCCAATATTTTTTGATCTTCTACGGACAAACCAGCGCCATCTTCAACCTGCCTCTCTTCTCCAAGGAACTTCGGTCCCAAACATCTTTTACTCATTCCTTTTCCATTAATCACCCAAACAACTTCAACAAATCAAACTCCGAACTTGAACATTAACCAACAAAAAGCACCCTCTCGGGGTCAGCCCCATAAAGGTCTTCACCTGAGCCACCAAACCCAATATAGATCGACCGGTAGCTCTAGTATTGATGCTTTTCCCCATCCTACAGACCCTCAGGTCCCACAGTCCAATTTCTCACCTCAGTTTAACGTATCATATACAAACTCATCGCGTCCTATGATGACTACAACACTGGGGTTATGGTCCCACCTCCTTCGGCGTCCCACAAACAACACTCATAACCTGATATTTTGTCGACACCACTTTCATATTTTTCAGGAACCCAACAAGTCCCAGGGGTTGATTTTGGCCATAGTTATGCTGATAACCACCCATATGTTGACCTTGATGATAAAGAGTATATCCAGTACTCTCTCGGGGGTCAAGGAGGACGATATAATGATAGTTGAGAACTGGATATTCCACCTAAGGAGTAACAGCCACAGTTCAGCGTGCGAGTACATTGGCAACCTAAGCCAACTGGCTGAGATTGTCGACCGAAAACTTATATTACGAAGGCTTTACTAAGGAAACAAAAATCAAAATAAAAAGGCTTATAGTTATTCCCCAAAATCAATAGTAGAATTCGAATTGACTATGACACCTGTCAAACTAATTGTTGGATTTGGTTTACGAAATACGAAATGATTTGGTTTACAAAATATGAAATGATTGGATATTGACTCAAGAGCCTTTGAATAAAATTGTACGTGCAATAACTATTTTCACAACACGGGGATATTAGAAAAATATTTGAAATCTCATTTAATTATTGGGTAGTATCTCTAGTTTCGGATAGTTCTCAAAGATCTCTAGTTATATATATGTGAAAAAATTAAAATTTTAAGGGTTTACCTTCTTAATGTTTCTGCCATTGTCAGATAAGGATAAGTTAGCTAAAGTGAACTAAAGAGTATCTAAACTATTAAAATGCCCTTATTGACTTTTGTGGGTATAGTCACTACAAATCCTCTCGAAACAAAACTCGTCATACAGGGGGTAACCTATATTTTTAGCAACTTGTTACATACGCTAAATGCAATTGTTTTGACCACGAAAGAGTTACATTTTTATTCTTTGCTGGAGGACTAGCAAACTTTAAGTTCATGGGTGTTTGATAGGCATGCAAAAATACCTATTTTACCCTACTTATTTAAGGGTTCTAGACCTTATTTTATTGCTAAAAAAACTAATGATTGATTTATTATTATTTCAAGTTATGTTAGATAATAGTGTACAAAAAATTAAATTTAAGAGCAAAAGTTGTAACTGTTAGAGAATACCATCTATCTAAGTTACAACTCAGAGCATTTCCAATAGAAGAAGAAATTCAAGAACAAATCAACAAAAATATTTGACATATTGAAGATATTTAGTATGACTGGAAAGATTTTATTGAGTATAATGAATTTTCACTGAGAATAAAATCTTCAAAAAAATGGCAACTGTAGAGATACGACAAGCAAGCAGGTCTGGTTTATATTCGGATAAAAATTCTAAAACTTTTTGGAGAATTTGCCAAGTTATAAATATATTTTATACATTCTTTCTTTTTTAGATTTTACACTAAGTATATTTTCTTGAATAAATTCCATAAAATCGAGGATATTTGATTTGATTACAATAATATCTTGTTGAACTGGTAACCCGCTCCTTCATCTATAAAAGGAGAGGTCTTGACCATGAATGATTATCCAATCTTGAGAGTTTGAGAGAATTGTAATAGAGTGTAAAAGAAACTGTTAGAGTAAGTTTGGATCATTTCACCTTTGTAAATTTTGTTTCTCACCGTTAAAATTTTTTTTCTACTCTTTTCCATGTTTCTCTCTTTCTCGTCGCATTATTTAGAGTTTATAATTGTTATAATGCCCGGCTAAATCTTACCTAGGGTTACTAATATTGATTTATTATGTAGCGTAATATTAAAATCTCCATGTATTGTGGAGTCTCATGTCTTAGGGTATGCTTTCATATGGTGGAATAATGTGCAACAATCTAGGCATTCAGCTGGTTATCAGTATATCATAGAGTGGCTGAAGATGCAATAAAAAAATGAAGAAGATGTTCATTCCCATGAACTACCACTATATCGTGTTCGGGAAGCTCCAGGCTTTAAAGATGGATCTCTCTTCCATTGATGACTACACGAACAATTTCTATCTTCTTGAGTCTCGTGCACGACTTCGAGAGATTGAACAACAATGGGTCAGCAGGTACAAGGGTGATTTAATGATGAAACTTCAGGAGATGATAGCCTTGTAGCTTCTTTAATGTTTATTAGAGATTGTACAGTTAGCCAAACAGGCGAGGGAGCTCCAGGTACAATATTGTTCACCAGTTTAAGCACATACAACGTCAGGTCTAGTTATTTTGACAGTCACTGCGCCGCGTACTTATGTTCTGGGCAACTGTTATGGATGCGCGAAGCCTGAACACCAGAAATGTGACTGTCCCGCGTTTGCGAAGAGGTTGGTTTAGTCGTGAATGAGATACATGAGAGTGTTATCGCGACGGTTCAATGAGTTCTACATGACAAAGATGACGATACTGGCGATTTCATAGAGGGTGGTACCAGGGTTACACGCGCATCCACATGGGAGCCTCCTCTTTGATTTCGTGGATGAAATCTTCTTAGGCAGAAAGTTTGACTTGGCACGTCCTTAATAGGAACGTTTACCTCCCGTCTCGATCTATCTTGACTTTATGCACTTTATTTCTTGTACTGTTGGAGAGGCTAGGCTTCTGTTGTTAGGAGTTTTAGTTGTAGTCAATTTCTAATTGGATTGGTAGGGAGAGATATTGTAAGAGAGATTCTAGGCTACTTTGAATATATGGAGAGAGTGATGTAAGTTTGGCTCTTAGTTGTTATTGAGAAAATTTAGTTTTTGCTTCCCTAAATGAATGTTTAAATCCCAAATATTGTAATTATATTTTGAATCTTGCTTCCACGGTTTCGAGGTTTTACATAACCCATGCAGCTACCAAAGCAAACACATGGAAGCCGTCATTTTGCTAGCATTTGAATATGAAGTATTGTATTCCATATGAGTTGGTCTTAATGGAAAATTTAAACAATGATCATGACATATCCTCATTGTTATAAACAAAAGTGTTGCATATTCAGTTGTCATCTACACAATTGTTTAAGTAATTTCCAATTAATTATAATCACAGATGAGTTGGATTATCAAGTTGCATGTTCGGTTGTTATTCCCACAATTATTTAATTATTTTCTATTTGTATTTGGATTACGAGAGTAACGTGTTCTGTTGGAACCATGCAGCTACCAAAGCAAACACATGGAAGCGGTCATTTAGCTAGTATTTGAATATGAAGTATTGGAAAATTTAAACTATTGACACATCCGCATTTGAATATGAGTAACGTGTCCTGTTGGAACCGCTACCCGCCGACATGAAACAAAAAGTTGCTTAATACATTTAAGTATTAACAGTAGACATTTAAGTATCCCAGACTGCAACCCTCATACATACTCAAATTTGATTTTGAAGAGAAGAATAAAGAAATGACCACTCAAACTTCCTCTCCATATTTTTCCAATTTCACCTTGCAGTCTACTTTTTCTAGGTTTCTGATCTTCGAGAGGAAAAGGCTTCCATCATCCTTCCCTTTCCGTCTTCCTTCCCTTCTGAGACTCAAAAACGTTAAAAATCCTGAACCTCAAGTTGCTCGCCCATTGCAACAGTTCCCTCCGAGCTATTGGGGTGATTGCTTTCTTACATATACACATGACAGCATGGTACTCTCTCTCCTGAACCTATCTAATATTTCCATATATCTTTTCTGTGGCTTAGAGATAAGATCACTGTGTATAAACATAGAAAATTCTTTACATACATGGCCAAAACCAGGAATTAATGTTATGGGGGGGCTAAATAATAAAGCCCCTGAAAGAATAAAAATTAAATAAAAAACATGGTTAGGAGATCTCCTTTCAGAGATGTTTGTCGGACCCGGCGACAACAAATCATGATTAAAATATGCTCTATTTTAGTCATCTCGACGGTGACAATTCATGGTAATGGAATAAAATCGTATATATAGGCCTTCGTTACTAAAAAAATGATTTTGTCTACTCCATTCTTATGTCAAATAATGAGTGATCCAATATCCAATAGAGAGCCCTAAGTAGTGGTATTGAAAATGTAAATTAATCTCGACATTCTTAGAATTACTAAGTTTAGTGTAGTATTTCCTATGTTGATGAAGGACAACTTACCTAGTGTTTGAACCTAAATGAACCCCCTCAGAAGGTCTGCTTTATCTCTTTCTAGTTTGACACATCTCTTTACATTTTGTCATTTTCTCCCTCTCTCTCTCTCTCTTACTTTTTCGTTTTTTTAGTGAGTTAAATAATATATTTAGCGTTGACCAACCCCACTCCTTTTCGGATTTAGAAAGAGCATATCTCCACTTCTCTCTTACTTTTTATCTCTTTCTAAAATAATACTCACTACCCACTAAAATCCGTATATCTAAAATAGTGAATACATGGTTTGCAAGATTATTCCACTTCTCTCTTACTTTTTATCTCTTCCTTGTCTGTTAAATAATATGATTTATTGTAGCTGCTTGGAATAATCTTGCAAACCATCTTTCAACAGACAAAATCCGTTGCTAAAAGTTAAGTTTATGCAACATTTCACATCCGTTGCCTTTATTTAGCTATTAGCGATGCACTTTGTTCGTCATAATAGTATCTACAACATCCCCCAACAGCAATGCTTTAGCCCTATTGCTAAACCATCTTCTGTTGCTAATATGATGTCGTTTGCAAGATTCTTTGTATGTCGCAAATTTATTTTTTCATTTAAAAATAATAATAGCACCGAAATCACCTAAAAATATTATACAATTTGAATACACAAAAAAATACATTCAGGTAACTTCATTAATAACTCAAGACGACGTTCATACAACAGTACAAGGAGAAGATTGTATCATATTGTCTATCACAGATTAAGTTATAACTATCAGCTAAAAACACCCAATTTCTCTTGGCATCTTCACATGCTTGCAATGGAGGCTGAATTTATGATTCCCTGGAACGACCAATGTATGAGTTGATGCACGCGACATCTCACCAATAGATGATTTGAACTACAATGCAAAATAACGAATCCTTGGTGAAGTTTTATGTAAATAGTAAGAAGCTATGATATTCCAAGCAGCTACATACCTACGACGAAGTAAGGTTTTGCTTCATGCGCTATACAACGTACTTTCCCCTGTTCTTTTTGCGAAATGAAGGGGTGTCATGTTATAATCATTAAAAAAGATATTATCAACCACTTATCAATTAAACTAGTCAAAATGTAGATATAAATAATATAAATCATCACCCCTGTAATATCTTATACAAAAAAATGCAGAAATTCACTTGTTAGACCAAACAAAATGAAATATGACATCTTAGAACTGAAAACTGGCAAACTCAAAACTTAAAAATATAGATAATTAAGAGATAATTTCACCTTCTAATAGCACACCAGTAAATGAATACCACATAAGCCTCATCAACCTTGGAGTCAAGAAGCCAACATTTATCTGTTCTAATGAAAATGTATTAACAGTAATGTCTAAGGATTCATGTATGAATGTATAAGATAGGAGAAAAATATAATATACATAACGAATTAACTTTAAACTTACTTTTGTTGAAGAAAGACGCATATAATGAGATGGATCAATACCACCATACGCGATGAAGAAGGGTTAAGCAACCAGGAAAATTTAACTTACATCCCGGATAAGCATTAGGATCACTCCCAGTAGGCAAGCACATTCCAAACCCAAAGTACTGAAATAAAGAGGAAGTGTTTTAAACGTTAGATAAGTTATTTAAGGAACTACTCAGTCGCACTACCTGCATTAAGTTCGTTCTCCTACATGGCATATGCATGGTAGCTAACTCCCACAACTCCATTGCTAAAGACATCGCACCAACAAGTTTTGATGCTCTGAGCAGAATTGAATCCCTGATGTGGCAAAGGGTGTTGGGCAGAAAGAAGCAATGTCAGGTTCAGAACAGGCATCTTTAGAATAGAAAGTCTTGTTTCAAAGAGAACATAGCAAGATGAGAGTAACTATCGAGTATGTCTAACGGCAACAGTTCATAGCATATATTTTCTTCTAGGGCAGGGATTAGCTTTTTGAGGTCACGACGAGTCAAAGGATTCAGTAAACCGGGGAAATTTTTTGAAGCTACTAAAGTATACTGCTGATTATAATGACACTACTTACAAAGTCGTTCTAAAAAATGCTCTCAAAAATGACAAGTTCACTTCCCCTGACATTCAAAAAGATGTAGTAAATATGGCTGCAGCTGCCATGACCGCTGTTATCATGAAGGAGCTTGGAGATTCAAAGTTTTCAGTTTTAATTGATGAATCACGTAATAACTCTACAAAAGAGCAAATGGCTGTCATTCTACAATTTGTGAGTGACAAAGGATCGGTTGTTGAGCGTTTTCTAGCCGGTGAACATGTTGGTGATAATACAACATCGATGTCTCTTAAGACGGCAATTGATCAGATATTTGCGAAGAACAATTTAAGTATATCATAATTACGTGGGCAAGGGTACGACGGAGCTAGTAATATGCAAGGTAAACTTAAAGGCCTCAAGACGCACTAATCCTGAATGAGAACAAATCGTCTTATTATGTTCACTATTTTATGCACCAACTTCAGCTGACACTTGTCGCTGTAGTTAAAAAACATACTCAAGTAACGTGTTTCTTTAGCACAGTTTCTAATGCTTCGAATGTTGTTGGAGCCTCATATACAAGCATAAAGATATTCTTCGTGACATTCAAGCAGCTAAAATCATTGAAGCTTTGGAAAATAAAGAACGGGCGAGTGGGTGGGGTTTGAATCAAGAGAAGAGTTTTAGTAGCCTGGAGATACACGTTGGGATCACACTATAATACACTTTTGAGCATAATTAAAATGTATCCATCTATAATTGAAGTGCTTGATGTTGTCGTTGTTCATAGCTCAAACTTGGATCAAAAAGGCGAAGCTACTTGAATTTGAGCTTCCATGCAATCTTTTGAGTTCATACTGATCCTCTATCTTATGAAAAAAAAAATGGCCATCACTAATGAACTGTCAAAGGTGTTAAAAAGGATCAAGATATTGTAAATGCCATGGCCTTAGTTAAAGTAGCCAAGGAACGACTCTAGTTTATGAGAAATGACGGTTGGGGTTCTCTTCTCCAAGAAGTTCATGAACATTGTCACAAGTATGATATTCTTATTCTTAATATGGACGACAACTATGTACCTGAAGGTCGATCGCGACGTAATGCAGTAGTAAGCACAAACTGGAAAGATTATCATTCTGTATTATTCATCGACTGCCTGGATTTACAACTTATGGAATTGAGCGAGCGGTTCAATGAGATAAACACTAAGTTGCTCCTTTGCATGGCATGCTTGAACCCATCAAATTTATTTGCTAGCTTTAGTAATAAAAAAAATTAAATCGTTATGCAGAGTTTTATGAAGTGAATTTTACTCTTGTTGAACTTTTGGCGCTTCCTGATGAGCTAGAGAATTACATTACAGATTTGCGGTTAGACACTAACATCTCTTATTTAAAAGGGATTAACGAACTTTCTCAGAAGATGGTTGATACAGGAAAAGATAAAGTGTATCCGTTAGTATATCTGTTAATAGAGCTAACTTTGATTTAACCTGTTGCCACAGCTATCGCCAAAAGAACATTTTCATTCATGAATATTATAAAGAACCGTCAACAGAGCCGAATGAGAGATGAATGGTTGAATTCTTGTATGGTTACCTATATTGAGAAAGATATTTTTAAGAAGATAACTGATGAGACGATCATGCAACGCTTTCAACAAATGAGGACCCGTCGAAAAAATTTGAAAAATATTTTAAGTTTTTTTGTTCTTGTGATGCAATCTTTTTTATTCAGAGTTATTATGGTTCTAGATGCTCTATAAAGTTTTATTTTTATTTTTTTATGTCTTTCAATGATATTATTTGAATTTAATTTGTTAGTTTCTTTTTAAAAATCTTGTTATACATTATTTATTTAGCATGTGCAATTTTGAACCTCCTGGATTGAAATCCTGGCTCCACCCATCATAGATTAGGAGAGAATAAGAGTAGTTAAGCATGCAAAATTAAAACTCAATAAAAGTCAACAGAGCTAATAGTGTTTAGGTTTTGAGATTCTACCTGGGGCTATAGCCTAGGTGAGTCGCTATATGGTAACGCCCCTGCATACATATATGAAGCTATTATCATTGGGAGTGGATCCGTGGATAGTGGAACTCCCTTTTAGGACACTCATATAGACAATCTTTTATTAGGAAAACATAAAGATATTTTAAGTGGTTTTTTCTTTATAGATATGATCTCCTTATCATTTTATATCATCCTCACCAAAAAAACAAGTTGCCTCTACATTTTTATCAACACTAGAAAGAATTTTAATTATAACATATTATTCCCGTTTTAAGTTGTCCGTTTTATCTAAATTTTTACATTATAATTTATGATGGAGGAATATTGGAATGTCCTTAAAATTTATAGGTGTGATCCCAATGGTGAATAAATCATATCCAAAATAATAAATTTTCTCAAATCATCATAAATTGGCTCGAGAAAAATGAATGTCTACAGAAAAGTTTACGCAAATTTTGTTTTTGTTTTCTTTTAGCGTAAAAATGACATATTTTTGAGTATAAGTTTTATCGAGTGCAATACCTTGTTAAAGCCACGTTTAGCTTGTGCACTTGTGTTTGGTGTGTCATGCTCCCAAATATTGTTAAGAGGGATTTGAACCGACATGGGCCCACCCATTGGAGGGTTTGGGCACCAATCGTTGGGCCTGACTAAGGCTCGCCTCCTCTAGGGTTTCGATAGCGCGAGAATCTAGGTCTCGCCTCTCTAGTCCCTTCGTGGTAACTTTCTTTAGTGTTTCCCATTAATGAAAGTTCTCTCCTCAACTATATTTTTTTATCTGGGGTTTGGAAGGACCTCCTCTAGGGTTTCGATAGCGCGAGAATCTAGGTCTAGCCTCTCTAGTCCCTTCGTGGTAACTTTCTTTAGTGTTTCCCATTAATGAAAGTTCTCTCCTCAACTATATTTTTTTATCTGGGGTTTGGAAGACCTCCTCTAGGGTTTCGATAGCGCGAGAATCTAGGTCTAGCCTCTCTAGTCCCTTCGTGGTAACTTTCTTTAGTGTTTCCCATTAATGAAAGTTCTCTCCTCAACTATATTTTTTTATCTGGGGTTGGAATGACCTCCTATAAAATAAAGAAAAATCGGAACTAGTACAATATGGGGACAACTACCCCAACCTCCAACAGAACAAACTGGGAGGGGGAAGAGCCTAACACCTGGACGCCAAGCCACAAGGACTACCAACAAAATTAAGAACACCAATAGCCTATGTTCTCTCCTCAACTATTACTTTGTTCTTCTGCATAGATTAGTGGATATCTAACAAATAGATAATTTTAATTTGATAGTCTAATGAAATATTGGAATACAGAAGTTAGATGATTATACGAAACAAGTTGGAGCGTTGAAAGAAGAAGTGAGAAAGATGCTAATCGATGATTCCATCACGTTGTCACAAAAAATGAATTTGATTAATGAAGTCCAACGACTAGGAGTGGGATATCACTTTGAAATGGAGATCGAAGAGGGGCTCCAACAACTCTACTCTAATGTCCATCAGTTTGATGATCTCTACACGGTTTCTCTTCATTTTAGACTGCTACGACAACACGGATACAATGCTTCATGCGGTAATAATAACTACTTATAAACTCTAATTAATTAATTAAATAATTAGTAATCAATCTCATGACATATTGACATTATTTTTGTTGCAGATATATTCAGAAAGTTTAAAGATGACAATGGAGGCTTCAGCTCAAGCTTAATCATCGACGTTCCTGGCATGTTGTGCTTGTATGAAGCAACACATCTCAGAACTCATGGAGAAGATATCCTAGATGAAGCCCTTGCTTTCACTACGTATCACCTTGAGTCTATACTGGCAGCCCATCCACTTAAAAGAGAAGTAGAGTATGCCCTCATACAACCCTACCACAAGGGCTTGCCAAGACTCGAGACAAAGCACTACATTTCATTTTACGAAGAACATGAAGAACGAAACCAAACAGTACTAAAGCTTGCAAAGCTTGATTTATACATGTTACGGTCACTATATCTGAAGGAGCTAAGTGATGTTACAGCGTAAGTGGCGTGAAAATAGAGTTGTATATTTCACATATTTGAGAAAATGGGTTCTATTCATATTTGTAAGGACTACTGCAGGTGGTGGAAAAATCTCTCATCGAAATTACCTTTCGTTAGAGATAGACTGACAGAGAGCTATTTTTGGATGGTGGGAATCTATTTTGAGCCTCAATACTCAGTTGCTAGAATAATAACGACAAAGATATCATCCTTTATATCAATAATTGATGACATTTACGACGTATTTGGAACAGTTGAAGAGCTCCAACTCTTTACCGATGCAATTATGAGGTTGATATATCACTTCTTCTGGCTTCTTCCCCATCCCCTTGATCAGTTGAAAACTTGCTAACTTTAAATTTCTTAACTTGGTCCGCTTTCAGCTGGGATGTCAGCGCAGCAGATGGGCTTCCTGATTACATGAAACATACTTATTGCTCACTTTTAGATCTTTATGATGAAATTGAGGAGGATTGTACCAAGGATGGAAGATCATATTGTGTTCTCTATGCAAAAGAAGCAGTAAGACTCGCACAACTCATTCTGCAATTATATCTGTTATATAAAACCTGATTTTATATATGAAAACTACGTATAACTAATCATTTGAAAAAAAAATTACACACGTGCATACACATATATATAAAATGAGCGGCGTAATGATAAATATTTCTAATGCTTGTTTCGTTAATGATCAAATAACAATAGATGATAGATGTGGCAAAAGCCTACTTTACCGAAGCTAAGTGGTGCAACCAGAGGTATGTTCCTACAGTTGAGGAGTATCTCAGCGTCGCTTCCGTTTCCGGAGCTACCTCCTTGATTATTATTTCAGCCTTCGTTGGCATGGGTGATAATGTCCCGAAAGCCGCATTTGATTGGGTGAAGAACGCACCTCAGATTCTTAAGGCAGCAGAAATAATTTGCCGAGTCACGGATGATATCAAATCACATAAGGTTTGTATTAGAGAAATTTTAAGAATTTTGTTTTTACTAAGATATTATAAGTCAGTATGTTTATCTAGATCCCAAAACTCAGCTGCACTTGGAGTTCTATCAACCCCAAGTCTTTGATTTTGAAACTTGGTCCATGCCTGAAGAAGAAGTCCTGATATCGACTCTCCACGATTTCTTCTAATATTGACATGTGCGTAAATTAGGGTCTCATGTGCCGTAGGGATTACATGAAGTATCTGCTTATAAATTATGAAACCAACGCCCTAATCATTAAATTAATTAATGCAACTTGAATTATCTCTAGAGATTTTTTTTGTTTCCAACTGAAACACCATACTGTCCTCTAACCAATTTGTACAAATTTGAAGTTTGAGCAAGAGAGGCTGCACGTTGCTTCTGCTGTCGAGTGCTACATGAAAGAGTACGGTGTCTTGGAACCAGAGGCATGCCATGAACTTCATAAGATGATCGAGAAGGGCTGGAAGGACATAAATCAAGGTATCCTCAGTCCCACTGCTCCACCAATTCATATTCTTGTGCGAATCCTGAACTTTTTACGTACTCTCAATGTCATCTACAAGAATACAAGCGGGTACACTCACGCACATATAGAGTTGAAAGAACACATCCGTCTGTTGTTAATAGATCCTATAAACATATGATAATGTGGTCGATCTGTTGCCATCCCTGTTTAATTGTACTACTGCTTGGTATTTGTATTACTAGATCTTTATTAATGGCTTTATGTTTTGCACCCTTGTACCAGCCTTAATAAATTCCCACCTTTCAATGTATCCATGGTTGTTGCAAGCATATACAGAGTTATAAAGATACAACACAAATTGCATAGATCTTTGGTTACGATCAAAAATGGGTCTCTCCCCTTAGTTGCAACAGCGTGCCACAAGACATATATAGCAGGCCTGATATATAGAACTCTGGTCACGACAAAAATTGGTCTCTCCCCGGTCCCCCTTTCAGCGTCAAAAAACTTATTCTGCTTCTGACTCTTCAGTTTCACTACCCAAGTGTGTACATTTTTACAGTCTCTCTCTCTCTCTCTCTCTCCTAGTCTTTGCCAATTGATGGTAATCTCAGGAATATAATGGTAGGCTGGTAGCAAATTAGTTTTATATGATAGACCTTCACGGTGTGTGTGCCCTGTTCGTTGGAGTTCAAAGCCTCGTTGGAGTTCAAAGCCTCAAACTCAGTATAGAGACCTAGTAATACCTCAAAACCACTTCCAAAAACAATCCCCTTGATAAGATCAAGTTCGGTTGGATCTCCACCCGAACTAGATTGTGGTGACCCACCGACTCCTAACCCAACCCACTAAACCAAGAGTTTTGTGAGGAGAGTTTTAAAGACTTTTGTAGCCTCGTATATATACATCCTTAGGGGTTGTATTCAGTGTGACTTAACAAGTTCATAATAAACGCTCTCTCTCTTCTCTCTTAATATTGTGTTATATCTAATGTGTGTGTGCATCATAATGTTAGTGTTGTAGAGATTGTTTTTGTTCATAACACATTATCAACACGACTCAAAGAGCTATTGGAGCACTATATTGGATCTCTCTATCTCTCTATCTCTCTATCTCTCTTTCTCTTATTAGGATTAATTCTTGGTTTGCAGAGAGGTATGATTTCGACAAAATCTTGTTATTTGTAGTTTTCTATATGTTGATATCGTAGATCTGTACATGTTGATGTTTTTAGATCTAATTAGGTGAAAAGTTAGGTTTTTTTTTTTGTATTTTTAACCTTTTTTGTCGATTTTTAACCCTTATCCTAGGGCTATTTTTTAAGGTATTTTAGGGCCTTTTCAGCGGTAGTAATTTTGCTGTGAAGCCTGAGTTCCCACGATCACGTGGTTTAATTTTTTTTACCATGGAACTGCCCCGTTCGCTGTGAAACTAACCGTGAAAATGGCAAAAAATTACTGCCAAACGACCAAATCCAATGGCGGCTAACATCATGCTGACATCAGCGGACTAGGTTTTGCTTACTCACTAACGTTACCCTAGGGTTTTGACCACACTGACATCACGTGGACCAGGTTTGTTGACGTCACGCTGACGTAGGAAGGGTTGATGTGTTTATAACAGATGTCATCTTGCTGACGTCATCAGTGATGACATGTTGTTACAAGTGGCATACGCGCACGACCTACTCGCTAAGGTGGTGTGACCCCACAAGCGGAAGTGGCTAAGCCCACTCGTTGACGTAGCGCGACCCCACTTGCTAAGGTGACGTAACCCCACTCGTTGATGGGCGCGTCCCCACTCGCTAATGTGGCATGGGATAGGGCTCACATCTGACTGACGTGGTACGCCACGTGTCTAATGCCGTACCATGCTGACATAGCAGTCCAGGACCCTACTGTCCTAACGTGGTTCTGCCACGTGGCATGCTAACGTGCACTGTCGCGCGTCATGCTAACGTGGTATACGTCGGACCTACGAGCTGACATGACACTACCACGTGTCATGACATGGGACACACCTGACTCACGAGCTGACGTGGTACTACCACGTGTCAGGCTATGTGTTAGGCTGAAGTGGCACATCCCCAGACCCACTGAGCTAACATAGCACTAAGGGCCCCCACAGTACTGGCATGCTTGACCGACGTGCTGGCACATATCAGACTTTCACCGTAACTCGTCACCGGTCCATTCCCAGTCTAGTCCAAGCCAAACCATGGTCCAGACATGGCCCATACTGAACCAGTATGACTCGGTCTTACTAGGTCCAGATTTAGTCCAGACCCGATTCATATCATGTTTGTGGATCTAAACCAGGTTCAGACGATCTATATCAGGTCTGACTTGTTTTTTTGAAATTTTCTTATATTCAGCTTTGACCTCTAGGAGGATCCTATTTTAGCTTTTTCCAAAAATATTTTTTTAGGGTTAGTACATTATAGTTTTTCATTGACCCTTCTTATAGTATAATAAGTAAAATGTTTTAACTTACCTAGTCTATTACGAGAGCTAGTAGGATTGTAAAATACTATATGCCCTTAAATACTTATTATTCTGGCCCAGGTCAGATATAGCGCGTAAAGTCATTCTTGAATACACTCTAATGTATAAGACATTATTGAGAAATCAATCTAGTATTGAACTAGTCCTGTTCCTAAAAACGTAGCTTTCGGGGAACCTGATAGCATCTAGAAGTATATAGGCCATTATATCAACCTATTATACTCCTAGGATCTTTGTACAAAGATTGGATTAATCTCCCTACGTATGAAACTCAGCAGAATTCGGGGATAAAACCACTCAGTTGTTAAACATTTAATATCCCCACATATTCGAAGAAAATGGATTATTTTGCTTGAAAATATATTCCTTATGCAAAACCTTAAGACTTATAACACCCTTAGTGGTTAGATAAAGACCCCAACATCGGGAGGTTTTAAATAGATGTCTTGGCTAAGACTCTATTAAAACATAATTCAATGTTAAGATCAATTATTTACAAAGGTAAATACATGAATTAACGACACTATATGAGTATTTGGACATGATTTATGTTCATCTACACATAATGATTGATAATCATTAACATGAATACTCTGAACTGCCTTATGTCAGAAATGTTTATCGAATACTACTACTCGTATTAATCTACATGCATAACAGATGTTGGCGACACTCGGTATATTGATTACCTACCAATACTGCAACTCTGTTTGGTACCAGCAAACTTGACCTGTATGAATATTAAAATCTATCTCCCTCTGCAGAATCTAGACAAGACTATTATTTAAAATAATGATTCCCTGATCAACAAAGCCTATGCTTTAATTGTACCCTCACTCCTATAATAGCCTAATTTTGTGAACCGAACTTAGTCTTTACACCAAAGATATTCAGAACGGCTAATAGTAAAAGAATAACAATTATCACAAAGTTTATCGTAGAAAACCTTTGAATAGGTTAAAAACCACGACCTATCTTGAGGATTTTGAAAGAGAGAGATTTTATTGAAGATTGTTAAGCATTACAATGGAGGTTCTGAATAGTTCTGTATCAGATGTTTTAGTGAGCATTCATCTGTCCTTCATCTTGAATTCTCTAGTCTTATTTATAGGTCTAATAATATGATCGTTTGATGACTATTATTATCCTTAATAATGGACGTTACAATGCATATTTGATAATCTTTGATCTGATTGTGTAACGGTCTAATCTTGCTATTTTGTAACAGCTTCATTGATGACTATGTATTTGTTGGCTTGAACTGTTGATGTAGAGGTCAAAAGTGGTGATTAGAACTCTGTAACTGTAATGTGTCATACACTATACTACGTGTATGTTGATGAGGTCAAGTGGTCGTATGGTGGTCGAAGATGAAGCATGAGTCTGAGATATAGAATAAGCCACTATAACCGCCCCCTCTCAACCAATAGTATGAGGTGCATTATAGGTGAGTGGTGTTGGTTGAGAAGCTTTAGTAATACTGTAATTAATACCTGGGAATAATTTCCAAAGCATCTTCATGAATATTTGTTTGTGGCTTTTGGGTTTTCTCGAACCAATGGTTCTAGTCAATTTTGTCGCATGGGAAATCCTTCTGACGTTGGGAATGTGAATAGTCAATTTTAATGTTAACCGTAGTATAAAGAGCACTCTGATTGGTGTGTGATGAACTAAGTATTCCGCTTAAATTTTCTTCTACATCCATATTTTGTTAACTGTCCTGTTATAACTTAGAAAACTTACGAGTGTTGAGAATATGGTAACAACTAGGCATCAATCTCAGGAGGCTAAGATTCGAGTGAAGATGAAAGAATTTTGCGTCATGTATTTTGGTCATCAACCCTTGCACTTGTCGACACCAATTCTGGTATCCCCTACCTTTCATGGGATATCTTATGAGAAGGTGTTGGAGGCAGAGGACGGCCATTTCCAGATGGTGCGTTTCCATTATTAGCTAACATCGGAGAGGAAGTGTCGAAATGGGTTGTGTTTGCTAGCAGAGGAAACTGCTACAGTCGAAGATGAAGCGGCAGGTGTTCATCTGAGGGAGTCTCATCGGTACCCAACTGATGAGTGGGTCTTGTCTAGGAAATATAACCCTTTTTCCTTCTCTGCCATGCGGGGTGGTGGGGGTTATGGTAGAAGAGACTATGGTGGAGAAATTTTTCTTCTATTGACCATATATTTTGGCCATGAAGAAGATCCTTCTGCCGGTGCCATAACTCCTTCGGTGATTTCTAATTCCAGGGCTTCCTGGACCATTCATGTAGGGGATCAGAGTTACGAAGTTGCTTCTATTTTGCATCTTCTTCTTCAGTGGCTGCTGAGAAGTATATCGAACGGTGACTTGATGTAATTTGTAAAGTAATCTGTGAACTATCTGGAACAACAGTTATCTATAAAGTATTATGTAAGAAAGATTCAAACTAATGAAAATGTCTTTGTTCTGTCATCTATATGCTGTGTCTCAAACTTTCTTTAATATATCTTTATAAGTTTCGGTGCTGACTGGTTTGGTATTTAGAAATAATAATTCGAACAGCGGATGAAACAAAATGGAATAAAAGTCTGTAAATATGTAGGTGTGAGGAACGTTAGTTTGTCACGAAGTATGGCTGGGCAAATCAAGCTGTAAGGATCTCAGTATGTATTAGTAAGGGTAATGGAGATTGATGTTGAAAAGCAGAGGAGTTCAAAAATGTAAAGATGTTGTTTGATGAAAGGAAGCAAACAATTGGCTTAATTAATTGAGTGGTTGTAAGGGCATGCGTATGTTTACGAGCTATTGATTTGAACTGACTGACATTTTGTCGACACCACTTTCATATTTTTCAGGAATCCAAAAAGTCCCAGGGGTTGATTTTGGCCATAGTTATGTTGATAACCACTCATATGTTGACCTTGATGATAAAGAGTATATCTAGTACTCTCTCGGGGGTCAAGGAGAACGATATAATGATAGTTGAGGACAGGATGTTCCACCTAAGGAGTAACGGCCACAGTTCAACGGGCGAGTACATTGGCAACCTAAGCCAACTGGCTGGGATTGTCGACTGAAAACTTATATTACGAAGGCTTCACTAAGTTAACAAGAGCCAAAATAAAAAGGCTTATAGTTATTCCCCAAAATCAATAGCAGAATTCGAATTGACTATGACACCTGTCAAACTGATCGTTGGATTTGGTTTACGAAATACAAAATGATTGGATATTGTCTCAATAACCTTTGAATAAAGTTATACGTGCAATAACTATTTTCACAACACGGGGATATTAACAAATAAGTGAAATCTTTTTTAATTATTGGGTAGTATATCTAGTTTCGGATAGTTCTCAAAGATCTCTAGTTATATATATGTGAAAAAATTAAATTTTAAGGGGTCTACCTTCTTAATATTTTTGCCATTGTCAGATAACGATAAGTTAGCTAAAGTGAACTAAAGAGTATTTAAACTATTAAAATTCCCTTATTAACTTTTGTGGGTATAGTCACTGCAAATCCTCACAAGACAAAACTCGTCATATAGGGGGTAGCCTATATGTTTAACAGCTTGTTACATACGTTAAATGCAATCGTTTTGACCACGAAAGAGTTATATTTTTATCTTTTTTCTTTGCTCGAGGACTAGCAAACTTTAAGTTTGGGGGTGTTTGATAGGCATGTAAAAATGCCTATTATACCCTACTTATTTAAGGTTCTAGACCTCATTTTATTGCTACAAAATCTAATAATTGATTTATTATTATTTCAAGTTATGTTAGATAAGAGTACAAAAAATTAAATTTGAGAGCAAAAGTTGCAACTATTGGAGAAGACCATCTATCTAAGCTACAACTCAGAGCATCTCTAATAGAAAATGAAATTCAAGAACAAATCAACAAAATATTTGACATATTGAAGATATTTAGTATGACTGGGAAGATTTTATTGAGTATAATGAATATTTCACTGAGAATGAAATCTTCATAAAAATGGCAACTGCGGAGATGTGACAAGCAGGTAGGTCAGGTATATATTCGGCTAAAAATTCTGAAACTTTTTGGAGAATTTGCCAAGTTATGAATATTTTTTATACATTCATTTTTTTTAGATTTTACACTAAGTATATTTTCCTGATAAATTCCACAAAATCGAGGATATTTGATTTGATTACAATAATATCTTGTTGAACTGGTAACCCGCTCCTTCATCTATTAAAGGAGAGGTCTTGACCATGAATGATTATCCAATCTTGAGAGCTTGAGAAAATTGTAATAGTGTAAAAGAAATTGTTAAAGCAAGTTTGGATCATTTTCAGCTTTGTAAAAAAAAAATCTCACCGTTAAAATTTCGTTTTTACTCTTTTCCATGTTTCTCTCTTTCTCATCGCATTATTTAGAGTTCATAATTGTTATAATGTACGGCTAAATCTTACCTAGGGTTATTAATGTAGATTTATTATGTAGCGTAATATTAAAATCTCCATGTAAGAGCTTAATAATCTCATCATTATTTAATGAAGAAATATTCATTATCAAGCTATGATTTCTTTAAGTAGACATATAGCTTGAGTTTTGTACATTTCGAATCAAATAGTCATTTTTATCTTACATTATAATCAAATGTTTATATTATATTATTTTAAATATAGTATTAATTCACAACTCATGTTTAGTTTTACTTTAATGAGTTGTAGTTTTGATACATGTTAAAGTTATATGATATGTTTTAGACGATTACTCTTTACCCGGTTAAAGAATGAGATTCATATAACTTAAGGTAAGAATAATTTTCTAGGTATTTAGGAGATTTAAATACTACGATATGAGATAATTAAATTTACGTTAATGATGGTAAAATTCAAAACCCCTAGACTTTTATTAATTGCTTACCCTTTATTTTTAGCAATTCTATTTGATAATGAAACCTCGATTTGAAAATGTTATTTTTCGGTTACTTGGCCTAGTGAATGACAAACCCTATAACTAATCTACACACCCGATTTGATACGGTTTTATCAGTCATCCGCCACGGCGGTAGGGTAAGGATACAGATATCGAGGCATTGGCCAGGGCAATTATCGAGCAGACACATGACGTGCACCTGAAGGTGCCGGAGTTTGACGGCAAATCAGATGTTGATGCCTTCATTGACTGGTTAGACAAGGTCGATCGGGTTTTCAACTACAAATAGTATGGGGACTCGAAACAGGTTGTTATTGTGGAGTCTCATATCTTAGGGTATACTCTCATATGGTGGAATAATGTGCAACAATCTAGGCATTCAGCTGGTTATCTGTATATATCATAGTGGTTGAAGATGCAATAAAAAATGAAGGAGATGTTCATTCTCATGAACTACGGCGAGATCGTGTTCGGGAAGCTCCAGGTTTTAAAGATGGATCTCTCTTCCATTGATGACTACACAAATAATTTCAATTTTCTTGAGTCTCGTTCACGACTCCGAGAGATTGAACAACAATGGGTCAGCAGGTACAAGGGTGGTCTAATGATGAAACTTCAGGAGATGATAGCCTTGCAGCTTCTTTAATGTTTATTAGAGATTGTACAGTTAGCCAAATAGGCGAGGGAACTCCAGGCACAATATCGTCCACTAGTTTCAGCACATACAACGTCAGCTCTAGCTATTCTGACAGTCACTACGCCGCGTACTTATGTTATGGGCAACTTTTATGGATGCACGAAGCCCGAACACCAGAAATATGACCGTCCCGCGTTTGCGAAGAGGTTGGTTTAGTCGGGAATGAGATGCGTGAGAGTGTTATCACAATTGTTCAACGAGTTCTACAGGACAAAGACGACGATACTGGCGATTTCACAGAGGGTGGTACTAGGGTTACGCGCGCGTCCACGTGGGAGCCTCCTCTTTGATTTCGTGAATGAAATCTTCTCAGACGGAGGGTTTGACTTGGCACGTCCGAAATAGGAACGTTTACCTCCCGTCACGATCTATCTTGACTTTATGCACTTTATTTCTTGTACTGTTGGAGAGGCTAGGCTTCTGTTGTTAGGAGTTTTAGTTGTAGTCAATTTCTAATTAGATTGGTAGAGAGAGATATTGTAAGAGAGATTCTAGGCTACTTAGAATATATGGAGAGAGTGATGTAAGTTTGGCTCTTACTTGTTATTGAGAAAATTTAGATTTTGCTTCCCTAAATGAATGTTTAAATCCCAAATATTGTAATAATATTTTGAATCTTGCTTCCACGGTTTCGAGGTTTTACATAACCCATGCAGCTACCAAAGCAAACAGATGGAAGCGGTCATTTTGCTAGCATTTGAATATGAAGTATTGGATTCCATATGAGTTGGTCTTAATGGAAAATTTAAACTATTGACGCATCCGCATTTGATCATATGTTTTCTTACATATATACATGACAGCATGGTACTCTCTCTCTCTCTCCTGAAGCTATCTAATATTTCCATATATCTTTTCTGTGGCTTAGAGATAAGAACACTGTATAAACATAGAAAATTCTTTACATACATGGCCAAAACCAGGAATTAATGTTATGGGGGGCTAAATAATAAAGCCCCTGAAAGAATAAAAATTAAATAAAAAACATGGTTAGGAGACCTCCTTTCAGAGATGTTTGTCGGACCGGCGACAACAAATCATGATTAAAATATGCTCTATTTTAGTCATCTTGACGGTGACAATTCATGGTAATGGAATAAGATCGTATATATAGGCCTTCGTTACTAAAAAAATGATTTTGTCTACTCCATTCTTATGTCGGTCCAATATCCAATAGAGAGCCATTAGAGCACCACAGCAGTAGGGTGGGTGGATTTGCCCAAAATCAGGGTGAATCCAATCCACCCCACAGCAGTTGAACGTTAAACAAGGTGCATATCACTTCGCGCTGCGCGACATAATCAAAAACATAAGATCTGGCACCGTGTCTTCATCTGGAGCGTCTATTACCCAACGCGCAGTTCTGAACTGCGCAGCATCAATCCACACAAAATCCACCCAATCCACCCTCAAGATGGAAAATGGGTTGCCACGTGGATTATCCCCCTAACTGCTGGGAGGTGAATTTAACTTGAAGAGGGTAGATTTTGAAATCCACCTTGCCACATCATTTTCGACCTAGCTGTTGTGGATGCTCTTAGTAGTGGTGTAGAAAATGTAAATTAATCTAGATATTCTTAGAATTACTAAGTTTAGTGTAGTATTTCCTATGGTGATGATGTCATGAGAATAGTAGTAGTGTTTGAACCTAAATGAACCCCCTCAAAGAGAATGTCTGCTTTATCTTATTTAGTTTGACACATCTCTCTTACTTTTTATCTTTTTCTCCCTCTATAATATATTTACCTTTTGGTCTTTCATGTTTGACCACCCCCACTCCTTTTGAGATTTAGAAAAAGAATATCTCTATCTTCTCTCTTACTTTTTATCTCTCTCTAAAAAGGTACCCACTACCCCACTTAACTTATTATTAAGAATCTAATCTCTCTCTATTCACTGTTCTCTTCCCAACAAAGCCATATATCTACCCAGCTACCCCAAACAAAGACACCCCGATCTCCTATTCTTATTTAGAATTTATTAGTCAAAACCAATTAATTAGGTTAATGCAAAATTGCGATAGACGATCGAGTTTTTATTTGCTACATCAAGTTCATTGATCGTTAATCTTAAGTCTCTTCTATAGGTTTTGATCATCTTCTCTTATGTAATTAATGTCAATAAATTTAATTATAAAGATATCATGCTATAATTTTTTTGATTACACTAAATTTTGAGTAATTTGGGGATAAAATTCGAAGTGAACAAATATGCATATTCTCAATTTATGCAAGCTCGGTATATTTAACTATAATTTAATATTAATAGACTTATAAACTTGATCAATAGATTGTAGATAAATTTTAGATGTGTTTAATTGTTTATGATCGTGAAAATCTCAAATTAGTAACTAATCTAGATTATTAATCGTATGTCTAGTATTTTTAAGTTAAAATAATAATTATACTTTCCACGCTGTCATGTTAAGGCTTTTCGAACTGAAAATAAAAGAATGTGTTGTGTAGTAGCCTACTCGCTGTCTTCTAGCTCCAATCAAACACTCGAAGGCTACATCGAGGCCTACCTAGAGACTCAAGGCCACGAGGCCTTCCGAGACTAATCGAACACTCGAAGGAGTCATCGAAGCTAACCGACAAAATCAAAGCAAGATGGTCAGCCCCATAACTCAGCTCCAGTATCAGAGATGCTTTGACCACGGACGTGGTCGAAGTTAGACATGTCAAACAGCCAGATCATCAGACAGAACAGAGAAACAAGCCGCTCGACAACTACAGTGCCAGGTCCAACAACCATGATATCAAAACCAACAGCTACAGTATCAGAATCGATAGCTACAGTGTCAGAATTGACTCCGGTACAAGTCAGTTGTCCCCGGAGGATATGCATGTAATTTGACACCTCGTGGTGACTCAGCCCTTTCTATATCCTTTAAATAGGAGGGAATATGCACTATGAAGGGGTTAAAAATCTCTCCCAACAGACCTTACAAGTTTACCTTCGAACATCCTGTAACAACCCAGTTCTTGATACTTCGACTACTCTGCATATATAACATTACTCTTAAAAATCCTCACCAGAGGTCGTTGAGTTACCCATTCAAGGCCTCCACGCAAGTGTATAATCTCTTTAGTGTCTCGTTATTATTGATTGTATCCTTGAAACCCCCTGGTTGAAGATAAAACCCATAGTGTAAGAGTCAGCTTCCCCTTTCACGAAGTTAGGCCCCTACATTTGGTGCCGTCTGTGCTATCCCACCCTACCAAACTCTACCTGTCCCATTTCCCTCCCCCATTATCTACCCCTACACGCCATCCTCAATGGCCCTCACCCTCCGCTCCATTTCCACCCTTGCCGGCAAATTCACCGACAGAGTGGCCGCTCAGCTTTCCCTTCTTACCCAACAATTCACTCAAGCTGAGGAGTGACATCGAAATCAGTTACACCAGGAGCGTGAAGAACACCGACAAGAGTTCGAGGCTGAACGACAACACTGTTTAGATGATGAAGACAAACAATATCGTGCCCTCGACGATCTACACAATACGGTTTGCGAGTTATAACGACTTCAGACACAAGACACCCTTCCGCCGTCTCGAGCACCTGTCCCGTCGCGTGTTTCTGTCCGCGTGCGGCTTGGTCCCCAGCCACATATTGAAGTACCCCCGGTCCATCTTGGCACCGAGGGTGCTCCCCCCACCATTTTATCTACTAGTTCAATCCACCTTGGCATACACCCCACAAAGGATTCATCCGACTCTACTCTTCGCACTACCAGATGATGAACGCGTAATTATGATATTTTTAATATACCCGAACATGTATTTTAGTTGTTCATTATATTTAATTTTCGGTACATATGTACGTTTGTTTGATTTCAGCTATTGGAGATGGATATTTGAAACCAAGCTCTTAAAGTCAAGTAAAAGTGTCTTCAGCAGTTCATAACACAAAAAGTTAAAGGCACAATATATTTGGTCTCAAGATTGAAGAAATATATACACAAATATTCTTGGAGAATAAGATCAAAGAATATATTGCATCCAAGATCCTTGAAGATATTTTATATTAAAGATATATGCAAGAGTTTCCTTAAAGAAATATCTCTACATCACTTAAGGAAATTATATGCATGAATATTAGGTAATTGGTTGTAATATTAGATGATATTATTGTGCAAATATTCTTTAGAATTTAATGTATAGTTTCTAAATTTGGGTTCCTATAAAAGGAACCCTCTCCCCATTGTAATTAGGCATCTCATATTGGATCAAGTTTAGAATAAATAAAGTCTTAGTTTTATTTAATTTTCTTCTCTTTGTTTCATTTTCTTTTGTAAATAATTAGTTGTTAATGCGAAGAAGTCCGAGATGAGCGGCTAATCTCCTAGCTAAGGCTAGGATGAGGCCTCTTCTTGGATAAGCAATAGTTGATATTAATTAGGTTTTAATTAGTTTTCTCATATCTTTACGATTGATAAGTTAGTGCATCATATCAAAGGCTTGACCATAGCTTTGGTTTGGTGTACGATAACTTTGGATACAAACAAGTGCTACTAACCATAGACTTGATTTGGAGATCTAGAAAGAGGAAACACTAGAGAACTCACTCAAGCCAAGCCATGGTTGAGTTGATAATTCTCTAAGGTGCTCTTCACCATCACTTAAAAGCATAACCACTAAATGCTTGACCATAGATTTAGTGGTTTATTTTACAACATCGTATGTGTCTTAACACGAACATATGATGGGTGAAGATATTAGGATCTAGTTGTATATCGATTAGTGTTTTGAAAGGTAGAGGCCAAGTCCGAACCTTAGCTCTCTTTCTCATTAAGTTTTATATTTAATTTTTATTTACTTCTTCTTAGATTTATCTCTTATAAAACCGTAATTCGTCCTATAAATTATTTATTTTCCCAAACCTCCCTGTGGATTCAATCCCACTCATCCATGCTACAATTCGGCAACCGTACTTTGAGTGGGTATTTTTCTAGAGGTACCTAAAAACCTCTTATCACCAGATACCCCAAACGTCGCCCTGCTCGAAAATGGTTCGGGGAATACAGCGTTGAGCACATGCCAAACATTTGGCCTCATCGCCCTCGACCCCAAAGATCCCCCCCCCCTCATCCTGCTTATCTTACACAGCAGGACCTCGACAAAAAAATCTATACTGCCATCCGTATCAGTGCAAGCCCCACTCTGAACTCGTGGAGTCGGTTAAACAACCCCCTCTGCCCTAAACTCCTCGCTATCGAAGTGCCTTCAAATTTCTACGCCCCCAAAATTAGTAAATACCGCAATACTGACCCTCAATCCCACATCCTTGAATTCTAGAATGCCTTAAGCCTATATTCCACGGCCGATCACCTGTTGTGTCGACTATTTCCCACCAGCCTCACAGACAGCCCTCTCAGATGGTACCATGACCTTCCCAATGGTTCCATCCGAAGCATCGAACAACTTTTAACCCTTTTCATCCCCCAGCTTGCCTTCAATAAGGACTGCGAGGTCCAGGTCGATGCCCTCTTCAACTTCTGTAAATCCCCCAATGAAACCCCTGAAGCCTTCACCAAGCAATTTCTCGATGAGTCGTGCAAGATCAAAAACCTCGACTGTGCGAACGTTGTGCTCGCCTATTCTAACACTTTGCCGGATAACAGCCGTGGCAAGGAGTACATCGTGCTCCACAATCCACGAACCCTAGAGGAGATGTTATCCAAAGTTAATGGGTACATTAACCTTGAACGCCTCCGCGAGTCAAACTGCTAGAGGCAAGCTTCGACCACCAATCAGAACAAACCTCGATGACCTTCTATACCCATGATCGCTCCTGTCTTATAAAAGATTAAGAGCCGCAAATGCCCATACTCTGATGATACTCATGCTGAAGCCCGCAAAAAATGACCCAAACTGGTCCACCCCAAGCTCACTGCTCCCATCAACACGCTTCTACCACAGATTCAGACTGACCCCATATGGCGTACCCCCTACTCCATCGAGGTCAAACAAGGTAAACCTTACTGCCATAATCATAAATGTAACTGCCACCATACCAATAAATGTTACGCTCTGCAGCACTTTCTTAAAATAATTCTTAAAGCGGGTCGTCTATATTAATATATTGCTGGCCTCCCTAGCTACCTCGACGGTTCGAACCTTAGGCCTTAACCCGCCCCAGCTGCTGGCCCAACCGAGGTACACATTTTCCAACTCTATCTCATCGAAGTCAATAATATTGACAGTGGTCGTTCTAAAAGCAATGTCATGAAGGCGTGCATGATTAGATATGGTTTAGACAACTTTCTTGTTGTTAAGCAAAGAATTTTTGTTTTGCAGTAAATATATTAGATATGGTTTAGACAAGTGTTCCCCACTTGGGGTAGATGCCATTACCTAGGTAAAAACCCATATCATAAGCTTTTCTGGTAATTGTATAATTTCAAGGCAGGGCGATACTATTAGCCAGGTCGGTGAAAGATGTGATTATTGCAGAACATTAATATCATTGTTAGACCCTGGTAACCCAAAAAAAGTATGCCAAAACCAAAGGTCGTGTGAAGCTACCTCTTCAATAATCAGTATCGCCTTGGGGTAATGACCAGTAAATTGACCGTGCCAAGCTATGAGACAATTTTTCTAAATCTAATACATGCAATCAAGGCTTCCTAACATGCCAAGAAATCCCCGTGACTCTCCTGTCGCTTTTAACCTTTCGACGTCGGCCACGTTTGGTGCTCGAAAATATTTTTTGGCAAAAATTTATATAACCGCAACACAAAACCTTTCCATACTTAACAAGGTTGTGTTTTCTCCTATTCGGATATACTCGTCAAAAAGATCTGCCACGACACCGTAGCTTAGGAAACGTATTGCCACGACTACCTTTTGGTACGGTGATAACCCCATAATACCAGCATTGTTGGGTTTTTGGACAAAGTAATGATCATGTACAACGACTGCATTGAATATATGTAAAAACATTTGTCTACTCATATGAAAATGTTGCCAAAATTCGTCAGGCTCATATGTGCACCCTGGGATGAAGTAGTCTCGCATAATGTTATAATGCCTCAATGGGTAATCTCGCTTCTTTCTCTTATCCTTACGGCCCATGATACTCCCACTGTGACTCGAAGTTACGTCATGTACTACTAGGTTTATTATATTTTGGTGCATAACGGCCATTGCCGTCGTACAATCAAACATAAGATCGTCAGAGGAGGATGACGATACACGTGGAGGATCATCAATGGATAAAAAGAATGATGAGGAAGACATTTAAGGCTGCAGAGTTGAGAGAATGGTGTTAAAGGTGAAGGGGAAACAAGTTTCTTGAGAAGAGAGAAGTGTAAAAGAATAAGGGGGTAGAAGAAGAAGAAGAAGAAGTGGTTGGGGAAATAAGTGGAGGCGACAATGTCCTTTTTACCGCACTGTAAAATGAACACCGCCGTTTCACCGATTTCCCATAACGACTAGTTCCTCTAGTGGGTCCTTCACAATGGCTATTTTTGGCATCCCAACGGCTAGTTTTGGTATCACAACGGCTAGTTTTTGCTTTAGATATTTGTTGGCTGGAGATACTCTAACAATAGGTCCTTTACTTGAACTCAACAATACCAAGTTTTTCAGCTATAATACAGAATTCTTCGGTGGCATTTGGTTGGAATAAAGACTACGCCCTGGCCGTGTCCTGGCAGTATTTTGTTGATAATCCACCTCTCCGACAACTCAACTTCAATCAGTTATGGAATGGAGTTCATATCCAATTTAGGGAGCACACGAAACTTCAATACCCTCCTAGAGATTTATACAACAGATAGAATGGTCTTAAGGTTAAATGTGATGAGTTTCATGAAATATGGAAGTGTATTAATAGACGGGTCAGAAGTGTACCACTAGCATATATTCGCGGACCATGTCCACGGGTCCCTTGCCTCGCCCTCGTGCCACCTCTAAGTGGTAGCGGCATTACCTGTACCTTGGGCCCCCTCCTCAGATATAGATTTTGACAAGACAAAGAACATTTATTTAGATTTTGACAAAATAAATATGATATTATGAAATAAATAAATAAATGCATAAATTAATTACTTATATGCTAATATAGCTGGTCGTCTATACTGTCAATGTTCATCCTCATAGAATTGTTTTCCTCAGGCAACTACTGGATCGTATGGGCGTCCCGCGCAAACTCTGCAAGGGCAAGTCGCTGCATACCATGAGTCAGGTACAACAGCTCCTCTGTGTCGTAGGAGGCAGACATGGGTGGCAGGTCCCTCAAGCAGTAGATGGGGAGCATCTCACGCCTCCCTGTCCACTTTATGTACCACTCCGGGTCTGGCCTCTCTTCCTTGTCAGGCAAACTGAAGTCCTGGGATAAGCTATGAACCTCTGCTGACGTAACCACCACGGGTGTAATACCATCCCTGACTCCACTGTGTCCGAATAGATCTATATTCTCCATCCTCTAGGAATCTATCAACAGGTGGCCTACCTCATAAGTTTGGCCAGCCTAATATGAAGCGTAAGCCTCATCCTCCTCCCTTACGATAAACTGTGCACAGTCAAAGTAGTCGGTATGTATAATCGCTTGTAAATCAGCTGGACTAAGATGTGGCGACATGTTAAGCGGAGGATCTAAAGGAATACCCGCAGTACCAGTCAACTGCCTCCAACATCGATCCCCCAAGTAATACTCGCAGTTATCATTTGGAACTTGAAGTGACATCCTCTTATGGGACAGGAGCGACGCGGTACATACATCATCTAAATCTAACACCGTAGATTCTGCCCATGGTTGCCAGTTAATCGACTCAATAGTTTGGTGGTTAATGAGGTATCTGACTAGAGTAAAAAAATTTGCTACCTGGTCATTTGTTTTCTTCATGTTCCCCTTCTCCCATGCTTTGAGGCATGGATACGACGTACTCTTAAGCACTTCCTTGACAATAGGGTGACCAACCCCACAATACTTGAAGAACCAATACTGCATTTTGGAACAACATAAAAACAATTTAAAATTCTATTTAAGACATTTATTGGAAGATATTTGATTTGTAGCTTGTAAGGAAAAAGTGTTAGTGTACCTGAAGAAGTTGTAAAAATTTAGTAATGGCACCCCCGATTGTGACTGCGGTGTCCCAACCATGGTATAGGGAAGCAAGAATAGTAGAACCCCAGTCAAATTCGGTAGCTTCATCCTAATCGGCCACGGTCGCGAGATATCCAAGCGGGACGGTGTCGTTGGTCGTTTGGAACCATAAATAGCCCATCATGAAGAGAATAAAAGGACGAACAATGATAATATCATCATCCCGATCATTTGTGATGGTCAAGTACGTCCTCAAATATGAAATGCTAACATTTTTACTCTTTGTATAGTAACTTTCGATGCGGGGGAACAATTATCTCGCGTAAAATAAAATACTCTAGTTGTCGTCATACAGAACCTGTGTAGGATATCTGTCGATTGCCAATGATGTCAGCATATGGAAATCTATTGGAGTGGTCCCTATCTCCGCACACGAGAACAAAAAAGTGTGCATTGTCGGCCACCAACGCTCTGTTATCGACTGAATTAGCCAATTATTAGAATTGTCTAAGCGAATATCCATAAACCTCCCGAATATCTTCACCACCTTATCCCTTATTATCAGAATTGTAGAAATTTCTTTCCAAACTTTGATCACCGTAGTGAATGTGTCGTGCGGACGCATCGAATCCCGATTTTATTCATTGGAGGATTTTGTCAAACACTTGATTAACGGAAATAACAAATTCACAATTAAACAAAAACTTACCGTAAGTTCCTTGTCAGTGTAATAGATATGACTGACGTCATCTGAAAGTTGAGTTATAAACCTGCGTGGATAGTTTGCTTGGGGTGGGTGCGATATGCCTTGATTTTATTGTACCTCTTTAAATTCAACTCTTTTTTTCTTCCTTCTGGACCTCGACCGAGTTATGGCCCGTTCTGGATCTCTTGTCCCTCTAAACCCAGGGAATGGGTCTCCCTCTGGCATCTTCATTTGATTTTAAAAAGAATTGAATTTTTTTTCAAAGAATACTTTCGAGTTGAGAGAGATGAGGAAGTAAAACTAAGTCGAGTTGGAAGTAATTATTTTTAACAGTTGCAGCGGCGATATTCCTTTTACTGCGCGCGTTTAAAAGAATATTTCGCGGTGTTTTGATTTCCTTTAAAATAAAATTTTAAAAAATACACGTCATCAAATTTGATTTGC
This sequence comes from Kingdonia uniflora, assembly GCA_014058105.1. Taxonomy (NCBI): domain Eukaryota; kingdom Viridiplantae; phylum Streptophyta; class Magnoliopsida; order Ranunculales; family Circaeasteraceae; genus Kingdonia; species Kingdonia uniflora. Next base: position 1,880,947 of record JACGCM010000926.1, on the reverse strand, counting down.
TGCTAGGAGAGGATAGGTGTAGGTTGGGTTTTCTGTGGTCCCCCTGTCAGAGCCCACACCCAAACTCGGACTTGCTGCTGGAGCTGCTCTAAGTGCTAATATTGATGTTGAAGCTGTATTGATTATCGTAGTAATAAAATACTTTAAATACAGGTTAGAAGAGCATCTTCGGATAAAACATTTTCAGAGCATCTCTAGTAGCGAGTGTGGCTTTGGGTGTGGGTTCTGACACCCTGGCCCACCAAACCCACAACTCAAAATCAACCTCTCCCAGCAGCCAATGTGAGTTTGCCAACGTGGTTTTTTTTTTAATTTAGAAGAGATTAAAACACCGTGCGGTATTCCTTTTACCGCGGTAAAAAGAACACCGCGCGGGGTTCTAAACACTGCCACATTATCTCTAAGTAAAACTCACAAGTGAATTCAACTATTTTCTAGTTTTTTACATCTACCTCTCTCTCAAAAATCTCTTGGTAAAAAAAACTTTAATTCCAACAAAATCAAAATACAAATGCCAGAGGGAGACCCACACCCCAGTAGTCTACCTGGGTTTAGAGGAACGAGAGATCCTGAGCATTCTGTAACTCGCTCGAGGTCAGGAAGAAAAAAAAACAGGTGGAATTTGAAGATGTTCAACCCTAAGATATACCAAACCTAACCGAAGATAACTTCCCGCGGAAGGTGTATTACCCAACTCCCAGATGGAGTCAGTAACATCTATTACACGGGAAAGGAACTCACGGTAAGCTTTAGTGTAATTATGAAATTGTTTTTTCCCATATATCAAGTGTTTGACAAAATACCTCAATGAACAGAATCGGGATTCGATGCGTGTGCACGGCACATTCACTACGGTGTTCAAAGTGTTGAAGGATATTGCCACACTTCCAGCTGTAAGGGACGCCGTGGTGAATATTTTTGGGCAGTTTATGGATATACACTTGGACAATTCGGATAATCGGCTAATTCAGGCGCTTATAGAGCGTTGGTGGCCGACCACACATACGTTTTTGTTCCCTTGTGCAGAGATAGGGGTCACTCCCCTCGATTTTATTATGCTGACATCACTGTTCATCGGCCGATATCTGACACAGATGCCATATGATGACACATGGTCTATTTTATCCAATGCAAGAAAATTGCTCCCCAACATTGATTTCAGCCATATAAAGAGTGAGAACGTCAGCATTGTATATTTGAGGACGTACTTGACCGTCGAAGTTGATCGGGATGATGATATTACTATTGCTCGTGCTTTTATCCTCTTCATGATGGGACATTTGTGGTTCCAAACGGCCAACGACACGTCCCACTTGGATATCTCGCGGCCGTGAATGATTTGGATTCAGCTGCCCAATATGACTGGGGTTCTGTTATTCTTGCTTCTCTGTACCATAGTTTGGATACCACAGTCACGACCGGGGGTGCCATCACTGAATTTGTGTAACTTCTTCCGGTACGCTAACACTTTTTCCATTTACAAATCAAATATCTTCCAATAAACATCTTAAATATAAATTATAATTATTTTTTTTGTTATTCCAAAATGCAGTATTGGTTCTACAAGTATTCTGGGGTTGGTCACTCTATAGTCAAGGAAAAGATAAAGTACCCAGCCTATCCGCGCTTCAGAGCATGGGAGAAGGGGGAATAGGAGGAAAACAAATGACCAGGCAGCCAATTTGTTTATTATAGGCAGATGCCATATTGATCACCACACTGTTGAGACGATCACACGGAATCCTTGGTTCGATTTTATAGTGTCTGAGACAGAGGACGTACTGAATGCAAAACTCCTATCCCGTAAAAGGATACCACTTCTAGTACCAAACGAAAACTGCAAATATTACTTGGGGGACAGATGTTGGAGGCAGGTGACTGGCGAGGTGCGTATTCCTTTGGATCCTCCGCTTAGTATGTCGCCACATATTAGTCCAGCGGCTTTACATAAGATGAGATAGGCCGGGTTCGTTGACTGTGAGCAGTTTGTGGAAGGGGAGGAACAAGAGACTTACGCGTCATACTGGGCTGAACAAATTTTGGAGGTAGGTCACATGTTGACAGATTCCCAGAGGATGGGGAACCTAGATCTGTTCGGACCGAGTGCACTCAGAGCTGGTATTGCACCCGTGGTGGTTACGTCAGCGTCGGTTCATAGCTTGTCCCAAGACTTCAGTTTGCCTGATGAGGCGGAGGGGACAGACCGGGGGTGACACATCGCCCGCTTGAGGGACCCACCACTCATGTCTTCATCCTACGGTGCAGAGGAGCTATGACACATGACCCATGGTATGCGGCGACTTGTCCTTGCAGAGTTTGCGTGGGACGTAGAGAGAATCTAGGAGGTGGAGGAAGAGCTTGCTATTGCCTGCAGGCAAATTGACAATATAGATCATCAGCTATATGCCCATGTAAGTAATTTATTTATGTATTTATTGTGGTATTTTTTCTTAATGTCATATTTATTTTGTCAAAATATTTATTAACTTTCTTTATCCCGTTTAGGACCTACAGCTGAGGAGGGGGCGTGATGCACGGGTGGTGCCGCTACCACCTAGAGGAGGCGCGAGGATGAGACAGGTAGATCTGGTCCGCGAACCAGGGGAGGCAGTACTAGCCACAGGGGGTGGGGTACTGGAGATGATTCTGAGTAGATATAAGTATTTTTTATGTTTTTTTAGACGATGTAAAAGTTGTGTTTTGATTATGTAGATGATTATGAGTAGACGATATATTTGTAAACGATGTTTTGGATATTTTTAATGTTCATTAGCCATTATTATCTAATGTTGAAATTGACTAAAGTTTTTGTTGAAATTTACTATTTGTTTGTTCGAATAAATTTGCACTGAGGTGCTTTATATTTCTACAGACTATTTGGTGATGTTTTTAGGTTTTTGGTAGAGTTTTTTCAATGTCTAATCGAACAGACTATTTGTCTGTTTGAATAAATTTCAACAATTTTGTATAATTTGACACTGAGCAATTTTATTCAAATAGAACCTAATTCTATTCGAAAAAAATTGTCATTGAGGAATACAAACATAGATTTGGTGGTGAAATGAATACCGCGAGGTAAAAGGAACACCGTGCGGTGTTCATTTCACTGCCAAATCTAGGGTAAAAAACCCACAGCTTCTTCCCCTTTTACATTTCTCTCATTTTTACACCTCTCTTCCATTGGAAACACATCCATCTTCTGGTATTACACCCTTCTCTCAACTCCACAGCCTCAAATGTCGTCTTCATCATCCGATTCATCCATACCCGATCCTCCAGGTTTATCGTCGTCGTCCTCCGATGACGATCTTATCTATAATTGTGCGGCGAAAATTTGCATTCTGCACTAAGCTGCAGTAAACATAGTAGTTGAGGATGCAACTTCGAGTTATCACGGGAGTGTCATGGGCCGTAAGGATAAGAAAAAGAAGTGAGATCACCCATTGGGGAATTACAACATTATACGAGACTGCTTCGAGCTGAATTGCACATATGAGCCATGGAAATTTCGGCGACATTTTCGTATGAGTAGAGACATGTTTATGCGTCTATTCGATGCAGTCGTTGCACATGATCATTATTTTGTCCAGAAACCCAACAACGCTGGTACTATGGGGTTATCACCGTACCAAAAGGTAGTCGCAGCACTACGTTTCCTGAGCTACGGTGTTGCGGCAGATCTTTTTGACGAATATATCCGAATAGGAGAAAACACAACCTTGTTATGTGTGAAAAGGTTTGGTGTTGCGGTTATACAAATTTTTGGTGAGGAATATCTTCGAACACCAAACGCGGCCGACATCAAAAAGTTAAAAGCGATCAGAGAGTCTCAGAGATTTCCCAGCATGTTAGGAATCCTTGATTGCATGCATTGGATATGAAAAAATTATCCCAAAGCTTGGTACAGTCAATTTACTGGTCATTACCCCAATGCGACACTAATTCTTGAAGCGGTAGCTTCACACGACCTTTGGATTTGACATGCTTTTTTTGGGTCACCAGGGTCTAGCAATGATATCAATGTCCTGCAACAATTACATCTTTTCACCGACCTGGCCGATGGTATCGCCCCGCCTTGCAATTATATAATTGCCGGGAAAGCTTAAGATATGGGGTATTACCTAGCGGATGGCATATACCCCAAATGGGGAACACTTGTCCAAACCATATCCAATCCGGTTACAGCGAAACAAAATTTTTTTGCTCAACAACAAGAAAGTTGCCGAAAAGACGTAGAACGGGCGTTTGGGATTTTACAATCTCGGTTCAATGTTGTAAAAAATCCGGTGAAATTGTGGGACCCCCAGGTTTTGAGAAATGTCATGAAGGCGTGCGTGATAATGCACAATATGATTGTCAAAGAGGAACGATGTGCACTCCTATCATACTTAGACTACGATCCGGCTGAGCCCTCAACTATCGAAGGCGAACGGTTCGATATTGTATACGAACGCGGAACAATAGAATCTTTTATATCAAAACTGAATCGAATTCGAAGTCGAGAACTTCACTTTGATCTAAAGGATGATCTAATCGAGCATTTGTGGGCCATGAATGGAAATTTTCAAACCTAGTACTCTATTTCTTGTATTATCTTAGTGTTATTCATGTAATTTAATGTTTCTTGTCGTACAAGTGTATTAAACAAGTTTTTGATATTGCATTAATCTTGTATTTGTTTTAACGCAATATTATCAAAAATAAATATTTTGATAACAAGATTACATTATTCAATAGGAAAGTACATTATTCAGACGATTACATTATTGGAAGGTAAACTACATTCTTGGAAATAAAACTCAAATATATAGCAAAGTTAAATTGTATTTCATCACCACTTCAAGTACCTGATCCCCCCCCTATTGGCCAGACGTTCCATTATCTCAGCTTGCCTTTATAGATAGTATTGCAATTGATGTCCAGAAATAGTACTCAAGTCTTTCTGCATGATTTTGTGATCTTCATTTGTTTGCTCCAAATCCATTTTGGCTTGCCAGTGTTGTATTGCTTCTGTTCTTCTTCTTTCATTTTCTTCTTTCGCTTGCATCTTCTCCAACCGTAGTTCATCCAGCAGAGCATGGATACCGCTACCAGATGCAGTAACACCCTCCATTGCCTTTTGTGATACAATGTTCTTTCTGTGGAGCTTTTGGCCGATGGGCCTGTTTCTACCCTCATACAACGAACCATCTAAGTCATAATTTGGGCCCGCGGATTGAAGTGTATGTGGGCCGTCGGGGTCCTTTGATAGATTGTTTGATCTGACCGAGTTCCCCGGAGAAGAATAGTTCGATGTTCTCCTGGCCACATTTCTTGGTATATTCACCGGCATGGTTCAACCCATCATCCCTTAGGTTGGCCTATCGTGGTTCCCGCGCCAAAATCGTATACGCTTCACGGTGTTTGAAGTCATTGCCGCCATTCAAGCCTTTATAGATTTTATGTGCATCATTTTCCTACAATTTGCAAAATTACCCAATACAAATAAATTACGTGTATATCCGCGATAAATAATTGAAATTGAGTTAAAGGAAACTATAACGTACCCGATCTTCTTCTGTTTTTCTGCTGCTATTCCTAAATCGTTCTTGAGCAACTATCCCCTTGTACGCCACACATTGTGCATTAAGGGCATACCACTGAGATTTGGTTGACCCACATGATCGTTGTGTGGGGCACTCGGGGTCTCTGTTAAAGGCAATGTTGACCTTTAGATAGAAAGTAAAACCCTTTGTGCGGCCATTTGTTTGGACAGAAGTTGTTACCTACGCCCTTGCGAGACACGTAAAGTCTGTGTCCGTCCAATGCATTCCAGCATCATCCGTCTCGTTCAAAAACTCAGCATCTTCTGACATTTGCACGTTTGGTCTTTGTTTTACGGGTGCTCTTTTCTTTCTTCCTTTTTCTTTTTCTTTCTGGGCGCCGCTTCAACAGGTATTGGCGCATTTGCGTCACTTTGACTGTGCTGAGTAGATTCACCATAAAATAGATAGTTCTGAAAGTAATTTGGCGGTTGAAAACCTTGAGGTTGGGTGAGCGGATAGGGTTGATAGTACGGGCAAAACGCCTGAGGTTGCGGCTGAGATAGTGTAAATGGACTTTGATATTGTCCATAACTGGGATCCCCTTGCGACATAGTAAACGGAGGTGGGGTCTGTGATTAGAATTGAGGTTGAAATTGCGATGGGTTTTGGTAGAGGTATGGAGTGAATTGTGATGATGGGTGTTGAGCGAATGGTGTTGAAAGTGAGTTTTGGGAGGATGGGGTCGACGGTGTAGAGTTATTACCACTAGTGCTGGAGTTCTCCATTTGGGGAGAGCTTAGAGGTTCTCCTCTATACTAAGTTTTCTTGGTTTTGGGTGAGACGACGGAGCCAGAGAGTGATCTAGAGAAATAATTGAGTTTGGAGGTGTTTAGATCACCGCGCGGTGTTCCTTTTACCGCGCGGGGATCTAAACACCGCCAAACTCAATTATTTTTTAGTGTGAGCTCCCCACACTCAGTTGAGTTCCTGTAGCGCCAGCTCATCGAACTCACACTCAAACAGTGCCTGCTGGGAGACGCTTGGGTGTGGGTTTGGGTGTGGGTTGGCAAACTCAATTCAACCGACACCCTGCTGCGGATGCTCTCATGTGACTTATTGATAGATACAACCAAGGTGCAAAAAGCCAAAAAACACAATAATCAATAAGATGCCTTCAAACACAAATTATATAACAGATATATCAACAATTTTAGCAGGTCATCCTATCCAGAACTATCTTCCCATCTTGTTTATCTCCATGGAACTCCAACTTCCAATCGTAATAACTCTCCTCATCTTACTGTTGATGGTGATTATCCAAAAAAGAAAGAAATCCAAAATTCGGCTTCCCCCTGGACCATGGAAGCTACCTGTAATAGGGAGCTTGCATCACTTGGTAAGCGGTCTACCGCATCACTCTCTAAGAGATTTAGCCAAGAAACATGGACCTATTATGCACCTAAACCTTGGCGAGATTTCTGCTATAGTTATATCATCGCCGAAAATAGCCAAGGAGGTTATGAAGACACATGACCTCACGTTTGCAGATAGGCCTAGTATTATGGTTTCTGATATTCTCAGTTATAATTGTACAGATATAGTTTTCTCTCCCTATGGTGATTACTGGAGACAATTGCGAAAAATATGCATTTTGGAGCTTTTAAGTGTAAAACGCGTTCTGTCATTTCGGTCAGTAAGAGAGGAAGAAGTATCTAATCTTACTCGAAGCATTTCAATGTCAATCTCTGGAGCTGGATTTGGAGAAGTGGCAGTCAATCTCAGTGAGAAGTTTGAATCATTATCAAATGATATAACTTTACGAGCAGCCTTTGGTAAGAAATTGAAAGATAATCATGCCCTCATATCTTTAATGAGCCAAGCGCTTCAGTTGGGGAGTGGGTTTGGTGTGGTAGATTTATTTCCTTCGAAAAAATTCCTTCATGTCATCAGCGGAACAAAGTCCAGATTAGAGAAGATACATATGAATATTGATAAGATCCTTAATGACGTTTTAGAGGAGCATAAAGAAAACAAGAAGGTGGCTTACAAGGGTAAATCTGAAGAAGATCTAGCAGATGTGCTGCTGAGACTTCAGGAGAGTGGGGATTTGGACTTCCCAATCACAACTGAAAACATTAAAGCCGTAATCATGGTTAGTATGTAGTAATCCATTTACTTTGCATGCGATTATGTATATTGCTACTTTAGTCTGACCTTGTTTTCAATTGATTCACTTTTCATAATTATCTCGGTAGCAATTTGCTGTTATCGGACTCCATCACTGTAAAAAACTGGCTTCCTGTGTGGTTCATTTTGATCCTGGCAGAATTGAGAGTGTCCCACAATCAAACTCTTGACTATGATTCATTTTAAGTTCCTCCATCTCCCTTGGTGTCCTTCTCTCAAATATCTTCTTGGATTATATTGAGTTTAAATATTTCAAGTTCAGCATCTCCTAGACTCGTCCATAGTGATGGATATAAACCCCAATGAAAAGCTAAGAACTTCCCCTCTTGATCAAAACTAGGAAGAAAGTCCTGCTGCGTAGATCGATATTCGTATAGACCAAGAGATTGGTTTTATGCAGATATTGCAGCAGCTCAGACAGCAAGCTTGCTACCTACTACAGGAACTAAACATTGGTATACTAGCAGGTGTTAATTTCCCCATAAGATTGAGAACCCTGTACAAGATCATATTAATTAAACTCCTAAACTGGTTTTATTTAATATATGTTGACTCTCATGTTGATCATTGTTTATGAACTGATTTTATTTTATTTCAAGGATATGTTCTTCGCAGGGAGTGAGGCATCAGCAACTATGTTAGAATGGGCGATGGCAGAATTGATGAAACACCCAAAAGAAATGAAGGAGGTACAAGACGAAGTGAGAGAAGTCTTCAGAGGAAAACTAAACATAGATGAAGCAGAGATTCATAAGCTAACCTACTTGAAGTTAGTAATAAAAGAAACTTTAAGACTACATCCTCCCGCACCCCTTTTAGCCCCAAGGGAATGCAGGGAGAAATGTGAGATTAATGGCTACGAGATACCAGTGAAAACAAAAGTCATTGTTAATAGTTGGGCCATTGGAAGAGATCCAGAATACTGGAAAAATGCTGAAAGTTTTGAACCAAAGCGATTTAAAGGTATGGACGTTGATTATAAGGGTACTAACTTTGAATTCATTCCATTTGGGGCTGGTAGGAGGATGTGTCCAGGCATTTTATTTGGTATAGCAACTGTGGAGCTTCCACTTGCTCAACTTCTTTATCACTTTGACTGGAAACTCCCCAATGGTGCTAAACAAGAAGAACTTGACATGACTGAGTCATTTGGTGGCACCGCGAGACCAAAAAATAACTTATACTTTGTTCCCACCCTATATACTCATCTTCCTGTTAATAATGTTGTAGAGTGAAAGAATCAATCACCCCTCTGTATTTCACTTTCAATAAATTTTAGGGTTTCCTAATAAAAGCGTTTATTCAATCAAAACAACTTGATGAACTTTATATCTTGTACAACCTGAATATTCAATTACTATTCCCTAAATCCTTCCTTTTCCCCTTAATTATTCTTCTTGCTATAGTTAAAATTGGAGCCAAAATGTTTAAGAGGCTGACGCCGTGATGTTTAGCCGATGAACTCCATTACATTTTTGTTCCGCTTTCTATTGCAACTCATCTTGATTATTCGGCCTACTTCAGGCAGCCATTTCAAATTTGTGTATCTATAAAACTCTTCTATGTGTTCTCACAAGTAAATTGGAAAATTAAGTGAGCTGTTTATGTTGCAATGACTAGTTAGCTGTTTTTGTGGGAAGTTCATTCAGTAAATATCCAAGCAGTAGCTTAGTTCAATCAGTAGCCCTACATTCACCAAAATGCACATCAATGATTAACCTCGGTAAACAAAACCCTAAAAAGTCGTTGCAGTATTACTAGATGGTATTGAGTCTACTTTAACTCTGAAGTCACAAACATGTCTAACACCTAACATGTCCAAAACCTGTTTATAGAATCCATCTACTACAGAATACAAAATTTTACCATCTGCACTTACTTGTACAGAAATAGTGAAATTGAGTTTGGGTTGGTTGCGAGCGAAGATTATATTCATGGTGGAGTGGTACGAGAACTTTGGTTACCAAATTAATATTTTGAATCTGAAGTGTAAGTGTACTTACTGTTTACGTGATAATTCATGGAAAAACTTTGGCAAAGTTCGTTTTTAAGGTACTAATTTACTGAATTTGGTGTTTTCCTACAAACATATGTTCTTTGGGTTGGAGACCCAATTCATTGCACGCAACAATGCTTTTGTTTGATATAGCGTTTTTCTTGCCTTGGAAGGTGTCTACAAGAGATAAAAGCAATTAATGAACTAAACGCATGCAACATTTTGCTGGCATTTTGCTGGCATTTTGAATCTGAAGTACAGGATTCCATTTGAGTCGGTCATAATGGAAAACTTAAACTATGATTATACCTCGTTGTATAAAAACAAAAGTGTTCGTTTTTTAAGGGTATAAAAACAAATGTGTTGCATATTCAATTGTGATTTATGTAATAGCCTATTTTCGTATTGATGAAGATAGTGCCTTCGAACCTTGAAATACAGGATATTAGCTACGAACTGAAAGTAGCTTACACGTGATTTAGCGTAGAAAACCCTTGAATGGGTTAAAAACTACGACCTCTCCTGAGGATTTAAAAAGAGAGAGATGCTTATAGATTGCTAGTTATTTCAAAGAGAGAGAGATGTAGAGAAGGTTTGAAGGTCTCAGAGCAGCCTCCCTCAAATGTGTTTTTGCAACCTTCCTAATCTGTCACTCTCTGGTCCTATTTATAGGCCTTATAATATGACCGTTATTGTTTTAAAGAGGAACGTTACTATATATGAGTTTGATGAGTCTTTTATGAGGTCTTTTGTAACGTTTTGCTATCTGATAATTATTGACCTTGTAACGGATCTCTTGATGACCTTAGCTGTAACTTCAGACTGTTGATGAAGATACGATCTCTAACGACGTTCGTATGTATACAAATTGTTGATGGACATCTGAGTATCTTCTGTAGTACGATGTTACAGGATGCTTCAATATCCCCGAACTGTAGATGAGAAAGTCTGTATTGTAATCTGCTTGCACTCAATCCTTAGTTGGTTATCAGTGTGTTTACCCGAGTTATGTGAGCTCGATATCGGACTCAGTACGAGGATTAGAAATAAACCCTTACAACTGCCCCCTCTCAGCCAATAGCAGGAGAAACGTGTGTAGCGAGTGGTGTTGGTTGAGAAGTCCAGTCGTTTAAATGCTGCATTGATGGTGAATGTATAATTTGTATGTAGGAGGTAGTTCGTTTGAGGGGAAAAGTGAGCGAGATGGAGAAGGCCTTGAGTCGAGCAAGGGATTCCATCAATCGTACTCAACAGGTACACAGTAAACTTGAATATGAGAGACGTCTTCATAAATCCAACTTTGATAACATCTTTAAGGAGTTATTCGAGCTACAATGTAGATATGGGAAGATAAAAATTGTGAGGGATGAGGTTTTGCGAAAAGAGAGCGATATGTTTGCCTTACTCGAAAAATCCCTAAAGGATAAGCAGTTCGTAGATGATAGTGATAAGTTAAAGTGCCAAAGGTCGTTATTGTCTTTGACGCTTTACTTTGAGGCCGAAGTTGATAGTGAGCGGGGCTTGAAGGAGGCCTATTTAGAACTGTTAACTGAGAGAGGTGTCGTGCCAGATCCAGCTCGGGTAAAATTCTTAGCGCAAGAAGCGCCAATCGTCATAGTATAGAGGCAAAAAAATGTTCAGCTCGGGCTGGTGTATCAATCATATGGGGTGGTGTAGGTCTATTGCCTGATGAGCTTAACTTTTATAAAGGCGAAGAGCGATGAGGATCATTTTTTCAATATAAAGAAGGAAGATAGAAGGGTCCAAACATGTTTAGAAAGTGATCTGAAGCATACTCGTAACAAATTGGAGCGATGTAAAGAACATAATGCGTGTCTGGAGAGGGAAAAGGTGGAGTGTAATAAGTCTTTGCAGAGTTTGGAGAAGAGGGTTAAGTTGTTGGAAATGCATTTAAGAGATACGCAGAAACGTTTGCAAATCCCCCAAACGCGTTTGAAGGGATATCTTACTCTAAAGCGGGGAAAATGTGCTGGTAAGACAGATTATGAAAGTCAGATCGCTGATGTGATCGATTTTTATGGGGGCGAGCTCGAAAGAGTAGAGAATGAATTTAGACGCTATATTTCGAGTTGCGGTAAAGATGTTGAAGTAGAGAATGATAGAGTTGAAAATATGTGGTTTGCAAAAGGTAATGAGGGTAGAGGAGCTTCGACCTCGAAACTGCGAGCTGAAGAGTCTGAGGGGAGGAGGTTGAAGATCTGTTGCCTCACACACGGCATAAGACTCGTGATCAAGAGGTCGTAATCTTCGATGAACCTTTGCAAGTAGACGTGAGTAGTAGTAGGGTTCCACCATAAGCCAACTAAACTGCGACATACAATTGTGTTTTGTATAATATAGTTGATCTGTATATGTAGTTGTAGAAATAACATCTTATCTTGATGTTGTAATAAATGTTGTTGAATGATATGTCTTGTTTGCATGACTATCTGTTGATAGATGTATGTTGTTTGTAATCTGTTCTTCTAGGTTGAAGACAATAAACAGGACAAACTGTCTGCTTTATCCGCATCAAATAATGAACTGACTGTAGAACTACAGCAGTGTTCGTTGGCGGTTGAAGATACAACCTTTTTGAATTCGAAGCTGGAGACTGATATGTTAGTACTGCAGAGTCGGCTAAATGTTATGACTGTAGCTGTCATGTAAGGATACAGAGATATTAACTGCTAATAATGAAGCCGAACTATGGAAAGAATCTCTAAAGAAGAATAAATTGGAAACCATGGCTGCAAACCAACAAATACTGGATCTGTCAAGTACGATTGAAAAATAAATGAATGATCTGTTGTATCATCAGTTGGCAGTAACAGATAATGTTAATCTGTTAAAGCAGCAAGATGCTGAACTCCGTAATATGCGAGATCATCTGAAACAGTTGAAGTGGGATTTGCGTGAGGATCGAGATTCTTGTCAGAGAAAAAGTGACCGTGTCAGAACTCACGAAGAACCATGTACAAAAAGAGACTGAGTGCTGAACGCAACCATCAATAGGTGTGACACACAGATCGCCGATCTAGAGTGGGAAAAGCAAGCCTTGGAACTAGAATATATGCAAGGTAATGTAGTTTTTGAGGAGCTCCATGTGAAGTATAAGGAGTTGTAAAAGTCCGTAGATGCAAAGAATGATAGCGAGTATTGTCAGGAGTTGTGCGAGAAGTTGCAACTTATGAAGCAGGATATGAGTCAAAGTGTGCAGATAACGAAGCAGTATAAAGATTCCTTACTGAAGGAGAAAGAGTATCTGGTAGATCGATGCAAGGATCTTGAGGACGAGCTAAACAAGGTGAAGACCAAACTTGGTGAAGTTATGTTGTTGACTGCAGATAATGCTACATTGCGCACTATGGCTATGTTATATGCTGATGTAAAGAAATTACAGCAAGAGCGTGATTCGATCTTGGCTGCTTCGTCTGAGCACGGTATGGAGTATGATATGCAGCTAGTACGGTTGCCTCTCTTCTAATTGAACTTCTCACAATCAATTCCACGTTCTCGCAACTCCTTGCCTCAGATAACGCACCAAAGCTTCAAAGCTTGAATCGCTCAAACTAACAAAATCTAAAATTGGATTTAAGTTTTTCAATCTTCGATTAATTCAATTTGAGTTTTACTTCGTATTGAATCGCTCGTTGAAATCTCTTTTCACTTTAAATATCAATCCCTAGAAAAAGATCTTTTGGAAGAGGTGAAAAGTGAAATAAGAAAGGATGTCTTTTATAAGAAAATTGAAAACCCGAAGTTTGTTCGAACAGATAATATTTTATTCGAACATAACCAAGATCCTATTCGAAGAAACAAGGTTCTGAGTAACCTTTTCGAACAAAAAAAAAGTCTATTCGAACAGGGTCTGTTCTAACATAAAAAAATCTGTTCTAACAGGTCTCTTCTAGCAAAAAAAAATGTTCTAACAAAAACCTATTTTCTTCAAAAAAACATAATTCATTTTTTATCTTTTGTAAAATATTAAGGGCTTGATATTTTATAGCGAAGAGGTACAAACCCACGTACCTATTTAGTGTCAGTCCAACTGTAGTCGCTCCATGTGCAATCTCTGACAACGAATAACCACGAGGAAGTGTTGACACCTATTCTAGACACGGAATGAAACAAACTCCAAATATGAATGTTTCAATCTCCCCATTTGGTTTATTTCGTATCAAAACTAGAACTATAAAAATACAAATACAACTCGATGGACTGACTCAATCACTGAATATCCATACTTAAAGCTCCACTTTCATCTTATGGCATATACTCTGGAATCCCTGTATACTAAACAAGATACATCACGTAGCCGTTCAAAAAAAAGGATCCAGAAAAAATAAGCATAACTTACCTGGCTTACGTGTCAAGAACATCTCTCCCCCTTTTTAGAACAGATGAACAAAATGGTAAATAACAAATAAAAGGAGAAGCAAACCAGGAGAACAAAATGTATAACAATCACTGAATGAGGGAAACACAGAATAGATAAAAATATATACCGGCAAATGTCAAAACAAATATTCTGAAAAGACAAACTGTTAGGATACTAAAAAAATCAAACTAAACAAAATGAACATGTAGTTAGGAAAACACTAAACACCAATACCCCAAAATAAGATGCAACTCCCCCTCAAAATAATGGTAACCCCCTTAAAATGAAACAAAAGGAAAACGCATACGGGGAAAGTCTTTGAAATAAACAAGCAAAAGAAGACAACACTCTCCCTAACACAAGGCATGATAGAAAGACAATGAATCTAAGATATTTTATAAAGACCAAGACATCGCCCATGTGTTAATAAAACAATCACTAAATAAATTACTTGGTGTGTGTGTGTATGCATAGTCAAATGAATACCCGGTTTTCAACGTATTACTCAACTGCAATTAGAATACTATATTGGAAAGTTATTTCAACTTAGGCCTCACTAGGGTGGTCACTCAAAAATCACTAAGAATTGACTAGCAAATACTCTGTGTAAAATATGAATATGAGTATATGAATAGAAAAATTCAAATTTCATCAAATAAACTGCGCACTGTAAATTGAAAGATCTCAAGGACAAAAAATCAATTGTTATAGATAGTGCCAAGTTAACTAACATAGAATCCATGTCTCCCATCTTTACTAAACTGATTGTGTTAAACTCAAGATCAAACAGGTCTTGAAAAGTTTATAATATAGGCAAGGGAAGGAACATGACGGAGTAGGTATTTTGCTGGCATTCTGAGACTACAATTACACTAACTCACCATCTTTTTACAAATTGAGTTCACCTCTGTCATTCTATTTTCTTATTAAGTACATATAGAATAGAATACTTCTTCTCCCATTATTTTTTTAGCAAGACTCTTATTGATATACTAACAAAAACATTGGGGATACTATATTTTTCTATTCATCTTTCCCCAGTTAAACCACATGGTTTCACTCATTTCTTCACTTTTATTTTACTAAAAAGTCTCAGAAAAAATGGGTTACAAGGAGTTGGATATAAAATGAATGGCATATTTGAAGGCACAAAAGGGCTGCAAACGGATAAAAATTTTGGGTAAGCACAGACGAAGGCCAAAAAGGTGTAACAATAAAAAGCCTATTATCATATCTTCGGTCTCACATAGTATCTTTTTCATCTCGAATCAAGTATAAGGAATGCTCTATTAGACTAACTTGAACTTGAAGTTACCATCGATAATTGATTATAAAAAAATGAGAACATAAAAAAAATTCTGAATCTGGAAAGAATTTATAAAAAAAATCACTCAAAGCTTGTAAAAGGCTAGATCCTCACATAGCATTAGGTACAAAGTCTCTACAGTTATCCTCACGTAGTTCTAATCACGATGGACTTTTAGTTTAAACAAGATGATCAATGACTATTGTGAAATGTGATTTTACAATTATCTCATGAATGAATATAACACAAAAGCATTGTCCAAGTCTAGCAAAAATATTCTACATACAAAAGCTCTTAAAGTGCAAAGTACAAATAAAAATAAAAATAAAACAGTATCCTACCGTCCTAAAAATAAAAACAAATTGAGATAGGGTAAGAAACGCACCTAATCAATGGAGCATAGTGATTACCCCTCTCAATTGATATTCATTACCTTATCTGTGGTGACAAGTCATCTTTTCGTACCCAAATAGACCTAATAGCTGCCAGTGCAACATTGCACCTTAACTGAGGTATTAACTTATCCTTACGTACCCAAATAGCTCTGATAGATTTTTGATATTGAGCTTTTTGAGTGAGCATTGGAGATTTATTGATCATTATCTTCTTTTCCCTGATAGAGAGCCAATCAGCCCGTCTATTATATAAAATAGATCTACAATATGAGGCATAATGTCCCCTTCTACCACAAGCATAAAAATAAATCACTTTTCAAATAGTGTGGCTTACTAGCTCGAGTGTGAGTATTAGACAATATACTAGGTTTGGGCAACAATGTGGCTCTAACAAATTTTGTAACCAAAAGGGATCTTTTATTTGAACCAACATTTTCATATCCAATCCCCCTTTGTCACTTTTAGATTGGCCCATACTTAGCATTTTATTAATATTTATTACTCCATGAGAAAACATTTGAAGTTTTTGTTCAGATGAGACAAAATCAGTTTGGCATTATCCAATTCATCGATGGTTGATTTAATCCTCTCCTTAGCAGTATAAACTTCATGTTCCAAATTGTCTTCTTTGTCAATAAGCTCTTGTTTCTCACATTCAAGTCTTTTAAAGTAAAGATTTGTATTCTCAGTATTTTTGTTTAATTTATGAGTGAATGTACTAACTTGTTCTTTCAAGCCTTAGTTAATTTTCTCAAGTTTAGCACACCGCTTAATTAACCGAGTACCAATTTCTTTAAGATTAAAATTATCATGTTCAGAATCCATTAATCTTACATAATCGAGTTAGGATCCACGCTCAGGTTGTTAAGCCTCAGAGCATGACCTCTCTGATACCAATTGAAATAAATAATCACTTGAGACTAACCGATTTCGATTAATTTTAGGTCAAAATTAATAGGTGATCCAGGAGGATCTATGAAGTACCACTAATTAAGTATTCTACTTCTATTTAGAGTATTAATCTAATTTTGCAATTGGAGTCCTGTTGTAACTAGAAACTTGTAACCCTTATAAAAAGGGCAAGGCTAGGCAAGTCCTAGTATAACTAGGAACTTGTAACCCTTATAAAAGGGGCAAGGCTAGGCAAGTCCTATTGGAACTAGAAACTTGTAACCCTTATAAAAAGGGGCAAAGCTAGGCAAGATTAGGGAATGAGATCAATAGAAATTCTAGGAGAGAGACTTAGGATTTAAGAGGAATTCGACTGTAATTTATTTCGATTAAGCAATTGAAGCTCTAAAGGGATTTTTCCCAACCAATTGGTTTGTTCTTCATATTTTTCTGCTAATTAGGATTTCTCTATTCGTATTGTGGAATAAGTAGTGTTAGAGCGGTGTTCCATTCATCCTTAGGAGATTGTGGTTTTTGGTCTCGACATGCGACCGACTCAAGCAATCTAGGAAGAAATCTAATTAGAAGAAGAAGAAGAACGTCATGTCTATCGCCAAGATCTCAAAAGCTTCTACTTTCAAAAGACGACATGATCATGAAGAGAAAAAAGGGAGCAAAGAGAAGGAGGGTGGTGACGATGAATCTAGAGATTTAAAAAATTCTAAATTCGAGGAAATCACGAATGTTGGTAAGTTTATGAATCCTAGAAAAAATCTTAAAATTAATTTTAAGATTTATATCACCATTTTTCATGGATTTGTGGATGCCAAAAAAAAGAACAATTGTTTTGGTAGATGGCCAATACTAGTAAGTTCAGCATTATTGGAGGTTATACATATTCAGCCGATTGTACCTCACGAGTATGATACAAGTCTAAAGATTGGGGTGATTTACAAGAAGCTACTACGGAGGAAGACTTGTGAGTACTAACTGAAGTCTTCCAATCAGGAGTTGGGACTGGATCTTCAATTAACAGTACCTAATAACCATTGGAAGAGTACTTCGATGGATTTTAAGGGAGTATTGACAACTATCAGATCTGGAAGCGATTATATATTCTTATCTCTACTAGATGAAGACTCCACAGAAGACACTCGACTACCATCGGTTAAAAATCTATGGATTGAGCGAGAAAGTCCTTTGAAGGAGTACGGTATTCTAGAGAGGGGGATGACTGCGATCAAAAACCGTAGAAAGGGAAAGCTTCTCAACAAATCGAAGTGGTACACTCGTGATACGAGGGATTCCAAGTTCCCACATCTCCAGTTCTACCTTGAGCAGGAGCTCAAGGCTCCTAAAAGGGGGAGCCATGATCTAGGAGGATCTATGAAGTATCACTAATTTAGTGTCCTACTTCTATTTAGAGTATTACTCTAATTTAGCAGTAGGAGTCCTATTGTAACTAGGAACTTGTAACCCTTATAAAAGGGGCAAGGCTAGGCAAGGCCTATTATAACTAATAACTTGTAACCCTTATAAAAGGGGCAAGGCTAGGCAAATCCTATTATAACTAGGAACTTGTAACCCTTATAAAAGGGGCAAGGCTAGGCAAGATTAGGGAAGAAGATCAATGGAAATTATAGGAGAGAGACTTAGGGCTTGAGAGGAATTTGATTGTAATTGATTTCGATTAAGTAATTGAAGCTCTAAATGGATTTTTCCCAACCAATTGGTTTGTTCTTCGTACTTTTCTGCTAATTAGGGTTTATCTATTCGTATTATGGATTAATAGGTCTGAAAAACCTTGAATTAATAATCTAACCCTAGCCTAATTCAAGTTAGTCCAATGTTCTAGTGACAACAAGCAAAGGTAAATTAAGCACAAGAACAAATAATTTTAACCCTCCAGGAAACCTTTTTTAGGAGAAAAAACCTACAGGTCGTTGCCGAATCGCCCGACAGATAAACAATCCAATATTAAAACAAAATTACAAGAAAGCGCATCCCGTGGTTACCTCTCTTTTAATTGAACTTCTCGTAATCAATTCCACGTTCTCGCAGTGCCCTTCATTCTCGTAACTCCTCACCTCGGATAATGCACCAAAGCTTCAAAGCTTGAATTTTTCAAACTAGCAAAATCTAAAATTTGATTTAGGTTGCTAAATCTTTGATTGATTCAATTTGAGTTTTACTTCACATTGAATCGCTCATTGAAATCTTTTTTCTCTCTAAATATCAAGCCCTAGAAAAAGTTCTTTTGGAAGAGGTGAAAAGTGAAATAAGAAAGGATGTCTTATATAAGAAAACTGAAAACCTGAAGTCTGTTCGAACAGAAAAATTGTCTGTTCGAACAGACAATGTTTTATTCGAACAGAACCAAGATCCTATTCGAAGAAACAAGGTTCTGAGTAGCCTGTTCGAACAGAGAAAAAGTCTATTTGAACAGAAAAAAGTATGTTCAAACAGGGTCTATTCTAACATATAAAAAAAATTCTAACAGAAAAAAAATTGTACTAACAAAAACCTATTTTCTTCAAAAAAACATAATTCATTTTTGACCTTATATAAAATATTAAGGGCTTGATATTTTTTAGCGAAGAGGTACAAACCTACGTACTTGTTCAGTGTAAGTTCAGTTGTAGTCGCTCCATGTGCAATCTCTGATGACGAATAACCACGAGGAAGTGCTGACACCTATTCTAGACACGAAACGAAACAAACTCCAAATATGGATATTTCAAGCATTGCCACCTAGTCCACGAACTAATAAAAAGCGTGGCTCAAGCATAACAGAAGAATATGAACAAGTCAATGATACCTGTCCTTTATAAACTCAACAGTTATTCAGTCAACCACCACTTGCCTCATTATTCGGAGAACGTGCTTCAGCACGATAACGAACTGCAGGCAAGACCTATATAAGGAAAAAGTTCCAGAAGATACATGGACCAAAAAAATATATGAGAAATTACTAAGAAAGCAAAATTTTCTAGATTCTCAAACCCCAAATTTCTTATTTGCAAGATCAAGTACTTCAAGTTCGAGAGATCACTTATAATAAGATATCAGCCTCAAGCAATAAAAGCTATTATTATTAAAACCCTCAACTTGAGGTTGTGGTTTTTTACCTATTCAAAAGTTTTCCACACTAAATCACTTGTGTCATTTATTGCTTTACATTAGTTTTCGACACAAGAATATTGGTATAAAACTAATTCTGAACCATCTCGAGTTTACAGAATTGGCCATTACATTTGGCACCGTCAGTGGGAAAGAAAACATTTCCACGATATCCTAAGGCATACATTCACTTTACTATCAATCTCCAATCATGGTCACTTCCAAATGACCAGTAACCAGAATCCAGCTCGATCTTCCAGTTGAGCCGGAACAGCTTATAGAACTACGGGCTAACCTCAACGCCAAAACAGAGAAACGTAACGAGCTTGAATGACAATTAACTATTGACCGAGAGCTCTGTGAGAAGGTGCTCGAAGCTGAGCGACAAGCTCGTTTGACAGTATTCAAACGACATGAAGATCAGATGACTACCATGCAGACTGCGTTACAGGCTATTTAGGATACTCAACAGGCCCCTCAAACCAGAGATTGTGAACAAGTGCCAGAGACCTTCCGAATTTCTACACGGGAAAGATTTGGACCTCGAGGGGTTACCAGCAAAACTATTTTTAGAAATATTCAGCACGAACATCAGCCTTTAATTCATTTGGGTGGTGAAGTTTAGTCTGACATCAACAGAGGGCCCCGACCTTCCAAGCAACAAGAGGAAGAAAAATGACCTTAACCATGAATTCCAATACGTGACCGTTTGAGTGAAGGCACCGGTACTAGTAATCCTCAGCCACCTCGTCAAGCCACTCAACTGACACATCAATATGTCACCCAAGAGCATATGGATCAACTCATCAAAGAGTTGATTATAGCACAAGTTCTAGGCACTACATACGACCTTACCAAGTTACAAGGAAGTTTGATTGCCAAATAACTATTCGATATGGAAGTACCGAAAGGTTTCCATATTCTGAAAATTCATAAATACAAGGGCACCGATCCAAAAGAGCATATTCAACAATACCGTGACTCATTAGGATTGTACTCCAATCTTAACCACATCCTCTACCGTCTGTTCACAATAATTCTACAGGAAGAACCGCTCCGTTGGTTTTACTCTTTATCTGAAGATTTTATATTCACATTGGATTAGCTGCAGAAATAATCCATCAAGACATATGTCCATAACAGAGACAAAGAGGAGAATTTATATTCTCTTATTAGTCTTAAACAATCACATGGAGAGAAGCTCGAGGCTTTTGCTAAAAAGTGAGCTCGCGCGGAAAGTAGATAACCTCAATCAAAAAATAGTTGTTACTGCTTTCACCAACGCGCTCCAACTCGATTGCAAGGCCAAATAGCATCTCTTCCTCAACAAACCTGTGACCTTGGAGAAAATGATCACCAAGGTCAATGAATATGTCGACCTGGAAAGGATGATGTCTGAAAGGTATAAATCTACTAAATCTGTCATAACCACGAAATGTCAAACTACAAATCAAAACACGAACCAAAGGAGGATCAGGGTGATCAAAAGCGCTCCAAGGGCAACACTGGCAACCCTCAGAAAGGTGGTATGCTACCCAAACTGGTCCTCCCAAAGATAAATGCTCAAATCTTAGCATTTTTTTCAATTCTTTCCAAAGACAAGCTATACCATCCCTCTCAGCCATTGGAATCAATCGAAAGTCGCCCGTACTGCATGCACCACAAGGTAAATCACCATTCTGCTGAGAGTTTCTATACTTTGAAAAATTTATTGGAATTCATTTTCAAGAAAGGACAAAGGTACGAATACATTATCGACCTGGAATCTTACAAAGATGGCAGTTATAAGAAGCAACTCGAAGTACTCCAGGTTGAAGATCAAGCTGAGGAGAAACATCTCTACCATATGTACCACAACAACATGATCAAAATCCATCAGATCAACAACTCTTGCAGGTTCAAGCGCAGGAGACTATCAGAATGTTACGACCTCACACCTCAAGATAAAGAAGCCAAACTTCTACCTGAGTCGAGTAATCATCAGCTTCGGATCTCATTCGAAGATTGTGACATTAGTCATGTTAAATTTCCGCATCATGATGCGTTAGTCATAATACTCAATATGAAGAAGTTTGACATGCATACAATGATGATCGATGCTGGAAGTGGTATTAAGATTCTCTTTCAAAGCACAATCGACCAGATGGGATTGGCTGGTCCAGTTATTCCGAGCCATATAGATATTAGTGGATTCAATGGTTCTAAAGAAGAACGAGTAGGCAAGATCATCTTACCTATTACCGCTGGACCAGCCACAATTGGCATCGTCTTCTATGTCATCAACGCCAAATCCTGTTATCTCGGGATTATGGGCCGCTGCTGGATTCATAACATACAAGTTATCGCTTCCACCTATCATCAAGTACTTCGCTTCAAGCAAAATGATGGTATCTATGAAATTAAAGGTAGTCAAAAGCTTTCTCGAGCTTACGAGAATACAGTCTCTGCCATTCTAGATACCTCAGGCAAATACGCTATATAGCAATTATAGAAAGTAGATCACCTTGATGATCAGCCTTCCACAGAAGAGCCTACATAATATATCGATATTGGTGGACCTAGCGGAGGCACTTTTATCAGCGCAAAGCTGGTCCAGTACGACAAGGATGCTCTCATTCAATTCTTATGACAGAATCGAGATACTTTTGCGTAGACTTTCGTTGAGATGTCAGGGGTCAATCCGACCAAGACATATTACAAATTAGACATCAACATTAGTGCCACGGCGGTCAAACAGAAATAGCGACGACTCTTACCTCGTCTTCGAGATAAAGTTAACATTGAGATTGAGAAATTGATCAAAGTTGGATTCATTCGAAAAGCCAAATATCCAGATTATATATCCAACATCTTCGTTATTCTAAAGAAGAATGGAAATGTTTGAGTTTGTATAGATTTCACCGATCTAAACAAACACACTCTAAAGCACAGTTTCCCTCTTTCCATCATCCATCAAATCCTTGATTCCATGGCAGGTCACGAACTCCTCTCTATGATGGACGTTGCTTCATGATATAATCAGATTCCTCTCTTGGAAGAAGATCGAGAAAAGACCACTTTTATCACTGAAAGAGGACTTTACTATTACAAAGGCATGCCTTTTTGACTCAAAAAAATAGGCACGACTTATCAACGGTTGATGACTACTATGTTTAAAACACAACTAGGCAAAATCATGAAAGTCTACATTGATGATCCCTTGTGCAAGAGCGTACAGTCAAACAACCGCATCACAGATCTTGACACAATATTCAACATTCTTCGATCTTACATAATGCGACTCAATCCTGATAAATGTTAATTCGGAGTATATTCAGGCTGATTCCTTGGCCATCTCATTAGCAAGAAAGGGATTGAGGTTGATCCAGATTAGATTTAGGCTCTCCTCAACATGCCATCTCCAGAGACAATAAAAGGCGTACAAAAACTTGCCGGCAAGATTACCGTCATCAACAGATTCGTTTCTAAATCCTCAGATCATTATTATTGGCATTTCCTACTACTCCGCGGTTATACCAAATGAGGAAAAGTTTAACCCATTACAGAGATCCAATGGATATTAAAATGCGAGGTAGCTTTTCAAGAACTAAAACCTATTTGAGGAAGTTTCCCATCATAAGCCCCCCAGTAGATAATGAGGAACTAATCATCTACCTGGCAGTTACAAACAATTCTATCAGCTCGGTTCTCATTCGACTTGAAGGGAAGACCGACAAGCCAGTCTACTTCATCAGTAAAACCCTCATTCCAACGGAAACGAGGTATTATAAAATTGAGAGACTCCTTCTTACTCTTGTTTACACTTCATAAAAACTTAAGCACTACTTCTAAACTCACTCAGTCAAAGTCATGACTAACTACCTACTCCAGGAAGTGTTGCCCAAAAAAGAAAAATCTAGAAGAGTGCAACAATGGTCAGTCAGTTTGGGCGAACATGATATCAAGTTCGAACAACGGCATTTAGAAAAGGGTCAGGCCGTTGCCGATTTTCTCACAGATTTTCCAGTAGAAGATCCCGAGTGGGAGGAGCACACTCCTAACCTTACCAAGGAAACTACAGAAGAGTCACCCACCAAATTATTTGATGAACGAGCTGAATGTTTTACAAGGAAAGGGTGGAAACTTCTTACAGATGGTTCAGCAGGACCCGCAGGATCAGGAATTGGAATCGTATTGATTATCCCTTCCAACCATAGAATCAAGAAATCAATCTGCCTAGATTTTGAAGCCTCAAATAATGTCACCGAATATGAAGCTCTTATTCATGGACTCGACCTCGTACTCGAGCTCGGCACCCCAAAGCTCTTAGTCTACACAGATTATCTACTCATCGTCCACCATTACTCTGGGTAATACAAGAAGAATGGCAAGATGATAAAATATCCAACCCACGTTGCAGATTGGATGAGCCAGTTTACGAAAGCAACTCTCGATTATCTTCTTCGAGGTAAAAATTGGCATGCCGATTCCTTGGCTTATCTATGCACGATCAACACTGGGGGCGATAAAGAGGAGGAAGGCGATTGGCGAAAGCCCTTTATTGACTACCTCGGCCCGGACAACGAATGCGACGATCCCCTTCCAACTGATTTAAAAGGGCACCGACAGTTGATCAAAAACTCGAAGCATTACACAATTCAAAACGGTTTTATATATCGTCATTCAGTCACGGGGCCTTATCTCAAGTGCCTCTCCAAGAAGAAAGCAGGTAAATTACTCAAAGATTTACATGAAGGAACTTGTAGCTCCTATGCTGCAGGTCGATCACTCGCTAACAGAGTAACTACACAAGAAGTATTCTGGTCGGGCATGCACAAACAAGCAGAAGAGTACTCATGCACATGCAACACATGTCAACGACATGGACACATGATCCGCCTGCGCTCGAGCTATATGTAAGCAATGTATTTTGGCCATTTAAACAATGAAAGCTCAATCTCGTCGGCAAATTTCCTAACACTCTAGGTAACCGACGATACCTACTCGTAGCTATAAATTATTTTACAAAGTGGGTGAAAGCAGTTCTACTCTATCAAACCAGAGAAGAAGATGTCATCTCTTTTATCTGGGAATACTTCATCACTTGGTTCGGATGCCCCCACCTAATTCAGATCGATAATGGGCCACAATTCGTTGGAAAAAAAGTCATAGCTTTCCTCAACAAACACAATATTCTCCACTCACCATCCAATCCATACTACCCTCAAGGCAATAGCCAAGCCAAAATCACCAACAAAACCATCGTGGATAGATTTAAGAAAATGCTTCACTCACAGAAGAAAAAAAAAACTAGATACGGGAGATTACTCATGTCTTATGGGCATACCATACCACTTCACGTCAATCAACCGGCTGTACACCATTCCTCCTCACCTATATCATGGAAGCCGTCATTCCAATAGAATACCATCATCCAGTCAAAGATTATGAGCTTACTGATGAAGAAAATGAGTTCGAACTGGCCTGCAATCTAAATTAGATTTATGAGACTATGGAATTACGCGCTATCGCTAACCTTGGTCGATATCACTATATGTTGGTCAGCTCGTACAATAGATGAGTCTGAAGCCATACTATCCAAATCGACAATCTCATCCTCAGAGAAATCCCTCAACACAAAAAAGAAACACATGCCAAGAAACTAGCAAAAAATTGGGAGGTTCATTTCTTAATCATTGGTCAAACTCATCTGGGATCATATTATCTCATGACAAAATACGGTGTTCGCATCCTAAATCCATAGAGCACTAGGCGACTGAAACGGTACTATCGTTAAGTCCCTCACTACTCCACTTCAAAATTCACATTCTTACATTCTAAAAGTGAGATTTCATCTCCACATAATGTACATTCTATTCTATTCAATGAAAACTTCTAAGTTTTTCTCACATTACTCTTTACATACGTAGACAATACATAGATTAAAGCAAAGGTAATACTACATTTCAATTGAACTCTATACATACTCTGCGATTAAAGTGAAGGTAATACTAGTTTTTAATCAAAGAACTCTGCCAGACATAAGATAAAGCAAAGGTAAAACTAGTTTTTAATTGAACTTTATACATACTCTGCGAATAAAGCGAAGGTTATACTAGTTTTCAATCAAAAAACTCTACCAGACATAAGATAAAGCAAAGGTAAAACTAGCTTTCATCATTCAATATATCTGTGATAGATACTTTTATAGGTTACAAATACAGCAACTACAAAAGATTATTTTTTGCTGATGGGAGGTTAACTATGCTTTCCCCTACAACAGGAGGGTGATCAACCATAAAATCTCAAGCTCCAGCAGTTACCATAATCCTGCCATGTTCTACCAATTCAGCAGGTCGAGAACCTAACTCCAGTTCCATGGCGTTCATACAGTTTCCTTGATCTACATCAGCTCTACAAATATATTCTCTACCTAACAAACAGTCGTGCAAGGTATCCCTCTCAAACTCGAGCCTTCTTACTTCCTCTACAAAATAAGCGATAACAGCCGCTAGCATTTGAGAGCGCGGCACCTCGGGCATAACTACCTTGGAAAAGTTCTTTCTAACTTTCTGATGATGCTTTTGCAACTTCGTGAACCGTGCTTCATGCCATTCCATTCGACTATCTGCGCGGGAGATAAGATCGATATGCTCCTTCGCCTTTTATTTGCTTTAGTTGACTCAGTCTGGTTCATCGCCCTCAACTCTACCACCTGAGCACAAAGTTCCTCGAGCTCTCTGCCTATACCTTCCTCGGCAGGAGATCTCTTTAACAATTCATCTTTTTTCTTATCAAGAGTTCCTTACCCCTGATCACCCGCTCCAACTTTTATTCCCTAATATGATCAACATCCAACTTCCTTTAGCACTCCCTTAACCACTCATTTTCTTTTTGTACATGCGCTTGAGTACGAGCTACATCTCCCTCCCTCCAGCCCTCTAATTCGAGCTGATAGGCTAACCACATCCCCTTGAATAATGAAAACCCTGGCATCACCTTTATTTTTCCTCAAGCGCTCTTCAGCCTAGGCATTTTTTATGCGTGAATTGACCATAGCCACATCAGCCTTCAGTTGTGCCACCCTCTCATTCAACTTATTACATCGTCTTTACACCAACCAAAATTCTATATCTTCAGCAAGTAAAGCTGCAGTCAACTACTCAACCGCAATTTCAAACTTAGATAGGTCATCTCGAGCTCTCCTTAGCTCGCTATCTTTCTCAATTATTTTATTCTTCAATCGCTCCAATTTTTCCTTGGTACTCACTAAATCAGCTCGAGTCTGCTCATGCTCGTTATTTTTGCTGATTATTTGATTCTTCAGACTGGCCACAAAGCGGCATAACTCTTTCTCTGTTATTTTCAAAGCCTGGATACGGTATCGATGATCTAAGCCCACCTCCTTACTATTTATCATCGAATCATCATTACAACTTTTGAGCTTCGCTAACTCTTCATTTGCCTCTCTGAGCTCTTTTTGCCCCTTATTAATTTTGGCATCTATTTCCTCAATCTTTCGAGTTAGATCATCAACTGCTTGTGTTGCAGCGACAAGTTTAAAATGTATCTTGATATGTTGATCCTCTCTATCTTCATATATCTTCCACATCTTCGCATACTCCACTTCCCATCCATGGCTATCTTGTAGTGCTTCTTCTTCGCTCAAGCGAACTGACTCCAGTTTGACCTACATCACAAACACAATACAACAAGTTCGAATTAAAGACATTCAACCAATACATTCAATCATGATACAGGGAGCTTATTTCTAACAAATTTCTATTTTTTGGCATCTACTGTGCGAAACTGCTTTCGAACCTAAGGTCGAAGTATGATCCCAGTTCGATAACAAAAACATGTACTTCCAATTTCAAGGTACACATTATCTACGCTCTAACTTTTTCAAACATTTTAATATTTTCTATACACAGTTGAGTACCATTGCACCTAAACTATTAGCACGTTTTTGGTCTATCTCTATACTCTAATTTTTACTTTATAGGTCAAAAGTAATGCAGTATACAAGTTAAATATTTCCTGTTCTTCTCTAACCTGTAGCTCTGCTTGTGAAGACAACAGGAACTCTGAGGCGTCTTTCTCCTTACTAAGCTCATTCTCTAACTCCTCAATTCGAAGGCGCATATCCTTAAGCTCCTACAAACAATTTTTTTATACATTTCTTAGCTTATAGAAGTTTTCCAACAAAACAATATCCCATAACATTACAATTTTCAACCCCACATAAACATACATCCAAAAAAGGTCAACAATTCTACTCTACCTTCTCGGTATCATCCTCTGGATTCTCCTTGTCATCCCCTTTATTCTCTAGCTCGGTTTGAGGAGAGATACCATCTAACCCTCCTACCATGTCAATCGCCTCCTCCACGAAGGTACCCTCCATGGCCTTCTTCACCTCTGCTTTGGAGTACCCCACTTTGAGAAGTTGGCACCCAAGCCTGTCACGATGAACAACCGCCACATCAAGGTTCTTCTACGCTTCATCCGTCAGCTCACTAATCTCCACCTCATGTGTAGCCTTCACGGAATCAAGTCGCTTCCCCTTCTCGAGCCAGGTCGGACTTTAAGCAAACCACCTTCTTCTCGAACTCTACCTTCTCAGTTTTAAGCTCAGCTTTATCCTCCTCAATCCCAAAGTAGATCCCCTTCATCAGGCGAGTAGCCTGCACAAAACAAGTCAAGTATATTTTAAAGCTCGAATCATAAATATAAAATTTAGATACATACAGATCATCCAAACGTACCACTTTGCTCTTCTCATCATCCCCCTTTCGAGCTGCAAGCCTTGCCCTATCTTCCACGACTCTTAACTCATCTTCCTCCTCAGGTCAATCCTCAACGACCTGAACCCCAATCAATACTAGGAGGGGCCATCCTCCTCTTTTTCACTTCCAACTCGACCTCACCACTTCCAGTGGTTCCAGAAGTCGAGCCATATTTCAGAGTTCTCTTCTTCGGGAACGCCCGACCTATCTTGCTCAACGTTGTAGATTCTGGAACATCTGCAAAATCTAACTCAGTGACCTTTGGTATAGTTGCATGCTTCTCTCCGTCTGCTCCACTCTTCTTATAATCTCCAACCCCAGTCATCAGCATCGTTATTTGACACCTCTGAACCTTCTCAGACTTGTTGTTAGCTCATTTATTTATGTTAATGTCGACGTCTTTCAGCACAACCTCGAGCTCAACTCCTTTTCGAGCAACAGTATCTAGTAAGGATTTCTTCTTCTTTACCTTCGACTGAGGACCTATCAAAACAATAACACATTATCTACAACATAACAACATTCAATTTTAACAGCTCGATATTATACGTTATTACACTTACTTTTCTTCACAGTTCTATACAAAAGTTTCATAGGTTCTTCATCATCTCTCTGAAGGCAATCACCTCTCACCAATATCACATTATCATTCCACATTCGACCTACTGAATTCAGGTCGAAGAATAGAGATCGGGTCGAGCTCGCAAAAAAGTATGCCCCTTCACTTGCAGAATAATTCTTTACCCCATAAAACTGCAAAACATCTTCAGGAGATACTCTCATCTCCACCTTATTCTTCTCCTATAACTTATTCGAGTTTTTACAAGCACTCATTACCTCCCATATATTCCCATTCAGCTGGGCATGGAATGCCCCCATGATATTCATTATCCCTTTCACAAGATTGCTCAGGGGCAGACTCAACCCATACTCCAACTAAGACAGGTAATACAAAAATATTTCTTCCAAATTACCCTGGACATTCCCATTATTACTCCCCAAGGGGATTGAATCATCTATCCCCCTGTCCGATTTCTCTTTCTCTAAATTGGCCAACAAAAAGAAATATTTCTTCCCAGATCCTACAATACAACTTCTAAACTGCCTACCATCATGTTCTATGAAATTTTCCCATATTCCCCCTATAACTGCCTTGGATTTACAAAACTCTCTAAACACACCGGACTTCGGAGGGTAAGATACTAATTGTCTAATGAAATCTGGAAATTGAACCACTCCTACTTCGTTCTCCCTCTCAGATTCTACATTATCAGCCGATCGACCAGAGGTCGACGCCTCCATCACAGGTGAAGTCACCATCTCAACTACAACTCTAAAATGAAGTTTGGTTCTACAAAAATACTCCTCACGCTCGACCTACATGCAGGTCCAGGTATTCTATCATTATCTTTTAAACATACATTACACATATACGTTTATCATATGTATCTCTTTTATACATATATATCAAACAGATTTTTATAGGTTATTATAAGTAGTAATTTTTCAAAATTTGAATACCACAAAAATCTTTCAAAAACACACATCAGCAATATCACAAATCATTTACCAACCTTCAACGTCAAAAAATGAATCGGAAGTAGCGCCAAATCCTTCTTTCACAATGCTGTTATACAACCACCGTCGTGACTCAGTCTTTGTAGCCTTCTCTCACCTTGACTGTCAATCACTCTCGTCAAATCTCTTACGTGAATCTCTGTTATATTTTCTCTTTTTTCTCACATTGTTCTTCAATTTTTTAGAAGTTGATAAACGTTTGAATGAGGAGGATGAACCAATATTTATATTTTCTCTCTCTAACTACTAGCAGTTATTGGGCTTCGTATGAACCACCCTCAGTTTTAGAACTGTGGCGTCCCTTCCATAATTAATGACAGACATTTTATACCTTTTTGGTGAAAATAGCTTCCCATCATTACCCCCTGCCCAATATTTTAATATATTCTCATCTCTCCTGCACAAATCTCTCTCTGACCTCCCCACACTCATGATGACTCAACACTTACACGTAATCAAACTTTTCCTGCACTAACACAAAAGACAAAATCAAAGGCTACCTACTTTTTATATTTTTTTCTTCTACTACTTATAGAAGTGTTGACGTCATTTCTAAAGCTCTCACATTTCAACAATTCAAATTCTTTATTCAAAACAGTCACAACAACATTTGCTGCAAAAGAAGACAAATTCAAAATTTCATTCTAATTGCATTTCATTGATAGTTATTCGACCTCATACAATTCACTCCCTTACATATAATTATACCTGAAACATCCCAGATGTCCTGGGGAGCCGCACCAAATCAGTTCGCCTCTAACAATCCTCACGTCTTCCAACTCAATCTCTTCTTCAGCAATTAGCCTCACAACCTCTTTTCGAGCTAAAGGCTCTACAATCACTTCCCGGAATAGCTTCTCGTAGAAGTGACGTCCTAACTCAATTTCCCTACCCATCCAATCTAAATTTTCAAACTGATATTCAGACTCAGGCAAATCATAATCATAATCTAACAAGCCAAAAATCTGCTCTCACACTTCAACTATCTTTATCGCTAATCGTCCTTCAGCAGCATATCGAATCCTCTCAGATCAAGTCCACACCATATTTTTCTTCTTCCTTCTTTTTCAAACCCATTTCCCACTATTTATACAGTTTTCTAGATCACTTCCAATCCCTCACATTCCGTATGTATCAATCAAATCAGTTTTTCCATAGCTAGAAACCCTAAAATCTTGATAAAAGTTATTTAAACTTATTTGAACACATCGACCTGTTTGGTTTCGTTCTACCCCATTTCGACCTGATCATCATAATATGTTCCCCATTACGCATTTTTAGAGAGTTATCTATCTGAGCTCGAATTTCCAATTTATACAAATTCTCAATCTTCTATAATTATCTCCCCCAGTAATTCAAAAGTAATTTAGTTCAAAATAAATCTCTACACATCTTTTATTCTACAAACACATTTTTATAGCCCGATTACTATACTTTCTAATTCGATCTTATATATTACATTTCTTCCTCTATTCATACATCTCTGAATTACTCATAGCTCGACTACAATCACAAGAGTTAATTCTATCTATCAACACTGAGTTTGAATAAACATTTTATTAATCTATAATATAAATTACAACCGAAATTGTACTTTATAGATAATAAGTCTTTCAAGTACTTTACAGATAACAAGTCTTTCAGGTACTTTACAAATAACAAGTCTTTTAAGAACTCCAAAAGTAACAAATCCTTCAGTTTATCTGTCTTCAGTGATATTTTACTCCAAGAATCTTTTGAAGCAAAAAAGGTATTGGAAAACACAGAGCCTCCTCCTTTCCCCAAGTTTGGCTGAAGTCTAGACATGGAGCAGAACTTCAAATGGAAATTATGGAAAAGAAGAGGTCGGTACTTGAACCAACTCTTCAAATAGAAGGTCTTCTTAGAGCCAAGAGTAGATGATGGTGCAGAAGCAGACTTTCATTCTTCGTCTCCCTCTCCACTACCACCATTGCCTCCTCTGTAACCACCATCATCAAAGAGTTGGTGGAGATCAAGAAGGCCCTACCTTATAATCAAACCCTACGTAAGATACCGGCGATATTGCCCAGCAGTTACACCGGTCCCCGCATATGTCTCCTCAACCTTGTCCTCCGTAAGGATGCGGAGACACCTCCAGCATTGCTCGTTTGTCAAGACAACGTAATGAAATCTCCACATACAGTAAAAATCATCTTCAGCTTCAGCCGCTTCTTCTTTCGACATACCCTTAAACGTCGGTAGAACGGGTATGGGGGTAGGCATCTCTACAAACTACTCCCCAAAATATTTATGTTTGAATCTCTGTATTTCAGCAACAACCCTCTCTTCGTAAACCATTCACCAGGTCTTCACCATTATCAATCTTTACTTACAAATAATTTTTTAACAAGAACGTGCTTTGCCACAATCCTCGGTACATGTATTATTTATATAACCCTCGTATTTAATGCGCAGGTACATTTCCAAAGTAGTCATCATTCAAAATGATGCCACTCTCAGAATCCCAAGCGTCGCGTACATCAATACTTCCCATCATCATTCAATACAGATACATCCCTCCATAAAAAATATACCTATTTTCCACACCAGTCAAATCAATATTAAATACATTATTTCTTTTTCAACTTCCAACACCACAACTCCACAGTTTCTTTCTCAACCAAAGCCACTCGTGACTTCAGTTACGAGAGGACGATTGTAGGGACCTATCCCTCGACCTAACTTAATTTGGACTACTTAAGTTCGAGCTACCTCGATGTCAGGCTCACGCATTTTACATGTGACATATACAGTCAACATTCATACCTAGTCCACGAACTAATAAAGAACGTGGCTCGAGTACAACAAAAGAATATGAATAAGTCAAAGACACATGTCCTTCACCAATTCAATAGTTATTCAATCAACCACCATTTGCCTCATTATTCGGAGAACGTGCTTCAGTACGATAACGAACTGCGGGCAAGGCTTATATAAGGAAAAAGTTCCAGAAGAGACAAGGGGCTAAAAAAATATACGAGAAATCACTAAGAAAACCATATTTTATAGATCCTCAAACCCCAAATTTTTTATTTACAAGATCAAGTACTTTTAGTTCGAAAGATCACTTGTAATAAGATATCAACCTCAAACAATAAAAGTTACTGTTACTAAAACCCTCAACTCGAGGTCGTGGTTTTTTACTTATTCAAAGGTTTTCTCAGCTAAATCACCTGCGTCATTTCTTGCTTTACATTAGTTTTCGACACAGGAATATTGGTGTAAGAGCTAATTCTGAGTCATCTCGAGCTTACGGAATTAGGTCATTATAATTTTTATATTGGGTTATACTAATTCTTGTCACAGGTACATTTGGTGTAAGAGCTAATTTTGAGCTATTTCGAGCTACTACGAAATTAGGCCATTACAGTATGAGTTCTTCAGTCTCTAATATTCAACTTTCTTCATCTAACCGGGTAATTTCAAACCATGAATCAGAATCATAGACCATCGAGTGCTGCCATCTGTCTATTGCTTTCAAATTTGTATACGAGACTAATCAGTGTTCCTTTTTTCGGTTTTCTCTAGGGTAAACAAATAGACCACTGTTTTCCCACGGACAGCACCCACAGGTAGTATTTGAAACGGTTTGAATTATAGTTTTTCGCTGACAAATCTGTACAACAACAGATGTCTTCCACATTCATCATGTTTTCAAAATAGCTTTTAGTTTCTCCCCCAACTATTAATTAAAGTTTAGGGGAATCATTTTGATTTTAAATTTTTTTTTATCAAGAACCTGTGCTTAGACCATCTCCAAGCTAATACTTTTAATAGAATCAGTAAGTTATCTGATGGAAAAAGAATAGAAAAAGTAGAATCAGTAAATATTTTGTGAGCGCATGAATGTCTATTGTAAGTGCCAAGTACAATGTATCAAGACATTTAGCCACCATAAGCAAAGTATACAGTTAAATTTTTGTAGTGCTACAAACTTTTTTGAATTTTAGTGATCATTAAGTTAATAACAGTTAATAATAACCATTGGGGATTAGGATTGAAGAAATTGATCTATTGAACGAACAAATGCTTGAAAACTCTTCAGCATCCTCATGAGCGAAATTCTCTACGAATACTGGCTGACTCTTAAGATGTATGGAAATAAGAGAAATAAACTTAATGCTTGAAACAACACAGCTTATCAGGTATCCGATGAAAAGCTACCACTTTTAGTTCTAAATTAAAAACCAGATCTCTAAGCAAATATACTAAGGGGCTGTGTAACACATGTTCTCCCATAGGGTTATGCTATTATATCATTAGTATTTAATTGAACTGATCTCCATTATATAGCAATATTAGGCTTCATATTTTTTTAGCCGTGTATTATTTTCCAAGCCTAGCTCATGTACAAAACTTTGTTTAGATGTAAGGATTCGAACCGATTGAAAACTAAAGAATTCTGATGTATTTTACAGCCATTTTTAGTATGTTTATAGCTAATAGCTAAGCTACTAAGATAATCATCCATCTAAATCATACAATTTTAATGTACATATTAGCTATTTACCTCGTGTAACAACGCACACTAGTTCTGATATCTGACCTTAACTTGTTCAGATGTATACATCATCAACTCACAATTTCTAGTAAACTAAGATCATACATAAATATAAGTTCGTCACCAATATATCTATCTATCTATGCTACTAAGAATACAAGTGATCTGCCAATATATACCAAATTCTCGTGTGTTGAGGTTTATTTTGAAGACGAAGAAGAGCTAGAAGTGGAGAATCGGAATAAAGAAAAGTAGTTTCTGAAGTAAGTGTCCGATGGTATGCAATCTTAACCTGGAAACCAGAACAGCGAAGGATAAATATGTCATCTCTCTCTTCTGTCTCTCTTTCTCTCAAGCTTGCTTTAATGGCAACTGAAGAAGTAAATAAACTCCAATCCTTACTCGGAGGTACTCAAATGGGTATATTTTTTATTCGAACCTGACACTAGATTGTTGGATTACAGGGAACTTGAAGTTGAATCTCTTGCGCAACTCTTCAGAGAAGCCCAAGTCTCTTTGGAGTGGAAGATCCCAGATCGCCAATCAAAGTAAGTATTTGTTTCTCATTCTTATATTGTTTTTAATATAAAGTTATAGGTAAACTAGGGAGACACTATTTTAATTCAATGTGGCAAAAATGAGTTATAGTTGAGGTCAATGCTGAGATTAAAATCGGCGTAATTTGTATAGTCTTGCAATTTAGGGGATGTTGTAAAACCTCCCATTTACCCGATTTATAATCTTAGCTTACTAAAATCTGCACACGTATGCAATGTGGCTAACAATATAGTTCACAACGCGCATTATCTGGTTTCTCTTAGTTTAAGATAATATAATCTTTCAATGGAATGTTTTCTATGATTATTTACTCATGGGTGACCAGCTTTCAGCTTTAAGCTACAAGTCCCATAGATTAGCTTCCATTTATTCGTAGATATTAGTCGATACCAATATATAAGATTCATATTTATAGAAATCAAACACATATTAGGTACACTGACATGGTGGTTACTAATTTTATTGCTATTAATATTTATGGTAGAATTATATTTTGAGTAATCTAGAGACCTAAGTTTAATTTCGAAGCTTGCAGGTATACTTGTAAAAGGAATCTACGAGCTCTGGGGAGAAGGTAGTACATATGAAGAATCGGAAGCGGCTATAAAAGATTATCCAGATGAGCGCAAGTTACCGTACTTAGCATCAGGAAGTACATTCAGGATCATAGTTGATAGCTTTGGGAAAGTGATGAGCTTTCAAGAACAAAACGAACGTATTCTGGAATTCATGTATATACCGTTCAAGGTTTGTCCTTAAACTTTAGTTTGTAGAATCAAATGCGTATTTAAACTCATAAAGTTTATGCCTTAATTAGTCCTTTTAGTTATCAGAAGAGGTTTTGAGTCATTATGAAAATCTTATGAGCTCGATTTGCATCCCAACCATTTTGCTCAGAAGAGGTAAAGATTATATGATTCTTATTTTGTTTTCCCAACCATTTCGCTTATGAGCTCGATTTGCATCCCGTTAGTTGCTAATAATGGTGTTGAAAAAAACAGCAAATCAGTTTGATTTCGTGATTTGAAATGGGTACCCTGGTTTTTTCATGTATGGGTACCAAATATCCCATAACCATACAGGTCCTGTTCTCGTGAATTGCAATGCACGTCACTTCATTACTATTTTGGGAGAAACTGTGAATGTGCGGTTTGGCAGTGTCACGTCAGTCCCAAGCGCTTAGTGGTATAGTAGTAAGGTGTTATTTCAAGCTTAATATTTGGAGGAATTGGTAAATGAATGCTTGATTGATTGAGAGTTGTTAAAGTTATGCTAACATTGGAAAGTCGTATTTGTTTGTTTGTAGGATTCTGAGAATCTCTACGTCTCTAGCATTTTTAGTGTTGGTCAGCTTGTTGCTTGTGTTGGCTATCTCTGCGTCTGACTTTGTTGCATAAAGGGATAACATTGATGCAATTCAAGAAGGAATGATATGTCCTCTCGAACTTAAATAATGTCAAATCTATTGGACTATATGGTTAAATTAGTATCTAAATGAGCAATTTTAGGACCTAGAACCAATAATATTGTCTTATTGTAGTTTTTATTTTTATTTTTATTTTTTCTTGGTAACGCAAGTAGTGTTTATATGATATTGGAGGGATTGCTTCTTTTGAAAATTTAGCAAATAAATTAATGCCATCACCAGACAAATGTTATCAACGCAAAAGTCATAAAAAATGGAGGAATCCCAGATCCTTGTATGTAGAATGTCGTGATGAGAATAAATATATAGTGAGGTAATTCCTTCATTAGCGTTTCTTGTAAAAACAATCACTTACTCATACACCATTGATATGATTTTCATCCAGATATTTCATATCTCAAATATTTACGTAAATATTATATTAGGAGCGAATTTATTTGTCAAAACATGGTATGTCCTTGCATTTTGTATTGCTACTAAGCTGGAAGATATATCACCTATAAAATATTTTGTGTAAGTTAAATGGATGATGACAGCTTAAACAAAAAAATTATTCAGTGATGATTTCTGTCATGACCGTCAAAATGGTGTTAGTGTTACTATGACATGACCGTCAAATGGTGTAAGTATTACTGTGCTTTATGATTTCTGTTTAAGAGTATAATGTTTATGGTCTGCTAACTATATATGGTGCTTGAGTTCTCTGACTATATACATGTGATGTAATTAACAGGTATTAACAGCATATGTAAAAAGCATCGAAGACCATGGTTATATTCTTCACTTTGGTTCATCTTCTTTCACTAGTTTTTGAATTGAAAAAGGTAACCTACAAAGTTCTTTTTCATTGTATTTTTACCTTTTCTTTCAGCGTGTATTGTCTTTTAAATATGAACTATCATTGTAAAGCAATTTATATTTTCTCCAGATAGTAGCGAGGTTAAGGTGAATGTTGGACAACTTTTACAAGGAATTGTTAGAACTGTTGATAAAACTCGTCAAGTTGTTCATCTGAGTTCTGACCCTGATGAAGTGTCTAAATGTGTGGTAAGTGACACAGTTCACTGGTTTCTTTTGACATCATACTATACTTCTCATATTCTTATTTCTTTCAGCGGTTCCTTGACTTATTTGGTAATCTTGAATTTTCTGTATTGTTTTACAGATTAAGGATCTCAAGGGTATCTCAATGGATCTTCTTGTTCCTGGGATGACGGTTAATACCCGTGTGCAGTCAACCCTTGAAAATGGGATTATGTTGTCATTCCTCACTTACTTTACAGGACTGCAAGTCAGCAATATTCCAGTATTATCAAATGCTCGCATTTGAGTTTGTAGACGTGTCATGGTCACCTTTTCTATATTTTCTGCAGGTTGATATTTTTCATTTGCAAAATCCTGTGCCGACCACAAATTGGAAGTATGATTACGTTCAAAATAAGAGGGTAGGTGACTTACGGATAATAATTACAGTCACGTTTCATTTAACATGTTCTATATATTTGCTTACAATTTCTCAACTCAAGTATGGAACTACAAGGCCATAACATTTATCAGATGTATCATTTTACGGATAGCAAATCAGTACATTCAGACCTTTAATGTAAGATTAAACTAAGAAGATTGATAGCTATATCACATGCATGTCTTTAACTGCACACATACAACTTGTAATAAAATTTGCAAAAGCTTATAATCTCCAAAACAAAAGTTTCAGAACCCAAAGTCAACACTAAACAACTAATAGATTCTCTCATACTTCAAAATCTCCATGTTTGGCTCTCAAAGTAAGAGGTTTCTTACTTTCTTTCCTTAAATTCAGGACTCATCAAAAGCTTAAAATTTGTCTTCATAAATTTAATCTTTTCTCTATATCTCTTTACTGTGTTCTTTTGTGTTTAAGGATGCGTAGATCAGCGAGTACGTCTCGAGCATCCGATGAGGTCTTTATCAACTCATCTCCGGCTTCAAAGGGATCTCCTGGTGGTCTTAAAGTTACGGATCTCGATATACTTCCACTATATAATCCCATATCTGAAGGTTTGAAGAAGGAGATTACTTCTAATCTCAAGACTTCCAGGGAGAATGGATTCACATTATACCTCTCTCTGTGCTCTCACTCTTTGGGTTTTCTCTCATCCAGGTAAAACCTTCCCTCAGCTTTATCGAATTTGATGTTAAATTTGTAGAAAACTGGTTTTTACTTATGTTTTTTTCTTTTGCTCTTTTAACAGTAGTCGATGTGACAAACAAAGGAGGTTTGCTCGTTGGAAAGACTGAAGCATCAAACATTCATGGTCACCCTAATCTGAGTAGTTTCATTATTGAGACCAGGAGGAAACAAAAGGAAAACGATAACCTACAACAAGCTGGAAATGGAGAAGTAGAAAAGCTCGTGGTGAATATATAACCCTGGATAATAAGTTCCTGTCATCCAGAGTTGATAAACAGTGATTTAATTGATATAACAATGCCAAATATTATTTCAGTTAAGCTCAATTTTGAAGTTGAAGTTCTCATGGAGTATTTGTATTTTTCTCTTGATTTTTCTGCTTTTTAATGGAGTAACATGCCCCTTGGAGCCTATCTTCTAATTTTGAAGCATTACATATTGATGATTCTGTTATTCCCGCCCATGCGATACAATTGTTCTTAAGTGATTATATATTTGTATTCATGCATGATCTCAGTGGCCAAGTTATATTCATATCTGATCCTTAGTTTACTAGAAACAGTATTGATGAAGAAAGAAATAAAGAGAGATATGGAGAGATTAATAAAAAGATGACGAAGAAGTGTCACGGACGAAAATGGACAAAATTTGTAACATCATTCTATTTTACTTTCACCTACATAAAATTTGTAACATCATTCTATTTTACTTTCACCTAGATTAGAAGCAATGAGAACGAGGATTTTGAATCTATTGTTTAGACACAATGTCCCTGTGAAGAGTTAAATGTTTTGATGTCACCATTCTTCTCTTCATTGCGACGCGACGGCGCTCACCTACTTTTGTGCGACCCTCGTACATACTTGCAAGGCCTGGTTCAATATGACTCCCAGTCATGACCTTTATTTCTTATAAGATTATATCTCCATTCATAACAGCCAGTGGCGTTAGGTTTGTTATGGCGAGGAAGAAAGCAAAGCAACATTGCTAAAAATCTACAAAGGGCTTATTCCTCAGCCTTAGATCTCCAAGGTATAGCTTCAGGCTCCATTGTCCAGTAAACTTGCATTAGTATGTTGAAACGTCTTCATTATTTCTGGAACCATACCAGAATTGATCACAGGTTTACAATAGTATAAATATAAATAACGAGTTTCAGGAATAATGAGCATTGATAACAGGTTTATCATCCCCTTCACATAAAATTTATGGAACCATACCAGATTTGTCTATTCATCATGCCTGCAAATTGGCCTGTATCAGGCACGATTCACGCCGGCAACATGTGATGTTTTGCCTAGAATAAGAAGTATAGTAGGAGTTAAACGGCGAGAACCATCATAAATAAATCGAGATATTTTTCAGAAGAAAAAAACACTCGAAATAATACAAGAACAAAAATACTTAAAGAGTTTGGATCCAAGAACAAAAATAGTTGAAAATCTAATATACCAAAAACATTGTTCCGCAAAATAATTATCTTATTTTTCAGACGTCTTCAGTAAGTTCACCCTTTGTTTCAGGAAGATAGTACCAGACGAAACGAAGGTTGCCATCACCAGCGTGAAGCCAACAAACACGTAAAAGAGACCGAACTTAGCATTACAAAGCAACCACGGGAAGACCTGAGCAATGATAAATGTAAACAACAGATTCACTGCAACCGTGATACTTTGCGCGGCGGATAGGATCTCAAGAGGGCAAATCTCAGCCAGCAAGGGAATTGTATATTCCATAATCGGAGTTCACAAGAAGTTTCAGAGCTTTATCATCAGGAGTAAGGCCTTTACAAAGCATTTCATCATACAATCTAGAAGCCTTTTGCATACTTCCCTTTCTGAAGTATCCAGCGATTAGGGCATTATAAATTAGACATTAGGAGGCATATTCTTCACATTCATTTTTTTTAAAACTTTCCATGCTTTCTTTAACTTTCCTCCAGTGCAGAACCCGTTAATAAGAACAGTTGAAGTGATGACATCAGGTACAATACCATTGGCTAGCATCTCTGTGTAAAGCTCTGCCGCAACTTGCAACTTACCTTCTTTCAGTAATCCATCAATTAACATAGTGTAAGTATCCAAATCACAGGGAACTCCTTCTTTGCACATTCTCTTATACAAGGATGGTGCAGCTTCCATGTTATTCATGTTCCGATACCCACCAATTAAACTATTGTAACAAGTGACGTTTGGAGTTAAACCAACCTCACAGAGTTCAGAAAAAAGAGCATTCGCATTCTGCATATCTCTACTTTTGCAATATTCATCGATAAGAGCGTTATATGCAGAGAGGTCTAAACGGAGACCAAGGCTTCTCATAACATTGGACATCTTTACAGCTTGATCAATATTATTGCCCTTGAAGAAGCCATCAATCAAGGTCGTGTAAGTGATGACATTTGGGGATACCCCACTTTCGCTCATTTCCTGATAAACTTCCATTGCGGTGTCTACAAAGCCCTCTTTTATAAGTCCATTGATAATGCTGTTGTATGTCATACAAGAGGGAACAAAACCCTCCTCCATGAAGTTCTTCAACATATCTCTCGCTTCCGATGTTCGACCAGCTTTGCAGAGACCATTTATTATTGTGTTGAACGTGTAGTCATTGCGGTCAATTTTTAAGCTCAACATTTGGTCGTAAACGTTGAACGCTTGCTCGATCTCGCCTTTCTTGAAATACCCGCCCAACAGGATAGAGAAGGTTATCACATTGGGCTTGACACCCTTCAATAGCATTTGAGAAAATATGAAAGAGACTAAATCCATATTTCCTTGTTAGCAATGTCCACGGATGAGGTGGTTGTAAGAAACCAAGCTTAGGACCACTCCATTGTTCACCATTTTATCCCACATAGTAGAAGCTTCATTCATCCTTCCCTCGCTAGAAAGCCAGTCTATAAGAATGTTATAGATGAAAACGTCTGCTATTCTATATTTGACTGCCTCGTCAAATATTTCTGCCCCCTTTTCATACAACTGACATTTCAAATGACCTTTTATCAAAGAATTGAAAATGAATACACTTGGCACTAACCCCACGTTTTTCATTTCTGTGTAAAGCTCATACCCCTTCTCTATATTTTCATTTTTACAGCAACCTTTGATAAGAACTGCGTACATAACTTGGCTCGGTGTAATCCCACTATCAACAATGTTTTCAAACAACTTCAATGCACTGTTCAAGTTTCCCTTGTTACAATACCCCTTCAGAAGGCTTGTCGTAACAACCAAATTCATTAGAAATCCATCCCGTTCCCTTTCGTCCTTTAACCTTAACGCATCCACCATGTTTCCTTGTTTCACACAAGCTCCAACAACATCAGAATATGTTTTTTCAGAAGGAACCCATTTCATATCTTTCAAAAACTCACAAGCTGCCTTTGAATCACATTTCTTACAAACAGCTTGAATTACAGTCCTATAAGAAGAAGAATCCATTTCCACTCCCCTACTTCTCATTTTTCTAAAGTACCCCCCCGCTTCGTGTGGCTTCTTTTCTCTCAAACAAGCACACATCATCACATCTACAGTAACGGAATTACAATCAACTCCTCTCCCCAACATCTCGGTATACACTTCTCTTGCTCTCGAAACCTTGTTCATTTTAACCAATGCAGATAAAAGAA
This sequence comes from Kingdonia uniflora, assembly GCA_014058105.1. Taxonomy (NCBI): domain Eukaryota; kingdom Viridiplantae; phylum Streptophyta; class Magnoliopsida; order Ranunculales; family Circaeasteraceae; genus Kingdonia; species Kingdonia uniflora. Next base: position 1,838,490 of record JACGCM010000926.1, on the reverse strand, counting down.
TGTTTATATACATAAGTTTGGGAACAATACCGGACTTCATTAACCTATCAAAACACTCAGCTGCATATTCAACCCTCCCATACCATAAATAGCTATTTAACACAGTCAAACAAGGCATTATCCGACAAACTAAAACTTTTACCAGTCTCTATAAGCCGATCAACAAAAACCGTTGGACTAGAACTTGAACTATCATTAAAAACGCATTGATGTAATAATCGATGAACATACTGGACATCCCTCGACTGCATTAATATATGAAGTATAACACATAATGCATCAACCCCACAAACAAAACCCTGTTGTTTCTCGGCCCAATTAAAGTAGCGAAAAGCCGACTGGGGGTCATTTCTATTGTTCATTAGTACCTCAATAACATGGGTTTGTGTGAGAACAGTGTCAGATCTATGCGAACTAATTTCTTGCTGAATTTGAGACATGGGTATTGGACCTAAGTTATCATACCTCAATTCTAACTCATTAGAGTTCTCTGTATCTGTAATGGGGTTATCAAAAAGGTCTGATTTTAAAATGGGTATTGGGCTTAAGTGATCATACCTCAATTCTGATGATTTAAACTCTCTGGGACCTCTGACAGCTCTGTTTCTATGATGGGTTCATCAAAAAGGTCTGATTTTGAAATGGGTATTTGAGTTGTTTGTGATTCTGAGATGATGGGGGTGTTTGTAAAGATTGAATCTTTGGAGTTGGAGGTCGAAGAGAAAGACCTTTTGTAGAGGCGAGTGAGAGATGGTGAGAGAGATGCAGAGATTCTCATGGACATGGAGATGGTGAAGTGTAAAAAAATGCGAACTCCGGTGAAGATGGAGTTTGGGGAAATATAGGACTCAGAGGAATTCCAGCAGCCTGGCCAAAGGTGGTAGTAGTGAGACAATGGACCAAAATTGATCCAAATTGTAGATTGTAGATTGTAGATTAATACGATCCGGAAATTACAAGAGGGCTGAGGTGAGCAGTGAAGGGATCAAGGGAAGAAAGTGAGGAATGAAGAAAGAGAATGGAGATGGAGGAGAAGAGAGCAGAGATTAGAGAAGATAAAGAAAGAGAGAGAGATGAGAACAGATAAAGAGAGAGTCACATGCAAATAGAGGTATGAATAAAATTTGTGACATTTTTCTATTTTACTTTTGCGTAGATTAGAACAGGGAGCTATTTCTTCCTTTCACAATAATTGCCTGTGGGTTTTGAATCTATTTTTTCAAAGACAACATAGCCGGGAAGAGTTAAGTGGTTTTGGTGTCATCAACATCACTGCAAAAGGCTCACAACTCAGCCTAAGTTTCGTGCATTGTCTAGTAGACCGTGGTAGTGTGTTTATGAAACCATACCAAAATTGTATATTTCATATGCCTGCAATTTGGCGCACGATTCACACCGGCAACATGTGATGTTTTGTTCATAATAAGAAGTATAGTGGGAGTTAATAAGCGAGAACCATCATTGTGTAACAAATGAAACATAATATATGTGTAACATTGTTGTTTAGACAATTTAGGGTGATGATGCATTTACAAGAGAGAAGATTAGTTTGGGAGGTATTTATCTTCTAATAAGCATTCCAAAGTACAATATGTACGTTTGTGTAAAAAACAGCATTTTAATTTATTCACACGATGAAATATAAGCGACCTCGATCGTAAACGAAAAGTTGACACAAATGTAAAGCCCGCATATGATAAGGAGTACTTTGAAGGTGGCCATTTAAAATTGGGTTTGTAACATGAGGCATTTTACTCTACTAACATGACAAAAGGTTTGGGCATTACAGTGGCCATGGGGGCGAGAAACGAAATTAAATAGGGCCTTTTATCATGGTCAAAGTGAACCGACTCCTCGGGATTTCCATATTTCGTGTTTAGAGACATGCCTTGTGTTAAAACAAAACTTCATAAACAAAAGGATCTTCATGCAAGCAAAGTGTAAATAATTCTGATACATAACCTTAACTTGTTCAGATGTATACATCAACTCAACTCACTGTTTCTAGTAAACTAAGATCATACATAAATATAAGTTCGTCACCAATGAAACATACTCGTACCCCCTTTGCATAATGTATGCCATGGCATCGGGTTTAATGCTCCCAGCCAAAAGACTGTTTCTGATATTGATTCTCAGCATCTCGACATATCAAATTTTCGGAGAGCTGGAAATTAAATATCCAAGGAGACTGTTTTATCAGTTGTCGGCAATAATCTAGGTGAATGATGGGGCTCCCGTCTTGCAACTTATACAGCAATAACTTTCACTTAGCCGACCAATTTCTGCTTCTGGGTTCTAGATTTTGAATCCTGGTGTTGATCATCCTCCAACTTTCTTCTTAACCCCTTCAAATCTTCTTCTCCCACCAGACCATTATTCGCACGGTTTAAAGCGTACGCTTCACCCATCTTCTTCTTACACTCCTTACTAGCAATATTGTGATCAACCACTGAAATAGCAATCCGACTGAAGAGTTAGCCATATTTAGCCCCTAACTACAAATTATATATAAGATGAATTACCCATTAGTCTAAAGAGAATTGCAAATGTCACTTTTGATGATAGACTAACTGACCTGGTTTTGGATAATCTTTGCCAATAATGCAGTTGGCCTTGGTTTGCACAGTTAAAGGAGCAGTCCATGGTTCATATATATACTCCTTTGGCATATCTGACAACTGATATTTGGTTACAGATATGATCATAATAGAAGAATACAAAACAATCACAATGTCTAAATTTTGAAATGTAGCCGTAGTTGCTTCAATTGTTAGATGGTAAAATAGTGATTAAAATTTTACCGCATACCACCTTCTCATCAGAAGAAAAAAATGAATTACACCGGCCAAAAAAAGTGCCGTTCATCAAGGTTGTATGCGTAATGCGCTTCCAATTGGCTCCCATTCATTGGACGGCAATGGTTCAGGTGGCTGCCAGTGTTGACAAACTCTGGATACACTTCCGAGACTAAAGTGCTCTTTCTTTTAGCATTAGGGGAACTATTTGCATATTATAGACAACACAACTAGTAATTTTTTTTATTATTTGTTTAGGCAAAAATGACAGAGAAAATATATACTCTTCCATACCTTTCAGCACAGGGAGAAAATGCCGAATAAACTTCCCATTAGGATCATACTTCTTCCCAAAGGATATGGGGGAGTAGACTCGATTATACTGCGTTATACAATGGCAACCCTTTTAGCCCAGGATTCTAACACAACTAAGCAGAAAATTTACCTAGTGAACAGCTCAGAATCAAACCTGGTAGAAAAATGACGAACAAGAGAGCCACATCCAATTTCCATTATTGATGGCCCAATCTGAATCAATCAGCAATCTCTCAAAAACATCGCGCCCCTTTTCCCAGTGGATAAACTAAAAACAGCAATTATATGATGTGAGGAAACACGACGAGAATAACTAGCAAATTTTTCGTGAGTATCAAAGTCACATACCAGATCACCCCGAGTTAAGAAACATGCAACAGAATGGCGTGCAAGATGGTGCATCCAACCCCACTTCTGAAGCTATCATATCAAATACAAACTGTCTTCAAATACAACATTTTACCACAGAGTACAACTATGCAAGTAATCTTTAGGTTTTTAATGACCCTGTTTAGCTTTTTCATCTGATAATTCACACAGAGAACCCAATATTTCACTTTTATTAGAAAAGGTAAGAAACTTGCATATTCTTGAAAATAACCAAATTCTACTCCTAAACTGTTACCTGAGCGTGTTTTTATTTAATAAAAGTCCATTTCATTTTACTAACATACTATTCAGACAAAGAAGAAAAAACTATATTGTAACAATGTAACAATACTTTTATAATTATGAATACTATATTCATACGTTTGCAGAAGTTGGGAAGAATTTTCATATGTCAAATTCAAACATCTCCCGCATATATTTAATGTATGTCAATGCTAACTAGGGTCATATCAAGGAAACAAATGTCCAAACTGAGCATACCTGGACCATGATGGCATCAATCCAAGGATATCCCGTCCGGCCCTCTCGCCAAGCGACTAGTAACTCATCTTTATCATTCCAAGGTATCTACGTACATTACCATGTAAGAGTCAGATTTTTATTTGAATTCCCTGCTAAATGTGGTAAAAAAATAAACGCATTGGGCACAGTCAAGTAGTCTAGTTGGAGATTGTAATTCTAGTCTGAGCTGCAACATTTACTGAAGAGCCAAGTGATGGATAGTGAAACTAAATTAGATATAACAAGTGTAAAAATCAAATTGAAGTGCCTCCAATATCCATACTGGTCATGGAGGCCAGGTTGATGTCATTGAACAGGAGGTTTGAGACTAACACAGAAGACAAGGTCAATCATCAGTCTTAAGAAAAGCAAGAGAGTGAATGGTAGCAAAACTGATCCTTCCTTCCTAAAAGTCGTATCTCTTTATTAGCACCCACAATGGCAAATATTCTTGTATACTCTTTTTCAGGTGACTCCATTTGTATTGACCAAAGGAGATGCTAGGAGCATTGGCCAATCCTCCTGCATTTCCAACCTGTACGATCACAGCGAGTTTGTCTGTGCCCTTCACAACTTATGGCTGTAACATGTGTGACACCTTAGGTAGTAAATTGATTATTATGCAACTATTTCTGGAAGAGATCGCTATAGCAGTTTTAGTCCGCTTTAACTAATTTCCCAGTGGACTCCATCGTTGACATGGTCATCCTTCTTTTTCCTTTACTCTCCCCTGCCAAGATCACCATGTGACACTATTGTAATCTCCTCATATCTCATACTATGACGTCATTGTTCCTTTTTGTGCTTTGATTACCAATATTATGGCAGGGCCCTCCATGTATATCTTATACAACGGAAGGTTCATGGCATGTATGATCTTAAACTCCATATAGGCCCACTAAAATCTAGTGCGAGAAAATTCATTGAAGAGAGAAAACCTAGTTGGGGATTACATACAAGGGAGAAAATATGGCATATACGATCTTAAACCCCATAGGCCCACTTTCTCATGCAAATGAGTGGTTTCGTATCTGTAACATGGCGCACAAACGTCTTGTCCATATGCATATTATAGATTTCCCTTCACTTTTCCTAAGATCAACCAAACAAAAGAAAAAATACTTTCCAAGATTTCAGTTTTCCTGGAAAAAGGTTTTCCTTTTCCTCCCCAAATATCAGTTTATTATAGGATACAAGGAGAAATAAAACTAACCAAATCCAGATATATTTGAAGTAGATGTAGCAACTCTCAGGAGTCAGAAAATTGAATGAGTACTATCCATATTACCTGTTTACATATTCTGTTACCCTTCATTTGATCAAAATTAGAAGTGCCAAAAGCCGCTGTGTAGAAAAAGTCCCTCCATAACAACTACAAGAGGTTAGATATATACAAGGTTAGATAGTTGTATTGGAAAAATTATTAATGAATTTATTTAGAACTAACCTGTCCAACAAGTGAAACTGGTGGCAGTGTATGCTTTTTTACTCTCTTATAAACATCTTGAAGACACTGGTAGAAGTACCTGGATGAAAGGCAACCAAACTGCCAACGCAAAAATTGAAGTCAAAAATTGCATATGGAAATTGCCCAGAAAGTTCTCTTCGGCTTTTTAACTTACTTTCAAATAAGGTGATAAAACAGTTGTTGCCGGCTTCAAGAACATAGAAGGATCACCCTTTGGCTTCTCAAAGTTCGCTACCCATTCCTGCATATATACCAAAAGAGCTGAGAAAATTGCTAAAAGAATGTATACAGATCACACTCCACATCTTAAATTTGACAGAAAATGAATGTTGTAAATCTGGGGATGTACCCTTATTATATACTATGTGCATTACATCTTCTGAGTTAAGGCATAATACTGGTACCACCAAGGTACACCACATATTTAGCACCTATAAATGAAATTACGCACAAACAGCAAAAGCAAAAAACTTTCAAATTTGAAGAGATATGAACCCAGCGAGAATAATGGGATGCAAATTTGTTCCAAAAAAAACTTTATACGCACTATAACAAAAAAACAAAAAATTAAATTCCAAAACAGGCAATCATTTCCTTCTTAACAGACTATCTTCAAATTATTCAAGATGTTGGTTGAGTGCTTCTATTCGACAGATTTCATTTGTTCCATAGATGTTAAGGATGTGCTTCAATTTTAATAAAGTTCAAGGGAACTGTGGATCAGGGGAGCTGTGGATGCTCGAAAAAAATCCTCACCATGTCAGTGGCGGCAAAGTCAAATAAATCTTCACTGTGCTTATCATGACAACACTATTAGTGAAGTTCAGCAACTGGACCTTACAATATTAAACACATCAGTTTACTGGCGAATCCATTGAAACTGGTTGCATTCAGTGTAGGCATGGCCAGTAACATTTCAATCACCTGGACCTTGCAAAGAACTCAGCTGAAACTTACAAATACATATTACCACTTTAGAATAATTTCTCATATCCTTACATGCGTGGATGGGTCGTTGGATTTCTTAGGCTGATATATATTTGACCTATATGGCCATTGTAATGAAATGAACCTACTGGCAAGTAAGGCGATATTCATCAGTGATAAGAAATCACACAAGGATCATCCAAAACTTCTTGAAGCCTCCTCCTGTTAAGCCAACTTTTGAGGCTATCGAGTATTGTTTGATGTGTACTAAAGCCTTTGGATATGTGCTTAAACTACTACAACATCTCTGGTGATTCGGAATATCCTCCAGGAGTGACCTTGTGCAAAATTTTAGTTGCTACAACAGTGTTAGAAGTTCAACCTCTTGCACGTATGGCTTTATTAGATATTATTTTGTCTATCTTTAAGAGAACTTTTAGCTTATTCAAGAATTTGTAAGTGGTATAATAGTAGTATTGACTTTAATAAGCTTGGCTTACAGTTAACTAGTTTGGTCACGTACTAACCACAAAAGCTTAAACCGTACGCTGATTATAAAACTTCCCAAGACATGAATGAATATTTACTGACATCTGTTTGAACTCAAAAATCTCTTCTATGTAGTCCTATGTTTTACCCCTGCATGAACTCCATTAGCAGTGTTACAAGCTTCCATTTCAAGAACCAGATAGCATAGTTTGAAGCAATTCACGAAGATAACTATCTAAACTAAGAAATGGGTGGAACAGATGCAAGTAATTGGGAGAAGTTGTTAATGGACTGCAAGCAGTATCTCTGATAATTAGAGCTTAATCCAATCAATACTTATACGAACTTACTAGAGAAAAATGGGAAACTAAGTGAATCAATTATCGGTTGCAATATTCAAATATGGTAATCTAAGGCAACTAGTACACAGCATACCTTACCACCAAGCGCTTCTTTCAACCTCTTAAGTGCTTCAGATTCGCCCCCTCTAAAAGGAGAGAACTCTTCCTGCAACAACGAAAAAAACTCTTTATCAAATATTCAAAGGGAGCCATGCATTGATGTCACAGAAATAAAAGCTTACAAACCTGAGTATTATCTCCATAGCCAAGTTCTTTGATGGTGGGAACTCTCAACATTTCATAATCCCCAACATTCCCAACTGGAGGAAGCGAACTAATTGTTGTTGTAAGTGGGGGAGAGGGGTTTCCAGCAAGCTTTATAAATGACTGATAACTCATAGGTGGTCTGCCTCCATTCTTTTCAATTTTTATATCGTTGCAGAAGAACAACATGAACCAAAGTTAAAATTACAAGACTGATGATAAAGGTATAACTAAATACTATCAATCGACAAATTATCCAATGAAATATTAACTTCAAGGTAAAATACCTTTTGTATAATATCTGCGGGATTAAAAAGAGTATGGCTCACAGGAGAAAAAACATCAATTCCCGCCGCAGAAGCAAATGACTGTCCAAAATAAAGTACCAAAGTTATATTACTATGGGATTAGAATATTCAGACTAAAAAATCGCTCAAATGAGAGGAAAAAAAATAAAAAATTACCTTGACTTGCTTATCTAAGTCTTGGTAATATGGCTCTGTACCGTACTCAAAGCAAAGCTTCTTCACATCCCACTGCCAGATGAAATGGTAAGCAAATTAGATTAAACCAAAGTTCTTCCATAAATAAAATACGAGATTAAAAAAAAAAACACATATATAGGTAATGGAGTTTACTGATGAAGGCTCAGCTTGGTACACTTGAAATGTTTGTTTATCAGAAACATTCCGCATAATCTAGACAATTATTAACCATTGGATTAGCTAAGCCTTCCTCTCATACATGATAAATCTAATAGTTAACATATTTTCTGGTGTACCAAGTGGCGCGCAATATGTAGACGTGAGTCATGGCACATGAATAAAATGGTAAATAATGAAACTAAAAAACGGTTACAGTGACAGTTATGGTCGTTAGTTATCTCACCTCCTTTAACAACCTTGTAAGAACCTGGATCGGGTCCCCATTAAATACGAGCAACCTTGACCCTAACTTGCCGAGACTGGAATCGAGATCAACGAGGCATTCGAGCATGAACTGGATCCGGTTAAGCCCGGATCGATTCGAACCGGGGGAGAACGCGGTGAGGTCAGGAGCGAGGTAGTGGGGGTCGAGAATGAAGATTGGGAAGAGGTGTTTAGTGTGTTTGATAGCGTGGTCGAGAGCCGGGTTATCGTGAATCCGAAGGCCTTTTCGGAACCAGATCAAAGAGTTTGATGGTGGCATTGGGGTGGGTTGGTGGTGGAGAAAGAGGGGAACTTGCATTAGGGAGAGAAAGGGGGTTGTGCGCAACCGGCGTATGTTAGATTTTAGGGGTTCATCTTTTGGGGGGAAGGAGTGACCACGTCTTTAAGTTTGAATTATGAGGCGGTTTGATCTCTTCCGTTTTATATGCACACGTCTCCCGGCCATTTCAAACTCCACGTCAACATTTCAAGCTCCTGTGATACAAGTTTCAAAACTTGTCTAAGAGTTAGACAAGGTGCACATAATATCTTAAGTAACTCACTCAGTCGGGTGAAAAAATTCCAAAATCCAACTTGGTGAAGTCCAATTTTATTCAACACTACATTAGTTAATTTTTATAAAAAGTAAATATCCCACAAGGTTTAAAGAACGGAAAAAATGCTCACGTGGAAAATTACATGTCGTTTTGTAGTTTGTTGTTTTTCAACCTTGGAAAGCAAGACTCAATCTTGTTTTTTAAGGATGAAAACCAAATGCGTAAGGTGCTCTTGGATTGCAAAATTCGAGGTGGCGCCTCAAAAACCAAGTTAGTGAGATGTTTTAGGAGATGCTCTAAGAGTTGGAGCATCTACAGCAGCTAGGTAGAAAGTGATGTGGCAAGGTGGATTTGAGAATCCACCCTCTTCTCTACAAATTCACCTCCCAACACCCTCAGGGTGGATTTTTGGTGGATTGATGCCGCGCAGTTCAGAACTGCGCATATATACAACGGCTAAGATTGAGACACGTGGATGGCTTAGATTTAAACTATTGCAAACGGCTAATCAAACTTCTTCAACAAGATGCAGTTCAAAACTACATGAAATATATGTTGGTTCCCCTCCATACTTAGTTTTTCCCTGATCAAACTTCTTCAACAAGATGCTAAACGGCTAGTTATTTCTCTATCTATAAAGCCTATTCATCTTCTACTCTCTTACTCTTCTACAATCAACTTATTCATCTTATATCTCAAAACTCAACTTTCTTCATTTGTTATCATTTTCGCCGAATCATGTCTGACGAAATCCTGGCTGACCTACTCATGTTTGACCCATCACTCTCATCTTTGGAGTCATCGTCTTCATCATCATCCGGAAGCGAAGAGCTCTTCCGACGTCAAATTGAGATGATGCACGAGTATAGCAAGATTATGATTGAGATGGGAAAAACAAAAGAAAAATAATAAGAGACGACATCATCACGGAGGCAGGGAGGTAGTAAAATGTGAAAGATTGACAAGCGGAAAGGCCGTGATCATAAATTGGAGGAGTTTAGCCTTAATCAGGATTACTTCAATGATAACCCAAGATTCAAAGGTATTTTATTTCGTAGTCGAAGGTGTGTATCAACGTATTTATGATCAAATACCTTCTTCGAACCCCTATTTTACTCAAAGAGAAAATGCCGCTAAGACGATGGGCTTATCCTCGCACCAAAAGATAACGTGCACTCTTCACATTTATGTTACGGTACGAGCGCAGACGCCCAAGAAGAATACCTTAGGATTGAGGACTCTACGGGTATTTTATGCTTGAAAGAATTTTCTAAAACTATTATAACACAATTCAAAGCTCAATGCCTTAGATCTCCCAATGAAAACGATATATTACACTTGTTAGAAGTGAATGAATCGCGAGGCTTCCCGGGGATGTTAGGCAGTTTAAATTGTATGCATTGGAAATTTAAGAATTGTCCTACTGGGTGGGCAGGGCAATATACCGGGTATAAGAAAATCCCGACGGTGATTTTAGAAGCGGTTGCATTGCAAGATCTTTGGATATGGCACGCATTCTTTGAAGTGCCCAGTTCTAACAACGACGTGAACGTCTTGCATCAAAGGTGGCTTTTCAACAACTTTTCTGATGGAGTTGCGCCTCCATGCAATTATAATATATATATATATACCGCATACTATGGGGTATTACTTAGCGGATGGAGTCTATCCAAAATGGCACACTTGTTCAAACCATAAGAAATTCGTCCAACGATGTCGAAATACATTTTTCGAAGATACAAGAAGCATGCCGAAAAGATGTAGAGTGTGCTTTTAGGGTATTACAAGCTAGGTTTCAAATATTGACACACGGTACGCGATTTTGGAAACCTAGTGATCTAGAAAATGTTATGTACGCATGTATAATCCTACACAATATGAACGTCATACTTACATCCGGCAAATGAACATTGATCACGAGTTTAGAATATTCGTAAAGAATTGGAAGGAGAACTTAAATCTAAGACACGCAATCAACACTATGGCAGAGTACATCCAGAAGGTTCATAAAATTAGGAATGAAGGTGTTTATTTCTAATTATGAGATGAACTTATCGCGCATTTGTGGAATCAAAAAGGGGCAGAGTAATGTAGTATTCATCGTTGTTTATTTATTTTCTAAAGTAATGTATTTTGTTTCCAAGTTTTATATTGAAATAGTAATGTATTTTCTCTACTTGATTGAAGTATATTTTAAATAAAATGAACCGTGAGATCTTTGTAAAACTTGAAGGGAGGAGAGTGTAGAAGATTAGAAGGGAGGAGAGTGTATGAGATGAATGACATTTATAGTTGAAAAAAACTAGCCGTTAACAAGTTTTCAAAAAAAAAACTAGTCGTTAACAAGTTTCTAAAAAAACTAGCCATTAATATGGTTGTTGAGTAACTTGCACAACAAGTTCACATCAAAAAACTAGCCATTGAATAACTTGCACAACAAGTTTGCCCAAACAATAGTTAAAAAAAACATAGTTTAAACAAGATGAATACTCAACATATTTTAAACAAAATATAGTTTTAATAAAACATAGTTTAAACAATATTAATACTCAACATAGTTTAAACAAAATATAAATCAAAGTTCTAAATAAAACATAACCTAACTGGGACGACCTATCTTCGTTTGGCAGACGCGTCTGCTACGTGCGAGACTCTCGTCATAGGTACATTGCACAACCGACTCTGTCTGATAGGAAATAGATATCTTAGCTAGTCTCTCGAACGTCTCTCGGATGACCTCGTGTGCCCGCCTCAGCTCCCTTTCTAACTCAGTATTACGGTCAACTAATTACATCGAGTCTTCATATGCCGCATACCGCATTCTTTGGGATTGATGCCGCAACTCATCCATACTATACGTAGGTGGACACGGGTATGGTACCTGCATCACCAGGATCAGTATCTGTCAAGGTTAATCGATTGTTCCCGCCACATCCATGAACCATCCCATATCATGTGGATCGTCGATCGCCTGAACACCATAGTCTTGCACCTGTGAAGACGTAACTAAACTCGACGTAGATGGCAAGTGTACATCGGGACTCACTAGATCACGCCCGACCATCTAAATATTTCCCACCTTCTTTACTAAATTGTAACCAATTTTAGGATTTGGATGAACGGCACGCCAATATGTCATGTAATCTATACTTGAAACAAGATAATTACGACCATCGTAGAAGTCCACATCTTTCAGACCCTGATATAACTCTCGATCGTACCTTGGGAATTCTATAATCTCTTGAGGGGGTCATAGGGCACACTATCATGCCCGGTCATCTAACGCATACACCGGTCTCTTAAATGTACCAAAGCGTACCGTGCCCGTATGGGACTGACACCAATAGAACCCTTTAGAAGCTCAGCGCTGAAGCAACTCTTACCTCTTGACGGATTAATTATCTAGACTTGTGCCATGGTTGCTTGCTATGTTAGTTTTGTCCTTCCATTCTATGACTTCTCTGATCACAGCACAAGAGTGATGGATTTTAGACCCCGTACTAGCCCTTTCATCTCTCCACGCATCTATACGAGGATAAATATGGTTAAAATTTTGTACCTTCACTAGATATATTCTAACCTGACAGTACTCGAAGAACCAGAACTCCAATATCGCATAGAATTCGGTGATCGATTTTATCACCTTCCCGTCCTTCAGAACTGAGACTTCATCAAGTCCCTGATACAAAGCTGCCATAATTAGCGTACCCTAGTCAAAAACTGACGCACCAATAATATCGTAGTCTGTCAAGGCTGCAAGATAACCCGCCTGAAGAGATGTGCTACAATTTGAGAAGAAGAGATTACCCATCATATAGGCAATAAATGCCCTCGTATACATGATATTCATTTGTGGGTCGTAATTGTTGAGACATAGATTTAAAGGCTCTTTTCACATTTTTAAATAGGCGAGAGTGATGTTACCGTACCTGATGTTAGGGCTTGTGATTCCTGAGAATGTTTTTTCTGCTTCCTCTAACTTGGAGTACCTCTCATCGTACGGGAGTTCGCGACCCCTCCCAAAAGATATGCATGTTAGCATGATAAAGTCTAACGGTGTAAAACCTAGTTCCCCGCAAGGAAAGTGAAAGGTATGGGTGGAAGGCCACCACCGTTCCACGAGAGCATGAATGAGACGGTTATCCGAGTTTCTCGCCTTAATCGAGCAAAACTCCTCAAAACCCATATCGTCGACCAATTTCTTCAACGTCGGGTACCCCACAATCCATTGGTACCACTTTTGTACCTTATCTAACGATCTCCTACACTGTATTTCATCTCGGTTCTGAGAAAAAGAATACATTAACACGTTAGACTTTCATTCGGGCATTTCATTGAACACATTGCAATATACGTTAATAACACTTAAAATTTACACAACTTACTGGCATTTTCTCCGATCCAGCACAAATATGGACCCAGCCGTCCGGGAGGATATCTACTCTGTTCAACTCTTCGAGCGTTGGAGTGGGATCGTTGTCCGATGTCAATTATAACGGTCAAATATTTGTTACCAATTTGGTCCCCCTTCGTTTTACTTCGACGTTTACGTTACGCTTAGTTTTGGAAAAATTATGCCTCGGTCGCGAACTAGGCTTTCCCGACATTTTTAAGCGATTAACGGCGTCGATGACGGAAGAAATGGGTTGGGTTGGGAAACTTGTGGAGTAAGGGTTGGGTATGCCTTGGGTATGTTATGCCTAAAACTTGAAATAACACTTGAAAGGAATGAACCAAAGTTATGCCTAAAACTTGCAGGGAGTTGCCGCGCGGTTCTGAACTGCGCGGCTAATTAAAAAAAAAATGTCAATTCCTTATTGGTCCTCACTATGCGCGGTTTAGACACGTGGCTAGATCGTGAGCGTTGATGTTCCCGCGCGGTTCAGAACTACGCGAAGTGAATTCATCTTGATAACGAAATCGAACTGCTGTGGGGTGGATTGAATTCACCCTAGTTTTGGGCAAATCCACCCACCCTACTGCTGTGGATACTTTTATGAGTTTTCTATAAAGAAACTATGATTTTACTCCAGCAAATTTGACCTCAAAATTTGGATTTCAATAAAAAGGGACCATGTACTTGTGATAATCGGTGAGGGATTAGGAAATGAAAAGGTGGGGTACTCAACATTAAGCATGTGGTGTATAAATCGATTATATATTCGCATATTCACCTCCAACACATCCGCATTCGAATACTTGAAGCGTAGGATTACGATTCCGAATAAAGATGCTCTTATGTAAAGTTCAAGAATGTCATATACACAGTGATTGCACCTAATTCATGTCCATCTCGTTTTAAACAGTGCCCTAATGATGTATAATTTTTTAGAACATTAGTTGCTCTGGAACTTAAACTCCAAACACTAGCTCTTAAAATGCTCGTGGAAAGGGTGAAAAGGCTACTTCAAAACCACTTAAAAATATGAATTATGCGCCTCTTATTATTTTATAAGGCTTAGCATGCCTCGTCCAACCTTAAGAAGTGCTCCATATATTCATACTATTGGAACGAGCAGTTTTAGACATGAAGTTGCTTTGGATATGCTATTAGGTTAGAGCATCTCCAATAGAAATGGGCGTGGGATTTCTATAGTGTGAAGATTCCTACACCCACACTGCCTTGAACTCCAACATCACAAAATGAAAGTGTTGGAGTGAAGTGTTTAGGCGCCAGTCATGAAAATACGCGTTATAACAACAGATGCACGCCTCTATGACAGCGCCTTAAAACTGAGTCAAAACCACTCATGAAAACCCTCTTTGCCCACAATAAAAAATCCTGTTATAGAGAAAGCACGACGTCAGAGTCTTTGGAGAGATTCTTTCAAGCAATAGTAAATTTATACCACGTGGTGTACATGCGGAAACCGAATGCACATGATGTAGAGAGGTTGCTCAAAGAGAATAGTACTAGAGAATTTTCATGGATGTTGGGGAGTTTGGATTGCATGCATCGGGGGTGGAAGAATTGCCCGAAAGCTTATCAAGGCGTGTTCAACGGGAAAGATCGTAAACCCACAATCATCCTTGAGGCGGTCGCCTTTTATGATTTGTGGATTTAGCATGCATTCTTTGGAATGTCCTGATCAAATAACGATATCAATGTCATTGAGCACAGTAAGTTGTTTAACGACCTTGCTATGGGAAATACGCCTTCGGTCTCTTTTGAGGTTAACGGTCATACCTATTATACTAATTACTATCTCGTTAATGGCATCTATCCCAAGTTGTCTACGATTGTCAAGATTATCCCGGCACCGTATACGGAAAAGGAAAAGATTTATACGAAGCATCAAGAATCGGTCAAGAAAGATGTGGAAATGGCATTAGGTGTTTTGCATTGTCGATGGGCTATGGTGAAGCATCCCGATTGAGATGAAGTCATTGACCAATATAATGTGCACGTGCATTATATTGCACAATATGACACTTGAAGACAAAAAAAATGTTTTAAACCCCGATAATGAATATGATGGAACATCCCCACCACCTCCGATCAAGTGTAATGTTAAATCGGATGAAGACTTCACAAAATACCTAAATGCAACATTGGTTTATCGAAATGAGAAACAACACACATATCTTCAAAATGACATAATGAAACATCTTTAGAGAGAGGCTGCCAATCGAAGGAGGCAAAATTAGTTTTCTTGTTATGTAATTTTTCTTTCGTAGTTTCAAACAAGTAATTTCCATTTCAATCATGTTAATACAATTTCAATTTCAATTATGTAATGAAATTTCAATTTCAATAAAGCCAATTTCAATAACATAATTGCATTAACTTAAATTACATTAGTACATAATTCAAACCATAAAATATTTTTTGCCATTAATCTCCTAAACCCCTTCCTAGCTAGCTAATAATCTCCTAAGCCCCCGTTATCAAAGTTACCTATTTGGCTAGCCAAAGGTCTATCCAAATCACCTGAAGCGTTACGAACGTCGCCACCGACGCTAGATGAAGAACCTTGACCACGAATTTGTGCTTCTATTTTCGCAAGAATCTCATTTTTCATTAACTCATAATATCGCGCATATTTGGGGTCCATAGTAGGTGTGTCAATGGACATGACTTGCATCTCTTGCTTCCTTATCTCATTTTCTATATGTTTTTTTTATAAAGGTGTAAATTCTCCAACTTTGCCCGCGCAAGCTCATCTTTAGTCTCTCGGCGGGATTTCTCATATGTTTTCTTCTTTTTCTTCTCTTTAATCTTCATGGTGACCGATTCATTGAAACTTTCAAAGATTTTGGTAGTCGCATTTAAAATTTGATCAAAAGAGGTATTTAGATTCAGCCTTTTTTTATCCAACTTTTGGCCCGGAGGACGGTTACTATAAGGATTTATTCCCACTCTCGATCTCACAGAGGTTTGGATATCGACCTCCGTACAAACAACTCGAATTCATAACCATATGACATCATTAAAAGAAGCTGTTACAGGACAGAAGAGTCAGACCGTTACACAACTATTATGAAGGTCCATTAAAACTTTGATG
Organism: Kingdonia uniflora; assembly: GCA_014058105.1. Taxonomy (NCBI): domain Eukaryota; kingdom Viridiplantae; phylum Streptophyta; class Magnoliopsida; order Ranunculales; family Circaeasteraceae; genus Kingdonia; species Kingdonia uniflora. The sequence continues at coordinate 1,822,027 of JACGCM010000926.1, read as the reverse complement.
TAACGTTTGTCATTAAAGAAGATAATGGTCATAATATGAGACCTATAAATAGAACCAGAGAATTACAGATTGGGACCTGCATACAGATTGGGACCTATAAATAGACCTATAAAATCTGGGACCTGCATACATTTGCTCCTAACTAATACAAGGTGCTCGTTCCATGGTCGACCAGTAAAATCGAAATAAAAAAACTTCAATTTCGATGAATCATTATACAATAAACAACTCCTATTGGCTTTCAGATACTTCATCTTATAATACTTTATCATATCAACAACAACAAACTGCTTTACAGTACCATTCATTCTCCACCTATCATTCAAAGTCTCACAGACCCTCATTTCATAGATATTCTCATTCAAATACGTTGGGCAACAATATAATAGATTCATAACCCCTTTCTGGAAATAGGTCAAAGGTACTCTAAGGCCATACGACAACTGATCAACGCCCTCAACTACTTTATGCTTGACCTGAATAGGCACGTTTTCTACACAACACATCAATACTTCCGTACTATCTACGACCTCCTCCATACTATCACAATCAACCTCTCTACCAGACAGTGATGTTTCTTCCGAGCTGAAAGAGACTACAAATTTACTTATAGGGCTTAAATTTTTAGTACGCATACTCGACCTACAATTCAAAAAAATTGGCGTTTATTAAGTCTATCTCTATGATCCGTTCTTACAAATTGAGCAATAATCTACAAACACAAATAACAAAATTTCACCCACGATATTTTTTTTAATTACCCAATAACCCCAACAGTAAGCATTTCCTAATTTCTAACTTTAAAGAAAGTATTCAGACTTCCCCCTTCTCCCAAAAACAGTTATAGAACACAAATACGATTACACAGAAAAATTGGGAATTCATACCCCCAAAATCTACACTAATCTACTCAACAATGTCCAACAATACGAAATCATTTCATCTAGTCTATCAATCAGGGGACAGAAGTTCCCAAATTACCCCCCCCCCCCCCCCCCCCCCCCCCCCCCCCCCAATTCTAATTCATAGTACCATCCAAGACAACCCCAAATACAAAATTCTATTTACAAAAACACAAATATAGAATCAAGAAATCATACTAACCTGTTCTAGAAGACCCAAAATCCTCTGCTTTACTAGCAATCTTTGAAGAAATTTTTTGTTTGTGCTACTTTTCAAGCATAGTTGTAATACGGGAAGAAGTTTTTGTCAACAATGGTAGGCAACTCTTAGAACTCAAACACCTTCTCTCTCTAGGCACACCGTTTACCATAATTTTCTTTATCTCTATAATTATAAAAAAATTATGAGGGAGAGAGAGACGAGTTTTTATACTCTCCCTCGATTTTTGAAGCGACGGCTCTCTCCTATGTCGTTTGAGTTTAGGCGTACATTTTTTTTTGCTTGGGCGGTTGTCGTAGAGGCACGACGGTCTATGTCGAGTGGAGATTTTTTTCCAGAGTGCGATTTTTTTATTTTTTTTGGCAAGCGGGAGTGAGAATTCTCATTTACACTCTTCTATTTAAGAGGATTTAAGGGGTGAGTGTGTGAATTTCCACCCCTATTCACCTCTATTGGAGATATACTCTTAGGTATACCATATACATACATACGGTACATCCACCTCTACAAGCTATCTATCTATTCTTGGTGGGAAATGGAATATGGTACTAGGCTCTCAATGGACCGGATTTAATCCGAAATCAATACTATGCTTTTTGGGAAGCACTGTTACTTTGTTCGGATTCGGGTACAGTAGTTTTAGATTCGGATTCGGCACTATCCTCCCTGAATCCGATCCATCGACAGTCCTAGAATACACGCCTAAGCGGACTCGAAAATATCTGTAAACCCGATTTAATTAAAACTAATCTCTCTCTAATACCCAAAACGCCGCTTTATTTTTTATCTTTTACTTTTACAATCACCAATCTCTCTCAAATTTTATTTCCCATCAAGTTCAGAGATAGCTGTGAAACCCTAACAAGGTCAGTAATTTTTATTTCTCTGATTTTGTGTTATTGTTATTATAATTGTTCTTTGATTTGTATTGATGTTGAGATTGAGATTGTTAGGGTTCGTTGAAATTCGTCGAATTTTGATTTTGGTATTAATTTGGTTGATTGAGGTTTCTAGGGTTTGTTGAATCGGTGAAATTCAATTTCTAGGTTTAATTATGTTATGTGATCAAGGAGGTTAATCTGAATGATTTTAGGGTTTGAGTTTATTAGATTATGTGATGTAATTTGATCTGATTGTTGTGTAATTAAGGGTTTATTATATTTTGGGGGAAAGTTGGAAGAGGTTAGGGTTGAGTCTGGGTGTTGTGTGTAATTTTAGGGTTTGAGGTTTGTTTGATTTGAATTTGGGGGAAAGTTGAATGATGTTATGATTAAGTCTGGTTTATTTATTTCCTCAATACGGTAAAATTTTCTATGGTTAGTTCCTTCTGGTGTATGATAGTAAATAATTGATTGGTGAAATTGCCGTCGCTCAAGTACATTAGTGATCCACGTGTTCCAATTAATTGTGTTTGCTTGTATGGATCCTAATGTTTTCCGTCGGTTGTTAGTATTATTTTTAGAGACATAGTTAATTGTTGTGTGTTTTCATCAGAAATAGTATTGTAATTGAGGTTATGACATCATCTTCTAATCGTACATGTATCCATTGTTCCTGCTGATACATTCACAGTTTTTTTTGCTAGGTGTTGCATCATGATTTTAAGTTTGTTTTATGTTTAGTACTCTTTTACTGATATAGTTGAATGTATTCTTGTTTGTGACAGTATTCAATTTGGGCTTGATTTTGAAGAAATAGGAGGTATCATGAGAATCAAGAAAGGGAGTGAAGTGGAAGTATTTAGCGACACGGAGGTGCCATCGGGATCTTGGCGGCGTGCCCAAATAATATCAGGGAACGGCCATAATTACGATGTTGGGTATGTATCTTATGTAGATGCCACCGGTGTAGCAGTTATGGATAGAGTATCTAGGAAAGTCATTCGGCCTTGCCCTCCTTTCATCGAAGGTGCAAACAATTGGGTCTCTGGTGACATTGTGGAGGTGTTTGACAACATGTCTTGGAAAATTGCAACAGTTTCAAAGGTTGTGAGTGGGAAGTATTTTTTGGTAAGACTTCTTGGATCGTCTCAGGAATTTGAAGCCCACATATGTGACCTCAGGGTGCGGCTAACTTGGGAAGATGGTAAATGGGTCATTGTTAGAAAGGTACATTTATCTATTTCATTTTTCCTTCATTATTTCTTGATCCTATACTTTGTACCATTATCTCGTGCCTCTCTGACTTCTCTTCATTTATTAGAGCGAAAATGGCTTATTTAAAATAGTATATTCTTCGTACTTTTGATTACCTTTATATTGTTTTCTAATTTGTGTTTATTTGTGGTTTATGTCTATAGGGTTCTGGAATTTGCGAAGATAGAGAATCGAACATACAGTCAACTTCGAGGTGTTATATTAGGTCGAGCTATCAAGTAACTGAAACTGATGAAAAGATAAATCTATTTGTAGGAGATAATTTTTCTCACGTCCAAAACGACATGGATTTACAGGAATCAAGTATGCTTTCTTCAAAAACTTTAAAAAGAGGGTCACCTTATGATTCATCTGATGTTGAAGGATGTGCGGAAGCTGGGAAGAAAAGAAGAGCAATCGAAAAAGGTGGATGTCAACAAATTACTCCATGCGGTCCTTCGCCATTATCAGAAAAGGTAGATGCTGTTGCTCCTACCTTTTGTGATGGACTTAGATTTTCTGAACGGGCAAAAACAAATTATGATGTTGGGTTTTCTACTTTAAGAGGCTTAGAATCTAGCGAGGCTGATAGATGTTCATCTTCTGTTGGTAGTTGTAGCAGTACTAGCGACATTCCCCATAGGTTGTCTCGTTCCTTAACCAGTTCTTATCAAGATACCGAGAGTCATTCTAGTGATGCTGAATCCTTTTGTGGTCGGGATTACGTAAACGAAGATCCCCTTTCCCCAGAGGAGGATTTCGGCGCAGAACTCCATAGGATAGAGTTGCATGCTTATCGCAGAACTATGGAGGCATTATATATTTCTGGGCCCTTGAGTTGGGAACGAGAAACATTGGTGACAAATCTCCGTCTTACACTCCACATTTCAAACGATGAACATTTGACGGAGGTAAGGAACTTGGTTTCTTCCAAAACAAATATTGCTTTAAGTTGACTCTAATAACCGGAGATCTTTTCTTGTTTCCCTTTCCTTGGTTAGGAGTAGGATTTATCCTCTTCAATTAAGTGGTCACTACTTGTAAAAAGCAGAGTGAAATTTTATAATCTGTAGCATATGTTCTCGATATTATCTGTACTGATGTAGATAAGGAATTGCAGCGATTCTGAAATTTTGTATTATAAAATCATATGAAGAAATGAAGTATAAAGTTTGCAGATTCATCAAATTATTATTTACTTTTTCTTTTCTCCTAGTAACAGGTTAGTCTCTATTGCACCTTTTTACTAACACGATGCTATGTATAAGTATCCCGAAGAGTAACATAAGAGTTTTATCTTTATCTGTTGGCAGTATGATAGAAAGAATAAACAATGATGTACAGAATTGATTCACTTGTGATATCCATGTTTTGTTTGTAATTTTTATTTGTCTTTTTTGGCCTGTTTTACCAATGATTTCTTCGTACCATAATTGAGTTCATTTTTTCGAACATTATTGATGATCCCCCTACATTTTCCAGGCAAAGTTGGTGGCTTGTACAACTTGCTTCCAAAGATCTAAAGATGATATTGGGGCTTGCCACCTATCTCTCGATGAGACAATGGGGAACTATCTGCATTTTTTTTTTCTTTGATTAAGTTAATGTGTTGACCTTATTGCAATCATTAATTTTTTCAGTTCCTTGATCATTTCATTTCAGGAAATCGTTTTCGTGTGCCATTTTGATGGAATATAATTCTTTGTAAATGCTGGCGCCTGAAAACCATGGTCAGGCGAGGTGACAATGGCTGGGTGACACAAGTATCTTAGTGTGCCTCAGGAAAGGTGCACTAATTTTAGTTTTTATTGAATGCTTGCTATCTTATGGTATTCTGTATCATCAATTTTCTCTTATGTCGCATTTTTTGAGAAGTGTGCCTACCTCTTATTTAGTTATTCTACTAGTCTCTGTGTATTGAAGCTTTCCCCTAGCCAAAACATATAGTGCCGTGGTTAACCCCCAGGTTTTTCCCAAAAAACTAAACTCCTTCGATTGAAATATTTGCTACTCTTGTTATTCTACATGATGAAATCCCCAATTTTGGATTTTTCTTCTTATTTTAAGGGAGTTAAGTTTCACTTGGTTTTGTCAAATTTTGTTTCGATACGGAGTTGTATAATTATATGTATTTGCTGAACTCAACTTACCAAAAGTTAACCTTACTACATTTATTTGATCCTCTGTAGTCAGCGATGCTTCAATATCCACAATTGAGCACATAACATACTGGAGCATGTTCCATTTGTGGTTCTGCACAAAGTTAATCACTTTTGCCCCTATCTATATAATGGATTCATATTGGAGCTCTTGTCTGAATCCGCTCCCAAGAATCCCATCTTTATGGGAAGGGCCTTTCCAGATAAGAGTGTTAGCCCTAACACCAAGAATGTCTAGAACCTGATTTATTGCCTCATCTCTCACCAAATGATTTGGAACACATTTAGACCAGGCTACATTATGCTTAGAAAGTTGGAAACCATTCTGAAGTTAACCTCAAATATATTTCATATTTAAATATTTTTAAGTTCCTAATCCCAACGACCTTCTTTCATAGAATAGCACACAGAGGACCAAAGGATAGGAGCAGGCTTCTTGGTATCTTCATGACCATTTGATAGGAATTTAGAGAAAATGAAGTTGATTGTTTAGATCACCATCTTAGGTAAGCATCAACACTTTACTACATAAATGTGCATACTATTTAACACGGTTCACCGGCTGAAATCTACCTGCATGGGAGATATCTATTACTCCAAACATTTATTCTTGCAGTCATTATGAAGAGGTTGCATTCCTTAGACTTGATTTTGGTAGAAATAGGAGGGATACCCTGATATCTTAAGGGCAATTCAGCTTCTTCAGACCCCATAATAGTAGTCAGTCCACGTTTTGTTTCTTCTAAGGTACCAGAGAAGTACATAGCAGACTTAGTAGGACTGATTGAGATTTGCATTGGACAGTCAGATTATTGAGATTAGCTATTTAATGTCAGATCTGCCCACGTTGCGGACGATAAATTGTTTTATTGAAGTTCACATAAACAAGTGTGATTAGCCAGGTGAAGGACACATAAACAGGTATGATACTGCTACATTTACCTGCACTTGTTTTTTCATTGATTTTATTGCTCACCTGAGATTGATTCATTAATCAGCCCCCTCCCCCCCCCCTTTTTCTTTGCGACAGTTCTTCCTGTTAATCTGCTTGATTCTGTAACAAGTTTGAGTTTCTGTGCCCGTGGCTTACTTACTCTCCGACGATGGGTAAATTTCCAGTTTAGTATGTTATCTTAGTATGATCTTTGGCAGGAACATGATGACTGCCTCTCGCAAATGGGAGTGTTTATGAATGGAACCTAGAACCTTTTTGCATGATTGAAATCTATTTCTTGAGATACTTATCTGTTTGTGGTGTTAGTTAACCATGTTGACCACTGGACTGATATTTTTCTGATCATTAACTATAACAGTTATTAGTTAATTTTTTCGTAAATAATACATATGCTCTTTTGGATATGTTTAGGGGAGTTTTTAATATCAATGGCATTTACCCTTTGACACTCTCTGAAACAAAGTGATGCCTCCCTTGGTATTGAATAAATATGGGAAGTTTCCACGCAAAGTTGCCCAAAACCACTGTTTTGCCGACTTCTCTATATTTTTATTGATAATCTAATATATTCTGAATTGGTCAAGAAGATTAAGTATATTTCCAGAAAGCATAGTTGAAGATGTATTGACAAAGGTTCTAAAAGATGTGTGGGACAAGTGACCTTAAACAATAAATCGCAGTTTGACATGTCCATTATCATTTTATAATTTGCTTAATATATAATAAATACTCTGTAGTTTCCTTTTTCTTAGTGTGTGCAGCAGAAGCAAGAAATATAGTTTGATGTCAGCCATCCAAACAATGCTACTCTTGCACTGTGTAGTTGATTTCAGGGGGAAAATACCTTGAATCCCAGCTGTCTTTGTATTACATTTATAAGAAATGCTGAAGTGACAAGAGTGAAGAATATGTTTATGTATTACAAATATATATGGAAAATTTGTTTCACTTCAGTACTTGTTTGTCCCGATGCTATGGTTGGTTTGTATGAATTTGATTATGTATCTTGATATGACTGAAGACAATGATTTAAAGGATATCTGTGAATTATCATCTTAGATACGAAATTGACCGTAGTATTGTTTCTTGACCATGCCTTGGTGGCCTGACAGGTCAGCTCGGCCAACTTATCTTGTGACATCCCCCCAAAGTTGATCAAATCTTAACTGATTTGACCTAACCTCAAGGCTAAAGTCTCAATTAATATCCTTATTATGTTCCGACCACCAGATGCTGGTCCACCTACCTTTTTTTTATCCGTAAAAAAAGTGAGTCAGGCATTATTCACGCCTTTTTCGATATTTCATTGCCCTGGAAGTGTGCACTTGTTAATTTCAGGTTCGTCTAGGCGTGGTTGAAGCAGAAGCAAGTGGTGTGATAATGTGTAATTTATTTGGGTGATAATAATAGATAGTAGTGTAAATAGAACACAAGGGGCCTGGAGCTGTTTTGAGTTGATGTAACACAAAAATGTCTTACGTGAAAGCGTCATGGACGTACTCGATTTGACAATGAACATTGCATCCCACCGTTAATCGCTCATATTAACTTACTCTGAATTCAAATATATACATGAAACCCCACCCAAATCTTGTCAACTGTAGCTTACCTATTTCAAACCAGACCGACATTATCCATAACATAAATACATTTTCTTTTTTCTTAACTAAATCTATACTTGCTTTTACAAATTGTTTTAAATCGTTATTTACAAAATAACAGTTTATAACGGTAATATAACTCCGGTATAAATGTGAACCAGAATACTAAACGGTAACAATCATAAAATAACAGTAACAGGTGTTATTTATTTTTTAGAATGTAACAAGACATAATAGAATGGGCAGAAGTCGTTACTATTATAACGCTGTTATTTAAAACCATGTTGACAAGCAATCATAATATACAAATTAAGTTGCTAATAAATAGTCGACATATAAGTCCAACAAAAGAAAACAGAGAAATGATTCAAGTGTTGGTACTAGTCCTAGGGGGTGGGGGGTGATGGTTTGAGGGGCCAATGCTCCAGCCTAAGCAAATTAAAATTGGAAAATTTCCATTTAAGAGGGGTGTGGGGGCAACTTGGTTGAGAGACCCCTTGTTGTTTTATAGTTAGAGAAAACAACAACATGTGGTTCCACATTCTTGTTTTATGGTTTAATGTTGTGGGGTTTTCGTATTTTTGAAATGACCTCTTCCTTTTCCTTTTATAGGGGAAGAAGAAGAAAACTAATTAAATCACTTAGTCCATATCTTTCTTCTTTTGCTCTTTTTGTTGTGTTTAAGCTTTACAAAATCTTTTCATCACTATTAACAACTCTTGTTTTCTTCTTCAACAAAGATTTTATGTATACCCACCATATTTGCCTCCACATATTATCAATTATTGGATTACTTATGGGGCCTTTTTAATTAATATACAAATACAGATATTCTCCAGAAAACAACATTCAGTTTAACTTCACCTAAATGTAAACTTTTATCTGCTGAAATCCATTTTGAAGTCGAGCCGACATTGTACACTAATTTTCATAGGTTTATATTATCAATCTAATTTTCAACAAAGATTAGATGGGAAATCGATAATAATAAATGGGTAATGCTCCACATGGGACATTTTCTAGGATGGTACATGAGGGAGACCTTAGACTGTTGCTTTCCCAAATAAATTGTCCCATAATAATACTTCATCTAAAATCTTTTGGCAAGACAAAGACATTTCTAAATTTTAATATTGTTTATCTTATTCTTTTTAATTATGTAATTTAAACGTTTTGCGTGGACTTCTAATAAGTATGGTTTTACGGGGATTACTGGATAGGAATTTGGTTTCCCTTTAAAACATTATATTCGGATTATTTTCTCTACTATGATGTAATTAGTTATCTATAAAGAAAATGATAACATGATCATCAAAACCACCACTATCACTAAGAAGTCGAGAATAATTTCTAACGCGTTCAAAGTTTACTAGAGCCCATTATGCTTCACGTCCATGCCATTTTCAACATAAGCAGCCCTTACTTAAGCTTTCCTCTTATTTAGGTATCGTTTATGGGTGACTTCACAACCAACCATATCAAGGTAAAAGACAGCATGACTTCCGAATTAACTAACATCAACATCAACATCAACATCAGCATCATCAAAAACACCAACATCAAGGTAATTATTCTCTTTGTTCTTGTACTAAAGAAATAAGTAATTGCAAAACTATGACATAACTATTTAAAGCGTTTTACCTGGACTCCAAATAAATATTGTCTTACAAGGATTATTTGAAATGAATTCGGTTTTCCTTTATATTAGCGATGAAAACATTATATTCGGATTCGTTTCTCTACTATGATGTAATTAGTTATCTATAAAGCAAGGGGGATAACATTATCATTATCATCATCAAAACCACCACCATCACTAAGAAATCAGGAATAATTTCTAACGCGTACATAGCTTCCTAAAGGCCATTATGCTTCACATCCACGCCATTTCCACCATAGGCAGATGTTACTTACGTTTCTACCTTATTTAGGAATGGGTTACTTATAATGAAATGACTATGACAACCATCAAGGCAAAGACAGCATAACTTTTGAATTAAAATAACTTTGGATTGTAAAGTTTCTCTATTTTACGATTGTTTTTCCGTCTAAATGTTTATGTTTTCTTGCAAAACTGATGCGCACCGTTCAGTAACCTAAACCACATAAGAGCTTAAAACACGCAGGAAGGAAAAAAAAACAATGATCTTAAACCCTAAACTCCATTAATCACCATCATCACTAAGAGTTGAGAATAATTTCTAATGCGTACAAAGTCTACTAGGGGCCATTATGCTTCACATCCACGCCATTTCCAGTATAAGCAGCCATTAATTACGTTTTTTCCCTGTTTAGGAATGGTTGACTTAATTAACAACCAAATGACAATGACAACCATCAAGGGAAAGAGAGCATAACTTCTGAACAATACTAACTCTACAATAGTACGCTCTGTATAAATGTTTTTTTTTTTTTTTCTCTTCTTGCAAACTGAAGCGTTCCGTGATCATTTTAGTAACCAAAACCATGAGAAGAACAAAATGCAGAGTGAAATATTAAATGATCCACCCAATAAATATTGAAAGTTAACCTTAGTAGAACATAGAACACAGAGAAATAAAAATGGTCTAAAACCCTTAAACCCTTGCATTTAACCACTAAAACCCTGAAGTTGGTGTGAGTTGTAGGAAATGAAAGGGGCACATGGCCCCAACATGTCTTGTGTGTATTAAGACAAGATTAGAGAAGGTGCCTTAGCGTGGGGCACCCAATGCTGGGTCGATCAAAGCATATCTCCCCACCAAAAACGGAGAAAGAGGCCCTAAAATAGACAGCCTTGTTCCCATGTGCATAAATTTAAGAGCATAATTCCAAAACACCAACTCCCATTGTGCTTCCCCTCCCTCATCACCCAAATCATTTCTTGGGAACAAAAAGAAACTCTCCCTCCCCCTTCCCCTTCATCACATTTCTCTCTTTAACTCCCTCTCTACAATCCCTATCTTTGCCCATATTATGTTTCTTATTGCATATCTTACTAATATCAAACTCGATAAAAATCTCCTGGAGTCAACCACATGAATACATGATGTTTTTCATTTTGAGAAACAACCAAGTATCGGTGTAGGCAGAAACTCGGTTGGTAACAGCTTTCAGTCAAAAAAACTATTTTGAAAGAAGATTATCGGTCAAATTTAGGACCTAGTAATCTCTTATATACCCTTATATTCCTTCACATAATCATGGATATGTATTGTGGCAGCCCTTGATTATATGATGTTATTAATAGCTTTGCCTACAAGAAAAAAAATCTTTCTAGACATAATAAGCTTAATTTAAACTTGTAATCGACAATTTTTAACCATTGGATTTGATCATTTCTTCAAGTGTAATGATCCAACTCACATCTAAGGAACACAAAACACGTAGAGTACACGTATACATTTGTGTATTGATATTATGAGACCATACATCTCATGCTCCTCTGTTATCCAATCATTCTCTATTTGTGCCTTGTAGTCATCACAAAATCTCCTCCCAACACCTAGAGTATCAGATCTTTTAGTCAAATACCTCTTCTATCCTTTTCGTCACTAAAATACCCCTCTTCAAATGTTTCTCTTTTTTTTTAGGGTGAAGATATCTTTACCATGAAATATTCAAAATATGGAAATACCAAACTTAACTTCTTTTTTCTCCTCAAGCAATGGTGCATGTAGTTTGTGCGCTTTAACAAATACCCTTCTTTTTTTTCAGCAAGGGAAAGTGTTCCATAGCTCTTCTCCACCCCGCTTCTTATTTATGCCCACAGTCGGGGGGTCAACTGGGCCAGTCCTGTCTCCGCCCCAGCCATATCTTTCAAAAAAAACAAAGGGATACCGGCAAGAAGACCCCGCGATGAAGACGATGATCGTATACTCAATATATACGTAAACAATTTAAGAAAAATATATAGGAAAAGAAATGTACTCAAGGGGCAAAAATGTCTAAAGAAAAAATATGTGTGAGGGTAATATTGTCATTAAATAATTGGAAACTAATAAACACCTTCCTAGTTGACCCTATAGAACCCCCTATGGCGGCCCCTAAGGCGCCGGCCTTGCAATTCCTTCTCTTATTATTTCTTACATTTAAAATAAAGCCACCCTTGTCCTTCCTATCCCATAATAAAACACACACATATCTCTCTCTCTCTCTCCTCACTCTTCTCTCTTTGTGTAGTAATAAAAAGGGTTCTCATAAAAAAAATGGCCAAAGAGTGATATAAAGAGGAAGAGAGGGAAAGAAAAATAGATAAGAAGGAAAAACTTTTTTTTGGCTCTATATTTTGTGCAAGTTTAGCAAGCTCCAAAGGTGCAAAAGTTTTGAAGCATGGAGGAGGGAGTATTTTGTTGGTTTACACTATATTTGCTATCTTCTTCTCTAGTGTTATTGTTTGTGTTGAAGATGATGAGTTTGCTTTGGTGGAGACCCAAGAAAGTTGAAGAACATTTCTCTAAACAAGGGATTAGAGGTCCCCCTTATCGCTTCTTTCTCGGAAATGTTAGGGAACTTATGAGTTTGATGCTCAAAGCTTCTTCTCAACCTATGCCTCTCTCTCATAACATACTTCCAAGAGTTCTCTCCTTCTACCATCACTGGAAGAAAATCTATGGTATGTACATATCTTTGTGTGTTTTTGGTTTTAAAGGGTATTGGAGATTTTGGGTTTTGGTTAAGTTTGGGTTTTAGTACTAATTGTGGTATTTGAGGTTATAGTTTGTAAGATGAGATTATTTGATTTGTTGGATATTGAGATTTGTGGGATTGTGGGGGTGGTTGTGTCAGCTTCATTGCTTCCATGATGAAGTGCTTGAAAGTATTGGTTTCATCAAATATACACATCATGTCAGTCAATCTCTCTCTCTCTCTTCACAAAAATCTCATGGTTTTGGACTTGTGAGAGAGTAGTGGTGAAGTCACTTTTGCTTTTTTTTTCCTTTGTTTTTGGTCTATTATGATCAGTTTTCTTCTTCATCTTGAGTTGTAGTTTTTAGTAATGATTTTGTAATGACTTGTCTTCTTCTCCCTCTTCTTTTTGTTTGGTCTCTCTGTCTCTCTCTCTCTCTCTCTCTCACAATAGCCACATCTCTTTCTCTAGTGCATTCTAGCATGACTTATCTCTTATACCATTGTCATGTTTCCCTACCCCATATATTACATTAAGGTCTATAGGTCTATTCTCTCTTTATTTGATGCTTGATCACTTGACATAAACTTATAGCTTATGGTTAGTACTACTCATTTGCAGGACCAACTTTTCTAGTATGGTTTGGCCCCACGCCTCGTCTCGCGGTATCGGATCCCGACCTCATAAGAGAAATCTTCACCTCAAAATCGAAATTCTATGAAAAAAATGAGTCACACCCGTTAATTCGAAAGCTCGAAGGCGATGGCCTATTAAGTCTCCAAGGCGAGAAATGGGCTCACCATAGAAAGATCATCACACCAAATTTTCACATGGAGAATCTCAAAGTAAGGTTTTTTCTTTGTAAGCTAAGACAGTATTTCAATTCTTGTGACCCAATAATGTTCCTAATTCAACAAATATTCTGAAACACGTTTTAAATTTTTGTGTAGTTGTTGATTCCGGTGATGGGGAAGAGCGTAAGCGATATGATGGATAAGTGGGAGGCAATGTCAGGTGCAGGAGAGGTTGAAATCGATGTTTCTGATTGGTTTCAGACGTTGACGGAAGATATTATCACAAGAACAGCCTTTGGGAGTGGTTACGAAGATGGAAAGGCGATCTTTCGGTTACAAACACAACAAGAGGTCTTTGCAGCTGAGGCATTTCAAAAAGTTTTCATTCCTGGGTATAGGTAAGAAATATAAAAATTAAAAATATATATTATTACAAAAAAATAAAAAATAAATTGAAGTTTGGAAAATATGAAAGATAAAAATGCGCCTTGTATGTTCAATATATTTATAAAAAAAAAACCCTCCAAAAACTGGCGTAGACTGGCACAGTTTTAGATTTTATTTGGAAGAAAAAAAAACTCTTTAACAAAAATTGTAGTATTTTGTTCCCCCTAATAATTCCCTAATTAAAATTTAATTTTTCAGGTTCTTACCAACAAAAGACAACACAACTTCTTGGAAATTAGATAAAGAGGTGAAAAAATCGTTAATAAAGCTGATCGAGCGCCAGAAACGAAACTCATGTCTCGAGATCTCCAACATTGGGCACCCCAAGGATTTACTAGGCCTAATGATCAAAGCTGGTACAAAAGAAATAAGATCATCATCACCAACCCCGCCGATTTGGGCGGTCACCGTTAACGACATAGTCGAAGAGTGCAAAACTTTCTTCTTTGCTGGGAAACAAACGACATCAAATTTACTGACGTGGACAACAATTCTTTTAGCGATGCACCCGGAGTGGCAACAACTGGCACGTGAGGAAGTAGTGAAAGTGTGTGGGGCACGTGACATCCCAACTAAAGATGATGTTACAAAGCTGAAAACGGTATGTCCCTACACAGTTTGTTTCCTTGTTGTAAGATTACTATTATACCCCTCCGTTATGTTTTGGTGAAAGCCTTAAAGTTGAGTGGACATTTTCGTCTTATTATAAAAGATTATTAGTGATGATAGTTTTTTCTCCATAAATGTTGAAACTGAAGGGTCTTCTCTTCTTATTGTTGTTTCACCAAGTTGGACATCAAGAGGGTCGCACATTTGTCATTATGTGATCTTTGTTGGGTAGGGTGGGGCAAGGGTAGTTTCGTCATTTAATTTTTCCCGTCGTTTATTTAGAGGCTCCCCCGTAAATTATTTATGCATTGCTTACTTTGTTTGAATTTAATTTAGATTCTTACGTGATTTTTTTTTTTTTTTTTTGCAGCTGAGTATGATCCTGAACGAATCATTGCGACTATATCCACCAGTAATTGCAACGATCAGAAAAGCAAAGATTGACGTGGAACTCGGAAGCTATAAGATTCCACATGGAACTGAGGTTCTGATACCGATCATAGCTGTTCATCACGATCCACTTCTATGGGGCAATGACGTGAACGAATTTAACCCTACAAGATTCGCAGACGGTGTATCCCGTGCATCAAAACATCCAATGGCATTTATACCCTTTGGACTTGGGGCTCGTACATGCATAGGGCAGAATCTCGCAATTCTCCAGGCGAAGCTTGCAATTGCAATAATACTTCGACGGTTCTCCTTCGATCTATCACCAAGATATAAACATGCACCAACGGTCGTAATGCTATTACACCCACAATATGGTGCACCTATTAATTTCCGATGTATAAAAGATTCCAATGGTTCATGACTTCTTTTATTATATTCCAATACTACCCTTGGTGTTGTCCTAGATAGAATTATGGCTGTACTTTCAAAATGACCACAATGCCCCTACTTCTTCCAACAACAGCCAACAGTAGTAGTACTACTAACCCCACAAAGGCCATAGTCCATGTTTGATCAAAATGTCCAAATTACCCTTGGCATTTTACACTGTTAGCTTTTCTTCTAGGGATCTCTCTCCCTCTCATTTTTTTGTTGTGTTTATAATGTTTGTGTATATTTTCATTGTTTTATACAATCATGATTACCATTGCAGAATTCTGTCTTTTTAGATTTTGGGTTTTGAGGAGGAACTGATGGGTGCAGGTTCTGTTGAATCATCTGATTTGTACAACACTGAGCACTAGAATCCACTTCTTTGTAAGTGGACTGTCAATCTTTTTACACAGATTGAGATCCTTGGGATTCCCACCATAGATAGATTCTCTTCTGTACATTCAGACAACTGTGGCATAAAGCCAATATCTGAACATTTCAAGATTAGCCCTTGGGTACTTCATGTTTATATAGTTTTATTACCCATACCAAATTTTAAGTATGCTAGAGGATCCAGCTCCATAAATATGTAGGCGCTGACATGCATGCCTATGCATAATTGCATATATATAGTTACATAAACTAAATTAACATGTGATATCCATTGGTCATGTCCATAGCTAAGCTCCATGGAACAATATTCTTGTATATATGTTCCTCTAAAAACTATTTTAAGTAATTAGTATTAGAACTGGAGGCCCCATCTCAAAACCAATTGGTTTGGAGAGGAATAGCCCCAAGATCTTATATATTGAGGTGCTAGGCTGTGTGTCAAATGTGGGACTAAATATCTCAACACACCCCTTCACGTGTGGCGTAATTTATGTGCTTAACACGTGAACGAATATTTCGGTGATGCGGAGTAGCACGTGGGTCGTTGGGCTCGACACGTGCAATAAATGCCCGCTCTGATACCATATTAGAATTGGAGGGTCCATCTCAAAACCAATTGACAATGAGAGGAATATCCCCAGGATCTTATGTTTTGAGATGCAAGGCTATGTATGTTCGATGTAGGACTATATATCTCAACAATTAATGCACGGTCTTAAGCTGGATTAGTTATCTCCAACCAATTTATACGCATGTTAGAGAGAAAACTCTTCCTTGGGATACTTCATTGTATACATAAAAGCAAGAACATTTCCATAATCCTAGACAAACAAATATACATTGATAGTTGCAAAATAGTTAAACTATATGCACATCTCTTCCTCATTTCTAAGAAAAGTTCGTTGTAGTCTAACATGCATTCTTCTTCTTTTATGTTTCTGTCCTTTATAGGGTTTAGGGCTCTAAGCTGTTGTGAAGTGAGAACAAGTTAAACTCACTTTCGTTTCTTTTGGGATCTTCTTGTGTTCTTTGGCCCTCTAATATATAATATGGTCCCCGTGAAGCATGTGGTTAGGGCATCCATTGTCTTACATGCTTTGAGATCTCCTTTTCTTAAGAGAATCCAAAACATGCCTCCAAGCACGTGATTCGAAAGTTTAAACACGCGAAATAAACATCTTGATTTTTGTTTTCGTCACACTTTATAATCCTCGAGTCATGAACCATTCATGGTTTATTATTATTATGTGTATCTCAATTATAGTCTTAGAGATTCTACCCGCATATGACATTTATCTTTTCTTTTCTTCTGCAAAATTCCCTTATTCTCTTTGCCTTATTAGATAATTATGTGCTTCACTCAGTGCTAATCCAAACCCTAATCTCGCTCTTCTATCCAATTCATGCTTACCAAAAACACGCTTCCATGACAATTTCTAGGAAATGTTCTCCCATTTTATGAGAAGATGATAAATCAAATTAATTAAGGTTATTGCTCTTTTTATCTCTACATATACATACAGAAGCTTTTCTCTTTTTCCTTTTTATCAATATAAAGAGCATTCTATCCTTACTATTGAACTATATTTTATAACAAGTTATATAGATCTTATGAAATCGGCCGCTCTCTTTTAAATATATAATTTTCTCCAAGATTTGTCAGAAATTGCGAATTACAGCGTAACTATTGTCGGTTGCTACTACGTACATTCTCGTGAATTCTACTTCCCAATGTAGCGGCCAGCTAGCTCAACTGAGCTTTGCCGAATAAACACTCATACATTAATTATACACTACATTAATACATATTATTCAAATCCCCAAGTACATAATATTTCATTAATAAGTTAAGATCCATGCTTGTAGCTGATTCATCTCTAATCAAGCTCTATTTTTATAAGTCACTATTGTCTCCTTTTATTGCTCTCATGCAAAAACAAAGTTTGATGTTTTCCCTTAATACATGCCACCTTGTCGGGGTGTTGTGGAGTTAGGGGCACTCACTCTTCTCCATATGATTGGTTACCTCACCAAGCATGTTTTTATAGCTCTTTAACTCTTCTTATTATCTCTTCTAACACTTTGTTTGATTCCTTAATAGTTGCAATTTAATTATTATTAGGGTGTGTTTAAGTGCGCTTTAGTTGTAATAGATCAATAGTAATTGAATTAAACAAATCTAGTTTGTTCTTGAATAGAGCCGTCTCCGTACTTTCCGTCTAAATGGGGTTTTGAGAAAGTTTTTTCTCTCTTTTAAAATGCCATTAGAAAGTAATAAGACAATTATGGGGGACTTTTTTTTTCAGCTGAATGTGAATCTGAATACTTATTCTGAATATTGACCTTAAGATTAAATGGCCAGATGCCTAGCGGTGCATTGTTTAACATGACCTCAATGTACCACAAAAAAACATGACGATAAGAAAAGATTTCCCTTAATCATGCATTAAGGAAATTTTTTAGAATGTTTGGTTTTGTATTAATTAGTAAAAACAATGAATCCCATATTTGGTTTCTTCTGTGTAAGAAAACAAGCTTATATATGTGGGGCATTGTCAGTTTAACCCTCTGTAAACATTTGTATTTTACACAAAGAAGAATGTCTTCTAGGGTTTTGATTTTTTTTCTCATATTTTTCTTCTTCCAAGCTGAAGCAGTAGTGTCTCTCACTTACAGAAGAGTTTCAAGCTTTCACTGGATCACGTGAGTGTTGAGAAGATGTAGCTAAGATAAGGGGTACCATCACATGGGGAGAGCTCCAATGATGATGAGATCCTAATGAGACAGCTCTCTGATTTGGTGGAGTCACTTAAATGTACAACTCATCTGCAGGCTTTCTAACTACCTAACACTGCTCTGTGGGGGAGGAGCCCCCTTAAACTATACAGATGGATTTTAGATTCTACAACACAAGAATGACACCAAGGACATATAGATAAGCTTCACTTACAATGTATCATGTGACATGCACTTTTTTTTTTTTTTATAATACCTTGTCTATCCCTCACATTTTGCATAACATTTCTTCATTTTTCTAATTTTATGTAGAACTTTTTTTTAAAATTATTTGGTCTAGGATTAGAGAAATGTTTTCTTTCTGTATGAAACAGATCGTTTCGTTTAAAATTTTGATATAGTTTAATTTACACAATAAGCTTTGCAAATAAAAATAATTTAGCGCTGCCAGCTTACATTCTCCAGTAATATTCTTTTAGAGCATCTGTAGTTGAGTAGCCATTTTGCCTTAAAGTCATATCATACAAATAATTTGTCTTAGATTGGTAAAGCTAATACAATTTGGCTAGTGAAATTTGTCAAAAGGACCATATTTGCTTTTACATATTTTGAGCAATCATATTATCAATTTACATTCTCAAACAAACTTGGGATCAAAACCTGCAACACCAAGTTAACGATCTCATGAACACAGGCTTACCCGATATTATCTTTCGTGTGACCACTTCAAGACCGTATTAAATACGAGCAAGATTTTGGTAGGGGGTTGATAATTGATAGACATACCTTCTAGTTGTAATGGCGACTAATCTTCTCCAAATACACAGGACTAAAAGATATTTGATACATACATATATATATATACGCCCATCAATTGTCGGCTTCTGAATCCGACTACACCTCCCACATCAAAAATCACTCCCAAAGAAACCGGTACATTCCAATAGAGTCGTCTACATCGGTGTCGGTTCAAACCGTAACCCACAGACCCCCACTTGTTATCGGAGAGGACAATGTACTCTGTCTAACCCACTAAGGCACCACATCATTCCAGCATGCTCACACATGGTGCTGCTCTTCAAGGACACAATCCTAAATTCTTGATAGTGCTTTCCTCTAACAAGGTCCCAATTGTAGGACAACTTAAATGCAAAAAATTGCCATGAAAGAGATGTATGAGTAGAGCTTCAAAAGATGGGAGTGAAGTGTTGTGTTTGTGTTTATTTTTATCACTACAATGTAGGATGACTTCACTTTTATCATTGCTTTGTTGTTTGGGTTGTTTTGATGAATATATCATTTAATGTTTAGACATCTCAGTATGTTTATATGATGCATAAATATTTATGATGATATGATTTATATTTCAACTAACATAGTTGATATTTGGAAGGTTGTCGGAACAATCATTGTACGTTCTTTCGAAAGCGAAAAAGACGTGTTTTTCGAATGATTATCACGTAAGGATTATGTACCGCTATAGTGCTATGTTTTTCAACTTAGCATTTTCTTAGTTTTAATTGTTTCAGTGTTCCCCACACTCATATTTGTTTTAATGATGGTTATTTGTCTTGTAAAATTTTGGGCTTTTGAGTTTCCCGGGCGGGCCGTAATGGAAGGGGCATGAGCTTTGGTGAAAATTCGATAAGAATTGTTGAGATATATAGTCCCACATTGGGCACATAGAGCCTTGCAATTCAAAATATAAGATACTAGGGCTACACCTCTTATTGCCAATTGGTTTTGATATGGAAAGTCCAATTCTATGGACTTTCTTCCACGTGCGGCTCACATGCTCTACTACTCTCTGCATCACACAGAGCTACTCCTCTCATTTGATATGAGCTTTTTAGGCACAATAAGGTGGACCAAGTGAAGCACAATCCATGTTATGCTAGAGCTGCAACTTGGAGGGGTCCAAGATGTGTAGGCTGGGGCACAATCCAATTTGTAGCATTTAGGCAGAGCCATTTTGGTGTAAAACCCGTTGTGATATTAGGCCAGGCTTGGGTGAGGTAATATCTTGATGGCATTCGAGGGAGTTTGATCCAAGGTCAAATAGGCTGCAGATTGAGAATAAGCAGCAAGGAGAACAATGGAGTACCTTCTTTGAAACAGAATTTTTGACAATCTTCTCTATGTAGCCCAATCCGACAAACTTCTCCAGCCCGAACACCTTGACTAAGATTGGGTTTGGGTGAGCACTAGCAGTAGGTACATCTTCACAGAGTGGATAGCAGCAGTAGTCAACTGCAGCCACGAGAAAACCAGGAACTATCAACCCTTGTGCCATTCAACCCTTGTGCCATCCATGCTCTCTAAAAAGCTTTTCTTTGAACTCCAAACAGCCTAATTTGTGAAGTCAAAAACCATCCCGCAGACAGGGCAGGGCAGATTTCCCATAAACGTAATCTGTAATCGAAGGTCTCACATGCGTTACTCCTTGGAACTCCTTATTGACGATGTTTGCATGGTGGAGCTAGCAGTCGCAGATGAAACAATTCTTGTTGAAGAAGCTTGTTGTGATGCTTAGAAACTTGTTAAACAAAAAAATGCGCGCAGAGCTTAGATGGAGTCGGCCAACTCCTTAGCCTTGGATTGAATGATATGATATAAACCCGGCAAGACAATTTAGACCATGAGATTACTTCACTCTCCAACATTGACACAAGGTATCAGACCAGAGAAAGTAGGCAAAAACCATTCATACAACTAAATTTATATCCTATCACAAAATCTGTTATGCTAATTCCTCAAAAGCAGATCACTGAAATCAAGAAAAAAAACATACAACTATATCAAAGAAACATCCGAAATGAATATTAGATCTAATAAAACTTAATATCACTCATCATTCAGAGTACTGGGAAACAAACAAAATCCTGAACAACCAAATTGATCATACACTGCCAAATTTTAGAAAGCCATCGCACAATAACATGAAAAAAGACCATGACATGTATGAAAAAAACTCGAGAGATATTCTCTATTGGTCTAAACCCTCTAGTCGAAGGCATCATCATCATCATCAGGGAGAGGCTGGTTGATAGCTTGTTCAAGTTCTTGCTCATGCCTGTAATGATAAATAAAGCAAAAACAAATCAATCATTGCTTCATTTATGATTTTATGGTCGTGAAACACAAGATGCATAAAAAGTACAGCACATAAACATAAATGAAGAACATACTGTTGCTGAGCAGCCATGTCGATTGTCACCTCGGGAGGAGCAAGAGCAGGGGACTCAACAAAGTGAATGGTCTGGTCTCTGTAAGAAAAAAATATAACTACACATTAAACAATGTACTCAGAGGTGCATCAGTACAAAAGAGTTTGAATTCAAACGCAAATTACCCCGCAAGCTTTCTAGCAAGATACAGGAAAGGCTTCTCAAAGTTATAGTTGCTTTTTGCTGAGATCTCATAG
Organism: Kingdonia uniflora; assembly: GCA_014058105.1. Classification (NCBI taxonomy): domain Eukaryota; kingdom Viridiplantae; phylum Streptophyta; class Magnoliopsida; order Ranunculales; family Circaeasteraceae; genus Kingdonia; species Kingdonia uniflora. The sequence goes on along the minus strand of JACGCM010000926.1, from coordinate 1,800,218 downwards.
TACTGAAGATTCTTTTTCCTGTGGAATGTGACCTGCTTTGCTTTCACCTGTCTGTTCTTCACATCAACTTTGTTTCCACAGAGAACAATCGGGATGTTCTCACAAACCCTACAATTGCAACATAGTATGTTAGTTAGACGCTAAGGGATACACAGTTATAGAATTGAGTGTGATACAGACCATTTTAAGGTATGAAGGAATACATCCAAAACCAAATAGTAAAAACAAAAGGTTCCGGGACACACCTGCAGAGATCACGATGCCATGTAGGGACGTTCTTGTATGTCAAACGAGCAGTGACATCAAACATAATAATAGCACACTGCCCATGGATACTGCATAGAACAAACCAAGAAACAAAAACCGGTTAGGAAATAGTTGGGCACAAAGAAAGTGAGAAATGGACTTCAAATCCTCAAGTATGAAATAAGCTCAAAAAGACCACATATTGAAAATAGTCAGACTACAACAAGCTAGCTAAAGCAAGAATTATCATCATTATAAAATAGCACATAATGCTGTTGACTATTACGAACACAGCTCAAGTAAAAATAAAAGGTAGCAGCACCTTAATGATGGCTGGGATAAAATAGAGTACAAAAACAACCCTAACAGTCTACTCTGTTGAGCATGTAGTACTTCTACTTTTGATAAAGTACGCATTTAGTGAAACCTTAAATGTGTTAGGGTATATAGTATAATTGAAATCAATACATGTAACAATACAGTATTTGACAGCATTGTACTATATGTAGTGTATACCAATGACAACTTCTACATAGAATCAAAGAGCAAGTGTCAAGGCGAGAATATTATCCAGAAATACAACAGATAGATATAAGGTATTTGTATGTAAACAGCGAGGGTGAAGTTAGGACAGTGAGAGAAGGCAAGAAAGAGCTAAGAGAGAGTTAAAGGTTTCATATAGAAAAGAAAATGTGGTTATTTCATATAAGAATGTTCATATAATATAGGACATAACTTACAAAACCCTTCAGTCACTTCCTCTACATCTACAGCACACCAGGTTTGACCTTACATATTGGCAGGTTCAAGGATTACAGCTGTTGCAGCTTAATCCAACCTCCACCCCAATCTAGGTCTAATAACTAACAATATATTTTGGTATTACACGGCTTCTTTATCTCTTTCTCACCATTTATGAATGACATCATGATATGCATGAGTTAATATGGTGGGCAGCTGTATTTTGTTTGTTTGTTTTTTTGCAGAACTTGCTAACACCCGAGACAAGTACTACTATTTTCTAGAGAGAAATCATCCGTCAACTTAATTTCTTCAAAAACGAATTACTAGGTGTACATTGAATGCGTCAATTCATGTTAGGATAAACAATGTAGAACTGTTGGTTAGACGCCATAAGATAACAAATTACAAGTTGTTTTTATGTAAGCACTTCCACTTCCATATTGTTGTTTTTATGTAAGCACTTCCACTTCCGTATTGTGAAAGTGCAGCTTTATTAAATCAGCATATGGAATGGGGGTTGCATCATTACCCACTAAACTTAAAATTAACACATCCTGTTGCTGCTGCGCAAAGGAACTTTGCAAGGATTAGAGGGGTATGGATAATATATAGAAGACACACATTAGAAGTGGATCATTTCTACTAAAAAAAAAACGATATTATCTAAGCACCCCTTTTTACATTGAATAGCTCAATCGCCAACATAAACTTGATATTTATCCAAACCCAACGAACAATAACATCAAAGCATGACTAGAAAAAAAAATGCAATCAAATACTAATCTCACAAAAAACTTACTAATATCCATCTCTGAGTCCACCAAACTTCTCTTGCCCAGCTGTATCCCAGCAATAAAACCTAATCTTCCCACAATTGGTGAAAAAATCCAACGGATGAACCTCAACACCAATCGTCGCTGCAGAAAATCAAATACCCCACAATTAAAACCCTAACCCTAAATCTAAAGATCCAACCTTTAGAAACAAAAATCACAACTCACGTTCATATTTCTTCTCAAACTCTCCCGTAAGATGTCGTTTCACGAAAGTAGTCTTTCCTGTATCAATTCATCATAGATCTCTCAATAATTTTAAAATTAAACCCTAGAAAAAGCTCAAATCACAGTAGAGAAATTATGGGTACCTGTACCACCATCGCCAACAATGACAAGCTTGAAACTAGGGTAATCAACAGTTTGTTGGTTTGGAAGTGCCTGTAAATCAATAAAAAAGAATTAGATAAAACCCTAACCCTAGAACCACAAAGAGATTAGTTACCATTTTGGGTGTGATCGCTGAATTAGGGTTTTGTTGATTTTGAAGTGAGAGAGAATGGGGGAAGGGTTTGATGTATATATATATACGGAGATGAGTTGAGGCTTTGTAATTGAGCTTTCTTTTGACGCGACTCTCTCAGCCGTTGGATTGAACTCTGCTTAAGATAGGCGCACAGAGGACTTGAGGATGCCCCTTCATATGGCATATACTTTTTTACCCTCATCGTTATACACAGCTATTGCTTTGTATTTTGCGTATGTTCTTTTTTTTTATTAATACAAACTGATGTTTCCGGGAATTCCTCTAAGGTCGTCCCATAGAAATGCTCACCTAGTGAATGTAGGAATTTGGAATAGATTCATATTATAGCGAGCAAAAAAGCTTCAAAAACATTTTATTTGACCCGCATTCGACTCGGAAACTCAATTGTTGTTTTATATTTGAGCAAAGAGAAATGCTTTGGGGACCCTAGGGTCGTAAACTTAGAGGACCAGAGTGTTAATATTCCGCCACGTGTTAAGGAAGAAAATGCAAACCTCCCCTTCCTTTTTTTATTATCCATCGAAATTGTATTGAATTAATGGAAATTGATTTTCACTCCATTAAAATCAACATTTTTCTTATGTATTCACTCTCCATCTCTAAAAACCATTGATGGAGATGGGTTAATTTGTGTTATAAAGATGACGACGGCAAGGCATGAGTTTCCATCGTGATTGCAAACTAAGATGAGTTAAATGTGTTATAAATCTAAAGGTAACGGAAATTGTATGGGGCAATTAAAAGATGAGAATAAGAAATTCAAAGATGCAATCAAAGAGAGTGATCACATAAAAAGAATTTTGTTGTAATGAAAAAGGTAAACTACTATCTTTTACCCTTTCTTTTTTTGCAAAAACTACTCTCTTTTACTCTGTAGGAAGAAAGATAGCCGCTGGACATACTAAGGGGTCATTTGTTTTTTTTACTTAAAATATCTGAATCTAACTGAATATCTAAATAGATGTGAAACTAACTAAATATCTGATTCGACTATAAATCAGTCAGTGGTAGTAGTGTTTGTTTATAGTTTTTTTTTCTCTCAGTCAGTGGATGTCGTCAAAATTGCCATTCTTATCAAATAATAGATTGAAGAAATTTATACATGGAAAATCTCTCTAGCTGACGAAAAGAGGTGCTCGGTGTTGTCCATGGGCATCACCGGAAGAATCGAAACCACATTCGTGAACCTAGAAAATGTGTTTAGACGATAACTACAACATTACAGCAATAACGAATGAATAACATAGAGTAGATTTTAACATAAAGAATAAATAATAAAAAGTACAAAGAAAATAAAAGAATTGAAAAATTAACAATCAATGATTGATGGGGCTGAAAATGTTTGCTCATGGTGAATCAAAGTAAAAATAGCAAACATGTTAAAAAAAATGAAATAACATAACGAACTTGAAGTCAATGATTTCCACACCGGAGGAGGTGGAGGTAGGAATAGAGATAAGTGGGGTTTGTTCTAGTGGTTATAGCTATAACTTAATGTTTTTGCTTTAGGGCTAGAAGGTAAAGGGTGAGGATATTTAAATTTTAGTAGGGGCATTAAGGGAAGAAATTTATAGTTAGATTACTTAAACCTAATCAATGGGGGTCTTGGGGCTAACTCAATTAGACAAAATCACTAATTAGTGACAAAAAAAAAACACCTAAACACAATTTTAGTTAGTGATTTTGCCACTAATTAGTGAGAGGAAATTTTTTGATTTTTGTTTGGGATACTTTCGGTTAAACAAGTCATCAAGTTTCCTCTAATCCACGTGTCGCAACTCCATCCATGATCTTAAGGCTGAGGGACCTTGGGGTCCTCCTAGCAACGCTTGTAAAGCAAACTCAGATTAACTAATGGTAAATTATAATAGACAGAGTACACACTATTGAGTCGCAAGCCTGGAAGTCGAAACTCCAAGTCGATTTAGTTAGCCACAAACAAGCAATAATCAAAGAAATACACAATACACTAAGTTTAAGGTGGTTCGGCAAATTGCCTACGTCCACCGTGCGAGAGAGAGATATAGTTTATTCAAGATCCTGATTACAATCACTCAAAACCAATTAGAGGTTCTCTCAAAGATTTCCTCTCAATTTGATCTCACCAAAGGATTAGCCTCCAAAGAGACCTAAGTTCCCCTTTATATACTAGGGGAACATAGTTACAATCGCTCAAATCTTGAGGCAAACAAGTGGTTATAAAACCATAAAAAAAAACTGAGTTTCGCATTTTCGTTTGAACGACCCTGATAGTCGTTCAAACGAATTGGGTGGTTAGGCCAAAATTTCAGGGAGTTGTTCAAAGGTCGTTCGAACGACTTGGGTAGCTTGGGCCAAATTCCAGAAAGATGTTCAAAGGTCGTTCGAATGACTATCAGACTTGTTCGAACAGCCAAGGCAGCAGGCAGCCCCCACAATTCTCCACCTCGGTGAAGATTTCCCTAACTAAATGAGCCGAAATCTGAGTCGAACATAGAAACCATCCAAACGGACCCAAACAAACACTCTTCACCATCAAATATCTCTAAAGACCCAAACACATAAACGGCCCAAGGAAACCAGCCAAAACCAAGCGTCCCCAAAATGACCAAATCCAGACCAAGCATCCCAAAGGACCAAGAAACAAACTAAATGTCCCGAGGGACCAAAATCGACTGCACCAAATAAATAGTTGCCTACGTACCGTAGATCAAGTTGCTTGTAGTTCACAAAAAAATTAATCAATCAACATGAAGAATTTAAACTAAGTCCAAACAATGATTGAACTTAATTCCCCAAACAACTTTCGTAAACATATTCGCCAGGTTATCTTTGGTGTGAATTTTCTTTAACAATATCTCACCCTCTTCTAAGACTTCTCTAACAAAGTGATAATGTACATCAATATGTTTTGTACGTTGATGATAAACCTGATCTTTGGCCAAGAAGATAGCGCTCTGACTATCACATAAAATATCAAGATGATCCATCTTAATGCCTAAATCGCACAGAAGACTTTTCATCAAAATAGATTCCTTTATCGCCTTAGTCATCGCCATATACTCTACCTTGGTAGTAGATAATGCCACCATTGACTGTAGCGTAGATCTCCAATTAACCGGCCTTTCACCCAATATAAACACATACTCGGTAGTAGACCGTCGTTTATCCAAATCAGCCATATAGTCATAATCCACATAACCCGCACAAAACCGATCAATCGAATCTTGTTTACAAAATTCTAAAATCTACAGTACCTTTGATATACCGTAAAATCTATTTCACAGTTCGCCAATGATCTCTACCCGGATCATGCATGTATCGACTAACCATACCAACCGCCTGTGAAATATTTGGCCGAGTACATACCATAACATACATCAAGCTACCAACCGCGCTAGTATAAGGAACTTGACTCATATAATCACGTTCCTCATTAGTGTCTGGAGACATAGAAGCCTTAAGCTTAAAATGAGGAGTAATGGGCGTACTTTCAAATTTTGTGTTCCCATCAATACAAAATCTCTGAAGTACTTTCCTCATAAACGTCGTCTGAGAGAGATGCACCGTTCCATTCTCTCTATCTCTATGAATCTCCATACCAAGAATTTTTTTCGCATCACCAAGATCCTTCATTTCAAATTCTTCACCCATTTACTTTTTTAGCTTATCAATCTCGTTTTTATGCTTACACGCAATAAACATATCATCCATATACAAAAGTAAGTAAATAAATGACCCTTCTCGTAGCTTGTGTAAGTAGACACAATAGTCATATTGACTCTGCTTGTACTTCTGCCCAATCATAAACTGATCAAACTGTTTGTACCATTGTCTTAGAGTTTGCTTCAAACCGTACAACAACCTTTTCAGCTTACACACATAGTCTTCCTTCCCCGCAACTGTAAACCCAATCAGTTGAGTCATATAGATCTCTTATTTTAAATTCCAATGTAACAACGCCGTCTTAACATCAAGTTGTTACAACTCTAAATTAAATTGCGCTACCAAGGCCAATAGGATACGAATGGAGGAGTGTTTCACCACTGGAGAAAAAACTTTATTGTAATCTATCCCTTTGTGTTTCACCCTTTGAGCATAGCCTTTGGCTACGAGTCTTGCCTTGAAGCGTATATCATCATCAAGAGATTATTGTTTCTTTGTGTAGACCCATTTACAACCGATCGCCTTCTTTCCCTTTGACAACTTCGAAAGTTCCCAAGTTCCCACTACGTGAAAATGGTTATTAACGACGTTTATGCGCATCGTTAACAACTATTATATATGTTGCAGAACCAATCAAATTAGCGACAGATAAGTTTGTCGATATTTCATAAAAATGGTTCTTTAAATTATTCACGTCCCTTATATATAGGTCACTTTTGTTTACATTAATGACATATTTATTTGTCATTTTATGGTAACCGCAATTAGAACCCCATAAATTAGGATTTGTCTCTGTTTAACTTTTTCTAAACACCGAAGCGGATAGAGGGAGATGACGCAATAATTTTACAATCTCTACTACGTTTCTAATCAAATCTCCCTTTTGTTCTTCCCCCATCAAACCTAGAATTAAACCCATATCAATCTCATAAGAATCAACAATACCCCAAGAAACGAGTCATTGATGGCTGAAGATCCATTAATCTCTCAAATTCCAATCCTTTTTCCTTCATCGTGCTTGCGGTGTTTAATTCGAATAATATTCGGAAAACCTTCCAGATTCATCTTCAAATTACAATTTCATGTTATGAAGGTTTGATTTCTTTCAAAATCATTGTTTTGGTTAAGTTTGTTTGATCGAGTATTTGGGATTATATCTTTGGTGGGTTGGGAGAATAGATCATATAATTTTGAAGTTAAGGACGGTATTAAGTCGCAGATCACTACCAAGTAATCCCCAAAGATTGATCACAGATAACTACCAAGTTGTGACACCTTTTAGCCTTCTTAGGTATTTCGCTTGAGTTTCCTATAGCAATTTAAAAATTAATCAGAGGGGCTAAATGTTGATACTTGGAATTACCATGTAGGTTTTGGATCAAGACTTAGTGCAGAGACATCATCGGAGAATGGGCAACAATGCTTAGTATGTGAAGTAACTTTTTTTTAAATTTAAATTATATTTGCAGTTTCTTATTAGTTCATATTTCAAGTTCTTCTATGAACATTTATCATCTTTTTTGTGTATATGTTTCATGACTTAGCTCTGGATGGTGGCATTAGTATCTCCGCAGTTTAGATTAGTCATCTTTTCTTGTATTTTATCGAATCTTACCAACTTCTACTTCTATTAAAATGAACATGTCAGTTACATCAGCTGTTTGTTATGAAAGTTTCTTTACATACAAAATAAACAGGTGTGAGGCCAGGACCTGGGTCCAGTAGGGCCAAAAAATGAGGGGGTTCTTTCTATCTCTCTGATAACAAAGAACACCTAATATTGTACACCATCAAATCCAATAGCACATGTTGAACTTCAAGTATGAATCTAAAAATATTGAACTTCTTGCAAAGTTCTCTGGGATTTGTAAAGTGACATCGATAGTACATATTTTCTTTGTTAAATATATCAATTCAGTTTTAGTGCGAAAGGTGGAAATACTTAATTAGGTAGATGGGACATAAACAGGGTACTGAAATTACGATGACTTATTTTCTTTGGATGGTAAGAGTATGCAATATCTCATGATGGCTATGTTCCATTTACTTAAACTTTGATAAGTTTTATAGGAGGACACCATTGAAGAATATGAGGGAAAATGTACAGACGCACTCACACAATTTCATTGGAAGTCTGTCTGAATTAGTTGTTAGTTCAGAGAGCTGTGAGTTCTCTCTAGAATTACAGTAGGTGGAATCTTCTAGAGTACTGTTAGTGTTTAGCACCAGTGTCTCAACCAAGAAGGACTACATTGGAGCTCAGGTATTTGTGGGATTTGCCTGTTGTACGAACAAAAGTTTGAGTTGTTTAGAGTTTTAGTTGATTGCTTAGGCTGGTTAGGGTAGTAGTAGGACTATGTGAGTGTCTCCAATGATGCCCTATAAGTATTCAGTTAGAGGTTTGTTCTGGTTGAGTGTAGAGTTTTTGAGTCAACTTGGCTTGTCTTAAGTTGTTAAGTTTTTTAGGATAGTGTAGGCTCTGTGTAGAGGGTATCATGGTTGTCTGTTCTATTATAGAATTGTTTATTCATTTTTGGAGCTATGGTTTTAAAGATTGCAACCTTGAAGGTTGTCTCTATTGGCACCAATTTCTCTTTGTCAGTTTTTTCATAGTATTAGAGGAAGGTTTTGCTAACCTAAGCTGTGTAGTTAGTGTCTTTTTGGGCTTCTTGGTTATAGGATTTCCTTGTCAAACAAATCTTACTAGGATGAGCTGTTACAATGAGTGCGGTTAACTTGTATGCCAGATTTATCAGTTGTGTTTGCATAAAGATGCAGTTTATTTGAGTTTTTGGTTTTTAGTAGTTGTTGAGAGTTATAGTTGAGTTCGGCAGTTGAGCCATTTGTACTCTTTTCCTTATCTGTTGGATTGTTTCAAAAACTCATTGGGCTTGGGGATTTTGTTCTCATTTAAAATGGGTCTTTCATCTCCTTCATTCCAATGGCTATTACATTGATAGACCTGATCTTCAGGGAGTGTTTTGCATGAGCGTTTTGCATGCATTCAAAGATTGTTATTGATGTTTTGTTATTGAATGTTTTGCATGCTTATGACCGTTGTATTTTAACCTATAAATACCTTCCTTCCTCCTACAAACTAAGACACACAAAAACTACTGTTCATCGTCTTATCTCTTTCTCTCTCTAAAAACGGTTTATACTTGAGGTGCAAACTCATTCAGTTTTTACGTAGACTTCCGGCGAAGCTACCGTATATGCTCGTTGTATCCTGGGAGAGTAATTGAGATACTCTTTAAAGAGAACGCGACCCGTGCCTCGAGCGCTAATCATCTTGTTACTCTTTCAGATTAATCGTTGTTACTATTACTATTGTTCAGAACTCGGTGTTGCTGTCACGAAGCTTAATTTTGTTGCGAAGTTTGAATTTGTTGTTACTGTTCCTATTCAAAACTGTTACAGTTACAGTTCGAAATTGTTGTTGCTGTTAAAAGATCGAATCTGTTGTTACTTACCTGAGCTCGAATCTCTTTGTTGCTTCGACCTAACATTTGTGGTTTCAAAATTGATGTTTTACGAAACTGTCCGAATCGAAGTTACTGTAGTTGTTATTATTCGAAGTTACTGTAGCTGCTAATGTTCGAAGTTACTATAGCTTTTACTGTTCAAAGTTACTGTAGCTGTTGCTGTTCTGAATTACTAAACAAAAAAAGAAAAGGGAAAGCTAATTACAGGTTCCTTTCAATTTTATTCTACAATTTTAAAGATTAATGTTTCTGTAATATGTCTTTTACTTCAGACGCGTTGAAGTTTTATTCTAACAAACCCTCTAAGTTTGATAGTCTCAATTTCAAGAGATGGAAGAAAAAAATGTTCTTTTATCTCACACTTAAGGAAGTGGCTTATGTTCTAGAATAAGAATGCCCAATTGAACCTCCCGTTTCTGTACCTGCGGTAGACCCTGACCTGATTACAAATGAATATGACAACCTTAGAATCAATCTCGAACTGGACTGAGGCTGACTTTAAATGCCGTAATTTTATCCTGAACGGTTTAGTAGACGAACTGTACGATTACTATCTACAGTCCGAAGCTGCGAAAACCATTTGGGAAGCATTCCAGAGGAAGTATGATACAAAAGAGGCAGGCTCTAAAAAGTTTGCCGTAAGCCAATATCTCAAGTTCACTATGGTCGACGATAAGTCGGTAATTACCTAATCACATGAGTTGCAACGAATTGTGCATGAAATCGTGTCCGAAGGGATACCTCTTGATGAACAATTTCAGGTTGTTGTGATGATTGACAAATTACCGCCTAATTGGAAAGACTATAAAAATATCCTACGACAAAAATCAAAGGAACTTACCATGGAGAACTTGATTACTCGTCTTAGGGTTAAAGAAGAATCTATAAAATAAGACCTGAAAGAGGAAATCCTTTTGGTTTAAGCCAAATGGAAGGTCTATCTGAAACCTAAAGGAAAACCTTTCAAGGTTAAGAATGACGGTAATCGGAACAACCATCCTAATGGTGGTAATCCGAATAACCGTCAGAAAAATTGACACCAGAATCCTAACAAGGGAACGAACCAACAAGCCCCACCATATAACAAAACAGTTTCTATTGTATGCTTCAACTGTAACAAGCCTAGACACATATCTAGAAACTGTCGGAACCGCAAACCTGTTGCTCATGCGAACGTTACCGAAGAGCCCTTAGTGGCTATGATCACGGAGATCAACATGGTCGGTGGAACCGACGGGTAGTGGGCTGATTCAGGTGCTTCTAGGCATGTTTGCTATGAACGCAATTGGTTTAAGACCTACAAGGAGACTGAAGACCAGAAGGTGCTACTTGGGGATTCCCATTACACCAAAGTGTTGGGCACTGGAGATGTTAAACTGGTATTTACCTCTGAAAGGGCAGTGACTCTAAAGGATGTGATGTACACTCCTCAAATGAGGAAGAATCTTGTTTCTGGTTATCTTCTCAATAAGGCAGGATTTCAGCAGACCATTGGCTCAGATCAGTACATTTTGACTAAGGGTGGGATTTTTGTGGGAAAGGGCTTTGCTTGTAATGGAATGTTCAAATTAAGTATTGAAATGAATAAATATGTTTCTGCTTACTTATTGTCTTCTTTTAATATTTGGCACTCTAGACTATGTCATGTTAACAAGAAGCTAGTACACAATATGAGTAAACTAGGTATGATCCCTAAAGTAGATTTAAATGATTTTGATAAATGTCAATCTTGTAGTTAAACTAAGATTACTAGAACCTCACATAAAAGTGTTGTATGGGAACCACAACTTTTGGATTTAGTATACTCTGACATTTACGAAATGGACGGTACATTAACTCAAAATAGTAAAAGATATTTTATAACTTTTATAGATTATCACTCAAACTATACTCAGGTTTACCTAATGCGTCACAAAAGTGAAGCTATAGATATGTTTAGGACATATGCAACAGAGGTAAAAAATTAGTTTGATAGACACATTAAAAGATTTCGTATTGATAGAGGCACAAAATATGATTCACATGAATTTCAAAACTTGTATGAATCCTCAGGGATTATACATGAAACTACTGTTCATTATTCTCCAAGATCTAACGGTAAAGATGAACACAAAAATAAAACGTATACTGAGTTAATAGTTGCTATTTTACTTAGTTCTAGATCACCCAAATCTTTATGGGGTGAAGCCTTATTATCTGTTTATCATGTTTTAAACCGTATTCCTCATATGACATATGAATTATCACCTTATGAAATTTAGAGACAAGAAAACCTAATGTTAGCTATTTTAAGGTTTGGGGTTGTTTAGCCTAAGTTCTTAAACCTTAGCTAGTAGAGCTTTAGAATGTGTTTTCATTGGTTATGCTAAAGCTTGCAAGTTTCATGATATTAAGAATAATATAATAATTGAATCACTAGATATTGATTTCTATGAGGACATGTTTCCCTACTTACTGAGGCACAGTGGGGGTAGTAGTGAGGGTTCTCAACCTTCTACGTCTTTGACCCCTAATGTACCTCAAGTAAACATTCCTTGAGCTATTAATTTTCATGATATAAACCCAGAACTTTATAGAGGTAAACGTTTAAAGATTGCTAAAGATTTTGGTAATGATTTTGTTGTATATACATTAGAATCGGACCCAAATACTATCAAGGAAATGTTAACATCAGGTGACGCTGATTTGTGGCAAGAGGCCATTGATGATGAAATTGATTCTTTTACTACAAATGAAACCTGAGACTTAGTTAACTTACCTCCAGGTAGTCGTTCTATTGGGTGTAAATAAATATTAAAGAGAAAACTTAAATCAGATGGTACTATAGATAAATATAAGGCAAGACTTGTAGCAAAGGGATATGTGTAAAAGGAAAATATTGATTTTTTCGACACATATTCCCCTGTTACTCGTGTGTCAACCATTAGAGTATTATTGGCCGTTGCTGCCGTGCACGATTTGTATATTCACCAAATGGATGTAAAAACTACATTTTTAAATGGAGAGCTTGAAGAAGAATTATATATGGATCAGCCTGAAGGCTTTGTAGTACCTGGTGAGGAACACAAAGTCTGCAAGCTGAACAAGACCTTATACGGTCTAAAGCAAGCTCTAAAATAGCAGCACGACATAATCAACCAATTACTTCTTTTAAATGGTTTTAAGATTAACGTTGTTGATAAATGCCTATATTATAAAGTATTTGGTAAAAGTTATATTATGATATGTCTATACATTGATGATCTACTTATTTTTGCTTCTACACTTGATATCATTTTAGAGACCAAAACCATGCTTAACAATAATTTTGATATGAAGGACCTAGGCAAGGCTAGCGTAATTTTAGGCATGAAGATCACACGTACAGATACTGGTATTACTCTTGATCAATCTCATTATATTGAGAAGATATTGAAGAAGTACAAATATTTTGACCGTAGACCTGCTAGTACTCCTTGTCATCCACAAATAAAACTTTTAAAGAACTTGGGGGAGGCAGTTAGACAAAAAGAATACGTAAGTATTATTGGTAGCCTTCGCTATGCTGCGGACTGTACTAGACCCGATATAGCTTATGTTGTAGGGTTTTTTTTGTAGATTTATAAGTAAAACATGTTTGGCGAACTAGGATGGTATTGATAGAGTTATGCGGTACCTGAAAAGGACCATGAACTTGGGTTTACACTATCAGAAGTTTCCCGCGGTCCTTGATGGATTTAGCGATACAGATTGAAACTTATTTTTAGATGATTCCAAAGCTACCAGCGAATACGTGTTTAGTATAGCTAGAGGGGCAGTTTCTTGAAGATCCAAGAAACAAAAGATTATAGCTCAGTCGACTATGGAGTATGAGTTAGTAGCACTAGCTGCAGCTAGTAAGGAGGCAAGTTGGTTGAAAGACCTCTTGTCTTATATTCCTTTATGGAATAGGCCTATACCGCCGATACTGATCCACTCAGATAGTACTGCTGCGATAGACAGAGTATAGAGCAATTATTATAATGGTAAAAAGTTAGCAATACGTCGCAAGCACAGTACGATGAGAGGTTACCTCACTTCTAGCACTGTTATAGTGGACTTTGTAAGATCGGAAAACAACTTGGCAGATCCTTTGGCAAAAGTACTATCTCGTGACAAAGTGTGGAGCACATCTTTAGGGATGGGGCTAAAGCCTGTTATAGAATCACAAGTGGTGGGAACCCAACCTAAATGACTGGAAATCCCAAGAAATAGGTTCAATGGGGAAAACAAATCACTGTGATATAGAATCATGCAAATAAGGAGTTTGTCACTCCAGAGTTCATCTCACTGTACAGAAATATGCATGATATCTTGAAGCAAATGTTAGGCTGAGTTTTCTTAAACTCTTAATGAGTTATATATCTCATTCTTTGAGTGGGGTGTCTAGCTACAAAAATACTCTTCATAGACTCACCAAGGTGATTGTGGAAGTGCGGTCGCTTTCTATGAGAAATTAGGCTAACTTCTCTAAAGCCTTCACCTATACTGGGATTAAGCACATGGCTGAAATGTGTTGGCATTTAGGAATTGCACCTGGCAGGGTTGTATGTGGTTTTCCTCACTGTATAAAAGTGAATAATGAGTTCAAGACTCTGATCACTTATTATTCTTATACGTTGAAGATTGTTCACTACGTAAAGGTTCAAGTCTAAGGACACCTTTACTTATGTACATCTTTATATATTAAAACCGTTATCTCGTTTCTTTTCTCATTCAGAAAGTTTTTTAAAAGTGGGGGATTGTTGGATTGTTTCAAAAACTGATTGGGCTTGGGCTTAAGTTTGGGTATGGGCTTGGGGCTTTTGTTCTCATTTAAAATGGGTCTTTCATCTCCTTCATTCCAACGGCTATTACATTGATAGACCTGATCTTCAGGGAGCGTTTCGCATGAGCATTTTGCATGCATTCAAAGATTGTTATTGACGTTTTGTTATTGAACGCTTTGCATGCTTATGACCGTTGTGTTTTAACCTATAAATACCTTCCTTCCTCCTATAAACTAAGACACACAAAAACTACTGCTCATCGTCCTCTCTCTTTCTCTCTTTAAAAATGGTTTATACTTGAGGTGCAAACTCATTCAGTTTTTATGTAGACTTCCGGTGAAGCTCCCGTATATGCTCCTTTTATCCTGGGAGAGTACTTGAGATATTTTTTAAAGAGAGTGCGACCCACACCTCGAGCGCTAATCATCTTGTTACTCTTTCAGATCAATCATTGTTACTATTACTATTGTTAAGAACTCAGTGTTGTTGTCAAGAAGCTTAATTCTATTACGAAGTTCGAAATTGTTGTTGTTGTTAAAAGATCGAATATGTTGTTATTTACCTGAGCACGAATCTCTTTGTTGCTTTGACCTAACATTTGTGGTTTTAAAATTGCCGTTTTACAAAACTGTCTGAATCGAAGTTACTGTAGCTATTACTATTTGAAGTTAATGTAGCTATTAATGTTCAAAGTTACTGTAGCTGTTGTTGTTCGATGTCTCTGTAGCTGTTGCTGTTGCTGTTCTAAATTTCTAAGCAGAAAAAGAAAAGGGAAAGCTAATTATAGGTTCCTTTCAATTTTATTCTACATTATCTATCACACACAAATGAGAGATGTTGAATGTTATAGTAGGGGGGGGGGGTCAAAGAATGGCGATGTAGAAATGAGAAAGAGACACGAAATTGACATTGTCAGTGATGCTATGGAAAAAGAAAAAAAAGGGTTAGAAGTGGAAAAAGAAGATAAATGAGAGGAGAATGAAAGACGCATATTCAGAATTATAGAAACATGTATTGTAGTAGTTGATTTTTTTTATTTAACTATTGTAACCAATGAGGAGACCTTCTGAGCTTAGGGCTTGATATTAGAGTCAAGTTATTGTATCATAGAAAGTGACGCAGTGATGAAGAAAACGTAGAGATTAGTCATATTCATCGAGAGTAGAAGACAGTTCCCCATTAACTGCATTTTAGATGGCATTCAATAGGATTAATTTACTTAGTGGTTGTATTATACTCATATTAGTAGCATACAAGAACACATGTGATAAACTTAGTCTTGGTATAGCTACACACTCCTATGAATATGTATTATATGTATTTCATATCTTAGCTGCTTAGAAAGTTATGCCCGGCTTAATTTTCCTTAGAATATTAAACTGGTAACTTTTCGTTTTAAAGGTATGGGTAGTTTTAGATTCCAAACGACAAGGATTTCTATGTTTCAAAGAATTTATTAGTGCAATGCAGGCTTGTTTCCCTCTTACCCATGAGAAAAAAGAGGTCATCGTCTTTAGAGATGTGTAAACAAGAACGTCTATGTTATGCCTTCTCCGATTGCCTTGCGATACTGGATTCATTGCGTCTTATGTGAAGATGACAGTCTACACCACTAGCATTTTGACATCTCTAAAGACTACACCTTTTTCTTACTATATGATTTTTATTATGAATAAAGTTACCTAGTTTTTTCCAACTCATGATGCATAGCTAATTTTTCTAGCACAAACAGGGAATGAAATAAAAGAAACTCTCTATCTCTCTAATGGTAAGGGACACATGATTATAATTATTATATTTCTTGACAAGTCTTGGGCACTAATTTGAATCCAAATCATCGGCTTCTTTAAGAATTGACACAAAAGTTTGGGCTTGTGATGGGCTTGGGTGTAACACTTTTTTTTGCTGCAGTTAACTTGGAAATTCTGAAACCGCCTGTAATGGATGGTATGGATGGTCTGGATGTATTAATAGCTATAAGTACCCGACTTTCTTAATTATTGTGAAAATTATGTCTGAACTTTCTAAGATCTTTATTTAATGGATTCCATTTCAGAAGAAGCGCTCACCCAAAAAAGTTGAGCCCTAATTAAATGTAATGACACCGTAACCATCAATATCATCTCAATGGTTTATCTCGTCCGGGAAGAAGGTATTGTGGAGTTATTATTAGATATAAGAATAGGGACACATGTACATGTTTAACTTGGATTTCTATAAATCTCTTGAATTTTAATATTACTTTTTGTAATAGCCTAATTTTGTAAGCTTGAGATGGCTCAGAATTAGCTCTTACACCAATGATCCTGTGATAAAAACTAATATGAAATACGAAATGACATAGGTAATTTAGCGCGGAAAACCTTTTAATAGGTAAAAAATTACGACCTCGAGTTGAGGGTTTTAGTAATAGTGATTTTTATTGCTTGAGGCTGATATCTTATCAAAAGTGATATCTCAACCTAGAAATGCTTGATCTTGTAGATAAGAAGTTTTGGTATTCAAGAATTTAGAAAATGTAGTTTTCTTGATAATTTATCGTATATTTTTTTATGGTCCTTGTCTCTTCTAGAACTTTTTCTTTATATATGCCTTCTCCACAGTTCTTTATCGTACTGAAGCGCATTCTTTGAACAATATGGTAAGTGGCGCATGACTGAGTAACTGTTGAGTTCGTGAGAGACAGGTGTCTTTGACTTGTTTATATTTTTTTATTGAGCTCAACCCACATTCTTTATCAGTTCGCAGCATATGTGTCAATGTTGACTGTTTATGTCGCATGTAGAGTGGGTGAGTCTGATATGGAGGTATTTCGAACTAGAAATAACTCGAATTGGGTTAGATCGAGGGATTTGGGTATTCGGGCTTTGAAAGTTTAGAAATGAATGGAGTATTAATGTGGATTTGACTGTATAGAAAATGTATATTTTTATGGGGGGATGTTTGTGCATTGAATGATGTTGGGAATATTGATATACGCGACAGTTAGGGTATTGAGAGTTTTGTCTATTTTGAATGATGACGCTTGGGAAATGTACCTGCACATTAAATATGAGGGTTATATAAATAGTACTTGTACCGAGGATTTTGTTTGTTTCAAAATTCTTTGTAAGTTTTATTGACGATAGTGAAGACCCGAAGAATAGTTCATGAAGAGGGAATTTCTGTTGAAATGCAGAAGTTGAAGTTAAAATATTTTGGAGATCAGTCCCTAGAGATTCCCGCCCCCGTTCCTGTTCCACCGACGTATCAGGGTATGTCAGTAAAAGAAGCGGTTGAAGCTGAGGTAGATTTTTACTGTATGTGAAGATTTTATCACGTTGTCTTAACAGGCGAGCAATGTTGGAGGTGTCCGCATCCTTGCGGAAAACAAGGTTGAGGAGACAGATGCGGGGGTTGGCGCAACTGCTGGGCAGTTTTGCCGATGTCTTACGTAGGATTGGATTCTAAGGTCAGACCCTTTTCATCTCTACCAACTCTGCGGTGGTGGTGGTTATAGATGAGGCAATAGAGAATAGAAGTCCGCTTCTGCACTTCTATTGTTTCTTGGCCAAAAGATTTGAAGATCAGCGCATTCATTCTCAAGCTCTTCAAGTGAAAAGAGACGAGAGAAGGAAAACTTTGGACCAACAGAGTCAAATACATCAAAAGGAGATGGAAAGATTAAGATGAACCCAAGATTGGCTCACTGGCCGACAAGCGTCACCTCCACTTGTCCGAAGCGACCATCTGTCAAGAGCAACTAGTGTGACAAACAACTAAGAGAGGACGGATTATGAATTTCTCGATCCAGATCCAAAAATACAGACTGGGCTTCTCGGAATTTTGGCCTGACATCCTCAGCATCGACAACTCA
The DNA here is from genome assembly GCA_014058105.1 of Kingdonia uniflora. Classification (NCBI taxonomy): domain Eukaryota; kingdom Viridiplantae; phylum Streptophyta; class Magnoliopsida; order Ranunculales; family Circaeasteraceae; genus Kingdonia; species Kingdonia uniflora. Next base: position 1,782,135 of record JACGCM010000926.1, on the reverse strand, counting down.
ATGAAGTCGACGCACGCTCATCAAACTCCCCCATCGCCAAAAAGAAGACCAATCAAAGATCGATTGGGACCATAAGGACATGAAGATTTTATTCCATAAGTTACAACCTTACCAATTCCTCTACAACAGTTTGCCACTTTGAACGACCTAAACAATAGGATCCAGACAATAATCTCTAATATCCCAGACTGGAGATCCGCGCTTGACAAAATCGAGACAAACCCCATCTCTCCTCATCTCGAAGTCATGCCCATCCAAGAATATTTTCATATGCCGAAGTTCATTTAATATGCATGTCTCACTGAACCACTTTCCCATGTATAATATTTTAAGCTGCTGTGGGATTATAGTCCAAACTCGACCACATGCTATGCAGGCTATTCAACATGGGCCTAAAAGAAGAACCTCTCAGATGGTTCCATACAATCTAAGAAGGCTCAATCACCATATTTGGCCAGTTACAACGTTTATTCGAGTCAAATTATGCTCATGCTAAGGAGCGAGAGATTACAGTAGATTCCTTGTTTTCTTCGAGCAAGGCGCAAAAGACACTTTGGCAGCTTTTACAAGTGTTTATTGCAGGAAATTTGGAAAATTGGGAACTCGGATCCCAAAATCGTCGTTGCAGCCTTTACCTTCGCCTTGTACATCGACTCTAATGTTCAAGAAGAGCTCACTCCATACAAACCCAGAACAGTGGCATAAATGATTGATGTAGTTAATAACTACATCAAACTGGAACGATCCAAGAAGGATAAAATGAAAAGTTCCTCTGCCATCTATTCTCGACTCACAGCTTCTTCTCCACCCTCAAATTCGACCACTATTAAAGTACCTAAATAACGTGGGAGAAACGTCGACAATAACAGGAGGCCCGACAGAAAGGACGGAAGACCCGACAGGCCTGTCCCGATTTTATCCCCAATGACAATGACTCTCTCCGCTATCTTACCAGAAATAAAGGGAGATGAGTATTATCGAGCACCACAAACAATACCCGATCTCCCTAACAAACCTTTATGTCAGTATCATAATGTGCATAACCACTAAACTGACAACTGTTACTCTCTCATTCGAATCTTTCATCGCATCCTCTTAACAGGAAAGCTTCATAATTATATCCTCGACATCCAAAAGTTCCTCGAGGATGAGACAAATAACAAAGATGTTGAACATAATCAAGGCCAAGGGCATGCTTGCCACCTGTATATGATCAAAATTGATAAAAGAAAGAAAAGGAAACAAGACGACCGGATTACATTCTGTTATAAAATGACCTCAGATAAATCAGCAGAACTTCTTCCAAGCTCGAGCAAATCAAAGCATCCATACCATATCACCTTCGGGGACTGTGATACAAGCCACGCAAAATACCCTCATGATGACCCTCTCATCATTATGCTTAAAGTCGAACAGGACTACCTACATACGCTTCTCGTCGATACAGGAAGCGCAATGGATGTATTATTCCAAAAATGCGATTGAAGTCCTAGGCCTCACAGACTTTGCGAAAGCTTCGGCAACAATAATCACCGGCTTCAACGGTTCAAAAGAATCAGACACGAGAGAAATCACTCTGCCAGTTCAGGCCAGATCAGAAACAACATTCGTAAAATTCCTTGTTATCGATGCTGAGTCCAAATATTTAGGTATTTTGGGACGTAGTTGGTTTCATTCGATCAAAGCAGTACCTTCTACGTTTTATTTGGCATTAAGATTTTTAACAGATCACGGAATCTACAAAATCAAAGGTAGCCAAGTAGTTGCCCGTATGTACGAGAATACCACCACCAACATTCATACTGCAAAACTTCTCAAAGTATAGCAACTACAACAAGAAACGCCCACCACATTCGAGCAACATGACACCGAAATAGTCGAATCCAATGAACTCGATGGCTCAGGGCATCACACCTTCATCGGCTCCAAGCTATCAACCGATGAAAAAGAAGCCATGACCCAGCTACTTAAGAAAAACATTGGCATTTTTGTATGGACTTTCCAAGAAATGCCTGGTATTGATCCGTCAATTGTATGCCACCAACTCAACCTCCTTCTAGATAATAAAAATGTCATACATAAATGATGGAACCTAGCTCCCCACCTCCGTGATGCAGTAGACAAAGAAATTAATAAACTCCTTTGGGTAGGATTTATTCGTAAAGCCAAGTATCTAAAGTAGGTTTCTAACATCGTAGCAGTTCCAAAGGAAAATGGAAAGTTCAGGGTTTATGTTAACTTCATAGAACCCAACAAGTTTATACCCAAGGATATTTTTTCGCTACCACTAATTCTGTAACTCCTCGACTCCGTCGCAGGGCACAAACTTCTTTCTATGATGGATGCAGCCTCCGGCTACACTCAAGTTCCACTCGCCGAAGCCGATCAAAAAAAGATAACCTTCATTACTGAAAGAGGTCTTTACTGTTACATAGTGATTCCTTTTGGGTTAAAGAATGCATGAGCTACTTACCAAATGCTTGTCACAAAAATGTTCAAAGATCACCTAGGAACAATCATGGAAGTTTACATCGATGATATGATATGCAAAAACTTAAAGCGCGAAGATCATTTCAGTAACCTCCAAATCATCTTTGATATACTTTGCAAATACCAGATAAAACTCAATCTAGAGAAATACCAATTCAGATTCATATCTGGCAAATATCTGGGATACCTGGTCAGCAAAAGAGGAATCAAAATTTACCATGTACAAATCAAAGTACTAATCGCAATGCCATCTTCACGAACGAAGAAAGATGTCTAAAAATTTATAGGCAAGATCGCCGCTCTTCACAGATTTATCTCAAAGTCATCCGATCGATACAAGCTTCTTTACCTCCTTCTTCGTGGCAATCCCACTATACTTTCTAAGAAACAACACAAGAAAATCATTTGGACTCCTGACTATGAGTTAACCTTCCAAGATCTTAAACGATACTTGGGATGTCCTCCTATCACGAGTACTCCAGTTGATGGCAAAATACTGAAGATGTACTTATCCATAACTAAAGATTCCATTAGTTCCATCTTTATTCGAGAAGACGATGAAGTAGAAAAACCAATCTACTTCATCAGCAAGATACTCATGTCTGCTAAAAAAAGATACACGATAGCCGAAAAGCAACTACTAACCTTGGTCTACAACTCTCAAAAATTTCATCCATACTTTCAAGCTCATCACATCAAAATCATCACCAAGTATCCCCTCAAACTGGTACTCTCAAAGAAAGAAAAATCTTAAAGAATTCAACAATGGTCTATTTTCCTTAGCGAATACGACATCTTCTTCGAACCACAAATATCTATCAAGGGACAAGCAGTAGCTGACTTTTTGGCAGACTTTCCAGTCGAAGACCCCGATTGGGAAGAACTCGAAGAAATCTTCACAAATGACCCAATTATAGAACCAGACGCATGGTCCAAAAGCTCAGGTTGATGACTTTTTATAGATGGATCAGCTAGACCACGAGGATCAGGGATTAGCTTCGTCCTCCTTACACCTTCCAACCATCACATTAAGAAAACTATAAAGCTAAATTTTTATGCTACCAATAATAAGATCGAATATAAAGGAATCCTACACGGTCTAGATCTCACACTCACACTCAGAGCGGAAGAATTGATAGTCTACGTCAATTCTTTACTCGTGGCAAACCATTACAATAATATATTTCGCATAATGGGAAATATGGTTGATTATGCAGCCCTGGTCGAAGAAAAGATGAACAAATTTAAACACACATCGATCTCTTACTTACCTCGACAAGAAAATTGGCATGCCGGCGCATTAGCTTACATCACTGCCATGCTGGGGGACAATGAGGAAAGATCTTTAGAAATCGAAATCATCGGGCATTCCGGCCTCGATATACTGTCAACACTGCAGATCACCATTACTAAAGATGAAGACCCTAAAGACTAGAGAAGACCATTTTATGCCTACCTCAACTCCAACATCCTCCCAAGTAATAAGGAAGAAGCCCGTTCACTTTTTGCCAAATGCCCCAAATTCACAGTTCAAGGTAAAGTCTTATATCGTCTCACCGAAGGAGGACTACTTATCAAATGCATCTCTCAAAATAAGCTCAGATCAAAATCAGAGAACTTCACGAAGGTATCTGTGTCGCACATGTTTCAGTCATTAGCCCAGCGGGCATTCACACAAGGACTATACTGGCCCAAGATGAGACAAGATTGCGAAGAATTTGTGCGTAAATGCTGCAAATGCCAAATCTACGCTCAAGACATCAAAAGTCCAGCCCTCGACTTACATATTAGCAATATCTTCTGGCCGTTCAAACGATGAAGAATCGAGATCATTGGACCTTTCCATCTAGTATCGAAAAACCAAAGGTTCATCCTAGTCACCACTGATGACTGAAGACGACATCCAGCTCGAATATTCGTAGAATATTGCCCAACTGAAACTATTTTACAGATAAACACTGCAACTATTTTCATTTATTCAAATAAACAATCTTTACTGTCACTTTACTCTTTACTATTTTAACTTGATCTCAATCCGTACTTAACAAGTATGCATCAGACAGTCAATCATCTTTACTATTTTGACTTGATCTTAATCCATACTTAACAAGTATGCATCAGACAACCAATCATCTTTCTTATTTTGACTTGATTTCAATCCATACTTAACAAGTATACCTCAGACAGTCAATCATCTTTATTATCCTGCCTTGATCTCGATCCATACTTGATAAGTATACATCAGATAGTCAACCATCTGTACAATCTTCGATTGATCTCGATCCATACTTAACAAGTATGCATCAGACAATCCATCATCTTTACTATTTTAACTTGATCTCAATCCATACTTAACAAGTATGCATCAGACAGTCAATCATCTTTACTATTTTGACTTGATCTTAATCCATACTTAACAAGTATGCATCAGACAGTCAATCATCTTTCTTATTTTGACTTGATCTAAATCTATACTTAAACAAGTATGTCTCAGACAGTCAATTATCTTTACTATCTTGCCTTGATCTCGATCCATACTTGATAAGTATGCATCAGACAGTCAACCATCTGTACAATCTTCGATTGATCTCGATCCATACTTAATAAGTATGCATCAGATAGTCCATCATCTTTACTATTTTAACTTAATCTCAATCCATACTTAACCAGTATGCATCAGACAGTCAATCATCTTTCCTATTTTTGACTTGATCTCAATCTATACTTAACAAGTATGCCTCAGACAGTCAATCATCTTTACTATCTTACCTTAATCTCGATCCATACTTGACAAGTATGCCTCAGACAGTCAATCATGACCATATACAGTTCACCTTGACCTCTGAAATAACAATCTCATGACTCATGATAATATTTGACAACCTCTTCAGCTTCTAATTTCTTCTTGACATAACCACAAGTACTTATGTCAAGAATAGGGTGATTATAGTATCATATTCCCCAAATTTGACAAAAGTAAGCCAGCATCGTGTAGTTGAAGAGAGTCATACATGATCGAAGATAGATAACATTCGAGAAGATATTATAAGTCCTCGACCTACTAAAAGTAGCCATTGTGCCTGGTTAAGAAAGAGTTATTAAAGATTTGTGAAGTTCGCCCACTACCCCCAGAATAAGAGACTGTTTTTTTCTTTTTGTAAACTGCATGTATCTACTATAAATATATCCAGAGAATAGATTATTTAAAACCCCGCAATTTGCAACTTTACTATCTTTACTTCCTAACCCTATTATCACTCTAAAAACTTGTAATAACTAGCAACATACTAGATTTTACATCAAAATCCTCCCCGAAGTCATGATTTTTCTCAACTTTTACTGAGTTTTTCACGTAAAATCTTGTTTGTCTAGCCTATTATTGCATTTTTTCTTACGAATAGTATTGGCAAAGATTCTCCTTTCAGAAAATATGCCATTACATAGATTATGATGTTGACCTGCTACTGACCAAGTATCAGTTTGAAGGTTTAAACTGGATAGGTAGGGAACTTGAGTACGGACATCGCTTCTATGAGGAGCTATTCCAGGAAGTGATTGTGGAGTTTTTAGCTCGAAATGAGGTTATGAGACTAATTGCTGAAGAAGAGATAGAGTTGGAAGATGTGAGGATTGTTGGAGATGAACTGATCAGGTGTGGTTCTCTAGGGCATTAGGGATATTTCAGGTGTAATTATATGTGAGAGAGTGAATTGCAATGAGAATATAATGAGGGGCGGTATAATTATATGTAATTATATGAGTTCGAATAATGTTAAAGAAATGAAGTGAGAATAAAGTTTGAATCATTCCTCTATTGTTACGAATGTTATTTGTAATGTTATAAAAATGAATTTGAATATTTTTGAAACGTTGAGAGCTTTGGAAATGACGTTAGCACTTCTTTAAGTAGAAGGAACAAAAATAATAGAAAAATTAGGCAGCTTTTTATTTTGTCTCTGGTGAAAAAAAGGGCAGGGAAAGTTCAATTGTGTGTAAGTGTTGAGTCATCATGGGTATGGGGAGGTTAGAGGGAGATTTGGAAAAGAGAGATGAAAATATATTAAAATATAGGGCAGAGGGCAATAATGGGAAGGTATTTTCACCGAAAAGGTGTAAGGCGTCTGACATTAATTATGGAAGGGATGTATGGGTTCCAAAGCGAAGGGCGGCTCGTGTGAGGCCCAATAACTGTAAACAGTTAGAGATAGAAAATATAAATAATGCTTCGTCTTCCTCATTCAAATGTTTATCAACTTCTGAAAACTTGATGAGCAGTGAGAGATGAAAGAGAAAAAATAGCAAGGAATCTCGTGAGAAATTAATTGAGAGCAATCAACAATCAAAACGAAAGAGAGTTGCAGAGACTGAGTCACGAAGGTGGTTATACAGCAGTGTTGTGAGGGAAGGATTTGGGGCTGTGTCAGATTCATATTCCGACATAGAAGGTTAGTAGATGATTTTTGATACTTTGAATGTGTTTCTTTTGAAAATCCTTTTTTGTGGTATGCAAATCTAAAAAAAATTACTAACAGTAATCTATAAAAATCTACTTGATATATTTGTAAAAATTGAGATATGAAAGATATATGTATGTGGGTGATGTAAAAGATAATAATGGAATACCTGGACCTGTATGTAGGTTGAACGTGAGGAGTGTTGTGTAAGATCAAACCTCATCGTAGAGTTGTAGTTAATATGGAGATGTCACCTGTTAATAAGGCATCGACCTCTTGTCGATCGATAGAGTCTGAGATTGTTATATATGATAGGGAGGATGAAGTAGGAGTTGTTTAATTTCCAGATTTCCCTGGAAAATTGGTATCATATCCTCCGGATTCTGATATGTTTAGAGAGTATTGTAAAGCCAAAGCTTTTGCAAGGGGAAGATGGGGTAATTTTGTGGAACATGCCGGTAGGCAGTTCAGAAGTTATATTGTTAGATCTGGGGAGAAATATTTCTTTTTATTGGCTGATTTGGAGAAGAAGAGAGTAGATAGGGGTTTGGACGAATCAATTTCTTTAAAGTATTATGATAGGAACGTCAAGGGCGACCTGGAAGAGGGTTTCATTTATTACCTGTCTCAATTGGAGTACGGGCTATGTCTGCTTCTTAACAATTTGGCGAAAGGGATTATGAACATCATTGGGGCATGTCCTGTTCAGTTGAACGGGAACATGTGAGAGGTAATAAATATCTGTGAATTTATGAATAAGTTGTGGTAAGAGGATGAGGTTGAGATGAGGATATCTCCTGAAGATGTTTTGTAGTTTTATGGGGTAAACAAAATTTCTTCAAGTGGAGGGGCATACTTTTTGCGAGCTCGACTCGACCTCTTTTATTTGAGCTGAATTCAGCAGGTCGAATGCGGAATGATAATGTGATATGGGTGAAAGGTGATTGCCTTCTGAGAGATGATGAAGAACCCATGGAACTTCTGTGTAGAACTGTGAAATAAAATAAGTTTAACAATGTATAATGTATAAAATTAAAATATTAAAATTGTATATTGCTCTGTTGGTGATACTATTATTGATTGACAGATCCTCAATCGAAGGTGATGAGGAAGGAGTCCCTGTTAGACACTGTTGCTCAGGAAGGGACCGAGCTCGAGGTTGTCTTGAAAGAACTTAGCATCAGTAGAATGAATCGTGCTAACAGTCGGTCTAAGAAAGTTCCAAAGTCTCAAACAACGAGGTTAATAATATGCGTTGGTGGCAACAAGAAGAGGGGAGTTGATGGGAAAAGATGAGTGGTCTTGCCCAAGGCATCTGGAGTGGATTTCACGAATGTGTCGGAGTCTACTACATCAAGCAAGTTGGCTCGGGCATTTCAAAGAAGAGGATGTGAGGCATGGCTCGACCTCCGATACCACGGGGGGTGGTGAGGTTGAGGGTAAGGCAAAGAAGGGAAGGGTAGATCCTTCTTCTGAAATGATTAGGGCGAAGGTCATAGAGAATCGACCTGATATAGATGAGAAGCTGAAAGAGGTTGTGGAAAGGGCAAGGCTTGTAACTCACAATGGTGAGGAGGAGATGAGCAAAATGGTAAATTCATTGGTTTAAATATGTAATGAATTTTGTATGGTAATTCGAGCTAACAATGAGGTCGATGTTATTGTGTTTTTGTAGGCTACTCGTTTGATGAATGGTATCTATCTCGGAGTGGAGGAGGAGAAAGCTGAGCTTAAGAAGGGGAAGGCTGAGCTCGAGAAGAAGGTAGCTTGACTTAAAGTTGACTTGGCTAAGGAGGGAGAGCGACTGGAGGCCCTGAAGGCTTCTCAAGAGGTGGAGATCAACGAGTTGTCAGCAGAAGCGGGAAGGAATGTGGAGGAGGTGGTAATACATTATGATAGACTTAGGTGCCACCTTCTAAAAATAGGGTATTCCAAAGTTGAGGTGAACGACATTATAGTGGACACCTATGTTGAGGAGGATGAAGGTGATGAGGCGGAAGATGTTGATGTTGGAGTTGTGGATGGGTTAAATGATGTCTTTCCCTAAACGGTGTGAGACAACCAATGAATTGGCAATGAGCGTCTAGAGAAAGGGAATGAGAAGGTAGAGTAAAATGTTGACTCTATGATTGTATGAATGGTTTGGAATATTATAATTTGATGAAATATTGTTTGTTGGATATAATTATGTAGGCTAAAATGTTCTTGTAAACCTTGTTGTAGGAACTTAAGGAAATGCGCCTCAGAATAAAAAACTTAGAGAATGAGCTTGCTAAGGAGAAAGATGCCTCAACGTCTCTGTTGTTTTCACAGGCGGAGCTATAGGTTAGAAAAGTGCAAGAAATATTTAACTTGTATGCTTTATTGCTTTAAAGTTACAAAGTAAAAATTAGAGTGTAGAGACATACCAGAAACTTTTTAACAGTTTAGGGGCCATGGCACTCAATTGTGTACAAAAAATATCAAAGTATTGAAAAAGTTAGAATATAGAAAATGTGTACCTTGAAATTTGGAGTATACGTTTGGTTCATCAAATTGAGATCATACTTCGACCTTAAGTTTAAAAGTAGTTTCACACAGTAGATGTCAAAAATAATATAAATTTTGTTAGAAATAAGTTATATATATTGAGTGAGTGTTCTGGATTGAACTTGATATATTGTACCTGTGATGTTTATGTCGAATTGGAGTCAGCTCGCTTGAGCGAAGATGTGACACGTCAATATAACCAAGAATTTATGGTAAAGTTTGATAGAATGAGAGAGGCGAATAAAGATAGGGAAGATCAACATGTAAAGGTTCATTTAAAGTTTGTTGAGGCAACTCAAACCGTTGATGACCTCACTCGGGAGATCGATGAGAAGGATGCTGAAATTAGAGATGAAAGAAAAGGCAGCGAAGCTCAAAAGCTTGAATGAGGCACTGATGGTAAATAATAGGGATGCTGACATGGCTCGATACCGTATACAGGAGTTAGAAACGTCAGTGAAAGAGTTGCGCAGTTTTGTTGCCAGTCTTAAGGTCTAAATAACCAGCAAAAATAATGAACAAGAGGAGACTCGAGCTAATTTAGGGAATACCAGTGTCGAATTGGAGTATTTGAAGAAGAAAATGGTTGAGAAAGATAGCAAGTTGAAGATAACTCGAGATGATCTATCTAACTCTAAAATTGTGGTTAAGCAGTTGACTGCAGCTTTACCTGCTAAAGATATAGAATTTCGGTTGGTGCAAAGGAAATTTGATGAGCTGAATGAGAGGGTGGCACAGTTGAAAACTGATTTGGCCCATGCCAATTCACGTGCCAAAAATGCCGGGGCTGAGGAGCGCTCGAGAAAGAATAAAGCTGATGTCAGGGTCTCCATTGTTTAAGGGGATATTGTTAGCCTATCAACTCGAATCAGAGAGCTGGAGGGAAATGCGGCTCGAGCTCAAGGTCATGTGCAAAAAGGAAATGAACGGCTAAGGGAGTGCCAAAGTAAGTTGGACGCTGCTCTTTCCAGGGAACAAGAATTAGAGCGGGTCATCAAAGGTAAGAAGAACTTGATAAAGAAAAAGGATGATCTGTTAAAGAAATCTATTGCTAAGGAAGATTTTAATAGGGAGCTCAAGGAACTTTGTGCTCAGGTGGCAGAACTGAGGGCGATGAACCAGGCTGAATCAGCTAAAGCTGATAAGAAGGTGAAGGAGAACATCGAATTTATGTCCCACACAGGCAATCACATGGAATGGTATAAAGTACGATATACGAGGTTAAAAGAGCGCCTTTAAGTGACCAAATTGAATTTCTCTAAAATGGTTATGCCGAAGGCATCGTACTCAGAGATGTTAATGGCAGTGATCGCCTATTTTGTCAAAAAGATTATAGAAGGCTCAAGTTAGAGAGGAATACCTTGTACGACTGTTTGTCGGGTAGATGATGCAATTTTAGAGCTGAAGTAGATTGAGGAAACTATATGAACTCCATGGAAATGGAGTTAAATTCTAGACCTGCTGAATTGGCATAGCAAGGCAGGATTGTTGTGACTGCTCGAGCTCGAGAATTTATGGCTGATCATCCTCCTGTTGTAAGGTAAAGCGTAACTGACCACCCAACAACAGAAAATGATCCCTTGTAGTATCTGTATATGTAACTTGAAATAGTATCTGTCGAAGACATATTGAGAGATGAAAGTTAGTTTTACCTTTGCTTTATCTTATGTCTGGTAAAGTTTCTTGATTGAAAACTAGTATTACCTTTGTTTTAATCGCAGAGTATAAACGTCGTAGCCATATTGCGAGATGAAAGCTAGTTTTACCTTTGCTTTATCTTATGTCTGGTAGAATTCTTTAATTGAAAACTAATATTACCTTTGCTTTAATCGTAGAGTATAAATGTCACAGCCATATTGAGAGAGATAAAAACTAGTTTTACCTTTGCTTTATCTTATGTCTAGTAGAGTTCTTTGATTAAAAACTAGTATTACCTTTATTTTAATCGTATAATATAAATATCACAGCCATATTGAGAGAGATGAAGGCTAGTTTTACCTTTACTTTATCTTATGTTTGGTAGAGTTCTTTGATTGAAAACTAGTATTACTTTTGTTTTAATTGTAGAGTATAAATAGAGTCAATCAAAGCTAGTTTTACTTTTGCTTTAATTGGGATAAAGGTCGATTGAAAGCTAGTATTACCTTTATTTTAATCTATATGTTGTCTACACAAGTAGAGTGGCGTGTGGGAAAAAACTTTGAAGTTTTCATTGAATAGAATAAGATGTACATTGGATGGGATGAAAAGCTCACTTCTAGAATGGAAAAAGGGACAATTTGAAATGGAGTAGTGAGGGACTTAACGATAGTACCATTTCAGTCGCCTAGTATTCCAGGGATTTGAGATATGAACTCCCTCTTCGGTCATGAGGTAATATGATCCCAAGCCTGTGAGACCAGTGATAAGGAATGGACCCTCCCAGTTTTTTGTTAGTTTCCCGGCATGTGGTTCTTTTCTGTGTTGAAGGATTTCCGTGAGGACGAGATCGTTTATTTGGAAAGTATGACTTCTAACTCGTCTATTGTATGAACTGGCCAGCATATGGTGATATCGACCTAGGTTGGCGATAGCATGTTCCCTAGTTTTATCAATCCAATTAAGGTTACAGGCCAATTTGAACTTGTTTTCCTCGTCAGTTAGCTCGTGATCATTGACTGGATGATGGTATTTTGTCGAAATGACAGTTTTGTCTCATAGGCGAGGAGGAATGGGGTATATCAGGCTGATTGACGTGGAGTGGTACGGTATGCCCATAAGATATGAGGAAGTTCTCGTACCCAGTTTCTTTTTTTTTCAATGAGTGAAGCCTTTTCTTGAGTCCATCCACGATGGTTTTGCTGGTGATTTTGGCTTGGCTATTGCCTTGAGGGTAGTAGCGGTTGGATGGTGAGTGGATGATATTATGTTTGCTGAGGAAAACTGCGTCTTTTTCTCTAACGAATTGTGGCCCATTATCAATACGATTAGGTAGGGGTATCCAAACCGAGTAATGATGTGATTCCAGATAAAAGTGATGACCTCTTCTTCTATCGTTCGATAGAGTAGAACTCCTTCTACCCATTTTGTAAAATAATTTGTTGCTATGAGTAGGTATCAGTGGTTACCTAGAGAATTTGGAAATTCACCGACAAGATCAAGCGCCTATCTTTTGAATGGCCAAAACACCTTGCTTGCATATAGTTTGAGCGCAGGGGCGCGTATCATTTGTTCATGTCGTTGGCATGTATCGGATTTACGTGAGTACTCTTCTGCTTTCTTGCGCATGCCTGACCAGAATATTCCTTGTGTAATGGCCTGTTTGTGAGTGATCGACCTGCGGCATGGGAGTCACAAGTCCCTTCATGTAAATTACGGAGCATCTCGTCCACTTTCTTTTTGGAGAGGCACTTGAGGTAAGGTCCCGTGACTGAACAACGATATAAAAAGCCATGTTGATTTGTGTAGCGCTTTGATTTGTCGATCAGCTGTCGGCGCTCCTTTGGATTTGCTGGAAGGGGTCCTTGCATTTGTTGTCGATACTAAGGTAGGCAAGGAAGGGTTTTTACTAATCGTCGTCTTCCCCTTTATCGCCCCCAGTGTTGATCATGCATACATAAATACGATTAATACTGGGGGTTGATATGACTTCGATCTGGAGAAATCGAGCTTCTGTTCCCAAGACCCCAGCTAGATAAGCTAAGGAATTGGCATGTATGTTTTCACCTCGAGAAAGATAATCAAGAGTTGTTTGCGCGAACTTGCTCATCCTATCTGCAACGAGGGCTGCGTATTCGATCATCTTGCCATTCTTCTTATATTGCTCAAAGTAATGGTGGACGATGAGTAATGAATTTGGGTAGACTAAGAGTTCTGGGACGTCGAGCTCAAGTGCGAGGTTGAGTCTGTGAATGAGAGCTTCATATTCGGCGATATTGTTGGAGGCTTCAAAATCTAAGCGGATTGATTTCTCAATTATGTCGTTGGAAGGGATAATCAATACAATTCCAATTCCTGACCCTTTGAGTCCTGCTGATCCATCTGTAAGAAGTCTCCACCCTTTCCTTACAATCCATTCAGTTCGCTTGTCAAATGATTTGGTGGATGGATTTTCTGTAATTTTTTCTACAAGATCAGGATCGTGCTCCTCCCACTCGGGATCTTCCATTGGAAAATCTACAAGAAAATCGACAACGGCCTGACCCAATTCGAAATGACGCTGTTCGAATTTAATATCATGTTTGCCCAAACTGACTGACCATTGTTGCATTATCCTGGATTTCTCTTTATTGGCTAAAACTTCTTGAAGTGGGTAGTTCGTCATGACTTTGACTGAGTGAGTTTAGAAGTAGTACTTAAGTTTCTGTAAAGTGTAAACAAGAGTTAGAAGAAGTCTCTTAATTTTAGATACCTCGTTTTCATTGGAGTGAGGGATTTGCTGATGAAGTAGAATGGTTTCTCAATTTTTCCTTCAAGTAGAATAAGAACTGAACTGATTGAAGTATCTGTAACTGCTAGGTAGATGATCAGTTCTTCATTATCTACCGGGGTGCTCATTATGGGAGATTTTCCCAAACAGGTTTTGAGATCCTAAAAAGCTGTCTCGCATTCTGATGTCCATTAGATCTCAATATTTGGCTGAAATTTACCTTGTTTGGTACAACTACGGAGTAGTAAGAATAGCCAATGACAACGATCTGAAGATTTTGAAACAAATCGGTTGATAGCGGCAATCTTGTCGATAAGTATTTGTACGTCTTTCATCGTCTTTGGAGATGGCATGTTAAGAAGAGCTCGAACTTGATTTGGATCGACCTTAATCCCTTTCTTGTTAATGAGATGGCCGAGGAATCAGCCCGAATATACTCTAAATTGACACTTATCAGGATTGAGTCACATCCTGTAAGATCGAAGAATGTTAAATATTGTGTTGAGATCTGTAATGTGGTTGACTGACTGTATGTTATTGCACAATAGATCGTCAATGTAGACTTTCAAGACTTTCCCAAGATATGTTGTGAACATAGTAGTCATCAACTATTGATAAGTCGTATCTGCATTTTTTAAGTCCAAAGGGCATGACTTTGTAGCAGTAAAGTCCTCTTTCAGTGATAAATATGGCATTTTCTTGATCTTTGTCCAAGAGTAAAATCTGATTATATTTAGAAGTAGCGTCCATCATAGATAGAGTTTGTGACCTGCTGTGGAATCAATGATTTAATGGATATTGGGAAGAGAGAACTGTCCTTTATAGTGTATTTGTTTAGATCTGTAAAATCTACACAAACTCATACTTTTCCTTTTTTTTGGGACAGTGACGATGTTGGATATCCAATCCAGATATTTGGCTTCTCGAATAAATCCCACTTTGATCAATTTCTTAATCTCTATGTTAACTTCATCTCGAAGGCGAGGTGACAATCGTCACTATTTTTGTTTGATAGCCGTGGCGTTGATGTTAATGGCCAATTTGTGACATGCCTTTGCCGGATCGACCCCAGGCATCTCTTCGAAAGTCCACACAAAAATGTCTCGATTTAGTCGTAAGAACTGAATAAGAGCATCCTTATCGTGCTGGGCCAGCTTGGTACCGATAAAAGTACATCTACTAGGTCTATCAATATTGACGTATTCTGTAGGATCTTCTGTTGAAGGCTGATCATCAATGTGATCAACTCTCTGTAATTGTTATGCAGCGTATATGTCGGAAGTATCTAGAATGGCTAAGACAGTATTTTCGTAAGCTCGAGAAAGCTTTTGACTACCCTTAATTTCATAGATACCATCATTATGTTTGAAGCGGAGTACTTAATGATAGGTAGAAGTGATTGCTTACATGTTGTGAATCCAGCAGCGGCCCATAATCCCGAGATAACAAGATTTGGCATTGATCACGTAGAAGATGATGTGGATGGTGGCTAGTCCTGCTGTAAAAGATAAGGTGATCTTACCTACTCACTCTTCTTTAGAACAATTGAACCTACTGATATCGGTGTCGCTTGGAATAACTTAATCGGCCAATCTCATTTAGTCGATAGTACTCTAAAAGGGAATCTCAATACCGTTTCCAGTATCGATCATCATTGTGTGCATAACAAACTTCTACATCTTGAGCATTATGACTAATGCATCATGATGTAGAAATTTGATACGACTAATGTCACAATCTTCTTATGAGATCCCAAGCCGGCGATTGCTAGACTCAGGCAGAAGCTTGGCTTTTTTATCTTGAGATGTGAGATCACAGTATTCTGACAGTCATCTGCGCTTGAATCGGCAAGAGTTGGTTATCTTATGGATTTTGATCATATTACTGTGGTGCATAGGGTAGAGATGTTTCTCCTCAGCTTGATCTTTGACTTGGGCAACTTCAAGCTGTTTCTAATAGCTGCCATCTTTGTATGATTCCAGGTCAATAATATATTTGAGCATCCGTCCCTCCTTGAAAATGAACTTCAGCAACCTCTGTAAAGTATAGCAGTTGTTAGTAGAATGGTGATTAACCTTGTGATGCATGCAGTACAGGCAGTTCTCGATTGATTTTAATGGTTGAGAGGGACGGTATAGCTTATCCTTGGAGAGGATTGAAAAAATTATAGAGATTCGAACATTTATCCTTGGGAGGACCGGTTTGGGTAGTGAAGCGCCTTTTCGAGGGTTTCTAGTGTTTCCCTTGGAGCGCTTTTGATCACCCCGATCCTCCTTTGGTTCTGTGCTTCGATCTGTGGATGTACCTTTCATGGTTAGCATGAATTTAGTAGATTTATGTCTTTCAGACATCATCCTTTCCAGGTCGATATAACCATTGACCTTGGTGATCATATCCTCCAAGGTCGCAGGTTTATTGAGGAAGAGGCACTCTTTGGCCTTGCAGTCGAGCTGGAGCGCGTTAGTTAAAGCAGTAATAGCTATTTTTTGATCGAGATTGTCTACTTTACGCGCGAGTTCCAAAAACTTCTTTCCAAAAGCCTCAAGCTTCTCTCTGTGTGACTGTTTAAGACTAATAAGGGAATATAAATTCTCTTCTTAGTCTTTATTGTGATTATACACCTTGATGAATTATTTTTGCAGCTGATCGAATGTGTGTATGGAATCTTTAGGTAAAGAGTGGAACCACCAAAATGGCTCTTCTTGTAGACTTGTTACGAACAAACGGCAGAGAATGTGGTTAAGATTGGAGTACAACCCCAATGAATCACGGTATTGTTGAATGTGCTCCGTTGGATCGATGCCCTTGTATTTGCGAATTTTTGAAGTATGGAAACCTTTCGGTATTTCTATATCGAATAGTTCTTTTGCAATTGGACTTCCTTGTAACTTGGTAAGGTCGTCTGTAATGCCCATAACTTGTGCTTCGATCAGCTCCTTGATACGCTGATCCATATTCTCCTGTGTATCATATTGACGTGTTGGTTGAGTGGCTTGACGAGGAGATTGAGGATTATGAGTACCGGTACCCTCACTCAAATGATCACATGCTAGAATTCGAGGTTAAGGTCGTTATTCTTCCTCCTGTCATTTAGAAATTCGGTGACCTCTGCTGATTTTTGGGCTAAAATTTACCACCCAAATGAATGGAAGGTTGATATTCGTGCTGAATATTTATAGAAATAGCTTTGTTGGTAGCTCATCGAGGTCCCAACCTTTCCTGTACAGAATCCTGAGAGGTTTTTGGCAATTGATCGTGATCCCTTGTTGGAGGAGCCTGTTGAGTATCTTGCAGATCTTATAATGCAGTCTGCATAATTGTCATCTAGTCTTCATGTCGTTTTAACGCTGTCAAACGAGCTTGTCATTCGGGTTCAAGCTCCTTCTCAAACGAGCTTGTTGTTCGGCTTCGAGCTCCTTCTCACGGAGCTCTCGGTCAAGAGTTAACTGACGTTCGAGCTTATTACACTTCTCTGTTTCAGCGTAGAGATTTGCTCGTAGCTCTGTAAGTTGTTCCGGCTCAACTGAAAGATCGAGCTGGATTCCTGCTGTTGATCGCCTGGAAGTACCTATGATTGAAATTTGTAGTAGTAAGAATGTATGCCTTAGGATATCATGGATATGTTTTCTTTCCCACAGACGGCGCCAAATGTAATGGCCTAATTCCGTAAGCTCGAGATGGCTTAAAATTAACTCTTACACTAACGTTCCTGTGACAAAAACCAATATGAAATAAGAAATGACACAGGTAATTTAGCATGGAAAACCTCGGAATAGGTAAAAAATTATGACCTTGAGTTATGGGTTTTAATAATAGTGGCTTTTATTGCTTGAGGCTGATATCTTATTACAAGTGATCTCTCGAACTAGAAATGCTTGATCTTGTAGATAATAAGTTTTGGTATTCGAAAATCTAGAAAATGAAGTTTTCTTGGTGATTTTTTGTATATTTTTTCTGGTCCTTGTCTATTCTGAATTTTTTTCTTTATATAGGCTTTCTCCATAGTTCTTTATCGTGCTGAAGCACGTTCTCTGAACAATGTGGTAAGTGGCGCTTGACTGAGTAACTGTTAAGTTCGTGAGAGACAGGTGTCTTTGACTTGCTCATGTTTTTTTATAGAGCTCGGCCCACGTTCTTCATCAGTTTGTGGCGTAGGTGTCAATGCTGGCTGTGTATGTCCTATGTAGAGTGCGTGAGTCTGATATGGAGGTAATTCATACTGGAAACAACTCGAATTGGGTTAGATCGAGGGATATGCCCCTACACTTTTCTCTCTTATGTTTCAACTTGTATGTATTTGAAAGGTTTATATTTCATATCCCTAATAGACTTATCCAGTAATGATTTTAGTGTTTTAAGGTAGGAGCATAGAGGAAGGAGCAAGAGTACCTTTACTTTATTTTGAACTGACAAATTTTGCTCTTAATGGACAAAGTTATCTTCTTAGTTATGCATAGTTTAATTTTCTGCGGTTTTCTATGGATTCTTGAAAATGGACTTTGCACTAGAGTGACTGGACTTCTGGATTTATTTGTTATTTTTTTTATGGTGATTACTTCTTCGTTGATTTGATTTTTAAATGGACTAAAAGCTCTTAATGGAGAGAGCGCACAAAAATTTAAGAAATTGATGGTTCAAATCCATCTAGTCCAAAATTTTGACAAGGTAATAATTATACATTATCAAAACGACATATCTAATTGTCATGCATGTTTAAATTTAAATGACGTCTTCCCCGTAAAACAACATAAATGACATATATATTTGTAGTTTATGTAAAAATCAAACGATTTTCTCTGTGAAGCGATAGAAAGTGCAACATTTATAAACGTCGCATTTTTATAAAGAACGACACATTTATATGTTGTAAGAAAACGACATTTAAAAATGTCGGTAACAAAAACGACTCCATTTTTAGTGACACTTGTTAACGACAAAATATATATCATTAATCAAGGATTAATGACAGATATTTCTGTTGGTAATAGCCATTTTCACGTAGTGTCCATTCTTGAAAAGAGAATAAATCTCTTCCTTCATCGCCCCCTCCCAATGTTTAGCCTCGAAACCGTACATAGCTCCCTTATAAGTAGAAGGAACATCCTCTTCAACGATCGGAAGTGCAAAGGCTACCATGGCCTTCACTTTCGGAAGTACCATATCCTTTGTAAGCCAACTCGGTTTACTTACATTCCTCTTTGGTTTACTCTTTGGGATTCACTCCACCACCATAATTTCTTCATCCGTACTACCAAATGCTCCACCTTCATCTGTGTCTTCATCATTTGGAACATGAACTAATGGCTCATCACCCGTTGTCACATTGGTAGATGACACCCCCTTTTGAACGGAACATTCTGGCCAATGTGAATACACATCAATCTCCACCTGCTGTAATACCTCACTTGTCGTCTTCTCTGTGTGTGTTCAGAGCCATGTGACTTCATCATAGAAGTCTCACCAAAGTGACATCTCTGCTCAAAATGATCTTTCGGTCTCTCGTATCTCACAATTTGTAGCCTTACACACCCTTCATCTTACCCAGAAAAATGGCCTTCCTTGTTCGTGGATCCAACTTACCATCCTTAACAGGATAGTATGTCAGACACCCAAATATACGAAGAGTATCATAATTTGTAGCAGGTTCTCCTGACCAAGCTTCCATTGGTGTTTTACCCTCAATTACAGCCGAATGTAACCTATTAATGAGATAACATGCATATGTCAAAGCTTCAGCCCAAAATGTCTTGCCCAACCCAAAATTGGACAATATACACCGCAGCTTCTCTAGCAAAGTACGGTTCATACGCTCAGCTACCCCGTTTTGTTGCGGTATCTCATCTCTAACCGTGAAGTGTTAAACTATCCCCTCATCTCGACATACTTGTAAGAATGGATCACTCGTGTACTCCCCATCATTATTCGAGCGGAACAACTTGATCTTTCTGCCGGTCTGAGTCTCAATCAACATCTTCTACGTCATAAAAATTTTTAGGACTTCACCCTTCCTCCTCATAGTGTACACCCAAACATGCCTAGAAAAATCATCCACAAAAGATACAAAGTAATGTTTTCCCCCTAGCGATGCATTCTTGGAGGGTCCCTAAACATAAGAGTGAACATAAACAAGGGTTCCACGAGTACGGTAGACCGTGGTGCCGAACTTAACCCTTGTATGCTTGCCCAAAACACATTGTTCACAAAAATCTAATTTGTACATCTTGGCACCTTTTAATAGCCCCCAGTTTGCGAGAACTCTCAATGACTTTTCTCCAGCATGCACTAAACGCATGTGCCATAGCTGTGCGGTATCACTGGAAGTGGTCTCTTCCATTTTTGCGGTAGAAACCTTACCAAGAATAGCCGCACCATCCAGATAGTACAAGTTGTTACTTCTTCTGTGGACCTTCAATATAACAATGGCTCCCTTAAGAACCCTCTTTACCCCATTCTCAAACACAACCCTGCAGCCTTTCGCTTCAAGTGACCCCATTGAGATAATATTTTTCCTCATTGTCGGAATATACCAAATCTTATATATCTTTTAAACCAACTCATTGTGCAACTTTAAACGAATGACACCTATCTCTATGATGCGACAAGGATTATCGTTTCTCATCAACACCGCTCCATCTTCTAGCATTGTCAAACTAGAAAAATAACTCCTTTCGGGACAAATGTGATAAGTAGCACCCGAATCTAAAATCTATTATTTTGTATTAATAACACATGGACTAGATGTTATAGTAAAAAATAAATCATAATCATTACCTCCCGTTTTCGTGTCCTGAGCCACATTCATAGAAGAGTCCATTTTACCCCCTTTCTTCTTTTTAAGAAGTGCGGGACATTCATTTTTCCAATAACCCGTTTCCTTGCAAAATGTGGATTGGTCCTTACCCAAGTTGTTCCGGTTTCTACCACGACCTCTCGATTTCGTCTGAGAATTGTTACCAACTTGCTTCTTCTTGTCCGAGGATCTTCCTCGGACCGTTAATACTTCAGATGTAGACTTATCGGTCTCATGTTTCTCCTTCCTCCGGTACTCGTGTTTTATTATGGCCGTAGTCACATCCATGTATTTCAATGAACTCTTTCCATAAGTTATCATCGTAACGAAGTGCTCAAATTCTTCTGGAAGTGAGTTCAAGAACAAGAGCGTCTTGTCTTCATCCCCAACTATCTCTTCAAGATTCACCAAGTCGGCTAACAACTTGGTGAATTCATTCTCCGACATACTAATTCTTTGCCTCACAGTGAAGCGGTAAAGCTTCCTCTTCAAGTGGAGTCAATTTTGCATACTCTTTACCAAGTACTTCTCCTCTAGAATCCTCCAAATTTTTTTTGCAGAAGTTTTATTTATCACAAGGTATTTAATGTCTTGAGCAAGACAATAACGAATTTGGCTACAAGCCCTCTTATTTATCTTCCTCCGTACACTCTTCTCTTTATCATCCGGTTTGTCCTCCAATACCTCGTCTAAGTCTTGTTGACTTTGGCCATTATTAACTTCGCATCGCCACATGCGGAAGTTATTTGTGTCGTTGAATTTCTCAACTTCAATCTTTGCATTGTTGAACATTACAGTTGTATTGCTTTTCAGGGCCGAAGAACTCGATTCAACTTCATCTCCCATGTTTATACCATTTTTCATGAACTAACCAAATCCCAAAACCAAATTGAAATTGAGAAACCCAAAGTTACCTCAAATTCATGCACTACCGAGGAATCGACCTCTGACACCAATTGTTGAGTTGCAAGCCTGGAAGCCGAAACTTCAAGTCGATTTAGTTAGCCGCAAACAAGCAGCAATCAAAGAAATACAAAATACACTAAGTTTAAGGTGGTTCGGCAAATTGCCTACGTCCACCATACAAGTGAGAGAGAGAGTTTATTCAAGATCCCGGTTACAATCACTCAAAACCAATTAGAGGTTCTTTCAAAGATTTCCTCTCAATTTGATCTCATCAAAGGATTAGCCTCTAAAGAGACCTAAGTTCCCCTTTATATAGTAGGGGAACATAGTTATAATCGCTCAAATCTCGAGGCAAACAAGTGGTTATAAAACCATACAAAAAATAGAGTTTCGCATTTTCGTTCGAGCGACCCTTATAGCCGTTCGAACGAATTGGGTGGCTGGGCCAAAATTTCAGAGAGTTGTTCAAAGGTCGTTCGAACGAAATATATAGTCGCTCGAACGACTTGGGTAGCTTGGGCCAAATTCCTGAGAGATGTTCAAGAGTCGTTCGAACGACTATATATTTCGTTCGAACGACCAAAGCAACAGGCAGCCCCACACACACCATCATCCTAAACTATTTTAAAGTAGTGGTAAGTTATAAACTTGTGTTACAAGTAATGGTAAGCCGTAAGCTATTGTTACAAGTTTACCGCAAATTTATATCAAGTACTGCTGTACAACATTCGAAACAAAATACAATCATACACACCAAGACAGTGTTTTCCGAAGAGTTTGGCATCTCTTTTCCCGAGAGCCTGAAAATTGTAAGTGGGAGAAGAAATTAAGTAAAGCAAGTTGTTATATGTAGTTTATTTTATAAATATTACAAATGATGATGTAGCTCAAATCTTTGAACATTAATGTTACTGTTCACTGTTGCGACTGGAAACACACTCCAAGGCTAGGTTTAGGGGGTTCGAATCCCTGCATCCCCAAAACTTTTTTCATACGTATTCAACATTCACCATACTGTCATCAGCAGGTACATCCTTAATTCAATGTCTGCAATTATTCTTACGAGTTACAATCTACAGTTCTTATGAATACCTGTTAGTCCTGTTAAAGATCATGTATAAACTTATTTTAAGATTACTCGCTCGTAATTTTTTCTAGCACATGAGCTTGGAGCTCTGAAGTTTAAGATTTGTGATAACATGTATGAAGTTATTTATGTACGATATCCATTAGGTATTGTAATGTTGTATTTTTTTTATTAGTGCAAAGCCGTATTTTTATAAAAAGAAGAAAAAAATTGTACCGATGTTATTAGAGTTCTTCTCTTATTGTCTCATACTTTTTATTATTAAAATGCTTGTGTAGTGAATCTAGGGTTCTAGAATCGATTCATACTATACGAACAGAAAAGTTTGAGATCATTTGATTTAACCCGGAATATGGAAGATTATTAGTGATTTGCCCACACATTTGTCAAAAATAGACTAGACCCCAAACTATAGTCCAGCGAGTGCACATCATCATGGTAAACTACTGTAAACTAGGATTACAAGTTTACAACAAACAAATATGTATCGAGTACAACGTAGGAAACAAAATACACATCACTACACACCAAGACATCCACAGCGTTTCCAGAAGAGCTTTGTCATTTTTCCCCCGGGGGTCTGAATAATTGAAGTAGGAGAAGAAATTAATTAGGTGTGAACTGTTAGGGATTGCTTATTTGATTAATAACACAGATGGGGGTGTAGCTCAATTATATGAACAATTGTGAAGTGTAGAAAATATAAAGCAGTACCTGTGATATCGCTTTCCCCAAAACAGAATTGCAACTCTGAATTTCAGCAAGGTAAGGAACTGAACAAAAGTGTAGAACAGCAACAATAATACTCTGCAGCAACACAACTTTGGAAGGCAGTGCAGCAACAACACAACAAAACCGAATGAAGCAGTAGTGAAAGAAAGAGCTCGAGGCGTGGATCGCACTTTCTTTATAGAGTATTTCGACATACCCCCAAAGTACAAGTATTCACAATCTAATCTCTTCCTAGGATACAACGAGCGGAAAGATCAATGTAGTAGTCTTAGTACCGGAAGACTACGTACAGGTTGTAACTTGCACCTCAGTGAAACTGCAATCAAAACAGCAAGAGAGAGAGAGAGAGAGAGAGTAAAATCTTAAATAAGGGAATAGAGAGATGAACAGTCTGTTTTGTTGTTTTTTGGAAAGAAGCTAACTAGGTATTTATAGAGTTTTGCATACAATGGGTCTCCTAACTTTACTCTAATGTGCAAGAGCAATTATGATGTGAACATCTCCTAGTGCACGTCGTCCACTCGTTGACGGTCTTCTTATTTTAGCTTATTAAGATTAATGGTTTAACTATTGGAGATGCTTTTATTTTAATGTCTAATTAGATTTTAATTTGGAGAGGTAGGGGACTTGCTATTGTAAGAGGATTAGGGTTGAGGCCTATATAAGAAGATGGTGGTGTAAGTTTATTTCTTAGTTGTGATTGAATAAAGCTCAAAGTTTAGCCCTAATTTAGTTTTAGGTTGATTTTAGCGTAAAAGACTTCTCGATTTATCTTCCACGTTGAGAGTTTACGTCAAATTAACTTAGACGTCGTGGGTACATGGGATTTGGTTTCTTCAGAAAAGGTTTCCCTACTAGCTGTTAAGAGAACGTGTAACAACAAAGTGTAAGCTAAGTCAAAGTCCTAGAAGTACTATAGAAATTTTCAGTAAAAAGATTAGGTTAAGCCTAGCCCATGCCCAAAGAGCTCTCAATGCCTCCGGAGCCAATTGTGTCCCAGCCCAAGAGAGGTCCAAGTACCCGCTTGTATCCCTAAACCATTTTATCCTATGTTGGGCAACCAGCTGGTCCATGCATCCTGAATTGGATGTAACTGTTATGTTTCTTATGCTATAAGATTATGATGATGTTGCATTTTTTCTTGTTGGCGAACCCTGTTGGGGGAACTAGGCGGAATACATTCCCTACGCACAATATGGTTTTATTCGATTATCCTCATAACATATAAATAATCAACCAAGAAATTAGAGACATAATTAACATGCATACATAACATAAGATTTACTGGAGGTTCACCCTTAAGGCTACTCTTCACCACCAAGCTTGAAATCCACTAGGTATTCAAGTTTCATTACAAGCCCTCAAGAGATTCCAACAAATATGGAAATCCCTAATCTCATAATTAACCTTACATAGATTTATAAGAGATAAATAAAATAAGAGATCCATCAAGATCCCGAAGATTACCTCAACAATACTAAGAATCTTTACGAACCAGTTGCTTATTTATGACTATTTTGCATATATTCTTCTTGAAACCCTTTAATCTTATATCTTCTTCGATTTCTCATCTTAGTAAACAAGAGGTCATTTCTATCTCACTATCAAATCCCCAAGACAAACCCTTCACCTTTTTTCTTGTAAAGACCAACAATTTACAAGGTCTACCACAGAGGTTACTGTTAGGATTATGGCTTAAAATAGGGGAAAGTCGTTCGAACGAGTGAGGAAAGTCATTCGAACGAGTGGGGAAGTCGTTCGAACGAATTGAGATCTTGGGCCAAACTTCCAAAGGATTGTCAAATGGTCGTTCGAACGACCTAATCACTCGTTCGAACGAAAATGGCTATGTTTGTTTGTTTATAAGTTCGTTTCGAATGGGATTTAATCAAAAGCAATGGATTATCTCATGATGCGTACTTTGGAGATGACCTAATGGAAAGCCAATAAATATTGAGTGTATGTTAAAGGCCTCTGTACTGTGGGAAAGAGTTAGAGAAAAAAAATGGAGAAATCTAAGGTTTTGCTCTGGAGAGATTTCTTGGGTTTTCTTTCTAGGGTTTCTTGCTGGGGATTATCTGTAAGGGTAGAGGTGAGGTTTGAGTGATCTCTGGAACTTCTTGTAACCCTAGTATGATAATATATTCGTCGTGCTTATCAGGGGTAGTTTTGATCCTGTTTAGGGTTTCCACCTAATTTAAACCTTGTGTATGTGTTTTATTGCATTTGTTTGAATTCTCTTTGGTTAGAGTTGGTTCTTCAAGTTCTTGCTAAATCGTATTGTATTTCCACGTTGCGATTTGCCCCATCGGTTTCCCAACAGCTACATCTTTCCCATAATTTAGATCAGGTTTCTACAAACCTCATAATCTCTTTTATAAAAACCTAAAACTTATACCTACAAGAATTAGGAATTTCTAATACTTATCCTACTTTCCAAAATAATAAAATACTCCCAAAGGCCAAAAATGTCCAATAGACAACCTCACTTCAAGTACAACTCAAACACATTGCCCTAATCTACCTCGAGTTCTGCACCAGCAGACTAAAATTGATTATAACTTCTTATCTAACAGTTTGATCTAAGATCCGTTTGTTGCCTTGGCTTCGAATCGACAGGACCTACAACTTTAGTACTTTGGCATTTTCCATTAGACTTATCGATTGATCACTATAATTAGATCTCTCCGTTTTTAATTTGTTCTCTTCCGTTTTGAGCCGTAAAGACTACGAGCATCTCTAATAGTTGTGAAAATAACCGTGAATTGGGTTTTGGTGTCAGCCCACACTCGTATCTCACACTATTTCCCTTCAAGCAGACCAAAAAATGAGTGTGAGTTGCTTGTGTGACGTTGTCAGAACTCAATCGGGCGTGGGGAGCGCACACTCAAAAGAATGGGTGTGAGGAGTTTAAAACACCGTGCGGACTAAATTACGACGCGCATATTAAATATTTATTTATTGGTGTGAGAGGAGATGAATAATTGTGCCGAGTAAAGAAATTCATGCGGAGCAAATTAGTCTACTGCGAACTTTACAAACATTTTCATTAAAAACTATCTGCCACGTCATCAACAACTGATGGGAGGCTTGAGTGTGGGTTGGGTTTGTTTGGGCCTGACATGGTGGGCTAGACAACCCAACTCACACCAAACTGCTGCAGATGCTAATAAACTCCACCCTTTAAAAACAAGTTAGTCCTGCTAATGATCACGGAAATTTGTTTAAAATATTCATACCTTAAATCTGATGTGTTTAATGATTTTTCACAAAGAAGCACATTATATCATGTCTTACATTATTTTTGTTAACAGGCTATGTATTATTTGCTTAATTAACTAACACAGATGGGGATGTAGCTCAGTAGCTTGGAATTGTTTGTTCAATATTGTGACGGAGACATCTGCATAAGCGATGCTACAGGGTTCGAATCCCTGCATCCCCAAAACTTTTTTCCCCCTTCTTTAAAAGATAAAAAATGATGCTAGAGAGAAATAAATTATCACAAGCGATGTTAACACAACTAGATCACCATAATTCATAAACATGTAAACTCGGAAAACACACTAATCTTTTTCTTCCTTACTTGCCAATAGTTACATTATCAATATTCCTCAATAAACCCCAAAAGCACCGAGTACTAAATATCCATAGTTTCTTTGCTTGCTTGCATTACAACAAAAATACTTTAAGTATTCCCCAAGAAGCGAAACACATTGTCATCATCTTCATACACACTATACATGTTGGAATTGTTTTAACTTCAAAATATGATTTTAAAATGTTTTATCCCACATTGGAAATAAAAAGTAATTTATATTAGTTTTTATATATCTATTGCTTAGTTAGATTTAAAGTATACTTTAGGAGTGTGTGCACTCTAGCGAGATGCTTCGTATCGAGCGCGACTCGCGCGCGCGCAGGCGAATGGGCGTTTGAGGCTCATTTAGGCCCTTTTTAGCATTTTATTAGGCGCACTTAGCATTTAGGCGCGGTCGTGGGGCATGGGATTAGTGGGCTTGGGTCTGTTCGTCGTGGGGCGTGGGCTTAGTGGGCTTGGGTCTGGAACAGACAACCTCTTGGACTTCTATGTCGGTTAGAGTCTATAACTGGTTATATCATTAATGGGGTATAAGTGTGACTTATTATTACTTATGTATTAATTAAGCAGTTTTAGAACTGTAAATTTTTTTAGACTCTTATTTATAGAGTTCTCTCAGGTGAGTAAAATACAGAGAAAAACAAAACAACTTCTTTTTCTTTATCAATTTCTCCTTTCGTTTTTTTGGGCAATGAGGAAAGGTGAAACAAACTTGATCACTTTGTGCAGTGCAGGCACATAGTGATAGAACGGGTCTAACTTGGTTGAATCCCAGAGATAGTGCTGCTGAGTTCTCTTGCACCTTTAGAGAGGCTTCGATTATCTTCAAGAAGCGCTTGCGCGCCTCCTTGCTTGGTTCGGTAATTGTTTTCTTTTGGTGAAGATTAGTTCCTTAATCTTGAATTTTACTAACAACACATTCACTCAGAGGAGGAATCTTGGGCTGTCGATAACTGGACCACAAAGGGAAGCAAAGTCATCACTCCTTATGGTGTAGAATGTACTGAGAAACATGACTCGTGTGCGAGTAGAAACGGCTGTGAACTTGAGTTAGCACGTTTGCAACCTCCTTTTCCCTTAGATTTGTTTTCTCCCCTGCAAAGGCTTCAACAACCATTGTCCCTTCACATGCATTGCTTGCATCTCCTACTGCGAAACTGAGTGTTTTGTTTTCCATCAATGGTGCGAGCAATTTGTGCAATTGCACTTTCCTTCCCTGTTACATGTTCTACTCCACGCTTTTCTTCTGGTAAAGAGAAATGGTCAGAATCAACGTATTTCACGGCC
The DNA here is from genome assembly GCA_014058105.1 of Kingdonia uniflora. NCBI lineage: Eukaryota > Viridiplantae > Streptophyta > Magnoliopsida > Ranunculales > Circaeasteraceae > Kingdonia > Kingdonia uniflora. The sequence continues at coordinate 1,753,851 of JACGCM010000926.1, read as the reverse complement.
TTGAGGGACTCAACCATCCATCCAGGTAATGGAGAGTAGTCATCTTCTATGTTTGGCAAGATCAAAACACCCCATGATGTGTTTGGGAACACATATGAACCTTCTTCAAAGTCACCATTCTTCAAATGGTTCTCTGCAATATCACAAGCACAACAATAAGCTCATGTAATAAAATTAATCAAAAGAGCGCCTCCAGCCGATTCCTAAGTCCTAACGATATTTTTAAGGGTGTCTACTTTATTTGAGACCGTAAAAAACCTTTGGCGTAATTAAATGTTGGTCTGTTATGTGTCTCCTCTTGTGCACATGTTCGTGTTGCACTAATTGTTTGGGAGTAATACATTCCCTTAGTCACTTTCATTTTCTGCTTTACGGGCAAATAAGCACGCGCTAGCACGTGTAAGCGCTTTATTTATGATATTAAATTTGAGGTTGAGTGTAATTTTTTGATATATTTCTTAATTTTGAACGAAAAGATATGTTGCTGTTTTTGTGTTTGCATATTATTGAGTTTTCGCTAAAAGTTCTGAATATGCATTGCGCTAGGGGATAGTTGCATTGAAAAACACATTATAAATATCTGAAAAGTGAACATTGGAAATATCATATTCCGACTCAGTAGCTGATTGCAACAAAGGCAGAGAAGCAAGTAGATAGTAGCAGCATTGAAGTACTGAACAACTCACTCTTAGAAATAAATAATGCAATTGTGGATGCAACTCACAATATATTAACGGAGGAGGTGAAATGTAGGAGAACAGAAAGAAAGAAAAAAAGTTGTAGAAAGCCCAACTATATCCCCTTTCTGTTTAATTTCTTGAAGATTCTAGTGGATAAAAAGAAGTTAAAGCCATTAATTGACAAGGCGAAGCAGAAAACAAGCAGTCCTAGATCAAGTTAATTAAAATAAAGTATTGCAAGTACATTGTGCATGTATAGGTGCAAGACATTTATGTAATTTTGATATTAGTTGAAGGCTCAAAAGATTACAGATTTACGTTTGTTAATTGCGCAGTTTTGTAGTCTTTATGCTAAATTTAAATGTCTTTCAGATTCTACAGTTGCCTCTTGGTTATGGATATGATGTACTTTCTGATTATTCGTTAGTATTTTTATGATGTTATACTAATCTTCTTTTATATCTACAACTGCCAGACGAGTTTTAGATGTTCTTTTATAAGCATATGTTACAACAATTATACCATAAAGAACAAAGATTTAAAATGTAGCCTTTAAACTATAGCAGGAAAAATTATTTACCTCTTACGGTAAAAATCACAGCATAAGAAAGTAACGAAAATCACAACATAATGTGTATGAGTTTCAATTATAACCACTCAGGAATATTTTCTTAAAGAACATTCACTATTATTTAGTACATTAGTGGGATATCAGTAGAATTCAATAAAATAAAACCCATACCCCTTTACTAGATTGAGGCATCCATGAAGCATAGGTCATTCTCTGATATAACACAATCTTGAATTGTTTGCCTTGTGTTGTCACAACTAGATGATGATTCAGATCAGTAGGGTTTAAAACAGATAAAGAAGCAAGTTACGGAATATATTGCATATAAACAAGACGCCAAATTCTAGTGGACATAAATAAATGGATAATTCTGATTATATTAAAATTTTATTGCTCATTATTGGAAGAATCAATTAACTAATTTATCTTATTGAAATATAAAATATAATATTATAAAAGCAGGGAAATTGTAAAATAATACTCTTACTCCAATTTTTTTCTAAATGATTAATGTGTTACTCTGATTTAACTGTAGGTTCTTTCACTGTCTGAATTGTTCCCCATATGTGGTTCTATTGGATCTTCCCCAGTCTGGACATCGTCCATCTTTTCATTTTCTTCATCTTTTTCTTCCCTTTCGTTCTCATCTCCTTCTTGGTTTTTATTTATTTCTTCATGATCTGGTTCATATTCATTGGTTTCTTCATTTTGTTGCCTTTCGCTTGTAGCTGCTTCAATTTCTTTTTGTTTTTTTCTACCTGATCTTGTAAATGTCAGAAGCCTGTCATCCTCTGGATTACTTATCTGCTGGAATTGTTCATCTCCATTTACCTGTATTTATATATAGTTAGTACGCAATAAATTAATAATTTATGGAAAACATATATAAATATATATTACCATTTATTGTTCGCAATTATGAGGTAAATGTGTGATTGACTTTAGAGGCGTACTATTAAATTCCTCTACCTAGAAATCAAGAAAAAAAAAAATATTTTGATAAGATAAATCCATTACAATATGATACTATGTTGTAAATTGTATTTACCTCATTGTCTTCTGTATGTGTGATCTTTGTTTTTTTTACTTTTCCTCTCAATTTTTTTTTTTGAGCTTTAACTTTTTTTATCTTTGTTGTTGATTTCTCTAAAGGTCTTTCGTCCTCTGGTTCACTGATTTGTTAGAATTGTTCATCTTTATTATCCTGAATTTACAAATACTTAGTATGTAAAATTGTAATAATTTAAAATATACCATTGTAATTATATATTACCACCGTTATTGGGAGTTAAATGTGTGTCTGACTCTAGAGGAGTACTATTTATTTTGTCCACCTGTAAACATAGAAATAATAATAATATATTAATAGAAAAAATAAGGTAAAATATGATACGATATAGTTAATTGAGTTCACCTCACTATCTTCGTGATGATTGATTTTAGATTTTTCATTGCTTTTTGGTGTCATCTTTTTTTGTATTCTAACTTTTCTTGCCCTTTTTGTTGATTTCTTCTTAAGTTTAGCTACTTGCACTGAAGTATAGGTACAAATTCGTTGACTACCTATTACACTTGCAAAATCTTTGTCTTCTAGTATATTAGTTGTTAAAGTTGTAATTGCTTTTACCGGAGTTTGATAAATGGTTCTCTGCTGCAATATAATGAATATATTTGAGTAAATTAAATTTTCATATTAGTAAACATTATTGAAATTATATAATGTTTATAGTTTACCTCATTTCGGACTTTTTGGTTCTTCTTGGTTTTTTTCTTCACTACCTTCTTGCTTGCCATTTCAGTCTTTTATAATGGTATCCTTAGTGCTTCAGTTATATGTTTTATAGTTTATAGTTTTTTCTCCAACATAATAGATATAATGAGGTGGCGCATCCCTCATAGGGTCGTCTACCCACCGTACCATCTATATTTTTTAATGCTTTTAATGTTTTGTATTTTGAGTCTTTAGCTTAAGCTCTGTTGGAGAAGTTTAACCGAGGTTATTAGCAATTTTCTAATTTAAGTAGAATTCTATTTTTAATTAAAATTAGGGTTCCTAATTCTAACCTCTCTTGTGTTCTATAAAAGGGGTGATCTAGGTTATTAGTTTCTTGGTTAATACAATTAATTTAGTTAAAGTAGTCTTGTTTATAACAAAGTTCTAATTAATAAAATTAGGGTTCTTCACGAACCCAATTCCATTTGTTAAAAATGGTATTTTTCTTGATTATTGGCTTCTGCGTAATCAGTTTACATCAAATTGGTATTAGAGTTGCATTAGATCTAAGAGTAGACAGTTTCAAGAGCAAAGATTCCTCGTGGAAAAATCGTGACGAAGAAACCAACCCTAGCTCAAGACATATCAAGGATAGAGGATAAGATTGATAAGCTTATCGAGGCTTTGGGTAGAGGAGCCTCCCCCCCCCAACTACCTCCATTGGGCATAATTGACGATATCTCTATAGAAGGAAGCATCACCGTGAAGAGCGGCGACCTAAACAACTCTTTTGCAAAATTGGACGCCGAAACCGGGTTTCACGAAAGGCGAGAGATTGATATTCAAAATGGCGTTGAGGATACATCCATGTTAACCAACCTTCACATGAGTATTACGCACAACAAAATGTAGCAAGGAGATCAGGTCTTGCCAGCATCAGCTCTTACGAAAGCTACTACGACAACAACCCCGGTCATGCTAAGTAAAACAGATTTCTTGACCTGGGCCGCGAAATAGTAGGCCCAATCCTAACAAAAATTTTGTGGTACTTTTTTTCTAACCCAGACCAATATTTATCAGGCCTGACCCAAGTAACCAAACCAGACCCACCACCAAATCAAACTAAGAACAAGATTGGGCTTCCTTCTTCACCAACAGGGCCAGACCATGAAGGCTCCTCAACCCCATTAATGGTGTGGTTGTCGACGACGGCATCAACGAATGCTGACTAGTTGAGCTTAGTCCGATCACTCTCTCTACAATTTTGACGACGATTGAGAAGCTCGGGCGAGAGAGGACCTCCCTTCCCATGGGTCTCGGGTTACCGAACCCTGAGCTAGCACCGAGGGCACCGAGAGAACCACCGAGCATCGCAACAAATCAGCCACCTCTAGTCGGTGACCGACTGAATCAGTCACCGGGGTTGCCCTATTGAACAACCTTGGGCTCTCCCTTTTACAACAGATCTGAACCGTTATTATGCCCAATCCGACACCGGCAAGCGAGCTCTGCCAAAGATAAATCTTAAATTTTGTTTTGAATTCTGCACGCCTTATGGCGACGGATGGGAACTACGTAATGAGCATATGTTCAGCGTTCAATCGAATGAGAGACATAAGTCTATGAGTTATCATTATATGCAAACTGGAGAGAGAAAAAAACAATTCAGCGGGCGAGATTGGGGTGGAGGTTGTCACCCCCCGGTTGACACCCATTTGCGTGACCGTTATCAACGACGTCTACCTCGTCCACCAAGACATCCGTATGCTACACTTGGTAAGACGATGGATACAATTCTGATTATGAGGAGGAACAGCGACCACAGTCACACTGCAAGGGTAAGGGTAGTGATATTGAAACCTTAGTCAGAGCTATCTCAGAGCAGATGCATGACGTTCACCTCAAAGTACCAGAGTTCACTGGAAAGTTTGATGCGGACGCCTTTATCGAGTGGTAGGATAAGGTTGAGCGTATATTCAACTACAAGAAATATGAGGATCCAAAATAGGTGATGATTATTGAGTCACACCTTACTGGTTTTGTCCTCATTTGGTAGAACAATGTTCAACAAGCAAGGCGTACAGCGGGTTACCATCCTATTTCAGAATGGTGGAAAATGCGGAAAGAGCTGAAAGAGAGGTTCATCTCTATAAACTATGGTAAGGTTGCATTTGGGAAACTTTAGGATCTCAAAATGGGTCTTTCTCCCCTTGATGATTATACAAACCAATATTATCTACTTGAGGCACGAGCACGACTCCATGAGACTGAGCAGCAGCGGGTTAGTAGGTACAAGTCTGGTTTAACAAAGAAACTCCAAGAGGCAACAACACTTCAACCTGTCTTTTGTCTTGCTGAAATTATATAGTTGGCCAAAAAGGCAAACGAGTTACATGTACAGTGTCGCCCTCCAGTTCTAACAACATTACCAACAGCCCTAACTATTCTAGTAGCCACTACACCACATACCTTTATCTTAGGTAACTGTTATGGATGTGGCAAGCCAGGGTACCAAAAACATGATTGTCCTGTATTTGCGAGGAAAGTTAGCCTCATCGTGAATGGTATGCGTGAGAGCGTGATAGCAACAGTTTAGTGTATTATGAAGGATGAGGACGAAGGAGAGACCGAGATGCACACTACTTACGTACGTGAGTCCTCTGGAGTACCGCCCCCTTGATTTCGTGGCCAAAATCTTCTCAGACGGAGGGTTTGATGTGGCACATCCCTCATAGGGACGTTTACCCACCGTACCATCTATATTTATTTAATGCTTTTAATGCTTTATATTTTGAGTCTTTAGCTTAAGCTCTGTTGGAGAGGTCCAACCGAGGTTATTAACAATTTCTCAATTTAAGTAGAATTTTATTTTCAATTAGAATCAGGGTTTCTAATTCTAACCCCCCTTGTATTCTATAAAAGGAGTGGTCTAAGTTATTAGGTTCTTGGTTAATACAGTTAATTCAGTTAAAGTAGTCTTGTTTAGAACAATGTTCTAATTAATAAAATTAGGGTTCTTCACGAACCCAATTCCTTTTGTTAAAAATAATGTTTTTCTTGATTATTGGCTTCCGCGTAATCAATTTACATCATATAATGTCTACCCTGTATGTGTTGCTTGGTTTACCAATGTTTGAGTCCATGAGCTTTAATCCAAATATTCTTCTTTGCCACTTGAGTTTTCTCTAAAGGTAATACATAACCATTGATTCTCCTTGGTCCTACCATTAGTAGAATAGATTAAATGCAGCTTACAAAATAAATAATTTTAGTAATCAATTATTAGAATTGATAATTATAAATTATTGTAGTAGTTAATTTAAAGAAGCACCTATCAAATTTGAAAGCATGCTTGATTCTAAATGTGACCTAAAAATTACATATAAGAATAAACATATAGACATATAAATCATGTTATTTGTTGTAAAGCAAAGTAACCAGCTGTTATGGTGGGTATATTCAGATTTAGATGGCCACTGTCACAAAAATTGTTGATTTCTCTTACTTCTTTGCAAAGTTGGTTTTTTTATTTTATATATTGTAAGTAAATTTAAATTTATATTATCACATATTAGATAGAAATATTGTGATTTTAAAAAAATAAATTTAAACAACACTATGACATGTTAGAATAATATGTCTAGTTTTTTCCTTATTATAGATAATCTTTGGGGGCATCTTCCACACATTTCCAATGAGAGTCAATGTGCTGCATATATTTTTAAATATCTTTATTCTCATATTAGGAAGCTCAAGTTTATGGATAACAAGATGGAAAAGTCTGAGACTAATCAGCAAGAGTTCATTAGTTATAAACAATGACTAAAGAAGGTTGAAGAAGTTGCCATTGAAGAGGAGGTTTGATGTATTTGTTTGGAAAAAATGAGTAGCCTGCGATTTCTAACAAAGCTGGGGTGTTCACATGTATATCATCTCTATTGTATTCATATGGTGAGAACTCAGGACATAGCAAAACCGTTGCTATGTCCAGTGTGTCATGCAATAGAATCGGGAAGCCTAGTTTAAAATTAGAAGATGATTTCTTTGATTATAATAAATTTATGGAGATTTTGTAAGGGAAATTTTGAATTCTCACAGGTGTAGAAGTAACATTATTAGATGAAATGATGAGCAACTTTTTTGAGATGCAGCAGTAGTAGTAGGGGGGTTATCTATGTTTTTGGGTAATTATGTTATGACTATTTGTAGTTGTATTTGTTAACAATATGCTCGGTAATTTGTAACAAGTAATCTTTTTAAGGTGTATTGAAGCATGTGTATGAATTGTTAACATATGTATCAGTTATGTAATTGAGTTTTCTCCTTTTATTTGATTATTTTATTTTTCAATATAAGTATATTAAATTTTGTAATTGGTTAATTTGATATCTGAAATAATTGCTATTGTGGATTGAGTATATAGTTAACAATATGCAAAGTTTTCATCATTAGTATTTAATAATCACTACCAATAGATAATATCAAAATAAAACTTAGACAATATATAGTTAACAACATATCATTCGTTACAATTTTAAAGACATTAATGTCCTTAAAATCTCAGTGTGTATACATACCTAGTTACCTTTTTGGATTCAGGTTCATTAGGAACTTTGTATGAATCAGTAGTTATATCAGACAACCATAAACCAAGGAATAAAGTATGCAAATTTCAAGAAACTCATGTTAAGAACCATAACAAGTCTAACTTCAGCGATGTAACTATAAGTTCAAAACATATCAAAATTGCACTAAATTCAAATGGAGAGCCACGCCAACTACCGCAGTGAGAAATTCCATAACAACATTTACTTTTACTACAAACTCTTCCATAGGTATCCCTACTTTGCGAAGAAGAAATAATGATTCATGTCCATCACATTTTTTAGAGCAAAAACATGATATTAAGAAACTACAGATTGTTGTGTATTGGCTTTTATTGTAGTAGACACCCATCTAATAGGTGCTATTAGTAACAACTATATCAGGTAACTAAATATGGTTATTTCAAAATTATAGACCATATCTGCAAATGTATATCAACAATATACGTTAACAATATGTTCAAACAGATTTCATTATAGTCATAAAAATTGTTCTAAATTCAAATGGTAAGTCAACTGCAGTGGTGAGAAAGTCCATAATAATATTTACTTCTAGTACAATTTATATGACTCAAGCATGCCTAATTTGCAAAGAAAAAAATAATGATTCATATCCATTACTTTTTTTAAAGCAAAAACATGAGATGAAGAAATCACATATTGTTGTGTATTGGTTTTTATGGTAGTAGGTACCCATTTAATGGGTGCTATTAGCAACAACCGCATTAGGTAACTAAATATGGTAATTTTGAAGTTATAGACCATATCTGAAAATGTATATCGACAATATACATTAACAAGATGTTATATTACCCTTAGATAATGCTACTGTCAAGCTTATCATCACCTCCTTCTCTGAATCAATACCTTGAGATTCAACAACAACCAAATCTTGAGATCGCAGTAACTTCGATACCAGATTCGGATTCTCAATTCCAATCGCCTTCTGCGGCAAATGAGGAGGAGAAAGAGGAAAATATGCCACCCTTTGCCTCTCTTCATTCCTAACTCTATTCACCGCCATACTCTTGTCCTCAATCGGAGCAGCAATCCTTTTTCTCAGATTCCATGGCCTCATTGTTGCTGCTATAGCAGTTGCTAACGACGAATCCTCCTCCACCTCCTTTTCAACTTCAACCCCTTCTTTCAATATCAGAACTTTCACATTATCCGCAGCTTTTGAGAGATGAATCAACACCTCTCCCTTAATTTCATCAACCCCATCTCCTCCAAGCACTAATTTCTCCCCCAAACACACCATTTTCTTTGATTTAAAAAAATGGGGTTTCTACAAATTGGAATCTTTATTACACCCCTTAAATTGGGTATCCGAAACAGATCGCTTTCTATTATCAAAAGAGAGCAATCTTTGACTGGTTTAATTTACTTTCCCGCATCTGAAATGTATATGAGAACCCCACAATGAATGTTATCCTCTGTATTTTCTCCCCAAATAAATGTTATCCTTCCCAGTGCGTAGCCATCTGGCAGTATATCATCTTTCACTATATGTAATAGATCTTGCCATGACAAGAGAAAAAAATTAAATCAACATGGTCTTGCCTAATTAGTCTTAAATTTTACAATGTTTTCAGAGCAAGTTCACAGGGTAAAATTACCTTAATAACATGGGAGTTGATTTGGGTTTAAGATTCTCCTTTGCAGAAGCGCAATATAAGAATACGCGGGATTTCTATATGTTTGATTAACTTTAGCCAACTACATATTAATTAAATCATGTTATTTGCCTCCTATTTATTGCCTTGAATCTTCAGGTGTGTCAGTTTAATTTTTCCTCTACCAGCTCAACCCCTTCATATCCATTTTCAGGCCATTGTTCCATAGTTTCATTTAAGTTCTCTAACCTGTAGTGTCTTTCTCTCAACCCTTGTAAAACACAACATGAAAACATCAAATTGATTTTAGATCCCTCTTTTGAATAATTCTTTGTAAATAGTGAATTTGACTTGTTAGAAATAAATACTAAATTATCATATTACATGTAAAAAATGGATAATATAAGTTCTATTTTGTTTCAGCACTTCAACCTCCAAAATGTAGCAAATTGTTGTTTTCCTCCTTGCTTATGGACACTAATATTACGTTGAATATAAGTGGCAAAATGTAGCAAATGGATAATATAAGTACCATTTCATTCTAAGCATATCAACTTCATAATATTTTGGGAAGGCTAATTTGTCTATAACTTTGAATACTGTTAGCTCGTACTAAATTTGAAATTCATGAATATAAGATATAATATATAAATCATATTAAGAAGGGCAAAAAATTGCGTCAAATAATATGTTATATAGAGTACTAAATGAGTTATTGATGAAAAAGTAATTTCAATAAACACAATATTTTGGATGCTTCATTGATTTAATAGAAAGCATCTTCTTTGTAGTTGCATAATTCAAACAATGAGCGTAATTCACGTCAACATGTCATGAAAATGAATAATAACATTAAACTTTGCAGGACCAAAAAAAATAAAATTATAGTAACTTTGGTAAAAGACCATTTTTTTTTAAAATTTGAGCAGCTATGAAGTATATTTAAGTGAGAGGAATTTTGTACTGCTTGCTAATGACATCTTTGCAAACAACATTTGTTGTATTTATTTCGGGTAAGTTGTCTGTTTCGTTATTCCATGCATATTAAAATTCTTGTTTGTTTTTTCGAGACACCCCTAGATAAGGCCACATATAGTTGACCATGACTGAATACAGGGTCTTGCAAATATATACCATCCTAAAGGATTTTTTGTCCTTGTTACTTGTTAATGGTCAGAGCAAAGCACAAACGGATGGGAAATTGTCTACATATTAATTCAAAAGGTAATTTGACATTTTTGGAGGGTTTCAATGATATACGTGGTAAGAACTCCATATTGCCATTATTATGTCCAGTTAATACTTCTGCAACAATCACATTCTTATCGATATGATGGCAAATCAATCTAGTGCCATTGCACAACCCATGTTTTGTACTAAGGTTCCTTAACAACATAATAGGTGCACCTATTTTCAATCTAAGTTTATGTGATGGTAATCCTCTAGCAGTAGTTGAGTTCAAAAATTCATGAGGATATAAATTATTTATGTCGTTCTCAACTGTGTCATATAAATAATAAGTAACTGATTCTCCAGGTAATGAATCAATAATTAAGTTGTTTATGGCGTCAAGTCGTTCATTTAGAGGGGTTATAATAGCTCTTTCTGCCATCCATTCTGCATCTTCTAATTTTTTACGTAGATCAAGGAATACAAACTTTATCAAATTATGGATCGAATCTTCATTAATCCAAGGTATCACTATTTCTTATGGGATACATATTATATTATCTTTAATCTCTAGGTGGGAGTCACCATTGCCAATGTGTAGTAAAAATCATGAGTGTTCTGGATCGTCTCGTGCGCGCGTATTATCTTTCAATGCAATAGTTTATACAGATTTCCAGAGATATGTATATGCATTAACTATTTCTCCTCGAGTTGAGCATGGAATAACAGGTAGTGTTTGACGGAAATTGCCACCCATGATAAAAAAAATCCACCGAATGGTAATGGGCAATTTAGGACATCCCTAAGAGATTCACCAAGTGCTTCAAAATAATACTGGTGCATCATAGGTGCCTCGTCCCAAATTAGGACTTTTGATTGCTTAATAAGTTCTACCAATGAAGTTCCTTTGCCAATTTTCCAACCTGAATTGTGTTCAGGTGTTAATGGTAGTTTAAATTTATTATGCGTTGCATTATAGGTGCCTCATCCCAAATTAAGAGTTTTGATTGCTTAATAAGTTCTACCAATGGAGTTCCTCTGCCAATTTTACAACTTGAATTGTGTTCAGGTGTTAATAGTAGTTTAAATCTATTATGCGTTGCATCATAGGTGCCTCATCCCAAATTAGGACTTTTGATTTCCTAATAAGTTCTACCAATGGATTTCCTTTGCCAATTTTACAATTTGAATTGTGTTCAGGTGTTAATGGTAGTTTAAATCTATTATGCGTTGTTCGTCCCTCGGGTAAAATAGTGGTTGTTATGCCAGAAGATGCTGTTGTAAGTGTTAAATTACCATTCTTTCATAATTCTGATAGAAGGGCACGGTACAAAAATATTTTACCTGTTTCTTTTGGACCATCTATGAAATAAACTTTACTTTCATTCTCCCTAATAGAATGTAATATTCGATCGTATGCATATTTGTGTTCTTTGTTTAAAAGAAATTTGGTTGGTATATCAAATTATGGCGTATGAATGTCTTGTTCATCTCTAAACAAACTGCACTTGGCTTTAGTGTTGTAATATTAATTAAGTTCTGGTAACCCATAATCAGATATTTTCTTCTGATGTTCGCTAAGGAGATCTTTCAGTTCTCATAATAGTTTATCTTCAATTCTTTCATTACTAAAACTTGGGAATAACTTACGATAATCTTCAGCCATTGGAATTTTAAATTCTTTCTCTAAATCATCAATGTTAGAAGGGTAATAAAATACCAATAACGAAACAAATAACTTCCTCAAAGTAGTAACCATTTTTATTAATGTTGCCTCTTTCAAACATTTTTTTATGCATCTGTCGTTCTCTAACAAACCTAAAGCCTCTGCAGTTCGTTTAAATGATCTATATTGTACACCCTCCACATTCTTTAAATCATCAAATGATCTTGGTCCCCTTACATGTAATAAAAGAAGTCTTAAATAAAAACCTTCTTCGTCTCTTGGTGAAGCAGTGCAAATTTTGCTTATGCATTTCATATTATTACTGTGACGCTTCCAATGTCATTCAACTTTAACCCATGAATAATTTTATGATATTTCACAATATAAAAATTGGCTAGCATAACTGTCTGCTGAATTTAATGTACAAAATTCAGTTAGCATTGTTTGAGAGTTTCTATTGTCTTCAATAATATCCTTAATATTTTGAAAATCAAAATAAGTCACTTGTTGTTGATTTGGTAGATGTAACAGCAGATACTCTATACTGGGATACATTTTGCTTATTGGAAAATCAAATAGTCTCCAAGCAGCTTCAGGTGGTGATACCCATCTGGCATCTATAAATTGCTTGATTTCATCTACCTTAACTTATTCACTAACCTCAATAGAGACGTGGTCTAATCTCTTGTAAATGTATTTATAAAGATATTTAACACATTTAATGTTGCTACATACTTCGACATTGATATGACAATCAAACTTTTTATGCAACATTCTGTTATAAAGAACTATATACCTAGCTGTTATCAACCTTTTTATAACCTAATACATCAACTTGTATCTTAAGACCGTTATCTCTCCTTTTATAAATAGGGTAACAATCTTTTCCTTGAATAGTTTCTTCGGCAAAGTCTTTCGGAAATCATTTTTGGCATTTACCATCCTTCATACATGGTCGTTTTGAATTGTGTATGCCACATGGTCCGTGAATCATATGTTTCTTGACTAATTCATGTAGATCAAGTTTTATTTATTCATCGGAAAATTTTGTACATACTAATTTGTAATAGTCATCAGGGCTTTTAAGGCAATCTTTTGGGTACAAAATTATGAGCATATGGACATGTGGCAATCCATATTTTTGAAATTCAACTACATTGTCATCTTTTAGTCTAGCAAACTTAGCATTAAAAATACGTGCAACTAAATCGGGTTGATCCTGAGCTTCTTGACCTACTTCTAAATTGTTTACTATATCAGGCTATAGTGGGTTGCATGTCATTGTTATGAATAAATCAGGTCTTCCAAATTTTTGTACAAATGCCATTGCATCTTGATATCTCCTATGCATGTTGTGAGGGCTGCCAATAAAAGAAGCAGGAAGAATAACTTTGTTGCCTACGTCTTTTCCTTTTTTCTCTCCAACAATAAGGGCATCATGTAGACCCTGATATAGATCAGCACGTATTTTATCTTGATTGTTCTTTATGTATCTTAGATTGTTGTTTTGCACTTTAACAAATTGGTCTACAATGTATTATTGAAACAGTCGGCCGCCTCTATGAATTAATGATTCATATGTAGGTTGAATATGAACATATAACAATAAAAAGCACGCGATGGGATTCTTTTCCCATTTAAGAAATTATTTCTTGGATCCCACCCGTATGTTCCATGAGGGAGTAAAATAGGATATTGTAGGGGATCGTAGAATCCAGATGTTTTTTTTATATATATATTTTTTTTTCTAGGATGAATTAAGATATTCCTTCCAACTGTCAAATAATCTCCACCTATAACTATAGCCGCAACATCATCAGAGGTTGGAAGAACATATTGGGGCGCATTATCTAGTTTTTATTTAATTTCAATTTTGTAATCACTCATATTTTTTTTCTTCAAAAGTGTCTTAAATTTTTTTTATGAATGTATTAGTACATTGTAATGTTTTTGTTAATTTAAGAACCGTGTTGACCCGTAAAGTATCCTTCTCTAGAAGCCTATTTTTATGTGCTGTTGCAGGGTCATAAAAATATAGCTCTAAGAACTGTGACTTACCTTTTTTTTCTAGGCATATATAAAGCAACCAATGCAGTGATATATAGATTCATGGGCTCAAAATGTGTACTCTTTTTTTAGAATTAGCCATTCCTTGTCGAGAGAAACACCAATTAAGGTGCATTGGAATGCATGGTTATAACTACGTATGTTTAGCCTAAAATCCTTGCCAATAGATGTTTTATCTTTGAATAATTCTAGAAGGTCATTTGGTACAGGAGGAAGTTTCAATTTGACTCTACCATTTTTGCAACAAAAATTTCTTGTTTCTTTCGTGAATAACCAAGCATTACAATGTAGGCATTGTCTTTTTGGAGCGAGTTTATCCTGTTTTAAATTTTGTTTTATCAACATAATTCCTTCCTATGTTATACGAAGGTTTTTTTAGTTACCACTTGTGTGGTTTTGATATAAACCATTGGAAATGTAACTTTATTAGAATGCAATTGATTTATCTTTAAGGTTAAAATTTGTTGCATGCATTCATTAGAGAATGATGGATTAACACATGGTTTGAAATTGTATTTGGGTTCTTTATTATTTTAGCAGGAGGGAAATCATGGGCTAAGTTATTATTTGGGTTTACACATTTGATGCCTGGGTTATTAACTGCATAAAAATGGTTATTAGTACATTTAAAAATTTTATTAGATATTATTTGAGACCTAACAAGAGTACTATTATTAATAATATAATTTAGAGAAGTGAATGACGTACCCATTTGAAATATAGGACCAGCAATATAAGATTGATATGTAATTAAATTGTTTGAAGCAACAAAACGAATATTCGTGGCATGAATTCCATCTATATCCCCCATTGTAGCATCTTGTATAATATTGTTTATTGAACATGTTGCAGCGATTATTTGGCCTATTCCAATATGATTACTATTTCTAGTAACATCATGTGCATTATACCATTATTTCTTATTTGCTTCAGTAATACTTGTAAAAATAAAAAAACGTAATCAAATGGAATGATAAAGGGATTTTTATTATTATTATAATCATATGTAAATGATAATGGTATATTCTAACTTTTTAAAGTGATTACCAGTTATTGGGGTATTCAATATTTGTTTTGATGATTGAGGGGTTCCCTTAGAAACATTCGTAGATCTTCTCCTTTCATTTCTCTGGAGTCTTCTATGTTTAATTTCTTCAGTGGTCAAATCTTTTATAGTCACATGAGTTTTTTTTTATTAATACTTTTCATTTTAAATATTTCATCTGCATTTGTGGTATTTATCAGTTAGATGAAAATGTTTATACAAATGAGTAAGAATAAGGAAAAAAATATATAGCAAATGCCAATAGCAAAATGTATGAAAGATATGTAAAAGATAATAGTATAGCAAATTTTTAAATGAATTATCTGTTGTTGGTACATTCAATATTTGGTTTGATGGCAGAGAGGATCCCTTTCAAATATTGATGGATCTCCTCCTTTCATTTCTTTGGGGTCTTTTACGCTCAATTTCTTCAATGTCCAAATCTTTTATGGGTACATTTGATTTTTTTAATCACAATACTTTTCTTTTTAAAGACTTGATTTGCATCTCCAGTGTTTACCAATTAGATGATAATATTTATACAAATGTGTGAGAATGTTTATCAATTGATCTGCATCGCTTGGTATTAATTAATATGATATTATAAGAAATCAATGTTATTGAATTTATAATTAATTAATAGGATATAACCAACATTAGTAACTATTAAATAATAATAACTTTAACATTGACATTGACTATGATATGATAATCAAATCACTTGATGTTTAAGATATAGACAAATTTTATTACAAAGTTAATAATACCAAACCAATTGTTGATTATAATAAAATATAAGACGCCTCACTGAAACAGTTGTTATTATCTTCTTCGTCACCAACATATTTATCTAGAACACACCTCGCATTATTTTAAAGATATAACGATAAATATATTTTACAGCATAGTCACTGGCACAAATTTCAGGGTGATAGTGAACTTCCTTTACGATTTTAAAGAGGACATCACTCAATTGAGAAGGAGATAAGCCTAACATAATACAGTAGGTATCTTATGCTTTTTCGTCACTGACATTGACTAATAGACGACCTTGCCTCGCTTGGTAGAGAAACTTAGATAAATATTTGACGGCATAGGTACTGGCGCAAACATCTGAACAATACACTGGTAATTTTGCTATTCAAACTATCCCATCATGTGATTGAGAAGTTGCCATGTTATAACTAAAATGTAAATAGAAAAAGATATTTTATTAGAATTCTTTTCATATAAGAGTAAGATATAGTAAATTAAAGAAGTGTACTCATAATAAGGGCAAAATAATAATATTTACATTACTACTACAATTAATATAAATTTTGGATAACAATTTGGCCTTATATTTTTTTAACAAAGAAACAAATTTTATAGACCAAGCTAGGTGTCTTCTACTTCTAATGTTTTATTTAGTAGTGAGATTTTGTCAAAAGTTATATATATCACCATTAGAACCTAATATAAAGAAGACCTATGTAAATCAATTACAACTTCAATACGACAAAGAAGACCCATATAATCAATAACTCTTTACATATAACCTCTTAAACCCTGATCAAATCAAAGCACAAAGATGACATGCAAATCAATTACAATTTCAATAAGTAAATCAATTGCAACTTCAATAACTTGATAAAAGCAATGTGTAAATTCTTAAAATCTAACTCCTAAATCTCTCATCAAATCAATGTATAAATAACTTTTCACAGTCCTAAATCAATTAAATAAAGAACAATAACAATTCTTACTTGAACCTACAATAACAATCCGTACTTGAGTAGGTTTGTAACAAATTAAAAATAGCAATAGAGCAATGTGTAAAATAACAACATATCAATGTTTAAACCCAATAGAGCAATGTGTAAAACAACAACAGAACATGTATAAACTATAATATAAGAGGAAGGTATAAACTGTAATATAGGCTACATAGGTCTGGAACATCAATGCCTAACTACTACTTTCTAAGTGCAAGGTTTTTTCTCAATCGATTGAAGATTGATTTGATTGATCGAGACTCGTAATCCCTAAAGAAATCTAAGAGAAAGGTTTTTCTCAATCGATTGAATATTGATTTGATTATTACCAAGAGCGAGAGATTCATAATGAGATAATTAGAAAACAACAGATTCAGAATGAGTTAATATAACCTTTTCTATGAATCGATTTAGGTTTGATCTCTAGAAGTAAAATAGGGATGAATGATTGATTTATAGAGGAGAAGAATTTGTATAGGGAGGAGAAGATTAAAAGAGAAGAAGGTTAAAACCCATAAATGTCATACAATTCGACAATGTAGAAAAGGTTAAAACTCATAAATGCCATGCAATTTGGCAATTTAGAGTTGCACGGTCCAGATCATTTTTATGGTACAGAAGTACCATGGAAATCATCTAAGCCATCCAAAGTGTGCCTCTGTATTCGCATCAATGGAATTGACGGGTAAAACCCAAGCAATAAGTTGGGATTTTTTCTTCTTATTATAGATATATAGATGGATGCCTTGTTTCCAAGTCTTACGGCAAATGATCCTTCCGGCACTACTAGCAACATGTCGCCTTATTTTTACCCTAACTTGATATATTCGGCAAACCTCGAGATTTTTCATTATGGGATTGCATTGTGGCCACTCACTTCCGTTCCTTTCATTTGTGATGGCTTTGGTCCGTACTCAAAGTTGCCATTAGGCAATAGTCCTGCATTGTCAAAGAGAATTTCGAATTAAGCTTAGACTATCAGACCAAAGTAGAAGTTTGGAACAAAATAGCCTATATTTTTCTCATCAAGCATGGAATAAATTACAAATCAATGTCACAGTGAGTTGGAATTGTTGCTCAAGAACCTAGAACCGTTTAAGTAGTCCATATCCGTCACGATTATAATCATTTGAAGGTCTAATTTTACCATGAATATGGAAGATTATTAGTGATTTGCCCACACATTTGTAAAACATGTATTCAGAATTGAGTCGAAGATGAACAAAAAGGAAATGAAAAAAATTGAAGGTTGAGGCTTGTAGTCACTACAATTTCCTTAAGACAGATTTCACCCTGTGTATGGTGCTTTACAGCTGACGGTACCTGTCTCCCAAGATAAACGATCGAATCGTGTAGACTGGAAGTACTCAAGTTGATACCTCTGTCAAACTATCTATAACTTCACTCTCAAGAAGGAATCAAATCGAAAAGAGGAGGAATGAGATTCTGGGATGTTTTCTGTGTTAAACACATCAAGAACAATGATTTAAATAAAGGAGAAGGTGTCCTTTAGAAGCACCTGTAGACAGGGTTGCATCCCAAGACACACCTCTGAGAAGAGTCGTGTCTTTTGAAGAGTAACTGCATGTTTTATTCGAATAGAATCTATTTATGTTCGAATACATTTCTTACTGTCCGATTTATTCGAATAGAATCATAATCTATTCGAATAGATTTTTACTGCCAAATTTATTCGAATACAATCTTATTTGAATATACTTATAAAATAGTCCAAATGGGTCATGGGTTGGTTCGTGCACGCAAGACCATGGGCTTCCCCATATAGCAAACCTTCACACACTCGCCTCACACACTTGTGAGGGCACTACCTACTTACACATGTTATATATGTGTAACCCAATATAAAGTGAAAATACTCTTTTCACTTATCCAATGTAGGACTAACAGTAATCACCAAGTTTATATTCAAATCACAAAGAAAAGACATGCATTTTTCCAACAACATTTGTTAAAAATAGACTAGACCCCCAAATTTTTTTTAGCAAACTTAATACTAATGGTAAACTATAGTCCTGGGAGTGCACATCATCATGGTAAACTACTGTAAACTTGCATTTTAAGTTTACAACAAACAAATATGTATGGAGTACAACGTAGGAAACAAAATACACATCACTACACACCATGACATCCACGACGTTTCTAGACGAACTTTGTCATTTTTTCCCGGGGGTCTAAACAATTGAAGTAGGAGAAGAAATAAACTAGTGTGAATTTTTAGGTATTGCTTATTTGATTAATAACACAAATGGGGATGTAGCTCAATTATATGAACAATTGTGAAGTGTAGAAAATATAAAGCAGAACCTGTGATATCGCTTTCCCCAAAACGGAATTGCAACTCTAAATTTTAGTGAGGTAAGGAGCTGAACAAAAGTGTAGAACAGCAACAGTAATACTCTACTGCAACAAAACTTTGGAAGGTAGTGCAACAGCAACACAACATAATCGAATGAAATAGTAGTAAAAGAAAGGGCTCGTGGCGTGGATTGTACTTTCTTTAAAGAGTATTTCAACATACCCCAAAGGTACATGTATTCGCAGTCTGATATCTTCCCATAATACAACGAGCGGAGAGATCGATGTAGTAGCCTTAGTATCGTAAGGCTGCGTACAAGTTGTAACTTGCACCTCAGTGAAACTGCAATTAAAACAGAGAAAGAGAGAGAGAGAGAGTAAAATCTCAAAGAAGGGAGTAGAGAGATGAACTGTTTATTATGTTATTTATAGGAGAGAAGCTAAATAGGTATTTATAGAGTTTTGTATACAATGGGTGTCCTAACTTTACTCTAACGCGCAGGATCAATTAACTCAGACGTGGGTAAGTGAGATTTGGTTCCTTCGGAAAAGGTCTCCCTACTAGCCGTTAAGAGAACGTGCAACAACAGAGTTATAATGGCCCAATTTTGTAGCTCGAGATAACTTGAAATTATATCTTATACCAAATGTACCAGTGACAAGATTAGTTTAATTCAAGAAATAGCACAGGTGATTTAGCGTGGAAACCTTTGATTAGGTAAAAACCATGACCTCAATTTGAGGATTTAGTAACTGTAACTTTTATTGCCTGAGGTTGTTATCTTATTATAAGTGATCTCTTAAGCTAGAAATGCTTGATCTTGAAAGATAAAAATCTTGGTCCTTTCTCTTCTAGATCTCATCCTTTTTATAGACCTCACTCTCAGTTCGTTTTTGTGTAAAAGTACATTCTTCTAAAAATGAGGTAAGTGGTAGTTGAATGTGTAGCTGTTAGTTCATGGGAGACAGGTGTCTTTGACATGTTCATATTTTGTAGTGCTTGATCCACGTTCTTTATCAGTTTGTGGTCCAAGTGTCTGCTAATTATACTGGTCACGTGTATAATGCGCCAGTTCGGAATTGAGGTTGTTCGAGTTTCGAATAAGTCATGTTTAGAGTAGGTCGAGGGATTGGTCCCTACAATCGCCCCCTCGCAACTGAAGGTACATGTGGCTTTAGTTAAGAAACGGTATGGAATCTTTGTGTATGGGAAGTTAAAAAGATATACAGTACAATTTGGCTAGCTGGGGACTTGTTACTTCTGTGTTGAAGACCGTATTTGGCATTAATTTTTGTGGAAAGGATTAATGTATTTGGCTTTTGGGTTTCCCAGTAAATGTTGGTTTTGAATGATGACTGCTTTAGAAATCCTTCTGTACATGGAATATGGCTTTGTTATAAATAGTGCTAGTACGGTACCATCTGTCATCCTTATGAAAGTACTGTCTATGGAAATATTTGTGGTAATTCTTGTCATGAGAATGGTGACGACTAGGCGCTAGGTATATGAAGCCAAGGTGCTTGCTGAACTGCAGATGCTTCATCTGTACTATTTTGGTAACCAATCTTTGGAGATGCCCACTCCTATATCGGTGCCGCTAACTTATCATGGGATGACGGAGGAGGAAGCTGTAGAGGTAGAGGATGACTACTATCAAATGTGGTGGTTTCACCATCTGATTGTGCTAGGTAAGCAGCGCCGGTAGGGCTACAACTTTTGCCCGAACTTCCGATTTTTGATACGATATTTCCAATTTTGGAATCCTATTTTGCAATTTCGATTTCCGAATATCCGATTTTCGAATTTTTCTGAAAAAATTTGGATCGGAATCGTATAGATGTGTGCAATTCCGAAATTCTGAATTTTCCGATCCAATTATTCTGATCCGATTATTTAGAATTATTCCAATCCGACTATTCTAAATTATTCTAATCCGATTATTCCGAAAGGATTATTCTAAATTTTTCGATTCGATTATTCCAAAAACCATCAGATCCGATTATTTTGAATACCCTCCAATCCGATTATTTCAAAAAATATTCAAAATATCCCTTTGATCCGATTTAATTCTGAATAATTCGAATTGAAACATAAAATATTAGATCTTAAGATTCTTAACCTAGGGAATTCTTCACCGCCTCTTCTTCTCTATTCTCCACTACCTTCATTCTCCACTGCCCTCCACTCCCTCTACTCTTAAGTAAATCTCCACTGCATCAATTCTCCATTTTCTACTGCCTCGATTTTGATTCGCAGGGAAGAAGAAAAGTTAAATCTCATCTCTGGCTTCAATTCTCCTCAGGCTTCGATTTTAAATCTATTATTCTTGGAGAAGTGAGAACTATGTTATTATGGTTTGATTTGAAGAAGTGAGAACTCAGTTATTCCAAAATTTATTCCGAATTTATTCTGAAATTGATTATAAAATTTATTCCGAAATAGTCCGAATTCCGAAATTTCCAAAAATTCCAAAATTTCCTAATTCGGATTAATTTTTAGAGTTCAAAAAAAAATCAGATCGGAATAAATTTTATAGTTTAAAAAAAAATCAAATTTTTTTTACCCCCTCTAGTTTCGATCCGATCCGATCCGAAAACAAGCCTAAGCATCGGGTATGTCTTTTTCTGCTTGCATGGGACAAGATTTAGGAGACAGATGAGGAAGTCGGTGTACGTATCAGGAAGTACTGCAGTTATCCTGCGAGGTATTGGGATTTATAAAAAGTAGAATCATTCTTCTTTCTCTGTCTTTTTGAGGTGGTGGAGGTTATGGAAGAAGAGACGATGGTGATGGAGATTGGAAATATTCTTTCGTACAATCATCATTCTTTTCTTGAAGGAGTATTTTATGCTGAAGGTTGGTCAGGTTCTGTTACAACCATTTTCCTATTTTTTCTTGTAGAAGTGTTTCATGTTTGAGGTGTATGTTCCTCAATACGAAAAATTGATATGTAATGTAATATGTAGATCGATTTACAGGAAGGTTCTGAAAATTGTGCTCTGTAAAGTATTTTGTAAGCAATTTTTAAGCTAATGAAAGATATACTTTTGCTGTAATTCTCTGTTGATAGATCAAACTAGAAAGAAGTATGGTAAATGAAATAAAAATAATTTTTTTGTGTGATGGATAATTATATCAAACTGAAGTAAACTCTACATGATCGAGCTTTAACAGATCACCTCATCAAATAAGATAATATTATGAAACGGAATATTCAAGTTGTATGTAGATAAAAAATATTTAACGAAAACCATTTTGAAAGCTCGAGCATGAGTATACGGAATGCTGAGAATGAAGAATGCGAACTGTGGAGTTATTTGGATGTATGTAAAATAGTTGAGAGATTTTTGAAATTAGGTTGACAAATAGAAGATCGAATGAGCAAATTTAATAAGTTCGCTTTGAAAAGATAAAATCAAATAAATATCTCGCATGATTTTAGGGTTGTAAGTTATGGATAAGGAGATTAGATATAAATTATGCCATATAAGGAATGGGGGGGGGGGGATTTATTGTGATCGTAATCTATATGTATAAATAATGTTAGAAATGATAGGTAGAAAGAAGCAAGAAACAAAAAATGGTGAGGACTTGTTCTCAGAGAGCTCGGCATGCATCGGAGGGGCTCTTAACAATAAAGGTGGCTGGAGTTCATGAGAGGATCTTTAGGCAGTTAGGGTATGATGCCAACTTGCCTGAATCTTTAATACAGTTTGATGGGTTGACTGCGAGGGTGAGGGAGAACGAGGTTGGGTGTCATGTGTATAGCGAGATATTTTGTGAATTGGTCTTGGAGCCTGAAGCTCGAAAAGCTGCAGTGAAGGAAATTGCTTTGGAGGAAATAGCTGAGGAAGATGAGAGGATTGCTCGATATGAACTGATTAGGTGTGGTGCTCTGGGGCATCTTGGTTATTTTGTGTGTGATTATTTGTGAGAGAGCAAACTGCGTTAGATCCAATAACTGTAATTTGAATAAAGAGAGAATATTTTATTCTGAATGTGTTCTTGTTTTGGGGTGAATGTTATTGAAAATAAATATTTAAATTTTGAAATGTTGGAGATTAGGAACTAGATTGTTAGTCTTTGTTTGGGAGAGAAAGTTTGATTGCGTACGAGTGTAGTATCATAATGAAAGTGGGAAGGTGTGAGAGGGATTTAGGTAGAAGAGAGATAGAAATATAGGATTTAGGGTAATGATAGAGAAGCGTTGTCATCCAAAAGGTACGAAACATCTGTCATGAATAGTGGAAGGGACACTTTGGTATCAAAACCTAGGGCGACTCGTGTGAGCCTCAATAACTTCCAGTAGTTGGAAAGAGAAAGTTTAAATAACCTTTCATCTTCTTCGTCTAAACATTTTCAGAAAACAAGTAGATGAAAAGCTAGAGAGAGAGAGAGGAAAAATTGATATTTAGATATCAGAGAGAGAGAGAGAGGCAACGAGAGTAGTTACCATTTCCAGAGTAGAAAGGAACGTAATACTTTGCAAGTGGAGGAAAAAACTGTGTTGCGAAGTTCTATTACGAAAGAGGGGTTGTGTGACATCTTGGATTCTTACTCAGACGTTGAAGGTTACTGAATTTTTGGCTGATCTTTCTGATTTGTATTTGTGATTTAGAGGAATCGTTTGATGTTAGATGTGGAGTGTACCATATTTTGTTTGTATTTGAAATTTGAAAAGTTTGCTATTTTTAGTAAACCTGTGAAAGTTTTTGGGTTTACATGAAAAAATATATATGTTTGTGAATGATAATGTGTATGATAAATATAGAGAAAAATGTAGATAAAAAATAATTATAAAGAAAATTGATCGTAATACCTGGACCTGTATGTAAGTGGAGGCGTGAGAATGATCTGTTATAGAAATAAACCTAAATTAAAAGCCTTCTATTGAGATGGAGACTTCGACCTCTGATCGTTTGATCGAGGTTGTACCTGTAAAAATTAATAATGTAGATTTTGTTGGGGGCAAGCTTAGATCGGAGAGCTCAGACGCAATAGAGGTAGACGTGGAGGGGGAGGATGAATTAGAGTTTCCAGATTTCTTTGGTAACTTTGTATCATATTCTGTAGAATCTAATATATTCAAAGAGTTTTATAAAATAAAAGGTAGTTTAGGTGGTACATGGGGTATGGTTATAGAACCTATTGGGAGGTCGTTTAGGGGATGCGAAGTTGCAAATAGGGAAGAATACTTATTCTTATTACCCAATTTGGAGCATGGGAAATCAGAGAGGGGGGTGGATAAGTCTATATCTATGGAGTACTTCGATGGGGGTGTTCAAGGTGACCTGGACCAGGGTTTTTTATGTTATCTTTCCCAGTTAGAGTATGGGTTGATGTTGCCTTTGAGTAATCTGGCAAAAGGTGTTCTCAATGTGATTAAGGCATGTCCTGCCCAACTAAATGGTAATATTTGGGAGGTGTTAAATGTATGTGATAATTTGAACAGAAGATGGGCATTTGAGGGGGTAAAGAGGAGGATAACCCCTATGAATGTGTTACAACATTTTACTGTGAAATATTATGCGGCGACTAGGGGCTTGTACTTCTTTTCCAGTTCGTCTCGACCTATGTTCTTCGACCTGAATTCAGCAGGACGAGTGTGGAACGATAATATCATATGGGTGAAAGGCAACTGTCTCCAACGAGTAGATGAGGAACCCATGGACCTTTTATATAAAACCGTGAAGAAAAGTAAATAATTATCTGTGAAATTGAACTGTAGTTCTTGTGTTTTTGTCCTGTATGTTTGTAACAATGTTGATTATGTATGCAGATCCTCATTCTAAAGTCGCGAGAAAGGAATCGCTGATTAATTATGTAGCTCGAGAGGGTAAGGAGCTCAAAATTGTATTGGGTGACCTTAAGATTTGCAGGTTCAAGAGGGCTAATAGCAGGTCTGAAAAGGTGCTTTAGTCCCAGGCGAAGAGAAAGATGACTAGAACCAGTGTAACATCTGGAGATGATGGAAAGGTAACATCGGCCGTCGGAGCTCTTCCTACGCTAGCCAAGGCTACTCCTTTGGCTCTCCAGCTGAAGTCTGTGGGGACTTCATCGTGCAAATTGATTTAAAGGCATTCGAAGAGGAAGACCAAACCAAGGCTGATGGTTCAAACTCGGCAACTATGAAGAGTGTGGAGGTCGAAATTAGTTCAAAGAAGAGAAAAATGGATGTTCCTGTTATAGTGAACGAGGGGAAGGAGGGTGGTAGTAGCCCGGTTGTGGAGGACAAGTTGTTGGCAATGAAGAACAAGTGGAGGGTAGTTGCGCGAGAAAGTGGTGAGGGTTTAGATATGTCGTTGAAAATGGAGCTGTACAATGTAAGTGTTAGATTTTGATTTATTTCATTTTGTGTAATATCGAACTGAAATGTTCTTTTTGTAAGCTTCGCAGTTGCTGAAAGGACGTTGCTTTGGATTCAAGAACGGGAGGAGTGAGCTCGAGGCTAGAATTGCTCAGTTCGAGGTAGACGTAGTACGAGAGAAGGAGCGTGTAAAATCTACGATAGCTGACCTGAAGGATTTGTTCCAGGTAGCAATGTACAACTTTGCAGCAGAGGTAAAACAGAACGTAGAGGAAGTGGCAGCTGCCAGTGACACTCTTGGTTAAAAGCTCCTAGAGGATGGCTACTCTACGTTCAATATTAAGGCAATTATAGAAGGGCAGTTCGTTGAAGTGGAGGAGGCCGATGCTGAAGAGGTGCATGAGGTTGAAGGTGGCTCTCCTCAAGGTATTGTGAAAGGGTTAGATGCCGTCTCCTCTAGAACTGATTTAGAGAACCGTGAAGGAGATGAAGAAAAGGTAGAGTAAAGATTTGATGTTTGTTTTTGTGAGTTGAAAACTGTGGCTGTATGGGATATTTTTGGAGGATAATTGTGAATTTGTCTAAGAGATGTTGTTAACACTGATTTGTAGGAACTTAAAGGTATGCGTTCTGTATTGATGACTTAAAGAAAGAGCTCGCTAAGGAGCAAAAATGCTTAAACAACTCTGTTGACTTCGCAAGCTGAGCTACAGGTTAGAAAATAGCTCCAAATTATTTTGACTTGTCCGTTTTGCAACTCTAGAGTTACAAAGTAAGGTTAGAGAGCAGATAAAAATCATGTTAACGAAAGCAATCCAAGTATAATTAAACCATTTCGGAATATTAGAAAATAAAAATGCATAAAATGTGTACCTTGAAATATGAGAAAGTGTAGACAGTGTGGCCGTCAGTGTGAGATAACTTTGCACTTAAGGGCTAAGTATCATCTCTTTCTATTGGCTTGTGATTGATAGAACTCTGTTAGATACGTGAGTCACTCTATAACCTGTAGTATTTTGACTGTTTATGTGAAGTATTGTTTAATTGAGTTGTGTATGCAGGTCAAGTTGGAAACTGTCCGATCGAGTAAACAACATGTACTGTAATGTAATTACGAGTTCTTAGAGGAGTTTGATAGGATTAAAGAGGCAAATGAAGATAGGGCGGATCAGTATGTTAAATTGGAGATCCAACTCGCTAAGACGACGGAAACTATGAATGGTCTGACCCAGCAGATCGAAAGTAAAGATGTTGAACAAGTAAAACTGTAGGAGGATCCCGCTAATGCATGCTCAGAGTGAAGTAGCAAAGCTGAATAGTAGGGTAGATTTTTTATGGTGAAAGGTAAAGAAGTGGATGCTGCGTAATATCATATCAGGTCGTTAGAAGCGGAAGATAAAGAGTTGCGGGACAATGTAGCAAGTTTGAAGGTTCAAGTGGCTAGGAAAGAGAGTAAACTTATGAAGGCGCGAGCTAATTTAGTGAGTTTCGAAAGTGTGGCAGAACAACTGAGTAAGGCCATGCAAAGTAAAGATATTGACCTTCGGGTCACCCAAACCCAATGTGACAAACTAAATGAGCACATTGCGAAGCTGAAGGCGGACATGACGAGTTCGAGTGGTAAGAAAGTCGAGGCTAGAGAGTGATCAAAGAAGAAAAATAATGACGCTGAGGTCTCGACTGCCAAGGGTGATACGGTTAACACAACAGCTTGAATTAAAGAGTTGGAAGCAGATCTGGTTTCCGTTTGAGCTGCCGTAAGGAAAGTGAACGAACGAACGAGAGAGAGTGATTATAAGTTAGAGAATACTCTCCGTAGAAAACAAGAGTTACAGGTAGCTATAAAGAGGAAGGATGAACTGCTG
The DNA here is from genome assembly GCA_014058105.1 of Kingdonia uniflora. NCBI lineage: Eukaryota > Viridiplantae > Streptophyta > Magnoliopsida > Ranunculales > Circaeasteraceae > Kingdonia > Kingdonia uniflora. Next base: position 1,726,472 of record JACGCM010000926.1, on the reverse strand, counting down.
AATAAAGCTCATGCTGGGGGAGGTGATGTACATAAGTTGGAGTTGGTGGCACTACGTGGTGAAGTGAAGGAGTTAAGAACAAAAAATCGTGTTGAGCAGGACAAGGCGACGAAGCTTATAGCATAGTTAACTGTGGTGATATCGAAGATAGAAGAACATGTAGAGCGGGCATATTCCCATTATGCAAAGTTGAAAAAACATAATAAGATACTAAAAGCGCAATTTGCTGAGTTAGTCATTCCAGACCGAAATAGGATTTCCCTGGATGAGGTGCACTCGAGGAAAATAATGGCGATCGCCACCTATTTTATAAACAAAGTAAATAAGCTTGAGCTCGAAAGGGATACCTTACGTGACAGCTTGGTGCTGAAAGGTTGTATCTGTAAGGCTAAAATAGATCGAGTTAATTGTCTGAACTCCATAAAGACCGAGTTAGGCTCCACTACAACAAAACAGGTCAAGCGCGGTAGAAATGTTGTATATGTTCAAGCTCCAGATTTTATGGCTGCATGACCTCCAATGTAGGGGAAAGCGCAGCTGACATCCCGAAAGAAAAACCTGTAAAGTGACCTGTATATTATGTATTGTAGACAAGTAGAGAGTTGAAAGCTAGTTTTACCTTTGCTTTATCTTGTGTCTGATAGATAGTAGAAATCATTTATTGAAAACTAGTATTACCTTTGTTTTAATCATTGATATATGTATAAATGGATCGATTAAAAGCTACTATTACCTTTGCTTTAATCTTTGATAGATGTATAGATGGATCGATTGAAGCTAGTATTACATTTGCTTTAATCTTTAAAATTTCTACATGTATGTAGAGAGTAATGTAGGAAAAAAGTTAAAAGTTTTCATTTAGTAAAAAAGAATGTACACACTGTTGGAGATTGAAATCTCAATTTTGGAATGTAAAGAACGAGAATGTAATCGGTAATGGAGAACTAGGGATTTAGTGATAATATCGTTTTAATCTCCTAGTGTTCCAAGGATTTAGTATTCAGATGCCTTTCTCTGTCATAAGGTAGCATGATCTAAGGCCAATGCGGCCAACGATGAGGAAAGGACCTTCCCAAATTTTTGCGAACTTCCCAACATTTAACTCTTTTCTACTTTTGGAGATTTCTCTGAGGATTAGATTATTGATTTGAAACTCACAGCTTTGGACTCTTCTGTTTTATGAGCTGGCTAACATATGATGATATCGACCCAGGTTAGCAATAGCATGATCGCGGGTCTCATCGATCTAGTTCATATTGTAGGCTAGTTCGAACTTATTCTCTTCGTCTGTGAGCTCGTGATCTTTAACGGATGGTGGTATTCCATCGGAATGATGTCTTCGCTTCATAAGCCAGGAGGAAGGGGGAATACCCAGTTGATTGTCTAGGTGTAGTACGGTACGCCCATAAGACGTGAGGCAGCTCCCGAATCCAATTTCCTTTCTTTTCCGATTGAAGCCTCTTCTTGATTCCATCTACTATCGTTCTGTTAGTAATTTTGGCCTGGCTATTTTCTTGGGGGTAGTATGTATTAGATGGGGAATGAATGATGCTATGTTTGTTGGGAAAGCTACGATCTTTTCTCCAACGAACGGTGGCCCATTATTGATCTAAATTAGGTGGGGGCATCCAAACTGTGTGATAATATGTTCCCATATAGAATAGATAACCTCTTCTTCTCTAGTTCGACAAAGAGGAACTGCTTCCACCTATTTTGTAAAGTAATTTGTGGTCACGAGTAAGAACCGGCGGTTACCCGGCATATTGAAAAATTCTCCTACTAGATCGAGTACCCACCTCTTAAAAGGCCAGAAGACTTTGCTCGCATGAAGCTCAAATGCAGGTGCTCATATCAGGTGGTCATATCGCTAATAGGTGTCGCATCTTCGTGAGTACTATTTCGCTTGCTTACGCATTCCAGGCCAGAATACTCCTTGTGTAATCGCCCTATTTGTAAGTGATCGACCTGTGGCATGGGAGCCACAAGTTCCTTCATGTAAATCTTTGAGCATTCCATCAGCTTGTAGCTTGGAGAGGCACTTGAGATAGGGCCCTGTTACTGATCTTTGATATAAGAGGCCTTCCTGAACTGTATAATACTTTGAATTTTTGACCAACTGACGGCGCTCCTTTGAATCGGCTGAAAGGGGATCCGTTACATTAGTTCTTCTGGCCGAGATAGGTAATAAAAGGTTTTCTCCAATCGCCGTTCTCTTCTTCATCGCCCTCAGTGTTGATCATGCATATAGAGTGGAGATCAATGCTGGGGGTTGCATCACTTCGATTTGGAGGTATCGTGCTTCTGTATCCAAGACCTCGGCTAAGTAAGCCACAAAATCGACATGTCTGTTCCCTCATCGTGGTAAATAATCGGAAGTAGCTTTCGTAAATCTGCCCATTTATCAGCAACGAGGGGTGCATATTCGACCATTTTGCCATTCTTCTTGTACTATTCAGAGTAATGGCGGACGATTAACAATAAATTTATATAGTGTAATAGCTCGGGAATGCCGAGCTCGAGCGCTAAATCGACCCCATGAATTAAAGCTTCGTACTCTGTGACATTATTTGAGGCTTTAAAATCCAAGCGGATTAATTTCTCGATTCAGTCGTTGGATAGGGTAATCAGTACTATCTGCTAAGCCATTTGTAAGAAATATCCATCCTTTCCTTGTAATCCATTATGCTCGTTCGTCAAATGGTGTGGTAGGTAGATCTTCTGTTATTTCTTCTGTGAGGTCAGGGTCGTGCTCTTCCCAATTTGGATCTTCGACAGGAAAATCTGCTATAAAATCGGTAACTGCTTAACCTTTTTCGAAATGGTATTGCTCGAACTTGATATCATGCTCGCCCAAACCGATAGACCATTATTGTACTCATCTTGACTTTTCTTTCTGGGATAAAACTTCCTGGAGTGGGTAATTTGTCATAACCTTGACTAAGTGAGCTTAGAAGTAGTGCTTGAGTTTCTGTGAAGTGTAGACGAGAGTTAGTAGGAGTCGCTCGATCTTAAAATATCTTATTTCTACTGGAGTGAGGGATTTACTGATGAAATATACTGGTTTATCGACCTTACCCTCAGGTGGAATAAGGACCGAGCTAATATAATTATTTGTAACTGCGAGGTAGATGATCAATTTCTCATTATCTATCGGGGTGCTCATGATGGGAGACTTCCCCAGATAGGTTTTGAGTTCCTAAAAACTATTTTGCATTCTTTTATTCATCGGATCTCTTCATTAGGTTGAACTTTTCCTCATTTGGTACATCCTCAGAGTAATAAGTACAGCCACCGGTATCGATCTGAAGACTTAGAGACGAATCAATTGATAACGACGATGTTACCAGCGAGCTTCTGAACGTCTTGTTTTATTTTTGGGGAGGGCATGTTGAGGAGAGCTCGAATTTGATCTGGGTCGGCTTCAATCCCCTTCTTGCTGATGAGATGTCCCATGAACTTTTCTGAGTATACTCTGAATTGACATTTATCAGGGTTGAGCCTCATCCTGTATGTGTATAAAATATGGAAGACCGTAGCGAGATCGGTGATACATCGAGGTATACTTCAACGATCTTCCTCAAGTATGCTTTAAACATTATTGTTATTAACATTTGATAAGTTGCTTCGGTGTTCTTTAGTCTGAAAGGCATGACTTTGTAACAATAGAGCACTCTTTTCGATAATTACAAAATTGCTGAATGTACTCCTTTGGATCAGTGCCTTTGTATTTACGGATCTTGGGAGTATGGAAACCTGTTGGCACTTCCATATCAAATAACTTTTTGGCAATCACACTACTTTGCAACTTGGGTAAATCGTCTTTATTGCCTAAAGATTGAGCTTTAATCAACTCCTTGATATGTTGATCCATCTATTTTTGTGTGACGTATTGACGTAGTGCTTGAGTGACTAGAGCGGGTCGGTGATTATGAGTACCGGTGCCCTCGTTCAAGTGTTTACGTGCGGATATCCTGGGTGGAGGTCGTTACTCTTCCTTTTGACGCTTGGAAGGTCGGGGACCTCTACTGACATCGGACTGATCTTCTTTTCCCAAATAAATTAAAGTTTGTGGTTCGTTAGGAAGACTTCTGAAAATGGCTTTGCTAGCTGCTCCTCGAGGTCCTAACCTTTCTTGTACAGAAACTTGGGAGTTCGTTAGAATCTGAGCACGATCTCTGGCAAGGGGAGCTTGTTGAGTATCTTGTAAAGCTTACAATGCGGTCTGCATGGTTGTCATCTATTCTTCATGTCGCTTGAATTCTGTTTGACGAACTTGATGCTCATCCAAAAGTTCTTGTTCGCAGAGCCCTCGATCAAGGATTAACTGACGCTCGAGCTCATTACGTTTCTCTGTTTCGGCGTAAAGGTTTGCTCCTAGTTCTGCGAGCTGATCTGGTTTGACTAAAAGATCGAGCTAAACTCCTGTTGCTGGTCACTTGGAAGTGACCATGATTGGAAATGGATAGTTGAGTAAATGTATGCCTTAGGAAATCGTGGAAAATATTTTCTTTCCCATAGACGATGCCAAATGTAATGGCATAATTTCGTAGCTCAAGATAGCTTGAAATTAAATCTTACACCAAATGTACCTGTGACAAGAATTAGTCTAATTCAAGAAATAACACAGGTGATTTAACATAGAAACCTTTGAATAGGTAAAAACTACGATCTTGATTTGAGGATTTAGTAACTGTAACTTTGATTGCTTGAGGCTGATATCTTATTGCAAGTAATCTTTTGAGCTAAAAATACTTGATCTTGAAAGATACAAATCTTGGTCCTTTCTCCTCTAGAACTCATCAATTTTATAGACCTCACTCTTAGTTTGTTATCGTGTAGAAGCACGTTCTCCTGAAAATGAGGTAAGTGGTAGTTGAATGTGTAACTGTTAGTTCGTGGGAGACATGTGTCTTTGACTTGTTCATATTTTGTAGTGCTCGATCCACGTTCTTTATTAGTTCGTGGTTCAAGTGTCTGGTGATTATATTGGTCACGTATATAATGCGTGAGTCTAGCATTGAGGTAGTTCAATTTTGGAGTAGGTCGAGGGACAGGTCCCTATGATCACCCCTTGTTTAGAGTAGGTCGAGGAATAGGTCCCCTACAAGAGTGTAAGCCAAGCCAAAATCCTAAAAGTATTGTAGAACTTTTCAGTAAAAAGATTAGGTTAAGCCTAGGCCATGCCCAAAGAGCCTTCAATGCCTCCAGAGACAATTGTGTCCCAACCCGAGAAAGGTCCAAGTACCCGCTTGTATCCCTAAACCTTTTTATCCCATGCCGGGCAACCAACTGGTCCATGCATCCAGAATTGGATGTAACTGTTATGTTTCTTACGCTATAAGATTGCGATGATGTTGCATTTTTTCTTGTTGGCAAACCCTGGTGGGGGAACCATGCGGAATACATTCCTCACGCGCAATATGGTTTTATCCGATTATCCTCATGGCATAAAAATAATCAACCAAGAAATTAGATACACAATTAACATGCATACGTAACACAAGATTTACCGGAGGTTCACCTTAAGGCTACTCCCTACCACCAAGCTTGAAATCCACTATGTATCCAAATTTCATTACAAGCGCTCAAGAGATTCTAACAAACATGGAAATTCCTAATCTCATAATTAACCTTACATAGATTTACAAGAGATAAATAAAATAAGAGATCCATCAAGAACTTGAATATTACCTCAACAATACCAAGAATCACTACGAACCAGTTGCTTCTCTATGACTATTTTGCATACATTCTTCTTGAAATCTTTGATTCTTATCTCTTCTTCGATTTCTCATCTTAGCAAACTAGAGGTCATTCCCCTTTCACTATCAAATCCCCAAGACAAACCGTCCACCCTCTTTCTTATAAATACCAACTCTTTACAAAGTCTACCACAGAGGCAACATCTTTCCCAGATTTCAGATCACGTTTTTACAAACTTCATAATCCCTTTTATAGAAATCTAAAACTTATTCTTACAAGAATTATGAATTTCTAATACTTATCCTACTTTATAAAACAAGAAAATACTCTCAAAGGCCAAAAATATCCAATAGACAATCTCACTCAACTCAAACTCAGTGCCAGAATCTGCCTCGAGTTCCGTACCAACATACTAAAATTGATTATAACTTCTTATCAACGGTCCGATCTAAGATCTGTCAGTTGCCTTGGCTTCGAATCGACTAGACCTACAACTTTAGTACTTTGACATTTTCCATTAGACCTACCGATTGATCACTATAATCAAATCTCTCAGTTTTTAATTCGTTTTGAGCCGCAAAAACTAAGAGCATCTCTAGCAGTTGTGAAAACGAGTGTGGATTAGGTTTTGGTGTCTGCCCACACTCGCATCTCACACTATTTCTCTTCCAACATACCAAAAAATGAGTATGAGTTGTTTGCGTGACGCTGTCATAACTCAATTGGGTGTGGAGAGCGCACACTCAAAAAAATGGATGCGAGGAGTTTAAAACACCGCACAGACTAAATTACATCGCGCAGAGTAAATATTTATTTATTGGTGTTAGAGGAGATGAATAATTGTGTTGAGTAAAGAAATTCGCGCGGAATAAAAAATACCTCCGCGGACTAAACAATTATTTTCATTAAAAAAACTTCCACCACATCATCAACACAACCGGACATAAAAAATATATATCATCAACAACTGCTAGGAGGCTTGAGTGTGGATTGGGTTTGTTTGGGCCTGACATGGTGGGCTAGACAATCCAACTCACATCGAATTGCTGGTGATGCTAACAAAACCCTCCCTTTAAAAACCAGTTAGTCCTGCTAATGACCACGGGAATTTGTTTAAAATATTCATGTCTTAAATCTGATGTGTTTGATGATTTTTCGGAAAGAAGCACATTATATCATGTCTTACATCATTTTCGTTAACAGGTTATGTATTATTTGCTTAATTACCTAACACAGATGGGGATGTAGCTCAGTAGCTTGGACTTGTTAGTTCAATATTGTGACGGAGACATCTGCATAAGCGATTTTACAGGGTTCGAATCCCTGCATCCCCAAAACTTTTTCCCCCCTTCTTTAAAAGATCAAAAATGATGCTAGAGAGAAATAAATTATCACAAGCGATGTTAACACAACTAGATCACCATAATTCATAAACATGTAAACTCGGAAAACACACTAATCTTTTTCTTCCTTACTTGCCAATAGTTACATTATCAATATTTCTCAATAAACCCCAAAAGCACCGGGTACTAAATATCCATAGTTTCTTTGCTTGCTTGCATTACAACAAAAATACTTTAAGTATACCCCAAGAAGCGAAACACATTGTCATCATCTTCATACATACTACACATTCACTCAGAGGAAGAATCTTGGGCTGCGAACGCTCAACAGCTTGACATCGTCGATAACTGGACCACAAAGGGAAGCAAAGTCATCACTCCTCATGGTGTAGAATGTACTGAGAAACATGACTCGTGTGCGAGTAGAAACGGCTGTGAACTTGAGTACTGCACGTTTGTAACCTCCTTTTCCCTTAGATGTGTAAGGTACCTTGACTGTTTTCTCCCCTGCAAAGGCTTCAACAACCATTGTCCCTTCACATGCGTTGTTTGCATCTCCTACTGCGAAACTGAGAGTGTACTGTTTTCCAACAATGGTGCGGGCAATTTGGGCAATTGCACTTTCCTTCCCTGCTACAAGTTCCACTCCACGCTTTCCCTCTGGTACAGAGAAATGGTCAGAATCAATGTATTTCACGGCCTTGAGGGACTCGACCATCCATCCAGGTAATGGAGAGTGGTCGTCTTCTATGTTTGGCGGGATCAAAACACCCCATGATGTGTTTGGGAACACATATGGACCTTCTTCAAAGTCACCATTCTTCAAAAGGTTCTCTGCAATATCACAAGCACAACAAATAAGGTAAACATAAGCTCATGTAATTAAATTAATCAAACTAGCACCTCCAACCGACTCCTAAGTCCTAACTATATTCTAAGGGCGTCTACATTTTAACTAAACGTGTTTTCGAAGCTCCCATATTATATTTGTAGACCTAAAAGAGCGTATGCTCGGTGAAAAACTTACTGCCGCTCATCTTTGGAGGATAGAGAGCCTTGATTGCAATAGAATCAATGAGAGGACCGCAGGCGGGATCCTCCTCTACACCAGGGTTGTGTATCACTATATCCACCACAGGGACTTCGGCCTGGAACGCCCACGCGTACGAGTCCCATCCGCTGCTACTATACAATGTCTGCATTGGAAGAACACCCGAGTCCGGGGAAACAGACACGTTCAACGTCTCCTCTTGTGCACATGTTCGTGCTGCACTAAATGTTAGGGAGTAATACATTCCCTTAGTCACTTTCATTTTCTGCTTTATGGATGCTTCATTTCCAAGTCTAACGGCAAATGATCCTTCCGGCACCACTAGCAACATGTCGCCCTGTTTTTGCCCCGACTTGATGTATTCGACAAACCCCGAGATTTCCCATTCTGGGATTGCATTGTGGCCAATCACTTCTGTTCCTTTCATTTGTGATGGCTTTGGTCCGTACTCAAAGTTGCCATTGGGCAATAGTCCTGCATTGTCAAAGAGAATTCCGTATTAATCTTGGACTATCAGACCAAAGTAGAAGTTTGGAACAAAATAGCCTATTTTTTTCTCATCAAGCATGGAATAAATTACAAATCAATGTCACAGTGAGTTGGGATTGTTGCTCAAGGACCTAGAACCGTTTAAGTAGTGCATATCCGTCATGATTATGATCATTTGAAGGTCTAATTTTGGAGTTATAATCGTATAAATTCTTCGAATGCCAAGAACATTTCATCACTCTCTAAACTAATCCATCAACTAGATGTTTTGTCTGTCTTTGTACTTCATCAAAACAAACATGAAACTATGAAACAAAGAAGGAAAAAAAATAAAAAAATTTAGAAACCAAAGACGCTTTGACATGTTCAACTAATCTTTTTCATGTATAAGCTAATTAAAATCCTCTCTTGTTCCAACTTCCGTTATAGCCCTTCAAGGTCTACGAATATATTCATTATAGCCTGCTATTTCTACAGATTATATTAACCGTGACGTTGGATTGGTGAAGGGGGTCTAGATCCATCATCCGTACATTAGATGGATCATTCAATGTTCAAACTAGAATTTAAGAATATTACAGCCTGCACTTGACGATGTACAGGGTGTACTAATCGTAACACCAATAAGTGTACCATATTAGAGATCATTAATCGGATTTTGTCCTCGTCACAACTGACCATATATTTGTGGGTCAGCGGGTGCACCTCCATGCCCACTACTAGTCCAACATGGTTTGTCAAACTAATGAACATGTGACTCTATAGGACATCGCAATTTTGTCTTTACGCTATATTACCCCCACATTTACCCTTCAAATCTAAAAGGTTTTAATTTTGTCTTTAGGCTAATTTTTTTTTACTTCTTGCATATCTAGCAAAATAAGGTCAGCATATTCACGGTAGCCTAACACATTTGTCTTAAAACTGCATTGTGTCAATTAAAAACGGTAAAAATAGGATTTGGTGTTGGAGGTCGTGATACGGGGGTATTAATTAAGCCGTAAATAAACATATTTTTTCATAATACCAAAACTACCCCTCCATCTAAAAGATAAAAGTACTGAAATAAGGACTAGGCATGCCTACTATGGGGTACAAGCCACATGGGCATTAATGTCATTAAATGTCCCCTAAGTCATACGTTTCACCTCAATTAATTGGAGAGATCTTTACTATTTGAATGTGTTTATAGTAACAACTCATCCTCTGATAATCTGCCACGTGTACGGGACAAATTCCTTTATAATAATCTACCATTTTACCCTCTCCCCTGGTTTTCAAAACTCGTAAAAACACCATTTAATATGCCCTAAAAACATTGCAGAAATGACTAAAACACCCTCCATTGTATAACCCACAAGAGCGCTGCTCTAAACAAAACACTACAAGAGTGCCGTTGATAGATTACGAGAAAACTATTTACCCGAATAATAGTTGAAAACTACTAGAATGCCACACTATAAACGAAAGCTAGAAAGAGTGATAGGTTACCGTCAGTGAAGGATAAGGCAAAGCTGCAGGTGGCGCACAACAGCACCGACAGTAGAGTAAACGCTAGCATTGTGTGCGTATCTTAGTGAAGAAAAGAGAGAGAAAGAGAGAGAGAGAGAGAGAGCTTAATGAAATGAGAAGAGTTCGCGTCTGTTTATATCGAATCACATTACAGAAATAGCCTCAGATTTCGATGAAATTACATAAGTTGCCACTATACAAGTTACCGCGATATAGTCACACTCACACAGTGAGAAAACAAATTATCGGGAGGAGAGATTTGGTATGTACAATTATTAATTGCAGTTTCACGTGTAGATATATAATGACGGTTATACCCTTTTGGTGTCTTGCACCTAAAACGTGAACATCTTTCGGTGAAGGTTATAATACTGTTGACAAAAAAAGCTGATAAACATCACATGGTTTCGCCTCCTAAAGCTGTTTTCAAGCATTGCCACTGTTGCATTGTGGAGCTGGGAGGGTTATTTTGGTCATTATGTTGACGAGTACGCCATTACCCGTAGAAATTCGAAACACGAAATGTACAGTAGTCTCAGTGTCAAGTATCAGCTATTTGAATTATCATTATCGACGACAACTATTTAAATTATCTCGAACGGTCAAACATTTTGCTGGATAGACCTATCATGCATGTCCCTCGTCTGCAATAATCATTTAGCCAAATAACTGCAAAAGTACTATCATATCGCATATCTAATAGGGCAATACATGCCTTTTGCGCACGAATTTGGCGAAGATGACTGTCATCAAGTAGTGAAAAGACAAAATTACCCTTATATTATATATATTATTGAGATAAGGGGTTAAATTAATTGAGGGGTCATGCAAATTTAAGAAGAAAACATGAGTCTTCTTTCTAAGAAAGGTAAATTATAAGAGAAACTTTAAATTAACAAATAGGAGGTTTAGAGATAGAAGAAGAAGCAAACCATGTGCACATTATGATTTTTGGTTGCCTATTTAATTTTCGGCCCACGTTACCTGTTATTCCCATCCATCATGTAGTATTAGTAACATGAAAAGTTTATAGTATTTCGCGAAGATTGCTTCTTTGGTGCCCCGCAAATTATTCCCAACTCATGAACATCATTGAGGCAAAAGACAATTTTTGAATCACAATTATATTTTGTGGTTTAGCAATTGCTGAACATCATATTCACCTTCTTTGGAAAGCAAACTCGTATTTGGAGACCAGTAAGGAACCTGAATGAGACATTTGAAAATGTTCCATGTGATACCTAACCCAGCTTGCCTAGCAATCAAATCGAAGCAGAAAGACGTCTGGATAACAAATTTTGAAGATAGTCCGCTCAAGAACACTTCAAAGGCATCTGATAAGGGACGATGTATATTTCAGTACGTAATCTATGAAATTATTAACCGTTTACGTCCATAAAACACTTCGCGGCTGGGAAGGGAGTGTTTCTTGTTTGTCCTCAATTATCATCACAACTTAAGTAGTAATGATAGTTAGATACAAAGGGCAAATTAGTAACAGTGATCCAAACTGGTACCTATCTCGCAAACCAGCATGCTGAAAATTGCGAGTTTAAGACAAAATCAACGTGCCAAAATTACGACTATGCCCCTGTAGTGTAACGTGCATTTTTTGTGATGTAAGAACATCGCACGAGGAGTGGGCCTAATTAGGGAATACTATGGGTCCATTAGGAGTAAGGGTTGAGGATTCTGGGGATCTATTTGACTAATAATTTTGTTGTAGTCCATATAAATTTTGGATCAAATATGGGTTCGGGTGAGGGAGCAGCTTGGCCTATGGGCTTAAAATAGGGGTTGCCCCACTTCAACTCCCCGTCCGTCTTATGTGTGTATGTGGCGGAGAGAACTATCGGTATTTTGCCGGATATTAAGCACTTGGCCAACCTTTGATTTGGATTTTGTTTGGCTAGAAGTACAATGATTTGTAGACAACCTCCACTATCTATTGACTATGGATGTCGATGTCTCTTACTCCAGTTTCAAGTTGCCGACCCTGACCCGAGGGTCTTGTGACACCCACCCCGCGTCCATCATTGGTCGACGATCAAATTTGCAGGGAAAAAAAAACCAAGCAACCCTTATTTGGTTCTTTTCACATTATAGATCCAATGGCAAAATCCCATATTTGTTCACAAAGTCATAAGAGATTCAACAACAAACAAAGAGGGTTAGCAAAATTGTCTAGTAAGAAGGGTTGGTAAAATTCGATATGGTTTCGAGGAAATGAGATGTTTGTGTGGGGGGACCAGACACAGTGTACATTCATGTTAGCCAAAACACCGTATGAGTTTATGCCGGTGTACCATTATGACACAACGTTTAGATTGGACTCTAAAATATGTGCCTTAAATCGCATATCTCACGAATTAATGGCATTCTACATAAAAGAAAAGAAAAAATCGCTGTAAAAACACTATAATTGAATGTACCATTATATTGTTTTTTCATAAATCTGATATAGTAGTATACCATTGGATGGTGGTGCAACAGAAATAATCAAAAGAGAGAACAAAAAATAAAAAATAAAAAACTAAAAACTAAAGAGAGATGGAAACACTTGAAGAAGATCTTGGCCCTAATAGTAGTGATCGAAGCTCTATCACACTCAGTAATTGTTTCGAGTACCATTAATAGCCGATCATAGAAGATAACATTTATCCATTGTGAAGAAAGTCACGAACACCAAGTACCAGTGTGAATGTCCTTGGACATAAGTGCTATTCTTACATGACTGCGGTAGGAGCACCCGGTCCGGTTAAGCGGATTGATATATTTTATTGGCGACCAACCCAAATGTCCGGGTTAGAGCTATTTTTATATCTAATGAACCGACCCGGTCCGGCCGATTTCATTTACCAGACCAAAACCACAACACTAAAAACTACTTTTAATCGAAACATCGGCGTGAGAGAGAAACAGAGAGGTCTGTCATGGCATCATCAACCTCTGATCTCTCCAACGAGTAAGCCATTGAATTAAGATTTATTAATACCCTCTGCTTTGATTTTTCATTTCCTACAATCTCAGAAGTTAATTTTGATATATTTTTTTTGGGTTTGTTTGATTGTGTGATTGAAGGGAGATTGCTGCTTTAAGGAGACAAAATAGAGGAGCTCCAATAAAGTTCTTACTCCCTCTTATATATGCACCTGTTCTTCCCCTCAGTAAGTTTTTCGCTCCTTGTAACTGGGTTGCTGTTTTTTTTTCTTCTAAATTTTTGGTGGTTTTTATGTTTGGGGTTTTTCTTAAAGAGTAGTTTCATAATGGGGTTTTAAAAAAAAAAGGATTTGTAAGCAAACAAAGAGAGAAATTTGAAATTTGATGGTTGGTTTATGTAAAATTAGTCTACTAGTAAATATGTATAGGTGGTTTGGAATAATTATTTGAGAAGAGTTTAAATCAAACTAGGGGTAGCAGGTCGTTGTAGTCTTCCCGGGTAGCTTTCTCGCTAGTAAGTCCATTCTAGAGCACCATTGCCCGCTTTATTAGTCCATTGAAACGAGAAGACAACTTGTTACTTCATTAATGAAGGAGTGGTGGATGTTGACAAAATTACGTATGAAGAAAAACCTAATCACTATCATTAAACTAATGCTCCATTCGATGTCTATCATCATTGATTGAGCTTCTTTCATATTTCTTCGAGATGTCTTTAGATAGCATTTCTCACGATTTGAGATAAGAAAGTATGCACTTGTAGTATTCGGTAAATAAGTATTGATATGAATAGGAGAACACTGCTAACTATTATGAAAAATAATTCATGTATCTAAAGAACTATATCCAATATTCATTTCCACGAGCTTCCTACGTCAGACGATTTTTCTGGCAGAGAACGTTAAGATTCCGTTTAAAGGTATGTCGATTAGGACTTAGTTAGGTTTTGTCAAATATCATTTTTGCAAGTAGCGAGTCTTTTGTTAAGGGGAGCCAAATTTTAATTGGGGTTCCAATAGCCAATGAGTGCATTTATTCGAGAAGAGAAAGGAATACTGGTAATGTTTATAAGTTGATGCAGAAAAAGCCTATAAACTTTGTAGCTACAAATTTCGTGATTACATGTGGAATAGAATTGGGTTTGGACCTATTTGGAAGTGACGAGTCAATAAACTAATCCTTATGGACCCTATCAAGTTCCTTTAAGAGCTTGTAGGGCCTTAGAAAAAGAGATGTTGTTTTCCACCTTTCAACAGCGCGGTTGAAGTTCTTAGCTGGGGTCGTTTCCATGCACTTCTTGAGGGCACTTTCTATTTTAGTTATTTATGCTTTATTTTATTTAATTAGAAGGATATATGTTGATGCCTAATTAGTAGGAGAGAATAAAAGATACTCTTTCTATAAAGAAAAGTTATGGAGAGTAGGGTTAGGGAGTTCTCTGTGAGTATTGAGAGAGTTTATGAGATTAGTAGAGGTATTTTGTAGAGAGATCAATTAAGAGAGATTAATAAAAGTTCAATTTAGTTTTATTTTCTTTTGAGATTGTTTATGCAATATTAGTTTTTATAAAATTTGGTATCAGAGCAAGGTTCGTTTGTTGGGGATTTTTTTTCCTTTTACAGAAGATGGAGAAGATTTACCCGAGAATCGATCAGAAGATGGACGCGATGCTTGTCCTATTGCGTGCCCTCGCAAGTTCTGATGGTGACTTTGCCGATGCCATTAAAGGTGAACCTGAAGAAGAGGGAAATATCGGATTTAGAGTAGTAGGATTGCCGAAAAACGACACTATAAACCAAGAGTTACCGCAGGGTTCGTAGGGGAGACAACTAACAATAGTAACTACGACTCTCATTCTCCATAACCACTTCCGTTCAACTTAGTACGAGCCACAACCAACCCACAACGACACTCGATGTTCGCTCTGCATCCACGAAGTCGGCATCGGAAATTCAAACTATCAGGAAAGATTTGCTACCAATAAGGGATCCGTTTTGAACTACTACAGATCCGAAGTGTTTGGTTAGCAAGAAAATCTCGGTTGCAGAGATGAAGAGTCGCCATAGTCGCGAGAAAAAGTTACAAAGTGTAGAGATTAAAGATAGTTGGAGGGTAGTTGTAGGAAATCGCAGAGCGAAAGAAGGACAGTTACGGCATTTTAATCGTGGGGAAGAAGAGGGAGAGATCTGGAGAAGCAGGGTGCACTGTACCCATCTAAAACCCCAGCACTTGTTAAGTACATGCTCCTCAATATGCCTCAAAACCATCCCCAAAATTAATTACCCCAGGCTACTCCAGCATTGATCATGACTTGCATGCCCAGTCAACTACAACCATCAACCGGGTCTCCACGAAGTTTAAGGAACCCTCTTCCGATTGGATTAAAACTCTTCAAAATTAATTCCGATTCGAGTGTTGTTTCGTTCTTTGATTTACAATCTCGTTAGTGAGTGAAACTCGATGAGTAGGTCGAAGCTATGAGTGCTATTGTTGATCCATATTGGGAGGAGTTTCTAGTTTGTTATTTCAAGTGTGAGGGTCCAAAATTTTGGCAACGCCAAGCGAAATGTATAGTTTTAGCAAATACTACTTCAATAAAGCGACATGGGAATCAAAATGACGCGTTACCCAATCCATTGGGTATATTAACGAGTTATGACAAATCCGTGCCATCTTCTCGCTTCTTGCAGATTTTCTCGCCTAAGTTCGTGGTCAAACTTTTCTTAAAAGGGGAGAGTTGATTAGTCGTGGGATTATTTTCATGCACGTCATGAGGGCACTTTCTCTTTTAGTTATTCATGCTTTATTTTATTTAATTAAAAGGATATATGTTGATACCTAATTAGTAGGAGAGAATAAATGATACACTTCCTATAAAGAAGAGTTGTGGAGAGTAGGGTTAGGGAGTTCTCAGTGAGTATTGAGAGAGTTTATGAGATTAGTAGATGTATTTTGTAGAAAGATCAATTAAGAGAGATTAATAAAAGTTCAATTTAGTTTTATTTTCGTTTGAGATCGCTTCCGCAATATTAGTTTCTATAAGAAGTAGTTAAGTTAGGGTTGAGAGATGTTTAAGGGTGATGTTTTGGGTTTTTGGGACCCCTAAGGAACGAGTGGATTTTCTTCGATTCTTATATGCATTTTCGAGAACACCCCCCCACCAAGTTTGAAAGTATCATTTTTGATGTAACAATTTGAAAGTTAAACCAAAAGTAGCAAAATTTGTTGGTGGGTCATGGTATTGATTCCTAGGCTATTGCAGAGGCTTTTATATGTGCGATGATGCCTTTCTCTCGACTTGCGTGGGGCTGCTCTTAGAACTCTGTAGCCCCTATCGAGTTAAGGCTGACTTGGACCAGGTTATCAATAAAATTATAAAAAAATTGACTTGTGGAAAGGATTGTCTAATGTGTAAGGTTTGTTCTTGTAGTAAGTACTCACTTTCTTATTATCCCTCTTCTCCATTCAACGAGTGTGAAAAACGATTGGGAAGATAAGCACATAAGGAGGTTTGCATCAGATATTATTTTGTTGACTGAAAATGTTGAGTGTATGCCGGTGGACTAGGTATAAGAAGAGTTAGACCCGGACTGAAAAGTTTGAGCATTGTATCAAGTATGAAGCGGAAATGGAGTTCCCGGGCGAGGAGAAAAAAAGTAGGAAACTGTTAAATACTACGTGCGCGGAAGCTAAATTAATCTTGATTAAAACTAAAATATCTCAATTGCATAAAATATAAGGTCGAAACCTAGTGTTTTTAGATTTACCCCAAACTTTACATAACTCTCTAAGGCTAAGCATTTTCTCTCACTCAAAAGCAATATTAGAAATAAACTGAACTTAGGCTCTCTTTTATTGGAGAAGAAACCTAGCACAAATAGAAACCCTAGCTAGACTGTAATTAAGAGACTAATTATAATGCAAATCAAATAAACTAATTAGAAATAACCAAAATAGAGAGAGTAGTCATGCCAGGTGGAGAGACAACCGCCTACGTGGGTATTGTGACGACCACGTGAATTATCAGAAATGATATTATTGCCAAGGACATTGATGCATGTTGGATTAAATCATTATTGTAAGAATGTTTCACCTTTTTTTTCAACCATGATCCATTTTCCTACTAAAACATCGTATTTGGTCCTCACGAGATCCCTTTCAATTAATTTTCTTCTCATGGATTGAGTGCTTATCCAGACTTTAACCACAGATTATCTTGTTGCTAAGAATTGAACCTTAGTGAGTATTTATTCATCTTTTCCTTCATTGTGAAGCGTCCCTTGACATTTGTTCTTTATTTACTTTTGCTTTTATAAACTTGGGTGGGTAATCCTGAGGTCTATTCATGCTCTGTTTGTAGCCGGCTCAGGCCAAAGCTATCCCCTATTGGGAAAACTCCTAGAAATGGTTTATTTGTGGTGTTTTAGGGAATTTGAAACCCTAAAAATACAATAATCTTAAGGGGAAGTAGCATCGCTCCCCTATTGGTGGAAGAAGGGGAGTATCTTGTAAGTTGAAGGAGTTGTGAAGAAGATTAATAAAACAAAAATTTCCTAAAGGGGAGAGGATCCTGGAAATTTGTATTAATAAAGTCCATCTGCCAACATATGTAGGTTGTTCATGACATATAGTTGCCAACTTTAACTACAAGTTTTTATGGAAGTAGCATCGCTCGCCTATTTGTACTAGAGTAGACAGAAAATCATTTATATTTTCTACTAAAACTACAAACAAACCAAGAGAGTGAATTTAAGAGTCTAATTCATTGGGCTTATTAACTTTCTACCACAATCCACAATCTTTATACATTTATGTTGATTTCTATTGACGTGCATGCTTTTATTGTATGGTAAATTTCAGTTCGTATCGCATTCCGGAGAAACCCAGTTGTGAGGGATCGATTATTTACTGCAGTCTTGGCGGGCGCCCTTCTTCACGGGGGTTACCTAGTGTATCCTTGTGTCACGTGCTTTTTGTAGTTTGTTTTATTTAGTTTTATTTATTTACTTATGGAAATATGGTTTTGATCTCTTGTTGTTTCATATATGTTTCATCTCATTTTGCTACATATGTTGGTTTGAGCGGTAATCATCTCATCCTTGTGAGTTATGTTGTATAAATTACTTGTAGTGGCTATTTTGGCATTGTTTACTTGCAGAAGTGCTATATGATGGTAGAATATACGTAATAAGTTTTAGTTCTTTGTTGTTCCAAGGGAGGAATAAAATATCATCTATTAATGTATTACAAAGGAAATTATGTTCCAAGTTGGTTGATCTATAGAGTTAATTAGATTTACCTAATATCTGATCATATATCCTACAAAACTCGAGGTGATTAAGGTAATGATGGAGGCTTAAATTGAAATTTATTCAATCTAATGAAACTGAATTGGGGTTTGAGAGGAATTCATAAACATCCCTCGATATGAGAAAATTCTCACCTTCAGTAATTCTTTACCCAAAACATCATAACTACAACCAAAATAACTAATTAGCAACGGAGACACAACCCTTTATTTAAAGCAGGACCCTATTTAAACTAACTAGGAAACAAACTCAAATCAAACCTACTAAATTATAGGAAATATTTATAACAAATTGGCAACCCATAATAGTATCTAATTAACGGAAACTCCTACATACGCTGTAGAGGGAGACCAGTCATCATGCGTTGGCGTGTGCGAATCGCATGACATTCCCTTTTTTCTAAGATTTGACCATGAATTTTGCGATGTTGGTCCCTTGGCTTGAAGACAAACGATTCAGAAAGCTACTTTTAAGTACTGGAAACACCAAACTTATGAGCCATGACTTCTGCAGCGGTGCATCATGCTCGTGACATTTGAGCCAAAACTTCTCCCGATTAAAGTCACGCTGGGATCAACTGAGGTGGTCTGAAATTACGAAAACTGTTGGCTGAAATCTGATTTGCCTATCGTGGACATTACTTATTCGACCTGTCGTCAAATGCACCACGAGAGGAGTCCATTGCTTTCTTCCTCAATACCTTGTTTTTTCCACATTAACTTCAGGAGGGTTAAGCTTCCAAAGCTCCTCCAATACCTCATTTTTTATGGGTTTATATGCTTCTTGTAGGAAAGTAACCCACAAACTGTATTCTACTTGACCCTTGAAAGCTTTGTGACATTAAAGCAAGAGGTAAGTGGGCAAGATTGCTAGTTGTCATAAACTACGTAAGTTGGGGTTAACTTATCTTCCTATTTGTGGCCTTGGCACCAATTTGATGTAAATATTAAAAACTGACGAATTTGAATAAGGGTTCGAGAGGAATCTCTATTTAAGAAAATCCTCTTTATTAATTTTCACTCTAATCATCATAACTACAGCCAAGGTGCATTTGCTGTATATATATATATATATAATTTTTTATTTTTTTTTGTTTTGTTAAATTAAGCTGATTTTGATAGAAATTGATCCCAGGACCTCTTGGGTTTCCAAGCACTAGTGCTACCAACTGACCACGTCTCAGTTGGTTGTAAGCTGCACAAGCCTTGTAGACGAATGGATATTCAAGCCCTTGGAATATGTAAATTCTCCTCAAGCTTCTTTTTTAGAGTCCAAGAGTGGCAAATGCATACCCTAGAACTTTAAACAATGTAATTCAATATTTTGGGTTATGCAATTTCAGAAAGGCAACCCTGCAAAGTAGGAGGGGGTGGTAAAATGTGCCTACATATGTTATGAGTTACCACATTCTCGTGGTAACTTCACTCTTTTACTAACGCATGACTAGGCGATTAGGGTAGACTGAAACAAGTTGAAGTAGAGAGGCAAATACCAATTTAATTTGAGATCAGTAGGTTAATGCTAGTCAAGTTGAATAGCGAGTAAGTTGTATACAGTAGAATTTTTGAGTTTTTACCTTACCATCTACCCTAGCTCTATTTATTTATTAAAATTTCTTGTCATTTCTGTTTTTTGGACAAAATATTTGGCGAGAAACTAAACTTGATTTCATTGTTGTCTTTGTTATTCTTTTTGTGATTCTTCCTTGACATATACTTCAGAACTGACCTGTATGATTCTGAGAGCAAGTAAAGCGCAAGGAGAGCTGTTTGGAGAAATACTTTAGATGATTAAGTCACAGTACTCTGATTTTTTTGCTTTACAAGTACGATACAGAGAATAATAGTTTGTGGCGGGTTAGGTTAGTCTTTTTTGACTCCTAGTTTGTGAAATAATACTATCTTGTAACCTCTCTTTGCAATAATTTGTTCCAAATGTTGCTCATCATACGAAACTGCTGTTATTCACTTATCTAAGTTTTACTTTTGTCAAATTTTGAGTAAGTTATGTACCTTGTTTTTGTGATATTATTTGAATAGCCTTCAAATCTGAATCTAATTTTGAAAGATATACAGTATATTGGAATTTGGAAGTCACCATATCAATTGCAAGTGGAAAGTGGTAATTTTTTCTCAGAGGAAGTTCCAACCGAGTGTTTATGTTAGGCATAGTACAATAAATGGATCACAAAACCCCCATTTATTGAAAATATTCAGTGAAAAGCTGAATCTCTGTTCTTGGAATTTTAATTCTGTGAATATTTTGACTGCATTTCTGAAGTCATGTATGCTCTCGATAATCTATATCTTGCGCATTTAACATTATGTTAATTCATATGTTCAAAATAATAAAAACCCAACCTCGTCAAGTTTACTTTTGTTTGAACTTTAGATATGAGGTTGACACACCAATTGCCAGCGGAAGTTGTTCATCCGAGATCATTCTGTAGAACTTTTTTCTCTCCCTGCAACCAGAGTAATTAGCGTAGTTTAATGATTGTGTTGACCCACATTGTCAATAAATCGCACACTTCAAATTTGTATTCCTATAAAATAAATTTCATCACTTTTTAGATTTCAAAGTATATATATATTTTATATAAATAAACTGAAATTTACATTCTAATCATGAATAATTACAGAAAAATAGTTGTACCCCAATCTATCGTTTCTTGATTCCAAATTGTTATCAGTTGGGTCCGGCCTAAGGTAGGAACCTAATTGAGATGGGGTGCATCTTACACTATTTCTCTTCAAACAGACCCAAAAAATGAGTGAGTTTATTGTGTGACATTGTCAAAACTTAACCGGGTGTGGGGGAGCTCACACTCAAAAAAATGGGTGTGAGGAGTTTAAAACACTGGAATAAATTACACCGCACAAAATAAATAAATATTTATTGGTGTGAGAGGAGATAAATAATTGTGTCAAGTAAAGAAATCCGCGCAGAATAAATAATTCCTCCGCGGACTAAACAATTATTTTTATTAAAAAACTTCTGCCACATCATCAACAACTGCTTGGAGACTTGAGTATTGGGTTTTTTTGGGCCTGACATGATGGGCCAGGCAACCTAACTCACACCGAACTGCTGGAGATGCTAACAAACCCCTCCCTCTAAAAGCCAGTTAGTCCTGCTAATGATGATGGGAATTTGTTTTAAATATCCATGCCTTAAATCTGATGTGTTTGATGATTTTTCGGAAAGAAGCACATTATATCATGTCTTACATAATTTTTGCTAACAGGTTATGTATTATTTGTTTAATTAACTAACACAAATGGGGATGTAGCTCATCAGCTCTCAATTACTTGGACTTGCGAGTTCAATATTGTGATGGAAACATCTGCATAAGCGATGTTACAGGGTTCGAATCCCTGCATCCCCCAAAATTTATTTCTCTCAGAGAGAAATAAATTATCACAAGCGATGTTAACACACCTTCCAATCACACCATAATTCATAAACATATAAACTCGGAAAACACACTAATCTTTGTCTTCCTTACTTGCCAATAGCTACATTATCAATATTCCTCAATAAATTCCTCGATAAACCCGAAAAGTACTGAGTACTAAATATTCATAGTTTCTATGATTGTTGATGTGGTAGGGACATCTAGATCCACAGTTACACAGTGGGGTCCACCTTTGCTGACGTGGCATGACACGTGTCATGGACACATGGCATATGGGGTTCACTCTTTTCTGATGTGGCACGACACGTGTCATGGGCACGTGGCGTGTTGACATGATAGTGGAACCCACCATGGACACGTGGCACACTGTTCATTTGACATGTGGCAGTATAGTTAGGTGACACGTGGCAATATTTTTGGGTGACGTGACAACACAGATAGATGACACGTGGCAACACAAATAGGTGACACATGACATTACTGTTGAGGTGACACGTGGCAACTGGTTTGACTAGGTCAAACCGGCCCAAACCAATCAACCTGGTCTAGGCCTTGACCCAAATCAAGCCAGACCGTGTCAAACACCCAATTGGTTTTTTAAAGCTCAATATTTGGTCGAATTTAATCATTTTTTTTTGAAAAATTCCTATTGACTAGACCTACCCCTTGAGGGACCCATTTTTAATTTTTTTTATGAAAAATATTTTTTAAAATATTTTTGGGAACTGATGCCTCATATAGGAAAACTGACGAACTTATATGTAATATATGAAAATGGATTAGTACCTATTTAAGTATCTTACAATAGATAATAGGATATTAATGGTATGCCTCTAGGTTACTAATTATCATGATCAGGGATCAAAGATAATACGAAATCAAGACTAGTTCAGAATACGACTAGGAGTCAAATCTAAATCACAGTTAATTGTCAATAACAAATAATTAGAGATAAATTAGAAATTGACTTAGTCTTATTTCTAAATACTTAGTGTCTGAGGAACCAGTTTTACGTACCTAGGTGCAATTAGATATTACATGATAACATTTAAAGTTATATAGGCACTAATAGCAACATATAGTACCCTAAAATGTAAGTTCAAAGATATGAGTAATCTACTTATCTTATGAACCTAGCATACTTTAGGGTGGGACCATTTGTCATCTAAACATCTAATATCCCTCATATTCGTAGCAAATAGAGTTATTTGGCTAGAATATACATACCTTATAGAATTTTAGGGATTAGAAGACTCTAGTTGTTAAAATAAGGAACACACACATCTAGTGGTTTTGAATAACAATCTTGGCTAAGATTCTATTAAAATGCACATCTCAGATTAAGATCATCATTTTACAGGGTAAAATTGAGATTTAATTATTAGAGAAGAATTTTATAAGTATTAGAATATGAACAAGGTTCAACTTTAATATGATTAAGATTCATTTTTTTTTTTTCTTATTCTAAGTACTATGATCTGTCTATAATGCATTTGAAATGTTTATCAAGATTTGTTACTAATTACGATCTAAATTTTGCATAACAGATGTCTGCGAAACCACGTTACGATTACGAACCATTGCGGCTAGATGGTTCCAACTACCTTTCTTGGTATGGACATAAAAATCCATATGAAAATAATGAATGTCTCAAAGTCGATTATTGCAGATAATACCGTCTCTAAACCACTCAAGGCATTGACTATGTTGGCTATGCACACCCACCTTCAGCCATAGCTGAAATTTGAGCATCTATGTTGCGGAGATCCATATGGGTTATGGACAAGCTTAAAACAATGCTTTGGTCTCCAACAAATCCTAAGGAAGTCTAAGATCTGCAACCACTAGAACAACTTGAGGCTATGTGACTTCAAGATTGTAGCTGACTATAACTCAGCACTGCAGAAAATTGTATCGACAATGTGGCTCAATAATGATTATGTCTTCGAGGGAGAGGTATTGCAAAAGACTTTCTCCACATTTTTATATTCATAAGCTGCTCTCAGGGACCAGTATACGAAATTGAAATTCAGTAGTCATGCATATTTGATCAAAACTCTTGCTCACTACTGAACAATAGGGCAATTTTTTTTAAAGAAAAATAAGGGGTATCTCCTTAGGAGGAGGAGACCCGTTGCACAGAAAATCTTCTCTCATGATAAAGACAACCACAAATAGAGATCTGGAAGTAGAAATACGACTGAAGGCAGGAATCGGGGATTCCTGGGCCCTCAGAAGAGTACCAGGTTTAAAAAGGTTGGTAAACCATAGAAACTGAAGAATATCAAAAAGCCAAATTATGAATCTCCTTGCTTGAAATGTGGGGCAGCTGGACATTGGGTACGAGATTGCAAGACACCGAGGGTGTCGAAATTCAAAGTCCAGGCTAACCACATCACCACTGACATAACTTCTATCACTATGAAGTTCGCAGCGTCAAACTTCCTCGGTGATACTGATGCCGACATGGATTCACTTACGCAGTAATCAGTAGCAATATCTCAGCAGATGTGTGATGTCACAGTAGAGAGCACTAGTAGTTTCTTTTCTTGATTTACCTTTTGCTAGTATTTTTTCTGATTATATTAGGAACAAATCATTTATGTTTCAATAAAGTGCTCGTGACACACATGAGATTTTCATTTTTTTTCTTATAAATTGTGATTATTGAAATTATTGTTTGGGATAGTAGTTATTTTGTTATATATAAATTTTTTAATCTGCTATATATACAGGTAGTTCATGGATTTTTTTGTCTATAGAACACTAATTGATAACATGACGAGTGCCGACACATGTCTTATTGACAGTGGTACCATACACTCGATCCTTCCAGATAAACAATATTTATCGCATTGACCGCGTATGTCGAGGATATTCAAACTGTTACTGGGTCAGCCAATATCATAGAGGGCTCGGAGAGTGCCACGCTATTACAACCTAATGGTACGATACTGAGTATCCAGACCGCGTTGTTTGCTAGTAACTCTCCTGAAAATTTACTAAGCTTTAGGGAGATACATGATAACGGTTATCAAGTAAAAACGATAGGCAATGATGAGAATCAAATTCTATGCATCACCTATTCGCCTATCGGTTAAGAACTTATATTTGAACGGTGTCCAATGTATTCTACATGGCCTTATTCCACTGCCTTCAGGCATGTCGAAACATATGCAATCATTCATTTTTCTCTGTTACAAGAGAAAACATTTAAGATTTGGCATGACCATTTTGGAAATCCTGGATAACAAATGATAAGAAAATTATCAATATTACCTCTGGATATTCACTGATGGGAGAGAATATCTGAATTTTGTAAGATTGCCCCTGTAACGCCTACTCTCAGGGAAAACTTATAGTCCAACCTAGTAAGACCAAGGTGGAGTTGGAGTCTCTAGCCTTTCTTCAACGTATCCATAGAGACATATGTGGACCTATCCATCCACATAGTGGTCCGTTCAAATACTATATGGTCTTAATCGATGCATTTATAAGATGGTCATCAACTAGGAATATAACGTTTCTACGGTTGCTTGCATAGATTATCCGATTACGGGCTCATTTCCCGGATCACCCGATTAAATCTATGAGATTTGACGGCGCTGGCGAGTTTACCTCAAATGCCTTTATTGATTATTGTACGGCTAATGGGATAAATATCGAGCATCCAATACCTCATGTCCATACCCAAAATGGGATGGCGGAGAATCTAATCAAGCGATTACAGTTAATTAATAGGCCATTGTTATTACGATCTCAGCTTCCGGGCACTGCATGGGGCCATACAATTTTGTGTACTGCCGCCCTGAGTAGAATTCATCTGACAGTAAATAATCAATATTCCCCATTAGAACTAGTAACTGGGTCGGAGCCTGGTGTTGCCCATCTATAAACATTTGGATGTTCTGTACAAGTGTCAATTGTACCACCACAACGTACGAAGATGAGGGGCCAATGTCAGCTCGGTATCTATGTGGGTTATTATTCACCATCTATTATTCGATACTTGGAACCCACTACCGGCAATGTATTTACTGTGAGATTCACAAATTGTCCCTTTGATGAGATGATATTCCTAGCATTGGGGGTAGATATGACTGTCAATGTTGAGGATGTTTCCTAGATTAGTTAGAAAATACCATCGTTGTCTCATCTAGATCCCCTAACCAATCACGGTGATAAGGAAGTACAACAAATTTTATACTTACAACAGATTGCTAATGAATTGCTAGATGCATTCAACTATGCTGCTAAAGTAACCAAGGTGCATATACCTATAGGTAATGTACCTGCACGACTGGATGTTCAGGGAACTGGTGTACAACCCGTAAATGAATCCAAGCCACACGTCACGAGAGGATTCCCCGCTGCAAAGAAGGACGTTGAGCCAAGGGCTAGGAAACAACGTACGGGAAAATAAAAGACTAATGGTGTAGTCGGTTCATCGGGGATAAAACCTCCCATTAGCAGGGCTATAGTAGCTACGTATTCACATGAAACATTAGTAGACAAGCCTGGCGTGGCACATGTACATGATAATCGAGAGATCTTAATTAACTTTGTTTTTAATGATACCATGTGGGATCGTTCAGAAGTAGTAGTCGTCGAAGTATTCACTTTCGCTGTTGTGCTTGCCATCGAGGATGATGATCCAAAATCACTCACTGTAGCCGAATGTAAAGTCATACAAATTGGCCAGAGTGGGAAACTGTGATCAATGCGGAGCTCAACTCACTAGCTAAACGCGAAGTGTTTAGACCAATAGTCCCTAGGCAAGATGTCATTAAGTATGTCAGTTATAAATGGGTATTCGTACGAAAATGTAATGAACTTAGAAATATAGTAAGGTACAAGGTAAGACTTGTTGCCCAGGGCTTTCCTCAAAGACCTAGCATCGATTACGATAAAACCTACTCTCTAGTCATGGACGCTATAACGTTTCATTACTTAATTTGCCTGTTAGTCATTGAGAACGAGCTTAACATGCGTCTTATGGATGTAGTTACTGCGTATCCATATGAGAAATTAGATATGAAGATATACATGAAGCTACCAGAAGAGTTTAAGCTTTCGGAAGCGACAATACCAGACACGCGGGGTACCTACATAATAAAACTGGATAAGTTAATTGTATGCAGGGCTCATGTGGCACAACATGCTGATTGAATATTTGAAAGCCGAGGGCTTTGCAAATAACCTTGTTCACCCATGCAATTTCATCAAGAAAATGAATACTGGTTTCACCATTATTACAGTTTATGTAGATGATTTAAATCTCATCAAAACTCCAGGGAAGATCGCGAATGCTGCCGAATATCTTGAGAAGGAATTCGAAATGAAAGACCTTAAGAAGGCCAAATTTTGTCTCGATTTGCAGATCGAATATTTTGGTCAAAGCATAATCGTCCATCAGGCGACGTATACCGAAAGGATCGTAAAACATTTCAGTATGGATACGACATACAATGCCAAGACGGCTATGCATGTCCGTTCATTGGATGTGGAACAAGGACATCTAGCATCCTCCAAACGAGGAGAAGAAACTCCTAAGGCCTAAGATATCTAAGAGCTATTGGTGTTTTGTTATACTTAGCAGGGTGTACTCGACCCGACATCTCATTCGCAGTGAACTGTTTGATACGCCATAGTTCTATACCTACCCAAAGGCACTGGAATGGGATCAAACACATTCTGAGACATCTCATCAGTACGAAAGACTGAGGTCTTTTCTATCCGAAATATGGCAAACGAAAAATTATAGGATACGCCGATGCAAGATATTTGTCAGATCCACATAAATGTCGATCGCAATTGGGTTATGTGTTATTGTATAAAGATACATCGATTTCATGAAGATCGGTGAAGCAGATGATGGTTACTATATCCTTGAACCATACAGAAATTTTTGCACTTCATGAAGCTGGTAGAGAATGTTTCTGGTTGCGGTCCATAATCAATCACATTAACGGAAGTTGTGGTCTAAGTTCTATCCAAGATAAACCGATGACTCTTTATGATGACAACACAACTTGTATTATTCAAGTCAAAGGTAAATTTATTAAAGGCGACAAAACGAAGCACATTTTACCCAAATTATTTCACATACACGAGTTGGAGAAGACGAATGAGATTGACATCGTTCAAGTCCGTTCAAAAGATAACTTAGCTCATCTATCCACGACGGCTCTTGCACATCCTACGTTCAAGAGACTGGTACACGGAGTCGGCATGCGGAGTTTACACGATTTATTCTCTCAAGGAGATCGGCGTCAGGGGGAGTAATCCTGTCCTAACGTGGACACATGCTTGTTGTACTAATCTTTTTCCTGATAGTACAATTTTTATCCTATGAGGTTTTACTGACTAGAGGTTTTGATGATGCAACATATACGCGATCCACAACCTAAACGAGGCATATGATTGTACTCTTTCCCTGTACAACTTTTTGCCCAAAGGGGTATTGCTAGGCAAAGGTTTTGATGAGGCAAGTCGTCCTGGTATAGAACACCCCAAGGGGGAGTGTTAGGAGTTGGGTCTGGCCCAAGGTAGGAACTCAACTGGTTGGGGTGTTCTATTGGACTCCTAATAAACCCGTAGACCTTTAGAGTTTATAGGGAGAGTTTGAGATCTTATATATAATCTAGAAGGGTTAAGTTCTTGTAATCCTGATCTCTGAGAACAGAGAGAATTCATTATCAATAATGTTATACTTTTATCTCATGTTAATACTCTGATTAACTGATAGAATAAGATATTATCTAACACAAATTACATAATTCGACAAAATTATAGTGTCAAAATATTTCTTCTTTCAAAATACATCTGGCATTGATTTGATTACGTGAGTCATTTCTGAATTAATCATTAGCACCTCTTGCACTTGCTCGCGCATCAATGAATTGTTGGGAAAGCTCTGGTTCAATGAAGGTTGTTTTCCAATCAGCCGTCAACATATCTTCTAGCGTAAACTCTTCGGGCAAAAAGTCAGTAGCAAACTACTAGTTGTGTTGAGCTTGAAAACAAACCGCTAACGTCAAACACTTCCAATATTATATGAAAAATCAAATATAATGTATGTACTTTTGGTCCGCAAAATTGAGTTTTTATGTTTCTCTAGTTTTCAAACTAAACATAAGAGATATTGGTGAACACTATATGGTTTACTCCTTTTTTTTGAAAGGCAAGCCGGTTTTATATAAAGGGATCCGTAACCCTGAGTTTCCAACCTATGGGGTTTTGAACCCACGACTCCCCTCTTGGTGGAGGGTCACAAAAGTGTTGAGAACCGAGGTAGCTACTCTATCTTCTCTTACGAGAACGATATGCGGAAATCGCCAACTCAAGTAGTAAATTAACAAAGAACAATATAAAGGACACAAAGATTTTCCTGGAGGAGGGAAGTGGAAAACCCTTGCGGATAAAAAACCACTCCCCGAACAATTTACTATGTTAATCAATATGTTACAATGATCTCTCAAGCTTCTCAAGCTTTAATGGAGTCTCTCAAATTCTAGGTCTCTCTCAAATTAAACTCACCAAGATAGGCTAACAAAAATAAAGGAACTTAAAATTTAAGTAGAACGGATCTCGAGGCAAACCCAACATCTCAGAATAACATCTAAAGCAAACCTACGCCAAACTCGTTCGAACGACTTTGCGATAATTATTCTTCAGCCCTAGAAACATAACAACTCGTTCGAACGACATCCAAGCTCGTTCGAACGACATTGACGAACCAAATTCAAAACCGCGAAAAACAGAGATTTCGTTCGAACGACTTCCTTCTTCGTTTGAACGACTTTGACAATTTCTTGATTTCTTCGACAATCCTTAGTTCGAGTTCACACTCAACAAAAAGCACCACTAACTCATTATCTAAGAAACATAAAACACTTTAGCTTCTGACTCTATTATCCCAAATCTCTTCTCTCTACACTTTAGCTTGGTCCCATATCTCAAGGTTGTGTTATTTACTTCTTGTGATGTTAACATGATGGATACTAATTAGGATAATTAGTTATTTTGAAAAGAAACGACATATGTAGCTCAAGCTTCATATTTAATAATGACACTTGGAATACAATATGTATGGATCCAACATGTTAATGTTGGAGTATATAGAGTCACTAAACTACTTCTATTACTAACCAATGTGGGACTGAAGGAGGAGTATGTAGACACTATATATTCCAACAGTTAATGTGTTGTTTAAATAACTCATATCATGTAGATGTACTCCTTCACCCACCCCTATAGTTTAATGCTTCATAAATCAGTGTAATCTTAATCTTCCACTTAAATTTGTCATCAAAAAGTGTTTGCAGAAACTAGCAATGAGTACCTAAGCAGAATATGAGAGATGCATTCGTGTATGGTTCAAGAGAGACTTTTCTTATTACTCAACGCCAGGACCTAACAATTGCCTTATCTCAGAACTATGAGACAAACTTTTGCCCATGTTGGTCATCATCTGTATATAATGGGTTGGTTGGACCTTCTGTGCTTCATCAAGTGAAACCTCCATCTTTAAAGCATTCCTCTCGCAACTGCAAGTAATTCAAGCCTTGTTGCCTATGTAGGTTACTACATAGCCTTCAAACAATGGACATAATCACATGGTTGGTGAGAGAATTAAGAAGGAGGTACCTATGCCATTCTAAAAGCTGAAGATAGGTTTAAGCCATTTATAGAATGTGTTTGACGATCATATAGTAATTAAGGTTAGCTTTAATTAAATCCAACTTGACATGTACCAGTACTAAAATCCCTAAATGTTTGCAATGCCAAAGGAAATGGCTATAAGGCCAGTGTCGTTCATTTAGTCCTGTGTAACCAATGACATAAGATAAAAGAAATGGTCACGTTATTATTGGGTCACTATATACCTGTCACAAGAACACTGAACACAGCATATTTTCAAAAAAAATCTTGTGTCGTCTACATGTATCAGACGCACGTCTGATGTCAGGCATACTTTCAAGATACTTTTCATTTCTTCGTGTTATCCAATAAGATATTACTACAACACGACCGTAGCAAACACGGTACATGTATCAGTGTCAATGTTAACATAGGTAAGTACATATATATTATCCTCCTTGGTATACCCATACAAATTTGCAGGCTTAGCGTTCTTTACACATGTATATTCTCTGCACATATGTGCATATAAATAGTATATTAGAAGATAAACTGTCAACTCGAATATCTTGTATTGCACCTCATGGGTGTAACAGAAAATGACTTAAAACCAAAATATCTATATTCATATATACCTCAACAATGTCCTCTGCTCAATACCTGACTTCAACATCATCTAGTTTTTTTTTCTCTTCATAGCGCAAAACTTGTGTAAATCTCTAACTATAGCTTTTGGTAGAGTTTAATATACAATTTATGCCCCTTTTTTCACATATCTTCACATTTTATTTTTTATTGTAGCATAAATTACAACTCCAAATACCATCGCACACACAAAATCCTTGGGGGCTACACCTCCAAACCCCCAATTCTTACTTTAATCCCATCCCCCCCTAGAATTCAGTCCGAGATTCGCTCGTCCACGGGGAAGTGCTGCTGTAGTTGTTCATTGTTCAGCCCCTGGCAGCTATCCCATTGGTGAGTTTCATCATCTTCACACATCGCTAGTAGCTCTTCAAAGTCGAACATCTCATTTTCATTATATTGCTCCTCCTCGAAGTTCTTTTGTTGTTCATACTGCTGGGCCGGGCTCACTTCATTCTCTCCGTTGTAAAATAAGGGTGGTACCATCGTAGTAAAATCAGTATTCGGTTGTGATTTGGCCAGCTCAATGACTTGTTGATCTAATTGCTGCTGAGTCGGATCAGTAAACAATTGATAGATGGTTTGCCAATCATTCCTCAACATTTCTTCCTCTGGGGGAATATAAGTGATAGATGTATGCGAAGCCAGCATTTGTGGAAGATAACTTGATGCTTCTCCAACATCAATTCTCTGTCGTTTTTCATTCACTGATGTAGAACCACTCAAACAATCTGTAAAGTCTCCCTCGTGCGTAGAACTTCTAACTCTTTTTGTGGTGTATGTTGGATTCGAGATGATTACACATTCTTTTGCTTCTTTTTTCTTCTCTTTAGTAGAACGGCCCGTCTTTGTGATTCGGCAAAGTGCAATCTCATTTGCCTGCATGAATACAATGCGATCAGGTTCATAATATATTGTTTGAAATTGAGAATTGCTAAAAAATCTAAAGTTGGAAATAAATTGGAAGAGATAAGTTTGAAGGAAGAACTAACATAGTCCGTAGGGCTGTATTCATGCATTATCCAGTCAGTTTTTTCTTTAATGATCTTCGCATCAATCCTCTTCTCACGGTAAAACTTGAGCGTATTGTCCCAACCAATATCTCGTCCCCATTTATCCTTCATTACCTTCTTTGCTTCTGATTCCCAAGTCCCAACACCCTTGCGGTATCGCTTCACATGTGATTCTGGATTCTCGGATACTTTCTCTATAGGAACATAGTAATAACGGTCTCCAATACAGGGAACGACTGCCAAAGGCAAACAATAAACCCTTATTAGATCTGAATTGTATATTTACAATAGGAAAATAGCAAAATAGAATGTATAGAGATACATACTTGGGATATCCTCTGGATCCATCGTGGTGATATCCAGTTGAGGAATCGGGTCCTTAGCGACAGGTATTTCTTGCAGTTTATTTGAGATGTAGTAGATCAGTTCTTCTTGTGTGGGATTGAATGTATAGAGTCTTCGTGGCATCGACATCCTGGGAAAATATAGATTTTGTTAGAGGACCTACGCACAGAAGAGAGTCGATCCAATTTTTTTTATATAAGTACACATGAATATGTAAACAAACTCTAGGCCTCAAGGCATATACGAACCCTAAATCTTAAATATTGCACTCTCTTCGATCTCTCTCTTCCTATAATATACATCATTAATTACACGTGCATTGTGCCGCAAATAGGCGAATGAGAGAAAGAAGATTCTCCGAATAACCTGTGTTTTCATTGGAATTAAAGATTCCGGTGACTTACAACTTTCTTGTGGTTAGTATAAGTAAACCCTGAGATTCACTTTTGAGGGGCTAAATAGGTGACGAATACCTAGAACCGCTCTATCCAAAATCACCGCCAATATTTGAAGATAACTTAAAAACCTTTTCATACAAAATAACAATAAAAATATACAACATATTCTAGATAATTGGAACATATCTTGCCAATACAAATATTAAAAAAAAAAATAATAAAAAAAAAAAAAAAATCCCGCAAACTATCAATCAACGACAATTAATATTTACATTTTTATTTTATTTTGAAAAAAAATCACCAAGAATTGGATATCTATATATCAGGCAGAAATATCACAGACGATGTCTAAAATTACGAGATCAAGAGATATTAATTAGGGTATTATCCAAGCATGCATGCAAGAAACACAGGAACATATTTTTGTTTCAAGTAGTCTTAATAGGTTTTATTTTCTAAGTGGGATGACAATCACGTTTATTTCGTTTATCAGGGTTACAAAATTCTCCTAAACTATTACTTAGACATAGATTCAAAATATAGAACACTAGGTAGAGAAAGAAAGAAAGAAAGAAAGAAAGAAAGAGTAAAGTAAGAATACATACTTTGTTTAGCCTCAGATGGCTCAAGAGAAGGAAGGAGAGATTTCCACCAGAAGTTCTTGAACAAATATTTTTTGTTTCGTTATAATTTTAACACATGCATGCAGGCCATGTTTTTATAGTAAAACCTACGCTATCTGAGGTCTTTAAGATAACATAAAACTCTTCAAAATAGAAACTTTATGGGATTAACATGACTAAACCCTAACAGTTTAACATATCCTTCACCCAAACTCTAAAACTTGAGCCTTAGGTTTCTCTGCGCCTATTTATCAGGCTAGGTGCCCCAATATCATAAAACACTTGAGATATTTTAGTGATTTTTAGTTAGTTATGAGGTTTAACACATAATTAGCACCATATAATTTACTTAATCTTGCTTGTTTATAAAAAATTTGGGGTCCAAACTTGCGCCTGAAGTCTAGCCCAAATAATGAATATGATATATGGATCTTGACCCGCTAATAATAGTGCACCCGACCCACATTGTGTCGTATATAATTTTACTTAATTTGTATTCCCACCCTAATACAACTAAAATACGAATTTAACTGTAAACATGGTGCGCTAACAAAACCACCAACACTTGCACTATATAGCGCAACCATGACTGTAATGGCCTAATTTCGCAGCTCGAAATAGCTTGAAATTAGATTTTACACCAAATGTACATGTGACACGAATTAGTGTAATACAAGAACTGACACATGTGATTTAGCGTGGAAAACTTTTGAATATGTAAAAAGCCACAACCTCGAGTTGAGGGTTTAATAACTGTAACTTTTATTGCTTGAGGCTGATATCTTATTACAATTGATCTCTTGAACTGGAAATGCTTGATCTTGAAAGATAATAATTCTTGTGGTTTTAGAATATAGAAATTCTGGTGTTTAGAATCTAGAAATTCACGGCCTTATTTCCTCTAGAACTTTTTCTTTATATAAACCTTACCTGCAGTTCGTTATCATGTAGTAACACGTTCTTCTGATAATGAGGTAAGTGGTAGTTGAATGTGTAACTGTTAGTTCGTGGGAGACAGGTGTCTTTGACTTGTTCATATTTTGCTGTAGTGCTCGATCCACATTCTTTATCAGTTCGTGGTCTAGGTGTCAATGTTGATTGTACATGTCACGTGTATAATGCATGAGTCTGATATTGAGGCAGTTCGAGTTTGGACTAGGTCGAGGGATAGGTCCCTACAATCACCCCCTCGTAACTGAAGGCACAGGTGGCTTTAGTTGAGAAAAAAAATCTTGTTGAAAAATGTTTGTTGGAAATTGGAAATGTATGATGTTGAATTTGACTGGCTGGGTACTCGGTATTTATTTATGGAAGACTGTATCTGACATTTATTGTGGTGGAAAGAATTGATGTACTTGACGTTTGGGTTTCCCAGTAAATGTTGTTCTTTGAATGATGACTGCGTTGAAAATTCATCTCTGCATTGAATGCAGGGTGGATATAAATAGTAATTGTACTGTAGTTTCTGTCATCTCTGTGAAAAGATTCTATTTTTGTGTATATCTCTTGATGTATTCTATCATGAGAATGGTTATGACTAGACATCAGGCATATGAAGAGAGGGTTCTTGGTGAGTTGTTGAAGTTGCAGTTAAGATACTTTGGTAACTAATGTCTGGAGATTCCCACTCCCATACCGGTACTACTAATATACCATGGGATGACGGAGGAGGAAGCGGCGGAAGCTGAGGATGATTATTACCAAATGTGGTAGTTCCACTATGCGATTATGTCTAGGGAGCAGCGTCGGGTATGCCTTCGCCTGCTGGCGGGGGACAAGGTTGAGGAGACATATGTGGAGGCCAACGTACATAACAAGAAGTACTGCCGGTATCCTGTAAGGGATTGGGTACTATGAAAGGAGAATAGTCCACCTTTCTCTGCCCAGCAGAGGTAGTGGGGGTTACGGAGGAAGAGACGGTGGTGGTGGAAGGGAGACGGAGATTGGAAATCTTCTTCTGCACAATTATCGCTTTTTTTCTTGAAGGAGTGTTTCATGCTAGAGTTTGGTTCAGGCCTTTTTAAATACATTAGGGACGGACACATTTGTTTATAATACTATTAAGGACGGCTTTAGAGACACCAAAAGTCTATCTCTAAAGGTCTTTATTTTTCAACTCCTTTGGGGACAGAGTACAACCGTTCCTAATACATAAATATTATAGATGAATTTGTTTGTCTTTTAAAGTATGGCACCAATTTTTTTCGCCAGCGCCAATATTATTGGGGGTGAATTATTCTGTCTCTATACACAACATTTGAGGCGAATTTGTTTGTCTCTAAAAGTATGGCACCATTATTAATATAGACATAATAAATCATCTCTGAAGAAGATAATACTAAATATAACATTTTTGTAATTTGAATTACGCCTCTGTTAAATCATACAAATCATTCATTAACCACAAGTTAATTTAAAAGAGAGAAAAATTTATTTACAAGGTTCCACAAACACCAATTTCATATAAATAAATAAGATATCAATCCACCTAAAACATTAAAAATTATTGTTCAATCAATAAATACAACTTGAGCATTCAAATTAATTATCCAACCTCTTACGCACTAAACATGGAACCATTGACACACAAACAATATCTCTACGTATAACAAATACTTGTTTGTATCGCTCCCATAATTGTTAATAAACTACCTAAAACAAAAAAAAATCAAATTGTTACAACCTCATCCACAACATATAAAAATAATTGCAAACCAAAAGATAATAAAACAATGAAGTACACATTATGAAACTGAAAATATGAAAAATCGAATGACGCGTCACATCTAAACCCATGTTGAGAATGCTCCCCATGTAAATGCGTCACATCTAAACAAAGAATTGAGGATGTTCCCCATGTTGAGGAGATCATGTTCTGCACAAATCAGCATATAAATCATTTTATAAGTAGAAGTTTCTATCCAAATTAGGATGAAAATAAGGCTCTTACGTCCAAAGAAGAATTCCCCAGATCCTATCATAACCATAGGCCTAGCTATATGAAAATTATATATATATACACAAACTAATACATATTAGATGTGCGTGTGTCCGTGTTTATGGGTGGGTACTAGTGAGTAGAATCTTCATTCTTTAGCATCCATAACAGAGGTAAAAAACCAATAGCTGAAGTACGGATGCTTGAAATTATTTATCACATATATCTAGAGTATAACTTTACTTAATGGCATATAACTTTAAAAATGCTTGGCAAATACCTTTATAGTCACATCCTCTATGCCATCAACAACTATTATTCTAACTGGAAGTAAAACTTTGTCAGAGTCCATATACCGCTCTTGGACTGCACACAAGGAGTTCTTCACCAGCTTAAAAACTATAAGGTGCAAATGTGTTGGAACATACCTATTATAAATTTAAGCAATAGGATACGAAACACAGTCAAACTACAAATATTCTTTCATCAAAACTCGGTGGTATCTGAATAAAACATGCATGAAAGAAGCAATATAGTGAACCCAACCACCAACTTAGACAAAAGAACTTATGGGAATGTGATACTGGGGTCTCCGTAGATATTAATTTTTGGTGCACTACCATACTCTCGCAAACAAATATAGCGGGAATCCTCGCTTGCGTTCCTTGCTACATCCACATGGGACATTTTAGTATGTATGTAACCAATGCAATTAGGTTGTGGATTGGGATCATGTAAAGCCATATGCTGCCCTGAGATACAAAAAAAAATAAAAATGCTTGGTCATCGAAGTTGACATAGTTTATCGTAAATAAAAATACTTTGAGCATCTTCAAACTTGAAGGTACTAGATGTGAGTAATAGCTTACAATAAGGGAGGAAATTTTACCAATGAGCATTTGAACCCCAATTCTTGACATGTAAAAACGATCGAGAAACTGGTGGATCTCATCAAGATTTGTAGATGAAGGCTTTGGATTCAAGTCTTTCTTCAGCTATTGAACACCCAAAGTCATCATGGGAACCACGTTGTTATGTCTAACTTTGATCATCTTAATCATTTGTGTGAAAGATAACTCATCACTTGTGTCCTTGATGTCTGGGAAGATTCGAAGATCACGGAATGAATCCAAATATAAGGTTAACTATAGCCTGGATACACTAATCCACAATTCGATTGAGAAGCTTTAGTTAGTAGAAAGAATGTAGAACATTAATTAGATTTGGAAAAATAGAGATTCGATTACTCAAACTTGAAATAATTATAATGAAAAATCTCAAACCCTAGGCTTCTCTCAGAACTCTCTTCAGATCTTACATGACGTAGAAAATAACCTAAGTTCCCTTTATATAATAGGGAACTCGAAAATCATAAAAAATTGGATCTCGATGCAGAACAACGCATGAGATTCCAAAACACCGCCAAAGTCGTTCGAACGAACTAGGGAGTCGCTCGAACGATTTTATGCCTAATTTGTCTAAACCCTAGAAAAGTTGTCTGGTCGTTCGAATGAAACCCAACTCATTCAAACTAAAATATGGCTCTGAACCAAAATTTTAGAGGACAAGACAACTCGTTCAAACGACACTCAAAGTCGTTCGAACGAAATATGGCTCTGGGCTAAAATTCCAGGGAACATGTTAACTCATTCGAACGACACTCAAAGTCGTTCGAACGATTTTGAAAAAACTTAAAAAAATATTAGATCCTCCTGGATCATACACTAACTGGCTGATCAATATAAGGTTAACTACGGAAGTTCTTAAACTATAATATGTACGATATGATAAGGGTTAGTTACTCTACTAGCATATATACATTGGAAGCTTTCAAATAAAAAATAGCAAGAATAATAATATGATTGATCCAGGAGGGTCTGAAGAAGACAGCGTTCAAGAACTAAACCATTATATTCGAATAGAATTATGTCTGTTTGAATACTTTTCTGCCTGATGGGTTTTATTCGAATAGATTTATGTTTGTTCGAATAGATTTCAGCCTCATCAGTTTTATTTGAATACACATTATGTGTATTCGAATACATCTTTATTTATTCGAACATAAACTTATTATGTTCAAACAGAGGCGCGATTCAGCTTTTCTCTTTAGGTGTTTAAGGGCATATTTGTCCTATTGGGACTAGGAACTTGTAACGCAAGTCCTATTGGGACTAGGAACTTGTAACCTAGTCCTATTGGAACTAAGAACATGTAACCCTAATAAAAAGGGGCAAGGCTAGGCATTATTTTCTAAGTTAAGTTTTTTATGTTAGATCTGAAAGAGTTTTGAGAGAACCCTAGGGTTTTTGGAGAGATTCATTGTAATCTACTTCGTTTCTTTTAAACAATTAAGCTTTATTTTACCCAATTTTGGTGTCCTTCGTATCTTTCAGGTAACTAGAGCTTCTCTATTGTATTATGGATTAAGTGGTATCAGATTTCTAGTTACGATCTTTGTGGGTTGATTGTGGTTTATGGTCTCTACACGCGGCCGTCTCAAGCAAACGAAGGAGAAGTTAGTGAGTCCGTTGAAGATCCATCGCAAGCCTAATTCGAAGAAGAAGGACGATTTGGAGATGGGCGATCCCAACGAGAGACTCACGATTTTGGAAACGATAGTTTCTGCCCTAACTTCTACTGTAGAGGAGTTAGTAAAGTAGCTGCATCTCACGAACCTCGCTAAGGCTTCCACTTCGATGAAACGGCGAGGCCATTCGAAGAAGAAAGGGGTTATGGAGGTGGATGGTGACAAAAACATTCCAGTTTTTGATGATTTTCGTACTGCCGAATTCGACGAGGAGTGATCAATTATTGGTAAGTCCATGAATCTTTTACATAATCTTCATATTGGATTTAAGATTGAAATTCCAATATTCGACGGTTCGATCGATGCTGAGTTATTGGATAATTGGGGTGATAGGCTAAAGACCTATTTTTCTATTTACAAATACTTTAATGCTCAACAAATTTGCTTTGCTATGTTGAAATTTGTAAG
Organism: Kingdonia uniflora; assembly: GCA_014058105.1. Lineage (NCBI taxonomy): Eukaryota > Viridiplantae > Streptophyta > Magnoliopsida > Ranunculales > Circaeasteraceae > Kingdonia > Kingdonia uniflora. The sequence continues at coordinate 1,687,107 of JACGCM010000926.1, read as the reverse complement.
TCATTCACTCATGTGATAGGAATCTTATGTGAAACGCCACGATGTAGGAGATTTGGGTTGGAAAGAATTTAAGATTTTAGTACGAAAGCATCTTTATTCGATTGGGTATGAGCAAGAGAGATGGTTTTTATGGTACAATTTCTGCCAAAAGTTTGAACAATACGTAACGGCATTTTATAGCCAAGCTTGGTTTTGGGCATTGATGTGGACGAGTATGAGGTGTTCATGAAGTACACGGGGGGTTTGTCGGAGTCCATAAGGAGAGAGTTGAAGCTCTTTACTGTGGCCAATATCGAGGATGCTACCGTGAAGGCAATTGCCATTGAAGGCAAGTACTTGAAGAATAACAAGGAAGACGACAAGATCAAGTCGGGGTACAAGTCAAGCTGGAAACACGAACATAAGGGAGAGGCCAAAAGATAGGGGTCTTCGTCCATGGAATTTCATTACAATCATTGTAAGGCGAGTGGGCATCTATTCGATTGTTGTTGGAAACTTCACCCGGAGCTTAGGCCGAAGGAGGAGAAGCACAATAAAGAGAAATATGCACTAGCCGCTGAGGTTGTTGACCTTCCAGGTTTAGATAAACCGAATCCTAAGCTTACACTTATGTTTCAGCGGACTTTGGCTACCGAGGTAGAAAGTCGGGAATAGTTTTTTCATATCAGTATTCAGGTAAAGCAGAGTTTGGTCAAGGCCATTATAGATCCGGGTGGTCTGAAAAATTTAATTTATGAGATGTTGGTGACGACGATGGGTTTGATGACTACAGCTCGTCCTAAGCCGTATGGTTTGGGGTGGCTTCAGAAAGATGCAGAGGTGATGGTCATGAAGCAGTGTACATTCAAGTTTACAATTTCTGAGAAGTTTATTGACGAGGTGACGTGTGAGGTAGTTCCTTTGGATATGTGTCAGGTCATCTTGGTTAGCCCTTATCTTTGGGACCAAGATACAATTCATTACCGTAGAGCTCGCAAGTATCGTCTTGTGAAGGAGGGAAAGGAGTTTCATATCAATGCTTGTAAAGAGCATGTCACTACATCAAATTTGGTAACGGCAACTCAGGTGAAGCGGTTGGCTAATACGAGCGGCAAGTTTGTGTTATTGGTGCGACCAGTTCAGGAGGGTACGTCGGCTCGAGTGTTGTCTCCTATGACAATGTTTTATAGGTAACAAACTGATATGGGGAAGTTGCAACGGGTGGTTGTGGTACATACTGATCATAAATCGTTCTAGTTTTTCGCTACACAGTCCAAGCTACAGCAAGCTCGCTAGATGAAAATAAGGTCGTATCTCTAACACTTTCCCTTGATTATGAAGTATAAGAAGGGAGTGGACAACAAAAAGGTTGATTGGTTATCTCGACCCCCATTACCAACTACTTTCGCTATGTTGGTTTCTATGCAGAGACAACCTTTTGTTCCCTCAAGATATGATGATCTTATAGGGCGTTGTGTATTTCGCCAAAAGTTGTTGCCAGGCAAGACATGTGTTCGTTTTGATTCATTTTGGGTTTGGATGAAGTGTTAGCTACCTCGTTAGTCAATGTAGTACAACAAAGTAATGGACAGCGCCGCATTCCCACCTTTCCAGTTCTGGCTTGAGCAGAAGATCAAGGCTCTTAAAGGGGGGAGCCATGATCCAGGAGGATCTGAAGAAGAAAGCGTTCAAGAACTGAACCATTCTATTCGAACACAATTATGTCTGTTTGAATACTTTTTTGCCTGATGGGTTTTATTCGAATAGATTTATGTCTGTTCTAATACATTTCAGCCTGATCAGTTTTATTCGAATACAAATTATGTGTATTCAAATACATCTTTGTTTATTCTAATAGAAACTTGTTATGTTCGAACAGAGGCGCGATTCAGCTTTTTTCTTTAGGTGTTTAAGGGCATACTTGTCCTATTGGGACTAGTAACTTGTAACGCAAGTCCTATTGGGACTAGGAACTTGTAACCTAGTCCTATTGGAACTAAGAACATGTAACCCTAATAAAAAGGGGCAAGGCTAGGCATTATTTTCTAAGTTAAGTTTTTTATGTTAGATCTGAAAGAGTTTTGAGAGAACCCTAGGGTTTTTGGAGAGATTCATTGTAATCTACTTCATTTCTTTTAAACAATTAAGCTTTATTTTACCCAATTTTGGTGTCCTTCGTATCTTTCAGGTAACTAGAGCTTCTCTATTGTATTATGGATTAAGTGGTATCAGATTTCTAGTTACGATCTTTGTGGGTTGATTGTGGTTTATGGTCTCTACACGCGGCCGTCTCAAGCAAATGAAGGAGAAGTTAGTGAGTCCGTTGAAGATCCATCGCAAACCTAATTTAAAGAAGAATGACGATTTGGAGATGGGCGATCCCAACGAGAGACTCACAATTTTGGAAATGACAGCTTCTACCCTAACTTCCACTGTAGGGGAGTTAATAGAACAGTTGCGTCTCACAAACCTCGTTAAGGCTTCCACTTCGATGAAACGGCGAGGCCATTCGAAGAAGAAAGGGGTTATGGAGGTGGATGGTGACAAAAACATTCCAGTTTTTGATGATTTTCGTACTGCCGAATTCGACGAGGAGTGATCAATTATTGGTAAGTCCATGAATCTTTTGTATAATATTCGTATTGGTTTTTAGATTGAAATTTCAGTATTCGACGGTTCGATCGATGCCGAGTTATTAGAAAATTGGTTGAATAGGCTAGAGACCTATTTTTCTCTTTACAAATACTCTAATGCTCAACAAATTTGCTTTGCTATGTTGAAATTTGTAAGTCATTCACTCACGTGATGGAATCTTATGTGAAACGCCACGATGTAGGAGATTTGAGTTGGAAAAAATTCAAGATTTTAGTGCAAAAGCAGTTTTATCCGATTGGGTATGAGTAAGAGAGATGGTTTTTATGGCACAATTTACGCCAAAAGTTTGAACAATCCGTACAGGAGTACACTACGACATTTCATAACCAAGCTTTAGTTTTAGACATTGATATGGACGAGTATGAGGTGTTCATGAAGTACACGGGGGGTTTATCAGAGTCCATTAGGAGAGAGTTGAAGCTCTTTACTGTGGCCAATATCGAGGACGTTACCGTGAAGGCAATTACCATTGAAGGCAAGTACTTGAAGAGTGACAAAGAAGACGACAAGATCAAGTCGGGGTACAAGTCATGCTGGAAACACGAACATAAGGGAGAGGCCAAAGCAGAGGGGTCTTCGTCCAAGGAATTTCATTGCAATCATTGTAAGGCGAGTAGACATCTTTCTGATTATTGTTGGAAACTTCACCCGGAGCTTAGGCCGAAGGAGGAGAAGCGCAATAAAGAGAAATATGCACTAGCCACTGAGGTTGTTGACCTTCCAGGTTTAGATAAACTGAATCTTAAGCTTATACTTATGTTTTAGCAGACTTTGGCTACCGAGGTAGAAAGTCGGGAAGAGCTTTTTCATGTCAGAATTCAGGTAAAACAGAGTTTGGTTAAGGCCATTATGGATCCGGGTGATCAGAAAAATTTGATTTATGAGATGTTGGTGGCGACGATGGGTTTGACGACTACAGCTCATCCTAAGCCGTATGGTTTGGGGTGGTTTCAGAAAGATGCGGAGGTGATGGTCACGAAGCAGTGCTATTACTTCTTTGCTGCATGCTAAGCGAGCATCCCGTGGGCTTATATCCCTGAAAGTGAAAATAAATCAGGCTTTAGACCTGTAAGTTGAAAATCCTTAACCACCTTGATCAGGTAATTTCCCCGCTAATTCCTGGCTCACTAAAAATGAATCCGTCAATCCCTGGCTCGACAATAAGAGATACTCTTCTGTTGAGGAAAGAAGGGTACGAGAGTGTGGTCCCACTGAATTAAAAGTTACCCTGTGTATATTGTCTGTTAGTTCTCCCCTACACTTAATAAAACTTTATAACTACTTTATAATATCGATTGGTGCCGACGCTTAAAAACAACATTAATAATTGAACCTCATCTATTTAGTAATCATTGCATCATTTATTCATATATATAGAATATTATATCACATTAGTACTTCTGTATTATATCGGTCTGCCATGTTCGGTGACCGGTAATAATTGTGCTTGCTGACGTCCTGTGCGCTATATATTTTCATAGGAGATCGAACACGGTAGGATTTTGCTTAGTGAGGCTTGGTTGATCATTTCAGGATTTTTTGGAGTTCTATTGGATCGCTGAGTTGTCGTAGGGTATTTATGATTTTTATTTCAGATTTCATTGTCGTAGTCTTATTCTCATTTTTAGAGTTGGTTGAGAATATTTTTTTCACTTTAATTCAATTTATTCATTTAATTTATAATTGAGTTATTTCCGCTGCGTTTCTTTAATAAATAGATGTAGTTAATTTCTTTAGAAATATATTACATCTGTGGGGTTCATCCGTGGGATGCCCGACTTGTTAAGCCTTAGGATTTGCTTAATGATTTTTATCAGAAATCAGATTTTGGGGCATGACATTGAGGTAGTTCGAGTTTGGACTAGGTCGGGGGATAAGTCCCTACAATGACTTTCAGACTCATTCTAGCTACAATGCAATTGGGTGCCGTTACTTAACGTAATTGGCTCAACATCGATTAGCTGATCATAGAAATAAAATTCTACATGCGAAATGTTGGAATGAGTTTCACATGCTTGTCTTCTTTTTGTAGAGTGGAGTACATCTCTTAAATCCGATAAAAAAAGTTTTGAGTAAACGATTTTTTAAGTATAGTCAAGTTTGTTCTTTGAGACCTTTATAGCCTATGATAACTTCTTCTCAGTCTTCATGTGTCGATTTATACTAGCGGAAAGTACACCAGCTATAGTTATGGGAATACAAGCACATTGCTTGGTGTGAATATATATATATATAGTGAGATAATTGGAAGACGTAATGCCTAATTACGGTCTTAGTAATCCTTGTTTTGCTCCTTATTTTGCACTAAAGACTTAGAAAAAACACTCATCGATTACTAGCGCTTTCAAAGACTATGGATTCCTAAACTAAACAAGTACACTAGAAGTCATATAATTGTGTCAACCCTCCAGCAAATTTGTGTGTCCTCGGCAGCATCCCATTGGGAGAAGAAGAGATTCTAGATTTAGGGAGCATTCAATAATTCCAGAGTTAAGAATATTTCACAAAATAGATTCTCAGTTAGCTCCATGTGCTTCAAATTTGTAAATGAGGAAGATGGAGCCTTTCACTATACACTGAACCAAATTTTTCATGAGTTATACCCTAATAAACTCAACATTAGATACCTCTTTGAGAGTTTCACAAAGATGGACTAATTAATTTTATACCCAGTAATCCCACTTGATCCAGGAGGATCTAGTGTGCTTTGAAGATATGTCAAAGTCGTTCGAACGACTTTGAGCGTCGTTCGAACGAGTTGACATGTTCGCTGGAATTTTGGCCCAAAGCCATATTTTGTTCGAACGACTTTCAGTGTAGTTTGAACGTGTTGGGTTTCCTTCGAACGACCAGACAACTTTTCTAGGGTTTTAAACCAATTAGTCGTAAAGTCGTTTGAACGACTTCCTAGTTCGTTCGAATGACTTTGGTAGTATTTTGCTTCTCAAGCGTTGATTTACCTCAAGATGCGTTCTATTTTGTAATTTCGAGTTCCCTAGTATATAAAGGGAACTTAGGTTATTTTCTAGGAGATGTTAGATCTGAAAGAGTTCTGAGAGAAACTTAGGGTTTAAGAGTTTTTCTTCTTGTAATTACTTCGTTTTGAGTAATTGAATTCTCTATTTTTCTAAACCGATTGGTGTTCTTCGTATTTCTCTACTAACACAAGCTTCTCAATCGTATTGTGGATTAAGTGGTATCAATTTTTTTAGTTTTTGATTCTCGGGGGGGTTGATTGTGGTTTATGGTGTCTGCATGTGACCGTCTCAAGCAAACGAAGGAGAAGCCAGTAAGTTCATTGAAGATCCATCGCAAACCTAATTCGAAGAAGAAGGAAGATTTGGAGATGAGTAATCCCAACGATAGACTCACAATTTTGGAAATGACAGTTTCCACCCTAACTTCTACTGTAGGGAAGTTAGTGGAGTAGTTGCACCTCACGAACCTCGCGAAGGCTTCCGCCTTGACGAAACAGCGTGACCGTTCAAAGAAGAAAGGGGTTATAGAGGTGGATGGTGACGATGACATTCTGGTATTCGATGATTTTAGTGATGCCAATTCCGTCAAGGAGCACCCAGGTCTTGGTAAGTCAGTGAATCCTATGCGTAAACTTTGTCTTGGTTTTAAGATTAAGATTCGGGTTTTCGATGGTTTCGTCGATGCCGAGAAATTATATAATTGGTTAGATAGGTTGGAGAACTATTTTTTAATTGATGAATATTCCAACGCTCAGAAGATTTGCATATCAACTTTGAAATTCATAAGCACTCACTCACGTGGTGGAAATCCTATCAGAAATGACATGATGTCGAAAGTCTGAGTTGGAAGGAATTCAAGGACTTGGTGAGGAAGAAATTTTATCCCATTGGGTATGAACAATAGCGATGGTACAAATGACAAAACTTGCGCCAAAGGTTTGGGCAATCCGTACAACAGTTCACTACAAAGTTTCATAACCAAGCATTGGTTTGGGATATTGACGTGGAGGAGTACGATGTGTTCATGAAGTATATGTGGGGTTAGTCGGAGTCCATTCGACGAGAATTAAAGCTCTTCAATGTGGCAGATATCGAAAATGCGACCGTTAAAGCAATTTCCATTGAGGGCAAATACTTGAAGAGCGACAAGAAAGATGACAAAAACAAGTTGGGGTACAAGGCTAATTGGAAGTTTGATCAGAAAGAGGAGTCTAAAGGAGAGGGGTCTTCATTCAAAGGGACTATATGTAGTCATTGTAAGGCTAATGGGCATAATTCCAATAGATGTTGGAAACTTCACCCGGAGCTTTGGCCGAAGGAGGAGAAAGGCAAAAAAGAGAAACGTGCACTAGCCGTAGCGATTGTGGATCTTCTAGATTTAGATAAGCCAAATCCTAAGCTTACTCTAATGTTCAAGCAACCTCTATCTATCGACGATGTGAGCTGGGAAGAACTATTCTTTGTCAGCATTCAGGTGAAGCAGAGCTTATTCGGGGTCATTATTGATCTGGGTAGCCAGAAGAATTTAATTTCTGAGGCGGTGGTAAAAAAGATGGGTTTGGCTACTGTGGCTCATCCTAAACCATATGGTTTGGGTTGGATTCAGAAAGACGCATAGTTGAAGATCAGTAAGCAGTGTACGTTCAAGTTTACGATTACTCAGAAGTTTATTGACAAAGTGACATGTGAGGTGGTTCTGTTGGACGTGTGTCAAGTCATCTTGGGTAGCCCTTATCTTTGGGACTGAGATACAATCCTTTACCGTCATGCTCGCAAGTATCGTTTGGTGAAGGATGGGACTGATTTTTATATTAATGCGTGCAAGGAACATATCACTACCAGTAATTTGGTAACAGCGACTCAGACGAAGAGGTTGGTTAATGCAAGCGGTAAATTTGTTTTGTGGTTGGTGCGACCGATTCAAGAGGGTCTGTCGGCTATAGTTTTGTCTACTTTAGCAATGTCTTCTAAGCAACAAACCGATGTGGGGAAGTTACAAGAGGAGTATAAAGACTTGTTTTTGGGCATAACAGAGATGTCGCGCAGGAGGGATATGGAGCATGAGATCACCTTGGTGAATGGTGAGCCACTACCCAATATTGGGTTATATCGGACTTCTGTTATAGAGTCTGATGAGATCAAGAAATAGGTACATGAACTCCTGGAACAAGGAGTGATTAATCTAAGTTGCTCGCCTTGTGGTTCACCGGTATTACTGGTGTCGAAGAAGGATGGGTCTTGGAGGATGTGTGTAGATTATCGGGCATTGAACAAGATTACGGTGAAGAATCGTTATCCACTTCTACGGATTGACGAGCTTTTAAATGAGTTGTAAACGGCTCGGTTTTTTACCAAGTTGGATCTTAGGTCTGGTTACCATCAAGTTCGAATCCGGGAAGAGGATACTTGGAATACATCGTTCAAAACTAAGCAGGGCTTATTTGAGTGGTTAGTGATGCCTTTTGGGTTATGCAATGCTCTGGCGCGTTTATGCGGCTAATGAATGAGGTACTTCGTGCGTTTATTGATGATTTTTTGATTGTATATTTGGATGATATCTTGATATATAGTCGTACGTGGGAGGAGCATTTTGGGAATTTACGCAAAGTGTTGGGCGTGTTGCGATCACAACAATTTTTTCTGAACGGGAAGAAATCCGAGTTTGGGAAACGGGAGCTAGTCTATTTGGGTTTTATTGTTGGTGGCGGTGAACTTAAGGTCGATTCAGAGAAGGTCTCGGTCATTACTAATTGGCCAAGACCTCGCACAGTGACGGAAGTGAGAAGTTTTATGGGTTCTTGTCAGTACTTACCGAAATTTATTCGGCATTTTTTACAAATAGCCGTACCGTTGCATTCTTTGACAAAGACTGGGGTACAGTTTGTGTAGAAAGATTACCATGAGAAGGCCTTTCTGTTCCTGAAGTGGAAAATTACGGATTCACCAGTGTTAGCATTACCTAATTTACAGCGGCCTTTTGAGGTTGAGACATATGCGTCAGATTATGCATTGGGGGCAATCCTTTTACAGGATGGAAAGCCGGTTGCTTACCATTTTTAGATGTTTACATGAGTAGTACGCAACTATCCTACCTACGATAAGGAGTTCTACGCATTATATCAATCAGTGAAGCATTGACAGAGTTACTTATTGGGGAAGGAGGTTGTGTTATATTCCGATCATAAACTGTTACAGTTCTTATCTACGCAGTCCAAGCTTCAACAAACTTGCCATATGAAGTGGATGCCGTACCTTTAGCAGTTTACCTTATTGATCAAGTATAAGAAAGGAGTGGACAACAAGATGGCTGATATGTTATCTCGACTCCCATTACCAACTATTTCCGCTTTGTTGGTAGCTATGCAGATCATGCCGATTGTTCCTTCTAAGTACGTTTTAGGGTATGACGACGACAAGGAGATCCGTGTGATTCATGAGAAGTTCCTGCAGGGCAAGACGTACGAGTAATTTCTGAAGGATGGTTTGATTTATAGGGGCAATCTACTATGTATTCCAGAAGGTGGAGACCGTTTACTGTGGATTCGAGAGGCACATTGTTCCCGGGTGGCAGGTCATTTCGGGGTTGAGAAGACTCTTTTGAATTTACAGCGTTATGTCTATTGGCCGAAGATGCAGGTGGATATTGCTTGTGTAGTTTATGGTTGCGTGCTATGTAACACATCGAAACCTTCCAATAGGAAGATAGGACTGTACTTACCATTGCCAGTTCCTAGTCGACTTTGGGAGAGTATTTCGATAGATTTTATGGGTGGTTTGCCCATGACCAGGTATAAGAATGACTATTTGTTTGCGGTGGTGGATTGATTCAGTAAGATGATTGTTCTTATTCCATGCCAGAAGACGTCTAGAGGTATTTCGGGATCCCTTCTTCTATTATTTCTGATAGGGATAGCCATTTTTGGGGGCATTTCTGGAGATCGTTATGGGGGATGATGGACACTAAGTTGAAGAGAAGTACCGTGTTTCATCCACAGACAGACGGGCAAACAGAGGTCGTTAACCGTACTTTGGTACATTTTTTACGGGGATTCCATTCTAAGCATCCTAAGACTTGGGATGAGAGTTTACCGTATCTTTAGTTTGTGTTCAACCGGGCGATTCATGGTTCCACGTTGAAGTCTCCTTTTGAAGTTTGTTTGGGGTACTTGCCGCAAAACCCTTTTGATTTAGCATTTAGTCTTGGCGACAAGACGGTGTCAGGGAAGGAGGAAGAAGAGCAGGTTAAAGCTCGACGTTTCATTGAGATGATCAGTAAGGTTCATGAGGTGGTTGAAGCTCAGTTGGAGGAGACTCAAGCGAAGTATAAGGCTCGCCATGAAAAGCATAGTGTTGAGTGCACTTTTCTTGATGGCAATTTCGTTTGGCTGCATTTGGGTAAGGAACGGCTTAAGGGGGAAGGAAAGAAGCTCAAACCTATCCGTTATGGTCCATTTTTTATCCTCAAGATGATTGGTGACAATGCATTCCAGTTGGATTTGCCGCCTTTCATGAAGATGTATTCGGGGATTAATGTCGGGCATTTGAACTGTTTGAGTCATCTCTTTTGGATGAAAACTCTGCAATCGATACTCACCTACCAACAGTTGATGACTTATGGATGGAAAGAAAAGATTCGTTGTCGGAGGGTGGTATTCTAGAGCGGAAGGTTCATACTACAAGACGGGGTACTATTGATTCGTTTCGAGTTGGGAAGAAGGGTCAGCTACCAAGTAAGTCGAAGTGGTATAACAGGAAATTGGGCATCGCCGCGTTCCCACATCTCCAGTTCTAGCTTGAGCAGGAGCTCAAGGCTCCTAAAGGGGGGAGCCATGATCCAGGAGGATCTAGTGTGTTTTGAAGATTTGTCAAAGTCGCTCGAACGACTTTGAGTGTCGTTCGAACGAGTTGGCATGTTCGCTGGAATTTTGGCCCAGAGCCATATTTCGTTCGACCGACTTTCAGTGTCGTTTGAACGAGTTGTCATGTCCTCTGGAATTTGGCTCAAAGTCATATTTTCGTTCGAACGAGTTGGGTTTCGTTCGAACAGCCAGACAACTTTTCTAGGATTTTAAAGCAATTAGTCGTAAAGTCGTTCGAACGACTTTGGCGGTGTTTTGCTTCTCAAGCGTTGATTTACCTCGAGATGCGTTCTATTTTGTAATTTCGAGTTCCCTAGTATATAATGGGAACTTAGGTTATTTTCTAGGGGATGTTAGATCTGAAAGAGTTCTGAGAGAAACCTAGGGTTTGAGAGTTTTTATTCTTGTAATTACTTCGTTTTGAGTAATTGAATTCTCTATTTTTCCAAACCGATTGGTGTTCTTCGTATTTATCTACTAACACAAGCTTCTCAATCGTATTGTGGATTACCACTCAAGTCCATAATTGAAAGAAACAAGATTCGGACAGTGGGACTAACAGGATACATTCTCCATTTCTCCGTTCTTAAAAGAAAGATCTCTAGGAATGACCTGGGAAAAATATAAAGAGGAATCTAGTCGTTTTATCCAAGATGCAAGAAAAATAAAACTTGGAATAACCAATTTGAATACTAGCTAGAGACTGTAGTATGTATGAAGAAAGTTGTGTACTTTGTCATCACCAGGAATGGGATTACCATGGATTGACCAGTGTGAGGCATTGGAAACAAAACAACACAAATTCTGAAAGAAGATCGGTAAATTAAGTATATTTGAAATCACATTCCTCTTCTTCAACTTTTTGTGGAGCTAATTAAATTAAAATAAATAAATAAATAAATAAATAAAACTGCATTATGTTCTCATAGGTATTTGTACACTAATGGACCCGTGACTGAACCAGCCCATGTACTAGCTAGGGTATTCAGGGTTTATTCGTATTCCTATAGTTCGAGTTTTATTAGTAATATTTGAAGGTGGTTTGTATGTTTTTAGCTTCCAATTCATCTATTTTTCCTTTTCCTTCTCAATTTTTCGGTCGTTTGCAGCACCATCTTTATGTTTTTCTAGTATTGAATTGGATATGGGGTCTATGTTTGCAGCACCAATACTAAAGAACAAAAAAGAGATTGTCCCTTTGATTGTCTATGTCTCCCATTTCAATTATCTCCTCCCTAACTGGTTTTGCATCTCACCATCCAGATATCTCTCACTAGTTGCGAGCGGTTTGTGGTGATCGATCTTATTCAAGCTTTCGATATCCGGGTATGACCTCTTCAGTTTGAGTAACTTTTCTTCAACTAAACCTCATGATTTCAACTCTTTCATTATGTTGCATCAATGCTTATTTTCAAATCTATAATTGGAGTACTAGAGCTTAGGTTCTTTTCTGAATTGTGTCAATTTGCATTACTATCCTTAATACCGATTTTTTGAATTGTGTCACCAAGAGATGGAGAATGCTTGCAAACCCCACGTCTTAGCAGTCCCTTTTCCTGGCCAAGGACACATAAACCCAATGCTTCAATTCTCTAAGCTTTTAGTTTCCAAAGGGATAAAAGTCACATTTGCAATTACCCTCTTCACGGCCAAGTCCATGCAAACTGAAACTGGCTTAGTCAATATCGAGCTGTTCTCCGATGGTTGCGACGAAGGTGGTATATTGGAAGCTGGGAGCCTTGATGCATATTTTGAAAGGTTCAAAACCATAGGATCAGAAAATTTGGCTAAGGTGATAGAGAGACAAGAAAGTTCAGATTTCCCTTTCAAGTGCTTAATGTATGACTCTTGTATGCCATGGTGTCTAGACATAGCGAAAGAGCTTGGGCTTGTGGGGGTTTCGTTTTATACTCAATCTTGCTCTGTTAATGTCATCTACTACCATGTTTACCACGGCCTCTTGAGTACCCCGGTACAAGGGGTGTCTGCAGTTTCGATGCCTGGAATGCCATTACTTGAAATTTCTGATTTGCCAACGTTTCTTCTGAACAGTGAGTCAAACATCTCTTATTTGAAGTTTGTTGCGGATCAGTTCTCGAATATCGATCAAGCAGATTGGTTAGTGTTCAACACATTTCACAAGCTGGAGAATGAGGTACATATTTTAACAACAAATATATGTTCTGCTTTCTGTCTTATTACATAGATAGATCATAGCGTACGTAATGCCTTCCAAGATTTGACACCATATGCTAAATTTCTGTAGGTAGTGAATTGGATGCTAAACGAGTTGCCTACGAGGACGATAACAGTTGGACCCACATTACCGTCGAAGTACTTGGACAAACGTGGGGAGGGGGACGACAACTATGGCATCAATCTCATTAAGCCAGATCGGCGCACCTGTATCAATTGGTTAGACACAAAAAAAACAGGGTCAGTCGTGTATGTCTCCTTTGGAAGCTTTCTTAGCTTACAAGAACAGCAAATGGAGGAAATTGCATGGGGACTTGAGAAGAGTGGCAAATACTTCTTGTGGGTTGTAAGAGCTGAAGAGGAACAGAAACTCCCTAGCAAGTTTAGGGAGGAATACATGTCGACATCAGTTTCTCTTCCTGACAAGGGATTAATCGTGAAATGGTCTCTACAGTTACAGGTTTTAGCACACCCTTCAGTAGGATGCTTTATAACTCATGCTGGATGGAACTCTACGCTCGAGGGGTTGAGTTTGGGTGTGCCAATGGTGGGAATTCCAATAGGGTCAGACCAAACGACAAACATAAAATTTGTGGAGGATGTTTGGAGAGTTGGAGTTAGAGGAAAGGTGGATGAGAAGGGGATTATTAGAAGGGAAGAAATAGAGCGCTGCATTAGGGAAATTACTGAAGGTGAGCATGGGGAAGATATGAGGAGAAATGTTGAAAAATGGAAGGAGTTGGCAAAGGAAGCAGTGGACGAAGGTGGAAGCTCAAGTAAAAATATTCAGCACTTCGTCGATAGTCTTTTGTGCAGCTGAAACAGAGTTTGCATTGAGATTTTCATCTATTGTGATCCATATATAGGTGGGACATACTTGATTTTCTCAAAATGTTTGTACACCCTTGTATGTATCTTTTGTTTACTAATACATAAGACTTATTATTGTTAGTTACTACGACTGCGGAAATCATTTTAGGCAAAACAAGAGAACTGAAAAAACTAGCAAGGCTCCTAGCTAGCATCAATATATAGCTAAAGTAGAAGGTACGTGGCCTTGTGGGTATACGACCTACGAGGTATGATCTATCAACTCTCCCCTCCTAAGAAGAATTCGACCGTGAATTCCGTAGCCGCATATAATCATCGTAAAATGTCAGATTTATCTGTGCGAAAGATTTCCCCGAAATCCATGAATCTTCCTCCTTTATGCGACCATCCCATCGCACCAAAAACTCAACATAACCTGCGACGTCTAAACGGCTATCTAATATCTCATCAATCTCATTAGTCATTACAACGTAAGGTGCAGGTGTCACTGGTTGTGTTGGAATGTCCCCATAAGATTGAGTCAAAAGTTTGACGTTGACAACATGAGATCGCGCTCCAGGAATGTCAAGTTCATAAACATTTTCCCCATAGTGTCGAATTATGCGATAATGCTCTGATTTACATAAGAGAAGTTTAGACGCCACTCCCGTGTGACGTCCTTTCTCTATATATAGCATAACCAGGTCTCCAGGTAAAAAAATAACCTCTCACCTATACCTATCCACCCTCTCCTTTACTCATGCATAAACATCTACTAAATGTCATCGGACCTCCTCATGTACCACCCGAATGGACTCAGCAAACTCTGCTGCATTGTAAAAAGTAGGTATTAGCGGGGGAAGAGGTGTTAAATCCAATGCAAGATCTGGGAAGTAACCCGTCACGATCTGAAAATGAGATAGTCCTGTCGAACTGTTGGCAAAACTATTGAAGGCAAACTTAGCTCGTGAAAGTGCAAAATCTCACTCTGTAGGCCTATCCCCTGTAATATACCATAATAAATCACCCAAACTTTGGTTAACCACTTCTGTCTGTTCGTCTGTCTTAGGGTAAAAAGCTATAGAAAAATGAAGCTTACAGCGTAAAAGTCTCCATAATGTCTTCTAGAAATGCCCCGTAAACCGTCGATTCCTATCGGAAGTAATTGACTGCATAACTCCATGTAAATGCACCACCTCCTTGAAGAATAGTCGAGCCACATGAGCCGCATCTTTGGCAACCCTGTGACAAAGACAGAGTCAAAACCATGTGTCTTTGGCAACCCTGTGGCAAAGTCCATCGAAACATCTCTCCAAGGGCTAGAAGGAATCAGTAAAGGTGTGTAAAGGCCAATATTTTTCTCTCTCCCTTAAGCTGTTGCACAAGAATAACATCGCCAGATAAAAACATTAGCATCCTTGCGCATAGTGTTCCAGAAGTACTGCTCTCACATAAGGGCCATGGTCTTGATTACTCTGAAATGTCCCCCAAGACCCCCAAAATGGATATCTGTAATCAGTTAGTCTCGCATAGAAGAACTCAGGACACAAAAGGTGGTACCCTTAAATAAGTACCTGTCCTGAATAGTATAATTCTCATGAGAACCCTGGTGTTGGCCACATGACTTGTAAATATGTCAAAAATACTCATCAGAAGGGTACAAGGCACGTAACTCAGAAAACCCAAATATGGAGGAGCGTAGTGTGACCAAGAGATGAGTTGTCCTGCTGATCTTGTCAACAAACCCATTTTCCTTACCCTTGATGTGTTGAATGTGAAAATCAAAGCCTAGAGGTAACTGAACCACTTGGCTTGCCTGTCTACCAATGTCCTCTGTTAACTATGTATGTGTCATAGTGCGTCATGATCTGAATGGATAACGAACTCCCGATGAACCAAATAATGTTGCCAATGGCATAAAAACTGCACTACCGCTAGCAACTCGATGTCATAGGTGTTGTAGTTCAACTGTGCTTCATATAACTTCCCACTGAAATAAGTCACCGACCTCCCAGACTGTGAAAGCGTAACACCAATCCCAGTTTTACATGTGTCTGTAGTAACCTTAAAAATCGGCCCCGAAACATCTGGTAATACAAGAACATGAGCTGTAGTAAGCTTCTGTTTGATCAATCAAAATACCTCTTCAGCCTCAAAAGTCCACTCAAAAGGTACATTTCCCATGAGTGACGTGATCGATTCCATAATGATGTTGAATCTATATATGAATCGTCTGTAAAACATAGCCAGCCCATGAAAACTTTGTACCTGTGTCGTCATAGTAGGGACTGGCCAGTTCCTGATTGTATCTACCTTTTCCTCATCTACCTTGATCCCCTCTGACGAAATAACATACCTCAAAAATTGTACTGCATCGACGAGGAAAGAACACTTCTTCAACTGAAGGAATAATCGATGCTGACACAGGGCCTTTAAAACTCTATCTACATGAATAAGATGTCCCTCCTTGGTGCGGCTATGTATAAGGATATATCATCGAAATAGACAATCGCAAACCTTTCTACGATACAATCTCGTAGTACCTCGGTCATCAATCTCATAAATGTGGACGGTGCGTTAGATAGTCTAAAAGGCATCTCTAACCACTCATATAGACCGTCTTTGCTTTTAAAAGCTGTCTTTCACTTATCCCCTGGTCGCATGCAAATCTGGTGGTACCTGCTTTTAAGATCTAACTTGGAGAAGAACCCAACGCCATATAGATCATCGATAATATCCTCGAATCAAGGAATGAGAAATCTGTATTTCACCTTGATTTTGTTAACTTCCGACAATAAACATACATACGGTAACTCTCGTCCTTCTTAGGGACTAAGAGTGTTGGAACTGCTATTGGTAGCATGCTCTCCATTAGAACCCCTTTGGCACATAACTCAGTGACTTGTCTCTGTAACTCTGCATGCTCTACGGGGGCCATACGATAATGGGGCAAATTAGGCATAGGCACCCCTGGAATCAAATCAATGCTATGCTGAATATCTCGTAATGGAGGTAACTCTGGTAGATCCAGCTCCTGGCAGACGTTGGGAAATATATCAAGAAGTAGTTGTAACTCATCAGGTACTGAAGTAGGGGAGGTAGACATTGCACAAAGCATGGCATAAACAATTCCTTGTCTCATGCCTTATGCTCATAAGCTACTGGTCTTACGAATTAGAGGCTCTTTTGGCGGTATACCTATCCATCTCTGTCAAATACTACCCTCCCATATGAAGACATACACATTAGGACGCCCGATATGTATCCCATTCCTCTCCCACTGACGTGGCCTACCTATGAATAAATGACTGAAATCCATCTTGATGACAGACATAATATGGATTTCTCATACTTTTCTATTTTTATCTTCACATGCGTATGATATAGTACTGAAATCTCCCCTTACTTCTCGTCCGTCTGTAACAAGCTCAATGTAGTGACCTTGGGATGGGATACGAGGTGGAGTCAGAGTTTATTCGCTACGCTCTCAGAGATGAGGTTATCTGTCGACCCACTATCGATAATTGTTTCCAACCCCTTCCCTTGAACTTCTACTCACGTACGGAAAAACACATGTTTCTTCCAATACTCGTTGGTTCCTTGGTTACTATCATAAGACCGATCACAATAAGGTTATGTGCTCTTTTATAGAGATGCAACGATTTCATGGAGATTGGTGAAGCAGACGATGGTTATTACATCCTTGAACCACGCAGAGATTCTTGCACTTCACGAAGCTCACAAAAAATATTGATGTTTGCGGTCCATGATCAATCACATCAACGGAAGTTACACTCTAAGTTCTATCCAAGATAAACCGACAACTCTTTATGAAGATGATGAGCGCGCAATTATGATATTTTTAATATACCCGAACATGTATTTTAGTCGTCCATTATATTTAATTTTGGGTACTTATGCGCATTTGTTTGATTGTAGCTATTAGAGATGGATATTTGAAACCAAGCTCGTAAAGTCAAGTAAGAGTGTCTCCAACAGTTCATAGCCCACAAAGTCCAAAGACACAATATATTTGGTCTCAAGATTGAAGAAATATATACACAAATATTCTTGGAGAATAAGATCAAAGGAGATATTTCATCAAAGATCCTTGAAGATATTTTATATTGAAGATATATACAAGAGATTCTTTAAAGAAAGATCTCTACATCACTTAAGGGAATTATATGCAAAAATCTTAGGTGATTGGTTGTAATGTTAAAAAAAATTATTTAAAATTTAATATATAGTTTCTAAATTTGGGTTCCTTCTCCTGTAAAAAGAACCCTTCCCCATTGTAATTGGGCATCTCATATTGGAGCAAGTTTAAAAGAAATAAAGTCTTAATTTTATTTAATTGTCTCCTTTCTTTTTTATTTTCTTTTATAAATAATTAACTAGTTCATGCAATGATCTTGGGAATGATAGAAGACTAATCCCTTCTAGCTATGACTAGAAGGAAGCCCTTACCCAAGTAGCAATAGTTATATTGTAGTTATAGGATTAGTTCTCTTTTAGAATCTTCTAAAATAGCTATAATTGACTTTTAGTCTTAACCATAGCTAGTAAGTAGATTTTGACTATTTAGCCAAAATCTGGTGTTATAACCATTAAATCGAATTTTAGGGCAAAAATATAAATGACTCGTTAGAAAAGATTTGACCAAGCTGAACCATAGTTGGAAGAATTTCTCGTACATATTGGATCTAGGTAAACATATTATGACCGAATCCTAGATGCCTAACCATGGATCTAGGGTTGCCGTTTACATAGAAAATGCCTTACCAAGGATTTTTGATATAAATAATCCGCCTAGTAAAACTACATGATAACTATATTGCTTTGGTTGGGCCAAATTTTAGTTGTAGCTATTCTTTTATTAATTATTTATTTTCTTTCTTTCTTTCAATCGATCTCTTATAAAACCTTATTCTGCCTATAAAATATTTTTTTTTCCTAAACCTCCCTGTGGATTCTATCCTACTCATCCGTGCTACAATTCGACAACCATACTTTGAGTGGGTATTTTGTTAGAGGACCTCTAAAAGTCCTCTTATCAAATGGCATCATTGTCGGGGAGGTAACGGTAAAAACGATATCTTTTTAATACCGAGTTTATTTATTTATTTTTATTTTTATTTTTTTCCTTTTATCGTTCAACTACATTTTAAAAAAAAACCTCTGTCTGCCTTACTTTGCTAGCTTGATTCACCTTTAAGGAGGTTCTATTTATGTTACAAAGTTGCACAAAATTATAACATGTAATATCCTGATTTTGTGATCTGAACTTAGTCTTTACACCAAAGATATTCAGAACGACTAGTAAATGAAGAGTGACAATTAGCACAAAGTTTAGCGTGGAATTTTTTTGAATAGGTTAAAAACCACGACCTCTCTTGAGGATTTAGAAAGAGAGAGAGATTTTATTAAGGATTACTAACTATTACAAAAGATGTTCTGAATAGTTCTATATAGAGTGTTGAGTGAGCATTCATCCGTCCTTCATCTGGAATTCTCTGGTCTTATTTATAGGTCTTATAATATGACCGTTTGATGACAATTATTATTCTTAATGATGAATGTTACAATATATATTTGATAATCTTTAAAATGATTGTGTAACGGTCTGATCTTGTTATCTTGTAACGTCTTCATTAATAACGGAGTGCTTGTTGACTTGAACTATTGATGTAGAGGTAAAAAATGATGGATAGAACTCTGTAGCTGTCATAAATGTGCCATGTGTATGTTGATGAGGTCGACTAGTCGTATGATGGTCGGAGATGAAGCTTGAGCTTGAGATGCGGAATAAGCCACTAATACCGCTCCCTCTCAGCCAATAGTATAAGAACTAGTATGGTTTAGTGGTGTTGGTTGAGAAACTTCATTAATACTGTAATTAATATGGGGGAATCATTTCTAATGCGTCTTCATGAATATCTGTTGTGGTTGTTGGGTTTCTTATAACCAATGGTTCTGGTCAAATATTGTTGCATGAGAATTCCTTCTGATGTTTGGAATTTAGAAAGTCGTCTTAAATTTTGGTTGCAGTATAAATAATACTATGACTTGCTGTGGCAGTTGTGATTAACCAAAGTATTTCTCTAAACTTCTCTCCTGTATATGTCTCTTTATTTCCTATAACTTTGTTGTTATTGTTTATAAGCTTCCTTCTGTTTGAAGAGATGGCTACTACGAGACGGCAATCTCGGGAGGCTAGGATTCTTGCAAAAGTAGAAGAACTTCTGTTCCAATACTTTGGGGATCAGGCTCTGAGCCTTCTGACACCAATTTCAGCGAGTCCTACCTAACACGGTATGACATATGAAGAGGTGATGGAGGCGAGAAATGACTATTATCAAATGGTGCGCTTCTATTATTTATTGACATTGAAAGAGGAGCGTAAGAATGGGCTGCGTCTGCTGGCAAATGAAGTTGTTTCAACTGAAGATGAAGCGGCAGGCGTTCGCCCGAGGGAGTCTTGTCGGTACCCTACTGGTAAATGGGTTATATCTAAGAAATAGGACCCTTCTTGTTTTCTTTGTCACCCAGGGTGGCGGGGGTTATGGTGGTGGTAGTGGTTTCTCTTTTGCACAATCATTGTCTTTGGCCATAAAGAAGATCCTTCCCCTGAAGGTTGGTTTCAAGCATAGATCTCTTAACTACGTCAGTTACTTGAAGAAATAAATGGTGTGAAGGATTATTTGGATCGCTCTGGCGAGAAAACAGGGATTGGAAGCATGCCTTAATTTTTCATCTTCTTCCTCTGTTGCTATAATCTCTTTCTTGAAGAAGAGTTTCAGAGTGTGAACTGAGTGGATGTAATCTAAAAAAATCATCTGTAAAAAAATTCTGGATGAGTTGTAATATGTAGTATATTCTGTAAATTCTGAGATCTAAGAAATATTCGACCCAATGAAATATTTTTGTTCCTCCAATATATTTTGTGTCAAACTTTAACTTTAGATGTATAGTTTTATGTGCGAACTGATTTGTTGGGTTTTGAGAAATAATAATTCGAACTGTGGATGAAGAAAAATGGGAGAAGGAATAGAAGTTTGGAAATATGTTGGTGTGAGAAACGTCAAGTTGTGATGGAATATTTTTGAACAAATTAAACTGTAATGATCTCAGTATGTATATCAGTAAAGGTAGTGGAAACTGAGGTTGAAAAGAGAAGAGTCTAAAAATGTAATGAGGCTGTTAGGTGAATGTAAGTAAACAAGTGGCTAGGATGATTGCATGGTTTTAAGGGTATCTTTATGTTCACGAGCTATTTTATTGGACTGACTAAAAGATGCCTTGTTGTAGGTAAGTAGATGGTATCTGTCTGTAAGTGCTACTGCTGGAGCTACTGCTTGAGGAACTTGACTGTTTGTTGCGAACTCCATCTGCACGAATGAGATCCGAGGAGATATTTCATAAAATGGAAAGTATGATCTATCACAATATTATCTGACTTTTGCATATATTCTTGTTTCCAAAAATTTGTTCTTGCAAAATATATCCTTCCTCAAAATTTGTTGGGGGGGGGGGGGGGGGGGGGATTTAGATTTCCATAGATCTTCATGTTGTCTATATAAAGTAGTGATCCTTGGCTGCTATGTCTTGTATCTTCTGCAGGGAAATTTGTTGTTGAATGTTTGTAAGTGGCCATGGTGAAGACGCGTTCTCAGCGTGTTCGTCATGCAGTGGAAGGTACATTTAATATCAAAGTGGCAAAACTTTGTGAATGCTACTTTCGCTTGTTGCCTTACAATGCCGTGTTATCCGATTGGTCATTGAAATTAGGCGGGTTAGATGATGAAGGTAGGCGGGCATAATATGATCATTTTTTCTAGTGTGATGTTTTTCGTGAATTGCTGCTGGATGCAACTTTGCGCGAAGAAGCTGTTCGGGAGATCGCACGGGACAAGCTTGTTGAAGAAGATGAGAAAGCAAGAAGAGGGGAGATAATTCCATGTGGTACAGTGAATCATCCGGGCTGCTTTAAATGTAACTATATGTGATTGTAAGCTCAAATTTTGAGAGCTTGAAATAATTAAGTAATTTGTGTGCAGTATTCTATTCTTGTTTTCAGTAGAATAAGGCAGATTGAATATGTAAACTGAAATAAATAAGATCAATGTATTCGTTAACTGTTTGTGTGGCAGATATTGTGGATTATAGCTGTCTGATTCTAGCAACTGTGTAGATAATTTTGAATTTGAATATTAAGCTATTTTAGGAATGATGTATATTATAGTGCGATCTTGGTAAGTATAAAAGCAAGGTGATTGATCGTGTTAGTTGCTTTGGGAAAAAGGTGCATAATTTTTTAATGGCAGAAAGTAGGGACAAACATGATGACGGTAGACGTTATTATAGAAGTCATGATGATGTTGTAAGACAAAAAGACGTGCCTGTAGAGACAGAAGGGGTGACTGACACATGTCTGAAAGGGCCATCATTTCTTAAACTGAGGGAGAGTACAAAAACTTATTTCTGTCTCCCTCATAAATTATCTATAGTGATAGAGAGAGACAAAAGTGGTATAACCCATATCTCCAGAGAGAAGAAACGTTTGAGTTCTAAGTGTGATTTGGTAGGAAAGGCTTCATCTGGTGATAGAAAATTGCTAGAGAAACAATAGGAGCATCAATTTCAGTAGAACAAGTAAAGCAGAAGATTGTGGTTCTTCTAGTACAGGTTAGTGACACGTTCTTCTATTTTTTATTGTATTTTATAGTAACCTGTATATGATGTTATATGTTCATTGCCTTTATATGATAGTAATTTGGGGATATGAAGGTTGAGAATGTAGGGGATAAGAACTGATTGTTTGCCTGTATTTTTCTGTTTGACATAAGCTTTGGGTATGGGATAAACTGTAAAGAGAGAAAATTGTTTTTTTGGAGAAGAAGAGGGAAAGTTGAAAATAATTTTCTGCTGCTTTGGAAAGTTTAAAAATAAATGCTTTGACTGGGTAAAAAGTACGGGTGGAGTTGTTTCTGCTGTGTGTATGGTATAGCTTGTATCTGTATAGGTGTTTAATCATAGATTTAGAGCAAATAATGAAAGACTATATGTATCTGTAGGTCCAATATTTGTTCAAAAAACATAAAGCCCGTGAGTAAATTTGTAGTATCATTTAGTTTAGAAGAAACATCATCGTCAGGGAGAGAGGACGATTGTAGTAGTATGGAAGAGAATGTAGATAGGGCTGAAGTGACTGTAGGTGTAGAAGTTGGTAAACCCAGTAAAGTAAATAGATTTATAAAGTAAGATGATACAAAGGTGAAAGATAAATTGTTTTTCGTATACCCTGAAGGAGTAGATGTAGGTAAAGAATTTCTGAAGTATAAGAAGAAGTTAAAAGGAAAGTGAGGAAACTATGTGATGGAAGAAGGTCGATGGTTTAGGACCTATGTACTAGGAAAAGGAGAGGAAGCGGTATACTACCAAGTCCCCTGCCTGAATAAGTGGAGAAGAGAAAAAGGTATTACTGATGATGTAAAAAATTTGTACTATAATGGTACGGGGATGGCAGGCCTGAATTATGGGTTTTTGTGCTATCTAAAATAGGTCATTTATGGCCTTAGGATTTCTCTGACTCTCTTTCAAAAGGGGGTTATGAATGTATTGTAGTGCTGCCCTGCCAATAAAATGGGAATGTATATGAAATGATGAAGGTGTGTGAGGCACTGAATAATAAGTGGAAAAGGGACGGGACTGCCAAGTTGTTCGAAGCAGATGACGTGCTAAAATTTTATAAGATGAAGTTTGTAATAGTAATTACATGTATAGTGATTCTTCTAGGCTAAAGTTTTTTGACTTTGAATCTGCGGGTAGACCATGGAACGACCACCTTGTATGGGTAGGGGGCAACTGTATGCAGGTTCCAGATGAACCAGCGCTTATCCTAAACCATAAGTATTATAATCCGAGTAAGTAACATTTGTCAACTTCGACCAACCATCAACTTGTCTTCAAGCTGCGAACCATGTTTTTGTTTCTTATTTGTTAGGTCCCAATCCTAAATTTTTGCCTGATAACACCAACTTGTTTGACTGTATAACACTTGAACAGGTCAAGCTAAAGTAAGTACTCGGTGAGTTAGATATTCAAAGGGATAAGAGGGTAGACTCCAGAGTGCCAAAAATACAATGAGCTCACGAGAATTGAGCCATGGCTGAAAAGAAAAAGGTCATCTTTCTGTAAGTGACTTAACTGGTCTTCCTCCGCCTGAGCCGGAGAGTACGAATATGAAGCGGCCATTTTGGAGGTTGAAAAAACTAGCTCCATAAACTTTACCTTCTACTTTAGTGGTGGCCCCAGAGAAAGAGATTGGTAAACCTGCTACTGGAGATGTAGTGGAGGAGCAGGTGGTGAGTGAGGTCACTCCTTTAGATACGGACAGGGGTTCCCTGAAAAGGAAATGACATGTTGGTAAAGGCAGTGATCGCACTAGTGCCCTATGGCCAAGATGAGAGAAATTGAGCAAAAATATTGTACGATGGCGGGGGCTAATCCACATCAACTTGATGATATGTTTCAAGAGCAGACTCTTGGGGTATGTATTGATATCATTTATTTGTTATAGTTGTGATGTGATATATGTTGTACTGAACTTGTATGTTTATATTGGCAGTTCTCGATGCTGATGAAGGGGGCTACAAAGTTTATTGAGAAGAAGAGACAGGAGTTTGGAGAGCTTACTCACAAGCTGGATGCTCAAACGGCTCGAATGAAGGAGCTCGAAGGGGAGCCTGAGATAGAGAAAAAGAGTAGGGCTGAAGACTTAAAGGTTACTGAAGAGCTGTATATAGAGATGTCTGAGAGTGAGGAGATTACCTCACAAATATGCACCGAGTTACGAACGGAAAGAAACTATTTCGTTCAATCTTATCGCTTTTTTGGGTTCTCAGTTGCTGATATAGGGCTAGACTGAACTGGCAGATATAAGGATATAGTCTTTTCTTTAGATGCAGAGGATGGCGCGGTTGGAGATGTTGCTGTTCCTGACATTGTATCTGCTTCTCCTTCATAACAAGTTTGGGATGCTGATAGTAAAGTAGATCCTCCATCCGAGGAAGAGACTAACAGGGATGTTTAATCAACCCATGGTATCCTGCTTCAAACTATGTTGTTTTGTTGTTGACTTGGATGGGACTATACTCTGTGTGGTCTTAAACTATTAAGTTTGATATACTTTTTTTATTATTCTCTGTTTAGATATTTGTGTGATAAAAAATATTTGTAATCTGTGTAGGAGCTAGAGCGGTTGAGTAAAATGGTTTCCGACTTGGAAAGATCATTGAGTAGAGCGAGGGATTTTATGGCTCGTATTTAACAGGTATTAAATGAAACTGAGTATGAGATAAGACAATTTAAGTCTAATTCAAAGAATTTTTTTAAAGAATTATATGACCTTCAGTGTAGATATGCTAAGATAAAAATAAAAATGGATGAGGTTCTTAAAAAAGATGATGAGATGGGGGATTAGTACGTAAATCGAAAGACCTAATTTTTTTTACTGACCCGAGTGATAAAGCTAAGTGTCAAAAGCTTTTGGTAACTCTGATACTCTATTTTGAGGCTGAAGTAGATAGTGAGCAAGGTTTAAAAGAAACTTATGTAAAGCCCTTGAAGGAAAGGGGTGTAGTACCTGACCCAGTTCAAGTTATGTTTTTAGCTCAAGAAGCTCGTAATCGTTATAGTGTAGAGGTAAAAAAATGATCAACTTGAGCTGGTGTTTATGTTATATGGGGTGATGTAGGAGCCTTACTTGATGTTCTTGGCTTAATGTAGGACCGAAGAACAATGAGGATTAAAATTTTCACGATAAGGAAAGAGGAAATAAAAGTTCAACAAAAATTAGAGGGTGAGATAAAGGAGTTGTAAGATGTGCTGACGCAAAATATGAAACAAAAAATGTCTTTAGGGACTTAATTGTCAAAATAAATAATTGTTTGAAAGAATGTAGAAGGTGATGAGAGGGCGCTAGGTATATTGTATAAGGAAATGCGCAAGCGTCTGCACAGGGCGTACATGCAGTTGAAAGAGCATTTGTATCCATCACGAACAAAAGTCGCAGCTCAAATGGACCATGAACATCATATAGAAAGTGTGATTGAGTTTTATGGAGGGGAACTGGCGAGGGTAGAGAATGAGTTTAGTAAGTATGTGATGGATTATGGGAAAGACTTTGATATAGAGAACAAAAAAGCTAAAAATATGTGGTTTACAAAAGATGAGGAAAAGGTTACTAAAAAACTAACTCCTAGATCGAGAGAAAATTTGCAAGAAGATGACAAGGAGTAGGTTAAGAGTCTGATACCTCAGTCGCGGCGAAAGCAACACCAAAAGGGGGTAGTGACCTTTTTAGCTCCTATAGACGTTCAAGTAGATAAATCAAAGAGTTCAAGAGACAAGGGGCAATCCCCTCGTAGCTCGAAGAGGCGAAAGTAAAGTATTTCAATTTCTTAGAAACTTGCATATGCATTAGATTTTAATACACTATTTTGATGATAATGAAATATGTTCTCTATGATGATCATATAGCGTATCAATATTACACAAATATTATGTTCCTGAGTAAAATTATTATCTGTGACATGTAATCTGTTTGGATACGCGAGCTAGTTAGTATGTATATAAAAGTTGACTGTTGCTGCAGGGTGAACTGGCAATGGTTCAGAACCATAGTGAAGTGCTACGTGTTTTAAATGAAAAATGGAACGCTAATCTGAATCTTCATCAGAAAGCACTAAAAAGTGTTATTGACTTAAAGGAGAAAATGGAGGTGATAATAACGGAAGAGGGAAGCACAATGGTGCGTCTAACAAAACAACTTGAAGATAAAGAACCATTGAGCTAAGGAAAATGGAGGGGCTAAAAGAAGCTATAAAGAAAAAAAAGTTGGACGGTTCGAAATGAAGAACCCAACAGAAGGCGGAGCAAGCACCGACACGACTTAAAGTGACAGAGTTGTTGGCGGTGTTGAAGAAAGAAAATGATAATGTTAAAGATTTACAATTTCAGATAAATACGTTGGAAGCAGAAATAGCTGGTGTGTTAGCTGCTATGAGGAAGGGAGATGAGCATGCTCATACATACGAAGGATTGTGGTATGCCACTAGCATGAGATTGAAAGAGTTAGAAGAGGCGCATAGTAAACAGAACGAATTAATAAAAAGGCAATGGATCAAAATAGGGACTCTAAAGGATGCAGTTTAAGATTTTGAGTTAAATACTTTGGAGTACCATAAATAAAATGGGGAACTTCTTAGCGCGAAGACCAAGTTGGAGGCCGATCTTTTTAAAGCTAAAATAAATCTTGATGAAGGGATTGTAGAAAGAAATTAGAATGAGTTTGAAATAGAGGAATCGATTGCTTTGTTGGCCCATATGGACGAATTTATGACAGTGATGAAAGCTCGTAATAATGCGACGTTGGATGAAAAATGAGCGATGGAAGAATGCTGTAAAAGTTTGAAAGCTATGCTGAAGGAGGCTAAGGGAAAAATTGTAAAGCTTGTTGTTCCTGATAAGGTAAAATGTGAGGCAGGT
Source organism: Kingdonia uniflora (assembly GCA_014058105.1). Taxonomy (NCBI): domain Eukaryota; kingdom Viridiplantae; phylum Streptophyta; class Magnoliopsida; order Ranunculales; family Circaeasteraceae; genus Kingdonia; species Kingdonia uniflora. The sequence continues at coordinate 1,660,079 of JACGCM010000926.1, read as the reverse complement.
GATGTACATGAGAGAGAGATGGTGGCAGTGCTCTCCTTCTTTGTGTCTGAGTTCAAGAGATTGGAAATGGAAATCAATACTGTTTATGACAACCTGATCGCAAATGGTATACAGTGTATCATGCGGTTGGTGCGAACTGAGTATCTGGATCGTATGATGCCATGGATTGGTGCTCTTACAAAGAGTAAGCTTAAAGAAGGAAAACAAATTGTTACTGGGATGGTGCCACAGTTAATGCGTTTACGACTTTGTGAGGAAAGTTAGCATGGCGATGTGTTGCCTGTTAGCTCAAGTGATAGCTCGAGTGATTGATGAGACGTTATGACCATAAGAAAGAATCATGCGTATTATACGAATAAAGATATAGTAGATAAAGTATAGTAAAGTTGGACTAATAATAGAATTAGTGATATGTATATATTTGTACTGACCTTTTGATGAACCAATTGTGATGCAAAAGCCTGGTAGTCATTTTGTAGAACTACTAGTCGTCATGTCGTATTGTAGAGGGTTGGTTTGGCTAAAGTAACAAACAATATGTAATGTAATAGAAGATCAAATTGGCTAAAGCAACAAACGATATGTAATGTAATAGAAGATTAGATTGACTGAAGCAACAAACGATCTGTAATGTAATAGAAGATCAGATTGGCTGAAGCAACAGCCGATCTGTAATGTAATAGAAGATCAGTTTGGCTGAAGCAACAAATGATCTATAATGTAATAGAAGGGGGTGAACCCACTGGTAATCTATGATTTTTAGAAATGTAGTGGTCGGTCGTGGGACCCGTTCTTCACGAGGGTTGTAGTCGCCACTTCCTTCACTTAGCCGATCACGTGCCAGAATACAAACTCATCCCCGGGGTGGATCTTCTACTTGTCTGACTCTAGTAAGACCTCTATCAACTTCTTGGTAGACTTCTTGTATCAGAGCTGGCTCACCCCCAGGTTACTTATGATTAGATCGAACTTCACCTCCCAGATTGTTGGTGTGAGGTCCTATTCTGTCAAGAACAGAAATCCGCGAAGCAGCTGGCAATACGCCTTTGATCTTTTGGGCTACGATCTATTAACCCTGTAGAACCTTCAATGTATCTTGTACACCTACCAGCTATTGATCCAGAGTGGCTTGCCTTTCCGTTTCAAAGTTTATAGTGGCCCGAAATTTTTCTAGTACGGTGTTTCCTTCTCCTGGAGAAATCGGTGTGCTCTGGTCTGGAAGTATCATTCTGTAGAAAGATAATCAGTTTTTTATGAGATAATGAGTTTGAGAACTTCGTTCCCATAGGCAGCGCCAAATATAATAGCCTAATTTTATTATCCAAACTTAGTTTTTACACCAAAGATATTCAGAACGATTAGTAAATAAAGAGTGACAATCAGCACAAAGTTTAGCGTGGAAAACCTTTGAATAGGTAACAAATCAAGACCTTTCTTGAGAATTTAGAAAGATAGCGAGATTTTATTGAGGATTGCTAACTATTATAAAGGAAGTTCTGAATAGTTTTGTATAAAGTTTTGAGTGAGCATTCATCCGTCCTTCATATGGAATTCTCTGGTCTTATTTATAGGTCTTATAATATGACCGTTTGATGACCATTATTATTCTTAATGATGGATGTTACAATATATATTTGATAGTCTTCAAAATAATTGTGTAACGGTATGATCTTGCTGTTTTGTAATGGCTTCATTAATGACGGAGTACTTATTGACTCGAACTATTGATGTAGAGGTCGAAAATGATGGATAAAACTCTGTAGCTATCATAAATGTGTCATATGTATATTCACGAGGTCGACTGGTCGTATGATGGTGGAAGATTAAGCTTGAGCTTGAGAAGCGGAATAAGCCACTACATAACGTAACTGGATGTTCAGGTACAAGGAATAGTGGCTCATTTCTACTGTGATCTATTTCCGAATAAATTAGTCTCAACATTTTCTGATAAGTAGTTTTGGATATATTAATTTTGGAAGAAACGTACTCAGTTTTCAACGATAAGTGTGTTCTTGAATGTTTCATCATTTTTGACCATCTATACTTCACAATTGAGAAATACGTTTGCTATGAAAGTTTCAGATAATTCAAAACCCTTTTCGAATTGCTAAAGATCATTTTTTCTGTTTAGTCGTCTGATAGTTACAACCTTTTGAAACAGCAGTAAAAATAGTCTCTGATGAGTACGTAATTATGACATTTTTAATATACTCGAACATGTATTTTAGTCGTCCATTATATTTAATTTAAGGTACTTATGTGCGTTTGTTTGATTGTAGCTATTGGAGATAGATATTTAAAACCAAACTCTTAAAGTCAAGTAAAAGTGTCTCTAGCAGTTCATAGCACACAAAGTCAAAGACACAATATATTTGGTCTCGAGATTAAAGAAATATATACACAAATATTCTTGGAAAATAAGATTAAAAAATATATTGCATCCAAGATCCTTAAAGATATTTTATATTGAAGATATATGCAAGAGTTTCCATGAAGAAAGATTTTTACATCATTTAAAGGAATTATATGCAAGAATCTTAGGAGATTGGTTGTAAAATTAGAAGATATTATTGTAAAAATATTTTTTACAATTTAATGTATAGTTTCTAAATTTGGGTTCCTTCTTCTATAAAAGGAACCCTCCCCCCATTGTAATTGGGCATCTCATATTAGAGTGTAATATCAAAGTTCACAGCAATAAAAGTTATTTTTATTTTATTTTTTGTCATTTCCTTTAAGCAAGTAATATGGCAATGATCAAAGAGATAAGTAGCTAATCTTCTTAGCCAAGGCTAAAGGAAGCTCCACCCAATGTAGCTTTAGTATAGATTGTGTAGCTTAGTTAGAATAATTACTTTATCTTTATCCCGGAATATTGCATATTCGTATTCCTTCGTCCTATGCTTGACCATAGCTTGGATTCGAGGGACTAAAGAATCTAAGGAAACCATCTTGTTTGACCATTACAAGATGGTTTGGAACATGGAGAAGAGGGCATAACCCGCTCTTATCAACCGAACCATGGTTGAATAAGGTGGTTTATGGGTAGTTCCTAATCATAAATCTTTTTTATCTTTAGATGTATTGCATATGCCTGACCAAGGATATGATATACGGGAACTCATAATTTAGTCAAATTATTTATGCTATCTCACGGGTACAAAGGGTAGAGTGGAAGCTAAGCCTTGGTTCTCACTCCGACTCATATTTTCTAGCATTTGTTTATTTCTTCTTTTTAGTTCGATACCTACTCAAACTCATTGTTATTGGATAAAACTAGTAGTTCGAAGTATAATTCGTACCACAAGTCTCTTGGGATACTACCCCGCTTACCCTTGTACTTAACGATATACTGTGCGTTTGCGGGTCTTTTAAGACGTCGGTTTTATAATCAATCAATTTTTTGGCACCATTGTCGGGGACTTGTGAATGCATTTTATTTTTTTTGAGTTATTATTTTTAAGCCAATTTTTGTTTTGTTTTTTTTAATCTTCTTCTTTGATCTCAAGACCTTTGGGTGCTCAACGAGGTGAGTTCTCAAGATTGTACAACACAGTTACAAGTTCCTTTCTCCATAACAGTGTTATATGGAAAATATAACTTAACATTAACAAGTTGCTACAGTTACTGTTTTCTTTGAACTGTTACTGTGTGGCCTCTTATATTTTTACCGAGATCATTTACGAGCTGTGGGTCCAATGAAATGAACTTGAACACGAGCTTTGTTTTGACAAAAAAAAAAAAAAATTGTCGTGGGTCCAAGAGCTTAAGCACGAGTTGCTTATGTTAAGCACGACCTGAAAAGTATGAATCGTTTGTGGGCCTTAATTCTTTTGTTAAGAGTTGTTTTTTTTTCATTGGGTGGTCCACTTGATGCACGAACTGTTTTTGTTATAACTTGAGCACGAGTTGCTTTTGTTACGAGCACGAACTTGAGTACGAGTTTTGGCTTTTTTTTTTTTTTTTTGGAAGCCTCCTACCGACCACAAAAAGTTTAACGCGCTTGAGCACGAGTTGCTTTTGTGAATTTTACTTAAATTGTGATAAAAGATCAAAAACTTGATCGATTATAAAACCGACATCTTAAAATACCCATAAGCGCATGGTGTACCGTTAAGTACAAGGGTAAGCGGGGTCGTATCCCAAGAGACTTGTGACGTGAACTATACTTCGAGCTACTAGTTTTATCCAATAACAATGAGTTTGAGTAGGTTTCGAACTAAAAAGAATAAATAAACAAATACTAGAAAATATGAGTTGTATAAGTTGGAGTGAGAACCAAGGCTTAGATTTTACTCCACCTTTTGTAACCATGAGATAGCATAAATAATTAAAGTAAATTACGAGTTTCCGTATTGCATATCCTTGGTCGGGCATATGTAATACATCAAAAGTTAAAAGAGATTTAGTGATTAGGAACTACCCATAAACCAACTTACTCAACCATAGTCCGGTTGATAAGTATGAATTATATTCTCTTCTCCATGTTCCTAACCTATCTTGTTATGGTCAAACAAGATGGTTACTTAGATTCATTACTCCTTCTAATCCTAGCTATGGTCAAGCATAGGATAAAGGAATACGAATATGCAATATTCTGGGATAAAAAAAAGTAATTACTCTAACTAAGCTACACACTCTACACTAAGGCTATATTGGGTGGAGCTTCCTCTAGCCTTGGCTAAGAAGATTAGCTTCTCATCCCTTTGATCATTGCCATATTACTTTCTTAAAGGAAATGACAAGAAAAAGAGAGAAAGAATAACTTTTATTGCTATGAACTTTGATATTACACTCTAATATGAGATGCTCAATTACAATGGGGGAGGGTTCCTTTTATAGAAGAAGGAACCCAAATTTAGAAACTATACATTAAATTGTAAAAAATATTTTCACAATAATATCTTCTAATTTTACAGCCAAACTCCTAATATTCTTGTATATAATTTCCTTAAGTGATGTAAAGATATTTCTTCATGGAAACTTTTGCATATATCTTCAATATAAAATATCTTCAAGGATCTTGGATGCAATATATTCTTTAATCTTATTCTTCAAGAATATTTGCATATATATTTCTTCAATCTTGAGACCAAATATATTGTGTCTTTGGACTTTATGTGCTATGAACTGTTAGAGACACTTTTACTTGATTTTAAGAGCTTGGTTTCAAATATCCATCTCCAATAGCTACAAACAAACAAACACACATAAGTACCTTAAATTAAATATAATGGACGACTAAAATACATGTTCAGGTATATTAAAGATGTCATAATTACGTACTCATCAGTCTCAATAAAGGTCGCCGATGTCATTAATCACTTGTTTTGAGTCATAGGGAAGCTAAATTCTAGAAAACTTCCTTCTTGAATGTTTTTCTATTCTGAATTATCTTTCCAAATTGATATTATTTAATGCTCTCTCCTAACCGAGCTGAACGATATACGCAGTTGAAAATTTGGACATCATAGACTACAACTTAGAAATTAGATTAATACTTATTTATTTTTGTCGCAAGTTCACTAATCCTTTTTATCTTATTTTGCAGGATAGTCACAAAGTTGGTACTCAGAGATCGTAAGGAATTTACAAAGTACATTGGCAAGCTTCTATCTACTCCTTCTTGTGCCTCCTAAGTGAAGGGGCATTTCCTTCTTTTGCTCCTTAAGTGAAGGGGCAGCCACATCTTCACTGGGAAACACTTCCCGTAGGTTGGTACCTCTACAAACTTGACATCTAGAAGAGGTTCATATCCACTCTGCCCTGGAACTAGGAACATAAAGTCGTGTAGACTGTGCAAATACACGTTGCTCTAATAAAATATTTGCTATGGTTAGATTGGCTTATTGACGTGTTTAAATTTCTTTTCATCCCAACATTAGTAAAGGTAAAAACTGTTAGAGACTTGCGGAATTTCATCACCCAAAAGGCTCTCCAACAAGTAGGACCACCCATCAGGGATACGAAAAAATTTGTATCACACAAAAATTGAATGTCCCAGACCTGAAAATAACTGATAATAAAAAAAAGTGCAAGACTCTCACGGGATTTAATCACCTAACGGATAGGTGTACCGGACTAGGGTAAACACGGGTTTGTAGGATACGGCCCCAGCCTAGCGCCACGAACTACTGGTTGTTGGTTTACAACATCACCGTTTCGAGTGCTGACGTACGATAAGGTAACTCACTCAGGCGTGAAGGCCAAACATCAACTCTAAGTTAGTTCTAGCGCAGTGACGCAGGGGAGTGTAAGAACCAAAGCCTTTGACCATCCTACTCTTTTGTGAACACAGATTTAGAAGATAACCATGTTGAGGTCAATGTTCCTATGTCACAAGGAGATCTAAAAGAAGCGCCTAACATGTTTAATTAAATTCTTTCTCAATCACCTCCTAATTCATCCCTCAACATTCAATCACCGATGTCATTGTCCATCCCTTCACCGATAGAGCCCCACCAATTCGAAAATGATATCATGAATGAAAGTGAGTATTTTTCCAAATTCTTAGATGATTTCTCAGGTGATGAGGATAATGGCAAATTTCCTGGAATTGTGAATTCAACATCAATCCTTGAAAAAATACGAGCTCCATCTTTATCCCAACCAGTGCCACCTTCTTCATCTCTCTTCCTTGAATCCATACCTCTATCGCCTAAGCCTAATGATAGACATGTAATATTTACGTGTACAACTCCTAAATTTATATCTACCTAGTCATTTATTAAAAAAATGTGACACTAATAGTGTTTTTATTTATATTTACAGAAATTGGTCACATGATCATACATTTTTCCAGTTTTTAACGAAGAACAAGGGTGATGCACTCCAACAATGATTCTCATTTGAAACTGTCAACCAAAAGCCCATGCATGGAAGCCCATTGAAGAGAATTAAATATATATATTATTCTCATGAGTTGTAATATCTATGCATGATTTTAGGCATTGCTTAGGGGATTTTATATTAATGGTGATATTTTGTATCCCTTCCTATACTCTATAAATAGGAGGGGAATCCCACCCATGAGGCATTATCTTGGAGAGTGTAAATATTAAGGTTTAATAAGCAATAAAGTTCTTGTTCTTCTGTTGTTCTTGTTTTTTTTACTTTTATCGTAGTGATAGTAGTATGGCAATGATCAAAGGGATGAGTAGCTAATTTTCTTAGCTAAGGCTAGAGGAAGCTCCACCCAATGTAGCCTTAGTGTAGATTGTGTAGCTTAGTTAAAGTAATTACTTTCTCTTTATCCCAGAATATTGCATATTCGTATTCCTTCATCCTAGGCTTGACCATAGCTAGAATTAGGAGAAATAAGGAATATAAGTAACCATCTTGCTTGACCATAACAAGATAGGTTAGGAACATGGAGAAGAGAACATAATCCATGCTTATTAACCGGACCATGGTTGAATAAGTTGGTTTATGGGTAGTTCTCAATCAATAATTATTTTATCTCATGATGTATTGCATATACCTGACCAAGGATATGCGATATGGGAATTTGTGAATACTCTAACTAGGTATACTATCTCAAGGTTAAAACGGATGGAGTAGAATCACGCCTTGATTTCCTCTCCAATCGTATCAACACCTTTTCTAGTTTGTGTTTTATTTTAATTTTTTTACTTATAAAAACCCAAAACTCATTCTTATTGGATAAAATTAGTAGCTCAAAACATAATTCGTACCACAAGTATCTTGGGATACGACCCTACTTACCCTTGTACTTAACGGTACACCGTGCGCTTGCTGGTCTTTTAAGACGTCGGTTTATAATCGATCACCTAATGAGGGTACCATGACCATAAGCAAATTTATGGACTTGTATGGATATAACTCTTATTACATTTCTGTTAATGAATGCTTAAATTATTTTAAGGACTCGAATGATCCTGATATCTGTGAAATGGTGCAATCATTATCATCTGAAGATAAGTTTTAACTTGGCCATACCCCTAAGCCAATGAATATCCACGTCAATGGTCAGGATGAGTCCCTTGAGATAAGTTGTGATTTTAGGCCCACACATATTAAATGTTTGCTAGAGTTAATTGTTCCCCGAGCCTCATATCCACAAATATGTCATATAGTTTTTCTTCTACTAAAAGAAAACATCTTTTTGAAAAATTATAATGTTGGGGATGCCTCACGGACATGCTTTGTCAGAACTACCCATATCATTTATTAGAATATCAACGATAACATGAGAGTTTTGAAATTTTTTAATGAAAATATCTTTCAAGAAAAATCGAGTTTTAAATCTAGTACATTTTCGGGGATGAAAACTTGTATACCAATCTTATTATTTACTATAACACGTAGTAATCATATGATTGTATTGAAAATTCTATAGGAAAATATGTTCATTGGGTATGTATTTTCTTTATCTTTGAGAAAATGGTTTTTCTTGATTTGTTTAAAATTTTCAACTTGGAATCATCAAATGATAGGCCAAGTTTGTAGAAGATATTTTTTTTATAGAGAATTAGTTTTGAACTCTCTCTGGTTTTTACATAATATATCTGCCCAATTAGGGGATAATATTGAGGACCACCACTCATGTGTTCTCTGGTTTTTGAAAGAGAATTTTTAACCAAGATAGTGCATCATCTTTTTAACTTCGTACCCTTCCAGTCATATTAAAAAATTTAAGTTTAGGGGTACATTCTCTGGCTGAAGACGGTAAACTTAGCACTTCTTGGGAAACCATTTTCTTCAAGATAAATATTTTTTGAAGAAAAGTGAAATAATGACACTTTGACAATTTATGATATATTTTTGAGCAATTTCCATACACTTCAACTGATTTTACTTTGACATAAATATTATGGAAAAACCTAAATTTTAAAATTTTACCAAGTATACACCAGAATATTTTAGATTGTCTTAAGCTAGATATACTATCTTTTTATTAGCGACTAATTCAAGTTAGTTTGGCATATTTTGAAAATGTGCACTTTACTATAGTTTTGCAAGTAATATTTTCAATAGATTTTTGCTGAGTTTAAGGGAAATTTAGCATTTATGTTAGTAATAATTTGCTACAAGGGAGAAAACTGTCTAAGAATAAGTTCATTTCTAAGAATAAGTTCATTCCTAAGAATAAAAAATAAGCCAAATGTGCTCTAAAAATTTTTACACTGCAAGGCTACTCGCATGATTAAGAACTGAAAGAGGAAAAAATATCACCAATCTCAAGTTTGACCATGAACTATGTGAAAGGAGTACAAGAAAATATTACTTGTGAGAATCTTGAGTCTAGGTCATGATGGGGCACTTCACCCCGACAAGCTTAACCAATTGGAGGGGATTGTCGACCGAAAACTCCTTGTTGCAGAGGCTTCACTAAGAAATAATGTAATCAATAAGAAAATGCTTGTAAAATAAAAGAAAAAAGTAAAATTCTAGGAATACGAATTGACTAAGGCACTTGTCGAACTGACAGTTGGATTTATTCCAGTAAGAACTAGACTACCAAAAACTAAGTAAATTATTCTAAACAACGTATTAGGCGATAAAACTATTTTTACTATACACTCAAATATAGCTAAAGAAAAATATTTAAATCTCTTTCTAATCTTGAGGTAGTACCTCGAGTTTCAGATAAGCTTAAAATATTCTTTGGTATACTTGGGAGAATAACAAGTTTAAGGATTTTTCCATCGGTATATTTTTGTCACAACTAAGTAAGGATAAGTTCACAGGAAATGAGTCATGTATCTTCTAGAATATTTTAAAATATCATTATTGACTTTTGTGAGTATAGTCACTGCAAACCCTCACGGGATAATAATCATCCACCAGGCTAAACCTGGGGGTTTAATGACTTGTTGCATATGCTAAATGCAATCGCGTTCCCTACGAAAGTGGCTATTATTTTATTTTACTCGTGACAAACAAATGACAAATTTTGGGGTATTTGATGAGCGCGTAATTATGACATTTTTAATATACCCAAACATGTATTTTAGTCGTCCATTATATTTAATTTTGGGAACTTATGCGCGTTAAGTAAAAGTGTCTCTAGCAGTTCATAGCACAAAAAGTTAAAGACACAATATATTTGGTCTCAAGATTGAAGAAATATATACATAAATATTCTTGGAGAATAAGATCAAAGGAGATATTACATCTAAGATCCTTGAAGATATTTTATATTGAATATATATGCAAAAGTTTCCATAAAGAAATATCTCTACATCATTTAAGGGAATTATATGCAAGAATCTTAGGTGATTGGTTGAATATTAAAAGAAATTATTGTGAAAATATTTTTTAGAATTTAATGTATAGTTTCTAAAATTGGGTTCCTTCTACTATAAAAGGGAACCCTTCCCCTATTGTAATTGTGCATCTCATATTGAAGCAAGTTTAGAAGAAATAAAGTCTTAGTTTTATTTAATTGTCTTCTCTTTATTTTATTTTATTTTGTAAATAGTTAGCTAGTTCATGCAATGATCTTGAGAATGATAGAAAGCCCTTATACCCAAGTAGCAATAGCTATATTGTAGTTCTAGGATTAGTTCTCTTTAATAATCTTCTAAAATAACTATAATCGACATCTAGGCTTAACCATAGCTAGTAAGTAAATTTAAACTAAAATGTAGATGACTCGTTAGAAGAGATTCGACCAAGCTTAACCATAGTTAGAAGAATTTCTCTTACATATCGGATTTAGGCAAACATATTATGACCAAATCCTATATGCCTAACCATGGATCTAGGGCTGTCGTTTACATCGAAAATGCCTTACCAAGGATTTTTGAAATGCATAATCCGCCTAGTAAAACTATATGATAACTATATTGCTTTGGTTGGGCCAAATTCTAGTTGTAGCTATTCTTGTTAATTGTTTGTTTTATTTATTTCTTTTCAATCGATCTCTTATAAAACTTTATTCGGCCTAGAAAGTATTTATTTTCCCAAACCTCCCTGTGGATTCGATTCTACTCATCCGTGCTACAATTCGATAATCGTACTTTGAGCAGGTATTTTGTTAGAAGACCCCTAAAAATCCTCTTATCATAAGACAACGCAACTTGCATCATTCAAGTCAAATACAAATTTATTAAAGGCGACAGAACGAAGCACATTTGAAGCAAATTCTTTCACATACACGAGTTGCAGAAGACGAATGAGATTGACGTCATTCAAGTCCGTTCAGAAGATAACTTAGCTAATCTATTTACGAAGGCTCTTGCACATCTTACGTTTAAGATATTGGTACACGGAATCTGCATCTCAGTGAGATAAATCTCAAGGAGATTGACGTCAAGGGGAGTAATCCCGTCCTGATGTGCACACATACGTGTTGAACTCCTTTTTTTATATTTTAGTTTTTATTCTAGGAGGTTTTACTAACTAGAGGTTTTGATGAGGCAACGTATATGCGTCTACAACCCATTAGGGGAATAGGATTGTACTTTTCCTTGTACATCTTTTTTCCCATAGGGATTTTGCTAGGCAAAGGTTTTGATGAGGCAAGTCGTCCTAATATGAAACACCCCAAGGGGGAGTATTAGGAGTTGGGTCCGGCCCAAGGTGAGAACTCAACTGGGTTGGGGTATCCTGCTAGACTTATAATAATCCCATAGACCATTAGAGTTTATGGAGAGTTTGAGTAATAGTATATAACCTCATAAGGGTTAGGCCTATATAACCTCAGTGAAACAAACACAAAGAAATCATCAATCAATAATATCTATACTTTTCTCTCATGCATGTCTATGTTATGCTAAACTGATAGAATAGAGTATTATCCAACACAAACTAGTTTTTCAACAGGTGCCTAGATTTTTAATATACAGCTAGAAAAAATGTTTTCCAGCATAACTAGTATGCACCTTAGAGCATCTCCAGCAGTTGAGATTTTGAGTTTGGGTTGGGTTTTTTTGTCAACCCGCACTTTTCTCCTTCCAACAATAAAAAAATTGGGTGTGAGTTGGTAGTGTCATAACCCAACCAGGTGTGGAGAACTCACACTAAAAAAAAAATTGGGTGTGCGGAGTTTAAAACACTGGGCGGACTAAATTACACCGTGCAGATTAAATATTTTTTATTGGTGTAAGAGAAGATGAATAATTGTGGCAGAGAAAAAAGTCCGCCGCAGACTAAAAAATTATTTTCATTAAATAAATACCTACCACATCAGCACCAACTGCTGGAAGACTTAGAGCGTAGGTTGGGGGTATGACCTGTACGCCATGTACATCTAACCCACACCCAACTGCAGGAGATGCTCTGGCACACCTAATGTTGCCATGCCCTTAAATATTTCCAAGACAATGGTCTTTAATGGTGAAAGCCCATACATGAACCATACATGCCGATCTCCCAGCCGAATATAACTCGCGGTACATTTTAAGAGCATAGTATACTATTCAACAAAATCTAGAGCACATTTGATTTGTTATTTTATAAGAGAAATTTAAAATACACCCCAAGTTTAATTAGTTGACCCCAGTCTAAGCTCACCCACTAACGTATTTGTTAGTTAATTAGCTCACCCCATTTTTAAAGTAAAAAACAACAAACTAGAGTACAAATATAATGAATTTCAAGCAGATTGCCACATTCTTTCGCAACTTAGCTTTATCTTCTTTTCTATGATTCAAAACCTCCAAATAAAACGAACAAACAATAACAATGAAATCAGTTTGTGATACACATCGTACTAATTTTGGGTATTTTATTCGATACCCAGTACCAGTACCTCTCTCTCTCTCTCTCTCTCTCTCTTTTAAGTTGTCACGATGATCATATGACTTTCATCATTTCGTTGACATTTAAAAAATGCTTACCAATCTCTAATTGTTAACATTGCTTATTGATAGCTTCCATGTATAAATATTGTGCTATGTACTTATTGCCAAGATCAAAAGTGCAACTTGATTTTATATCGTTTCCCTATTAGTTCGAAATACAATAATGTGGCTCTTGTTTAATTAAGGTGTAGGATATGGCAAACTTTCAAAAGAAAATATGTGATACTCTTATTTTGAGGGCATACTTGTCTATACCACTTGAGAATTTTTTGTTAGCATTTTACTTTTGAACTGGGGTGAGCTTTTAAGATTTTGGGGTGTATTTAAAAATTTTCATTTTATAATTGCCACCAAGCTCGAAAGGTTCAAAAATGATTGTAGCAGGGATTTGAAATTGAAACTTGCACTGACAAAGTTAAGATATAAATTTTGCAGACTGATTCCCGTTTATGCGAAAAATCTACACCTTGACACTCTTAATAAGAAAACGTGTCTAACTGGAATATGTGGTCGACGTGCCGGATTGCACATGCCGGGATAGTTGAGCTGGGCATAGCTGATTCCGATCACCCTCAATGGCAAAAATAAGTCATATCTTTTGCGTTAAGTAAATCTTACAACTAACTAAAATATCTAGTGCCTTCCAAAAAAAAAAACTAAAATATCTAGTCTGTAAAACAGTGGAGCACAGAAACTCAGTTTTGCCAACCTAAGGTGGTTTCTGGTCTCTATCCTATCTGTTGTAGAATTAGGGTTTGGTCATGTTAATCGCATAAAGTTTCTTTTTTGAGGAGTTTTATGTTATCTTAAAGACCTCAGATAATAGCGTAGGTTTTTACTATAAAAACGTTACCTACATGCATGAGTTAAAATTATAACAAAGCAAAAAATATTTTGTGCAAGAGCTTCTCTGGAAATCACTCAAAAGTTTACTTCTTTCTGCAAAGTAAGTATCAAATCTTCTCTTCCATATTAAAACCATCTCATAGTCTTTACAGTGAATGATCTTCTTTCTTTTGATTGTTCGTAGTGATGTAGAAATCTTTTAAGAATAAAGTATTACTAAGAACCCTAGCTAGGGTTTGTGTATATTATGCGTACTTGAGGCCTAGGGTTTGTCTAAAACATTAAACGTAGTCTTAATAGGGATGTAGAAATCTTGTAGGAAGAGAAAGATCGAAGAAAGAGTAATACTCAAGACTTTAGGGTTTGTATATTTCTTGAAGGCCTAGGTCATCTAACAATTAATTAAACTCTACTTTTTTTATTGATGTTTCTCAGGATGTTGAGGCCACGAAGAATATATACATTCAATCCTACTGAAGAAGAATGTATTGATTATATATCCAAGAAACTGCGACAAGAACCTGACGCTAGAGACCCAATTCCTGAGATGGATGTCTACACTATGGATGCAGAGAATATCCCAAGTATGTCTTTACATAATACATCTACTTTTTTTTTTTTTCATGTATTTGATGTGAATCAATATCGACGTTAATAATTACTTTGGGTGTTCTTTGTTCCTTTTGCAGTCGTTCCCATACTTCAAGAGCGGTGTTATTATGTTCGTAGAGAGAAAGTATCTCAGAATTCAAACTCCTCATATGCGAAACGGTCGAGGGAGGATATAGGTACTTGGAGAGCTTCGACTACTGCTGAAGTCACCGATAAACGAGGACAGACTATTGGTTACAACAAGATGCTTAACTTTCTCCGAGTTAAGAGAATTAATGGAAAGATCATTACAGAAAAAACTAATTGGATTATGCATGAGTACACCACTGACAAAGATACGGTGAGTTCTTCTTTAAAATTACTTTGTTATAGTTAATTTTTAAATTGAAGAAATTAATTGTTCAATCATAATCTTTTCATCTTAATTATGTTTATTTTATGTCGAAGGAAAATTTTGTCCGAAAGTTTACACATCCAAATAGCTTACGGTGTATCTTATATTTGAACAATGTAGTATGTTAAACACGGATTACTGAAAACCTAAACTACAGTTTTGAATGAAAACATGCATGTGTTATTAGTATGCTAAAACTGACTGGTATATGTATTGATGCAGTTCCAAGAGTACGCTCTTTGTCGAATTACAAAGACTGGACGGTCTTCTAACGAAAAGAACCAAGAAGCAGCGGAATCTCAAACTACATTGGAGCCAACAGGGAAGAGAAAAAGAACTGCACGTTCTACCACGAACAAGAAAAAACGACCTAATATTTCTTCTATGTATGCTAGCAAAGCATCTACGGCTACACAGCCAGCTAGCTATGTTATGCCCGCTGATTGTTTTAACACAGAAGAAACCAGTAACTACATGATGGTGAACTCCAAGAACAGATTTTCCAACACTGAGTACAAGCACGTATCTGACGTCAATATATACCCAGTAGTGAACAACCAGCAGCAACAATATCAGGACTTTCCCAATTTCAATGAGCATCAGTTCTACGAGCAGGAACCAGCTAGCTATGTTATGCCCGCTGATTGTTTTAGCACAAAAGAAACCGGTAACTATATGGTGGTGAACTCCGAGAACAGGTTTTCCAACACTGAATACGAGCACGTATCTGACGTCAATATATATCCAGTAGTGAACAACCAGCAGCAACAACATCAGGACTTTCCCAATTTCAATGAACATCAGTTGTACGAGCAGGAACGAGACAACAACATCCCCCAAATTACAACTTTGTCGTATGATCAGGGATATCCTATTGATCCTCCTATGGGGTGTTCAGAGCTACAGACCTTTGATATGTCAGATGATATTGGAAGCGTCAACGTGAACGATTTGTTTTCCACGGAAGAAGAGGATCAAGCTCGCCAAGACCAGCAGCAAGCTACCGCTTATGATTGGTTCAACAATGTGCCTGCTGAGTTTACGATAGATGAAACGCGGAAGGCAGATTTGAACACCACTAACCAGATGAACATTGACCCAACTAAGCAGCAATTCTTTGTCGATTCTTTCTCGAACCAAAGCATTCCATTGCAGTATGAGCAGCAGCAAGAAGGATTAGATTGTTTTCAATGTACACCAGTTGCAGCAGAGACATATCCATTGCAGTATGAGCAGCAGCAAGAAGGATTAGATTGTTTTCAATGTACACCAATTGTAGCAGAGACATATGGTTGGCTCGAGGATATGATTAGGCTTAA
Source organism: Kingdonia uniflora (assembly GCA_014058105.1). Lineage (NCBI taxonomy): Eukaryota > Viridiplantae > Streptophyta > Magnoliopsida > Ranunculales > Circaeasteraceae > Kingdonia > Kingdonia uniflora. The sequence continues at coordinate 1,644,138 of JACGCM010000926.1, read as the reverse complement.
TTTGCAAGTCACCCATGTGGCCAAATCGCTACCGGATATTCATGATTTGCCCACTAATTCCGAGCTTACCCCAACTGAGAGGAGGTTGTGAACTACCAACAGGATTGAACTAGCACCAATTAAATGTACTTTGGAAGCAACAATGAAAGATGAATTGTTCCTTGGGTAAAGCTATTTTTATGTAATTATTCATGATTAGAACGTGATTTTGTGTTCATTTGAATCTAAAAGGGTGCATCTTGAACTCTAAAGGTAATGAGATTCTTTTTCTAGAGGTACAAATTTGAAGTGTGCAACGGCTGTCTCTGCAGGTAGGCTGTCTCTGCAGGTAGGAGCAACTGAAAAGGAAATTCTTAAAATGTTTCATTCTGTAAGCGAAATTGCACAACACATTTGGGCATACTGGCCTCAACTAAGAATAATCACACAAAAATGTATAGTTTGAGCCCTTGGGACAAATGTTACAACTTTCGTACAATTGGAATGTAACATTGTCTTGGTATAGATTCTATCTGAAATGTACATACTTGATAAGATGTTGATCGAGCTCGAAATGCTGGCAAAGAAATCTCTGCACCACAATTGATCAAAGAACAATCAATCACAAAACCTAATCTTAATTTGAATTGTGCAACTTATAATGAATGAGGGGACCTCTAATAGAGATCTCCATAGAGATAAAATGTTCCTAGTATCATAAACATATATTATAGAAACGTACTAATGTGGCAAATATCCAGATATCTAAGAACACCGGGATACTAACGAATCTCATTAAGATATGTTGGTTTAGTCGAGGTTGTTACCCCTTTAATGGTTTTAGCACCCTCTCACTTAGAGGTTAAGCCGAGAATATACCAAGAAGCTGTATATATTATTTTGAGATGATACCTTTGTAACAGGTCGACGAGAACCTTTAGCTTCAAAATCGGCCTCTGGAAAGCGTGTAGCCTCCACACCGTTTTCATATAATATGTACGTCGGAAGATGAGACATTCCCACTGTAAGTAAAGGTTACATACACATGGGGGTCAGAGAACGATCAAGTCTACTGGAGGGGGGGGATGAAAATAACTAGGCTACTCAAGTATGATTACCACCAAGAGAAATTCCAAACATGTCTGCAGCATTTGGGAAGAGGCTAAAATCCACTATTCCAAAAGAAATATTTTTATTTGAGTATCTGTAAGAAAAGACGAATGCGTAAATAGTGACTAGTGAAAACTCCATCAACCATAAACATAAAAGACGACCCAAACTTAAATATGAAGAGAAAACCTCATAACAGCATGACAGATAACTCAATTCATGCATCTAGTAAAAACCTATTACAAGTCAGCCTTTAAGATGCAGTATGAACAAGAACTTACGTTACTGAGAGATCAGGAAAAAATCGGCTTGCACGTGTGCAAGTGGAAGAAGAGGCTCGAAACTCAACCTGCCAGAACAATGGAATTGTCATTCGGAAAAAAAGGTATAGGGTTCAATTTGCCAAAAACATGCCAAAGTAAAACTACCTGAGCAGATACTATGAAACATCAACCTTCAAGTCAATATCCTCGACTAATAAGTGGTGCAACAATAAGTTTAAAGATGCACTCAGGATACATCTCACAGATTATAGTATGTGGAAGTTTAAGAACAAAAGACATTTGGCGTATTATATTATGGGACTAACCAGCCAAAATCTTGATGTATTTCCTTCGCTTAATAAAACTTCCAACTGCAACGGTGTTAACTTGCTTGAGTTTCCTAAGAGATTAGTTACATTTAAGATGACAATATCAACAAAATAAAATTATTTACTTATTAACAAAATAAACACCACTTTAACATGATGGCTTTTACACAATTAATAAACAAAGAATTATGCAATTAGCTTCAGTAAAGCAACTAAGACGAGCAAAACTAAAAGAGTTGTTATTCTAAGACCGGGACACCTGAAGGTAAGAAACTGACCATTTATTACTTCATTACAAAATCAGGTTAATCAAGTGTGGTTATTATTGATATGCTCGGCAGGATAATAGTGGAAATTGGCACTGCATCACTCTTTTGTAAGCCAAAGTGAGTCTAACTTCGAGTTAACCTGATGAGGACATCATAGCGTACACGCATCTCGAGCTTTCTTGCCCATCATTTACTTTGGGTTCTTTCTAAATATTTTGGGTTTCTAAAATTTAATTTTAGTAAAGGATGTGTAGTCCAAGTACAAGTAGGAATAGCAAGAGCGGCAAGATTAGTATGAAGTGGGTTTTTGAAATCTATTAGAACTAGTTAGGAGGTTAGTACAAATTACTAAAAACGTGGGCTTGCACAGTGATGTCATTAGGTGAGAACTTTTTACAGCAATGAAATTGAATTTCGGGCTAATGTTTTTTGGGTTGTTGACAATTATTTTAGAACTTATTGCTTCTGCGAGATTGGTAATCAATGACAACCATTTGCGCATTTGTGGATTCTCCTCAGAGAAGGACAATGACTGATTGTTTAATGAAAAGCTTGCAGGGTTTTAATCTGGTCTGGACAATTATTTCTCTGCACTGTTCCTACCTACAGCTAGAATCTTGTGGCCCATCTTCATGAGGCCTACTCTGTTCATCATAAACATTTTATTTTAATAAATCCGTCCAATTATAAGCCGGTCCTTGATATCAAAATGTCAAATTACTTTACTTTGGGTTCCATCTATAGTGTGGGTAGGTCTAGAAATAACTTCAGCAAAATCTAGGTTATGATGCGCATAATTTAAATAAAAATAAGCAAAGTAGATGCTAAAACATTTCATAGACATAAGAAAGAAGCATGATTGGGAATACGCAAAAATCAATCATACCTAATCCAGGATAAGATGGTTGTTGTGTAATGATAAATATCACTGCAAAATATGCCACCAAAGCTAAAGCGGTTAGATCATGCTTCAAAGTAAATTATTGCAGGAAAAAAAGACAAACAAATTAGTAGCACAGATAATTCCTTCTTTTCCATTGTAAGACTCGAATATTAAAAAAAATGACGCAATTTGTTTGGCAATGGAAGATAAACCCAGATACTATATCCAGGCCATCCACCAAGTTGAGAGTAGTCTCTAATGATATTATGTTCATTAAAAAGGTCTTCAGTGGCACAAATCTATCAATGACTAACGACACGTATATACAGTAAAACCCCTCTATAGTAATAAAAAAGAGTCGGACCCAACTTGGTACCAAAGGATATAGTAATAACCCCTCTATCGTAATATTATTACTATTTTTTTTGTAGTCATGTATAAAGATATGGTCCCGTCGATTTTATATAAACATAAAACAGTCAAATTAAAGACCATAACACAAAATACTACGCATTAGTGTTCATCTATAGACTTCCAAATACTTGTCGATAAGACTTTGAAGTTTGAACCAATGAGTTGGTTAAATCTATATACAAATCCCTTGTATCTCATAATAAAATATATGCACTATATATTTTCTATACTAATCAAGTATACAGACCCACTTTTTATATAGTAATAACCCCTCTATAGTAATATTGTGGGGACGGTCCCCACGGCATTACTATAGAGAGAATTTACTGTATCACACTAATGTCTTGGTACATACGCTTTGTAGATGCCCCAGTGAATAGTACACGTAAAATGAGGTAGCTGAAGAGCATTTTATCGGAAACATATTTTGATGCATGGCCGTAATCCCGTTGCAGTATGTAAAAGCGTGGAATATTTGTGTTGTTCTAGACATGAAACACATTTGGATTGTTTCTATCGGGCAACAGAAAAACTATTTTCGAGTGTTTCTTTCAATAAAATTAATATACTTGTCTCCAAAAACATATGGTAGGTGACCCTAAATATCCCATCTATCTCCCACGTTCTCTACTACTTAAGCCACGTATTATCATGTGTCTCATTCATTTCTCTCTTCTCTAACTTTCCCTCCCACATCTTGAGCGGGGGCTTTAAATTAGAAGTTTACAGCTCCACCGAGCCGGCACTGTAGGCTCGGTGAACACCCATTAAGAAGTGTAGATGAGAGGGCATGGTCCTAACAATTTATATCCGTTATTTTATATATAATGATGGTAAATAATCATGATAATATAGAATGTTATTTCATTTCACTTTTTCATACTATAATGTGTGAGCAAGAATATTTACATCGTTACACCCTATATCAAAGTCATAAACTGTATGAAAATACTATTAAATAATAATAATTCAACTGAAATTACAGAGCTCCTACAAAAATCAATATGTAAGCTCAGATATCAATATGTTTATCGTGAAAATAATAAAGAAGAGTGGACATGTACTCCCAGATCAAGATATTAACAATATAAAATGAAAAAATTATCTTTCCAGACACAATGCACTTGGAAGTCCATACTTTCTAATTTATCACATCCCATTTTAGCTATTATACTTCACGGACTTAACATATCATGTAAAAATGATTACCTGAGAACCCGACCAAGTAGCAAAGCGTCAAATGATAGTCCACAACTAAAGTAACTACAACAAGGGAACCCTGAAAAAATCAAATAAATTTAACATTAATTAAACAAGAACATCAACAAAATATACACACTATAAAGCACTTATAAATGATAATTTGAGAAGTATCCATACTTTCGCCAAAAATATAGCATCGCCAACAAATGCCTCCCACGATTCCTCTCTCACTATCTATCGTAACAAAAACGACGCATGAGTTAACCATGTATGATCCTAATAGCTTAAAATAACTGACAACTACTCAGTCCATCATTAGTCATACACATGTATTATACGCCAAAACATATAATTCGCGCATTAAACGTGAATTCTGCGGCAATACTACTAATTACTAATTAGAACAGTAATGTAATTTATGTACCTTAATCACAATTAGCACTAAAAACGCCAATAAAGTTTGAATTTCCTGCAAAATCAAACAAAACTAATTGATACCCAAACATCGGGAGCTCAAAAAGACCTAAACTTTGGTAAAACTAATCAAAATGGTTGAAATTTGAGATTGAATTAAGTGAGATTACACGCTGGAAGAGGTGATCATTGGAGATGATTTGAGTTGTAGAGAGTCGAATGGCGATGTAGGAGAAGAAGGCGAGGAAATGAGAGAAGTAAAATGGTTCTGAGATTATCAGATTCAACCATCGGAGAGGATTCTCCATTGTTACAGAGCTCTCCTTTTCTCACTCTTTCGTGAAATTTAGGGGGTGTTTGTTTTTGACTCTTACTTAACTTAGCACTTATTGAACTTAAAATCTCTTACTCCCTCTTACTTGTCGACTTAGAGCCATTTGTTTTTGCCTCTAAGTTCTCCTCTAACATCTTACTCAAGTTAGTATTCTTTTACTCCATTAAGCTGGTTGAATGGGTTGGTCTGATGGTAAAAGGCTCTAAGTCTATTTTTTGTCTCTTTTTTTTACCCCTCTCTATTCCCTTAATTCCTACCACTAGTCATTCTTCCTCAAAACCAAAAACAAGCTTTTTTCTCACATTTTCTCCTCTTCTCTCTTCAATTGATCAATTCACAGACTACTCTCTCATCACAACAACGAATTCGTACCTGGAGGAAGCTCTGGTTCTGCAATCATGGACATTTGATTTCCAACGACCCTCCACAAAGCTCTTTCTCGCCCTTTCTACAGCCAACACTACCGCAGGTAACTCGATCTTTCTCACTGCTACTGTAATAGATTATTTCCTATCTCGGGCTTAAGCCTCACCCTCAATCTCATCAGCACACATGAAGCACTACTAAAGACGTCACCAAACTTTCCCCAGTTCGAGATATCACTTTCGACCTCTGCACCAAAAGTTCAACCTGCGCAAGATACATAGTTAGCAATAGAGCCATTGTACAGCAGCAAATGCCAAAACGTTACACAACCTGGTCAAATAATATCTCACACTCACTTTGTAACGTCCATCATTAAGGGACTTTATGGTCTTCAAACTGTCATAATATGAAACCTATAAAAAAACTTGGAGAACTACAGATAAAAAGGATAACACTCTCCGTAGAAAAATTCCTATCCTATCATCTTATATTCTGAAGACGTTCATTGTAATAGACTAACAATCGGAATAAGATCAAGGTTTTCTCAAAATTCTCAGGAGAGGTCGTGGTTTTTAACCCATTAAAGAGTTTTCCATGCTAAAATCGTCTTGTTGTCTATTGTCTGTTATTCTTGAACGTTTATATATATATATATATATCCCAATCTTTCTTTCAATATTTCCCCCAATTCACAAATCAGATTGGGTTATGTTAGGGTTTATGTTTTGATTTGGGGATTTAGGGTTTAAGTCAAGATTGGGTTACATTTTAGATGAATGTTTAAGTTTTGATTTGAGGATTACTGTGAATTGTTGTGATTGCTTGTGAATTTTGTAATTGCATGTTAATTGTTGTGAATGTAGGAGATAACTGTAATTGCCTGTTAATTGCTGTGAATTACTGTAATTGCCTATCAAGATTGGGATCTTTTTATCTATGTATTTTCTAGACTTCAGTAGAGCATCTCCAAGGTGGCTTCCATATATGGTCAATTATTTCCTTTGCATACTTGAAATCAGTAAGAATGTCCAGTTGAGTAAACTTCAGATTAAAGAGCAATTTCTAGTCCTTTATAGATGGAAATAATCTCCATTTCACCACTTTTTAGAGATAACTTTTGCAGATCCATTGTAGGCAACAATTGGCATACCATTTTTGAGTCTAAAGATCCCTCTATAGGTTTTTCTATCTGCTTTTATGATGCCATCACAGTTAAGTATAATAGAGGCATACCAGCCTTTAAAATAAAAGGGGTTTGTGCATTTTGGTTGTCCTTAGGTTTGCTTTTTTTTGTTCTTTTTCCTTCCTTTTTTGGCTAGGCCTTGTTTCTTTTCTTTCCCCTTCTTGTATCTTTTAATTTGGTTGTCTAAAGTTGTTTCAGGCTTTTAGCTTCTCAGTGATACTTTGATGTTAGTACTTTGTCTTTCATTAGTTGTATGTTTCTTAAGATGACTTGTTGAAGTATAAAAATTATTTTTTCAGAACATAAGGAGTATATGCTTGTGTATAAATTGTTTTAGTATTGCTTGTGTATTAAAGAGTTATTGATTTGATTTCTGGTGGTTCTTGACAGGTTGTGAACTCTCTCTATCTCATCTCTAAACTTTGATAAGGTATGACAATTTTACTTTTTGTAGATGATAATTCGATATTATTGTTGTACATGTTAATAATATATTATTTAGTATTTAATAGTTATATATTATAAATGATGGTTGATGTATCATGCAGTACTTATTTGTTAAACTCTTTTTAGGGGAAGATGAATAATTATCAGTATATATTAGCCATTATTGCAACCATTATCTTATACATGGAGCTGGCCAAGATGAATAGGAGGGTTCGTCAAAAACTTTGCACTTCTACATTGACTGGAAAACAATATGTCCATGAATTGATTCAGGGTCTTGCCACCAATATGTACAATATGATGAGGATAAACCCTGATTCTTTTAGATCCTTTGCGGCTCACTTTAGGGATACTGAATTGCTTAAAGTTAGCATGCATATAAATGTTGAGGAGAAGCTAGTTATTTTCATGCATATCATTGCTCACAAGATGTCAAACCGAGCTGCAAATTCTAGATTTCAGCATTCAGCTGCTACTACGAGCAAGATATTTCATGAAGTTCTGGATGCTATGATGATATTCCAAAAGGAAATGATAGTGCCTCCTAAATTTGATTAACCACCTGGACCTATTACGCATCATAAAACATTGAGGGAGGGGCCTTTTAAAGGAGTTGTAGGGGCAATTTATGGTACACTTATTAGTGCAAGCATTGCAGAGGATGACAAAACTCCTTATAGGGGAAGAGGTGGAGGGGAATACTTCCAAAATGTGATGGCCATATGTGACTTTAACATGATGTTCACATATGCAGTAGCTGGATGGGAAGGAGTGGCTCATGATGCTAGGGTTTTAAGTGAAACATTGATAAATCCAGCCAATAATTTCCCAATGCCTTCCTCACGTGGAAAACTCATATTCTCATCTTAAAGATACTTCTAGTTTTTAGTTTTGATTTGAAAAACAAAGCTTATAAATTATATTTTGGGTATTGTAGATCTATACTACTTATGTGATGTTGCATACGCCCAAACTAAAGGCTTTATGTGCCCATTCAGGGGTGCGAGGTATTGGTTGAATGATTATAGGCATGGAGGTCAGCCAAAAAACCCATAAGAACACTTTAATCATGCTCGTGCTAAACTGCGGTATGTAATTGAAATGAGCATTATAGTATTGAAAGCAAGATTCTCAATTTTGAAAGCAATGCCTTCTTATGACTTTTCAACCCAAAGGAACATTGTTATAGCATGCATGGCAATCCACAACTATTTGAGAAAGGTGGCTCTGAATGATGCTCTCTTCCGTCAGTTTGAAAATGTAGATATGGGGGGGGGAACAATAAAGGTGTTGCTGAGGAGTTTCTTCCTAATGTTTTCTTATTTGGAGCAGCTGAGCAGGAAGCATCTATTGTTCTGAGAGACATGATTGCAGCCCAGTTAGCTTTATCTCATAATGCCCAAAATGCTAATAATGCTCCAAATTAGGATGTAATCATATGTTAGGACCTGTTTTAATTTGTTTTGTTAGTTAAGACATGTTTTATTAAGCTTTGTAATTTTAAGTTTGGGATATTGAAATCACAAGACTTGTATATTTATAAACTTATTTTATGGACAACTACTTTGCAGTTAAATGGTGATTTATACTTGCATATGTGGAAATGGGGTAACAAAGATTTCCAAAACCACAAGGAATCCAAATCAAGCATATTGCCAATGCCTTTATGTGGTATAATATTTAATTTTTTTATAATATTTAAGTAATGCTTAGACATATATATAAGTATTTAAAATGTTTATTACCTATATACACTATGATGCAGAATACGCCTAGGAACTGTGGCTTTTGGTATTGGTTGGATGAGTATATGATATGTCCATGTGGTGTTGGTCCATGCAAACTCATTACTGCATCAATTAGCAAAAGAAGATTTTATTGTTGCCCTCAATCAAAATCCAAACATGAGAAAGGTTGTGGATTTTTCAATTAGTTTAATGATGTCAAGGGTAATGATGCATCATCTTCCACTTGTACTACCTCTAGTACCTCTACAACTTTTAGAGAGTTGGAGAACAAGCTCAAAATGGACCTTCTTGTTTCAAAGATCAAGACTGAAATGCTGGAAAGCTTTCTTACAAAAATTGGGAAGTTAAATTTGAAGGATTATGATGTTTTAGATAAATGAAATTGGTTATGAACTAGAAAGTGTAGTTATGTCCAAATTGTATTAAGTATTTTTTCATTGTTGTTATCATATTTACTGTTATTTTGCCTTAGACATGTTTATTGATAATTTATCTTGTTTCTAATATATCTAAAGTGTAGTTAGTGATATATTATCTATATTTGTTGTTTATAATTGTCTTTGTTGCGAAGCTATGAGACGAAAGAAAGCACCACAAGTTGAAGGAGAAGATAAAGAAAATAAGGCAAAATGAGTGTTCAGGGGGCAGCCAATTATAAAGATGCCTTTTATAGAGAAGTGTCAAAACAGGTCAACAAGAAAGGATTGCAAGGGACTTCTTTGAGTCCAGTTGCTTGGAAAGAAGTGATGGAGGAGATCAACACAGAATTTTTTTAGGCTTTCACTCAAAAGATCCTCAAGAACCAATGAGACTATTTGAGGAGGAGCTATATGTTGTGGAGGTCCTTGACCACTAGGAGAAGTCATGGGTATAATTAGGCTTCAGGGACGTTTGACTGGCCAAAGGAATATTGGGTTGACATTTTGGTGGTAATTCTTTTTTTACAGCCTTTTCTACTTGTGTGAATTTGGTTTTATCTATATTCTGAGTGTATATATATGTTCTACTCTTGCATTTGAATAGGCATATCCCAAAGTAAAGAAGTTTATGACAACTCCACTTGCAAATAGGGAGTTGTTGAAAGGCATGTTTGAGGGTACAATTGTTATAGGAGACTATGCCTATGCAACAGGCTCAGAGTATATCCCTGCTACCCAACCCACTAGTGAGTTTGTTCACATAGTTGATGGTGTCATCCCCATGGACACAACTAATTTTGGAGCCAGTGGAATTGATAACCCATGGGATGGGATGAATATATCCATAAATGATGTGTATATCAGTTCTACAACTCGGCCTAGTCCTGCTAGTAGTACTCCACGCACACCAGTATCTGGAAATGGATCTGCTAAAGGAAAGAGGGCTGTAAATGTTGAACCATCTCCATTAAGTTTGATCAATGAGCTGATATCAGTTATTGGTAACAATGGCCCAGGTTTTAGTTATAGTAACAATGACAATACAATGTCTGAGGTAATGAATATTTTGGACAAAATGTTGGATACTAATGAGATAGAAGAATCTTTTTACTACTTAGTGCTGAAGGTGTTGGGAGAAGCAGACCAGTTAAACTACAGGACTATTTTTTTGAGAATGGAGGAAAGGCGTCGTCTTGGGTTTCTGAAAATGCTTATTGGGTGAGTATAATAGATGTGGCCTTGAACTCTTTCTTAGCTTATGTGGTAAAAGACTATTTTTTGTTATGTGATCTTCTCTTTTGGTGATGATGTAGATCTATCCAGGGTGAACTTCTCTTTTGTTATTGAGATCTTTTGGTGATGATGTATCTTTGGTGGTGATGATGTGAACTTTTATTTTTGTGAACTTCTCTTTTTTGATATGATATCCAGGGTGTATTTGTTGTTATTTTTTATGTTATCCAGGTTATGTCTTGTTATTTTTGATATGATATTCAGGGTGTATGTTTTGTTATTTTTGATATAATATCCAGGTTATGTTTTGTTATTTTTGATATGATATTCAGGGTGTATGTGTTGTTATTTTTTATATGATATCCAAGGTGTAAGTTTTGTTATTTTTTATATGATATCCAGGTTATGTTTTGTTATTTTTGATATGATATCCAGGGTATATGTTTTGTTATTTTTGATATGAAATCCAGGTTATGTTTTGTTATATTTGATATGATATCCAGGGTGTATGCTTTGTTATTTTTGATATGATATCCAGGTTATGTTTTGTTATTTTTGATATGATATCCAGGGTGTATGTGTTGTTATTTTTTATGTTATCCAGGTTATGTTTAATTTTTGATGTTATCCAGGTTATGGTCATATTTCTTTGATGTTATCCAGGTTATGGCTATATGTTTTTATTAGGGTTGTACATAAAACCGGTGAACCGGATCCGGACCGACCCGACCTGACTAGTTCGGTCCGGTTCTGAAAAACAACCGGTTCTGTTTCAGTTATAAAGTTCAAAACCCGGATCTCATCGGTTTGGGTTTGGTTTAGACCTGGAAAGACCCGACCAAACCCGAACCAGTTTAGACCTTTAGGGTTAAAGTTGAGGAAAATGAAACATATCTGCCTCCCTCCCTCCCTCCCTCCACATCTCCTCTCTCACTCTCGAAGTGAATGGTGACTCCTCTCTCTCTTTAGATACAGATCTGCCTCTCTCAAAGTGAATGGTGACTCCTCCCTCTGTGAAACAGATACAGATACAGATATGCCTCTCTCGAAGTGAATGGTGACTCCTCCCTCTGTGAAACAGATACAGATACAGATATGCCTCTCTCGAAGTGAATGGTAACTCTCCCTCTGTGAAACAGATCATAATACAGATACAGATACAGATCTGCCTCTCTCTCCGTTAGCATCAAACCTCCTCATCTTTCTCTCCATTAGCAACAATAACAAGCCAAGTAGCCAACAATGAGTCAGCAAAATTGCATCTGAACTTTCTTTCGTGTTTTACCCCTTAGATGCCATAGAAGATTCAACATCAAATTTCCTCATCTTATAGTCATAGAAGATTCAGCCTTCTCAAATGCTTTATACCTTAGATGACTCCCTATGAGGAAGAATAAGGGTCTTTGGTTTGAGGGAAATTACTTTTGAATTAAGTGTTTTGAGAGAGCTTATTTAAACACCACTTCAAAATGGAAGCTCTTCATCTTCTCAACTGGGCTTCTTTGGTGTATGAGATCTTGAGCTATGTTCTTCCTTGTTTTCCATTGATGGGACCACCGATTTCCCAAGCTCGCTCTTCTTCTCCTTCTAAGTCACAACCTTCTTCATCTGCTTCAGTATCTTTCACTACGACTGTATCCCAATTGATCCCCATTATACCACCACATTCAATGCCTTACTACCTTTTTCATGTCACTTTTGTCTGGAGGTCTTTCCCTCCCACCTTTAGTTGTGGCTATCAACTTTAGAGAAACTCTCTCTACACATGTTTTGTGTTTTGCTTCAATGTGGGCTTGCATCTGGGCTAGTTTAATATGGGTTTGCAATCATCTGAAAAAAAATTAACAAACCGAACTCAGGACCCGGCCCGACCCGACCAACCCGGCTAGGTTCCGGTTCAGGTTATGCACCTGGTCGGTTCGGGTCCAAGTTTATAATTTGGTAACCCAGTAAGTTCAGGTCGGATCAGACATGGGCCTGGACCCGGGCCAAACCGACCCGAGTACAACCCTAGTTTTTATGGCAGAGGCAGGTGGAGGTTATGGTGGTTGGAGGGGGAGGTTATGGTGGAGGGAATGGGAATGGGAATGGGGTAATGTTATGGTGGTGGGAGGTGGAGTTAATGGTAGAGGGAATAGGAATGGGGTAGTTTGGAGATGGTGCTTTAAACATGGGGTAGTTAGCTCTAAGTGTTCTAAAAAAACAAACAAATTATCATCTAACTGTCATGACTTACAGGTTGACTTAGAACTTAAACACTCCCCTCTGACTGAACCTTTAAGTTGACTTAGAGAAGAGTTAGAACTTAGAGGCTTTACCTCTAACAAAAGCAAGATTTGGGCTTGGGCTATATTTTATGAGCCCATATATTTTGGGCCCAGTTTGAAACGTTGCCGGGTTTTAAAATTTTAATATTGGATTACACGAGCCGTGGAGAAGGAATGGTAATGTTCTACGATGAAGATTCATTTAGCGATCTGGCATAGATGTGTCGCTTTGAGCTTTGTTGAGACTGGTACTGACATGCAGACGACTCTTGAAGATAAGGTATAACTATCACCTAGAAATTTTTTATGTTTACCGGCCAACACTACAACGAATATTCAATTCAAAGTTTAATATGGGGTGAACGGAGCGATCCGGAGATGCTTTACGTAAATTTTGATCATCTCGGGGCATTTGGGCCTTTTAATGGACTTGAAAGTTGAGAATTTGAGATCAGGTCAGAATACTTGGGCCTGTTAATGGTCTGTTTCTATCAATGAAGTTAAAATTGAGGTCACCACAACCATTGTTCTCCGATGACGGCCTCTGTCTAACTCATGGATTTAAAAAGTACGTAAAATAGTTGTGAGAAATAGTTGTGAGATAAGAGCATTGCCTTGTAAGTGAAGAAAAAAGAAGTCATGAAGAGTGTCATTTAATCAAATGTTCAACTTAAAGACCTCTCTACTTTATACGTGATGAAAGCTAACTGAGACTTTCTTTATGTTGTGTTTGATTACGAGTACTCTTAACCTTAACGTTAATGTTTATGTCGGAATAAAGTCCTAGCTAAGCTAACAAATAGCTCTACAATCAAATCTATACCTACGCATGTTTCATAACATTCATATTTATATTTTTCTTTCTACCTAAGCATGTTGACGCCCAAATATTTCCTTGAAAATTTGTTTACCGGGGGTCGAAAACAAGATTTTACAGGGAAATAAAATATCTCTCTCAGATTACAAAGTGTTATCTTCCCCAAGGTACAAATTTGTTGGTTTTTTTCCGGTTGAAATTGCAAAATGAGTAACTGACAAGGCACTCATTCAAGCAAAAACTTACAAATTCCCAATCAGCAGTCACCATCTTAAGTCCCCAAGCTTTCTCTTGCAAATGTCGCAATTTTCAATCTCTCTTAGACGATCATACAAGGTCTCAAAATGAAGGCCTACGGGGTTTGTGATGCACGTGCAATCACGTTAGCGTTACGCGTAACGCACACTTGGTTATTTGAAAAATTAGGAGAGAATCACAGGCACGTGCATTCCCAAGCATAAAAAAAAAGAAACAAGAGATTAGCCGTATCTGATTAAGCCACGTGGCATTGACCACCGTCAGTTTTGGCTTTTAACACGAACAAACCACACATGATCGCTGACACTCTCTCCAACCCTATCACGTGCTATGTGGACCCAATCACAATTAACATTTTTTAGATAAATGAAAAATAAGAACAATTTCAAACCTCCAACCTAAGCAATCAACCCTCGTACGTACCATCTCTTTCCTTCATCTTGAAGCATAAAAAATAAAATAAAAATTCCTAACAGTAAGTCAGTAACAATTTCAATCCCAGAAAAATGTCAAAATCGTAATTGAAGTTGAAGTAAATTCCTACACGGTTAGCTGAGAGTGCTAAAATACAAATATCAAGTTGAAGTAAATTCATAAAAAAATGTGTAAAGAGATAGATACAAAGAAGCCAAAAATAGATGGCGGTCATGGAAATTAATTTTGGGTATTCAGAAAGTAATTACAGAAAAAAGAAAAAATCTGAGATTATTATTAAATAGCAGCACCACACCTTATCTACCTGTTCCGAATTTCATTCACCTGGGGATTGGCGATGTCGGATCCAGGTCCCACAACTTCACACTGTCTCACTAGATTTTTGACACGTGTAGTCAAACTATGATCCAACGGTAGACTCGCTCTCGAACTGACGTGGTAACGAAGAGTTGAAAAGTGTAAAACTGTTTTAACAGAGTCTCTGACAATCCACCACGTGGTAACGATCAATACCGCAACAAAAAAAAGTAATTAACTTGAGCTGGAACTGTCGTGTTTAAACGTGGGATTAGCCTAGGTAATTAAATAAGGGAGGGCAATATTGGTATTTAAAATTATTATACACCGCTCCCAAACAAGAATAAACAAGGAATCTCTACAAGTCTCAGCGCCAAACCAGCTAGATCGATTCCTAAGGAGTTGAATCTGACACTTAATTATTCACATTTTTTCTAATTAATTACATTTATTTGTACAGTTACTCTTATACCCTCCTCTGATCATGCAATTTTTCCGTCAAAATTATTGTAAGCTAGTTCCGTTGAGACTCAACATAACGACTACTACAAACTTTACGATTTAGGATGGGTTAGTTGGTGTCTCTTCATTGATTTTGCCAGCTCCTCGTGAAATCCGGTCGAAAAAAGCCAAACAGATTGAATTTGGATTGTTATACAAATTTTATTGCAAGCGGTTCTTTTGTAAGGTCAAAATCTTCTTGCTTCCACCCTGTAAGTTCTTAAGTTCTATGGCAACTTAATGCTAACTTTAACCTAATCAATTTTACCGAACCCCAAAGATTTCACTAGCTAGTTCAGTTGACGCCTGCTTCTTCGAGCCTCCAGAAACATAAAAACAAATATACTGGAGCTGAATCGCGATACGTCCTCACGGAGAACTGAGGTAGATGAATTAGTTGCCCCCGGTCACAGTGTTTTATGTATGCAAAGGGTAAAAGGGTCATTATATATTACAAAAGTAGATGGGCAAAAATGTCATTATGTAAGCGATTAAGAAATGTTTGGCAGACTTTTAAGAAGTAGTGATGGCAGATAATGATGCATTGTTTTAATTAAACTTTACCCTTTAAGTCAGTGTGAGCTTTCTTTATTTTCACCAACAAAAATCCTTCATTTAGTTCTCCACCATTCACCTTTAAATCACACAATAAACCTAAACCCTACTCTCTCTCTTCTCTCCTCTCTCAAACCTAAACCTATCCATCATGGAAGCTCATGACAACTTCTACAACAATGGCTACTACCGCTCTACAAACCCGCAAGAATTGCGTCACACCGATACTAAACCCGGTGATAACTTCATTGTAGAAGATCTGTTCGACTTCTCTAATGACGATGGCGTAATTGGCGATAAAACGTTCCGTGAGTCCAATGAGTCGTCTCCCATGGCTACTACCGTCATCGGTAGCTGTAATTCGTCAAATTTTAATGCTGACACGGCTTCTCAGAATTTACCTGAAGCTCAGTTCTCCGAGGAACTTTGCGTCCCGGTAATGTTTAATGCTAAATTGCTAATATTGGTTATGGCCATTTTTTTGTTGCGTTTTTGTGGTCGTAAAAATGTGATTAATTTGAGTGAGTTTACGCTTATATATATGTGGGTTTTTTTATTGGTTTGTTACAGTATGATGACCTAGCGGAGCTCGAATGGCTGTCGAATTTCACCGAAGATTCGTTCTCCAGCGATGAATTTCATAAGCTTCAGCTGATTTCGGGTAAATTATCGTCGGAAACGAATGGGGTTCAGCCCGAACCGAGTCGGACCAACCCGATATTTACACCGGATATGTCGGTACCAGGAAAAGCTCGTAGCAAAAGATCCCGGGCCGCTCCTTGCAATTGGGCCTCACGTTTTTTCGTGTTGTCACCGACAACAAGCTCGTCCGAGTCGGACGATACGTCTGAGTCTGGGAAAAAAACACCAAAGAAAAAAGAAAATTTGACGGGCTCGGGGTCGGTGTTGAATTGCGTGGTGAACAGCGACGGACGAAAATGCCTGCATTGTGCTACTGACAAGACACCGCAATGGCGGACTGGGCCTATGGGCCCTAAGACGCTCTGTAATGCATGCGGGGTCCGGTTTAAGTCGGGTCGGCTTGTACCGGAGTATCGACCTGCTTCGAGCCCCACATTTATGCTTACAAAACACTCCAACTCACACCGGAAAGTGATGGAACTTCGAAGACAGAAAGAGATGCAGCAAGGTTCGATGCACCAACCGTATATGCACCCGAACACGATGTTTGATGTAATGAACGGCGAGGAGTACTTCATTGGCCATCACGCTGGGTCCGATTTTAGGCATCTAGTTTAGATTGAGTAGTTTTGGAGGTTTAGTATTTTTAATCTTTCATAGACAAATCAAAATTTGCAATTTTGATTTTTCTATCTTTTTCTTCTTTTTTGGCTAATTTGTAAGTGTACTACTTCTTAAATTTATTCATTACTTCAAAATTTTGTTATATTCCGCAAAATAAAATAAAAATGTTATAGTGTTTCTTCATTCGCCGACTAATCTCTGGGGAACGTGCAATCCCCGCCCTACTGATACAATACAGACGCTGAGTAAGTCAGGTGAAAATCCTAGTGAGTAGTCCCTGTTGGTGGTGAATCGAACCCCAACATGATTGTGTGCTTTATCGGAGAATAAATCATTAAAGAATGAATGTTAGATTGTTTGCTACGATAGGTTGCGGTATACTCATCGTTTTTTGTAAACTATTTTGCACTCACTTTATTGAAGAGTACGATAACGTTGATATCTTTTTTCACGGAATTTCTTGGTATTTTTCTCGGTATTTGGATGAGCAAATCACTACTACTTTATGCAGAGGTAAAACGTCCCACTGAAGCTGACATTGGTGGATGTGAAGGGTTTGCACGATCCTAGAAATTTTTACTCAATCCCTATTATTAGTCTTATACCCTAGTATTTTATTGAGATATGTGTCTATGTATTTATGGTGTGGGAGTGCAGGGTAAAAGCACCTCTAATAGAAAGGCATACGATTCCGGTTTGGCATACCGGTTATACTTATACATGAATCTCATGCTGTTTTCGTCCAACAAGGAGTTACGATTTTTTAGCTGTGCACTGAATTGTTCACCTGCGTCTCAAAAATGCTAAATCATTTGATTAGGAGCCTATCAAAAAACATCGAATTAAATGTCATATTAGGGAACGGAATTGTGATGGGAGAGAGAGATGCCACGTGTATTTAAAAGAAGGCGGACGCTCAACGGTTCAATGCCTAGGCGGTATGCAGATACTCCTCGCCAAGTTTAGGTTTCACATACTTTAGAGGAGTATCGGGGTGGGTATGTTGAACCCGATACCCTTGTTGGAAGAGGTTTTTGCAAGAGTATGTGAAAACCGTAAAAACATACCACCATAGTATTGGAGGTGCTCTAAGCAAGAGTGCCAGCCTACATATGAATCTCATTGTGATGACAAAATATGTAGGTTGAAGTATTGTCTCTCCCTCTGGACAATCGTGCAAACCTTCTTACGAATCTCATAGTGTACCAACAAATTACATTGGAAAAATGGAGGTGGTGTTTGTACAATGACACAAAAACTTCATAGTTTTTGATCATGGATGTTTTGGAGTAAAAAAGATGCTAACATGCAAATAATTGCGATTTTTCCACGATCTCTTCATCTTCCTCCAACCCCACGGTTTTCCTGACAATGACTTATGTGCCCACTCCAATCAACTTTCTTGAAACGCCTAACATGATATCAAGAATTGTATCAAGTAATGGAGGTAGGCCATATATGCCCCCATGTATAAACTTCAAGCAAAATCCCAAACTTTTGGAGTAAGTTCAGTGGGGCGCAGTACAGGTAAGGACATTCCGGTCTGTCCAAGCTTTTCCGTTGGGCCGTCTAACAAGCCGGTAGATGATGAAATATGATTAAAGTACATGGTCAAGATATAATCTGGCTTAAATTCCAATGTACATTTACTCACTGTTCAACTTTTTGTTCAGGCCTCATTATCTCACCTCACAGGCCTGCAAAGTATCCACACTCTATGGGGTAATAAAGAAAGAAGGAGATTTACGAGTAATCGATCTTAAATCACAATATGGTCCTAATCAAAATCAAAACTTGCAGGATAGTTGAGACAGAAAGGTCATTGTTTCAGTCAAACCTTTGATTCAAGGTTTAGACACATTCAAACTTGAAATTGCATAAACTCGTAAACAAAATCTTGAAGCTAGAAATGGAAATTTGGTCTCTGCACGACATCGAAAAATAGATTGAATTGCAGGACCACTGAATCAAATTTTCCAAATTTTTGCAGGAATAAAGAAGGTATATATGCATGCATGGATACAAACAATCCAAAGTTGGGCGGTCTAACAAGCCGGTAGATGATGAGTATGATAA
Organism: Kingdonia uniflora; assembly: GCA_014058105.1. Lineage (NCBI taxonomy): Eukaryota > Viridiplantae > Streptophyta > Magnoliopsida > Ranunculales > Circaeasteraceae > Kingdonia > Kingdonia uniflora. The sequence continues at coordinate 1,625,072 of JACGCM010000926.1, read as the reverse complement.
AGAGAGAGGTACAGATACAAAGGACCCTCCAAATTGTACCCCAAAGGAGACCTAGATATTAATAACTCCCACATGAAGACTCACATGAAAATATATCTATGTACCTATATTATTATGTGCTTCACATATAAAATTTATATGATAGTATTACTCTTATTGTGAAGGATTATGAGACATTGGACTCAAAGACTAAGATATATTTCCAATGTGTGATAGGTGACATAAGGACATCTCTCCATCACTCCCCCACTCTCTCCCAAATCCAAACCCACCCACTGGTTCACGTGTCTTCCACGTACCCTACAAAAGATAATTTTCCCAATACAATAATGTTCATTGGAGCTAGGACCGTTCGCCATGTCACAATGAATTTATACATACCTGTCTTGTTTATATAAATGTGTAAATATGTACAAGGACTTCGTGCCTGAAAACGGTGAGCCGTATGGATATTATATAAGTTTCATTAGAGTGCATAAGACGTTAGATTTGTCTGTGATATTATGGACCCGTATAGCGAAGAGATAAAAAAAATCTACAAATAGTGATCAGTAGCAAATAAATTGATAGACAAACGTAACGGAGTATCATCCATCCAATTTAGCAAAATTTCCTCGTAACAATGAAGAATAGACTTTATAACACATTTCCTTTCACTCTATAAATCCTCTTCTTGTTCTAACTTTAACGGATACCACACTAAATCAAAGTCTCGTCCTTGAGATGTCTTATAGTCCTACTCTGTACTTCACCATTGTGGTTGGCTCATTTAATAAGATAGTGCTGCTTCAGAATTCTATCTAATAAAGCTGAACGTGCAGGGAAAACTTATAAGAGAATAAGGGAAACCATAAATATCATATTTCAGTTAAAATTCAATTTCCAAACTTGCTTAGACAAGGGATATCTTATTCTCACTTAAAAAATAAGAGAAAGATTTGTTAAGAGTATGTAGAGAAAAAACAAGAAAAATGAGTTTCTAGGGACCATTGATGGTGATTCAGACCAAGATGTAAAATGAGCCTCCAACGCTATATAAGAGGGGTAAAAATGTAAACCAATAAAAATAAGACGGACAATCTAGGTGCACCCTTATATTATATAGGTCCTCACGGTACATAGCATTCTGGCAATGACATGCAAAACAAGGAATATTAATGCCGAATGTTGTAGGCAAGATTTTTCGGTAACGGCATACTTTTTAACCAATGGAGTTTTACAGCAAACTCAGATAAGTCTTTTACATATTTATACATGTACTAGTATATAAATTAAATTTTATGATTAGATGATTAGATGATTTTCAGATTTTAACATTACGAGATAAAAATATGACTAGTACACATCAACTTTGATGTGGTGCTTATTATCTGAATATATTCCAAAGTACAACTCTACAATTACTTTACTTATACCACTTCAGCAGTTTTCCATTTCCAATTTTTCTTACTTTACAAAACTGATTGAGAATATACATTAGGGTTATGTGTTTTGATCTTTAACACATAAACATTAGTCAGGAATTCAACAGCATGAGCCTTTTCAAATTTCAAAACTGTTTTTTGAAAACCACTACAAACTAAAGGTGCAAGATGTATACATTTTTACTGCTTCTACAATGTAGAGAATGGGCTTTGGCTTTCCAGTTTTGGGGAAGCCAGAGAGACCACAAAACTGTTTTCTATGTTGGAAAAGTAGATCCATTCCTTAGCAGATGTTGTACATATGTGATGCAACTACATATAATCGAGGAAACACCAAAGACAACGCTCACCAAAAACATATTAAAGCCATGCCATTACAACCAATAACATTATTCACAACTATCCTCTGAAATTAATTGTCTATGAATCCTTTACCATTTGAGACAACATCTATTTCAAGCAATTTGTGCATGCTCTCTCTTCCACATACAACATGTCGCCAAATAAAGATCTAAGAGGATCGAAGGCATGTTTTTGGCCTTCTTATACTTTCATTTGAAGGTGTAAATGTGGATGTGATATCATTCCACAAGTAGCTTAAAGTATATGCTATCTCCTACCACAAATGATATAATTTCAAAAGCAAATTAAAGTTCTAAAGTTGAGGTGAAGTCAGTACTACACAAAACCTGAAAAATCGTTTTTCATGCATGATTGTTTTCATAGTAAAAACTTTTTAAGGTTCCATATTTTTGTCTTCACAAATTTAGGTTATATCCCTATTTGATGCAATTGACACAAGGTACTAAAAAAAGAGAGTTTTAAAGTCACTAAAAAAGTGATATTGAAACCCTACAACGTCACTTTTGCAAGTGACTTTAACCTCAGCGACTTGGAAGGTCCATATAATTCACGTCACTTTTTGGAAGACCTAATTTAGGGGAAAAAGTGATATGTTGGTCAAAATGTCACACGAATTTCAATAGTCACGTCAGTTAATTACGTCACTTATTAATGATGTAATTGAATTGGAAGAAACAAAGTTATTTTTGGAATGATGTGACTAATCAAAGTGTGCAAAACAATGACACTTTATTAAGGACATCTTTGAAGCTAAGGATATAAAAAAAAATTTGCTCCCACCTCGCAGCTGTTTCATTACGATCATTGGATACAATTTACATAGCTGCATTCAGATTCAAACTTGCTTACAGGGTTACCCAAATTATATATAAAAAAAAAACCCAGCACATCGGCCAATTAGCTTTGATACTTTAGAAAATGCGGAGGAGATGGCAAAGTTTTTCCCACCACCTCCTAGAGATTGTAAAATTTGCATGAAAGAAATATGATCACATAAAAATTCATAAAATAGTATTCTTACATAGGGAATTTAATTATTCAATATCTACTTGAAGAGCCTCATATACAAAATTTACTACAACTAATTTGCAATGGTTAGTAAGAAAAGCTCACCTAGAAATGCTGGTAATCAATTTCACATTTGTATCCAAATTATCTTCAATCAGCAGTAAACAACTCAGCTTTGAGATCCCTGTTATGCTATAATCTTTATATCAAAAGCATCCACACGGCTCTGTTTCGATCCATCGATAGAGAAGTCGAAGTAGTAACAATGGAAGGAGAGATCATGATGATCAGAGAATGAAGAAGATCACAACAGCATTATACGATTATGAGAACGATTCAAGATGGGCAGATTACTGGTCCAACGTACTGATACCTCCTCACATGGCCTCTCGATCAGATGTTGTAGAAACGCAAGTTCTACAAACGTTACATCGATGTAGACCTTGTGGCTGAGCCAATGCCTTCAAGTACTAGCTCTTCTCAATCAACAAGACCAACGCCTGCACCATCATCTTCACCTGCAACCGAACAATCACAACAAATGAGTACAACATCTAGCACTAGTGCATCAGGGGCATCACTAACACCAGCAGTGACTACAAGTTCTCTGCACTGGGATAGGCAAACAATGAAACATCCATTTTAGAGTTTGATTCATTTAGTGTCTAGAGTAGGTGTTAACACTATCTCTTGGTTATCCGGCGTCAGTGAGTGCACGTGGAGTGACTACATCTTGACTGACACTGAATAGGTAAGTGGGTTTCTAACTCCTTGTTCTATAATATCAAGCCCATCGTATTTTACAGATTATGAAAAATGAATTAAGTATGTTTTTTTAAGAAAACAAATATTTATTCGAACACGAACAATTCGAACATTTTCCCTCAACTTTTCTTTTATACGAATAGATTCTTTTCTATTCGAATATTTTTGGGAATATTTCTATTCAAATAGATTTTATGTTGTTCGAATAAAATACCTCAGGCTCTTTTTTATTCGAATAGATTTCTGTTTTATTCGAATAAAAAGGCTCAGCCTTTTATTTATTCGAATAGATTTATTTTTATTCGAATAGATGACGTGTTTTCTATTTTTCTACTTAAGACAACTTTTCTTCTTTCATAATTAAACTTTTTTTAAAATATTTTTTTAGGGCTTGAGTTTGTAGAGTGAGGAGAGATTATTCTTGAGAGATTCAAGAGAGAATTAAAATACTAAAATTTTGAATCAATCATCATTGATCAAGAAATCCTAATCATAGATTGAAGAACTTGAGGGATTCAAGATTGGAAGCTTTGATGAGAGATTGGAGCGAGAAGTTGCGAGAAATTGAAATTGATTGCAAAGAGCTTGATTCGAAGAAAGGTAACCATGGGATGTGCTTATCGAGTCTGTAAGTAGTTAAACTCCTGTAATTCTTTTTCAATAGTGGATTGTTTAGCTGTCGAGTGATTCGACAGCGATCTGTAAGTTTTTCTCCTGAGAAAGGTTTCCCACAGGGTTAAAAATCTTTGCCCTTGTCTTTAAATTTCCAACTGCTTGCTTGACATTAGATAATTGAATCAACTTGATTTAGGTTAAGCGTAGACCATTAATTCAAAGGAATTAGGACCTATCAATTTAAACCTAAAATAATCGAAATTGGTTAGTCTCAAACGTCTAGGAATTTTAATTGGTATCAGAGCGGTCACGCTTTGAGGTTTAACAACCTAAGCGTAGATCCTGGATAGTTTGCTTGAGAATAATGAGTTCCGAAAAGTTTAGAGGTCCTGTAAATCGCCCTTCACTCTTTGATGGTAAAGACTACCCATACTGGAAAGTCTAAATGGTAGTCTTCTTACAATCAATCGGAGAAGATATATGGATTGCTATTGAGGATGGATGGACACACCCTACTGTGATACAAGGCACACCATGGAGTGCTATTGAGGTCCCTAAACCAAGGAACCAATGGTCAAAGAAAGAAAAGGATGTTGTTGGTTATAATTCTAAAGGCCGCAATGCTATCTTTATGGTTGTGAGTCAAAGTGAGTTTCGACATATCTCTGTATGTACCACTTCTAAAAAAGCTTGGAACATTCTAGTAAGCTTCAAATACTTGCTTCGCAATTTGAGAATATCAGAATGAGTGAAACCGAACCTTTTGACGAGTTCTATGCGAGACTAAGTGATATTGTAAATACTAGTGCCGTATTATAAGCAGCGTACTCCGATGTTCAAATTGTTCGTAAAGTTCTAAGATCCCTTCCTAAGAGTTTTAGATCCAGACGTGATGTTATCAAGGAAGTACATGATCTTAAGAAAATGAAACCCGATACATTGGCTGGAAATTTGTGAACGTTTAAACTCGAAATGAAAATAGAAAACCCCGAGAAGAACAAAAGTGTTGCTTTCAAGTCTTCATATCACTCCTATTCTTTTAAGGGTTTCAAAGAGGTTGATCAATCATATATCTCAGATAATGATGAAGGTTCGGATATAGATTCATCAATTGCTCTTATTAGTTAACAATTTCAAAAAATCTTAAAAAAATCTTAATTTCATAAATAAGGGCAATCGATGAACTATAAACCACGACCTCATGATTGGGTTAAATCTTATAATCGGCAGACCAATAATGATACTGATCTTAGTCAAGTTGAATGTTATAAATATCATAAGTTTGGTCATTATGCCCATAGCTGTCCTGATAAGAAATCTGGAATAAATCATAAAGCTATGAATATCAGTGTTACTTGGGATGACAGTGATGATGAACATGATAGCAACGAGAGTAATCTCCAAGTAGTTGATAATGAGCAATATTATGCATATCCAACGTTTCTTAATTGTGACAATAATAACTTTGACGTTTTTGGCTTGAAAATTCTGATAAAAATCAGAGTAATCAAGAACAAAATGAGTTTGAAGACCCGCATCTTGAGGACTTGTATGCTCAGACTCTCGCCAAGTGTATGAAACTCGATAAACTTAACAAAGTCTTGAAAGACCAAGTTAATACACTTACGTGCGAACTTCAAGACAAAACTAAGAGTACAAGTCACGAGATAGAGGTACTTGAGAATGAGAAACAAGGCCTTCATGACAAAGTTGTGTTTTTTGAAAAAGAAGTTAATGATGCAAAGGAGAAAATGAAATCAACTTTGGACGAACTTCATTCAGCCAAACTTGATGTAGTTCTATCTCAGCAGAAACTTGAGAAGTTCTGTCATGGGGCCAAGAACATTGATAAAATGTTATGTATGGTAAAGACGGATAGTGACAAAAGGGGCATAGGATAAGATGAACCTCTTCCTAATGCCAAGACTCCTCAAATCATAAAGTTTGCAAAAACAACTGCTTCTACTTCGGTGCCTAAACATGACATAATATCCATTACTCATAATCATTCCAAATGGGTCTCTTACTCTCATATTTATTATTATAGTATATGTGGTCGAAATGGACATATTGCATCTTACTGTAGATTTGTTGAACCCTATCAACCATATGCTCGCCCTTTTAATAGATATAGATATAATTCTAATGTGATTTCTATTAATGTGAAAAGTAAGATTGTGTCTAGATGGTTTGCACAGGAAACTACAGGTCGAAGAACTCTTCGAAGCATTTAGGTACGAAAGATGGATTTGGCACCTCAGATAAGGTGCAATGTTGTACTAACTGCTTTGAATACTTTCAAGTTAGTTCAATGGTATATGGATAGTGGGTGTTCCCGTCATATGACTGGTGATGAGTCTAAGCTGAGTCACCTAGAGTATATTCAGGGAGGTGATATTACTTTTGGTGATGGGAGCACATCTCCTGTGGTAGGAAAGGGAAAGGCCGAAGGACTTGGTACTCCAACAATTGATAATGTTCTCTTGGTTAAGGGGCTGAAAGCAAATCTTCTTAGTGTCTGTCAACTATGTGATACAGATCACATTATTACGTTTTCCAGAGGTGGATGTGATGTGTTGAACTCTCAAGGACAACATGTGATGCATGCTTCTAGAACCTCTGATAACTGTTATGCTATTCAGCAAGAAGTTATACTGTGTAACAAAGCAAAACTGAGTGATGTGGACTTATGGCATCAAAGGTTAGGGCATATAAACTTCAATGACTTGTCCAAGATTACAAGTAAAGAGCTGATTTGGGGAGTTCCAAAGTTGGGAAGATTGAGCAACGTAATGTGCGGTCCTTGCCAAATTAGCAAGCAATAAAGAGCTCTCACAAGAAGTCTAATAATATTGCAACTACTCAGATTCTTGAGCTACTACACATGAACTTGATGGGTCATATGAGAATGGCATCCTTGAGAGGTAAAAGGTATATTTTGGTAATGGTGGATGATTTTTCTCGTTATACATGGATAACACTTTTGAGAGAGAAGTCTAATACTTTTGAAGAATTTCATAGTATATCGCTTCGAATCCAAAATGAGAAAGATTGCTCTATTGATAAAATTTAAAGTGATCGTGGCGGGTTTAAGGATACTGAGGTGATTGAGTATTGTACTTCTAATGGGATTAAACATGAATTCTCTGCATAAAAAAATGGGATTGCAAAGAAGAAGAATAAAGTTCTTCAATAAATGGAACGAGTCTTACTTCACAGCAAGGATCTTCCGACACACTTTTGGGGGAAGGCCATTCATACTGCGTGCTATACTATTAATAGAGTGTATCTACGTCCACTTACTTTAAACACGCCCTATGAACTGTGGTTTGGAAAGAAGCCGAATGTTAACTACTTTCGGGTTTTTGGGATTAAATGTTTCATCTTTAGAGATCGGGAGAATCACTCCATAATATAATGGGATTGCAGAGAGGAAGAATAGAGTTCTTCAAGAAATGGAATGAGTCTTACTCCACAGCAAGGATCTTCCGACATACTTTTGGGGGGAGGCCATTTATACTGGGTGCTATACTATTAATAGAGTGTATCTACGTCCACTTACTTTAAACACACCCTATGAATTGTGGTTTGGAAAAAAACTGAATGTTAACTACTTTCAGGTTTTTGGGAGCAAATGTTTCATCTTAAGAGATCGGGAGATCATTGGGAAATTTGACTTTCAGAGTGATGAAGGTATTTTATTGGGCTACTCAACAAATAGTAGAGCTTTTCGAGTCTACAATTTGAGAACCAAAGTGATGATGGAGTCTTGTAATATGGTTGTGGATGATACTTGCACCATTGGTTCTACAGATGTGAGAGAAGATGATAGTATAATGGAAAATCCAAAAAAATCAACTAATGATATTCTTGCATCGAGCCGTACATCAAAGGTTGCTTCTCCTTTGCCTACTCCACTACTTCCATCTCCACCACCCCCTCCCGCCCCAAGTATACCACAACCCAGATGGCATCAAGTTCGTAAGGATCACTCACATTTCGATATCATCGGGGATGCTACTTCTTGAGTTCAAGCTAGAAGCCAACACCATGAGACGGTACACTGTATTTGTTATGTTTCTGTGATCGAACCAACAACGATAAAGGAAGCTATTTCAGATGAATATTGGCTACATGCAATGCAAGATGAGCTTCGCCAGTTTTGACGTCAAGATATTTAGGATTTGGTTCCACGTTCTTCAAGTACAAATATCATTGGGACTAAATGGGCTTATAAGAACAAATATGACGAACTTGGAAATGTAATTTGAAGCAAAGCTAGATTGGTCGCTCAAGAGTACTCCAGGGACCAGATTTTATAAAACTCGAACTAGCTTGAAATCGATCCTTACACCAAGAACTACTATGACAAGAATTAAATAAGAGATAGGCACTGGGGATTTAGCATGGAAAACCTGTGAATAGGTAAAAACCACGACCTCGAGTGGAGGATTTTGTGAAAGTAGTATTATTGCTTGAGAGATTGAGAGAATCTAATTACAAGAGTTAATCTAAAAAAATATAGATAGAGATCAAATAATTGTATGTATAGATTTATGTGTCGACCTCTTCCTGTTTCCTTAAGAGATCTGCCCTTTTATAGACCCTTCTCTCAGCTTGACATCGTGCTTGAACACGTTCTCCTGAAAGTGGAAGTCATGGGCAGTTGAGTGTGTAACCGCTAGCTCGTGGGAGACAGGTGTATGTTGACTTGTTTTGCTTATATCTGTTGTGGACGACCCACGTTTTGCTTGAGTTCATGGTCGATGTGTAACTGTTGACGTGTATGTAACGTGTTTGTTTATGCATGAGTCTAGTACTGGATAAGATCGAGTACTCCAGAGCTCGAGTGATAAGTAAGTTCGAGTGTCCCATAGCTCGAGGAATAAGTCCCTACAATCGCCCCTCGCAACTGAAGTTACGAGTGACTTTAGCTGAGAAATCCCTGAGAATCTGGCATACCTTACTGATGTAAGTGGTTGCTTGGAAAATGCGACGTCTGTGCTGATGACTGTGCTACATTTAATGTATTTGATGAGTTATTGATGCACGTGTTGACTGATGCGAATAATGGCTGCGTTGGGAATAACATATATTAAGTGCTTTCCTGTATATAAATAGCAGGGAGACTAATCACTGCTCATCGCTGTTGTAGTGCTCCATTGCTGATTGTTGAATGTAGAATGTTAAATTTCTAAATGTTGAGACTGAAAGTTTGAACTGCAGTAATGTGTTCTCCGATTTTATCCTTTGAATTAGAATAAGCCCGCGGGTGCAGAAGTTAGTATTATCTGTGCTTCAACTGTTGGACTTAGGGGGGCTTAGCGGTAGCAAGCTGGTATTATCTTTGCTCGTACTTTAGGCGGTCACCGCAGGCTAAGAGGTTCTTTATGGCCCCCGCCTCGGATCTGTGTTTCCTCAGGGGTTCAGCTAGTATTATTTATGCCTTGATACCATATTGGTGAGCTGGGCTTATCGGCAGTGAGCAACGTCTCACTCATACTTTAGGCCTGCTCCTGCAGGCTGAGGCTCTTTATGGCCCCAGCCCCGAAGGTTTCTGAGTCCTCAGGGGTTCAGCTAATATTATCTATGCCTTGATACCATATTGGATACTGATCCTGCAGACTGAGGCTCTTTATGGCTGTAGTCTCAAAGATTTCTGAGTCCTCAGGGGTTCGGCTAGTATTATTTATGCTTTGATACCATATTGGATACTACTGATCCTGCAGACTGAGGCTCTTTATGGCCCTAGTCCCAGAGATTTCTGAGTCCTCAGGGGTTCAGCTAGTATTATCTATGCCTTGATACCATATTGGATACTGATAGACTGAAGTTGCTCGAGCTAAAGAAATTGAGTTGAAGTTAAAAGTGAGCTAAAGTTGAAAGCGAGCTAAAGCTGAAAGAGAGCTAAAGCTGAAAGAAAGCTAAAGCTGAAAGCGAGCTAAAGCTGAAAATGGGCTAAAACTAAAAGTGAGCTAAAGCTGAAAGAGAGCTAAAGCTGAAAATGAGCTAAAGCTGAAAATGGGCTAAAGTTAAAAATGAGCTAAAATTGAAAACGAGTTAAAGCTGAAAGAGAGCTAAAGCTGAAAACGAGCTAAAACTGAAAGCGAGCTAAAGCTAAAAATGAGCTAAAGCTGAAAGCAAGCTAAAGCTGAAAATGAGCTAAAGCTGTAGATGAGCTAAAGCTGAAAGCGAGCTAAAGCTGAAAATGTTAGTTGCTCGAGCTGAAGTTGAAATTGAGTTTAGAATTTGAAGCTGAGATTGAATTTGAAACTTCCTCCAATCATCTTCCTCTTCTTAATCGTCCCAGTGTTGATTACACATATCGAAGTATGATCGATGCTGGGGGTCAATATTACTCTGAGTCTCAGTCTTGAAATTGAGGTTTGCTCATAATTCTCCTAACGGATCAGGCTCTAGGGAGCTGTCATGTTGAACTCCTGATGCTTGTTATCTGGAATACACCATGGTAGAATATCTGATTATTGAATATCAACGTGGCTTTTAACCACGTGGTCGTGGGTTCGATTCCCACAGACGGCGCCAAATATAAGGACCAGATTTCGTAAAGCTCGAACTAGCTTGAAATTGATCCTTACACCAAGAACTACTATGACAAGAATTAAATAAAAGATAACACTTGACACAGGGGATTTAGCGTAGAAAACCTGTGAATAGGTAAAAACCATGACCTCGAGTGAAGGATTTTGTGAAAGTAGTATTATTGCTTGAGAGATTGAGAGAATCTAATTACAAGAGTTAATCTAAGAAAATATAGCTGGAGATAAGATAATTGTATGTATAGATTTGTTTGTCGACCTCTTCCTGTTTCCTTAGGAGATCTGCCCATTTATAGACCCTTCTCTCAGCTTGACATCGTGCTTGAACACATTCTCCTGAAAGTGGAAGTCATGGGGAGTTGAGTGTGTAACCGCTAGCTCGTGGGAGACAGGTGTATGTTGACTTGTTCTGCTTACATCTATTGTAGATGACCCACGTTCTGCTTGAGTTTGTGGTCGATGTGTAACTATTGACGTGTATGTAACGTGTTTGTTTATGCGTGAGTCTGGTACTGGATAAGATCGAGTACTCTAGAGCTCGAGTGATAAGTAAGTTCGAGTGTCCCATAGCTCGAGGAATAAGTCCCTATAGGTACAATCAAGTAAAAGGGGTTAATGTTGCTGAAACGTTTACTCCTATTGCAAGGCTAGAGTCTATTCGCCTACTGTTTGCTCTTGCTTACAATAAAAAATTCAAGTTATATCAGATGGATGTGAAGAGTACTTTTCTGAACGGGCTCTTAGAGGAAGAAGTGTATGTGGCCCAACCAAATGGGTTTGAGGATCCTCATCATCCCGATCACGTGTTCTACTTAAAGAAGGCTCTTTACGGTTTGAAGCAAGCTCCTCGAGCATGGTACGAACGGCTCTCCAATTTTCTTTTAGCTAAGGATTTTGTTCGAGGAGAAGTTGATAAAATACTATTTATCCAACAGAAGGGAGGCGCGATACTCGTTGCACATGTATATGTAGATAATATTATATTTGGCTCTACTTCGAGTTTACTAACCACTTTGTTTATAGTTTTAATGAAAAGTGAATACGAGATGAGCATGGTTGGGGAACTAACTTACTTCTTAGGTCTCCAAATACGTCAAGTGGAGAAATGAATGTTTATTTCTCAATCCACGTATACCAGGGATGTTGTGAAGAAGTTTGGTTTCTCTTCTGCAAAGCATGCCAGGACACCCATGAGTACTACTACAAAGTTAAGTAAGGACTCGGCAGGTAAGGATGTTGATCAAAAGATGTATAGAAGTATGATAGGTAGTTTACTTTATCTTACCACTACTCACCCTGATATTATGTTTAGTGTATGTATTTGTGCTCGTTATCAAGGTAATCCTAAAGAATCACATTTACAGGTTGTTAAACGCATTATTCGTTATGTATGTAGGACTTCTGAGTTTGGTTTATGGTACTCACATGACACAACTTCCAAGGTTATTGGGTATTTCGATGCAGATTGGGCGGGTAATGCAGATGATAGGAAGAGTACTTCGGGTGGATGTTATTATATTGGGAATAATCTTGTGGCTTGTCAAAGCAAGAAGCAGAATTGTATTTCTCAATCCATAGCAAAGGCAGAGTATATTGTTGTGGGTAGTTGTTGCACTCAATTGATTTGGATAAAACAGATAGTGCATGACTATAGAATAGTCTAGGGGATGATGTCAGTTATTTGCGATAATACAAGTGCAATCAGCATCTCCAAGAATCCTGAACAACATTCCAGAGCCAAGCACATCGACATTCATTTCCACTTCATCCATGATCTTGTTGAGCGCAAGATAGTCAGTGTTAAGTATGTTCCTACATAGGGTCAGTTAGCCAATTTTTTTACCAAGCCGTTAGATGCTATGAGGTTTGAGCTTCTGAGACGGTCAATTAGTGTATGCTCTATTGATTAGGTATGTCTCTTACTTCCTTTTTACACTATTTTGTTAGATTATCACAGTGATATATGCTCGGTCAGATACATTTTCTAATTTAGTGTTAGGACAGTTCAGTATAGTATTTACTTAGATTTGATTTCTTTTACGGCAGTTAACTATCGCATGCTTAGATAGATACGCACTCATTGATATTATACTTTAGAATACATGTAGAGACTTCGTACCTAATATTTATGTGAGGATCTGGCCTTATTTATGAGCTTCGAGTGTTATGACATTTACTCTTCTTTTTGATCTTGTTATTTATGATCTCGTTTCGTGTCCTTACCCAATTGTCAAATGGTACCATCAAAGTCAGGTTATACTAGTGAAACCTTCCTGTTTTTATTCGAGGCAAAAAAGTGACGGTGTCCAACCGAAGATATGATAATAGGCATTTTTTCTTCTACTATTTTTGGCCTTCATTATTCCTAACCTTATTTTTATCCACTTGCAGCCCTATGTGCCTTAAAATATGCCCTTTCATTTCTTTTCCAAAATTCTTTTTCTTTTACCAATTTGTTTTGAGACTTTTCAGTAATTAAAAAAAATGTGATTTTTAGGGGATGATGAAGAGAAGAATACAATTAGTCCCTAAATGATAATTTATTATCTCAATCAAAATTTTGAAAAAAAAGGGGATGTGAAGAGGTATATTTGTTTGTGTACTTTATAAGAAAGAGGGCAACAGAAGGTGAATTTTCTTTCAAGAAAAATAGATAAGTAATGTAACTGGAGTCTCAGAATGCCAGCAAAAACACATACTCCATCATATGCCTACCCGTGCCTATATTATAACCTACTTAAAGACCTATTTAATCTTGAGTTAGGCTCAGTCAGTATTAGTGGAGATTGGAGATAAAGAATCTAAATTAGTATAAACTTGACACCATTAGTGACAAATGAGTTTCCTTTCCATAAAATCTTCCAGCTCACAGTGTTTCATTTTTCTGATGAAATATGATTTTTATTGCGCCATATTTATATTTCATACAGAGTGCTAGCTAGTCAATTCTCAGTGATTTTGAGTGACCACCATGAGAGGCCTAAGTTGAAACAACTTTCCTTATAGTATTTTATTTCTGGTTGTTGGGTCTGTTGAATGTATGGTACTATTTTATGTTGGCAACACACACACACACACTCTGAGTAAAAACTTATTCTGGCTGGTTTTTCTATTGAATGATTTCCTATCTGATATTCATATAGCCTGTGATTAGTCTCTCATGTAGAGTAGATAGGGGGAGTATTGTTTATTTATTTTTTTATTCCTTCGATTTTGTTGTTTTTTCTGTTATGTTTCGTTTCGCTTTATCTCTATTTTAAAAAAAAGAGGGAAAAAGGAAAAAAATTTATCTTTGAATAAAATTTTACTTATTCGAATATTTTGCCTCAGCACAATTTTTATTTGAATATATTTCTTGGTTTATTCGAATATTTTTCTATAGTTTTTTTTCAAGAGAAAAACTTTTATTCGAATATTTTTCTGCAGCTTCTTTTTTATTCGAATACATTTCGACGAGTTTGATTTTTGTTTTTTAAATATGTAAAACCAAAACATGATTTTTTTCTTTCATTCTCTCTCTCTTTGTTTGTTACGATAACTTCTCACAACTTGGTACTGTCTCTCTCTCTTGATCCTTACCTGCTTATGATTCCAAGCTAAAAATTGGAAGAGGTTTTTCTGCGATTAGGTGTTTCTTTTACTCCTCCACATCACATTCTTAGTTTAGCATTCGAATTTGATGATTTTATCTCGGCTGTTTTGTCCTAATTTTGTGTTGGAATCACCATCTCTTCTATCATTGGCTTGTAAGCTAGATCTACTCTCTCTTCTTCAAGTTTCACTACTCAATTTGTTTCCTCCGTTGCGACTCTGTCAATTTGTGCTTGGAATTGGAATTGTGACTTTTGCTTGGAATTGGAATTGAAATTGGGACTGTCAATTTGTGCTTGAAGAATCTAGTTTGTGGGGGTAGTTCTGTATGGTAGTTTTGTTAGATGATTGATTTCTTGCAGAGATTGGAGTGTGTTTTGATTCCTTGCATGTTTTGGGTTAGAATTTGGTGTTTGATTGTTTGTGAAGAATTGGTGATTGTGCTTGATTGGGTTCCCCTGCTTAACCGTGTTGGTTAGGTATGGGGGAAGTGGTGATGTTTTTCTTGCAGATTGTGTGAGTTGTTTGATAATTGGTTGACAGAGGTTTATTGCACGAATTGGTTGCTATGGCTAGGGAGAAACACCCTGAGGCTATGTCCCCCGTTCCCACTCCAAACGGTACTGCTTAATGGGGTCAGATGAAGCGAGGAACTAGGATGGGTCCTAGCAATGTTGTCCCTTAAGGTTCTGGTCGAGGAGGAGCTAATGGTATAGGGGGGTCTCGTGCAGGGTCATGAGACAATGATGGAGGGAATCACGGCATGCATTCTAACCCCCCCCCCCCAATTAGTCTACTCAACGATCAGGTTTTAAGTTTATAAACTTTCAGAAGGAGGAATCTCTTGATGAGGGGGAGCTGCGTCTGCATTACCCCACGATCTCACATATTTTTGATATATTCGCTGATCGTGGTTGGACTTGGATTATTTGTCCCCAAATGTCGTGTTATCCATGCTTGGTGCAACTATTTTATGCTTCTCTCCGTAATGTGCAGGGCAAGGGAGATGGCAGCAGTTTCAGAGTTTCCATTGATTGTTTAGAGTTTTATATTAGGTCGGATGACATCCGACAAGTTTTTGGTCTGAGTGAGTCTGCCGTTCCAGATGAGGAACATTCGGAGTGGCCTCCAGTTCTTAGTAAGTTTCTTCCCAAGAGAGAGATGAAGGAGGAGCTTCATGTCGCCAGGAAGATGAAAAGACCCTATATCAGGTGCAAGAATCTGAGCCCAACACTCGTCCTCTTTCATATGATTGCTCATAGGAACATTATTCCCCAACTGGGGAATAAGAATGTTCTAGTGAGTAATATGCTTTATTTGGTATATCTTTACTGCCAAGGGCACAATGTTGATTTGGTGCATATTATTATGCACGAGATGATTCCTATGGCTAACCCAAATCTTCTGGCACGGGTTTTACCGTACAGTAGGTTTATTTCTCAGCTTCTAATTGGGATGGGGTATGTTATCCTTGCGGATGAGGAGGCTGACGAGAGGAACGAAGTGATTATTCCTCATTATTGGGTAAAAAACAGAAAGCATATGGTGCTTTCTAAGTCAGAGTCTAAGTTCGAGGAGGGTGCAGAGGACTCGGGGACTGAGGCTGCACCTGCTGCAGCTCGGCGAGCTGCTAGGCCCTCTGCTTTTAGGCCTGCTACTACTTCTGTGCCTGATATTTTTACAGCTGCTTATACTGGATTGGTCCCGCATGCTTTTGCTTCTATGTACACCTATATGGAGTCTCGTTTTAATAGACTGAACATTCAGATAGAGTCTCAGTTTCAGCTCTTCAGGGATGATATAGATCGGCTCCAGACTTCTGTGGATAGATTGAGCAGTATAGTGCGAGGCTCGTCGAGTGGTCCTCTCGCCACAGCTACAGACGAGGGGTCTTAGGTCGTCTGAGACTTTGGGTTTATTTTTTTGCACTTTAAGAGTGATAGTTATGTGTTTAGTCTTTTCAGTGACTATTTTTGCTTCTACTCTCTTTATTGCATTTATATTCTATGTGGGTGCTCTATCTGACTTTGCTATGTATTAACAGGTCTTTTTATGCATGGATACTCTATCAAGCCTTTGTTATATACTTATTCTATTCCATGATATTTACTCTTCCATAACTGTTATATATTTTTTGGCATGTATAATATAATTTTACTTTCCTCTATCTTTTTATTTGTTTACCCTTTGTTTTTTTGTGTCAAAAAGGGGAGAGATGGTTCTTCAGGGAAGTCAGGTAAGTAATTTTTATCCTCTAAATTTCTTATTTAGAATATGAACGAGTATGTGATATCACTTGTTTAGTGTACAGGGATTTCAGAGGATATGCTTTTGTGAATGGATGTTCAGTGAGTGAGTCAGTCCATCGAGTTTGTAATTTTCTTTTATTAACTATAGTTCTAGTTTTGACACAAAATAAACAAAAGGGGGAGATTGAAACATCCATTTTGGAGTTTGTTTCATTTAGTATCTTGAGTAGGTGCCAACACTATCTCGTGGTTATCCGGCGTCAGTGAGTGTACGTGGAGCGGCTACAGCTGGACTGACACTTAAAAGGTAAGTGGGTTTCTAACTTCTAGTTCTAGAATTTCAAGCCCATCGTATTTTACAGATTATGGAAAATGAATTAAGTATGTTTTTTTAAGAAAACAAATATTTATTCGAACAAGAACTATTCGAACATTTTCCCTCAACTTTTCTTTTATTCGAATTTATTCTTTTCTATTTGAATATTTCTGGGAACATTTCTATTCGAATAGATTTTATGTTGTTCGATTAAAATACCTCAGGCTCTTTTATATTCGAATAGATTTTTGCTTTATTCGAATAAAAAGGCTCAGCCTTTTATTTATTCGAATAGATTTATTTTTATTCGAACAGATGACGTGTTTTATGTTTTTCTATATAAGACAACTTTTTTCTTTCATAATTTAACTTTAAAAAAAAAAAATTTAGGGCTTGAGTTTTTAGAGTGAGGAGAGATTATTCTTGAGAGATTCAAGAGAGAATTAAAACACTTAAATCTTGAATCAATCATCATTGATCAAGAAACCCTAATCATGGATTGAAGAACTTGAGGGATTCAAGATTGTAAGCTTCGACGAGAGATTGGAGCGAGAAGTTACGAGAACTTGAAATTGATTACAAAGAGCTTGATTGGAAGAAAGGTAACCATGGGATGTGTTTATCGAGTCTGTAAGTAGTTAAACTCTTGTAATTCTTTTTTAATAGTGGATTATTTAGCTATCGAGTGATTTGACAGCGATCTGTAGGTTTTTCTCCTGAGAATGGTTTCCCACAGGGTTAAAAATCTTTGCCCTTGTCTTTAAATTTCCAACTGCTTGCTTGACATTAGATAATTGAATCAACTTGATTTAGGTTAAGCGTAGACTATTAATTCAAAGGAATTAGGACCTATCGACTTAGACCTAAAATAATCTAAATTAGAAAGTCTCAAACATCTAGGAATTTCAAACAATACAGTTTTCTATCAATGCATGGATATTTGTTGTGGCCGTGCTTGCAATCTTTCCCCTCGTTCCTAGAAATCTTGCAAATAAGGCGTATCGATTATCCTTTATGGTCATGATAGGTTTCTTTTTGTGTTCTTTATACTCGCTATATGAGAAACCTAGAGCATGGAATTTGCAGGCTTTGTAAGTATGGTTTCAATCTGCAGAGCCAATGGTGCAAGTATCATCCACAACCACATTACATGACTCCATCATCACTTGGCCCTCAAATTGTAAACTTGAAAAGCTCTACTATTTGTTGAGTAGCCCAATAAGATACCTTCATCACTTCGAGAGTCAAATTTCCCAATGTTCTCCCGATCTCTAAAGATGTAACATTTACTCCCAAAAGCCCAAAAATAATTTACATTTGGCTTCTTTTTAAACCACAGTTCATAGGGTGTGTTTAAAGTAAGTAGAGGAAGATTCACCCTATTAATAGTATAACACGCAGTATGGATGGCCTCCCCATAAAAGTGTGCCGAAAGATCCTTGCTGTAAAGTAAAACTCGTCCCATTTCCTGAAGAACTTTATTCTTCCTTTCTGCAATCCCATTTTGTTGTGGGGTGATTGGAGTAGAGAATTCATGCATAATCCTGTTAGAGGTACAGTACTCGATCACCCCAGTATCTTTAAACTCGCATCCACAATCACTTCAAATTTTATCAATAGACCAATATTTCTCATTTTGTATTCGAAGCGATATACTACGAAATTCTTCAAAAGTATTAGACTTCTCTCTCAAAAGAGCTATCCACGTATAACGAGAGAAATCATCTACCATCACCAAAATATACCGTTTACCTCCCAGAGATGTAGTTCTCATTGGACCCATTAAGTCCATGTGTATTAGCTCAAGTGTCCTAGTAGTAGTAATATTGTTGGACTTCTTGTGAGAACTCTTTATTTTCTTGCCAATTTGACACGGACCACACACAACATTACTCAGTCTTCCCAACTTTAGAACTCCCTGGATAAGCTCTTTACTTGTAATCTTGAATAAACTATTAAAGTTAATATGTCCCAACCTTTGATACCATAAGTCCACATCACTTAGTTTAGCTTTGTTACACATTATAGCTTCTTGTTGAACAACATAACAATTATTAGCAGTTCTAGTAGCATACATCACACGTTGTCCTTGGGAGTTTAATACATCATAGCTAACTCTGGAAATAGTAACAGTGTGATCTGTATAACATAGTTGACTGACACGAGAAGATTTACTTTCAACCCCTTAACCAAAAGAACATTATCAATCATTAGAGTACCAAGTCCTTCAGCCTTTCCATTTGCTACCACTAGAGATATGCTCCCATCACCAAAAGTAACATCGTCACCCTGAATATCCTCTAGGTAACTCAGCTTGGACTCATCACCAGTCACGTGACGGGAACAACCATTATCCATATACCACTGAATTGACTTGAAGGTATTCAAAGCAGTTAGTGCAACATTGCACCTTATCTGAGGTGCCAAATCCGTCTTTCATAACCAAATGCTTCGAAGAGTCCTTTGAGCTAAAGATTCCTGTGCAAACCATCTAGACACATTCTCATTTTTCACATTAGTATAAATCTCATTAGACTTATATCTTTGTTCATTGAATGAACGAGCATATGGTTGATAGGGTCCAATAAATCTACAATAAGATACAATATGTCCCTTTCGACCACATAATCCACAATAATAAATCTGAGAGTAGGAAAACCTTTTGGCTTGAATATGAGTAGAGGATATTATATTATGCTTGGGCAACGAAGTAGTAGCAGTTGATTTAACAAATTTTGTGACTTGAGGAGTCTTGGCATTAGAGAGAGATTCCTTGTATCCTAGACCCCTTTTGTCAACATCCGTCTTTACCATACATAACATCTTATCTATATTCTTAGCCCCATGACATAATTTTTTAAGTTTCTACTGAGATAGAACTACATCAAGCTTGGCCGAACGAAGTTCGTCCAAGGTAGACTTTATTTTCTCCTTCGCATCATGAACTTCTTTTTCTAAAAACATAACTTTGTCATGAAGATCTTGTTTCTCATTTTCAAGTACCTCTATCTCGTGACTTGTATTCTCAATTTTTTCTTAAAGTTTATATGTGAGTGTATTAACTTGGTTTTTTAACACTTTGTTAAGTTTATAAAGTTTCATACACTTCGCAAAAGTCTGAGTATACAAGTCTTCAAGATTCAAGTCTTCAAACTCATTTTGTTTTTGATCACTCTAATTTTCAACATAATTTTCAAGTTCAAAAATGTCAGAGATATCATTCCCACAATTTAAAAAAGCTGGATATGCACAATATTGTTCATTACCAGCTACTTGGGGATTACTCTTATTGTTATCATCCTCACCATCTATGTCATCCCAAGTAACACTGATATTCATAGCTTTGTGGTTTGTTCCAGATTTCTTATTAGGACAGCTATGGGCATAATGACCAAACTTGTGACATTTATAACATTCAACTTGACTAAGATCAGTATCATTATTGGTCTGTCAATTATAAGATTTGACCTGATCATGAGGTCGTGGTTTATAGTTCATCGATTGCCCTTATTTTTGAAATTGATATTTTTTCAAGATTTTTTGAAATTGTTTACTAATAAGAGCAATTAATGAATCTATATCTGAACCTTCATCATCGTCTGAGATATATGAGTGATTAACCTCTTTGGTACCCTTAGAAGAAGAGGAGTGAGATGAAGACTTAAAAGCAACACTCTTGCTCTTCTTAAGGTTTTCCATTCTCATCTCAGGTTTAAAGGTTTGCAATTTTCCAGCTAATTTATCGGGTTTTATTTTCTTAAGATCCCGAATCTCCTCGATAGCATCACGTATGGATCTAAAGCTCTTAGGAAGAGATCTTAGAACTTTGCAAACAATTTGAACATCGGAATAAGCGACTCCTAATGCGGCACTAGTGTTTGAAATATCACTTAGTCTAGCATAGAATTCATCAAAAGGTTCATTTTCACTCATTCTGATATTCTCAAATTGCGAAGTAAGCATCGGTAGCTTACTTTCTTTAACTGTATCATCACCTTCATGAGTTCGAACTTAAATGTCCCAAGCTTCTTTCGAAGTGGTACAAACAGAGATATGTTGAAACTCACTTTGACTCACGGCCATAAAGATAGCATTGCGGCCTTTAGAATTTTAACCGGTAGCATCATTTTCTTCCTTTGACCATTAATTCCTAGGTTTAAGGACCTCTATACCATTGCCTAGAATGCCTTACATCACAATAGGGTGCGTCCATCCATTCTCAATGGCAATCCATACATATTCTCCGATTGATTGTAGGAAAGCAACCATTCAGACTTTCCAGTATGGGTAGTCATTGCCATCAAAAAGTGAAGGATGATTTTCAGGACCTCCAAACTTCTCATAACTTATTATTCTCAAGCAATCGAGTAAGAATCCATGCTTAGGTTGTTAATCCTCGAAGCGTGACCGCTCTGATAATAATTGAAATTCCTTATCACTTGAGACTAATCAATTTTGATTAATTTAGGTCTAAATCAACATGTCCGAATTCCTTTTAATTAATGACCTAGCCTTAACCTAATTCAAATTGATTCAACTATCTAATGTCTGCAAGTAATTGAAAATTAGACACAAGACCAAAGATTTTTAACCCTGTGGGAATCCTTTCTCAGGAAAAAAACCCACAGGTCGCTGTCGAATCATCCGACAGCTGAACAATCCACTATTGTAAATGAATTACAAGAGTTTAATTACTTACAGACTCAATAAACACATCTCATGGTTACCTTTACACTAATCAACCTTCTTGTAATCGATTCCACGTTCTCGTAATACTTTACCCCAATCTCTCGTCGAAGCTTTCAATCTTGAATCCCTCAAGTTCTTTAAATTATGATTTGGGTTTCTTGATCAATGATTGATTCAAGTTTGAGTTGTTAGTTCTCTCTTGAATCTCTCATCTCTCTAAATATCAAGCTCTAAAAAAATAGGTTTTGGAAGAGATGAGTTATGAGAAAAGAAAAGATGTCTTAAATAGAAAAACCGAAAACCCGACCTCTGTTCGAATAGATACAAAGTCTATTCGAATAGAACAATTTTTATTCGAACATGACCAAGATCCTATTTGAACAAAGAAAGTTCTGAGGCAATTTGTTTGAATAGATAAAGAGTCTATTCGAATAAAACAAGTTTTATTCGAATAGAACAAAAACCTATTCGAACAACAAAGTTCTTAGGTAATGTATTCGAATAGAGAAATAGTCTATTCGAACAAAACAAGTTTTATTCGAACAAGACCAAAATCCTATTCGAGCAAATATAGTTCTGAGCCTAATGTTCGAATAGATACTAACTCTTATTCGAACAACATCTTATTTGAACAGAACAAAAGCCTGTTCGAACAATGACTTGTTTTTCTCAAAAAGGCAAATCACTTTCTTTTCATGCTCTGTAAAATAATAAGGGTTTGACATTTAGAGCAAGGAGATACAAGCCCACTTACCTGTTATATGTTAGTCCAGTTGTCATCGCTCCATGTGCAATCTCTGATGACGAGTAACCACGAGGAAGTGCTGACACCTATTTTTGACATGGAATGAAACAAACTCCAAATATGGATGTTTTAAATTAGATTCCTAAAATGTCTAAACATGGGATACAAATACCATAACTCTAGAATTTTTATGCAAGATCACAACCTCAAGTGTACTATATGTTTATTGTCGAGGAAATGGGTGCAATAATATTTATGCCTGAATTTTAAAGTTGTCATACTTGTGATTGAGCTTAAAATAGAGGCCAAGCATTAAATAAAACTGATAAAAATATTGCTAGAATAATAACCACTATCATCAAACATAAAGAACAAACCTGATCATCATTAACCGCTTCAACTCATCCCTCGACATCATGTGAAGCATATCAGAAACAAATCGCCGTTCTTTTAGTCATTCTCCTTATCAATAGCCATAAATTGTAAACCGCTATTAACATTGTAAACCGTTAGTTCATTGTTTATTTTGTTGGGATCCTCCTCTAAATCTTTGCATTTCAATAATTATACTTACTTTGCTCTTGAAGAAAATGAGTTAAGTAAATAATAAGGGGCTTTCTAGGAAAAGAAGTAACTTCAATGCTCATTGAGACCTTAATATTATAGCAATATAATGAGAAACTTATAGAGTTTTAGCATTTCATACTTGTTTTAATCCCACATAATAGGGTAATTTTGAAATAATAAAAGGCAAAACACCACCAATGCCACCATCTCAAGAGCTCCTCTACAAACTTCACCAAAGATGTTACTGTAGTGCTAAAGCTCAATAAATTCAACAAAAGGATTATCCCCCAAAATTTTAAATTTGTTCCATCATCATCCTAGTTGGCAGTCATAGATTTAGTAACCCATAAAAACTTTTTGATATCGACCTATTTTAAGAATAACATCACAGTAACAAACAAATTCATATGAACCTTCGAAAATAAAAATAAAGAGTACATGCTCTAAATTGAGCTATCTATAGAGGGGTTAAAAAAGTATAACTTTCTTTCTCTGTTCATATAGAATAGCTACATCGTCTCAGCCAAATGTATACCAAATCTTCTTCCTTAATTTCCATATTCACAATAAAAATTGAAACCAAAATACTTTTGAACCAAGGGAGATGTACTCTTGCAGTTAACCATAAGATTTAGGAGTATGCCACTATAAAATGTATTTCACTGACCAAATCAAATTGAGTCATAATCGTGTGATATATAGTGACAATGGCATTTCGTTTTCTCAAATATTGTGATTTTTGCTTTGAGAAAATTTCAAAAATAACATTCTATTTTCTACCAAACCATAAGATCGAAACCTTAAATTTGGCTTAGACACACTGTAATAAAGATATTAATTAAATAAATATGAACAAAGTCCATAATGTAGAGAAAAATTATGCAATTACAACTAAACATTAGGTTTACCCCAATAAAATAATTGGGTCTTTTAATATGTGAATTTGATGGATTGCCATTGTACAAAAAACAATAATTCAGTTAGAAAAACATTATAATCAGATAAAAAAAAAGTATTGAATAAAAATTCAAGCATACTTGGGAAATTGGAAGAGATAATGACGAACCCCAAGATGATGTCCAATCACGATGAATTCATTTTGCTTAAGTGAACCAACAACCATTCCTGATTTCATTTCCATCACTTCCAACACACAAAGGGCGCTTGAGAGAGAGAGAGAGAGGCTTAAATATCTTAACATTAAAGAGGTTTGGAAATGAATTGTTAGTGGTTTCCCGAGTAATTAGGTGTAGATTGGGATGGGTTAGAGAAACTGAAACCCTAAAATTACAGCAGAGATTGAATGCTCCTAGTTAGTAGCCGGGTGTTTTATAATCTCAACTCGCGATTCCTAATTGTACCCAAATTACGTCAATTGAGGAAAAACGACATAGATATGAAAGGTTCATCCTTAAAGTCATTTCTAGAATGAAGTTAAATGTATTTTCTTTTAACGTCATTAATGAAAATGACATTAATAAAGAAAGATCAATATTTAACGTCATTAGTTTGATAAATAACGTAATAAATAGAATAGGTACGCAAACTCACGGGAATAGAGTATTAAATAAGATCTACAATGTCACTTTCCAAAAAAATGACTTTATTTAGGTGACATAAAAAACCATATTTGTTGTAGTGGCCCTATTGAATGCATTGACTCGAGAAAAGGTGGGTCCTCTTCTAGTTGTATATATGGTGGAAAATTTTCATCACGAGTTCTGCATTTAAAGAACATGGACTTGGAACAAATTACAATATTTGAGTCGGTGTTTTTTAATTCATAAGTTCTTGAAAATGTCTAGGAGTTTAAGCAATATCATCCAATGACTCACTTTTACGCAATTGAGAAGGGTGTCTTACGGAATGAAGATGTGTTCAGGTATATAACTGAAAGGGTTGGTTAGGTACTTCTCTTAAGCCTAATACTATGAATACAATCATACATGAAAATCAATTTTTAAGGTTTTGTCTTAAACTCTTACAACCATACTTCTCTTAAGCCTAACCAACTCTTTCAACCATACACCTAGACACATTTTAATTTCAATGTAAGACACTATTCCCAATAGCGTAAAAGTGAGTCATTGGATGACATTGTCATAAACTCTTAGACACTTTCAAGAGCTCATGAAAAAAAAACACCGACTTCACACTAACTCAAATATAGTAATTTGTTCCATGTCCCAGTTCTTAAAATGCAGAGCTCGCGGTTAACCATGCACACAACTAAAAGGAGACCCGCCTTCTCCCGAGTCAATACATTCAGTAGGGTACATTGTGTCAAACAAGGATATAACCTAAATTTGTGAAGAAAAAAATATGGAACCTTGTGAGTTTTTACTAGTATAATCATCAGATATACTATTTAAAGGCAATGTTAAGTCACATATGGAGGATAAGGGAGAATCTCTTGAGTGGGTTATGTAGGCTCCTTAGTTTGTATCAAGTGGTTGATGCCCAACCAGGAAACTAACCAATGATGGTGCCCAATGAGGAAACAAACAAGTACATCTCCACCTATCGTACATAGTACCAGCCTAAATGGCTTTGTTAGAAGTTGGAATTAGTCCAAAGATTCTCCTCGCAACCATATTTATACAAAAAACAACTTGAAAGTTCTATTCTAAATTTTAATTGCTTGTACTTGTTCTTCTTGGTTCCTAAGCAACAACCAATATTCTAACTGATTTCATAGGAGCTTCCTCTTCAAATGGAATGTCTAGAGTAGCAAAAACCGACCAACACTCAACCTATTTCTCTCTAACTTTTCATTGGCCTCTATTTCTAAATAATTTGTACCTTCTCAACTTCTTCATTGATTAGTTATGGATATGCTTAGTGAGAATCAACCAACTAAATAACAATCACCTCTACATTACCAAAAGGCTAAAATATCATATTTACATCAAATTTTGATTTTTATCTGCCCAAATCATGTTATAATTTGAAGTGTGCTACACACGGTTGATACTTGAACTAGAGAAGAACCGTAATTGACTTTGAGACCAGATATACTATCCACGACAAAAGGTTGAGCCTTAAATTTGGGCCATTCCGAGTCCTTTTAGCATCCTCACGACGGTCGGACTATTGCTATCTTAGAACAATGATTACATGTCTCAACTTTTTCCTCGATAAGTATATCTACCTATTTGCAAAATTCTCTTCATTGCATCAATTTGGTCAACTTTAAAAGGAAAATTACTCATAACACTTTTAATTCATTTGTTAACATATGTATTGCATATTTTGTAATAAATGTCAAAAATGGAAATTAGAAGTAGGCCCTGAATTCTCTGTATAAAGTTGATGAAATTAATTAACTTAAGATAAACAACAAGCCAAAAAGTGCAATCACACTAGAATTTCAGCCAATTGGCCAAGTTATTTGCTTGGAGTTATAGAAATTTTTCTTTCTCTTAGTACCTCCGGATATATCTATTACGTGGTTAACAACAAGCCAATGAGTGCAATCACACTAGAATTTTGGCCAATTGGCCGAGTTATTTGCTTAGAGTAATAGTATTTTATTTCCTTTTCCTAGTACATCCGAATATAGCTATTACATAGTATAAGTGGTATAAATTTGATGTTTTTGAGATTTGCATTTATGCTGCTTTCAACAGTTTGTGAGTGATATGTACATGTTTCACTATTGTTTTATTATTGTACACCTGTAAGGGTGGGTCGTCTTTAGGATACCTATCCAGTTAGAATTTGTAATATGCATTATGATCAGATTAAAAGTCAAATTTCGAGGCATGAGAGTATGAAACTTGTAAGATAAGTTATGAGTCATTTTTATGTTAACATAGATGGATTTGATGAGATACCTGGACAATGTTCAGCTTTTATCAAAGTCATCAATGGCTTTGATATTTCTCAGGCGTATACCACTTAATATGTTATGTATGTATTTTTAGGTTCAGGGTATGTTTTAGAAATTCTATTTGCTCGTATTTAATGTATTTCGAGAAATTAGGTCAGAACAATTCCTATCAATTAATGATCTAGGATTAAACAAAACCAATCAATAGTAAAGACAAGGAATTAAATAACACAAGTAATTATTCACCCTGTAGAAACTCCTTAATCAGGAGAAAAACTACAGGTCATTGTCGATGAATACGACAATCAAAAATCTACTAATCAAAAAGAGTTTAAATATGAATTACACTTACATACTCAATAACCTCGTCTAGTGATTATCTATCTTCTTATCCAAACTTCGCCCCCTATCACTTTTATTTTCGCAACGACTCTCCTTCGTTCTTGCAACAACTCTTCTTCGTTCTCTTAACGACTCATCTTCATTATCTCAACGACTCTCCTTAAACTTACAGCAAGGAACACCCTTCTTGAATCACTCCAGAACAATATGTGGGAAGTAGGATAAACTAACTCATCATCAATCTCAAGATTTTTAGGTTTTGATTGATGTCAAATTGTCTCTCTGATAAAGGATATTGAGCTCTTTAAAAAACTTGAACTTGAAGAAAAGAAAAGAAAAGAAAAAAGAGTCGGAGAAAAGAGAAGCAATGTTTGCTTAAATAGTATTTTCATTTTTCTCGAGACTCGTTTGAACGAGACCTAAGGTCGTTCGAACAAAATTCCCAATACTTCAAAGAAATATGCATCTTTTTGTTTAGATCTCGTAGCACTCGTTCGAACGACCTCGAACGAGATTCCCAAAAAGATTAAAAAATTTAGAAAAATATTTTTGGCTCCCTTTATTAGAGTTCTACATAGCCAACCTATCTTCTTGGTCATTGGTTGATAGAAGATTGTACGAAGGTCTTCATTTAGTCACTGTCTTCGACTGAGATAACCACAGACTTTTACATACGCGAAATAAGACAAACCAAAACCTTTCAATCTCCTCCTTTGGTTTATTTCATGACAAATAAAAACTATGACCTACACATTACTCTATAGTACTTCCTAGCTACAGAGACAGTCTAGACCTTAGAAAGACACCACCCCTTTCATTAACAGGTTCAATCACTGGACCTCTTCTACAGATGATATTTTGTACACTTCCAAAATATATCAAACAGTTGTTATTTAATATCTGCACACTCCACAAACTAGTTTATGATACGTGTGTAAAGACAAACTTAAAAAAATCTATAACAACTGAACGACATGATCAGAAATGTATCATAAAAGTATCAAACTAGAAAAAACATGATCAAATATCCTTTTCTAGTGCTATCCTGTCAGGCATACTCATTTCTCCTCAATTTGTGTCACGAAAGAAACAAAACACACTCCAATACACAACTAAAAGCCACATAGTCAACAACGCCAAACTCCACCATCTGTCCAATAACAATAATACAAACCTACAATCATAGGAACTCACACCAACCCAATCACCACTTAACCCCAAGATGCATCTTTGAGAAACCTCTAACAAAACTGCCATAAATTGCATGGGAAAACTTTTGTAATCAAATCCTAAACATAAGGAAAATCAAGTGCAAGGAGTAGCAAACTCGAACATTTTCTCAATCGAAACCAAATGATCAATAGAGAAAGAAAAAAATCACAGTAGAAGGTGGAGACAAGAGTGAGAGAGACAGACAAACCAAAACAGAAATGAAAAATTAAAAAGTCGTTCGAACGAGAGGATGACTCGTTCGAATAGAACACCAAGTTTTGACTTTAAACTTTCGAACGAAGAGAAAACTTGTTCCAATGACTCAACAAGATTTGACTGAAAGAAATGAGACCATAACTCATTCGAACAACAAGAAATCTCGTTCGAGCGAAAAAATAGAAATAAGTAAACGCACCAAAATTAACCAAAATAACCAAGTAATCAATAAACATCGACATAAAACATAATCCATAGGAAACATAAGATAAGACACAAGACATACGAGATAAACTGGAGACTACCAAACACACTCCCCCTCAAAATATACAGAGTCAAATCTATAAGCACAGCGAATACATGATATAGAGAATATTATTTATCTATAAACAAAATAATGTCAAAGAACTTGAAATGTGTGTGTGTGTGTAGTCCAATAAAAGTCCTGACATTTAGACGCATGAAGATCACTATATTGAAAATATGTTTTAACTTAGGCCTTTCAAGGTTGGTCACTTAAAGTCACTGAGATTTACTAGATATCACTCGGAGGAAATATGAATATGAATAAACTGGAGTTAAAAATTTATAATAAAAAAACAACCCTATTTTACTAAAAGATCTTATGGAAGAAAAATCAATTGTTTTAGATGGTGTCAAGTTAACTAATATAGAATCCCTATATCTCATCTCCACTAAGCTGACTGTGCTAAACTCAAGATCATATAGGTCTTGAAAAGGTTATAATGAAGGTAAGGGAAGGGACATGATGGAGTAGGTGGTTTACTAGCATTTTGAGATTACAGTTTAGACTTTCTTCCCCTCTTTCTTTAAATTGAGTTCACCTCCCGTCATTCTTTCTCTTTATTGAGAACACATTGAAAATAATACTTTTCCTTTTTTTTAACTAGCACAACTCTTATTGATATACTAGCAAAAACACTGGGGATGTTATATTTTTCCCATTTAAACCACATGGTTTCACTCTTTCCTTCACTTTTATTTTACTGAACAATCTCAGAACAAATGGGTTAAAAGGAGTTGGATATAAAACGAATGGTATATTTTAAGGCACAAAAGGGCTGCAAACGGATAAAATTTTGGGTAAGCATAGACGAAGGCAAAAAAATAAGTATAACAATAAAAAGCCTATTGTCATGTCTTCGGTCTCACATGTATCTTTTTCGTCTCGAATCAAGTATAGGGAATGTTCTATTAGACTAACTTAAACTAGATGTCACCACCAACAATTGACTAATGTATAAAATAATGAGATCAAAAGCAAAGAGAGATTTTACAGAAAAGAATTCATTTAATAACACTCAAAGCTTGCACAAAAGGTTAGATCCTCACATAATATTAGGTAATGAAGTTTCTACATTTATCCTCAAGGTTTCTACTTACAACTAGAGTCATGAACAATTGAAACTAGTAATGAATAAGCGATACCAAGTAGCTCAAGCATTAGATGAATATATTACAAATTAATAAATCTTGAACATGGACATGCTAAGATAGACTGTAATACAAAAATCAGGGAAAATAATCAATATGAACAAAAGAAATGACACATACCTGACGCTTCTCACAGAATAGCGACACAAACAGTCAAAATGACTAAATTTTTTTACTCAATGGAACAGATACTAAAGGTGTTAATCCAAGATTCATCAGATAAAACATCTTTTACATTGGTTGGCTCAATCATCTACCCATAACACACACTCTTCACCATCTCATTTTGAGCCATTACTGTAATATTGCACCGTAATTAGGGTAGAAGATCCTTTTCCTGAACCCAAATGAGTTTCACTTTCTATCGTACTTCTGTCGCTTATGTCAAATTCCTAAAAACATTCAAAGAATTTTGGACAA
Source organism: Kingdonia uniflora (assembly GCA_014058105.1). NCBI lineage: Eukaryota > Viridiplantae > Streptophyta > Magnoliopsida > Ranunculales > Circaeasteraceae > Kingdonia > Kingdonia uniflora. Next base: position 1,594,703 of record JACGCM010000926.1, on the reverse strand, counting down.
TAAAGGGATTAGCAACAGATTGAGCATATGGTCAATAGGGTTTCCCTCTTTCCCTGGGAAATTCATTCATATCATAGAATTCAGGAACATATCTGCAATAGGAAGAAAGATGACCCTTTCAACCACAAGCCTGATAATAAAATATATGAAAGATAGAAGGCTTCTTAGGCTACAGATGATGAGCATTAGTAACACTTTGTTTGGGCAAAGATGGCACTGCAGTAGCTTTTGACAAACTTGGTGATCTGAGGTTTAGTAGAGTTAGCATTTTACTCATCAAATCCAAGTCCCCTTTTACCAGTACCATTTTTGCTCATACTTAGCATTTTTTCAATATTCTTTACTCCATGGAGAAAAACTTCAAGTTTCTGCTTAGTAGAAGTAAAGTCAAGTTTAAGCTTCTCAAGTGTAGTTTCAGTCAATTGTAACTTCCCCACAACAATACATTTTTTTTTCCACAAATATCATGTTTGACAATAAGAACATCTTTCTCATTCTTAACTTTCTCAAGCTGGGAAACAAGTTGAGAATACAAATCTTTAAACTTGGGTTATTCACTATTATCACTTTCATAATCACTCTGATCTTCAGTAGAGTTTTCTAGCTCAAAATGGTCATAATAATTATTACTAGAGTTTATTATACTAGGAAATGCACAATAGTTGCCATTTTTATATTCTTGAGGATGATCATTGTTAGCATCAAATTCATCATTATCACCATCCCAAGTTACTTTAATATTCATGTTGTACTGCTTACAGAGAAGTTTCAGGATCATATGGCAGATATAGTACAACAAATGTGGGATGATGAAGACGTGGAGATTATAATCACAGAGCGGGAGGAAGGCTATTCTTCACCCTAAATTCATGGTCAAATTTTTTACAGCAGGGAAGAGTTGATAGGTCGTGGGACGTTCCCCACATCAACGCACACCTTTTATGTTATCTTTAGATTTAGATTTATCTTGTTTATTTAATTTAGAGGATAATCTATAATAGCTTGATTTTAAGAGATAATAAAGGCTTCTCATCCTTTATAGAGGGATGGAGAGTTAGGGTTTAGAGGGGTGGTGATTTTAAGAGAGTTTCAAGTGAGAGTAGAAAGATGAATTTGTTGAGAGTCTATTTAAGATTGAATAAAAGTAGATTAGTCAAGTTGCAATCTCGTGTTTTAGCTTCCGCAAAATATAGAAACTATCAAATGCATTTCTATTTCATTAACTCAATCCATTTCAAACCACCTAGAATTTCTCGGTGATGGTTCCAAGTTAAAATCTCTATTCATTGGCCAAAGTTTTTACTCTAAATGGTTTTTCTTTATGTTTCATCTCTTTTTTTTAGATTAGAAAGTCTTTTCCTCGAGAGTATTAAGTATAGGGATTGAGAAACACCACAATGAAAACCAAATTCCCAATCAATGAAAAAGATGTTTTTCTATTTGTTTTCAACTGAATGAATTTTAAAAAAATTGTTTCTTAACCAACGGAAAGATAATGAGAAGTTTGTCCAGTGACTCATCTTTTATTTTATATTCTACTGAGAAAACACACCCCAAACCTTTAAAAATGAATACAAGAGTGAAAAAATGTATACATAGCATATTAATTGGTATATGGCTGAGAAATATAGGATTTGGCCTAAAGAAAAATATGACATTGAAATATAGCAATCATGTATCAAAACAACTAAAAATATGATTTTTTTTAGAGGAATTGAAGACGAGGCCAAAGAGAAGACAGGTGGAACCCAAAATGCAAAATTTCTCTATGGTAAATGTGTTGATGGTCAATGTGTTCATAAGCCAAAAGTGAACCCCAAAGCTATAAGAACCACAACCATAATGCCAACCAAGAGATTAGAGGAAGTACCAATCTAGTCTATACCAAGGATGGAACAGCTACAACTATGCTCAATAATATCAAGGACTTTGTGGGTAACCTAAAATAATATTATTTAGTTCTTCTGGGGCACTTTATTGGTAGAAGGCTTGATTACAGCTGTGTCAAAGCTACAATGACTAGTGTGTGGAATACAAAAAGTACCTTTGAGGTGGAAGTTACAAAGTAGTAACTAGTTTTTCTTACAATTTAGTAACATGGAGGATAGAGGGAAAATGCTTGAGATGCGACCCTCGCATATACAGCTAATATCCATTCATAATAAGGTCCTGAAGGCCTTGTATTAAAATAGAGCGCAAAGATGAAAAGTTTATACCAATTTGGGTGACTTTAAGAAACATATACTAATGTAAACTCTCAACGCGAAAGCAAAATTGAGATGTCTTTTACGCTAATTTAGACTTAATTCAAAATTATGGTTTCTTTTAAACTCTAAACTAAAATTAAAACTAAACCGAAAGCTAAAACTTAAACCTAAACAAACTTAATCTAATTTCTTAACTTCAACTTCAACAACCTAATAAAATAAAGAACCTAGCATCCAATTTATAGATCACAAGGAGGTGGAAACCCTAATTAGGAATAATCTAGAAACTGAAGAAAAAAAAAACCTTTTAACCTTGTGTTGGCTAATTAGGAACTTGTTAAAACCTACTAAGCATCTCTAATAGAGAGGCTTGAAATAAAAGAGCATAACTTTAAATAACATGTTGACGGTGAGAATGACCATTAGAGGGCAATTCGCATCATATACAATCTTATATGTGGGATGCAAATGGTATACAAACAATTGCCAGTGTGGTAAGAATTGAGTGATTTATGATGGCATCATCATCGAGTGTTGCTGAATCTAGATCGTTGAGGACTCCAAGAGATGAGAATAACTCAATCAAAAATGCTTATTAGAATTCAATATGTAGGCCTAACAATGGTGGTTCTTCGTCTCAATTACAGCATTAAGGAGCTTTGAGGGCTGATTTGAAGATGAAAGAGAAGCAATTGATGACAGTGATATTAATGTTGGTTCAAACTTGAAGGATTCTGATCAAATCAATTGGGACAAATCAAATTCTTTTGACAGGAGAGTTCAATCTAGCAGTAATGTGGAAGATTCAAATAAAAATCAACATTCAAGAGTGAAGGATCAGCAATTACAGCAAAAACCAATAGAGACCACTAATGGTATTCGAGGAAATATGAGCTATGCTTCGACTGTCTAAGGAAACAACGAGTCTAACAGCTTAGTTGGTGAGGGTAATGCTAGACATGACTCAATGGTTACAAGCAATTACAATTCTAAAGGGATTTTTAGACCTAGTATCATGAACCTTCATTTAGAATGGAAAAGGGGAAATTTGTGGTTAAAGTTCCAAAAGAAGTAATTGAAGTAGGCATTGCTAAATGGAAGGATACAATAGCTGGCTACTTCGTAAGTCATGTTTACCTTTCCATATGGTTAGAAACAAGATAAGAACATTGTGGGGGTGTGGAAGAACCTTTAAGTATGTTCATGCAGTATCAAGATTATAATTTCAAATTTGGTGCTCTTAAGGAAAGAGCTAAGGTCATTGAAGATGATCCTTGGCATATTGGAGGGAAGTATTTTTTGGTTCAAAAATGGGATCCGCTTAATATTATTGATGTGAGCAAAATTAAGACCATACCCATCTGGGTCAAACTTGCTTTCTGGTTAGGTTGGCTTGATATGGAAGTAAATGTTGATGCCCGTATACTTGTTTTAATGGATCACGTGGTCATTACAATGCCCACGTAGGCGATCGTCTCTCCACCTCTCATGACCTCTTTCTCTATTTTAGTTATTTATATTTATTATATTTTAATTGCATTATAATTAGGAGAAGTATCATAATTAGAATCTGGCTATGGTTTCTATCTGTGATACGTCTCTTCTTCTATAAAAAAGAGCCTAAGCTTAGTATTTTTTGGAGAGTTGGCCTGAGAGAGAAAAAGCTTAGCCTTAGAGAGAGTGATGTAGAGTTTGGGACAAAACTCATAAACCCTAGGTCTTTTGGCATTTATTTTATGCGATTAAGAGTGATTTCAATTAATAACGAGTTTAGTTTAGTTCAATTGTGAGTGTGATTTAGCTTCCGCAATTAGTTTCTATCATGATTATTCTCATCATTTTGATTGAACATCTAATTGGAGATCTTTGAAGACCTATACAAAAATAGATAAATGAAAGAACAAGATTAAGAAGCTAACTTTCAAAGTTAGGAGTAAATCCTCTAATAGAGCAACCATCTTCATAGTTCCCATTTTTAAAAATTTGTCTTTGTTTCCTTGTTTTTTTTTCCCTTGGAGCTATCTATTATTCGTAAAGAAGACTCTTAAGGATTTTCTTTTCTTTTTGGTAAATATTTTAGTGATATGATATACCCGGTGGGGGTTTTATGTTAAAGAAAAAAGATAGTTCATGCATCCCACCTTATGCTATTTACACCTATGCTATTTGAATCTAAGAGATGAGAACAAATCAATCGGAAATGCTGATTTGAATCACAGCTTCCTCTTTACAAAAAAAAATCTCCTCCTTATGCTATTTACACCTATGTTATTATCTTATGTTAAAGAAAAAAGATAGTTAACGCATCTCTAACTCTTGAAAGCCCTTTTCAAACAAAAAAAAAACTTTTAAATGCCATTCTTTTAGAAGGTACTTTTCTATTTTTCACCTTGCCCTACACCCCATATCTAGTTATCAGTGGCAGATATTTTGGGCTACCTCTAAATGTCATCCAACTTATCGTAAACCCCTTTAATGCATTTATACTAATTTTTTAGCAACCTAACTTATTTAGTCGAAAAATGACTTCTAACAATTATGACTGTTTTGACAACCTAACAATTTGAAGCAATCTTCAATTATGACCAACTGTTCTAATTAAAGCATAAATGGGCATATGAACTACTAACATCATAACAAATTTGTCTTTATTAATAACACTTAATAGGTAAATAATAAAGCTGCTTACACATGAAGCAAACAAAGATTGGAGATAATTAAACTCCAGGGTTTACACCGTAAAGCATACCCTGAGACAAAGACCTTGCATTCCTCACTCCAGACACGACGTCAGACGCACCGACGAAACAGCACTGTGTAATGGCACGAGAGATTGTAGACACCGCAATTCACAAGGTACCCTAAAACATTAAACCCAAACCAAAAACTCTTCAAAAAAATTCAAAAAAAATCTCAAACTTAAGATTTGTTATGTAGAAACAAGATTGGGGTTTAAGGATTTATCTCGAGAATGTCGGAGGAGATGAGCGAGGGAGTTGGGTTGAAGAGAAGGGTTTGGTGTTGCTGAAAGTAGGTTTGTTAATGGTGGATTTGAGATAGGTGAAAGATGGCTTTGAAATCGATCGAAATCAAGAAGCCATGAGAGAGGTTTTGGATAAACAAAGTAACTGCTGAAAAGAGGTTTAGACCGGGGTTTTACACTACAGTATACCGCAACACATGAGAGACGATCGAATTTGGTTCCTATGTTTGGTTAAAGCATCTCCTAAGAGGATCTACAACAACTTGGTGGGTGAATTCACCCAAACCCAATCCACCCCACAACAGTTCACCTTAAAAACAAAGTGAATATTACTCACCATAGTTCAGAACTGTGGGGCAAAAACAATACCTAAGATCTAGCCACGTGTCAAGATCATAATACTTTAGATTCCCCGAAGTTCAGAAGTATGAGGTATCCAAGCAAATCAAATAACGCTACGTGTTTGATTTAATAAATAGCTTTTGATACCCCGCAGTTCAGAACTGTGGGGCATGAGAGCAACTTAAATCATGACAAGTGTCATAATATAATTAATGATTGATGCCGCATAATTCAGAATTACGGGGCATCAATAAAGTAAATCCACCTTCTCGATGGACACATCAGCCAATCGACCTAGCTGTTGTGGGTGAATTTGAACCAAAACAAGGTGAATTCACCAATCCACCTTGCCATGTCATCCTTCACCTAGCTGTTGTAGATGCTCTAAAGTGCCTCACTCACTTGGTTGAATAAAAAACTAAATCCAAGTCAGTAAGGTTTTATTTCTTCCAACAGTACCTCATTTGCTTTATTTAACAGGTGCCTAACATTTTTTTTTGGAAAAAAAATAATAATAAATTTTTTTTTTTCATTGAGCGTCTAAGTCTTAGGCGCCTGATTAGAAAACAAATAGACGCCCAACACTTGCGCACCCAATCGTGATGTAATAAAGCAACAAGACTCAACCTTGCTTTTTGAATTGAAAATCCAAGTCAGTAAGGTGTTGTTGGAGGTTAAAAATCTTATGTGGCACCATGGAATCTAAGTTAGAGAGGCACTTTAGAAGATGCTCTTTGAAGAAAACTGCATAAATGATAAACTTGATTTCCATGAAATATAGTTTTCCCCGTTTGGTTAGAGAGTAAAACAAAAGGTGTAAAATAGGATTTTTCATAACAAGGGATATATTCCCGATCTCGATCTCATAAATCAAATCGGCCTTCCAAACAATAACTCGACTTGACGATCATAATATGACATGCTACAGTGGTGGTACATTAAAGAGCTGCTACAAGAAATAAGAATCATTCATGCTATTATACAATCGTTACGAAGACTTATCAAACTGTTTTGTAACGTCCATCATTACAAAAAGATAGTGGTCATTAAACGGTCATAATATGAGACTAAAAATCAATGTGTTCGTATTTAATGTACTTCAATAAATTAGGTTAGAAATATTCTTAATAAACAATGATCTATGACTAAGTAGAAAACAATAAATAATTATGACAAGGAATTAAATGACACAAGCAATTGTTCACCCTGTGGAAACTCCTTACTCAGGAGAAAAACCACATGTCGTTGTAGATGAACTCGGCAACCAAAAATCTAATAATCAAAAAGAATTACAATATAAAACACATTTACAGACTTGATAACCTCATCTCATGATTATCTCTCTTCTAATCAAAATTTCATGTCTTATCTTCTTCGTTCTCACAACGACGCTCCTTGATCTCAGAACAAGGATCTCTAAATTGAATCACTCAAGAATAATATATGTGGGAAGTAAATTTAACTAATTCAACATCAACCTTAAGGTTTTAGGTGTTTTGGCTGATCTTGATTAGTCTCTCTGATAAATGATAAAAACTCTCGAATAAACTTTCTTTTCTAAAAAAATTCGTCATTGAAAAAATAAACTAAGAGTTGTTTAAATATGAAAATGGCTTTTCCAGGGACTCGTTCAAACGAAACATAAAGTCATTCAAACGAGATACTCAAATAAGCCTATGAAGAGATGCAGCTTAAAACTTGCTTGTTTTCTCAGAAGTCGTTCCAACGAAATCGAAAGTCATTCGAACGAGATACCTCAATAAGCCTTCAAAAAGATACAGCTTGAAACTCATTTGTTTTCCCCATAAGTCGTTCAAACAAAATCGAAAGTCGTTTGAATGAGATACCTTAATAAGCCTTCAAAAAAATGCAGCTTGAAAAGGGTGTTTTATCTCAACAGTCGTTTGAACGAACAGAAAACTCGTTAGAACGAAAAAGCTTAATAACTTTTATTAAAAACAAAGACACGTAAAATGATTTGGTTTTTCCTTTATCAGAGTTCTTCTTACCAACTTACCTTCTCAACTGTTGGCTGTAAAAGACTTGTCCTGCGGTATTAATTTTGTCACCATCTTCGATTAAGATAACCACGGGACTCCACAAACATGAAATGAAACAAACCAAAACCTTTCAATCTCCCTCCTTTGGTTTATTTCATGAAAAAATACAAATTAATACCTAAACATCACTCTGTAGTACTTCCTAGACACAGAGACAGCCTAGATCCTAGAAAGACACAATCCCTTTCATCAACAGGTTCAATCTCGAGACCTCTTCCACGGATGGCATCTTTTACACTCCAAAATGTACCAGACAGTTGTTATGTAATATCTGCACACTCAGTAAACTAGTATATGATATGTGTGTAATAAAGAACAAAAATGCTGAAAACTGAAAGACATAATCATAAAAGAGTCAAGCCAGAAAAGCATGATCATATATCCATTCATTGTACTTTCCTGTCCAGGATATATATTTCTCCTCCTTTTTGTCATAGAAGAAGCAAAAAAGAACCGTAATCTACTACCTAAAACAAAGAGAAATTAAATTCACTTGATAAACACATAAATATAAGATAACATTAAGCATATGTCTACTGTTAGTAAAGAGATTACTATCACATGTGCTCTCGGAACAAAATTAGTCTAACAAGGAGGAACCAAAGACTAACACAAAATAGAGAACAAGCGCGAGGACAAAAGTCTAGTCTAGACATCATGTGATTTCAAGCATCCCGAGCACCATAATCAAAATCATATGCGTGACTCTCCTATAGCTGACAAAGACACATAACCTCTGTTTCCATTTCATCCAACCGTGTATCAATATATCCCAGCCGTGTATCAATATCACCCAGCCTGGTCTTTACCATCCACATATCCACTGTCAAAGTCTAAAGCATGCTCCCTACATCCTGAAGAGTAAACACCCCCTGAGTTTGTGCAGCTGAGCTAAAAGAACCTATATGCCCAACTGGAGGAACGGGCTGCTCACCTGGACGAGCGGGCTCAGATGGTAGTGCAGAAGAAAGATGAGATGCACTCTTATGACAGTTACTAACATCCAATCTTTCTATTTTTGTATCTTCAGGTTTATTAGGAAATACCTTATACCCAACATCTAACAGAATATCCATCACAAGGCGAACAAAAGGTAATGAACTCCGAGTCACCGTTTTGGTGCTGACATCTATCATATTTTCAATGATAATGTTCAGGAGATCGATTTCCACATTATTCTTGAAGGCATAGAGATATTACCTTCATCCGCTAGAAAAGTATATTATTTTGGGATCTTGGGATGGTATTAGTAATAGCAATGTTATTTACTAGACGAGACTCATCATCCAACATCTTGCGAGACTAGCTTCCGATCCAGTATAGAGGTTATATGTTGAGTAGTGATATCAATAACCATCTCATTCAGCTCAGAAAGAACAGGAATCTTAGCCTCAGTAAACTCACCCTCAAGAGAATAGACGGGCCATGGATAAGACGTCACTGGCCAAACTTACATGGAACAACCAATTTGCTGAGAAGATCTGAAACCCAAGATCGCATAGAGTATTTCCCGATTGACTTTATACTTTGCCACATCAATTGCGACCAACAAAGTTCAATTGTGACGTGAACGGTTAACTTAACTTGCAGAGAGGCATAAAATAATCAAATAATGCGAGGATAGACCTTTCCAGTGGGAGTAAGAATCTTGGTCCATCCTTTTGCCTTGAACTTGGTAAATACTTATGCGTAACCTTCATTAACTTTAGAAACACTTTTGACATCCACGATTTGTTCCTTCATAATTAGTCTATTTTTAAAGCCCTTGTCAGTGCTTTAATGCACCGGGTTATCACCTACTCTCTGACCATCGAGAATTCCTGTGTTGTTAAGGCACAACCTTTTGGTCCCTACCCATAGCTTAGGTGTCATATCGCAATCAAACCAAGCTCGAAAACCCAAAGCAAATAAGCACCCAAACAACAATACCAAAACCTGACAAACACAGGTACACACAACAACCCAAACACCTGCAAGAAACCCAATTCAGACAACAAACCCAATCACCTGCAAGAAATAAACCACACTAGCAGAACCCCCAACTCCAACTCTTCAACACCCAATGCAACAATTAATCAGTACGTAACATAAAAATAATCATCTTAAACCCAAGGTACAACCTTGGGAAACCTAGAACGAAATTGCCTCAAATTGTTCGGGAAAACTCGGTAATCAATCCCCAAACACAAAGGAAATGCAATTGCAAGAACCAGAGTACCAAGTAATAAAAAGATAGAGAGAAATCACAGTAGGAGGTAGAGACACGAGTGAGAGAGACAGAGAGTGAAAAACATAAAACATACAAATCAGTTGATGGTATGATTTAGAAGAACACATGAGGCAAGTGGGTGATGACCAAACACAAATCTCGTTCGAGGGAAAAACCAAGTCGTTTGAACGAAGCATCAAATTTTGCCTAAAAATTAATGCAGCTTGAATTTGATAAAAAAAAGACCATCGTTTGAACGAATAGAAAACTCGTTCGAATGAATTATCAAAGATTGCTTAAAAACCACTGCAAATTAAAATGAAGAAAAAGAGGCCAAAAATTTGTTCAAATGAACAGAAATAAGGAAACTTAACAACATTAACCAAGTAATCAATAAATAGACACAAGAAACGGAAGATAAGACCCATGACTTTACGAGAGAAAATAGAGACTACTAAATATACTCCCCCTTAAAATATGCATCAAGTATATAGGCACAGCAGATACATAACATATCAGAGAATATTATTGATCTATAAATGAAATAATGTAAAATAACTCGGTGTGTGTGTGTGTGTGTGTGTGTGTGTGTGTGTGCGTGTGTAGTCCAATCAAAGTTCTAACATTTAGTCGTATGAAGAACACTATATCAAAAAAATTGATTCAACTTAGGTCTCTCATGGTTGATCACTCAAAATTAATGAGAATTGACTAGAAATCACTATAAGGAAATATGAATATGAGTAATCTGAAATAATAAAAAAATTATATTTTAATAAAGCAGGGCTATTTAACTAAAAGATCTCATGGAAGGAAAATTAATTGTTATTGGTAGTGTCAAGTTAAATACCATAAAATCTCTAACTATCATCTCCACTAAACTGATTGCACTTGACTTATAATTAATTAGGGCTTGTAATGCTATAAAGTAGATAAAGGTAGGCTAGTGATGAAGTAGGTATTTTACTGGCATTCTGAGGACAAATGTAACTACCACCGCCGTTGTTGATATCGAGACACCTCCTTCCTCCTTGATATATCGAGAACAAATATAACTTCCACCCTTTGTTTCTTCAATGTAATGTTACTAGAGATATACTTGATCATCTAGCTTTATTTGAATTTATGCTTTGAAGGAGAATGTCGCACATGCAACACTAATTCACCCAACTCCCCTCTTATTTTATAACTTACTGTCCTCATAACAAAAGGTTAAATGGGAATTGGCTAACACAAAGAATTAATTTATTTTTGGCTTAACGGGTAACAAGTGAATAACAATTTTGGATTAAGAATTGAATTACCAAAGAGATAAAATAGCAATGCCTAAAATCATTTCCTAAGCCTCATATAATTTCTTGTTTCACCTCGAATCAAGTAAAGAAAATGTTTTAGTATTATAACTTGACTTAGACGTCACCACCAACAATTGACTAATGCAGAAAGGAATGAGATCAAAAATAAAGAGAGATTTTGCTGGAAATAATTTATTTAATAGCACTCGAAGCTTACACAAAAAGGTTCGATCCTCCCATAACATTAGGTAACGAAGTCTCTACATTTATTCTTAAGGTTTCTACTTACGACTAGATTCATGGATAATTGGCTCTAGTGAAGAACAAGTTGTACCAAGTAGCTAAAGCATTAAGTAAATATATCACGAATAAATAGCAACTGATCATGCATATGCGTAGCTAAGATAGACTTTAAGGGGAAAAAAAGGGGAAATAAACAAAAAGAACAAAAGAAAAGACACATACCTGACGTTGCTCACAGAATAGCGACACAAAAAGTTAGGATGACCGGAGATATTTATTCAATGGAACAGATAGCAATAACGCATCTGAGAGTTTCCAACAGAAGAACATCCAAAGGTTTGGTGAAGAGATCACCTAGCTGGTTCTCCATACCAACATACTCAACTATCACAATCTTTCGCTTAACTAGGTCTCAAATGAAATGAAATATGATGTTGATGTACTTGGTCCTCGAATGTTGTTCAGGGTTCTTGGAAATATTAATTGCACATGTATTATCACAATAAAGTGACATTACTCTTTGAGTGAGGCCGTAATCGTGTAACATTTGCTTCATCCAGACTAGCTGGGTACTACAACTTCCCGCAACAATATATTCCGCTTCTGCAGTAGATTGCCAAATGTAATTTTGTTTTTTTCTTTACCGTGCAACAAGATTATTTCCAATGTAATATCATCCTCCAGAAGTGTTCTTTCATTCATCAAAATTTCTAGCCCAATCAGTATATGAGAGTACCCAATAATCTCAGGCATAGTATCTCGAGTATACCACAATCCAAATTCAAAAGTCCCAGAGACATAACGAATAATTTGTTTAACAACGTGTAAATGAGACTCCTTAGGACTTGCCTGATATCAAACACATATGCAAACACTTAACACAATTTCTTGATGAGTAGTAGTAAGATACAACAAGATTCCTATCATGTTCCTATATATCTTTTGATCAGCATCAGTACCTGCGGAATCCTTACCCAATTTGGTGGTAGTGCTCGTTAGTGTTTAGCATGTTTCGCGGATTCAAGACCAAACTTTTTGACAAGATCCTTAGCATATTTAGATTGAGATACAAAAATGCCATCCTCCCGTTGCTTGATTTGGAAATATAAGAAGTAGGTTAATTCCCCAACCATGCTCATCTTGAACTCTCATCTCATTAATTCTCCGAATGCCTTGGCACGTGAATCAGACATGGATCCAAACATAATATCATCCACATATACCTGAGCAATAAGTATTTCACCTCCTTCTCGCTGAATAAACAATGTCTTCTCAACTCCCCATCGAATGAACCCCTTCCAAGTAAGAAGTTTGAAAGTCAATCATACCATGCTCGAGGAGCTTGTTTTAGTCCATAAAGAGCTTTTTTCAAATGATATACATATTTTTGATGATGTGGATCTTCAAGCCCCTTTGGTTGAGCTACATAAACTTCTTCCTCAAGTAGCCCATTCAAGAACCCACTTTTCACATCCATCTGGTATAGCTTAAAATTTTTGTGACATGCGATAGTCAAAAGCATACAAATAGATTCCAGTCTAGCTGTGGGAGCAAAAGTTTCTTCAACATCAACCCCTTTTATTTGATTATACCCCTGAGCTACTAACCTTGCTTTGTTTCGCACGACGCCACCATTCTCATCAAACTTGTTCTTGTAAATCTACTTAGCGCCAATAATATTAGTATTTGACGGTCGTGATACTAAGTCCCACACATCTTGTCACTTGAATTCATTTAGCTCATCTTGCATGGCGTTAATCCAGTATTCATCAGATAGAGCATCTTTCACGTTGGTTGGTTCAATACTCGACACATAACACACACTCTCTACTGTCTCATATAGCATAAAACAATGATAACCTACGCACCTTGCAGACTCATGGAGAGTAGGATATTTATAATCATCAAGGTATCCAGAAGTACCATAATTCCAAGGAGGATTAGTATGAACAATAGCATTATGTGCTGACATTTTGCTAAGAGGCATTTTAGAAGTTTCAGCGTGAACATACCAACAGTTTTTGTGGGTAGCACGATATCTTGAGCCACAATAGAAGAGGTTGACGGAGTTTCTTCTTGAACATTACTATCCTCATCATCTGTTTATCCAAGGACTGTTGAATCATCAACTACTACATTAATTGACTCCATTACTATCTTGGTCTTCAAGTTGTAAACTCAATAAGCCCTATTGTTTGTTGCATATCCCAGTAAAATACCTTCATCGCTTCTGGCATCAAAATTTCCAATATTCTCCTGATTACATGTGATATAACATTTACTTCCAAACACACAAAAATATCTCAAGTTCGGCTTTTTTCTAAACTAAAGTTCATAAGGCGTGTTAAGTGTAAGAGGACGAAGATAAACTTTGTTGATAATGTGACATGAGGTATGAATAGCTTCTCCCCAAAAATTATTAGGAACATTTGTTCCATATAGTAATACCCGCCCCATCTCTTGTAGAACTCGGTTCTTACGTTCTGCTACTCTGTTTTGCTGTAGTGTGATTGGTGTTAAAAATTCATGTTTGATTTCATTAGTACAACAATACTCAATCACATCATTTTCCTTGAACTCTCCTCCACGATCACTTCTAATTCTGTCAATATAATAGTCTTTCTTATTATGTATCCGAAGGACTATAGTATGAAATTCTTCAAACATGTCAGAATTCTATTTTAATAGTACAAACCAGGTGAACCATGAAAAATTATTAACCATAACCAAGATATAATTCATTCCTCCCAAAGTACTCACTCTCATAGGACCCATCAAGTCCATGTGCATTAGCTCCAGAACTCGCGTAGTGGCAATGTTCGATTTTTTTTGCGAACTCTTGGTTTGCTTTCCAATTTGACATGGTCCACACACCGCATCTGTTAACTTGCTTAGCTTCGGAACCACTCGAACAATCCCCTTACTTATGATCTTGGCAAGATTGTTGGAGTTCACATGTCCTAACCGTTAATGCCACAGTTCCACATCACTCATCTTAGCAACTTTACATGAAACAGAGTTTTGTGGTACAACATAGTAGTTGTCAGAAGTTTTATATGCAGTCACTATACATTTCCCAGTATTATCAAAGACATGGCATACCTCTTTGTCAAATGTTACCGTGTTGTTTGCATCACATAATTGACTCACACTTAAAATATTTGTAGTTAGTCCCTTGACATAGAGTACATTATCAACTGTTGGGCACCCAATTCCTTCCACACTCCCTTTTCCCACAATCTTTCCACTCATCCCTCTTCAAAAAGTAACATCACCGCCTTGAATATCTGTGACATTACTCAGACGAACAACATCCCCAGTCATGTGATGAGAGTATCCACTATCTACATACCACTAAGCAGAGTTGAAAGCATTTAGAGCCATCACTGTAACATTGCACTTTAATTATGGTAGAAGATCCTTTTTTTGAACCCAAACGGATCTCATTTTTTTCTAACTTCTGTCAGTCAAATTCCTGAAACCCTTCAAAGACTTTTGGATAAAAGATGAATTAGCAAACGATTGGGCATATGATCGACGTGAAGATCATTCCTACCATGGAATTCATGAACATATCTACAATAGGGAGCAAGATGATCCTTTTAACCACAAGCCTGGCAATAAAATACATGAAAGACAAAAGGCTTCATAGTCTGCCTATGAGGAGCATTAATTACACTAGGTTTGGGCAAATATGGAACTGCGGTAGCTTACAAACTTAGTGACTTGAGGTGGGGTGGACTTAACGTTTCGCTCATTAAATCATAACCCTCTTTTGTCAGTGTCATTTTTGCTTATACTTAGTATTTTATCAATATTTTTTGCTCCATGATAGAAAACTTCATGTTTTTGCTGTATATAGGTCAAATCAAGTTTAAGTTTCTCAATTTCTATTTCAGCCAATTTAACATTTTCCACAGCAATGTGTTTTTCCTTTTCACAAGTCTCAAGTTTGCCACTAAGAGATTGTTTCTCATTCTTAAGTTTCTCAAGCTGATAAATAAGTTGAGAATACAACTCTTTAAAATTTGGTTCTTCACAGTTATCACTTTCATAGCCACTGTGATCTTCTCCATCAGTTTTAAGTACAAAAACATCAAAGTGATCACAACTAGAGTTAATAATAGTAATATGAGCTCTCAGACCATGTCCACCTTCTTGAAAATCATTATCATGTTCATTATGGTCATCATCACTCTCATCCCACATAACAGTAATGTTTATTACCTTGTGGTTATTATTAGAACTCTTAGTGGAACAACTGTGAGCAAAGTGACCATACTTGTGATACCTATAACATTCAAATTTATTTAGGTCTTGTTAAGAATGTGTCTGTATGCCATAAGACTTAATGCGGTCATGAGGAGGTGGCTTATAATTCACATTTTGCCATTATTTCTCAAATTGCCTTTTTTTTAAAAGTTTTCTAAATTATTGGCTTATAAGATCAATCTGTGAATCAGAGTCAAGTTCCTCATCATCGTTAGAGACACAAAAGTTGTTAACTTCTCTGGTTCCCTGAGAAGATGAAGAGTTAGAGGAATAATTCAAAGCCATACTCTTATTCTTCTTAGGGTTTTCTATTTCCATCTCAATTTCAAATGTTTGTAATTTTCTCGTAAGTGTGTCAGGTTTCATGGTTTTGAGATTTTGAGATTCCTCTATGGTATCACATTTAGATCTAAAACTCTTAGGAGGAGATCTTAGAATTTTACAAACTATTTGAACATTGGAGTATCCAGCTTCTAAAGAGGCATTATTATTGATAATGTCACTCAGTCTGGCATAAAACTCACCGAATGGTTCATCCTCACTCATTCATATATTTTCAAATTAAGATGTAAGCATTTACAATTTACTCTCTTTAACCGTATCATCACCCTCGTGAGCGTGCATTAAGATGTCCCAAGATCCGTTCGAAGTAGTACAAGCAGAGATGTGCCTATACTCACTTTGGCTCAACACATTAAAAATAACATTAAGACCTTTAGAATTATAACCAGATATTTCTTTTTCCTACTTAGTCCATTGATTTCTAAGTTTAGAATTTCTACAGCTATTGCAGGCTCACCCCGCATTACAGTCGGGAGCACCCATCCATCTTCAATGGCAATCCATGCATCTTCTCTCACAAATTGCAAGAAGGCAATCATTTGAGCCTTCCAGTGGGAAAGTTCGTGCCATTAAAGAGTGGTGAAGGATTTATAAGCCTCTAAAATTTTCAGAATCCATTAAATTTAAGCAAGAACTTAATAGGATCACCACTCAGGATATGAAGCCTACAAGCGATTCTGCTCTGATACCAATTGAAAATCTATGTGCTCGTATTTAATGTACTTCAAGAAATCAGGTCAGAAATATTCTTAGTAATCAATGATCTAGGACTAAGCAAAAAACAATCAATAGTTATGACAAGGAATATAAATTACACAAGCAATTGTTTACCTTGTGGAAACACCTTACCCAGGAGAAAAACCACAGGTCATTGTCGATGAACTCGATAACCAAAAATCTACTAATCAAAAAGAGTTACAATCTGAAATGTACTTACAGACTCGATAACCTCGTCTCGTGATTATCTCTCTTCTGATCTAAGCTTCACGCTTTATCTTCTTCGTTCTCACAACGACGCTCCTTGATCTCACAACAAGGATCTCCAAATCAAATAACTCTAGAAGAATATATACGTGGGAAGTAGATTTAACTAATTCAACATCAACCTTAAGGTTTTAGGTGTTTTGGTTGATCTTGATTAGTCTCTCTGATAAAAGATAAAATCTCTCAAATAAACTTTCTTTTTAAAAAAACTTTGTCATTGGAAAAACAAACTAAGGGTTGCTTAAATATGAAAATAGCTTTTCCTAAGAATCGTTTGAAAGAAACATAAAGTCGTTCGAACGAGATACTCAAATAAGCCTATGAAATGATATAGCTTGAAACTCATTTGTTTTCCCCAAAAGTTGATCGAACAAAACTGAAAGTCGTTGGAACGAGATACCCCAATAAGCCTTCAAAAATATGTAGCTTGAAACTCGTTTGTTTTCCCCAGAAGTCGTTCAAACGAGATACCCCAATAAGCCTTCCAATAGATGCAGCTTGAAAATGGTGTTTTATCTCAACAGTCGTTCGAATGAACAGAAAACTCGTTCTAACGAAAAAGTTTAATAACTTTTATTAAAAATAAAGGCACGTAAAATGATTTAGCTTTTCCTTTATCGGAATTCTTCTTACAAACTTACAACCATTGGTTGCAAAAGACTTGTCTGACGATCTTAATTCTGTCACCATCCTCAACTGAGATAACCACGAGACTCCACAAACATGAAATGAGACAAACAAAACCTTTCAAAGACCTATAAATAAGAACAAGGAATAATCGATTAAGGATGAATTTTTCATCGAGAAGTTCTAAGCAACACTACCCAGAATACTCGTTATAATAAGTAGTCACTCAATCAATAACATCGTTGTTTCTAAATCCTCAAAGGAGGTTGTGGTTTTTACCTATTCAAAGATTTTCACCCTAGATTTTGTTTTCATTTGTGGTTACTTGTTTACTCTCTAGTATTCTGTTCATATTTGGTGTGAGAAACTAAGTTTGAACTTCGAATTTAAGCTTTTACAAAGCCCGACTACCTCCTTCAAATGAGGTTATTTGGTATCACCACGGAGGGAGTGTTTGGTTCATGGAAAACGACGGAAATGGCGAACTAAATTTTTATGAAATCTGGTTTTCCATTATTTTCATTAAAACTGTGGAAAACCCATATTTCATGAGCTAAATTAAATTTCATTGATTGGTTGGGCATGAAAAATGATAAAAAAAAACTATAGAAAATCAATAAACTCAATTTGAAAGAGGAAGACGTGTTTTCCATCTTTTGTTATATTTTCATAAACTCTGGAAAACTTATTGCCCACCAATTACTTTTCATATCTTGCCATCCGTAAACCATTTTGTTAGGCCTCTGGAGAGCACCTCTTCTGCCAGAATAAACATGAGCGGAGAGAGCGGGTCACCATGTCATAAACCCCTGGATGACTTGAAATAGCCTTTAAACACCCCTTGAAAGACCACTGAGAACCACGGAGTTTCCACACACTGGGCGAAAAGCACCACCCAACGCTCGCAGAAACCAAACCGAAGCAGGACCGATCGTAAGAATTTCTAATCCAACCTGTAGTATGCTTTGGACATATCTATCTTTATCATAACATTGCTTCCTCTGGTTTTGCGCCCAAGATCTCCCACCAATTCCTGGGCCAACGTGATTGTCTCGCTGAAGTCCTTGCCCGACACATATGCGCCTTGATTACCTGAGATGAGCTTAGGCAAGATAGAACTGAGTCGTGATGCTATGATTTTCGTAAAAATTTTGTACACCACCGAGCATAAACTGATGGGTCTGTAATTATTCATTCCAACCGGTTTCTCAACTTTGGGGATCAACGTTCTCAAGACTGACCTTGATCAAGCTACCTTTCAGAAGGAGTATGACCGCTTAGTAGAGTTCGAACATAGGGATCTCCAGATTCGGGATCGTAAAGACTACTGTTATTCCCTTTTTCAGCAAGTGCTCTCTGAGCATCCTGCCTTGGCCGAAAGGGCCCCCTACGAGCCTGAAGAAGTCCTTAAAGACTTCTTTAATGAGAAGCGGGACCAGCTGGACGCCTACCTAAGGATGAACCCGGAAGTATGGATTAAGCCGGAACAAGGGGACGTTATGGAGATAAAATATTTGGATAGAGTCGGGTAAGATATCAGAGTAGGGGGAGCGCACTCTCCATATATTAACACCATTCTTGGTCTAGAATAAGTCTTCCCCTTTCAAACTCTAGCTTAGGTATCTTATATAGTAAAAGCTGCGTGATTCATCTCATTGCCGGGCCAAGGCCCAAATTCTAGCAAATAAGCAAGTAAACTACCTTAGGGAAGAGCGCGCTCTCCAAAGAAGGCGCGCTCCTACCATTCTTTAGAGGAAAGCACACTTCCAGTGTGCACTTATCAGCCCGAACTCTCCACGACTTCAACACACTGCGGGATTTCAGAATCTCTCTTCTTCCTGAAAGCCACAACCCGACGCCTAAAACACTACTGACCCGTAAAAAAAGACCTATTGGTTTCATTCTTGCCTCTGCTCTTAGAGGGTCTATTTTGTCGGCATTGCTTTCTTTTTAAAGAGAGACAACCTTAAACGATGTCTTGTAGCATTGCGGCAGCAGTGCACCATTGAAGAATTCCTTGACTGCCCCAAAGAGGTCTTCTTTAATTGTTTCCCACGCTGTTAAGAAGAAACACGACGTGAAACCATCACAACTCGGCGCGCTATCAGTCGGAATTGATTGCAAACTTGCCCGTACCTCTTCCAAGGTTGGTGGAGCTAGAAGCATCAAGTTGTCGAACTCTGTAACCAACTTAGGAATGCAGTCTAATAGTTCCATATCGATAACCACCTCATCCGCAGTCAGCAGTGCCGAGCAGTGGGCAATTGCCGCCTCATGGATAACTCTCATATCCTGTGTTATAGATCCATCCGGCATGTTGAAAGTGGATAAAGCGGAAAATTTCTTGTTGGCCTGGGTGATCTTGTGAAAGAACGACTTGTTGTTATCCCCCGCCTCCAACCACCGAATCCGAGATTTCTCCCTCCAAAACACCTCTTCCATATGTAGCATGTCGGCATGTGACGCTTGAACTGCCACCGGCTCTTGGCCTATGGTATCTTCCCAACCATCCTGTAACCGAAAATTCAGTTCTGTTATTTTGTCTTGTAGGCAAACGATGTTCTGATCAATTTTCCTAAAGGTTTCCACATTCCAAATTTTGAGCGCCTGTTTAATCTTCTTAAGCTTGAACATAAGTGATGTGAGGCAGTTACCATATACTCCATCCAACCAGTTTGTTTTGGTAAATTCGGCAAAATCTGCGTGGAGAGCCACATTTTAAGGAATTTGAAAGAGCGCGGACCGTCATATCTCTCATCCTTGAGTATGAAAAGGAGCGGTGTATAATCAGAACAGACCCTATCCAAATGTTGTACTTTCATAGCCGGAAAAGTCGTTAAAAAAACCGAGTTGTAAAACGCCCTATCGAGCCGCGCATACACTCTCTCGCTGCCCTGTTAGTTATTGCACCAAGTGTATTTAGACCCAATAAAATCAGCCTCTAAAAGCCCCGAGCTTTGCACCATGCCTTCGAAGTCCCTGAGTGCTGCTGGGCAGGCTGCCCGTGTACTAAGTTTCTCGGTGGCAAATCGTATAGAATTGAAATCACCGGCTACCATCCATGCTCTCTGAACCGAGTTGGACAGCAGTATAATGTCATCCCACAGTTCCTTCTTTTCGCTCATACTACATTTGGCATAGATGAACGTGATGTCCATCTTCCTCGAGTTATTGTAACATACTTTGCAATGTATAAATTGATTTGAGGCACTAATGAGATCCACTCGAAAATTACTTTGCCACATAACCCAAATTTTACCGTTGTAACTCGCATTTGATAGACTGGAACAAAAATTTATTCGTCTAGTGGCATGGACTAACTGACCAACAGAAAGAAAAGACTCAAGCAAAACTACAATTGTTATCCTGTAAAGCTTCACAAGTTTTTTAAGGTGATTCACAGTCTTATTATTTCCTACCCCCCTGCAGTTCCAGACTAAGAGCGAATCCGACATCTAAACTGTGGGGTTTGGTGTTTTTGAATGACTCCTAGTAGTCATACTAAGAGGCACAAAAGCTGGCTTTCTTCTTGCCTTCCTCGCGGGTGTTTTCCAGCCGTCTAAAACTTCAGAGTCAGAGTAAAAACCTCTTACACTTTGGTTAGCGTCATCACCGGCAGATCTGGTCTCATTGTTCTTCTCCGTGTCTAGGACTGTTTTTGAAGCGAAACCTTCCGCCCTAATTACCTCTGGTGTCATGTTATGGGAAGCCCTTTGCTTCTTATTTGCCGTGGTGGTTTTTGCCGCAGTTTCACCCGACAGAACAACAGTTTTTACACCTGCCGCATGCATCGCAGATGTATCATTTGAAAGCTTCTACCCATTAAAAGCCACCGGTTGTTGTCTAGCTGTCTTTGAGTCCTTGTTCTTGATTCCCTTCGTGATATGTTCATCGACAAGGATTGGGTGATATCTAGTGCAGTCTAAGATGTCATGCCCGAGCAGTGAGCAGTGCGAGCAAAACTTTGGGTATCGTTCATATGTGATATCTTGTATGAAACCCCCATATTTCCCATGAACCGATAACCTCGACGGAAGCGTCTTTTAAATATCAATTTCCACGCAAACCCTAGCTCTATTAGGTCTCGTGAGGTGCTTGGTAGCGTCGTCTATCGCAACAAACCTACCCATAAGTTCAGCCAGGTACTTCAGAAAACCTGGATTGAAATAGCAAAGCTTCAAACCCCGAAATTGCACCCAAACCGATACAATAGGTGAATCCGTCTTCGGATCAAAATGATATGACCATCGAGAAAGGGTGAAATATGATCCCTGAACTTGATTGGATTCCCTCGACATGGCCTTGACCACGTCTATCTCCGACAACATCATGATCATGATGTTATGATAATCGAAACCCCCGACAATCGGGGTCTTGAACAAACCCCAATTACCACGGATATTCTCTCTAATGTCATCCAGCGAAGGACGGCCACCATTAAACTTCATAACCAGCGTGGTAGCCCCTTGGATTTGAAAACCCATCTTTTTCGAATTCTATTTGTAAACTCCACAAGTCTCTATGTGGACTTAAGCAAGCGCCTCGTGCATGGCTTAAACGGTTCTCGGATTTTCTTGAAGAAATTGGATTTGCATACTCGAAGGCGGACTATTCTCTTTTTACATATCATAAAGACGGCGTTTCAATATTTCTTCTCATCTATGTTGATGATATTTTGGTGACCGGCAACAACGTCTCCACTTTGCAACATCTTCTTCAAAAACTCGGTACTCTATTTGCACTTAAGGATCTCGAGCGGTTGCATTACTTCCTAGGGATCGAGGCTCACTATTCATAATCCGGTATATCTCTTACACAAAGTAAATATGTACTTGATCTTCTAAAGAAAGTCAATATGGAGATGGCTAAGCCATATTCTTCTCCAGTTGCTACTAACCAAAAATTAGAACTATCGGATGGTGATCCTATTTCCGATCCCGCAATTTATCGAAGTGTAGTCAGGGCACTTCAATATCTCACATTAACAAGGCCGGACATTGCTTTCGCCGTTAATCAGGTGTGTCAATTTCTTCATGCTCCTCGCACCACTCATTGGACGGCAGTGAAAATAATCCTTCATTACATTAAAGGCACGTTTGATCAAGGAATTTTTTTCCGACCGAGACCCCTAAAAGTAGAAGCTTACTCAGATGCAGATTACGCAGGTAGTACGATTGATCAACGCTCCACGGGAGGCTATTGTATTTATCTTGGTTTTTGCCCAGTTTCTTGGAGTTCGAAGAAGCAAGCAACCGTATCACGTTCAAGTACGGAAGTCGAATATCGTCAAATGGCACTAACGGCTGCGGAACTATCGTGGTTATGCTCTTTATTTTGCGATCTTCGTATATTTCTAAGGGATGCTCTCACAATATGGTGTGATAATATTAGTTCGATGTCCCTTGCTTCGAATCCGATATTCCATGCACGTACCAAACATCTAGAAGTTGACTACCATTTTGTTCACGAAAAAGTAGCCGCTAAAGAGCTTATTGTCCGGTATATTAGTACGATGGATTAAGTTGCCGATGTTTTTACAAAAAGACTCACTAGTGCTCGCTTCCAATTATTCAAGTCCAAGCTCATGGTTTGTCCGAAACCCATTAGCTTGCAGAGGTGTAATAGAGAAACAATCTCTCATAAATAAATAAAGCCACGTTGGCTAACTATTAGGTAGTTATTCTTGTAGATAAACTTTGCTTTTGTAACTTCCTCAAACTCCTGGATTTATCCTCTATAAATTAGTTTTGTGAATATGTAATAAGATAACGATTCTATCAACTTGTATTTCTTCTTTTAGGTGCAACACTACTCAAGTCTACCATGGTACACCTTTGTTGCACCCTTGAGATGGAACCCATGACCTTAAATGAAGGCTAACTCAGTAATGCTAGAGTAAGTCTCCTCCACGCATCTTCTTTTATCATCCTTGTTTATTACTTGAGCGATTAAAATGATACATTGTACCAAAAAAATTGAGTAGCAAATGGCT
This sequence comes from Kingdonia uniflora, assembly GCA_014058105.1. Classification (NCBI taxonomy): domain Eukaryota; kingdom Viridiplantae; phylum Streptophyta; class Magnoliopsida; order Ranunculales; family Circaeasteraceae; genus Kingdonia; species Kingdonia uniflora. Next base: position 1,571,147 of record JACGCM010000926.1, on the reverse strand, counting down.
TACTATAACTCGTTGATTACATCTTTAATGTAGGAAGCAGCAGTTAACATAGCTCAGAATATGAAATCCAATGTAGCCCCAAATTTGCTTGTCGAGGTGAGGCTTGCTCGATTCTAGGAATTGTTTGGCATCTACGTTTTCTAGTATTAGGATTGTTGAGATGTATAGTCCCACATCGAATATTCAAGCCTTGCACTTCAATAATATAAGATCGCTACTCCTCTCATTGTTGGTTTTGAGATGAAACCTCCAGGTATAATATGATATCAGTCAACAGAGCGGGCATTTCTTCCACGTGTCGAGCCCAACGGCACACGTGCTACTCGGGCATTTCCACAAGTGCTACTCGAGCATTTCTTTCACTTGTCGAGCCCAACGGCATACGTGCTACTCTACGTCACCCAAATATTCGTCCGCGTGTTGAGATATATAATCCCACATCAGGTATTCAAGCCTTGCGCTGCGTTTCCCAAACTTTATATTGCTTCTTTTGATATTCTTATACAGGGATTAAATCCAGTTGTTTCAATGAAAAAGATGGAACAAATTGTTGAAAGGAGACACCAATTTCATAAGCTTGTTGACTGCAAGGAGAATACCGATGATGTCGTTGAAAGATCAATAGTAGAGTCCTCTGTTGAAGCTACGACAAGGGAGCCTCTTTCGGCTCCTTTCTGAAGCTCTTTCGTCTCAACCTTAACTTAACATCATGTATAAATGTAAATGTCTATGATGAAAGTATCCCCATTTGACATCTCCTAGAAAATATACCAAATGTGACCAAGGTTTATGTAAAACTGTGGTTGGCATCGTCAAAGACCATATCAGTCTTCGAAAGAGGAACTAATATCGATTGCACCGTTGTGTCGCGAAAATAAAAACCTTGTTCGCAACCCAAAACAAAGCTTAGAAACAGGGAATCAATGGTTTCTTGTATAACAAGTTAAACATGACAACAAGGTAGCTTAAAACATGTCCAAATCTCAAACCATCCCTGACTTGTTCCTCAAACCTGCCCAAAGAATCACCCAAAACAACTTCTACTACAAATACCACTTTGTTCGAACCGCCATACCTACAATTCCTCGGCTAACATGGATTCCGTCGGCTCTAATTCACCCGAACCACACCAAGAGTCTCATCGTCGATACAAGCCATCTCAATCCGTCACGGACCGAATAATCCGAGCGTTTCGCCACCGCCTCCGTCTTCTCCACCATTCCGAATCCATTTTCTTTGTATTGGGTGCAACGGGAAACGTCTACACCGTGACACTGACCAATACTCCTTCTTGTAATTGCCCAGACCGTAAAAAACCGTGCAAGCACATTTTATTTGTTTTTCTCCGTGTCCTTGGGGTTCCCTTTGACGATATATGTCTTAGGAGGAGGACATTAAGGCCATGCCAATTAAATCGACTACTATTATCCCCGGTGTCTCTGGAAACACTAGCGGGGGCCCGAGCACGAACTAGGTTTCATCAACTATTCTCTCAATTAGCGGCAGGTCCGCCCCCAGCGAACATAGAGGTAGAAGATGGCGCCGTTTGTCCAATCTGCCTAGATGAAATAACGAAGGATGACGGTGTGGTCGCTTGTGCGGCTTGCGGAAATCCGTTGCACGAGGAATGCTTCCTGAAGTGGAAGAGGAGTAAGGGGAGGAGGTCGGCGAATTGCGTAATGTGCAGGGCACGGTGGAAGGACAGACAAGATCAAGAGAGGTACTTGAACCTTGCAGCGTACATTAGCGATGACGACAACAACGATACTGTAAATATGTGCCGTGGTAGTTAAGGTTTAATAAATCTACAAATGTAAATAATAATTACATGCGATGGATGCATAATATTAGATTTCTACCCCGAAAAGATCAGCCGAAGATGTTTCTTTAAAAAAAATCGTACCATCCAACAACAGCCTCACAGGCTGCCACCGGAGCTATTAGGCCCCAAAAAGAATAGCTCTGAAGGTGAGAATAGTTGAATCAGTATGTGATTGTTTCATTCAAATCTAAAATGCAACGTAGTATATAGTCCACGGTCATCTGAACGTATCATGGATGAAAAAATGCAGGATCATTTGATTTTGGACAGTGATTGATCTAGCATCCAACAATACAAACATGTTCCAGCAACAATTAAACAAATTCTTCCACAAATTACAAACCATAACAAAAGAAATGAGGCAAAACTACATCTATATTTCACAAGACTACCATTAGGCACGACGTGGATAAGGTGGAAATGAGATTCAGAACCTAGAGAGACAGATGACATCGAGAAGAGTGGTGGTTGCAAGCAAGAAGCAGCTGAAGAAAGTAAAGACTATTGAGACGGCAACATGGTCACAGAATCGGTTCAGGGGATTACAGAAGTTCGGAAGTTTAGAGTGTCGAATCCCTGCGCGGTTTAGGTTGGTCACGCCAGATGCTGCTGATCCTGCACTCATCAATGCATATGCAAATATCTGCAACATCAAACTATATGAAATCAGTTGTGTACAAAACACTCAGTCCAGATTTCCGCTCCGTTGTCTCCCGGTTTGAGACCTTGACTTAGTAAACTTTATTTCCGGCTTTTTCTTTTTAACTGGCCGAGTTTCTTTGTGCAGTGAGTTTGCATTGTGCAAAAAATATTTCAGCCCATTTTCTATATTAATCATTTTTAACTTAAGACATGCAGATAGTATGATTGGAGGGGGATTATTGTAGATAATTCTTGGAGACAATTTCGCATTAGCTAGTCAAGGTTCATAGATAACACAAAATCTAGCTACTTTTTTCGTCTCCAAAGACGAATGCTAGATAAGTTAGTTTTCACAATGGGCGGGTGATCTACTTGTACGAGTATATTTCTTGTTTTTACCCATTGATCACACTTTCAAACTTTAGCAAATTTTTACATTTTCTCTCCTGAGAATGTTCAAGAATATGATCTCCCAGGTTAGACTCTACGTTTATGATTATAGAAAGTGGAACTGTTCTTAATAGTTTTATCACACTTTGTTTTGTTTACAACAAGAAGATGAGGTACCACTACTCAACAACCCAAAACGCGAATCTTGAGGAGAGAGAGAGCAAACTCAGAGTCATGACATGGTTGTGAAAATTAAATGTGTGTTTTAATACATCCATAAAAATACTGGAAATGCAGAGTTGCACCGTGCAACTCTTTTCCCGCAGAATTCCCTCTAATAATTCAAATGTTGTCATATTTGTGTATGTTAATCAGTCCTAGTTTATCCTAGACATGTTGAACCAAACTGCGAAAACAAAAGTACTCATATTAACCTGGGAAGAAATGATAACAACGACAATAAATACATGGTTAATATTCATCTCCTAATTGTATATGTCTGATACCTCAAATACCCAAAGCAAAGTGTGTAATTACCTGATCTCCCGCAAAAACTAGCCAGGCGTGTTTCCGAGAAGGAACCACATGCGACTTCTTTAGAAGTTTCGTCCCACTTATAATCAGTTGTAGCAGTGAATGTGCCGCAGCAGCAGCCGCCATTCCAACCAGATACCTATATGTCAAGGAATTCAAAAGAAGCCATAATAAATATATATATATATATACATCATATAAGCGACTCGTGATTCAACTGAAATCCCCAATAAGTCCTTCATCCCACATTACCCCACTCTACAAGTGCTAAAATTAAGTTAACTACCCAAATCTTGCACAATGTATATGAACACTATAGACTCCATATTTTCGATATAATAAATGTAGGCCGTAAATCACATTCATTTCATTGAATCAGTGTTAAGTATGAACTCAATCACATTCGTTTTAATGCATGTTATCTTCAAGGGTGATTTAGTAATTCATCTAATATAAGAAAAATATAGATTATTATTTTGCAAAAATATCACAAAACATAGACATTCAATTATTTCGTAATCAAGATTAAGCAACTACAATTAATTAAAAGACAGAAAAGGGCTTACTCGAAAGAATTGGCGAAAGACCATTTAGAGTAAATAGGAAGGTTAAAACCGTAAATTTGAAGATTCCCTTTTTGCTCGGCGGTTGTCATGACTGCAATCGCGATTCCCAAACTAAAGAGACACACAAGTCGGAGAAACAACTGAACAATGTCAGATTTCCGGCGATGTTTCCGAACAAGTGGGCCACTCATCCCACCGGACTCCTCCGTCTTCGTCATCGTCGTCATTTCAACATCATCAGGCGTCGTTTTGTGACCACCGTTCATGGTTGTCTCTGAAACTCTCTCTTTGGAGATATTTGGGGAAGGAGAGAAGAAGAGAGGAGAAGACGACGAGAAAGAGTGTTGTTGTTGTTGTTGTGAGTACATATTTATTAACAGGCAGAAAGAATCGAAACCCGTGAGTGAAGCAGACAACAAGAAGATGATACTGAGATTCTTTCTCTCTCACGCTCTTTTAATTTTCAAGATATTTTTTTTTATGTATGTGAGTGTGAGCTTCTAACTATTTAACTTCTGGACGCTTGTTGGACATGGGTACAATTTTTGTTTCTTTCTTTTCTTTTAGGTCAAGGGTGTGTTTGGTAGCCCAAATAAAATAAAAATTTTAAATATGGTTTCTTTTGCGTGTTTGCCAACTAAAATAAAATAAAATGAGAAATACATTTTTTCATAAAAAAAATATAGGCCAGAAAAGTGGGGAAACAGTTTTCCGCCCACTTAGATGAGAAACATAATTTTCATTTAAGAAATGGTTTCTCAATAAAGAAAAAAGAATTAAGGCTTCCAAACACACCCTTGTGAGAAGATATCTACAAAACATTAGTAAAGAATTTGGTCCTAGCACCGAGTCCAATTCACCAACGGGTGCCACCCTCCAAGATTTATCCTGACTTGCACAGTATGTAGGTTCTCACATGCCCTAGAGATTAGATTAGTTGTGCTAATGGTGATAAATTATGAACCCAGATCACCCTGGTTTACAAAAAATAAAATAAAAAATGGTCCTAGTATTTTCCGGGGTTTGAAATCACTTTGAGGCCACTTCTGCCTTCTCTATAAATCAGTGAAAAGATAGCGAACAAACAAAAAACACTAGGTCAAAAAAAAGCTAGGAAAGAGTTGGGCAAAATTATTAGGAAAGTTGCTGTTATTTTCTTTGGATTGGGCAAAACAATAGCAAATAATTTGGTTTCTAGCTTTTTCCTTGATCTGAAATGGCTTTGAGGCCACTTCGCTAAAATCAATGATAACAAACTCGAACAGTAAGACGAAAAAGGCTAGGAAGAAGCTGGGCAAAATTATCAGGAAAGTTTGGTGTTCATTTTTACAGAAACTATTTATAAATTACATGATGGAGTTACAAACTTATTGCTGGGTTTACACCATGCACTTGTAACAATTTCTTTCTGTAACTGTAAGCTGATGGAAGGGTTTTAAAACTAACCATGAGCTTCGACACTAGTAAGCCCTTTCATAAATAAATATATCAGTTGTTTGATCCACCCTATTAATATAAAATTGAAAGACATGCTCTTTTGATCATTCTAAAACAATATTGTGGAGGAGATAAGACATTTACAAAACTGAAACACGGATGACGGATCAGCTAAAAGTATAATGTTAATTGGATTGTCCATAATTAGAATTTAAATCAAGAACCCTTATCTTATGTCTAGGGGCAAGAATCGCACTGCAAACTTAACTCTTCACATGCATTTTTACAAGCAGTATTTATATTTGATGGTACTTAATGCAAAAATACTTCGGGCAAAACACCCATCATCCAGGTGAGATGTTTAATCCAAAAAAAATACAATAAGAGAAGAACAAGAGAAATCAGACATAAGCTTCTGCTCCAGTTGTTCCGATACGCGAGTTTACAGTTTTCTCATTGGGAACTAGATCTGCTGTTCTTTCTACGGTAGCTAAAATATATAGTTGACCCTGTTGTAACATTGAAAGTTACAGAACTGAAAGTTATGATGAATGTGCATATATTACGCCATCCTCAGATGCCAAACATCAAATCAACGATCTTGGAAACGACAGATTTTGCCGGTGAAGCCATGACACCAGCTGAACGTTGTGTAGCTTGATTGCCGCTCTGAAGATAATATGGCCGCGGAGAAACTCCTGAAGGGATCAGCTCTGCGCTCCGACTGGATGGAGGTGGCAAAGTCATGAAACCCTGGTTGATGTTGGGCCCATCGTTAAGAGCCTGGCGTTGCATTGGATCCAAAGGTTTCACACCAACAATAAGGACACCATTTATTTGCATCCCATTCTTCCTTAAAGCTTTCTGAGCATCGAATCGATTCTGTATATACACAGAAATTAACCCAATTAATAACAAATGAAGTATCTTTGAAAACTGAGAGTGCTTGGATCTCTAACTTATATCTAAGGCGATGCTACATAAATACTCTTACATGACACATTTCATGAATGGCACAAACTATTTCACTATTGACAAATATCTAGTACTAAGTATTAGTAACCAGACTCATTGGTGGCTGCATATGGTTTAGGAATAAAGATAGTTTCAAGGACAGACGGAGTAAGAGGGATGGAAAACCAAATTGAAGAAGATGATGAGATAAAAATGGGATATGGTAAAGAAGGTGAGAGTAGCAGTTTAAGAGAAGATAAAAGAGACATTTTCAGAACCGGAGTGGACATAACTTTTCCCTCCGCCAATTCCTTAACTCGTCATTTTTAAAGATAACATAAATTAGAGTAACAACAACCTCCAGTAGAATCAGATATCTTATCCATTTATAATTCAATAGTTACAATCAAAGGATTACAATGTAATTGTATACAGTGATATATAGATGTGAGCAAAAATTAACGGCAACAAAAATAATTACAACTCGTGGGCTGTAAAGGAAATATTAGATTTTAGAAGTATAGCTGAAGAATGTGTCCTGCCTGCATATAATTGGGAGTGAGGAAAGGGATTTCTTTGGGTCATCTGCTTACACTACTCACTTCCAGCTCTTATCAAATGGCCTCCTTTACGGCATCTAAAATTCCAGCTATACATTGTGTCCCAGGATAGTAGAGTGGTCTTCATCTATCTCTGCTCTTGGATTTGTTAGTGCATTCTGAAGAATATATATAGAACCGGATCGTTTGGGATCCGGAGGAGTGCAAGCCGAGAAGTCAAGCCATAGAAGAATAAGAGTAGCATTTACCTACTGTTGGATTTGAACCAATGACCCTCGCCGTATGAAAGCCATACTCTAACAGCCGAGCGTTGTAGGCTCTGGAATCTAGGATAGCTGAAAGCGTGCAGCGAAGCTAATAGGGATAAGGAGTGAAGAGTGCAAGCTGCAAAGCAGCGAAGAACATTGAATATCCATAAGGAATATCCATAAATATAATGATTCAATTTATTATATACACGAAATTCTCAATGACGGAATTGAACCTGGCATGAGATCTAGACATGGTCACTTCTCTTCTACATGACTAGGTCTAGTCCAAGCTCCTTCTATACAGCCTATTTAGTGACAATCATCGGGATTGGTCGCTACACCGCCAGGCTAGAATGACTAGCTGCCGCGCTTAGCCCTTTTGGGTGGCTCTCAGAGTTTCTCTCTCACTATGGTCACCTTCTGCACCAAGACTGGCTACGCATAGATCTGTAATTAATGGATCTCCATGCTTCGTTGAACGAGATTTATGGGAATTGGATCGATTTGGGCTTGGGCCTGGAAGCATACATCACAGTGTAGCGTCGTCGCTATGATATATTGGGAACGGTAGACCCCAGGATCCGGTGCAAAGTTGGGGTTCAGACAGACCCCTACATGTGTATTATATACAAGTCAAAAAACTATTACATCCTAGGGAATTTGCAATGTAGGGGATCTAGATTACAATAGCATTTAAATTAGAATGAAATTATTGAAGGAAGATAGGCTGCCTTGCTGCAATATCCATATCTGAAATTCCCTGCTCTATTGCCATGCCTGAATATACAAGTACGCATACAATCTTCAGTAAACTTCTACCAAGATTTGATTTTCCTTATTTCTGATGCACGTCTCCAAGGAGGTTATCCATGTGTTGGTGAGATATGCCCTGCTTTTTCATTCCTATTTGGCTAAAGAAGCTAGGTCTGCAATGTTGTAAATGAAGGGGAGTGGTCCGTCCCTGAGCACCTCATGTACAATATTGAAGAGATTGGAACCCAACTGTACCAAATTAAAAAACCCTAGAAGCAGCTGACAAAATCATTTGGAGAAGGCCAGTACTCCTTAGCTCCTACAGTCCAACACATGAAGAGTAAAAGACCTACAGTTGAGTGACACAATGTGTGCTGGCCTAACCTCGTAGTTCCCAAGCATGGTTTCACAAACTGAAGAGCCTTGAGAGGTAACCTATTAACTCGAGACAGGCTGGTTCAAAGAAGGATCCTTAATACATCCTTGTGTAATTGTTCTAAGGCTACTAATGAGATTATCTCTCACCTCTTCACCAAATACATCTAGGGATCTGTGGGGGAGGGTTATTGCTAGAAGGAACATTCTTAGAACTTCAATTAGCTTTGAGCTAGAGTTCTCATGACTGTCTAGTCTCAGCAACACAGAAATAGTTTCAAAGATAATATGCTCCATCTTCTGTTCCATGGTCTACCATTTATGAAAAGAGAGGAACAGAAGAATCTTCAATCACGCTCTCAAAGTCTAAGTCTTGAAAAACATCAGTGCTGACACTTAACCCGGATGTAAAGAGCTGCTTCCCACTATTGAAGATAACCCATGTTATAGAGATGTTTGCTACAACTGGGGTTTGCACCCTACATTCTTCATCCCCACAATTACCTACTGTCAATGTCCACCACCCACTCACCCCGAAGGAGTGTGGCAATTAAATACTGATAGTTCCTATGGTAAGAACAGGGGAGGATATGGTGGCTTGTTTAGAGACCACAATGAAGTCCGTTGTCTTGGTTATGCAGGGAATTCAATCCACACTTAAGTGGTGTTTCGTGAGATGGAGGCTACTTGGAAAGTGCAAAAAATTGGAGTCATGAATGGCATGAAAAAAAATTTGTATAGCTACAGACTCAAAGCAGATGGCGACTTAAATTATCAGGAAGAAGGACCCCCTTGGCCATATTTGCAGATGATTGAAGAGATTTGGCAGTTGATTGACACACTGGACTACTTCAAGATTTATCATGTGTTTAAAGAGAGAAATACGAGGGCTGACTTTCTTGCTTCTATTTGCCTTGTATTAGGTGAAATAGTACGTTCCCCAGCTCCTGCACAGTGTTCTTATGCCTATATTAGAAGAGGATGCTGGGGACAAAGTATAAACTAAATTGTAATTTTTCAATTCTTCTAATAAAATGGTCCATGGGGGTACCCAACCCCAGCTTGCCAAGTAAGAAAATTCCTTGATATAAGACGGTATAAAAAGTGGTGTGGCATTCCATTGGTGTACAAAGTAGAAACTCTAGAGGGATAAAGTACATAATTAATTGCCAATAGCAATAAGTTGAAAGCTCGACCCTGGACTATGAATACTTCAATGTATGATACTTATAAATAAATAAAAACCAGAAATTGAAGCACTACTAACTGAACTGTCTAACTTAAGGAGCAAAAGAAAAGTTATAAAGGATACAATAGAATACCTACATATCTCTAAACTGCATTCAATTATAACTCCGTCCATTATGTTTACACTACAAACATGTATTCTCAGTTACTAAATAATAATCATGTTTTGGAAAGCCATGGTAACATTGGGTTCAAGCCGCACAAGTACACCTTAATACAGCATGATAAAAACAGATCAAATAAAAGGTAAAGCAGGGATAACATATTATGATATACAACAAGAAAATGAATCAATAAATTTCAAAATAAAAGGCAGGAGAAAACCTGATACAGGATATGCATCCAATTAGCGTTTCTTGGCCCAGGCAAATGTTTCAATATTGTACCACATTTCTCAAACTCGCGCAGCACTAAATTGGTATCACCGGGAGAGAACCTGTACATCGAAAAAAATGCTATAATTCCTGATTAAAATGGCTAGTTGAGGCAAAATATATTGCTCATTAAATATATTTTAGTACGACAATGTCATAAAGATATCTCAACTACATTGCCTATATACTATCCAACTTCAAAATAAACATATTATGACATGTTCAAACAGTTCACTATCACGAGGGAATAGATGTGAGTTTTTCGTGTACATGAAACAGCTTAGTACTAGTGGATTTGAGTGTTCAGGCAATGGACTTTTAACTATTACTGCTTGCATTTAGCTTTTTATTGGGCCTAGCTAATGGTTACTATTGTTTAGAATATTAGTATAGGTCTGTAGCCAGTCGTTAACCTCTTTATAGTCGACCATTTTGTGACCATTGACTCTTTCATTACAGACTGACTGGGATGCAGGCATATACCTAACAGGGTTTAGTATCAGAGGATTAGTAGGCAAGAGATTGTACAGGCAGTGGATTCTTTACTAGCAGCAGTTGCATTTACCATATTAGTAGATGTAGCTATCCATGGATATTAGTTAGAATTACACTAGAGGCCATTGATACACCTCTTTATAACTTAAGTCTTCCCAGAGTTTCACAATGGAGGAAAAACTGCCCATATTCCAAACTAATTAATTGAAATTAAATTACTTTAAGGTAAATCTACCCCCAGAAACTTTAAACAATGGGATTCGAAAAATCACAAATACAGAAACATGATCCAACTCCAAATCAAGTTAACTGCAAATACATGAATTCTTTAAGTGCTATTTGATGCAGAATTCCACAAGCAAGACTTTGTGGCCATATATGTTTACCTATCTAGTGAAAAACATCCATACAACCCAAAAGCCGACATCTTTTGAGGAAATGAAATAGACGTTCGTTCGAGTTGAGTCATACCCAAATACAGTAGCCCACTCCTCGTCGAGATTACACGCAGGCAAACTATTCCTCTGCAATTCAGGCCCCGCATCTTCATTAGGCATTTTTCATGGCAAGACTGTGGCTCTAATTGTATATGTTGACGATATTGTGATCACAGGCGATGACGATGGGGGAATTGAACAGCTAAAGAAGTATCTCCATAGTAAATTTGAGATTAAGGACCTCGGTCCTCTTAAATACTTCTAGGTATTGAAGTCGCTCGATCCCAATCAGGAATCTTCATTTCACAGAGGAAGTATGTATTAGATCTTCTCCGTGATGCCAGCCAGTTAGGCTCTCGTCCAGCAGACACCCCAATTGAACAAAATCATCACCTGGCTGATTCTGAGGGGGAGCTTTTCTCGGATGTTGATACGTATCAGCAACTCGTTGGGAAACTCATTTATTTATCTCTTACTCGCCCGGATATTGCATATGCAGTTAGTGCTGTCAGTCAGTTTATGCACTCTCCACGTATTCCTCATCTCAATGCAGCTATTCATATACTTTGATATCTAAAGAGTTGCCCAGGTAAAGGAATTCTTTTTGGTAACCATGAACACATGCGAGTTGAGGCATGGACGGATTCTGATTTTGCTGGTTCCATATCTGATAGGAGATCGACATCTGGCTATTGCACTAAGGTTGGAGGAAATTTGGTTACTCGGCGTAGTAAAAAGCAGTCAGTTGTTTCACATTCTACCGCTGAGGCAGAATTGCATGCTATGGCCCATGGTATTTGTGAGCTTCTTTGGTTGCTGATTCTCTTATGTGATTTGGGAGTTCGAGTCAATCTTCCTGTGTCTTTATATTGTGACAATAAGTCTGTTATCAGCATTGCGACAAACCCAGTACAACACGATCGTACTAAGCACATCGAAATTGATTGGCATTTCATTCGTGAGAAGATTTTATCAGGGGTGATTTGTACTCCATTTGTGTCTACATCACAACAGCTCACGGATGTTCTCACAAAGGCGGTTGGCAAATGAGTGTTTGATGGTCTTATTTCCAAGCTGGGAATGTGAGATATCCATTCCCCAACTTGAGGAGGAGTGTTAGCAATACAGTATGTGAGCTGGCAGTACAGTGTTAACTAGCTGTCATAATACTAGTTGGCATATATTGACTGTAATATTAGTAGTTGGCAGATCTATTGTAATATGCTTATTAGTTGGCATATATTAGTTCTTTTTATTTTGGATTTCTCCTCTACATCTTTAAGTAGAGGAGTGTTCTTCTTTAATAAATCACTTCTTCTCTTCTCTAAAACTATCTTTACAATTGTGGTTTTCTTCACTTTATTTACTTCCACATAATCTATCTATAATCAATAGTAAAATATTTCCACAAACCTGGGAAATGATTAGCCTTTTGTCTATGAAAAATTGAAAAGAACCCACTTGTCAGTGTATGTTACAGGATGGGGGTGTCAGCCGGGACGAAGAAAACAAAAGTATCTTCTAACGGAATGGCATGGAAAAGAAGATTCCATATGGTTGTAAGAGTTTTAGAACAAATGAACTCTTCTAATACATATTAGCCCTTGATGGTTTTAATAGAAGCGGAGCATTCTCCAGGGATTCTCATCACTACCATGTTAACATAAAATCGACTCCAAACTTCTCTTGTAAGATTCATGCTTTTACACCTCAAAGTTTGTCTTTAATCTGATTAGAATACGTATTTCGAAGCCTAACTGGTTAGGTATTTCGAAGAAGACCCTAATAGATGTACAATAATGACACGTGCATATACGATTTACAAACAGTTAATAGCAGCAGAAATACAAATCTCAAAAAAATCATATTGATACCACCCATCCATGACCACATAAAAGATATATATGAAGACACTGGCAAAAGAAACTAATAGACAATTATTAGATCTCCAAGGAAATAACTCAGCCAAATGGCTCGAAGTCTAAGTGTTTGAAATATGACAGCTTTTTGTACTCTACAGTTCACATCAGCCTGAAAAGTATTTGCGCAAAGGTGTCAGCAAGCTACAATCAACATGTACGATTATCTCCGGTCGCAAGACATGACAACCCGTTTAATTAAAGAAAACAAGAGTATGGATTTAACCACATATATGTGTGTGAAAAGAGTATGTTATGGCAATTAAACTCGTCAATAATCATGACATACATTCTTATACGTGCATGCACATCTTAAAATCATATCCATGTTATCGTCTTGAATTATCTTGGTTTATCATTACTTATAACCGGGGATATCGTGTTTGTTGAGCGCAGCTTGCTGATACTTTGCAGGTATTTAGGAGGATGTACACATTAGATTTTAAATTGTAAAGCTTAGTCAGACAGATTTGGGACACTTTAGAGTTCAAGTCGATTGGCCGAGCTATTTGCATAAGTTTCAGGTATTTGTCTGTTTCACTTTCTTTGTGTTAGTACTTTCAATCAACTATTGTGTATCCACGAAAGAGTGATATTACATTGACTCCTTTGAGATTCTTATTTCCGCTATTTTTAGCTGCTGGTGAATGGCAGATGTATGTTTCATAATCTACAACTGATTTGAGATGAGTTCCTTTGTGGAGGAGAAACGCAAACCTACAAGTCTACCTCAACTCTCTAATGTATCCATCAGTATACCTTATATATTATGTAGCTTCTCAATTGTTCATAGCTGCTTTACTCACAGCTTACCCAAAAATAAACTAGTTATAGCCCTTTTCCGTCACCGAAGAGCTGAAATATCTTCTCTTCATTGAAGGACAAGGGAGTAAATATTTGCATAAAAGTGTATTTTTCATCTCATCTAATAAAGTCTGCATCCTTTAAGTGTCTTACATCGTCTTTTGATACTTTAAAAGGGCCAAACTGCATTTGAGTTTGAAACCTAACAGTACTATGCTAAACGCAAAGGTCGGGCCACTGACCATCAAGGGCAGTATCCGCTTGGCATCATCGAGATAGCATGGATATTTTTGTTTTTGGATAGTGTAATTGCACACCTTGGCTTGTTGTTTGATAAATATTTCTTTCTTTTTGCAGATTATCTCAAGCAAATTAATTTTATCAACTTTACACAGACTAGGGGATATACTTCTAATTCAATTTTTTAACCATATATGATTACCTATGTAGTGAAAAATAAATATATTCCAAATACGGAAACCATTCTGAGGTAATGAAATTGACATTCAAGTTGAAACATACCCGTATACGGTAACCCACTCTTCCTCATCAAGATTACCCGCAGGCAAGCTATTCCTCTGCAACTCAGGCCTTGCAACCTCCCTCGGTGGCGGAAGCGTAATCAAAGAACCCGGTTGAACCACCCCCTCAACAGGCGAACTCTTCCCTTTCTCCTCACGATCACCACCACTCCTTCCTCCAGGCGACCACCAACTCAAACTAGCAGGACTCTGCTGCACATTCTGACAACCACCCATCAAAGGGTACGGAGAACTACTACTCGCCTCACACTTACTCTTCATTGGCGTAACCGAATCCCTTCGGTAATCCCTTACAGGAGTTCTCATCTCCGACTTCGAATCCGAAGACAATGGGTACTCCGCAATGCCGGATTCTGGCGAGAACTCCATACGGTCTTCGAGGGTGAATACTGGCGGTGGCGGAGGATCGCTACCGCCAAAATTCTCTCGCCATAACGCCGATACCGCAGCGACTTGACCTGGACTAGTAAACTTTCCTCTCTGGGTCGAAATCGGTGATGCCAAATCTTGAAAAAGCAAAGATTTTCCCCCAGTTCTAGTGGTTCTCTGAACTGTACTACTACTACTACTACTCATTCTTTCAAATTCAAACGCAGATATCTCAAATTAAGACCTAATAATCAAAACCCTTAATTAGGGTTTTGAGATTGAGTGAGGGGTAAAACCCGATTTGTCGATCGTAGTTGAATTCGAGCTTGGGATCTTCGATTGCTATTATTAGGGTTTTGAAATTTGGGGATTTTAATTTTCCACCCAAAAGTTGAGAAATGTGTGGAAAAGAGAACCCCTGGTTGAAACAATTGAAATTTAGAGAACCCTAATTTTTATGGTGGATCCGGTACAGTTTAGAGTGTTGAAGTTTAGTTGTATAATAGTATGTTGAGTCATTATGAGACTTGGCCTCCAGCTACAGTTGGTGGCCTAATAAGAGTCTAACGGTCCTCCGTCGGATCGGAGAACGACGAGCCGAGCGGCGAGCGATATTGAGCTCATTTTTTTATTTTTTTTATTTTTGATGATAAGCTATTGCTTTTTGCCTGATTCTCTATCTTCTCTGATCCTGCAACCCATCTCCGGTCATTTTCCTTTGTTTTATCACTTAGAGCCATATACAACAGCTATGTGAAGGATGACATGGCAAAAAGAGAGTGTGAATTCACCATCTTTTCCACCCACAACAGCTATGTGGATTAGCCTATGTGGTAACCCAAAATCCATATTTATGACTACCCTAAAGGTGGATTTTTACTTTATTGATGTCCTACACTTCTTAACTACGGGTATCAAAAACCAATTATATAATGACATTTGTCAAGATTTTAGTAGCTTTCATGCCCCTCACTGCGGGGAATATATAAGCCCCTAATTAATTAATTCAAAACAGCTACGTGGCATCATTTAATTGGTTCTCATGCCCCTTACTTCTGAACTGCTAGGCATATTTAGACGTTGGATTTATGACGCGTGGCCACATCTCAACCGTTGGTCGGTTCGCGCAGTTCAGAACTGTGGTGAGGAGAATTCACCTTGTTTTGTGGAGAGACTATTGTAGGGTGGATTGCATTTGGGGTAGATTTAGGTGAATTCACCCACCCTACTGCTGTATATGCTCTTATTTGTTAGTTTAAAACTATTAGGGTACGTGTGTCTAATTGCTCAGAAAAAGAAATGAGGAAAGTAACATTTTCTCGTGGAAAATATTCTTGAGAAGATTTATATGGAAAATGCATGTCTTGTTTTATTTGCAACATGCATTTTTGGAAGATAATTTAGAAATAGTCATTTGTGGCTCATTTATTCAAAGTTCTCTTTCGAATTAACTCATATCATAAAATATAATGCAGTTATACTTTAGCATCTGGAGACCATTGATCAATGATTCAAAGCGAGTCAAACAGAGATGCATTTGAATGTTATATTACCTTCAGTTATAGAATTTGGTTAGTTCTTTCACTTTACTCTTTCAAAATGTATAAAATCTAGAGATTGATGACCTATAATACTGGATTTTGTCATGTAATGGTATTGCCTGTAAAGAATTTACCGATCATTTAATGAATTTGTATATCGAAAAGTTGTACTTGGAACTTTTATATATTTATTTATTTCATGAATCAAATGTGTTACCATGAGCAATGTCTTTGGGTTAAATACTAAATGGAACATGCTGCTTATAGAGCTTATAGGTGCATGTAATGTTGTAAAAGTGTTTCACAGGTTGTATTTGTATATGACTTTGTTGTTGTTGTTTTTTTTTTTTTTTTTTTTAAAAAAAAATATGCATTTTACCACAGACTTAGCCTGTGGCAAAAATAAGAAAAATGAAAAAAAAAATATCCACAAGTACAAAGCATGTTTTGTACATTCAAATTATGGATATAATTCGTTTTACCAATCTACTTCTACGCCGTTAATCCAAAGTACCAAGAAATTTGAATGTAAATATACTTGAGTCATTTCAAATTAGCGACAAATCTTAGAGATGATGACAGTCGATAATAAAATCACTTGTCTGTTAGATTAAAAAAAATGTCTACTAGTAGTAAGATGACTACAACCCTTTGACACATTCGCATTATTATAAATATTGAAACCAGAACATACTCAGTAAAGATCAGGAGCTTTATCGACGTACTTCAGGAGACCAGGAATTTCACGAGTCCATCACCACAAACTTACATAATGGGTAATTTATCAATACCAAATATATGTGGGTGTTTATTCTTCATATTTCAGAAGTTCTAGTTGGTTTGAATAAAATTAATAAAGACAGTATTACACATTGTCAAAAATCCAGACCAACTTCATAGTTATAAAGTAACATTACAATAGATAAATAATAAGAGGATAAAACTTAAATGATATCATTTTAGGTCTTCCGGATATTTTCTGAAACTCATGTTATAATTTATTAACCTCAAGAAGTAGCAGATCGTAGTTGCAAATCCAATATCCCGCCAGTAACTTGAAAGCCCCCTGAGTTGAAGTCGTCACTACATCTTCCAGTAACTGAGAGGACACTACATTTTCCCCAAGGGTAGAAAAAGTATTTTGCACGCTCAAATGCGAAAGTGTGCGAGCTAAAAACATTGAAGAAGGGTCATCAGCTCCCAAAAACATCATTGAAAACTATCATGATGCAAAACATAAAAAAATTACATTCCAAAACCTATGTTTTAAGATATCCAAACCAAACTGCTCAATAGGAAGCAGTCTCAAATCAGTCCATGGCTCGTCTACGTACCAACAAATCAAATTGTTGCAACCTAAACATAAGACTACAAATCCCCTTCATCCAAAATGTAAATAACTTCCAAGGTGAAGTAAAGTTTCTTCAAATTGGTCATAACTGTAGAAAGAGTTAATCAGATAACAAAATATAAAACATCTTCAACTAAGATGGCTACAACCCTTTCATTCATAAGAACTTTTTCTTTCTCCTATATGTCAGGATCTCAAATTAGATTATATTAGGAGTTTTATCCACATATTTCCGTAGACCAGAAGCTTCATCTATGTACTTCATCACATATCTCTGCAGAAACTTTTCATTGGATAAAGTTACAACTGAAAAGAGATTAGGCTTCTTCTTCATCAATTCCCTTGAAATTAATATGTTTAACACCACATTCCAGGGTTTCAACATTTTCTTCAAGCTACAATTAAGCAATACAGGCTTCAATGCGATGTCCTTAGGGTCATAACCAACTTCTTCCATTAAAAAACCTTATTTTTGCTCTTATGTTTTGTTCAGATATTGCCAGCACGTAGGGAAATTTTCTAAATGCATATAAAGTTTCCAATTCTAACCACTCACAGCTCTTATACACCATGAACTTTCCCTCGAGAGTAGCTTTGCTCATGTTTGTTATCACATAAACAACATGAATAAACAATCTCGAATCCCGCTTTAACCCAAATTCATCAACTTGAGTTAAGGCACCTTGAAGCAAATCAGGTGAATGGGTGAACACCTTTGGTTGATGAAATAGGAAAAAGGAAATCTATTTATCGGAGACCCCGCATTTGCATAGAATCCTAACATTCAAAACTACATTGTTATGATATACTGTGTTAAGGAGCCAATTGCATATCTTGAGAGCCATAACTATGATTTTGTTGGAGTAATGTAATGACCTCAGAGATTCAACAGTTTGGATGATTTATTGATATTTCTGGTGAGAATATGGGAGGTAACCAACAATAAGATCAACGAGAGTGGAGCCAAAGAATCCTAGGCCTTCAAAGCATTTGAGTTTGGGTTTAAGGGTCATTTTCTCGACATTGAAACACAGTAATTGGGTCCCTACAATTGCTCCCTCATAACTGAAGGCACAGGTGACTTTAGTTAAGAAAAAAATTGTGTTTGAAAGTTTTGTTGGAAGTTGGAAAAGTATGATGTGGAATTAGACTGGTTGGGTACTTGGTATTTTTTTATGGAAGACTGTATCTGGCATTTATTGTGGTGGAAAAGATTGATGTACTTAATGTTTGGGGTTCCTAGTAAAGGTTGATCTTTGAATAATGACTGCTTTGGAAATCCATCTCTGCATTGAATGTGGGTTTGGTATAAATAGTAACTGTACTGTAGTATTTGTCATCTTTGTGAAAGTACCCTATTTATAGGAATATCTCTTGTTGTACTCTGCCTCGATAATGGTGATGACTAGGCGTTAGGTATATGAAGCGAGGGTTCTTGTTGAGTTGTAGAAGTTGCAGCTGCGATACATTGGCAACCAATCTCTGGAGATGCCCACTCCCATACCGGTGCCACCAACATACCATGGGATGACAGAGGAGGAAGTGGCTAAAACTGAGGATGATTACTACCAAATGTGGTGGTTTGTCACGCCCCAAAATTTGCCTTCTGATAAAAATCATTAAGCAAATCCTAAGGCCTAACAAGTCGGGCATCCTACGGATGAAACCTCACAGATGTATTATTTCTAACGAAATTAACTACATCTACTTACCAAAGAAACGCAGCGGAAAATAACTCAATTATATTAAAATGAATAAAATTCTCTACTAACTCTACATACGAGAATTAGACTAAGACGATGAAATATGAAATAATTATTATAAATACCCTACGACAGCTCAGCGATCCAAAGAACTCCAAAGAATCCTGAAACTGAATAACCAAGCCTTACTAAGCAAAATCCTACCGTGCTCGACCTCCTGAAAAAATATAGCGCATAGGGCGTCAATCAAGCACAATTATTACCGGTCACTGAACATGACAGACCGATCTATTATACAAAAAGTACTAGTGTGATATAATATCCTGTAATTATATACAAATGATGCAATGCATTGAGGAAATGAGGTTAAATTATTAAGGTTGTTTTAAAGCGTCGGCGCCAACTAGTATTATAAAATAGTTATAAAGTATTATTAGGTGTGGGAGATAACTAACAGACGATGTACACAGGGTCACTTTTAATTCAGTGGGACCACACTCTCGCACCCTTCTGTCCTCAACAGAAGTGTATCCCTTATTGGCGAGCCAGAGATTGGCAGATTCCTTTTTAGTGAGCCAAGAATTAGCGGGTAAATCACCGGATCAAGGTGGTCAAGGATTTTCAACCTACAGGTCTAAAGCCTATTTTATTTTCACTTTCAGGGATCTAAGCCCACGGGATGCTCGCGTAGCATGCAGCCGAGAAGTAACAGGGAAAGAATTTTGGGACTTGCAACCCGGGAAAACTGATAAACAGTTACCTCATATTTGGTTTAGGGACTCGAACCCAAGGACCGTAACAGCATAGCCCTACTGTGTACATTCACTCTAAGTTATCCTATGCATGAATGATTTAAGAGACCGACACTCAATCAAAATGACCTATCTGTCATTGCTCTATAGGCAATGAGACTATATCATATGATTGGCGATCTTAAGCTTAATGACCTTTTTACCCTCACAAATATAGGAGTAGAGTCTCAGTCGATGATTTTAAATAGGCTTATGCTAGTACCCCCTTGATTTAACATCAAAGTCCAACTTATCCATCTATAGTTTAAAGGGTTGAACACGAGGTACCAATTACTATTACCTACGCTATTGATATGAATATAATTAATATCATTACAAATTTTCTTATATACTACTCATATATATTCTAAGTATACATTTAACCAAGGTCTGCCCTAAGCTATATATATATATATATATATACAAAGGCTGCCCTACTATAAACATATATACATTCTGTATCTATAATATACAATATGCATTTTTAAACATATAAGCATTATGAAACATGTTATACAAATCTGTTTTTTTTAGTATATATACACCTTATATATATATTACTAAACCCATCGACTGTGTGTAAAAGAACTGTTATAGTACTTTAAATAATTACCCACATATAAATACCCACAGGAGCAACTCTTCACTAAATTGGGTTTACTGATATGCTCAAGTTAAATCTAACCTAACTACTATAATGGGTTCCAAAAAGGATTGTATATCAAGCTCTGAAATTCCACAGTAATATAGTCACGGAACAATTACGACGAGCCTACTCGAACAAAAATCAGATAAGAGTACAATCACCTACTTAAACATGGTATATTAGCTATAATCAATACACTATTCCAATCACAGAGCAATGACAAGCCATAATGGTACTTGCCTGATTAGGGATTTGATACAAATCGAGAAGCGAAGAACGACTTGCAATGCTCGACAAAATCAACCCAACCCACTCCAAAAATGGGCATGATAGAGAACTTAAAGTTAAGGGTAATACTACTCACAAACTAGAGTCTCTAAAGCTATGGGTTGATGGAGGAGATAGAGAGAGAGATGGAGAAGAATCAGGAAGAAATACGGTGGTGGTTGAATGGGTTCTAAAAATGATTTGGAGAAAAAACTATGATAGCATACTTCCACAAGTAACTTACTAAACTACAACAGCTCTAGAACAAGTTATTTTAAGAAGAAGAAAAAAAGTGGGGCGCTACATGGTTCTACTATGTGATTATGTCTTGGGAGAAACGCCGGGTATGTCTTCATCTGCTAGCGGAGGATAAGGTTGAGGAGACAGATGTGGAAGCCGGTTTACATAACAAGAAGTATTGCGGGTATCCTGCAAGGGGATTGTATGCTATGAAAGGAGGATCGTCCACCTTTCTCTACTCAGCGGAGGTGGTGGGGGTTACGAAGGAAGAGACAGTGGTGGCAGAAAAGGGAGACAGAGATTAGAAATCTTCTTTCGCACAATCATAGTTATTCTTCTTGAAGAAGTGTTTCATGCTGGAGGTTGGTTCAGGCCCTTTTATAACTAGCTTCCTCAGTTTCTTGAGTAAGTAAGTTATGTTGGAGGTGGGCTCAAGCTCTGTTACAACCATCATACGAGCTTTTCTTGCATAAGAGTTTCAATATGAAATGTAATGTAACCTGTAGATCGATCTGTAAAAAAATTCTAAAAAATTGTGCTTTGCAAAGTATTATGTAAGCAATATTTGAGCTAATAAAAAATATATTTATGCTGAAATTCTGTGTTGATAGATCGAATTTGAAACTAGTATGGTAAATCGAACTTATGTTGGAATATTCAAATGTAATGTTCCGTTTTTAGAAAATGAACTAAAAATGAGTATTATAAGTCGAACTGTTATAATGTATCTCCTTACAACATATTAGTCGACCTGCTGGAGATATATGTGAAGATGTAAAATGGAAGTATATCAAACTTATTAGGTATAAAGAATCGAGCTATGAGACCAATCTGATGTAAAATAGAATGTGCTGAAAGTAAACATCGAGATGTGGAGATATTTTGGAAGCATGTAATATAGTGGAGAGATTGTGAAAGTTAGTTCAAAAAAGTGATGGACAAAATTTAATGAGGTCGATTTTGAAAGATAAGTTCAAATAACTTACTAGGCATGATCTTAGGGTTTTCAGTTATGGAAAAGTTGAGTAAATATAGATTATACTATATACCGAATTGAGGGGGGGGGGGGGGGGGGGGGGGGGATTTGATGTTATCTCCAAGATGTCTATAAATAATGCTTGAAAGGTTATGTAGAGAGGATGAAGAAATAAAAATGGTGAGGACTCGTTCTCAATGAGTTTGTCATGCGTCGAAGGGACGCTTAGCAATAAATATTACAGAAGTGCGGGAGTTGATCTTTAGGCAGTTAGATTTGACGGGTTAGATGCGAGGGCGAGGGAGTACGAAATTGGGCGTCACTTTTATTCGAAGATATTTTGTGAATTGGTGTTGGAGCCTGAAGCTCGAAAAGCTGTTGTGAGAGAAATTACTTTAGAAGAAATAGCTGAGGAAGATGAGATGGTTGGGGGAGAACTGATTAGGTGTGGAGCTCCAAGGCATCTTGGATGTTTCATGTGTGATTATGTATGAGGGAGCAAACTGTGTTAGATCGAATAATTGTATTTTGAATGTAGGGAGAATACTTCATCTGAATTTATTCCTGTTTTATTGTAAATGTTGTTTGAAACTTTTTGAATAAATTTTGAATTTTGAAATAATATAGCATTGGAAATAACGTCAGCAGTTCTATAAATAGCAAAATGTGGTTTAGAGAAATCAGATCATCTGTAAGTCTTTTCTTTTGTGTAAGGGTAAAAAAAGTTTGATTGCATGGAAGTAGATAGTCATCATGAGTGTGGGAAAGTCTGAGAGAAATTTGGGTAGGAGAAAGAAAAATATATTTAAATATAGAATGTGTGATTATAATGACAATGTATTTTTACCAAAAAGGTATGAAACATCTGACATTAATTGTTGAAGGAACGTCTCGGTTCCAAAATTGATGGTGGATTGTGTGAGCCCCAATAACTACCAATAATTAGAGAGAGAAAGTATAAATAACCAATCTTCTTCTTCATTTAAACATTTGTTAAACTCAGAAAGACGAAAAGCCAGAGAGAGAAAAAGAAAATTAAGTTGCAGAAATTCTATAGAGAGGTTGAACAAAAGCAAATATCGTAGCCAAAGGGAAAAGGTTGTTCCAGAGCAAAGTTCTTCATTTTACAGTATTGTAGTGAGAAGGGGATTCTGTGTTGTTCCAGACTCTTACTCAGACGTTAAAGGTTAGTGGTTGTGATTGATTGTTCTGATTTATGATTTGTGATAATCGTTTAATGTTGAATGTGGAGAGTAATATATTTGTGGGTTTTTAAAATTTGAAAAATTTGTTATTTTTAGTAAACCTTTAAAAAGTTTTGTTGAGTAAAGAAAAAATATTTCTGTATGTGCATGATATATGTATATATATGATAGACTAGGTTATGAGCCCGTGCTATGCACGGATGTTTTAGTTTATAGTGGTACTGAGAAATGTATATAGTAAAAAAAAAACAAAAAAAAAAAGATCCATGGACACTCCTTTTTGGAACATTCTTCCTTATTGGTATCTTCACACCATTTATATCACATTTGAAAACTTAGAGGTCATTCGGGCATCACAACATCATAGTGGGTAAATTTTAATTTTGATGAAATGAACATCTGCAAATGGATACACAATATACTATATTTCAAATATCATTTTGATGTTGATAAAAAAAAATGGTATATAACTTTGTTGTTTTACGTAGATCATATCCATAAGGCTAGATATTTTTAAATCAACTTTAGATGTTCCTAATATATGAGCGTCCAAGGAATATCCCACACATTGAATGACCACAGATCCACTCTTTATTAGATAGGCGAAGGTATAATATTCGGTGCCAAAGTGCCCAAGTAATATTAAGGCTCATGGATACTTTTACATTAAACAAATTAAACATCTAAAAATGGACAAAAGTTCAAACCTACTTGAAGCCCAAGATATAAAGAATAAATATAAACCAATAAAGCAGGAGACAACTCAAACCTAGCTTGTTCTTCTTGAATTATATCTCTCACTTACAGAAGATTACAGAAGATGAAGATATAAAACTCTAAGTACATTAGTAGAAGAGAACTCCATTGATTTTTATCTCACTTACATAAGATGAAGATATAAAATTGTTAGTACATTAGTAGAAGAAAACTCAAGACCTAGATTGTTCTAGCTCAATCATTGGGAGCTTAATGAGATCAAAGAACAATGACCCATCTTTTTTACCACTTTGGGCGATAAAGATGATGTTGAGCTAGACAGAGCCTCGAGTCATTACCTGTGAGTGTCTTCTGACATTTCCATTTGACACTTGTGTTTGTTTGCAACTTTATTGTCGAATTCCTGCAAGTTACAGTTGACTGTGGATAAATTGGTGAGAACTTCATATTATTCCTCCTAGGCTTATGCAAATTCTTTCATATCTGCGGCAATAGTAAGGAGGAGAATGATATTGCATTCGATTTATGACACCTCCCCCCAATGGTGAGAAGGTTATGTATTATTGAAAGTACTGCACTTGAACCCATCTGAGAGCTTCTTAAACTTCATTGCAACTTTGCTTTCACCTCTCCGCTCCTCGATTCTTATTTTCTTCAACTAATCAGAGGTTCCCACGTTAATGGCCTATACTCAAAAGTTGGATATTCATAGCATCATAAGATCATAAAAGACTCGGGTAGTACCTCTTCATCATTATCGTCATCATTACTTTATTGACCTCTCCTGACTGGAAGAAGAATAGTAGCACTCATATAGCATAACTGAATGTAAATCTACAATTTATACAAATCACGAATTTGGTCAAAAAAATGGTTGAATATAAAAACATAATATAATTTATATTTTAAAGAGTAAAATCTTAGCTTGAGAAGAGCTTGCACAAACTGCCGCTATATCCTAAAGGAATAAAGAGCTTGATCAAATGCATAGATGTATGTAGTGCACAAATAAAAAAATTTGATCCTTTGGATGATTACAGTTTTTGAATTTGCATATTTTTCAAGCATTCCAACATATAAAGCTTTAGATACCTCACTAACCACACAATTAGCATTTTAAGAACTACATAATGAATAGAGGACAATGTGGTTCTTTGTTTCAGTAATGAATCGAACAATTACCTTTTAAGCTTTTAATGTTTGGCTGCGTTGCTCAAATGGAAGATGATATAAGGCATGTTCATCTTCAATTGTGTGCCATAAATATCCTAATCTGCTCAATTTCAGCTCACATCTTGGTTAATTAGAACACTGTAAAACAACAACAAAATTAATAACCCATAAATATTTTAAAAGTAACAAATAAAACAGAAACCCGGATCTTATAATTGAACGAAGTTGAAGCTATAATGCACATCTGATTCTACAAAAACAAAGATAAAATAACAAATCAACATTGTGATAAAGAGGATTTGAAACTTTTTTGGGATATCGAACAACCATAGCTACCTTTGGTGTTTGACTATGAAGCATCTGTAACGAACCATGAAGTTTAAGTGTTTCTTCCAACTTCATTTAAGGATGCAAAATTACATAATATGTAGTAGGAATTGGGGTTTTAGAGACAGAATGGGTATATAGTATAGTGAAGTGTTTTGCAAAGTGTTAGTTGAGAAGCTTTTATTTATAGAGAATTAGACCTGAACTAAGGATCAAATTTATATATTTGTATATAGAGAGGTCCCATTTTTGCCCATTTTTGAATCCGATAATAGCAAATAACTCCTATCTAAAGAAGAAAAAGAATATGAAAACTGAAATCTCCAACTACCAAATTATCTCAGTGTTTCCAAATGATTTATGATTCTAATCTTTATCAGATTCATATCAAATCAAATAAAATCATATGATATCTGCTATTTAGCCATAAAAAAAACAACCAAAAGATTAAGAACAATAAACAAATTACAGAACTGAGAAACTTGTAGAGTAACGAAAAAAACATCCAAATAAATTAAGGAAATTGTTCCATACTAAACCTAAACGCATCTGAAGGCTAGACAAATAATGATTTCACAAAAGAAAACCATTTATATTACGTACCCATACATACTGGGAAAGGGAGAAAAAATGCTACAATTTTGTTTATTACATTATTTGCATATTTTATAGATTTGGAAATTGGTTACCTTGAGATATGTTCCTCGATAGGAAAAAACCCCTCCATATGAAAGTAACTGCTAAAGTTCCTAGACTAAAGAAGATTCTTAAGTTAGACACTTGTTTGATAAGAAGCATACATAAAATTTTCATTTGCACGTTGGAGGTAACCAAAAAAAATCATTTGCAAGTGCAATTTTACATGAAAGAAACGACCAATTAGCAAATAGATAAAAGGAATAGTCCATGCTCTTGACCAACCTAATCTTACACCAAGCCTACCTTGAGTTCCAGCAAATGCTAGTCTCTCACAAAGCTTTAATTGCCGTAGCTCACCAGGATGTCAGATATAAAAACCTTGAGAAATATAGTATTTCGATTAGGAAATTGGGTAATAGACTAATAATGGGTTACTCGAGCTTAGGGATGAAATGCCATAAAAAACATAGCATTATGGTATAACTAATTTAGGAAAAGGATGAAAGGTATTATGAGAAAAAAGAAGTTGGAAACTTACATTGATCATGGAAATTTACCCAATTTTGAACCCAACCTCAACGACGCATAGATTTCAATCTTCCCTACATAAATTGTTCAAATTTGGTTAATTAATCCCTACAAAGTAAGAATGCAGGACGATTCAAACAAATATATATATATACTGGTAAATTAATCCAAACCAAAAAACAAAGAATGAGAAAAGGAGGAAGTAAAATGATTTAATTCCTAAATGACTTACCCAACTTCTCTTCAATGGAGAGGGAGAGAGAGAGAAGAACAAAGTACCCCATTTATAAGAAAGTGAGTAAAAGGAGAAAATTTGATTTTTACATCATTCGTTAAAAGTCTCAACTCTGCCTACTGTTGTTGTTAGGGCTGTACACCTAAACCCGAGAACCCGAACCGGCCAGTTCGGTCCGGGTTAAGAATATGTTGATTCGGTTTCGGGTTCAGATATTAAAACCCGGTTATACTTGGATCGGTTTTGGTTCTTGGGTTCGGGTAACCGACCAGACCCCACCGGACCGACTTTATATAAATATTTTTTTAAGTCATAACAAATCATACCCTAACCCTAAGCCGTAGCCTCTCTCTTCCTCTATCACAATCTCCTCCCCCCTCTCTCTAGAAATCTCCCTCCATTGTTGATCGATTCATCAATCGTTACCCAACAACAACAAAAGGTATAGCATATCCATCATCATCAAAGGCTTTAGGAATCAAACAACCATTCCTTCTCCCGGAGTTACCCACTTCCTGGTGAGTCAATGGCTCAATGCCCTCAAGGCAGGCTCCACTTCTTGTTTCCTTGCTCAATTTTAGCAGACATTGGACTTGGAGATTGCTATTTCTTTGGCATCACTCCAATGTTTAGGAAAGATGCACAAGTTCAATTAAGTACATAGATACCCCAGCTCCTGATGAAGTCAAAACTACATGCGATGGATCGTCTTTTGGCAACCCACGTAGAGGAGAGTGTGGGGTGGTCATTAGGGAAGGTATGGGTGGTCTTGGATTCAAGCTACAACATCATTATAGTCATTGCTTTGAATCTCACCTACACTACATCCAATAATGCTAAATGTACAACAATCATTGAAGACTTAGTAAAAGCCCAATTTATTGCTCATCTAAATGTAT
Source organism: Kingdonia uniflora (assembly GCA_014058105.1). Taxonomy (NCBI): domain Eukaryota; kingdom Viridiplantae; phylum Streptophyta; class Magnoliopsida; order Ranunculales; family Circaeasteraceae; genus Kingdonia; species Kingdonia uniflora. The sequence continues at coordinate 1,543,437 of JACGCM010000926.1, read as the reverse complement.
GGGTGGTCTTGGATTCAAGCTCGGTTGTTCTGCCTTCCATTCAAATCAGCTGCCATGTAGACTATAACCTTTTTGGAGTAAACTAAAAAAGGGTTTTAAGAGAAGGAGTTCCCTGGGCACCAACTATTAAGGGGGGTATTTGACGTCCAGATCCCCAATTTTATTATGGCTGTCAAATAACAACTCTGCATAATATGTGAGTGAGCCTATATGAATGGTGGGCTTGTGGTTTTCTCTCAAAGAGATCGTACCTTTAGTTTTTCTGAGTGTGGCAAGATAAAAAATAAAAATAAAAACCCGAGTTCAGAACCCGGCCCGACCCGGTCAATTCGGTTCCGGTTCCGGTTCAGCAGTTACTCGGTTCGGGTTCGGGTCTAAAATGTGGTAACCCGACCAGCCCGGGTCGGCTCAGGTTTAAGGCTTAACCCGGGCCGGGCCGACCCGACCAGTGAACAACCCTAGTTGTTGTTGATTCGATTTTCGGCAGATGTGAAGATTGAAAGTTTTACTTTGGTTAATCATGGGGTTTGACTATTGATTGGTAAATTGTGGGGTTTCAAAATTTCTACGCCTTTGAGATTCAGAGGTTTCATTAGAACTGAATGAGAGGTATTGAGTTTATTAGTTATGTCTGAATTGATTATGGATTTTGAAAATTGATGAGTAAACTTGGGGGCTTTCAAACAACCCATAATTAGCTTTAAGCTACGTAACAACGACACTCCAAATCAAGGAAAAAATCTGTGTCGGTACGTATCCGACACGGACACGCGTGTCAATACGCGGCGACACGGATCTGGACACGGCAAAATTCAGATCTGAGTGGAGAACAAAAAAAAATCAAAAAAAGAAGGAAGAAGAAAGAACGAAAATTACATACATGTAATTTGAAGGAAGAAGGAAGCTAGGTTTTCTTCTTCTCTCTCTCCTCTTTCTTCTTTCTTTTCTTAACTTTGGCTGCCATTGTTGTTGGTGTGAAATAGGTTTTTATGTTTTAATGTGTTTGGTGATGGGCCGGGTAGGGCTACTACTAGTTGGGTCTTCTATGTTTTAATGTGTAGGGCTACTACTAGTTGGGTCTTCTATGTTTTAATATGTAGGGCTACTACTAGTTGGGCCTTCTATGTTTTAATGTGTAGGGCTACTACTAGTTGGGCCTTCTATGTTTTAATGTGTAGGGCTACTACTAGTTGGGCCTTCTATGTTTTAATGTGTAGGGCTACTACTAGTTGGGCCTCCTATGTTTAAAGCTTTCATCCCAATCAACTGTGATTGGTTTGGGCCTTTAGAGTTAACGTCCATGTCTTGACCACGGCACGTGTAATAGAAATATATATATATATATATATATATATATATATATATATATATACTACAGCCGTGTCCCCGTTTTCACTCATTTTGACCTCGCCGTGTCGGACACCGACACCCGTATCCGTGTCGTTGTTACCTAGGCTTTAAGAGAGATCAATATTATTATTATTAAGGGAGAAATAAAATAATTAATTAAATTTTGATTTTCCACATAGGACAAACAACGCCACGTAGGTCAATCGATGCCACGTAGAACAAAACTGAGATTTGTAATATAGATATAATATATATATATATATATATATCTTTATTGAGGTACAAGATATAATTACCATATAACGCCATCCACGGGTGGAAGGATATTAAAGAGGCCAACTCACCATGTACCCCAAACACTCGGTCACTCTTTCACGCTTCTTTTGCTTTGATATCCAAGTGATCCAGTCTATGTTTGAGTTCCCATATTATACACCTCATGATCACCACTGCCAATAGAAAAAAAACTTACCATTAGCACAGAGGAATAGGTAATAAATGACCATATTAGTAGAAATAACTATTAGTATTTGAGTTCCCATATTACACACATATCATGATCACCACTGCCAATACAAAAAAACTTACCATTAGCACAGAGGAATAAGTACTAAATGACCATATTAGTAGAAATGACAATATTAGTATGTGGGCTTAATTTTTTTGGAAAAGGTAATAAATACAAAATGTCTTTTTAATTGTTATATTGGGAACAGAAGAAGCCTTTTATGGGCTTCATGATTTGAATTGCGCTTACTTGTATACACCACTGTAGCCAATTTAGAGTGTATGAGTTCACTTGTAGGCGATTAAAAGACTTTAAACACATTTTGACATGTCAAATATTTCCTACTTAAATCTCACTTGGCTGTAAACCAAGACACTATTTCAATATTATGTATCTTAGTACATCATTTCTTCTAATTGCCCAATTACATACCAAAGTTCCATAAAAATTGAGTACACTAAAATAAAGTAACTACCGAGAATCAAAAATCCCTTAATTTGAGATACATATGAAACCCTTTCCAATATTGACATGAAACACTTTCAAACTCAAACAATCGGGGGAGATGAGGAGATCGAACCCTAAATCCCCAAAATTGGCCGAAATTCAACAATAAATCATCGAACAACCTAATTGAACCTAGAATCAATTACCTTGTGATTGAGAACTCATCACAACCTTCGATCATGAAATTGGGATCGAAACCCTCGCCGAGATCGCAGTTTGAGAGAGAGAGAGATCTCATCGCAGGGAGAATGAAGATGTTTGGTTTTGAGGGGAAAGTTTGGAGTCGGGGGAAGAGAAGAGTAGTTTGTACTCGGGGTTTTTTTTTAATCTTTTGGACTTAAAACTTGAACTTCCAAAACTGCTCACTCATGTGCGATTCTTGAGGCACCCACATCGCATTCTGGCCCCTCTTTGTCTTTGGACATAAGGCAGACTTGTCCAAGGTTTATATATTCAAATATATTACTACAATATTTTTCAAGTTTGCACGTACAAAGATCAAGTTGGTCAATACATCATAATAATCTTTTAATATATGAAACTTTGATTAGTCGAAAGCAAGTCTCGAGCTACTATAATGGTTAGATGAGTAAAGCCTAAAAGTATACTGAATTTCATGCTATGAACGTCTAAATACTGCCACTACGAAACTACCACATCCATGACAGAATCCCCCCAAACCTTAGTTTTTGCACTCTCCTACTACTATTCAGAAGTTAAAGGAACCTTGAGAGCTTAATATTGAAGATCATACCAAAGTGTCAAATCCTGCAAACTTAACCGAATTCAGGCCTATTTCCTTGCACAATGTTCTCAGAGCAGGGGTCAATCTATCATGGTTTAAAAGCAGCTACCCAACTCAACCATCTTAATATTGAAATTTGCAGTGATTCCCCTTATGTTATTCAGATATTGAAAAAGAATTAGGCTCCTCCCTGCAAAGCAATCTACCACATTAGAGACATTCATCAACTTCTAAAGGAGCTGAAGTTTCTCGTTGATCCACTATAAGACGCAAATAACTTTCCTTTCTTATACATAGAATGGCGGGGGTCTCCATAACCCCAGCTCCCTTGTTCAAAAAAAGAAAGAAAAGAGAACAGGAAGCACTTGTAAAGGAGCTGATTCCCTATGCTACTCCGATATTGAAGAAGAATTAGGCTCCTCCCTGAAAAGTAGTCTACCTCATTAGAAACATGCAACAACTTCTAAAGGAGCTGGAGAGTTTCTCGCTGATCCAAAAATGAGGTCATAAATTTTTTTGCTACTTACTTTGTATGGAACCAGTTTCCCATTTTCTTTCCTAGAAAATTCCCTTGTGTTCTCTTCAGGATTGCTGAAGAGGACATAAACGGGAAGATTCGGATGTAATTAATTTTCCTTTCTTAAATATAGAATAGCGGGGGTCTCCATAACCCTAGCTTCCTTGTTAAATAAAAAAAAGAATATAACATTCACCACTTGGTCTCATCTAGCCACAAGCTCCCCAAATATTGTGCCTCTACACTCGATAAAGTGCCTTCTATACTGATAAGGACAGCCTTCATAACTATAAATGATCTGGGGGTTGCTCTTTCCCCATCATAATAATTCCATTTTTATCCTAAACAGACATTCATATCAGTTCTAGACAACCAAATACCTAATTGAGAGTAATCTAGCATAGAATGCAAGGTACGTATGATTTTTCTCATATTCAACCGAAATCAACACATGTTCCATTCCAAATAAACATAACTCACCTGGATATCACTTGATATGGCAACATCTACTCCTTCCCACACGTTCTCATATGATGGCATATCTAATACTCAGTAACAGAAATCCAAAAAATGCAAAATGAACAGCACGAAGGCAAAAAAGCAGAATTTTTACCAGTTTTAAGAAAGTAAACTATACCCACTCACCATAATAAGCTTTTTAGTCAATTGCACGGGTCATCTGGTGAATCATGTATAAGTTTCTGCAGCAACTTAGTTGCCTCTATTTCAACTTGCTGTGAAGCCGACATTTTATCACATCAAAACTTCCAAAATTAAATTTTCAACGACGCATAGATTTCAATCTTCCCTACATAAATTGTTCAAATTTGGCTAATTAATCCCTATAAAATTAGAATGCAGGATTATTCAAACAAATATATATATACTGGTAAATTAATCCAAACCAAAAAACAAAGAATGAGAAAAGGAGGAAGTAAAATGATTCAATTCCTAAATGACTTACCGAACTTTTCTTCAATGGAGAAGGAGAGAAAGAGAAGAAGAAAGTACCCCATTTATAATCAAGTGAGTAAAAGGAGAAAAATTGATTTTTACATCATTCGTTAAAAGTCTCAACTCTGCCTACTGTTCTTGTTGATTCGATTACCGGGAGATGTGAAGATTAAAGATTTTACTTTGGTTGATGATGGGGTTTGAATATTGATTGGTAAATTGTGGGGTTTCAAATTTTCTACGCCATTGAGATCCTGGGGTTTCATTAAAACTGAATGAGAGGTATTGGGTTTATTAGTTACTAGCAAATCGGTCCCACGCTATCCTACAATAATTTGAAAATTTGTTATATATGTTGGCAATTTTAAGATTTCTCGTAAGAAAAAAAAAAAAATAGTAAGATTTCTTGTAATGTTGTTACGCTTAGGTAAATTGTTATGCTGTGTACGCTTGAGGTCTGAGGCTTGTTGGTATTTATACTCGAAGATTTTTAACATTGATCATTTGCAAAGAAAGTATTTATGCATTGGGTTTTTATTATACTGAGCTAAATGCGCATCAAGTTTGTAGATTTGATGATACCAGGAACAATATGAGGTTTGTATTAGTGTGGCTTGAACTATTGAGGTTTGTAGATTTGATGATGTAAATGAGGGTATGAGCATTGGAAGGTATGAGTAAGGTAGTAGGAGTTACAAAAACAGAGAGAAGGGAGGAAAAGAAATGAGGATTAGGAAGAGAGAGACTTGCGTAGAAATGTTACAATGTTTTTATTGGTTTATTTGGTCACGAAGCCATGACCTATCTAAAAATATAATCACATCCTAAAACTCATTCATTGAGATTTGATTTAAAGAAACAATAAACAAAATAAAATCGAATGAACACGCATGCGATGAGAAACTTGAAATTCATTTTCAGTTGCTCTTGCTCACTCAAATGAGAGGATAACAGTTAGAGATTTACAATTGTGAAGATAATGACAATTTAGTTTAGTTACTTCTAATATACAAAGATATGTACGCCGATATATCACTTTATTTTGTAAATCAAAAGTATAATTTTTACTATATATATGAGACCTAAAAAATGTTGCTTTACAAATATTGCAACACTAATTATATAAGGTAGTATAGTTAGTGGTATCTAATATTTCTTGACGTCCGTCACCTTCTCTGAAAATTGAAGGATTTGATGGCGTAAGCAAAGATCACTACAAACATCGCGCAGAAAGAAGCCACCATCAAATCAGTACTACCCACGTAATCGTGCCTAAAGCCAAACAGATGTCCTGAGAAGTTGCCTTATCTCAATTGAGTTAATGCCATCTAAAAGCTTCACCGTAGTATCCACATCACCAAATTGGGATGTCATAAGGCTATTCAAACTCCAGGCAACGGGGTTGGCTCAATAATACCATCTCCACCATATAGGGATCCTCTGCAAAAGAATAGGATGTCATAAGGTCATTCAAACTCCAGGCTACGGGGTTGGCCCAATAATACCATCTCCACTATATAGGGATCCTTTGCAAAAGAAGAGGCAACACCGCAAAGTTAAGCAGGTATATCGAGCAAACTTTTTTAAGTAAAGCATCTCCGACATTAATCGGACAATAGGTATGACTTTTTTAGATATGGCATATGCTCCAATATCTATTTGACTTGTAATGTGATATTTTAATTTTGACACCCATTGTACCATCGAAGTAGGCTTGCGCCCCTGACCTTTTCTAATAAAAGTGCTAAAACGATATTGGTAAGAGCAATTTCAAAGTTGAAAACTTTAGGGTGCAGCCTAGTTTTATATATGAATCCACAAGTAGAAAAGCCGTATGTGTCATTTGTTTACCTTGGGAGGAATTATGAACCCATTGAAGAGATTCCACAACGTATAAAATGGAGCATAAATAATTGCTACCACGTTATGATTAGGCGTGACTACAGCCATCATCAAACCAAACAATGTGAAGTACAGTATTGGGAAGTACATAAAGAATATGTACCAACTGGACTTTATAAGGTCCCACTCAAATGAGGCCATTGAGTAGAACATAGTGTTGTATATAACTGATTGGATGAAAACATAAGGGAACTCAATGGCTACCTAGAAAAAAGATTGAAAATCCGATCATAAATGGAACAAAAGATACTAACACAACACATTTCTACACAACACATTTCTAGAGACATGAAAACGTGTCTCGAGTTTATTAACGTATAGTGTAATTGAGATACACATGTCTCAAGCATCTAAAAGATTATGAGTGGCTGCAGAAAAACAAGATGTCTATCTTCTCACTACTTTAGAAACCTTGAAGTAACTTTCCAAATTGACGTATTTACAAGTTGTTAGGGTAAAAGGAAACCTGGGCAAAGGCGAAGGCGAATGGTAGAGCATAATACAGACCATAATAAGATTGTAGTCTTATTGTTTCAAATAAGATTATATCATTTGAAAACATAACACCTTATTGTTTGTAGTGCTGGAGAAGAAGGACGAATCGGAACATCTTATCTCCAGGAGGGAGAAAGCCAAGCTTATCAGCCAATGTCACAATCCCAAGCCCAGCTGGAGGAACCAAAACCAACCTCGCAAAAATGATGGCAGCAATTGTTTGGAATCCGAGCTTTGAATTTCCTGGTCCTGCAACAAGGATTTTGGTCCATGAGTACAGTGCAGGTATGTAGGTTTTTGTGGTATAATTACATGTTACAAATTGCACGATTTGATATTTTAGTACTATATGAAAACCGAGATAGAAATGAACTTACTGTCTACAAGATTTTCACCCAGTGCCAGTAAAATGCAAGGAATCATAGCTTCCCTGGAAATAAAATACAAGATTTATTAGATGGATGTTGTGCCCGTGTTGGACAAGAAGCATCCCTCATCACAGTTAGGATATACAATTTCTCAGTCTCAACATAAATCTCTCACTATTGTACTCGTGAATATTTCTGATTCCCAGAGTAAAATGTTTTTTCTCTAGTTACATTAACGCTAACCATACCACTTATGGAAAATAAGCAACTGGGAAAAATATCAAGAGAACTCGGGCCAACAACATACCCGAGTATTAGACAACTGTCAGTGATGAAAAAATGTGGGGCATCATCGGTGAGGACCAATCGTTTCAGAAGTGGTACACCCCCGATTACCATTGCCAGGATCTGCAGAGCCAGATAAAAATGAGCTTACGGACATGCACAAGACACAAATAACTAAACGGACTAAGTCAGAAGTGTTTAAACTTACAGAAGCTATGATTGGGGGCCAAAGAATTTGCTTGAGCTTCAACCTCTCGTATAAATAACCTAAGAATCCTCTAATCTGCAAAAAAAGAAATAAAGAGCACACATGCAAATATTTTTAAGTAAAATTATAAATATGTCTCCAAATCAAATGATTCAGTAAGGTAGATAACCAAAAGACTGCTAATTTTCTCACTTTTCCTTCCTTGGAAGTAATTAATTCTGTTGGTTGTGGCTCTGGTGGAGGGAGCAAGGGAATTTTCTCTGGCACATCATTTGTTGGAGGGCTCTTGATTGGAAGATCTCTGTCTTCAACATAAAAGGTACCTTCTGGAGGAGGTGCAAGCATCTGATACACATACGTGTATAAAACGATACCACCAACCTGAAGTTTATAAACAAGTAAATTTTATAGGAAAATTGAGAAAAATCTCAGATGAAACAAATACAAAGCAGATGTATATAGGGCTAGAGCACTACATAAAAGCACTCTAACTAATTTGCATCAGAATGAAAATGTGCAAACTAATGCTGCAGGATAACATTTTGGTGAAGATGATATCCTTGCCATGGAGATCATCCATGCAAAAGATGAGCTCTTTTTGAAATTTCTAAAAGCATCAAATGCAACTTGGAAGAATGGACAGCTCAAATTTTACCAAAAGTTGCAATCTTCTTTTGGAGGTGTTTGAAGATTCTAAGAGAGACCTGTTATTTAGCAACATTGTTACAGGGGAAATTTTGTCATGTTTTGTATCCCTGACCCAGACCATAGACTTACCCATTGGCCAAATGATATGTAGGCATTGCCATCTTCACTACATTTAAGTGAATCACCAGAAGGGTTGGATTCGTCTCGACATAATGCTGCAATTAGGACAAGTGGCACATTTCCAATGTTACCTGCATGAAAATGCAAAACAGTCATGTATCCATTAAAGATTTACTATAACAAACAAAAGCTAGGCACCAGTAAAGATGTCATTGCGAAATGCTTACCTATTCCAATATGTACAATAGTAAACTTGAAGAAGGGATATGGTGGCCGAATGATGGATGCAACAAGGAAACCTATAAGAGAGCCTGATATGGTAGCTAGAATAGCATTGAAAAGAATAAACCACCTGCACATAGATTGCATCAATTACATTTGTGTTATAGAAGCAATAACAAGAGAAACAGTAGGAACTTATTGAAGCTGAAACCAGTTGTATCACATAGTGAGGCTAAAATCTAGGGCCGCATTTGATCATCAAGGTGTCTAGCTCCAATTTAAAAATACTATTTGATCATCATCAATAGACCAGCACAATAATTCCATTAAATTGCAAAATTCATTTGTTACAAATAGTTCATAATAACAGGTTATCAATCGCCTCCTATCTCTGAATGTAATCAAACAGATGTGAAAGAAACAAATACAGATACTAGATTGCTCATTGCTACCCTAAATAGAAATAATTACTACAAAATGAAAGAGAAATTCGCACCCGTAATCAATGAACAGTTTCATACGCAAAAACTACAAATAGCAACCCCTCTGTTGATTCCTTTTGTTTCTTAGTTTTGTTTTCACTTAGCGTACCTTTTATTCTTTGTAACATCTTTAAAAGACAATGTTTGAAAAAGAAAAAAAGATGGAAATTTACTAATCCTTACCATTCGAGCATTTTCTGTAAGGTGACCTGACAAAATAGCTAATTTCAAATAAGATTGTAGGCTAATCCAAAATCATAATAATTTCTGTAATGTGAAATATCCAAAATGGGAAGGAGAAGCTTCCAAACATGAAAGAAGTTGAGCTGGCCAGAGAAACCGTTATCTTAGAAATCCGGAAGAGGTATTTTCCCATTAAAATAAAATTAGCATTTGGTTTTAGGGATTTTAGTTTATGGAGATGCACATCTCAACTAAGCTTTCCCCAACAAATCAACCACAATCACTCCTAAAGTCTAACCTAGAATCAAAATCATAAACCAAAACCTAATTTCTCCCAAATTAACCACACAAATTGATCATAACCACTATCATTACCACAAATTGAGCTAAATTATTATTCGTTAAGATTCAGGATCTTGGGATGACGGCGACTCTCATAACCCGGGCAATTGTGCAAGCTTTCATGAATATAGATATCACAATCAAAGCAAAAGTGTTGGTTACATTTCGGGCAAGTAAAACACGGAGACTGGTTTTACTTCCTGCATCAGAGAGCAGTAAATTTTTGAACTGGGGTAAATAATAAAGTACATTACATAGTCATGAAGATATAAAAATGAAATTACTAATGATTAATGAAGCCTTTGTAAGCGTGCCTATAACATAAAAGAAAACAAATAAAGTTCCAAATAATTTGACAGTATTTTGAAGATCAGGTCAGAACTCTGGTGCTTTTACTGGTGGTTCATATCACAGACTTATAGTCGCTACATTGTGGAACTTTTAGCCATATAGACATGGCAGTATATCAGTGATCATTTGGTAAGCTTTAGTACTTTAAGTAGGTAGCATCCTGAGTTCTCTTTCAATCAACTGTATGTAAAGAGAGTGAGAATCAATATCTCACCACATATGGTGATTAGGCTCTACTTTCTATTTTCAGTGCATAGATGAAAAGCAAAAATGGACACGAATTCTGCATAACACTTAAATAAAGAAAATCCTGAAGTACTTACCAGGAAGGGAAATCAGGAGCGTTTGCTGACAACCAAAACAAACTCTTGGCAGCGTATGACGTGGATTGCTCAAAAGTGCGGATAACACCTCATTAAACGGCATAATTGGAAATAGATGACGGTATGACCTTGCTAAATGAGGAGAAGAAACAAGTGTCAACCCACAAATCTGGCATTCAGTTGGTAATTCGCAAACATGTGCTTTGCATCTTGGACATGTGTAGCCCCCACCAACCTTAACTTCTTTGTGGCATGAACAAATAGAGATAACACCCTCTGCTCCTCTTTGAGGGAACCCCATCTTTATCAAATTACTCACAGCAAATTCTGCAATTGCTGGCGGAGGTGCATGCTCCAATAACAAATCTTTAAAGTGAAACTACAAATCAGGAAGAAGGAAAAAAAAAAGGAAACCCTTTTTATTACAAGAAGTTGAACAAGGCATTTTATACTATACAAGGAAAAAAAATTGGTTATATAGAGATAGGAAGAGATACTATACGCCCTTTTCCAGTCAAAGAGCAGAATTACACCCTATATTTTAAACTCCTTTTTGTGACCCCCCCCCCCCCCCCCCCCCCCCCCCTTCTGCCATGTATTTGTTTTGTCCTGATATAAGCAAAAAAGTTACGATATGTCAGGGGTATATGATATATCATCTACTTCCCGAGTTGTTAATGGCAGGTGGGGATTACTTATTGTTCAACATGTGGGTACGGGTGGCAGGAGGGATGTCGCAAAATGATCTCAAGAGATTGTGGGTATCTCCCAATAAAAGCAAAATATAAACAGTTGCGCTTACCTCGTCTAATGCCACTATAAGTTCCTCCAGTCTCCTGGCAGAGATGTTTACAGGTATAAATTTCTGCTGAGAGACCAATAATAGAGCATCTTAATTTAGACTTGCTACATTTTTGGATAGTCTCCATTATATCAGCCGGATCACAAGTAGTGAGAGCCGAATATAAAATCAAGGCTTCATGATGACCGTACGATGGAATGTCATTGAGATTCTCATAAACTAGATCAAGAGCATTCTGAAGGGAGGCATCGCCCGCATACCCCAATTTATCCATCAAAACCTTTATATGATAATCAGGACTTCCCACCAAGATCTGTTAAGCACTGAGAAACCCCATCTTTTATGGTTATGAGGCCAATGCAACTAAGGGGATTCTGATCAAAGAACTCTCTAGTGAAAGCCTCTGCGTATTTTGTGACTACAGCCATCCTACTTGGTTTGAAATCCATCTCTCCAGCTGCCTGCACACAGTTACAAATAGTTAAGAAAACGCAAAAATATATGATAAGCACAAAAACCAAAGCAATAAGAAACATTGTTTTTCTAAACATAGTGCATATTTTGGGTACAATAGACGAAATACAGCACTCACTTTTAATCAAATTATAGTGTTGTAGCCAATCATTTGAACCCCGTTCTCGACTAAACCCGGGATTTTTACCATAGTGGGTGTCTGATATACACCCTCCTGGACTTAAATCACCAACAAAATTTTAATAACCACATTTTGTGTAACAAATCAAGCAATTACTAAAACTCAATACCTAATCATTTGAATTTACTTAAAACATAAAAAGTAACAACAAAGGGCAACCTTTTTTACCTTGGATAGATCGATAATGAGATAGAGGTAGCGAATGAGCCCTTTCTGGATTCTAGCAGTGGCAGAGACGCTCCGGAGATGGCGGCGATACTGATCATGGTGAAGAATGTTCGTGTCGATGGGGTGGAGAAAACCGGAATCGTCCTCTTGAAGGGATTCCCAAGACCTATCGTTGGCATAAGCCCTCTCCCAAGCTTCTAAATCATTTTTCCCCTCATCTTCATCTTCCTCTTCTTCTACTTCACCATTGCGTCGTCTCTCTTCTACATTGTCGTCTGCCTTTTTCTTGCTCATACTTGCTATTTTTTATCCCTAATTTGATATTTCAGACTAGAGAGAAGCAGTTACAGGAGGATGAAGAAAGCTTCAGTGGTTGGTAAACTGCATGCAGTTAATGAATCTCTGAAACAAGAGTAACACTCATAATCAATATTAATGATTATGTGATAAACCAGATGATATGAAAAAGGACAAATATTTTGCAAGTTACTCGCCAATCTCACTAACAAAATAAACACATAATAACTAAGTACATAAATAAGAATCACAAAATCAAGGAAGTGTTGAACCAAAAAAAAAAAAACTTATTGCGCATTATAATTGACTAAGTAAGAGAATGACGTTGGTTTACTAAACCTCCCACATAATTTATCAAGGTTTCTATGTATGATTACATATAAAATATTACAAGGTAAATAGTTGAGAAAATTCTCTAGGAAAACACATATAAGTTGTTTGATTTGTACATTGGAAATAATCACCCTATTGAGTATTTTCATATAAACAAAGAGACGAGAAGAGATAGGTGAGGCTAGAAAATAAATCAGGAAAATTTTCTTAGGGGGTGAGCTAGGAAAATAAATGGTTTTTTTTTTTTTTTAAATTATTGACTTTTTTCCTTAACCGAAAGGCTATCAAATAGTAGAAAACCATATTTTCCCATAAATATTTTATTTTCCACATGAAAATGTTCAATCAATTACACACTTAGAAGATTATAGATGAAGTTAAAGTGTTCCAAGACCTTAACCTACTCTGCTTAATCTAATAGCAATTTCAAAATATTGGCATCTGTTCATAGTTGGAAGAATTCACTATATGAGAATTGGTCTGATCCAAGAAGAGAAACAAAGCACAGGAAAGAGTCTCCAGGCATTTCATAATTTAGCATAGCTTACAAGAATCGCGAAGAACATTGATAAAGAACTGTTTAAATTTTAATAGATTAAACAATTACAATGACTCCACATTTCTCGTGCAAAGATTAGCTAATACAAGAGAAAAACATTCCTTCTACGAGAAATACCAAAATGGCAAAAACAATTACCACTTTGTAACTATGATCCTATGCAGGAGGCTCAAATCTGTCAATTAAATATCAGATTGAGAGAGGAACAAATATGAGCCCTAATTATCTGAGATTTTAGTAGAGCAATCAAAGGTAAATTACAAGATAATCAATCCCCTACAAGTCAAAAATAATTAAAACGTATTATGTATCCAATCTACAATACTATTGATTGGGATGCTCTGGGAATTTCTAAATCAATCAAATACTAAGACAAAATAAAGTAACCTGCAATAGCTATTCACTTCCTTCTAAATCAATTAAATACTAATACAAAATAAAGTAACCTAATTAAATGAATTTAGTTCGCATACCTCAGCAAAGGTTCCAATAGCATTGGTTAAGGCTGGTACATCCAAGGGTACAATGTTGTACGGTACAACTTCCCTCGTCAAAATTCCATCTGACTTTTTCATCCTCAACTGAAAAAATACAACAGAATCACAGGCAGTTAATAACAAAGTTCAGTTCAAAAGAAATGCAGCCTTAATCCAACCATTTGTTGATAAGTACACTTTCTATGAAGTGCGTTTAATCTTAGTCTCATGTTTCATGTCTGGAGTATGTTTTTAATTACAGATGAATTGCAGCAGTTGAAAGCTCCTAAAAGGAAGCAACTTCAAGCAACAAAGTTTGATCAACAAAGTTGCATCCCCTAAAAAAACGAAGCCAAAAATTTAAGAGTGGGGGTGTCGGGGGTTCGGGGAAACCGAGGTGTTGTTGATGTTGGTCATCAAGATTCAAGGAAACTGAGGTCGAAGGTTTGTGTTTGATGAAGAGAGTGATGAGGATTATCAGGACGTGTTTAGTTGAATAAGAAGGCTTGATGAAGAGGTGTTACTTTGGCGTCGGGCACACCCCTTCATTTATAGTAAAGATGTACCAATTTGTTTATAAATCCATCTCCTACTCTTACTTGATTTTCTAAATTAAATACACATTAAGAAAATTGGAGACAACGCCCATCAAATAAATCAAAATGGAAGGAAATGAAAGGTGGGTGTTGAGCAACAAGAGAGATATTGCTTCGAGATGCGTGTCAGATGGGTCCTCACCTCAATGGGCCCTCACCTCAGGACGTCAATTAGAGGATGTTTCACTTCGTGGCCACTAGGTATCTTTGGTTAAACAAAGGAAATTTGGACATATGGCATAGGCCTAGTATTTAAATCTATCTTTACGCGCAGGTAGGAAAGTTTTGGGTTAAAATTCCTTCATTACCTCCCCCCCCCCACACACACACAAGAATATAGTGATCAAGTTTTTTAAGTATAATATTTTACTTCAGAAGTAAAGTAATTTTGAGCAATGGTGAATATGGTGTTCTTATGCATGCACTATAATCATCCAATAAAAGTATGGAGTACATGTTCCTGTGGTGTATTCACAAGGTTGCAATTGTTTCTTGAGCCTTGTTAATTAATTCTTTTCATTTTCTAGATAGTGAGTAAATGTCAACCTACAATGACCACCACAAGAAAGCTCCCTTCAACTCATATATGAATAAAACCTGACTGCGATTTTAGTGCCAGAGCTCTTAACATCTCTATCGCTAGAACTCACAATTGGGTTTTTAGCCAATGCAAGTGCGGTAGCCTTTGCAAGTAATACAGTCATCGTCACTCTATTTGGCTTGATCTGAAATTATGGATAAAGATAAAGAAAGAAAGCATATGGGAATAATATGGAAGATAGCCTGTTTTGAAAACGATACCATAACAAAAAAGCTGTGATATCTTGAAAGCTTTAATACCGAGATTAACCAGGAGTCGAGTAACAAATATTGACTCTCTTGTATGAATAATAACGACAGTCAGCAATGAGCCAATGAGAGAGAATGAGGTCAAGCTTTATCCAAGGAACTTCAAACCAACATTCTTTTTATACAAGAGAGTGGATCATAATATTGTGAAGGAGATTTGGGGTGTAAGAAAGTGGTATTCTGCACCGGACTCTCAAGGGGCATCGAAAGTTTTTTTTTCTTCTTTTGGTCATCTGAGAGTCCGGGAAGTTAAGAAACTTGATGATCCATTCTATCAAGTGGGTAGCGACTAAGGTGACCAGGACAATTGTATGCAAGATAAGCCGTCTTTTGGATAGAAGTTCTCTCATACTAGACTTATTTGGGATGATATGTATGCACATGGTTAGAAAAGAAACATACTACGCCCCAGTCACCCTCATGTGTCACAAAGCTTTATGAACTGGGGCTTACGCCTCAACCAATATTGATTCCTTAGGTACTAAAACCATTTTCAACCTTTTTCTTCAAAATATAGGACGATCTCTATAAAACAACCCTAATATAATTGCCATTTCTTACCAATATTTATTAAAATAATGAAAACAATAAAAACAATAAAATAAAAATATTTTGCAAGAAAAAGTTAATGTTTAGGCCTTGCATCGCCTCTACCTCTACTTTTTTAAGCCTTATCAGGACAGGTTTTAATGTAATCTGGTTCATACATGAGAAACGCACTACGATTAAGGAGCATGAAGGAGTTTGCTCACTTTGTACAAATACATAGGCTCATCAAATTTACTTGATCACAAATGCAAACAAATCCCGTGTTGATTAAGATAAATATGTTTTCAGTGAATAGTTATTAGGAAGCATTTCACAAGTTTGTCAAGAATTTAGATTCACCAATGAGACTTTTGTTTTCATTCAGATGCCATAAGTTGGATCGTTTAATCGAAAAATCTTGGAGCTCCTTTCGTTTCAAGGGTCGCCTAGCTATGTTTTGTGGTGTAAACTAAAAGTTCTCAATTCTTAGTTAAGAAAATGAATTAAGACTAAATTCATAAAAGAAGAACTTAAGTTTCCAAACTCCTATGGAAAAAAGTGAAAGGTTTGCACAAGATTATTTAATGTAAGGCTTTAAGGGAAGCTGACATTAAGGAGAGAGGGCACAATAAGGCTGAAATTTGGAAGATGCTGCGAGAGGAGGCTATATGAAAGCAAAGACTGAACATGAAGTGGCTGACATCAGGAGACAATAACACCAAGTTCTTCACTGTGACGAACAAGAGAATGCGGGTTAATAGCTTGTCCAAGGTGTCAATTAATGTCCGATGATAGCAACAAAATAAGAGAACATGTTATTGAGCTTTACTCGGGATTATACAAGGAACTTCATTCGTGTAGACCATTATTGGATATGCTGACCTTTGGAAGCACTAGTTAGAGCATACAGTTTAGTTCGAGCAGGAATTTTATGAAGATTTTGTTTTTTAATGCCTTCAGAAGCTATGGCAAAGAAAGTTCTAGGGCCGGATATACAAGGTAATTCTTTTGTAAATATAGGCATATCATGGTTGGAGATGTTATGACTAAAGGCAAGGGATTTTCAGTACAAACCCAACTTTTATTAAACTTATATCAAAATCTTTTGCGTGATCGGCTAGGTGACACCGAAATTCCAAGGGGCTTGTTTTGAGTAGCTAAATCCTTGATGTTGTTCTTACTGCCAATGAATCAATTGAATCGGTATTGTGGAATGAAAAACACGATAAAAATTCTGAAGTGAGATAAAAACAAAGTAAGCGATCATCATTGACATTTTTTTTGAAAGGCGAGTTGGGGGGCAAACCCCCATGAATAAGATAACACAAAAGAGAAGGATAACCAGGGAAGCTCCCTACCAATAGCCAGGAAGGAGGAACCTTACACCAGAGAAAATAAAGGAAATAAACCAAAATAATGGATCATCAAGTTTCTTAACCCAAAATCCATTCTATCCAAAGATTTTGGGTTCGACGGCCGAGATCGGGTCTCATTCCTTTGCTTTTCCTTTAGTAGTATAGATATTGTGTCAATCCAAATTTTCTCTGTCCATGTTTCCTCTCTAGATTTATTATTTTCCTTTAGGTTCTTTCAGGTTAGATTTTCTCTATTAGAGCTACTTCTCTTAGTAGACATGACCTTGACATTTTATCCCAAATAGACTACAGCATGACTAGACGTTGCCAGTTCGCCTTGTGCTGAAATGATGAGGCATATTTCCTCCTTAATATAGAAATAAATATCATTTTTCCCTCTAATATATGTGTGCGGCACTCAATCTGCAATGTGATGGCTCCACCACCAATTCCTTTTGGTTTCTGATTAATCAACTTGTGTCATCAGGCTCCTATAGGTTTCCGACTATTGCAACATGTCAAAGAACAAACCTCCAGGGGACATGTAAGATTTACTCATTCCAGCTTTCGCTTCTATTGTCATAAAATGGATATTGCACTAGTGTAAGAAATGCATTATTTGGTTAAAATATCTTTCTAGTGGATTTTCTCATTACAAATACATGTTTATTTTGAGTTGGTTTCTAGGTAATGAGAAATCCTTTAGCAAAGCGCCCTGTAACATCTTGCCACGGCGTTCCATTAGGTGGGATTGGGTAGGTATTCATATATTGATATAATTATTGTATGAAATTTTCCTTCTTTCAAAGGTTAGTAATGCTAAAAGTTCCATGTTTATGTCTTTCCCATGTTGTAATATATCAACCTTCAGTGCAGGAAGCATAGGAAGAAGTCGCAAAGGGGAGTTTAAACGTTGGCAGTTATTTCCTGGAATATGTGAAGATGAACCTATTTTGGCAAATTAATTTTCTATAAGTTTTGAGGTTTTTTTTCCTTGAGACTTAAGTCTTAAGAGCATCCACAATAGATAGACTATAAAACATGGCGGCATAGTGACGCTTTGGTAGAAGAATTGGGCTTTATTCACATTTTATTCATTTCTGTCACAATTTATAGTTGAACCAGACCCTTTAGTCCATTGTGGATATAGATGATATAATTTGATATGTACTACGCTTCTTTCAAATATTACTACGCACTTCTTTACATTCTACATTCACTTTCCTTGAGCAAGTCTTTGGTTCACGCCCAAATGGTAAAAAATATTCAACAGTGTTGTTCTCAGGGCGGCCGGACATGCTCAAGTAAGCTGCAATGTTATTATCTTCTTAGTACACCTGGAATTCAGTTTTGTTTTATGATTAGTGAAACTATACAAACCAGTATAGCGTTATTTTAATTACATTGAAGAGCTCAATAGGGTTTTCACCTAACTGTGCAACAAGAATTCGAGTTCAAGTATTGCGTCTTGGGATTGGAACCTTAATGGTAAAAATTCTACATATCATGCTTTATACCCAAGGGCTTGGACAGTATATGGGGGTACGGTACATACTAACTCCAAGTAACCAACATCTGAAGCATATAAACTATCTCAAAATCATAGTGAGACACCCCCACACCCCCGTAAAACCCAAAATCTCACAATTTTAGAATCTCTAAAGTGAAAACTGCATTGTCACTCATTCAGCAACTTTGGTTGTGGCAATGCTGTGACAAATAATCCAAACTATAAACATCGTTTAGTTCTGCATACTAACCACAATCAAGAGATGAACTATATAAAGCCAAAATTTGACAGCTATAGCCATTATCACTTAAGTTTTTGAGAGATACCTGATTGACACCATCAATGTTTGTTAATCTTGCTCTGGTAGATGGCCTTGTCACTTTAAAATACCTTCATCAGCCTTTCATGCTCTCAAGCAACCCATCTATGCTTCAATTTGTAATTTTAGAGCATTAGAGGAGGGTTTGGGAATGAGAGATTTGGGAATTGAAGTTGGAGAGGTGATTGGTTTTGGGGGAAAATAGATTGGTTTGAATTGGGATTAATTGCAAATCGCTTAGAAACCTATAAATCGAAAGAGATAACCGTAGGAATCGCAATTAGAAACGAGAGAGAGAGGGAGAGAGAGAAATCGCTATTAGAACCCTAAAAATTGAGATGGAAAGTCTCAAACTTTTGGTATAGCAAAAATGTCATTATACCCTTGAAGAGTCAGTTTTAGAGATTTTTTTGGTAGGGACAAAATGAGGAATACAATACTACCCTTTAACAAATCAAATATGACAATTTCGTATACCTATTTTAGAAAAAAAATTAAAAATTGATAAGGGTAAGTTAGACAGGTGAAAAATATAGGTTTTCAATGATTTTGGCCGAATGCATCCAATGGCTCCTCATTTTTAGGTTATAAGGATAGGCTTTGATATTCCTAAGTTTGTGTTGGGGATTCGGATCGACGTCCGAGATCGGGTCTCATTCCTTTGCTTTCAAATGCATCCAATGGCTCCTCATTTTTAAGTTATAAGGATAGGCTTTGATATTCCTAAGTTTGTGTTGGGGATTCGGATCGACGGCCGAGATCGAGTCTCATTCATTTGCTTTTCCTTTAGTAGTATAGATAGATGGCTGAATTGATTATGGATTTTGAAAATTGATGGGTAAACTTGGGGGTTTTCAAACAACCCATAATTAGCTCTAAGAGAGACAACCCATAATTAGCTTTAAGAGAGATCAATATTATTATTAAGAGAGAAATGAAATAATTAATTAAATTTTGATTCGCCACATAGGACAAACAACGCCATACGGGACAAACGACATTACACGGGACAATCGACGCCACGTAGGACAAATATGAAATTTATAATATAGATCTATGTGTATGTTATATGTATATATAAAAGTATAGACAAAAGATAATAGTATAGATAATTGATTGAATACCTAGACCTGTATGTAGGTTGAGGCGTGAGAAGGCTCTGTTATAGAAATAAGCCTCATCCTCAAGCCTAAACTCGAGATGGACATTCGACCTCTGGTCGTGTAATTGAAGTAGTATCTGATAAATCTGAAAATGTAGATATTGTGGGGGGCGTCCAGAGAATGGAGAACCCTGATGTTGTAAATGTAGATTCTGAGGGGGATAACGAAGTACAATTTCCTAATTTCCCTGGTAATTTCGTATCCTATCCTGCAAAGTCTGATGTATTTAAGAAATTCTGTAAAATTAACGATAGTTTAGGTAGTGGGGTAAGGTTATAGAATGCGGAGGGAGGTCGTTTAGGGGATGTACTATAGAAAATGGGGAATAATATTTTTTGTTGCTGCCGGACTTTGAACAGGAGAAATCAGATAAGGGAGCAGAGAAATTGATTTTTTTTTAGTATTTCGACGGGGATGTCTAAAGTGACCTGGACCAGGGATTTTTGTGTTATCTGTCCCAGTTATAATTCAGACTGATGTTGCCTCTTAGCAATCTTGCTAAAGGTATTTTGAATACCATAAAGGCCTGTCCTGTCTAATTTAATGGGAATATGTGGGAAATTATCAATGTCTATGATAACTTGAATAGATTATGGGCTGAAAATAAGGTGGAGAGGTGAATAACTCCTGCAGATGTTTTGCAGTACTATACTATGAAATATTATGCAGCATCTAAAGGTGCGTACTTCTCTGATAGTTCGTCTCGACCTCAATTTTTTGACCTAAATTCAGCTGGGCGAGTTTAGAATGATAATTTAATATGGGTGAAAGGTGATTGTCTTTAGAGAAAGGACGAGGAACCCATGGACCTTATATATAAAAAAATGTAAAGAAAAGTAAGTAAGAATTTGTGATATCGAACTGTTGTAGATGTGACATCGTTCTGTCTGTTTGTAACTTTGTATTGTATTTTACAGATTCTCGATCTCAAGTGACGAGAAAAGAATCTTTAATAGATATTATAGCTCGGGAAGGTATTGAGCTTGATATTGTTCTGAAAGATCTCGATATAAGTAGGTACAAAAGAGCTAATAGTAGGTCAGTGAAAGTACAAAAGTCTCAAGCAAAGAAATAAATAACAGGAACCAGAGCTAGGAAAAAAGTAGCAGCGAAAGGTGAAGAACGTCCAGGATTAATGAAGGCTACTCCAATGTCTCTTAAGGGAGGTGCTTGAAGTGCTACGTCGAGCAGCCTAGCTCAAATGCACTCAAAAAGGAAGGATGTGAAGGGTGGCTCGGCCTCGGGGACTATGGGGAGTATAGAGGTCGAGATGAGTGTGAAAAAGTGGAAGGTGGATGCTCCTACCGCACTGAGCGGGGTGAAGGAGATAGAGGGCGGTTCTGCTGTAGAGGATGAACTGCTAGATGTAGAGAACAGGCTGAGGGTTGCAGCTCGAGTAGATGTTGAAGAGTTGAACACTTCCGCGCAGTTGGAGCTAAGTAGGGTAAGTCTTTTATTCTTCGTGCTACCCAAACTTGGTATTTGTTTTTGAGCTTAAAAATCTATATTATTTTTGTTGTAGGCTGCGTGAATGTTGAAGGCGATCTGTCTCGGGCTCGAAGATGGAAGGGCTGAGCTCGAGAGAGGGAGAGCCAAGGTCGAGAGAAGGTTGCTCAACTCGAGGTGAATTTGGTTTTGGAAAGGGAGCGCTCGGTCTCTGCGAAGGACTCGCACTGGATGATGATGCTCAAACTTGCTGAAGAGGCAAAGAAGAACGTCGAGGAAGTTACAGCTGCTCGTGACAGCCTTGGGCAAAAGCTCCTAGAAGTAGGATAATCTGTGGTTGACATTGAAGATATCATAGCTGGTCGCTTTGTAGAAGAGGTCAAAGCTGAAGAGGAGCTCGATGTTGATGGCGGCTCTTTCTCAGATATTGTGACAGGGTTAGATGTGGTTTCCTCTATAACTTATATAGAGAACCGCAGGGGAGAAGAAGACAAGGTAAACTAAAATCTTTATGGAGTTTGTTTGTCTTGTTTGATTGTTTGAGTTAAAAACTTGTGATTGTATGGTGTATGTTTTGAGGACAAATTTGGAATTATCTAAGAGATGTTTGGAAAAATTAATTTATAGGAACTTAAAGGTATGCATCTCAGAATTGAGGAATTAGAGAGAGAGCTCGCTAAGGAGTAAAAAGCTTTGACAACTCTATTAACTTTGCAAACGGAGCTACAGGTTAGAAAAGAGCTTGGAATAATCCCTAGGTAACGAGATTTGGCGTTGATGATGTAGAATACGATGTCGATTGTGGCAGGTCCAACGGTGATAGGTAAGGTGATCTTGCCTACTCATTCTTTCTTTGATCCATTAAAGCCACTGATATCAATATTGCTTAGAATAACTTGATCGGCCAATCCCATCTATTCAATCGTACTCTGAAAGGGAATTTCAATACCGCTACAAGTATCAATCATCATTGTATGCATGACAAATTTCTTCATCTTTAGCATGATAACCAGTGTGTCATGATGAGGAAACTTGACGTGATTGATATCGCAATCATCAAATTAAATCCCAAGTCGGCGATTGCTCGATTTAGGAAAAAGTTTAGTTTTTTTTTATCCCGAGCAGTAAGATCTCAGTACTCTGATAATCTTTGTCGCTTAAATTTGGAAGAATTGTTAATCTAATGGATCTCAATCATGTTGTTGTGGTACATATGGTATAAGTACTTTTTCTCGGCTTGATCTTCGACCTGGACTACTTTGACCAGCATCTTGTAGCTACCATTCTTGTATGTTTCCAGATCGATAATGTACTCGTGCATTCTTCCGTCTTTGAAAATATATTTCGGCAACCTCTGTAAAGTATAACAGTTGTTAGTTTCATGATGATTTACCTTGTGATGCTTGCTGTATAGTTTGCCTTTAATCGGTTCCAGTGGTTGAGATACCCGATAGAATTTGTCGTTTGCTAGCACAGGAAAAATTGATGAGATTTGCATATTCATCATGGGGAGGACCGGCTCCGGTAATAAATTGTTTTTTGAGGTTTACTTGTGTTTGCCTTGGAATGCTTTTGATCACCCTGGTCCTCCTTTGGTATACTATTGCGTTATGTGTTTTGACCTTTAGTGGTTAAGACAGATTTAGTAGATTTATGCCTTTCGGTCATCATCCTTTCCAGGTTGACATACCCATTAATTGACCCTGGTAATCATGTCTTCCAAGGTCACGGGTTTGTTTAAGAAGAGATGCTCATTTGCTTTGTAATCGAGTTATAGCTCATTTGTAAAATTAGTAACAACTATTTTCTAATCGAGATTATCAATTTTTCGTGTGAGCTCCAGAAAATTCTTTGCAAAGACCTTGAGCTTCTCTCCTTGTGACTGTTTGAGACTAATAAGAGAATATAAATTCTCTTCTTTGTCTTTATTGTGAACATACGTCTTGACAAAAATCTTATATAGTTGGTCTAATATATGGATAAAATCTTCAAGTAGATAATGGAACCAACGTAACGGTTCCCCCTGTAGACTTATTGCGAACAGACGTCATATAATATGGTTAATATTTAAGTACAATCCCAGTGAATCATGAAATTGCTGAATGTGCTCCTTCGGATCAGTGCCCTTATATTTAGGTATCTTTGGAACATGGAAACCTGTTGGTACTTCCATATCAAATAACTCTTTGGCAATCAGACTACCACGTAACTTGGTGAAATTGTCCTTATTGCCTATAACTTAAGCTTTTATCAATTCCTTGATGGGTTGATTCATGTGTTTTTGTGTGACGTACTAACGTGGTACTAGAGTGACTTGGCAAGCTGTTCAATGATTATGAGTACTGGTGCCCTTGCTCAAGTGCTCACTTGCTGGAATTTGGGGTTGAGGTCAATACTCCTTCTCTTGACGCTTGGAAGGTTGATGATCTATACTGATATCGGACTGAGCTTCTCTTCCCAAATGAATTGAAGCTTGAGGTTCGTGCTGAAGATTTCTAGAAATGGCCTTGTTAGTTGTTCTTCGAGGTCCTAATCTTTCTTGCACAGAAACTTGAGAGTTCGCTGGAACTTGATCACGATCTATGGTAAGGGGAGTCTGTGAGTATCTTGCAAAACTTGCAATGCAGTCTGAATAGTTGTCATCTATTTTTCATGTCTTTTGAACGCTGTCAGACGAGCTTGATGCTAATTTTTGAACTCTTTGTCGCAGAGCTCACGGTCAATAACTAGCTGACGTCGAGCTCGTTACGCTTCTCTATCTCGGCATGGAGATTTTCCTGTAGTTCAGCGATCTATTCTGGTTCAACTGAAAGATCGAGTTGGACTCATGTTGCAGGCGTAAGATCTAATTTTGAGCTATTACGAGCTACAAAATTTGACCACTACATTTGGCGCCGTCTGTGGAAAAGAAGACATCTCCACAAAATCATAAGGCAGACAGTTACTCAACGATCAATTTCTAATCATGGTGATTTCAAAGCAACCAACCACAGTAGTTTAACATGAATTCTCCATAGAACCTGATCAGCTAGCAGAATTAAGGTGGATCTCATCGCCGAAATAGAGAAGAGGTACAAGCTCAAACATCAGTTGGTGCATGACGGAGAACTTTACGAATAGGAGCTCAAAGGTGAACGTAGATCTCAACAAACAGATTTCAAATGACATGAAGAATGGATGACCACATTGCAAACTGCCTTGAAAGCATTGCATCTTTAGCTTACTTAGCTGGGGTATTGGGTAGAGGCCAGATATTTACAAATCAAAGGATACCAACCCCCAGCATCGATCACGCTTCAATATGTGCAATCAATACTAGGGGCAATAAAGAGGAGGAAGATGAGTAGATTCAACTTCAGATTCAATACTCAACATTCAATTTTCGCTCGCTTTCAACTTCAGCTCAACCTTAAACTCCAGCTCGTTTTCAACTTCAGCTCGCTTTCAATTTCAGCTCAACCTCATACTTCAGCTTGCTTTCAATATTCAGCTCACTTTCAGCTTCAGCTCAACCTTAAACTTTAGCTCACTTTCAGCTTCAACTCAGCCTCAGACTTCAGCTCGCTTTTAACTTCAACTCGCCTTCAACTTCAGCTCAACCTTAAACTCTAGCTCGCTTTTAGCTTCAACGTAACCTCAGACTTCAGCTTCAGCTTAACTTTAAGCTCAAACTTTAGCTGTCTTTCAGCTTCAGCTCAACCTTAAATTTTAGCTCGCTTTAAGCTCTATATTCGACCTCCACTTCAAACTCAGTGCTCGACTTCATTATTAATCTTTTCGGTAGCTTTCAACTAGTTCGACGATCAACCATATTATTAAAGCTCTTCACCAACTTTTAACTAAGCTCCATATTCGACCTCAGCTTTAGATTCTTTACTTTCAACTAAGCTCCAAACCCATATACTAAATTACAGGTGCATAATTAGTTCGTCCAATTCGACCAACAGGTTAGAGGTCCACAATTGGTTCATCCAATTTGACTAACAGA
Organism: Kingdonia uniflora; assembly: GCA_014058105.1. Classification (NCBI taxonomy): domain Eukaryota; kingdom Viridiplantae; phylum Streptophyta; class Magnoliopsida; order Ranunculales; family Circaeasteraceae; genus Kingdonia; species Kingdonia uniflora. The sequence continues at coordinate 1,517,883 of JACGCM010000926.1, read as the reverse complement.
TTACAGGTCCATAATGGTTCATCCAATTTGACCAACCTATCTCCTAAATTATAGGTCCACAATTAGTTCGTCCAATTCGACTAACATATTACAGGTCTACAATTGGTTTATCCAATTCGACCAACAGATTACAGGTTCACAATTGGTTTATCCAATTTGACTAACAGTTTACAAGTCTATAATTGGTTCATCCAATTCGACCAACAGATTACAGGTTCATAATTTGTTCGTCTAATTTGACCAACCCATCTACAACAATTAGTTCATCCAATTCGATTATCACATTACAAACAAATCAATTGATTCATCCCATTCGACCGACATATTATAGGTTAACATTAAAACATGTTATTTCTTCTTTCGCTTATTGTATTACTTTTTAATTCTACAAGTCAGAATTAAAGTCAGCGACGGATCCCAAAGATACATTCTAACGGACAAACTGGTTCAACTTTCAACAACAAGCTCGATTCAAACTTCTTAACTCAAGCCACCCGTGCCTTCAGTTGAGAGGGGGCTATTGTAAGGACATGTCCCTCGAGCTACAATAACAACGAACTACTGCAATACCAGGCTCACGCAAAATATACCTAACATGCACCATATCAACATTAACACCTAGAAAAAGAGCTGGGAAGAGGTCTATAAAGTAGTTACAGGAAAGACCTCCACTCTTTCCTTTATTCCTGGAAAAGAACCGAGGAAGAGGTCTATAAAGTAGTTACAAGAAAGACCTCCATTCTTTCCTCTATTCTAGAAAAATGAGCCGAGGAAGAGGTCTATAAAAGGAATAAGATACAAAGAAGAAAAGAGGAAGGGAGTGTAATGGCTAAATTCCGTAAGCTCGAAATGGCTTTCACTACAGCAAATATAGGCATTTACGTCATCTAAATAACGTCATTTTATGAGAGAGTGACATTATTTGTCCACTTTTAACTTTTATTCCCGTAAGTTAGCATACTTCGTATGGGTACTACGTCATTTCTCTAAATAGTGACGTTATTTATTATTATCTCTATATATAACATCGTTTTAGATAATGATATAAAAAGAATTACTTTTCTCGTTCTTTTATAAATGACATGACTGAGGTTCATTTGGTAATCACGCCGTTATTTACCAATAGACGTGGTTTGGGTCTATTAAACTTCAAAAAGCATAAGAAAAAAAATTCTTGAAGATTTTAAACATCTTCACTTTTAGGGCTCAAACTTGAGTGATTGAAGTCTGCCCCTTCCGTCTATAGGGTTTCGATTCGAGTTTAATATCTGGTTTCATAACCCTTAAATGTCAGCGGAATTGCATAAACTTTCTAGAGCACCCCACCGTTGATCAGATTCTGCGAAAAACTTTTCAACATCTCCTTGCTACTTTGGATTTTTATGTTCTCAAATCTAGGTATGATTCTTACTTTTAATCCTTGGGAGGATGCTCATTTTTCTAAATTTCTACTGTCAATCAGTTCTCTATCTTTTTGATGATTTTGATTCATCTATACAATGATTACAAATGATAATCTTGTGGTTTAGAGGCCTTTAAGAATAATACTTAGGAATTTTTTTTATCACAGATATAAAATTTATAGCTAGTTTCAATTTTTTTTTAAATACTTTGGATTTTTTTGTCTGTGCTAAAGGTATGCCTTTAAGAATAATGTTATCCTTGTACGCTTAAGCATGTTATTTTACATGTATAATTGAAATACCGTCCATGATACGATACCTTTTTTTCCTTTAAACTACCCAATATATTCTTGTGACTTTAAACCTTAAAGTTCAGAAACATTGACGATCTTCAAACTTAAGACGGTTGGTGATGAGGTCCTTGATTTTTGTAGGGAGCGCTTTTCAGTAGTTGAATTTGGTGGCTGCTATTCTTGTTATGTTGAAATCGAATGTAGAGAGTTTGCCAAATTATTTATTAATTTGATGAGCTGAAGGAGTTCTCATGACAGGAGTGTAATGCAAAGTGATTACCTGACTCCATCTTCTCCATGATATGTATATCTAACTAAATAATATTACTTGAACATGTTACGTATTTAACTAAGTTGTTATAGCTCGTAACCTACTATCATTATATACTTGCTTTATTTTCTGTCAGGGGAGGGTGCTCCTGACTTCTTTTTTTTAACACTCAATACTCGTTGTCGCCTTTAAATTTGCTCAAAACCATTCCCTAGAGGAGACAACAATTGCCGAAGTGGGGAGTAAGAGGATTGATGCTTAAATCTAGAAATCAAATAATCATTGGTACTCAAACTTGGGATGATAGTTGCAGTACAAATCGCAATTACACAAAGTCTAAGTTTCCACGAAAAAGAGCTCACTCCAGACACAAGGTATTGAACTAATGATTTTAGAGTTTCCTTTAACTTTTTTTTTTTTTGGTGAGATATGATTTCGGGTCGTAAAATGTGTAACCCAATTCTTTGTTGTTTTTTAATAACTCTGTTTTATGGTTATAACTACAAGAATGAGTAACTCCCTTCTTTAATGGGCTCCAAGAACTTAATGCCCACCTTCTAAATGTCTACATTTTGCTTATGTTTTGTAAATATTGTTCCTTATTTTTGGTTACTTCCTTTATGCTGGTTTGTGCATGTATCCTTGTGGTTTAATCCGCTCGAAACCATATCCTTTTGTGGTAGATATTGTCAGAAAAAATTAAACACCAGTTCAAAGTTTTTTTATTAGTTTTCATGAAGATACAATAAAATATTCCAGTTTATCTTTACTAGAAGTTTTTGCGTAATCTCGTTGCTGGCCTAAGGCCCTGACGTAGGGTACAATGCTGCTTTTGTGAATTAAATTTGAAAAAAGTGGCAAACAGGAAAATTATAAGTTGGGGACTATTTCCCTCATTATCTAATTTCTAGGAGAAAACTTGTCAAAAAATAAACATAGATTTAATTGTAGGAATTTAAATATATGTCAAATGGTATCTTAAATGGCACTTGCAGTGTCTCATGTTGCTCTTTTGATCAAAATCTTGCATTTGAAATATAATATTTCGGATGCTGTTTTAGATCTATGTTAAAGTTTTCAGTTTTTTTGTCATGAAAAAGAAAATTGCCTAGTTCTTTTATGAAACTTCCCCAGGTTGAATAGCTCCTAACTTCCAATAGAATGACTACTTAATACATAGTATTTCTCAAGCTCTTATTCATAAAATTATCCTCTGAAGAGACTATCATTTAATGATAACTATGTCTTACAATTCACAATCTAGTTTATTTTACCTATCAAAATGGGTTCTTTTAGTCAGCCTCAGAAAATATCATTAATCAAGTGTATCTACAATGGAAGAAGGTAGTTTTAACCATTTTCAGTCTGAGGAGAACACAATTGAACAAATATTGCAGAAGGAGAAATCTACTGCTGGTGTGTTGTGCCATCTGAAAAAGCGTCAGCCTACTCTTGCCATGTCTATAGAATTGACCAAGGATGTGGTGGGCATTGTAGCTACATTTGGAAAAGTAGGTGGTGAAAACCTTAGTAGGTTAGTCAAAAATAAGAGTTACAGAGACATAAAGCGTTTGATGGAAGTATTTTTCTTGACATGCTTCTCTTTCTGTTGTCAATATGTAGGCTTTTCTCAGAGTATATAGGACTGGACACTATGATGGCAATTGTGTGCAAAACATTGAAAGGTGTTAAAGCTCTTGAAGCCTATGACAAGGAAGGACAGATCAATAAGAGTATTGGTCTTCACATGCTCGGGCCTTCTATCGGGAGGCACATGGATGGCAGATATGTAGTAATTTGTTTAGAAGAATTAAGGCAAGAACTTTCATTTGTAGTTTGAGAAAGTATTTTCTACTATGTGTTTCTTGATTTCACTATAAGACTAATACATACAAGATACTGTTCTTTTATGTCTATAAACGTGTAAATATTTCTTATCCCCCTAATAAGTTTTTTTCCCCTTCTTTTGTAGACCTTATGTTTGTGATTTTGTGGCCAATGACCCACAACGAAGGCTTGCTCTTTTGAAGCCAAGATTACCTACTGGAGAGTATCCACATGGCTTTCTTGGATTTGCTGTGAATATGATCGATTTAGAAAGTATTAACCTATCTTTTCTAATAATCAACGGTCATGGGCTACGGGAAACTCTCTTTTATAGCCTTTTCTCATGCGTGCAAAAGGCCAGGTCAGAAATGCAACTTGCCCTTCCATGTATAAGTAAAGGAGCCCTTTCTTTAGATGGTGGAATGGTTAGGAGTAATGGTGTGTTCACCCTTGGTAACAGGTAAACAATGATTCTCTTAATATTAGTACCTATGCAAATTGTTGTTTTTATGGATGTATTTCTCTTGCACTTTTCTTACAATATAGTGATCTTTGTGAAATGGTCTAGATTTACAGGTTTCTTTTGAGCAGGTGGACATTAGTATAGGTGATACGATTCTAATGTTACTTAACACTATTGATCTAATATTGGTAAATTATAAGCCACCTAATACTCAATTAGTGATTAACAATTGTAACACCATACTTATAAGGGAAGCAGGGAATGCATAATGGTAACCTGGTTCTGGTCTATCATTTCACTTTTTAATTTGGTTATTCATTTAAAACAAAAGACAACACAAGTACGAGCATGATAGTGATAGTTTTCAAGTATGTATCTGGTACAAACATGCTTATGACAAGCAGAATCTAGAGAGTGAAAGGTTAGAGAGATAGTATAAGGTGCTTAGGTTACTCATAAGAAAATCTCCAAAGTTGGTAAAAAGACTGGCTTTGAGGCACTTGATAATGGAAATGAAGCCCCTTGTATCGGGCTACTCAAGGGGAAAATCCGTATATTTGGCAGTGTTGGGATGTTTTGGAAAGTAAGATGGGAAATATAAGGAGAGCAAGAGAACTATTTGATGTTACTACTGTAGCTGATAAGAAACACATTACGGTCTGGCATGGGTGGGCAGTCTTAGAGCTAAAACAGGGAAACATCAAGTAGGCTAGAAATCTTCTAGGTAGAGATTTGAAGTATTGCGGTAGAAATGAGTACGTGTATCAAACACTTGCTTTACTTGAAGCTAAAACAAATTGCATCGAGCAGGCTCGATACTTATTCAAGAAGGCCACAAAGTGTAATCCCAGTAGTTGTGCCAGCTGGCTTGCATGGGCATAACTAGAGATGCAGCGGGAGAACAATGTTGCTGTTAGGCAACTATTTGAGAAAGTTGTCCAAGCTAGTCCGAAAAATAGGTTTTCCTGGCATGTATGGGGAATTTTTGAGGCCAACCTCGGTAATATTGACAAAGGAAGGATACTTCTAAAGATAGGCCATACACTTAATCCTAGGGATCTCATTCTTTTTCAGTCTCTTACTTTATTGGAATACAGATACTCAACTGCAAATCTTGCTCGAGTACTATTTAGGAGAGCATCTGAATTGGACCTAAGGCACCAGCCAGTATGGATTGGTTGGGGATGGATGGAGTGGAAAGAAGGAAACATTGCCACAATGAGGTAGCTCTACCAAAGAGCATTATCAATCAACTCAACTAGTAAAAGTGATGCTCGTTGCCTTCAGGCTTGGGGGGTTTAAGAACATTATCAATCAACTCAACTAGTGAAAGTGTTGCTCGTTGTCTTCAGGCTTGGGGGGTTTTAGAACAGAGGATTAGTAAAATGTATGCAGCTCAGAGATTATTTAGATCCTTACTAAATAAAAATTCCCAGAGCTATACAACATGGATGACATGGACATCAATGGAAGAAGAGCAAGGAAATACTACACTTGCTGAGGAAATTCGAGACCTCTATTTTTAGCAGCGTACAAAAGTTGTATACGATGCTTCCTGGGTTACGGGGCTCCTAGACATCTTTGATCCGGCCTTTGACAGCATAAAGAGACTTTTGAAGATTGATCAAACCTTATATTCTAAGGGAGATAATAATTTATTAAACAAGACAGAAACTATGTATAACAGAAGCATCAGGGAAGAACTGGCAGATACTTCATCGGTTGTGTGGAGATATTTATGTTTTTTTGGTTTTGGGCTCAGGTCGTTCGAACGACTCTTGTATCCTCCTGGAATTTTGGCCCAGACGCAAAGTTTCGTTCGAACGACTCTTGAATCCGTTCGAATGACTCTTGTATCCTCCTGGAAGTTTGGCCGAGACGCAAAATTTTGTTCGAACGACTCCTTATGTCGTTCGAACGAAATCTCGTAACTTGGCTTTTTTGATGGTTTTTGAACATCTTGTTTGCCTCAAGATTTGAGCGATTATAATAGGTTTTCCCTAGTATATAAAGGGAAACCTAAGTCATTTGTGAACAACCTTTTGGCAATCCTTTGGTGAGAACATTTGGGGGATTTCTTGAGTGAGAAATCCAAAATTGGGCTTGAGTGATTGTAATTGGGACATTAAATAAACTCTCTCCCTCTCTTGAAAGTGGACGTAGGCAATTTGCCGAACCACTATAATCTTGGTGTTGTGTGTTTCTTTGTTTGTGTTTGTTCATTGCTAGCCCGAATCGATTTGGAGTTTGTGGCTTCTAGGCTTGCGGCTCAACAATTGGTATCAGAGTGGGGTCGATTCCTCGGTTGTGCGATTTTAAGGTAACTTAGGGTTTCTCAATTTCATTTGATTTTGATTTGGTTAGTTCATGAAAATTGGGGAAAACATGGGAGATGAAGTTGATGTTGAAACTGGTTCTTTGGCCCCGAAAAGAAATACGATGGTGATGTTCAACAATGTAAAAATTAAAGTTGAAAAATTCAATGACACAAATAACTTCGGCATGTGGAGATGCGAAGTCATTGATGCCCTAAGTCAACAAGACTTAGACGAGGTATTGGAGGATAAGCCAGATGAAATAGAGGAGAGTGTATGGCGAAAGATGAATAAGAGGACATGTGGCCAAATTCAATCTTGTCTTGCTCAAGACATTAAATACCTTATGATGAATGAGACTTTCGCAAAAGAAATTTGGCGGATATTAGAGGAGAAGTATTTGGAAAAGAGCATCCAAAATCGACTCAACTTGAAGAGGAAGCTTTATCGCTTTACTAAGTGGCAAGGGATTAGTATGTCCGAGCATTTGAATAACTTCACTAAGTTGTTGGCCGACTTAGCGAATCTTGAAGAGATAGTTGGGGATGAAGATAAAGCTCTATTATTCTTGAACTCACTTCCGGAAGAATTCGAACATTTCGTTACGACAATTACTTATGGAAAGAGTTATTTGAAGTACACGGATGTGACTACGGCCGTAATTAACCACGAGTACCAGAGAAAAGAGAAACCGACAAGTCCACATTCAAAGTACTAACGATTCGGGGTAGAACCTCGGATAAGAAGAAGTCATTTCGTAACAACTCTCGATCGAAATCGAGAGGTCATGGGGGAAATTGGAATAATTTGACTAAGGACCAATGCGCATTTTGCAAGGAAACGGGACATTAGAAGGTTGATTGTCCCGCGCTCAAGAAGAAGAAATCGGGAAAATTGGGTCCTTCTGTGAATTTGGCTCAGGACACAAGAGCGGGAGGTAATGACTCTGACTATTCTTTTACTATAACTTCTAGTGCATATATTATTGATACAAAGGAATGGATTTTAGATTTGGGTGCTACTTATCATATTTTTCCCGAGATGGCTTGTTTTTCTAGTTTGAAATTACTAGAAAATGGAGCGGTGGTAATGGGAAATGACAATTCATGCCACATCATGGGGATAAGTACCATTCGACTAAAGTTGCACAATGGGTTGGTTAAAAAGATTGATGAGGTTCGGTTTATTCCGACGATGAGTAAGAACATTATCTCGACGGGGACATTTGAAGCGCAAGGCTGCAAGGATGTGTCTGAGAATGGGGTAAAAATGGTTCTTAAGGGAGCCATGGTGGTATTAAAGGGTCATAGAAGAAGTAACAATTTGTACTATTTGGATGGTACGGCTGTTCTTGGTGAGGTTTCTACCGCGGGAAGTGAGGAGACCATTTCCAAAGATACGACACGGCTATGATACATGTGTTTGGCGCATGCGGGTGAAAAGTCTTTGAGAGTTCTCGTGAGCCGGGGGATTTTAAAAGGTGCCAAGATGTGCAAATTAGATTTTTGTGAACACTGCGTTCTGGGCAAGCAGACAAGAGTTAAGTTCGGCACCGCTATTCATAATACTCGTGGGACTCTTGATTATGTTCACTCTGATGTTTGGGGTCCCTCCAAGAATATATCGCTAGGGGGGAAGTATTACTTTGTGTCTTTTGTGGATGACTTTTCTATGCGAGTTTGGGTGTACACTATGAAGAGAAAGGATGAAGTCTTAGAAATTTTTATGACGTGGAAGAAGTTGATTGAGACTCAAACCGGCAGAAAGATCAAGTCGCTCCGTTCGAATAATGGTAGGGAGTACACTAGTGATCCATTCTTGCACGTATGCCGATAAGAGGGGATAGTTCGACACTTTACGGTTAGAGAGACACCACAACAAAATGGGGTAGCCGAGTGCATGAACCGTACTTTACTAGAGAAGGTTCGGTGTATGTTGTCCAATTTTGGGTAAGGCAAGGCATTTTGGGCTGAGGCTTTGACTTATACATGCTATCTCATAAATAAGTTGTCTTCGGCTGCAATTGAGGGTAAAACACCAATGGAGGTTTAGTCGGGTGAACCTGCTGCAGATTATGATACTCTTTATATATTTAGGTGTCCGGCATACTATCATGTGAAGGATGGTAATTTGGATCCGCGAGCAAGAAAGGCCATTTTTCTGGGTAAGAAGAAGGGTGTGAAAGGTTACAAGTTGTGGGATACGAGAGACTGAAAGATCATTCTCAGCAGAGATGTCACTTTTGATGAGGCTTCTATGATGAAGTCACATGACTCTGGGCACGCAGAGGAGACGACCTGTGGGGTATTGCAGCGGGTGGAGATTGATGCGTCTTCACATTGGCCAGAGAGGTCCGTACTTAGAGGGGGATCATCTACCGGTATGACAACGGGTGATGAACCATTGGTACATGTTCCAAATGATGAAGACACGGATGAAGGTTGTCACGGCCCAGCCCGGGACCGCCTCTACAGTTCCCGGAGTGCAGCGGAATAAGGGACCGTGCGGCATACACGGACGCGCAGTCGGCGTGTACCAGCCATCTTCACGGGCGCGGCGCGCCAGTGGCATACAACCCACGGATGCTAGAGCGACATCCGGATAATCCTGGATACTCGTGAGGGGTAATCAAATATGTATTCGGTATAGGCAACAACGCTGAAGGTTTCCTCAATAATCCTTACAGCGTAATCTCTCGCGACGCACGCGAGGTACGGAAAGCACACCTGTCCTATAGCGGATCAGGGTAGCTCAATATGCCGGTTTCCACATAAGGGACTCATATCTCAAGGGGCGATGAGCCTGGACGAATTATATTGTCCATCTGTAAGGGGCGGTGCGTCTCGGATAGCCCGCGGGGCATAGGGGCGCCATATGAAGCCCTCTAATGAAAACCAGCCCGCATTGTAAGGCAATGTCCCCTAGCCATCCCTAGGCTTAGGAGAACTCATAACTATCCCTTGTAGATAGTCCATGAGCCGGGATCCTTGATGACCAAGCATTAAAGCTCTTTTAGTCATGGGGAGGATCAGACCAAAGTTCCTCCTTAATATAGCTACTAAGTAAATAGTCAACTTCCAAAAGGAAACGTTAAAACATGAGACGAAGCGTACTGGACCTTTTCGCCCCCTTAACTGAATCCGATTGCGACGAAACTTGGCGTGTTGCTATATTAGGATATAGAGAACAAATACATTTGGACAGAACTCAAAACGCTCGAGTGGATTTGGCCGGCGTTCGGTAGGTCGTCACAAAGTTAGTGCATTTGGTAGTACGGATGAAGAGATTCCAGTAGCGGAGTCGATCGCAAAGAGTAAACCAAAGAGGGATGTAAGCAAACCGAGTTGGCTTACAAAGGATATGGTGCTTCCAAATGTGAAGGCCATGGTAGCCTATGCATTTTCGGTCGTTGAAGAAGATGTTCCCTCCACCTATAAGGGAGCTATTTACGGTTCCAAGGCTAAGCATTGGGTGGGAGCGATGAAGGAAGAGATGTACTCTATTTTCAAAAATGGAACTTGGGAACTTTCGAAGTTGCCGAAAGAAAAGAAAACGATCGGTTGTAAATGGGTTTACACTAAGAAGCAAGGATCTCTTGATGATGAAATACGCTTTAAGGCGAGATTAGTAGCTAAGGACTATGTTAAAAGGGAAGGGATCGATTACAATGAGGTGTTTTCTCCAATTGTGAAATATTCTTCCATACGGATCCTATTAGCCTTAGTAGCGCAATTCAATTTGGAGTTACAACAACTCGATGTTAAGACAGCATTCTTACATGGGAATTTGAAAAAAAAGATCTATATGACTCAGCCGAGGGGGTTTACGGTTGTGGGGAAGGAAGACTATGTGTGTAAGCTGAAAAAGTTGTTGTACGGTTTGAAGCAGTCTGCAAGGTAATGGTACAAATGGTTTGACCAGTTTATGATTGGGCAGAAGTACAAGCGAAGTCATTATGACCATTGTGTCTACTTACGCAAGCTACGTGACTGGTCCTTCATTTACTTGCTTTTGTATGTGAATGATATGTTTATTGCATGTAAGCACAAAAGCGAGATTGATAAGCTAAAAAGCAAATGAATGAAGAATTTGAAATGAAGGATCCTGGTGATGCGAAAAAGATTCTTGGTATGGAGATTCATAAAGATAGAGAGAATGGAACGGTACGTCTCTCTCAGACTTCGTATATGAAGAAGGTACTTCAGAGATTTGACATTAATGGTAACATAAAATCTGTACTCCCCTCGCTCCTCATTTTAAGCTTAAGGCTTCTATGTCTCCAAACACTGACGATGAACGTGATTATATGAGTCAAGTTCCTTATGCTAGCACGGTTGGTAGCTTGATGTATGCTATGGTTTGTACTCAGCCAGACATTTCACAGGCAGTTGGTATGGTTAGACGATATATGCATGATCCGGGTAGAGATCATTGGCGAGTTGTAAAGTGGATTCTACATTATATCAAAGGTACTGTGGATATCGGGTTGGAGTTTCGTAAATAGGATTCAACTGATCGTCTCTGTGTGGGTTATGTAAATTCTGACTACATGGGTGACTTGGATAGACGACGGTCAACTACCAGGTATGTATTTACATTGGGTAGAGGGCCGGTTAGTTAGAGATCCATTCTACAGTCAATGGTGGCACTGTCTACTACCGAGGCGGAGTATATGACCGTGACTGAGGCGATTAAGGAATCCATTTGGATGAAAGGTCTTCTGTGGGATTTGGGTATTAAGATGGATCATCTTGATGTCTACTGTGATAGTCAGAGCGTTATCTTATTGGCCAAAGATCAGGTTTATCACCAGCGTACAAAACATATTGATGTGTGCTATCACTTTGTCAGAGAAGTCTTGGAGGAGGGTGAGATTCTGTTGAAGATGAATCACAACAAAGATAACCCGGCGGATATGTTTACCAAAGTTGGTTCGGGAATTAAGTTCAATCATTATTTGGACTTAGTTCAAATTCTTCATGTTGATTGATTGGATGTTTGGTGAACTACGAACGACTTGATCCATGGAGGTATGTAGGCAACCATTGATTTGGTACAGTCGATTTTGTTTCCTTGGGACATTTGGTTTGTTTCTTGGTCCTTTGGGATGTTTGGTTTAGACTTGGTCCTTTTAAGGACGCTTGGTTTTGGTTGGTTTCCTTAGGATGTTTGTATGTTTGGGTCTTTGGGGATATTTGATGGTGGAGAGTGTTTGTTTAGGTCCACTTGGTTGGTTTCTTTGTTCGGCTCAGATTTCGGTCCATTGGTTTGGGAAATCTTCACCGAGGTGGAGAATTGTGGAGATATTTATGTTTTTTGGTTTTGGGCCCAGGTCGTTCGAACGACTCTTGAATCCGTTCGAACGACTCTTGTATCCTCCTGAAATTTTGGCCCAGACGCAAAGTTTCGTTCGAACGACTCTTGTATTCTCCTGGAAGTTTGGCCCAGACACAAAATTTCGTTCGAACGACTCCTCATGTCGTTCGAACAAAATCTCGTAACTTAGTTTTTTTGATGGTTTTCAAACCTCTTGTTTGCCTCGAGATTTGAGCGATTGTAATAGGTTTTCCCTAGTAAATAAAGGGAAACCTAAGTCATTTGTGAACAACCCTTTTGACAATCCTTTGGTGAGAACATTTGGAGGATTTCTTGAGTGAGAAATCCAAAATTGGGCTTGAGTGATTGTAACTAGAACATTGAATAAACTCTTTCTCTCTATCTTGGAAGTGGACGTAGGCAATTTTTCGAACCACTATAATCTTGGTGTTGTGTGTTTCTTTGTTTGTATTTGTTCATTGTTAACCCGAATCGATTTAAAGTTTGTCGCTTCCGGACTTGCGGCTCAACAGGTTGGTCTTCCTGTAAGTAGTGATAAGGAAGGTGGAGATGAAACAATTAATCCCAGTTCAAGCTCTTTTGATTTAGATACATTTTTCAAAGATAGGTTATGTATCGATGTTTCCAAACTTGAAGTCCATATGGAAATGATGACGACACTCAAGAAGATTAAATCTTCAAGAAGTGGAAATTAATCCCCTGAAGTCTTTCCCACATTGAAACAGGTAGTAAAAGAATTTGATTATGAAAGTTTGTAAGATACGGACTCATGATTATATATATCTAAGTGACTTCACAATGTAAAAAAAGAAAGAAAAAAAGGCCCCTTAATCGAGAAAAACCCTGAGCGGAACTGCCAATTTCAGAAATGTGGTACAGTTGGGACCATTTTGGTTAGTAAAAATAATGTGAAGTCTAATCAACCAAATGTAGAAATTGACGAGCACTCAAAGAGGGTGGAAGGATTATAGGCTAAGACAAAACTTCTTTTCGGATTCTCCAACTACATTAGATGAACCAGGTAGATTTCTTTCATATCCTTTTGTAATTTAGGGCCAATCTCAAGACTTGCATCATAGTGAAAAGGGTAGATATCTGAGTATATTAAAATTACTTGAAACCTAAAATACTCCATCTCAATGGTAATTGTGTTTGTGATTTAACTTTATTATTGTAATTGTGTTTGACATTTTATCTTAGCAGGTAGAAGCAAGTCATTAATGCTTGGTTGGAAGTACGTTATTAAGAGGAAATCCTAATCCAAATTTTCCCAAGAACTGAAATGGTTGTGACTTCCTAGTCATTTTGTCCCCGGATGGGTTACTTGCCCAATATCTTTAATGGATGAACAACAACAAAGCACAACATATGGTTGGAATCCATTCTCATCTCGATGTGAGTTTTGCCAATTATGTCCTTTTCGTTAATGAAGCATTACTTGCAACTTGTGGGTACTAATGAAAGAATGCCAATGGTCAGATGGGTTTACTATATGAAAAAGGACGGGTGCATGAGTTAAGATGAAAGTCTCGTTCGCCCTGCTGTAATTTCTAGAATGATGCGTCCTCCAAGTGTAACTCACAGCGGATCATTCTCTGCCCCGCCGCTAGTTTAAAGTATGGGAAGAGTCTTCATGATAGGTTCACTAAAATTAACTTATGCCTTTTGATCCAGCAACAATACTTGTCCATTATCGAACTGAAAGCCATGTGAGTTTTTATTTTCATGTCTTCATGATTTTTGTACCATAAATTTTATATGCATGAACTTGTACATATTTTTCTTCACATGTTTATATATTTAGATGGTTGGCAGGGGTGGAAGTCCCATCACTAGTCTTATAATTGAGATGACATCGTTAGAGAGTAAGGAGTCTTCTATTTTATCTCTATTACAGTTTTATTGCTTTCCAATATTTGGGAAACCTTTACTTACCTAATATCTTCTTGGTTTTCCATGATATAGGCAATTAGCATTTTTACTGGACCTATAGGTAATTTTCTCAGATTTTATATTGCCTTGTTGACTTTTGCTCAAAAGTTATTTAGATTTTCTTTGTGCCATTACAGATCCCTGCATTTAAACTAGTGTTCTTGAATCTCGGATTGTTTTTCAGTACGTACTATGCCTCATCATGAATGACTTTGCATTGTTATTTGTGGGCATTCAATACCTTACCAACCTCAGATCACTTAGCTTAAGTGATTAACCCAAGGAAATTGAGACAAGGCTTGCCCATGATGGTGGCCTATATTATCAGATAGTAAGGCACATACCATAAGTAATTTTTAGCTATGGGACATGGGTTGTGTAATGGCCAAATTCCATGAGCTCAAAACAACCTGGAATTCGCTATCACACCAATAAACTTGTAATAATATTCTAATGGAAAATAAGAATTGAAACAGATGGTTTTAGTATAGAAAATCTCTGAATAGGTAAAAACCACGACCTCGTATAGAGGATTTTTGCGAAAGTCTCTTTATTGCTTGAAGTGGATATCTTTATTACAAGTGTTCTCAAAATATAAAAATGCTTTGAATCTCGTAAATAAGAAGTTTGTATAATTTTTCTGGTCCCTGTCTCTTCTGAAACTTTTTCTTTATATAGGCCTTCCCCATAGCTCTTCATCGTGCTAAAGCACGTTTTCTGAATAATGTGGTTAGTGGCGGTTGACTGAATAATTAACGAGTTCGTGGGAGATAAGTGTCTTTGATTGGATAATATTTCTTGGGTTTAGCTCGGTCCACGTTCTTGAGTAGTTCGTGGGGCTGGTTGGAATTGTTACTGGAGTGTTAAAAATACGTGAGCCTAAAATGGAGATAATTTGAACTGAGTGAGCTCGACTTTGAATAGGATCGAGGGATAAGTCTCTATATTCGCCCCCTAGTAACCGAAGTCACGAGTGGCTTTGGTTGAGAAAGAATGTGTTAAAACTTTGAAATTCAAAACGGAGTAATGATGGCGTTTGACTGGATGGAAGTTACACAATATTGGGAAGTGATGGGTATTAAATGATGATGTGGATGCGGATGTATGTGACGGTTGTGATTGAATAGTCACGTCTGTAATAAATAATGACGCTTGGGAAAATGTACCTACACAATAAATGTAAGGTTATATAAATAGTACCTGTAGCAAATCTTTAAAACAGTGCCTGCTTGCGTAACTTGTTTTGAAACGTGAACGTTTTTTTTTTCTTAAATGGTGAAGACTCGAAAGATGGTTCTTGAAGAGAGGATTGCGTAAGAAATACAGAGGTTGAAGTTAAAATACTTTGGTGACCATTCCTTGGGGATGTTGATACCCGCTCTTATTCCTCCGACGTATCAAGGCTTGTCGGAAGATGAAGCGATTGAAGCTGAGGAGGAATTCTACTACAAATGGAGGTTTCATGTCGTCGTCTTGACAGGCGAGGACCGGTGGGCATGTCTCCGTACTCTTGCGGAAGATAGAGTTAGGGCTTCATATGCATGGATAGGTGTATCTACGGGGCAGATATGCTAATTTCTTGTGTTACCATGGATTCTAAGGTTGTGCCCTCTTCATCTTTACCAACTCTTCAAAGGTGGCAGTTTCAGAGGAAGGGGTGATGGTAGTAGAGGAGGGAGACAACCTGTGGGAGTCTACTTCTGCATTTTCATCACGTTTTGGCACTCAGAAGTCTCTTAGTTTAAGAATTTGGTTCCAACACCGAGTTTACTGCTTGCATAGTTTATATTTGAAGTTCCACCAGACTTCAACCAAACTCATGTGAGGGAAGCTCTTTATTGGTTCCAAGACCTATTTTGCATCTGGGTGAAAGTTCATTGAAATAAGAAGAACTGGAGGAGTTGATGCCTCAACGTGCCAGAATGATCTGTGACTTTTAACAAATAGGGAAAACCTTGTTATCTATAAAGTACTTGGAGTTTTGTGTTGGACGGATAACATTTCGTTGTATTCCTGAGATCGATGTACTGAAAAACTTGTTATCTGTAAATCTTATGCAACGTTTTTTGATATTAATAAAAGTTATCATTCAATAATCTATATATCGAAAAAAAAATACAATCAAACTGAATTGTACAGGGATTGAAAAATGAATAAGAGTTTATAAGTAATAAGAACATTATTGTTGTGATACTCGAACTGAGATGAGTACGTGTTGACAATGACATTGTGATGTAAGTATGATTTGTGATTTAAACAGGTGAGGGAGAAAAATTGTAAGAATTATGTAATCGTGGAAATTCGAGCTTCTACAGGTTGATAGAGGTACAACTCTTGGTAACATGTGGTCAAGTATGGTAAATAATGTATGTATTGGTGAGGGGATAAGTTCAAATAATTTATTCTAAGATTCTGGGTTTTCCATTACGAGATACAAGGTAAAAATCACGTTTTTGAGGGGAAAGTGTGTGAGAAATGCATAAATACGGGTAGGATGATCTGTAAAAAACGGGGTAAGGAATAGGATGATACGGACCCGATCTCAAAGGATTCTCCATGCCGCGGAAGGACGATTGGCTATAAAAATTGCTGAAGTGCGGAAGAGGATTTTTGGTTCATTTGGTTATGATGCTGAGCTATCAGTGAGGGAATGTCAGCTCAAAAGATTATATATAAGGAGCAGAGAACTTGAGTATGCTCGTTAATTTTATGAGGTATGCTTTCGTGAATTGGTGAGGGATTCGCTAGATCGAGAAAGGTTGGTTGGTTTGATTACTGAAGTTGAGATCGAATTCGAAGATCTGAGAACTGACGAATGATGTGACTAGATGACATCGTCCAGTTTACTAGGGTTACGATAGATATTGTATAAAGTGTTTATCATGAATAATACATTTTTGTTGAATATAACAGAAAAGATATAAGTCAATCGGATCCTCTATAGGTACAAATCTGTTTTGAGACTGTTTTAGCAAATAATTTGAATAATTTTGAAATTTTACGTAGTTTAGAAAATGACGTCAATTACTATAAGTATGATAAACAAGGACAAAGAAACCAAAATGAGGAAATGCAGAAGCTTATGGTTTTGTTTTGTATGTAAGGAAGTAGGAATCTGACATCGTATAGAGTGAGTCATCATGAGTGTGGGAAGGTCAGGAAAAGATATGGAAATAAGAGAGAAAAATATGTTAAAAATGAGGGGAGTTGTAATGATGGAAATGTAGTTTTATTGAAAAGGTACAAGGTGTCTGACATAGAGAGTGGAAAAGACGCCTCGGTTCTGAAATTGAGGACGGTTCGCGCGAGGCATAATAAATGCCTGCGGCTTAAGAGAGAAAAGATAAATAGTACTTCTTCGTCTCCAATCAAATGTCTTTCAACTTCTAAAAATTTGGAGAGCCCATAGAGAAAGAGAGACAAAAAATCAGGGGATTTGATAAGGAGTTATCCGAAGGGGATCAACGGTTGAAGAGGGCAAAAGATACTGAATCTCGTAGGTGGCTATACAACAACGTCGTAAGGGAAAGACTTAGCGCTACTGCAGATTCTCATTCGGATACTGAAGGTTAGTAGAAATGTATGCAACATATGTTGTCGTATATACTGAATATGTTAAAGATATATGTTGTACATAAATTATTGATATATATATATATATATATTATATATATATATAGATAAAAGAATGATAGATACCTTAACCTGTATGTAGGTCGAGCGTGAGAGGCATTTGTATAGGGTCCAAAACGTGCCTGTAGAAATTGTTGTTGAGATGGGTAGTTCATTTATTAATAAGGTATCGACCACTGGTCAGACGAATGAGTCTGATAGTGAGGGGGAAGTAGGATTAGAGCAATTCCTGGGTTTTCCTGGCCAATTAATATCTTATCCTTCTGGTTCTGATGCCTTTAGAAAGTTTATAAAGCTAAGGCGACTGCAGGAGGGAAGTGGGGCAATTGTGTAGAATATGCCAATAGACAATTTAGGGGTTGTACGGTAGTGAAGGGGGAAGAGTACATTTATCTGTTGGCAGATTTGGAAATGGAAAAATGAGATAGGGGTATAGATGAATTGATCTCGTCAGAATACTTCGGCGAGGATGTTCAGAGCGACCTCTCAGAGGATTTTTTGTACTACCTATCTCAATTAGAGTATGGGTTAAGTCTTCCCCTCACCAATTTGGCGAAGGGGATTATGAATGCAATCGGGGAATGTCTGGCTCAATTGAACGGGAATATGCGGGAGGTAATAACCGTGTGCAATCATCTGAATGAAAAGTGAGAAAATGAGGGGAAAATATGGAGGATAACCCCTTAGGACGTTTTGCAGTTTTAGGGGGTGAAGAATTATAAGGCCAGTTGAGGGTAATATTCTCTAAAGAGATAACGAAGAACCTTTGGACCTTCGGTTTAGATCTGTAAAACAAAATAAGTATAGCCATGCATAGATATAATTATTGTTATATTTCACTGATAAGTGTAATTGATAATAAAAATGTTGTGTATTGTACGTGTAAAGTCTAAAGTGGAGAGGAAAGAGTCGTTGTTGGACGAAGTTACGGAGGAGGAGACTAAGCTCGAATTTGTGCTGGAGGGACTCGGCCTGAGTAGAAAGAAGAGGGTTGATAGCAGGTCGAAAAAGGTCTAAAAAGCTTTGTCGACCAGGTCTATGGCAGGTACTGATGAAGGGAAGAGGCAAGTAAGCGGTGGGGAGGTTCGAACCCACTTGTCCAAGACTCCTGGAACAGGCAGTTTGGTTCTGCCAAATCCCGTTACGTTGAGCAAAATAGCTCAAAAATATCCGAAAAAATAGATGTTAAAGGCTTTGTCGGCCTCTGGTACCACTGGAAGTGGTGAGGCTGCAAAAAGGGAAATGGATGAGAGTCGAACCCTCAGGGGAGTCAGGGGAGAAAGTCGTTGAGGAGCGATCTGCTGTGGTGGATGGCCTCATAGAGGTCGAGAAAAGGGCCAGGTTGGCGGTTCTCCATGGAGAGGAAGAGACGAGCAGGATGGTAAGTTTATATTATATGAAAGAGTTGTTTAATGCGTTTCAATTTAATTTTTGCAGGTTGCTCGCCTTGTTAAGGGGATTTGGCTCGGCATTGAGGAAGAAAAATCTGAGCTGAAGAAGGTGAATATCGAGCTGGAAAAGGAATTAGGTCGATCCAGGACTGATGCTCTGAAGGAAGTTAGGCAGCTGAAGGCTTCTCATGCCGTGGCAATTGGTCAGCTACAGGTGGAGACGAGGGCCAATCTAGATGAGATGGTTGAGGAGCGTGACAGACTGGGGTATCACTTGATGCTGAAGGGCTATTTTGAGGAGGAGGTGGATGCCATTAATGCGGATACCTATGTTGAGGAGGAAGATGAGGAGGAAGCGGAAGTGGTGGGGATCATGGATGGTCTGGATGGTGTCTCTCGTCAGACGGTGCCCGACATCCATGGGGATGACACCGAACTCCCAGAGGGTGATAGTGGGAAGGTAGGGTAGAAATGTATGTTTGTATAAATATTTATAAGTTGTTGAGTTGTGTGTGGGGAAGAAACTTTTGTAGGTTGACTTTGTTTTATAAACCTCTTGCAGACACTTAGAGAAATGAGTCTCAGAATAAAAGATCTAGAGTCCAGACTTGCCAGGGAAAGAGAGTCTTCTACAGCCTTGCTGTCTGCGCAAGCGGAGCTGCAGGTTAGATCAGAATAGGTCTTTCGACTTGTATGTTATACAAACGTTAAGTTATCAAGTAAATAGGATATAGATGCAGATAGCACTATTAGGGTGCATGGTAAAAATCCAACGCTATTTATATAAAGTAGCATATCGATAGTATGTACCTTATACTTCGCAAGAAACCTTATTAAGCGTTTATCTGATAATGCACTCCAAATTTTTAGTCTAAAAGTACTTGGACACCGCATATGTTTAGATATCATATAAAATCTTTAGAAATGAAGTATGTATATATTCAAATGTTTTCATGAATTGTACTGTACTAAAAATTATTATATTCCCAGGTTTAAGATTCATCTCGCTTTCGTGAGGACAACGTACTCAAGTGCAATCGGGAATTTGTAGAGCAGTTCGATAGGATGAGGGAGGTGAACGAGAATAAAGAAGATCAATATATAAAGGCATATTTTAAACTTATAGAAGTGACCCAGGCTGTTTTCGACCTTACTCTTCAGGCCGAAGAGAAAGATGCAAAAATAGGCAAGGGGTTAAAAGAGCTAGCGGAGGTAACATTACACGCCGAGAGGCATCAAAGTCTGGTTGATGCATTGGCGGCTAAGGGTAAGCAGGCTGACATGGCTCAATACCGTATTCAGGCATTAGAAAGATCGGAAGGACGATCTCGATCTGATCTTCAAAATTGTAGGAACGAGCTAGAGCGAATGAGATAAAAAATTGCTGAAAAAGACAATAAGCAGATAGTAGCTCGAGAAAATCTATCAGCTTCGGAAACAGCAACTGAACACTTGCAAATAGCCCTACCCACCAAGGATATGGAGTTCTGGGAAATGTAACGAAGGTGTAACGATTTAAATGAGAGGGTTGCACGACTTAAGACCAAGCTGGCGCAAGCCATCGCGCGTGCCAAGAAAGCCAAGGCTAAAGAATATTTTGGGGGAAGTAGAACTGATGTTAAGTCTTCTCTAGTTTGAGAGGATGTAGTTAGTCTCTCAGGTCGAATTAGAGAGCTAGAGAGTGATGTATCTTGTATTCAGGGGAATGTTCAGAGAGGAAATGCAAACTTGAGGGAATGCCAATAGAAGTTGGATGCTACTCTTATCTGGGAGAAAGTTTTGAAAGGGAAAATTAAAGTAAAGGAATCGCCGATGAAGAGGAAAATGGAATTATTGAAAGATATTTCGGCTAGAGAAGAGTTGAACGCAAAAATCGAGAAACTTTGTGCCCATGTAGTAGACTTAGAAGCCATGAACCTGGCTGAATCAGCTAAATATATAAATAAAAAAATTAAAAGAGAATGTAATTTACCATGCTTAGGTCGACGCGGAAATGATTGAACAGAAGAATTCATATGCTAAGTTAGAGTCACGCCTCGAGAGGGTGAGAGCAAAATTTACAATAATGATCATACGTGATGCGTCACGCTCAGATCTGCTAAAGTCGATTGTTATATATTTTGTAGAGGAAGTAAAAAGACTCGAGTCATAATGAGATACCTTGTTCCAAAGACTGTCAGATAAAGGATACATTTGTGGCGTTAGCATAGATCGAGGGAACTGTTTGGGCGTCATGGAAACCCATTTGGGCCCTCGAACTACAGAGATGACAGAGACAGGTAGAGCTGCTGTAATCCATGAACTGAAAGTTTGACCTCTTGATGAAGAGGGATGTACTGGTGACACTCCATCAGGAGAAAAGAATCCCTTGTAATATGAATTTGACGTGAAAAATAATTAGTATCTATCGCAAACACATTAAAATAGATGAAAGCTAGTATTACCTTTATCTTATCTTGTATCTAGTGGGGTCTTTGATATAAAACAAATTTTTACATTTGTTTCAATCGCAGAAATCGGTTGAGTTAAACCAAGTTGAAACTTTATTTGAACTATAGAAATGTTACAGACATATTGAAAGAGATGAAGGCTAGTATTATCTTTGCCTTATCTTATGCCTGGAAGAGTCTTTGATGTAAAACAAGTTTCTACACTTGCTATAATCGCAGAGATTAAGTAGAGTCAACCAAACCAAGTGATATCCTTGATCCAGCCATTATAAATGACCCAAACAAGTTGAAGTAGATGAAGGTTAGTATCACCTTTGACTTATCTTTTGTTTGCTAGAATCTTTGATAAGAAACAAGTTGCTACACATGCTACAATTGCAGAGATTTAGTAGAGTCAGCCAAACCAAGTGATATCATTGATCCAGCCGTTATAAATGACCCAAACAAGTTGAAGTAGATGAAGGTTAGTATCACCTTCGACCTATCTTTTGTTTGGTAGAATCTTTGATATGAAACAAGTTGTTATACTTGCTAGAATCGCAGAGATTTTGAATTGGAAGCCAAATCAAGTGATATCCTTGATCTAACTTGGAAAAGATCGATTATAAGCTAGTATTATCTATGCGTTAATCTATAGAATGTGATTAAATTTTCGTGAGGAGAATGATATTGTAAAAAAAATTCATTGATAAGTTCAAAATTTACTTTGGATGGAGATGAGAATCTCACTTTTGGAATTGAAAAACAAAAGCGAGAAATAGAAATAGAATAGTAAGACGCTTAACGATAGTACCATTTCAGTCGCCTAGTATTCTAAGGATTTAAAATGGGGATTCCCTCTTCTGTCATGAAAAACTATGATCCCAGGCCTGAGAGACCTGTGATAATGAATGGACTCTCCCAATTGTCGGCTAATTTTCCAGCGTGAGGCTATTTGCGATGTTGAAGAATTTCTCTAAGGATGAGATCTTTGATTTGGAAAGTACGGTTTCTGACTCGGTTATTATACGATTTGGGAAGCATATGATAATATCGACCTAGGTTAGCGATTGCACGTTCCCTGATCTCATCTATCATATTGAGGTTACAAGCCAATTCGAACTCATTTTTCTCGTCACTCAGCTCGTGATCTCGAACTGGATGATGATATCCAGAAGGAATGATGGCCTCAGTGCCATAAGCAAGGAAGAATGGGGTATACCCAATAGATTATTGGGGAGTGGTTCGATTTGCCCACATGACGTGAGGCAGTTTGCGAACCCAATTCCCTTTTTTTTGTGAGTGAAGCCGCTTTTTGAGTCCATCCACCTTGGTTTTGTTGGTGATTTCGGCTTGGCCATTGTCTTGAGGGTAGTATGGATTTAATGGTGAGTGAATGATATTATGGTAGTTTAAGAAGGTTACGACTTTATCTCCTACAAATTAGGGCCCGTTATCGATACGAATTAGGTGGGGGCACCCAAACCTAGTGATTATGTGGTTCCAAATAAAAGAGATGACCTTTTTTTCTCTAGTTCGACATAGTAGAATTGCTTCTACCTATTTTCTAAAGTAATCGGTAGCTACGAGTAGGTGGCGACGATTATCTGAAGAGTTAGGGAATTCGCCGACGAGATCTAGTTCCCATATTTTGAATGGCCAGAGAACCTTGCTTGTATGGAGTTCGAGCGTAGGGGCTCATATCATATGTCCATGCCTCTGACAAGTGTCGTATCTGCGGGAGTACTCTTCTGCTTTCTTGCGCATGCCGGGCCAGAATACTCCTTGAGTGATAGCTTTATATAGTAATGATCTACCTGTGGCATGGGAGCCACAAGTTCCTTCATGTACTTTATGGTGCAGTTCATCTACTTTTGATTTGGAGAGACACTTGAGGTAAGGCCCTGTGATGAAAAGGCGATATAGCATACCGTTTTGAGTAATGTAACGCTTTGAGTTGTTGATCAGCTGTCAACGTTCTTTTGGATCTACTGGGAGTAGTCCGTTGCGACTGTTGTCGATACCAAGGTAGGCTAAGAAAGGTTTTCACCAATCGTTGTCTCCCCCTTTATCGCCCCCAGTGTTGATCGTGCATGCAAAAATACGATTAATGCGGGGGGTTGAAATGATTTCGATCTGGAGATATCGAGCTTCTGTACCCAAGACCCCAGCTAGATATTCCAAGGAATCGGCGTGTCTGTTTTTACCTCAAGGAAGATAATAGAGAGTTGCTTTTGTAAACTTACTCATCCTATCTACAACGAGGGCTGCGTATTCGTTCATCTTTCCATTTTTCTTGTATTACTCTGAGTAGTGGTGAACAATGAGTAGTGAATATGTATAAACTGGAAGTTTGGGGACATCGATCTCAAGTATGAGGTAGAGTCCGAGAATGAGAGCTTCATACTCTGTGATATTATTTGAGGCCTCAAAATCTAAGCGGATTGATTTCTTAATTTTATCATTAGAAGAGGCAATCAAAACGATCCCGATTCCTGACCCTGCGGGTCCTGTTGATCCATCTGTGAGAAGCCTCCACCCTAATGTAGTGATCTATTCAGGTCATTTGTCGAATAGCTTGGGGGGTGGATTCTCTGGTATATCTTCGATAAGGTCCGGGTTGTGCTCCTTCCACTCGGGATCCTCCACTGGAAAATCCGTGAGAAAATCGACAACGGCCTG
The DNA here is from genome assembly GCA_014058105.1 of Kingdonia uniflora. Lineage (NCBI taxonomy): Eukaryota > Viridiplantae > Streptophyta > Magnoliopsida > Ranunculales > Circaeasteraceae > Kingdonia > Kingdonia uniflora. Next base: position 1,493,907 of record JACGCM010000926.1, on the reverse strand, counting down.
ACCTTTTTCAGAATGACGTTGTTCAAACTTGATATCATGTTCTCCCAAACTGACTGACCACTGTTACACTCTTCTTGATTTATCTTTCTTAGATAGAACTTCCCAAAGTGGGCAGCTCATCATAACTTTGACGGAATGTGCTTGGAAGTAGTGTTTGAGTTTCTACGAAGTGTAAACAAGGGTGAGAAGAAGCTTCTCAATTTAATAGTACCTTTTTTCTGCGGCTGTGAGGGTTTTACTGATGAAGAAGACTGATTTCTCTATTTTCCCTTCCAGACGAATGAGAACCGAGCTGAGGGAAGTATCTGTGACTGCTAGGTAGATTATAAGTTCCTTATTACCTACTGGGGTACTAATTATGGGAGACCTCACCAAATAGATTTTGAGATCCTGAAAAGCTGCTTCGCATTCTGGTGTCCATGTGACTTTTGTAGTTGGCTGAACCTTTCCTTTTTTGGTATATCCGCGGAGTAACATGAATAGCCAACGACAACGGTCTGAAGATTTAGAGACCAAATGGTTGATAGCGGTTATTTTTTCGGCGAGTTTTTGAACGTCTTTTGTTGTTTTTGGAGAAGGCATTTTGAGGAGAGCCCGAATTTGATCTGGATCGGCCTCAATCCCTTTCTTGTTGATGAGGTGGCCTAGAAAGCGGCCAGAATGTACCCCGAATTGACATTTATTAGGTTGAGACGCATTCTATAAGATCAAAGGATGTTGAGATTTGAGATGTGGTCGTCTGACTGTGAGTTTTTGCACAAGAGATCATCGGTGTAGACTTCAATGATTTTCCCTAAGTATGCTTTGAACATAGTAGTCATCAATCATTGATATGTGGTACCTGCGTTCTTGAGCCCGAAGGGCATGACTTTGTAATAATAAAGACCTCTTTCGGTGATGAAAGTTGTCTTCTCTTGATCCTCTTCCAAAAGCGGAATTTGATTATACCTTGAAGCAGCGTCCATCATAGATAGGAGATTATGGCCTGATGTGGAATCAAGGATCTGATGAATGTTAGGAAGAGGGAAACTATCATTTGGAGTATGTTTGTTAAGTTCTATGAAATCTACGTAAACTTGAACCTTTCCGTTCTTCTTTGGGACAACGACAATGTTGGATATCCAGTCCGGATACTTGGCTTCTCGAATGAATCTTACTTTGATTAATTTCTTGATCTCGGTGTTAACTTTATCTCGAAGACGAGGTGAAAGTCGTCGCTATTTTTTGTTTGACCACTGTGGCGTTGATATTGATGGCTAACTTGTGACAAGCCATTGTCGGATCGACCCCAGGAATTTCTTTGAAAGACCATGCAAAAATGTCTCAATTAAGTTACATGAACTGAATGAGAGCATCTTTTTCTTGCTGAACCGGCTTAGTTCCGATGAAAGTACCTATGCTAGGTCAATCAATATTAATATATTTTATGGGCTTCTCTGTAGGTGGTTGATCGTCGAGGTGATCAACTTTCTATAATTGTTATGCGGCCAATCTAATTGAAGTATCTAGGATGGTGGAGACAGTATTTTCACAAGCTTGAGAGAGTTTTTGACTACCTCTGATCTAATAAATATTGTTATCGTGTCTGAATCGGAGTGCTTGATAATCGGTGGGAGCGATTGCTTCCATATTGTGTAACCAATAGCTGCCCATAATCCTGAGATAACGAGATTTGACATTAATGACAGGGAAAATGGCATCGATGGTGGTTGGTCCTGCGGTTATAGGTAAGATGATCTTGCCTACTCGTTTCTCCCTGAAGCCATTGAATCCATTGATGTCTGGTCAATCGTACTCTGAAAAAGAATTTCAATACCGCTGCCAGTATCGATCATCATTGTGTGCATGACAAACTTTTTCATCTTGAGCATTATGACTAATGCATCATGATGTGGAAACTTAACATGGCTAGTATCGCAATCTTCAAAGGAGATTCTGAGTCGGTGATTGCTCGACTCGGGAAGAAGCTTAGCTTCTTTGTCTTGAGGTGTAAGATTACGGCATTCGGATAACCTTCTGCGTTTTGATCTGTTAGAATTGCTTATCTGATTGATGTCAATCATGTTGTTGAGGTGCATATAGTAGAGATACTTCTCCTCAGCTCTATCATTGACATGAACAACTTCGAGCTCCTTATAATTACCATCTTTGTATAACTTTAGATCAACAATGTATTCGAGCATCCGTCCCTCCTTTAAAATGTATTCGAGCAACCGCTGCAGAGCATAACAATTATTTGTAGTATGATGATTTACCTTATAATGTAGGCAGAATGGTCAATTATCAATGGGCTCTAATGGTTGAGAGACGCGGTAGAGTGGATCCTTTAATGGCAGTGGAAAAATTATGGAGATTCGGACATTCAATTTTGGGAGGATGGGTTTATTCTATGGACCGCCTTTCTGAGGGTATCCAGTGTTCCCCTTGGTGCGTTTCTGATCTCCTTGTTTCTCCTTGGGTTCGCTGGTTCGATCTGTAGATGGGACTTTGGTAGAGAGGATAGATTTAGTAAACTTTTGTCGCTGAGATATCCCCCTCTCCAAGTCGACGTAACCGTTGACTTTGGTGATCATCTCCTCTAATGTCGTAGGTTTGTTAAGGAAGAGGTATTCTATGGCCTTGCAGTTGAGCCGAAGAGCATTGGTAAAAGTGGCAACAGCTATTTTTTTACCGAGGTTATCCACTCTTTTTGTGAGCTCTAAGAATTTCTTCGAGAAGTCTTCGAGCTTTTCTCCATGCGGCTGCTTAAGACCGATAAGAGAATACAAGTTCTCATCTTTGTCTCTGTTGTGAGCATATATCTTGATGAACTACTTTTGTGTGTAGATGGATTCCTTAGGGAGATAATGAAACCATCAGAGTGATTCCTCCTGTAGACTTGTAGCGAACAGACGACAGAGGCTGTGGTTGAGATTGGAGTACAACCCCAATGAATCACGGTACTGCTGAATATGCTCCTTCGGGTAAGTACATTTGTATTTGCAAATATAGGAGTATGGAAACCTTTCGGTATCTCCATATCGAATAGTTCTTTGGCAATCGGACTTTCGTGTAACTTTGTAGTATCGCCAATAGTACCCAGAACTTGTGCCTCGATCAACTCCTTAATCCATTGGTCCATGTATTCTTTTGTGACAAAATGTCATGCAGGTTGAATCGCTGGACGTGCTGGTTGGGGATGATGAGTTCCCGTATCTTCACTCAAGTGATCTCATGCTGGAACTTGATGTAGAGGTCGCTGGTCATCCTCCTGACGGATGGAAATTTGGTAGCCTCGACTAACTTCTGATTGAACTTCCCCCCCAAATGGATAGAGGGTTGTGGTCTGTGCTGTAGATTCCTAGAAATAGCTTTACTGGCGACTCCCCGAGGTCCCAATCTCTCCCTTCCTAAAATGCGAAAGATCTGTGGAAGCTAATCGTGACCTGTGGCTGGAGGAGCTTACTGAGTATTTTGCAGAGCCTCGAGGGCAGTCTGTATTATTGATATTTGGTCTTCATGTCGTTTGAGCGCTGTCAAATGAGCTTGTCATTGTGTATCAAGCTCTTTTTTCCAGAGCTCTCTATCCTTTGTTAACTGAAGTTTAAGTTCGGCACGTTTCTCTGTCTCGGCATGGAGATTCGCTCGTAACTCTGTGAGCTATCCCGGATCTACAAAAATTTCAAGTTGAGTTCCTACGGCCGATCGTCTGGAAGAAACCATAATTGAAATTTATAGTGAAAGACTACCTTAGGATATCGTGAAAATGCAATCTTTCCCACAGACAACGCCAAATGTAATGGCCAAATTCTGTGAACTCAAAACAGCCTGAAATTCGCTATCACACCAATAAAACTGTAATAATATTCTAATAGAAAGTACAAACTGAAACAGGTGGCTTTAGAGTGGAAAACCTCTTAATAGGTAAAAGCCACGACCTCGTATGGAGGATTTTTGTGAAAGTCTATTTATTGCTTGAGGCAGATATCTTTATTACAAGTGATCTCTAAATATATAAATGCTTTGAATCTCGTAAATAAGAAGTTTGTACAATTTTTTTGGTCATTGTCTCTTCTGGAACTTTTTCTTTATATAGGCCTTCCCCACAGTTCTTCATCGTGCTGGAGCACATTTTCTGAATAATGTGGTTAGTGGCGGTTGACTGAATAACTGACGAGTTAGTGGAAGACAGGTGTCTTTGACTGGTTCAGGGATTTCGGTTTAAGTTCGACCCACGTTTTTGACCAGTTCACAGAGTATGCTAAAATGTTGACTGAAGAAGTTATGTTGAAAAATACGTAAGCCTGAGATGGAGGTAATTCGAACTGGTGATAGTTTGATTACAAGTGAGGTTGAGGGATAGGTCCCTACAATTCCCCCTCGCAACCGAAGTCACGAGTGGCTTTGGTTGAGACAGAATCAGAGGGTAACGGGTATTAGGGTTTGAAAATTGTAAATAAATAACGTAGTCATGATGGTGCTGACGTATTGGAAATTGTGTGGTAATTGTGATGTAATGGGTATTAAATGATGATGTTGATGCTGATATATGTGATAGTTATGACTCAAAAAGTTACGTCTGTAATAAATGTTGACGCTTGGGAAAACGTACCTGCACAATAAATATAGTGTTATATAAATAGTACATGTAGCAAATCTTTAGAGTAGTGCATGCTTGTTCTTTCTGAAATTATCAATGGTGAAAACTCGTAGCATGGTCCTTGATGAGAGGATTACGACTGAAATTCAGAGATTGATGTTGAAGTACTTTGGGGATCAATCTTTGGAGATGGCGATTCCCGTTCCTGTTCCTCCAACGTATCAAGGCATATTGGAAGACGAAGCGATTGAAGCTGAGGAAGAGTTCTACTTCAAGTAGAGGTTTCATGTCGTCGTCTTGACAGGCGAGGATTGGTGAGCCAGTCTCCGTATCCTTACGGAAGACAGGGTTAAGGCTTTATATGCAGGGATAGGCATAACTGCGGGAAAGTTTTGCTGATTTCATGTACCACCATGGATTTTAAGGTTGGGCCCTCTTCATCTTTACCAACTCTTCGGTGGTGGTGGTTTCAGAGGAGGGGGTGATAGTAGTGGAAGAGGGAAACAACCATTGGGAGTCTGCTTCTGTATTTTCATCACATTTTGGTGCTCAGTAGACCTTTAATTCGAGAATTTGGTTCTCGTACTGAGTCTACTGCTTGCATTATTTCCATTTGAAGTTCGATTAGACATCAACTAAACTCATGCGAGGGAAGCTATCTGTTGGTTCCAATTTCTGCATTGTATTAGGGTGAAAAATCACTGAAGTAAGAAGAACTAAAGAAGTTGATGCGTCAACGCGCCTGAATTACCTGTAGCTCTAAAAAATAGTGGAATACTTATTATCTGTAAAGTACCTGAAATTCGGTGTTCTAAAAACCTTGTTATCAATAAAATCGTTTGTAATGTTTTTGATATGAATAAATATTGGTCATTCAATTACTTGTATTGTTGTAGATTTAGATTCTATAAAAATCGAACTAAATTATTATGAAGAATGTATAGAATGTATGAATATTGCAAGTATTGCCTCGCTTTATTCGAACTGAGATGAGTATGTATGAGAATGTGTGTTGTAACGTAAGTAGATTCTATTTCGCATGTTAAAAAGTTTGAGCAAAAAAAACTTCAAGAATTTAGCAATTCAAAAATTTGTTCTAGCATTGTTCGATGGAAGAATAACTTTAGTTAGGATAACTCGAACTAGAAAGTACTTTAAAGGGTAAGCTCGAAGGAAGGGATAAGTTCAAATATTTTACTCAAGATTCTGGGGTTTTCTACTGCGAGATAAAAGGTAAAAATCACATTTTGAGGGGAAAGTGAGTGGAGAACGTATAAATATGGGTAGGGTGATTTGCGAAGTTGGAGAAGAAGTTAGGATGGTGCGGATTCGATCTCTGAGGATACGTCATGCCGCGAAGGGACGATTGGCTATAAAGATAGCTGAAGTGCGGGAAAGAATTTTTGGTGTGTTTGGTTATGATGCTAAGTTTCTAGTGAGGGAGTGTTAGCTCGAAGGATTAGATGTTAGGAGTAGAGAACGTGAGTATGCCCGGTACTTCTATGAGGTATGTTTTCGTGTATTGGTGTGGAACCCCGCAGCTCGAGAAGAAATGGTTAAATTAATTGTTGAGATTGAGATTGAATTTGAAGATGGTTGATTGAATGATAATGTGATCTGACGTGGTCGTTCAGGTTGTTTAGATGTAATAATGTATAACGTGTTTATCATGGATAAATATAAGTTTGTTAAATTTTAACATAAAATATGTATATCAATAGGATCCTCTATAGTTGCAAATGTTGTTAAAATTGTTGTGATAAATATTTTTGAATAATTCCTCAGCTTTGAGAATGACGTCACTATCACTATAAATATGATAGACAAGGATAGAGAAACAAAAAAATGAGGAAATGTAGAAGCTTCTAGTTTTTTTTTTGTATGTATAGCTGCAGAGATCTGATATTGTTTAGGGTGAGTTATCATGAGTGTGGGAAGGTTAGAAAAAGATATGGAAATAGGAGAGAAAAATATGTTAAAATATGAGGGGAGGGGTAATGATGGAAAGTCTGTTTTATTGAAAATGTACAAGATGCCTGACATGGATAGTGGAAAGGACGTCTCGGTTCCAAAATTGAGGGCGGGTCATGCGAGGTACAATAACTGCCAGCCGCTAGAGAGAGAAAGGATAAATAGTGCTTCTTCCTCATCATTTAAATGTTCTTACACTTTTAAAAATTTGGAGAGCACAGAGAGAGAGGCGCAAAAAATTTTTAGAGGACCTGATAATAACTTATTTGAAGGTGATCAACGGTTGAAGAGAGTGAAAAACATTGGATCACGCAGGTGGCTATACAGCACCGTTGTAAGGGAAGGGTCTGGCGCTACTGCGGATTCTCATTGGGATTTTGAATGTTAGTAGAGACGTACACAATATATATGTATTTGTGCAAATCGTTTTTGAAGCAAATCTTAACAACAACTATACATGTCAATTTTTTGTACTTTTGACATATATACAGAATATATAAAAGATATGCTATATGTTGATATGACCAATTTGTTTGAAATAATAATAGATACCTGAACCTGCATATAGGTCGAGCATGAGAGGCAGTCGTATAGGGTCAAAAACTTGCTTGTAGAAATTGTAGTTGAAATGAATAGTTCACCTATTACCGAGGTGTCGACCTCTGGTCAAACGATTGAGTTTGATAATGAGGTTGAAGTAGGGTTGGAACCATTTTTAGGTTTTCCTGGTCAATTGGTGTCCTGTCCTTCTGGTTCAAATGCATTTAGAGAATTCTGTAAAGCCAAGGCTGCTGTAGGAGGGACATGGGGTAATTGTATAGAATATGCCGGTAGGCAGTTTAGGGGTTGTACGGTACCGACTGGGGAGGAATATTTTTATTTGTTGGCGGATTTAGAGGTGGAAAAATGAGATAGGGGCATAGATGAATCGATCTCGTTAGAGTACTTTGATGGTGGTGTTCATAGTGACCTTGAAGAAAGTTTGTTGTGTTACCTGTCTCAATTAGAGTAGGGGCTGAGTCTTCCCCTTACCAACTTGGCGAAAGGGATTATGAATACAATTGGGGCATGTCCCGTTCAATTGAACGCGAACATGTGGGAGGTAATTAGTGTTTGTGACCATCTGAATGAAAGGTAGGAGAATGAGGGGAAGGTGAGGAGGATATCTCCTGAGGATGTATTGTAATTTTATGTGATAAAGAATTATCACGCTAGTGGTGGGGCATACTTCTGTGTGAGCGTAACTCGGCCTCGCTTCTTCGATCTAAATTCAGTAGGTCGAGCCTGGAATGATAACGTTATATGGGTGAAGGGTAATTGCCTTCTGAGAAATGGCGAATAACCTTTGGACCTTCGGTTTAGAAATGTAAAACAAAGTAAGTATGACCATGCATAGATAATATTACTGATGTGTTTGAACTTATCCCTGTAGTTGCTAATAAAAATGTTTTGTATGACAGGTGTGAAGTCTCACGTAGAGAGAAAAGAGTCAATGTTGGACAAAGTTGTCGAGGAAGAGACTGAGCTCGAAGTTGAGTTGGAAGGACTCGGGCTTAGTAGGAAGAAGAGGATAGATAGCAGGTCGAAGAAGGTTAAAAATGCTCAATCGACCAGGTTGATGGCGGGTGTTGGCAAAGGGGAGAGGCAAGGAACTGGTGGGGAAGGTCAAACCAACTTAGGCAAGACCCCTGGAATAGATAGGCCGATTCAGCCGGAACCTATTATGCTGAGCACAAAAGCTCAAAAATATCCAAAAAAACGGTTGTTAAAAAATTCGTCGGCCTCTGGTACCAATAGAAGTGGTGAGGCCACTAAAGAAAAAAGGAAAAGGGTCGAGCCTTCGGAAAAATCAGGGGACAAGGTCGCCGAAGAGCAATCGGCCGTGGTGGACGACCTCAAAGAGATTGAGGAGAGCTATGAGCAAGATAGTAACTCTATATTGATTATGCGAAAAAGATTATGGATTGTGTTTCGAGCTGATGTTGAGGTCAATTTTTGTTCTGCAGGTTACTCGGCTGGCGAAGGGGACCTAGCTTGGAGTTGAGGAAGACAAATCCGAGTTGATGAGGATGAAAATCAAGCTTGAGAAAAAGTTAGCTCAAGCTAAAGTTGATGCCATTAAGGGCGCCAAGCAGCTGGAGGCTCTAAAGACTTCCCATGTCGTGGCAATTGGTCAGCTACAGGTGGAGGTGAGGGTCAATTTGAAGGAGATGGTGGAGGAGCGCGACAGGCTGGGGCACCACCTGATGTTGAAAGGATACTCTAAGGAGGAGGTGAATGCCATTAAGGTGGGCACCTACATTGAGGAGGAAGATGATGAAGGGAAGGAGGAGGTCGCGGTGGGAGTAGTTAACGGGTTAGACGGTGTCTCTCGTCAGATAGTGTTGGATAACCAGGGGGATGATAACGAACTCCTGGAAGGCAAGCACGAGAAGGTAGGATAGAGAAATGATTTGGTTTTGTATGAACATTTTGGATAGGTGTTGTAAACTGTTGGATTATGTACATTGAATAGACTCTCAGGCTGAGTTTTTTTTTGTAACCCTTTTGTAGGCACTTAAAGAAATGAGTCTCAGGATAAAAGACCTAGAGACTGAGCTTGTCAGGAAGAAAGAGATTTCCACATCTTTATTGTCTTCGCAAGCGGAGATACAAGTTAGATTGAAAAAGGCATTTTGGCCTATACGTTATATCGATATAAAGCTACATAGTAAATAGGATGTAGATGTAGGCCATAAATTTTTCTATCAACTTTAGGAAAATATCACTAATATAGTGCATATAAAAATTTAACGCTCTTTATGCAAAGTAGTATATCGAAAGTATGTACCTTAGACTTCGCAATATACCTCATGGAGCGTTCATCTGATAATATATCCGATCCTTTAGTCTAGAACTATTTGCACAACGCAGATGTTAGAAATCATATATAAGTTTGGAAATGAAATATAGATGCATATTGATTGTGTTATGGATCGAACTGTGCTAAAAAAATTATATCATACAGATCGAATTGGATTCAGCTCGCTCGCGTGCGGATGATGTACTCCAATGTAACCGGGAATTTGTAGAGGAGTTGGATAGGATGAGGGAGGCAAATAAGAACAGAGATGACCAACACGTAAATGTGCCTTTTAAACTTGTAGAGGTAACCCAAGCTATTTCTGACCTAACTCATAAGGTCGAAGAAAAAGATGCCGAAATAGTTAAGAGGCTAAAAGAGTTGGTGAAGATCAAAGAACATGCCGCGAAGCTCCAAAGTTGGGTTAACATGTCTATGGCTAAGGGTAAGCAGGCTAAAATGGCTCTGTATCGTATTCAGGCGCTAGAAAGATCGGAGGAATGATTTTAATATGATCTTCATAATTGTAGAAACGAGATGGAGCGACTGAAACAAAAAATTATTGAAAAGACAACGAGCTGAGAGTAGTTCGAGAAAATCTATCAGCTTCAAAAGCCGCAACTGAACACTTGCATATAGCTCTACCTGCCTAGGATATAAAGTTTTGGGAAATGTAACGAATGTATAATGATTTAAATGAGAGGGTAGCACGATTAAAGATTGAACTGGCACAAGCCAACGTACATCAAGAAAGTAAAGGCTGGAGAGCGCTCGAGGGGGAGTAAGAAGGATATTTAAGTTCCTCTAGTCCGAGGGGATGTGGCGAGTTTATCAAGACGAATTACAGAGCTGGAAGGTGACATAGCTCAAATTCAGGGGAATGTGCAGAGAGGTAATGTAAGCTTAAGGGAATGCCAGCAGAAGTTGGATGCTGCTCTTATCTGGGAGAAGGTTTTGGAAGGGGAAGTCAAGGCAAAGGAAATGGTGATGAAGAGGAAAGAAGGATTATTAAAGGGTATTCCGGGTAGGGAAGAGTTGAATGTATAAATTAAGAGGCTTCGAGCCTAGGTAGTGGGTCTGGAGGCTATGAACCTGGCTAAATCAGCTAAATATATAAAAAAAGTTGGAAGAGAATGTAGCACAAGATGCTAAATTTGATATGGAAATGATTCATCAGAAGAATTTGTATGCTAGATTGGAGTCACGCCTTGAGAAGGTGAGAACAAAATTTGCAAGGATGGTCATACCTGATGCGTCCCGCTCAGACCTTCTATAGGCGATAGTTACGTATTTTGCAGAGGAAGTAAAAAGACTTGAGTTAGAGCGAGATACCTTATTCAAAAGTCTGCCGGATAAGAGATGCATCTGCGGAGTTAACATAAATCGAGGAAACTACATGGCCTTCATGGAAACCGATTTGGGCCCTCGATTTGTAGATCCTTTCAATTTTTAGATCCTTTCAATTTGAAGATCCTTACAAATTGAGTGTTGACACTTTGGGAACTTCCTTTCATAGTTATTTTCAGTGAGAGATATCATCAGCTTCATGATGTCATTGCACGTTGCTTTATTGCATTTTATGCAAACCCAAGGACATTTCGATGCAATATGACCCTCAAGATTGCACATTTGGCAAACAACCTGTGAAAAATTCAACAAAATCAATGTTTCAATTTTAGTTTTTAGACCCCCTATGTCTTAAATATTTAGCTTTCAGACCCTATTTTGCTGTGAGCAGTTGATAATGTGGATTAGATGCGAAATAAACTTCTTACCTTAGATTGTGTGCCAGCTTCATATTTTCTACCACTAATTTTGAGTGCAGAAGATGAAGTTATTTCCAAAAGAAGAAGATGAAGTAGTTAATGTGAGAGAGAAGACGAAGATAAAGTTTTGGGTTGGTTTTATAGTCGTAACTGGTGTTGCAATGGTTGAATTTGAAGTAGCCATTGGATTTGTTTGATGAAAATTGCAGCGTGTCATTATGATATAATCATACATGGGACTCGTAATTACAACATGGCATTAGGATATAATCATACGTGGCAGAGCTAGGGGTATTTATGGTCCTTCATATTATTTTTATCTCGGAGATAGACTTTCACGGTGTTTTAGGGTCCAAAAGCTAAAAATGACAATCATGAGGTGTTAGACCAATTTGTGGTCATTATTTAGGGTTTAAAAGTTAATTATCTCAAATAAATAGTAATGCCGTAATATCTAATACTTTAATGGCGGAGGTGCAAGCTAAGTACCCCATATAACTTCGATATGAAAATACATAAGTATTATTACTCTTTTTTAATTTTAAACAATTTGACTATTCTTGACTTGTTATTTGGCTTTTGAATACGTGACACTGTTATAACACCGTTATAACGGCATATGCCCATTACACCGTTATAACGTACCATTTTTAACTTTCGTTTAAGAATAACATTTACTAGCCTCAATTTAGAAAAACTACTAAGGGCATATCCAACATAGTGGTATGCTGTTAAGGATTTCCCATACTCTTGCAAAAAACCCATCCAACATGGGTATGGTGTTCAGCATACTTACCCCCATACCCCTTCAAAGTATGTGAAACTTGAACTTGGCGAGGAGTATGCACATACCGCCTAGACGCGTAACCGTTCAGTGCTCAACAACTTTTTTAATACAACTGACAAGGCGTTGAACCGTTCAGCGCCCAACATTTTTTTAAATATAGTTGTCCAAGGGGAAAAGTAATGAATAACATACGCTAGGTGTTGAACCGTTCAGCGCCCAAGAAAAAATACATATCATTTGGCATTTTGGTGTTAGGCACTGAACCGTTAAGCGCTCAATAAAAAAAACGTAATTTGCTGTTTGATGAAAATAGTATGCGATTCTGGAATACCGGTATGGCAAACTGGAATAGCATATCACTGTTGGAGATGCTCTAACAGTCCCTAAATTAGAACTTTGTTAACTTTTAATACCCTGATTAAACCAAATACCAATTATACCCTCTTTTCAATTTCCCAAGAAACTCCAGAGTTCTTATCAAAACTTCATCTTCATTCACAAAGAGCTTAGATCGTGGGATCTAGAGTTTGCAAGTTTTGGGGCTCTCATACGAATTCTCCTTTCAATCCATGTTGCCTCAAAACACAATACATATGTTATTCCTATTTTAATCCACAATACGATTGAGAAGCTTTAATTAGTAGAAAAGTATGAAGAACGCCAAATTGTATGGGAAAAATAAGAGATTCAATTGTATCATCCAAGTAATTACAATGAATAAACTCTAAACCCTAAGCTTCTTCCTTAGAACTTCTCTCTAGATCTAACCTAGAAATGAAATAAACTAAGTCCCATTTATATACTAGGGAACTTAAAACACTAAAAGAACGCATCTCGAGGTACAACACCCCTCAAAAATACAACTAATGCCTAAAGGAAAAAAGGCTTAATCGTGCCTCTGTTCGAACAAAATAAGTTTTTGTTCGAATAAAATAAATGTATTCGAATAGAATAAATTCTATTCGAATAAAACACCTCAGGCAGAAATACCATAAATCTATTCGAATAGAATAAAAATCTATTCGAATAAAACACCTCAGGCAGAAATGTATTCGAATAGAATTTATTTTATTCGAATAGAACACCTCAGGTATAAAAGTATTCGAACAGAAACAATTATGTTCGAATAAAAACTTGAAAACCTTCATGTCTTCTTCAGATCCTCCTGGATCATGGCTCCCCCTTTTAGGAGCCTTGAGTTCATGCTCAAGCTAGAACTGGAGATGTGGGAATGCGGTGATGCCCAATTCCCTACTGTACTACTTTGACTTACTCGGTAGTATACCCTTTTTCCCAATTCGGAATGAATCAATAGCACCCCGTCTAGTAGTATGAACCTTCTTCTCTAGAATACAATTCTCCGGCAATGGATCTTCTCTTTCCATCCATAAGTCATCAACTGACGGTAGGCGAGTATTGATTTCAGATCCAGAAGAGACGGCTTAAACAGCTTCAAATGCTCGGCATTAATCACCGAATACATCTTTATGAAAGGTGGTAAATCCAACTGGAATGCATTATCACCAATCATCTTGAGGATCAAAAACGGACTATAACGGATAGGTTTGAGCTTCTTACCTTCCCCCTTAAGCCGTTCCTTACCCAAATGCAACCAAACGAGGTTGCCCTCAAGAAAAGTACACTCAACCCTATGCTTGTCGTGGCGAGCCTTATACTTCGCTTGAGACTTCTTCAACTGAGCTTCAACCACCTCATGAACCTTATTGATCTTCTCAATGAAATGTTGAGCTTTAACCTATTCCTCCTTCTCCTTCCCTGACACCGTCTTGTCGCCAAGACTAAACACAAAATCAAAAGGGTTTTACGGCAAGTAACCCAAACAAACTTCAAAATGAGACTTCAAAGTAGAACCATAAATTGCCCGGTTGAATGTAAACTGGAGATACGGTAAACTCTCACCCCAAGTCTTAAGATGCTTAGAATGAAATCCCCGTAATAAATGTACCAAGTACGATTAACTACCTATGTTTGCCCGTTAGTCTGCGGATGAAAATCGGTACTTCTCTTCAACTTAGTATCCATCATCCCCCATAACGATCTCCAGAAATATCTTAAAAAGTGATTATCCCTATCATAAATAATAGAAGAAGGGAGCCCAAAATACCTCCAGACGTCTCTGAAAAATAATCGCGTTGCTCCTTCCCCTATGACCGTCTTCTGGCATGGAATAAGAACAATCATCTTGCTGAATCGATCCACCACCACAAACAAATAGTCATTCTTACACCTGATCATGGGCAAACCACCCATAAAATCCATCAAAATGCTCTCCCAAGGTCGACTAGGAACTGACAATGGTAAGTACAGTCATATCTTCCTATTAAAAGGCTTCGATGTGTTGCAAAGCACACAACCACGAACCACACGAGTCACATCCACCTGTATCTTCGACCAATAGACATAGCGCCGCAAATTCAAAAGAGTCTTCTCAACCTCAAAATGACCTGCCACCTGGGAATAATGTGCCTCTCGAATCCACTGCAAACGGTCTCCCCCTCAGGAATACATAGTAGACTGCCCCTGCAAATCAAGCCATCATTCAAAACATACTCGCATGCCTTTCCCTGTAGCAACTTCTCATAAATCACATTGAGCTCCTTGTCGTCATCATTCCCTGAAACGTACTCAGAAGGAACAATCGGCTGGATCTGCATAACTACCAGCAAAGAGGAAATAGTTGATAATGGGGGGCGAGATAACATATCAGCCATCTTGTTGTCCACTCCTTTCTTATACTTGATCAATAAGGTAAACTGCTGAAGGTACGACATCCACTTCATATGGTGAGCTTGCTGAAGCTTGGACTGCGTAGATAAGAACTGTTACGATTTGTGATCAGAATGTACCACAACCTCCTTCCCTAATAAGTAACTCCATCAATGCTTCATTGATTGATATAACGCGTAGAACTCCTTATCATAGGTAGGATAGTTGCGTACTGCTTCTGTAAATATCTCAGAATGGTAAGCAACCGGCTTCCCATCATGTAAAAGGATTGCCGCCAATACATAGTCTGACGCATCTGTCTCGACCTTAAAAGGCCGTTATAAATTAGGCAATGTTAATACTGCTGCATCTGTAATCTTCCACTTCAGTAATAGAAAGGTCTTCTCATGGTGCTCTTCCCATATAAATTGTACCCCGTTCTTCGTCAAAGAATGCAACGGTGCGGCTATTTGTGAAAAATGTCGTATAAATTTTCATAAGTACTGACAAGAACCCATAAAACTCCACACTTTCGTCACTGTACGGGGTCTAGGTCAAATAGTAATGATCGAGACCTTCTTTGGATCGACTTTAAGCTCGCCGCCACCAACAATAAAACCCAAATAGACTAGCTCCCGTTTCCCAAACTCATACTTCTTCCCGTTCAGAAAAAGCTATTGTGGTCGCAACACGCCCGACACTTTACGTAAATGCCCAAGATGCGCCTCCCATGTACGACTATATATCAAGATATCATCCAAATATACAATTACAAAATCATTAATAAACACACGAAGTACCTCATTCATTAGTCGCATAAGCGTCGCCGGAGCATTGCATAACCCAAAAGGCATCATTAACCACTCAAATAAGCCTTGTTTGGTCTTGAACGTTGTCTTCCAAGTATCCTCCTCCCGGATTCTAACTTGATGGTAACCCGACTTAAGATCCAACTTGGTAAAAAACCGAGCCGTCTACAACTCATCTAAAAGCTTGTCAATCTGTAGAAGCGGATAATGATTCTTCATCGTGATCTTGTTCAACGTCTGATAATCTACACACATCCTCTAAGACCCATCCTTCTTCGGCACCAGCAACACCGGCGAACCACAAGGTGAGTAACTTGGATTAATAACTCCTTGCTCCAGGAGTTCATGTACCTATTTCTTGATCTCATCAAACTCTATAACAGAAGTTCGATATAACCCAATATTGGGTAGTGGCTTACCATTCACCAAGGTGATATTATGTTCTACATCCCTCTTGCGCGGCATCCCTTCTATGCCCAGAAACAAGTCTTTATACTCCTTTTGCAACTCCCCCATATTAGTTTGTCGCTTAGAAGATATTGCCAAAGTAGACAATACTGTTGCCGACGAACCCTCTTGAACTGGTCGCACCAACAACAAAACAAATTTTCCGCTCGCATTCACCAACCTCCTCGCCTGAGTCGCTGTTACCAAATTATTGGTAGATATGGTCCTTGCACGCATTAATATGAAACTCAGTCTTATCCTTCACCAAATGATACTTGCGAGCACGACGGTAAAGGATTGCATCTCGGTCCCAAAGATAAGGGATACCCAAGATGACTTGACACACGTCCAATGGATCCACCTCACATGTCACTTCGTCAATAAACTTCTCAGTAATCGCAAACTTGAACGTACACTGCTTAGTGATCTTCAACTCCGCATCTTTCTGAATCCAACTCAAACCATACGGCTTAGGATGAGCCATAGTAGCCAAACCCATCTTCTTCACCACCGCCTCAAAAATTTAATTCTTCTGACTACCCGGATCAATGATGGCCTTGACTAAGCTCTGTTTCACCTGAATGCTGAAAAAGAAAAGCTCTTCCCGACTTGCCTCGTCGATAACTAGAGGTTGCTTGAACATTAGAGTAAGCTTAGGATTTGGCTTATCTAATCTTGGAAGATCCACAATCGCTGCGGCCAGTGCACATTTCTCTTTTTTGCCCTTCTCCTCCTTCGGCTGAAGCTCCGGGTGAAGTTTCCAACATCTATCAGAATTGTGCTCATTAGCCTTGCAATGACTACAGATAGTTCCCTTGAATGAAGACCCCTCTCCTTTGGACTTCCCTTTCTGATCAAACTTTCAATTAGCCTTGTACCCTGACTTGTTCTTATCGTCTTTCTTGTCGGTCTTCAAGTACTTGCCTTCAATGGCAATTGCTTTAACGATAACGTCTTCGATAATCGCCACATTGAAGAGCTTTAATGTTCTTCTAATGGACTCCGACAAACCCCCCGTATACTTTATAAATACGTCGTACTCATCCACGTCAATATCCAAAACCAACGCTTGGTTATGAAATTCAGTAGTAAATTATTGTATGGATTGCCTAAATCTTTGGCGCAAATTGTGTCATTTAAACCACCGCTCCTGTTTATACCCAATTGGTAGAATTGCTTCCCCATCAAAACCTTGAATTCCTTCCAACTCAGACATTCGACATCATGTCGTTTTCGATAGGATTTCCACCACGTTAGTGAGTGACTTGTGAATTTTAAAGTAGAGAAGCAGATCTTATGAGCATCTGATTATTCATCACTGGAAAAATAGGTCTCTAACCTATCTAACTAATTATCTAATTTCTCGGCATCGACGGAACCATCAAAAACCGGAATCTCAATTTTAAAACCAATACAAAGATTTCGCCTAGGATTCATTGACTTACCAAAACCTGGGCGCTCAATGACGGAATCGGCATCACTAGAATCACTGGTTATCCTCGCATTATCGATGTCTCCATCCCCTTCCAAAACCCATTTTCTCCTCGAGCGGCCTCGCCGTGTCACCGAAGTGGAAGCCTTCGCGAGGTTTGTGAGATGCAATTGTTCAACTAACTCCCCTACAGTAAAAGTTAGGTCGGAAACTGTCGTTTTCAAAAGCGTGAGTCGATCGCTGGTCTCGTCCATCTCTAAATTGTCCTTCTTCTTCGAATTAGGTTTGCGATGAATCTTCAACGGACTCACTAGCTTCTCCTTCGTTTGCTTGAGATGGTCATGTGTAGAGACCATACACCACAATTAACCCCCCGAGAATCGAAACTGGAAAACTGATACCACTTAATCCACAATACAATTGAGAAGTTTTAGTTACTAGAAAAGTATGAAGAACGCCAAATTGTATGGGAAAAATAAGAGATTCAATTGTATTATCCAAGTAATTACAATGAATAAACTCTAAACCCTAAGCTTCTTCCTTAGAATTTCTCCCTAGATCTAACCTAGAAATGAAATAAACTAAGTCCCCTTTATATACTAGGGAACTTAAAGCACTAAAAGAACGCATTTCGAGGTAAAATACCCCTCAAAAATACAACTAGCGCCTAAAGAAAAAAGGCTGAATCGTGCCTCTGTTCGAACAAAATAAGTTTTTGTTCGAATAAAATAAATGTATTCGAATAGAATAAATTATATTCGAATAAAACACCTCAGGCAAAAATACTATAAATCTATTCTAATATAATAAAAATTTATTCGAATAAAACACCTCATGCAGAAATGTATTCGAATAAAATTTATTCTATTCGAATAGAACACCTCAGGCATAAAAACAATTATGTTCGAATAAAAACTTGAAAACGTACATGTCTTCTTCAGATCCTCCTGGATCATATTTTTCATTTTTCTAATGTAATAGCTGAAACTGAAAGAGCTTGTTTTTCATGGCTCCTGGTTTATAAATATCAAAATTATAAAACTATTAATAAAATGCGAGAAAAAGGAAATAATAAAGAAATTTTGAAAATAGATAGATGATATTGGTTTCACTTTATAATAAATGGTTCTAATAGTTTGTTTAGCCATCAATTTATTCATTTAACAAACATTACTACCATGCATGTGCAATGCGATTCTCTTGCCGCTGTCGTTATCACCTCAACGTAAATATCATAATTTGGACGGATAAGGTATTACCATTTGTACTTATCTATATTGAGAAAGACACAAATAGAACTTAATTTTATCTCAAATAAATTAGCAAAAATAAAATGGGAGACTTCAACATAAAAAGTAAAGTGATGGAAGAAGTTGATTATTAGGGGAAATTTAAGAAAAGATAACGTTCCGCCTAAGAATTTTCATTTTAATTTTTATCAAAAAAGAAAGTTGAAGTCATGAAGCATGTCCAAAAGATGCAGCCTTTTGCATAAAATTCAAGGATACAAATCTGCCCACGCTTCCTATTTTTATCTCAAGATTAAATTTTAGGATTTACCCTATAGGAGTGTTATCGGCCTATCCACTCAGACGGAGTCTTATAATGAATTACGATACAATTATAGTGTTAGCTAGATACCCTTTTGTATCATAGACCATTATACATCTGAGTTAAGCTGGTCAAAGGTGATCTTCATCATGTAATAAATAGTGGGACTACAAGGGGATGTCCTCAAATAGACCAACATCCCATTTCCTAGGTTAACAATGGAGTCAGACCCTCACTCCAATACATCATTGCTTGTCTCTTTCAAATACAACAACAAAACCATATGGCAATACCATGGTCATTGACTCATTGGTCCCCCTTTTCAATTTCATGTGCTATATAATAAATTCAATTCAAGATTCATCTCCCCTTATCGATTTATCCAAAGCTTCAGATTCAGCATTCAGCATTCAGAATATGTACTTAGATATAGTTAGATTTACCGTTTAGAGTAATACTATGAGTTAGTGAAAAATGCAAATCTCCTCTTAGATTGCAACGTATCACATATGCTAGAACTTTAGGAGGTCGCTTTGTTTGAATGCCAAGACACCTATGTAAAACTCTCCACAATGATCTTTGTATTTCAACTTAAGACTTCAAATTCAATTCAGCATTCAGGTTTCAAACTCAACATTTAGAATAAATATTCAGATTAAGCAAAAACAGAAAAGGACCTCCTAGTTTGCTTAATTCAAAGCTACAACATGTATACAAAGCTACCCAGGTAAAACTCTCAGTAAATGTTCATACAGTCTCTCATTGTGACATTTTACTGAAACAATTTCTGCATGCCCATGTTCTTGTAGATAAACCCCTTCGACTTCTGGGTGGGGGCACTGAACTGAACACCATTACAAGAGTAAACCTATGGGCCCTAAGAGGGAAGCAGTTCAACGAAAAATGTGGACTGCCTCACATGGTTTTTCAAATGATTGAAGAGCTCTCATTGCAGACAAGAATGGCTTAGGGTATCAAATTTGCATGATATTACAGTACTATTACTCTATTGGATAATGTATAAATCTAATATTGAGTATCAACAAATGAACTAAATGATTGCATCAAAGTTTATTAGGAGTCATCGTTGCTGATTAGCTGTTAACTGTGTTTTTAGTACTATAACAAGTAATCATATAACTATGCTATAACAATGATTATAATCCAGGTTAATTTAGGAGTATCTGACCTAATTGTCAACTTGACTCCAAGACTGCTGAAATTGTTTGAGGTTTGTCTATATGGTTGGTGCCAGACAATACATCCCCTAGCTAGTGCCGCATTTTCTTCTTATTATTTTGTTATATTAGTGGAAACTGTAATATTGGGGCACATATCTAGCTGCCGGGAATTGTTTGTACATTAGACCGAAACCTCCTTAGTTCCATTAATTCAATACCCTGGAGCCCAGTTATACATGTTTTGCCCAAAAATAAGAAGTCGTCACTAACCAAGTTTGGCCAAGGGAGCTAAAAATAATGAGTTCCTCTAATATACTAAATAAATTTAGGGTATTATATAGTAATAAAGAGGGAGTCTAAGGGCATTTGAAGATCACAGAAAGGTCTATATATAAGATGGTGGTATTGCAGTTGTACCCATGCACAGACCTTTCTTTCCTCTTCTTTGTTTTAAGAAAAATCAGGCAATGGTGTGTAAGGCAAT
This sequence comes from Kingdonia uniflora, assembly GCA_014058105.1. NCBI lineage: Eukaryota > Viridiplantae > Streptophyta > Magnoliopsida > Ranunculales > Circaeasteraceae > Kingdonia > Kingdonia uniflora. The sequence goes on along the minus strand of JACGCM010000926.1, from coordinate 1,473,331 downwards.
TGTGGAGGAATCAATGAAGAAGAAAGAACAACATCAACATCAGAAAGACAGAGACCATCATCAGAAACAAATCATGCAATGCAACAAGGGAAAAACTTGCAAGTTCAAGAGGAGTTTCTGTAATGGCAACGAAGATGGAGTTTCCTCGGCCATTTTCTTGCTTGCTTGTATTGCATGTGCACCCTTTTCCTGAAATCTCTGTATCTCTATCTCTGTCACTCAAATGTAAGCTTGTTAATGGGAATTTGGAGATTTGTTCTTTTGTCAAGTAAGAGGCATGAGGTTAAATTGTTTCATTCTTTCAACTTCAAATTTATGAATTGGCTTAACATTTATTAGTTTCACACTTTCAACTCTCAGAGCTTGGGCTGTGTTCTATTTGCATATAATAGCTCAGATTATGGAGTTTAGAAGCTTCAAGAGCAAATTGACTTCTGCATTGCCCTTCGTTATCGTCCCTGAAATACCCATTATCTACTTATTTTGATAATAACTATGTGATTGTTAGACAAATATATTTTTACAATGTTAGACCAAGACATTTTCCAATGAACCAACTGGATATCTTTAGGGACATCTGCTACGCCAATAGGTTAACTCACACTCTGGATATCTTTAGGAACATCTATTCATATTGCTACACTTGGCTGTAACTATTAAATTAAGAAAGCAAAAGATGTATAACAGTCTAACAGAGATGATATAGAAGGATTAAGAGAAACAACTAACACCAACTTATTGATAGAGCAAATGGTTTTATTCCAAATCCCAAAACGTCAGGTCTCAACAGTACAAGTATAATGCTCTATTAAACTGACCACATAAATTTATAACGTAAAATATAATTAAAACCCGAAAAGAGATTTTTTACGGAGTTGAAGCTTGGGCACGCTCAAGCACCATTGCTTTTTGGGCTTGCCAAAGCGCTTCGATCTGGCACTAGCTTCTCTATGATTCTTTTAAGTGCAGGTGCACTGGCGGCACACTTCTTATCAGCAAAGCACGATCTACCTTCTTCTGCAGCCTTGCAGAGCTCAGGGTCCATAGGTATCTTACCAAGGAAAGGGATACCCATCTCCATAGACATCTTAGCCGCACCACCCATACTACTATCAAACACTTCAGTTCGAGAAAAAAAATCCAACGCCTCTGGCACTTTCTCTCTCAAAATTTCCATGAACCACTCTGTTCTATCCCTCTCCACTCCAGACTCTGAAACTTCCAAAATCTGTAAATCCGCAAGCCGTTGCTGCAAACCACTCATGTTTTCTACAACTCCAAGGACTTTTAGCCCAACTTTCTTGCAAAAACTAACTTCCTTCCGCACATCGATTAGAGACACTTGTTGAGGAGTGGTGACGATTATCGCACCGTCGATACCCGATGCTTCAAGAGACTGGACGATGGAGATGTGTTCGTCAGAGGTTCCCGGAGGGGCATCAACCACAAGATAATCAAGCTCACCCCAATAAACATCTTTTAGGAACTGCTTTATAAGTCCAGTCTTACGTGGACCTCGCCATATGACGGCCTCATCCGGGTTAGGGAGCATGAACCCAATGGACATAACCCCAAGATTTTCTTCCACAGAAACGGGAGACCAGCCAAAGTTGCTCTGATGGATACTTTGACCTTCCAGACCAAACATTTTAGGGATGCTGGGTCCACAAATGTCGATATCGAGAAGGCCGACCTCATAGTCCATACCCGCTAGGGCAAATGCAAGCTGGGCTGAGAATGTGCTTTTCCCAACTCCGCCCTTCCCAGATAAAACTAGTATCTTGTGCTTCACTGTGGCCATTCGCTCAGCAATTGCAACCAAATCTGAACACAAAAGGAAAAGTTTAAACAAAATTCTAAGGGCATTCTCTTAAAACAGGTTTATTTTGTTAATAACCTATCAATCACCAAAACACTTAAATGCATACGTAATTGCAATTATTTTGTTAATATCCTATCCATCATCAAAACACTGTAGGCAAAATGATTCATTAAACGCATACTTGATTGCAAAAGAATTATAACAATATTTGGGGGACATCCAAATAGAAAAGTAAGTTATTCAGTTTATGCCTCGACAAAATAAGTTAAGGTTGTTCATAGCTTAAGTTTTTCCATGGTGTACCTTTTTTGGTATTTGGTTGTTGAGATGCCCCTGCCTCATGCTCCAGTTAGAGTTGATTCTTTTCTTATCCTATATTTTTTTTGATGAATTGAATTCACTTAGGGAAGTAGTTGGGTGTTAGATGAAATTTAATCTCCTATGAAAAACCGGAACAAAGTTTTCATAAAGCGCTAAAAATTGCGAGTTTCAAATCCTTCCAATCCAAATACATTAACATGTATATAGGTGAATTGCACAATTGGGCAAGTAGAGTGACGGAGGTGTGCCCTTGTCTAGCACTCTTGTAGTATCTAGCAAATCATAAACACTAGTGCCTGAAACTCACTAAATTTCACTTCACAGGCAAAATCCAACACATAAACATCAATAATACAAAATCAGGTATCGTTTAATGAAATTTTGATTGTGCTACTAAACCACACAAAATAAATTAATAAATAAATAATTACAAAAAGAACCCATTGATGAAATCATAATAATATCACAACCCACAATGCAAAAGCATTCCATTAATCATAAAAATAACAATGAAAAAAATTTAGGAGAGAGAGACCTGGGTCGGGTCCTTTGGGTCCAGTAGCACAAGCTTCTTGATTAGGGCATCCAGCACATGAATCTGTTTTCCCAGCAGACTCAGATTGAGGACCAGGGCAATCTGCAACAACAACATCACAAATTCAAAACCCTAAAAACTCTATTAAAACCTCACAAGTGAAAAGCCCTAATTTGAGAAAAACACATACGTTCGTTGGCGTCCTCAGGGATCTCTCCTCCTCCATTGTTACCGTTCTCCATTGATTTCGCACTTCAGAGAGGAATTTACAGATGAAAAGTGTTCAAAGAAGGGATGATAAAATTCTTTGTTAAACCGCCAACTAGATTCGGGATCTGACTCGCTGAGTTAACTCAAACGAGTTGAAACTATCCCCGCAACTCGGAAGTGAAAACTGCAAAATGATTAAGCAAATCGTTAAGGGCTAAAAAAAAATTGTTCAAGCCTAATTGCAGTTTAATCAGAAAAAGACGTACTATGAATGTAACTATTAGGTGATCAAAAATTGTCTGAATCACTGGAAATGTTATTCAGTTCTCTCAGTTTGACATCCTCGCTTATCCCTTGTTATATTATTCAGTTCTCTCAGTTTGACATCCTCTTTGATATCTAACTCAGAGTTTGACCTCCTTGCAACTTGATTCATGTTCTGGCATTTGGCATTGCCCGTATTTTGCTAGTCTGCCTTAATTTACCTCACAATTCTTATTTATTGTATTTTTTTCAGATTGTTAATATACTCGAAGGGTCAGACAAAATGGAGTGCACTGTGCTTTTATATTCTTTTGACAAACTCAAGGTAGATCTAACTTCCCTTTACATTTATCAATAAAAGTTTTACCTTTTTTCCCATTAATTTCAGGCTTAAGTGACTTCAATTTCTATTGTATATTTTAACTCAAGAGAATCGTCATAGATTCCCATGCAAAAAGGATGCTATTATCGGATAAGAGTATCATTGTTCTGAAGTAGGAGAGCCACTTTTTACTGAGTGCGACGTCTAATATTGGGCTAGCATGAAAATACCCGGGATTTGTGTGATCACAACAATAACACTCTCCCTTTGTGTGAAAAACAGTCTTCGCTAATCACTCGCTATTCCAAGTTGTATTTGGGCAGTGTTTTAGGTATCAATTATCTGAATTTTGACCTGTTATTTTCAAAAAAAGAAAATGTAGGTATAGAAAAGGTTTGAGAGATTCTTGTAATTTTTCGATACTTCAATTTAATTTGGTTCTAGTAGAAGAGTAAAGGGGTACGTTTGGCTGAATTCTACGGATAAACTGTATTTCCCAGCTCATTTTAATTTGTTTGTGCCAGAAAATGTTGTTTGGCAAAATTGGCGTATATTCATCACTTAAGAACATTTTATCAAAAATGGGGTTTATTTGAAGAAATTCAAAATGGGGTATTGTTGTTGTTAAAGAAGCTCTAACTAATACTACTAGTTCTACTTTGTAAAATTAGAAACCTAAACATTGCGTAAGAGAAAACTTACTAAGTTTGATAGAAACTGCAATCTCTCATCCCCAATTTCGCCCTCGGAGTTTTTCCCCAATAAACCTTACAACTCCAACTACAAAACGTCTTGGAGGATTAGTTATACAAATTTGTCGTTTTAGTGTTAACAACGGCAAAGGTTAGCTGTTGTATTTGATAAACTACTATTACTGTTACCGGTGGGGAACGACACAGGAGTTTCTCACAGTAGGGGCATACACATGACGAGATTTTGTCCAGGCTTCTGATTAATAGCCAGGGGAAAACCCTTCTCTCAGCAGTAAGTCACTCGAAAACATTTGACATCATCCATGGTTGGATGCATTTCAAACCATGTTCTTACAAATTTGATAGTAGTCTATATACATTATTTATCTGGTTGACTAAACTAAGGTTGAACTTGTTGGATACTGATCCAGGAGGATCTGGGTCATTTTTAGAGTTTTTAGTATGTTCAAATTCACCCATTTGTGTTCGAATATACTTTTATCTTTATTCGAAGAAATACATGTCTGGGTGTTTTTATTCGAATTGACATTTAGTCTGTTCGAATACACTCAGTTTTGTTCGAACAGATTTTTAAGTCTATTCGAACAAACACCTGTCTGAGTGTTTTATTCGAATAAAATAGACTAAAGTCTATTCGAATATATTTTTTCTGTTCAAACATAGACTTGTTTTGTTCGAACATAGACGCAATTCAGCTTATTGTTTAGGCGTTTAAGGGCAGAATTGTCATATTTTGTAACTAGGAACTTGTTAACCCTCATAAAGAGGCAAGGCTAGGCAAAATAAGATCATGTTAGATCAATCCAAGTTTTGAGATAAAGACTTAGGGTTTTGAGAGTAACCCGATTGTAATCAAATTGATTGAGTAATTGAAGCTCTAAAATGGAAATCTCCCATAAATTTGTGTGTTCTTTATATTATTCTTTATTAGGTTATTATTGATTCGTATTGTGGATTAAGTGGTATCAGTTTTCCAGTAACGATTCTCGGGGGCGATTGTGGATTATGGTCTCTATACATGACCGACTCAAGCAAACGAAGGAGAAGCTAGTGAGTCCGTTGAAGATTCACCGAAAACCTAACTCGAAGAAGAAGACAAATTTAGAGATGGGCAATTCAAAATATCGACACACGACTTTGGAAACGAAAGTTTCTGACCTAACTACTATTCTAGGGGAGTTTATAGAGCAATTACATCTCACAAACCTCGTGCAAGCTTCCAATTCAGTGAAACGGCGAGTACGCTCAAAGAATAAAGGGGTCGCGGAGGAGGATAGAGACGGGGGTATTGAGGAGGAAGATAATGATTTTAGTGATGCCGAATCCGTCAAGGAGCGATCTGGTATTGGTAAGTCAATGAATCATATGCGTAATCTTCGTATCGACTTTAAGATTTAAATTCTGGTATTCAATGGTTCAATCGATGCCGAGAAGTTAGATAATTGGTTTGATAGGTTAGAGACCTATTTTTTTGTTTACGAATATTCCAATGCTCAAAAAATTTATTTTTCTACATTAAAATTCGTAAGTCATGCACTCACGTGGTGAAAGTCCTATTGGAAACGTCACGAAGTATAAAGTTTGAGTTGGAAGGAGTTCTAGGTGTTAGTGGGAAATACTTTTATCCAATTGGGTATGAACAAGAGCGATGGTACAAATAACACAATTTGCATCAAAAGTTTGGGCAATCCGTACAACAGTTTACTACGAAGTTTCATAACTAAGCGTTGGTTTTGGACATTGATGTGGATGAGTATGATGTGTTCATAAAATATAGGGGGGTTTGTCATAGTCCATTAGAAGAGAGTTAAAAACTCTTTATTATGGAAAATATTGAAGATGTTACCGTTAAAGCAATTGCTATTAAAGGCAAGTACTTGAAGAGTGACAAGAAAGACGACAAGAGCAAGTCGATGTACAAGTCAAATTGAAGAATGAGCATAAAGGGGAGTCCAAAAGAGAGGGATCTTCATCCAAGGGGAAATACTGTAGTTATTATAATGCAAATGAGCACATTTCAGATAAATATTGGAAACTTCACCCGGTGGTTAGGCCGAATGAGGAGAGGAGCAAGAAAGAGAAACGTGTACTAGCCGTAACGATTGTTGATAAACATGTAATATTTACGTGTACAACTCCTAAATTTATATTTGCCTAGTCATTTATTAAATAAATGTGATACTAATAGTATTTTTGTTTGTATTTACAGAAATCGGTCACATGATAAACAAGTCGTACAATTTTCCAGTTTTTAACGAAAAACAAGGGTGATGCACTCCAACAATGATTCTCATTTGAAGTTGTCAACCAAAGTCCCATGCATGGAACCCCATTGAAGAGAATTAGATATATATATATATATATATTATTCTCATGAGTTGCAATGCATGATTTTAGGTATTGTTTAAAAGATTTTATATTAATGGCGATTTTTAGTAACTCTTCCTATACTCTATAAATAGGAGGGGAATCCTACCCATGAGGGATCATCTTGGAGAGTGTAAATCAAAGGTCATAGCAATAAAGTTTATTTTTTCTCTTGTTCTTGTCTTTTAATTTTATCGTAGTAATAGTAGTATGACAATAATCAAAGGGATGAGTAGCTAATCTTCTTAGTCAAGGCTAGATGAAGCTCTACCCAATGTAGCCTTAGTGTAGATTGTGTAGCTTAGTTAGAGTAATTACTTTCTCTTTATCCCGAAATTTTGTATATTCGTATTCTTTCGTCCTATGCTTGACCATAGCTAGGATTAGGATGAATAATGAATCTATGTAACCATCTTGTTAGACTATAACAAGATAGGTTAGGAACATGGAGGAGAGAACATAATCCATACTTATCAACCAGACCATGGTTGAGTAAGTTGGTTTATGGGTAGCTCCCGATTACTAAATCTCTTGTATTTTTTTATGTATTGCATTTGCCCGACCAAGGATATGCGATACGGGAACTCGTAATTTACTTTAATTATTTATGCTATCTAAGGGTTTTAAAGGGTGGAGTGGAATCGATGCCTTGGTTTTCACTCCAATTTATCTTGTAATTTGTTTCGTTCTTTTTTTTATTTCAAAACCTACGCAAACTCATTGTTATTGGATAAAACTAGTAGTTCGAAGTATAATTCGCACCACAAGTTTCTTGGGATACGACCCTGCTTACCCTTATACTTAACAGTACACCGTGCGCTTGCAGGTCTTTTAAGACGTCGGTTTATAATCGATCAATTGTTAATCTTCCGGATTTAGATAAGCCAAATCCTAAGCTTACTCTAATGTTTAAGTAACCTCTAACTACCGAAGAGGCGAGTCGGAAAAAACTTTTTCATGTTAGCATTCAAGTGAAGCAGAGTTTAGTCAAGTCCATCATTGATCCATGTAGTCAAAAGAATTTGATCTCTGAGGCGGTGGTGAAGAAGATGGGTTTGGCTACTGTGGCTCATCCTAAGCCATATGGTTTGGGTTGGATTCAGAAAGACGCGGAGTTGAAGATTACTAAGCAGTGTACGTTCAAGTTTTTAATTACTGAGAAGTTTATTTACGAAGTGACGTGTGAGGTGGTTTCGTAATACGTATGTCAAGTCATCTGGGTAGTCCTTATCTTTGGGACCGAGATGCAATCCTTTACCGTAGAGTTCTCAAGTATCGTCACTAAAAATTTTTGGGGGGTGTTCAAGGGTATTTAAGTAATTTAAACTAATACATACAAGTGAGAATTTTGAGATTAAGTTCTTCCTTTCATGATTTCATCCTTTGTTGATGAAAACTCTATAAAATGATTCCATGATCCTATAACAATTGAGTATTGATTCTGAGCTAGGGGTTAATCAAACAAAACCAGAGAAAAAAAAAATTGCAATTGCAACCATGATTTACAAGAGAGAGAGAGGTACCTCATATATAGAAAAAAGGGTGGGAGTTCAATTTTTTTTTCTTCTGTGTTTTGTTAGAGAAAGAAAGGCAGGAACTAGGAAGGATAGGGAGGGTTGGGTCGGGTTGTGGGTTGGGATTTAGGTTGTTATGTATAGTGCTTTTTATTTATTTATTTTATAATTGCTATATATAAACTTTTGTTTATCAAAAATTAATCCCCCCCCCCTTAAGCCTATAAATCCACCCCTACCTGCTTGCTTAGGAGGAAAACCATGGAGCTTGTTACATGTGGACTTGAAATGCCCATCCCGACCACAAAATTCATAATGTGGGCATGGATTGGACCTGCGACAATTATCGTTGTTAGTGCCCCTTTGTCAATTACCAACCACATTAAAACGATAAGGAAAGTTGTTGTGCCTGTTTTTAGATTTTGACAAATTAAGAACCGCCGCTTCCGACATAGGAGAAGACAAAGCATGAATTTCTTGTTGTTTTTCTTTTTGACGCACTAATGAGTATATCTTACTTGAGTTCAAAAAGGGGTCCATCAACAAGATCTGACTTCTAATAGCAGGGAAACGATCATGAAGTCCTTGAAGAAACTCCATGGCACGATCTTGTTAAAGGCACTCAGCGGTAGCTTTCCCTTTACCACAAGTACAAGCCTACAATGGTGTTAGTAAATTTAATTCATCCCAAAGACTTTTGAGTTTAGTAAAATATACCAAAACCGAGGTATCATCTTGCTTTAGTGAAGCAATTGATTGCTTCAACTGATAAATTTTGGGAGCGTTAGACTGAGAAAAGCGTTCTTGAAAATCCTTTCGAGTGGATAAATCGATTGCTTCACAATGCAAGAGAAACGTGGATATCGGTAGGACTATCCGAGTGATGCACATAGAAAGGATCATCAATCGATATTTGAGGTTCGACCGAATCAACCGAGGAAGATATGTTATCAACTGATTCAATCATTGTTGAAGAACCAAAATCGTAAAAAAAAGAAAACACGTGACGATTATTAGCGCTCTGATATCATGTGAAATATTGAAGATCTTTGTTGTTGTCTTCCTCAATTGAAGAGAGACAGAAAGTTCCTTGTATTTATATTCAATGGTTACAACATACAAGGAAATAACATATACCAAGATACAGGGAAAATATATGCAAATATCTAGCTAGTAAAGATTTAGAGAATAAACTAAAATTAAAAACTAGGCTTGCCATAGAGAATTTTGTCGTAGAGAATTTCTTTCACTCCAAGGAATGATAGAAGCAAACATATTCTATTATACGGAGTTGAAGCTTGGGCAAACTCAAGCACCATACTCGCTAGTTCATACCTGCTAGGGCAAATGCAAGTTGGGCTGAGAATGTGTTTTTTCCAACTCTGCCCTTCCCAGATAAAACTAGTATCTTGTGCTTCACTGTGGCCATTCGCTCAACAATTGCAACCAAATTTGAACACAAAAGGAAAAGTTTAAACAAAATTCTAAGGGCATTCTCTTAAAACAGGTTTATTTTGTTAATAACCTATCAATCAACAAAAAGTCGAAAACATTGTAGGCAAAATGATTAAATGCATACTTAATTACAATTATTTTGTTAATATCATATCCATCATCAAAACACTGTAGGCAAAATGATTAAACACATACTTGATTGCAAAAGACTTATAACAATATTTGGGGGACATCCAAATAGAAAAGTAAGTTATTGAGGTTATAGTATTCTGCCTCTACAAAGGAAGTTAAGGTTGTTCATAGCTTAAGTTTTTCCATGGTATACATTTTTTTGGTCTCTGGTTGTTGAGATGCCCCTGCCTCATGCTCCAGTTAGAGTTGATTCTTTTCTTATCGTATATTTTTTTGGATGAATTGAATTCACTTAGGGAAGTAGTTGGCTGTTAGATGAAATTTAATATCCTATGAAAAATCGGAACAAAGTTTTCATAAAGCGCTAAAAATTGCGAGTTTCAAATCCTTCCAATCCAAATACATTAACATGTATATAGGTGAATTGCACAATTGGGCAAGTAGAGTGACGGAGGTGTGCCCTTGTCTAGCACTCATGTAGTATCTAGCAAATCATAAACACTAGTGCTTGAAGCCCACTAAATTTCACTTCACAGGCAAAATCCAACACATAGACATCAATAATACAAAATTGGGTATCGCTTAATGAGATTTTGATTGTGCTACTAAACACACACAAATTTTTTATTTTTTTTTACAAAAAGAACCCATTGATGAAATCATAATAATATCACAACCCGCAATGCAACAACATTCCATTAATCATAAAAATAACAATGAAAAAAATGTTAGGAGAGAGAGACCTGGGTCAGGTCCTTTGGGTTTAGAGCACAAGCTTCTTGATTAGGGCATCCAACAGATAAATCTATTTTCCCAGACACCACCAATTTTTGTCATTTATCACAAGCAAAGTTCGTAGTAATTCGCGAATTGCTATGGACTTCGTCTGTGACTGGGGTCGTAGTAAAAGAGGCGTGACAATTATTTTGATACTCTAATGTACAAATCAAACAACTTAGATGTGATTTTTCAAAAAAAATAATTTAAAACTATTTTACATGAGAAAATAATATTTTCCTTAGAATTTTTTCTATTCAATCAAACACACCTTTAAATATGAATCAAGCAGCATAGCAAAACTTACATTAAAAAAAAAAAAAAAAAAAAAAAAAAAAAAAAAAAAAAAGCAAGCATGTGGAGTATGTACAATTTAGTAATATAAAGTCGACTCCAAATATCTACTCCACAGTCCATCCCCTCCAAAATAAACTCCGCTCTCCATATCCATTTATAAATTTCTCCCTCTCCCTCTCCCTCTCCCTCTCTCTTTCTCCATCCAAGAGATTCAAATTAGGATAAAAATCACATCGAAACCCTAATTTCTAACTCTCTTTCAAACCCAAAACAATGCAGACGAGCTGTTCTTCAACTCGAATCTCTAATCAATGAAGTAAGTACTCAAATTCTAGCTTAAATTTCATGAATACCTATTGCGTTCTTGGTTCTTCGAGACCCTATAATCAATCATGTAATTTAACTAAGTTTCGAAGTAATAATCGACGAAATTATACCCCATTGATTCGATGCAATCATCATTCGAAGAATTCAGATAATAAAAATGACGAGGAAACACTGAAGAATCGTGGGTTGGAGTTACTTCAGTTATCGGTTACTCTCACTGTGATCTCTGCTTCACTGCCACAGTCTGCTGTGGCAGCGAAAGGGGGGAAAACAGTGAAAACAACTAGAAGTTTGGAGAAAAAGCGGGCGGCGGCGAAAAAGGTTGAAGCTTTGTCCCCAGATGAAGTGAGATTGTGGTCTAAGGGGCTTCCTGTTGTGAGTGATCGGATACCGTATACGGATGTATTGAGTTTGAGGGGAGAGGGTAATCTTAAACACATTATTAAGCTTTCCAATGTTAGGTTAAGGGATAAGCCGGATTCGGTTCTAGTTGTTCTTGAGGATTCTAGGGTTTTGAGAACAGTTCTTCCGACGATTGAGAGAGATCAGAAGTTTTGGGAGTCATGGGATAAGTCACAGTTGGATTCTGTTTGCGTCAATGCATTTACTCCTCCTGTTAAGAAGCCCGAGATTCCGTTACCATATTTACACTTTTTGTCGAAGGTTCCGCTTCCATTTTTAACGTTTGTGAAGTCCAAACCACAGTCGAAGAGAGCATTGGAGTTTAAGAGGGCTAGGGAAGAGTTACAGAGGGTGAAGAAGGTGGAGCTGAAGAGAGTTAGGGAAGAACGTGAAATGACAGAGAAGACAATTAAGGCACAAAAGAAGGTCGAGGAGAGACAGAAGAAGAAGGAAATGAGAAATCGTAAGTACGAGGAGTCGTTACGTCAGTCAAAGATAAATTCTCGATATATGTCCAATATCTGGAGCAACATGGCTAATGATCCCAATGTAGCGAATGTACTTGGGGTTCTTTTCTTCTACATATTTTATAGAACTGTTGTTCTTAGTTATAAGAGGCAGCAGAAAGATTACGACGATAGGTTGAAAATTGAGAAAGCGGATGCTGAAGAGCGGAAGAAGATGAGGGAATTAGAGAGGGATATGGAAGGGGCCGAGGATGACGAAACGGAGGAAGGGAAAAAAGAGCAGAATCCATATCTTAAAATGGCTACTCAGTTCATGAAGTCTGGTGCCCGTGTTCGTCGAGCGCATAATAAAAGGGTACCTCAGTATCTGGAGAGAGGTGTGGATGTTAAATTTACAGATGTTGCAGGGCTTGGGAAAATACGTCTAGAGCTCGAAGAGATTGTGAAGTTCTTCACACATGGAGAAGTGTACCGAAGGAGAGGAGTCAAAATACCAGGTGGGATTGCTTTTCTCTCAATGTTACTTTTATACTTCATGCATACTGCTGTTGTATTTAAAATTTTACAAGGTCAAAACGTTGTTTTAGCATTTATATTTATGAAGTCAAATGTACGATTTCAGTGTTGAGCTCCTAATTAATTTCTGCAAATTGCTGTGGTGTTTTTCTCAGGAGGCATACTTCTTTGTGGACCCCCTGGAGTGGGGAAGACATTGCTGGCAAAAGCTGTAGCAGGTGAGGCAGGTGTAAACTTTTTTTCAATCTCTGCCTCCCAGTTTGTGGAAATATATGTTGGTGTTGGTGCTTCTCGTGTTCGAGGGCTTTACCAAGAAGCGAAGGAAAATGTACGTACCCATGTTTTCTTTTCTTGTGCATTTTTATCCCTGGATTACAGTACTGCTTATCTTCTAGTATGTTGCTTTCTGTAAATCCACCACCGATATTCAATGTTAGTATCATATTGCTATTTCACAATCACACCAGTAATTGATATTTTTTTTGTTCAAAAAGCTTCAATTTGCATTTAATGATGTTTTTCTCTTGAAAGATGCAATGAAGCATTGATAGGCGGAGTGTTGGATCTTAAAAAACATAATATGTTATATGATTGCTCTTTCTTTTCTGCATCCGTTATTGCTTGTGATCCATCGTATTTACAACAAGCATACTTCTATAAGTAATGATTGATGTATATTTCTGTAGGCACCATCTGTTGTCTTCATTGATGAGCTAGATGCCGTTGGACGGGAACGTGGGTTAATTAAAGGTTCTGGGGGACAAGAACGTGATGCTACTCTTAATCAGGTTAGCTGGGATATTTTATACCTAACTAAAACATATATTCCTTCAATATTCTTATATCTGATTTTCTATGTTATATTTTTCGTGATTAAAATTTAGCTCCTCGTTTGCTTGGATGGGTTTGAAGGCAGAGGGAATGTCATCACCATTGCCGCGACGAATAGACCGGATATTCTTGATCCAGCTCTTGTGAGACCAGGAAGGTTTGATCGAAAAATTTATATCCCCAAACCTGGCCTTATAGGCCGTACTGAGATTCTGAAGGTATGCATGAAAATATATTTTGTTGTATCTGACTATAGTAGAGCTGCAACTCAGGCGGGTTTGGTCAGGTTTAGAGTCGGCTCAGTTCCATTCAAAAATCTAATTTGTAATCCGAGTTACAGCCATACGAGACTTGGGTTTGTATTTTTCTAGCAACTCTGGGCTTGTAATGTTAAGCCTGATTTCGACCATGTATAATTAATTGAGTTCGAACTGTTATCCAGTTTACTTGGATAGTCACAATAATCCTTGTTAACACGATTTCCGCGGGTTAACATTCAGTCATTAGAAGGAAAATAGAATAGCAACGAGAATTATACTCGTGGCGTCTACCACATAAGGATTGCTTTGAACATGAGTTCAGGGATCTAGTACCTAATCTGAACCTGACCAAATTTGGGCTTGATGCTATGAGTTTGGGTTTTGCCCTCCAAAGTTGAATACTTGATCCATAGCGGAAGAAGAATGGTTATGCAACTCCCTATTTATTTTCTTACCGTGTTAGGCTTTTGAAGTTCTAGTTTGTGTTGGTAACAGGTCCATGCTCGTAAGAAACCGATGGCTGAGGATATCGACTATATGGCTGTTTCTGGCATGACAGAGGGAATGGTTGGAGCAGAGCTGGCCAACATAATTGAAGTTGCTGCTATTAATATGATGCGTGAAGAAAGGCCTGAGGTAGTATATTTGTAATTTGATTAGTTGATTTTGGTATTTTAATTAATTAATTATTATTTTATTTCCTTGATAAAGCATCCAAAGAGGATGGGGTTAGGTCAACCCCTACCAATTTTTCAAAATCAACTAATTTTAGGGAAGCCATGAGAGAGATAAATGTAGGAAGACCTCAATTCTTATATAAAATTGAGGTCCCTATGGGAGAATATTTTAGATTTACTTGATGTCTTGTAGCAGTCTGTCTCTGTGACAGTATCTCTTGCTCGTATATTTATTAGTTGTGTAATAAAAGACTTTCTAATTTAGCAACAACAACAAAAAAGTACTTAGTTAAAAAGGATTATCATCTGATAGAGGCTATTCCTCTTTTTATCTAAATTAATAACATTTTCTAATTCCATGAAAGACCACTATTAGTGTAATAGGTAAGAGAGACATCACCACTGCCATGTTTGGCAAAGCCATCTGCTGCACAGTTTCCTTCTCTGTAGGTATGAACCAAAATGATGATAAGTAATCTGCCACATCACACTTTGTTTCACATGCATAGGTATGATATTTTGATTGGATGATCTCCATGATGAGGAGATCTCCAATAAAATGCTATCTTGTAACTCGTCCCTATGTAGGCACATCGGCAGAATTTTGTTTAGTTGTCTTGCAAATGATATCCCGCGAAAGCTAGAGACTTGAATAATTCGTAAACAAAATCTAAATCTGGAGCTTTCCCCCTAATTAAATAACAATCAATCTCAAAAAAGCGAAAATTAGGGTTTGTATTCCTCAATATACTTAAACTTAAACTAACCTAATAAACAATGATCCCTCTCTGGGCTTGCTTTTATAGACGAAGCCTTACTGATTATATGCTAACACTGACTAAAAGTTACTAAATCCCCAGTTTTACTAAGCCTCCTCCTAGATCTTATTTTAACTTGGACAAGTAGTCCTTCACAAATATAAATAGCTAAAATAAATACACAACGCAAAACAAAATAGAAATAAAGAAAAGCATAGACGTTCCTTCGGATTCCTGCCTTCATAAAATAAATATTAAAAAATATGTACTAAGTTGCGTAAATAATGCAACTACTTTTGATGGGTGACTAGGCATGTTTAATAAGTTACTTTTATGTGTGCAGATTACAACTGATGACTTACTACAAGCTGCCCAAATAGAAGAAAGAGGAACACTCGATAGAAAGGATAGAAGCATGGAAATGTGGAAGCAAGTAGCTCTTAATGAAGCTGCCATGGCTGTAGTAGCTGTCAATTTTCCTGATCTAAAAAATATTGAGTTTGTATTGTCCTGTGCTCAACTCTTTTACTTTATGTACTTCCTTGATGCGTTTACTGTTTTATACTTTTCGTTAGCTCTATTACATAGTATCGTCATGGAATATACCACGTACCTCTTTATAAATGCTTACATACATGCACATGAATACTACGTTAAATGAAACAAAGAGAAAGGGGAAGAGAGAGAAGCAAGAGATGGCTGTGATGAAGAATTGTCTGCTTGTGGAATTATCATAACCAAGCAACTTACCTAATTACTTTTAGGTATGCGTTGCCGCTTAAATGCCGCTTAAATTTAAATCTTGAAGATAGTAAACGCAATACTAACCATCATAAGCAAGACCCGTTGACCCATAAGGTGGATGAAGACTTGTCTGCTTATGTAATTATCATATCCAATCATGCTTACATAAATATCATTAGGCATGAAACCCTGCCTAAACTTGAAGCTCAAAGACAATAATGCAGTAGAAACCAACTATATACACCCCCCCCCCACCCCCACCCCCCGGCACCACCACCACCACCAATCAGAAACCCACCTTAACTGCTGGAGCGTATCCTTGATGAGCCTTAATAAATTGTAGTGGATACATGTCTTAGACAAACTAAAGCCTAAACTTTGGCCATTTGGCTCCAAACTTTGTTTATTATCGACGGTAAGGGTTAATTTTGACGTTGAACTGGTTTCATGTGTTTTTAACTTTAGCTACTTGCAAAAGTATTACCTACCCCTATGCTGTATGTACTAATTTTGGGTTTGTTATATATAATCATTTGCTTTGAACAGGTCACTATTTCACCTAGAGCTGGCAGAGAACTGGGTTATGTACGTGTGAAGATGGATCATGTTAAGTTTAAGGAAGGGATGCTTAGGTATATCATCCTTTTTTCGAACTAATTTTTTTCGTCATTCTCGCTTTTCAGTAACTTATAAGAGGATAAGTTGATTATCTCAGCCTCTGTTGAGAAAATACTATATATAGCATTACACTTTGACGCGAAGTGTGATTGTTTTTTCGGGAATCAAAAGAGAAGGTAGCTGAATGTTCAGTCTTTCTTGCATTTGGGTAAGTATTGTTGGGTTTATATCCAAAATGATGCCCTCTCACATGCTAACATGGGTTTTATACCTTACTGTTTAGTGGTGCTGAAATTTATAGGGAAAATAGATATTTGGTTAAAGCAGCAAAGACACTTTTTATTCTCTCTTTTTTCCAATGACAACTTACCATACTTAAGACTAGATAGACATCAGTTATGGAAGTAAACCAAACGGCCAGACTTGTTATTAATTCTTTTTCTTTTGTCTTTCTCCTTCCTCTTTTCTTCTCTCACCTCCCCCTTGAATTGTGAGTTGCAATTATTGGAGATAAGGATTCTAACTTGAACCTAAGGATACCGTATGGGATTGATCGTTGGATAAATTAGATTGGAAAATTTAACCTTAAAGAGAAGGATCAAGGTTTGAATTACAACCTGCAAGGAAACCTGTTTTTGAAGCTATTCCAAACTCTCCGTCTTGCTGATTTGCTCCCATTAAAACAAACACTTTTTCCTCTCTCTTGCTTTTTTTTTTTTTTGAGGTTAGGGTATCTGGTCCCCTTCGCTAACGCTCCGGTCTAGCTTTTTCCTATAGCAGCGAGCAAAGAACCTTATGTTGGGCAACGAGAAGAATAGGACGCCAGCGCTACTACATCGAGACAAAGCTGACCTGCACCCTGAGTCACCGCAACGCGTTTTTGTTAGCGTCATTAGTTGTAGGACGCTCTTTTCTGAAATGCTCTTGTTGATCAAAAAATGAAGCCTCTTGTTTTAACGACCCTGCCCAAGGCTCCAGCTGTCCCCTCGCTCAGTTGACAAGCGCTGACAGAACCGCGCAGAATAGTGAATCGACGTCGACTTCGCCGTTGTTGTTAGTGAGTTTCAAAGTAACCTCATATTCTTTAAGAGAGGGATAAATATATGTAATTGACGATCGTCTCTCAATCATTGAGGCGAATTGAATTCCTATTTTACCCATGCAACCTAGGTAGATTTATTTTTTAACTCTTTAGGGATTATAGGGCTTTTTCGCAGAGAGAAAGAGGTTGAGGAAGAGTGAAAAGGGTTTTCCATCGACTGTTTTTAGAGTTAGTTAAGGAGTTTCGTACTAAAGTTGGTGGGCCCCTTATCTGCCTGCACCGAAAGTGAGATTTTTTCTGTATTGCCTTAATTATATCTGCCTCTCCCGGGACTCCTTTCTGCTAAATCTTCCCTTCAGTGATTCCATTATGAAGTTGTTATTAGTCTCTGGTTTATGACACAATATAAGATGTTTGTCTAAATGTATGTGGTCTTAAATCTAGGTGAATTTATGGTTGATCAAGCAAGGGCTTCTTGTAATGTCTAACCATTGTGAGACACGAGAAAGAATTGAGATCTATGGAAGTTAGAAAATATAGAAAAGAGAGGTTTCTTCATTCATTGGTATAGTGAAAATTTGATTTGGTGTCCTTTGTCCTTCAGGCTCATTGTTGTGGATGTTTTTGGTACTATAGTAAAGTATTGAACTTATAATCAGTGAATCTGCGCGAATATCTGTTAAAACATTAGTATTACAAATGACGTAAGAGCATCCCTTGTTAATGTACTTGGTGGTTGAACCAGTGGGTGTGGAGTCACCTCTTTGTATCGTGATATTATCCCATTTAATGTTCTTCTGCAAGCTACATATAGGAAAGATTCTTCACAATCAACTTATTTGGATTTTTCTCTTTACATTTTCTTTGCAGTCGACAGTCCCTTCTTGATCATATAACTGTTCAAGTAGCACCACGGGCAGCTGATGAGATATGGTATGGAGAGGATAAGGTAAAATAATCAATTTTAGTTTTGACTTTTTATTTATCCGAATGATGATTATGTATTAGTGAGTATATTTTTCAGAAAGTTGTTGTGGAAGCTCTAGAACATTGTTTTCGTTGTTTGATTGATGTAATGAAATAATTTATGAAGATATTTCTTTTGCATTAAAAAAAATAAAAAAATAAAATCATGGAGAATAGAGAATAAATACGTCAATTTGCCTTCTTCCTCATTTGAGCTTAAACTCAATATACGTAACCACATGGCAGTATTAGATTAGTTATTATACTTGTTGCTTTGACATGCTGATGTATCTTTTCATTCTACATACGTGTTCATGGTCTAGGTCTTTTGTGATGCAGGTGAATCTGATTATGCTCTGTTATTATTTCAGATGAGCACGATATGGGCAGAAACGGGAGACAATGCTAGGTCAGCTGCACGGAGCTTTGTTCTTGGTGGGCTTTCTGAGAAATATCATGGGTTATCTGACTTTTGGGTTGCAGATCGAATCAATGTATGGTTTGTGTATTGTTATTCTTCCAAATTACTTTTTCTTACTACAAATGACATGTGACATGTTTCAATATTTTTAATTATTAGGATATTGATTCGGAGGCATTGCGGATTCTTAATAAGTGTTATCAGCGCGCCAAAGTGGTAAGCTTTGGTTATGTGGAAGAAGCTTTTACTTTATGTAAACAATCTGCTGGAAGGTTTTGCTAGAGCATCACCAATGGTGTTGTACTAAAAATTTGAAACAAATGCTCTCCAATGGTGTTGCAAGTTTGCAACAAGTTCAAAAAGCAACGATTAACTTTCTGTTTATTAGAAGATGAAGCTAGGGTTCTATCCCAAGTTGCAACAAATAATTTTGACAGGGTGGATGTCATATAAAAAGACGCAACATGCGAAATGCGTCACTTTTGAGCCGTCATTTGTTTTCCTGTCACATAAAATTTTAATTATTTGCCATTTTGACCCCAATTAAAACTTGGGGACAGCGGGGCAAAACTTTTGTTCTTTCAACCTGGATTAGAGCACCCTTCGAGTTGTTTTTATATTCTAAATTATATACAATTGCACTGTGTAAGTTGTCATATTTCATATACAATACTTGTATTTCAGATCCTGCAGAGAAACAAAGTACTCACACCCTTCGAGTTGCTTTTATATTCTAAATTATATACAATTGCACTGTGTAAGTTGTCATATTTCATATACGATACTTGTATTTCAGATCCTGCAGAGAAACAAAGTACTCATGAATGCCGTTGCTGATGAACTCATTCAGAAGAAAAACCTCACGAAGCAAGATTTTCTTCGCCTTGTTGAGCTGCATGGCTCCCTTGAACAAGTGCCGCCCAGTATCGTTGACATCAGAATGGCCAAGCGCAAGCAACTTGAAGAAAATATACTGAATAAGAAGGAATCAGCTCAAGGGAGAATATGAGACATTCACATATACTTTATGAAGATCGTAATCCTGCTACGCTATCTTTACGGTAAATATTTAAGTTCTCTAATCTTTTTTGTTTTCTTGGCTACCTTAAGTTCATTTAAATACTCATGTCAATTCATCTAAATACTTGCAATATCCGATCATTCAGTTCTACATCGTAAATTACTCATGTTAAACACAATCTCCAAAAAGAGTTTTTCAGGGCTCTGCTCCAAAATTCCCGACCCATTTAACTACTCCGACCCGCCCACCCAAATTTAATAGCTCTGCCCCTGCTTAAAATTATCAGTGTTTATTCTCTTATTAAAAGAAAACATGCATAACTGCTTACTAGAGAGTCTCAAATTTTATTCCTTAATGACAGAACGATCTGCTAAGAATTGCAGCAATTGCAAATGCACTGAGAATTATCTTCTGCGCCCATTTTTCTTGTAGTTTGAACTGAAGCATCCAGGTGTTTTTGCAATGAACGGCTGTGCAGATCATGGAAGGGGAAAATCTATAATGTATTTCACATAGTTACCATCTTTGCGGATCAAATCATTTAGGTGCTTCATTTTCCCCCGGTAATTTTACTGCACCGTGATCTCAAATCCTTGAATTTTGATGTGGTTGAGTTTCCCTATTGCCATGAGCAGTCGAAGTGCCTGAGTTGTTGGTTCATGTACCATGAAAGCGAGACAAAGTTCCCCAGAGTAGCAGTAGTTTCTCTGAAGTAGCGTTAAAGCTTCAGAAAGCAAATTTCAGTGCCACAGATAGTTAGATACCGAGAAAAGGAGTTTAAGATGTTAGCTCAAGCTGTCTTAGGAGATCAGTGTTATAGAAAGACTGCTCACATCTTATATAGTGTTCTGTGCTTTGTGTATCTTCATGTAAAAGAACGACTGATGTAAGAGGATATCTTCTTTTGGTAAATAGATGTTGAATACTCTGACTGTCTTATGTTATTTTCCGACAGAAATTCAAAACATTTGATCCCAAACACCGTCTGACTAGTCTTATGTTGAATACTCTGACTGCTCACATCCTAAATATGAGATGTTTATTTTCTTCCTGTAAAGAGGTGTTCATGAAGTTATTTTAAATCTTGTGAAGATCCCTAGTGTCTTAAGCTTGCTATTTCCGAACTATTGTCATACAAGGCCGATCCAATGACCCTAAATTGCAGCATTGCACCGTAAAGAAAACATGGTCAATACTGGACTGAAATAATTGGGCAGTCCTTAACAATAGCCCAAAGATTACGACCAAGTTGATCAGGCCCAATCAACCCGAACTTTGCAACTGTAAGAACGGTTGAGTTTGACTCAAAGGAGATTGACACGTGTCAAATTTGTTCTAAATCAAGTCTCAGTCAAAAAATAACTACCCACGTTTAAAATAACTTCCAATAACCGTTACATCCAACAGGTTTTAAAAAACAACTCCAATAGTTTCTCATTCTAATCTCTCTCTAAAGTTTTAGAACTCTCAATATTTTCTCACACGAACAAACAATTCTAACAAACACTGCTCAAATTTGTATTATTGAAACAGAGAGATAAAATGAAGAACATCACGGGTTTCTTCTTATGCGTTGTAGTCGCAGTTAGTCTGGTTGCAGTGACGAAGGCTTCCAATGTGTTCAAAGTGGGAGATACCAGTGGTTGGAGACAACCCGAAGATAATACTACTGAAATTTATAACCAGTGGGCTGCTGAGAAGAGGTTTCTCGTTGGAGACTCGCTAGGTACGTAAATTTTTTGCTCTTGTGATTATTTTCCTAGGCCGAGTGAGAATATTTTGTGAAAAACATCGTTTACTCTTATATTGGAATTTGGAAGAATGACGACTTCGTATGAAAATAGTCACAAAATTGCCTTGTCCTACCGATTTCTCCTAGATAGGATGTTTTTCTTTTTTTGTACTCTGCCCAACAAAAAAATTCTTGTGAATTTGATTTGGACAGCCTATTTCTGAGAACATTATTTTGATGTCATAGTCGAGTTGTGTAAATTATAAGCCACTATGAGTCATGAATATTGCGTTTTTACGATTTGTTTATGTAACCATTTTAAGTCAATTTTTTGTTTGCCCTTCGTTTTATGTGTAGTTTTTGAGTACAAGGCGGAGGACTCAGTTCTAGTGGTGAACAAAAGCGGTTACTATCACTGCAACACAACCAAACCAATCTCAACCTTCAACAATGGGAAAACCATGATCAAGCTTGACAATCCAGGGCCTATTTACTTCATAAGTGGGGCTCTTGATCATTGCAAGAACGGCCAACGACTTATCATCAACGTAATGACTCTACACCCACCAACACCTCCTTCTCCACCGTCTATTGCAGTGCCACCAGCACAATCTTTCCCCTCAGACGCTCCTGCACCCTCCCCAAATAACTCTGGGGTCTCTTCTATTGGTACTACAATTCAACAGGTTCTACTCTTAGTTGCAGTTGGTATCTTGGGTTTGAGTGCAACATAGCCGTGTACTAGTAGCAGTAATATCCTTGTTATGTAGTAAACAATGGTTAGTATCCTAGAACTATCCGAGATGTAATTCTGTTTTAGAAACGTTCAAGTACTGTGCTTTGTGACCATATCCAAATCCTTCATAATTGGAATATGTTGCCTTGGAAATAAATGGATCAAAAGTTGAGCTTTCCATAACCATAAACATCACTGATGAGATGAAATGATAAATAAGAGATGACTCAAAGCCAAATAGAATGGAACAATATATAGGGACAACAGGGCACTGTAATACTGTGTTTTAAGACAACTAATGACCTTGTATCACAAACAGAAATCCATAGACTTGAGCTGTGCTTGGTTTGCCGAAAGGGGATTGCACTTGTAATGCACCATGCTAAGGGTGATTGGTTCGTATCCGTAACCGCAAGCATGTGCTATCAGTTCATCATTAGTTTATTTGCCTTTGTCGACGAAATTACGATAGTTTTTTATTGTCTGAAACCCGTTTCCATACCACCTTAAACACAACATCGACATCATGATAGAGAGAGAGTGAGAGAGTTATGAAGTTGAAATATGAGATTTGAGTTTGATCTATCGCGATTAGAGAGGATGCAAGCCATTGTAGTGTAATTTCATCTGCTCCCAATGCTATTATTTACTTGTCATGCAGTGGGATTTATCCAACAAAACCATTTCCTATCACGAATTTTGAGTTCCAAGTGCAATATCTAGATAACGGTTATCTCAAAACAAGGCCTTCTCGTCGAGTATTCCTCTAAGATTTCCACTCATTGGAGAGTTTATAAGTTTTCTGATAGCCTAAAATCAGGGTAATAGTAAGCAGTGGTTTGAAATCGGTGTTCAAGACCTCCTTGGTGAGATCTCCAATAGTTGTCTTAACAGGCCAAGCCGCTAACAAGTTCATTTTGGTAACCAAATGTTATCTACAGCCACTATATTTGAAAAATATAGTATTTTTGAAGTTGAACGTAGTAGACCCAAGCTTATGATGAACTTTCTCAAACCCAAAATCATTCAAAAAGTCATAATAGAGATGGACCGATAGTGAAAAAGTATTTACTAAAGGTGAATTGAACTTAGTTTACAGATTAAATTTCAATAATTATCAGTGATTTTTATCCAATTTTAGTTTCATATGAGTGCGAGACTTAATTGCAGGAGCTCGGGTGCAGTTCGTGCCGTTGATTAAGAAAGTCACTTCTGCGTTATTATTTGGGTTACACGAAGGCACTCAGTATTCCAGGATCAAAATTTAAAAAAGCATGTCACGCGCGGGTATGTAATACTCTGTCTAATCTTATCAAGACAAGAAGACAAGATATGGAAGAAGGGAAAACGTGTTCTCAACAACAAGAAGATGTGATCTCGACTTTTTGAAGTTTGAGAGATGAGGAAGGAAACCATTACTAGTTACTTAGAAGAGGATGTTAAGGTATGAACTCGAATTATGTTTGAGGTCGTTTTAGTTCGAGTTGTTTCTGTTCAAGGATTGAAAATAAGATTTTCAATGTTCAGATTTGAACTAGTTAAGATCGACAGAAGTTCGAGCTGGTCAAGTATCCTGAAGATTCGAATTAGTTAAATTACCTGGAGTTCAAACTGGTTATGTTGCCTGAAGACTCGAGCTGGTTCTGTTCAAGTTGCTGAAGAAGAGTTCAAAATAGGTCGAAGTCGTTCGAATGAGATTGGAGCTCGTTCGAACGAGATTGAAAGATTTTACGTTTTTCTTTAAAAGACCGAAGAACTCGTTCGAACGAGATTTGCCTGGTTGCCATATTGAGTTTTCTTCTGAGACGTTGAGTTCTGCCTCGAGATTCGTTATACTTGTAATTAGTCATCTAGTATATAAAGAAGACTTAGGTTATTTTGTTAGCCTATCTTTTTCCTGTGAGTTTAATTATAGACCTAGAATTTGAGAGACTTCTAAAAGCTTGAGAAGCTTGGAGAGATCGTTGTAACCTGTTTGATCATCTTAGTGGATTGTTTTGGGAGTGGCTTTTTATCCGCAAGGGTTTTTCACTTCCCTCCTCTAGAAATTCTTACGTTCTTTATTGTTATGTATTTCTTAGTCTGGTTGATTGACATATTCTGCGTATCATTCTTGTCGTAGAAGAGAGATTAACTACCTATATTCTCAACAACTGGTATCAGAGCGAGTGTTTGGGCTTGTGTAGTGAAGAGCGATGGCCAATCAGGAGAAGTTGAAGATTACGAAGTTCAATGGATCGAATTTTGGAGTGTGAAAGATGCAGATAGAAGATTACCTCTATCAGAAGGATCTTGATTTACTGCTGGGTAGAGTTGAGATGATGCCAGCAAAATACGATGCTGCTAAGTGGGCGCGATTGGATCGCAAGGCGCTTAAAACGTTAGGTTAGCGTTATCATCTCAGATTCTACACATGATCTTCAAAGTTACGACAATGAAGGGTTTGATGGAGACGTTGTCCGCTATGTACTCGGAACCATTTGGGACAAACAAGGCACACCTTTTACGGCGCTTGTTTACTTTGAAGATGAAGGATAATGGCAGTGTGCAAGCTCATATTAGTGAGTTCAATACCATACATGTTCAACTGGAATCTGTTAAAATCACTTTTACTGAGGAGGTGAGAGCGTGGGCTCTTTTAGGGAAAATGCCTGAGAGCTGGGAAGGGATCATTACAGCTGTGAGCAACTTATCGGGGAAGGAATACATTAAATTTGACACTATAGTCTTGTTGATTGGCATTTTCCGCGTATCGTTCTTGTCGTAAAAGAGAGATTAGCTACCTCTATTCTCAACAGAGGAGATCATCGATAACCTTATCACACTAACTTTCGTAAGCCAAGATACGAGCTCCTGGCTTGTGTGCCTCTTCTTCCAATACCTTGGTAGAGACACCAATGTGTATAACAAGATCATTGAATGTAAGTACCATAAATATTAGGTAGCTTATTCATGTCTGCAATTTCTTTTATATCCTTAGATTTTTCACTTAGCTTCCAATAGTATTTTTGAATGATGAAGATCACTCGTTTTCAATCATATAGAACATAAGGAGGTTGTTAAGACAATGGTAGAGAGCGACGAAAAGCTTAAGTGGAGCGAAATGCAATTAATGAAGTATACGGGGAGAGCAGTACAAGAGCTCATGAGACTAAAACCACCACTTTCTAGCAACTTTAGATATGTTACAAGAGATATTCTAATATGGCACATCCCTTATAGGGTCGTCTACCCGTGTGAGACCGTATGAGACTTATGCTTATTTTATGCTTTAAGCTTAAGCTCTGTTGGAGAGGTCCAATGTGAGTTATTAGCAATTCCTGCTTTTAGGTTAGTTTCTAGAATATTCCTAGCTAGGGTTTCCACCTCCCTTATGTTCTATAAAAGTGAGGCTAGGTTCTTTATTTGTTCTCAGTTGATTTTGGTTAATGAAAGTTGATTTGTTTAGTTGAAACCCTAGTTATCTCTAACTCTCAAATACAACGTGATCTTCATACGAATTTTGCTTTCGCATTCGTAGTAATCATGTCAATTGGTATCAGAGCTGCGTGAGATCTAAGTGTAGTCAATTTCAAGAGCAAAGATGCCTCGTGGAAGAACTGTGACGAAGAAACCTACTCTAGCTCAAGATGCAGCAACCGTAACAGATAGGCTTGATAAACTTATTGAGGCTTTGGGTAGAGGAGCCTTCCCCCCCCAATCAACGACAATTTTATCGGTTATTTACGACGATTATCCCGAAGATTGGAGTACTACCGCAAAGACTGGTGAAACGGAAAACCCATTTGTATGTCTTCCCGTCGATAACGATGTGAGATCGGAAATCCCAATGTTTAATACGGCGAGCAAAGAGACGTTGACCGTCTTAGAAGGTCCAGTCAATGACCTACTATCACCAACAACAACTTCACAAGCGAAGGCAACGCCGAACGGTATCACAATTTTTATTGAATCTGCGATAAAAAGCTTCGTCAAAATTTGTGATATCGTGAGGATTAACGACAAAAGAGTTACCAGAGTTCACCACGAATTTCAATGGACCCCGATGGTTGGAACCTTGCCGACAGAAATTGGGATCGAAAAGACCGCTAGTTTCAAAACCCTTACTAGCATAATTACTAATAGTTTGAAAGCAAAAGAAATCATAAAGAGAGGAACTTCAGAAATCATCACCAGAGTACAGTGGACCTCTCCAATCAAGGATCAGATTGAAATCGAGGTTGAAAAAAAAAATTGTCGGTGTTGTCACGGATTCAAGCCAGAGAGTCACCGGGATTGGGGCGATTGGGGAGGAAAGAATATCACGTGAAGAAGTAGCAGTTGAAGGAGAAGAGGCTGGTAGGATTGAGAGGGAGAGAGAAGAGAGAATACGAAAACCCAAGTTCCAGTATCGTGAGGGAGATACAAAGGAAAAAGATTCGGTGCAACTGGGTGTAACATACCTACCAAATTTCTTGGTAGGTTCACATGAGTTGGTTTGTAAATTAGAAGCATTACTCCAGGTCTAGGCCCACCAAGCACTGCAACAACTCCACCAAACAGCCAATTCATTACCCCATACACGAGGTAAACATATGCAGAACCCGGCCCGGTCCCACGATCCGAGTTTGGCCCTAAACTTGACCGAACAATCACTGCTTGTTGATCCGTTTTGGGAAGGCCTTTCAGTGAAGTTTGAGACGTATGTTTCTATGTTTTCTTCAGTTTTAGATGTTCTTCCACATAGGGATTTCAAGACCTTGGGTGGGTATGGAAATTTTTGCAGAAGACTTCAACATTTCCAGAAGAGTTCCACCATACATATTTCATGCACATTCTACAAGATGAAGATGAAGAGATTGAGATCCACACTACATACGTGCGTGAGTCCTCTAGAGCACCGCCCCCTGATTTCGTGAATGAAATCCTCTCAGACGGAGGGTTTGATGTGCCACATCCCTTATAGGTTCGTCTACCCGTGTGAGACCGTGTGAGACTTATGTTTATTTTATGCTTTAAGCTTAAGCTTTGTTGGAGAAGTCCAATGTGAGTTATTAGCAGTTCCTATTTTTAAGTTAGTTTTTAGAATATTCCTAGCTAGGGTTTACACCTTCCTTATGTTCTATAAAAGAGAGGTTATGTTCTTTATTTGTTTTCAGTTGATTTTGATTAATGAAAGTTAATTTGTTTAGTTGAAACCCTAGTTTTCTCTAACTCTTAAATACAACGTGATCTTCATATGAATCTCGCTTCTGCATTCATAGTAATCACGTCATATTAGCTTTGGTGGATATGATATTCGGAAAGGATGGCGGGTAAGTCGTGTAATTTTATATCTAATTTTGACTAGAAGTGCAAGCAATATTTAATTTACAACTTGATTGCAGATATTATGGGTGGCTTTTCCTACAAATACGGATCCTGAAATCTTCGATGAGCCAGAGAAGTTCCAACCATCACGGTTCGAAGGCCCTTCAAAATCAGTCCCTCCTGAAATTCTATGTACTCGTATTTAATGTATTTCAAGAAATTAGGTCAAAAAAATTCTTATATATCAATCAATAATCTAGGATTAAGCAGAAACAATCAATAGTAAAAACAAGAAATGAAACGACATAAGCAATTGTTTACCCTGTGGAAACTCCTTACTCAGGAGAAAAACCACAGGTCGTTGTCGATGAACACGACAACCAAAAATCCACTAATCAAAAAGAGTTTAATTTGAATTACACTTACAGACTCGATAACTCGGTCTCGTGATTATCTCTCTTCTGATCCAAGCATCACGCCCTATTACTTTCGTTTTTGCAATGACTCTCCTTCGTTTTCGCAACGACTCTTCTTCGTTCTCTCAACAACTCTCCTTTAACTCACAACAATGAACACCCTTCTTGAATCACTCTAGAACAATATCTGGGAAGTAGGATAAACTAACTCAACATCAACCTCATGGTTTTTAGGTTTTGGTTGATGTCAAATTGTCTCTATGATAAAGAATATTGAGCTCTTTCAAAATTAACTTTTTTTCAAAGTAATAGAGAAAAAAGAGTGAGAGAAAAGATAAGCAATGTTCGTTTAAATAGTGTTTCTAGTTTTTCTCGAGACTCGTTCGAACGAAATTCCTATTACCCCTTCAAAAATATGCATTTTGTGTTTTGAACTCGTTCGAACGAGACCTAAGGTCGTTCGAACGAGATGGCCAGAATTTGTTCGAACGAGACCTAAGGTCGTTCGAATGAGATTCCTAAAAAGTTTAGAAAATTTAGAAAAATCATTTTTGGCTCCCTTTATCAGAGTTCTACTTAACCAACTTACCTTCTTGGTTATTAGTTGATAGAAGATTGTACGAAGTCTTCATTCTGTCACTGTCTTCGACTAAGATAACCACAGACCTTCACATACACGAAATGAGACAAACTAAAACCTTTTACCTCCATATACATACATTCCCTTTGGAGCAGGATCTCGTATTTGCCCTGGAAGCAAGTTTGCACACATAAATGCGTCACACATAAATGCGTTATTGATTATTCATGATCACTTGGTTACAAATTATGGATGGACATCCTTGATCCCAGACGAACCACTAATACATGATCCTATGCCTTATCCCGCTAAGGGCCTTCCTGTCTGGCTTCATCCTATGTTAGACCGAGAGAACACTACTTAAACATGACAATGAGCTTGTATCAGTTTAGTTTGCAGCTCCATATAAATTAAGGCAATACATAAGGGGAATGATGAATAAGGAGAAGAAATGGATGTGGTACTCGCCCACTTTCGAAATGAATAAGAACACTGAAACGCCTTTTATATACTGTCCACCCTTAAAACTTTTGATCACACACACCATCTTCAGCTCAAGACATTCTTGTGTTTACGATTAATGAAACTCGATATAATTCATGTATCGTCTTCATATTAGACGGTTTCGCACAAAAAAAAAGCATAATCATCATGAATCATGACATAAACTAGTAAAGACTCGCTGGTTTAATGTAGAGATGTCATCATGTCGGCAGTCACAAAATAAAATTATTTATCTTTCATATATTTGTATACATGCATATTTAACCCTAGCTTTTTACTGAGTCCAGATTTTAAGCGTTAGCTTTAAGCCAAACTACCGCACCTTCCTTTTATTATCTAGAGTTGGATTCCTCAACATCTAGGTCTCTTATACATAGACTATAATTAGTAACTAACTAAAGCAACGCAAGTAAAAATAGGAAACATATATAGTTTGGCTTACAAGTCAAGTCAAGCCAAGCCGATACAGAATACTTGTCAGACCCACATAGAGGCCATTGTCAGATGGATTATGTATTTTTGTACGGGGATACATAAAGACTTTTGGAGATCGATGAAGCAGACGGCGGTAGCTACATCCTTGAACCACGAGGAGATTCTTACACTTCATGAAGCTGGCAGAGAATGATGGTTACGCTCTAAGATACATCACATCAACTGAAGATTGTGGCATGTTTTATCTAAAATAAAGCATCGACTATGTATGGAGACAACTCGGCTTACATTATTCAAGTCTATGGCAATTTTATCAATGGTAACATAATGAAGCACATTTCACAGAAGCCATTCCATTCTTATGAATTACAAAAGGCGAATAAGATTGGCATTATTCTAGTGTCCATAATTCTGATAGTTATTCAGATTACCACCGTTAGGACGGTTGTTCCGATTACCACCATTTTTAGCCTTAAAAGGTTTCCCTTTAGGTTTCAGATGGACTTTCCCTTTGGCTTGAACCAGAAGGATTTCCTCTTTCAGGTCTTGTTTTTTAGATTTTTCTTCAACCCACAGACGAGTAATCAAGTTCTTCATGGTAAGTTCCTTTGACTTGTGTCGCAGGATATTTTTAAAGTCTTTCCAATTCGGCGGTAATTTGTCAATCATCACGGCAACCTGAAATTGTTCATCAAAAGGTATCCATTCGGACACGATCTCATGCGCAATTCGTTGCAACTCATGTGATTGTGAAATTACCGAGTTATCGTTAACCATATTGAACTTGAGATATCGGCTTACGACAAACTTTTTAGAGCCTGCCTCTTCCGTATCATACTTCTTCTGTAATGCATCCCAAACGGTTTTTACAGATTTGGACTGTAGATAGTAATCGTACAGTTCGTCCGCTAAACCGTTCATAATGAAGTTACAGGAACAGGAGGTTCAACAGGGAATTCTTATTCCAGAACATACGCAACTTTCGTAAGTGTTTGGGTTCCGTACCTACAGTAGACCCTGATGGCATGTTTTATCCAAGATAAAACATCGATTATGCATGAAGACAACTCGGCTTGCATCATTCAAGTCAATGGCAATTTTATCAATGGTAACATAATGAAACACATTTCTCAGAAGCCATTCCATCCTTATAAATTACAAAAGGTGAATAAGATTGGCATTATTCAAGATATTTCAGAAGACAACTTTGCAAACCTATTCACAAAGATTTTTGCACCCCTTACGTTCAAGCAACTGGTACACAAAATTGGCATGCAGAAGTTTTATTTATCAATATCTCAGGGAGATCAACGTTATGGGGAGTAGTCCTAACCTGACGTGGATACATGCGCGTTATAATCTTTTTTATGATAATGCAGTTTTTATCCTATGAGGTTTTATTGACTAGTGGTTTTGATGAGCCAACGTATACGCGTCCACAACCCATATGTGGTATAAGATTGTACTCTTTCCTTGCACATCGTTTTGCCCAATGGGGTTTTGCTAGGCAGAGGTTTTGATGAGGCAAGTCGTCCTGGTATAGAATACCCCAAAGGGGAATGTTAGGAGTTGGGTCGAGCCCAATTGGGTTGGGGTGTACTACTGGACTCCTGACAAGCCCATATGCCATTAGTGTTTATGGAGAGGGTTTAAGTAGAGATAGATAATCTCATATTGAGTTATCATTTTGTAGTACGTGCATAGATATTATTCAATCAATAAAATATCCCTACTCTTCTCTCAATCATCTTATTCTTGATTACTGATAAGAGTATCCGATATTATCCAAGAAAATCCATTATTTTGGTTTCTCTTTCTCTCTCAATTTGATTTTATTTCCAATCTCACTTTATACTTAACTACAAAAAGGAAAAGAGTTACGGGGGAAGGTTTGCCTTGATAAGTCCCTCTATTTCATGTTTTATGTTTTTTTATAGCAAATTTGAGAAAAACCCTCATATTTTGACACCGCTTTTACATTAACCCCTACATTCATTTATACTAGCCTTACACCTCCGTTTTGGCCTGAGCAACCAATCAAGCCTAGTTGAGCGATATTGACTCCAAATTGATTAATTTTCTTTTTTTAAACCTAACTCTATCATTTTACACCGTGATACGTAATATTTGTATATACTGAAAAACATAAAATTTAAAACTGCTTGGAGATACTTAAATTTGATCCAACGGCCTCCTCTTTCATATTTCATATCACCCCTTCCTTTTAAGTCTTCGTATTTTAAATGTTAGAGTTTGAAGAACTCCTAATTTCAAATTCATAATCAAAACAAAAAAAACAAATCTATAATCCGAAACCCATTTCTCAATTTCCAATGTCAACACCATCTTCTTATTCAAATTCATCGGCCCGCCTTTGATTCCGTACGTGGGTATTAATAATTTCGATAATAGAGTTAATTTTCTGAAATTCTTCTTCTTGGGTGTTGATAGGAGGTGTTTGAGTTTCTTTTTCTTTTCTTTTTTGAATTGTCTTCAATAATGAGTTTCTACTCTTGAAGTTATGTCTTCAACAATGGGGGAGGGAGATAGATGGAAGAGACTATAAATTTTTGATTAAATATTTAAGTTTTATGTGCAAGGGGTAAATGTGTATTTTCCCTAAGTTAATCGGTGTTAATGTCGGTCAATGGGACTTGACTGCTCAGGTCAAATTAGAGGAGTAATGCTAGTTGAGTTAATGTCAAAATACTGTCAATATATTGGGGGTTTTCTCAAATTTTCTTCTGCTATTAAAGCTTCAGGTCGAGTTTGGGGGTAAAGACAAAGTGCAGGCAAAAAAATTGGGGGTAAAACCAAATAATACATTTATCAGTAAAATGATCTATTAGATCTCAGTCGTTAGTTACGATTACATGGAAATCATTCAACGGTTCAAATCTATTGAATCTCAACCGTTGGTTTGAATTGTTTGCAACACCTGACGAGGGACACGTGTCATTTTGACTTTGAGGTGAACTTGGGCGGCTAGGTGTTGAGGTAGAATTTGGTATTTGTAAATAAATATAGTGGTCAAATCAAGTCTACGCAGTCCACCCTATATATGGTCGGACCATAAATAAGGGGTGGGGATCACTGAAACGCCCTTTATATACTGTCCACCCATGGTAACTGAAACGCCCCATATATACTGTCCACCCTTAAAACTTCTGATCACACACACCAACTTCAGCTCAAGACATTCTTGTTTTTGCGATTAATGAAACTCGATATAATTCATGTGTCATTATCGTCTTCATATTAGATGGTTTCGCACAAAAAA
Source organism: Kingdonia uniflora (assembly GCA_014058105.1). NCBI lineage: Eukaryota > Viridiplantae > Streptophyta > Magnoliopsida > Ranunculales > Circaeasteraceae > Kingdonia > Kingdonia uniflora. The sequence continues at coordinate 1,440,580 of JACGCM010000926.1, read as the reverse complement.
AGAAAGAAGCATAATCATCATGAATCATGACATAGACTAATAAAGATTCGCTGGTTTAATGTAGAGATGTCATCATAAAATTATTTATCTTTCATATATTTGTATACATATCTAACCCTAGTTTTTTTACTGAGTCCAGATTCGAAGCGTTAGCCTTAAGGTAATATTTTACACGTTTTGTATCTATATAACAAAAATTAAAATTATCTTTAAGGTTTCGAATTAGGAAAGTTAGGCCCAAATACAGATTCTAAGTGTTTTAAGCCAAACTAGCGCACCTTCCTTTAATTATCTAGAGTTGGATTCCTCAACATCTAGGTCTCTTATACATAGACTATAATTAGTAACTAACTAAAGCAACGCAAGTAAAAATAGGAAACATATATAGTTTGGCTTACAAGTCAAGCCAAGCCTATATCTACTATAAATAAGAGAGTTCTCTCTTAATTAGAATCTAGGCATGTAATTAAGTCAGGGATGGAGGAACTCTGATGGTGTTCTTGGAGTTGAGGCTGTTGTTGCTTCAACTTCAAATTCAACCACACCACCGCGCATGTTCATCAATCTCTGGTGTTTTCTCTTCAGCGTTGATCTCTAAAGATGAAGCAATGTGGTTGGATGCAATATACATAAGAAAGAACGCATAATCTATCTGATTCTTAATGATGATAGATTGATTATGAGTTCGTTCTTAGGTTTAAGGCATCTAGCTAGTTCAGTCGACTTCAAAGATTGCACAAAAGTACGTGAATCTGTTATTTATCCATTGGATTTATTTTGGTAAGTCTTTTGAGATATTAAATTGTAGCAAGGATGGAAGATTCGATCCCAGCTTTAGCCACATAAAGATTCAAGAAGCTACAGCTTCGATTCAATTTAATATGATCTTATATATAGGTATCTCTTTATTTTTATGATAGTATGTATAATCATAAGATATTGTATGTTTATGCTGAAATAGTCTTTGATGCAATGGTAAGTTTAGTTTACGTTACGACTTAAAAGATAGCTTTTCGTATAAATTTTTCTGTATAAGAAATATCAAATAAATTAACTTGAGATTAAAACTTTCTACTAATCAAGAAAGTAGATAAATTTATAATATCTTACATGAAGGTTATGTTATTTGTTTAATAAATTCTCGACCAAGATCAATAATTATGTATCAACCCCGGTTTGATTTTGGGTTTTATTTCGAAATTATATCATCACGGTATTTTAAATTTCGTTCATAAAAATTTAATAAATTCCAGTGAGATCTTTATGGTTCTTAAATTGCCGATAAAGTCCATGAAATACCGGTCTTAAATTGCCGATAAATTTTAATAAACTCTAGTATTAACTAGAATATGTCTTCAGTCTGTCGACGAAATAGAATGGCCGGTCTTAAGGACCATATAACTTAACTGCAATCTTAGTCTGAAATGGATCTATGTTCCAATTTGTATGAAAATTAAACTGTATTACTGCTCATGCCTAAATATATCAAGACTTAGATTCCTCGATCAACATTCGGGTATCTTACATAGTCGATCTAAGATTATTAGTAACTAAAAAAAAATACTTTGGGAGACGTAGCTTGGCATACAACTCAGCTAAGCTCTACTCAGCAATAAATAATAATACAATTTCCCTTAATTAGGTTCTCTGTATACTGCATGTATGTAATCTAACCAGAGATGAACACAATCAAGTGATTTTGCCGTTAAGGCTGTTGTGCTGTTTCAACTACAACCAAATTAACCGGCCACTTGGGTATGTTCATTGATCTCTGGTCCTCTATTGTGCGTTTGATCTCGGAATTAAGGCGATTATTCTTTGTTTCTTAGGGGAGAACCATCATCATATTTGATGGACTTATAAAGGTGAGTTGAGTCATGTTTACAATTGTTTTGCTGATGGTACGAAACCCGAATTTTGTTGGACAATTATCTTTGGTGCACATTACCAGGAAACTTTGTAGACTCCCACATATTGATGTTTATTAATCGAAATTGCACATAAAAGCATTAACTTGGTTTATTCATATTTATCCGCCTTTTCTAGAATATGATTTTTAGATGATAAAATCCCAAGCGAGATCAATTAATTATTAAGCTTAAAACCGTAACAGTTCTACCTTTACAGAAACTGCAGCAAGATTCCGTAATTTGGCAAAGTTAAATTATAAAAATCTGGCAACTTGAAGAAAGAATACTTGGTAATTTTAATTTTTCGCAAAAATAATAAATAATAAAATAAAAGTTTGGCATCAATTAGAAGATGTCGTTGGTATGCAATGGCTGGTCTTAAGGAATGTACTGCATCTAGTCCCAAAAGGTTTCTATGATCTCCTTATATACCTTAATCTAAAACAATTTCTTGTTTTAATAGTCAGATGACTCAGATCTCTCAAAATTTTAACCACATGCACCTTCTTCCTCTTATGAATACTTATTTTGACGTGGCTTGGGCCCGAGCGCTTGATCCTGGACTGGGTGCTGCGGTTGGGTTTCGAACCTGACCCATGCGGGTCAAAGGGAATCCACTCACTGTTAGTCTCTCTCACGAACTGTCTCGCGGCAAGCACAACTGATTTATGTTAGGAGTTGGGTCAAGCACAAGCTAGGAGCCAAATAGGGTTGGGGTGTTCTACAGGACTACTAACAAGTCCACAGGCCCTTTAGGGTTATGAGGAGAGTTTGAGTAAGTTAGGTAATCTATTAAATAAAGTTATCTACTGATTGTATTATGTACAATCAGTTCTTCATATTATCAATAAAGAATCCTCTCTCTCTCAATTGCTCAAAGATATAGAATTGCTAATCTTCGATAGTATTATATTTCCTAACACGTTATCAACACGTAAGAAGAGAAAGGAAAATCACTCTCCTATCATCAATTTTTAGGGAAACATTGCAATCAAGAGGTATATTACAATTTTGTTTTAATTTTCTCTTTATCTATGTTGTATGATATCCTAATATAGATTAAACGTAATTTTTACTATTTTTTTTATATTAATAATATGCATTTTTGGTGATTCTTACCCTAGAAATAAGGCTGTTTTCAAACCAAAATTAGAATTTATGTGGACATCGGTTAGAGGCAAAATTATTTTGGTTAGAAAGCCCGTCCCGAAAGCTTTCCAACGGCATATGGCACGTCTCAGGGAGATATCCCAATCGTCGGGAAACGAGGGATGAAACTAGGCAGTTTTATGGCCAAAAACGACGTAATGACGTAAACATTATTTTTTAAATTTTTAATAATTATATGTTTGATGACGTCATCGTTATCCATTGTTGACGTTAGTAGTGACACATATCAAGGACGCGTGGCATGCTGACGTGGCATGACACGTGCATGGCATGTGTGGCATGTCTAACACGTTCTCTGACACGGGGCAGTCACGGGGGGCGACACGTGGCAGTCTCCAGACTGTCACCGACCGGTCACCGGAAATGTCATTGGAAAAGTCGCCGGAACAGTCACCGGAATGACATGTGGCAGTCACGTGCGAGGCACTCATAGCACATGTAGCACACATGTGTGTATCACGTGTGAAAGACATGTGTAAGGCACGTGTGACCATGTCAACGTGGTCCAGATCGGTCAGCCTAGTCCAGGCGTTGACCCAAGCCAAACCAGACCAGTCCAGGACCGGTTCAGACATTGAAACGGCTATAAATAGCCTATTTCTTGGTCAAATTAAGTCTAATTTTTTTTGAAAAATTCCTATTGACTTGAGCTACCCCGTGGAGGACCCATTTTTTATTTTATTTTTTATGAAAAATATTTTTTAAATTTTTTAGGAAGAGGTGTCTTGTATAGGAAAGTTGACTCACTTATATTGGATATAAGCAATTGGATTAATACCTATTTAAATATCTTACGATAACTAATATGATATTAATGGTATTCCCTTATGATATTAATTATCATGATCGGAGATCATAGATAATACGAAACCAAGACTAATTTAGAATACGACTAGGAGTCATATCTAAATCATAATTAATTGTCAAGGATAAATAATTAAAGCTCAATTGGGAATTGACTTAGTCTTACTTCTAAAAACTTGGTGTCTAAGGAACCAATTGTTTGTATCTAGGTGCAATTAGATATTACTTGATAAAATTAAAAGGTATATAAGCACTGATAACAACTTATAGTACCCTAGAATATTAGTTCAAATGCATGCATAATCAACCTATCTTGTGAACCTAACAGACTTTGGGGTAGGACCACTTGTTAGCTAAACATGTAATACCCCCCAAATTTGTAGCAAATGGGTCATTTGGCTGGAATATACATAATTTTATAAAACTTTAGGGCTTAGAACACCCTAGTTGTTTTACAACATCTAGTGGTTTTAAATAGCTGTCTTGGCTAAAACTCTATTAAAATGGACTTTAAGGTTAAGATCACCATTTTACGGGGTAAAATTGGGATTTAATGCTTAATAGGATATGAACAAGGTTCACCTATAAGTAATGATTGAGAACACAGACTTGTATAATAAGAATTGCCTTTAGTAATAATTAGAAAGCGCACATCTAAGATTAATATGAATTGCCTCTTATGGTTTTGAATATCAATATTGGCTAAGATTCTATTAAAACGCACATCTAAGATTAAGATTGTCATTTTTACGGGGTAAAATTTGGGATTTAATTATTAGAAAAGAATTTCCCGAGTTTGAGAATATGAAAAGGTTCAACTATAATTTAATTAGGAATCATTTATTTTTTGTTATTCTAATTACTATGATCTGTCTTTAATGCATTTGAAATGTTTATCAAGAATTGTCACTAATTACGATATACATTTTGCATTACAGATGTCAGCCAGTCTACGTTACGATTACGAACCATTGCAGCTTGATGGTTCCAAATACCTGTCTTGGTGTACGGACATAAAACTCCATCTACAGACAATAATTATTTCAAAGTCGATTGTTACAGATAACACCATCTCTGAACTACTCATGGAACATACCACGTTGGCTATGCGTGCCCACCTTGAGTCGGAGTTGAAGTTTCAACACCTCCGTTGCAAAAATCCATATGAGCTATGGATGAGCTTAGAAGAACGCTTTGGTCTACAACAAGCCCTAACGAACTATAAGAACCGTAACTACTAGAATAACTTGAGGCTTTATGACTTCAAGACTGTAGTTGCCTATAATTCAGCACTACAAAAGATTATTACAGCCAGGAGGCTTAATAATGATTATGTCTTCGCAAAAGAGGTTTTACAAAAGACTATTTCCACATTCACATGCTGCTCTCAGGGACAGTTATACAAAAATATAATTTAGCTGTCATGAAGATCTGATCCAACTCTTGCTCGCTGCAGAACAAAATGACACATTTTTTTTGGAAAAACAAGAGGTTTCCCCCTAGGATGATGAAACCAGTTGCACGAAAGATCTAATCTCATGGCAAAGACAACCGTGAACGGGGTTCTGGAAGTGGGAATGCAACTGAAGGCAGGAATCGGGGATTCCTGGGAACTCATAAACATATCAAATTTAAGAGGGTTGGTCAACCACCTGCACCAAAGAAGATCAAGAAGCCAGATTTCAAATCTCTTTGCTTGAGATGTAGGATAACTTGACACTGGGTTCACGACTGCACGACACCGTGGGTGCCTAGCGTCAAAGTCCAGGCTAACCACATTACCACTGACATAGCTTTTATCACTACAAAGTTAGCAACGTCTGACTTCTACGACAACACTAATGCCAACATGGATCAACATACGGAGTAAACTGTAATGATATCTCAGTAGACATGTGATGTCACATTAGAGAGAGCATTAGTAGTTTCTTTTCAAGTACAGACTTGATTTATTATTCTTTGTGTTGTCAATATTTTTGATTTTGTTGGGAAAATATTATTTATATTTCGATAAAAGTGCTCGTGACATACATGAGATTTGCAATTTGTTATAAATTGTGATTATTTAAATTTATTACTTGAGAAATAGCTAAATTCTATGTATGATAGTTGATCTGCTATATACAACCCGTCTATGGATCTATATGCTCATTGAGTATGATCGATAATCGGATGAGTGATGACACATGTCTAAGAGACATTAGTACATACACTCGATCCTTTTGAGATATGAACATATTTTTTGTCTTTAACCTAGTGAATCAGGGATGCCACGAATATCATTGGCACGACTAACCTGATAGAATACACTGAGTGCGTCACGCTATTACTCTTTAATGGTACTGTAATAGCTTATTTCATATCTCAGACTCAAGCTTCGTCCTCGATCTCATTAGGATACAGAAAGTACTACTAAAGATGTGGCCAAACTTTCCTCAGTTCGAGACATCACTTTCGGCCTCTATACCAACAGTTCAACCTATGCAAAGTATACAGTCAGTAATAAAGCTGTTATACAGCAGCAGAGGTCGGAACGTTACATAATCTAGTCAAAGGATATCTCACACATATTTTGTAAGTCCATCATTAAGGGACTTTATGGTCATCAAACGATCATATTAAAGGACCTATAAAGAGAACTATAGATGAAGGATGAAACATTTGCCATAAAAAGGTTCCTACTCTATCATCCTACATTCCCAGAACGCTCATTATAATAAGCTAACAATCTCAATAAGATCATCACTTTCTCAAAATCCTCAGGAGAGGTCGGGTTTTTAAACTATTCAAAGGTTTTCTACGCAAAATCATCTTGTTGTTTATTGTCTATTGTTCTTGAACGTTCTGAATACATTTGGTGTAAAGGCTAAGTCCGAATCCCAGAATTAGGTAATTATATGTACGATACAGGGTATCTAGTATACTTTATAAACTAGTAAATCCAGCCTGATGTTACTTAGTTTAGGGAGATACATGATAATACTTATTACGTAATGACTATCAGAAAAAATGACATACAAGGTTTTGTACATTTACTCCATGTCTAAAGGTTAGAATACGTTATTGGAATGGTTTCCAATACACTCCTCAGGGCTCAGATAACGAGGAGGATTATTAGGATTACATCTCAACTTTCTTTAAAGGGAGAAAAGATCTTGAGAGTGTATGTATAATGATTACATCCAAGAAAAGTTTATTATTTCATCCTAGTATGACCAAGGTAGAATGGGATCTCTAGCCTTTGCTCCAAACGCATCCATAGAAGTACATGTGAACCTTTTGTATCCCACTTGAATATTTATGGCCATAAAAGACGCATCTAGGAGATGGTCTTACGTTTGCCTACTCATAAAATTTAGGAATTCAACGTTAGCACGACTTCTCACTTAGATCATTCGATCTCAGACTCAGTTCTTGGATTAACCGATCAGAGTCGATCGATATGATTTGATGGGGGCATGGGAGTTAGACTCACAGGCTTTTGATGATTATTTTACCGCTAAATGGGATAAATGATTGAGCATCGTGAGTACCCCATACCATACCCAACTCAGGATTGGTGGAGAACCTAATCAAACAATTTAGGATAATAGCTAGGCCACTGCTATTATGATAACAACTTCTGGCTAGTGTGTGGGATATGCATTCTTGCTCCTACAACACTGATTAGGGTTTATCTATTAACAAATCATCAAATTATTTTTTCCCAAAAGTAACTGGTAACTGGGTCGGAGCCTAGTGTCGCCCGTCGACGAACATTTAGATGTTCCGTACAGGTGCCAATCGCACCACCGCATTGTATAAAGATGGAGCCCACAACGTCGGCCTGGTATTATGTTGGTTATAATTCGTATTTATCACTGGATATTTAGATCCACTGGCGAAGTATATACTGCTGGGCAGATAATTGTTACTTTGACGAGACGATATTCCCAATATTGGGGGGAGATATGACAGTCTATGTTAAGGATGTTTCCAAAAGGTCTTGAAAAATATCATAGTTATCTCATCTAGATCCTTATACACAAGTTAGGTGATAATAAGATTCAGTGGATTACAAACTTCCAATAGGTCGTAAATGAATTTGTCTGACACATTCATTGATACTATTAAAGTACCGTAAGTGCATGTACCTGCAAGTAATACACATACACAACAGAACGTTATGGGGGAACTAGTGCCGCAACAGAACATTTCAGGGGAAATAGTACTGTAAGCAAATTTGAGGCTTGTGCTTAGTGCGGAGCACCGTTGGAAGAAAGTATTCTGAGCCGGGGAACTGTAGAATAAGGAACAAATATAACTAATGGTGTAGTCGGTTCATCGAGGATAGAATCGCCCATCAACGAGGCAATTGTAGCTACGCGACTAGTTGATGCATTATGAGACTAGCCCAGGGTGGCACATATGCGTATGATGATAAAAAGATATCGATCTATTAAAAGTTTGTAATTACATAATGTAAGATCGTTCAATAGAGATTTTTCGACAAGGTATTTATATTCACTGCTGTGCTCGCCATCAAGGATGACGAATTAGAACCACTTATTATAAATAACTGTGTGTTGTTATACATTGGCCAAATTGGGTATCTGAAATCCAAGAAGAGCTTAGTTTACTAGTATAATGCGAAGTGATACAATTGGGCCTATCAGGTTTGTAATGGCATAATTCTGTAAGCTTGAGATGGCTCAAAATTAGCTCTTACACCAATATTCTTGTGGAAAAAGCAAATATAATATAAGAAATAACACATGTGACTTAACGTGGAAAATCTCTAAATAAGTAAAAAACCATGACCTCGAGTTGAGGGTTTTAGTAATAGTGATTTTTATTGTTTGAGGCTGATATCTTATTACAAGTGATCTCTCGAACTAAAAATACTTGATCTTGTAAATAAGAATTTTAGTGTCTTGTGAATCTAGAAAATATAGTTTTCTTGGTGATTTCTTGTATCTTTTTCTAGTTTTTGTCTATTTTGGATCTTTTTCTTTCTATAGGCCTTGTATGCAGTTCTTTATCGCACTGAAGCATGTTCTCTGAACAAAGTAGTATGTGGTATTTGATTGAGTAACTGTTAAGTTCCTGAGAGACAGGTGTCTTTGACTTGTTTATGCTTTTCTGTTGTGTTAGATCCACGTTCTTTATCAGTTTGGGGTGTAGGTGTCAATGATGACTGTTTATGTTACATGTAGAATTCGTGAATATGATATGGAGGTAGTACAAACTGGAAATAGTTCGAATTGGGTTAGATCGAGGGATAGGTCCTTACAATCGCCCCCTCGTATCTGAAGTCACGAGTGGCTTTGGTTAAGAAAGAATTTGTAGGTATATGGATTCTGGAAGTTGAAAAGAAAGGAAGTGTTAATATGGATTTGACTATATGGAAAATATGTATATTTTTATGGGGGTATGTTTGTGTATTGAATGATGATAGAAATATTGATGTACGCGACGCCTGGGGTTTTGAGAGTTTCATCTGTTTTGAATGATGACGCTTGGGAAACGTACATGCATATAAAATATTGAGGTTATATAAATAGTACCTGTACCGAGGATTGTGGTAAAGTACATTATTTGTTGCAAAATTTCTCTGGAAGTCTAGGTCGATAATGGTGAAGACCCGGATAATAGTTTATGAAGAGAAAGTTTATGTTGAGATACAAAAGTTTAAGTTGAGATATTTTGGAGATCACTCATTGGAGATGCCCACCCCCATTCCCATTCCACTGACGTATCAGGGTATACTGAAAGAAGAAGCTGTGAAGTTGAAGAAGATTTTTACTGTATGTGGAGATTTTATCACGTTATCTTAACAGGCGAGTAACGTTGGAGGTGTCTCCACATCCTTGCGGAGGGCAAGGTTGAGGAGACAGATGTGGGGGTCGGTGTAACTGCGGGACAGTTTTGCCGATGTCTTGCATAGGATTGGATTCTAAGGTTGGGCCCTTTTCATCTCCACCAACTCTCCGATGGTGGTGGTTATAGAGGAGGCGGCGGTGGTAGTGGAGAAGGGAGATGGAGAATGGAAGTCTGCTTCTGCACCATCATCGTGTCTTGGCTCTAAGAAGACCTTCTGTTTAAAGAGTTGGTTCAAGTACTGACTCTTCTGCTTTTATGTCTAGACTTCCTCCAAACCCAGTTTCTGATCAGAGTAAGATGATGTAAAGGTAGAAGGGCGTCTGGTAACTTCTAATACCTGCTTTGCTTCAAAAGATTCTTTAAGTGAAATATCACTGAAGGCAGATGAACTGAAGGATTTATTGCTTCGGAGTACCTGAAAGATTTATTATCTGTAAAGTACCTAAATGACTTGTTATCTATAAAGTACTTGATTTTGGGGTATCTAAAAGACTTGTTATCTGTAAACTACCTGATTTTGGAGTACCTGAAATACTTGTCATCTGTAAAGTGCATGTAAGAATTATTATCTGTAAAGTACCTGTAATTTATATTCGAGCTTAATAAAATTTGGTTATTCAAACTTTGTATTGATATATAGAATAACTCTTCTGATTAAAATTGTGATGTGAATAATACGAAGATTTACGAATAGAGGATGAAATATATTATATAAGATTGGACATACAAAGTACGTTATAATCGAGCTGTAAATATGTGTTTGTAACATACAAGATGTGCAATAATTTATTTTCGAACTGAATGTCTTAGAATTACTGGGGTAGAGAGATAACTGTAAAAGATTTAGGATATAAAGAAATTAGAAGTTCGGGCTTAGGGAGTTCGCTAAAATATTAGGCCTTAATAAAAATAAGCTCGAGATGGAGTAGGCCGAATTCAATGAGGTCGATATGGATAAGTTTAAATAATTTTACTCAGGATATTAGGGTTTTCTGTTGTGAGAGAACTAAATATAAATACGAATTGTGGGTGATCTGAAGTAATCTAGAAAATTGCATAAAAAGGAGGAAATAAGCCTTTAAGCAGGTGGAAGAAAATAGAAATGGTCTGGACTCGATCTGAGAGAATTTATTATGCCGCTGAGAGACAATTAACGATAAAGAAAGCTGATGTACGGGAACAGATTTTTGGCTTGTTAGACCGCTGACCTGCTAATGACCGAGTATCAGTTTGAAGGTTTAGATTGAATGGGTAGGGAACTTGAATACGAACGTCGCTTCTCCAAGGGGATATTCTAGGAAGTAATTGTGGAGCCTTAGCTCGAAAAGAGGCTGTGAGACTAATTGATGAAAAAAAGATCTAGTTAGAAGATGTGAGGATTGTTGGAGGCGAACTGATTAGGTTTGGCTCCTGAGGACATTTGAGATGTTTCAGGTATAATTATATGTGAAGGAGTGAATTGTATGAGTTTGAATAACTATCAAAGAAATGTAATGAGAATGCAGTTTAAATCTGTCATCTTTTGTTGCAAATGTTGTTTGTGACTGTTGTAAAAAATGAATTTAAGTTATTGAATCTGTCATCTTTTGTTGCAAATGTTGTTTGCAAATGTAATGAGAATGAAGTTTGAATCTGTCATCTTTTGTTGCAAATGACGTCATGAGTGGATTTATGTTTTTGAATTGTGAAAAATGATTTTGTGACGTCATGCAATTACTTTCGACATTAGTCATGTGAAATTTCTACATCATGATGCATTAGTCATAATGCTCAAGATGAAGAAGTTTGTCACGCATACAATGATGATCGATACTGAAAGCGATATTGAGATTCTCTTTCAAAGCACAATCGACCAGATGGGATTGGCTGATCAAGTCATTCCGAGTGACATCGATATTAGTAGATTTATTGGTTCCAAAGAAGAGCAAGTAGGTAAGATCATCTTACCTATCATCGCTGGACCAACCACAATCGACATCGTCTTCTACGTCATCAACGCTAGATCTCATTATCTCGGGATTATGGGCCGCTGCTGGATTTATAACATGGAAGCGATCGCTTCCACTTATCATCAAACACTTCGCTTCGAACACAATGATGACATCTATAAAATCAAAGGCAGTCAAAAGTTTTTTTGAGCTTGCAAGAGCACCGTCTCTGCCATTCTAGATACATCAAACAAATAGGTTGCATAGCAATTACAGAAAGCTGGTCACATCGATGATCATCCTTTAACAAAAGAACCTACAGAATACATCGACATTGATGGACCTAGCAGGGGTACTTTCATCAGTACCAAGCTGGTCGAGCACGATAAGGATGCTCTCATTCAATTATTGTGAATGAATCGATACATCTTTGCGTGGGCTTTCGAAGAGATGTTTGAGGTCGATCCGACCAAGGCATGTCACAAATTGTCCATCAACATCAATGCCACGGTGGTCAAACAAAAATAGCGGTGACTTTCACCTCATCTTTGAGAGGAAGTCAACATTGAGATCGAGAAAGTGATCAAAGTGGGGTATATTCGAGAACCCAAGTATCCAGATTTGATATCCAACATCGTCACTATTCCAAAGACGAATGAAAATGTTCAAGTTTGTATAGATTTCACTGATCTAAACAAACACACTCCAAAGGACAGTTTCCCTCTTCCTATCATCCATCAAATTTGTAATTCCACAGCAGGTCACGAACTCTTATCTATGATGGACACTGCTTCTGGATACAATCAGATTCCTATCTTGGAAGAAGATCAAAAAAATACCACTTTTATCACTGAAAAAGGATCTTACTGTTACAAAGGCATGCCTTTCGTACTAAAGAACGCATGCGCGACTTATCAATGATTAATGACGACTATGTTCAAAGCACATCTTGGGAAAATTGTTAAAGTCTACAATGTTGATCTCTTGTACAAGAACATATAGTCAAACAACCACATCACAGATCTAACCACAATATTCAATATTCTATGATCTTGCATGATGCGACTCAATCCTGATAAGTGTCAATTTGGAGTACATTCAGGCTGATTCCTCATACTCAAGCTTGGCATCCCAGAGCTCTCAGTCTACACAGATTTTCTGCTTATCATCCATCATTACCCTGAGCAGTATAAAAAGAATGGTAAGATAATCGAGTATGCAACCCTCATTGCCGACAGGATGAGCAAATTTGCGAAAGCAACTCTCGACTATCTACCTCGACGTGAAAACTGACACGCCGATTCCTTGCCTTATCTTGCTGGGGTCTTGGGTACAGAAGCACGATATCTGCAAATCAAAGTTATTTCCACCCCCAACATTGATCTCCATTCTGTATGCACGATCAACACTGGGAGCGATAAAGAAGAGGATGACGATTGGCGAAAGCCCTTCATTACCTATCTTGGCCCCAATAACAAATGCAAAGGGCCCTTCCAACATATCCAAAATAGCGATGACAGTTGATCGGGAACTCGAAGCGTTACACAGTTCAAAATGGTCTTTTATAACATCGTTAAGTCACAGGGCTTTATCTCAAGTGCATCTCCAGGAAGAAAGCAGATAGAATACTCAGAGATTTACATGAAAGAACGTGTGGCTCCCATGCCGCAAGTCGATCACTCACTAACAGAGCAATTACACAAGGAGTATTCTGGACAGGCATGCGCAAGCAAGCAGAAGAGTACTCTCACAAATGTAATATATGTCAACGACATGGGCACATGATTCGCACCCCTGCGCTCGAGCTACATGCAAGCAAGGTGTTATGGCCATTCAAGCGGTGGGCGCTCGATCTCGTCGAAAAATTTCCTAATATTCCAGGTAATCGACGATACCTACTCGTAGCAACAGATTATTTTACAAAATATTCTAAAGATTGGGTATCCAACATTAGAGGCATTTGTTCAGTTTTTATCTGAATCTGGCATGCCCGCTTATTCAAGCTGTAGCAAGAGGTTGGTTCATAGATTGAGAGGCCTTTCAGCCATTCCATATTTAAGCGCTCTGATAATATTCACTCCAGACATAAAAATGAGGGAAAACTTTTATCTATCTTCGGAGCCATCGTTTTTATATCTCTCACCCTCAAAAAATCGACACGTGGATAGTGACAGTAAGGAAAACTTACAGCAAGTTATTATGAAGAGAGAGAAAATATTTCTCTTAAGTGTTGACTTTCTTTCCTCTTTCTCCCATGTTTCTCTCTTGTTTTTCTCTCTCTCTCATACCATTGTTGAATGAGGCATAACTCTAAAATCTAAGTTGGCTAAGAGATTCGATTACACGAATTACATTCTGAAGGCACCTTTCCTTCCTATTTCTTCAATACACATTCATGTCAAATTAGGGTTGAAGAATATTTTTTACTAAATACCCTATCAAAAATTAAGGTTTGAAGAAAAACATAATTACAAACCCTAAGAGAGAATTTTACGGATTTGTTATCGTACTGTTTTGATTGTGACAAAGCAGCGAAGACTCTAATCTTATATATAATGGAGTATTTATAATTTGTTCTTGTAGTTTTCCATGAATCTACAAGTATCCCATAAACAATGAGGTTTTCTTAGAATTAATTTATAAATTTACAGAGATGTGAGAAAGATACAAAAATTGAACTTCAAAGAGGGAAAGTTTAGATTACACAAATTTTGGATTTAGAGTCGTGTGAGTGGAATTTTCTCTCTTCCTAACTTTCATCTTTTACTTGCCGTTAGTTACTTTTTCTATTCATGTCCATGTGCCACCACCACCACCACCACCAACACCACCATAACTACTAGAGATCATTGAATTGGTGTTTGGAGCAACTGTTTGAAGTTCTGGAAAAAGGGTTTGTAGAGCTCTCCATTAGATCTTCTACTATCAAAGAGATCTGGAAACCATATACTCTTCTCTTCTTCTTCAATCACACTCAAAGGGGCACCAAAACTAAAACCAGAGAAACACATCTCCTCCTTCATGTCTGCACTTGATTAGCTGCAATAACCCCTCACAACAGCTTGTAAATCCCAATCTTCCTCCATTGAAATGCACATGAGAGAGGGGCGGCGCTGACTTTGTAGAGGTTTTGTGAGGAGAGAGTGGTATTTAAAGAGGGCAAAAGTGGTATGGGAGACTCTTGTCTTGGGAAAATTTTTAGTTCTCTCTCTTCCTAATAGCTTGTTGTTAGTTTTCCTTGTTGTCACTGTCCACGTGTCAATTTTTTGAAGGTGAGAGATATAGAAATGATGGCTCGGGAGAGAGCTAATTTTTTTTCTTCTGAAAATGAGCATATCAAGTATGCCAAGGCAAGTATATGCTTAGGATTTTCTAAGTTATATCTTGCATAATTGAATAGGTGTTGGTCACTCAAGTTCTTTAGCCCAAACATCGGGTACTCTAAGTTGATAATCTATTATACATTAGGCAACAATGTTTTTCGTATAGACATATTCACCATTGTCTCAGGGATAAAGATGGGCTGGGATTTGTGGGGAGGAGGGAGATGGACGGCCTAGATATTTTCTACTCTCATTACCTAGGGGTACTTTCGAAAAAACCACGAAAACTTTTAATTAACTATACCCGACTCTCCAAACTCCCAATTTTTATCTCCCAAAGCCGACTCTCTCTTCTTCTTTCTCTCTCTCTCTTTCTCTCTCATTGTGCCCTAATTTTTATAATTTCATCCCCAATTTTGCTTTAACCCTAAGTTGTTCAATTAAGGAGGCAAACCCGTCAGAAGAAATTGAAATTATGAGAAAATCCAGATTAGTGCAATCTCTCTCTATCTCTATTTGATTCTTTTCGGTGATTCCAATTTTTGATTTAAAGCGAAATCAGGTAGTGGATTAGGGTTTGATATCGAAGCTGCTATTATAACCGATAATGATACCATCTCTGACACTTTTAATGTGTAAGATCTCTAATCCCAATATTAATTTGACTCTTTGACATTTACTAAGCTTTTCAGTCGGCGTTATGCCAAGAAAGAGATGCGTGTTATGATGGTCGGTCTTGATGCGGCTGGTAAGACCACCATATTGTGTAAGCTCAAGCTTGGAGAGATTGTCACTACCATTCCCACTATCGGTAAGTCTCAATTGCATAGTTTTTACTCATTTTTAAATTTTAATATGTTTCCAGAATGCCTGTTAATGTTGATACATCTATTCTTTACCATGTGATTTGTACATTTGAAATGGGTTGTTTTTATTTTGTTACTTTTATAGGCATCATGTCTTATTGGATCTGTTAATTGTGAATGACGACTTCTGAATTTTCTCATTGCTATGTGACCTTTTTATTGCCCATTCTAATACAATTGTTGTATTATCCATGTTTGAGTAGTGGACCGCAACTCCCTTGAAGCATGTTGTACAATATCTTAAGGCCTGACATATGAACTTAATTTGTCTTCTTTTAGTTTATTTCGTCAAATGCTGTTATGGACATCCTCAGTGATGTAATTAGTTAATGTTATGCAGGATTCAATGTAGAGACTGTAGAATACAAGAACATCAACTTTACCATGTGGGATGTGAGGGGTCAAGACAATGTGTGCTTTGCTTTAACGATCTATATACTTCATGAATATATCAACATGTGCTATTACTATCAGTACATCTTAATGTTGTGAGCACCTTAATTAACCAATGGAGTTTTATTGTTTGTCTTCTACAGATCTGCCCATTGTGGAGGCACTACTTCCAAAACACTCAAGGTTTGATCTTCCTGGTTGACAGCAATGATAGAGATCGAGTTGTTGAGGCAAGGGACGAGTTACATAGGATGTTGAATGAGGTATGCCTTTAATGAAAAAGTTACTGATTGCACTTGATAGTTATTGCATATGCATCTTATGATATTTATCAACCACAATATATGAAAGCTGCGAGGAACAATTATATACATTATAGTACTTTTCTGGCTATTAAAAACCTTTTGTACCGCTACAGTTTTGCTTGGTATTGGAAATAGCTCTTTAAATAAAGTATTAATGCCTTTGACCGGTCAGACTTTAGTATATGTACTTCTTTATAATTCCTCCATCACTAATGGCTCAAGTTCTCAACATATATCCGCTAAAGAATCATTTGTTTCTACCACATTACAAGATTTACCGATGGAACGAGAAGTGAAGAGATATAGCAAACTTGAGATGATTGAAGTAGGTCTGACGAGTGCTCGAGCTTCTATAAGGAAAGCTACTAGAAATTTGAATGCAACTGAAAGACATGAGGATCCTGATTATGTTCCTTAAGGTACAATTTATAGGAATGCATATGTTTTTCATAGGTATGTTTAACAAATTTTGTTCCTTTATCGTTATTAATTGGTTTAATTCTTTACGGCATCTATAAATAAGATAAAATGAACTTTTTGTAGGAGTTATCTTGAGATGGAGAAGTTGTTTAAGATATATGTTTATGAAGAAGGAGATGCACTGAAACAGACCATGCAGAAGCATATATTCAACTGAGGGAAGGTTTATTCATTAAATGGAAATGGAGAAACATTTCAGAACCAAAGATCCTGATAAAGCTCATGTTTATTTCTTACCATTCAGTGCAGTCATGATGGTCGCGTATATGTCAACGTAATTTCCGAAAAATATCCTTATTGGAATCGGAGCCTTGGTGCAGATCATTTCATGCATTCTTGCCATGACTAGGTAAGTCAAACATCTTCGCGCCTAATCAGATACTTAAAATTGCCAGAGTTTGCATTTCTGTTGATCTCACGTGTAACATATGCTGGTTTGATACAGGGGCCAAGTACATCTTCACACGTTCCTCACTTATTCCATAACTCCATCCGTGGTAATGAAGGAATCAATAAAGTTTGCACATAGGAGTATAAGCGACGCTGACATCCGCAAGTACCAGGCATTTGCACAGACATTGCAACAGTTGAGGGGGTTCGGTAGTGAGTTCCGGTTCGGTAGTCGAGGAGGTTCGGTAGGCACATATATATACCTACTATTTTCCAAAAGAAAAGAGTGGAGGATCTCTTTCAACCTCTACTGTTAAGGATAAGCAATAGAACTAACATAATCTCAACTGAACTCTGTCACAGGTTGTCTGTGATAACAATGGCTGGAATGGCAGCTAAAGGTTTGGAATACGATATAAAGTGGTAGGTCAATCAACATATCTTTTTATTCTCCAGGTACACTAATTCAAACCCCTTCTCCTTGAAGTTTTACTGATCGTACTTGAATATTATCTAAAATAAATCCTTTTTTGTTATCTATATCTATACAAAGATTTATCAATAGGAGCAAGCCACAGATAAGCAAGGAACAACAACTTAACCTCACTAGATGGGCTGTAAATTCTTCTCATCCATTCTCACCTTTATGTAGCGTTTATATCAATTTTTCATATTCATTAAAGGAAAAATAGCAATTCGCCAAACTGACACGAAAAACACAGTAACAAACTTATGGTAAGGCTTAAATTGTACTAATGTAGGTTTTGTTAGCTAGACCCCTCTTGAAGAATAATTAAGTTGCTCATGAAGCTCTAATGTCATCGAGGAATATTTGTGCATGGTAATAGTACGCTTTCTGTACCCTCTCTTTTTGTCTTACACATGACTATTAACAAGCTATTTCTGTACCCTCTCTTCCTGCAATGAATGTTGCACATATGCTTATCCTGTTAATAAATATTATGCATGATTGTATATGGGCCTCAACTCTTTCTTTTATAATCACAGTTTAATAACAATTTTTGTGTACATTAGGCTTACTATGAATAGATGCTCTGACATGGATTCTTTTTATCTTTATTTGTTCCAGGAAAGCAATACTGAAAAGATATTCTATGAACTAGACGATAATAATGATGTCAAGGAAATGATTATTGTAAATGCGCCACCAACTCTATGAACTGCATATTAACTGCTACATAAGTTTCTTCTTTTTGATTGGCTTACTCTTATTATTACTAGGTTGAGGGTGAAATTGATAAACTTTCGATGGAAGAAGCTAGCTTTCGTCATTGAGCTAGGTGAGATAAAGTTGTGATGTGATGGATCTTCTATGGGTAATCCTGGACGAGAAGGGTGTTGATCAGTATTTAGAGACTATGATGGTGAGGTTATTGGGGTGTTGTCATTAAATCTGGTGATGACAACATCATATAATGCAAAATGTACAAAAATGATAGAATTTTTTATCAAAGCTTATTAGTTGGGATACAAAAGAGTTTAAGGAGCATCCCTCTGAAAAATGCTAGGTTCGAATGGGGTAGATTGCCATGTTTCAGTCAACGATTAAGGATTTGGAGACTGGAGCTATTAGTAATCGTGGGAGATTGGATTATGGGTTTGGTGCTGGTGTTCTTGAGGCGTTGGTTATCATTACTCCGTTTGAGGCAAGTATGAGATTACAATTGTAGCTTTGAATTTTGATGATTATAATATACCGCATTATATGTTTTTATCTCTGGGTATGATTTTTTTCTTTTGTTAATATGTCATTATAGTTTATTAGGTATTGTTTTTATGAAATGTGGGATGTTTCAGAAGTTATTCCGATTTATGCATTATGGTATGGAACTATTAATGAACTTAACTGTGCTAAGAAGTCGTGTGGTTTGGAGAATTGGTAGTTATTGTACAATACCTTGAAATGTATGGAATATGATGACGTTTTTTGTTTGTGAATGGAGTTTAATCAAGTGAAGGTATGAGATGTACAACTATCAAAGTAACTAAATGAACAATGTCCCTGTAAGTCTATAATACATTGGAAAGTCTCAATAAATGTAGAAGACAAAATATTTGGTCTTGCAAGAGAAATAGTTTAGGGGAATTAAAGAACAAATCAAGTTAGTTGAGGGTTAAGAGATCCTAGAGATCCACTAAATTTCTAGGTATTTGTCGGTGTATTAATAATTTTTCGTGTTACATACAAAGCTGGTTTTATCATCAAGTTTGCTTTAGCTATTTGCATTAGAAAAAATGAAAGATTGTAAAAGCTTAACACCATTATACTGAACCCCAGTTACAGTATTCTAAATTGATACTTCAAGATGAAACAAATAAAGATTACTCCCATGAATTTAAATTTATAAATGTTATGACCACTCAAGAACATAAACCAACACCAAAGAGAGTGGGTACAAAAGGTATGTTATGATACACGTCCAGAGAGAGAATTTGGAGCAGAAGCTGGCTAGAGTTCCCACCTCCCATTACAATGCAAATGATAATAATTATAGTTACTTCAGCTGAGAAATCCCATGTTAATCTGTGTATTAAAGTGTGATAAGTGATAAGAGGGCTGTTAGCCCAAGCATACTGTTCATGAAGACCCCACCATAGATTTGCACCAAAACTTCCATTAAGTAAGTCCATCTCAAAAGATTTAGTAGTTAACAAGAAAAACAAATCATAGATTGGTACGTAATTTCATAGTTTCATCTAAAGATCGTGCATAAATTGCAAATGAAAGGTAGATACAAACCTCATAAAATGCCAAAGAAGTAATTCGACGCTTCTTATGACCAACGGACTTGATTGCTGATGATGCCTCTCTAAATTTAGTTGCAAGAGGAATTAGAATAAAGAAGATGAAGAAGGGAGGTATTTGCTACCTTGGAGAAATTTTAAACAAAATCTATTAGGGGTTCTGCAAGTAAGAATAGAATAACAGTTCCCATCAACAATAATGTGATTGACTTAATACTTGATTGCTGATGATGCTTCTCTAAATTTAGTTGCAAGAGGAATTAGAATAAAGAAGATGAAGAAGGGAGGTATTTACTGCCTTGGAGAAATTTTGAACTGAATCTATTAGGGGTTCTGCAAGTAAGAATAGAATAGCAGTTCCCATCAATAATAATGAGATGGACTTAATCCAGGTTCTGAAAGGATTTACGATAGTCTCTTTGCATGAATTTTTTCTATCCACGAACTTATCAGTCTCTTTCCAAGCTTCCTGTATTTTCACTCTAGAAGTTATAACACCAAAATGACGGAGAAGATCTAAAGAAGTCACAATTGGTAAGAGAGGGTATTTACCTGGTAGAAATCATTTAGAGATCCTTTTGATTCAAGCCACTTTGCGAGTTCGTTGACAAATTCATCCTTACTAATCTTTTGGTCACCATGCTATATGCAGTACGAAATGTTTTTTGTTTCCAGCATGATATATTCATTTAGTCGCCGTGCTGAATTCTTATTGTCATGGATTGTTATGGATGGCTTGATTTATTAGTTGAAGTTGTCGAAGGCGTGTGAATGCAACAATTGCATATGACTGATAATGTATTTTTCACATGATAAAAAACTTACTTCTCAATATAGATAAATAACTGTGATTTCACAATGAATAAGAAACACTAAAAATTATTATAAGAAGTTGGTAGCACCGAATACACGTGGACGTATTCACCGTGATTTGGTCACGGGCGACGTTTTTGCCGTGGCGAGCCACGGGTATTACTAGTGTTAATTATGAGTGGAGTGTCTAAAGCTCAAATTCGTGGATATGGAGTTGGGTTATCCTCGATGTTCATAAAGGCCCAAAGTCCAACCCCATTTCTCTCTCTCTCTCCTAGGTCAATCATCCTCTCCTCCACTCCCAACTCCAACAGTCTCAACACAATCAAAAGCTGTTCAAAGCTTGAAAACTCTAAAACCTTACCATGAGGGCTTTAGACGAGAAGGAAACAACAGCAGTATTCGAGAAACTCTTCAAGTTCGTCGGCAACAACCTCAAGAACATAGTCGAGAAACCCTCACACGAAGGTTCAGACGGAACAACCCAAGGTCGCTACTGTTTCCGTCTCCAAAAGAACAAGGTCTTCTACGTTAGTGAATCTCTCGTGAAACGAGCAACTAACATCAGTAGGGAGAAACTCATCTCATTAGGCACATGTGTAGGCAAATTCACAAAAGGGGGTAGTTTTCATCTCACTATTCATGCTCTAAACCTCTTAGCTGATAATGCGAGACACAAGGTGTGGTTGAAACCAACCACGGAGATGGCGTTTTTGTATGGGAATCATGTTTTGAAAGGTGGGTTAGGGAGGATTACTGAGAATACTGCTGCGGGTGATGGGGTTGTTGTGTTTTCGATGGCCGATGTACCGTTTGGGTTTGGGATTGCCGCCAAGTCGACGCAGGATTGTAGGAAGTTGGACCCCAATGGGATTGTGGTGCTGCATCAGGCGGATATTGGGGAGTATTTGAGGATGGAGGATGACCTTTGAAGCGTGTTTTGGTTTGGTTCTGCGTTGTTTCTGTAAGTGGGGTTGTGGTAATTTTGGATTTTTTCATGTTTGGATTCATTAATATATGCTTGAATTTGAGTTCTTATTTATCTACTATAATTCCCATTGATGCGTATTATGTTCAGCATGTTGATTCTACCAATTCATGTTTATTTTGGGTTGATATCGGAGATTTAGAGCTAATATAACTTGGGGTTTCTCACATTTGAAATAATACAATTTGAGCTAATATAGCTAATGTAAGTCTAGACTCAAGCCCTAATTTTTAATAGATTAGTAGTGGATGGATACTTCCAGTCAAGCTACACATTTATAGAGAACTCACTTGCTCTGGTTATGATAAACCAACAAGGAGAGGTTATGTTAGCTCTCCTTATTGGATAGCGTTCTGAGCAGTTTTAGGAACTTACTTGCCCGTCAGTCTCCTAGTTAGAAAAAGTTATTGGTGCTAGAAATAGTACCTCAAAGACTCATTAGGGTTGTCAGAAGACAGTCTATACCTTCATATTCTTCATTGCCTCAGCACTCCCTTGTAGTTTGAACTTTGTTCCTGATTATCTTTTAAATTATCACTTGTACCACATCAGGAAGGCATCCTTCTCAATGAGCTGGGTAACTTTTGTTTTGGTTGTCAACAAATGATGGATCCATCTATTTTTGGCGTCAACCATGCATCCATTGGGTTTCACACAGTGGATTGAGTTCTCGAAAAACGTCAATTTGTTACCAATTTTTCAATTATCTAGTCAAGAATAAGGTGGTATAGAATTATGTTACAAGTTCAAGTGTGCGCATTAGGAGGCAGGAATGCATGGAGAAAAATAGGTAAGAAATGAGGTGTTGCAATTATTGTTTATCTTATGTTCTCGAAAAACTTCAATTCGTTGCCAATTCTCCAATTATCTATTCAAGAATAAGGTGGTGCGATTATTGTTTCGCAGCAATAATCGTTTTGAAAAATATGTTTGAAGTTCAAGTATGCGCATTATGAGGTAGGAATTCACGGAGAAAAATAGGTAATGCGGGTGTTCAACTATATTGCTTTACATTCTCCTCATCAGCTGATAACAAGTGATCACAATTGTGAAACTTCAGTTTATCGAAACATATGATTAGTGTCATTTCACTTTGAGGTTGAAGAATTTGGAGTTATCATATCACCTGAATTCCTTAATCTTACTTTACTAAGATTCCTATAGAGGTTTCTAGAGTTGGCAAATATGAATTTTAAGTTCTAGGAAATGTCTTTTGCTGGTTGACTGTTCTTCTTTAGACTGTTGATGTATGGGTCATGAGTAATTAGACTGTAGAATTCGTTTGGATTAAAGAATTTGTTACACAGCATAGTGTTCCTTGTTGGCTACTCTGAAGTTACCAGGACTGTCTTGTAGTTGGGGTTATTGTTTATTCGGTTGAAGCATTTTCACATGGGGGTAGCCTCATTCACCCAGTATGTGGGATGGCGAATGGATAAACATGGACCCATTTATTCTTTTGTGCCTTGATGTTTGTAGTAGGCCATCAACTTCTTGGATTTGGCGCTACAAGATGTTCCTTATGTACCAAAGATGGCGAACACTATGTAAGATCGCGTAGTCATGTAAATATCATCTAGTGTTGTCTATGAACTTCTATAGTTCTTTTTGTTGATGATGAACTTCATATGTTGTTATTCAGTATTCGTATACCTTGTGATAAGTTATCAACTTGTTGGATTTTGGATGGGGGTAATACAAGCTGTTTCTTGTGTCACTGAAGGACAAATGAAGATTTTCTAGTTAAGGTAGCTCTAGTGAATTGGAGAGTCTAAATTTCAGCATGAGATTGTTAAAAATTTCTGGGTAGGATCTGAAGAATTTTGGGAATCACCATATGTTCACTGCATACAAGAACAAATCTGCAGATCAACATGTCCTTTATGGGTAACCTTATAATGTTGAATTTCAAGGGTGTTCTGTGTTCTGATTTTTTTACCCTGTAAGCAATGATACAGTTAAGAGATATAGGGTTCTACATTACAAGTACGTCTTCACACTTGCAGTAGATTTCTCTCATTTCGTAAAAGGTAAAATAATCGCCCCTCCCGCTCAAAATACTTTGAAATTAGTCTCTGAGAAATGTATTCTGTTTGTAAGAACATTGTTCTTAGGAGTATTTGCAGAGGAAACCTACTAACTGATTTCAAAACCCTAATAACTCCATTTTCTTCCAAAGGTTAATAGTATTCTCCCGCTCAAAATACTTTGAAATTAGTGTCTAAGAGAAATGTATTCTGTTCTTAGAAATAGGAGTAGTCTTTTCAGAAGTAGAAGAAACCTACTAACTGATTTCAAAAAACCCCTAATAACTCCATTTTCTTCCAAAAATAGTAATGCACCAATCCAACACCCATCTCCATCTCCATCTCCTCCAAAGGACCCTCTTGTGTTCGATCGCCTTGTAAATACATATGAGGTCTCAATATACAAAGTAATTAAAGCCTCCAAAGACTTCTCTCGCTCCGCCTCGCCTTCTAGTTTGAGTATTGTTTCTGATTTCCTCAAGCAGAATCTATGTTATACTGATGCCCAGATCACAAGTAATATCTTTAGGTATCCATACTCCTCTCTTTCAAAATTGATAAAACCCTTAGATCCAAATTCAACTATCTTGAAGATTTGGGGCTCCTCTCTTGCTCATCTTATCTCCGATAATCCCAAAATTCTTTTGAGTGACATTGATAATTCTATCATCCCCACTATCAAATTTCTCAGATCCTTGCAACACTTTGATCAACACATTATTAAAGCTCTTAGCAACTCTAATTGCCTCCTCACCCCCGAAATTCATAAGAATGTTAGCTGCAATATTAAAAAATTTACGCCAATGTGGGGTTTTCGATGACCAAATTACCAGGTATCTGCTGCAGCAACCAAGGTTCTTCTCCCAGAAACCAGAGTGGGTCAAAAGAGTTGTGGCATGGGTTGATGAATTGGGGGTCAAACGCGATTCTGGATTGTTCATTCGAGCTGTTAAAGTGATGGGAGGCATTGGCACAATTTGAGTTGTACAAGGTTTGTGATTGGTCCGAATTGGATATTATCTCTACCTTCAGGAAATATCCTGCTATCCTGGCGCTTTCGGAGCAAAATATCAGAGCGAAAAGGAGTTTCTTAATAGAAGAAGTTGGATACAAGCCTAAGGATATTGCAGTTAGGCCAATACTCCTTGGTTTTAGTTTGGAGAAGGTGTTGAAGCCCAGGAATGACGTGTTGAATATATTAATCTCAAGGGGACTGCTTGAGAAGAAACTTTTCTTTATTTACAGTGGCATTAATGTCAAAGGAGAAGTTCATGCAAAAGTGTGTTATGGGGTATGTTCATGTAGTTCCTGATCTTTTGCAAGTTTATAGTGGTACTCAGTCCTGGGATTGACAACTATGTGATGAAGTATGTAGATAAAGTACCTTATCGTCAACAGGTAAATTCTAGTTTTCAATGCTAAAATGAGGAAAAAGGGGTGCAAATGGAGCAAAGGCCAAAGGTTTATTCTGATACCCACATCATGTATCGTATGGTTGGTTAGGGAGGGTTACAGAGAATATGGTGGCGGGGGATTGGGTTCTCGTCCTTTTGATGTCTTATGTGTCTTATGGGTTTGGGAGCACTGCAAAGCGATCCAGAATGATAGGAAGTTGGAACTGAATGGGATTGGTGTGCTTCATCAGGCGGATATTAGGGTGTATTTGAGAATGAATGATAATCTTCGAAGTGGATTTGGTAAGTTTTGCTTTAGTTTTCATTATTCTGTAAATGAGTTTACGATGATTTGGGGTTTGTCACGTTTGAATTAATGCAAGCGTGGATTTGAGTTCTTATGGGTTTACTATAGTTTCCCTATCATTCAATGATGTGTATTATGTTAGCATGTCAATTTTACCTTACTATAGTTTTACATGATCTTTAATAGCGCAATTGAATTTTTATTTCACTATAATCGTGATTGTTGATGTTTAGGATGTTAGTTTTACAAGGTGAGTTTAGATTAGCAATGTTGATCCAATGATAGAGCGTAAGTCAAGTGTCAAGCTCTAGTTTTTGGCATATTTCTAGTGGATATTCTCATTCGAACTACACAGGTTTTAGGAACTCACTTGTTCATTAGTCTCAAATAAAAAGATTAATTTTGCTAGAAATTGTTGCATGACCTCATTTCCTCCATAATTCTTATTTACTTTGCAACCAACATAACCTATAATCCATTTTCTCATAACACTCTCATAAATGATTACCTGAATGACTCATTGCAGCACGTCAAGAGGCAATCTATACCTCCATACGCTTCATAGCGTCAGCATCTTCTTGTAGTTGGAACTTTGTTCTCGATTTCCTCAAATAATGCGATTTTCACTCATACCATCATCGAGAATCTTGACTTCAATTGATCCTGTTCTTTTCTTTCGAAGTTAATCTAAGCTTTAAATTCAAACTCAAACTCGTAGAAGACATACCCAGGCTTCCACTGGTTTTCTCTCACGGATGTCATTACTTGTCACACTGTCTTCCTTACAAACAAAGTTGAAATCTTGAGATACACATGCATTTTTGTAATTAGAAGTACCAATAGTATTTTAAATAATATCTTTTCATCTGAAAAGTTTGTCCTAACTTAAAAGCACCGTGTTGCTTCTTTGTGAGTTAATGAATTGGGAATCATCCTTCACATTAAGCTGACCTAGTTTTATTTTGCTTGTCACCTTAATGATGGGATCTATCTATTCTTTATGACAACCATGCATTCATTAGGATCCGTGGGTGGTCTTCAGATTGGACTTGAACACGTAATGCATGGTTTACGTTTCAAAATACTTCTTTAAGAGAGGTTAGAAAACATAATAAAGGTCATACCTTAGTCGGCAAGGAATCTTCTTCTATTTATAGAAAATCAAATCAACCTGTTCTTGAAATCATTCCAAAGCAAAGACCCATTTCTTCTTCTCTTATCTCTTTAGTTGGTGGTGGTTCAGGGCAAAAGTAAAAAATTAGAGCAAGTCTCTCACCATATACTACTTATTTCATGTCTTTCATCTATTTCTCTTGTGTTTCTTCTTCCCTATTACTTTTCCCAGATAAAGATGACTGATTTTATTAAAATATTAGTATTTGGATCATTCATTTAAGATCAAGTTATATCTCTCAAAAAGAAATCCTCCAAAAAAGTAATAGAGCCTTTGGAAAAGAAAGATTTGCAATTTTGCTCTTTGGATTTCCATTTTTAAGTTCTTTGGGCAGTCTTGATATTGGACTCAAACACGGTAGACTTCCGGACGTGTCAAAAAGTGTCGCACTGCCAAAGAATGTCTATAAAGACAACGGACTAAGCAATTTGGAAAGAACAGAAGATAATGCATGCACTTCTATTCCTCCTCGTGTCTTTCTCCTAGGTAAATGATGTAAGAGTCTAAGAAACCTGAACAAAGCTAAGCAGACACTAAGCCTGAAGCCAAACACTCCTAAGAGTGCAACTTTAATACACCAAAGTTATCCCCATTGTATCTAACTCATTTCTTTGGGTGGTGCTGGCTGATTTGCTTGAATATCTAGCTTTGATAGAGGAGAACCAAAATTCATTAAATTCCCGATATAAATCTACTGCCTGGAGGCTTACTTAACTCTGGAAACTTATGCTTTCTGAACACAACTCTACAGAACTTTTCTCCCCCTTTCTCCGAAGTTATTGCAGGTATTCACAATATCTTAAAGATTGGGTATCCAACAATATGTGCATTTGTTCAGTTTATCTCTTGATTTGGCATGCCCATTGATGCAAGCTTGTGCAAAGATCAAATGGGTGTTCTTAAGTCTGCGAGGCCTTTCATGGTTCTGAGAAAGTTCACTCCAGATGTGACAAATAGCATATCAAGCGGGTCGAGACAAGATGCTCAGGAGTATCTAAATTCATACTGAACTACTCAAACTTGAAGGTCAGTTTTTAAACTAAGTGTGGATGGTTGGGAGAGATCAACCGAATAAGACTGCTGCAACATGAACACAGAGCTTTGTTCCATCAGATATAAGTGCAAGTTTGAGAGGACAACTAAGAAACACCATGAAGGCATTTAGGTACAAGGCTTCTGCTACAATCAGCCGTTCCTTTTGATCCATCTTGATATTTTCTTACACAGGCTGTTAGGATAACTGAGGACGCATCCCACCTATTTTCTACACCGAAAACACTTGATGGATTCCAAGCAATTGCAGCTGGGAAGGTCAAGGTACCTTCTTTGAGTAAATTAGCTATTGTGTAGTTGTCTATTATATACACATATCGTCCAAAGTCTGATTGAAATTTCAAGCAATTGAATGTTCTTGTCAGAATTAGAAGAAATAAACAAGTTTGGTGAGATTTTAGTAGAACAAAATGTGGTATAATTTCTGTTTTCCCTTGCCTTTTTGAGTTGCTTGAGTAATAATATTTAACATGGTAACTGTTTTAATTACTTGTGTGAATGTGCTTGAAAATATGATTAAATTAGACAAAACAAATAATTATTTCCAGACTCAAGAGTCATGATCTCAGGGTACTATAGGGGCGTATTGAGAGATCGATAAATCCTTTTCTGCAAGATCACTCTATGAAGTTGGGTGCTCGAGCCCTAATAGGAAATCATAGTGGACTGTGGTATAAGAATTTTATATTTTAGCAAGTACACATATTTGAGCATCACTAAAGAAAAATGTAAGTATGTGTTGTGTGTTTTTTCAGTTATATATGCATGTTTCTCTTATAAATGAATGTTGCGGAATCCCGAAGGTACCTTATAAAACAAGAAACCACAATGGCTACCCCGCCTTTATTTTTTTGATAGAAAGAGGTCACTTTTTTTTTAACGCAAAACTGAAATATAAAATTAAACAAACCGCCCATAGGGGCGGGTACGAATAGAGTTTACAAAAGTCCGAGCCTCAGAGGCCTCGGTACAAACAAAAGGGGGGAAATTTGCACCCCTCGCAGCTAAGAAATGTGCTTCAAAATTACATGAACGGTGAACGAACTCAAAAAAAAAAAAGTCTGAAATCTCGCCGCTAAAACGTACATGTCAGGTGCCCAAGTGAGCGCACCCCAGGAAAGGTCCTCTGAATGATCTCGGAAAGCTCGAACTAGGCGCTGACAATCTGTCAGAAGAATAATCCTATCAAGCCCCAGACTAAGTGTTGTCTCCATCCCCCTGATTACCGAGATGGCCTCTGCCTCTTCGGGGTCCGTTGCTCTCGTAGAAGAATGCCCTGCACATACAATGGAATCCAAATGAGATTTAATAATAAAGCCTGTACCCCCAATGATTTAAGAGTTTTTCCAAGATGCGTCCACATTGATTGTGTGCCAACTCCTCTTGCTTTGGTCGTAGCAATCGGTTGTAGCTCCCGAATGGGTAGGGTGGGAGGCAATGTCCTAGGAATTGGGGTAGTGTAAAGAGTTGCTTTCTTAAGAACCTCATCAGGATTGGTGCGCTTGTTCCCAAATAAAAGCTCGTTCCTGCTATTCCATATTACGAACATGATAGAGCTCAGGGTGCTACAGAACTGAGGTAGGCTGTTTGTGCCTCCCTTAATAGTGTAGCAGCGCTGGATGATCTTACTCACAGAGTCTATGTAAACCCAGTTTCCGAAGTCGAGGGCAAGGTGCCATTTAATCATAGAAAGAGGTCACTGGAGGAGGGCAGATGATTTTATGATCTGACAACGCTTGTGTATAAAATGAATTTAAACAGTTATCTTCTTATCTGTAATAGTTTCCTAATGTTGTCACCAAGTCTCATCCCTTCCTCACTTTGCATATCAAAAGAAATATATCCGACTATGTGCTTTCAAGAACTGAAACGATATGTATAAGCAAGCCCTTCCGACCAGCACCTAACCACATCAAATACTCACGGCACAATGTGCATAGACCAACACACTAGTGTGTCGGTATTGGGTAAGCGAGGCAGTTGTTGTGTTCCGGGATATAATAGGCTGGAGGCCCGACTTGCTGGAGTAGGCTTCTCTGGCACATCTATTGCGGATTCTATCTCCGCTAAACCAGACATCCTTACGAGCGACATTGATAAGACTATCATCCCCACTGTCGAATTTTTTCCGATCCTTCCAATATTCTGATCAAGACATAATTAAGGATTTTAGGAGATGCATTTGGCTCTTTAGTTCTGAATCCCGATTGAATATGAGTCACAATATCGAGGACGGTGTTCTCGATAAGCAATTATTTTTATTTTACGCTTTCATCCAAGTTTCTTTGCCCTATCAGCTTTTTCGTTTGAAGATGTAGTAATTTGAGATAAAACTTGATTCTGGATTGTTCATTCATGCTGTTTGTAAGCTGCATGAGCAACAAAGCTATCATAGAGGTAAAATTCGAGGTTTACAAGAGATTTGGGTATTTGAAGTCAGATGTTGTATCTGCTTTTAGGAAGCATCCCTATTTCTTTGCAAAATTTGAAGAAAAAAAATGGTTGGAGCAGTTCTAAGTTTCTTAATAGAAGAACTCGGGTACGAGCCTTAAGATATCACATTCAAGCCGCGCATGCTTATTTGTAGCTTGGAAAAGGTGTTGAAGCCCCGGAATGAGGTGTTGAATATATTAATCTCAAGGGGATTAATAAAGAAGAAATCTCAACTTGGTTCAGTCATAAAGATATCGGAGAAGAAGTTTTTGCAGGAATATGTGATCAAGTATGTAGGTAAAGTTCATGATCTTCAACACGTGAATAGTGAAATGCTGAGATGAGATAGAGCCACAAAGGAATATCAACCCAATCATCCTGATTATCCGATCTGATAAAGAAATGATTAAAGTCTATTAGGAGATGCAATTGGCTCATTACCTCTTTGTAGCGCCCCACATTTTTCTTGGTATAAATCCTTATGGTCGTAGTTATGGTTTATAAGTTGCACCTGTAGCATGTTATCATAGCTCATGTTTCCCCAAAATTTTAACAACACCAACCCATTCAAACCTTCACCGAATTTCCCCAATTCTTCTCCTTCTTCATCTCCAATTTGTTTCTTTATTTCCTCCTAGAAATTGTCCAACAAACCCCCCTTTTCTTCCTCAACCTCTTGGCTTTGGAAACTCCTCCTGGGAGCAATTATTCTCCGTCTCTTTACTCCTAAACTATGGCGGCACCATCCCTGAAATTCCCTTGAAGTTTAACCCCGATTTCTCCAATTGTTCCAATAACCAACCCTCCTTGTAACCTTGTATGAATTGTTCCTTCATTTACATTTGTTTACCCCAATTTTTATCTTCGGAACTCCTGTAGAGAAATCTGGGGAGATGTCTTGTTGTTTAAGTGTAGAGAAATGCTTGCTCAGATATCTCATTGAAGCTGGAGTTGTTAGGCTATGCCAAGAGTGATACTTACTTGGAATCTTGGGTGTTTGATTGTCCTTTTCACAGAGCAGCCACAACAGTCAGTTTTGTGGATTCATTATGGTGTTCTACTCATCCTCTTCCTTCCTTCTGCAGTTTGTTAAGGCAAGTATTCTTATCATTTTCATATGCCATGATTGTAGTAAGGTTTCACACTTGTAGAGATTATACGTTTAATTTCTTGAACCCATATTCATGTATGCGATCTTATTCAGCTAATCATGCTCCTGTTATTGTTATCACTAACGTACCTATCTCTAGTTTCAAATCACAACTTTAGTCTTTATTGAGCTTAGGTTGAGCTATATCTTTATCCCGTTCTTGATTATTAATAGATTCATGTTCAGTAGCATTTATTGCAGATGCTTAGGGACTATATCTTTTACCAAGTTCTTGTGTCGTTTAGTAAGTTGAATACTGTTCTTAAATCACGATTTCTATGGGGTTGTTATGCATTAAGGAAGATCATGTACTCTTTGGTTATTGTAGGAATTTATTGTGGTTTGATATATGGACTATGGGAAGGGTATTGTGTGTTAAAGGGTAATCTTAAATGGAGGCTGATAGTTTTTGAAGTTATTACAAGTTGTATCATCTTTGAAATCAAATCTTATATGGGTATGAATGGGGGATTTTATTTGGACTTGACATGAAGACGTTAATAGTTTCTTATCAAATTTCGAATCGATAATTGGGATGCTTATATAGTTGGAGTTGTGATTAATAGATTTAAGAGTTGTAGATACATCTAGAATGCAGAACTTATGGTCAGAATGTATAACATGTTTAGTTATGTCTAGATATGAGTTTTGAGATTATACAGGTAGAATATCATTAAGAAACCTTGGTAATTAAGGTGGGTAATTCTGGTGATTGTTGGACATCTTAGTATGGTTGGACTATTAAGTTTCATGTTAGTTTCTTGAGGATATTGATGGTGCATAGTCTCTGTGGGTGGAGATGTTTACGGGTTATTTCATATATTAGTTTAGTGGTTGGACACTGTTAGTTTTCTTACTATTGCAAATGGTTATACGAGGGTGGTCTAATAATAGTTGTTAGGCTTTATGGTAGTATAAGAACTTCAAGAGTTTTATGATGTTATTTTGGGACAAGGTATCCAAGTGTTGGGAATTGATCACTTTGAGAGAAGTACTATAGGGTCTGGGTTGTCTAAGAGAGACCGTGAATCCTTTTTGACATTTGGGCAAGTCTTTTATTCTAAAACAACTTAGATGATTCTTTGGAATGTCTTTAGGGATAGTGATTTAGTTGGATTTTTCTATGATTCAGTAGTACGCGACTTAGATTCCCTTTTCAGGTTTAAGACTTCATTTCGATATAGTCATATCGACAGATAACATTGGATGTTGGAGCTGTACTTCATTTGATAGAGTCCCCACTTGTTATTAAAGTGAGGGTAGATAGATCATCTGGCCGTAAGAGCGGTAGGTCTTTGGATTTAGTCCCAGATGCTGATTAGGCAGGGGCAGACAGATCATTTGATTCTTATAGGATTCAAACTTTCTCCTTTCCATTATGTTAGGATAACTTCGAGTTAATGTACACAGTAGGGCTATGCTGTTACGGTCCTTGGGTTCGAGTCTCTAAACCAAATATGAGGTAACTGTTTATCAGTTTTCTCGGGTTGCAAGTCCCAAAATTATTTCCCGGTTACTTCTCGGCTGCATGGTTCGCGAGCATCCCGTGGGCAGATCCCTAAAAGTTGAAAATAAAACAGGCTTTAGACCTGTAGGTTGAAATTCCTTGAACACCCTGATCAGATGCATTACCTGCTAATTCCTGGCTCACTAAAAAGGAATCCGCCAATCCCTGGCTCGCCAATAAGGGATACGCTTCTATTGAGGACAGAAGGGTGCGAGAGTGCGGTCCCACTGAATTAAAAGTAACCCTGTTTAAGTGACTTTTAAATTCTCTTTCCTCATTAACCGTACTTCTTAGGTTGTAGTAGTTAGATCTAAGTTTAGGCTATCGTTGATATCTTGGTAGGATATTAGTTTTACTTAGACTGCCTCCTTAGAACTCGTAGCTTGGTTGGTATTCTCCTATACTTCCGTTAGAATCTTCATGTCTCTTTTCTGTATTTATCTTGGTCTATCATGTCTTATGACCTTGGATATTTGTACTTGTTGGGCGTTGCTTGCTGACGCCTTGCGCATATATACTTTTTCAGGTGAATTGTTGCGGTAGTGATACTAGTAGTTGGAGCAAGCTGAACTTGCATCTTTTGGAGTTTTTGCTATCCTTGTGGTATTATTTATCATTTCTATCTCTTTTAGATTTTCTTCCGCTGCGTAGTTTCTTAGTGTTGTAGATGTATTTACGATTTGTTTTAAATTGTAGTACGTCTTTTGGGGGTTCATCTTTAGAATGCCCGGCGTTACACCTCAGAATTCGCATTCTTAATAGTTTATTAAGAAGCCAATTTTGGGGGCGTGAGACTCTTAAATTTTGAAGAATGTGAATAGCAATCTTGAGGTGCTATGTCGATACAAAATGTTCACGGTAAGCAAACTTCCTCTTGAGGTCCTATCCAAAGATATTTGCCCGTAGAAGTGATTCGCTTGAAGCTTTTATAATCCGGGTGGAAGAATTTTGGGTCAAGCATGATTCTGGATTGTTCATTCTTGCTGTTTATGTTATGAGTACCATTACCAAAGCTACTATAGAAGCAAAATTCCTCTTGTTCAGAAAATTTTCCTTTGATTTGGTCATAGCAAAAATTGAGTATAGTTATGAGTTTCTTAACGGAACTGGGGTATGAGGATGAGGAAATATTGCCAAGGCCAACGCTCCTTGGTTGCAGCTTGAAGTAAATGTTGAATTTATTATACTCAAGGACATATTACTGTTTGGAGAAGAGGTTGCTTCTGCGGGATGAGGTGATGTATATATCAATCTCAAGGAGATTGCTTAAGAAACATCTTCATTTCCTATCAATGATTGATTAGCTTGAGGAGAAGTTTCAGCTTAATTACATGCTACGGTATTTAATTGAGAATGAAGAAATAATGCTGAGCAAAGTATTGGATGAAAGAAGAGAATTATTTCCGGAACTATGTGAGCAGGAATGTACATAAAACTTCTAACATCCAAGATGTATCTTCAAGTTTTCAAAGCCGAGAAGAGAATCAACAGAGGGCAAATACATTAGAAGGTCACAGTTTTGCTCCATCTAATTGTAAGACACTCTTTTTTCTGTGTCTGAATTTGTTTAATTTGAAGGTAAATGTTGGATACCTTGTTTCATCATGGCCTCTGAACTGGTGTATCAACTATATCGAAAATTCCATCTTTATTTTACTTCAGGGATTTATGTTATTTGTTCCATGAATGGTTTTAATATTAGTTTTTACTGAATTTTTTTTAGTAAGCTAATCAAATTGTTAAGTCTGCCATATTTCTCATAGTAACATTCTAACATATAACTTAAATTATAAGTCTACCCTATTACTCAAAAGTAATAGATAACAAAATAACTTAAATTTACATGGACACACTTACTCGGGAGGCAATACACCTAACTAGTCTTCATGCGCAATGGCAATAGGGTTTTCAACTGCATCATTCTAGGCCTCT
Organism: Kingdonia uniflora; assembly: GCA_014058105.1. NCBI lineage: Eukaryota > Viridiplantae > Streptophyta > Magnoliopsida > Ranunculales > Circaeasteraceae > Kingdonia > Kingdonia uniflora. The sequence goes on along the minus strand of JACGCM010000926.1, from coordinate 1,405,605 downwards.
TCTGAGTCACACACCCAAGTCTTCAACCAGGAAATGGAGTGACTCAAAAGTATTCTCAAGGATACTGGAAGCCTGGGATTATTTGTTGAAGGTGTTCGTGCAATGCGATGCTCGAGCAAAACTGGGCATGAAGCAATGTCTGAGTTATACAAGAGCTGTTGATGGACAGGCGAAACTGCATAGTTCACCTACCTTCAGGAAATATCCTTGTCATTTGGCAAGCAAAATGACAGAAGAACAATGATCTTAGCACGAAACTATGACTGTAGGTATGGGATGCAAACGACTAAGTGAAATGGGATGTCATTCTCATATGGCAAGATAGAAGCTACTCTCCATTCAAAATTCTAGGAAAAATATTATCTGTTTTGTTTCAATTTTAAGAAGATGTTGAGCCTTTTTTAATCATAATAATTATCCTAACCAGGGATGAATGGTTGTGATGTGGCGCATCCCTCATAAGGTCGTCCACCCACCGTATGATTTATGTTATTTAAATGCTTTGTATTTTAGTCTTTAGTTTAAGCCTTGTTGGAGAGGCCCAGCCTAGGTTATTAGCAGTGTTCTATAAAAGTGATGGTCTAGGTTATTAGTTTTAGAGTTAAGTTAGTTAATTCAGTTATTCAGAACGAGAGTTCTAGTTAATAAATTAGGGTTCCTCACGAACCTAATTTTTGTTTATTAAGCAGGTGTTATTCTTGATTATTGGCTTCCGCGTAATCAGTTTACATCAAATTGGTATCAGAGCGAGCAAGATTTTGCGGGATTTTTTTATCGACTGCTACAGTGTTTTCGTTAATGCTACAGTGATTTATGCAGTAAAATTCCTAATAGCGTCAATAAAGAATTGATTTTCTATCAAAGTGGTTCCAGAGCTACGTTAGATCTAAGAGTAGTCAGTTTCAAGAGCAAAGATGCCTCGTGGGAGACCTGCGACGAAGAAACCTACGCTCGCCGACAATGTAGCGAGAATATCAGATAATGTTGACAAACTTGAAGGGCTTGTCGAGGCTTTGGGTAGAGGAGCCTTTTTCCCGCCCCCCCCCAACCACCTCCGTTGGGCGTAACCGAAGATCTCTCTCTAGAGGGAACCGTCGCCGCGAGGAGTGACAATCTCGATAACCCGTTTGCAAGTCTTGGAGTCAAAACTGAGGCTTCTAACGCTTTGGGAATTGAAACCTGAACCATCGCCAAATCGGCAATGCAGATTTTGTTACGGGTTCCAACCGACAACCAAACAAACGGCCCACAGAAAGAGATGACCCAACAACAGTGGGATATGCTTCCTGCCAAGATTATATACCCAAATGATGACTGGTTTCTACAATTTTAACCAATCGATGTGCCGATCAGAAGGTTTTAAGAGAGTGAGAAGTGGAGCTACGACTATTTGTTCGACAGCAACGACGAACCCGCTTCTCCGATTGAAGAAAAGTTCGTTATCGAAGCCAAAACTTATGATGTTGAGGAACTCAGGGTACAACCCAAGGCCAACAAATCGGCCACGGCAACCACCGACCAACCACAAGGTTTCCGCCTAGAGACGACCCTGGAATACAACCAACAAGAACTGCCAACGTCGACATCAGTCCCGACAGTGGTCGGTACCACAACTTGTCATTTAGGAGAAACAACTCCAGCAGTACATGCAGTGCACATGCTTCATGAACAACAACCAGCTTCAGTAGTACGTACGGTCAACAGGCTGAGCCGAGTCGAGCAAGATAATTTATCTTCAGCAATCGCTACCAATTATTGTGCCACTCAACAATGGATTCAGGAAACACGTACGGAGCACGAGATGCAGGTCAGCATCGTCCAACAGTTCCATTCACTTATGTTATAGTCTGGGGCATCCAAATATTTGATCCGTATAAGAGAGATGATGGCCCGATACGAAGAATTATATCCGTATGTTGATCCGTTTTAGGAAGGTTTTGTAGTAGGTGTTGAGGAGCGGACTACAGTAATTTCTGAGTTTTTTATTTTTGATGTCGATGGACGTAAGGATGTCGGTGACGACATCGTACCCCCGCTCTTGGGTACAATCTTTGGGTGCGAAAAATTTCGCGGAAGATTTTAAGATTTCTAAAAGAGTTCCACCGTATAAATTTCGTGCACGTTCTACAAGATGAAGACGAAGAGACTGGGATGCACATACATGCATGAGTCCTCTGGAGTACCACCCCCTTGATTTCGTGGACGAAATCTTCTCAGACGGAGGGTTTGATGTGGTGCATCCCTCATAGGGTCGTCCACCCACCGTATGATTTATGTTATTTAAATGCTTTGTATTTTAGTCTTTAGCTTAAGCCTTGTTGGAGAGGCTCAGCCTAGGTTATTAGCAGTGTTCTATAAAAGGGGCGGTCTAGGTTATTAGTTTTGGAGTTAAGTTAGTTAATTCAGTTATTCAGGGTTCCTCACGAACCTAATTTCCGTTTATTAAACAGGTGTTATTCTTGATTATTGGCTTTCGCTTAATCAGTTTGCATCTGGTTGTATGGCAGCTAAATTCAAAGTCTCAAACAGTCTTCCACAAAAAAACAGTCTTCAACTAATCGAGATTGGATGCATAAATTTTTTGGCATTTGTGATGTTTATATAGGCAAAGTCTATAGAAAGGAGCAATGATGTACTAGACCCTTGGACCAAATCTTCATGATATTCCAATATCGAATCGTTGTTTGTTTTAATATCAAAATCAATCTTGAAAACTCTCATGGCTTATGCTTATCCCATGGATCCTAAAATTGGAAACAATGAATGCCAAATGGCCGAGTAGCCATACTGACCACTCAGGTAGCAATAATAGCTAGTTCAAAGCTACACAACTTAGTAGAGAGAAGGCCTGAAACTTGAAAAAGATATTTACATTTCACTATTTTTTAAAGTAAAATAGAGCATGGTTACATCAATTTGCTACAATTGCACTCGTTCTTCTCAACTCAGCTTTTGAATAACAAAACTCAATATCAAAAAGTATCAGGAAATTGGTACAGCTGAAATGAGACGAGGTTTCTTCATCATCGCCCACCTTGACATTAATATATCCAATCCCTCAACTCTTTGGTTTTAACCACTTCTACAAGCTGAAACCAAGCAAAAACAGTTAATTTTCCAATTGGAACCAACCATTGAACAACTCAACCTTTGCCTAAATGGTAGGTTTCTCAATGCATAATCTGTCACACAGAAAGCTTGAATGAGTAATGCAAAATCCCCGAAACCCCAAATGCACAAATACAGAAACAGATAAGTAACCAAGTCACCCTTGAGAATGGTGGGGTTTACAAGGACAAGAAAGCAATAGAAGAGCCCGATAAACTTAGGTGATTTTATGGTGCAAGTGTTTTATTACATTGGAAGAGAGAACATTATACTTTACCATTGGGCTCTTGGCCAGTGGGGGTTGTATCTCTCCACCTAGAAAGAGGTGATAGGTTCGAAACCTCATGAGGTTGAAAACTTAGGGTTACGGATCCCTATATAAAACCGGCTTGCCTTGAAAAAAAATAAAAAATTATCATACTTTGAGATAAGAGTTCTGATGATGTGGTCTCATAAAAATCGTTTGTTCCATTTGCACTCTTTATTTCTTAAGAGCATCCACAACAGCTAGGTGAAGGATGACGTGGAGGGCGAATTCTCATCCTTCACCCTCATTTGGGCAAATCCACCCCACACGTGGCTTTGCAATATCCACCTTGAGGGTGGATATTTGATGGATTACTGTGCTTAGGGAGTGAGCCAATGAGATGATGACACTTGTCAGCGCTTATGTGATGAACGGCTAAGATAGAATGACGTGGCTGGATCGTGAACGTTAATGTTCCCGCGCGGTTCAGAAGTGCTCTAAGTAATATTCACCTATAAATCCAAACGAACTGCTATGGGGTGGATTAAATTCACCCTGATTTATTTGGTTTTTCACCCCACTTACTACTGTGGATGCTCTTATGTCTTGGAGTTGAGAAGTAAAATATACTTTATGGAGATTAGGAACTTTATTAGCATACTTGATCACATAGTTCTTCAAAAACTCTCCTTGGATATCTTTACGACTGAATCAAGTTGAGGTTTCTTCTTCATCAATCCACTTGAGACTAGTTAGCATATTCAACACTTCATTTCAAGGCTTCAACACCTTCTCCAAGCTACATCCTTAGACATGTATCCAACTTATTTAATTAAGAAATTCATAGTATCTCTGAAACTTTGCTCATATATATCCATGAACTTGGGAACGCAGATACAGTTTCCAATTCGGAACACCCATAATCTTTTTATCGGAACATTCCAAAGGCACTTGAATTTGGGTCTAAGTGTTTCCTCGACATTAGCGAAGAGTAATGTGGGCCTCTTGGAGATGATACTTGTGAGCTGGGTATCAGTATAACATGTTATACTCTGTTTCAGAAAATCAAACATAATACTCAAACTAGACGGAATTCTTAAGAGGAGATGGAGAAAATGGAGTTATTATTAGGGTTTTGATATCAAACAATACATCTCTGTAGTAATTAGTTCTAATTAGATCAACAAAAGTGATCTTAATCTTACCGGTTAAACGAAACATCTTAGGAAATCAGAGGGCACTCACTTCGATCCAATTTAACCCCTTAGGGTTTTGAACCAATTTCAAATCAGAGAGTGAGGGATAAAATGCAGGCCTCTAAACTATGGGTCGGGCATAGGCCTCTAAACATCATACATACAAAACATTAATGTTTACCAGGTTGTTCTTCCGAACTTTTCGGTTCGTTGTTCTCATATTCGTCTTCGTCTTCGGCTTCATGGGTAAGTCCAACATTTTGTAATATATCATAAATTTTATGGTTAATTAGCTTTTAAACCCGAAATTATGAGCATGAATTGCGTTAACCCTTATGATTGTCATTTTTAGGTTTTGGACCCTAAAATACCCCGGAGCTGTTAGTTTTTTTTAAAATACCAAAATTACTTTTTATTATTATGTTTTAAGTTTTAATTAGAAAATCCACGTGTTAAATAATAATCTAGTTGGAATATCCACGTGGAGTAAGAAAATCTCCGTGGACATTTCTTAGTGTCCACGTAGATTTGAGCGCCAACTTCATCTTCCCTGAATCTCTACAATTAAAACTTTGAAACTAAAGATTCAAACTAAAAAATATATCGAAACAAAATATAAATCAAAAGATTCAAAACTAAATAATTAACATTCAACATTATCATTCATCAACATTCATCATCATAAAAACTAAAAAAAAAAAAACCTAAAAAATATTTGTTTCCAACAAAACCCTTTGCTTGGGCTTCTTCCCAAAAAAATTTCCTCCAAAAAACCTAAATCCTAATAGAACCTCCTCCTTCTCTTCTGAGGAGGAGGTTCATCATCTTCATCTTCATCTTCATCATCCGCATCATCATCATCATCATCGCCATCATCATCTTCCTCATCATCATCACCACCACTACCCTCCAACAACTCCCGGTCTTACTCGACGTCGAAGTCCTCTTCGGGACATTCGTCCAAGGTGTAGTCGTACTCGGTTGGTTGATTCCCCTCATCATTATCACTATAGTCGGTTGTTGGAGGAGCTAATAGAAAGAAATTTGACATTGTTGAGACTTGAGAGAGTAAGGAAGGGAGAGATAGAGAGAAAAATGATGAAAGAAGATGGAGAGGTTGGAGTGTTAAGACTTAGGATTACAATTTTTTAAGTTTTCAAACTGACAAACGTCAATCAATGCGTCTCTCCCTCTCTTCCCCAAGTAACCACTCTAGACACCTAGCCGTAATTAGCCTATTTTTTAGATTTTTCTTTTAGACCATCTGTGTTTGAAGAATGTTCACTTTTAGACCCTGCACATTTTAAGCACGTGATGCACAAGGTATTTTAAGGCACATAAAATACAACACAACACGATTGCCAATTAATTATAATTTGTAATTTTGAGATTGTTTGATCAAGGCAACTGGGAAGGTTATACAAGTATACAAGGTAAGCAAAAATTTGAATTTTCTTATATACCATTTGACCATGTCTAATGATGAAATTTATGAGATATTTTACCTAGTAATTGAGTATGGTGAGGAGTGGGATAAACCATCTAAGAGTGGGTATGGAGTAAGTCAATACAATGGTAGTAGTTGTTTTGCCTTAACTGTGTCTGTAAATATTAGTTTTGGGGAACTGTTGGAGTTAATTGCTACAAGAATAAATAATGAGCATGGTTGAGATAATAATGTTCTTGTGAGGGGGGGGGGGATGTGATTGGGTTATTATTGAGTGTAGACGGTGTTTTGCATGTCGTTAGTAATTATTAATTTAGAAGTTAAGTAGATGTTTAGGCACATTGAGGAAGACCCAATTTATGGGTATTACAGAGTTTTCATAGAAATAGAGGAAACACCTGAAATAGTGTCAATCCATGTTGAAGAATCACCATTACAGTTGGGATATGATAAACCAAAAATTAAGAAAAAAAGTCTACCAGATGTTTAGAGAAGACAAGTAGACCATTAAAAGTGCCTAATTCTAAGACTTTTAATGCATAATCCTTAAAAGGAAAAGCAAAAATCAAATCACAAAAGCCTAAGGTGAAGAAGGTTAGGGCTGATTACCTTTCTAAGGAAGAGCTTGATGATTTAACCAAAGACTATACCAGTGAAGAAGAATTTGAAATTAAGGAGGAGGATGTAGAAAATGTTGATGAGGAAGTTACAAGATGGACAAGAGAAGAGCATATGAGGCAGTTTGAGAACAATGAGTTTGAAGACTTAACTAAGGACTCATTCTTTGACAATGTGGATGATGAAGAAGACTATCATAATAACCATACATCACAGGATGGTGATGATGTTCCTACAATGGATCATATAAAAGATCATGAAGGTTTTGCTGATAATAGAGATTTTGTGATGGCTTCTTCAAACTTGTATGAGAAAGAAGAATATGAAGATGTGAAACCCTTTCTGCCACCTCAAGAACCAGAGTCTATGTTGACAATTGGGATGGAGTGGCCAAATATATCTGAGTGTAGGCCATTTATGAGAAATTTTGTAATTACTCAGAGGTTCACATTTAGACAGAAGAAGAATGAAAGTAAGAAGATTAGATATGTGTGTAAAGAAAGACCAAGTTGTTCTTGGTGGGTGTTCATAACAAGGTTAAATGATGGCCACACCATGACAGTTAAAAATGGTCATTTTATACATGAGTGTAGTGGTAAGAATGGCACATTGAACAGAAATGCAAATGCTATTTGGGTTGTAAAGGAGATTGAGAATCTAATTAAAGATGCAAGCACAATAAAGGTAATGCAAATATCTGATATTATGTATAGAAGATTTGGAGTAAGAGTTTCATGTTACACTGCATGGAATGCAATGAACATGGTGATGGAGAAGATAGTAGCGTCATATGATAAAGGTTATGATTTATGTCCAGAACTATGTGTTAATATTCAAAAATCAAACCCTGGTAGTATTGCTACTTGTAGTAGGGAAGATGGTAATCTTAAGTTTACAAACATGTGTATTAGTTTTAAGGCATCCTTAGATGGGTTCAGCAAGGGTTGTAGGCCAATTCTTGGTCTAGATGGATGTTTCTTGAAAGGCAAGTATGGAGGCCAATGTTTGAGCATCATATCTCTTGATGCAAACAATTATCTTTTCCCTATAGCAGTGTTTATTTGTAGAAGTGAGTGTCAAGTTACATGGATGAAGCTCTTAACTTTGGTGCAAGGCCAACTCACCTTACACCCATCTAAATTAACATTCATATCTGATAGACAAAAGGGCCTTGTTGAGGCAGTTTCACAAGTGTTCCCTCATTCCAATCATAGATTTTGTTTTAGGCACATGTACATAAACTTTAAGCAACTGTACAGAGGTACTTATTTGATGGCATTGGCTTGGAATGCATCAAAGGCATACAAAAAAACTATAATGAACAAAAATTTGGACAAGTTGGGAGTTGCAGAACTTGATGCAAAGACATGGTTAAAAAGGGAGCCATATGAATCTTGGTGTAGGTCTTACTTTGATGCTTCTACAAAGTGTGAGCATGTGACCAATAATTTCTCTGAATCATTTAACAATTGGATTGTTAAGATTAGAGATAAGCCTTTAAACAAGGGCTAAATTTGATGCAGATGACACTCATATATGAAAGGAAATTGAAGGCAAGAGAGTGGGATCATAATGGATTGGTACCTAGAGCAGTGAAGATGATTGAGTTGTTGAAAACATGCAGTCACCACTACAGGTTAGAGGGATTTGAAAATGATTAATGGCTGGTCCTTAATGACAGTGGCACAAGGTGGATATTGAACTTGGAAGAACTCACATGCACTTGCAATGTTTGGCAGATCACTGGATTGCCTTGTATACATGTAGTGAAAGTGATTAATCAACTAAAATATGAGTGGGTTGGGTAAGTGCTTTCTTTTTTAGTTAATATGTCCTAATTGTAATTTCACTGTATCTTTGACTATTTTAATACTTTATCATGGCCTATGTACATATATTGTAGTCATTACCATAAGGTGGCAGCCTATGTAGCAACATACATCAAAGCTATAAATCTAATTGTAAACTCATCAGAGTGGGGATAAGTATGTTACTTTTGCCCTTAGATTACAAAATTATTGATTTCTCTTTATTTTCATAGTATACATTTACTCTTATGAAACAGCCTACAAGAGAGATCAGACCACTACCATTGTTGAGACTAGTAGGGAGACCTAGAATACTAAGGAGAAGAGAGGCAGATGAGGTCAATGGTGTGGTAAGACAACTAAGAAGATGCAGTAAGTGTCAAGCATTTGAGCACAACAATAGAACTTGTAAAGGTCAGCCTGCAGAAAAGACAAGCATGGGGAGAGGAGGAGTAAAGGCATACAAATTAGACACTGAATTTATGACACCTTCAACAAGGGGGAGGGTGAGAGGGAGAGCTGAAGAACCATCATAACCACCTCAACCTTCAACTCCTATTTTAACTCAACCATCACAACAATCACAACAATCTCAACCATCACAGTCATTTCAACCATCTCATTCAACTGGTCAGCATTTTAGAGCACCTAGGCAAGATCCTAATACTAGAGGAAAACATGGTGGATATAGAGCCACTCAGACATTCAGAGGGTTGGCATATTGGTCTGGTCCTTCAGGGCAAGGAGAACCATCTAATAGAGTGACTAACAAAGTTGCACCAGTTAGGCCCCCTTGGAGAATTTAATAATTTTGTAAGACAATTTGAGTTTAACAATGGTGATGTTTAACAGTTATTTGTAAGACAATTTGCTATGCACTTTCTTGTTTGGGTAAATACAACATTTCAGATGTTTAACTATCATTTTATATTATTACATTTTCACCTTCTCCACGGTCACTTTTGTAGCAAATTGAGCTACAAATTCATCTAATGACATCTCCACTGTCATTTTCACATTCTTTACAGATTGTTCTCTTATTGCATCAGTTAACCAAATAAAATTGTTACAGATTGAAACTTCACATTTCAAAAACTTTTGCCCAAATGACTGTTGTGTCTTAGAAGTAAACATTTTCATAAGGTGATTGCACCCATGTGCAATGTAGGGAAATCTAACCTAAGGACAGTCTCTCACCCAATGGTTACTTTGACCATACCCAAAACAACCATTTAAACTTGATGAACCTCCTTCTGCTCCCTTGGCTTGATTACAGCATCTGATAACCATTGAAAGGATCCACAAATTGAGTGTTGATACTTTAAGAACTTTCTTTCATAGTTATTTTTAGTGAGAGATATCATCAGCTTCATGATGCCATTGCACGTAGCTTTCTTGCATTTTGTGTAAACCCAAGGACATTTCGATGCAATGTGACCCTCAAGATTACACATTTGACAAACAACCTGTGAAAAAATCAAGAAAACCAATGTTTTAATTTTAGCTTTAAGACCCTCTATGTCTTAAATAATTAGCTTTTAGACGTTATTTTGAGTAGATGCGAAATAAACTTCTAACCTTAGATTGTGTGCCAGCTTCATGTTTTCTACCACCCATTTTGAGTTTTGAAGATGAAGTTACTTACAAAAGAAGAAGATGAAGTAATTAGTTAATGTAAGAGAGGAGAGGAAGATGAAGTTTTGGGTTGGTTTTATAGCCGTAACTCGGGTTGCGACGGTCGGATTTATCGTAGCCTGCGTGGATCTGGTTTTACAGCGTGTCATTACGATATAATCCTACGTGGGACTCATACTTGCAGTGTGGCATTAAGATTAAATCATACGTGGCAGAGCTAGGGGTATTTATGGTACTTCATATTATTTTCATCTCAGAGAGCGACTTCCGGGGTGTTTTAGGGTCCTAAACCTAAAAATGACAATCATAGGAGGTTAGCACAATTCGTGATCATTATTTCAGGTCTAAAAGCTAATTAACCATAAATTTTATGAGTAGCTAACTCAAATGTTTCATTGATAGACCTAGGATTTGCAACAACTAGACCCTTCACAACAGATAGAACTTCATCGTTTTTGCACAGCTATGTGTTGATTTTTTTAAAATATATAAGCAAGAGATACTAAAATTGTGTATTTATACCTGCATCCAAGATTTTACACAAACATTGGGAAATGGTTCCCAAAGTTTATCATTAATGCCATAAGTCTAGCGTCATAGTTTCATTCATTGTACATTTTGAGTTCTTAAATCCTAAACCACTATCATTAAGACATTGACATTTCCTATATCAGCTAACACGATTCAGAGTTCATTTACAATAAACAAAATTGCCTAACATCTAGCATCGCAGCTGCAGATTAACTACTACGACTTGTTTATTTTGTGCAAAATTAAATACAAATTGAAGTTACCTAAAAAACCAAAATAAATATAGATTGTCAATGTTTTACTAATTCCAATAACTCCTCACAAATATCTTTATCTCCTTCCTTAACATGAATCGATGAGGGTACAGATGCACGGTGCTTCGGATTTATGAGATGGGGGTGAGTCAGTTTAAGGTACCACTCCAAATAGCCTGGGACCGCGTCCGAAGGTCTCAAAATGGGTAGATTGTGTCTATCAAAAGATATAGCATGACTAGACCAACTCATGAATTGGTGTTCTACAAAATCGCTGATCACCTTGAACTCATGAGGGGAACTACCGATCGACCCGCTCCATGGTACTTGGGGAGGGGATGGGGGCAGGAATGCATTATATCCTATCCAACTGACGAAAAAACTTGCTAAGTTGGCACGGGACCACAATTTCAATGCAAGTCAAGCAACCGGTGTAAAATGCAACCTGGTACAACTTCCTACATGTGCCCCTAAGTTCTGAGTACGGGTCCCAAGTCACCTAAAAAATGTACATACGTAAATAATATATACTTATAACCAATAAAGGGACCAAGTACCATTTGAAATATATACAACTAAATTATAATAACAAATTAACATGTGCATCGTCCAACGTGAAATCATCTAACGTTTCTCGCATTATTTGGAAGGTATCAGTCCTCTTAGAAGGTGTCCACCTCTTTGCACGTGACCATGGTTCCTTGTAGTTTAAATTACGGGGAGGGAAATTAATGTTTAAGTCGAAATGCTCGTACACCCATGCCTGCATATAAGGAACCCAAATATATTTCACAAATTGTTTTGGGAAACGTCTAGATAACAAATATATACTTTATCTTCCAAATTATTTATCTCAAGCAATTTAAGAAATCCACAAACTTGCTTAACATTAGCCCTTGATACTAGATTCAGATTGTGGTAGAGATAAGCAATCGTGACAGCACCCCAAGCATAGTGTTGAATATCATCAAACTCCCTGAGCAATACAATGTATTTTATACTTATACGCATGCCTGATTTGTCAGGAAAAACAATAGTCCCTGCCGATTCAAAGTTCAAAAGATAAGGGATATGCATACAAATTACACTAATCACAAATAGTAGAGAGAAATAATGCGTACCTAAAGCAAAGAGAATATAAGCTCTAATTGATTACTTCATAAAATTTTCATCCTTATACTTTTTTCTCCTTCAACCCAGTCTTTCTACAAAACCTATCCTTAAGGCGTTCCAGATTGACATATGGTTTGACATCCTTCTTATTATTTCAAAATGTCATGACATCTAAAGCGTCTACATCACTATATCCCAATAACTCAGTTAATAGCTTCTGACCCAAGGCTATTGTTATTTTGTCAATTTCTTTTTTTACTGTGTTCCCAATTATTGGTAAGCCGTTGATTTATTCAACGTCGTCAAGAGAAATGCCCATCTCAGCAAATGGAAAATGGAACGTTGTCATTTCCATTTGAAAATGATCAATAAATGTCTGGGCAATCGATTTATTAAGTTTTTTTATAGGTGACCAAGCTTATTGGCCCAAACCTTATCTTCTGCAACAAGTCCATGAACTTTCGAAACTCGCGCTCAAGGGCCCATTCATGCAGCTTTTCCCCATGGTGCCTATTGGTGAGGGCCTCTTCAAGAAATTAGATGAACAATTACATACGGAATGAATTAGATAATAATTCAAGACATAACTTCATGAGATAACTTCATATAAATCAAAAGCCTTGCCGGATTTGTGAGAAGACAATATCACAAATAGTAGGAATGATGGGAGGGGAATGAAGTGAGTATCGTGGTGTCCTTGGGTCATCCAGTGGGACCTTTTATAATAATGCTTTTCAGAACATTCTTCTTATCCGCACATGACAGTCTCTTTGCAGCAGAAACCTTCTTTTGGGTCATCTTTTTCTGTCTCTTCATATCTAGTGGTAACGGGGCATTATTAGTATCACCGACATTGCGCTTAGATTTGCAAGGTGCGGCATGTCACGCCCCCAAAATTGGCTTCTTAATAAACTATTAAGAATGTGAATTCTGAGGTGTAACGTCGGGCATCCTAAGATGAACCCCCAAAAGACGTACTACAATTTAAAACAAATCGTAAATACATCTACAACACTAAGAAACTACGCAGCGAAAGAAAATCTAAAAAAGATAGAAATGATAAATACCACAAGGATAGCAAGAACTTCAAAAGATGCAAGTCCAACTTGCTCCAACTATTAGTATCTCTACTGCAACAATTCACCTTAAAAATTATATATGCGCAAGGCGTCAGTAAACAACGCCCAACAAGTACAATTATCCAAGGTCATAAGAAATGATAGACCAAGATAAACACAGAAAAGAGACATGAAGATTCTAACGGAAGTATAGGAGAATATAAACCAAACTACAAGTTCTAAGGAGGCAATCTAAGTAAAACTAATATCCTACCAAGATATCAACGATAGCCTAAACTTAGATCTAACTACTACAACCTAAGAAGTACGGTTAATGAGGAAAGAGAATTTGGAAGTCACGTACACAGGGTCACTTTTAATTCAGTGGGACCACACTATCGCACTCTTCTGTCCTCAACAGAAGTGTATCCCTTATTGGCGAACCAGGGATTGGCGAATTCATTTTTAGTGAGCCAAGAATTAGTGGGTAATGCACCTGATCAGGGTGTTCAAGGAATTTCAACCTACAGGTCTAAAGCCTAATTTATTTTCAACTTTTAGGAATCTGCCCACGGGATGCCCGCAAAGCATGCAGCCGAGAAGTAACCGGGAAAGAATTTAGGGACTTGCAACCCGGGAAAACTGATAAACAGTTACCTCATATTTGGTTTAGGGACTCCAACCCAAGGACCGTAACAACATAGCCCTACTGTGTACATTAACTCGAAGTTATCCTAACAGAATGGAAAGGAAGAAGCTTGAATTCTATAAGAATCAAATAATCTGTCTGCCCCTGCCTAATTAGCATCTGGGACTAAATCTAAAAACCTACCGCTCTTACGACCGGATGATTTATCTACCCTCACTTTAATAACAAGTGGGGACTCTATCAAAAGAAGTAAAGCTCCAACATCTAATGCTATCTGTCATAACATGCCCAATAAGTGTGACTATATCAAAAGGAAACTCTAAGCATTAAAACAAATCTAAGTCACGTACCACTAAATCATGGAGAATCCATTCTCTTAAATGTTTGCCACAAAAGTCAAACCAAGGGATTACCTAAGTTGCTCTAAACTAAAAGATTCACCCAAATGTTAGAAAGGATCTACGGTATCACTTAAACAACTCAAACTTAGAATACTAATCTAATGAAGAATGATGCCATCACTACGCTACAGTGTCCAGCGTAGACTCGTTGATACTTATACTAATATAATGTCTAACAACTATTATTAGATCACTCTCGTATAACTATTTACAATAGTAAGGAAACTAACGGTGTCCAAACACTAAACCAACAAAATCAAATAACCCGCAATACTTACCACCATTAACCACCATGACATATTAATGATATTCCATCTTTATATTCTCAAAACTCAAATCTAGGCATATTACTAAACATGTCATACAGTCTAACCACAAACTCATTACCTACAACTCAGGAGAATATTAACCACTACTAGTATTCCTATTAATGATTCAAAGGTCAAGAGGAAGTTATTAAGGTATTGGTGTACATCTAAACTAAAATAAACACTTGGGCAATACATCATTTGCTACAATAAGTTATCAATGATATTCAAAATCTAATCTCAATAATAAGAACCAGTAAACCTGGCAAGTAGCTTAACCATAAATTCAAATGTACGCCATTCAAGCTTGCATCTACAGATCTTAAATGTATAAGCATCTTAATTATTGATTCAAAAGTTGAGAAGAAACTATTTAAGTCTCCACATGAAGTCCCGATAAAAATCCCAATTCATTCCAATGCATGATACGATTCTCAAAGATGATACAAGTCTTTTGGCTTAAGTTTCAAAATGCAACTCCTAATGGGGTTTCTCCTTGTTTTCTGTACTTAATAACTTTCAAAACTATACAAGTTAAAGCTTATTACTATGGTCTGGATGTAAGGCTTTAAATGCAAGATTTCATACTAGCCTCCATATATGCCTATCTTTAAACACAAAATCAAACTACAGTAGCATCCTACTCTAATAAAAGAATACATGATCTTCATTAAATTCAGTATGCCAACCCCAATAGAATTTATGATTAAAGAATATTATACTACTAACCAAACAACACATGAACTAGGTCAAGATGTAGCCCCTAAGTATATGTACTATAAGTTACTTAACAAGAACCTATTAGGAACAATAACATGTAGCTAAATTTAAACTCAATCATGATAAAAGTTGATAGTAAGCAAGATCAGGAACTTCAGTGATAACAAGGACATGAGCATTAATAGCTAAATAAGATAACTTACATGAATATGGGTTCAAATAAACTGGATGTATAATCTCCACAAGTGTGAATCCTTACACTAATCATGGCATATGATAAGGGATAATAGTACTTGCCTTATGATGGAACTCTAATAAAGAGCAATGCAAAGATCCCTCCCTAGAACAATCGATTATCACTCTCGATCTCCCGTTCATGAATTTCCAGCTACAACAAGAGATGAATGATTTGCAATTGAAAAAGGAGAAGAGATAGGTTAGGAATTCGGGGTTGGGGTTTAGGAATTAGGGTTGGGTTTTCTTTTCTCCTGATTTTGTAATGTAAAATGAGAAGGTTGATGGAGGATAAATAGGGAGAAGGAGAGATGGAGAGAATTGGGGAAAATATTTCGGTGGTGTGTTTTGAATGGGTTTCATCTATAATAATTTGGGGAACAAGAGTTAAGATCACGTACTACCGGGTGTAACGAGTTTAAACCACAACTACTACACAACTAGTTATAACAAAAAGCGGGATGCTATACAGTAAGTATTGCAGCAAGTGTTTTACTTTTAACTTTACGGTGAGGTTAGGGTGAAGATGTTATCACAAGTTGATCTAGTTTCGGTTCTACTTCGTCTACAGGTTTAGCTTTCTTTCCTTTTATTCTACGTGGTACATGTATCAATAATAAAAAATAGCTTTACATAAATATTAGTTTAAATACACATAAGAATAATAAAATTGTCTCATTAAAACATGGTTTGACTCTATGACGCTACATAACATATCGTTAGCAGATGTAACGAATGCATGGAATCATGCGTCCTAACCATTCAATAGTCGCCATTGTTCTAGCATTCTACTTGCAGGTACTACAAATAAGATGATTTTAGGGGTCATCTAGCAAAATACCGGCTTAAAGTACGGTTGCTAAATTGTAACACGGATGAGTGAGATCAAATCTATAGGGAGGTTTGGGAAAATAAATACTCTCTAGGCCGAATTACAGTTTTATAAGAGATAAATCTAAACGAAAGAAATAAAAGCTAATTATAAAACTTAATAAGAGAGAGAGAGAGAGAATTAAGGTTTTGACTTGACCTCTACCTTTCAAAGTACTAATCGATATATAAATAGATCCTAATATATCTACCCATCATATGTTCGTGTTAAGACACATACGATGTTGTGAAATAAACAACTAAATCTATGGTCAAGAATTTAGTGGTTATACTTTTAAGTGATGGTGACGAGCATCTTAGAGAATTATCAACTCAACCATGGCTATGCTTGAGTGAGTTCTCTAGTGTATTTTCTTTTTAGATCTCTAAATCAAGTCTACGATTTGTAGCACTTGTTTATATCCAAAGTTATCGTACACCAAACCAAAGCTATGGATAAGCCTTCGATATGATACACTAACTTATTAATTATAAAGTACTAAGAGTAAAACTAATTAAAACCTAATTAACACCAACTATTGCACATCCAAGAAGAGGCCTCATCCTAGCCTTAGCTAGAAAATTAGCCGCTCATCTCGGACTTCATCGCGTTAACAACTAATGAAGACATTAGCAAAAATTAAATTAAAAAGAAGAAGAAGAAGAAGAAGAATAACTTTATTCGCTATTACCTTCCAATATGAGATGCCTCAATTACAATGGGGGAGGATAGGAGAACGAACCCAAATCTAGAAAATATACATTAAATTCTAAAGAATATTTTCACATATAATTCTCTTAAGTGGTATAGAGATCTTTCTTCATGGAAACTCTTGCATATATTTTTAATATAAAATATCTTCAAGGATCTTGGATGCAATATCTTCTTTGTTCTTATTCTCTAAGAATATTTGTGTATATATTTCTTAAATCTTGAGACCAAATATATTGTATCTTTGACTTTTTGTGCTATGAACTATTAGAGACATTTTTACTTAACTTTAAGAGCTTGGTTTCAAATATCCATCTCCAATAGCTAGAATCAAATAAACGCGCATAAATACCCAAAATTAAATATAATGGGCGACTAAAATACATGCTCAGGTATATTAAAAATGTATTAATTACGCGCTCATCAACTACAGACTGGCAGCCTTCGCTATCAATGCTTTTAAAGTAACATTTTTACCTACAGCCTGGAACTGAGCGAACTGCCAGTCTTTGTTATCAATGCTTTTAGATTAACAAAGACTTAGCGTTATTCCAAAAAAATTCTCTTCTCCCTTACGAACCTACCCTAACCCTAACGAACTAGACTTAGCGTTAGTGTAATACTAAAAACAAACTGGACTGCATCTTTAGCATCCAATAATGAAGAAATCAACCACCTTCCAATAGCACTTTGAAAGGAGCTGAGAAATACGAGAACTCTGGCCAGGTACGTTAACTCCCTACATCACTTGTTACTTACGGATGTTGGTGAACCAGAAAGTTACAAGGAGGCTTTAGATGTGGAAGCCAGTATCAAGTGGGAGCTTACTATGGATGATGAGATGCAGTCATTATTAGTAAATCGAACTTGGGATTTAGTTTAGTTACCAAAAGGGAAGAGAGCATTACACAATAAGTGGGTATATAAACTAAATAAGGAATCTGATGGTTCAAGGAGATTCAAGGCTAGACTTGTGATGAAGAGCTTTCAGCAAAAAGAATGTGTTGATTTTGGTTAGATCTTTGTTCCAGTTATGAAGATGTCTACTATTCAAGTTGTGATGAATATAGTTGCAGTTGAAGATTTACATCATGAGCAGCTTGATGTCAAGACTAGGGTTGTATAAGGAAACTGGTGGAACCGAGAAACCGGCCCGAACCAGTAATTTTTTTTCCAAATTTTTAGTGACCCAGTTTGGTTATCGATTCCAAATTAGAGGAACTGACTCACCCTAGTTCGGTTACTGTTTTTAATCCCCCGTTAACCGACCAAACCGAACCGAGTTTTGTTTCAAGTCTAAATCTTTTGAGTTTTGATGAGTTCCTTCCTCCTGTTAGTTTGTTGTTACTTTTTAAAGTTTGATGAGTTCCACAATGATACAACAAACCTTCTCTCCCTCTTATCTACTTGAGATAATGATAAGAGTATAAGTTTAAATTTGATTTTTTAGATAATACACACGACTACAAAAGAATCACCGAGAGAGAGAGGCAACAACTTCTGTTAAGCCAATAGAAGAGGGAGAGTGGAGCATAATAGAATCACACACACACACAGAGATGCAACAGAGAGGGAGTGGAGCACAATAGCTAAACCAAAAGGAATACTAACTAGTTCATGAGCAAGAGAGGTAAATGGTGCCCTCCAAGAGAGAATGTGACATAGGGTACTCCTATGGTTGGTGACAAAGAAGTATTAATGCTTACAACTGTATTAATAGGACCACGCTAGCCTCTAACTTATACTCCATTCTTAGATCCTCCTAATGGTTGGTGACGGGTAAAATTGATAGGCGGAAGAATACTAGTGGCTTCGCATTTATATTGGGAAGCGGTGCAGTTCCATGAGTTTTGAGGCTATAGAAGATTGTAGTTTTTCTACGACGGAGACAAAATATGTTGCGGTTACAGAAGCTTGCAAGGATATGGTTTGGCTTAAAGGGTTAATGAAAGAGCTTGGTAAGGAACAACATCTTCCTAAGTTGTATAGCAATAGTCAAAGCGCAATACACTTAGCGAAGAATGTGGCTTTTTACTCTAGGACCAAACATATTGATATTAGACATCATTATATTTGCTTGTTCCTCGAGGACGGTGTGCTAAAGCTTGTGAAGATTGATAATGATGTGAATCCGACTGATATCTTTACAAAGGTGGTGACATTTTAGAAGTTGACGGCATGTACAACTTCAGTGGGTCTTCATGATTGAAGGTCTGGGTAGCGTAAATAATTCATTATTGAGGATCTGGAGATGGGCCACGGTAGATTCGATTTCAAGTGTATTGTTGATGAATGAAATTGAATTATGTTCATGGATGTTTATTGGAGTTCGTGGGATGAGTGAGGATCAAAGACAAACAAAAAATATGGATTTTCAGTGTTCTGTTCGAATAGAATTTGGTATGCTAGAACAGAAGAGGCAAAACGTGCTTTATTCAAATAGACTTTTGGGCCTATTCAAATTGAAAGTCGTATGTTCAAATAGAAGTCCCAAAACTTGGTTATTCATATAGACCTTGGTCTTTGTTCAAATAGACTTCCTAAACATAATTTTAGAAGGTTGAAGTGAAGACGTTGGCTTGCCTCGTGATTCGTAATTTGAGTCCTAATTGATGTAATAACCTTTTAACTATTTTGCTATGGGAAATGGCTGGTCTCATTGGCAAATACCTTATCATAGACATAACAACATTAAGCCTGAGCAGACCTAGTACTACGAGGGTTTGTGTCGAGGTTAATCTCACGAAGGACCTCCCAATGAAAGTGGGGCTTGCTCTCACAAAATCCTTCATATTTGAGCAATCAGTAATTTATGAAAGGCTTCCAATGTATTGTTTATACTACTGCCTGTAAGGCCACAACAAATCTAATTGCACTAAGACTAGTTTGACTATCTTACCAGATAAGAGGGACGAGTTTCGAAAGAGCAAAGCAAACATGGGCAGAACAATGCCTGCTAAAGGTGGGAACATCAATACACCCAAACCAACGGTAAATGAAAGCAGCACTAAACTACATACTGACGTACCTGAGTTGGGTGTTACTGAAAACAACATCGAGTCCCTCTTTGACAAGGAACAACTACTAGGAATAGGGTTATCGTAGCCACATACTACTGTTGCACCAACGGTGACCGGCAGTACACATGTGATAAAGAAGGTACATACTCTGGAAATATCAACGAACAACATCACTACGGGCAATCCGAATGAGGTAGTCCCAGCAGATACAACAATAACCAAACTTAAGAATGTGGATGTTGACAGCCTTGTGTCTGACGGCGAGCTTGCAGCAGCCTATGACACCGAGTTTGAACGAGGTTTTTACTCTGATATGGATGGGTTAACTTGCAAGGATTGGACTCCGATGAAGAAAGTACGATCAAGGCCGGAGCGGATGCCTCTCACCGTGGTCACAAGGAGCAAGAGTGCTCGACAACCCCCAAACTAGACTATGGTAGACGGACCGCTACTCGTTTGGAATTGCAGGGGCATTGGCAACGCCAAGACAATAAATCATCTCAAAAAGCTCATTCATCAACAATTTTTTTGATTGTGGTACTGTTAGAACCTTTTTTAGATGTCTCGCATATTGGTAGTATATGTAGTCAAATAAAATACAATTCTTTTCTGTCCAATAAAGACCAGAACATAAAAATTTGGATTTTTTGGAAACAAGATTATGATATGACGTTTCTATCTTCTACTAATCAATATATTCACTGCAAGATAGCACTAAACAACAACAGGAGTGCCCTAGTGACTCTTGTTTATGCTAAATGCATGAGTTCTGAACGCCGATCTCTATGGGATGACATTTGTTTGCTGGCCCAGACCATTACGACACCTTGGTGTGTACTGGGAGACTTTAACACTATCCGGTATGAATTTGAGAGACTAGGTGGTCGAAGAATACGCCACAGTGAGGTCACAAAATTTGAATATATGATTCAAGCTACGGGGTTAATGGATACTGGGTTTTTGGGTTCAGCGCACACTTGGTGCAACAATCATCAGGGCAAGTCACGGTAGTGGGCAAGACTGGATAGAACACTCATCAATGTTGCGTTCGTGACGGGGTTCACAGTACATAAGATTCACCCTCTTACACAGGTTTATTCAGACCACGCCCCTCTTCTTCTATCATTCATAAGCAATGCTTATCAAGGCCATCGATAGTTCAAATTTCTAAAAATGTGGACGACTCACACCACATTTCTTAAGCTCATCGATGATACTTGGCCATCGGGTGTGTTTGGAAACTGTCTCTCTTCTTTTGCGTACAAACTAAAAGTGGTCAAGACAGCCTTGCAAGAATGGAATGAAACAATTTTCGGAAATGTTACGCAAAACATTAAGCGACTTGAAGACAAAATTACAGAGCTGGATTTCATGTTACAAGGTGGATGGGACGAACAGGTTAGTACAGACCTTAACAATGTGCAGAGAGAACACGCTGATATGCTACACAAAGAGGAGATCTTTTGGAGGGAGGTCCCGAGTGAAATGGATTCAAGCTGGGGATGCAAATACCCAGTTTTTCCACACTATAACACAGAACAACCGTAAAAGATCTTTTCTTTCAAATTTCACAACACCCGATGGCACCCACATGCAAGATACTGGGATGACCCACGAAGCAGCTATTGTGTACTACAAGGATGTGTTCACTGTACTCCCAACCCAAACTGACCAGGAACTACTCAACTGTATCCCAAGGGTTATTACAGAAAACGAGAGCAACGGTATTATGACCCCACCAACTATGGAGGAGTTCAAAGCTAGTGCTTTCAGTATACCCATTGGCATCGCTTCCGGAAGTGACAGTTTCTCCACTAGTTTCTATACTACATGTTAGGATATCATTAAGGATGACTTACATGGAGCATCCAAAGAATTTTTCAATGGAGCACCTCTTTCATGATTCTATACCTCCACCTTCCTGACCCTTATCCCAAAAGTCGAGACGCCTACAACATTGGGCGACTTTTGACCAATCAGTTTATGTTCAGTGGTCTATAAAATTTTCTCAAAAATCATTACTACGAGATTGTGTGCACTGCTGTAAAAGATGATCTCAGGTAATCAGGGAGCCTATATACAAGGCAAGGACATCAGCGATACTATCACTCTCGCCCCAAGAAATGATGGGGGAATTACATAGAAAAACTCAGGGTAATAAGGTCATGATAAAAGTGGACATGACTAAGGCGTATGACCGGCTGGACTAGAGATTCCTCAGGATGGTTCTTTGGAAATTTGGCTTTAGCAGTACCTGTGTAAACCTCCTTTCACAATGTTTTGAGAGACCTTGGTTTTCGGCGGTGTTACAGGGCGTCTTTAAAGGCTTTTTCAAGTCAACTAGAGGTCTCTGGCAAGGGGACCCCCTCTCACATTTACTTTTTATCATTGCAGAGAAAGCGCTCTCTAAGGGGCTAATGAGGTGTTTTGCAGACGGGCAGATTGGGTATTTTAAATACCCTAGGGGTTGTCTTCCGATCACACATCTGCTAAACGCGGATGACTTTCTAGTATTTCTTAATGGAATTCAATCCTCTCTCCGAGGGCTGCTAAAGTTTATGGAAAGATATGAAGCCTTCTCTGGGCAATTGGTGAACAAAGAGAAAAGTGGTGTCTATGTGCGTCATACTACAACATGAGCTTAGAAACAAATCATATAAACCACGAGTGGTTTTCAACACAAGCTATTTCTTATGATCTATTTGGGGGTGCCCATCAGCTATGGCAAGGTTTGACACTCTCACTTTGAAACGCTCTTCACGAAGATACAACAATGGATTGAAGGATGGCACGGTAAGCTCCTATCTCAAGGGGGAAAACTCATTCTGATTAACCATGTTTTAAATACCATGCCGATACACCTCCTCGCATGTATCAACGTCCCAAAATCGGTCATTCGCAAACTGGAGAGCATGTTCTCCAATTTCCTCTGGGGAAAGTTTGAAGGTAAAAACAAACGTCACTGGGTTTCATGGGATGAAATATGTCTACCCAATGCAGAAGGCGGACTTGGCATCCGAAATCTTGACCATATCAAATATAGTTTCCAGCTCAAGAAATGTTGGAATGTGTTATATATCGACACACTCTGGACTCATTTTCTGAAAAGAAAATATATAATACAGGACGACTTCTCTCGGCTTCGATCAAACACCTCTTCGCTGTGGAAAAGTATTCGAAACTTGATCACAACAGTGCAAGCCAATACAGTTTAGAGTTTAGGAGCAGGTAATTGTAGTTTCTGGTTGGACGACTGGACCGGGGAAGGCAACCTCGCCGACTTGCTGAACATCGACTGCACACAGACAATCATGGTAAAAGACATTATCAAGAATGGCACAAACTGGAACTGGAACCGTCTGCAACACAAACTGCCTGCGCAATGGAAGACCACACTCGTCAATAAGTTCTTCCTCAGTGAGGGCCCCGATACGCTGCTATGGGGTCCTTCTGAAAGTGGTAGCTTTATGGTAAAATCAGCATGGCAATTCTGGAGATGGACTGCAGAAGTACAACGCCGTATGGACTGTATTTGGTTCAAAATTCTCCCTACCAAAATTTAGGTCTTCAACTGGAAAATATATAAGAATGTCATCACGGTAGATGCTCTCCTTCAGCACCGGATTCCATTTACATCCAAATGCAGTTGTTGTCGCTCGGGTAACATCGAAAATTTAAACCATTTGATCGTAAACGAAGAGATCGCACAACAAGTTTGGCAGTTTTTTGTGATGGCATGTGGCTTTCGCAACGTTCCAACTGAAAGTTTTTGGGCTCAGCAAGGGGTCTGGATACTAGCAGCAAACAAGAGTACACAAATGGGCATTATTAAGAGAGTACTTCCGGCCATAATAAGCTGGGAACTATGGAACGCAAGATGTAAGCATCAATTCGACGATGTGCTCATAAATGCACAAGCAATTGTCATCAAAACATGTCGTTGGCTTCAAGATCTCATGATCAAAACTTTAGTAACTCACTGCTGCAACTACGGAGATACTTTGTCTCTTCAGGTACTACGAGTGCCCAAGCTTCGAATAAAACACAAAGCAAGTATATGGGTCAAATGGAAAACACCATCGCCAGGGTGGTTTAAACTTAACACTGACAGATCCTCTCTGTGTAATGGTCTCTCTGGGGCTGGAGGTATCATTTACGAATCACAGGAAGGAATAAAACTCGGTTACAGTGTAGCACTAGGAAACGACACTAACATGACAGCTGAACTATATGGGCTCCTGCATGGCCTCCGACTTTGCATGAATAATCATAGGTCTCCACTAGTGGTAGAGATGGATGCCGAGGTCATAGTTAACTAGTTCAAACATACAAGACTCTGCCCTAGCAAGTTTCAAGCCATCTGGAAGATGGTCCTCCAAATCAGCCAGGAGCTACAAATCACCATGGTGCATACATACAGAGAAGGAAATGGGTCCGCTGATGGTCTCTCCAAGTTGGGAAGTGCACAACAGAACCTCCTCTTTCGGTCGGCTGCTACACTACCTAAACATATAAGAGCCTCCTATTTTCTTAAAAAAATTAGGAGTTGCTGCTATTAGACACTGGTGCAAATGTACTGTTCAGAGGTTAGGCTTTAAGCCCCCTCATGTTTTTTTCCTATCTACATAAATAAAATCACAATTTGCGCAAAAAAATAAAAATATATAAGATATACTTAGGGTATTTCTTATTGTATCTTTGCGAGTTTAATCTTAGAGAGAACTAGGGTTTAAGAGACTCCATTAAATCTCCGAGGAAGCTTGAGAGATCGGATTGTAACCTATTGATTTATAGTGGATTTTTTACGGAGAGTGGTTTTTTATCCGTAAGAATTTTCCACTTCCCTCCTCCAGGTAAATTCTTTGACCTTGTTTTGTTCTTCATTTTGTTTATTACTTGTTCGGCAATTTCCGCCATTCGTTCTTGTCGTAGAAGAGAGACTAGCTATGATTATTTGTTTCGTTATCATTAATCATTATGGCATTCTAAATGTTGATGTTGTTATAGATACATATGGTATAGGAGTAGTTTAGTCTTTCTATATTATGTAGGTAGTTTAGTCTTTATTTTGTTTTAGATTGTTATGTATATATATAATTTATTGTAATACATCAATAAGCAAGGTCCTTGCAATACTTTGATATTGTACTTTCTCCAAGTTCTCCTTGCTCTGACAAAATACTTGGCAAGTTAAGTTTAGGTGATTTTTTATAAAAAGAACACAATACTTACTGGATGATAACTTTGGAAATTCCAGAGATGTCCAGACAACTACTTCAGACTCTGCCAATCGAATTACGATTCTAGTTTCCATGATTTTGTACAGGCACTCGATCGGGTACTATCTGTCCAACAAAAATCCAATAAAATTAGTTTACGCATTTTCTCCTTCCACGACAATTACCACACTGTTAAGTAAACATTCAGTTTGGTTTCATTTCCCAATTTCCATTTACATCGACATTAATGCATTACCAAAACATTAAACATGAGAAAATAATCTCAAACGTCCAAATTAAACCCAAAGAGATCTCAAACCAAAGACTATGGCTCAGTTTGGTTCACTGCAAACATGATGCAAATGCAAGCAATTTGCATTTCTAACCGCTTACATGTGTTTGGCTCGATTTGCAATTACAATGTGGTACCTTTAAAATACTTGCATGTGTTTGGTTCATTTTTGCAAAACAACAACTTGCATTTCCATGCAAAAGCATATCTTTTTGCTTGTATTTGGTTGCAGTGAAAAATCTCTGCAGCAGAGTTTACATTTTGGCTTTCTACTTAGGAGAAAAAATAAGAGGAAAATAAGGACCTTTTAAGGGATGAAAAAAAGGTAGTTATCATTTGCATTTGCATAGCAATGCACCTAACCAAACATAAACATCAATCTGCGATTAGTTGCACTTGCAGTGCATTGTATTCCTGCCTTTATTGAAAAAATTCCCCCAACTTTTAATGTAACCTAAATTATTGCAAATGCATCGAATTTTCATTGCATCGTAATTGCAACGAACCAAACTGAGCCATATTAGTTTTCATAAAATAAAATAAAAAAGGTCTAAGGCTCTGCCAGGTATAAAGGAAATGATTCCCAAAATTATGGGTTTTGGTTAATTGTATCAATCTCACAGTTGATAACAGCTAGATTGATAGTGATAACCAGAAATTCCTAATTTATGGAGGGATTCTCAGGATACCAAGCAGAGCCTAAATACTAATGCTCACATTGCAGTGGGGGAAAATCTACACAAAATCCCATTCTAAAACTAAGGACGCGCGATTATGACCAAAGTTATCTGCCAAATTTGGTCGTATCTCACCGTGTTGTGGTACATCTTTAACATTAAAAAAACCCTCAATTTTAAACCTCTTTAACATCATTCTTTGTTAAACAAATTCAATTTCACCAACACCCATAATTCTAATCTCTTCACTATGGCTTCTTGATTTCGATTGAAACCCTCATTCACCTATTTCAAATCCAATTTCTATAACACCCTGCCATTCTCTTCAACCCAACTCCTTCGCTCATCTCCACGGTAAACTCTAAACCTTAAAAAAAAATCTAATTTTTGAGAACTGAGATTTTTTTTTTATTATTTGTTGAGGTTTTGATTTGTGTTTGTTGGTTCTGGGTACCCTATGAATTGGGGGGTGTTCAACCTTTAATGTCATTGCACAATATTGTTTTGTTGGCGCATTTGACTTCTCTCCCAGCGAGGAATGCCAAGTCTAGCGCGACAAAGCATACCCTGAGACAAAATGATGATATTCTCCAAGCATGCATCTCTAACAGCTCTCAACCCTCTAAGCACAACTACTACCTCTTCCTTCAAATATGATGCAATGGTGAGGTCAAATCTTGCACGTAAAATAAATCATGTAAAGAATGGGTAGTGGGAGAAGAAGATTTGAAGGGGTTAAGGAGAAAGTTAGAGGAAGATCAACACCGGGATTCAAAATCTAAAACACATAAGCAGAAATTAATCAACTAAGTATAAGTTATTGATGTATCAACTGTAGACTACAAACTTCCTTTATGAAGGATCCAACTATTTGTATGGAAAATATTTAAAGAAGTCATCTTTTTTTGGAAACCAAAAGTTTGTCGGGTTCATCATTTTTTACCATTCTCCAAACTAGTCTCCTAGGGGGTCACGGTACCTCCACAAGCTACGCGGTCCATTTTAAGTCAAGATAAATCTTTGTGGATGATCCCCCAGTGTTGGGTTTCAAACTCATGGTCACTCTCTCTAAGAAATGGTGCAAGTCAAGATAAATCTTGGCAAATGATCCCCCAGTGTTGGGTTTCGAACTCATGACCACTCCCTTTAAGAAATGGTCCCAACCAGGGCAACACCAAAGAAATGGTCCTAACTTTTGTGCATGTTAGCCAAATCCTTTGGTTTTCCCTGGTACATGTTAGCTGATGAGTTTTATCCCAGTTTCCTACTTAACCGTTAAATCTATTTAATATGGAGGGCTAAGGTATTTCTAAGCCTGTTGCTTTCAACTTTTGGTAAAATAGGTTTCATTGTAGCAATTCCAATCTTTATGCCGCCTACCAAATATAGTAAACTTTGATGAGTTTTCGTCTCTCCCTGACCATGGCCCTTAGCCATGGCCTTCCCACCCATATATTTAGGCAATCATCTCTTTTACCACCTTCTCAATCACATACTTCTCCCCTCAACTCCCCCACCAATTGTCTTTCCCCAAAACTGCTCAATGACAAGAGTTTTGAGGACTTTTTGCATTGCACGGACTTGGAAGTTGCTATCTGAGATGCTAAAAGGGAAGGAGTCACATTTTAAAAGTATTCTCTCAAACTTTACTGTTAGGAAAATCATGGAAGCTCAGGAGGCAGCTCGGGACCCTTCGAACCCCAATGGGAGTAGCACACACCAAGGTACAATCCAGGTACTCAATAGAGGGAGAGTTTTGCCCATACCATCAAAAACAACCAATCAACCTACTCCCCCTGCTAATGGTTTTGCCAAAGGTAGGAATGGAAGCTCTGTTGAAAAGGCTAGTCTACCTGCTCAAAACATTCCTTAAATTAGTATAGAGGGTACTCAACATACTGATGGCAATGCCGAAGGTATATTGAAGAACCCTACTTGACTATTTGATTAAATAAGTAATTTAATACCCTGTGCTTTTGGAAACTGTGATTTTAATACATGTACTAATGGATTTAAGAGAAATAGATTATGCACTTTGTTATGTCACAAGGTTGGAGACAATTTAACACATTTGATACAATCCCAGAAAAGAGTAATAAAGGAAACAAAGTAGGTAAACACAATTCAAACAAATTGACAAGTGTCCCTGGTCAAGATTCAATGGCAATAGTGGAACTGCCAAGTTCATCAACACATCACAATGTAGGCTTTAATAGTTGGGTCTCTCTGGTTGGAGCACCATCTAAGGTCAGATGTTCTATTAAACTTAAGTATTCCCCCCCCCTATTAAAGGCAAGAAAGTGGCCATAATTAAAATAATAAATCATGATGCTTAGATTAAGCACTTTGAGTCTTGCTTAGTGAGAAACTTCATAGCCAAAAAACTTTCTTTCTTGTTTGTGAAGGACACACTCTCAAAACTTTGGAATTTGAAAGGTGATTTCACTATGTCAACTCAAGGTTTCAACTTGATTTTATTCAAATTCAATTGTGAGGAGGATAGAACTAAAGTCCTAAACCTTGGATCCCAACACATATCAAGCAAAATTTTCCTTATAAGGCCTTGAAGACCATTTATTGAACTTGAAGTGCAAGATCTATCAAAAGTCCTCATCTGAGTGATCCTTAAAAACATCCCTAGTGTGTTGAGAAGCCATGATGGAATCTCCACTATTGCCAGTGTCATAGGTAACCGCATTTGCCTTGACAAAGTTTCAGAAAACAATGAGGCTACTTCTTATGTAAGAGTCTTCATTGAGATAAACATAAATTGTGAATTGCCAAGTATGATCCCTGTACATATTGATGATGAGAAATCTTTTCTAGTGCAAGCATAGTACAGCTAGGTCCCACATAAATGTATAGGTTATGGTACATTTGACCATCCAAACTCCAACTGTCCTAGGAACCCCAAAGTCAAAGAAAGAAATACACCTCAATACAAAGCTTGGCATAAGAAGGGTAATGTTTCTCTTAGTGAGGATACTAGGAAACCAATTGTTAACAATGAAGATTTCCAGAGGCCTAATCCAAAGAGTACTATAAAGAATCACCAAAGCAAAGATAAAGAACCCATGACCAATAATCTTGTTGTCTTTATGCCTGTTGATCACAGTAAAGCCATAGAAGAACTTAACCAAGATGGGAG
Organism: Kingdonia uniflora; assembly: GCA_014058105.1. Taxonomy (NCBI): domain Eukaryota; kingdom Viridiplantae; phylum Streptophyta; class Magnoliopsida; order Ranunculales; family Circaeasteraceae; genus Kingdonia; species Kingdonia uniflora. The sequence goes on along the minus strand of JACGCM010000926.1, from coordinate 1,376,340 downwards.
GCATAATGGAGAGGATGAGAACTTTAATAATAATAATTCAGGAATAATAGATGTTGTCATAAGTCCCAACACCAGCCTAGATGGGACTAGGGAGGAGGAACAACCTATTACTCCAAATATAGCCACTCTTATGCCTGCAGTTGCAGTGAAAAGGTCCAAGAGAATGCCCATAGATGAAAAAGCCAAGAGAGATGCTCAAGCTGGGCTGCCCCCTTCATCAGCAAAGTTTATAAAAACTACTAAAGAAAAAATGAAAGATAATACCAACAGGAATCAACCACATTTGAACAGCCAGAGGGGCAGTAAGGGGAACAAGGCAAAATTCAATAGGTTGAGATGATAGTTAAAACTGGATGATGGAATATTAGGGGTTTGAATGACCCCTTGAAGTAAGCAGAGGTTAAGAACTGGGTGAGAAAGAATAAATTAAGTATCTTTGGGTTAGATGAAACTAGAGTAATGGCTCCTAACTTTAATACTATTACCAATAACATATTCCCGAATTGGGCAGTGGTCAACAACTACTCTAAATCAGATGGTGGGAGAATCTGGGTATTTTAAGATCAAAACATGGTTATTATTAACAACATCATGATAAAGGAGCAAGTAATCACTATGAAGATTGTGCATAATCACAAGCCTATCACCATCTCCTTTATTTATGGCTGTAGCTATCACCATCATGATAGAGGAGCAAGTGATCACTATGAAGATTGTGCACAATCACAAGCCTATCACCATCTCCTTTATTTATGGATGTAGTTACTAATCTATCAGGAAAGAGTTGTGGAGCTACTTGCAATAAATGTCAACTTCTATTAATGAACCATGGGCCCTTAATTAGAGACTTCAACTGCATATTGAATTCATAAGAGAAGGTCAACATCAGTCCAATAAGACCTTACAGACTTATTAACTTATTTAACTTCATCCAACAAACTGGCCTAGTGGACTGTAAGTACAAGGGGTGTTTTCTTACTTGGAATAACAAAAACTGCCTGGGAAGAAGAGTTGCTACTAAGATTGATTGAGTTCTTCTCAACAATGAGTGGATGTGTATTTTTAATGATTTAGAATCAAACTTCTAGACAACAGGAATCTCATACCATTCTCTTTGTGTGCTAACTATTGAGCAAGAAAGAAAAAGATAACCTACTCCCTTCAAAAAAATTCATTGTTGGGCAAATGAACCAGACTTCTTGGATGTTGTTAAACAAGCTTGGGTGTGCAACATTAGAAGTAACAGTATTACAAGTTCATTTCTATGCTTAAACAGGTGAAGAAAAAGTTGAAGGAAAATTATCATCACAAATTCACAGCTATGGTGGATAAGGTTAGAGAAACTATGAGCAGACTAGAGATCATTCAAGAGAGCTTGCAAACTGATCCCCTTAACACCAATCTTGCAACTCATGAAAGGGATTCCATGAAGAACTACATCAAAATAAAGATAACTGAGGGGTCTATTAATAAGCAAAAATCAAGGCTCCAATGGCTTGAGCTTGGGGATGAAAATTCTAAAATTTTCCATAAGTCCATGCTAACCAGAAGAGCTAGGAACAAGGTATTGTCTATTTAAGATGAGGATGGGAACTATATGGAGAATGATGATGATATTGATAAGGCTGGGGTAAAGTATTTCACTAAAGTTCTTGGTGAAAGTAAAAACTTTAATGCTCCTGATCTAAACCTGAAGCATGTGAACAGTAGCATGGCTCTTAAGCTTGAAGAAACAGTAGAAGATAATAAAAGAAAAATTTTGACTACAGTCCCACCTATAAACTAAATATTTGTCTTTAGTCCCCAAGTTGTTTAAATATGCAGTTTTAGTCCCAAAATTGCCTCTGACCACAGGTCAACCTCTGCTGAACTCAAATTTTGACATGAACTGACTAAACTACCCTCACGCGAGTTACACGTGATTTTCTCTAGCAAGTAAACAAGTTGTCTTCTTGTTATCTCTTCACCAAAACTCTGTTTAACCAACAAATTATTCTTGGAGGGAAAATGTAAATATCTTGTCAGCAATCTAACACAAATCTTCTTGCAGCAATCTAATACATAATCTCGCCAAGCCTTTGAATCTATTATCTCTCTCCTAATTACAATGTAAGTTTTTCTCTCTCCCTCTCTATTTCTTTCTGAATAGGTAAAATTTGTAAATCTCTCTCTAATATCTGTTGTTTTAGTTTTCCCATTTTAAAAGTTAGAAGATTTGTGCTAAGAATTAGAGTTTTGATTACAAAATTGGGGCTTTTTAAAAGTGGTTTGGATTATAAAATTAGGGTTTTGGTTTTCTGTAATTAGGGTATATTAAAAAAATTGGGGATTTTACAAGTAGTATTTTTAAATTAGGTGTTTTGGGTATCTTACAATAACAGGAATGACCTAAAAAATGTCATTATTCATTGGGGAGGTAGATGGTCTAAACCTGGGGAGACAGTGTGTACACATCATCTATACATTGATGGGGACATGCATATATTTGAAAATATAGATGAGGATTAGTTTTACTATCAAGGTCTATTGGAGTATATTATATCTGATGTTGTTGGGATAAATGAAGCTATCTTACCTAGTTTTGGGATAGTGATGAAGACACTATGTGTAGGTGAGATAGTGGATGTTTGTGATGATACAAGTTTGTATAAGATGTGGCATTGCAGTGATATGGATAGTATGTGGGATGTACATTTTTATGTATATGCAGTGCTTATAAAAGTTGTGCCCCCACCTTTAATTTAACAGCCAGATGTAGTTATGATGGAACCAGATGAAGGACCACCAATATGTCCTACTTCTCAAGTTAAGGTTGAGGTTGAGACTATACAGCTTGATCCACTGCAACATGAGAGTACACAGTTTGATCTAATTTAACATGAGACTATTGCCAGGGGTAGACAAAAGGTAGTTGTGACTTAATAAAAAAAAGTTGTATCAAAGCCAAAGAGAAAAGGTAATAGTTTATAAAGTGGTGAAGAGAATACTAAAAGAGTTAAGAAATCAAAGGCAAGTGAAGTATCTGAGGATGAACTTGATGATTTGCCACATATGGACTTTAGTGATGATGAACCTAATCTTGAATCTGAGGGTGGAGTTTGATTGGGAGAAGATACTCCAGTTAATGCTGAAACTGAGGCTGAAGTTGGATTGGGGGGAGAGGCTTCAGTTAATGCTAAAACTGAGGCTGGAGTTGGATTGGGGGAAGAGGCTTCAAATGATGAAGAAGAAGTTGATGAAGTTGATGCTTGGAATAGATGGGCAGAAACTAGCCTAGATAGCCTAGATGCAGAGGAAGGGCATTACTCAAATCACTCATCAGTTAATGGTGATGATGGTCCAACCCAAGCTGATATAGACAGATGTGATGATAAGTTCAGAGATTTGGCCAAAGAATGTGATAACATTTTTGCAACAGAAGAAGCTGAAGTGCATCATACTACATTACTTGTGCATAATCCTGGGTTAGAGATGTTATTGGCATGAAGTAGCCCATAGTTGATACTTGCAGAGCTTTTTTAAGGCAATGGGCCATTGTGAACAAGTACCAATTCCAACAAAAAAAGAATGACTGCATGAGGGTAAGATACATTTGTACTGAGGCTTAAACATTCAACTGTCAATGGAAGTTCTATGCTAGGGTTAACCCAGATGGTACCACTTTTAATATGAGGGCCAGTAGTAATCTCATTCATACATATCCTGGCAGGAGTGGCCAATCTAATAAAAATGTAAATGCCCAGTGGGCGGTAAAGGAAGTTAAATAAACAATTAGGACAGTGAGAACCACTAGACTAGCAGGAGTGAAGGAGCGGATTTCAAGAAGGTATGGTGTTGATATTTTATATTATACTTCATGAAATGCTTGGACTATATGCATGGAGAGGATAATTAGATCATATGATAAGGGTTATATTCAGCAACCTGAATTTATGAGACAAGTCTTATTGGCTAACCCTAGCAGTTTGGCCAAATGTAGTAAAGATCTTTAAAGTAACCAGTGGAAAAGTTCATTGGTTATGTTTAAGGCAAGTTTTGATGGATGGTTAAGTGGGTGTAGACCTGTACTTGGTTTGGATGGTTATTTTCTAAAGGGTAAATATGGAGGGGTTTGTCTATCTGTGATTGCCTTGGATGGCAATAATGACATATTCCCTATTGCAGTTTACTTATACAGATCAGAATGTAAAGAAACTTGGACCAACTTCCTTGAGGTTCTTCAGCCCTATCTCATTCTACATAATCAAAAACTAACATTCATATTAGATAGGCAGAAGGGACTCATTGATGCTATGACTACCCTTTTTCCTCATGCAAATCACAGATTCTGCTTTAGACATATGTATAAGAATATGAAAAAGTTTCACAGAGGGACCCAAATAAAGTGGTTAGTGTGGAGTGCAGCAAAGGCATTTAAGCAATCTAAAATGAACAAACACATGGACTAACTCAAACTAGAAACCCAGCTGCTCATGATTGATTACTTAAGGAGCCATTTGAACACTGGGCTATGCCCCACTTTGATTTCACTGCCAAGTGTAAACACATCACAAACAACTTCAGTGAGTCTTTTAACATGTGGATTTTGAAGATTAGGAACAGGCCAATCTACAAGTTACTAGAAAAACTGAATATAATGTTGATGAAACTCATGTATGACATTAGGCTCAATGCAAAAGAGTGGAAAGAAGCAGGTAAGCTAAACAAGACATTTTCTTATTGTTTGAGATATCTTCTTCTTTTTATAAACTACTATGTGACTATATGTATATCTTTTTTACAGGTTTGGTATTAGTCCCTAGAATACAAACCCACATTGATAAGATAATTAAATGTTATGGCCAATATTAGGTGCAAGGGATCATATCAGGATTTTTTCTTACAATTAGGATAAATGGCCAAAGATGGAGAGTGAACACCAACACACATGAATGTGCCTGCCATGAATGGAAACTTTTTGGACTACCGTGTGTGCATGTTGTTAGTGTTATACTCCCTTATGGGTGGCCATTGGTTAAGTAAGTAAAGTATTTTTTGGTTAATAATCTAAATGTTTACAAAGTTGTATATCTAATTTTTTAAAAGCTAACTTTTTTTTTATAAATGGCTAACAGCTATGTTTCTTATTTTCACAAAGTTGCTTCATATGTCCAAAGGTATAAAAATGTAATATATCCTGTAGTTGATGGATCTGAATAAGAGAAGGTTTGTATTTGAACACAAGTGTATCTGAGTTGATATTTTATATGTATGTTTGTTTTTATATTATATACGGCCTACAAACCAAAAAAACTATTTTCTACCTCCCCCATTGGTGAGAGGAGCTGGGAGACCTAGAAAATAAAGAATCCCTGATCCAGATGAAGAAAAGAGGCATAAGTGATATAGAAAATGTGGTGGCTATGGTCACAATAAGAAAACTTGTAAGGGTGCACCAACAACACTAAGGCCAAGAGTGGCAAAAGCACCTAAGAGGGCAGATACAAATGTTATCATGGCAAGACATATGAGCAGTATTGGCTTACCACCTGTAATACCAAATATGAGAGGGTGGTGACATAGGTGGTGGTGGTGGGAAATCTTCTAGGGGTGCAAGGAAAACTCAAGATACTGAAACCCCAAGGCCAACTCAAGCAAGTCAAACCCCAAGGCAAAACTAAGGCATCAACAGAACAAGTTCAATCCCCAAGGCCAACACAATCAAGGCAAACTCAAAGCCAAACTCAAGCTGCTCAAGGCCTAAGGTAAACTCAATCAAGGCAAACTCAAGCTACTGATGCCCCAAGGCAAACTAGAGCAAGTCAATCCCAATGGTAGTCTCAAGCTACTGATTCCCCAAGGAAAACTAGAGCAAGTCAAGCCCAATGGCAGTCTCAAGCTACTACAGCCCCAAGGAAAACTAGCGCAAGTCAAACCCAAAGCCAATCTCAAGCTATCGAAGCCCCAAGGAAAACTATAGCAAGTCAAGCCCAAAGGCAGTCTCAAGCTACTCAAGCCTCAATACAAAGTCAAACAAGTCAAGCCCAAAGGCAGTCTCAAGCTACTCAAGCCCCAAGGCAGAATCAAGCAAGTCAAGCCCAAAGGCAGTCTCAAACTACTCAAGCCCCAAGGCAGAGTCAAGCAAGTCAAGCCCAAAGGCAGTCTCAAGCTACTCAAACTCAAAGGCAAACTAGGACATTAACATGGCAAGCTCAATCCCCAAGGTAAGCTAGAGCATCAACAAAGCAAGCTCAAGCCCCAAGCTCTAACCCTTATAAGAAAGGCTATCAATCTCCTGGTATGAATTGGAAAGTGTGACTTAATTTATAAACATTTAACTGCATGTTAAGAAGTACATTTGTTTGGCTATGTAGACTGAAAATGTTTGTTGATTGTTAGACTGGAAATGTTTGTTAGACTGAAAATGTTAACATGTACTCTATTAGATGAATGTTTCTTTCATGAATGTTAGCAGGTACTCTATGAACTCTATTTGTTTTTGTAGCTTTTTCATGAATGTTTCTTATTTGTCTATTTTGTAACTTAATAGGTACTCTATTACATGCATGTGCTTGTTTGTTATTGTTCATCTATTACATCTCTAAAAATTTATAGGTACTCACACAGTCATACTGGTCTGAAATGTACAGAAGGTATGGGGAAAGGTCTGACTAGTCTGAAATGTGCAAAAGGTATGGGGATGTGCAAAAGGTATAGGGAAAGGTATGACTGGTCCGAAATGTACAGAATGTACTCACACAATCACACTGGTCTGAAATGTGCAGAAGGTCACAGTGGTCTGTATAATAGCTTTTTTCGTATCTCATACTCAAGCTTCATCCTCGACCTCATCAGCATACAAGAAGCACTACTAAAGACATATTCGGTATGCCTCAGTTCGAGTCATCACTTTCGGCCTCCACATCAACAGTTTGGTTTATACAAGTGGACAGTCATCAATAGAGCCATTGTACAACATCATAAATCAGTTCGTTACACAATCATTATGAAGACTCATCAAAACCATATATTGTAACGTTCATCATTAAAGCAAATAATGGTCATATTATAAGACCTATAAATAGGTCCATAGAACTACAGAGAAGGGGAGACTTTTCTTATCAAGAAAGTCTATCAAAAATTAGTCAGAACATTCTTTGTAATAGCAAGCAATCTCAAATAAGATCTCTCTCATTTTCTAAATCCTCAAGAAAGGTTATGGTTTTTAACCTATTAAAAGGTTTCCACGCTAAACTTTATGTTAGTAGTTACTTTTTGTTCGTAATCGCTCTGATTATCTTTGGTGCAAAGGCTAAGTCTGAATCCCAGAATTAGGCTATTACATTTGGCGTCGTCTGTGGTAACCAAAGTTCTCAAACCCATTGTCTCAGAAACTGTTGATTATCCCTCTATAAACCAGAGTACGCTTCCAGTATGTGAGAATTGAGACAGATTGCTAAAAATTTAACTGACCAAAATGTTGGAGGTTTCTATTTCCCTCACTTTCTCTTATTTACTCTCCAGCTTATATCTCTTTTTAGATCGAATATCATGCCATGTTTGTTTTTTGGTCAAGGGTGAGAAGAGGTGTGATCTTTTAGAAACTTCTCACCTTTAGCATGTTTATTTTTTATATAAAAGTAGACATTCTCTAAAAAAAATAAAAACTAGAAGTTTGGCCTACTTCCAACCTCAAAACTTCACACCACCCCCCCTGTGAAGTTTTTTGGGTTGACTTCCAACCAAAAAACTTCCAGTTTGGCTTTGACTGGTCGTTTTGCCACTATACCGTGGTCTGGTCATTTTTTACCCTGTCAACGGTTTAAGTGGGAGTATTTTGGCCGTTTCAAGCCCAAAAATATCAAATCTGCCAAATCATTAACCACACCTACCTCCCCAAACTTGCCAAATCATAAACCAATGTTTAAAAAAAAACAAAAACAAAAACCGACCAAAGCTCAACAGCGCCTCCCTCTCCCTCGCAGTACCTCCCTCGACCCTCTCTCTATCCAATAGCTCATCTCTATCTCTCGCAGCGCCAACCATCTCTCCACCCTTTCACCACCTTCTCTCTCAACCTCTCTCCGTCGTCAACAATGCCTCTCTTCATCCTCCACCACCGTCTCTCCACGCCTCTCTCTACCCTCTCTCCACGTCAACAATATAAGTTACATTATCTCTCCACGCCGATAATTTGTATGAATTTGTTGGTTATAGAATTTGTTGGTTACATTATCTTTCCACGTTGACAACTTATAGCTTACATTGTATGAATTTGTTGGTTATAGAATTTGTGATGAAGAAATTGTGATAAATTAGTTAATGCAATTTTGCAATTTGTTGGTTTATGGAAATTTGTTGATTATAGATAATGCAACTTACAACGTGATGAATAGTTTATGGAAATTGTATTTATTGGCTATAAAATTTTTGATAAATTGGTTTATTGGTTTATGGAATTTGGAATGAATGGTTTATAGAAATTATGATAAATTTGTTGTATGAATTTGTTAGACAATGTGAAGAATGGTTTGTTGGGCAATGTGATGAATGGTTTATTATGGAAATTATGATGAATAGTTTATGGAATTTGTGATGAATGGTTTATGGAAATTGTGATAATATTATAAATGTGAATATGATCGTGTTATTTGTTTGGATTGTTAGATGGGACCTACAAATTTTGGAGACAAACGTCAACAAATTAATTGGACTGATGCTATGAATAAGGTGGCTATCAAAACATATAAGGAGCAAAAACTACAAGTGAACAAGGTTGATAATGGTTGGAAGACTCCAACATATACTGCAGTGAAACAAACACTTTTTGATCAACTTGGTATAATTGTTACTACTAATAATTGTAGGAGTAGGAATAAGACTTCGAAGAGCAAGCTTGTTGATATGAAAGTTTTGTTGGGTTTGAGTGGATTTGGCTGGGATCCAATAAACTATACTGTGACTGCTGATAAGGAGGTGTGGGATGCTCTTTTGGAAGTAGAAGTAAACTATCTAGCAGTTTCCTTTCGTTTATTCCTAAGTTTTACTAGTTTGATGCCCTTAAATGATTTTGTTTTCAATATTCTCTTTTAGTCCAGAAAGAAGCTCAAACTCTATAAGGGCAAGAAATTCAAGGATTACGAGGTGTTACTTGAGCTTCTAGGTGAAAAGGGTACCAATGAGGATAATATGAGGTCTGTTGGGCACTTGATAGATGAGGAGGACATTGCTGATGATTTAGATGACATAGGTATTGACACAGAGTTTATTCCTCTTACTCAAGACCATGCTGAGTTTGACTATGGCCAAAATGATTAGGATTATCACTCTACTACTTCCACTCAGGTTCCTACTGCTGATCCTACTACTGCTCCTGCCACTGGTACTTCCTTTGCTATTCCTACCACTGGTACTTCCTCTGCTATTCCTACCACTGGTGATCAGACTTCTACTCAGACCAGGAGGAACACCCCTAGTGCTAAAAGGCAGAGGACTAGGCCTACTGCTCATGTTCTTGATACGGGTATTAATGTGATGATTACTGAGTTGTCTTGCATTACATCAGAGTTAGTCACTGGGAGAGAGTTTGATTGGACTATGGGGTCAAAAGTTGAGGCTGCTTTACGGGGGATCACAGGATTTGATATGACTCACCTCTTTACTGTATTGGAGGTGATTACGAAGGAGAAGCCCTTTTGTGTTTGGTTCCTCGGGGAGAATGATAAGACTAGGAGAGGTTATTTACGTTCTAGGTTTGGGCCAGATAGTTGTTCTCTATATGACATTGGTGGTGCATCAGGCGAGTAGGTATTCTTGGTTCCCTACCTCTTTATCTATTTATCTCAGTTGTTGTGAGACTTATTTGTTACTTTAGTACCTATTTTGGAGCAATCTAGATACTCTCTATTGGTACTTATCTTTTGTATATTATTTAGTATTTTGTAGTATTAGTCCTATCTTTTGTATATTATTTGGCATTTTGTAGTATTGGATGGTTAATACTGTTGAAAATGTGGTTTTATATGTATTTTTGATGTTTTTGTGAAGAAACTTCTAATCTGTGGTCAAATTAGATGGTTCAGTAGAACAGACTAGTGAGAAGTTGAAGTTAGAAGTCGGGATTTTAAGTACAAGTTCTAACCTTCTGCCAAACGCACGCGAGTTTTTTCCAATCTTCTTATCTCAAAATTTCCTACCTCTTCTCACCCCCAAAAAAAAAAAAAAACATGGCCTCATTGTTCAAAATCAAAGGTGATTGATGTCCATGAAGGGTTCGATTACAAACCCTACAATCGAACCAATCTCATCACCATCAGGCGAAACCTCTCTCTCGATCTCCATCCCTCTCATCTCAGCAACTCTCTCCCTCTTGTTTATAAAATCTAGGGTTCCAAAATATCCATTTCAATACTGCAATTCAAAGGATCGAGTTAACCTATGATAGTACAAGCAACAACAACAAGTTGCTCCTGTGTTCCAGCCACAAATACAACAACCACATCAAGCTTCTCCTCCAACAGAAAATCAGATCCATGATTTTCAATTACAAGGGCATACTACTCATATTAAGTTTCCTCTATTCAACGGCAGTGATCCGGAAGTTTGGATTTTGCGGGTTTACATTTTCCCGAATTTTTTGTAGTGTGGTTCTGCAGAGTCAGATGAAGACACTGTAGAAAATTAAGAACTATTTAATTTTCTAAAATGATCAAATGCAGAACAAACAAGTATTATTGATGAACTGTAAACTGATGATTAAATAACTTAAAAGAGACACCTATTTATAAGGTGTTCACATACTACGAACAATGCTTAACTTACTCCTAGTCTTATGCCACAAATTAGAACAACTACTAATCAGCAAGACTTATTCTAGTTTAAAGACTAAAGACCTCTTCAACATACACATTAGAGTTTGAGTTTATATCAAAATCCAACAGCCTCCCTTAAACTCAAACTATCAGAACTGCATACCCCCATCATCATCTTTAACTTATAGAATGCTTCAGCTGTCAAAGGCTTTGTTAGAATATTGACCACTTGATCTTCAGACTTGCAAAACACCAAGACGATTTCATTTTCCTTAACGAGATCGCGAATGTAGTGGAACTTGATGTCAATGTGTTTGCTTCTTCCATGAAACACCGGATTTTTTTTTAGAGCAATTGCCGACTTGTTGTCACAATAAATCTTCGTAGGAGACAGTTGCTTCTGATGTAACTCATCACATAATCGTCGAAGCCAAACAGCGTGACAAGCACTAGAAGCAACTGCCATATACTCTGCTTCGGCAGTTAACAGTGCAACAACTTGTTGTTGCTTCGATGACCAAGAGAATATACCGGAACCCATGTGAAGACAAATCCGGAAGTGCTCTTTTTGTTTTTCGTATCACCTACCCAATCACTATCTGTGTACCCAACAAGCTCAGAATTTTCAGCATATGAATAAAAAAATACCATGAGTTCGAGTACCTTGAACATAACGCAAGATACATTTCGCAGCGCTTAGATGAGCTTGACTAGGTGTTTCTATAAACCTGCTAATTAGACCAACGCAAAAGACGATGTCAGGTCTAGTAGAAGACAGATAACGTAGACTACCTACTAAACGTCGATAATAAGTTGGGCTAACCAATTCACCACTGCCCAACTTATCCAACTCCAACCTTGCTTCTACTGGAGTCTTGATCGGATTACACGATTCCATCTTGAAACGTTTCAAGATATCAGCTGCATATTTCTTCTGCGAGATGAATATCCCATCACTCTGTATATAACTTCAAGACCAAGGAAATACGATAAAATCCCCATATCAGTCATTTCGAAGTTATTCGTCGTCGCCTCCCTGAATTCAACAAACATACTTGGGTCGTTGCCGGTAAATATTAAATCGTCGACATATAAACAAATAATGAGCATGCCTCCCTGGGTTTTAGATTTAAAATAAAGCGAAGGTTCGTAAGGACATTTAATAAAACCATTATCTTGAAAATAAGAATCGATACAAGTGTACCATGCCCGCGGTGCTTGTTTTAACCCGTAAAGCGCTTTCTTTAGCTTCAGAACTTTGTTTTCGTGACCCTTCCTCACATAAGCAATGGGCTGATCGACAAAGACTTCTTCTTCGAGTACTCCATTAAGAAACGCCGATTTTGCATCCATCTGATGTATCTTCCACTTCATTTGGGCAGCTAAAGCAATAACCATTCGAATAGTATCAAGCCTTGCAACAGGCGCAAAAACTTCATAATAGTCGATGCCCGGCTTTTGCCTATATCCTTTCACCACCAACCTCGCCTTCAACCATTCCACTTGTCCATCGGGTTTATACTTGGTTTTAAACACCCATTTGACGCCAATTGATTTCTTTCCTACGGGAAGAGAAGTTAACTCCTAAGTATCATTTTTTTCGATGAAATTTATTTCGTCATCCATCGCATGAACCCAACCTTCATTTTGTACTGCTTCTCCAAAGGTGAGAGGATCGCAATCTGCAAACAACACAAACTATGCAAGTTCCTCATCAGAGACATCACTATCATAGGCCATATCATAATCTTCTAAGCGCACCAGCAGAGAACGAGTACGTGTCGATGTACGAGTCGCTTCACCATGAGTTGAAGCGAAAGAAGATGGAATCATATTGCCTAAATTTTGAGGTGCTGGATCAGGTTATGTATCATTACTAATTGACTCCTCAAGCACATCCATTCCCATCTGTTTCTTCTCTTCAGTCGTCCAACTCCAAGCTTCAGCTTCATTGAATTCAACATCCCTACTTACAACGACTGCATTCGTTTTGGGATTGAACAGTTTATAACCTTTAGTGCGCTCACTATAACCAATGAAAATGCATTTCTCGCCTTTATCATCAAACTTCTTCCGTTTTTCAGCAGGTACATGTGCATAGGCAACACACCCAAATACTCGAAGGGCTTCAACATCAGATTTATATCCGCTCCACGCCTCCTCAGGTGTCATATCGAGAACGCTCTTTGTTGGACACCTGTTCAAAAGATAAACAGCACACGTAACAGCTTCTGCCCAAAAACTTTTGGGTAAGTTTTTTTCTTTCAACATACTTCGCGCCATTTCAACAATTGTTCTATTCTTCCTCTCTGAAACTCCATTCTGCTGAGGTGTATAGTTGGCTGTAAGTTGATGCCTAATTCCATGAGTTTTACAGAACTCAGAGAATTCGTTAGATGTGTATTCTCCTCCTCGATCTGTTTGAAATATCTTCAAACTACGACCACTTTGTCTTTCCACATAAACTTTGAAGTCTTTAAATATACCAAAGGCCTCAGATTTTTGCTTCAACATATAGACCCAAATTTTTCTACTGAAATCATCGACGAAAGTAAGAAATTACCGATTACCTCCATGGGAAATAGCCTCCATTGGTTTGCAAATATCTAAGTGCACGAGCTCCAGCTGCTGCTTTGCTCGTCGTGACTTGCCTACTGGAAAAGAGTCTCGGTGTTGCTTGCCAAGAATACAACCCTCACACAACTGATTAAAGCTTCCCAATAAAGGTAGACCAGTAACCATTTCTTTGCTTGCCAATAACCTTAATCCATTGAAGTTTAGATGACCGAAACGAAAGTGCCATAACCAGTTTATATCCATAACCATCACACTGAAAGAACAAACCATTTTAGTCTGTAAAGGTAAAGGAAACATACGATTTTTAGTCATCTTAACGATGACAATAACCTCACTTCTCTAATTTTCAATAGTGTAAACACCATTGCCGATGATGATTCGAAAACCTTTCTCGGAGAGCTGACCCATACTTAGCAAATTCCAATGTAAACTAGGAACATAAAACACATCAGAGATATGTTGATGAGAACCATCCTTCAATGTATGAGAACTTTACCTTTCCCCATGATGGAAACTTTCGCTTTATTCCCGAAGTTCACATCCCGGCGTACCGATTCATCTTGGTGAGAAAATAGCTCCCTCTTTCCACACATGTGGTTACTACACCCGGTATCCAAATACCACTTGTCGAGATGCTCTTCCTTCGCAACACTGCAAGTTAACAACAAGGTTTCCTTCTCTTGGACCTCATCTTCAACATAGTTTTCTGGAAAGAATTTTGATCAATGGTGTATCCAGATGAAGGCCTTGTTCGGCTTTCAGGAGCTATCTGAGATTATCGATCTTGGGTATGTTGAGCCTCTAGATCAGGATGTAGTTGCAGCTCTCCCTCAAGTCCAAAAAGACAGTTTGAGGGAAAACAGAAAGAAGGACAAAAAAGCCTTATTCTTTCTCTATCAAGCCGTAGACAAAATTGTCTTCGAATCATCATCGGCAATGGTGTTTGTACTATTATTGTTGGAGCTTCGTTCCATTGTTGAGACAATATTCATGGAGTCATGAGTCTTCCCGCCGTCATTGTGATCTAAATATTTTCCATCACTCGAAGAAGCTTTACCAGACATCGTCACCTTGCTTTGAAATGCTTGTTCTAAAGAACCTCCAGCTTTGTGATTCATTTGATGCCCGTGAGAACATAATGAACCCATCAATCCTTCAATTGTCATTGTCAATAGATCTCTTCCTTCTTCAATTGTAGCAACCATATAATCAAACTGACCTGTTAAGGATCTCATGACCTTTTCAACAACACGTAAATCTTCCGATTTTTCACCGTTAACCCGTAATTGATTTACAACAGATTGCACTCAAGAAAAATAATCAGATATGGTATCTGAATCATTCATAGATAGAGTTTTGAATTCACCTCGTAAGGTTTACAACCTTACACTCTTCACCTTTGCATCCCCTTTGTATGATTTTTGTAACATCTCCCATGTCGCTTTAGCTGTTGTTGCGCTTGAGATTTTGTCAAAAGACAATTTCGTCTACGGCTTGATAGAGAAAGAATAAGGGGCCGTTTATTTTTTTGTTTCTGAGTCTGAGTGGAGTCTGAATCTGAATCTGAATCTGAGTCTGAGTCTGAGTGAGTGTCTGAGTCCACTTAGAAGCGTTCACTAGCTGAGTGGATGCTGAGTGGATGCCTTGGAGTGTTTGTTTTATGTCTGAGTCTAAGTCTGAATGAGTGTTAAAATAAACAAAAGACCAAAATACATTTATTAGTTTATAAGGAACCACCACCACCACCACCTCTTCGTCAACGCAACATCAACACCACATATACATAACAAGCACATAGGAAATAACATGTATATATAGCAAACATAAATACATAGAAACCCCTTCGTCAGCGCAATGTCAACACCACATAACAGATATATAGGAAAGAACCTGTATATATAGCAAACATAAATACATAGAAAATGACCTGTATATATAGCAAACACAAATACATAAATACTTAAAATCAAATAATTTTAACATTGGTTTGAAGTAAATACAAATAAGGCAAATATCATAATCTTAAGAGTTATTACAAATACGCAAACAAATAATTCCAATCAAGACATAAGGGCTTCAAGGAAACTAACACGCTGCTCTGGACGAAGCCTGATAAACATCAACCTGTAAGTGTGCTCATTGGATCCTCCCAAGAACTTCAAACTCTTGAAAAATAATGCATTATCTATCTCATATGAACTGACCATTTCCTGCAATACTTGTACAGCTGCATCACTGGTGTCGTCATTGCTACCAGAAGTATGACTAGCTCCTTGGGCAGTGAATTCAGATATCAGAGATTGGACCAACTCCATTAGTTCCAATGGTTGAACTGCCGCAGCTGATCTTCTCCGGCTTGATTGAGGTGCAGGGGTACGAGAACGAGAAGTACTACCAGGAGTAGGCTCCCTTATTGGACTGATAGAGGCATCATAAGAAGGAATGGCTTCACCATCCCAAGGATAATCAACTCCAGCGAGGGGAACTTGTGTATCGTCAGCGTTCATATCATCAGGTAGAGGAACGTACTCTGACTGCTGGGTGGAGGAGGGTACACTTGTCATACCTGAAGACCATACAAAATCCCCAGTAGCAGATAGACCATCAAATAGTTTCTCCAACAAATCTTTATGCTGAAGAGAAGCGGTCTTATACTTCTTCGCCTCAAAATTCACCTGTAAACAAATATGTAAATAGATGTTTAAACATAAGTATTTATTGTTATATAATCAAATTGTAATGTCATTATTCACATTAACTTACCGCAATGATATTTGCCCAAACTTCTTCAGGTCAATCAAATGTGCCTGATACAGGATCATATCCATGGCCAGTCCAATTTATCAACCCTCTCCAGATTTGCCATTGTCTCTTCAAGTAATCCCATTGGGTCTTCAGTTCCTTATGTTGCAAAATATGAAAATCTTGCATGCTGTTTAGCTCATCTTTCACCGTCTTCCAAGCTAGAGCATTTAGAGATGTTCCAGACACTCTATGCAAGTTTATTTGTGCTTGACATTTCATGATAAAGTCAAGTCTGAACTTTGAATGTTGCTGGAAAAAGCTGCCTTTTTTTGGTGGTATCTGTTGTGGTATTGTTGGTGGTATCGTCATAACTACACATTTCAAACAAATAGACAAATTAGTTAAACAGAACATATTGTAGATAACAGTTGGTGGTTTGTACAACATAAGCATAAACTACACACAAAGCAATGGAAATGGATATGTAGCCACTGACAGACCTTATTGATAATAAGATCAGCTTGCATTATGATGTTTTCATATCTCTTCTTACACCTTGCTCTATAAATTTCCCAGCATATTAAAGAAGGCAAAATACCAATTATAATGCCTACTTGTGACTTGGTATTTACAGCACTAAACAAAAACTGTTTTAAGAACATATCACCCAGGAACAATAAGTAAATGCCCAACTGGCTATTATAGAAATGGATATGCATAAACTGGATATGTAGAAACTGTTATACTGAAATGGATATGCAGAAACTGCCTAACTGTTATACTGAAATGGATATGCAGAAATGGAAATGCCTAACTGTTATACTGAAATGGAAATGGATATGCAGAAACTGCCTAACTGTTATACCGAAATGGATATGCAAAAATGGAAATGGATATGCAGAAATGGAAATGCCTAACTGTTATACTGAAATGGAAATGGATATGCAGAAACTGCCTAACTGTTATACTGAAATGGAAATGGATATTCAGAAACTGCCTAACCCATGATAAAACTAGTTCAATCCTCTCTCAGTCAACCTAGCAAATTCAGCTACTGCTGCAGCAACTGCCACATTATTATTAATATATGCAAACACCAGAAAAAACAAACGCCACCTTAAAGGGATCTCTAATGCAAAAATGTTAACATTAGCTGATGTAACCTTGAAGGTATGTTTCTTATCCCATATTTCAAGCAGATACTAGTAATATTTGAAGTATTATTTTAGAATAGTAAGTTGTGTATATGAATTTGTTTTTGTCTAATGTGTATAAATTTTCAACCTTTGCGTATCCAGAAACTGTATGGAGCACCACTTTCGAAACCTACATTTTCTAAGCTGACCCATCTGATAGTGGATAACACTTTTTGTGTGAGAGAACTTACTGCAGAAAACACCTAATCTGGAATCTTTTGTGCTGCCCAAGGCAAGTCATTAAACATTCTTCAATTTAGTATCAATTTTCACCAAACTTTTGCTAAGCACTTGAGCTTTGACTCACAAATAGGTATTGAAAGATTTTTGGGCAAAAGATTATAGGGTACATGAAGATTTTGAATATTGGATGGTCCCTGGATGTTTGTCAACACATCTGAAAGTAGTTAAGCTAGGGATTTTTAGCAAAAATAGAAGTCTTGGATATAAGTATGAAAGGAGGCGTGAAATTTATCTGTCCTTGGTGAAGTACTTTTTGAAGATTGCGAGAGTATTGGAGAAGATGACTATTGTATCATTGGATTATTTTCTGGAAGATCTGGTAGTGAAGATGGAGGACTATGAACTATTACTAATGCTTCCTAAAGCATCGAACACTTGTGTAATTGATTTCTCCTGAAAGGTATTGCTCATTCTATCCAATAGCGGTATATTCTTCGTTCATAACGCCTGAGATCATAATTGACTAATCGAATGCAAAACATAAACAATAACCAAACAAAAGCTACTGGATCTTACATCTATAAATATGTTCTCCAGCTGCCTTTTGGATATGCAGAAAATATTAGAACAGTTCTTACCTTCATTTCATCCTACCAAGGATTTTTCCTTTAGTAGGTTGTTTACAAGTAACTGTTTTTGGTAACTTTTATCAAAGCTATTTGCTTTAAACATTGAAGGCTTACCTTTCATTTCATCCTACCAAGGATTCTATAAAGATGAAGAACACTAGTACTTAAGAACACATGGTGTTCCCCAAAACTTATGAATTGTTACTTATCAATCAAGATCAATGGAAGCCTTAACATGACAAACTCTTTCCTTATGCATAAACTACACACAAAACATCAGAAACAGACCCTACAAATATGATTTTATAAACTGCCTAACTGTTATAAGCAGTTCCTTGTAAGCAGTCCCTAGTCTTCAAGAAACTGTTCCAAATTTGTATGGATGTATGGATGGATGGATAACAGTGGCAGTTAGGTAGTTGGGGTTTCCTTTCTTAGTTTCCAAAATGGATATACACTTTGTATATACAAACTGAATTTTCTAGTCAGTCCATAGTCTGTTATATGCCACTGTTATATCCCAAACACCATGTAAGGAGCAGATGCCTCATATTGCTCCCTTTATGATGTTGCAGAAGAGAAATGTTATGGCAGATGGATATACAATCCATATTTCTCCCTTTGTATATCCAAAACAATATGCATTTACATATAGAATGATTAGGAGGCCTTATAATGCTTCTCAAAATTTCTAATTGTGTTATCTCAAAATAATAAGCATATATTCACCATTAACAACATGAACAAATTCCTATTCTCAAATAAAAGACATAGGATGTCTTCTCTTCAAGATTCCTTAAAAGCATCTATCCATTAAAAGTATCTATCCATTTTTGTATAGATGCTCCATGGGTACTTATCCATTAAAGTGATTGGTTGGTGAAATCATGCAGATCTTATGGGCTCTCGTTTTTTGTTATTTGATCCGTCTCCAATCTCTATTCCTTGTTAGAGAGCACTATTAGGGTTGTTAATTTGTGAACCAATTCACAAATGGGTGTAACTCAACACTGTTCACTTTGTTGCGCAATCACGGAACGTTATGGTGTGACTTGTACTATTGTAATCACAAATTCACCAACATAACATTTTCAAAGTACTAGGCAGTTTGTAATTTGTGAATTTTTGCGTTTCAGTATTGTAAATGCTAAAATGGCAAAATTTTGAGCTTTATTTCTAGGCAAAGCTTAGGTATGTGGACATCCTTACAATTCTAGAAAGATTAGAAGTGCATCTATTTATTTTTTTGTATATATCAGTGCATCTGTTATCCATCTGTAAACCTATGAACCTATGGATAGAAAATGGATGAAAATGACACTAGCTGACTAGGTCCATAGACATGTAAACAAACAAATAGAATCAAACAACCATTAATATTACAAGCATCTATCCATTTTCATATAAATGATCCAATAACTAAGAAACATTTATCAACAACAAATGTAATCAAACACCGTTTCATAAAATAAAATAGTCTTACATGCTCCCTATATTAAAGATGCTTGAATATGTTTTACAAAAAAGAACTCATACAACTTTTAAAGTACACTACTTCTTTAGCTTTATCTTTGCTAGGTCTTCTGTAATGGATTGAAGCATTTCCATTTTAGCTTGGGCCACAGTCAACTCTATTTTGTACTTGATCTCCAAATCTTCAATAGTTGTGGAGGTAGCAAAGGTAGGAGTGGCAGTGGTAGAAGGAGTGGAAGTAGATGATTCACCATTTACTTCCTCAAACCACTTGAAGAAACCACAACCTCTCTCCCGCTTACTCTTTGAGAGTGGGCAACAGTAAAATCTTTTTTTACTAATAGTTGCAGAGCGCAGCTTACATGGACCATTTCCACAAGGGCAAGGCAAATACTCATCCACCCGACACCAGAACCCACAATCCCTAGGTGTCTTCTGAAATATGTAAATGTAAAATAAAGAAATAGTAATAGATAATATAATAAAAAATTCAATACAAATAATAAAATACAAAATATACCGCGTACAGGCACTTGCAATATGCCCTATTCAGATTGTCAGAGCTTTGAGAAATTAATATAATCCCATTCCCACAAATGCAGTTGTAAACCACCATTGAACTGCAAGTTATTTTCCACCAATAACACCACATACCAGAAAAAGAAATGCAAATTATAAATAGATGTTGTCCCAGCATAAACAACATATTGCAAAACCATTGTTAAAGAGTTATTGTTTACAATAAACTAAATCACTCTACAATAGTGGCATCAGCATTGCTAAGTACTAATTGTGCTGCAAGCATATCTCTTTAAGTTATAGCTGCTGCATGCTCAACTTGCCCAAATAAGATAGCATTAGGTGGCAACTCCGCAACATGCACTTCTTCATTTCCCTCAACACCAGCATCATCATTCTCAAACTGCTTAAAGAGTTCATCATTCAGAGAAACCCTTCTTAGATAATTGTGAATTGTTATGCATGCAACCACAATGTTTCTCTGTGTGGGAAAGTCATAAGAAGGCATTGATCTGAGAATAGGAAACCTTGCCTTCAGTACACCAAAGCTTCTCTCAATTACATTTCTTAGTTTGGCAGGTGCATGATTAAACAACTTTTGTGGGTTCCTAGGCCTTTGTTCATGTCTATAATCACTCAACCAGTACCTAACACCTCTGTAAGGGGTCATAAAACCTCTTGTTTGTGCATAGGCAGCATCGCATAGATAATATTGCTCTGAAACAAGGAAAGTTAACATGAGGAGACATATAAAGAGTGATAAGCATCAACAAAGCGAGAATGACCATTACCACGAGTTAGAGGCATGGGGAAGTTGTGGGCTGGCTTGTTCAGTGTATCTGTCAAAACCCTAGAATCATGGGCAACTCCTTCCCAGCCAGCAACAACATACGTGAAATACATGTCAAAATCGCATATGGCCATCACATTTTGGAAGCAAATCCCTCCACCTCTTCCTCTGTAAGGTGTTTGATCCTTTACTGGAATACTTACAGGAATTAGTGTACCATCTAGTGCTCCTACAACTCCTCTGAAAACCCCTTCCCTAAGTTTTTTATGATGTCTAATTAGCCTTGGTGGTTCATCAAAGTTAGTGGGCACTATCATCTCTTTTGAAAATTTCATCATTGCATCAAGATATTCATGGAAGACTTTACTGCTTGTTGCAGCAGAATGTTGAAATAAAGAGTTTATAGCTTTATTTCACATGTTGTGTGCAATGATGTGTAAGAATATTGTAAGCTTCTCATCGACATCTATATGCTTACTATCCCTCAACAACACAGTATCTCTGAAGTGGGCAACTAGAGATCTGAAAGAGTCTGGCTCCATCCTCATCATATTATACATTACAGTACTAGGACCTTCTAGGAGTTCCTGGACATATACTTTGCCAGTGCGAACTGAAGTACATAGTCTTTGGCGGACTCTCCTATTTTGTTTGACTATCTCGCTGTACAAAATAATAATAACAAGAATACCTAATAACCATTGAACCTGATTCATTGTCCCTAAGAATACATAATAAAAAAAGTAGTATCAAATAATGAAAAAAATAGTATCAAATAATAGAATAGAGCATCCAATCCAATATTGGTAATCCTAATAAACTCAGACTCAAATATCCACTAATTTCATAATTGCATCAAAGAGAGAAAATACACAAATACTATTTCTTCTATCATTAGTTATCTATCAACAACAACATTCTTATATCTAGTTTTAACAATAACATCAACCCATCTATCAAAAACAATATCTATCAACAACAACAAGAATAAAGGTAGTTCAAGGAGGATAGAATCAGAGAATACCTTGGGGTATTCGAGAAATCGATTAGTGAGCCAATACAGATCACCCCTACAATTTATCTAAAGGCCTTCAAACAAACAACCCTGCAATCAAAACAATGATACATCAATAACAACAAATAAGTAATAACTCATTAATAACACGAAGATTTACTTTATAGATATATATCATAATAGGAGTCATGCAAATGCAAGTGCAACATGGACATGAGAGCTTAATGGATACAGATAACAACTTCAGTAATCTCAGGTAATGTAAGATCTTAATGGATGCACAACAATCTCAGGTAATGTAAGATCTTAATAGATATAAATAACAGTTAGCAGTTTGCAATGACTTTTGAATCAGTCTCCACAACAATCTGAGTGCAATGGTGTTGCTTGCAGAATCTCAACCCATGTAGGATGCCATGTAGTTCAGCTAGAGTATTGGTTCCAGGACCTAAACAAAAACTTTTGTCTATCCTAAGACTCAAAACCTGGTCCAGATTGTTCAGAAAATGGACAGAAAAGACGTAAAGAAAAATCTATAAAACCTATACAAGACTGTTCAGAAAATGCATCAAGCCAAAAGAAACATTTCAGTGCACCATCCAGACTTTGAAACTATTTAGGCTTCTAGAATTATGAGTAAAGGCATCAGTAAAGGCATCTTCATTTATAATCCTTTTGAGATCATTAGTAAAGGCATATGGTGCGTAACTGTATAAACAGGCATAACAACATATCAGTTCTGCAGATGGACACAACTATACAAGCTTCTGTAAACAGATGGACATAATCTAATAATAGTTCTGGACAGGCATAACAGCATAACAGTTCTGGACAGGCACAATAGATTCTATACAAGCCTTTGTACAAGCTTGTACATAACAACATAACAGTTTTGGACATAACCTACAGATGGACATAATAGTTATGGACAGATTATATACAAGCTTCTGTAAACAGATAGAAACAAAAGATTCTGTAAACAAGCCTCTTCTTAAGCATCCAAGTAGTTGATTTTGTAAAAAGGCCTCTAAGCATCCAAGTAGTAGAGGCAGAATAACAATGAAGAAATTACACATGTTGACTCTTTGATTAAGTAACATGTACCCATAGCCTTTAAATGCTTATGTTGCCAGAATAACAATGAAAAAAATATTAACCATATGTTGCATAGAGGGAACTTGCCAGCAGAGTTTGGACTTATTTCAGTTCCATTTGTGAGATTAATTTCAACTCTGCAGGATCTTTGTGGGCTACCCAAGGAGTTTGGTTATTAAATGCTCATACTATATGTCACATGGGAATTATAACAGGTATTATGCCTAGTTTTATTTGTTGGGAGATATGGAGAGCTAGGTGCAACTTTAAATATGATGGCATTGCCATTGTGCCTAAAAATGTCATTGGGAAAGTAGTACTGTGGATTCAAGGCATCAATTCTAAGCTAAAGATTTCAAAGGCTGCCTCTTTCAGAGATTAGATCTTTTTGTAGGAGTTACAACTACATCCAAAACACCTTAGGATTAAGCCTTTATAAATCATCAGGTGGATTAAACCTAATGAGCTCTAAAAACCATAAATGAATCCATTATGAAACAATTACCCATAACTGAATCCATTATGAGTAACAATAACAAAATCTCCACAAATGAGCTCTAAAAACAGCACAAGAACAACAATAACAGATAACTGATATACATTATTTTGTAGTACGAACAACAAGAACAATAATAATCACTATTAACATTCAATCCCTAAATCTATCAAAAACAAAACAAAGTGAAGAAATTTAGACCTAAAATAGAAATCAAATCTTGTTCAAATCAGCTCAAACGTACTCGTATTCGTAGGAGGAGTTGCTTTTGGAGGTGATCGAGGAGAGCAGTTGAGAGATTGGCGGGTTTTCGTTTGGGGAGGAGCTGCGGTTTCGTTTAGAGAGGAGCTGGTTTGGAGGAGAAATGAGTTTTTTTGTATTTTTTTTTTTTGTAAGGGTAATTTGGGTAGACAAAATAGAGTCAGACTCAGCAATAAGCTGGCTTATTGGGGCTGACTCTGAGTGACCCAAATCACTGACTCTGACTCTACTTAGCCACTGAGTGAGCAAAAAACAAACGCTTCTAAGTACCCAAATCACTGACTCCACTCAGAGTCAGACGACTGAGTAGAGTCAACCCAAAAAACAAATGCCACCTAAGGCTCTTTTGTCCTTCTTTCTATTTTCCCTTAAATTGTCTTTCTGGACTTGAGGGAGAGCTACAACTGCATCCTGATGTAGAGGCTCAACATACACAAGATCGATAATCTCATATAGCTCCTGAAAGCCGAACAAGGCCTTCATCTGGATACACCATTGATCAAAATTATTTCCATAAAACTTTAGAAGTTGAGGTTGAATTGATCTGTTCATTGTTGTAAACTTGCTTACAAGCAATCTAAGTAAAACTTAGAACCACAAGAACACTGGATAAACTAGCTCTGATACCAAATGTAGAAAATTAAGAACTATTTAATTTTCTAAAATGATCAAATGCACAACAAACAAGTATTATTGATGAACTGTAAACTGATGATTAAACAATTTAAAGAGACACCTATTTATAAGGTGTTCACATACTAAGAACAATGCTTAACTTACTCCTAGTCTTATGCCACTAATTAGAACAACTACTAATCAGCAAGACTTATTCTAGTTTAAAGACTAAAGACCCCTTTAATAGACACATTAGAGTTTGAGTTTAGATCAAACTCCAACAGACACAACCATCCAATTCTCCAACCATTTCCATGAAGAATTTAGTCTTGATGGATCACATTTGAGGTGAATTGACAGAGGTGTTCGTCAGTTCAAAATAGCTCGTGAATCGAATTAAACTGTCACCGTTAAACGGTTCCAACAATTCTGTTGTTGTTATAGTAGCGTTGATGATCGCATCATCACGATCATTTACGAATCTAAAAGGCAACAACGAAGATGATGATAGATCAACGAGAGATTTCTCGACAACGGTCTTAACAAGGGAGTTTTTTGTTGTTCATTGAAAGAGAAATCACAGCAACATTTCGAGCACAGATTCAATAACTTCTCACATCTTATGCCGTTTTAGCTCAGCATGGACAAGCCTTGGAGGGATGTGATCTTGTGATTATTCCTGTTGGGGTTCCTCGAAAACCTACAAACAATATTGGCACGATGGCTTGATTTTATTCTCTCCATCAATCAAGCAGTTGCGAGGATTATAAGATAATGTTGCTGTGTTGAACTGTGGTGATTCTAGTCACGATGTAATTATTGCGGCAAATATTTATGTTTCGGACAGTATTAGTCCATCTAACATATTACTCAGATTTGATTCCTATTTATGTTGTTGAAATCGTCTTTTCTCTGTTTCAACGGTTTATCGTCTCTCACATCAAGGTCTCTCCCGAGGAACGAACTTCTCATTCGAGTACCACCAACAATAGTAAGAATGGTTACAATGACTCCCTGACCACAGAGGAAGAAGGGTTGAATAATCACAATGTTATCCTCAAGTGTGATGAAATCCAAAGCGTAATCTCTGAAGGTTGACGAAGGCCATATGGAAGATTTTTTAGGCCCATCTGTTGGCCTCCGAACAACGTCTTGATCAACAAAATACTACAATTGATATCACTTAACTATCTGTTAATGCTGTGACCTCTTCTAGTGGGCACAACAAGTTCAAAACTAAGCAAATTCTCTCCATCATCAAATGTCTTCATATGGAGACCAACAACCATATCGAGGTCGTGGTCGTAATTTTGCAGTCCGACTAGAAGATCAGAATATTCTCGTAAACGAGCTCGATCGAGCTCTGGATTCTTAGCTGGAACCAGTCACAAATTCGAGCAATAGTGCCAACTGCCAAGTCAATTGTTCCTCCAACTAGATCTCTACTATTTGAATAGGTAGAATCGGGTATTCAAGCTCGACCTCAGCTTCAAAGACGTTTTAGCTCTGACTTAATGCTTGACCTCATTATTAATCTAATCAACTTAAAACATACTTAGGGCGAGCTCAACCAGCACATTGCAGGTCGCTTATTGGTTCGTCCAATTCGACCAAACAGATTATATATTACAGGTTGCATATCACTGTACTTTTCTACTATCTTATACAAGTACTTCTATATACAGAATTGTTGCTTCGGTCAATTCAATCTTCTAATACATTATAGGTCGCTTATTGGTTCATCCCAATTCATCCAAACAGATTACAGCTCACTTATTGGTTCATCTCAATTCGACCAACACATCTATATACAAAATTGTTGCTTCGGCCAATTCAATCTTTTAATATATTGCAGGTACTTATTGGTTAATCCCAATTTGACCGCCCATCTAATACATTACAGGTCGTTTATTAGTTCGTCCAATTCGACCAAACAAATTACACATTACAGGTCGCTTATTGGTTCATCCCAATTCGACTGCCCATCTAATACATTACAGGTCGCTTATTGGTTCATCCCAATTCGACCAAACAAATTACACATTACAGGTCGCTTATTGGTTAATCCCAATTCGACCGCCCATCTAATATATTATAGGTTGCTTATTGGTTCATCCCAATTCGACCAAACAAATTATATATTACAGGTTGCTTATTGGTTCATCCCAATTCGACCACCCATCTAATACATTTCAGGTTGTTTATGATTCATCCAATTCGACCAAACAGATTACACATTACAGGTCGCTTATTGGTTCATCCCAATTCGATCGCCCATCTAATACATTACAGGTCACTTATTGGTTTATCCCAATTCGACCAAATAGATGACATATTATAGGTTATTTATTGGTTAATCCCAATTCGACCGCCCATCTAATACATTACAGGTCGCTTATTGGTTTATCCCAATTCGACCAAAAAGGTTATACATTACATATCGATTATTGGTTCGCCCAATTCGACCAAACAGACTATATATTACAGGTCGTTTATTGGTTCATTCAATTCAACCAAATAGGTTACACATTATATATTGATTATTGGTTCGCCCAATTTGACCCTTATTCCGTATCTCAGACTCAAGCCCCATCTTCGACCATCATACGACCATTCGACCTCGTCAACATACACGTGGCACATGTCTAAAGTTTAACATCAGGAAGCACATACATAACAAGTTTCTCAACCAACACTACTCGTCCATGATACTCCTCGTGCTCTTGGTTGAGAGCCGTCTTGTAATAGCTTATTTCGTATCTTAGACTCAAGCTTCATCCTCGACTTCATCAACATACAGGAAGCACTACTAAAGACATATTTGGCATGCCTCAGTTTGAGTCATCACTTTTGACCTCCACATCAACAGTTCAGTTTATACAAGTGTATAGTCATCAATAGAGCCATTGTACAGCAGCAGAAATTAGTCTGTTATACAATCATTATGAAGACTCATCAAAACCATATATTGTAACGTTCATCATTAAAGCAAATAATGGTCATATTATAAGACCTATAAATAAGTCCATAGAACTACAGAGAAGGGGAGACTTTTTCTATCAAAAACTAGTCAGAACATTCTTTGTAATAGTTAGCAATCTCAAATAAAATCTCTCTCATTTTCTAAATCCTCAAGAGAGGTCGTGGTTTTTAACCTATTAAAAAGTTTTCACGCTAAACTTCGTGCTAGTAGTTAATTTTTGTTCGTAATCGCTCTGATTATCTTTGGTGTAAAGGCTAAGTCTGAATCTCGAAAGTAGGCTATTATAGTTTGAAATGTGTAGGTACTCAAACTGGTCTGAAATTGCCACAATACAAAAAAGGGAAAAGGCAAAAAAATAGCAGTTCTACAATACAAAAAAAGGCAGTTCCATAATACAAAAAAAAGGCAGTTCCAACTAAATTATAATTCCAACTGGTCTAATATAAGATGTTAGATAGAAGAGATATTTTAAAAGGAAATTGCATTTTCATTGATAAACAAAACAATTGCCACCACCACAATACAAAAATTGAAAGAGAACCTAAACAAAAACAAAAACACTTTCTGGGATCCCAAACCAAAAACAAAAACATCACCACATACCAAAAAGAAAAGGGATCCCAAAAGATAACCTAGAAAACAAAGCAATACCCATAGGCATAAACAAAACCTTCATCTTTCTCTTCTGCTCCATTTTCTTCAATCTCATCTTCTTCTTCTTCATCTATCTCTTCTTCTTCTTCCTCATATGTCCCTTCTTTGTCTTCCTCATCTGTCTCTTCTTCTTCCTTGTCTATTTCTCTTCATCCTTTTCTTCTGTCCACCCATACTCACTCTCCTCCTCCTCTGTCTAGCTAGCCTCACTGTTAGAAAATGAATCATAGTATGCAGCAAATCCAATGTACTCTTCTTTAGAAGAAGAGTCACTCTTAGTTGCAGAGAAAAGAAATATTTTTAAGGTTTTAAAGAGAAGAGAAGAAATACTTGTGTTTTGAAGAAGGTATGGGGAAAGGCTTGGTTTTATAAAGAAAATGCATTTAAGGGGTTTTATAAGATTTTGGTTTCCCAATGTTGCTAGTTGGGGGGATAATGATTAGGGGGGAAGGATTGGGATTATGTTAAGTACGTGTAGAGTGTGCACACAGGATCACTAACTTATATAAAAAAAACTTGTATAAGAAGAATTGCACATATCCCTTACTTGTATCATAAGAAACTCTCAATCTCATCCCATTAAGGATTTTCCTTTAAACTCTTTGCAAAATTCATCCAATCCCATAGTTACACTCACCTTGACATTTAAATTAGTTATACTCTCAAATTCTGCATTCTTCTTTCTTTCTTCATGCATATAGTCCTTTAGCCACATAAAATACTTACATTTAACATTTTCACAAACTAAAAATTTATTACCCTTGCTTCTCTGAGTAGTAGATTTACACAAATTCATGAATCCACAACCACCTTTAGGGCAAACTACAATCCTCCAAGGACATTCTCTCTACCAGTACCCAGTTTCCTCACAACCAAAGCAACCACCTTTGAAAGAGAAGCTACTCATACTTGGTAAATTTAAAGATTGCCCAATGACATCACTCAACCATTAGAAAGCAATACAGGTAGGGAATTGGTATTTTAAGTACTTTCTACCAAGGTTCTCTATTAATTTAGAAACATGGAATTACATTATTCCACTGCAATTTAGTTTCTTGCACATACTATATAACCATGAACAATCCCCAATACCATAAAAAATTTGATTATAAATAAGACACAAATCATCCTACAATAAAAATCATAAATCATCAATAAGTTAGTATTTAGTCCCAATTTATGTCCCCTACAATTTATCTTTAGTCCCCATTTCTTACCAATAAGCTTTAATGATAATTTCTCAAAATTCATACAAAACACCTGATTAATTAGAGAGACAGAGAAATATAAAGTGATTTTACCTTCATATTATTACCACTACCACCACCTCCACCTCCACCTCTCATAAACACAGAGACAAACCAATACCAAAATTCAAAAATGAGAGAGAGAGAAAAAAAAAATCTTTAATGGCGGTATTTGGGAAGGAGATGACCAACACCAAAACTTAGAAAAATTAAAGGGATTTGGGAAGGAGATGACCGTTAGACAAGTTTTGGTAAAGAGATGACCTGAAGACAACTTATTCACCTGTTAGAGAAAATCACGTGCAACTCACGTAAGGGTAGTTTAGTCAGTTCATGTCAAAATTTGAGTTCAACAGAGGTTGATCTGTGGTCAGAGGCAATTTGGGGACCAAAACTGTATTTTAAACAATTTGGGAACTAAAGAAAAATATTCAGTTTGTAGGTGGGGCTGTAGTCAAAATTTCTCATAATAAAATTATTGAAGCTCTGAGTTCTACTAGCAATGACAAGGCACCTAGGCCTGATGGAGTCATTGTTCATTTCTTCAAAAAAAACTTGGCGCATCATTTGGCCAGACTTCCTCAAAGCAGTAAAAAAAATTCTTCAGATCCTAATTGAAGTGAATGCCACTGTTATTGCCCTTGTCCCCAAAACTAATAGCCCCAAAAATTTCAGTGAATTCAGGACCATTGATTGTTGTAATATTCTTTACAAATGCATCTCAAGAATCATCACTGTCAGACTCCAAAAAGTTGCTGAAACCATTATCAGCCTTAACATTCAGCTTTTATAAGAGGGAGGAACATTACTGACAATATCCTTTTGACCCATAAAATTATCAAGAACTATCACAGGAAGGGGGGTGCAAGGAGATGTACAGTGAAAGTAGATCTTTGCAAGGCATATGATTTTGTCAATTGGAGTATTATTCATCGTGCTGCAAGCTTACAATTTCCCTATTAAGATGATATCTTAGATTTTAAAGTGTGTTACTACCACCAGGTTCAATGTGGCCATCAATGGATGTCCCAAAGGCTATTTCATAAGAAAGAGGGGAAATAGACAAGGGGACCCCTTATCTTTTTGTGATGGTGATGGAAGTGCTTACAAAAATGATGGAAGTGCTTATAAGAAACTTCACTCACTACACCGGATGCTCTAACCCTAGTATTTCAAATCTTTGCTTCGCATATGACTTTTTTTTCATGAAGGGGGAAGTCAATAATGTCATTACTGTTGCTACTACTCTGTAAAGGTTTAACAACTTCACTGGTCTGAAAATTAATTATGGGAAAAACAAAGTTTTTTACTCTGGAATGGAACCAGCTGAGAGAAAAGAGTTTACAGATGTTTTGCTCATGGAAGAAGGAACTTTCCCAATCAAATACATTGGGATTCCCATAATATCTACTAGACTTAAAGCAAGTCATTGTTTGCCCATTGCTAAGAAGCTCGACCAGAGAATCAATTCTTGGAAATGCAAACATCTCTCTTATGCTAGCAGACTTGTGCTTCTCAAGGCTGTGCTTAGCAGTATGCACATCTATTGGAGCTCTTGCTTTATCCTGCCCCAGTCAACTATTAATCATCTTAACAAAATTTGTAAGCACTTCTTATGGTCAGGGTCTGATACAGGGAGCAGCGCTCATATGGTGAGTTGGGAGGCTTGTTGTTACCCTTATAAAGAGGGAAAACTCAAAACCCTTATGGTGAGTTGGGAGGCTTGTTGTTGTTGTTACATCTTTGGAATATTATGTTTAAAAAACAATCTCTTTGGGTTGATTGGAAAACTCAAAACCTCATAAGAAATAGAAATTTCTGGAGCTTGGAAATACCTCAGAGCATATCATGGGTATGGAGAAATATCCTGAAAGGGAGAGAAGCAGCAAAAACTATGGTTACTCATTATATTGGCAATGGGCGGGATACTAGTTTCTGGGAAGATCCTTGGCATCAGATGGGCATCCTTAGAGACTATTTCCCCCTCCAGTTTCAATATGATAGTTTCATAAATCTTAAAGTTAAAGTGGGAAACATCATTCACAATAACAACTGGCTCATCCCTATAAATGTTATCAATGACCTTGCCCTTATCTGGAATGGCATTAACGAGATACAACTTGCAGATATAGAAGATGATGAGGTAATCTGGAAAATTGCTTCCAAAGGGAAGCAATATGAAGGAGACTTATGAGCATATGAGAGCCATCAAAGAGGAGATCAGTTGGACCAAGCTAGTCTAGTTCAGTGGCAATCTACCAAAGTACAGCTTCATATGCTGGTTAGCATTGCATAAGAGACTTAAGACTCAAAACAAACTGGTTAGATGGGGTATTTTGAATCAATCAAAGTGCATATATTCTTTGCTGGAATGTAAAAGAATCAGAAGAACATTTGTTCTTTGAATGTGTCTATGTTACAACCATCTGGAAGGAGCTACTCAAAATCATGGGATACAATAGACAAATCCTTGACTGGCAGGCAGAGATACAATGGTGTGAATCTAACTTCATGGGAAATGGTATAGCTAGTATCTCCAAAAGGTTATACTTCAACTCTTATATCTATAACATTTGGAAAGAAAGGAACAATAGGATCCATAACAATGTTGAAATCTCTCCTCCTTCAATTGTTGAGAAGATCAAGGCAGAGGTTAGACTCAAGTTGTAAAGCAGGAACCTCTATATCCAGCCTGAGCAATCCAATATTAAAGTTGTGAACAATTGGAACCTAAATACAAAATGGATCAATCCTAAAACCATCATATGCAGGTGGGAGAAGCCTCCCTTAAACTATCATGCTATCAACACTGATGGTTCCCTTGCAGCTACTGGTGGGTGTGGGGCTATAATCAGAGAGAAGGGGGAACCCCATTGCTGCTTACTCTAAACATGTTGCTCCTAAGTCTGTCATTACTCATGAACTCCATGTTGTTAAAATGGGTATTGAAAAAATTGTTCCTAGAGCAGTGGTCTATGCTGATTCTCAAAATGTTGTTGATATCTTAAACCATAAAGCTGAACCAGATTGGCAAGATAGAAGGTTGGCTAGGAGGATTTGGAAGCTCATGGAGAAATATGAGTACTGCAGAATCATTCACCAATACAAAGAAACAAATAGAGCTGCTGATCTGTTAGCTAGACTAGCTCCTATTGGCTATGAAGAAATTGATCCAGGTGACTTCTATGAAGAGCTTAATATTATCATTGAGGAGGATGTTGCAGGGAAAGTCTACTTCAGAGTTCTTTGAG
This sequence comes from Kingdonia uniflora, assembly GCA_014058105.1. Lineage (NCBI taxonomy): Eukaryota > Viridiplantae > Streptophyta > Magnoliopsida > Ranunculales > Circaeasteraceae > Kingdonia > Kingdonia uniflora. Next base: position 1,343,821 of record JACGCM010000926.1, on the reverse strand, counting down.
AACTGATGTCCTTTATTCTTTCTTCTTGTTTTGGTCTGTATTTTTCTGATTCTTTTTGGTGTCCAGACCCCCCTTTTCTTCTCCTATGAAGAAGGGGTTGTCCCACCCCTATAATTAGCCTTGCTTTTCTCTTCTTAATCGGTGGTTTCCTCCCCCAACTTGTTGTCCAAAAAAAACAAAGTTGCTTCACACGCATGTTGACAACAAATTGTGTTTCATACGTCAAAAAGAGCCTGAAACTTTGTCTCATGCTTTATTTAATTGTTATTGGGTGCAACCACTTTGGTTCTCTCCCTCTTTTAATCTTAGGACCAATACGCCTAAATTTAATTTTTGGAGAATTCTTCGCCAACTACAAACAAAATCTCCTCAACACGTGATAATGCCAGGGTTTCTTATTTTACTTTTTGATATCACTGCATATGCATGTTTGGGACGTCTGGAGAAATACCATCAGTGGTAGCTAAGTTTGCCCATTTCTCATAGCCATTTAACTCCCAAAGAGATTAGCTTAGACGATACATGTTGATAGGTCGAGAGATCCATGTAGGAGAAAATTTAGATGGTTCCAAAAGATACTATTAGATGCTTCACATTGGAGATCTCTCGTAGGAATTACTTGAATGATACCACCTGTAACACCCCGGCTGAGCGGGTATTGGAAAGGCGCCTAGCCCATTAGCGGTGACGGTAGCACCAATAGTTTAGTCCCTCATCGCTTAAGATCCTGCCACGTGTATGGTCCTTAAGTTAAGATTTCACTCTACATGTCACCGAGGTCTTTTCTTAGAAAGAAAAATCCTACACTGCTGGATAACCGCAGTGGTTAAGTGGGAACAATATCGGTAACCGTAGAGGTGGGGGGACTGTAACACCCCGGCTGAGCGGGTATTGGAAAGGCGCCTAGCCCATTAGCGGTGACGGTAGCACCAATAGTGGTTAAGTGGGAACAATATCGGTAACCGTAGAGGTGGGGGGACTGTAACACCCCGGCTGAACGGGTATTGGAAAGGCGCCTAGCCCATTAGCGGTGGGGGGACTGTAACACCCCGGCTGAGCGGGTATTGGAAAGGCGCCTAGCCCATTAGTGGTGACGGTAGCACCAATAGTTTAGTCCCACATCGCTTAAGATCCTTGCCACGTGTATGGTCCTTAAGTTAAGATTTCACTCTACATGTCACCGAGGCCTTTTCTTAGAAGGGGGGACTGTAACACCCCGGCTGAGCGGGTATTGGAAAGGCGCCTAGCCCATTAGCGGTGACGGTAGCACCAATAGTTTAGTCCCACATCGCTTAAGATCATTGCCACGTGTATGGTCCTTAAGTTAAGATTTCACTCTACATGTCACCGAGGCCTTTTCTTAGAAAGAAAAATCATACACTGCTGGATAACCACAGTGGTTAAGTGGGAACAATATCGGTAACCGTAGAGTGGGGTCGTGACACCACCCATTTACGTTTATCCAGTCTTTCGATAACTCCATTTTCTATTGATGATAGGTTGTGTACAGAATATTGATTATCATCATCAGTTTTATAAATTAAGGATATAAGAATGTCCGCGTAAACATTAATCTCACAATCGCCGCCCATCATTATACATTAAGGAAGAATCGTTTATGGTTAATGTCTTAAGCAATGGAGTGAAAATGTTGACTGTCTCGATACCGTCCCATTTACATTCTAGCATAGTAATTCATCAAGAGTTAGGCAGCAGAGATGATGTTGAACCGATGACTCGCCCTCAAATTTAACTCCCGGAACTACAATATTCTGAGTTCAACTTCTATATTTTAAAAGTGTAAATTAGAGAAGAAGCATCTCATATAAATCCTACTAACAAATCTAAAAAACCAAAACATTACTCAGGTACCGAAGATAATTTAATTCCTGTTACTAAGCAAGAATAAGGACTTTTAGCGTCAATGGAAAATATGGATTGTCATGAAGATGTCTTATTTATCTCTCTTTCTCTTTCTATGTGTAGATGAGGAAATTATTGGCCCATATAAGTTAATATGGTTTCCTAATGAAGGAGATTAGCTCATTTGCGTAACGCTATAATGGGTCAGATCAATCAAGCCAGGCGCTAGAACTTCTTGACAATTGATGTAAATGTAAATGAAGGCTAGGGTCGACTAATTTGTCACAGCGAACCAATTGCTTTAGCATCAAGTCGACTAAATTCTTCTTTCGTCTGTTTTAGGGGGAAATATTGAGATGAGGCCTAGAGGAAAGCGAAGCTAGGTCAAAAGCACTGGACTCACATCAACTAAGTGGCAACCAAGAAATGAATGGTTGCATAGTGGTAATGTCTTATAGTAGTTATTAATTAGCGCATGAGATAGGGTCTCTCAAGAACTCAAAATCCCCTTCAGTGATAAACTGTAACTACTTCACCAACCATTATCAACACCTATACCACTTTTCTTCCCCGAATGCCTATAACACCTATAACCATTATTAACACCCATAACTACTTCAGCAACCAAAATTTCCTTCAGTGACAAACTGGTACATCGAGAGAAGTTTCTGGCAGGCAAGGGGTTCAACTAACCCTCCTGGTACCCCCTGGCTCCACCCCTGTTTATCTTCGATAGAAAGTTATATCAGCCATGGAGGGAAGATACTTTATGCTCTTTATCTTTCTCTTTAATGTAAACCATGGCTTTAATGACTCTTCTACAATTAAAGTTTAAGTGCTTTGATCCAATTAAATATTGGTTATGCGAAGCAAACACACATTTACCGATAAATTAAGCATCTTTTATCATAACAATCCCTCATGTGCTTTAATGACTCTAATATAAGCACTCTAAACCCATAATATTTTTGATTTTCTCCACTGAAATGAGAATCCCAAATCATAGAACATTAACCATAATCCATAAACATCACACAAATTTATCACTTACAACCAAAACCTAACCTCACAAACTAAAAGCAAAATACAAACATGCAGATTGAGATAATTACAGTCTCTATAACTTCACACTCAAATCAAGCAAATGCCATCTTATAGTAATAAATCTAAAATCAAACTACCCAACAACATAAAAATCACATCATTTTGAGCAACATAGAAGCAAAACAAGTAGAAACTCTTATCAACTTCTGAAACATCTAAGCCAGTGAAGTTATGAGAGAAGCCATTTGATTACAATGTGATTTTACATGCAATAAGAATTACAAACCAAATAAGGGTTAAATCAAATAATAAAGAGAGATATAAAATAACAAAGCTTAAATAAATTGAGTTAGAGATGTTCATTTGCCTATATTCGGAAACGGGTATCTAAAACCAATAACAGAGAGAGGAAGAGGAGATGTTTCAATGTGGTTTTGAGTTTTATGTATGTTCTTCAAGTCATACTAAGAAAGAAGGAATGAGGGAGAGGGAAGATAGATAGAACTATTTTCTCACCTAACTAAGTGACAAATTAGACAAAGAAGAGAAATGGGTAAACACTATTAAATAGGGTTTGATTGTAGTCGATTTTTCACATAACATCTCCAATAGTTGCAGGCTTTTGACACATTCTTAATCGTAACATTCATTTTTTGGGGAATTTTAATTTAAACTGTACCCAAAAAACGTCTCTATGTTGAAATTTGCTTCATGAAGAACCGGACAACCAAAACATGGAACCCCAACATGCCAAATCAACGTTATAAGCCTACTAATAATAACTTGACAGAACGGGGAGCAACAAAATCAGGAATGTGTGTGTATGCCAAAATCAGAAGTGTGCGTGCGCGTGTGCAACATAATCAAGAATACGTGTGCTAACGAGTAACATGTTACTGAAAGTAACCTCAAGAAAGTGCTAAAGACCAATTAATAGGATAATGAATCCTTAAACATATGAATAGTTCCTATTTTTTTTCTGTGGAATGGAAAATGATTAATATTTCTAACATATAAATAATTTATGATATGAACAAATTCAATCCAGAATTGTGGTTAAAATCTAAATTGTGGCGTAACCAGCCCACATGGGCATTCACTAGTGAATACTAAATGGGAGTATCGCCAAAAAGATTGTTAATATAAAGACCAACGGTCGTGTTGGTCGTTTCCCATTGTATTGCACTATATAATGGTTAACAATCAGACTAAAGATCTTATTTGTTGTAGTCAGACGGAAACCTACCTATGTCTGTGACTGCCAACGGGGTTCAAACCCCAGTTTTCTCTCTTATGGCATTATCGAAGGTTCGAAGCCAGTCTACACCACTGAACCTGAGGTCACCACCACTCAACGGTGTACGAGTAGAGTAGCAGTAGATGAGAACATACGCCCAGGCACACTCACCAGTAGCTTAAACGTGCCACACAAGTGCACACTCCTGTGAGTCTTGAGTTTTGCTTCTACACTTCGAAGCCTCAACAAAGTCTTCACCTCTCTCACCCAGAGAAAAACCCTGGATTTCTCGTCACAGGGTTCAATTTCTCACTAAAAATATCAAATCTGCCATTAATGGCGACTTCATTAGAGAGTACTAATGTTGTGAAACCAGATATTCTTAGAAACGCTATCGGAAACGTTCTCTCCTTGTTTATACTTCTCTTGATCGGAATTCTCGCCTTCTCGATCCGTCTTTTCTCGGTAAGCAATCGTCTCTGATCCCCTTAAAGCAACTTTAATTTGGTGAATTTATCATAATCTGCATTTGATTTCGTTTCTTCACGGTTTCATCTTATGTGAATTAGTTGAATTTATGTTATTATGAGTTGAATTTGATGTTTGTTTGGGTTTGGACTTGTTTGCAGGTTATAAAGTATGAGAGTGTAATTCATGAGTTTGATCCTTACTTCAACTACAGAGTTACTCAGGTTTGAAGTTGTGATTTGCAAGATTCTAGTTTTCTCGTTACGAGATTATGGATTGGGTTGCGTTTATTGACCATGTTTTGCGAAAACTAAATTGTTTTATACCGGGAATGGTGGTATAGATTTATAATACAATTATTGTCTCAGTAGATCGAATTATTGTATCAACTGTGGCAGTCTAACAGACAATGCCGCTGTTGAATCAGCAAAGCAGATACTTTTCTGAAAGCCTTCGAAAGAAATCTCGGGGTTTTAACTGCCTTTACTCGTATTGGTGCACTCTCAAAAACTATTGGTCTACTCTAGCACTTGTGATCACACAAAAAATGGCTCATATAACATTGATATCCCTGATCATTAAATAAACTATGTAACGTTATAGAAAGAAGAAGTTTGTGAATAAAGTTCCTAACCATGGCTAGGCTCTATATTTTGGCCAGCCTGAAGATTTAACAGCTAGTAGAAAATTTACAAATTATTGGAGACTAAGAACATATCATAGAAAGCATGAAAAATAGGTAAAAGTATTACGATATTGAAGATGCAGAAAACTAATATTAAAGATATTACACGACCAAATTTGCTTTCCGCAAATCCCGTATTGAGAACATGAAAAATAGGTTAAAGTATTACGATATTGAAGATGCAGAAAACTAATATTAAAGATATTACACGACCAAATTTTCTTTCCGCAAATCCCGTATTGAGAACAATACTCTTACATTAATCGTTGTCGTATCAAATTTGGTAAGAAGAGTACAAACTACCTGCACGCTACAATACATGTAACCCTCAAAGTTTACTAGATGCTTATAGATTGAACATCAACATTATACATCAATTTTAAACCTCCGCATATAAGGTAAAGAAGGCCAATAAATTTTAAGAAGTACTTGGCCTTTTAAATCCAATCTAACTTAATTAAATGATCATTGTGTCTTACACTATCCAGAAGCTAACATAGCTCAGATCTTCCCTCAATTTCTCTAGATGTTCCCGTCCAACCTCTTCAATCGTGAAAAAAGTAAATAGTGAATTGCTTTAGACGTGAATTCAAATGCCATTACAAAAGAATACATGTTCAGCATAAATTCATTAATATCTTAATGGTTCATACATTAGCAAAATGAGTAGCACAACAAGAACATAAGCCAAAAATTCATACAAAGAAAAATGGGCAAGGTTCCCCTTTGTAACAACCAAAGATAACATACTACACTAGATGTATGAAATGAACCTCCAATATTAAAAATCATGAATTTCACAGCGAACACTTCTATCTCATCCACAAAACATATCGCATATCACAGTATAATATTCTTGGCTCAAAAATTAGGTCCTGTGCTGTACATTATTGACTTTCTAATTTATTTTGGATTTGCCAACAATTAATAGACATCAGATAGTATATGAAAAAATTGTTTGACGAATCCAATTTTGTAGCAATTGCATCACATTTAAGTATCACTGAGCGCAGGTTGCCATCATAATTTATAAGAAAAAAAACTCTCAGATCTCATTATATCAAATACTAAATCCATCACTGCTCATTGCAAAAGAAACTCTCAGATCTCATTATATCAAATACTAAATCCATCACTGCTCATTGCTAAGAAATTATCCAAATGGCACAATTACCTCAGAGTAAACCGACCTATACAAAGAAGATGACAATGAAGCCTGTTCTTTGCATCTACATCACTTGAAAAAATCCTATAAAGAAACTAATCATTTCATTTTTCACAATAGTAAAGAGCATAGTTTCTAGTGATATGGTTTCTAGGTGGAGAGAATGTGGGAGAACTGTGGGTTTGAAGCCAAAATACATTTGAGGGAGGGAGGGAGATCTTGATGATTTTTTGGCGTTTGGGTAGGGAGGTAATCAACCCAGACAATAAAGGTATGACATTCTTATTTTTATCGTACCTAAATAAAAATTCTCTTCGGTCATAAGAAATAAGAAGAACGATCTCTGGAGTCTCGCCATTAACCAGACTGCACTTTTCGGAGATTGTGTATGCTCTTCACAAACTTATTTGACGTTAGAAAAATGAAAACCTTACCTGAAACCTTATGAAATATCATAAACAGTAACCAAATCCTTTTAACGCTTCCAAAAGTTTATTGTCGTGATCATTTATGTGATAAGCGCAAATGAAGGAAATTGGACGACATAAGAAATAGTGGATTCTTGGTAACTACATATTATATTTTCTATAGTAACTATATTGTGCAATAACTGTAGTGCTTTACTAGTATTCTAGTCTCAAAAAAAAAAACATGGGGCTTAAAAAACTTACTTAACTCTAATTGTCAATCTCTTAATAAGGATCTTTGGAAACAGCTCAAGTTTTCTTTTATATCCATCATAAGTGTAACAAAACAAAATGCATTACAGCTTTAAAGCTTAAATTCGCAGTCACTTTTGAGGCTCCATCAGGGAATAAACAGTGGGATATAGTAGAAACTGTGCCAAATGAGTTGTTAGATCAGACTAAGCTATTTTTCCTTCCCTCCCTGACTTATATCATGGTCCATTAAAATACCAAGATATTGAGTGGCATGCATATCTGATACATCATCAAAATTGAAGTATGGAAAAATGAACGTAAGTGATATATACACAATTGATGGAGTGATTACATCGAATAATGTTGATATTTTGATCCTCGCATAAAGAAACACGTACTTTATTGTAATTAGGTCTTGTAGTTCATGTCCCCTTTTTTTATATATATTTTTTCCCACATTTGTTCACTATGAATCAGTTTCATTGTTTTTAAATCCATTGTTGCTGACAGTATGTATGCTTGTTAATGTCAGTTCCTAATAAAGAATGGAATATACGACTTCTGGAACTGGTTTGATGATAGAACATGGTAATGCTGACTATAGGCTGAAAAACATATTTCTTTGTTATTAAGCTAAGCATTATCAAGTCAACAATAATCTTAAGATACTGGGGTTGTTTATATTCATTCCACAGGTACCCCCTCGGTCGTGTGATTGGTGGAACTGTTTATCCCGGACTTACATTGACAGCAGGTTCATTATGGCGGTAAGTATTTTGTGGTTTACTTACCTTCCATTATTCTGTAATATATTTGCACTTTCCAGTTCCATAATGATGTTATGGTCTTTGATACCAAAATATCAAGGTTCATGTTTTCATTTTAGTTCCTGTCTAGTACAAGATTTGGAAAGGGGATATTTTCAGTTAAGCAGCTAAATTTCTTGAAACTACTTTTCAACTGCAGGATATTTAATTCTTTGAATATTCCCCTATCGGTGGAAACTGTGTGTGTATTTACTGCTCCGATTTTCTCGGCTTTTGCTTCATGGGCGGCCTACCTTCTGACCAAGGTTCTCTTTTTCCCTAAAATAATCAATGTAATAGGGCTCTTGTTAATTACATGTTCATACTTAGCCCAAAATAATCAATGCAATAGGACTCTAGTTAGTTATATGTTCATACTTAGGCCAAAACCCCCCTCAATTATTCATTGTTTCTTTGTTTCTAGGAAGTCAAGGGTACTGGTGCTGGATTGACAGCAGCAATTCTATTAGCAATGGTAATTCCTTCATCTACTTTGAAGTTTACGGGGAAGAAGCATAGGGTTAAATCTTCATGGATTCTTGTATGATTCATTTGTAGGTACCATCCTATATATCCCGTTCTGTCGCTGGAAGCTATGACAATGAAGCTGTAGCTATATTTGCCTTGATCTTCACTTTCTATCTTTATTTAAAGGTGAGAGCTGATCAAGTTCTGTTCATTGTCTCTATTTCTTCCTAGATAAATAAATGGTTAAATTATTTTTTAAATTACTCTTATGTATACGATGTTCTTAAATTTAAATGCAGACATTGAACACTGGGTCCCTCTTCTATGCCACTCTAAATTCACTATCATACTTTTACATGGTAAGCATTGGTGTACTACCGTTTCGATTGTTTTTTTCTATTTCATTTAACTAAGGGTTGATGTTTCTCTTTTCAGGTGTGTTCCTGGGGGGGCTACACCTTCATCATTAACCTTATTCCAATGCACGTTCTTCTATGCATTGCAACTGGCCGCTACTCTTCTCGATTGTATATTGCTTATGCTCCATTTGTAAGTAGTATTTAGAGCCTCTTATTCCCATTACGTTTCATTTATGTTAATACGTAAGGGGTAATACTTTCTCATGAATTATATTATAGGTCATCAAACCGTTCATACAATTGACTGATTTCCCTTTTTTTTCCTTGAAAAGTTTCATCTTTCTAGAAGTTACTACTAATTTAACATAAATTATCTTCGAAGATGAAAACCTCTTTTTGACCCATCGGATGTGCTCATACTCTTCGTATTTTACTGAGTAAAAAATATGAAGCATAAAATTACTAGGGAATAAAAAGTAGGAAAGAAGGAATCATGTTTTGATTTGCGCAATTATAAGTCAATGTTTATGCATCTATCGATTCTATCCTAAATGTTTTGAATAGTTTTGATCCAGTACTTTAGAGTTATGGTTATGCAGCTCAACTATGGAATCAGCTGGTTCTTACCTATAAAATGTCTGTAGATCAGTGGGTTAGGAAAAATGTATACATCGATCAGTCTAAGGGCGACGTATTTCACTCACACATATGGAAGATGCTACTTGTCTACCTACTGGAGTTCTGTCTATAGATCAATGGGTTAGGACAAATATATGTACCGATCAGTCTAAGAGAGACACATTTCACTTACGCATATGGAAGATGCTACTTGTCTACCCACTAGAGTTCTGTCTATAGATCAGTGGGTTAGGACAAATATATATACCGATCAGTCTAAGAGAGACACATTTCACTCTTGCAATGTATTGCATTTTAAAATAACCTTAAAGTGAGCTGTCGAAGATGTGGTAAATACAAATAATCAATGAAAAACAGTTAAATGGCGTTTAATTGTGAAATGGTAGAAGGTGGTTGAATAGAAATATAGTTAATTTAGAAGGCTTGATGAGAAAGAAAGTATTGGGGAAAGTAGGCTGAAGAAGACATGTTAGGAGTGGTGTACAACCAGCAAAAATCATACCAAATAGTGTATGCTCTCAAGTTATTGGTCTCTTATTTTTTCACTGATTTTCAAAGCAAGCACAACTGTAAAATATGTTACAGGCCTATAACAAGTTTTCACTTTTTCCGCTATAATTGTATGAATAAGATACTAGGCATTCTTTTTCAGCCTAGTTATCTTCCTAAGAAAAACTCACATCTTTAACACCGTGAAAAATATTGGGCCATCTACATTACCAGTCCTTCCACTGTGCTCTTAAAATGACTGCCTAGTCTCAGCTATAAGCTTAGTTAATAATCCTGTCTATTATCATTATGCATGCCACTGCTCAGAGGCCCCACTTAAGAAGTGCATATTATTGGCCATCGATTAATTGTAGCCTTGTCAATGTGCAGGTTGTCTTAGGGACATTGTTAGCCTCATTGGTACCAGTTGTTGGTTTCAATGCAGTGATGACATCAGAACATTTTGCTTCATTTTTGGTGAGTTCTTTACTTAAATAATTTCATAATATGAGGCTATTTGTTTACCTACCCTGTCAAGTTCGTAAGCAAGGTACTTTGACCTGTGAGTCTTTGGTACAGGGTTACTTGAAACATTTTGTTCGTCTCCCCTATGGGAAACTCAGATCGGTTGAACTCTGCCAATTTGCAGTAGGACGGCGTTCCTATTTAAATTTAGCAGTAGGCTCAAAACACTGTGTTGCAAGGGCTACATTTTTTTATTTTTTTTGGTGAAAGATTAGGGATGGTTTTGTCAAGGCATGTGTCACGGCATCTTTATGGTCTCCTTGTTTTCGAAGGACCTCATTCTTAGGCGGATCTTTAGTGCTTGCCTAGGTAACCAGGGAAAGGCACCACTCTTCTCCTCTGGTTGGCTCTTCTATCTCGTGGTATCTTAGGATTCGAGAGGCAGAAAGAAGGAATTGGAAAAATATCCTCTCCAGGGTTCCCCCGTCTTCTTTACTTCTTGGCTTTAGGTGGGAACCCCAGGCCTTAGTTTACGTGGCATCCTTACAACGGCTCATTTTAGTTGGCCAACAGCTTGATTGTCCGAGCTATAAGAGATAGGGGTCACACACCTATGTACAAGCCCAACGGGGCTCAGTCGGGGGTATTCGTCCGAGCCCGAGTTCATATTTTGTGCTTTATGCGGTTCTCGGTCCCTTTATGTGTTCTTTGTTGTTCCATGATTGTCCTGATACTTATCCTTATCTTACTTAGTTGAGTCCTGGGAACGAGCGCTCATGCTGTTACAATCTCCCCCTCTCAGCTCTTGCTTGTTTATGAGGCGTCGAGGACGAGCTGAGAACCATTTACAGTTATATAGTAAAATACATAAGTCTTAAAAGCTGTAGTCTTTGTTAGAGACTGGAATTTTTCTGTTGTTTGGGGCTTGTCCGATCGCCTAAGAAGGGCTCCACTCTTCTCCTCAGGAATGCTCTTTGGTTCTCTTCTAGGTTAGTGCATCGAAAGAGCACCAGGATCCTTTCAGGTTTTACATTCTGGTTCTCTTTAGAGTGTCTTGGGTAACATACGATCATTTATAGTTATATAGTAAAGTACATAAGTTTAAAAGCTGTAATCTTTTTTAGAGAGTTCGAATTTTTCTGTAGTTTTGGGCTTGTCAACTAAGGACGCTACTCTTCTACTCAGACGTGCTCTTTGGTTCTCTTCTAGGGTGGTGCTTTAAAAGAGCATCCGAAACCTTTCATAGTTTACTTTCTGGTTCTCTTTAGAGGGTCTTTGGTAAAATCCTTTCTTAATGTCTAAGTAGTTGATCATTAGGTTATCAGACTCCTTTATAGTGGATATGTATCCCGAAGAAGGGTTGCATGCAGAGGTCGCTACAAGTAATCGATATTAATAAGCTCGACAAGCAGTGTGCTATATCTGTAGTGAGTTCAAGCGTCTAGTTGTATTTTTTTTGAGAAGAAAGCTGGGGTCTAGTCGTAATTTTGTTCATAAAGTATCTTACTAGCTGTTAAATTTCCTTGTGTGTTTCTTCAAGCTTGCCATAGTGGTTTTCTTATGGCCAAACGTGGTGGGCTTGTTTGGTCTAGTATAATTATAGCTTGGGAGTCACGAACTTCGTGGAATCATACCTATGTATCTTAATTGAAGGGGTTCATGCTACTGTCCCATTTCAGCTATTTTTCTTTCTAATGAGATGAGCTGAGAACATGGAAAACCAGTTGTGAACTTAGTGGTTGTCAGACGAGCATTGTTCCACAATAAGCATTCTCTACATAGCGATTATTTGAGGTGTATTTCTATTCAGCCGTATCCAGTTTACTGTATCTCGTTTGTTCTCATCTGATGGTATTTTTGACAAAAATTCCTGTAATTTTTTTTGTGGATCACTCTCTTTTAAGCATCCAGGTCATCCACCATTAAGCCTTTTTTAGTTTTTGTTTGATGCTGCTTGTGATGGGAATTGATCCCAGTACCTCTTTGTTTTTGAAGCACTAGCGCTACCAACTGAGCAAGCCCTCGTTGGTCCACCATTTAAGGTTTGGTACCTATTCTGTGGACGTTGCTCGTAGTCTAAGAACGACCCATCTAGTAATCGGTAGGGAATTGAAACATTGATATGTTTTGTCATCTGACTTCAGAGAGAAGAACCACTTCTGCCATAATCATTGGGAATTCAAAATGTCCCGATCATCTCTTAACCGGTTGCTCTTAGCTGGAAGTGGAACCAACAATAATATTTGTCAGAATACTAAACAAACTCTTTAACGGGCTGTCAGCCTTGAATGACCAATGCAGAAACGGTGATACAAATGGGTTAACTTAGGTCTGCTTCTAGTATTAATCTTGCGAAGGGAGAAAGTCATGCCACCAGTCATATTGGGCCATCCACCAGTCACGTTCCCAATGCTCTTAAATATACTACACAGGACTCCAAACAACCATATTGTCGTGCCCTCTTATGTTCACATAATATATTCATATGTATTTGATTTTAGGGCTTAATGACCTTTAGGTCTCACCCCCAGTATCGTAAATATTCTTAATACTGGAAACATACTCACAAAGTAGAATGCATATTAATTATAATCTTTCCTTTAGTTCATAAAAAAGGTGGTACTTATTATGGTCGGGGAAACCATCTTTCTTGTAAATATAATCTTTTGCCTCGAGCAACCATCGGAATGAAAAGACCAAGGGTTTCTTAAAAATTCTCACATTTTTTTTGAGGTCGTTGCTGCAACTTATCTCTTAGTAGATTACATAATCAATCCCGTTGTTCTTAGCAGGCAATTTCTCGTCTCCTTCTCGTGAAGCCTTCGTTACAAATTATCAATTTCGTTAATTTTAAAACGTTACGCTCTTATCATTTTTTCTCTTGGATTTTGGTTCTTTGGATCCACTATTCTTCTTATTGGGTCATTTTTCTTTGATTTAAGCCTACTGGTTTGAAATGGCCCACACCGGATGTCTGGTATGAGCCGTGGGGTCGGGTAAGGTGAATTTCACCGCCTAAGATCAGTGTGGCCTGTTGTTGTTGTGCCATCGTCTGGTTAAGCTGTCTCGGCTCTTCCTCAATTAATGGGTTATCCATGGGATCGTGTTCATGCATAGCACTAGGTTATATCGTGTTCTTGTTGTGGGTTGTTTAAAGTTTAAATGCGCCTCCAGTTCGTATCTAGAGGGTACCTTCCAACCCGATCATTATTTCTTTGTTTTTTGTCAAAAGATCCTTCAACTTTTTTCTTAGAGTTGTCTTCCAAGTTCCAATCCGACCTTTCTTCATTTGGGTTTTCGTTAAAAGATCCCACAACGTTTTTTTGGTAGTCTTTCGACCCAGTCTTCTTCGGGTTTTCATTAAAAAAAATCACAAATTTTATTGAGGTCATCTTCCGACCTGATCGTCTTTTGGCCTCTTCTTATCATAGGGTCGTCTTTGGATGCGGCCGTCTTTGCTCTTTTTCTTCTATAAGGGCGAATTTTATTGGCCCCCAGTTTATTGTCAAACTTGTTTAAAAGATTTCACTCATAATATGGATTTTCAGAAAATAATTTTAGTGTGTTTGGAAGCCCGAGGTTTTTTTTGTTTCTCGATAAACCATTTCTTGGGAAACCATTTCTTAAGAGGAAACCATATTTCTCATCTAATTGGGTTGGAAACTGTTTCTCACTTTTTTGCCTATATTTTCCTTATTAGGATTAATTTCCCATTTTATTATGGTTGCCAAACCCCAAATTGAGAAACCATTTCTTAAGTATTTATTTTCTCATTTGATTTCTCATTTTCTTGGCTACCAAACACACTCTTAGTAATTATTGTTAAAGCAAGATAATCAGTCAAAACTTTAAAAATATCATTTAGTAAGGTAATCTTCCAAAAAAAACAAAAAACTAACAAATAAAAAACTATAATGGTCCTGCATTGTATTGCCAAAACTTCGCTAAATTGCTCACCGAGAAAGCATTTTTTGAATTCTGATTTTTAAGAATCACAAAGGATGCCACTTTAGTATTATTTTCTATGGGCATGGCCGAGAAAAATACTTTAGCGTACTGTTTGGCTTTCGGAAATCACGACATCCTATTCAAAGTAGATCTAGAGTATACCATAATGTAACAGTGTCAAAATCAAATGCACACTGAATATTCTTGGCTTCTGGAGATGTCAATATTTTGTAACTGAATTAGAACTCATGAATCTCAAATAATAACAAATTGGAGCTGTGTTTTGGATGGAACTTGAGAATGAATGAACTCGTGGAATATCGGATTTATCTAGCCGCTGGTTAGACTTTGTAGTTAGAGAATTATATCTAGCTCCTGGGAACAAGCATTCTGTGTTGTGTATCAGATACACAGGTGTAGGAAAAAAGTTAGCCTACATTTACGGAAACCTTGGTTATATTCTACTAAGGTTGTATCACACTCATATAGTTAAGAGTCGAATTGAACAAACTCCTTAATCCAAACTTTAAGAATTAACAGAAATGCAAATAGATGTTGTGACTCATAGCTATTTATGATGGCGAGGAAAGGGAAAATTGGCAGCGAAGGATTGAGACACTTAAATTAGATGAACGGTTGCCGCAGCATAGCACATTATCTCGTAGTGAATTTGGGGAGAACAAAGAGGGCAAGATAAATTGATACTCAATTCAAGAGAGCAACATGTTTATCTTTTCGCAAATAGTCATTCATGTAGCCACACGATTTGAAAATTAAGGATTGAAAGTGGGAGCGGCAAGTGAGGACATAGTTAAACTGATAGATATTCTTGAATTGTACATTTGGTCTTAACTGTTTGGTTCTTTGGAGATCACACTTGAGGGTATTCTCTTTGACGTGATTGATGGGGCACGAGTTGGGCTGGAGACTCTTTAACAAACATGATATTTTAGTCACTACCCACAACACGAGGGCGACAATGTCACAAAGGCACGACTGAATAAGAAAATTCATGGAGTAGTACTTGAGGTGGCGTATCACGACTTGATTAAGAGGGAAAGCATATCCATTAAGAAATTTTCAGGGGTATCACACCCCAACCCCTTATGTCTACCTAGTCATTGCTTTTCGACCCGTTCACCTATGCCTAGGGGTTGTAGCCCTTCGACCTGATCGCTTATGTCTTGTAGGTTGCAGCCTTTGACCAGACCACTTATGTCTTTCGTAGCCCTTCGACCGTACCTATATGATTCGGTATAACCATGCAATCTTTATGAAAATATAAAAAGAGCTTCCTCGCCTCGTACCTGAAGTATCTTCATTTGTGCCCTGTCAGATGTATTGTTGAGCCGCCAAAAAGCTTAAGATACAGGAACTTGAGTTTTGTGCCCATATTTTGTTTTCGTTCCTTTTTTGAACATAAGAGCAACTTCGATGCCCAGGATCCGGGAACTTGACACAAATTGCTGAAACTAAAAGGCACCTTCCTTCATTCTCTGGTATATATGGTGTGAACTAGATAAATTTGAGATAAACCACTCTTGAGACCTTTGCTCAAACCCCTTTTTCTGTAACTGAAGGTTAAGGAGTCAAATATTTTCTTCTGAATTTCCCAAATCTGCTTGCACCCTTTAGTGCACTCTATTTTCTTTGAAGGCTTATTTTAAAGAATTGGTAGCTGTTCTGTTCACTTTTTATTGCATCATTTAACAGCCCTCGACGCACAGCTAGGCATTTTCCAGCTTGATTGCCAGAGCTGTCAGAGAGAGGGACCACACACCTATCTACTGGCTCAACGGGGATCAGTTGGGGGTGTTCGCCCGAGCCCGAGCCCGAGTCCGAGTCCGAGCCCATATTATGCCTTATGTGGTTCTTGGTCTTATTCTTAGTTATTCTTTTGGTAACAACGACACTACACTTAAAAAAAATAAAACGTGTCCGACACCCCGACACACATGTCCAACACTATTTGCAAGGTACTTAAAAATTTTCTGCCGTTTCTGACACCCCGTACCCGTGTTGGACACCGACATCCGTATCCGTGTTGTTGTTACCTAGAGTTATTCTATAACTGGAATGAGGGATGAACTCTTTGGTGTGTTCTTGGTCCCTGTATCTGTTCTTGGTTGTTCCATGACTGGGACGAGCCCGTCTTGGTACTTATTTTGCATAGTTGAATTCTGGGAACAGGAGCTCATACTGCTATAATCTTCTTTTTCACATTTTCAAGCCAACTCATTACTGTCCGTCCAGCCTTTCTAAGGGTTGTCTCACAAAATCCTCCTCTTGTTGGCACTGTTATGACTTATTTTTACTGACTTAATCTGCCAGTTTCATTTTCAGGCTTGCATTTTATTAGTACCACTTTTTTCTTCCAAGCTTATCTTTTAGCATCTGGTTATTCTTGTTTGCTTTCAGGTTTTCATCATTATACACGTTGTGGCTCTTGTTTACCACATCAAAGGCATCCTGTCCCCAAAAATGTTTAAAGTGGCCGTTACACTTGTTGTGTCCATTGGCATGTAAGCTAACACCGACCTTCCATTTATGCTACTACTTGCACTCCTTGAGGTGTACAGCTAGCTTTAATTGATTAGATAGTTCTTGATATCTTCTTAACTTAAGCATACAATGCCTTCGTAAAGTGATCTCATTGCTTTTGCCTATATTCAAGTAAATTCTTCTCTTGGTGCAATATCAATTTCATGTGGATGAAAGTATTCTTTTATTTTCCAGGGTAGTCTGCTTTGCTGTGATAGCTGTACTTATAGCTTTGGTGGCTTCTAGCCCAACTAAGGGATGGAGCGGTCGCAGTTTGAGTCTTCTTGATCCGTAAGCACCACGTCTTATAACTGGCTATTGTCTTCTTCTTTCATCATTATGTTAGATTTAAGTGGGAAATTCCAAAATTATAGACATAGGTTGTAATATCAAACCCTTCTGTTGCCGAAGTCTTGTGGTGTTACTTATCTCCTACAATTGTTTTATATTTTAGCATGTTCTTAAGTATCGCAAGTTTACTTGCAATCTTTTGGCATGTGAAACTTTACCAAACAGTAATCATAATTTCATGGTCCTTAACGTGTGGTTTTTCATACTGCGATTCTTATGCATATTTCTCTTGAAATGAAACAGAACTTATGCAAGCAAGTACATACCCATTATTGCTAGTGTCAGTGAACATCAACCACCAACCTGGCCATCTTACTTCATGGACATAAACGTTTTGGCTTTCTTGGTTCCAGCGGGCATTATTGTAAGTATATCTGGTTGAAGATGAAGATCTTCTCAGATTTTGTAAGCATATGAATGATCTCCTTATCTCTTATTCTTGTCTTAGTTTTGCCTAATACACCTCATCTGTTGGGCAGGCATGTTTTTTACCCATAACAGATGCCAGCTCCTTTGTGGTCCTTTATATAGTAACATCAGTTTATTTTTCAGGAGTCATGGTAAGTAAATCCTTGATTTTGTGAGCTGCACTCTCTTATTTTGTTCTTAAAAATCTTTTTCGTTCAAAGATAATGACGCGTCTCTAGAGACTTGAAAATGAGAGTTTTTCATGGCGTGCATCTGGAGAACGATGAGAGACTGCAAAACTCAAGTAGAGAGTTTAAGTTTTGCTGTTTTTTATTATCTTGATCTTAAATCTGGAACATTATTTCAGGTGCGTCTTATGCTTGTATTTGCCCCAGCAGCTTGCATCATGTCCGGAATTGCTCTTTCAGAAGCTTTTGATGTTCTCACACGATCAATCAAATTTCAGTTGGCTGATATACTGGGGGATTCGCATTCTGGTGTAAGTTTATCTTTTGTTATATTCTTTTTTAAGTGTATATATTCTTTTGACTTATGGCTTACCCTCTATAGATTATTTCAAATAAGACGTATCGTCCGCCCATTTTTAGTAAAATACCCTTGGTTTTTACTAAAATCTCTGTATTAAAGTTTGTAGTATTTTCTTCAATATGGGGGGTTAGTATTCTATTCTAACCTTTATTTTCAGTGACTTAAAATTCAACCTCTGGAATCAGAGTAGGGTTTGGGACTAACATACCAGCTTGTGATGTTCAATTGAAGGTAGGGGATGCAGCTTCGAATTCCAGGAATGGCGTAGTACAAAATGATGTATCGAAAGTTAATAAACAATCAGTTGGTGATAAAAATGAAGACACTTCAAAAGAGAGACCCTCAAGAAAGAACAGAAAGAAGGAAAAAGAAAACATGGAGAAGGTTTCTATTAAGTCCCGGATTGAGAAAAGGCTTCTAGTTTTACCTTTTGAGACATCTATAATAGCTGTGTTCTTACTTGTTTTGTTGGGTGGCTTTTACGTGGTATGAAATCTCTCCTTTTCTGCAATTATTTTTGAGTTGATGTATATAATAATTGGAGCAGGATTAACAAACTTATGGAGTTAGACATAATGTTGACCTATGGCTCGATGCATAGGATTAGGCGTCATGTAATAAATCCGACCTTTAGAATGTTCTCTTTTATAACAAGACCATCCTCCCAAAGTTTGGTAGCATTTCGATACTTCTAACCTCATAAAATCTGCAATTCAAGTTAACAGTGGAAAATGAATCGATGTAGGCAGCTGACTTGAGTTGCAAAATTATGGGGTTAGAAGTATTGGAATACGAATAAACTTTGTCAGAATAATCTACTCACCATGAAAAGCTTTCTAGACGAGTGAATTTGTATAACACCACCTCTAAACCCCATGGCATAGGTCACCATTTGTGTCTAATCCATAGGTTTGTCTATCTCTACAGGTTTATAGATCCTGCTCCATAATAAAAACAAATAATAATAGTAACAATACAAATAAACTACTAAAGTTTTGCCATTAGAAGGTCTAGTGGCTAATCAATATAAACATAATCCATATAAGAGCGAATAACCAAAACTCAAAGGAACTCATATCACAGTCCTACTATATATATGCATTATACTGTCAGAGCCGAAACCACTGTTTCCAAAGCAGCAAAAAAGTATTTATCTTTGCAGTCATTGTTTGTCCTGGGAGCTCCATAATGGGTCTATAAATTTCTTTTCGAGGATTCATGTGACCATCTGAATCTGAGCTGATCTGCAAGCAGAGCTTTCTGCTCTAGAAATTTCCAAAGAAGATAAAGAGGTTTTATTAGTTAAGAGCACCTTAGACCTAATGGAGGGAATAGACAGTGTAATAAATCCTAATGGAGACCCCTAGTATATGAAGTTGTATGCTACCTCATAAAGAAGGAAACAAAGGTATTCTCTACCTCTAAAGAAACATATAGACTATAAAATAACATTCCTTTATCGTGTTGTCACGACACCAATCCTTCCCAAATCTGGTTAAATTTCCCGTTTCCTCCCCAATCTAAAAACAACTGTAACATCACATCCGGATCCCTTTCTTTCTCTCCCCATAGGCAGAAAGTAAGAGTTGGCAGTAAGAAATATGTTCTTTCTTTTTTGAAACCAGAGGTTTACCGGGTTCATAATTTGTCACCACTCTCCCAACTATTTCCCTGGGGCCCGTTACAAAGCCCATACTCCGCACGCGCAAATGAAGATAATTCTTAGTGAATGGCCCGCGTTGATGGTGGTTCGATCCCAGAACGTCTGCGTCATTAGACGCTGCCCTGACCAAGAAAGCCACTTGATTCTTGTCTCTGTTAATTGCCGGATCATAAATCGAGAAAGTCATCGACAATGAAACAAGACCACCATATGCGAGTCTGGGGGAATCGTCCAACAGCACAATCGATAGTTGTAGCCAACTGATATATAATCAGACCTTATTGTCTTCTTCTGAAGTGATTGATCTGGAACAACCCAGAATATTTGCCTGAGACGCATCTAAAAGGACTAGAGTGTTATCCGCCTACTGCAACTTAGAGGAACCAAACCCAAGTGGCCTACTCTGTTATATAAATTTGTGTTTGTATAATATAATGAAAAGGATCTGCATTCCCAACTCAGAAAACTCTTAAAACCCCCGATTTAGCTCCTCTCAATAGCATCCTGCCTGACACGTTTTGCTTAATTTAATTTACGTTCTTACATAAACTTTCTTTTAATGACTGTTTTACTGATTTTTTTTTGTAGATTCATTGTGTCTGGGCTGCAGCTGAAGCTTACTCAGCTCCATCTATTGTCTTAACATCTCATTCACATGATGGTCTTCACGTCTTTGATGATTTTCGAGAAGCTTATGCTTGGTTAAGCCATAACACTGAAGTGGATGATAAGGTGACTATTGTTATGAAGTTATTTACCCCGCTTAGAATGTCCTACTTCCTAAATATTGATAGGCTTGTCCCTGCTTTAAAAGAGAAAAAGAGAGAAGAAGGTAGGCTTGTTCCTTGCATGTATTTGTCTACTTTAAGTAAATCCTGTCATGATTTGTATCTTCACTCTTCTGAAAATCATGCAATTCTAATTTTGGTCTTACATTTGGGATCAAAGTTTGCTGTGTAAGTCAACGTTCTTACACATATGGGATCATAGTCAAAACATCACACATTTTGTTTTTGGAGATGATAACATTAGGAAGGGTGAAATGTTGTCGCTGGTTTTCGTTCACAAATTATCCTATTATTAGAAAATTTATAGTACCAGAAAGTAGACACAATATGTTTTTGATTCTAACCAAATATTTATTGCAGGTTGCATCATGGTGGGACTATGGTTACCAGACAACGGCAATGGCTAATCGTACCGTTATTGTTGACAACAATACCTGGAACAACACACATATTGCTACTGTTGGTACTGCCATGTCGTCTCCAGAGAAGGCAGGCTGGGAGATTTTCAACTCCTTGGATGTAAAATACGTTCTTGTGGTTTTTGGAGGTTAGCTTTATTTTCCTATAAATCATAATTAGTCGTGCAGAATTGATTACTACTTCATGTGATCGTGTCGAGTTCAGGTTTATAGTCTATATTTTGGAGTTTCTGAGGAAATATGCAGAATTGATTAATACTTGGTATGGTTTCCAGGTCTTGTTGGTTATCCCAGTGATGATATTAATAAGTTCCTGTGGATGGTGCGTATTGGAGGGGGTGTTTTTCCTCACATTAAGGAGCCTGATTATCTTGTAAGATTTTAGTTTGAGCAACAATGGGTTAAGATGCTTTTCATTTAAAGCCCATACATTCTTCTAGTTCTATTGCAACTGTCCCTTTTGTTATGGAGAATCGACTTTCATGTTTTTCAATTTGTTTACAGAGAGATGGTCAGTACCGGATTGATGCACAAGCGACTCCAACCATGCTCAATTCCCTCATGTACAAACTGTCATATTTCAGGTTTGCTCCCATCTTGGATTCAGTTTCCTTCTTATTGCTGGGAATTGCATATGTAACTAGTTTCCCTCTCTTGTTTTCAGATTTGTGGAAACGGACGGCAAAGGGTATGACAGAGTAAGAAGGACTGAAATTGGGAAGAAACACTTCAAGCTTACTCATTTTGAGGAGGTCAGTTCATCTAACTGTAAATTTTTGGTCAGAAATCTATGTTGTATTCTACTATATATGCATTAGCTAATTTAAGGCTTCCTCACAGTCGCCGTTTATTTACAATGTTAACTATACATATTTAAATAAAAAAATTCATAATGTTGTGGTGCATGAAATATCGTTAGATCTCATATTTGTTATTTAATTGCCAATTGAGTGATATATATGATTTCCGATGCTTCATTCACAAATTGTAAGATGTGCATAAATTTCTTTAAAACCTGAAGTAAAGAAAGTGCAAAAGTTACTCTGAATAATGTTGTAGTGCAAATTTCTTTGACCTGTCATGGTTGGTGCTACTTATTAATAACTTCTAGTAACTTCTTTTACTAGATATGCTCATATCAAGGGGGTTTTCTTTTTGTATATTGGATATAAGGCAGATTCATCGCATTATAGAAACGCGATTGTACTATCTTAATGCGAATATATCACCATTTACCTAATATTTTTTAACCTTGCTCCTATTCTTGGAATTTTGCTCAAGTAACTTCTGATGCTTTGCATGTACTCACTTATATTTATGTTATGACCAACACAGGTATTTACAACACACCATTGGATGGTGCGGATATACAAACTAAAATCTCCTAAAAATAGGATCCGTGGAAAGTCAAAGAAATCAAAATCGGTATGTCTATAAATTAATTGCTAAATGAGCAATCTTATTTTGCTAGTATATGATCTTCACTTACTAATGTTATTTTATTTCTCGACAGACTCCAAAAGCAAGCTCCTCAACGAGTTCAAAAAGGGCTTCTACTGGAAAAAGGAATCCTTGGCACTAAAAACAAGAGTCTAAATACTTAAGTGTGCTAACCTACAGAACCCGTTTTCGCATGCAAATCCAGTGTGCCTCGAAAAATACAAATGCTTCAATCATATCATATCATATCTCTGAAGTTCCTGTACCATTTTTCCTTCCTCAAATTTTGATTATATTGTTGTAAAAGCATGTCTTCTAGCCAATGCAGTGACAATTTAGGGAATTTTTTTTTAAATGAGGAACACATTTTAGTCTGCATTCTCGTTGCCTCCTTGCATGCGTATTTTCCCTGGCATTTACGCCTTTGAATGTCACTCAATCCCATTAAAGAGCAGGCAGTCATCAGAACGCAATGCGAAGCCTTCTTTTAAAGTAGCTTGACTCTTAATCATTAATAAAGAAACTGTTGTCTTTCACGATTTTAGACTTTTAAGTATGAAAGAAAGAATCAGTGTCACTTTTAGAGTATCCCTTTTAACTCACTTGGTTTTTGAGGTGCCACATAGGGTTTGTCTTTCAACAGCACCTACCTCACTTGCTTTTTTCACCCCGGGCATCCAAGTGTTGGGCGTCAATTTGTTTTCTAATAGGGCGCCTAAGGTTTGGGTACCCAATTGTTTTTTTTTTTTAAATAAATTAAATAGTCTGATGATTTTATTTTATTTTCCAATTTTTTTTCCAAAAAAAATGAAACTGACGCCAAATATTTAGGCGCTTGTTAAAAAAACCAACGAAGTACTTGGATGAAATTGGACCACACTTAGTTGGTTTTGGATTTTTTTTTTCACCCAATTGAGTGAGGTACTTAAGGATTGGAGATGCTCTTACAATCAACTTCGGAGATGAAACTGCAATTAATTTGATACCAATTTCCGGCTTCAACTTGCCTTCAATTTCTTTCACCGGTTTCGGTTTCACTATAACCTTCTTTGCCATTTGCCAGTCACCGTTTTAATCAGAGTGAGACGAGTTAATGACTGACCAATAGCCCGAATACCCTGAAGAACTCTCATCTCTCTGCACGGAGCCTCGGACCATCAACCACAAAAATCTTCGTCCGTCCATTTCACCAGCTGCAACCAAAGTGTAACAGAGTCTCGACTAATTTGATCGGGTTTGGAGCCCCTAAAAAGACTACCCCCGGGTTGAATCAGTTGGGTTTGGGTTAAGCCCATTTAACCATTAAGCCCTATTTAAACCCAAAATCTTTGAAGAACACTGAATTCCGCCATTAAAATGCTCTCTCGTTTCATCTCTCGACCTTCAAATCTCCGATTCCTCAAAACCCTAATTTCATCAAACCCATCCCATTCTCATCCCTCTCTTCCTCCTCAATATTACAAACCATTTCTCCCAAGCTCTAACTTCAAATTCTTCTCTAAAACCCCAAAACATTTCTCCACCAATCGAAACAACAATGGAGATGATCCAACGATATCCAATTCGTGGGATTTCACTCCAAAGAATGACAATGACGATGATTTTGTATTTGGAGACGACGAAGATGTGGGGTTGAAGAATGTACCCTTTGTTGGACCAGAAGTGAGTGGTGATGGAGTTGATGGGTTTAAGCCGTGGAGTTTTGGGGATGAAGAGAAGGATGAGGTTTTTGATTTAGGAGATGGGTTTCAAGGGATTGATTCTAGTTTTGATGATGGGGTTGTTGAGAGCAAGCCAGACGAGTTGAGTGAAGAGTTGAAGAAGGAGAAAGAGAAGCTTCAAGCAAAATTGAAAGGTAACTTTATGTTGTCAAACTAATTTCAATGCTTAGTTGAGCTGCTATGTCTCTTGTGCATTTGTTGATTTTTAGTTTTTCGTTTGCTGATGTGCTTAGTTAGAATAATCTCCAGGTTTTATGATAGTTGTTGGATCAATATAGATGGAATTTGTTGGGAAAAATCTCTTTCATACCATTGGTATTCAATATTAGCCATATCACTGTCATTTTTTGTTGCTTAGTTCACGCTAAAGTTCTGCTCCCTCCATATATGTGTCCATCTGACACAAATGAATTTATTTTCAAGAGTTCTCCATAATTGGCTCAGTCTCCAAAGTATTTTGCCTGTTGTGAAGGGAAGCACTGCTGTTTTTGAGTCGGATAAATCCATTGTCTTCTATACCCCAGTTGGAATGCCTGACCAAATCTTCTATGATTGAAGTACACTCAGTATGATATGATGTTGTGTATTCAAGATTCATTGCAATAACACCAATCACCTTACAATAACGATTTGTCCCCACCGTGGAATTGAGCAACAGGATTTGATGACTGGAGATCTCCTGCATCTTGCATTAACACTAAGTCTTCTCAATATTTGGGATAGTGTTGTTTATACCTGACTTAGGGAGCAAAGAGCAGTTTTGAACTTCTTGAAGGATCCTTCTCTTTATTCTGTCCATGAAGATTGAATTCTGTTGAAAGACCACATCACTTTTCCCCAACCAAACATAGTAAAGAGAGATAAGATTGAAGCTTTTCAGCAAATTCTTGATAAGAGGACTTGCATTGTTTGCTAGAGCCAGAAAGTCCTTCATAGTAGTGATCCGTAAGCTATTGAAGTTAAAGAGATTATAGTCCCACTCCCTGATCTGAGATATGGATCTGTATTCCCAAAAAAGACGGTAAGCATCCTCCACATTTTGAGGACATAAATGACATCTTGTAACAGTTGTGAAGCCTTTTTTTTGTATCTCTGCATCTGTTGGTATTGCTCTATTCATGAACCTCCTGCCAAATTTGGATATGTTGACTTGAACTAGAGATTGCCACACCCATTTGTGCCATCATACATTCTGAAACCTTTTGCTGTAGGCATTGAAGGCACCTGTAGTATTCTTCTTCCAGATACAAATATCTCCTTGTGCAATATCTGGTAGCACACTAAAGTGTGAAATGCTAGAAGCAGTTTATAAGTTCATGAGTTCATTAGGGACAAACCAAGCACCATCAATAAGTATTTGGTTAACTGTGTGAAGCTGGAATCTTAAATAATTTTGGATGTAGTCCTCTAAAAGGCCCATCACCATAGTTCTGGATGTAGCACTCATACTAAAGGCTTGGGTTAATGTGCGTAGATGGTTACATGGTTACTAATATCTTATTATGGTGTAAGTTTCTTTTATTACAGTAGCATACTTATATATTGATGGTGTGGAATATGGATGGAACAATCGATAAAAAGTATAGAATATGAAATAAATAAATACCATGTCTTAGGAATCCTATTATACAAACCTCACACCTTATAATTTTTAGTTGATATGATTACTGAAAGCCAATTTATAGTTAATAGCTTTCTGGAAAGTGAAAACGTAATAATGCATGCAAACTTTTCTTCTATGTGTTTTGATCCGATTCTATTCTTATGTTTCCTTTCCTAAGTGAGAACTTCCATCATTTTTTCCTCTTTTGGCTTTCTCGCGTTTTGTCCTTTCTTGTAATATCTTTATTATGAGATTGTAGAGTGTTGAAAATGACATTGCTTATGTTTTAAAATTGTAGGTAAGAACCGTGTGTTTGGAGATCTCATTGAAGCCTCAGGTATAACAGAGGCTATGGTGGACACTTTGACATCACTCCGGGATTTAGAACATTTAGGGGAATTGCCTGCTCTAACTGAAATAGAGGATAAATATCGGGATAGAGATGAGATTAAAGCTAAAAGAGCTCAAATGGAGCGCGAGAAACAAGAAATAATTGACAAATCACGAGTGAGGGAAGTTGATGAAAATGGACGAGCTTATGGGACTGGAAGAAGGAAATGTAGCATAGCTCGTGTATGGATACAGCCCGGAGATGGAAATTTTGTTGTCAATGGCAAACAATTCGATTTTTATTTCCCTATGCTCGATCAACGTGCGGCGTTACTTTCACCATTTGTTGAGACAAAAACCTTAGGGCTTTGGGATGTTAAGTGCACTGTAAAAGGAGGCGGCACCTCAGGTTAGTGTCACTTTATACTATTTGTTTTAAAATTCCAAATAATTACTTTATATTTCAGAAGTAGATACTTTTCCTTCAATTAATGTGTTTCTTAAACTGTAAGAGTAGAGGCTTGCTATTTGTTTCTAAGTTTGTGTGTTCTGGAAGAAAATGGTTTACTTTTCCAAGTTTGTGGGACTAAAGTTGCCCTTCCTAGGGGTGTATTGGTGGTGTTAATATCTGGTAATTAATGTTTTATATCCTGCCGTGAGCTTTGAGAGTGGCTCCTTTTTTACCATATTTTCGTCCTTGTTAGTCAAAATGACGGGATTTTGCTTGCTTGGGAGCTAAGTTTGATGCATTTTCTTACAAGATCACTGAAGTAGGTTGACAAATTTAGAGATATCTTACAATGGACAAAAGGAGAATTTGAATAGGTTGTGGTAATTCGGTGTTTTTTGTGACGTCATTCTACAAGGCTCTATCAACCACCGCATTGATATGTCCTTGGACTATTTCTATTTTACTTTATGCTCTGCTGGAGCTAGTTTTAGGAGTTTCTATTTGGAGTAATATGGGGAGATATCCTAGGGTTCTAGGATATATAGGAGAGGGTGGTGTATCTCTTATTTGGTTGTTGCATAGATTATTTAGAAAGTATAGTTTATTGTTTTGTGTTTTATCTTTGAGTATTAGAATTTAGTAAAACCCTAATTTTAATTAGGTTAGTTTTTAATCGTTAAAGTGCTGCTTCTGCGACTTTGATTTACACTAATAACATTTTAATTCCCAAATTATCAGCCAAGGTGCTCAACTTGTCTAAGCATAAGTTTTTCGCTATTAGTTATCGTTCCATATGTAAAACAGTAAAAGTTATATCATCTTTTGGTCCATTTCCCTTTAAATGAGGGTGTTTGGATACATTTTTATACTGAAACTAGTTTAACATCGTCTCATCCTAGGATTGTCAAGGTTCTGGTGCTTAGATAACCTATCCGGCCAAGATAAGGTTATGTGGCATCTCTCGCCTTTGTGTTTATATGAGCTACTTAGCTAGAAAGGAGCACAAGGAAAGTCGAAGGACATGAAAATATGAGAGAAGATGTTGTTTTCATTATGAAGCCACTCATAGTTTGGAATTTAGAGTAAGAGCGTTTATGGATATGAATTGCATGAGTGGTGTGTTCTTAGATATAAGGCTAGGTGGAAGGAAATTATCTTGGGAGGCCTTTCATTTGTTACTTGTTTCTAGCCACTTGACAGAGGCTTTACGCCCTTTTGTTGATTTCCCTTTTGAAAGGGCAATACCTTTCCTTTGTTCTTTTTCTTGTTGTATTTTCTATTTGATCTAAATTACCAAAGTTTATGTTTGATAAGAGTGAGCGACATCATGCAAGTGCATTACTGGTTGTATCCCATATACTTATCTTGGTCCGATAACTTTGTGGCCTAAGTATCGACATTCTGGATGTGATCGGGAAGAGTTATGAACATGCTTAATTCTTATGACATGTTAACGGTTTTCTTATGTATCACCTGGTAAGCCAGAAAAAGGTAAGCATCACAATGGATAAAGGGGGTTGGGTGTTTGCAAGAATTGAAGTATCGTAATTCAATGGTATCATAAGTGTAATTATTGGTAGATATTGTTTTATTTTAATGTTGCACGATATTTTCCGTATTTGTCAAAATTGTATTTTATCTGCGATATTTTGGAAGTTTGAGGAGTTGATGTTTATAATGGAATTTGAGGGTGCTTAGTGAAGTGAAGTGAAGTGTAAAATGGAACTTCAACGAGATACATTGAGCTAAATTGGTGGTAATTTAAGTAGGCATTTGGCAGTTTCAAAATCTCATAGGAATTCTTGTATGGTTGGAGGTGGAGAAGATACCATTTAAATTACAAGTTTTGTAATGTTTCTCAATCTACAAGCATTCATTAATGAGATTAAAAGACAAATTACACTCCTAAATAACAAGATTAGAAGTCGAATTAAAATGATGAGATCTAGATCAACTTTGAATCAATCAAATTAGATAGATGAGATGCAGATAGTACTTGGATTCAAACAAAAAAATACAATTACAACCTAATTTTAATTATGATATTATAGTTAAAATCACTCAAAAATATTACAATTACAACCTAAATAATGCGATTAGAAATCGTAAAATGAGGTCTAGATCTTACCATAGTTGTTTCATCATTGGTGATGAAAAACATAGATTTGTTATTCTTGATAATTTGAAAAAATAAATCTCTGTTTTTTTCTAGGTAATTCTGAAAAACAAATCTATGTTTTTCGTGTCCAATCAGATCCGTTCCAGAATAAAATTGGATCCAGATCGTTTGTTGAAACCCGAACTGAGTATTAAAAATTTAGATCTCCCACTTATTTTTTTCGCCAAAACTTAAACTTCCCGCCTAAAATTCCTTGTGCTTTCCTATAAAACCTAAGAGAGAGCTTCACACAGCGAGATTGGAAAACTTTTTCTGAGAAACTTGAGAGATGAATGTGTTAAAGAAGTATGAATCGTTGGCTAGGTCGTTGGTCTGCATGTCTCCGGATCAACATTATGGTACTGATAAAGGGATCAATTTGTTGAAAGATCTCAAGAAGAATCCAACCATTCGAATTGACATCCCCAATGATGAAGTAGCTATGGTAAGATCTAGAACTCATCTTACAATTTCTAATCTCACTATTTAGGTTGTAATTGTAGTATTTTTGAGTGATTTTAACTATAATATCATCACTTAGGTTGTAATTGTACTTCTTTTTTTCCAAGTATTATTTGCATCTCATCTATCTAATTTGGTTGATTCGAAGTAGATCTCATCATTGTAATTTGTCTTATGATCTTGTGATTTAGGAGTGTAATTTGTCTTTTAATCTCATTAATGAATGTTTGTAGTGATTTAGGAGTGTAATTTGTCTCTTAATCTCAATATTGAATGCTTGTAGTTATTCTTGTATGGCTGGAGGGGGAGGAAATACCATTTAAATTACAAATTTTGTAATGTGTCATGAAGATACCACATAAGATGTTATTTCCATTGCAAAATCACTCATGTTTTGGTGGAGGAAAGCATTTATTGATGTGGATGGGAGATGAGGGGGATATTCTTTCATTTAAGACTAGGTGGAAGGAAATTATCTTGGGAGGCCTTCATTTGTCATCTTGTTACTTGAGGAAGATTTTATTCCCTTTTATTATTTTCTCTTTTACCTAAATCCCAAATTTTTATCTTTTTTATTTATTAAAAAAATTGAGGGGCGTCTTGCAAATGCGGTACTGCCGTACTGGTTATATTCCATCTACTTATTTTGGTCCAAATTTAGTGTTTCTAATAACTCTATGGCATGAGTATCGTTGTTCTGTATCTGGTCAGGAAGAATTAGAAAGTGATGGATTACGTGGTCGTTACTATGCCCACGTATATGATCGTCTCTCCACCTCTCAGGACCACTCTCTTTATTTTAATTATTTCTATTTATTTTAATTGTATTATAATTTGGAGAAGTCTCCTAATTAGATTCTAGCTAGGGTTTTTATTTGTACTAGGTATCTTCTTATATAAAAGAGAGCCTAAACTTAGTTTATTTTAGAGGTTGATTTGAGTGAGAAAAAGGCTTAGCCTAAGAGAGTGATGCAGAGTTTGGGGTAAAACTCATAAACCCTAAGTCTTTTGGTATTTATTTTATGCGATTAAGAGTGATTTTGATTAAAAATAAGGTTAGTTTAGTTAATTGTGAGTGTTAGAGAGAGCTTCCGCTATAGTTCCTATCAAATTTGGTATCAAGAGCAAGATTCGTTCCTTGATTTTTTATTATTTTTTATTTTTTGCACAACAAGAGGGAGAAGATTTACGCGAGAATCGATCAGAAGATGGATGCTATGATTTCCCTATTGAGTGCCCTTGTCAATTTCGATGGTGATGGATGATTTGCCGATGACATTGAAGATGAATCGGAAGAAGAGGGAGTTACTGGACTCGGTGTAGTAGAGTTGGCGAAAAACGGCCAGAAAATTATATGTTTTCGTCAAAGGGAAAGAGAAGTTGCAAGAGAAAATGCCAATTCAGATAGCAGAGATATTGAATCGTCCACGAGAAGCATTAGAGATTGGGGTCACCAAAAAGGGAAGATGCGGCACCACAGTTGTTGCAGGTTGCAGAGTCGGAGGACAAGCTACAAAAAAGCTACAATTTGGACCAACGGACTGACGATTCTATCATGGGAAGCTTTGGGGAAGGTTTTCATGTCGTTAGGGCGCCAGAAAACGGTGGAGAAAACAAGGATTTGCCGCTGGTTCGTTGACAATTCGTTGGGGAAGATGAAGTAAAGGGACATGTGAGAATCACACCATCAGGCACAAATGATTGCATGTATGCTGGCATGTGGCAGGGCATGCCATTAATAAAATCATGCGTTGTACACGTGTCTACAACAATTAAAAGATCCAAATCAGGTCCAAACCCAACAGTTAACTCAGCCTAGACCATCAAACCTGGTGACTACAGCCCAAGCCATACCAAATTGCTCAGCTCAAGTCCATGTCAGATGTACCACACCCAAGCTCGAACGTGTCCATTAAGGACCGCAAGCATAGGTGCAATGTCATTCAGTCCATACCTATACTCGGTATCACCCAAGCCTGCCACAACCCCGAACAAGGTCACAACTCCGACTACAACTCTGGTTACTCCGACGACTTCCAATAGTCTCAGATTGCGTGAGGTACCAAACCGGGTTCGAGAGGGTAACCCAATACGGGTTGAAGTTCACAATTCCTCACCATTGATAGATTGGGATAAACCCCCAATTTTTTATGAATCGCTAGAATAGATAATTAATTTGAAGTTTGTTGATCCGTTTTGGGATGAGTTTGAAAACTTTTTATGACCACTATCTTTATTTTAGTTATTTATATTTGTTTTATTTTAATTGCATTATAATTAGGAGAAGTCTCCTAATTAGAGTCTAGCTAGGGTTTCAATTTGTGCTAAGTCTTTTCTTCTATAAAAAAGAGCCTAAGCTTAGTTTGTTTCGGAGGTTGATTTGAATGAGAGAAAGGTTTAGCCTTAGCGAACGATGTAGAGTTTGGGGTAAAACTCATAGACCGAAGGTCTTTCGTTCTTTATTTTAGCTATAAAGAGTAATTTTGATTAAAAACTAGTTTAATTTAGTTAATTGTGATTTTTAGAGAGAGCTTCCGCTATAGTTCCTATCACAAAGAGTCTTACTTTTCTATGACATGATAACCATATTTATTTTTTATATCACCTTATTAACAAGAAAAAAATGTACGCATCAGAAAGGAGTGAAGCATAAAAAGGGATTGGGTCGTATGCAAAAATTGAAGTACCGTGATTTTGTTTGTATATCACAACCTAAAGGTTAGTGTCTAGCCTCAACCTCAAAAGCACTAGAAGGCAAAACGCACTAGCAAGATAGAGAAGACCTTTGTTTCATAACTGTCGTGAGCCTATACCCAAAGCGGTGTTAGCGCAGTTCCCCCAAAGACTTTCCCTTACTCATTTTTCTTCTTCCACTATAGTTCCTATCACAAAAAGTCTTACTTTTCTATGACATGATAACCATATTTTTTATATCGCCTTATTAACAAGAAAAAAATGTACGCATCAGAAAGGAGTGAAGCATAAAAAGGGATTGGGTCGTACGCAAAAATTGAAGTACTGTGATTTTGTTTCTATATCACAACCTAAATCTTAGTGTCTAGCCTCAACCTCAAAATCACTAGAAGGCAAAACGCACCAGCAAGATAGAGAAGACCTTTGTTTCACAACTGTCGTGAGCCCAGACCCAAAGCGGCGTTAGCGCAGGGGCCCCGAAGACTTTCCATTTTTGTCTTCTTTTTCATATTTGTCAAAATTGAATTTTGCTTGCGATATTAGGAAGGTTTGAGGAGTTGATGGAAAATGATTGAAGTGGAATCTGAGGGAGCTTAGGGAGGAGACATTGAAGAGGGAACTTCAACGAGGAATTTGAGCTAATTTAATGGTAACTTCGGTAGAAATTTTGTGTGGAATTTGAAGGAGGTGGAAAGAATACGATGGAATATTGCGAGTATTGGGATATTTCTTGATCTTTAAAATTTGTCTCAACATATCCCTAGGTTTGCCAAAGCAAAAAACAGGGTGTTCTTTATTTAAGTGATATGTATATTAGATATCTTATCCTAATTTGAGTATCATCATATTATGCTGCATGTTTGATTATGATATTGGGGGAAATAATAAGGGGTAAATGATTTTGGAGATTTTGTTAGAAGTAAACAATTTATGCGTCTGAAAGCACATATTCCTTCCAAATCTCACCTAGTGAGCGGGATAAAAAGTGTGCATGACTGACAGAAAAGGATTTCTATCTTTGGTAGCAAGGAGGACAATGTCGTAATTGAACGATATATTACCATATAAAACTTGAGAAATTTTTGGGTAAATTTGATCAGGGAGTTTAAGAAAGTTGAGGGAATTTGTTAGAAATTTCGAGGTAATGAGGGGAACCTGAGAGGAGAGAAATTCGAGTTTAAATTTGAGGGGTAGTTGGACGAAACATTTATTATTGTGAGTCCTGGTTTGAGCAGATCCCGGTTTAAGTTGTTTTCTTATGTTAACATCGTGAAATCAGTGGTCAGTTTTTAGATAGTATTTTGTTTTATTGTAATGGACATTAAACAACAAAACATAAATTCAAAAAGAGGAGAATTTCGACGAAGATTAAGCCGGTGGATTGTAAGTGATTGATATTTGGTCTGGAAAGGGCTAAATTGATATTCAAATATTTTCTGTTCTGGAGAAAGCACTTATCAAGTTGCTGTCTTTTTATTGTAGCATGTCATCTTTTGTTGCATTGTTGTTCGAGTGGGTAATAGTTTTTTGCATTTGCAAAACAGGTCAAGTTGGAGCAGTGCGACTGGGAATCAGTAGAGCCTTGGAACATTGGGAGCCTGGGCTACGACCCGACCTCAAAAAGGGTAATAACCCCTCCTGCTATTCAGTTTTACTTGATGCTTAATTAATGAAAGTAATACCAAACTAACTTCTATTCTTGAATATAACTTAGATACAGCAGCCGGAATTAAGGCATTCGCTAAATGATCTATATCCTTGTGAATCTCTCCACGAAACCGTTTTGCACCTTTATATTTCCCAACACCTTCATTTTTCCTGACCCAATAATAATAAGAAGAATGAAAAAGAAAACGTTTCAAAACCTTTTTTAACTGGATTAAAGGGATGTCAAGAAGCAAGCTAAAAGCGATAGCTTTGATGCCTAAACATCTGCCTAGGATGGAAAAAGCCATTACTTTTATTTGGTGTTCCTAGTGTTAAAAATGTATATTAGGGGTTATGACATATTGATATATAAGCCATATTGTACTGCATGAAAATTTTGATTTATGAATATAGGAATATTGTTAAATATCACATAATTTTTGAAAATTATGTGTAAAATGAAATTTGGATTTTGTATTTGAGCTGAAAAGCTGACAATATATCTTTACCATCAATTTGTTTATCCTTGTCACAAGACATATATTTTCTTTCGAGTCACAAAACATACTAGAGCTGTATGCGATAAACTCTCCTAATAGAAGTGAAAGTGCTACTCATTAGAAAGTAGAACCTGAAATTTAGTGTCACTAATTAGCTTTTATGAATCTAGTATTTCCATTATGCATTATCCCACTGACATGGTTCTTCATGTCTGTTTTCCAGCTGGTTACTTAAAGAGGGATCCACGTGTAGTGGAAAGAAAGAAACCAGGAAAAGCGAAAGCAAGGAAGAGTTACCAATGGGTCAAGCGGTGATTGGCAGCTATGTACACCTTTCTACACCAATTTTGCTTTACAGAAATAAGTAATCCCCTGTATGCTCTGCAAACTGTAATCTGTCTAGTCTTCGTTACACAGCGGTACTGCACGCTACGAGAACACAAGTGGGGAGAATGGCGCTAATTTGGAGCTATCGTTATAAATTTTTGGCTACTTAGTGTTTACAATGTATGATTTTGTTATAATTTTCCTAAAGATGTTTTATGCTAATCAGATAGAACTTAGAAAGTTTATTTCTTCTTAAAGTTAAGAAAATCATTCCATGGTTTTTTGTTTGGTTTTCTGAGGGTCCTGAAACGAATTTTATCCCGATAACTCCTTTGGAATAGTAGGGCTTTAAAATTGTTATGTACCACTGTAGGCATCAGTGATATTGGAGTAAAGGGAGATGAAAAATATAAAACTTGTTAAGGATCAAATCTTTATTCGAACTGAATTAAGATTACGTCAACAAGAAGAGAAGAACTACACCCCTTAATTAAACCCACAGTCGGCATAAACCTGAACCCGACAATGAAGAAGGAAATTACAGCAGTCTATGGTAGTTTGCAACAACTGATGTAGTGATGGCACAGTAATCTCCTTTGTATCCTCGATACACAGATTTTGTTGCAGGACTCGTAATATTTAAGCGCCTCATCGGTAGTTTAAGCTCCAAGCACTGTTGTAACTGAAAATCTTCAAAATTAATATTTCCCACTGTTGGAGAATGTTTTTGCCCCCATTGGAGATGCCTTTAGATGAAAATAACTAAAAAAACGATAATTCAAAAACTATGACATCAGCATCAAAGCTGAAGCTCAGCCAAGCCGTGGACTTACTCTCCACTCGTGGTGGCTTCGCCTGAGTCGAAGCCGCTTACACTCGTCTCTTGCTCGAATACATTCGTTCAAACGAGTAACTCAAGCTAGGAGATTACACTCATTTGAACCCAACAACACGCATTTCTCTACAACCGTCTCTTACACCTCTATGCAAAGTCTTGGGATGTATTTGATTCTCATAAACTGTTTGATAAAATGCCCCAAAGAGATATTTTCTCATGGAATGCAATGCTTTTAGCATACTCGAAATGGCTTTCGTATAATACGGTAATCGCGGGGTTTGTAGGAAAGTTGTTTTGATGAGGCGCTGAGGCTTTTTGTTTCAATGTAAAGCGAGGGATTTAGGATTTGTGAGTATACCAATGTGAGTGTTTTAAATGCTTGTTCGCAGTTATTGGATTTGAAACGTGGGAGGGAAGTACATAGACATGTTGTTAGTAGGGGGTTTAGTGGGAATATTTATATTTGGAATTCTTTGAGTGATATGTATGGTAAGTTAAGTAAAATTGAGGTGGCGCGGTGGTTATTTGATAGAATGGAGGGGAAGAATTTGGTGTCGTGGAATTCAATTATTTTGGGTTATTTAAAAGTATGGAAGTTTGAGCAGTGTTTGGAAATATTTCAAGAAATGCAGTTGTTAGGAGTTAAACCGGATTTGGTTACAATTTCTAGTATTCTTGGAGCTTATTTTCAAAGTGGAATGGTTGATGAGGCAACTAGTGTTTTTAGGGAATTGGAAGAACGGGATGAGGTTTGTTGGACGGCAATGATTGTTGGTTACTCTCAGAGTGGGAGAGAAGTGGACGCTTTGGTGTTGTTTAATGATATGATGGCGGAAAATTCGAGACCAGATAATTATACAATCTCGGTTGTTGTTAGTGTATGTGCTAAGTTAGCATCTTTAGGTATTGGAAAGGTAGTTCACGGTAAAGCATTTCGTATTGGTATTGAGCGTGATTTGCTTGTATCGACTGCCTTCATTGACATGTACAACAAATGTGGGGAAATTTTAGATGCTTGGAGTGTATTCGGTGTGATGTGAGTTAAGAATGTGGTCTCTTGGAATGCCATGATCACTGGGTACGCACAAAATGGGCTAAATCGCGAGGCTTTGGAACTTTATGAAGAGATATTATGCGAAAAATTGAAACCCAATAATGTTACCTTTGTTAGTGTTCTTTATGCTTGTAGCCATAGTGGTTTGGTTGAATCTGGTTGGTGATACTTCATTTCAATAAGCGAATCTCATAGAATGAAGCCCACTTTGGATCACTACGCATGCATGATCAATCTCCTTGACTGCTCAAGACACATGGAGAAAGCAGTAAATTTGATCAAAGAAATCTCTGATAAACCCAATCACTTCATTTGGTCAACCATATTAAATGTTTCTAAATTAAATAGTGATATTGAACGCGCAGAGATGGCGGTTAATCATCTACCACGTAATGCTGCTGGACCTTAATCATGTTGTCTAACATGTACACTAGTTTGGGAAGATGGAACTACGTTGCATCCATACGATCTCTAATGAA
This sequence comes from Kingdonia uniflora, assembly GCA_014058105.1. Taxonomy (NCBI): domain Eukaryota; kingdom Viridiplantae; phylum Streptophyta; class Magnoliopsida; order Ranunculales; family Circaeasteraceae; genus Kingdonia; species Kingdonia uniflora. The sequence goes on along the minus strand of JACGCM010000926.1, from coordinate 1,307,100 downwards.
GGAAAGAAATGCAGTGAAGTTTGTAAGGTATAGTTGGATCGAGATTGATCAAGTGGTCCAAAAGTTTGTATCAGATGATCAAACCCATCCACAGGCGGACAAAATTTATAAAGAACTGGATAGACTTATAATGGAAATGAAAAAAAAAATAGATTTATTTATAACCTTCAATTCGATCTTCATGATGTTCGAAAGGAGGAGAAGGTTGAATCTATATGCTATCACAGTGAAAAACTAGCTCTTGCATTTGGGTTGATAAGAAAGCTTCGGAGTAGGACACCTATTAGAATTATAAATAATATACGTGTTTGTGGAGATTGCAATGTTTTCATGAAGTTTGTTTCGAAGGTTATAGATCGAACCATCATCTTGAAAGATTCAAACTTCTTCCATCATTGTGTTAATGGACAATGCTCATGCATGGACTTCTGGTAAAGAGTGGGGTTGTGAGGCATAGTTGAAGTTCTAACCTCGTTGAAGCTTTAGAAAGAGTTGTTCTCCCAAAAAGCTTAGAAGTAAACGACTGTCACGATCTGTTGAATCTTGTAAGCATAATACTTACTCCTCAGTCCTCACTTGTTTCAGATGATACTGAATCCATGGAACAATACATCTTGGCACATGTCATAAAGCAATTACCATATACATGCAATATGATTATTTTGTTATAACATCGCAAGATATTAATATTTGACAATTTTTACTAAACATATTAAAAGTTATGAAGTAGAATGTTTTGAATAACAGACAATAATAAGGGACATATTTATATGACTGCATTATCCTTACCTAGAACAAGTCATATGCTTAAGTCCGTGATATATTGCAGACCATTAAGCCCCAATATATTATAATTTCCACCTGCAATATATATGTACCTTGTGTTTTAACCTTGACTGAATTAGACAAGTACCATTCAAGTTTTGGACATTTTTTTATATTTTATATATATTGTCCATGATAGATCTGAGTTGAAAACGGTATATGGTAATGATAATTTCAACTACAGAAAAAAGCAAACAGGTTATAGTAAAATAATGGTACAAAATTTTAGCTTCTATCCTTCTTTTGAAAGATAGAAATTGACTGATTCAACTCATCTCCAATTCCCTTCTTTTTTTTTGCCAAAAAAAAAAGTAAATTTACCACCCTACTTAAATTCCATTTCTAGGTAACCTGCACTCAACTTAGATTTCATTTCTTCAACTGAAGATACAGAACCCAGCATTTTAAAATATAACTGCAGCATCTCGGGAAAGTTGACCAAGAACAGAGAGGGGAATGAAAAGGAGGGATGAAGTGCAGCTTATGTGTGATGTCAGCTACATTTTGCAGCTTTATGGGATGTCTACATTCTGGTTAGAGCTTGAATTATACTGTAAAACATGACAAGATCTATAAATAATTAGATCTAGAAGGACCTAGGACTTAATACGATAATCACGATTAACAATAATGCGGAAACATAATCACATACCTTGATTCATAGCTTGATTGATTGAGGTATGTCTTTTGTGTTCGTTGCGGCGAGCGATGACAACTAGGTTTTCTCTCTCTTAACCTTCTCTTTGAGATTGTACTTTAGTTGATGGGCTAGGCACACTTATATAGGTAGAGAGAGAACATAGTCTCCTATTTCAATCAGGATTAGTTTCTAGAGAGTTATAGGAAACCTGATACTTTCTAGAGAGTTATAGGAAACCCTGACCTCATTAACCAATAGGATTAGTTTCCTATTAGGACTTGTATCATCATGATTAGAAACCCATAATTAGTAAAGGACCCTACTCATGTGGGCCATAATAAGTCTTACATATACTTCTTACAGAATCATTACATAATTTGTTGAATGCGCACATGGTTCTAATTTATCAACAAAGAAACCTTAAGATTGATTGTACTTAATGAAAAGAGCTAATCGTCCCATATTGTCCCTAAGGGTGAAATAAATAACCTATCCTACTATTCTATTTACAGTGCAATTCAAATAGCATCTGTAAAAATTTGGTCATAACAATTTATTTCTTTACTAATGTCAGAAACATTTTCCCCGCTAATTTTAAATTAACGGATAATCTATAGAGAATAAATTCTTATGGGACTTTTCTAGTTTTAGGTTGCATCTATTAGCAAAGAGTTGAAATCTTAATACAAAAACATAAGTTAATCGCTAGGACGTGTGAAGATCCGAGAGAGTAAGGTTCGAGATCTAATACATGAAGTTAGAGAAGAAGTCTCAGTTTTTGAAGATGAAAGGGTCTTCATAAGAAAAATTCTTCTATGAATTTTCAAATTTTTGTTCTGTCATAACAAACATGACAGTTATACATATAGAATTGTTGGCCTGCCATTGAATAACCTCTTTGATTTAATACTGCAATAAGAGTGGTCTCCATAATACTAATGTCCATTAAACGTTGTAGACAAGGTCATAGTTCCAAAAATGTAAATAAGATCTCTCATAAAACCTGCATATTCTTCTATAGATTTAAACAGATTGACCTACATAAGCTGACATACTAGGTAATATAAGCTGGGGGCCATCTTCGTAAGGTATAAAATTGGGACGTGGCTATCCTTGGGGTTGTTAGCATTTTAAGAGCATCTCCTAAAGTGCATCACTACTTTAGAATCCAAGGTGCCACATAGGATTTTCGACCTCCAACAGTGCCTCACTGACTTGGATTTCCAACTCAAAAAACAAGGTTGAGAATCCAAGACTCAACCTTAGTTTTACTTCGCGATTGGCGCCCAACTGTTTGTTTTCTAATTGGGCGCCTAAGGTTTAGGCGCCCAATTGTTTTTTTTTCACAAAAAAATTCAAATCAGGCACCTAATACTTGGGCGCCCAATATTTTCAAAAAAAAATAAAACAGGTGTTGGGCTCCTGTTAAAAAAAACAAGTTAGTTACTGTTGGAGAAAATAGTCTTACTGACTTGAATTTGCCTTTTTTTCAACCAAGTCAATGAGGAATTTTAGAAGATGCTCTAAACACAACATCTTACTGTTGAAGCTATACGAAATTAAGCCTCAAGAAAAAAACCTATTTTCTGCTGAAGACTTGTATTTATGTTGATTTTTTCCATACACGCTGTCTTTTTTTCCAGCTAACACGTCCATTTATCTGAGACAAGATTAGAAAGAGCTTGTGATACATGACACTGTTTCGTTGCCATTTTTTATTTTTGTCTAAACTTGAGATGATTCTGTTTCAGGGTCAATGATTGAAAGTTCCTCTGATAATTATGTTTTGGTGCCGTTGTATTCATGAAGTATAAAGAAACACATTTAATAGCTAATAATTGATGCTCAGTCAGAATAATTTATATGACTAATTATGTTATTTTAGAGGTTATCGTGATAAAATTAATACTGTAATATCGTATGCATAATGGTAAAATGGAATATTATGAAACGATCCTGAAAGCATGTTTCTGCATCCCCTTAAAGGGAAACTTACACGAAGAAAAACCACATGTTTAACGTAAAACAATCAAAAGAAACGAGTTTGAATACGAGAAACAGAAACGGAGGTCAAAGGTAACAGGTATTGCCAGCATAAACAAATTTATCGTTTATCTCTGCACAACAAAGTAACACTTAACCATCTGACAAAGCTTGAACGGACATCAGCTCAATATGTAGACTTGGTACACCAACAAGCATGAAATCCATTAAAACATGGAGCTTTCAACAAATAAATTTAAAATATAATTGCTAATCAGCAGAACACCATATACAATACATGATAAAATAACCCTATTTCCCAGCATCTTCAAACAACACTTGTATCAGAGAAACAGACATACCCCTTTTATCTTAGCATTTCTCAACACAGGAAATACATTACAACCTCTATCAAATTTAGAAACATTGAACCGAAACCACACAAATCTCACCAAGTCAAAAGAATAACTCTATCTCTCGTAATTTACGCCTAATAAAGACCTCCGAAAGTACTTAATTTGAAGCTAAATATTCTGAAAATCTTGGAATAAATACTCATCTACCTTCCAGAAGCCTCGAAACCCTCAAGCAAGATGTACTATACAAGAGACTGCATCTTGCTCTCCATGAGTTGTGTAGAAAGAACAGAAGTTGTTCCGATTATGAAAAAATTATAGCTTCTTTGGCAAGTTGTACGTCTTTTTAAGGAACTTGGAAGCCACTTCATCGTTCCGATAACACAAAACTCGGAGAAGTGTGTTTGGTTCAGTTGGACTCCACTGCCCGGAAGTTGGAGGTAAGGGAAGTCTGGATTTCACAGAAGGGCCGTAAGACTCCAATGTCGTACGCCTAAACCGGTCAATAAGGCTTTCAGTATCCGTATGTAAAAGGGGGAGAACTTCTCTTACTTTTTGTGAGTGCTTATCTATCAAATCATCGGGCAAACCATCGCCATTTGACCAAAAGAGATCTTTAAGAGATCTGAAGTCATCCTCTATTATAGCAGAATCTTGGAGAGAAAAAGCACGAGAAGGACCTCCTGCAAGAAGAACCAGCAAGAAACCATCGAATGAAGCTTTCATGATCTCGGTGATAGCACGCGTACGAACTCTGTTGTGCAAAGTCTCTGATATGATTTCCAAATTCTGCTCAAGATCATTACACAGAGCTTCGGTTCTCGAGTATGTTAGTTCGCCAATGTACAAATAATCCCATAAAACGTGACTGAGATCCTGGAAGACAACCTTATAAGCAGTTGCCTCACAAAGTTGTTGGATCCCTTCAACACAAGCAGCCGGAGAGAGTTCAAATTTTTTTCCCAATCCATTTGCAAAGTCGCTTGGAGTAGCGGATTCAGCATTTCTCAAATATGTGACTATCCTTTTCTCCAAGACCTCCAACTCGGTGCGGATGTGCTGAAGAGTATTCATACGGACACATAGCTGCGGTACTCCGAAGGAGTTTTGACCATTCAAAGTTCCAACCTGAGATTTCCTCCTCCCTTGAACTTTTTCTTTTTTTTTCCATTGGAATTTTGATCCTGTAGTACATCTAGTTAATGCTGGCATATTTGGCATGTAAGTATTACGAGAACCTGAAAAACAAAAAACAAAATGAAATAGCGTGTTACTAAAGAGGATGGGAGAAGGAAAGCCTTGACTATTTTTACATAGAATTCAGAAACGAACCGCAGCCAGATTTTGCTTTGGATATGTAATGTAGAAGACATTTATCAATGCCAGTCATCATGTCGGGAAGTAAAGCTGGATGCATAGGTATTGGCAACTGAAAGAACGCATCCAAAGTCTCATCTATTATTCGTAGGACTTCAACAACAGAGGGAGCAAAGTTTTCTTTATTAGCTCGAGGATTCCATACCTATAGAAGATACAATGTAAAAATGGGTTAGATCAGGGAAGCATAAAGAGTATGATTGTGCGCTTATTTGTTGTGGAAATATCTTCTGAACAAGGATATCATCCTCAAATAAAACCAATTAATTTTGATTTCTAAAACATGTCGGAAAAAATTCAAAATTAAGAGGTCACAACCATCACTTGCCAGTCCATTTTCATCACAGACTGAGAATCAGATAATGCTAGATGAGCAATCAGCTAATTTTCATCAAATACTGTGGCTCGTCATGACAAAATCGCAAGAAGTCGTTCAACTTCAAGCATTCTTTTTTATCACAGATGAGGCACTGGGAAAGAACTGATTTGGTTGTAAAAGTGATATCCATAATAAGGAGATTATTTCACCAAAAATCAGTTTTTTCTAAGGGTGATATCCATATGGAGGAGATAACCTAAACTCAGTATTTAGCTCGTCCCAAAGTGGACTGGTAAAGAGCATAAATTGGCGGTTGAAATAAGAGTCCCCACTAATCCCTATCCATTATATAGTCATGATTTGAGAGGTTTATAAGTTTCAAAGTAGGTTGAATTCTAACAATAACCTCCCCCGACAAAAAGATCAGCCTCACAAAAAAGAATCAGCCTTCTAAGCAGGCAATTCCTTATGGTCCATAAGGTGTCACCGTAGAAAAGAAACCAAGCTAAAGAACGTGTTACACACCTCTTGTTGCAGATTTCTGTCAACCCATTCCTTCAATCTATCTAATCTCGTTTTTATCCACACTTTCACTAAATTGCCAATAACAGCTTCGGCTTCAAAAGGAGGCATCTCACGGATCAATGACTTGCCACCATCCTCACTGTCCACTGAATCTTCGACGGCAATCTGCACAAGATCTTTCTCCAACTTGTCTGCAGCTCTCAAAACTTGTACGGCATCAGGAGTCAGCTCAGTAATGCCCAAAATAAATTGCTTTAACTCATTTCCATAACAGGCATGAAGTGTGGCTACGGCCACACCTGCAGCAAGAGGATGCCATCTCTTCAATATGGAGCTAAATACTTCTTTCTCCTGACCTGCAAGTTCACCAATGTCCTTTGCAAGGATGGAAAGTACTGGGAGAGGATTTGGCTGGTTTCTCGTTGATCGCCTGCTTGAATCTGCCTTCTCCATTCTCTGTTTTAGTACAGAAGAAAAAAATACTGTTAAATAACTTGGTAAGATATAAAAAAAACGCATGGTAAATGTGGGTATTGCGGAATCCGAGGTATAACGTGGATTTCCCCGTTCTAGTCTTTATCCACAAACCTAAACTATAATCCTAATAACAGCTTATGAACTCTTTCAGTTCTGACGGATTAAGTCAAACTGTGGCTTCTCTCTTTCGGGGTAATTACCGAGTTATCCAAAAATATTTAAGCAAAAACATCATTCTCTGTATACAAAAATGATAGAGGTATACGTTTAACTTATACAAATGCACACTCACTGGAGCAGCATAATGTGTGCATTTACATAGGTTGAAAAGATAAATGGTCTAATTACTTCATTGTAAACTCTTCCAACGGAAAAGAAAAATATTAATTCCTTGCAAGTTTACAGATGGACAGTAAAAAAGTGGCATAGTAACTAAAATCTATTTTTGAAGGACTCTTAGATGAGCAAGATTAAGCAATGCTTAGATTTGAGAATCTTAAGTACTTAGAAGTTGAAAACTAGATCTGTACCCTCCACTAGGCACATATACCAAGGATACCTAGTGTTTTTGGAGATTGTATTTGTTGATATTTAAAACATTTATCTAGCCTAACTATCATTGACTATTTAAAATGGTCATTGCAATTAAAAAGAGATCAACACACTATTGGGACTGGAAATTGCACAGCAAAGGGGTTCCCAAATTTATATGGTCCAAACTACAGGACAAATATTTGCATTGAATTTAAGGAGGTTGCGCATTTATATAAGGTGCAAATTGCGCAATTATACATGAGTCACATTAGATGGGGTAATTAGATTCCCACCCACCCAATTAGTCGCAATAACCCTTGAATTCCCACTTGTAATATAGAGAACAACCAAGGCAGGGGTGTTTTCTATCCAATTTAGGGAATAAGTCTGAAGTTTACATGTAGGTAGAGTTCGTCTTATTAAGATGAAAAAACAGTGGTTGTGGAGTGGGGGTGGGGTGGAATACAGCTTTACACTCATTTATAACTTGTTTTCCATTAATGAACTTTCACTTTTGGTAAATTTTAAATACACCCTTTTTCTGTTCAATACGAATTACCCCTACAATATATCTTTATGAAACCCAATATGCTACATATCATTACGAGTGAGGGAAAAACATCTAGGTACCATTTTCTAACTATGGAAGATTGATCAACTTTAAATGTAGGATATTTTTCAACAGATTGAGAAAGACTTGCCTGAGCGAAAGCTGTACGGAGAGATGACCTGATATATGTATCAATCCTATTGCGAGCCACGTCGATTTCTCCTTTCCTCTTCCTGCGGTACTCGTGAGAGATATCTTCAACCAGAATTTGAGCCGCCAAAACCCCCAGATTGACAATGCTCTCCATCGAGTTAATATTCCTGCTATCAAATGTGTCATGGTAGGCAAGAAGCCTCTTCTCAGCCCAACCCAATATGGAACTCAAAGTTGAACTCAATATCTTGGAGTACACAGGATCTTTTGTTGCCTTCGCATCTTTCGTGACCTCTGCCAATTGTGTATTCGCAGCAAAGAGAAGGTCGTTTTCTACATGCCCAGTTGCAACTGCACGTTGGAATAAAACCCATGTAAAACAAAGGTTATGTAGCATTTGGTCGATTCCTAAGATCACCCATGTCTTCTTTATAAGCTCTACGACCTCATCAACCTCTTCAATGATTGATGTTTCATCGTTACTATCAAAACAAGCCTCTAGAAGCATTTGGTAGATTCTAAGATTAAGTGGAAAGCCATCTGCCCAATGGCAAGATTCGGAGATGGACCCATCCAACGATCTACTAGCAAGAGACATCACAGAACTGCGCAAGATCTGCATTGACTCGTTATTTTTTCCAGTTTCTATGGGTCTCGATGAGGCCCCTCGTATAATCCCACGAAGCCGTTGAGAAGCAGAATCGGATTTATCTAGCGGGATATAAGGATGTAAAAGAAGTCCGGCCTCGAGAACCTTCAAATTTCTTAACTGCCATGATTCGTATTCTTGCTGATCAGGAAAATCGGTAGACTTGAACTGTTGTAATAGCTCTAGTGGTAGAACCATCGACTCAATACGTCTGCCGAGCTGTAAGAAACAAGCAGGCAATATAAGTTCACAATCTGCTGTGTCAAATTTTAACCCAAAGATGGTTAGATTTCACTATCACAAGTTAATCATATCAAGCTATATATAGTTCCATCATCTCAAAGAAACTGGACCTGAATAGTAAATTAACTTTAGTAAATATCCTTATCTTGTAATTCCTAAAATAAGTTTCATTTCGGATGAAACTGGTGTCGAGAAAACTACATTCACTAAAAGCGAAAAAAGTACAAACAAATTTCAAGAACACTTGATTGGTCTTTCAAGAGGAGATATAGAATATATAAAACTATGTATTGGTGGTATAAACTAGAAGAAGATACTAACAAATACATGCACCAGCTAACCAATTCTCTACCCCCAGAGATATTGATATTGAAAACAGGCAATAAACATAGACTACAATAATCACCCATGATCTTGAGAACTCAATGTCAACTCTTAAGTCTTACCTGGAAGAAAAAGACCAAAGGAAAAATAATAATGCTTGATACATACAACTTCAAGGTACAAAAATATAAATTGAAAACATGCATCATGATTTACATAGCTAAACCATCAGAATACAACTACATACTAAATAAGTACATGTAAACCCCAATTCTGGCATCAAAACTCGATTTTTTTATTACCAAAACATGCATAGTGATTCACAAAGCTAACCATTCACAATTCAACTAGATACTAAATAAATACATGTAAACCCCAATTATAGCATCAAAACTTCTTCTTTTTCTTCCAAAACATGCATCATGATTCACATAGTTTGATACTAAATAAGTACATGTAAACTCCAATTATGGCATAAAAATCTGTTTGTTTTTTTTCAAAACCAGGACACTATTATACTACAACCCAAATGAGAATAGAGATCACCTGCCCAGCAGCAATCCTTAATAACCCTCTTCTAATCCTCGAATCAGTTTGCTCAGAAACTCTCATCTGAACTCTCATTAGCTCCCCAATTGTAACCGGTTTCCTCGACTTTGATACGGAAGCCGGACTACCCTCTTTCGCAGGCGAACCCTTGGACCCCTTCATCCCCAACGCCTTCTTAACCTTACTAGCTGCAGTTGAGGTCAATGATCGCTGCAAAGATGGCGAAACTGACGACACTGAAGACCCCGAAAACGAAGGTAAAGACATTGTAGTAGATGCTGGGGATTTCTCAGATTGTGGGATGTAAGTTAAGGGTCTCCCACCTGAAGATCGACACGCAGCGACGAAGATCTCGTAAGCGGTCTCTCTAAGCTCTGAGTCTGAGAAGTTAGAAGCCAATTCACCAAATGGGGTTGGGAGATTGGAGATGGGGGTTTTGGAAATGGTGGTATTAGTGGTTGTAGCAGGTCCCATCATCACTACCATCCCTCTTTTTGATTCCCCCAGAGAGAAGTCTCTGAAGAGATTCGCCATTGATGAATACTTCACACACACAGAGAAAGAGAGAGAAAAAAAGACACCCTTTTGTTCTCCTCTCTCTCTAGAACAAAGGGACAAACACACAAGAGAGATAGAGAGAGAAGGTTAAAAGGGGGTTTGAGGTTTGCTTGATTATTAAGGAATTTAACAATGGAGGAGAGAGAGAGAGAAGCTGAGAGGTGTGAAAGCCTGTTGAGATGGTGGGGTCTACTGAGGAACTAAAATATTTTACATTAAATCTTAGTTGTTGTTTTTTTTCTTCCCTTCTGGTTAGGCTATAGTGGAGACTGAGTTTGGTGGACTGGAGGTTGAGTTAAAAGCTTGTGGAGTTTTTGATTGTGTACTTCAATTGTAAGTTTTTGACTGAATTTTTTTTTTTTGTAATACCTTGAGTTTTAAGTTATCCTTATCACAAAATACTCTTACGGATCGTTTTACCATCATTTATCTATACAATTTTAATTGCGATTTAGTAACATCTTCAGCTTTTTATCCTCTTTTTTTTACATAAGAGGGGGGACTTAAACACTAACAAATAATCAACGCAATCTTAATTGATGGAGCCCTACTCTGTCCAAGTAAATAAATTGCTATGAAACAAATGTGTAAATCCAATAGCTCCTCAGGCAATTAGGGATTAATTTTAGGCTATGGTTTAAGTAGGAGCATTGCCACGCTGCTCGAGACTAGCTTAGTCAATTTTTAGATGTCGGCTAGTCATCCCCACTCTAAAAAGACATAGTTATAAAACATGGAAGATCAAAGTGTTGGAATGATGTGTTTATGAAAGGAGATTAGAAGCTCTTTGTGTGTGGTCTTAGTGGATTAGGGAGTAATAATTTATACAAGTATTCTCTTATTGAAAGTGGTTTGAGGGCCATTATATATCTTGGATTTTAATGTGTAAACAACAGAATACAACACATCAAGTGATCTGGACAATAGACTTTCTTTTGTTTTTTTATAGACCTTCCTCAAAACAGATAACAAAGTGAACATGGGCAGGCAAACCTGCTGACAACATGAAATATATGCATATTTAGAGCATTTTGTTGTCGAATATCCGATTTTTTGACTAGCCAAATCCTCAAATATTTTATGCATGCCTCTTTACTTACGGTTTTTTTTTTCCTTGGTTGAAGAGGGTTAAATGGAAGACGGATACGCTATGGAAATTAGGATCAATTACATTTTAAAAGCCTAACATGAGTAGGCGTGGTTCGTTACATAATTCACATTAACGAAGTGACATTTTTTACGCTTTTTTTGTAGCCACTATATTAAGAGGAGCAAACCTTGAACCTAACTTGGAACTTGGGACTGGGGAGAGGATCCATTGATAAATGCAAAATAAATAAAAAATTACAGTCTCCCAAATATAGTTCTACCAGCACCAAATTCATATTATACCTTTTGTTATTTTCAGGTTTAAGTCATATATATTGGATAATAATATATAGGTTCTACTCTATTATGTAATCAAAAGCAATTGAGAGAAGAATTGAGATATCTTTATTGATTCAAACTGTATCTCTCATTACATACTACAAAGAGGATAACCCAATATGATAACCCAATATGAGGTTACCTATCCCTACTTAAACTCTCTCCATAAACCTTAAAGGCTTACGGGCTTGTTGGGTTGGACCCAACTCTTAACATTCCCCCTTGGGGTGTTCCATTCCAGGACGACTTGCCTCATCAAAACCTCTTCCTAACAAAACCCCCTTAAGCAAAAAGTTGTGCAAGGAAAAAGTACAATCCTATACCCCGTATGGGTTGTGGACACGTATACGTTGCCTCATCAAAGCCCCCAGTCAGTAAAACCTCTTAGGATAAAAACTGCACTATCAGGAAAAATAGTACAACACGCATGTGTCCACGTCAGGCTGGGACTACTCCTCCTGACGTTGATCTCCCCTAAGATCTATCTTCCTGAGATATTGATAAATAAATCTTTTGTATGTCAATTCCGTGTACTAGATGCTTAAACGTAAGTGGTACAAGAGTCTTCGTGAATCGGTTTGCAAAAATATCTTCTAAAATATCTTGAATAACACCAATCTCATTCGCCTTTTATAATTTATAAGGATAGAATGACTTCTGTGAAATGTGTTTCGTTATGTCGCCATTGATAAATCGTCATTGACTTGAATGATGCAAACTGAATTGTCTTCATACATAGTCGATGTTTTATTTTGGATAGAACATGCCACAACTTCAGTTGATGTGATGTATCTTGGAGCGCAACTATTATTCTCGGCCAGCTTCATAAAGTACAAGAATCTCCTCGTGGATCGAGGATATAGCTACTGCCGTCTGCTTCATCGATTTCCAAGAATCTTTATATATCCCCGTACATAAACACAAAATCCATTTGGCAATGGCCTCTATGTGGGTCTGAGAAGTATTATTTATCAGCATATTATATACTTTTATTGTTTACCATTTCGAGTAGAACAATAGTATTTCATACCGATCAGATACCTTAGAATGTGCATGATCTCATTCTAGTGCATTTGGGTAGAAACAGAACTATGGGAAGCCAAACAATTCACTGCGAATGAGTCATTGCGTATAGTATACCCAACTACCTATAACAATCACTTCTTAGCTATGGCGTCACGGCCCTTGAAGTTTCTCCCCCCATTAGGATGGTGAAAGATGTCGTTATCCACACCCAAGTGATGGGCGTGCAATAAACGGCTTAGTTCCGTGTGCTACATCCATATTGAAGTGTTAGATAACTCTTCCGATATATATTGTTTGGTGAACGAGTATGCCACTACAAGGATGTTCGATCTACAAATTGAGATACTACTTGATTTTCCAATGACTTTTATTTCGAATTCCTTCCCAAGGTATTCGGCGGCTCCTGCGATCTCCCCCAGAAGTCTAATGATATCAAAATCATTTAGTACACTATTATGATGAGTGAAAATAATATTTGTGTTCTAAATAAGAACGCATGGAAAATAAAGATATTTGGAAAGTCCCCGACCTTCAAAGACTCAGTCAACTTACTATGTCTTATGGGCCCTGATTGCTTCAAGTCAACAATAACTTTTCCAGTTTTATTATGTACACACCTCGTGTGTCGGGCTTAATTATTTTTAGAAGCTTATACCTCCCCAGGTGGCTTCATGTAGATATTCGTATCTAGTTTCCCATATAAATACGTGGTATTTATATCAGACGCATGTCTAGCTTATCCTTGACAACTTGACAGACTGATCAGTACCGAAATGTTATAGCGCCCATAACCGAGTTATAGGTCACGTTGCAATCGATACCAGATCTCTTAAAGATTTCTTGAGCAACTAGTCTTGCCTTGACCAAATTATCTCACCGAGTTAGTCATGTTTATGTACCTTTCCCATTTATAACTGACAGGCTCAATGGTATCACTTCGCATTATGCTAGCAAGCTGAGCTCCGCTTGGATTCCAGATTCCCACTTTGGCCAATGTACAACAACATACAGTTATTTACAGTAAGTGGTTATGAATCATCATCCTTGATGGCGAGTACAACATTGAATATGAATACCTTGTCGACAAATGTCTACTGAACGATCCTACGTTGTACTTATTATAAACTTTTAATAGATCGAGATTTCCTTATTACCATACGCATGTGTCACTCCGGGCAAGTCTCGTAATGCATCAACTGGTCGCGTAGCTACTATTACCTCATCGATGGGTGGTTCCATTCTCAATGAACCGATTACACTGTTAGTCATATTTATCCCATATTTTGCAGCTCCTCGACTCAAAATACTTTCTTCCAACGGTGCTCTGCACTAAGCGCGAGCCTCAGATTCATTTGTGGTACTAATTCCCCCAGAACGTTATGTTGTGCAGGTGTATTATTATATTTTAATAATAAGAAAATATAAGACCATCTCCTAGATACGTCTATTATGACCATAAATATTCAAGTGGACCACAATGTGGATGGATAGGTCCACATGTGCCTCCATGTATGCATTTGGAGCAAAGGCTAGAGATCCCACTCCACCTTGGTCATACTTGGATAAAATAATAGACTTTCCTTAAAAGCAATCGTTACACGTACATTCTCTGGATCTTCTCTCTTTTTAAGAAAAGTTAAGATATAATCCCGACAATCCTCCTCGTTATCCGAGTCTAGAGGAGTATATTGCAAACTGTTCCAATAGCGTGTTCTAACCTTTAGACATAGATAGAATGCACAAAATCTTATCTGTCATTTTCTCTGATAGTCATTACATAATAAGCATTATCATGTATCTCCTTAAACTCAGTAAAATCTAGCTGGATTTACTAGTGTATAAAGTGGACTAGATACCCCGTATCGTACCATTAGAGAGTAATAACGTGACACACTCAGTGTGTTATATCATGTTGGTCGTATCAATAATATTCATACCATCCCCGATGCACAAGGTTAGTAAATAAATATATTCATATCTCAAAAGGATCGAGTGCACGGTACTAATGTCTCTTAGACACGAGTCGCCACTCATTCGATTATCGGTCATAGTCAATGAGCAAATATATCTATAGGCGTGTTGTATATAGTAGATCAACTATCATACATAAAATTTAACTACTTCTCAAGCAATAAATTTGAATAATCACAATTTAGAACAAATTAAAAATCTCATGTATGTCACAAGCACTTTATTGAAACATAAATGATTTGTTCCTAACATAATAAAAAATATTGACAAAAAGTAAATCAAGTCTATGAGATAAAATAAACTACTAGTGTTTTCTACTGTGACATCACATGTCTACTGAGATATCGTTACGAATTACTCCATATGTTGATCCATGCCAATATCAGTGTCGTCGAAGAAGTCTGACGCTGCCAATTTTATAGTGACGGAAGTTATGTCAGGGGTGATGCGGTTAGCCTGTACTTTAACTTTAGGCACCTTCGGTGTCTTGCAATCTCGTACCCAGTGTTTAGTTGCCCCACATCTCAAGCAAGGAGATTATGAATCTGGTTTCTTGATCTTCTTCAGTGTCTGTGGTTTATCAACCTTTTTAAACCTGTTACGCGTTTGAGGGACTAGGAATCCCCGATTCCTGCCTTTAGTTGCGTTCCCACTTCCAGAACCCCGTTCGTGGTTATCGTTATCATGAGATAAAATTTTCCATAAACTGGTCTCCTCTTCCTAGGAGGTTACCTCTTATTTTTCTTAAAAAAAAATTTACCTTCTTGTTCAGCAGTGAGCAAGAGTTAGATCAGAACTCCAGGACTACTGAATTCTAATTTTGCATTCTAGTCCCTGAGAGCAGCCTGTGAATGTGGAAATGGAAAGAGTGTTTTACAAAACCTCTTCCGCAAATACATAATCATTATTGAGCCTCCTTGCCGAAATAATTTTTTATAGTGCTGAGTTATAGCCAGCTACAGTCTTGAAGTCAGATAACCTCAAATTATTCTAGTGGTTGCAATTCTTATAGATCGTTAGGGCCTGCTGGAGACAAAAGTGTTCCTCTAAGCTTTCCCATAATGCATATGGATGTCTGCAACATAGATGTTAAAATTTCAGCTCGAGCTCAAGGTGGGCCCGTATAGCCAACATGGCATGTTCCCTAAGAGGTTCAGAACGGTGTTATTTGCAACAATCGACTTTGAGGCATTCATTGTTTTCAGATAGAGTTTTATGTCCGTACACCAAGAAAGGTAGATGAAACCATCAAGCCGCAATCGTTCATAATCGTAACGTAGGCTAGTAAACATCTGTTATGCAAAATGTAGATCGTAATTAACAGTGGCGGAGCTAGAATTATTGGTTAGGGGGGCAGGGATTTTTGGGGGGTTTGGGGGTGGTAGCCCCCCCCAAAAAAAATAATTGGGGCAGATGGATACAATAGACTTGGTGCCTATAGGCAGATCCAGAGGGTTCAGAAAATGGATGGAAAAGACGTTAATCTTTCCGCTAGCATCCGAAGAAAGAATGTACCTCATTCTTCCAACTTGATGAACCTCTAAAATCGTAATCCTCAACCTCTCTTCCCCCTTTGACTCAAATGCCTTCACATTCGCCATCGAAAGTGAATGCCAATCCTCTCCATTTGCCGAAGCCTCCCAAATCCGATGAACTAAGATAACGCCATTGTCATGTCCCGTAACTAAAACACTTTCGCTCTTTTGAATTGGCATATAAGAAACCATAGCGGTAATCGAAGACTCCGACAACGTATTGAACTCAACAACAATATCCCCATTTGGCAAAAACACATAAACCATCCCTTGCTCATCTCCAACCGCAACATACTTAATAAACCCCTCGTAATCTTCAAACGGTAACACATTAATGCATTTTGCTTCCGACTCTAGCTTCACAATCGATATAAACTGAAACCTCCCAGAATGCGCCAGATTAAACTTTATCACCAAAAGCCCAATATGAGATTTCTCACCAACCACCAAAACCTTTTCCTCCACAATGGCACAATCACATCCATTTATACATCGATTTTTCGCTGCTCCTTCTTAACAGACCCTATTACAATATTCTTTCGATCGGGTATCGCAGATTAAAGCCTAGCTATAACTTCAGTGAGATTTTTTACTAAGGTTTCTAGTTTTCTCAATTGGATTTCATGCTGATCTAAAATTCTCATAGATTTATCTAAGGTTAAAGTTGGAAGTGGGAATTAAAGTTGAATTTGGGGTTTTGGGGGAGACTTTAGATCGAAATTAGGACCAACAACATATAAAACCCAAAATCCCAGATTGCAGAGGATTAGAGGAAGAATAGCAAACCCTAAATGGCTAGAAGAGGAGAGCTGTAGTCTGTAGAGAGATTTTTTTTCTTATAACCTGTCTTTAAAATTACATAACTAACTTTTTTTTTTTTAAAGTGAGCTGCCCCCACTGGTCCTCATGTGGCTCCGCCCCTGGTAATTAGTAACAATTCTTGATAAATATTTTAAATGCATTAAAGGCGGATTATAATACTTAGAATAACATAAAATAAATTATTCTTAATCATATTATAGTTGAACCCTGTTCATAGTTTAAAACTCATGAAATTCTTTTATAATAATTAAATCACAATTTTACCCCTTAAAATGACGATCTTAATGTTAGATGTGCGTTTTAATTGAATCTTAGCCAAAATTAATATTTAAAACCGCCAGATGTGTGCATTTTATTTATTTATTTTAAAGCTGGCTTTTTATAGAGATCCGCAACCCTGAGTTTCTAACCCCATGAGGTTTCGAACCCACAACCTCTCACTAGGTGGAGAGGTACTACCACAATTGGGCTCTATTGGGCCAAGAGCCCAATGGTGTGTCCATTCCTTAAAAGTAATTCATAGTATTCAAGTTATGTGATTCCCAATCATTACTTGTGGTTCATAGTATATAGCGCAATGAAGTACACAATTCCCAATTATTACTTGCAAGTGAATCATGTTCATGACTTTATACTCATGAGATCCTATTAAGCGTTAAATTCTAATTTTATCCCATAAAATGGTGATCTTAACTTTAAAATGTGATTTAATAGTCTTAGCCAAGATAGCTATTCAAAACCACTAGATATTACGTTCCTTATTCAAACAATTATGGTATTATAATCTCTAAAGTTCTATAAGATAGGTATATTCTAGCCAAATGACCCTATTTACTACTAATATGAGGGGTATTAGATATTTAGCTGATAAGTGGTTCCACCCTGAAGTCTGTTGGGTCACAAGATAGGTAAATTATACATGTCTTTGAACTAACATTCTAGGGTACTATAGGTTGATATTAGTGCTTATATACGAAAAATTGGTTCCTCAGACACCAAGGTCTTAGAAATAAGATTAAGTCAATTCTTAATTGAGCTTTAATTATTTGTTATTGATAATTAACTGTGATTTAGATATGGCTCATAATCGTATTCTAAATTAGCATTGATTTCGTATTATCTGTGATTCTTGATCATGATAATTAGTATCCTAGAGACATACCATTAATACCATATTAGCTATCGTAAGATACTTAAATAAGTATTAATCCATTTACTTATGTCTCATATAAGTGAGTCAATTTTCCTATGCGAGGCACCCGCTTATTTCATAAAAATAAATAAAAATGGGTCCCCCATGGGGTAAGTATCAATAAGATATTTTTTTAAAAAGACTCAATTTGACAAAAAAAAATGAGCTCTCTAGAGCTAATTTAACGTTTGAACTGGTTCTGAACCAGTCTGGGTCAAGGCCCAGACCGGTTTGACCAAGTCAAACTGGTCTGCCACGTGTCATGCATAGTGATTGCCACGTGTCACTTGTGGTGACTGCTACATGTCACCCCTTGGTGACTGCCACATGTCACTCTCAGTAACTGCCCACGTGTCACTATGTGGGTCTGCCATGTGTCACTCAATATTGACTACCACATATCACTGTGTAAGACTTCCACGTGGCACGTGAACAAGATTGCCACATGTCACACATGTGCCTATCACGTGTCATTCCCATGGCATGCCACGTGTCCTTGACACATCAATATGGTGGACCCCACTACCACGTCAACATGCCACGTGTCACTATCATGTCAGTAAGTGGATACGGTCTGACGTCATCACAGATATATTAAAATAATATATATATTTATTTAAATAAATTTTTTTTTAAAATTTATTAATTGTTAACGTCATCATGATCTAAAAATACTGTTTTTGATCATATAACTGCCAAGTTTCAACGCCAAATTCTTGACGATTGGGATATCTTTCTGAGACGTTTCATATACCGTTGGAATTCTTGTAGAACAGGCTACGCAATAAATGTTTTGTATCAATCTGATGTTCGCAGCAAAAGTTATTTTGGTTTGAAAATAACCATTTATCAAGGGTTAAAAACACCAAAATATGTTATTTTAATCCGAAAAAATAGATAAAAATTACTCTAATCTATATTTAGATATCTTATATCATGGATCAAGTAATTAATATGTATAAATTCAAAAAATATGTAAAATACCTCTCCGTAATGCAAAAATTTCAAAAAAACTATGATTTAGAGAGTTCTTTCTTCTCTCTTCTGATCCACTAACTCTACGTACTGATAACGCGTTGAATAATAATAGGTTCTACTATATTATGTAATCAAGAGCAATTGAAAGAAGAATTGAGATATCTTTATTGATTCAAACTGTATCTCTCTGTACATACTACAAAGAGGATAACCCAATATGAGGTTACATATCCCTACTTAAACTCTTTCCATAAACCTTAAAGGCCTATGGGTTTGTTAGGAGTCCAGTAGGACACCCCAACCCCGTTGGGTTCCCACCTTAGACTAGACCCAACTTCTAACAATACATTAGTTTATCCTATTATAGCTTGTGCACTAAGGATATGACTAAATAGCATTAAGAATATGACTAAATATAGATATCAATCCCCTCGAAGATATAATTGGATAGCCTAGAGGTGCATCACGAAGCAGAAGTCCTGAGTTCGATTCACCAACAACAAGGCCACTCGCTAATATTTACTTGGCTTCATGGCCGTCTTTAAAGCTTTTGAGGCCTTAGGCGAACTCTCAAAATTGGCATTTCTTTATTTGTATTTTTATAATGGAATTTTAATCGTATTCTTTTATGCTCTAACTAATTAATATACTCCTATTATCACTTCTTCTAGACAATTTACGGGTTCTTCGTCTAAAACATTATCAATATTAATTTGCTCGATGTAATTGATCTCTACCGCTATTTTATCCTATCCCATGTTATTTGATATTGTTTGTTGTTCATTCAATAATTTATTTGAATTACTAGCAACACTATTTTTTCTAATAGTATCAAACTTAACCATTGCTCCCTTTTGAGACATTGTTAATACGTATTTTTATTTTTTTTATTTTAAGTTTTTGGTAAATATATTCACATGATCGCTTAGGTATAATAATTGTATTTTTATTGATAAATCATATGAAATTACCATAAGTTCAACTCAGGGCTACGCAAAAAAGGCTTTGTGATGACTGGCGATTTTCTTTCACTCGAAGTGTTGAAAGAAAAGCGTCCAACTGACAATTACACCCAATAAGCTGTAAATAAGAACAATTTGGTTTAATTGTTGACAATATAAACTTATATGTTAAGTGAAAGACTTATATGAAATAACAAATTTACCTCTTATAAGATTAGAGATAGAGAGTGTGCGTCAGTCAGATAATAGAGAAATAGAACAAGTGAGAATTGAGAAAGTCAGAAAGAATGTCGCAGGAGAGAGGTTTTAAATATGTGGTGCGGGGGGGGGGGGGATAGGAAAATCTTTTCATCTTCTTTTGGTTTATCAATTTTGATTAGCCTTATTACATTATTTTTTTTATTTTTTATGACAAGCTTATCTATATTTGGGGGCCTTAGGCTTGGTCCTAATTTGCCTTGTGGTAAGGCTGACCCTGCCTGGCTTCCCCGAAAATTGGTTGGGCAAGGTTCTCACGTACCCCAAGAATTAGTCTGGCAAATGGTGATATATTATGACCATGGAGCACCCTAGTTGCAAATATATGCTAGAAGATCCACATCAAAGTTAGTTTCCCTCAAACCAAAGGGGATGAAGTATAAGGCTACGAAACGATGGCCATATCGGAACACAACACATACTCGACGGAAATCAACAATATTATAGGGAAGGGGGCCTCATGGTCATATCATTATAGCTTCTAGATACTTCCACTCAAAAAAGCCAATCCATACGGCACCTTAGCCATGAAAAATAAACGACGTAATTTTTCATGTATAAAAAACCTAATCTTCACCTACTTCTCATTTCTCTCTCTCTCGAAGTTTCTCAAGTTGAAGAGCTTTAAAGCCTTATCCTAAACCCAATCTTCTTAAACCCTAATTCCCCAAATCGCCAATTTCAGGTGCGTTTTACCCCAAAATTTCTTATTTATATATTTTAATATTAGGATTTAATAAGCACCCATGTTGGTGCTCTAGTTCAATTACACTGTTAATGGGGTTTATCTAGGGTTTTATGTTATGGTTGATTTTGGTTGTGCTTACTTTAGTTTGGGGAATCACTAATATAGTGAATTGGATGCTGGGTTAGTTTAGATTTTGGAAAAACATTGAAAAATTTCATCTTTTTGTTCAATCTAGCATTGGATTTGGAATTTTGAGGAGTCTGAATACAACGTACAATTGAATGTGACTTAACTTAGTGATAAATTGTTTGTTATGTTTTTCTTTAGTGGTTTATTATTGGGTAGATAAGTTGGGGTTTGTGTTTGATGGCCCGGGTTCGTGTAATTGTAACTAAAGTCAGAAATATTAGTAATTTGTGTCTTGGATGGTTTGGGTAATCTGAGCTTGTGATTTTTGGATGTTCTAAGTTATAGTTTTTAGTATAGATATCTAATTTGAGTAAGTGAGCTGCTATAGTGAACTTCTCTTGGTAAAGAGAGGGTCGGGTAAAATATTATTTGGAGTAAATGAAGTACTTGACATGGTTATTGGGGATGTTGAGAGTGAATGGAGTTATCTGCTTATGTTGTTTTGGGGGTCTCTAAGGAGGACAAATTGAATCTTTTTTTGGGGTGTTTCTTTGAGAAGAAAGAATGGGAGTAGACTATAAGTCACTAACAGATAAGAAACGAAAAAAAGGTCGGATATTGAGATTAATTGAAAGGATAATAACTCGTTATGTTTGTTTGACAAATGACCATGTAGTAGAGTTGAGGCTCTTTCATTTTTTTTTTTTTGAGTTTTAGGATATTTGGACCGGTTAGTATCTTCCCACCAATGATTACAATGTCATTATGCTGCAATGTGGGTTTAATTATAATCATGGAAGTACTTACTTTTGCTTTCATTTGTCTGAAGTTCTTGGATGTAACTACTTGTTTGTCTATTTGGTGTTTATGATGGTTTGAATGAGAGCTTAAGATTAAATTGTGCTAATGATCTCCAGGCTCTTAAATGGCGTCAGCTTTGACCACTATTTCTTCTGTTGGTTCCATTGCTGCTCCTAGCAACTCTATCATAGACAAGCTCGCAAGTACTTCTTTGTCATCTTTTGGTTCAATATCTTCAATTTCATTCATGGGAAGGAGACAAAATGCAGCTTCACAAAGAAGATGCTCATCAAAAGTTAGGGCAGCGAAGGAGTTGTACTTTAACAAGGATGGATCAGCTACTAAGAAGTTGCAAGTAAGTGTGTGAATCATTTTGATGCTCATCTTGTTTTACTCATGAGATGACTTGCATTATGTGCTTCATTGATGATTTAATTATTGTCTTGTTTCAGATTGGTGTTAACAAGCTTGCAGATTTAGTAGGAGTTACACTTGGACCAAAGGGTAGGAATGTGGTATTAGAGAGCAAGTATGGGTCCCCCAAAATTGTAAATGATGGTGTCACTGTGGCCAAGGAGGTATATTTTCTTTTCTTTTCATAACATGTTAGCAAATATGTTTTTTTGCTTCCCCATGCTAATTGTATGATTTTTTTGGAATCTTAATGGATGCCTTCGAAACATAATTACTTTCACAGGTTGAGTTGGAGGATCCAGTGGAAAACATTGGTGCAAAGTTGGTGAGGCAGGCAGCTGCAAAGACCAATGACTTAGCTGGCGATGGGACAACGACTTCCGTTGTTCTTGCTCAGGGTCTGATTGCAGAAGGTGTTAAGGTTTGTGTATATGATTTTTTTGTATGAATAAGATAATATCTCCTTTACATAATATGTCACTAAAGAGGTGTTTCTTATAGGTTGTGGCAGCTGGTGCAAACCCTGTTCAAATTACTCGAGGTATTGAGAAGACAACCAAAGCTTTGGTTGCGGAGCTCAAGTTAATGTCGAAGGAGGTAATATAGTCTTCCACTCGCCTATTGATTCTATTATTGAGTCACAAGTATATCCATTTTATAGAAATGCTTTACCTATACATTTAATTTATTGTTCTTGAAGGTCGAAGACAGTGAACTAGCAGATGTCGCCGCGGTTAGTGCGGGTAACAACTATGAAGTGGGACAAATGATAGCTGAAGCTATGAGTAAGGTGGGTAGGAAGGGTGTTGTGACTCTCGAGGAAGGAAAAAGCTCGGAGAACAGCCTGTATGTCGTCGAAGGGATGCAGTTTGATCGTGGCTATATCTCCCCTTACTTTGTCACAGATAGTGAGAAAATGACTGTGGAATTTGAAAACTGCAAGGTATGTGTGTATTGAAGGCTTTTTATGGTTTTCTAGATTGTTGCCATCTTTTACTGCATGATTTTTGTTCCTAACAGTTTATCTTTTTCCACATAGTTGCTTCTTGTTGACAAGAAGATCACAAATGCAAGGGATCTCATCGCCGTTCTGGAAGAAGCGATCAGGGGAGGATACCCAATCTTAATTATTGCTGAGGATATCGAACAAGAGGCTCTTGCAACCCTTGTTGTTAACAAGCTTAGGGGGGCATTGAAGATTGCCGCTCTGAAAGCTCCTGGATTTGGAGAACGCAAGAGCCAGTATCTCGATGATATTGCCATTCTTACCGGAGGTCAATACCTTAACTATGGCGAGTTCAATCTATTTAGATCTTTTTTCCTTTATTGTTGTCGAGTTTCTGAGTGGTTGACACTTTGTTTCCAGCCACTGTCATTAGAGAGGAGGTCGGTCTAAGTTTAGACAAAGCTGAAAAGGATGTTCTGGGCCATGCTGCAAAGGTGGTGCTCACCAAGGAAGTAACCACAATTGTTGGTGATGGAAGTACTCAGGATGCCGTTAATAAGAGAGTTTCTCAGATCCGAAACCTTATTGAGGTTTGCCTCAATCAATTATGTTCTTTAGCATTTGGTGTTTGTCCATTGCAACGATTTAACTTCCAGTACTTTGTGGTGTTATATTTTGGTTGTACAGGTTGCAGAGCAGGACTATGAGAAAGAAAAGCTTAATGAAAGAATTGCTAAACTCTCTGGTGGTGTTGCGGTCATTCAGGTAAGCCTTGATTAGTCTTTATTAAAGGTAACTTGGAAGAAATAATTTTACGTCTCAATGGACGATAAAGTTTGAATGTGTTGTGAGAGGCAGTGGGAAGGTGCCATCCAAACACGCAAGATGGAAAAAGCAGGCAACTTATGTGTTTTTGAATTTGTTGGGCAACTTTTGGTCATTGAAATGAACTTTTAGGTTTTTTTTGTGCTTGTTGGAATTTGTGTAGGTTGGAGCACAAACTGAGACAGAGCTGAAAGAAAAGAAACTGAGAGTAGAAGATGCTCTTAATGCAACAAAGGTATATAACTTAGACAGTTTCAGATTAAGTTTATATTTCTGCCTAACCTACGTCATTTGACTGACAATAATTGCACCAAAAATTCAGGCAGCTGTCGAGGAAGGGATTGTAGTTGGTGGTGGCTGCACCTTATTGAGACTTGCAGCAAAGGTCGATGCAATAAAACTAACTCTTGATAATGACGAACAAAAGGTGCTGCACGGTCTTCCTCGTTATCAGTATTTTTGGTGTTGAACCACCTCTAGCTTTCGCATCTATTTTTGTTTTGTTTTGATTCGATCTTTGTGGATACTTTTCAGGTCGGAGCAGATATTGTCAAGAGGGCTTTGAGCTATCCACTGAAGTTGATTGCCAAAAATGCCGGTGACAATGGGAGTGTTGTCATGGAGAAGGTATAGGAATATACATCCACTCATATTAGCATAACACATGTTAGGTTGAAAAATTTCCTTTATATTAACTGTAATGTCAACTGATTTGGGCTGTATCTTATCTCACTTAAGGTTCTCTCTAGCGACAATTTTAAATATGGCTACAATGCTGCAACTGGGAAGTACGAGGATTTAATGGCTGCTGGTATTATCGATCCTACCAAAGTAAGTTACATTTTAAACCTACTGGTGTAGAGATCTACAGCTGTTTTAGTCGTGATGTTATTGTTTGTCATGGACATGCATTTTTATTACTTATTAAGTCACTGAATATTATATTCCTTGATTCAAATATTGGCATAAACATGTAGATATTTTTGTGTTGGTCAGCTCTATTTTGGACTTTACCTTGCATCAATCTGTATTTTCACGTCTTTTCGTACTGAAACAGTGTCATATTTAAGTAACAAATGGTGTTGTTTGAAACTAGAGTAATCCGTAAATTTGAGTTACAATATATTGGGACCCAACAGTTTATCGAAACCTGCTAGTGTTACTGTTAAAGGGAACCATATGAAGTATAAGCCGGAATAGATTGGAGTTTGACTCTAATCCTTGTACGTCTGGTTATGTAGGTTGTTAGATGCTGCCTTGAGCATGCTGCCTCAGTGGCGAGGACATTCCTTACTTCCGATGTTGTAGTTGTTGACATCAAGGAGCCCGAGCCAGTCGCAGCAGGAAACCCCATGGATAACTCAGGTAGGGACCCAATCTAATCCAAATTTTTCAATTGATGCTAGACTGTTGTTTTCTCCCTAATCTTGGTAAAAACAAACTAATTTTGCAGTTTTTGTTGGTGTTTGATCAGGTTATGGATACTAAGCGCAAAATTCTTGAGAAACCGTTAATAAGATCTTCGGGTGTGCTAGTTTGCCACAATGAGTGAAGGTCTTTATTTTTGTAAATTATTTTATTGTTTAGGAACTATTTGAGAGAGAATTGAGGTTAGTTTGGTGTTCGGCATGTATGAGATTGCAACTTAGAAATGACAGGTTTCATTAAATCTTTTTCAGTTGTGCTCTTTCTTTTGTGGTTGATCTATCCAGGATAATTTACATGCTTCACCTGCAAAAAAAGAAGAAGGTTGGGTCATAATTTTTTTAAGAGATCCACAGTAGTGGCCTCTTCGGCTCAAAATATATGGAAGGTTGGCTTGAACAATTGCTTCAAAAAGTAAGAAGTTCTGAATTGGATTATGTATACCTTCTTCACGGTCATCTTTATAGGGTTTGCTTGTTGCATATTAATTATTACCTATACAAATTAGAATGGTGTTACCCTGTTACTCTGTATCTTAAAAACAAACAAACTGTGATATTGTTATGGATTTGATCTCAATACTTCACTAACATTTCATATAAAAGCAATAATGCCTAAAACGTCTTATAGGTAATATTTTTTAGAATATGCCATAATATTTCATCAGATGGTGGAACCTTGAAGTTTGTCAATGCTCGAGTGTTCATTTCTTCCCTCAAGAAAACAACGAAGTTTGCCGAAATTTGTGGTGTACAAACGATATACTTGGAAAAAAAGCGGAATTTTTTCACTTCTCTCTATTCATCCTTAGTCACCTAAATGTTGGAGCTGAAAACTTGCAAAACTGCCAGTAGAGACATTCTTATTCTTCAGTCTTGTATAGTGCAGCAATATTTTTTGTTTTCGGAATCCAATCTCTGCGCAATCAGATGGTTTTTTCCAGAAGAGAAATCATGCAGGTGTTTAAGAATTTGGTAAGAACAAATTTTGCCTTTGATTTTCTAATTATTAATGAGAAACCCTAGATATGACAAACTCTCAACTTTAGGACCAAATAATGGATCAATTGTTTGATTTCTACATTATATGGTGTCTGAATTAGGGCTTTATAGGCACACCTTCACCTTCTCTATTGTTTCATTACCATCAGAAATTTCCAATCTTCATCTATAATAAAATCACCAAGTTGTATTAGAAAAGAGGTCTAGGATTTGGGAGTAGGTGTCTGAGTTAGGGACTCACCTTCTGACCCTCCTGCCATAGACACAACCAGAAATTAATTTTATAGCGTACCATAGATACTATTAGTGTATTATGATCCTGCGTTATACTTTTGTTTTTCTGTAATACACATGATTACGATAGGGTTAAGTGTGTTATTTGATTATTATGTTTTTATATTCTTCATTGTTTTTTTATTTGTACCCCCATTCACATACATGCATTCATCCATGCGTGTTGTCTGTCTAGGATAGGATATTATGGATTGTGAATGCATACTAGTAACACATTATTGTATAAATTGACAATCTTATTTTCTGACTTACTTGATGTTTATGGCTCATGCAAATATTTGTAAGAGTGTGAATTGAAGTGATCAGTCAGCTCGTCCTTGGACCAGTAAAGACACACACAAAATTGTAAGTAGTATCAAGGGTTTGGTAATTCCCTTTTCCTTAATAGTACTTTTCGACGCAGTGATGTTTTCTACTAATCTGTGATATTGAAAGATCTTTGATTTGCTCTCATGGTATGATACCAATTAAATTCTTAGCTAGAAAAAAAGATGGCTTGTCACCGAATATCATATCATATGAAATTTTTTGTTTTTGTTTTCATATCTAAGCTCATCAACTCATCATTTCGTTGTTGCTACTTTTATTTATGTAGGGGACAATGGGTTCTATGCGGTTCACTGGGGCATATTGCTATACAAAGGCCTATAAAATTCGCCGGTAATACAATTGAGTAACCATTCTATATATTCCGTTCTTATTTTTTGCAGCTAATTCAAGCAATTGAAGGCGTGAGTAACTTTTCCATACATTCACTTAGATAAACCATTTACTCCACACATTTAATTAGCCTTTCCATACATTCAGTTGTGTAGGTTTTCCTTTTATAATTATTTTTGTTGATTTTCTTGCAGGGCTAGAAAAATGAGACCTGTGTGCACATACACATTATGATTTTGATTAACTTTGATTCCTTTATCTTTTAAGGGCATTGTCATTGCTTAAAACCCTAACAAAGGTTGAATGGCAGTGTTTTCACTTTCTAATCTCTGAAACATCAGTTTAAAACATGAGTATACAGTTAAGTGAATCCCACAACATCCAGCAGCTGTTCTCGCATTTCTAAATCTTGTACGTCTATGTAGGGTATTTTAATAATTTTATCTTTGAGATTTATATCGTTTTAGAAGTAAACATACTATGTAATGCATAGTTGATAAATCTCGAAATATCACTATATTTTGTATTACTTCCCAGTATCTCACGATGACACATAACATTACCATTTCCATCGACATACTATGTGACCATTAGGAAAATCCTAGATATCGACGTGTTGATCGATATTTAAAACCATTGTATCGAGGCCCAATTCGAAAGCATTTGGGATCCCGCAGAAAAGTCCATCTAAGAGGTTACAATTTGTATTCTCCCTCTCTTCTCTATGTATTAGGGTTTTGTTTTCGATTGCTATCCATATTTTGTCTATTCCCCTTAGCATAAATCCTGCCAAAGACACTCTTAGATGGACTAAAGAAAATAACAGTATTATTAAGTTAGTCTATAAGTCCAAAGAAAATAACGGTATTATTAAGTTAGTCTATAAGTCCATGGCAGATGGAGTTTTTGCGACGTCTAGTGAGTACCATTGGGATTTGTCTCGATAAATCTTGGTATTTCATTTGGAAAATCAAGGTTCCCTTTAGAATCTAATACTTCCTCTGGAAAGCTATGAATGAAGGTTTTCCTATAGGGATCAACCTGACTCACGGCGAAGGTATGAGCAAAGTTATCTGCCCCAGATGCGGAGAAGAAGAAAGGTTATCTGCCCCAGGTGCAGAGAAGAAGAAGAAACTACTACGCATGCTGTGTTTTATTGTAAGAACTTGAAAGACATCTCGTATGCTTCTGACTTCTCTCTTAATAATATTGCTTGGCCCTATTCAGATTCTCTTTAAAAGGTTTTGTATTTTCTTGCTAATAAGAGTTGTTCAGGTACTGACACCATATCCCTTTGGGGGAAAACCGTTGTTATTATGTTTGTCATTTGGAACGATAGAAATAACATTAATTTCAACAATAAACGACTTTCTTCGCATGAAATAATTAGGTTAGCTAAAAGCTATTTGGGGCCCACCATTTTTAACCCCACCCCACCCCACCCCTCTCATTTCTATTTAAAAATTGCTATCTCAGCCCCGGGCTGGGGAATGACGGTATACTATTTTTGTTGATGCTTCTTGGTATTCTGCTAGCTCTAATTGTGGTACTGGGTTTATTATCAAAACTGATGACAATTTGATTTTATTCGCAGGTCATGACTTCTCCAGGGCCGTTGACCTTGAAGAAGCGAAGGCTAAAACAGTCATTAGAGGAGTACAGGCGTCGCGGGATGCTGTGATAGAAAGAGTTCTGATTGTGTATGATTGCACGAGGCTCATTAAAGCTTTTGCTAGCAAGTCTTCAGATCTATCTTGGGGAGCTCTCACTATCCCCAGATTTGCTGAGCTTGGCAACAAATTTTGTTGGTTTTCGCTTCGAGTACGTTAGTAGATCTCTTAATTTTGAGGCTCACGTCTTTTCCGCTTGGGGTTCCCATTATTCTAGCTTTTCTTGTAATATTCCCCATAATGCTTTGAACCTCGTGAACTATGTTGTATCTTTATTGCCTCAAGGGGACTAATCTATTTATTGTGCTTTGCCAAAAAAAAATCCCTCTCTCTCACACACATGTACTAGGTTTTTTCTTATATAACTATCATCGTTGGTCTATGATTCTTCTCGTAGAAGCAAAACCATCGTGTGATCGAATGGCTTCTTTCACAAGAGAAATCATGCGCTTGTATGGGGGACTAGTAAAAATAAAATTTTGCTTGTACGTAATCCTTGATTGATATTGTATAATCTAATGCAATTCCTCCAAAACCATCTTATTTTTAGTATTGGTCTAGATTTTACATGTCTTATTGTTAAGTATTGTATGATCTCTACTCCGAGACATTGGTTCAATACCACACTAAAACCCTGTTCATCGATAACTAAATAATCAAATTTCCCTGAAAAGTTACTAAAGTAGGATTCCCCAAAGAGTTCAGAATAGAGTAACACATGTTCTTATATGAGCTTTCTTTTTGCCGTTATCTTTTATGGATAGGCATTTATTTTATGCAGTAATTTTTGTAATGTTTTCATTTTTTTTCCTTTGTGAGTTACTATAACGTAAATATGAGTCGCGGAAGCAGGAACTCGATTGGATTGATAAACATTAACTTAATTAAAATTAAGGTTTTTAATAACACTAAAACACAAAACTAAACCTCAAATTGAAACTAAACAAAAACTTAAACTGAAAACAAAACTTAACTCTCTTCAAATCATCAACTGACTAAAATAGAGAACCTAGCCTTCCTTTTATAGAACATAAGGGGTGGAAACCCTAATTAGGAATATTATAGAAAATGGGAAAATATCTTTTTGAATTTGTATTAGTTAATTAGGAACCCCCCTAAAACCTGCTAAACATCTAGTAGAGAGGCTTGAATTAAAATAACAATAATGTAAATAAATTATAGATGGTGAAAAACAACCATGCGAGGACGATTCACATCACACTATTTGTAACTTTTGTGTTGATGTTTTGGGGCTCAGAAAAGCACTGGTAAGAATTACATGTCTGGACAGGAAGTAATGAGTCTTTGACTTAAGCTCTATGATTTTTCTTTTTTTGTTTTCATATCTAAGCTCATCATCTCATTATTTTATTGCTGCTACTTTTTGTTCCATAGAGTTTTCTTGGTTCTGTGCTTGCAAGTATGGCATATTGTGTTGGAAGGAGCCTTATAATTTGTGAGTAATAAGCAATAGCTTATCTTTTGATTTGAGAAACCATTATGTACATTTGGTTATAAGTTTTATTTGTTTCCTTTTTTGGTTCATTTTGTTGTAGCAATATCAGGAAAAGTGACCAGTTGAGTAACTTCTTTGAACTGTACATTTACTTGCATAACTATTCCATACATTTATTTAAGTAGCATTTCCTTAGCAGAAGATATTGTTCATGTTCACCAACTTTAGAGGGCTCACCACTGGGTTCCATCTATAGAAGCACATAATAACCACATGATTTAGAACAATAACTTCTCCAAATGTTGCAAAAACAATTATCTGGTTGATGCATAGTTTAATGATCCATCTAGGTTTAGTGTGACTTACCGGTAGATCGCAATCACCACCAACCATAAGATTATTTGGCAATCATCCTCTGGGGTAACACACTGATAACCCGACATCATCATCAACAGAAAGATCTATAGCTGGTAGACAGATTTTGGTCCACGAGATAGATTGAAACCACTGCATGTAGCCATCTACACATTGTGTAGGCCCCCCCTTAGCCTCCTTCCTTTATCACGACTCCTCACTATCCATTCCTTCCACAATCCCTTCAAAAATAAATCAACCCAGTCATACTTAGGTTTGTACTGTTTCGGCTCTTCTCCATCCCATGTACTCAACCCCGACACTTCAACACATTTTGGGTTCTTAGGGATTGGCTGAAACCTTGCAAACTACCGTACAACCCTATCAGGGTAGATGGGCTTTACATGGTATGGACTAGATGTAAACTCATTAAATAAGGTGTTCTCGTTAAAATTGTGGTCATGCCTTCTTTCTGCCCTATATGGGTCCAACACAACCTACACAATACAACATCATTTAGTTCAAAAAACAAGGTCATGAAGGAAGTAAATTAAATGTAGGGCGCATATACCCCAAATGGTAAGGTTACTTATATCCTCAACCTTGTAGTTGTCAAATGCTTCTCTATATTTCAACAAATCATGGGCACCGATCCGATCAGTAATACTTAAACCCTATTTCCACCTAGTACAATTCTCCACTGCATCTGAATTTTACTGCTTAAGATGCCAACTAGCTTTGGAAAGTGAGCAAATATCCATGACTGTATGCAGTAACAACATAAGGTGTGGAATTAAAATAACAAGTAAGATTTTTTATTTTAAGGGGCATAGTATATTACAATTTTTTTAGGTAGGGCATGCCTCAAGGAACGTCATATAAGCAGCAAACTGTTTCCCATCGGTTCGAGATGCTGCACCTAGGTTGTGAAATAAGTGGGCAAGAACTGCGGATCCCCAAGACCACTTGATGTTCACTTTGTCCTTCTCGAAGAAATAAAGATGCCGTGCAGTCACATAGCTTTCCTTTTTAACAGGGAATAGAAAGGTCCCCAATACATACAGCATGTACGTGCACATAACAGATAAGACTGACATTGCCTTCTTTTTCTGACCAGCTGACCTTGCATTTTGTATGCTATCATTATACTTCTCCAATTTCCCCGCATAGAAGTTGACTAATTTTACTAGAGACAATGAATTGCCTTGACCTACAGTTTTCATTGACTCAAAAAAGTGCTCATCGTGGTAAAGATTCTTCTTAAAAATCTCAACAAGCTTTGACAACGACCAACTACTTTTAGTTATTGGAATGTCACCATCTGCCAACAAACCTATCAAGTGTTGTATATCATCTAAACTCAGAGTCATCTCCCCTAACTGAAATGGAACATGTTCGTCTCTGGCTGCCAATGCTCGCAGATTGCAAAAATTAGTCCCGCATTGTAGTGCTCGTAGGAAATATCACTGATCCTATCTAATCCTGCAAGCATAACCAGGTCTCGAACAATTGTTGGTTCCTTGTCAAGGTGCCATGTTGGAGCATGGTGGTGCACGCAGAGACAACCAGGCTCCTATATAAAAATATTAAAGAATATCATTAAATCTTATGCAAATATAGTAAAAAAACAAAACAACCTACTCAAAAAAATGGGACAAGGATTAAACTACTTTTGAATACAACTACTTTACCTGGCCAAAGTAAATAGATCTCGCCTGGTGGAATTTGAAACTCAATAGCAAACTCCTATCAGGTGGGTAAGTATCGTCAATGGGAGTTGCAGCTTCTTTCTGGTTTTGAGACACCTCAGTTTGTGGTGGATTAACCGTTGGAGGAGCTTCAACATTGCCCTCATTCCTAGGGTCACCTTCAGTTGGTTGGGCTCCCAAAGCCTCTTGGGCAGATCCAAACCCCATATCATTCCTTTGTATGTGTGTGTGTGGGGGTGGGGGGTGGGGTACAGATTCATCATTTAAGTCTACATCTGCAGTTTCCAAACAATTATCTCAAAATCGTTCAATCCGTGGTTCTTTATGAGTTTCTATTCCTTCATTCATGTTCTTCCTTCTTTTTGCAACTTTGTTGTGGTTTGTTAAAGTTAGCGAGTCCTAGATCTTGTCGCTTTGCCTCGCGCTTCTTTGTAATTGATGTTGTTTGAGATAACTTCCCGTCCATTGCTTATCACTAAAAATATAATCGCAAATTTCATAGGTAAGAAAATGAAGTAAATATTGTCAACATAGTACTAAAGTGTAAGAATTGAACATTTACACCATTATCAGTATTGTCAACCATGACATGCGCTCGACAGAATAAAATATTTCACACTGGAATCTACTATTTTTGAACATATAGCATGGCATATGGGATTACCTACTTTAGGATACACTGGAATCTACTATTTCTGAACAACATAGAGCTTGACATAGGGGATTAACTACTTCATGATACACTGGAATCTTAAATACTTGAACTACTTTACGAAACAACTACACAAAATATTGTCGACTAATCCATACTCATCGACAAAATAACATCTACTTTTCATTGTAGTAAAAATCCTAATTATGCAACATATACTCTAGAGTTATCTCTGTAATTTCTGGGGGTTAGATATGTGCATAACATATGGGATTACCTACTTGTGGATACACTGGAATTTTCTATTTCTGAGCAACATAGAGCTTGTCATAAGGGATTAACTACTTTAGCATACACTAAAATCTACTAAAGGATTAAGTACTTTACCAAACAACTACACCAAATATTGCCGACTAATCGATACTCATCGACAAAATAACATATGCGATTCACTGCAGTAAAAATTCAAAATATGCAACATGGGGTGCAACATTTACTCTAGGGGAGTTATCTCTGTAATTTTTGGGGGTCAGATATGTGGTAAACATCCGCAAACATGTTCCCCCAACATCACATGCCGTAAAAACACAATACATTTCAGATTCCCTAACAAAATATTTTAGTAAAGAAAAAATTTCCAAAAAAGGCGCGAATAACTTACTTGGGAATGGCATAAAACAAACACAAATCCTTCAAAGTGTCCCTATATTCAAACAACACACCAACTCTGACTATCCCTTTTAACAAATTTGGGCAAATTACTCCTCCAATAAATTTCATGAAAGACAAAGTACACAAACCCTAACCACAAAAAAATACTCCTTCAACAAAGGAAAACAAACCCTAACCACAAAAAATAAATTTAATGGAGGTTTGTGTTTACCCAAGTGGTTTCTCGCACTTTCTATGGTCTCATGATCACTAATTGCAACTCCTATGAACTTCAAATTACAGCTCTTTCCACCCCCAAATTCCTTCTACCCCCAAATTTTGAATATTCCTATGATTCCTTCTCTCTGTCGAATTTCAAAATCTTTATTTTTTGGTGAGAGAAGGAGAGAGTGAGAGAGAGAGAGAGTTTGGTTCATCAGAAAGAGTGAGAGTGAGAAAGAGAATTTGGGGGAATGTGCCTATAATTCAAGCAGTTGGGTCCCTCAGATCAAAGGGGACACATCAGTAATGAGAGGAGCCACATCAGTAATGGAAATACAGCTCATTAGAGAATATACACCTCATCAATGAAATACAAAAAACTTAAATTTTTTTTAGCCACTCATTTCATATAGATAAGTGGCTCTTCTTTAGGATCTAGTTAGGGTCAATTCTCTTAGGGTCCTCGAATCCCCTCCCTTAGAAAAAACACCATTGTTCTTTTCATATACATATAAATGTGGCACGGATAGTGTTATTTATAGTCTTACATATAATAAGTTAGCAAAGCCATTGTACATCAAAGAATGATCATCTACTCAGTTTCTCTTTGTATTTGTCTTGCACTTCAAGAAACCTAAAATAAAATGATAAGCAAATGTTCTTAGACTATCATTCACAAAACTAAGGATTAGAATTGCGGAAGCAATGTAAATATTGGTGATCAAAAATATTTATGGTGCACCAATTGAAGCCATGAATTTTAACTAAAGCATATAAGCAAAGATCGAAACCTTGCAAACTTTATTGAATAGAATTAAACAATGTCAAATTTTACACACTTGTCAAAAAATAGAGAATATGTAAATTAGAGTCACTCAACGCGAACACAATGCCATTGTAAGAATATTGCAAAAATATCCAGTATTTGCAAGTCAAGAATAACATCTACAACTGTGTGGTTATGAAAGTTTTAAAGATCTTTAAATTGCAAATTTTTAGAGTTTTTCTCTAAGTTCTTCTTGATGTTGAGAAAGATGTAAAAATGAGTTTACTTACTTTTAATAGTGAAAAAATTGCCTTGGATTTGGTCATATAAACAAAAGGATGGGGCTTTTCATTTATACATTACAGACATAAGGTGGTACCAAACGCTTCTAGTCATCTTTCCTTTGAGATAAAGAATAATACAACTTCTCCATCATTCTTGAGTGGTCTATGCTCTAGTACATAATACTCAAGATTTGGCTAAAGTAGCTTAACATTGTATTGTTATTTTTAAAAAGAAAGAAATAGTAAGTTTACCCTTACACTTATGAATCTCAATGAGAAATTAAATAATATACTTGATCATTAAGCTCCCATAAGTGTGCCAATTAGAAAATATAGATTGTAATTAATTCTTTACTCTAGTCCATTGTAAAAATCTAACCAAGTGCCACCAACATATTTGTTTCTGAGGGAGAACGTAAAAAATGCATGAAGCCAGGGACATGAAGTAAAAGAATTACTGAACAAATGGTAAGACGTATAAAGCATATAAATGAGATATATCAAAACTATTATAGTGTCAATTAAAAGAAAAATCACTTTAGATGAGCATTAAAAAATCTAATGTTGTTGAAATATATTTGGTTGCTAATATAAGAAATATAACTTTTGGTATCAAGTCCAAAGATCTTAATAGCAAAAATACAAACTAACCACTATGACAAATTTGGGTACATAACAAGATGGTTCTTGCTTTAGGTACAAAAGTACTATTACTTGAGTGGCATATGGGTGATTGGATTAAATCTCGACCCTATTGGATCCATATGGGAAGAAGTGAGGAGATGAGAAACACCATTAACTGAGTAAATCCATAACATCCTATTAGTTTGGAAAATGGAACATAAATAAGAAATTATTGCCTTCTGCTAAAAGCTTAGGAGGAGAAGTGTAGTAGTTAAGATGTCCATGAAAAAACACATTTTTGTCAGATTTTTTATGATTCGATATCTACTTGATACATAATTTCACCTTTTAAAGGGTGACAAATATGGGGAAGCAAAATGCTTGTTTTTTTTTCTCTTCCAATTTTCTTTGAACTCGTTCGAAGAGGGAAAGCTATAAGGGAAACTTCATAGGAAATTAATGATCCCAAGGTAAATGATATTTTGATGGCAACACTCTATGTACACCGCTATAAAAGTTCCTAGAGCGTACCATAGAGAGGAGACTCATAAACATGTATATTAGCCCTTATATAATTAAATTATTTGCTTATATCACAATATTCACTTCAATTTCATAAAGTAGATAGATTGGAGGTGGAGATATACCTCAATTTTGGAATAATCGTCCAATCTAAAAGTTGCTCCATCAAAAACTAAAAAAACATAGGACCGATGAAAGTAATTAATAATAATGAATTGAAAGATGTCAGGAATTACAAATCAAACCCATATATGATGAAGATCAAAACATGTCAAGAATTACGGAGTAAAACAAATTTTAGATGAAGACTAAAACATATAATTTTCTACTAAAAACAATTTGCTTGATAGAGAAAAAATGTTTGAATTGCGGTGATCTTTACTCTACAAAGCATCTCTTGGATTCGATACCAAGCAAATATAAAATAGTGACAATGAAGTTTGATGCTCACCACAATTCAAATCAGCACCCATTAAAGAACCATATTTCCTCCAAATTCAAAAAGAGTTGTTAATATTCCTCAAATTAAAACTTTGCAAATGTGACAATGAAAAATGCATAAAATAATATATGAAGATAAACATCAGTTTGATTAATAAAAATGCAAGAAGAAGTTTGCACATGACACTTGGATCGTTGTTCTTTGAATGACAATTTATAAACATGGCCCAATAAAATTAAGTTCTCCTGAAATCAAACATAAACCATAAACTTTCGCAAAAGCCTCAATTGCAATTGCTTAAAACCCACAATATGGAAAATAAAACTTGTAATGAAAAGAAATAAGAAGAAAAAATTATGAAGAGATATGAACATATATATTTAGTGAAGACACATTTTATATATTGGAACAACAAAATGAAGTTCAACAACTAAACAAAGACTTCATAGAAATATATGCATTTATATTACAATCATTCCTACAGAATTATGAAGAGGAAAGTGATCAATTTAGCTTTATTATATGCATGTTTCAAAAGGGCTTTTTTTGTAGCAAAGTGATCAAACTTCAAAGTTTATTATATCCCAAAATGAAACTTAATAATTCGAGAAAAATAAAATAAAATAAATCTTAATTTGTATTATAATTTTACCTCTATTTGGTTGCAATATCGATATTTCTCCAAAAGAATAATTTTATAAATTTAGAACCTAAACATAGTTGAAATAGTCCATCCATCCAAGAGATATTACACCATCAAGAATCTTCACCACTTGAGTCTCTGAAAAAGACAACTATATCAACAGACCACAACATCTATCATAGCTAGCTAAGAGGACACCATCAATATTTAGCACATGAACACCATGAGGATGTTTAGTCCAAGATCACATAATAATTCGCATCTAAATAAAGAAGAGTTGAGGTCCCAAGGGTTGCATATGAATATGTTTCTAGTAGTATATGAACACCATATAAAATATTTATGGTTACTTATTTTTTTTCCTTTGAGATACAATACAATACAATTTCAAACATCACTTAACTGATATACAAAGAGCAAAAGCTAGCAATAGTAAGTCTTAGAGTCTTCCATATTCAGTAAATAAACCAATGAACCTTGTCACTAAGCTCTCAATTTTCCTATATGATATAACGTTTTTGAAGCAATTTAGCCAAACTCCTTGAAAAAATGTAATCCATAAACATGAGGGCCGTGGTCTAAATACTGGAATTCCAAAACTAACATAGTATTACCACTTTAAAGTTGTCAAATTAACAAAGCTTCAATAACCCTTACTAAAGAGCTAAAAACCCAATGATCTTTGATTATCATTACAAAAATAATTGTTTTAAAGATTTATCAATTAAGAAAAATCACATTGGTTTTAACCCCTCTTATATATTTTATGCTAAGATTATAGCAAAATTTAACTTAGAACTGCAAAGGGTAGACTCATAGATCAGTTGGAAAGTGTAGAAACTTTCATCGAAGCAGGCAATAAACCTTAATCCATAAATTTAAGGGGAATACTATTGACTATCTATAGAAAATGCCAAGGTAAAGATAATATCCAAACGGAACCAACGGAAGTTGTTTCAGATAACCAAATTGCTCCTCAGAAACTATATATAAAGAATTATGAGTTTCTTGTTAACCGCCATGTTAGGTAGTTTTGAGTGGAGTACATGATTAACCATAATGAAATTAAGTTTTGAAACTTTACCTTCAGGTGTGAATTGGCCGACTTTATAATAAGAAGAAACCAAGAAATCAGGGAAAAAAAAGGGAGAAAAATCCCTGTGAATCTAACAAAAGAAGCTTAGAAAATGTAAATTTTTGATAAAGAAAAAAATTAGATTAGAGAGAATTAATTGTATGTCAAATGTTTATCACTTTCTAAGCAGAAATAAAAATCAAAAAAGGGGAAGAGAGAACTTGCAAGAAATCATGCTAGATTCAAAAATAAAATACCTGAATCGAAGCATATTTGGGGGTTCCTTCAAAGATAGAATTTTGTGAAAGTATGGTGTTTTGAATTACTGGGGATTATCAATACACCCATAATTAGTGTTTCCTTGGGGAATTTATACAAAAAAGGGCTATTAAAGAGTATTTAAGCAATTTCATGTCTTTTTTTTAATAGTGTTTCATATATAAATGCATTTTATTTATCAAATTCCCCTAACATGTACTAATGCATATTATACGTTTAATTAGTCGAAATATACTACGAGAATATTAAAGAAGTACAAGTTAACCTTGACATAATTGTTTAGAGAAAATATAGATCATCATATTAACGTCGACTAAACACCATCCGCGCATAGTTCATGAAAATTGTGACTTCCATATTTGAAGGTTAGAGTTGAGTTTTTTTTGTGCTTTTTATAAAATTCAATTACGATAATAGAGAGAAAGGTCGGGAGGGTAGAGAGGGTTGAGTCAGGTTGGGCTGGTCTTAGGTATTTTAAAGGTTGGGACTTGGGAGGGGTTGGGAAGGCTGGGCTGGGATTATGGGTAGTTTTATGTATAAAGTTTATTTTTGGAGGGGCTGTATATATACGAGCTGTGTGTAAGGTTTAGAGAAGGTCGAGTTGTTGGTTCGAACTGGAAGTCTAATCTTTATACGAGCTGTGTGTATTGCCATGTACGCGTTTGAGGGGATATTTTATGCTATGGGGTAATGATTTGTCACGATATTTTGCATATATATTCTACTGTTCTAGAGATGTTCGTACCAATATTTTCGGAGGAAAGTTTGTGGGGTGATTGATTCTACAAAGATCTTCTTTGTCTATAAGTAGGGATTCCTTGATGTTGTTACTTGTATTATTTTGAAGTTGTTGTGTTCGAGCATGGTGAGGACTCAGTCTCAGCGTACGCAGCAGGTGGCGGATGGTCGGTTTCATATCAAGGTTCTGAACTCCGTGAACGCTATTTTTGTCATTTACTGTATGATGCTATTCTTCCAGAATGGTCATTGAATCTGGTTGGCTTGGATGATGAAGGCAAGCATGTCGAGCATGATCGCTTCGTTTGGTGCAACATTTTCCGTAAGTCACTGTAGGATATCTGTGTGCGAGAACTGACTGTTCGACAGCTCGCATGCGATAAGATCGTGGAAGAGGATATAAGGGCAGCAAATAGGGAGTTGATTCTGTATGGGCAATCAAACCATCGAGGGTGCTTTAAATGTAACTGGGGATCTCGGTGAGCTCGAGGTCATGAGATTTGTTGAAGGTAATATGTTTTGTTGTAGTACTCTGTGGTGAAGTGTTTGAATAAAATGTAATATGAGAGATCGTAAGAGAAGAAAGTATGTGATGTTATGATCTGATTAAATAAAGTATTCCATTATATTTATTGTGTACAGATGCTGTATATGACAGCTGTAGGATTTTAACAGCTGTAAGGATATCTTTGAATTTTGAAAATTGTGCTATTTTAGGAAAGTTTATACGATCTTGGTAGAGTATAAGTAAGACGATTGGTCATTTTGGTACCGGGCTGAGAAAATGAGTAGGGTTGGTAATGGTAGATAACAGAGATAAACGTGATGGTGGCAAACATTATCACAGAAGTCATGATGAAGTTGTGAAATGAATAGACGTGCCTGTAGCAACAGTGGGGATGACTGACACGTGCTAGAAGGAGCCGTCGTTTCATAAACCGATGGAGAGTATAAAAACTCATCTTTCTCTCCGTCATAAATTATCTACAGTTTCAGAGAGAGAAAAAGTGGTACGCATATCATTGTCAAGGAGAGGAGGCGTTTGAGTGCTGATTGCATTTTGAGAAAGACATCTTCATCGAGTGATAAGAGGCTGTCGGAGAGGCGATGGGAATGCTCGTATTCGAAGAGACGTCCGGGTAAAGTTGAGGATTGCTGCTCATCAAGTACAGGTTGGTGAATTTTTTTTTGTCTGTTTGAATTTGTAAGTACTATGTGTAGTAATCTGTGAACGATAGTAATCTGTGTAGTTTATTTTATAAACTGGGGTTTTCAGAGGATTATGAAAAAATAAAAATGAGAGAAAGTTTGTAATGCAGGATTTGTGTATATGTTATGTTTAGAGAGATAAAGATGTGTTTGTTGTAGAAGAAGAGGGAAATCTAAAATTATTTGATTTTGACTTTTTGGTTTGGGATTTAGGGAAATAAACGTATTGACTGGGGAAAAGGTGGGTCTGTTTGTAACATAGTAATAATGATAGAAAAAATGTCTTTGTATCTGTAGGTTCAGTATGCGTTCTAAGCCTAGTATTCCTACTAGCAAATTCGTAGTGTCATCCAGTTCTGAGGAAACATCATCTTCGGGAAGGGAGGACGAGTATAGTATAATTGAGGAAACTGTTAATAGTATGGGGACGACGGTAAAGGTGGTGGGGCCCAGTAGATCTGAGGGTTTAAAGGAGAGGGAGGATGAAAGGGAGAAAAAAGAGTTCTTATCATATACCCCGAGGGGGTGGATGTAGGGATATAGTACTTGAGAAATAAAAAGAAATGTCTAGGAGAGTAGGGAAGGTACGTGGAAGAGCAAGGTCTCTGATTCAGAGCCTTTGTCTCCGGAAAAGGGGAGGAAGCAACGTACTACCAAGTTCTATGTTTAAAAAAGTGAAAGAAGGATAAAGGTATTAGTGAGGGGGTTAACCTCTCGTATTACAATGGGCTTGGGTTATCAGACCCAAGTGGGGGATTTTTATGTTTCTTGAATCAGGTCGCATACGGCCTTAGAATTCCGCTGACCAATTTTTAGAAAGGGGCCATGAATGTGTTATAGTATTGCCTTGCCCATCTAAATGGGAATGTGTATGAGATGATGATGGTATGTGAGGCACTGAATGAAAATGGAGGCAGAAAGGGACTGCGAAGCAGTTTGTAGCTGAAGATGTTTTGAAGTTTTACAAGTTTAAGTACATGGAGGGTCGAAGCAGTGGTTACCTGTATAGTGACTCGTCTAGGTCAAAATTCTTAGATTTTGAGTCTACGGGTAGACCATGAAATGACCACCTTGTGTGGGTTAAGGGGAGCCGTTTGCAGGTTCCAGATGAATCAACGCTCGAGCTGAACCATATATATTTTAATCCGAGTAAGTAACCTTCAAATAGTTGATAGCTATGTTCGCATGTTATGTAGATGATATTCCGTTTTTCTTATTTGGCAGAGCCCAAACCTTTGGCTACTCCGGAAATGACTAGTCTGTTTGATTGTGTTGCCCACAACCAGGATGAGCTAATGAAGGTACTCAGTGAACTGGGTATCCTAAGGTATAAAATAGTAGATTTGATAATGCCAAAAGTTCAGCGAGCTCAAGAAAAAAGAGCTATGACCAAGGGGAAGGCTGTAGAGACCGTTACTGACTTTCTGTGTCTTCCACCTTTTGTACCTCAGACTATCAAGCGACTTACTCGTAAAGCATGAAAGCTAGCACAACAACGTAACTCTACTGTTGGGGCTGTGCCCGCAGAACAAGATATCGCAAAGCCTACTTCTGGTGGTGTACAAGAAAAACCTAAAGTGAGCATGTTTGCGCTTGGGGATGTTGAGAAGAGTCTGAAGAGGAAATGGCTATGGAGGAGGACAGTGATCGAACTAACCCTCTTACTGCTGCCAAGATGAAAAAGTTGGGGCGGAGATACTGTCAAATGGCCGGGACGAACTTGGAGAAGCTCGAGGATGAGTATCTCGAGCACACGTTCGCGGTATGTTGTTAAAAAATGTTTTCTTGACGTTAGCTTTCAAACTGAATGAAACTGTTGAATTGATTTTTCTGTTTTTGTAATATTGGTAGCTGTCAACGATCCTGAAAGGGGTCATACAATATATGGACAAGAAAGGCCAAGAATTTGACTCTCTAACGGTAAAGTTTAAGGCTCAGTCAGCTCGCGTGATGGAGCTCGAGGGTGACCTTCAGTTAGAGAGAGAGAGAGATGAGAGCTGAAGATGCTACTACGGCTGTAGTGAAGTTCGATGAGTTATCAAAGCATAATGAACTCATGTCTGATGCGGTTGTAGCAGTCTTAGTGGAAAGAGACCACTTTATCAAATCATACTATTGTTTGGGGTTGAGTGCTGATGATGTGGAGTTGGCCCGGATGGGTAGGTATGCAGAGATCGAGCTTCCTACTGAAGAGGAAGAGATGGCTGGTGATGTTGCTGGTGCATCTGCGGTCAATACTATTGAACAAACAGTGGATCCTCTGTTGGAACGTGCTGAAACAGTTCTCTCTCCAGGGAAAACGCTGAAATCTCCTTCCAGGGTAGGCATTAGCAAGTCTCTTGAAACATTATGTGGTATTTTGTCTTCTATTTTTTTATCTCGTGTGACTTGGATGTGATAGTACTCTGTATAATCGTACATTATTTTCTTTTTGAGTAATATTTTAAAATATGCTTTTCGTGAATGTTGGTATTGAAATAAGATATCTGTAATCTGTGTAGGAGATAGAGCGTTTGAGAAAAATGAACTCCAAATTGGAGATGTTGCTGAGTAAAGCGAGGGACTCCGTGGCCCGTATTTAACAGGTCCTTAACAAAACTGAATACGAGGGAAGGTAATTTAAGTTAAATTCAGAGAAAACTTTTAAAGAGTAATATGATCTGCAATATAAATATGCTAAGATAAAAGTAGAGAAAGACAAAGTGTTAAGAAAAGAAGAGGAAAGGGTGGTATTAGTTTGAAAGCTGAAAGAGTTGGTTTGTTTTAGCGGCCCAAATGATAAGGCGAGGTGTCAGAGTCTGCTATTAGTTCTGACTTTGTATTTTGAAGTCGAAGTAGATAGTGAGCGAGGGTTAAATGAGGCTTATATAGAGCTTTTGAGGGAGAGATGTTTAGTTCCAGACTCAGCTCGAGTTATGTTTTTAGCTCAAGAGGCGCGCAATCGTCATAGTTTAGAAGGGAAAAAATATTCAGCTCGGGCTGGTGTGTCTGTTATATGGGGTGATGTAGAATCTTTATCTGATGTCTTTTGCTTTATGTAGGATTGGAGGGCCATGAGGATTATATTTTTCAAGATAAGGAAAGAGAAAATAGCAGTTCAAACGCAATTAGAGGGTGAGGCAAAGGGGTTACAGAATGAGCTATCGCAGCACGTGGAGTAGAAAATGTTTTTAGTAACGCGGCTGTCGAAAGAAGTGGCTATTCGAATGAAGATAGAGGCAGAAATGAGTGCTTTAGGTGTGCTACTAAAAAACACGCGTCAGCGGTTGCATGAAGCACAAATGAAATTGAAGGAGTATCTATGCCCCTCGCGAGCAAAAGTTATTGCT
This sequence comes from Kingdonia uniflora, assembly GCA_014058105.1. Classification (NCBI taxonomy): domain Eukaryota; kingdom Viridiplantae; phylum Streptophyta; class Magnoliopsida; order Ranunculales; family Circaeasteraceae; genus Kingdonia; species Kingdonia uniflora. The sequence goes on along the minus strand of JACGCM010000926.1, from coordinate 1,263,058 downwards.
CGGACAAAGCATGAACATCATATAGACAATGTTGTCTAGTTTTATGGGGGGAGGGGGAACTATCTAGAGTAGAGAACGCATTTATGAAGTTCGTAGAGGAGTGTAAGAAAGATTTTGAAGTGGAAAATTCCAAAGTGGAAAACCTGTGGTTTACCCGAGGTGAAGGTGGAATTATTGGTGAGCACTCCCGCCCAAGGTCGTGAAAGGAGTCATCAGAAGAGGAAGAGGTTGAGCCTCTGATATCTCAAACACGGCGCAAACAACGTCAACAGGAGGTCATGACTTTTACCACGCCGGTAGATGTGCAGGTATCAAATAGGAAGGCAGTGAGAGACAACTTGCGGTTATCTCCTGTCCGGAAGAGTTATAAATAGATTACTCTTGTTTTTTCGTGACTACCCCTTCGTAGTGTTTGATGAGAAATGTAATATTTTTTTTGTTGGAATAGAATGACGTATCTGACTTACTCAGATACCACGTTCTTGATGTAACCTTGTGAACTGCTATATGTATTCTGTTGTTATGAAAAATTATTAGAAATGTAATCTGTTGTGATAGGTTGATCTGGTTGATATACAAAGTCAGTATGACACGTTATGCGTAGAAAATGAACAAATGCGTACTGAGCTAAGATTGAGTCAAGAAGCCAGAAAAAGTGCTATTAAGGCTGAAGAAAAATTGAGGGCGGAGATGAGTGAAACTCTTCAAGAGAAAGAGGCGGTAATGTTTATCAGTTTGAGAAAGATAGAGAGTTTAGAGGAAGAGATAAGAAAAAAGGGCGCTGTAGTTGGAAGTGGATCTGGACGAGTTAGTCAACAAGGTGCTGAATTGCTGTCTCGGGTTTTCATAGCTTTTACACAAGGGAGAAAATCAGAAGCTCCATGCTTTTTCTATTCTTACTTCTTCTACTTATAGTAATACTGACGTCATTTCTAAACCTCTCAAAATTTTTTCAAATATATTCAAATTCATTTTTTGCAACAGTCACAAACCGCATATACAATAATAGAGGATCGATTCAACTTTCTATTCTTATTCCATTTCCTTCAAATTATTCAAACTCATATAATTACATACATTCATGCCACTCCTATTTACATTCATTTTTTTATTTCCCTCACATATAATTATACCTAAAACAACCTTGATGCCCTGGGGAACCGCATCCAATCAGATATCCTCCAGTAATCCTCACATCTTCCAATTCTATCTCCTCTACAACAAGCGATCTCACTATATCTTTTCAAGCTGCAAGATCTACCACAATTTCGCAGAATATCTCTTCATGAAAACGATGTTCATACCCACGTTCTCTCTCAATCCCATCTAAACCTTCAACTTGAACCTCCCTCACTGGCAGCTCAACATCATAATCTAACAGTCCAAAAATCTGCTCTCGCACTTCAGCTATCTTTATCGCCAACCACCCCTCAGCGGCATAACAAATTCTCTTAGATTGAGTCCACACCATTCTTATATTCTTGCACCTGTTTAAAACTTGTTCCCCTTTTATTTATACATTTTCACTACCAATTCCCAGCAAGTCGGGATATTATCCTATTATCTCACAGCAGAAAACCTAGTATCTTGAGAACAATTATTTGTACTTATCTCTTCCTATCGACCTCAGTCATCTCATCCTATTCCAAATCAATCTTATTCTTTCCAAATCAAGTATTTCGGAATGATCACTCTGAGCTCGAACATTTCCTTCTAAAATTTCTATAACTTTCTCTCTCCCCCAAATTTTTAGTCCCCAGGTCGAACAAAAATTCTTACACATATTTCCTTTTACAAACATAATTCTAACAACTTGATTATTACAAAAAGTATACTTTCTAAAATCTCACACATTTCACTTCGTCTTATATTCAAAAATTGTCAAATTAATTCATACCTTGATTTCCAGAGTTGTTCTATTCTATATCAGCACAAAGTTTGGATAACAAAATTTATTCATCTTAAATAAAATTACAAGTACTTTACAGATAATAAGTTTTTCAAGTACTTTTACAGATGACAAGTCTTTCAAGTACTCTAACATTAGCTACTTTACAGATAATAAGTTTTTCAAGTGCTTTTATAGCTAACAATTCTTTCAGGAACTCCGAGACGTCAAATCCTTCAGTTCGTTCTACTTCAGTGATTTTTCACCCTAATGTAAAGCAGACATTGGAAACAATGAATATCCTCCCTCCCATGAGTTTGGTCGAAGTCTAGTCGAACTTCAAATAGTAACTATAGAAGAGAAGAAATCAGTACTTTAACCAAGTCTTCAAAACTGAAAGTCTTCTCAGTGCAAAGAAACGATGGAAGTGCAGAAGAAGACTTCCATTCTCCATCTTCCTCCTCCACTACCATTGACGCCTCCCCTATAACCACCACACCCATAGAGTTGGTAGAGATAAAGAAGGACCAACTTTATAATCCATTCTAACGCAAGAAATTAGTGCAACTGCCTCGCAGTTATGCCTATCCCTGCATCTGTCTCCCCAACCTTGTCCTCCGTAAGGATGCAGAGACAAACCATACGTTGCTCGCCTATTACGACAATGTAATAAAATATCTACATATAGTAACAATCTTTCTCAGCTTCATCCGCTTCATCTTCTGACATTCCTTGATACGTCGGAGGAACAGGAACGGGAATAGGCATCTCCAAGGACTGATCACCAAAATATTTCAACTTCAACCTCTCCATTTTAGTAGCAATTTTCTCTTCAAGAACCATTCTCCGGGTCTTTACCATCTTCAAATTTTTTAAAGAATTTGATAATAAAAAAATTGTACTTTGCCACAAACCTCGGAACAGGTACTATTTATATAACCTTACATTTATTATACAAGAACATTTTCCCAAACCTCATCATTTAATATAGACAAAACTCTTTAAACCCTAACCATCGCGTATATTAATATTCCCATCAACATTCAATACACGTACGTCCCCTCATAATACGCGCATTTTCATGCAGTCAAACATCATCATTACTTCATTCATTATTCAAACTTTCAACTCAAATACCCATATACCTAAAAGTTTTTTCTTAACCAAACCACTTGTGACTTTGGTTTTGAGGGGGCGATTGTAGGGGCCTACCCCTCGACCTTACCCAAATCGAGCTATCTCTAGTTCAAACTATCTTCATATCAGACTCACGTATTTTCTATATGACTTCAATAGTCAATATTGCCACCTACTCCACGAACTAATAAAAAATATGGGTCGAGCTTAAACAAAAAATCCTGAACAAGTCAAAGCTACCTGCTTCTCACGAACTCAACAGTTACTCAGTCAGCCGCCACTAGCCACATTGTTTGGAGAACGTGCTTCAACACGATGAAGAACTGCGGAGAAGGTCTATATAAATAAAAGTACCATAAGAGACAAAAACCAAAAAATACATGTGAAATCACGAAGAAAACTATATTTTTTTGATTCTCAAAACTTCAAACCTCTTATTCACAAGATCAAGCTTTTCTAAGTCGAGAGATCACTTGTAATAAGAAATCAACCTCAAGCAATAAAAGTCACTATTACAAAAACCCTCAACTCGAGGTTTTTTTACCTATTAAGAGGTTTTCCATGCTAAATCACCTGTGCCATTTTTTAATTTCTATTAGATTTTTATCACAGGTACATTAGTGTAAGAGCTAATTCCATGCCACTTCAAGCATGCTGAATTAGGCCATTATAGTTATAATGGCCGGCTAAGTCTTCACTAGGGGTAAGGATGGATCCGCCATAAACGTATGATATCATGTAGTAGAGTATATTTTCTCCAACCCAGTATGAGTATATTATCATAAATCCAAAAACTATATCGTTAGACATCCATTATCATCTTATGATCTCTTTAAGTAGAGATATAGGAAGAGTTTTGTGATTCTCAAATGACATAGTAAACTTGTTTTAATGTTGTATTTTTCTAAGGTCTGATTCTAATTAACATTTCATAGTTAGTATTGCTTTCATGGAATGTGTTTTTAGCATATACCTAGTTCATATGATATATTCTACTTGAGTTATAATTAATCATGGGATTACATTGATAAAAGGTCAAAGTTTGTTTATTCAATTAAGTGGAGAAATTAATGTACGAAACTATGTTGATATTGTATGTAAATGGTAGTGAAATCCGAAGCCCCTAGACCTTTATTTTAGATTAAAGCTATATCATTGATTTTGTTGTTTTACAACCTTAAATTACTAAAACACAAGACCAAAACTAATTTCTAGTCCCGCTCAGCAGTGAACGACACTCGATTTTTACCCAAACTAAACACCATAATTTGACCGTTATCAACAGTCATCATTCAAAGAACAACCTATCTCGGAACCCTAAACGTCAAATACATCAATCCTTTCCATCGTCATAAATGCCAAATGCAGTCTTCCATTAAGAAATATCGAGTACCCAACCAGTCAAATTCCTCATCAATACATCACTTTCCTACTTCCAACACCAACAGTCAAAAGGTTCTTTATCAACCAAAGCCATTCATGCATTCAGTTACAATGGGGCAATTGTAAGGACCTATCCCTCGAACTAGTCCAAACTCAAACTACCTCAATATCAGATTCATGCATTACACACGTGACATGTATAGTCAACATTAACACCTAGACCACAAACTGATAAAGAACGTAGATTGAGTACTACAACAAAATATGAACAAGTCAAAGATACCTGTCTCGTACAAACTAAACAGTTACTCATTTAATTACGACTTACCTCATTATTCGGAGAACTTTCTTCTACACGATAACGAGCTGCAGGTGAGGTCTATATAAGGAAAAAGTTCCAGAGGAGATAAGGATAAGAAAAACTAGATTCTCTAGACTCAAACACAGGAATTTCTAGATCATAAACATCACAAAACTTTTTATTTTAAGATAAAACATTTATAGTTCAAGAGATTACTTGTAATAAGATATATGCCTCAAACAATATAAGTTATAGTTACTAAACCCTCAACTCGAGGTCGTGGTATTCTTACCTATTCAAAGATTTTCTACTCTAAATCACCTGTGTCATTTCTTGTATTACATTGATTTTTATCACAGGTACACTTGGTGTAAGATCTAATTTTGAGCTAATGAATTTGGCCATTACACTCTATATCGTGACTCGCAGGTCGTGGTTGTAGAAGAATCAATGTTCTGTTCGAATAGATACAATGTTTATTCGAATAGAAGAGGTAGCACACCTTCTATTCAAATAATTTTTTTGTCTAGCTATTCGAACAGAAAATAGTATGTTCAAATAGACTCAAAGTCTATCCAAACAGAATAGGCTGAACACCTTCTATCCGAATAGATTTTGGAGTCTGTTAGAACAGACATCGGTAAACTCAGCTTTGAATATTGAATTAAAGATGTTAGCTTTACCTCGAGATTTGTGTTAATGTAATAAGTCTCCCAAGTATAAAAGAGAGACTTAGGGTATTCGGTATCCACCCTTGGTTAGATCATTTGATGAAGAATCTTTTGAGATAAAAAAATCTTTAGATACCTCAAATTAGTTTATGAGTGATTGTAACTTCGGATCATTAAATAAAACTCTCACACACACACACACACACACACACACACACACACACACACACACACACACACACACACACACTCTCTCTCTCTCTCTCTCTCTCTCTCTTTCTTTCTCTCTCTCTCTCTCTTATATGGACGTATAATCCACAATTGAATCGAGAGTAACCTAATTGGAAGAATATTATACAGAGCACACAAATTGGTAGGAGAATTTCCCTTTTAGAGCTTCAATTGCTCAATTACTTGATTCTAATTGAATTTATCTTAAACCCAAAGTCTCTCTTTCAAAAACCTGGATTAATCTAAGATCCCTTTTATCTTGCCTAGCCATGCCCTTTTATAAGGGTTACAAGCTTCCTAGTTACAAAAACATGACCCTTATGCCCTGGAAATGCCTAAAACAATAAAGGAATTCGATAGTCATTCGAACAAACCAATAGGTCGTTCGAACGACTAACCAATTTTTACCTATAAATAGCCTCAGTGTTAATTGGTCTTTTAGGATCCTCAGGTCGTTTGAATGACTCTAAATATCATTCAAACGACTTGACTATTTTTTCTTAAAAATAGACTCAGCTCGAATTGGTCTTCTGAGATCTCCAGGTCGTTTAGCTTGACAATTTTTACCTAAAAATAGTTTCAGCTTGAATTGGTCTTTTGGGATCTCCAGGTCGTTCGACCTCAACTCGAATTGGTCTTCTGGGATCTGTAGGTCATTTGAACGACTCCAATTATTGTTTAAAGGACTTGACTATTTTTCATAAAAATAGCCTAAACTCGAATTTGGCTTGTTTCCTCTCATATCTCGCTTGAACGGCTCTGATGTTCTTTTGAATGAGTTAGCATATTTTGAAGGGTTTTGATCTTCAAAATCTCTTAGATCATAGATCTCCCTTTTAGGAGCCTTGAGCTTATGCTCAAGCTAGAACTGGAGATGTGAGAATGCGGCAGTGCCCATTTCTCTATTGTACCACTTTGACTTGCTAGGTAGTTGATCTTTTTTCCAACTCGAAACGACTCGATACTACCCCATCTTGTAGTATGAACTTTCATATCTAGAATACTATCCTCCTGCAATAGATCTTCTCTTTCCATCCATAAGTCATCAGCTGACGGTGGGCGAGTGTCGATTGCAGAGTCTTCATCTAAAAGAGACGGCTCAAACAGTTTTAAATACTTGGCATTAATCACCGTATACATCTTCATGAAAGGTGACAAATCCAATAGAAATGCGTTATCACCTATCTTCTTGAGTATAGTGAACGGACCATAATGAATAGGCTTGAGTTTCTTACATTTTCCCTTTAGTCGTTCCTTACCCAAATCCAACCAAACTAGGTTGCCCTCTTGAAAAGTACATGCAACCCGATGCTTGTCGTGTCGAGTCTTATACTTCGCTTAAGATGTGTTGTATAAAACGTAACCATGAACCACAAGAACAACACCCCCCCTGCATATTTGGCCAATAGATATAATGCCATAAATCTAAAAGAGTCTACTCAACCCCAAAATGACCTACAACCCGGGAATAATGAGCTTTTCTATTCCAATGCAAACGGTCTCCACCCTCTGGAATACATAGAAGAATGCCCCTGTAAAACAAACCATCCTATAAATCATACTCATATGTCGTACCTTGCAGCAACTCTTAGTAAATCACACTATGTCTTTTGTAATCATTATATCCTGTGATACACTCTAACGGAATAATAGACTGTATATCTTCCTAGCTATCAACATAGAAAAAATAGTTGGTAATGGGTGCCGAGATAACCCGTCAACCATTTTGTTATTAACTCCTTTCTTGGGGAATTATTGTAGATATGACATCTACTTTATTTGGCGAGCTTACAGCTTGGACTGTGTAGCTAAAAACTGGAATGGTTTGTGTTAAGAATGTACTACAACCTCCTCTTGTAACTTTCTCATTTCGGTATGTTGCTTTGAAGACTTTGTCATCGTAGACAACACTTTAGCTAACGTACCCTCTTAAACTGGTCGTACTAATAACACAAACTTACTGCTAGAATTAACCAACCTTTTCACCTGAGTCGCCGTTACTAAATTATTCGTGGTGACATGTTCCTTATAAGCATTGATATAGAAATCCTTTTCCACCTTTACAAGACGATATTTGCGAGCTCTACGGTAATGAATCACATCTCGGTCCCAAAGATAAGGACTACCCAAAATGACCAGGCACACATCTAAAGGAATCACCTCACACGTCACCTCGTTAATAAACCTTTCAGTGATTGCAAACCTGAATATATTGTGCTTCGTGATCATCAACTCTGTGTCTTTCTGAATCTACCCCAAACCATATGACTTTGGATGAGCTGTAGTATTCAAACCCATCTTCTTCACCAATGTCTTAGAAATTAAATTTTTTTGACTACTCGGATCAATAATGACCTCTATTAAGCTCTGCTTCACCTGAATACTGACATGAAAAAGTTCTTCCTGACTCTCCTCCTCGGTAGCCATAGCTTGCTGAAGCATAAGAGTAAGCTTAAGATTTGGCTTTTCAAAATCTGGGAGGTCAACAACCGCTGCGGCTAGTGTATATCTTTCTTTCTTACTCTTCTCCTCCTTTGGCCTAAGATCTAGGTAAAGTTTCCAACATTTATTTGAAATATGCCTACTCGTCTTACAATGACTGCAATAATTCTCCTTGGATGAAGACCCCTCAACTTTGGACTCTCCCTTATGCTCATTCTTTCAACTAGACTTGTACCCCAACTTATTCTTGTCGTCTTCCTTGTCACTCTTCAAATATTTTCCTTCAATAATAATTATTTTTATGGTAGCATATTTAATATTCTCTACAGTAAAGAGCTTCAACTTTCTTCTAATAGACTATGACAAACCCCCTGTGTATTTTATGAATACCTCATACTCATCCACATTGATGTTCAAAGACAAATCTTGGTTATGAAATGCCATAGTGTACTCTTGTACGGATTGCCCATACATTTGGCACAAATTATGTCATTTGAACCATCTCTCTTACTCATACCCAATCGGATAAAATTGCTTCCTCACTAACACATTGAACTCTTTCCAACTCAAGCTTATTTTTACCATGTGAGTGCATGACTTGCAAATTTCAATGTAGAAAAGTATATTTTCTGAGCATTAGAATATTTGTAAACATAAAAATAGGTTTCTAACCTATCTAACCAATTATCTAACTTCTCGTCATCGATTGAACCATCGAATACTAGAATTTTGATTTTAAAATTGATACAAAGATTTCGTATAGGATTTATTGACTTACCAATAGCCAATTGCTTATCGACAGATTCGGTATTACTAAAATCACTATCTACCACCTTGGTACATTCGTCTTTATCGACCTCTGCAAACCCTTTCTTCTTTGCGTGCTTTCACCATTTTTTTGAAATGGAAGCTTTCGCAAGATTTGCAAGATGTAATTGATCTACTAACTCCCCTAGAGTCGTAGTTAGGTTAGAAACTTTTGTTTATAACTTTATGTGTCAATCTTCAGAATCGTCGATCTCCAAAGTTACCTTCTTCTTTAAGCTTTGTTTTCGGTGAATTTTTAACAGACTCACTAAGTCTTCTTTGTTTACTTGAGTCGGTTGCGTGTTGAGGCCATAAACCACAATCTTCTCGAGAATCGTTACTGGAAAAATGATACTACTTAATCTTTAATCGAATCGAGAGTAACCTAATTGGAAGAATAATACAAAGAACAGATAAATTAGCAGGAAATTTGTCCTTTTAGAGCTTTAATTGCTCAATTACTTAATTCTAATTCAATTCCTCTAAAACCCTAAGTATCTCTTACAAAAATATGGATTGATCTAAGATCTCTTTTATCTTGCTTAACCTTACCCCTTTATGAGGGTTACAAGTTTCCTAGTATAAAAATAGGACCTCTATGCCCTAGAAACGCCTAAAACAATGAAGGAATATGATTGTCGTTCGTACGAACCCATAGGTCGTTCGAACGGCTGTCCAAATTTTGCCTACAAATTGTTCAACACAAATTTTACCTACAAATTGGTCTTCTGGGATCTCCAGGTCGTTCGAATGACTTGACTATTTTGCCTAAAAATAGACTCAGCTCGAATTGGTCTTCTAGGATCTTCAGGTCATTCGCCCTCAGCTCGAATTGGTCTTTTGGGATCTCCAGGTCGTTCAGCTTGACTATTTTGGCCAAAAAATAGCCTCAGCTCGAATTGGCTTTATGGAATCTCCAAGTCGTTCGACCTCAGCTCGAATTGGTCTTCTGGGATCTCCAAGTCGTTTGAAAGATTCCAAATATCATTCAAACGACTTTACTATTTTAAAATTAAAATAGCCTCAGCTCGAATTTGGTTTATTTCCTCTCATATCTCAGTCGAACGGCTCCAAGGCTCGTTCGAACGAGTTGGCATCTTTTAAATGGGTTTAATCTTCAGATCCTCCTGAATCAACATAGGAAATTTGTTGAACCACGGTAAATGTATGTTATTATTTGATTGTGCTTATTCATTTAGTTTGTTCTTTGCTAATCAGATTGAATCGGTGGTCGGTTTCTGTGGTGCGTAACCCAATAATTGAAATCAAAGTAAGGTTGTATCATCGGTGGTTCTTAAAATTTGAGGTAACGTCTTATCGTGATTTTTCTTTGTTTTTGATTTCAATTATCATATGAAAATTAGAGGAAAAATGGTAGAACATGAACCAAGTTCTTTAGAGGTGCCTAAATGGAATAATACAGCGGTTATGTTTAACAATACCAAAATTGAAGTTTATAAATTCAATGACATAAATAACTTTGGCATATGGCGATGCGAAGTTATTGATACTCTTAGCCAACAAGATTTAGATGAGGTGTTGGAAGACAAACCTGATGAAGTAGAGGAAAGTATTTGAAAGAAGATAAATAAACGTGCATGTGGTCAAATTTGGTCATGCCTAGCTCAATACATAAAGTACCTTGTGATGAATGAAACCTCGGTAAAAGATATTTGGAGGATTCTTGCGAAAAAGTATTTAGTGAAGAACATCTAAAATCGACTCCATAAGAAGAGGAAGTTTTACCGCTTCACTATGAGGTAATAAGTTCTATGTCGGAGCATTTGAACAATGTCACCAAGTTACTTGCTGACTTGGCAAATCTAGAAGAGGTTGTTGGTGATGAGGATAAAATTTTATTGTTCTTGAACTTGCTTCCTGAAGAGTACGAACACTTCGTTACGACGATTACCTATAGGAAGAGTTCTTTAAAATATTCAGATGTAACTACGGCGGTGGTGAATTATGAGTACAAAAAAGAAGGATAAACATAAGTCCAATTAGTTAACGTCCGAGGTACTGATGTAAAGAGGGAGGTCTACGGACAAGAAGAAGTCTAGTGGTAAGAACTCTCAATCGAAGAAAAGAGGCTGGGGTATTAATCACAACAATTTGGGTAAATACCAATGTGCATTTTGTAAAGATACGGGACATTAAAAAAATGAATATCCTGCACTTCTAAAGATGAAGAAAGGTGGGAAAGCTGGCTCTTCAATAAATATTGCTCAAGAACGTGGGGTAAATAAAGGTAATGATTTTAACTTTACTTTTACTATATCATCAAGTGCATGTATTATTAATTCCAAAAAATAGATTATGGATTTGGGTGCTACTTATCATATTTGTCTCGAAAGGGGTTGCTTTTCTCATTTCAAAAGGCTAGAAGGTGGAGTTGTGTTGATTGGAAATGATGATTCTTGTCACATAATGAGGATAGGTACTTGATGTGAGAAAAACTTGGTCTTTAAATACCCCGCTCAAAGCTACGGGTGTCATAATATAATAAGGGCAAGTAGGGGTTGAATCCACAGGGAGTAAACCTATTAAAAACTAATTTTACTGATCTAACTAATAACGTTTATTAAACTAATTTTTGGAAAATGTTTTATGAACTAAAAATCAAATTTAAATTACCAACTTGGTAAAAATATAGAGAAAAGAACCTAGGCTTTGGATTACATCCGACTTAGCTTATTAAAGTAATATGATAGACACGTAATATTTACGTATACAACTCCTAAATTTATATCTACCTAGTCATTTATTAAATAAATGTGACACTAATAGTGTTTTTGTTTGTATTTACAGAAATCGGTCACATGATAAATAAGTCGTACAATTTTCCGGTTTTTAAGGAAGAACAAGGGTGATGCACTCCAATAATGATTCTCATTTGAAGTTGTCAACCAAAGGCCCATGCATGGAAGCCTATTGAAGAGAATTAAATATATATTTTATTCTCATGAGTTGTAATGCATGATTTTTTTATATTGATAGTGATTTTTAGTAACCCTTCCTATACTCTATAAATAGGAGGGGAATTTTGCCCATGAGGGATCATCTTGGAGAGTATAAATATTTAGGTTCAATCAACAATAAAGTTCTTGTTCTTATCTTTTTCTTGTCTTTTACTTTTATCATAGTAATAGTAGTATGACAATAATCAAAGGGATGAGTAGCTAATATTCTTAGCTAAGGCTAGAGGAAGCTCTACCCAATATAGCCTTAGTGTAGATTGTGTAGATTAGTTAGAGTAATTACTATCTCTTTATCCCAGAATATTGCATATTCGTATTCCTTCATCCTATGCTTGACCATAGCTAGGATTAGAAGGAATAATGAATATATATAACCATCTTGTTGGACCATAACAAGATAGGTTAGGAATATGGTGAAGAGAACATAATCCATACTTATCAACCGGATCATGGTTGAGTAAGTTGGTTTATGGGTAGTTCCCAATTACTAAATCTCTTGTATTTTTTGATGTATTGCATATGCCCGACCAAGGATATGCGATACGGGAACTCGTAATTTACTTTAATTATTTATGATATCTAAATGGTTACATGGTGGAGTGGAATCGATGCCTTGGTTTCCACTCCAATTTATCTTGTAATTTGTTTCATTCTTCTTTTTATTTCAAAACCTACACAAACTCGTTGTTATTGGATAAAACTAGTAGCTCGAAGTATAATTTGCAACACAAGTCTCTTGGGATACGACCCTGCTTTCCTTTGTACTCAACGGTACACTGTGCGCTTGCGGGTCTTTTAAGACGTCGGTTGACGTCGGTTTATAATCGATCAAGTTTTTGGCGCCGTTGCCGGAGACTTGCAAAGTTGCATTTTATTTTTGAGTTGTTTTATTTTAAGCCAATTTTTCTTTCTCGTTTTTCTTCTTCTTTCTTTAGATCCGGAAACAAAGTGATTGAGTGATTGACTCAAACTCTCTTGGCCCTATAGTAGCTATGAAGTCTGTCCCTAAATTTTTTACCATTTTTGATTATCTATACTTCACAGTTGGGGAAAATGTTTATTACAAAAGTTTTAGATAATTCAAAGCCCTTTCCGAATTGCTATAGATCATATTTTTCTGTTTTGTCGTTTGTGAGTTACAACCTTTTGAAAAAATAGTAAAATAACAGTCTCTGTTAAGGACGCCGTTGTACATTCATCACCTATTTTGAGCATTAGGGAAGGTAAATTATTGAAAACTTCTTTCTTGAAGATTTTTTCTTTTTGAATTATCTTTCCAAATTGATATTATTGAATATTCTCTCCCAACCGATTAGAAAGATATGCGCATTTGAAAATCAGGATATCATAGACTACAATAAACTTGGAAATTGAATTAATATTATTGTCGCATGTTCACTAATATTTTTTCTCTTATTTTACAGGATAGTCACAGAGTTAGAAACGAGACGGATAATACGCAAAGCTAAAAGAATCACCAAATTCATCCTTCTTGTGCTCCCTAAGTGAAGGGGTATTTCCTTTTTTTGCCCCCTAATTGAAGGGGCGGCCACAGCTAAACCGGGAAACACTTCCCGTAGGTTGGTACTTCACAAAACTTGACATCTAGAAGGGGTTCATATCCGCTCCGCCCCGCCACTAGGATCATAAAGTCGTGTGGACTGTGCAAATACACGCTGCTCTAATAAATTTGTTGTTGTGGTTGGATTGACCTATTGCTGTGTTTAATATTCTTTTTCATTCCAACATTAGTAAATGTAAAAAATGTTAGAGACTTGCGGGATTTCATCACCCAAAAAGCTCTCCAACAAATGGGACCACCCATTAGGGATATGAAGAAATTCGTATCATACGAAAAATTGAACGTCCCGGACCTCAAAATAACTGCTAATAAAAAAGAGTAGTAAGATTCCCGCAGGATTTCATCACCCAACGGATAGGTGTACCAGACCGGGGTACAAACACGGGTTCATAGGATATGGCCCAAGCCTAGCGCCACGAAATACTGGTTGTAGGTTTGCGACGTCACCGTTCTGAGTGCTGACGTACGATAAGGCGACTCGCTCGGGCATGAGGACTAAACATCTACTTTAAGCTGGTACTAGCATAGTAACGCAGGGGAGTATAGGAACCAAAGCCTTTTGCCATCGTACCCATTTTGAATATAGAAGAATATAGGGGATATCTAATTATTACTTCTAAAAAATGTTGATGTGCTAGAATCTAGGTTTGATTGATTATTTACTGTACCGGGTGCTGAATTTTATTTATTATTAGTTGTGCATGATCAATTGGACATGTGAAAAAAGCGTTTAGGAAGCTTATCGGAACCTTTGCCCATTTACGGCCTACCATCTCAGCCTAAGCGGAGAGGGCGGCCACCTTGTTCAGTCAATACAATAGAGGACTTAGGATCCTCAGTTTGGGAGGAAAGTGAACCATTTCGAGTTTTTTCAATTTCAGAGGAGGGTAATTCATCTAGAGTTGACCTAATTAAACTGATTATTGAGTTAGAAGTCGAACCCCTAATCATGGCTGTCGCCAAATCTCTTAGGGATTATTAGACCCCAGTGGTGAGTGATATGCCTTCGTGTATTGTGTTACCAGTTGTCACGATAAACCATTATGAAATCAAGCCTAGTATGATCCAAATATTACCTATATTTCGTAGGCTTGATTATGAGAGCCTTTATAAGCACGTCTACGAGTTTAAGAAAATTTGTGCGTTCTCCAAATACCAACATTTTACTGAGGATTCTGTTTGGCTTCGTTTATTCCCATTCTCGCTAAAAGACAAGGCGAGTCATTGGCTTGATTCATTGGCACCAGCATCTATCAATTCATAGGATCAAATGGAGACCAACTTCAAAACCAAATGGTTTTCTATGGGAAAAACCCTCGCTCTTAGAAATGCAGTTGTTGAATTTGTTCAAAATAAAAGTAAAACATTTTACGAGGAATGAGAAAGATATAAAGATCTTCTTTCACAATGTCCCCATCATTGTTTTGAGAAGCAACATCTAGCCCAGATCTTCTATCGTGGAATAACTTCTGAGAATCGTTATAGGATAGAATCCATGCATAGTGGAAAATTCCAGAACCTTGAGCCTGATAGAGCTTATGAGGAGTTTGAGACATTGGCTGAGAACTCTCAGTAGTGGGATTTTGATCCATATAAAAATATTTGTACAACCAAGAAAGGTGGCTTATACGAAGTGAGTGAGGGAATGGCCATCAAAGTTCAATTAGATACTCTTACCCGAAAAATCAAGGCTATGGTTACAAATCAATCTAAGGGTAGTGTGAACCAGGTTCAGGAACAAGGTTGCACCATTTGTTATGATGTAACCCATGTGACTAAAATGTGCCCCATGCTCAATAAAATGAATGACAATCAAGAACAAGTAAATGTTTTGAATAATACCTACAAGAGGTCCTTTGACCCGTACAAGCCAACTTGGCAGAACCACCCTAATTTTTCGTGGATGAACAACCAACCCAGTTCAGGTTTTGGAGAGCCACAAACCTCAGGTCATAATTTTCCTTGGAATCCCCTTTCTTAATCTTATCCACAGGCATCTCAGCAATCCTTTCAGTTATCCAAACAGTTCCCGCCCGCTCTACCCGAACCATCTTTGGACGATACCCTTACTTTCTTTATGCAACAATCTGTGCAATTTCAACAACAAATGATGCAATTTTAACAGCAGACTTTAGTAAACCAAAATTCTACATCCCAATCTATCTCTAATCTAGAGACTCAGATAGGATAATTGGCAAATACATTACATGAGAGACCACCAGGTTAGCTACCTAGCCAACCTGTATCTAATCTGAAAGGACCACCAGGGTTTGATTCTAGCTCAATCCCAAAATAGGTTAATGCCATTACAACTCTTCGAAGTGGTAAACAAATTGATAACCAAGTTGAAATGCCTATGGTTGAGCTAACACCCGTTGCTATTGAGGATGAGGTCGGTACGAGTGAACCTTCTAATAAATTAAAGGAGTTGCCTACCTCGTCTATTTCCCTACCAAAAGCACATTTTGAGCCAAAGGTGCCTTATCCACAACGCCTTCTTCCGGCTAATAAAGGGATTCAATTTGACGAGATATTGAATACATTTAAGCAAGTTCATATAAATATTCCAGTACTCGATGCCATCATGCTTATCCCTGCATATGCCAAATTCCTTAAGGATGGGTGTACTAGGAAAAGGAAAATCAATGTGCACAAGAAAGTCTTCTTGACTGAGACATTAACCCCTCCTAAGCTTCGAGATCCTGGAAGCCCAACCATCCATTGCAAAATTGGAGATCACAAAGTAGATAGGGCGTTACTCGACTTAGGGGCTAGTGTGAATGTCTTACCTTACTCGGTCTATCAAGAATTAGGACTTGGAGAACTTGAACCTACCCGAATGATACTTTAATTGGCTGACAGGTCAATACGATACCCACGTAGTATCCTTGAGGATATTCTTATCAAGGTTGATACTCTTATTTTTCATGTGGACATTGTTGTTTTGGACACTGAAGATGTAAAGATTCCTAGTTGTGAGATTCCCATCATATTGGGTCGCCCTTTCCTTGCGACTGCTCATGCCATTATTAATTGCTTTAATGGGGTCTTACAACTATCAATCGGAGACATGAAGATCAAGCTCAATGTTTTTAACAATAATACTCAAGTCCCTCATTCTGATGACATGGCTGAGCTGAATATGATTGACTCCCTAGTTTACAATTCGTTCCCTAAATCATTTTATGAGGACCCCTTAGAATCATGTCTTGTGAACTTTGGTGAAGACTTTGATGAAAATCCGATTGTTGAAGAGCTTAATGCTTTACTTGACTTAACACCTACTTTTAGCAAGTCCAAATGGAGACCTCATGTTGAACCTCTAGAGCCGTCCACTACTTTGCCTATTCCATCCATTGTTAATGCACCCAAGTTAGGCCTCAAGCCATTACCTAAGACTTTGAAGTATGCTTTCTTAGGTGATTCTAACACTCTGCCTGTGATCATAGCTTCCAGCCTCAATGTTAACCAGGAAAGTAGATTGATGGGTGTTCTTGGAAGATACAAATCAGCCCTAGGGTAGTCTATAGCAGACTTGAAGGGGATTAACCCAGCTGTTTGCATGCATCGCATCAATCTCGAGGAAGGTGGTGAAGAAGGAAGTTCTCAAACTTTTGGACTCGGGTAGCATATACCCCATTTCGGATAGTAAGTGGGTCAGTCCCGTTCAGGTTGTGCCTAAGAAATCAGGGATTACTGTAGTTGAGAATGAGAATAATGACCTAATCCCTACCCGCATTACCACTGGGTGGCGTGTATGTATCGACTACAGGAAATTGAACACGGTCACAAGGAAAGATCATTTTCCTCTTCCTTTCATTGATCAAATGCTTAAACGCTTAGCTGGAAAAAAACATTACTGTTTTCTTGACGGTTATTCTGGATACAACCAGATCTCCATTGCCCCAGAAGATTAGGAGAAGACAACTTTCACGTGTCCCTACGGGACATATGCTTATCGACGTATGCCATTTTGGTTGTACAATGCACCCGCTACATTCCAGCGTTGTATGATGAGCATATTTTATGATATGGTTGATAAATTTCTTGAAATCTTTATGGATGATTTTTCAGTGTTTGGATCATCTTTTGACGAATGTTTACATCATTTAGAGCACGTGCTAGAATGATGTACACAAACCAATTTGGTGTTAAACTGGGAAAAGTGTCACTTCATGGTGACACAAGGGATAGTTCTTGGACACATTATCTCCAATAAAGGGATTGAAGTCGATAAAGCCAAGATCGACATTATCTCTTCTTTAACTTCACCTCGGACGGTTAAGGCCATTCGATCATTTTTAGGGCATGCTGGGTTTTATCGCTGGTTCATCAAAGATTTTAGTAAAATTTCCCAGCCCTTGTGCAATTTACTTGCTAAGGAGACTGATTTCAACTTTGATGACGCATGTTTAGGTGCTTTTGAGAAACTTAAACTTTTATTAACTTCAGCCCCTATCATCCAACCTCCCAATTGGGAACTTCCCTTCGAGCTCATGTGTGATGCTTCAGATTACGCAGCTGGAGCGGCTTTAGGGCAAAGAGTAGATAATAAGCCTCATGTTATTTACTATGCTAGTCGTGCGCTTAATGACGCACAGTTAAATTACTCTACCATGGAGAAGGAGTTCTTAACCATTGTGTTTGCCTTGGAGAAATTTCGATCATACCTTGTTGGATCCGAAATCATTATTTATACCGACCATGCGGCCTTAAAGTATTTACTATCTAAAAAAGACACTAAGTCTCGGTTAATCAGATGAATTCTTTTATTACAAGAATTCATACCTTGTTGGATCCGAAATCATTATTTATTCTGACCATGCGGCCTTAAATTATTTACTATCTAAAAAAGATGCTAAGCCTCGGTTAATCAGATGAATTCTTTTGTTACAAGAATTTGATATCGAAATTCAAGATAAGAAAGGTGTTGAGAATGTGGTTGCGAATTATCTATCTCAAATTCTCACTGAGGGTGCTGAAGATTTTCTCCCTATCTTAGAGACATTTCTTGATGAGCAGCTCATGGCTGTCTCACAACTACCTTGGTACGCCGATATTGTCAATTATCTTGCTACGCAACGATTACCTCCCCATTGGTCAAAACAGGATAAAACTAAATTCCTGCACGAGGTTAAACATTTTAGTTGGGACGATCCTTATCTTTATAAGTTTTGTTCTGACCAAGTGATTATGAGATGCATCCCAAATGATGAGTTCCATAGTGTACTCACCTTTTGCCATGCCTTAGCTTCCGGAGGACATTTTGAGACCAAGAGAACTGCTGCAAAAGTCCTTCAATTTGGTCTTTATTGGCCTACCCTTTTTCATGACACACATACCTTTTGTTCTAAATGTGATTGGTGCCAGAGGACCAGAAATATATCCCATCAAAACATGATGCCCTTGAACAACATCCTTATTGTGAACTATTTGATATTTGGGGAATTGACTTTATGGGCCCATTTCCTTCTTCTCGCGGTTACCTTTACATTATAGTTGGAGTCGATTATGTCTTTAAATGGGTTGAGGTGGTGCCATGTCAAACGAATGACCATAAGCCCGTGGTAAAAATTTTGAAAACCATTTTTAATCATTTTGGCATGCCTCGGGCAATTATTAGTGATGGCGGTAAACATTTTTGTAACCGTGTCTTTCAAAATCTTTTGAAAACTTACTCCATCACTCATAAAGTTACCACACCTTATCATCCACAAACAAGTGGTCAAGTCGATGTATCTAATCGAGAGATCAAAAGAATTTTAGAAAAAACTGTTCGAACCGATCGTAAGGATTGGTCTGATCGTCTTGATGATGCCCTTTGGGCATATCGAACAGCTTATAAAACTCTAATTGGTATGTCACCCTATAGACTTGTCTTTGGGAAGGCTTGCCACCTACCTGTAGAATTGGAACACAAGGCCTTCTGGGCTACAAAGGCCTTCAACTTTAAAATGGATAAAGCCGGATCACATAGAAAACTTCAACTTTCTGAACTTGTCAAACTTCGTCGCGAGGCTTATGAAAATGCAAAAATTTATAAGGAACGAACTAAAGCTTTTCATGATAAGTCGATTATTCGCAAAACTTTTGAGCCTAATCAGAAAGTATTACTCTATAATTCACAGCTACGTTTATTTCCTGGGATATTACGTTCTCGTTAGTACGACTCTTTTGTAGTTAAAACTGTTTATCCTCATGGAGCCGTAGAGGTGGAGGATCCTAAGAACGAAAATATTTTTAAGGTCAATGGCCAACGATTAAAATCGTACTTAGAGTCTTATACTTTTGACGAAGAGATAACATTTCTAAATGATCCAGTATATCAGAACTGATATTATGTACCCCTATAGTACCATTATAAATTATTTAAGTATGGGGGTATATTTGTCTGGCTGAAGACGGTAAACTTAGCGCTTCTTAGGAGGCAACCCTTGACACATTCAGGTGAGACATTTTAGTTTTCCTCATCCATTTATTTTCTTTTTTTCCAACATTGAGGGCAATGCTTGATTTAAGTTTGGGGGTAGGAAACCATTTTTTGATTTGCTTTTTGAAAAAAAGTGAAATAATGGCACTTTGGCAATGTATGATATATTTTTGACAAATTTCCAAACACTTACACTGATTTTACCTTGACATAAATATTATAAGAAAATCTAAATTTTGAAATTGTACCAAGTATACACTTGAATATTTTAGAATATCTTAAGCTTGATGTACTATCTTTTTATTAGTGACTAATTCAAGTTAACTTGGCATATTTTGAAAATGTGCACTTCATTGTAGTTTTGTAATTAATACCTTTAATAGATTTTTGCTCAGTATAAGGGGAATTTAACATTTATGTTAGGAATAGTTTGCTACAAGGGAGACAACTGCCTAAGAATAAATCATTCCTAAGAAAAATAATAATAAATAAGCCAAATATGCTCTAAAAACTTTCACGCTGCAAGGCTACTCGCATGATTAAGAACTGAAAGATGAAAATTTATCACCAATCTCGAGTTTGACCATGAACTTTGTGAAAGGAGCACAATAAAATGTTACTTGTGAGAATCCTGAGTCTAGGTCATGATAGGGCACTACATCCTGACAACCTTAGCCAATTGGCGGGGATTATCGACCGAAAACTCCTTGTTACGGAGGCTTCACTAAGAAATAAAGTATTCAAAATAAAAGACTTACAAAGGAAAAAAAAATCTAGGAAGACGAATTGACTAAGGCACTTGTCGAACTGACCATTGAATTTATTCCAGTGAGAACTAGACTACCAAAAACTGAGTAAATTATTCTAAATAACGTATTAGGCGATACAACTATTTTTATTGTATACTCAAATATAGCTAAAGAAAAATACTTGAATCTCTTTATAATATTGAGGTAGTACCTCTAGTTTTAGATAAACTTAAAATATTTTTTGATATGCTTGAGAGAATAACAAGTTTAAGGATTTTTTCATTGGTATATTTTTGTCACAACTAAGTAAGGTTAAGTTCATAGGAAATGAGTCATGTGTATTCTAGAATTGTTTAAAATGTCATTATTGACTTTTGTAGGTATAGTCACTGCAAACCCTCACGAAACAACACTCGTCCACCAGGCTAAACCTAAGGATTTAACAGCTTGTTACATAAGCTAAATACAACCGCGTGACATGCGAAAATGGTTTTTGTTTACCTTTTCTTGAGGACTAGCAAAATATACGTTTGGGGGTATTTGATAGACACATAATATTTACGTGTACAACTCCTAAATTTATTTATGCCTAGTCATTTATTAAATAAATGTGACACTAATAGTACTTTTGTTTGTATTTAGAGAAATCGGTCACATGATAAATAATTTGTACGATTTTCCAGTTTTTAACGAAGAACAATGGTGATACACTCCAACAATGATTCTCATTTGAACTTGTCAACCAAAGGCCCATGCATGAAAGCCCATTGAAGAGAATTAATATATATATTATTCTCATGAGTTGTAATACATGATTTTAGGCATTGTTTAGGGGATTTTATATTGATAGTGATTTTTAGTAACCCTTCCTATACTCTATAAATAAGAGGGGAATCCTACCCATGAGGGATCATCTTGGAGAGTGTAAATCAAAGTTCAATAAGCAATAAAGTTCTTGTTCTTCTCTTGTTCTTGTATTTTTACTTTTATCATAGTAATAGTAGTATGACAATGATTAAAGGGATGAGTAGCTAATCTTATTAGCCAAAGCTAGAGGAGGCTCTACCCAATGTAGCCTTAGTGTAGATTGTGTAGCTTAGTTAGAGTAATTACTTTATCTTTATCCTGGAATATTGTATATTCGTATTCCTTCATCCTATGCTTGGCCATAGCTAGGATTAGGAAGAATAATGAATCTATGTAACCATCTTGTTGGACCATAACAAGATAGGTTATGAGCATGAAGAAGAGAACATAATCCATACTTATCAACTGGACCATAGTTGAGTAAGTTGGTTTATGGGTAGTTCCCAATTACTAAATCTCTTATATCTTTTGATGTATTGCATATGTCCGACCAAGGATATGCGATATGGGAACTCGTAATTTACTTTAATTATTTATGCTATCTAAATGGTTACAAAGGGTGGAGTAGAATCGATGCCTTGGTTTCCACTCCAATTTATCTTGTAATTTGTTTCGTTCTTCTTTTTATTTCAAAACCTACACAAACTCATTGTTATTGGATAAAACTAGTAGCTCGAAGTATAATTCGTACCACAAGTCTCTTGGGATACGACCCCGCTTTCCTTTGTACTCAACGGTACACCGTGCGCTTGCGAGTCTTTTAAGACGTAAGTTTATAATCGATCATAATAATTATAATATAAAATTTATCTGCTTGTAATAGCCATGGCTAGGTCTATTCGGGTCTAGAATCTAGGGTTTATGGCTAAAACCCTACATAAGGACTTAATTATTCTTGAATAATCGGTTCTAGGTCTTGCATACTCCCACCATGGCTGGCAGAGTGTCTAAGTTCTTAGTGGTCTAGTAATCTCTTAGAACGCAGAGACTACCAAATATGGTTAATTTGGCATCTCCTTCATCTTCATAATAGATCGGGGTTATCATGGCTAGATCAACCATTGCCTACTACAAACCAGAGTATTGTAAAGCAATTCTAAATCTATTATATTAAATAACTACTATACTTAGTTCTCAACCACCGGATGGTCGATCCTTAGCCTAAGCTAAGAAGACTAGCTCTTCATTAATGACGTTGATCATAACTTACGCATAAACTAAAATAGAGAGAGATACTAAAAAACTTTAAGCTTTATTCCTTCCAAAATTGAGAGATAAAAAATACATTGAATTGCTCTCCTATTTATAGGAGATATGATAGATTATAAACCGACGTCTTATAAGACCCGCAAGCGCACGATGTACCGTTAAGTACAAGGGTAAGCGGGGTCATATCCCAAGAGACTTGTGGTGCGAATTATACTTCGAGCTACTAGTTTTATCCAATAACAACGAGTTTGTGTAGGTTTTGAAATAAAAAGAAGGACAAAACAAATTACAAGATAAATTGGAGTGGAAACCAAGACATCAATTCCACTCTACCCTTTAAAGCCATTAGATAGCATAAATAATTAAAGTAAATTACGAGTTCCCATATCGCATATCCTTGGTCGGACATATGCAATTCATCAAAAGATACAAGAGATTTAGTAATTGGGAACTACCCATAAACCAACTTACTCAACCATGGTCCGGTTGATAAGTATGGATTATGTTATCTTCACTATATTTCTAACCTATCTTGTTATTGTCCAACAAGATGGTTACACATATTCATTATTCTTTCTAATCTTAGCTATGGTCAAGCATAGGATGAAGGAATACGAATATGCAATATTTTAGGATAAAGAGATAGTAATTACTCTAACTAATCTACACAATCTACACTAAGGCTACATTGGGTGGAGCTTCCTCTAGCCTTGGCTAAGAATATTAGCTACTCATCCCTTTGGTCATTGTCATACTACTATTACTATAATAAAAGTAAAAAGATAAGAACAAGAGAAGAACAAGAACTTTATTGTTGGTTGAACCTAAATATTTACACTCTCCAAGATGATCTATCATGGATAGGATTCCCCTCCTATATATAGAGTATAAGAAGGATTACTAAAAATTACCATTAATATAAAATCTTCTAAACAATGCCTAAAATCATGCATTACAACTCATGAGAATAATATATATATCTAATTCTCTTCAATGGGCTTCCATGCATGGGCCTTTGGTTTACAACTTCAAATGAGAATCATTGTTGGAGTGCATCACCCTTGTTCTTCCTTAAAAACTAGAAAATTGTACGACTTGTTTATTACGTGATCGATTTCTGTAAATACAAACAAAAGCACTATTTGTGTCACATTTATTTAGTAAATGACTAGGTAGATATAAATTTAGGAGTTGTACACGTAAATATTACGTGTCTATCAAGATAGGAGAAATTTGTTTATATTTTGGAAACTCTATCTCTAAGTAAAGATAAATTCTATCTCAGATAAATCCTATCTTATTTATATTTTATCTTCTATCCAGATAATTCTTCTAAAACTAATCCTTGTTGAGTCCTTCATTATCTTTATTTCTTGGAGTAAATCTGCAAGTACATTGAATAAAGACATCTTCCTTATACTTGAGAGACTACTGGAGATGCTTGAGATCTTTATACCTTCTAATAGATGTCTTTTTCTACTTATTAGCTCCAACAGAGATAAGTGTCTGAAAATAAGAAAATGCTACTAATATTAGAAAATAATAAATCGGGATTAACAAAATGATACTTTTAGGCGTACTAATTCTATGTATTTCTATGTCTATCAGTACTATTTGTCTTAAGTTGCATAATGGTTTGGTTAAATAAATTGAGGAGGTTTTGTATATTCCGACTATGAAGAAGAATATTATCTCGACTGGTTTACTTGAAGCGAAAGGCTACAAGGTTATGTCTGAAAATAAAGTTAAGAAAGTTCCTAAGAGAGTAATGGTGGTTTTGAAAGGTTAAAGTAGAAGCAACAACTTATACTATTAAGATGATATGGTATGGTTGTTCTTGGGGAAGTTATTACTGCGGGAAGTGTGGAGACTACTTCCAGAGATACCACTAGACTATGGCATATACGTTTAATACCTACGGGGGAGAAGTCCTTGAGAGTTATTGTGAATCAAGGGCTATTGGAAGGTACTAAGGCGTGCAAGTTGGATTTTTGTGATCATTGTGGAATGGGAAAGGAAATAAGGGTGAAGTTTGACACAGTTATCCGTTGCACTCGTAGAATCCTTTACTATATTCATTAAAATGTATGGGGACCCTCCAAGAATGTATCACTTAGAGGTAAACATTATTTTTTCATCGTTTGTTGATGATTTTTCTAGGCGTATATGGGTTTATACCATAAAAAAGAAGGATTAAGTCCTAGAAATATTTATGAGTTGAAAGAGGTTGATATAAACTCTAACTGGCAGAAAGATCAAATTGCTCCGTTTAGATAATGGGGGGGGGGGGGGGGGGGGAGTATACAAGTGATCCGTTCTTGCTAGTCAGGATGAGGAAATTATTCAACATTTTATCGTTAGGGAGGCACCACAACAAAATGGGGTAGCCGAGCGCATGAATCGTACTTTGCTGGAGAAGGTATAATGTACTTTGGGTAAAGCGTTTTGGGCTGAGGCTTTGACATGCATGTTACCTTATTAATAGGTTGCCTTCGACTAAAATTGAAGGCAAAATACTAATGGAAGCTTTGTCGGGAGAACCTGCAATAGATTATGATTTTGTATTTTTACGTGTCTGACATACTATCATGTCAAAGATGGTAAGTTCGATGCTCGAGCAAGGAAAGCCATTTTTTTGGGGAAGAAGAAATGGGTGAAAAGTTATAAGTTATGGGATACGAAAGACCAAAAGATTATTTTGAGCAGGGATATCACTTTTGATAAGACTACTATGATGAAGTCACATGTCTCTAAGCATGAAGAGAAGATGATAAGCAAGATTTCATAGTAAGTGGAGATTGATGCATCTTCGCGTGATCTAGATAGTTCTGTACCAAATGGGGTGTTATCTATTGGTGTGACAATGGGTGATGAACTATTAGTTTATGTTCCAGATGATAAAGACACAAACAAAGGTAGAGTATTTGGTAGTACAGATGAGGAGACTCCGGTGGTAGAGTCAATTGTAACTAGTAAACCAAAAAGGAATGTATGTAAGTCAGGATGGCTTACAAAGAACATGATACTTTTATAGGCAAAGGCCATGTTAGCCTACGCGCTACCAGTCATTGAAGAAGATGTTCCTTCCACTTATAAATGAGTTATTTACGGTTTTGAAGCTACCAATGGGAGGGAGTGATGAAGGAAGAGATGTATTTTCTTTTTAAGAACAAAATTTGGGAACTTTCGAAGTTGCCTAAGGGCCTAAGGGAAAGAGGGCGATTGGTTATAAGTGGGTCTACACAAAGAAACAAAGATCTCAAGATGATGATATACGCTTCAAGATAAGACTCGTAGCCAAAGGCTATGCTCAAAGGGCAGGGATTTATTATAATAAACTTTTTTTTCTAGTAGTGAAACACTCTTCCATTCGTATTCTTTTGGCATTGGTAGCATAATTTGATTTGGAGTTGCAATAACTCGATATTAAGACGGCGTTCTTACATATGAATTTGAAGGAAGTGGTCTATATGTCTCAGTCGAGAGGGTTTAAAGTTGTTGGGAAGGAAGATTATGTGTATAAACTGAAGATATCATTATACGGTTTGAAGCAGTCTCCAAGATAATGGTACAAATAATTTAGTTTATGATTGGGCAGAAGTACAAATGGAGTCATTATGACCACCGTGTCTACTTACACAAGCTACGTGACAAATCTTTTATTTACTTGCTTTTGTATACGGATTATATGCTTATTGCATGTAAGTACAAAAATGATATTGACAAGTTGATAAAATAGATGGATCAAGAATTTGAAATAAAGGATCTGGGTGATACGAAGAAGATTCTTAGTATAGAGATTCATAGAGATATAGAAAAGGGAACAATGTGTCTCTCTTTGACGACGTACATGAGGAAGGTACTTAAGAGATTTGGTATTGATGGGAACACAAAACCTATAAGTACGCCCCTTACTCCTCATTTTAAGCTTAAAGGTACTATGTCTCCAAAAACTGACGAGGAATGTGATTATATGAGTTAAGTTTCTTATGCTAACAATGTTGGTAACTTGATGTATGCAATGGCATGTACCCAGCCATATATTTTACAGGCAGTTGGGATGGTTAACAGATATATGCATGATCCGGGAAGAGATCATTGGCGAGCTGTAAAATAGATTTTATGGTATATCAAAGGTACTGTGGATATTGGTTTAAAATTCATAAGCAGGGTTTGATTGATCAATTTTGTGTGGGTTATGTGGATTCTGACTATATGGGTGATTTGGATAAATGGTGGTTTACTATAGGGTATGTTTTTACATTTGGTATAAGACCGGATAGTTGAAGATCTGCGCTATAATCAATGGTGGCCTTATCTACTACTGAAGTAGAGTATATGTTAGCTACTGAAGCGATTAAAGAGTCTATTTGGATGAAGATTCTTTTGCATGATTTGGGAATTAAGATAAGATAGAGCATCTTGATGTATTTTGTGATAGTCATAGTGCTATTTTCTTTGTGAAAGATCATGTTCATTCATCAACGTACGAAGCACATTGATGTACGTTACCATTTTATCAAAGAGGTACTTGAAGAGGGTGAGATTCGGTTGAAGAAGATCCACACAAATGATAACCCGGCTGATATTTTTACGAAAGTCGTTTACGGAATTAAGATTAATCATTGTTTAAACTTGGTCCAAATCCATCATACGGATTGATTTAGCTCTTAATGAGGATATTGGGAACTACGAGCAACTTGATCTATTGTGCGTTGGCAACTATTGAATTGGTGGGTTGGGGAGAGTGGGTTCGATTTGGTGGGTTGGCAAAGTTTGGTTCAGATTTAAAGAAATCTTTACTGAAGTGGAGAATTATAGAGGATAATTATTCTTTTCAAATAAGCACAATGCCTATTCGAATAGAAGAGGCAGCACACCTTCAATTCGAATAGACTTTGTGTATATTCAAAAAGAAAGTAGCATGTTCCAATAGAGTTGGCCGAATACGTTATATTTGAATAGATTTTGGAGTCTGTTCGAACAAACATCGATAAACTTAGTTTTGAGTATTAAATTGAAGAAGTTGGTATTGCCTCGAGATCTGTGTTGATGTAATAAGTTTCCCAAGGGAGACTTAGGGTATTTGGAAGCCACCCTTGGTTAGATCTTATGGTGAGGAATCATTTAAGAGAAAAAACCTTGAAAAGCCTCAAATTGATTTGTGAGTGATTGTAACATCAGATCATTGAATAAAACTCTCTATCTATTTTGTGTGGACGTAGGAAATTTGCCGAACCACGGAAAATGTGTGTTTTTGTTTGATTTTGTTTATTCCTTTAATTTGTTCATGGATCAAATCGGTGGTCGGCTTTCGTGGTGCATGACTCAATAGTGGTAACCTCGTCTATATTACAGATCAATAAGATAAATCTTACCATAAAAAAATATTAATAATTAGACCCAAAACAATTATTACACCTGAACAGAGGGTAATCAAAATAAAAAACACAAATCAAGGGACAACCATAAGCTACGAAAAATTAGACCCAAAACAACTATTATAGGAAATCAAACAATTATAAATATACTCGCAAAGGTGTTTATGATCTATGTGCTGATCTACAAGGTATTTATAATCTAAATAAAATACCGGCTGATTTCGGCCTCAGAAGCAAACGACTTAATAGCAGCTTTTATCAATTGACACCTGAACGGAGGGTAATCATAATAAAAAGCACAAATCAAGGTACAACCATGGGCTACAGAAAATTCCGAGGCAGAATTCGAGGTTTGAAGATGAGTATGCCACAACAGAGAGTTCTGAGTTCGGTGGTGTTCAAAAACTTGCCGATTTTATGGTCAAAATCTTCCAAAGATGGAGGGATTTGATGTGAATCGTCCTCGAATGGACGTTTATCATAATCTCTGGTTGATTTACATTAATGTTATTTTGATTCAAGCCTCTCTGCTAGAGATGCTTAGTAGGCTTTAGGGAGTTTCAAATTAACCGTCACAAGGTTAAGAGAGTACTTTTCTAGTTTTTAGATTATTTATAATTAAGGTTTTCACCCCTTATGTTCTATAAAAGGGAGGCTAGGTTTTCTATTATATTTAGTTGAAGTTGATAATTTGAAGTAAATTCAGTTTAAGTGCTTCAGTTTAAGCTTTTATTTAGTTTTAATTTGAAGTTAGTTTTATGCTTTAGTGTTAGTAAAAAATCTAATTTTAATTAGGTAAACATTTATCAATCCGAGTTCTTGCTTTTGCGACTCAGATTTACGTTAAATTGGTATTAGAGCTTGTAAGATTTTGTGGAGATTTTTTTTACACCGACTGCTATAGTAATCTGCGATGCTACAATGGTTTTTGTGACTGCTACAGTGATTTTTGTAGTAAAAAATTCTTTGGAGGAGTTTAGATTTTTGATTCACAATGCCGCGTTGTCTGGATTAACAATTCAAAACTATGGTGAAGCTGCTTGATGTGATCGACGAGAGATTTGAAAAAAACAATTGACGCATTCACCGATGCTCTTTACGCACCACCTCCCCAATCTGCCCCGCTGGGGCCAACAACGATTTTACCGCCTATTTACGACGACTATCTCGAAGTTGGAAGTACCATAACTATGACAGAAAATACAGAAAACGAAAACCCTAGTGCCAAATTGGGAGAAGTGACGGAGATCCCAACAATCAGATTTATGAGTTACCCCGACGAAGGCAAGGTTGTCATTGGGACGAGTCCCAAGACGACCGGCGATCCCAGGGTTCCGGCAGTCCTTGTGACTATTGTCGTCAATAAAAAAACAAATTCAGAAAATAATGGACATAAAAACCCAGATGTTGCAGGTCCCGAAGAAGTGTTGCAGCCGCTAATAAAGGTTTTGTTACCGCAAGTAATGGAGATCACAAAGATTTTTTTGCTGGTTCACAAACAGAAGAGAGAGTTGAAAGGAGAAGACCAATCAGAGATGGAGAGGAAACCAAAGATCCCCATGATGTCCAGTGGATCCTACTATTAAAACTCCAACTGGATATTAGGACAAATCCCCAATATTTGACGAGTATCCAAGAAAGATTTTGTTGAGCCATTTTGGGAGGGCTTCTTAGCTAATTTTGAGAAGCGGATACAATGGTTTACTTTATTTTTGAATGTTCTTTAATATAAGGATATTGGTGATGACATTGTACCCCCGCAATTGGGTACAACCATGGGTTACGGAAAATTTTGAGGCAAAATTCAAGGTTTGAAGACGAGTATGTCACAGTAGAGAGTTCCGAGTTTTGTGGTTTTCAA
Source organism: Kingdonia uniflora (assembly GCA_014058105.1). Lineage (NCBI taxonomy): Eukaryota > Viridiplantae > Streptophyta > Magnoliopsida > Ranunculales > Circaeasteraceae > Kingdonia > Kingdonia uniflora. The sequence continues at coordinate 1,233,141 of JACGCM010000926.1, read as the reverse complement.
AAACTTGTCGATTTTGTGGTTAAAATCTTTCGAAGACGGAGGGATTTGATATAAATCGTCCTCGCATGGTCGTTTATCATCGTTTCTAGCTTATTTTCATTAATATTATTTTAATTCAAGCCTCTTTGTTAGAGATGCTTAGTAGGTTTTAGGGAGTTCCTAATTAACAAACACAAGGTTAAGAGAGTAATTTTCCCAGTTTCTAGATTATTTATAATTAGGGTTTCCACCCCCTTATGTTCTATAAAAGGGAGGCTATGTTCTCTATTTTATTTAGTTGTTGAAGTTGATGATTTAAAATAAATTCAGCTTAGGTATTTCAGTTTAAGCTTTTGTTTAGTTTTGATTTGAAGTTAGTTTTATGTTTTAGTGTTAGTAAAAACCCTAATTTTAATTAGGTTAACGTTTATCAATCCAATTTCTTGCTTCCGTGACTTAGATTTACGTTAAATAGTTTCAGTAATTTATATTTCTTCTTCAAATTAGGAATGAGTCAACATGGGTCGATTACTATTTTCAACTCAAATTATAGGCCTTGATTGAAATGTGGTATAACTTTTATTTTATTTTTGAGGAGAGCTCGATCGTAGCATGTTAAAAAGGTAGCATGCTTAGTAAATTGCCAATCTCTCCTAGAGAGATAAATTTTAGGGCCATAAATTTCCAATTTCTTTAAGATATATCTTTAACTCCACAGAATCAAGCCACTAATTCAGTCAATGTACAATAATGTAGGACCGACTTGCATTGAATACACAGATTTACTAATTTAGGCCAAGGGTGTTTTAATCGAGATATAGGTATTAATCTCCCATTTTGAAAAAAGATTAATCGGCATAGATTGAAGATTATGGTTTATTTTTTCATCATTTTTGCTTGAATTAAACATGAGGTTAATCGCATTTAGTCAAGTTTAATCGTATTTAATCACAATTAATTGTAAGTTAATTATAGGTTAATGAAAATTAATAAATTTCTAATATGTGGATCATCTTTAATATAAAATAATAAAATTAATAGACATAAAATATCTATATTATGATTAAATTATTTATTACACAAGTTGAAAAGTTAATAATAATTCGAGTGCGTTCCTTGTTTTTGAATATTTGCCCTCTCTTGATCTTCAATATGAGCAACATATTGAGCCCGCCAAGTTTATTCCTTCGTATATATGCCTGAATTGACGTATGTATTCCTTGTATACTACCTGCGGAACGTATTGAAGAATTTTTGAGCGGTGGACAACCCAATACCGATATGCTTTCTAGTGACCTCTCAAATATTATAAGGTCAGAAGCATCATATGCCTGCTTGGGCGGATTACCCATATCCCTGGTGATGTGCATAACCGGTACCCATAACCATAGTCAGATGTTTGGGAATATGGTCTGAAGACTCAATAATAAAGATCCCTGTGAGTCATACTGTTAGACGTAACTCTGGTAGAAGGGATGACCCTTAACATAATATTAAAAATGGCATTTATTTTTACTTAAGGTCTTATGATCCAACAATATATTTAATCTCGATTAATCTCATTTTAATCTCGATTTAATCCCGATTAATCGGGATTAAATAGGTTTTTTTGCAGTATATAGATGAGATTTGGCTAAAATATTTAGTGTGGATTAATTTATATGAAATTTGTGTTTTATTTAAGTAAAAGTTCAGAGGGATTATACTCAAATTAATTGGGTCTTAAATATTTATTTATAGATTAATCCATATTAAAAAAAAACCTTGATTTAGGCACACACTGTCTGTTCGAAATTGAGGTTTTTTTTTGCCTAAGATCTAAATTTATTCCAAAGAATGTAGAAACTAATACAAAAAATAAAAGATTCAAGAAGGACTAACTTTATTATTATTCGATCATTACAATGGAAGAAGACCTTCTTATATAGTTACAATTACTTGGGCGCTAAGTAAGAATATCCTATATTTAGAGAATTCTATATTTATTATATATCCTATATTTGGTATATTCTATATTCAACACTCCCCCTCAAGATGGAGCATAAATGTCAATCATGCCCAGCTTGTCAATCATGTCGTTAAATATTCGTCCACAAACTCCTTTCGTAAGAATATCTGTAAGTTGATCTTCCGACTTCACGAATGGAAAAGATATACACCTTTTGTCAATATTTTCTCTGATAAAGAACCGATCCACTTCAACATATTTCCTACGGTCATGTTGAATTGGATTGTGTATAATCATAGTCGTTGCTTTATTGTCACAGTGTAGATCCATTGCTTTCATGAGTTTAAATCCAAGATCCTTCAATATATTCCATATCCATAGTAGTTCACATACTCCATGAGCCATACCCCGAAACTCAGATTCTACACTTGATCTTGCAACAACCTTTTGCTTCTTAGCTCTAAATGTCACCAAATTCCCATATACAAACGTGAAATAGCCAGAGGTTGACCTTCTGTTCATCATATCTCCTGCCCAATCTGTATCGGTGTATCCCATTATTTCCATATCACCACCTTTCCGGAATAAGATACCTTTTCCCAGAAATTTCTTCAAGTACCTTAGTATTCGAAAGACCGCCTTCATATGTTTTTCACTTGGATTATGCATGAATTGACTTACGACGCTAATGGCATATGCAATATCCGGTCGAGTATGGGAGAGATAAATTAGTCTTCCCACTAAGCGTTGGTACCTTCCTTTATCACATGGAACTTGGTCGGGAAACATTCCCAAGTGATGATTCGCTTCAATCGGTGTATCTACCAATTTGCAATCAAGCATCCCAGTTTCTGTAAGAAGGTTTAATATATACTTTTGTTGAGACATGAAAATACCTTGACTTGATCTTGCAACTTCAATGCCTAAGAAGTATTTTAATTGTCCCAAATCCTTCATCTTAAATTCCCGTGACAAATAGTTTTTCAGTGCCTCCATTTCTACTGAGTCATTTCCAGTAACAACCATATCATCAACATAAACAATAAGAGCGGTAAGCTTTCCTGACTATCATTTTATAAATAAGGTATGATCAGAATTACTTTGTCTATATCCAAATGCCATCATGCTCTTTGAAAACCGTTCAAACCAAGCTCGTAGCGGCTGTTTTAACCCGTACAATGCCTTCTTTAATTTGAATACTTTTCCTCCTTCAGAATTTGTGTCACCATGTGGTAACTCCATGTATACTTCTTCTTATAAGTCTCCATTGAAAAATGCATTCTTCACGTCAAACTGTTGTAATGGCCAACCTTGATTGGTTGCAAGAGAAATGAGTACACAAATAGTATTTATCTTTGCCATTGGGGCGAAGGTCTCCTCGTAATCTACACCATACATTTGCGTATACCCTTTGGCAACTAGTCTGGCTTTATATACTTCTATCTGAATTAATCTTTACAGTAAAGATCCAACGACACCCAACAATACGATATCTGTGGGGATTATCAACAAGTTCCCAAGTAGAATTCTTCTGTAATGCATTCATCTCTTCATTCATGGCTTTCTTCCATCGTGAATCTGATAGTACTTCCTGCAAATTACTAGGAATAAATACATAGGATAATTGATTCATAGTGCATGTAAACGACTTAGCCAACCTATGGGTGGACACATAATCAGAAATTGGGTATTTGGCTTTAGAATTGATATCTGGTTCATAAGTAGATTTTGGAATACCTTTAGTAGGCCTTTCTGAATGTCTAGGTTTAATATCATTAACAGTGTTAGGATTAGGTAATACATGAGGTTTGACATTCTGTGGCAGTGCTTCGGTAGATGGTGTTAGAATGTTAGAGTCACGGACAACTTCTACTGCTTCAGCTTGATCTCCCCCTATCATCTGCTCTGCTTCACTTTCCTTTTCATCATCAGTTAGGTTACTACATCTGTTCAACTTCAAATTACTCGTCAAATCCTCTAGTTCCTGAAACATATCCCTAATAATAGGGAACTTTCCTTCAGCATCATTATGTTTCTCCCCCTGAAGGGAAGATCCCACAAAATACGCCTCCAATTCTCGAAATGAAACATCCAAAGAGATATACACCTTCCCTTCTACAGGATCATAACAACGATAACCCTTTTTAAAATCAACATATCCAAGAAACACACACTTTCGAACACAATGATCCAATATTCCTCGCTGATGTTTAGGTATATGAAGAAAGATAACACATCCAAAAACACGTGATTCTAGGTTTGGCATTGCAGGGATGGTGATAAAATCATGAAGTTTTTGGAAGGGGGTCTGAAATTGAATGACCTTAGATGGTGTGCAGTTTATCAAGTAAGCAACAAATTTTAACGCTTCTCCCTAATAATTCAATATCATATTCATTCCAAAAAGAGATGCACGAACAATTTCTAACGGTTGTCTATTCATTCATTCATTCATTCAGCTAACCCATTTTGTGGTGGGGTATAAACATTAGAGGTTTGATGTCGAATGCCATTATTTGTCAAGAACTTCGACATGCCATTACTAGTAAATTATCCTCCATTATCAGATTGATACACTTGTATCCTTCTTTGAAATTGGGTCAAAACCATCAAATAATTTTTTTTAAATACTTCAAAGACTTCACTTTTATGGGTAATTAGGGATACCCACATCATACGAGTACACTCATCAATAAAAGTCACAAAATAACGAGCTCCGGACAATGAAGGAATACATGCAGGACCCCATACATCAGAGTAAATAATATTAAAAAGTTCTGAACTTTTATTAAAACTTGGAGAGTATGTAATACGATGACTCTTAGCGAGTTGACAAATATCACACTTAAACTCTGAAATACTACAATTTGAAAATAACGACGAATTTAATTTCTGAAGATACCCGAAGGAGAGATGACCCAGTCGCCGATGCTATAACCAGACATTTGCTTTTGCTTCTTCAATTCCTCTGACTTTATTCACCTGATGAATTCTCTGCTCTCCACTATTAGTCAGGTCCAAATAGTAGAGATTGCCTTTTATAACACCACTACCAAGAACCTACCGAGTCACTATGTCCTAAAAAATACAGAATTGAGGCCAAAACGTCACAGTATATATAAGTACAACAGTGATCCTACTGACAGACAAGATATTATACTCTAGAGCAGGAACAATAAGGACAGAGTTTAATGTCAGGGATTTAGATATGTCAGTAGAACCTTCTCTAATTACAGGAGAGGAACCACCATTTGCTGTGCATATAGATGTTTGGGTTGAAGGTGTAATGGATGATAATATGCTAGAGTCGTTTACCATGTGAACTGATGCACTAGTATCAATTAACCAAGTACTATTCAAAGAATTTACAACTAAAACATTACCTTTAGTTTTCATACATGACTGGACAATGTGAGAATTAGGGTTTGAGTTTGATGATACCATTGTTGTATCATCATTGGAACCCATTGGTCGAACTGCTACAATGATTTTTCGGTATCTGCTACAGTAATTTTGAACTGCTACAGTACTTCGATCTGACACAGTAACTTCGAATACTACTACTACAGTGATTTTCTGGTATCTACTACAGTTACAATAACTTCGGACTGCTACAGTACCTCGAACTGTTACAGCTACAACAACTTTAAACTTCGCAACATAATTAAGCTTCGTGAGAGCAATTCGCAGCGGAATTCAATTCAATTCGAAAGAACCAGGTTCAATTATCGAACCCGCTCTGATACCATGTAGAAACTAATACAAAGAATAAGAGATTCGAGAATGACTAACTTTATTATTATTCGATCATTACATATAGTTACAATTACTTGGGCGCTAAGTAAGAATATCCTATATTTAGAGAATTCTATATTTAGTATATATCATATATTAAGTATATTCTATATTCAACAAAGAAAAGTTAGCTAACGAACAAAATGAGATGGGTACAGTCAACAGAGAGACCAGGAAGGAATCAAACCCAAGCTCAAACATATGAACCACTCTAAAATATGATTGAGCCTATTTTCTTCAATCTCGATCACTTATGGATTTTGGAGGGTTCGCTTTAGGGTTAGGGCAAGATATCCATTCACTTTAAGTTCTCTCATAAACAAACAGAAGGAAAGTCGATGGACATAACCTTACAAGTTTATGATAATGGCTTTCTAATATTAACATGGTTGGGGATATTTGTTAAAATAACTATTCAAAAACTCAAAATCCAACCTTATATTAGAGTAGTGAGAAGATACTTATTGATTTTTTTTTTGTCGGAACAAGATACTAATTGTATGTGAAAATTAACATTTCATTCAATAAACTCAGGCACTCAGCTAAGAACTCGATGTAACATTTGTTTTTTGGTAATGATATATCGTGTTCGAAATAAAAAACTGCATTTGTTAAACACATATAGCTAATTTACAGTAAATACAAACAATCAAATAATGAAAACTAAGGCGCTCCTAGTACCATAAAACTTGACCTTGGGCATACAATTTGCTCCTAAAGCGTCAATGTTTCTATTTTTTTGGGACCCAACATCCGTGCAATCCGTAGGGAAGACCATATGGGAACTTTGCTCTAGCAATCTCCTCGAAGGATGACCCATCTAGGACCAATGCGTATCCTTCTCCATTTTTATCACTGATCATTGAGATTACTACACCTATAAAATTTTAAAAAAGTTCAGTAAGTTCCAGCACACTGACCTTGGATTGAAATCCCAAGAACGTAGTGCACGTGAAACAATATTTATTTCCGCTATGGGTTACTCACCATCATCTTCGTCTGTGGCGCCTGGTCGAGCCACAAAGAAAGGCTCTGAGGGTACCGCTCCTTGGTCATACCAATTCTTCGCAGTTCCCCTAAACAAATCAACCTATAAAACATTTTTGGAATCATTAAATACAATGTAATGTAAACATTGAAAAAATATTAAACATTTTGGAGATCTTTTTCTTACCTTAGTCAGAGTGTTAGGGAAATTGCAAGGGCGTTCCGCCCCACAAGCGTAAGCATATCTATATTTTTTGCCGAGGTAGGCTCGGTTGATACTGCACATATCCATCCCTTTTCCATGCTGATTTGGGTCTAACGCTGTAATTAGCTCACCAAATGGGCTCCCATCTAAGGGAATTCTAAACCGTCCGACCCTGTAAATTCAATGAGCTGCAATTAGTACGAGGGAGAGTTTAAGCTACAATTTACTCGAATAATTTAATTAGAACAAAAAACTGTACAAAATAGTACATTTATGCCAGTATTTTATGATAAATAGGCAACATGTCTAATCCACAATACGATGAAGAAGCTCTAGTTAGCTGAAAAGTCTGAAGAACACAATTTCGATGGAAAAATAAGCTTCAATTGCTTAAAAAAAAACGAGTTTAACCTATATCTAACCTTGCCTGCCCTTCATCGAAGGTTACAAACCCTAGTTACAAATTTTTCAGATCTAAAGGAAACTCTAAACAATGATCTACAGATCTAAAGGAAACTCTAAACAATGATCTACGTCTAGATAATAACTCTAAACAATGATCTACGTCTAGATAATTAACTATAGCCTAAGCTTACCCTTTTATAGGGTTACAAGTCCTAGTTACAATCCAACTCGAAATCCAACTCTAATCCAACTCTAAAAGGTATTTAAAACTCTTAAACTAGAATTGCAATTACGATCTCTCCTGGAACTTTGGCCCAAGGGTTCAAGTCGTTCGAACGACTCTCAACCTCGTTCGAACGACTTTGGTAAAAACTCCAGTTTCTCCTAGATCCTCCTGAATCAATGTCACGTTCATAATTCACGTAAGAAAACGAATGCCAGGGGATCATTCTGTACGAATATACAAGAATTCATATAAGAAGCTGTATAAAAACAAGAAATTAAGTTAATGATTAAGTTAAGAAATAATATTTAAAAAGAATTAAAAAATGGAGAAAATCGTACCTAGCATCTGGCAACACATCCTCCCCTGTAAATGTACGAAGATGCTCGAGTCTAAGCTTGTCGAGAATAGTTGTATCTGCAACGTGTTCACAACAATCCGCAATGACAGCCACCACTCTGCCATCTTCGTCTTTCTCCTCATATGCGTTAATAAAGTGGAATGTTACAAACAATGGGACCTCCACGCTCGCCACCTTCAGTAACCATATCAAAATGCATACAAAGATACAGAAAATAGCCAGGGGAGTTTTGGATTCCCCTTTATATAAGAGCTACATAGAAGTGTAAAGTACAACTTAATTGATATTTATTTCTTTTGCTAGGACTTCGAGGTATCTATACTATAATTACTATTACTGCTTAACTGCAGAAAGTTTTGATGAGAGTGAGAGAGGCTTACGATTTTGCCACTAGCTTTACACATAACATGCATGAACCCCTTCGACTCTGGATGCCACTGAAATTTGTATAGTGGTGTGGGCTCAGCCCTCAAGAGATTCTGCGCACAATATCTCAATGGCATCTCTGGCACAATGATATAATGTTCCGTTACCGGGAACGAGTGAACCCACCCTGGGGACGGTCCACCCCGACAATCAACCCTACCAATCACTTTCCTCTCATTTGTCCCTGGGTCCATCCTTACCACCACATAACCCGGCTTTATCAAATCAGGCAAAAGCGTTATAAACTCCGTATCGGTAACTATCGGGTGAGCTGAGTGTATCAACCCGCTCCATGAGTCTGTATACTCAAACTTCCCAATCGTATCCAAAGTGTCTGGGTCAACCACAAGCGATCCTTTAATCGTCTCCGTTAAGCAAACCACCCGTCCATCAGCGAGATGGACAACACCCGTATTTGCATTGTCCGTGAGTGATGCACCGGACAATAAACTTGCAAGTTCTCCCACATATGAGAGGAAATTATCAGGTTTTGGAGTTTCGGAGAATTCACGGTAACATAATTTGTTGTTTGTCTTAGCTGCTTTGTACGCTTCGGATTCAATCTGACGGTGGCCTGCAATCAACCGCCCGTTATCAAAGTTAAGACGGACGAGAGTCGCGTAACCATCAAATAGGTGACGGAAATTGTAATCACCAATGTGCCATAATCCTGGACCATTCCTTAAATATGTTCCATTCTGCATGCAACCGCCTCCATTAGATCAGTGAGATTTTAAAATAGGTTATCATAAAGCACAAAATGATCTATTACATGATTTTTGATTTCTTATAAAGTTAACATTATACCTGGATGTTTCATCGCAAAACCAATTGGCTATAAGAGGTGTTGCCTCAGGATTTTATATTTTGAGGTGCAAGGTTATGTGTGTCCGATGTGGGACTATTTATCTCAACAATTAAGAAAAGATAAAACCAGCCTAGTATGAATAATACTAATAATGAAAAATTGAAGTTTATACCAGCCACTTGGGGATCTCGCCTTCGACAACAAGCTCGCCTTCCCATCTTTCTTGTTTAATGCTTGTCCACGCTGCTAGCTTTCTCCCTTCTTCATGTTTGATTACTGGGAACGGAATAGAAATGGGTGGTCTAGTTGCGACGTTAGTCGCAATTAGGTCATGCTTGGTTCTAAAAGTGGGGACGAGGCCGTTCTTTTTATAAGGCAAGGTATCTCTGCCACGACTTGTATCCTCCAAACCGAAGGGTTTGGAAGCAAAAATGTTAGCTCCAGTAACTGAAAATGTTGAGGAAGCCATGAAAGAGTAGTGGAAATTAAGTGTGGAGTGAGTAAGAAACAACCAGAAAGAGACTCGGTGTAATTAGGGTTTGCAAATACATATTATATTTATAGGCTAATGTTGTAAAAGGGTATCTTGATTGGTGAAATTCTCTGACACTACAAGACGGCATTAGCGATTCATAAGAGGTCATTTATTGGAGGGACAAACTGCAGAGTTCTATGGATGCCATTGTGTAAAACTGTATAAAATAATTTAAGAAGTTTTTTCAATGTCCCAAGAGGGATCAAAACATGTTCTTTGGGCAGTTGTCATCATCTATCGAGATACCCTATTATGAGAGTATCCTCAAATAAATGAGATAATCAAACAGGTAGATTCGGAGGCGTGTGTGTCTAGCTTATAATACTCAGTAGGAATTTCCGGAAATTCTAGGACTAATAAAACAAGTCTCAACCTAACACAAATTCGATATGTCTTCTCTGTCAAGATTTCGAGAACCAAAAAACAAAACGAATTAAGTAATCAACCAGAAGTTCTTATAAGTACATTCCCAATCCAAGAAGCAACCATGGACGAATCGAACTTGTCTCATAGGTTTGAGAAAGTCAAATTTCGTAGTACTTCGTGTAGAAATAAAGTATAATCACTATGATCAATATATCAAAGATTAATATGATTCTACTAACCTGATTTCCTGCTCTCTGTTTAATCACCTGTTCTTGAGTGGAGTCTTCCCTTAGATTGGCTGCAGAGGGACTTCCTCTCTATTTAAACTGATAGGGTTTGAGTAGTCTTCCCATTATACCCTTAAGCCCTAATAAAGAGTAACACTAGGTCCCACCAACCTTAACTTGGTGTAACAATTGGGCACAACCAATAACACCTATACGACATATTAACATGTGTGCTCGTGAACCAGACGACAAAGTAAAGAGTAGTGCCGGTATAGATGGAAAATCCAACAATCTCCCACCCGGCACTAACTCGATTTTAAGAAAAATAATTTTAGCCTGATTCACGGTTTTTTATGAAAATCGGATGACCATCCTTTGTTTTTTTAAAACCGCACATGATAATTTGTCGAATGCAATGTTACATCGAACTTGACTGTCACTCTACGACTACAAAGATGACTAACACGGTTCACGGACGAATTTTGGTCAGGCCTTTGGGCACATGCCTAATTCATATCGTGGACATCAGGCTAACAACCTCAATAGTTTTCAAGTGTAATTATTTTACTGGTGGAGTTTAGCGTGTGAATGGAAAATGTACACCATAATGATGTGCTGGTACATTTCCATTAGTGTCCTGCAACATGTGTTTACCAGACACATGTCATTTCAATATTTAGACAAACCGTCATGCGAAGATCATCGCTCATATTGAAATGAAGGCCAAAAGATGTGGAGTCTACCCATATCCAGCCCAAGCAAACTTGAGAAACATTTCAGTATTTTCTATAGACACTTGATACTTAGACAACCGTCATGTGATAAAATCACTCGTATCCAAAACTTTATTGCAATTGCATACTTTAAACTGGATATATGCACATATAATAACAGATTAAAATATAATAGTAGCTAAATAATCAAAAATCAAATTTGAATGTCGACCAAAACAATAATCGGGAATAACTCCCACATGGATAAATAATCCTAATGCAGTAATAGTAAATAAATCAACAACTACTCCTATGTAAAATAACGATACTCAAAGAGACTCCAGCAAAATCTGAGTCAGAGTAGCCCAAAACCATAAGCTCATCCGATCTCCTATAAACCAATCTGTAATCTCTTGTCCTCTTTAAATGATGATGAACTTTATTGGTTGCCTGCCAAGTGAATGAATTATATAAGGGTTATGATAGTACCTTCCTAACATCCCAACAAACAAACTAATGTCGGGTCTCATGCATATCATAGGCTTTTGTCTGCTGAAGAAATCAGACGTCACTACTAGCGAGTAAAATATCGTCGACGTACAAAACTATAAATATAGAATGTCTCCCACTCTGATTGACATATATACAGTGATCCATTTGCATTCAATTGCCTTAGAACCTCTAGGTTATGATATGTTAACTCCCACACAGAGTTATGAGACATAGAATCCATCTTCTCTATCATGGCATTACGCCACTGATCTGCAAAACTACTAGCCATAGACGTACTGAAAAATACTGGATCCTCGAAATCAAATAAATCCCCTTCAACTGAGTAAAGATGGTAATCTGAAGAAATTGCAGAACGCCTTTCTCTAGAGGATCTCCAAGTAGAAGCAAAAAGTTAAACTGGAGGTGGAATGATAGGAAGCTGAACAGGAGCTACGACGGGGTCTGGAACTGTACTCGCCACAATGTCAATATCAGATAAACGCGGAAGCATAACAGCACTAATCGGAATAACAGTTGAACTCCGAGTCTCCAAACCATCCTCAAATACAATCTCTCTATAAATAGTACTTGTAAAGGGATCTCCCTCCTCTATAAAATTAGCCTGAGCACACTCAAAAATCTCTATGGGTTGAGAAGGATAATAAAACCTGAAAACTTTTGATATCTCTGGGAAACCAATGAAAAAATAGCTAATAGTCATTGAATCTAATGTACTAGGCTACAATACCCTGATCCAACAAAAAACTAATAAAAGTGGTTACTAATGTTGACCGTCTTGATCGATCTAACCATAATACTCACCTCCTCGATTTGACCGGACAACCTTAATCTTTAACATCGGCTTAGAAATATGTCATAGTCGTTTGTGCCATAACATCGAAGATAGTTCAAAACACGACAGCGTTTAGAAGTAGAAGTACTAGCCTTAGAAGAGAATAGTAAAGCCTAAAGGAATGTCAAAAGATAGACGATATAACCCATAAAATAAATAAAGAACTAAAAGAGTACAACCAAGAAACTAAAATTAGAGATCGTCTTATCTATGGAACATTAAAAAAAAATTGCATGTCAAATTGAAAATAACACCCGAGAAAACTTGATCCTTAGGCCTTGTCGATTGCCTGCTGATGAACCCCTCCTTTCTTGTTATTTAGCCAGTTTTTGTAGGAATGACAGTCCTGCTTCACATGGCATTTCTTCTTGCAAAAGAAGCATTCTATAGTTAATAAGGTAGTTGCTGACGAAGGTGCATTCTGCTTCCCGTTCCCATTCCCATTCCCTGAACGAAAACTCTGCCCTGGACCAAAGTGGGAACCGTTATTCTTTGTAGAACCTTGATTCTTGAACTTCTTCTTTCCCTGAGAATTGATGGACAAGTGCTTCATGGAAGTAGTCAGATGAGCCGACTCTACTTTACCTTTCTTATGCCGTTCTTCCTCAGAGACCAATGCTGCAATCAATTCATTCATTTCCCAAGTCTTCTCCTGATTCTGGTAGTGAACTTGGAACATCTCAAAAATTTGTGGAAGAGACCAAACTGCTAAGTGAACCATCAACGTATCATCAATAGTGAGACCGAGTTCTTTCAAAGTAAGAACTAACTTGGAGATCTTAAGAATGTGCGAGCGCACATTTCCACAGTCGTCATACTTTAATGATTAAAGCTGAGATAAGTTACTGTACTGCCTTCCCTTGACGGAACCCTCGAACTGTTTCTTAATGACATCTAACAGCTCCGTTGCGGTACCTCTCTCAGCGATACCGCCCTGCATAATAGGATCGATGGAAGAACGGATGATGAGATTTTCCATTTTATTGGCTTTGATCCATTTAGCATAAGCCATTATCTCAACATCAGAAGAGGTATCCATGAGATCCGCGGGATTGGCTTCAGTGAAAACGAAATCGAAATCAAGGTAGCCTAGGGCAATCTGGATTTTGAGCTTCCAGTTGGAGTAGTTAGAGTCCGTCAAGTTCTCAATATTAGTCAGTTTGTTCTGGATCATATGGTCCATAGCTACATGAACCAATGACTTATATTAGGACGTGAAAAAATATTTTTTTTATGCACGTTTAACTTGATCTGTAAAAGATCTATAACTTGATGCCTTTAATCTCGATCCTACCTGGGGTTAGGATGGTCGAGTCAGAGTGTATATATTATTTATGGTATGGATTATTCACTCTGCGGGTACAACTATATATCATCAAATCCCTCCTTTGGGTGGTGATTTGACATACATTGCCCCCTAGTTGGTGATCACTCACGCTCAAGACTAGACTGGCCACTTACAGTTTGATTCGAGACACTTCCTCACCTTTGGGCAGAGGGTTATCCTCATCTCCCTGTACCGTGTAGCCTATCTTGACCCACTAATTAATTAGAAGTTTCTTAGCCTCCTTTGGGTGGTCTAATAGTTTCAAGTTTAATTAGTGCAAAGTAATCTTAATGAGACTTTACGAGATAATCTCAAAATTAGGAGAAACGTTGAACTCCATGGACAAAACTCCTTTGGGCGTATTTGCCGATTTTATATTCTGCATTCCTAACGACTACTTGATCTCACTTAAACCCCATTGGAGATCCTTGGGCATCAATGCCCTAAATGCATTAATGATATATATATATATATATAAAGCCAGATTTTATTATCCAACTGATAATAAACGTGAATAATTCATTGTAATCAGATAATACAACTAAACAATAATCAGTTATTAAATCATGTTAAACTAATATGCATCATCCTAAGTGCATCCATAACCAAAATACAACTTGATAAGTGCATCCATAACCAAAATACGACTTGATAATAAGCAGCTAGAAAATAACACAATAATAATTCACAAATACAAGAGTAGAAGCTGTATAGTAAAACCCCAATCTCTCCTCAATCTGATTCATAGAACCCAATCCTCTAGAACCCTAAATAACTGAATAATCACAGATTCGCAGGGATTCAAAACCACAACATAAATCAGATTCGGCAACAGTACAACAAAACCAATCTCAGATTCAGCAAAGAACCCTAAATCAATCGTTGAACAGCAGAACCCGAAATCATAGAATAACAGAAATCAGATTATTTTTGAACAATTTAACCCATAATCATAGATCAATCACCAAAACCAAATCACCCAAAATCAAATCTGAACCCATGAACCCTTTAAAAAACCTAATCTTTAGATTCGGCAGAGAATTGAAGAGTCTCACCGAAAGTAAAAAAAAAAATTTACTTGGGAGAGAGAATAAGTGGAAAAACCCCATAAAGTATGAGAGATTAATAAAGCAATGATAAAAAATACTCTCTTTATCGTGAATAATGATTATGAACAGTGATCGTGAACAGTGATTATCAATTACTGATCGTAGAGATTATGTACCCTAGCGACTGATACCAATTGTAGAAATAAAGTACAATCACTATGATCAATATATCAAAGATTAATATGGTTCTACTAACCTGATTTCCTACTCTCTGTTTAATCACCTGTTCTTGAGCGGAGTCTTTTCTTAGATTGGCTGCAGACCTCAATGGGATGGCTTTTCTGTAGTGTAGCCTTTAAGAGGGACTTCTTCTCTATTTAAACTCATAGGGCTTGAGTGGTCTTCCCATTATACCCTCAATCCCTAATAAAGAGTAACACTAGGTCCTACTAACCTTAACTTGGTGTAACAATTGGGCACAACCAATAACACCTATATGACCTATTAACATGTGCGCTCGCGAACCAGACGACAAAGTAAAGAGTAGTGCCGGTATAGATGGAAAATCCAACACTTCGACGTTAATATTTATAACAAGAGAAGGCTTTGTATATATATTGTGTATTAACAACAAAGATACATATCTTTACAAGGTCAACTTATATTTCATAGGATTCATCTAATAATTGTTTTAAGTGAACTTATCACTTGTTGGGTATGAAAATTTCTCATGCATTGAGGTTATCTTCATGCCAAAGCAAGACATTAGAGCATCTCCAACAAAAGAGTATGTTGTTAAGGTTTTCTCATACTTTTGAAAAAACTCCTTCCAACAGGAGTATGGGGTTCAGCATACTCACTCCTATACCCCTTCAGAGCATCTCCAACAGAAGAGTATGCTGTTCCAGTTTACCATACCAGTATTCCAGAATCGCATACTGTTTTGGTATAACAGCAAATTACATTTTTTTTCTTGGGCGCTTAACGGTTCAGCGCCTAGCGCCTGTTAATTATTACTTTTCCCATTGGAAAGCTGTATTAAAAAAATTGTTAGACGCTGAACAGTTCAACGCCTAGACAGCTGTATTAAAAAAGTTGTTGGGCGCTAAACGGTTCAGGGCCTTGGCGATTTCAACGCCTAGACAGTTGTATTTAAAAAGTTGTTGGGCGCTGAACGGTTCAGGTTTCACATACTTTGGAGGGGTATGGGGGTGAGTATGCTGAACACCATACCCCTGTTATGGGAAAACCTTAACAACATACCACTCTGTTGGAGATGCTCTCAAAGTATGCAAATCCAGAATTTGGAGAGTGGTATGTGGATACTACCTTTTGTGGTTTCCCACAACTATTTCTTCTATTCTTTTCTTTTCTCTCTCTAATAAAATAATATTGTGGGTCCCAATTTTTAATAAAAATCTTCTCTCATAAAGTAACATTGTAGGTCCCAATTTTAATATAAAAAAATAGAATTTGGAGATAAATCTATTGGAGCAAAATGGTATGCTATTCCAGATATTAGTATCCAAAACCGGAATAGCATACTGTCTATGTTGAAGATGTTCTTAGAGTTATATACTAATAAAATTTGTGTTTGTCCTTTGAGAGAAGATGCACATAATATTCAACTAGTACTTTACAAGTGACTATTGTCAAGACTCCTTTAAAAAGTAACTTAAACGACATGTCTTTGAAATGAAAAAACATGGGAGAATAATTTTAGGGATGTAGGAGAGTGGCAAAAGATGAACTCCTTTTTTTGCTTATGGTTTTGCTGTTTTTTGACTTAAAATAACTAGCTTATTTTTATCATCCAAATTTACTTATATGCTTTGACTTAATTAAACAGAAGAGTAGCTTATACTCTGGTATCCAAACACCCTCTTAGTTTAGCATATATGTGTATCATGCATGTATGTATGTATGCAAAAAAAATTATTTTTTATTTTCTCTTATTTGTTAGACACAAGCCACCTCTGATAGATATCCACCAACATTTTTATCCTCGGTTGCCCTTGGCCTTAGCTATATATAATGCCGGTTACCCGGGGTCCAAAAACCTTATCTAGCTTTGTGCTCATGGTCGACCGGGGGATACCCCACTTTTATCGAGCCAGTACATCCACAATCTCCAACTTGGTGAGAGAATCCCATGCTACTTTTCTCAGCAAAAATAATAATCATAGGATCCACTGGGCAGTGGATGACGGCTAACTGAGTAAAAGGTGACCAATCAATAGACTTGCAAAAAAGAACATGAATAAATTAGAAAAGTGAGAGGAAAAGAGAGGAAGACATGCTCTTGGTGGGATCCAAATCCAATATTACTCCCAAAGTGAAGTGAAACACATGCATTTAGCTTATGTTCAATTTTTCTTACAACTTCACTCATAGATCCTTGGAAATAAACCTATTTTTAATCATACTGTGACAGGATTGCCAAAGTTTCAACTTTAGCTAAAAATAATATCTGATAAAAACTTCTGCTATATTAATATTATACTTTAAAATCTATATATTCTGCTCCTTGTAAAAGATTTCATACCCTAGAGGCTACAGTGTGGAGTTTTACCAAAACCGTCTAGGTGTATAAGTAGAGTGTGAGATCCCCACTTTATAAATCTTATTCTGGAGAGAGCTTTAACTGATTCAAAGCTAAATTGTCCAGCGCAACCATAACCCCGTCAGGGTACTCTTTTCCTTTATAACTCAAATATTAAGTTATTTAGGGTGGGTATTTTGGAAACTACTTCATTTTTATCAAATCACTTACGTTGAGGCTTGAAAGCATTCATCATCTTTGACACTTCTATGCAAGTTGGGTATAAAGAGAATATCTCAACCCTCAAAAATGCTGTGGTCGATTCATGTCTTTTTTGATTCCTTCAAATATCATTTGGACGTAATGAAGCCGTCTCAATGTGGCGGACAACCACAAAAGCTAAGTTCCCCCACAAAAACCAACTCATAGTTTTCCCTAACTAAACTACTTAAGAGTAGTGGAGTCATATCAAACTTATATATAATATAATCTGTGGGTCATATCTGAACCATATTATATACTTAAAAATTACATGTCATTTTCCGACCGTTCATTTATAGACGATTGTTGCGGCTTGATGACGTGTGCTTATGTGTCGTTAATCGAATTAAATTCGAATAATACTGGGATTTTGCGTGTGTTTTATTTTTAGTTTAAGAAAGTGATTCCTTTTATCCGGCCACAAAAATTCGTTTCTTAATAAACTATTAAGAACACGAATTCTGAGGTGTAATGTCGGGAATCCGAAAATGAACCCCCAAAAACGTACTACAATTTAAATATAAATCGTAAATACATCTACAACAATATTTAACTACGCAGCAGAAGAAAATCTAAAAGATATAGAAATGAAATATTACAATAGGTAACTAGAACTTCATAACAGACAAGTCCAGCTTGCACCAGCCTAGCTATTAGCATCGATACTACAACGATTCACCTAAAAGAGATAAATGCGCAATGCGTTAGTAAACAATGCTCAACAAGTACAAATATCCATGGTCATAAGACATGATAGCCCAAGATAATTGCTGAAAAGAGATATGAAGAACCCAATAGAAGTATATGAGAAGATCAACCAAGCTACAAGTCCTAAGAAGGCGGTCTCAGTAAAACTAGAATCCTAGCAAGATATGTGCACTATCCTACACATAAATTTAATTACTACGATTGAAGAGGTATGGTAGGAGTGGTAACACAAGTAGGAAGTCAAATATACAGGGTCACTTTTTTCAGTGGGACCACACTTTCGCACCCTTCTGCAATTAACAAAATGTATCCCATAATATCGAGCCAGAGATTGGCAAATTTATTTTTATTGAGCCAGGAATTAACGGGTAATGTACCTAATCGGAATTTCAACCTGTAGGTCTAAAGCCTGATTTATTTTTTACTTTTAGAGAGCTGTGCCTATGAGGAGTACATTCATATAGAATAACGAGGTCGATATGTAACTGGGAACGTTTTTGGCTCCCTTTATCAGAGTTCTACTTACCAACTTACCTACTTGGTCGTTAGTTGATAAAAGACTTGCACGACAGTCTTCATTCTTTTATTGTCTTCGACTGAGATAACCACAAGACTCCTCATACACGAAATGAGACAAAACAAAACCTTTCATTAATGTCTAATACTAGGCCGCCTTTTCCAAAATGGACATAATCAATGTGTCATAAATTCTTATTACTAATGCAATATCTAGCGAGGAAAAACCTAAAGAACTATATCTTCCGTATACCTTACATAAGCTACTTGTATGCCTCACTACCCATATCGTTCATCACAACATACCATCTTAAAAGTGATTTCACATATATATATATATATATATATATAGAAAGAGAGAAAGATTGCCCCAAACCAAATAATTGACTATAAGCTCTTTTGAGTAACACTTCAAACCAACTAGAAAACAATTACACCTAGTTCACTATGGAATACCTTACCCAACTACTTGGCAATTGTTATAAAACTACGCTAATCCAATCATCTCCAATAATACCTACAAATCAATCATTATCAACAATGTAGCCTCAAACTGACTTCTATCTCATGAGTAAGATATTCAGCCCTATGCAACCCATTCACTTTAGTGGTATAGTATCACAACTTATATATATATTTATACTCATGTTATGAAACTATTTTATTCGGGTATTAATTTTTGTAGTTGCTGAGATTTATATATACTGTCATGCTTCGTGGCTGATATGACCTTAATATGATTATGCAAATGATTCTCTCACTGCTGGAAAGTGGCTAATTTCTCAGCTTCTCAAGTTTCTAAGAGGGGGCTCTTACTCCCTGAGGGAAACATGGAAAGTTTCTAAGGCATACCAAACTTCCTAACAAAAGTGGAAGAACCTTTTGTATGCTATTTTAGATTCTCTAAAGTTTCTTAACTCTCTTGTATGCTTCTTGGGTTCATTGGGCATGGCCTTGCCTCCCCTCAATTGTAACTTCAAATTTACTTAATCTTACTTTTTGCAAAAAAAAAACCTTAATATGATATCCAATTGTCGTGCGATTTGAGTGGATTTCATAATCTTAGGAATTAGGAGCGTGAAGTGTCTATACTGGGCTTAAGTGCTCTGAAACCGAAAGATTACGTTATCCACTTGATTGTTTATAAATTATATATATTTTTAAAACGGTACAAAATAGAAATGCCCAATTTATAGGGTAAGTGTTGCTGAATTTTTGGTACGCATGACTTTGATATAGATGTGGCGTCACTTGATTTCTTAATTTCAGTTTCATAATGTATATTTGATTGTTTTATTACCTTTTTGTCTGCAATTATTTTTTAAAGTTGTGGTTGACGTTGTAACAAATTTTTGTTGTTGTTGTTTAAGGTAGTTTTTTAACAACTATGGGAGCGATACAAGCAGACACTAATTATATGTAAAAATGTTGTTCGATGTCGATGGTTCCATGTTGAGTGTGTAAGACGTTAGATCATAAATTTGAATGTTCCAGTTGCATTTAGTGATTGAACACTAATTTTCAATATTCTACGTATATTGAGACCTTATTTATTTAGGTGGAATTGGTGTTTGTGAAAACTTGTAAATAAATATTCTACGTCTCTATTAATATTGGCACTAGCAGAAAAATTTGACGTCATACTTTTAGAAACAATTCCACCTTATTTATTTAGGTGGAATTGGTGTTTGTGGAAACTTGTAAATATTATTTCACTCCGTCCTAAGAGGAATTAAAAAAACTAAGACTTTTAGAGACGAAATTTTGTTGTCTCTAAAGCTGTCCTTAGTAGTATTAGAAACAGATATGTCTGTCCCTAATGTATTTGGGACGCCACCATAAAAGGACAACACTTTGCCATCCCTTAAGTCGTTGCTAATAGTTGTAAGGATGGAATAGTAGCTTTTTGGGAAACTTTTTAGCTCTCCATAAATGTAGTTTTTCTTGTAGTATCCAGCGGTCTAGATTTTGTCTCCGTCTTCGACTGAGATAACCACGGGACTCAACATACCCGAAATAAAACAAACTAAAATCTTTAAGAGGAAACACTAGAGAACTCACTCAATCCTAGCTATGCTTGAGTTGATAATTCTCTGTAATACTTTTCACCATCACTAAAAAACATAACCACTAAATGCTTTGATCGATTATAAACCGACGTCTTAAAAGACCCGCAAGCGCACGGTGTACCGTTAAGTACAAGGGTAAGCGAGGTCGTATCCCTAGAGACTTGTGGTACGAATTATACTTCGAGCTACTAGTTTTATCCAATAACAACGAGTTTGTGTAGGTTTTGAAATAAAAAGAAAAACAAAACAAATTACAAGATAAATTGGAGTGGAAACCAAGGCATCGATTCCACTCCACCCTTTGTAACCATTTAGATTGCATGAATAATTAAAATAAATTACGAGTTCCCGTTTCGCATATTCTTGGTCGGGCATATGCAATACATCAAAAAAATATAAAAGATTTAATAATTGAGAACTACCCATAAACCAACTTAATCAACCATGGTCCGGTTGATAAGTATGGATTATGTTATCTTCTCCATGTTCCTAACCTATCTTGTTATGGTCTAACAAAATGGTTACATAGATTCATTATTCCTCATAATCCTAGTTATGGTCAAGCATAGGACGAAGGAATACAAATATGCAAAATTTCAGGGTAAAGAGAAGATAATTACTCAAACTAAGCTACACAATCTACACTAAGGCTATATTAGGTGGAGCTTCCTCTGGCCTTGGCTAAGAAGATTAACTACTCATCCCTTTTATTCTTGCCATACTACTATTACTACGATAAAATTAAAAGACAAGAACAAAAGAAAGAATAAGCTTTATTGCTATGAACTTTGATTTACACTCTCCAAGATCATCCCTCATGGGTAGAATTCCCCTCCTCTTTATAGAGTATAGGAAGGGTTACTAAATATCACCATTAATATAAAATCTCCTAAACAATGCCTAAAATCATGCATAAATACTATAACTCATGAGAATAGTATCTATATCTAATATTCTTCAATGCGCTTCTATGCATGGGCCTTTGGTTGACAACTTCAAATGATAATCATTGTTGGAGTGCATCACCCTTGTTCTTCGTTAAACGATATGCCTTCATGTATCATTTTATCGGCCGTTACAGCAAACAATCTATATTATAAATCTTAATTTTGTCCTACGTGGCATCGATTGTCCTGCGTGGCGATGTTTGTCCTACGTGGCGGTTCAAAGAGCTGACTCCCCACTATATCGCATTCTCTTGGAAAGAAAAAAAATAAAATAAATACACATCTTCGAATCAATTTTCTTTATCTCTCTTAAGTCCTTGTAAATACCATGCTAATGCCCATCTTCTCCACATTAACTTTGAAACCTCCAAAATTTACTCATTGATTCTCAAAACCCCCTTCATCTATTTATCATTAAATACAAAAGCCAAATATCTTATTATTCATTTCTAATGGAATCCCTAAAGCTCAATGGTGTAACCTTTCACTCTATCTCGGAATGTTATGTTATGCTATGTTATTTCCTTTTGAATCATCATTAAGAGTTTTCTACTCTACTCAACGAAGCTCTGTCATCACTCTCAAAGAATCTATGTGGTTGTTCTCAACGAATCTCTATCAAGGTATGTTTATACCCTATTTTTCAATTGGGTAAACTTAATTTAATCTCTGAAATTAGCTCTCCTCCCTAATTTTGTGATAAGACCAGAATTTACATGTGTCAAAGTGTCTTTGGCTCAAATGATTGAAATAATATATGGGGTTATGGGGTTGTCACAAAATAATTTCCTCATCTTTTTGTAGCTGATTTTCATTTATTTCCATGAAGGAGCTAAACCTTTTGTTTACTTTGAACCAAGCAACCATAACTAGTGAAATCGATCTCTCATTTTTCTCTCTGAGGTAACCTGGATTTATAATCGAAAGATATATCCTACAATATGATTTTCAAATATGTGGAATCTAATTCTTCCCATGTTTCAAGATCATACCATTTTGGGATTGTGGTAATTCAAGGTAAGAGTTTAGTTTGAATTTCTTAACCCTTTGCTTTTAAGGAAGATTCGAACGTTTGGTTGTTTTGTTGTTCTTTGTTTTATCTTTTCTTTCAAGAAAGTATGTTGGCAAGATTGTCATACTCCATATTTGAGGTAAGAGTTATGAATATCTCACACTTTTTGTACCACCTTTTCTACATGCAAAAATCTTATTTATGACGACATATATGATCTTGAGTTAGGCGCAATCACTATTAGTGGAGAGTAGAGATAGGGAGTCTATATTAGTTTTAACTTGATGCCATATATGACAAATGGAGTTCTTTCCCGTGAGATCTTCCAGCCCAGAGTGCGTCGCTTTTGATGAAATATGATTTTTTCGTTGCTTTATATTCATATTCATATTTCACACATAGTGTTTGCTAAACAATTCTCAGTGATTTTGAGTGACCACCATGAGAGGCCTAAGTTAAAACAACTGTCCATTATAGTTCCTTATTTCTGGTTGTTCATTCTATTGACTGCATGGTACTGTTTTACGTTGACTGCGCACATACACACACTGAGTAAATGCTTATTCTGATTGGTCTTTACATTGACTGATTTTCTATCTATTGTTCATGTACCATGCGATTAGTCTTTCGTATAGAGTAGACATGAGGAGTATTGACTATTTTTTGTGTTTTTTTTGTTTTGTTTCGTTTTCTTTAGTTTCCATTTTAAAAATAAATAAGAAATACAAAATAAAAAAATTAGAATATAATTTTGGTGTATTCGAATATTTTTGTCTCAGTCATATTTATGTTCGAATACAATTTTGGTGTATTCAAATATTTTTGCCTTAACCATATTTATGTTCGAATACAATTTTTGTTATTCGAATAAATCACCTCAGTTATTTATCTATTCGAATGCACATATAGTTATTCAAATGCATTTTGTATGTTATGTTTTTTCTTACAAAACCTTAAACTTGTTTTATTTTTCTTTCACACTCTCTTTCTCTCTCTATTCAACTACGCTCACCTCAACGCCTTCTCTTTCAAGCTAAAAACCTTAAAAATTTGTAATTTCTTGAACGAATCTCCTCATTTTTGTTGATCGAATCTCCTTATATTTGTTCTCCTCTTGCTTGCTATGCGATCAATTCCAAGTTTGGGGTTTGAATTTGTACTCTAGTTCGTGGCAGTTGTGAATCAAAGTTTGGGAATTCTTTGAAATCTCTCGAATCAAAGGTTGGTACTGTTGTTTCTTCTCACTCTTTCTATGTACTACGCCTTTTTTAGATATTATTATTTATGTTTGCGATTACCTTGGGAAGGATTGTTGTTTCGATTGGGTTTGCAGTGATTGGAGATGGTCTGCTAATTGCTACATAAGAATTGGTATTGGTTTGGTGTGTTGCTGCTAAATATTGTGTTTGCATTGGTTAGGTTTGCTTGGTGTTGATTGATCAAAGTGGTGAAGAATTGGTGATTGTGATTCTTTGGGTTCCCCTGTTTAACCGTGTAGGTTGAGTTTGGGGAAGTGGTGTTTGATTTCTCGCAGGTTGTGTGGGTTGTTTGGGGTTGTTAGATACTTGTTTGACTGCGGATTCTATTATACGGAGTGTTTGCTATGGCTAGAGATAACCGCCCTGAGGTTGTGTCCCCTGTTCCAGCTCCAAGCAGTGCATCTAAATGGGGTAGGAAAAAGCGAGGCACCAGGACAGGTTCTAGCAATTCTGTCCCTCTGGGTTCTCGCCGAAGAGGAGCTAGTGGTGCTGGGGGGCCTCGTGCAGTGTCACGAGACAATGATGGGGGGAATCACAACATACATCCCAATCCGCTCACTTGGTCTACTCTGAGACACGGGTTTAAATTCAGGAATTATTAGCGGAAAGTGTCACTAGATGAGGAGGAGTTACATCTGCACTACCCCGTGTTCTCACAGATCTTTGATACATTCTCCTCTCATGGTTGGACTGGTATTATGCAGCCCCAGATGCCTTATTATCCTATATTAGTTCAACTGTTTTATGCTTCTCTCCACAATGTCCGTGGAATGTATGCCGACAGGAGCATTCAGGTGTCGATTGATGGTTTGGAGTTTCATATTCGTCGGGAGGACATCTAGCAAGCATTTGGCTTAGTTGAGTCTCCTGTTTTGATTGTGATACCTATAGACTGGCCTCCAGTTCTTGATCAGTTTCCTCCCAAGAGGGAGATAGAGGAGTGGCTTTTTCACGTTGGGAAGAAGAAAGGACCCTATATCAGGCACAAGAATCTGTCCAAGGCATTGTGCTTATTTTATATGATTGCTCATCGGAACATTCTTCCCCAACTAGGGAATAAGAATGTGTTGGTGGGCAATATGATTTATCTGGTCTATCTCTACAGCAAGGGACCGGGTATCATCTTGACCTGGTGAGTGTTATTATACACGAGATGATTCTTGCGGCCAATCCTGATCTTCATACCCAAACTTTACCATTTAGTAGATTTGTTTCTCAGCTTCTGACTGTGTTGGGTTATGGTATTCAAGAGGATGAGGAGGTTGACGAGAGGGACGAAGTTATTACTCCTCAGTATTGGGAAAAGAGTAGAAAGCACATGGTAGCTGAGTTAAAGTTTGAGTCAGATGAGGGTTTAGAGGACTCTGAGACTGAGGCTGCACCTGCTGCTTCTAAGCTTGCTGCTACTACTGTGCTAGCTACTTCTACAGCTGCTTCTACTGGATCAGCACCCCATGATTTCGCTTCTCTCTACATCTATATGGAGTCTCAGTTTGGTCAGCTGAACTCTCAAATGCACTCTCAGTTTCAGCTTTTCCGGGATGATATCGGTTGGCTCCAGACCTCTGTGGATGACTTGAGCACTACAGTTCAAGGGTCATCGAGTGGTCCTCCCGTTCCAGATCCAGATGAGCAGTCTTAGGTCTGATATGACCTTGAGTCATCTTATTCACTTTAGAGTAATTTTCTTTTGTGATTGTATCTAATTTATGATTGTTTTCGATTATGCTATCTTTGCTGCATATATATATATATATATATTCTATTTTGGAAGTCTTTTTTGGATATGTTATGTATTAACAGTTCTTTTTTGCATGGATGCTCTAACAGTTTATGATATATGATTATCCTATTCCATGATCTTACTTCTTCTATAACTGTTGTACATTTTGGCATTCCTCATATGGTTTCTCTTTCATCTATGCTTTGTTTGCTTACCCTTTGTTCTTTTGTGCCAAAAATGGGGAGAGATGCTCCTGATAGGTAAACCAGGTAAGTAATTTTTGTCTTCTGAATTTTATATTTTGAATATGAACGGTTGCGTGATGTATCTTGTTTAGTGTACAGGGATTTCAAAGGATATGCTTTTAAGAATGGATGTTCAGTGAGTGAGTCAGTCCATCAAGTTATAATTTTCTTTTATTACATGTAGTTCTAGTTTTGACACAAAATAAACCAAATGGGGAGATTGAAACATCCATTTGGAATTTGTTTCATTTAGTGTTTAGAATTGGTGTCAGCACTACCTCATGGTTATCCGTCGTCAACAAGTGCACATGGAGCGACTACAGTTGGACTGTCACTGAACAGGTAACTGGGTTTCTATCTCCTTACTCTAAATGTCAAGCCCGTAGTTTTTACAGAATATGAAAAGAAAGTGATGTCTTATTTAAGAAGAACATGTCTCTATTCGAATAAGAATTTGTTATGTTCGAATAAGACCTTGTTCGAATAAAATTTAGTATCTATACGAATATTTTCTCTCAGAACAATATTTATTCGAATAGACTATTTCTTTGTTCGAATACTTTTTCTGGGAACTTAGTTGTTCAAATAAGATTTTTCTCTGTTGGAATAAAACTTGTTTTGTTCGAATATACTCTATCTCTATTCAGAAAAATTGCCTCGGGCCTTTATTTGTTCGAATACATTTTTGGTGTATTCGAATAATAATTGTTCTATTCGAATAGATTTTGTTTCTATTCGAACAGAGGTCGGGTTTTATGTTTTTCTATATATGATAACTTTTATTTTTTCATAACTCAACTTTTTGAAATCCTATTTTTCTAGGGCTTTTATTTTTTTAAGATGAGATATTTTTTTGAGAGATTCAAGAGAGAACTAAGAACTCAAACTTAAATAAACATTGATCAAGAAACCCAAATCATGATTTGAAAAACTTGAGGGATTCAAGATTAAAAGCTTCGACGAGAGATTGGAGCGAGGCGTTGCGAGAACGTGGAATCGATTGTAAGAAGCTTGATTAGAAGAAATGCAACTATGAGATGTGCTTATCGATTCTTTAAGTAATTAAACTCTTGTAATTCATTTTTAATAGTAGATTGCTTAGCTGTCGGGTGATTCGACAACGACATGTGAGTTTTTCTCATGAGAAAGGTTTCCCACAGGGTTAAAAATCTTTGGTCTTGTGTCTAATTTCCAATTGCTTGTTGACATTAGATAATCGAATCAATTTGAATTAAGGTAAGGTTAGACCATTAAGTCAAAGGAATTCAGACCTATTGTTTTAGATCTAAATTAATCGAAATTGGTTAGTCTCAAGTGACAAGGAATTTTTATATTTTACAACATCGTATGTGCCTTAACAAGAACATATGATGGGTGAAGATATTAGGATTTATTGATATATCGATTAGTGCTTTGAAAGGTAGGAGCCAAGTCCGAGCGTTAGTTCTTTTTCCCTCTCATTATGTTTTATAATTAGCTTTTGTTTTATTTTCTCCCTCATTAATTTTTTACAAAACCTTAATACGGCCTAGAAGTGTTTGTTTTCCCAACCTCCCAGTGGTTCGATCCCACTCGTCCATACTACAACTTGACAACCATATTTGAGCGGGTATTTTGTTGGATAACCTGAAAAATCCTCTTATCACCTCTCTAATACCCACTCAGTCTGGATGTTACACCTATACTAGAGAGAATGCCATGAAGCTTATGGGCATAAAGAATCAAAAATTCAAGATATGCTCAGGGGAAGATATATTCTTCTTAGTATGATTCTGTCTACGCAAATTTAATTTTATGGTTAGTTGGTATGAAATTTAACACATTAAGCGTAATGATGCCTGTGGAATTGCATCCTATATTTATAAATGAACTTAAGCTATTTGTATAGGTGTCATTCTAAGCATATTCATAATGAAAGAATTCCAAATGTGATCCATCTATTTTTGAAAAAAGAAGCTATCTATTGTGAAACTTCACAAGTTACTTAGATAAATTATTCCTTGCATCCGATATAAGTGTTTTCTTCTTTCTGCGACTAATCGTTGTATCCTGGGAGACAAGGGCCTACATTCCTACAAAGCATCGTGGTAGAGGCGAATCTATCTTAAGGAGATAATTTGCATACACGAGACTCGATCATCTCCTTAAGAGGCATTGTTTTGTTCATGCAGATTGAATTACAATCTTCACAACTTACTTTGATAAATTATTCTTTTTCACCCAAAGTGTAGAGCCCAAGTTCGCCCACCCTTTAAAGGAGGAAGATCTACTCCTTCCAGCCCTCCCCGAACGAACAAAATTTATAGTGCATTTGAAAACATATTTGAATTTGGCAACACTCTTAAAACAGGGGCTTTGCTTAACCTCCATTTCATCTATCAATTTTTTTTCAAGGGAAACGAGGTTAATGGGTTTTTTCATGACGTACTGCTAAACTTGTTTGTTCGACCAATGATGGGGAGATTTGGCATGGCCCAGTATTGGCAAATTTTGATTCTAAGTAAAAACGAGCGAATGCATGAACCCATACTTACATGATCAATTTCTCATTATTTACATATTGTTAACCATGCTGGTTCTTCATGCAGACCTAGAAGGCCAACTTCGTGACATTGATGTCGAGACAAGTAACGAAGTAGTCGGCAATAAATTGTTATTATTGATAACACCAAAATAGCTTGCAAAGAGGAAACTTTGGAATGCTACCAGATACATGACTAGTTCCCTTAATATATTAAGCCATAGGCCGATTTTCTTGTAAGATAGTAAGCTCTATGGATAAGTACAATACTGTGTATGTTTCATTTTCTGTTATTTATATCAAACTGTTTTAACCAAATATTTACGTATGGCTTACGAAAGAATTCGTCAAATAGGGCTTATCACTTATCACTTATCACTCGTTATTTGTTACTAAGTTGGGTTCTAGGCTTTTCTACTAATATAGAACAGGAAAAGATTTTGTATTACCAATGATAGTCGAATGGTAAACTCTCCGTTAAATTAGTAATTGGGCCTTGCTAAACGGTGTGGTTGGAATACTGTTATGGTTAGACAAATATAGTATTGGTCTAAGACCCCTGAAACCTCACAACCTAATGGGTTTGATTCGGATTCCTGAAAATTCGTGGTGAGATCTTTCACTTGGATGTAGGCAGGTTGGCCATAATCTCGCTATAAAAATTCGTGGTGAGATCTTTCTGTTGGGAAACCGAGGGGGCAAATCGTACGCGGAAGCACAATACGATTTAGAAACAATCAAATCCCCTTCAAAACGAATTTAGAAACAATCAAACATAGCCAAAGTCGTTCAAACGAGTCATGAGGTCGTTCGAACGAATTAGACAATCCCCTGAAATTTTGACCCAAACGTTATTTTCGTTCGAACGACTTCCCACTCGTTCAAACGACTTTCTTAGTTTTGAACCGTATTCCTAACACTTTCGTCATGAGCAAGCACGGGATCAACCGTATACTACTATACTGAATCCCACCCAATACGAGATGTTTTTTTTTTCTTTCTATGATTGTCCTTACGAGGCTTTGAGTAAGTATATTTGAAAAACGCATTTTAGTTATTTAGAAAGCCTTTTCTTATATGACAGAAGCCTGATAGTTGGCGAGCTAAGAAGGTAAAGTGAAATTAAATAACCGTCAAAATAGCTGAAGAATGACGGACAACGAAAGGCCCAGTGGACTCTACACATGCCGATCATGGTCAGCCTAGTTAAATACAAGCTGCAGACACTGGACGGCCACAGGCCACGAGTTACCTTTCTTCGGTCTAAAAAGACTTTGTGTCTTTATCCCTACAATTCTGCTCGAATGTTGTTGCAAACATATTAGTTTAATTCAACTATACTTTAAGAAAAGTTAAATCGTATCTCTAGGGCCGCAAATCTTTTAGAAAATCCACATTATTGTGCTTTGTTGACTCGTCTGGATGTTTGGTGGTATGTCTACCTAGATGCGACTAACCTGATCTGTACTTAAGCCTTAGAACAAAAGTGTAGTCCTTAATTACAATTAAGGTGGACATCAATATGTCATAAAGCTTTCCAATTATATGAGGATGGGGATCATCAAAGACAGCACAACTTATAGATTAACAATGAGACTGATTACTCCTTAAACCCACACTTAAAACTCTTTTTAATAAGTTATTAAGTTTTTATGAGTTCATTCGAATTTAATTATGACACAACCCTTGTGGTGCCCTAAATAGGCAGACTTCCATAGAAGCTTAAAAATATTCAAAATTGTTGTGAGTGTTAATCTTTGGTAAATCACTGAACCAATGTGATACATTCAATGATAGATGAGCTTAACAATTAATTAGCTACGAGTGGAGAACATTATTATTGCCTTGCCCCTC
The DNA here is from genome assembly GCA_014058105.1 of Kingdonia uniflora. Lineage (NCBI taxonomy): Eukaryota > Viridiplantae > Streptophyta > Magnoliopsida > Ranunculales > Circaeasteraceae > Kingdonia > Kingdonia uniflora. Next base: position 1,202,785 of record JACGCM010000926.1, on the reverse strand, counting down.
ACTATACTACAAATAGGCTACCGTATCTTGTCCATCTCTAGACTAAGATTAGACTAAGGTGACAACTCTCTCAGACTACGACAGGGAGCTCTCTCGACGTGGACTACTTGAAAAACTTCATCCTCACAACATACGATTATATTAAATATTGTTTACAAGACATAACAAAACTAAAGAGGGTGACAGGAGATAGAAAGCTGTTGTGAAGATGATGGCACATTTCCTTCCAAGAACCATGTTTGATTGCTCAAATTTAAGCAAAATTCTTCAAAAGGGAATTGAAAGCCGCAAATCTTGAATTGAATTCAAAAAGAACGAAAAAGAATTGGATCTTGTATGGGCCCGTGAAACTTTTCATTCTTTGGTGAATGTGGGCGTGGTCAAGTTAGAAAAGAAAATTTTCAAAACCGTCAAAATGCCGACAGTCGTTTTTAATGTCGACGGTCTTCTTACATCTAGATAATAATGCTGGATATGACTTATGGGTACACACACCAACCCAAATCCGCTGACAACTGAACATCGCCGTTTCTCTTTCTGTATGTATTGTATATCTCTTGTGTGTGTGTGTCAGCAAGATAGTATGATCAAGTTCACTCTGTTTAGGGTTCACATGATATGATTAGGGCTTAAACTTGAAGTACTGTTTTAATGCCCAAAACCTAAAACTTGATAATTGGGGAGGTTTGATATACAATTGCCAAGTGGCCATGCAAGGTTACTACTAGCAGCAGACCTAACTGGATTAAGAAACTTGAATCAAAATCCCAAGGATGATAGACGACGACAAATCACTTATTTCAATCATTCCTTCATTTTCTTTGGAAGACTTAAGATTTTTATTCCCACACGTGCAAATGTCGTTGAACAAATGTTCAACTCAGCTCTACTTTTAATCAAACTAAATTGTTCTTATTAGAGCCGCAAATCTTAGGGCAATCCACAATGTGAAGTGTTGTCAACTCATCGGTACGGTAGGTCATATGTTTTTATATATATATATATATATATATATATTAATGTGACTACGTTGATCTAATGACACAAGCCTTTGAATAAACGTGAGGTCCTTAATTATAAATTAAGGTCGACATCGATATGTCGCGCAATTTTCCAATTGTATAGGGAGGACTAGAAGGGGTATTCCTCATCAAAGACAGTACAACAACTTGTGCTCTAATAAGGAGATGGTTTTCAAGGATGATTACCAATACACAAATTGGTTCTGTTAGTCTTATTGATAATGTCGAGGGGACAAACTGCGAAATATTTGCAAAGGTCTCGATAAGAAAACATATATAATACATTTTTGAATGATTAAAGAACATCCTATTCCCTCTCTATACCGTAATTGAGTTGCGGCTTTCCACCCTTAATATAATACAATCACACTAGAATTTTCTCTCTCACACTACGACTAGAGTAAAATATGTCGACTACGGAGAAATGCTTGAAATACACTATTAGAAGAAACTTCACGACCAAAAAATCTTATTTTTTGTTTCTATTTCAAGTATGTTTAATGTTTGATATCCAATTTTGTACTATAAGAAGAACACTTCTAGTACCCAGCAAAACCTAAAGAAAGTGACATGAGAAGAAAAGGCATAAGTGAAATTTGTCAGTGAAAAATCCCTCACTATCAACCATGGCTGTACGTACCAAATAATACATGCGTGATCGACACAAAATGAAATCAATTAATTGGTCCACTGCCGCTATCCCCAATGCTAATGCAGTTGAACGTTTTCTTTGATCTTCGAATAGTCCCTATCACGTCTTCACTCTCAATTTTCTCCCATTAACACTGCTGTGAAGATGTATGTCTACTTTCAATGGTGCCCCAAATTTTCTCCCGATGTTTGCAAAGATGTCTAAAGTGGGCAATAAACAATGTTTCAAAATTATTGGGAAGATGATCCTCTGTTGTGATGTTGTTTTCAAAGTATAACTATTTGTTGCACCCTCTGGACTTATTTATGCCTTTTGAAACATCAACATCGTGGTCATGATAGTTCCCACCGGAAGGGAAAGGTGCGAGTTACAGTTACATGAATATATAATATCTAGAACAAGTTGTAATGGTGTGACCACATTGAGATGCAAGGAATTTAGGCATAAGGGGAAGCTGCGAAGGTTACGTATTGTTAGCAAATATGAAGAGTCAGGGCTGGACCACACCATCAAAGCACAAATCGGGGGTTGTCATTTATGTGCTAGCTAGGTTACTGAATCTGGAAATTCTTGTAATCCATGAAGAATGGTGTGTGTCCATTATCTGGTGATTGTGCCTCTTCGTGCTCAGTCCTCTGGGGTTTTAGTATGTACTATGTGCTATCATATCGGTCAAGCACCCAATATCAGACCATTGTTAAATATATATATATATATATATATATATATATATATTGAGGACAATCGACCATTACAGACCATCAATATTTTTTCCTTTTTCGAAGGACTTTAAATGTTTATCTATACTACACATGCAAATGTCGCTGGAAAAAACACTAGATTCAGCTCTACTTTAAGCATGGCCAAATTGTCTCTAGAGCAGCAAATCTTTACCCAGTCACACTGTGGAGTGTTGTCAACTCGTCCGTACGGTTGTTAGTATGTCTAATTATAGATTGATCGAATGACACGTTGGCATTGAATAAAGGTATTAAGGTCCACGTCGTCGACATCAAAGATAGTACATTTTTAACACCAATTCAGCTTAACTTATTTTTCTTGCAATATACAATGTTACCGTGTTTTGATCTTATAAATAAAGATGGTTCTGCAATTAAGAATTCAATAATTATTTTGTTATGAATGCATGCCAAATGTTATATGTGATCAACTTTAAGGCTTTGAAAAGAAGATTTCTTCAGTTAATTAATATCTATATATAATTTATAAAAATGGCTAAATACATATACTTCACTTATTCCTAAAATAGTTTCTAGGGAATATAAAAATTGGTGGATCAAAATTTAATCCAACGTCGAGCATAAACTAAGTCCAATACAAAGAAACTGAAATAGCCTTGCAAACAAAAAAAATGAGATATACGCTCTATCTAATTACATCTAGACTTTTTAAGAAGATAATCTAATCTAATTAGGAGGTTAAGGTGGGTAGTAATTTCGAGTGCAATGCTGGTTTGAGCTCTAATAACTTGGTATCAGAGATGAATGGGTGTATCCTGACCTCAAAAGTTAATATCATATAAAGATGAAGTTCAACCCAAGGATATAAGAAAATATACATGATCAAATTGCACCAACCTTAACAAAATTTCAAGCCTAGCCCATACTAGATGGTTTGGGTGGTACCACAGCATGAGCAGTTTACTTTCACACTCGAGAATAACCTCCTGGCTCTCTGTGTAAATCATTCATATTGAATATCTTGGGGAAATGTGACTCTTTTTACCATGAAGTCTTAAAATTATATGAATTCAACTTGTTAGTTCCTACTAAGAACAAGGCAATTAAAATTCAAGTTACGTTTTGCCCATCCCTATGCTACAATTCAACCTGCTAGGCTACCACAAGAACACCTCCATACCCAACAAAATGTAAAGAGAGTGATATAAATGGAAGAACACAAGATAAAACTGAGTGAAAAAGGCAGGAGAAAAGTTTTATTTCAAATCACTCACTATCAACCTTGGCTATAGGCCTGCACCACTTAATTCATATATGGTGGTCCATACGAGTTACACCCACAAGTTTTTTGTTGATTTTGGAATAGTTCCTATCATGTCTTCACCCCTATTTCCTCTCATTGACCTTACTGTGAAAATATCCCCTACCAATTAATGGTGCCCAATATTTCTTCCAAAGATAGCGCTAAGATGTGAGACTCCAGATGGGGCCAACAATGTTTTTCTTCTTCTTTTTTTCCCTTTAATTATCTATAGTGAAGATCTTTTCTTGGGCTTTTCAACAATGATAATTATATGTTGGACTTGGAGCTAATTACCTACGCCTTTCTTTCCAAATATCAAAATCTTGCATATTCTGATTCCCTTCTTATAGTTATTTCTTATATATGAATTGGGAGGGGCGATCGAGTCGCAATGGCATCAAATGATCTAGCAGAAGTTGTAACCTTGAACACATTGAGATGGAACGTTTTTATGTGCTAAAGGGAAAGTCATATAGGCATGGAGACCCAATCCCCATATGAGACTGTGATGAGGTCTCTAATACTCTTAATCGTTAACTAGAAGAATCATAACTGTTAGAGTTTAATTAATTACTAAAGTTGGAATACCTTGATATCCAAAACCTTAACAAACTATATTTTTATGATATTGTAGATAAAATATTCTGGTCCAAGCCGTTAAGGTACTAGGTAAAAAATAGACAAATAATGAAGATGATAGATAATTACCAAAATGAACCAATGGGCAATGGGATAACGGATTAAATCTGGTCCATTGATGCTTCAACAACCAAACGGTTATCATAACCGCAACATGGTAAAGGTTGTAGAAAAAGAGTAGAAGAACAGCCCCAAATATCCATCAAGTTACTAAAAGTTTGGGGTACCGCTATAAGTTATTCTTTTGACTCCTCATGAGGTTGTTTTCTTTTGTTTCCGGCTGATTTCAAAATTGGCCAACAAAAAGATAATTTTTCGAGATGTACCCAGATGACCTCCAACTCTCCAAGTGTAATACTCTTAACCCGAATAAATTTAGATGATATCGACTCGTTTTTTATCAGTATCAGAAAGATCATGACAATGTTGTTAACGACATTGATATTTTAGCTTAAGCCCTTACAAAGAAACAGACTACGTGTATGTATAGAATTGAATTGAATACAGGCCATAGAATAGTATTTGTCAGTCACTCGATTTGACACACGTAGCAAGTTAGCGCATGAGAAACATTATTGTATGGAACGCGTACATACCCACGAGTACCCAGAGGACGGAGTGGTTACACTGCACTATTCAAGACCTTCACCATACTAAATACGATCAATCGCTTTCACCTTATCGTCCATTTTCCACCAGAGCAAGGGTCCAGGAGCTATACATTATGAAAGACATGTCCTTGAGAAGAGTAATGGAGGAGAATGTAGCCAAATGCATTGAATAAAACCACATGGTGCTCAGTCTTCGGGGGTTTTAGTATGTAGCCATGGTGGTCAGTCCAAATATGCAAGAAATTTTGAGCCTTTCTACTTGAACGATAGTACTTGCCTTAATAATGTCACTGATAGACACGTAATATTTACGTGTACAACTCCTAAATTTATATCTATCTAGTCATTTATTAAATAAATGTGACACTAATAGTGTTTTTGTTTGTATTTACAGAAATCGGTCACATTATAAACAAGTCGTACATTATTCCGATTTTTAACGAAGAACAAGGGTGATGTACTCCAACAATGATTTTTATTTGACGTTGTCAACCAATATAGCCCATGCATAGAAGCCCATTGAAGAGAATTAGATATAAATATTATTCTCATGAGTTGTAATATATATGCATGATTTTAAGCATTGTTTAGAAAATTTTATATTAATGGTAATATTTTGTAACCCTTCGTATACTCTATAAATAGGAGGGGAATCCTACCCATGAGAGATCATGTTGGAGAGTATATTTCAAAATTCAATAAGCAATAAAGTTCTCATTTTTTTCTTATTCTTGTCTTTTAATTTTATCGTAGTAATAGTAGTATGGCAATGATCAAGGGGATGAGTAGCTAATCTTTTTAGCTAAGGCTAGAGGAAACTCTACCCAATGTAGCCTTAGTGTAGATTGTGTAGCTTAGTCAGAGTAATTATTTTCTCTTTATCCCAGAATATTACATATTCGTATTCCTTCGTCATATGCTTGACTATAGCTAGGATTATAAGGAATACTGAACCCATGTAACCATCTTGTTGGACCATAACAAGATAGGTTAAGAACATGGAGAAGAGAACATAATCCATACTTATCAACCGGACTATGGTTGAGTAAGTTGGTTTATGGGTAGTTCCCAATTACTAAATCTCTTGTATCTTTTGATGTATTACATATGCCTGACCAAGGATATGCGATACAGAAACTCGTAATTTACTTTAATTATTTATGCTATCTAATGGTTAAAAAAGGTGGAGTGGAATCGATGCCTTGGTTTTCACTCCAATTTATCTTGTAATTTTTTTCGCTCTTCTTTTTATTTCAAAACCTACACAAACTCGTTGTTATTGGATAAAACTAGGAGCTCAAAGTATATTTCGCACCACAAGTCTTTAGGGATACGACCCCGCTTACCCTTGTACTTAACGGTATACCGTGCACTTGCGGGTCTTTTAAGACGTCAGTTTATAATTGATCAGTCAGAAATGACTTTGCTAGAATACATAAATGGGGTTGTAGGTGTCCTTCTCCTTGGTCCGTCATTAGATCTCTAGGCACTCGCAATTACAAGCTGCAATTACATTTTTTTCCCCTTAAGACTTTAAATCTGTATTCACACTTAAACTGCTTTTAAAAAAAAAATACTAAGTTCAACTCAGCTTTTAATAAATCATTGTCTCTAGTAAAGCCACAAATCTTGTAGAATACACTACGGTGGACTCTTTAGCATGGTCTACTGAGACATACGCCTTTGAATACTTTTGTGGACGATAATTTATATGGTCGACATCAATATGTTATTAATAGACACATAATAATTACGTGTACAACTCCTAAATATATATCTTCCTAGTCATTTATTAAATAAATGTGATACTAATAGTGTTTTTGCTTGTATTTACAGAAATTGGATGCATGATAAACAAGTCATACATTTTTCCAGTTTTCAATAAAGAACAAGGTGATGCGCTCCAACAATGATCCTCATTTGAAGTTGTCAACCAAAGGCCCATTGAAGGGAATTTAATGTAGAGATTATTCTCATGAGTTGTAATATTTCTGTATGGTCTAAGGCATTGTTTAGAGGATTTGACATTAATGTTGATGTTATGTAACCCCTCCTATACTTTATAAATTAGAGAGGATTTCTACCATTTCATACATCTTGGAGAGTGTAAATCAAGGTTGAAAGCAATAAATGTTTTTCTTTCTCTTTTCTTCTTGTCTTTTACTTTTGTTGTTATCATAGCAATATGGCAATGATCAAAGGACTGAGTAGCTAAACCCTTTAGCCAAGGCTAGAGGAAGCTCTATCCAATATAGCCTTAGTGTAGAATAGTGTAGTTTAGTTAAGAGTAGTTACTTTCTCTTTTCCCAATTTAATGTATAGTTTTATTTCTACGATTTTAGCTTGATCATAGCTTGGATTTGTGGGAGTAAAGAGTTCAAAGAAATAATCTTGTTTGACTATTACAAGATGGTTTAGAACATGATGAAGAGAACATAAGCCATCCTTATCAACCGGACCATGGTTGAATAAGTTGGCATATGAGTAATTCCTAATAATGAATTTTCTCATATTATGATGTATGCAAATACCCGACCAAAGATATGTGATACGGGAATTCACGATATACTCTAACTAGATATACTATCTCATGGTTACAACGGATGGAGTGGAATTACGTCTTGGTTTCCTCTCCAATTCGTAACAAAACCTTATTACTTTTATTTATTTGTTTTCTTCATTTCAAAACCTACACAAAAACTCATTGTTATTAGATAAAATAAGTAACTCAAAGTGTAATTCGCATCACAAGTCTCTTGGGAAACGACCCCACTTTCCCTTGTACTCAACGGTACACCGTGTGCTTGTGAGTCTTTTAAGACGTCAATTTTATAATCGATCAGTCGTATACTTTTTTAAAAATTGTAGGGAGTACTAGGAGGGGTCTTCATCAAAGACAGTACATCTATTTGTATTCTAACACTTGAAAGTTTCAATTCTCCTACTGGCGTACCGCGCTCTTAACTCCGGTCCTAACAATTTTTTCTTTGAATTATTTTTGAAGAAATTTTTATACTAGGCCTGAAGTGTCTTATAAATTATATTTGATACCTCATACTTCTAAAACCTACGTGAGGACCCTATTTTTACACATTAGTTTCATCTTGTACCTTAAAAAAATTTATATACCAAATTTGCTCTTATTTTGTACCTTGAACCTGATTAACCGGTAAACATGATAAAAACAAAGTAACAATAGCAAAAAATCTAAATAAATGTGAAAATGAGCTGGGCTATTGCCTTGCATCATCACCACCCCCTTTCTCTCAACTTCATGGTTTGTTTCACATAGACAAAAAAAAAGATCAAAAATAAAGAGAGAAATGCCTAGCAATGTCTTAAATTTTTTTGATTCGATTCGTAAGGTATATGTAACAACTTCATGCCTACTCTCAATCACTCAAATCCCTTGACACTCCGCAATTAGACAACCTCACAACAACAACAACAACATCACCCAAACAATGGAGAAGTTTCAGAGACATAAAATATGCAAAATCTTTTAAGGGATTTGGAGAAAAAACTAGGAAACGGGGTTAGAAAGAGACCCACATTGAAGCACTAATGTTTGCAACAATTTTAGACTTAAAAATGGCTTCTCATTAATAAGATTGCACTATCATAAATGGGTATTTAGCAATTTGTATGTTTTAGGATTTAAAATCTCTAGTTTGTTGGAATATTACTAGATATTATACAATAGATCAATTTTACATGTAAATGCAATTTTTTGAATTCTAACGATTGCTTAAACCATGGACGGAGCTAGGATTTAAAGTTTGGGGTGGGGGGTTTGGGCACATTTTATGAATTTTAAAATTATAAAGAAAGGGTCAAGTAAGTTTTCTTATAGTAGAAGTAAGAAAAGTATTAGACATAATCCCACATTTCATACATTTTCATAACATCATAATCGTATTTTTTGGATAATACGATTTAGCAAAATATTACAAAAACATAATAAATTTTTGAAAAAAAAAATAGCAAAGTTCTTGGTTAGTCCATCAATAATAAACATGGTGCCAACATGAATTGAACTCTAGTTAAGGAATTTTTGTAAGAAGAGAACAACAAAGTTCTTAGTTAAAATAACAAAATAAATAAATAATAATAAACATGGTGGCAACATGAATCTCAAGTCAATGGGATTAGATCCTTGGTACTTCACCAACTAGGCTAGAAACAACAATAATAATATGCCTAGTATACTATTTTATTTTTTTTGGCCTCTATTCTAGAAGGATTTTTAGAAAATTCTTGAGGCCCCCTTCCCTTAAATCCGCCCCTGCTTAAACCCCTAAAATGTGTATGTGATGAATGCTTGTAAATCATGTGAAGGTCCATAAATTGGCAACACCGAGTCAAACTTTCAGCTTTATAGAATCTCAAAGCAGTAACCATGGTAGATACGTTGCACTGTGACCAATCTTTTTGGGAAATATCGATTTATTGGTTTATAGTTTATTTAGATAGTTGCTAAGGTTTAAAGGGGGAGAAGAGAACTGGATACATAATATTTTTAGAAATCAAAATAGGGATAGTTTAGACATTCAAAAATATTATAGTAGTAATTGCAACATAAACTTCAAAAACATGGTCTACACGTAATTCTTCAACTTTGAGGTTGTCACGCCCCAAAATCAAATAATTAGAGCATATCTAAAACCATGCCATCCAGGGCGTACAGGTCGGGGAATCCAAAGATTCGCCCCCACAAATAACCTTGCTAATAAGAAATAGCTCAGTCATTCACTATAGCAATATCATCAGAGTAAAAAGGAATAAAGCGGTAACAATATATATATATATCAAACTGAAATATTAATACAATATCTCGATAATGTACAACGTCAAAAGCTAAAATCTCATACAAGAAATACTAAAACCAGAACATAATCTGCAGCTGCAAAACTGGCTCCAAATACAGCTGAAATCCTCAGCAAAACCAGCAACTACTCTGCCTCTGAAAGGGGGGGGGGATACTAGAGTGGGCAAAAACCATAGCTCACTAATGCCCAATAAAGCTAAATAACCTACTAATAAAATGGTGCAGAGAAAGAGGAAGAGGTGAATGGGATATAAGATATTTAAGGTACAATAATATATAAGTGCAAAGTAGAGTAAAGAATGGATAAGAAAAGGGGAAATAGAGATTAGTTGGAGTGATGCGATGATGAAATGATATGAAATGATATGATATGATTCTAGAATTGTCCTACGACTGGGTGCTTATGATATGAAGAACTAAAGAACTAGACCCTATAATGAATATATGGGCTGATTAACCGCTAATGCATGCTAACCTTAAAAAGATCTTAATTGGATACGAAGGGTACGATTGGGTTACCAGCTCAACCACGCTAAAGAATTTATCACTTGATCAGAGTGTTCCGGGCTTTGCAACCTGCAAAACCAATGTCCAAACTTTATTTCACTTATTCCAAGGGATTTCAACATCACGGAGGATAAGACGGGTACCAAAGGAAACTGTCTCATACCATCCCACACTTCCGGATGGGTAATAGATATAATAGTATCCAGCCCGAACTTCACCTAGTTATTTTAACTCGATGTATGAATCCTAACTCCTATCGAGGGCCAGCCGATGTAGAGCTTTATTATGTATCTGACCCCGTTAACTTAAAAGAATACAAAAACTCACACAACAAACAGATCCTAAGGATCAAAACCTAATAGCCGCCACACGGACAACACACACATAGGATAACCACCTGTCAAAGAGAATGGTAAATAATTCTAACATAGATGAACAGTGACCACCCACCACAATATCTAAACCACATTAGTCTCTACAAGACTGAAACGCAACATTCAAGGATAAGGCCCTGAGAATACCACACTAATGCACAATTTCCTAAGAGATAAAAGAGAACACACTCTACATGCCTAACAAAGGAAAATATACAGTACAATCCAACAATAGACTATAACTAAATCACATAACACCTCAATGTCAAATGCATAACACTCTAACTAACACAGATTAACTAGTGGAGAAATTTAGCAAGAAAGGGACACTCGCCTGATAAACGATAAACCGCAAACCAACAATCGACAGGGTAACCCAACCTCAACACCACATGCAATAACCATACCAATGCCAACAACCCAACACCTGCAACAAATACAACTTCGCAATCTCAAGAAACACCCAAATCATGAAACCCTAAAACATAAAGGATTCCACCAAAACTGAAATCAAATCAACAATGAAGAGGAGTAGGGGAATTTCTCACCAACGGAGTGGCGAAGATCAACCCCAGTAATTGAATCACAACTCGCAAAGGAGTGAGAGAGGAGCAATGGATTTCAATTTGGAGAATGAGTGAGAGAGAGTAAGTATTGAATGAGAGAGAGAAATGAAATGAAATCGGTAATAATACCCTAAAACCAACACTCATCTCGAGGAAGGGATCAACGGCCAAGAATCGCATGAAAAGACCCAACCTGGTCGTCAAAACACGCCTCTGTTTAAACAGAAGATATTTCTATTCGAACAAAACAAAGCAGGTGGAAGTCTATTCGAACAGGAAAGGGCTTGTTCGAACAGAACCAAACAAAAAGAAATATATTCGAACAGGAAAGGTGTTGTTCGAATAAAATGAAGCTGATAGAAATCTATTCGAACAGGAACAAGTCTGTTCGAATAAAACAAAGCAGATAGAAACTTATTCGAAAAGAAATGAGTCTTTTCGAATACAATAGGAAAAATTCAGAAAACTCATAAAACCAAAAAGATTCCCTTGAGCAAAAACTGACAAAAACCCAAGGGGAAATCTTTCCTAAGATCCCCCCCGGATCACACACCACACAACAACCACAAACAACAAACATTCCTCTACCAAGCCAACCCTGGGTACCCAAAACCACAACTCAACCTCCTCCACCAAAACAGCCATCGAAACCGCCGAAACACCGAAAATGAAGAAAGAAGAACTCAAAACCCTGATAATGAAATAAGATGCATATGCATGATGAACGGTGATGTATGTGGATACATGATGCATAATGAAAAAAAAATTATAATAGATAAATAAATAAAATCCGGGACACTACATTCTACCTTCCTAAAAAGAAATTTTGCCCCGAAATTCTATATACCTCAACCAGAGAACAAGTACGGATAACGGTCCCTCACATCCGCCTCTAACTCCCAAAAAGCCTCACTAGGAGCATGGTGACTTCACTGAACCTTCATAAAAGGAATAACCTTACTATGTAGAACCTTATCCTCTCTCTCAGTCCAAAATACACACCGGATGTTCCACATAAGAGGCATCTTCCTGAACCTCTAGGTGCTTCCAATCAATCACATGAGTAGGATCCCGTTCATACTTCCTGAGCATCAAAACATGAAACACATTGTGAACTCGATTCATCTGTGGCGGCAATGCCAAACGGTAAGCTAACTCTCCAACTCTGGCAAGAATCTCAAAAGGTCCAATGAACCTCAGAGCCAATTTCCCTTTCTTACTAAAATGCATCACGCCCTTCATCGGAGAAACCTTCAGTAAAATATGATCACCAATCTTAAACTCTAACAGTCTCTTGCGAATGTCGACATAACTCTTTTGTCGACTCTGTATTGTACGTAACCGATCCCTAATAGTAAAAATATCCTCTGTGGCCTCACGAACTAAATCTGGCCCTAGTATACTTTGCTCACCAACCTCTGCCCAACTCAGTGGTGATCTACACGGTCTACCATACAAAGCCTCATAAGGTGCCATACCAATGCTCGACTGGAAACTATTATTATAAGAAAACTCTGCCCACGGTAAATGCTCATCCCAACTGCCCTTGAAGTCCAACGCACAAGCCTGAAGCATGTCCTCAAGAATCTGGTTAACTCTCTCCGTCTGACCATCAGTCTGTAGGTGAAATGCTATGCTTAAATCCAATCTAGTATCCATACCTCGCTGAAAACTCTTCCAAAATTTACTGGTAAACCTAACATCTCGATCTGACACTATAGACACAGGTACTCCATGCAATCGCACTATCTCTTTCACGTACAACCTACTCAACTCCTTAAGGGGCAAAGTCTTGCGAACCGGGGTAAAATGAGCTGACTTTGTCAATCGGTCAACTATTACCCAAATCGAATCATGATTTCTCTTCGTCCTCAGTAATCCCGAAATGAAATCTATTGTCACATGTTCCCACTTCAACTCTGGAATCTGTAAAGGCTTAAGTTGCCCCGCTGGTTTCTGGTGCTCGGCTTTTACCTGCTGACATGTAAGACATTTGGAAACGAACTCGGCTATCTTTCGCTTCATGTTGTCCCACCAATAATGCTTCTTTAAGTCTTGGTACATCTTGGTATTGCCTGGATAAATAGTATACCTAGAGCCATGAGCCTCATTCAAAATCTCCCGCTTCAATGCCTCTGAATCTGGCATACATAATCTCTTCCTATATCTGATAGTACTATCAAAACTAACTTTCTAATCAGGTCTGCTATCATCTAAAGCCCAAGACTGTAACTTCGCATCCTACTGCTGAGCTTCCACAATCCGAGAAATCAAAGACGGTTGAACTCTCAAATTAGCAACAAAACCACCGGTGCCTCGTGAAAACAAATTTAGCTCTGAATCTGCTATATCACGAAGTAACAACCATTCACGAATCATAAGACGAGTAAGAAATCCCCTAGGCAAGCGGCTCAAAGCGTCAACCACCAAGCTTGCCTTCCCTGGGTGATACTGCAAGTCAACATCATAATCTTTTAGGAATTCCATCTATCTGCGCTGCCTCATATTCAACTCCTTCTGAGAGAAAAGGTATCTCAAACTCTTATGATCCGAAAAGAGCTCAAACCTCTCCCCGTAAAGATATGTCGCCAAATCTTCAAAGCAAATACCACGGCTGCCAACTCAAGGTCATGAGTAGGATAGTTCCTCTCGTGCACCTTAAAATGTCTAGAAGCATAAGCAACAACCTTTCCTTCTTGCATCAACACACAACCAAGTCTGCTGAGTGACGCATCGCTGTAAACCATATATTTTTGTCCGCTGGAAGGAACAATAAGAACTGGAGCTGTAGTCAACCTCTTCTTTAACTCTGCGAATGTCAAATCATACCTGTCATCCCAAACAAATCTAGCATCCTTCTGAGTCAAACAATTCAACGGAGCTGCACTCCAAGAAAATCCCTCGATGAATCTACAATAATACCCAGCTAAACCCAGAAAACTGCATATCTTCGTAACATTAGTCGGCTAAACCCAATCTATAACGGTCTCAACCTTAGATGGATCTACTGCAATGCCATCCTTGGATACAACTTGACCTAGAAATTTCACCTCCTTCTGCCAAAAGTCACACGTCTCAAACTTAGCAAACAACTCGTTCTCCCTCAATGTCTGTAAAGCAATCTTCAAGTGCTCTTCATGCTCAGCCTCGATCTTCAAATAAATAAGAATGTCGTCCAAAAACACAATAACGAACCTGTCTAGATAAGGATAAAAAACTCTATTCATCAAATCCATAAAAGTTGCAGGTGTATTCGTCAATCCAAACGACATAACTTGAAATTCGTAGTGCCCATAACATGTCCTGAACGCCGTCTTAGAAATATCATCCTTCTTGATTCTCAGCTGATGGTAACCCGATCTGAGATTAATCTTCGAAAAGAATTGTGCTCCCCGAAGCTGATCAAACAAATCTTCAATCCTAGGTAAGGGATACTTATTCTTGATCGCGACTTTGTTCAACTCGCAATAGTCAATACGAATACGCATAGACCTGTCCTTCTTCTTAGGAAATAATACAGGAGTGCCCCACGGTGAAGTACTCGGCCGGATAAACTTCTAATCCATCAACTTAGATATCTATTCATATAATTCCTTTAGCTCAACTAGTACCATACGATAAGAGCCTTAAAAATCGGAGCTGTACAGGGTAAAAGATCTATGCTAAAATCAATCTCTGTCGCCGGTGGAAAACCAGGTATCTTCTGGAAAACATTTGAAAAGTCACACACAACCGGAATAGAACTAACATCGATGCCAGAGGACTCTAACTCTAAGAATGCCAAAAGGCCATCTCCTAACCGCGCAGGTTCTGAACTAGAAATCACGAATTGCTTCTCCCCAGGGATACTGAAAGTAGCCGACCGTTCAAAATAGTCTAAAGTAACTCGATGCGTCGATAACCAATCCATACCCAGGATAATGCCAAACTCCTACATCGGTAGTACTAGCGAGTCTGCTGAAAGGACGCTACCGCAAACAACTATCAGACAATCTCTACAAATACGAGAAATAGATACCGAAGTATCGAGAGGAGTACCCACTGAAATCTCATCTAACAACAAGGAAGACTCAAAACTAATAGAACAAAGAAAATGTATGATATGAATAAATGCGATGCACCTGAATCAAAAAGAACTCTAGCGAGCAAATAAGAAATATGAATCGTACCTTCCATCACAGGTGGAGTGACGTGAGCACCTCGCCTCCCAACTGCGTACATCTTTCCTTGCCCATGACCCTGACCCTGACCCTACAGCTAACTCGGATGTCGTTGTCTCTGCCCACTCGGAGGACCTGGAACAATCTGCCTACCCAGCAGACCCTAAAATTGTCTTTGGTGAAACTGCTGAATCTGCTGTGGTCATGGCTGATGACCAACAGGACCCTAAAATTGTTGTAATGGTTAAGGACCTCTGTCTAGCTTTGGACAAAACTTCTTAGAGTGCCCTTTCTCCCCGCAATTCCAACACTTACCAAAAGTAAGCTATCCTCCCCTAACTCTAGCTAGAGCACCATCAGTAATACCCAACTTCTACCTCTTCGAACCCAAGTTCTCATACTAAACCTGAACTGCTTTGCCCTTGTCGAGTCTCTGATCCTGTCTCACTTGGTTCCTCAAGTCCTTGGACTTGTGATCCTCCACATCGCTCTGCACTAATGCCAAAGCTTTAGAAAAAATCTCTCTATACGAACTATCCCCCGAAGCAATCAAAAGCCTCATAAAGTATGGACGAAGACCCTTCAAAAATTTCATCTTGCACTGCTCCTCATCCTGAACAATAAATGGAACATACCGAGAGAGTTCATTGAATTGCTGATCGTACTTATAAATACTCATATCCCCCTGCTCAAGCATGTAGAACTCTGAGATACACGCGTCCCTATAACTCTGTGAAAAATACTGCTCGAAGAACCGATCCTGAAAAGATTCCTCAAGTACCAGAGTCTCTATGATAATCCTCTTGGCTGTATCCCACCAGTGATCCGCCTCATCCTACAAAAGATAAGTCGCAAGCGTTACCCGCTGGTCATTTGGACATTTCATCGCATTAAGAGTCTTCTCAATGGACTTGAACCATGTCTCTGCCTCAGATGGAACCATCGTGCCCAAAAAAGTTGGATGTTTATACTTCTGAAGCTGCTCAAGATAACTGTGCTCTCTGGCCGTTGGGCTCCTGGCCTGCTGGAAATAGGAGATGAAACTTTCCTTAAACTGCCTCATTTCGTCTGAAACACCGAGAACAACTGGAATAGATAAAGTACCAGGCTGCTCTAGAACTGCTGGAGCTGGTAGAACATCTTGATCAATCGGAATAGATCCCAAACTATCCTGACTGAGCGCTGACTTATCAACAAGTGCACCCCTACGAGTGCCTCTACGGCCACAACTTACCGTGCGACCTATGCCTCTGCCACCTCTAGCCATCTATACGAACAAAATGGCCTACACCTCAGGAAAAGAGGAAAGATAGGCAACAGAAGGAACACAATAAAATACATGAAATTGAAAAGAAATTGACCTAACTCAGTCTAGAAAAATAACTCTTCATATGATTTGTAAGAACAGAGATAGGAATTAGCCTACAGCTCTGATACAAAGTCTGTCACACCCCAAATCCAATAATTAGAGCATATCTAAAGCCATGTCATCCAAGGCGTGCAGGTAAGAGAATCCAAAGATTCGCCCCTACAAATAACCTTGCTAATAGAAAATAGCTCAGTCATTCACTATAGCAATATCATCAGAGTAAAAAGGAATAAAGCAGAAGCAATATATATATATATATATATATATTAGTTTGATATATATATATATCAAACTGAAATATCAATACAATATCTCGATAATGTACAGGGTCAAAAGCTAAAATCTTATACAAGAAATACTAAAACTAGAATAGAATCTACAGTGTAAAACCGTCTCCAAATGCAGCTGAAACCCTCAGCAAAACCAGTAATTACTCTACCTCTGAAAGGGGAAAAAATATGAGAGTGAGCAAAACCACGACTCACTAATGCCCAAACAAAGCTAAATAACCTACTAATAAAATGGTGCAGAGAAAAAGGAAGAGGTGAATGAGATATAAGATATTTAAGGTATAATAATATATAAGTGCAAAGTAGAGTAAAGAATGGATAAGAAAAGGGGAAATAGAGATTTGTCGGAGTGATGCGATGATGAGATGATATGATATGATATGATATGATTCTAGAATTATCCTACGACTGGGTTCTTATGATATGAAGAACCAAAAAACTAGACCCTATAATGAATATATGGGTTGATCAACCGCTAATGCATACTAACCTTAAAGAGATCTCAATTAGATACAAAGGGTACGATTGGGTTACCAGCTCGACCACACTGAATGATTTATCACTTGATCAGAGTATTCCGGGCTTTGCAACCCACGGAGCCAATGCCCGAACTTTATTTTACTTATTCCAAAGGATATCAACCTCACGGAGGATAAGATGGGTACCAAAGGAAACTGTCTCATACCATCCCACACTCCCGGATGGCTAATAAATATAATATTATCTAGCCCAAACTTCACCTACTTATTTTAACCCGATGTAGGAATCCTAAATCCTATCGAGGGTTAGCCGATGTAGAGCTTTGTTATGCGCCACTAAGTTAAAAAGAATACAAAAACCCACAGAGTAAACAGATCCCAAGGTTCAAAACCCAATAACCACCACACGACCAACACACACATAGAATATCCACCTGCCAAAGAGAATGGTAAACAATCCTAACACAATACACATAGGATAACCACCTGTCAAAGTGAATGGTAAGCAATCCTAATACAGATGAACAATGACCTCCCGTCACAATATCTAAACCACATCAGTCTCTACAAGACTGAAACACAGCATTCAAGGACAAAGCCACGAGAATACTACACTAATGCACAACTTCCTAAGAGACAATAGAGAACACACTCTTCATGCCTAACAAAGGAAAATATACAGTACAATCCAACAATAGACTATAACTAAATCACATAACACTTCAATGCCAAATGCATAACACTCTAACTCATACAGATTAACTAGTAGAGAAATTTAGCAAGGAAGGGACACTCGCCTGATAAATGATAAACCATAAACCAACAATAGACAGGGTAACCCAACCCCAACACCACAGGTAATAACCATACTAATGACAACAACTCAACACCTGGAACAAACATAACTCTGCAATCTCAACAAACACCCAAATCACGAAACCCTAAAACACAAAGGATACCACCGAAACCAAAATCAAATCAACAATGAAGAGGAATAGGGGAATTACTCACCAATGAAGTGGCGAAGATCAACCCCAACAATTGAATCACAACTCGCAAAGAAGCGAAAGAGGAGTAATGGATTCCAATTTGGAGAGTTAGTGAGAGAGTGTAAGTGTTGAATGAGATAGAGAGAAAAATGAAATGAAATGGGTAATACAACCCTAAAACCAACACTCATCTTGAGGAAGGGATCAACGACCAAGAATTGCGAGAAAAGACCTAACCTGGTCGTCAAAACACGCCTTTGTTTGAACAAAAAATATTTTTATTCGAACAAAACAAAGCAGGTAGAAGTCTATTCGAACAGGAAAGGGCTTGATCGAACAGAACCAAACAGAAAGAAATATATTCGAACAAGAAAGATGTTGATCGAATAAAATGATGCAGATAGAAATCTATTCGAACAGGAACAAGTCTGTTCGAATATAACAAAGCAGATAGAAACTTATTTGAACAGAAATGAGTCTGTTCAAATACAATAGGTATAAACTTAAAAAACTCAGAAAACAAAAAAGATTCCCTTGAGCGAAAACTAATGAAAACCCAAGAGAAAATCCTTCCTAAGATCCCCTCCCGATCACACACCACACAACAACCATAAACAACGAACACTTCTCCACCAAGCCAACCACGGGCAACCCAAAACGACAACTCAACCTCCTCCGCCGAAACAACCACCGAAACCGTCAAAACACAGAAAATGAAGAAAGAAGTACTCAAAACCCTGATAATGCAATAAGATGCAGATGCATGATGAACAGTGATGTATGTGGATGCATGATGCATAATGAATAAAAAATGATAATATATAAAATAAAATAAAAAATCCGGGACACTGCAGAGGTACTAAATGTAATTTTATGTGAAGTGTAGGCCTTGTACAAAAATCCCTTCATTATTTTTCTATTTCTATATTCATGTTACCGGAGTTCATCAAACTCATGTCTAAGGATTAGAAAAAGTATTTCTCGCGATTTAGACAATTGCCAACCATTGGATTCATGTATGAAGAGTTAAGTGCAAGTAATCCAATGTTTTTTGTTTTTGTTTTTGCTTTTGTTTTTGTTTTTGTTGTTGTTGTTGTTACCATTGAGCTCTTGGCTCAGTGGCTGTGTGACCCTCTACCCATGAGAGGTCTTGAGTTTGAACCCCCATGGGGTGAGAATTCTGGACATCCTTTTTGGGTTGTCTTTTGGCCCTTTGGGCTTTGTACCTCTTCAGAGGCTTGTGGTTGCCTTCGAGCTTTGGATCCCATTTGGGGCTTGGTTACCCTGTGGTTACGTATCTCTAAAACTGGCTTACCTTAAAAAAAAATCCAATGTTTTTTTGTTTTTGTTTTTGGGTAAATAAGTGATTTTATTGATATAGAAAAAATGTACAAGGGCAGTACATAAGACTGTACCCCTAAAAGTAATTATCTTCGGAGTGCAACTACTCTCATTTTATCCATGAAATATGCTGCTTTAATGTAATCCAATGGTTAGCAATTGTCTAAATCACCAGAATGTTTCATATCACAAAGAACATTTCTAGTATAAAAGCTTGTTGGATGTTCCACATAATTAAGTATCCTTTTACTAGACTTCAAAAGAAGATTATGCAAGTAAAATCCTGCACGGTAATTTTGATTTTAAATAGGACTTTATGCCAACTTTCTAAAATCAGACCCAGGGAACAATAAATTCTAAAATCGATACTGGCAAGAGGAAAAACCAATTTTACCTCTAGTAAAGTAATAATATAACAACAGACAACCACCTATTTTTAGGCTTCACAAGTATGAATGTCACTTCTGAAATAATAAAAAATTGTAAAACTCATTTAAAACTATTATATCAAGCCACGTGCTAATACCATTTGATCTTTAACATTTGTTAAGAAAAACTTTGTCGTTATATCACTAGCAATTAATTTCATTTGTTAAGAAATATTTATCACTTGTTTTCCCAGAACTTTCTCCTTTGCTCAGAAATCTGTCATTTATTTTCCCGCAAGTTTTACATTTGCTCAAAATTGGTTGTCATTTGTGCCACCATAACGTTGTAATTTATTCTAAAAATATTGACATTTGTTCAATAAAATGTTACCTACTTGAAAAATGTCACCTATATTTTGCAGGCACGTGGGCTCTACAAATATGAATGTTACTTTTGAAATAATAATAAAAAAAGTTCTAATCATTTAAAAATATATTATCATGCCATGTGTCCAAATTTAATTCCTCGATGTACGTGTAAGGTAGACACTGTCACCATCTCATGCATTATATATTATTTGCTTCAGGACAATTTGTTCTACCTTGTACCGGATTTTTTATTTGTAAAAAGGCAGACTCTGTCACCAATTCTGTTACTATTTCTCATCTTGTTTATGGTTAGGTATCACATGCGATTCACAGAAGTTTGTCTGATTTTTGGCGCCAAAAGCGATCCCGATTCATCAAATAGTTTCTTCTTCTTACTCGACCGCAAAAGATGAAAAAACTGTCCTATTATTTGTCACAAACCATTTTCTCACAATCGTCGAGTCTTGTATGTATGAATTTAGTGTAATTTCGGTGGCAAATCGTCTGTGTGACTACTACCTACCAAGTATTTGATTAAAGACTGGTTCTCTACTCCTTAGGCATGGAGAAAATGATGGTACTCTACTCCTTGAGATGGTACTCTACTCTACTCTACTCATAGAATAAATGATAACAAATCGTTTGCGTGGCTATTGCCAGCAAAACTATGTCATTTGTTCAAATGAACGTTAGCATTCTTTTAGATATCTATGTCATTTGTTAAGAAATTGTTGTCATTATCAATACCAACTTTGTCATTTGTTTAGACTTCTTTGTTATTTTTTTTGCCATAACTTTGCCATTTGTTCAGAAAAATATCAACTATTTGAATATTACAATAAGTTTGTAGGCCGTGGGCTCCACAAGTAAGGCCACATGTAAGGTCATGAACTTTACAAGTACGAATGTCACTTCCAAAATAATTATCAGGCCACGTGTCTAAATTTAATTCCTCGATGTACACATGTCAATACCATTTCGACACATATAAGGTATTCACTGTCACCATTTCATGCATTACTTGTCATTTGTTACAGGCTAACTCATCACACTTTTAGCCAAATTAGTTATATTGAATCATGCAGACTCTGCCATCAATTATGTATTATTTGGCATTACTTTAGTTTTATTTAGGGTTAGGTATTACGTGTAATTTACACGAGTTCATCTAGTTTTTGGTGTCAAAAACCATCCTTATTCCTCAAACAGTTTATTCTTACACGACAACTGCAAAAACCGTAAAAATCATCTCGATTCGACACATCTTGTATGTGGTTGACAACTGCAAAAACTGTCCTGATTGCACAAATCACTTTTTCACAATCATCGAGTCTTGTGTGTGTGTGATTTCAGTGGGAAATCGTCTGTGTGACTACTGCCTACCAAGTATTTGATTAAATTTGGTTTTTCTTTCACAATAAAGTCTAATAAAGATGTGAATGAACAATTTGATGAGGATAACAAAATACAGGAGGGGGGAACCATGAAGGCCACCTCTAATGTTAAAAATTATACCTCTCGGTGTTTAGGTGTGGGACTTCACAAAATATTTAGAGCTCTGCCTGAAGAGAAGAAGGGTGATCTTCGTACCACCTGCATTACACCGTTAATGTTGATTGATCCAATAGCGACTATGTCAATGTTGGTTGTGGAAATATTTGATCGTCATCTCGGTGATATGAAGTTTCAATTTGGGGGGACCATAATTTAGATAAAACCCATTCATGTTTGCCTAATTTTGGGGCTACGTATTTTCTCCTATTCACAATGATTTCTTATTTGTTGATCCTAAGTATGTAATGAATTTCAGGATGAGGCGATTCCCCAGGAAGAAGAATAAATATGAGTTAATGGAAATTGACGAGGATTTAAAGCAGGCAAAATTGGAAATACATCATGGTAAGATACTAATTTATCATTTGTTTAGTCTGCTTTATCATTATTCTGCATTATATTTATCACCCCAAAAATTTATGTATTGCATTTACCAATTTTTGGTCTTATTTTATTTTGTTTTATCATTATTTTCTGTGGTTTTTATAATTACATTGTGTATTCTTTGGCATTTTTTCCCATTCTTATTTTTTACCATGTGTAATTTTATTTTGCAGACGATGTTCTTCGATTAAATTTGTTAAAAATTCTACTATCCTTTGTCATCTCAAACATGAGGAGAAACGTTGAGGTAAAGTATATTGATCTGGTAGATGATCTAGATCTGCTCAACAGATTCCCCTAGGGTGAACAAGTCTGTAATTTTTTGTGGAGTCAAATAGTGGAGTTTGCCAATTATCGATCAACCGCTAATAAAAAAATCGGATAAAGCTTTATCACTACATGGATGTAGCAAGGTGTTGATGATATGAGTTTTCCCCTGTATTCCTGGCCTGATGTTTCCAAGAATTTAAGAATCTAAGCATTTGTTCCCTAAGCTACAGGAATTGAGGATGACATCCTCTAAGCATCACCAAATTGTGACATTTAAAAAGTTTTTTGCTAACCCCAAATTGGTGGTAGTAGCTTTGAAGCTGTCTAAGATTGACATATAGCAAGAACTTGTGCAAAAGGCCATGGTAATCTTCCTTTATTTGTATGAGTGATTCATTTTATTGCTTCATTTTCATTTGTTTTAGGTGTCTTGTCATTTTCCCCTTAAGTTTGGCATTTGTTATCTTCTTCTTGTCATTTGTTTGATTTCTTTCTCTATCATTTCCCCTATTATTATTAAGTTCCTTTTGTCATCGGTTGTATGCCTACTGTCAATGTTAGATTATTTTTCTATCATTTCTAATTCACTCTTTGTCATCTGTTTAAATATTTTAGAGAAATCACATTAAAGTACTTACAATCGGTGGTGCGCCTGTAATCGGCGGTGTACCTTCAATCAGTAGCAGTTCTTCCACCACTGATATCAGAGCTGCTATGGTTAAGGTATGCTACCAGCTGGAGGTTCATGGTAAAATGTTACAGAACCATGGTAAAATGTTGGAACAAATTTTAATGTCTATAGTTAGAGATAGTACTCTACCACTTGGAGATGGTATTCTACTCCTTGGGCAGTACCAGTACTCTATTCCTGAAAAAATCATAAAATATAAGCTAGAAGAAGGTGATGAGAAAGAAGATGGAAAAAGAAAGAAGGCGGGGTTGAGAACGTAGCAAAGAGAGCTCCAGTTAAAAAATTAAAAAATTAAAAAAAAAAAACTAAGGGAGAAAGGAAGTAGGCAGAAGAACATGGGAAAAAACACAAGACCAATGCCAACAAGAAGAACAAGAAGGCAGAAAAAACTGATATTCCTCTAAAGAAAAAAGTTGAAGGCATGAAGAAAAAAACTTTCACTGATGAACAATTGGATGATATCCCACGAATCGTTTTCAAATCATTAATCCCTAAGGGTAATAGAGCACCACAGAAGAGACAGACGACATTCCCATACCTAAAGTCTGATGAAATTCAATCAACTACAATAAATTTAATTCAGCAAGTTGCCCCTAGAGGGGGATTGAAGGTGGAAAAAGATTTAAATGTAAATGATGAAGTTGAAGTTGGGAGGGAAGTGAATTTGGAAGCTATATCTTATGATTATGGTGGCGATCTTCTGGAGGTATGATCTGGTTACGACTTCTTATCATTTATTTGTTTTTATTTGATATTTTTTCAGAACATTGTCATGTACTTTGCCTGAACTTTATCATTTGTACAGAAGTCTGTCATTAGTTAAGTATTCTAAAATCTTTTTTCATTTAATTTTTTGTATCTGAAGTGGAAGAAGGGTGCAGTGGAAGATGAGGAACCTCAAGATAAAGAAAAAGAGGATGATGATGAGAAAGATGGTAATGATGAGAAAGCTAAATCTATTCAATAAGAGCAACCTCAAGTTACTAATGAAGAGGAAGTTCAAGAGGTATTTATCTAATATTTATTTTAGGCTATCTATCACATTTGTTGTGTCCTACTGTAGTATGTATATCCTATTTTATAGATGGAGGGTGTCGAACAAACAACTGTAGTGGTGTATTATGTTGGAAAAAAAGATGTAATAGAAGAAGCCAATGAGGTGTTCTCCTTATATCCTTGGTTTGAGTTATCCTTAGTATTAACATCACCTAACCTTACCATTTTTAATTTGGTTCTTCTTTACCATTTGTTGTACAGACTATGGAGGTTACAAACAAAGCAAAAAATAAAGTAGTATTCTTCCACCAGGTGGAAGATGTTGATGAAGCTAATCAGGTAACTTATTACTTGTTTATGATTATTAGTCATTCATTTACTGGTAACTTCTTATTTTCTTCTCTTTATTTTACCATAACTTGTATCACTTTTATCATTTGTACTGTGTTTATTTACAGATGAATATAGACCAAACAACTGGTATATCAGTTGATGAATAAAGTGAAGAAGAGGTGGTTGAAGGCAAATATGATGATGATGGAACTTCGCAGAAAAAACTAGACCTTGAGAAAATTATAAAAGAAATGGTTATTGGGCAGACCAATGTATGAAGTACTTTTAAACCAAACCCTGAGTAATAAGATTTCATAACATATCTTATTACTCATTCTCATGTAATATGCATATTTATATTTTCTTATTACTCAAGTAATTCATCTGTTCTAGCTTATTTTAATAGAGTCAGAAGTGGATGTCACCTTAAAGAAGAGGTATAAACTAATTGATGAAGATATTAATGATAGAGCCGTGTCATTTACTATTCAAATGAACCTATTACATGCTTACCTTGACAAGCTTCTTCTTGGAGTATTATTCAAATCTTTTATTCAAAGACCCATCTCCCAGGATGAAAAAATTTAGGTGGACCAAGTCTGGTCACTGAGGAAGGATTAACTATCTAATAAAGATAGGGACTACAACACGAGTACTTATAGGAGGATAGGTAAAGAAACTGTCTGCCTTAACACTCTCTACACCTTACATCCAAGCCAATGGTTGGACAATAAGGTATTTATATAATTTATTTATTTTCCTCTATTATTTATTATGGTATCCTCTATCATTTATGTCATTTTGTCAGAAAACTATCATTTGTTCAAGATTTTCTGCCATTTGTTTTAAAGTGTCTGTCATTTGTTAATTATACTTGGGCATGTGTCTAGACCGAAGTTATTTTCCTTGAAATTTATCATTTGTTCAGAGGTCTTTGTCATTTGTATTTCTGAACTTTATCTTTTTTTGTTGATAATTTGTCATTGTCTTTTTTTATTCAGGTCATTAATGTTTAAAACTTTGGTTCAATTTTTAGATTAACAACATAGTACCCGCCCAACTTAAGAAAGGATTATGTCAACGGATGTGTATTCAGATCAAATTATTAACAGGGCTTTGAATGTCTGGACTCTGATTATGTCTTCTCCAGAAGCTGTGGAATTGGAAAAGAAATCAAATTGGGCACAAATTACTTTTATGGGATGGGATTCTACAGTTTCACGTTACTTCGATCGAGGAGATTTGAAAGTGATAAATTTAAAATTAATACTCCTTCCTTAGAATTTTAATGGCAACCATTGGGTCCTTTGTGTTGTGTCCTTTAAGAAAAGACAAATTTATATCTACTATTCACTGGTTGATGCGAAAATTTTAAATACAAAAAAGAAGAAGAAGAAGTTATCTTCTGGACACCATCTTATTCATGATCAGTTATCAACAATCCTCCCTAGAATGTTGATATGGACAGATTTTGCTGATCGTAGGCCACCTACTGGCTCAGAGGTAGAAACTTATGGTATTAACTCCAGATGGGCAACTCATTTTGGGGTGTATTCAATACAACCAAATTGTAATGACTGCGGTATCTGTGAGGGCTTATTTCTAATCCTCATACTGAGTCTGATATTCGAACTCACATAGCTCGAGTAAACACACTGATAACCAACCAAGGACTAAAAGCAAGGAGATCATAGTACTGACTTCCTTACATATAGTTCAAAGATATCAAAGCATCCTATGACTTCACGCTATAGAAGATACTCCTTCACTTATCAACAGGTCGTTTGCATGCGAACATCACAAGAGATTATATCTTCCCAACGGTCTAAAGTTACAGCTAAAGAATATTAATAGATCCGTTACAGATCAACAAATATCAAGACGTCACAGGCGACCATTATAAAGACTCATCAAAACCTGATATTGTAACGTCTCTCATCAATGTAACTAACGGTCATATTATAAGACATATAAAAAGAAACCTGGAGATCAAGGTCCAGGACGGCTATTATTATCTAGAGAGAGCTCTTAGAGAAAGTCATCCCTACCAAAACTCAGGAGAGGTCGTGGTTTTTAACCCATTCAAGGGTTTTCCACGCTAAATCACGTGTCCATTGCTTTCAGTTCTCAACCACTATTCTTTCAAAGGTGTAAAGCACTATTTTCGGTCTCTACGAAAATAGGCTATTACAGTATCTATATGCTTTTCTTTTTGGACAATATCCTAAGGGACATGAGATTTCCAAATAAGATAAACGGTGATGAATGTCGTTACACAATTGTTAATGACATATTGAGGCTAGGAGTTGAGCCAGAGGCTAATTTGCAAATTTTAACATCCATTTTGTTGTAAATTATAATTTCTGTAGATTTATAAAGTTATAAACAGTTATGAATATCATTTATATATAAAATATTTGTCATTTGTAGTATAATCATTATCATCATGTGATGAAATATTTATCATTCATTAGAAGGGAGTCAAAATATAATTTATGTCTAGTTGAATGTATGTCATTTTATTAAATATATGTCATCCTTTTATAACTAGGCTATCATTTGTTATAAATATTTTTTCATTAGTCATTCATCACTTATCATTTCTTTTGTTTCCTACTATGTTTTTAAGGAATTTACACTTTTGTTTCTGTCTTGTTAAGTAGTTCTAACACGAAATGATTGTTTAACACGTCATGCTATTCGGTGTTTATATATAAAGTGGACTCCATATATGTAAAGTTCCACTCCAAAATTAATCATAATGGATCCAGGCTAACCACGCCATCTACACAACCACCAGCCTGCAAGGGAAAAATGCCAAACTATAGAGGATGACTTCTCAGGGAGGGTTTTTGATTTCTTTACGAAGCTTTAATTAGCTATCGAAGACATTGGCAATAGGATGACTGCCAATTTTACAACCATAGATTCGAATCTTGAGCGTATTGTTGATATAGTTGAATCGCTAGAGGAGAGGTTATATTTAATTGTGGAGAGGTTGTCCGGTCTTGAACCATAGATTTGCATATCTGTTGTAATGTTGTTGTTTAGTAGAATTTGTAGTTCGATTATCATTGCTTATCATTTGTATTTCAACTTTAAATATTTGTTGCTAAAAGGTTTAGCATGCTATAGCCACAAATTATCGTCACTAAAGATAAGGAATATTATACTTCACTCCTAGATATTTGACTACTTGTTAAGATCTAAAGATTTTAACTTGGACAAAAAATCTTGCAGCATCTCCATTATGACCTCAGAGATCCTTAGTTGAGTGTCAGTTTCATTTGCAATAGTTTCTAGGATCTAATTTCTTCCTTGACCAGAATTTGTAATTTCTTCCGCCGTTGTCGATTGTGGCCTCCTAGAACTATCGGGCGTAGATGATTGTTAAAAACAAATTTTGAACTGACAATGGTATTGTGGGCAATGGTAGAATCTTCTACTGGGCGGTTTAGAGACTCTAAAAATGAAATCACGATCACACTTTTTTACCTCATCTACCCTCGCCCCAAAACCGCACCCACCAAATTTGTGAACGCATTCAAAAAATTAGTAATTAGGGTTGAGGCTTGTGCGTGAGAGACGAAGATCACAATTTTTAGCGTACCAGTAAACAAGGGAATACATCATTGGTAGGGAAGTATGTAATGCTTGAGAATTGAAAAGAACTAGAAGCAAGTATGCAGGTTATGTAGTGAACACTCTATATATGGTGGTGATACTTCACAGTAGCACAATAAGAATTTATTTATAAAGAAATGACAAATACTAATGGAAGGATGATATTATTTGTATGGTGACAATTAACATTCATTATGATGATATCATTTGTAACAACAAATGATGAATTAACCGTTTTAATTCTAACAGCTTCTTTCCTATGCAGTCGATGTGACAAATCAATCTTTACTACTTGATTAGACAACTTAGCTTAGAGTCAACTTTGATTATATTTACAACATGCTATATTTTCTCTGCCATCCATGTGGTTTCCATCACCCTAAACCCTGCCACACGTAATTCAAAGTCCCAATGCAAGGCATTCAATTGTCCTAAGTATATAAAACCCTAAACTCTTTTTAACTATTCAAACCCTTAACAATAACATTTGTTTTCCAATTTCTCGACTATTTAAACCCTAAACGCTTTTCAACTTTTCAAGAAATGTCACACTCCCACTCCACTCGATTTAGCCGTATATTTTCCAGCACCCCTCGAGATTGGTTTGAGGTGGCAGGGATTCAGGAAGAACGTGATGATAAACGTCTCTTCAAGTTGAATAGAATTTTCCTAATGGAGAAGGATGTCTCTGGTGAGAAGGCGTAACTGTTGAAAGAACATTACGAAGAGTTCAAGGAGAAATTAGGAGAACTCGATTAAATAGATGACAAACTGGATAAAATTATAAAATAAAAATGAAAGCATTTTGAAGAGTTCAAGTTCCATATCCGCTTCATGGAAGATCAGATCTGCGCTCTAAAGTTGGACTGGGATGTGCACAAGAAACTGTGGGAGGAGTTCACTTGCAAAATTAGTTATCTAGAACATAAGATCAAGGCTATGGAATGTGATATGAATTCCTCAAGTGAGGAGTTGTGAACATTTGTTTGTTTTGTTTTTAGTTTTTAGTTGTTATTTTTTTGTAATTGTTTCCCTTGTATGAACATTTGTTTTATTTTGTTCACTTTTTTACTTTTAAATAGTAATTTTTATTTGATATGAAGGAAACATATAATGGATAGTTCCGCTAGAAAATAATAATATAATGTACACAAATAAGTGATAAAGTCTCTTTGAATAATGATACTTAAATGATGAACTTAACAAAACTGTTGATAAAATATCAACAGACAAATATGTAAAGGCGTGCTTTTTGGAAGGTTAACTTCGCCAATACTTTAGTAAGGAATTTGCAACTATAAACTTTAGTACACATGATTTTCCGTGAAAACTTAGTAAAACTTGGAAAAACCACAACCTCGAGGAGGATTTAGGTATAAAATTTACTAGTTGCTAATTATTACATTTACTGAATAATAGACCGTATCAAATCGGGTATTGTAATATAGGTTAGGGTTGTCGCTCTTAGGGATACATAGATCAAATCATATTTTTATTATCAAATTTAGTACTAAAAATTACAATATACTATGAAGAATTGAAAGAATTTGAATATAATTTAATAGGGAATTTGCAATGATTCAATGGTACAATTCAAAAATAAAGTAACATCAGTGTGATCTTCTTTTTCTCTCTTCTCTAAAGTAAAAGAAAAACTACAGGTTCTAGAGATATAAAGATAACCTTCCTCTCTCACAACAACTCTATCTTTATAACCTAATAAAATCCTCCTAACTCTCAACAACTCAGATCTTGTGAAGATCTTTTAGCAAGTCTTGACTACCAAGTCTTCTAGCAGCTCTTGACAACTAGGTCACCTCCAACAGTAGCCTTTAGCTTGTAAGTTGGGCTTTCAGGACAAGCTTGGTCATAATTATCTTATTACCTATAATAGTCAAGCATACTTTAATTAGGCCCTGAAAAACATTAAATAAGGTTCTAGATCATGTAATTTAAAGAACAAAAATAAGCATTTTTGATGCCTGTCAAATACCCCCAAACTAACATATTGCTAGTCCCATAGCAAAGAAAAAGAAAACTAAACTCTTTCATGGTTTCGTACGATTGCATTTAGTGTATGTAACAAGCTTTTCAACCTATAGGTAACCCCTATAGGACGATTTGTGTCTCGTGAGAGTTTTTAGTGAATATACCTACAAAATTTTATCAACGACATTGTAGTATTATAAATACTCATAATTATTGTTCCTGGTATCTCTTAAAATGGTTTGAATTCACCTCAAAGATATAACACTTAACACAAGGGTTAACCATTATATACATAAGAATTTATCAAGTCAATTTTACTACCATCAGATTATATAAAGTTTCAGAATTTTTTCATTTTGTGTAGTGAATTTAGTTTCTGGAATCAAGGTGTATGATAATCCTTCCAAATAACCTTAGCGTTATCATGAGTATGGTGGAAGAAATCAAGAAGTTAGTTCAATAAGTGCCCTAGTTTGCTCATTCTCTTTAATTAATCTTTCAGGGAAAATATATATCCACACAAGCTTTTCAAGGTAAGACGTTGCATTTGAGTTTTTATTTGGTCTTTTATACTTGTAACTTGTCCTCCTTCATATAGTTCTTAACTATACTCATAGAGACTTAATTTTTTACTTTTTTTTGTCTCTTACTTTCACATTGATTCATGACTTTCCAAGAGATTGGTAAAAATTCTTCCTTTTTCAGTTCTAAATCTTGCGAGGGGCCTTGAATTGTGAAAGTACTTTTTTTCTGAGTATGTTAGCTTCGGGAAGGAGCCAATAACTTGTAAAAATGCATATAGACCCTTAGTTTGAATTTATGATAAACAAATATTCCTAGATAATTGTCTCTCTCGTTACAAATTCTTCCTAACCCAACTGTTGATTAATCAAAATGTGATAGTTAACTTTAACAAAACCTTAATAACATAATTACGTGAAGTGCAATTATAAAGGTTTCTTCTGAAACATATCTAGTAGGATGGTTGTACCTAAAACTTAAAAATTCTTAATGCACTAACAATTTACGGTTTAAAATAAACCATAACCTTATAATTGTATCCCAAGTGCAACTCTAGGATTCTAAGAATGTCCAAAGACCAAAGTATACAAAAGATGTTACTACAATACCAGAATTCCCTAGAATAATAACTTTTTCTTAGAAAAAGGTGTGAAAATCTTATTTACCCCACCCCCAAACTGAATCAGCATGTGTCCCCACAGTTGCCGAAAATGAAAAAAATAAGAAAAAATCTATAAATTCTACCTGAACATGATATAGGTTGCCTCCCGTAAGAGCTAAGTTTAACGTCTTCAGCCCGACGATGGTAGGTACCCCCAAACTAGATAAGATTATCGGTATAAATAAATATACTTATATTGCATATGATGGGTCCCGAAGATTCATATCATCGCTCAAACCCGTAAAGTACTTGTGACATGGTTTAAGTATCTGTCCATTTACCCTATTAATGTTACAAGTATGAGGATCAAGAATTTTAAAAGCTCCATGTGGGAATTTTTTTTGACAATGAACGGCCCAGTCCAATGGGATTGAAGTTTTATTGGAAACAAATGAAGACGCGAAGAATACAGTAGAACTTTTTGATCAACTTCAAAGGTCTTTAGCATGATATTTTGATCATGGAAAACCTTGGTTATTTCTTTGTATATCTTTGTGGATTCATATGCATCTTTTTGGGGCTCCTCCAACTTATTGAGTTGTTGCTTACGGTGGGACCCAACCGTTGAAGTGTTAAAGTTTAATATTTTTATTGCCCAATAAGCCCTATGCTCAAGTTTGATATGAAGGTGGCATGCCTTATCGTAAACAAGTCAATAAGATGATATTCCAATCGGGGTTTTATATGTAGTGCGATAAGCCCAAAGTACATCAGTTAATCTTACAGACCAATCTTTGCAATTTAAGTTAACTGTCTTTTGGAAAATATTTTTGATCTCCCGATTATAAACTTTCACTTACCCACTCATTTGCGGATGATAAGGCGTTGCCACCTTATGGGTTACACCATACTTTTTGGCAAAGGCAGCAAAAATTTTGTTGTTAAGATGTGACTCTCCATCGCTAATAATAGCCTTCGGTGTTCCAAATCAAAAAAGTATATATTTTCGTTTAAAAAATTATGAACAACTGCATTGTTATTCGTTCTTGATGGGATGGCTTTAACCCATTTTGAAACATAGTCTACTCCAACTAGGATATACTCATATCCAAAAGACTTGGGAAAATGGCCTATAAAATTAATGCCCCAAATATTAAAGGGTTCAATAACCAAAATAGGGGATAAGGGCATCATATTTTATTTAGAAAGTATGCCCATTTTTTGGAATCTCTCGCACACTTTACAAAATGTATGAACATTGTGAAATAAGGTAGGACTATAAAAACCGCACATCAAAATTTTTGCCATGGTCTTCTTAGAGCTAAAGTGACCTCCATATGCTTGGGTGTGGCAAAATAATAAAATATTGGTAATCTCAGACTGGGGAACATATCTCTTAAGGATTTGGTCAGTATAATACTTAAACAAATATGGATCATCCCTAAAAAATTCTTCACTTGACTAAATAATTGTTCTTTGTCAGGTTTAGTCTAATGATCGGGAATGGTGTTTGTGGTTAAGTAGTTAGCAATGTCTGCAAATTACGGGAACTCAAGAACTAAATTTATAGCCATAAGCTGTTTATCATGGGAAGGATTCCTTAATCGGTAAGGACTCGTCAACAGACTCAATTACTATACAGAAAAGATGGTCGGCTACTATATTGTCTGATCCCTTTTTGACTCAAATCTCGAGGTAAAACTCCTGCAAAAATAATACCCACCGGATTAGCAGTGTCTTGGCATCTTTCTTTGACAAAAGATGTCAAAGCGCAACATGTTCCCTGTAAACAATCACTTTAGATCCTATAAGATAAGATCTAAATTTTATACAAAAGGATAGAACTAACATGAGCATATAAAAAAATAGATGTATCACGAGAAAAGCCTTTTTTGGGACATGTATGCGCCGCTTTAAAGTACAAAAATCCTTGAAGAATTTGGCGTAATGAGGAATATGCCTTGTGGGCACCGTAAGGATAAGATTGTTAATCACACAATGCTTAGAAATCCCTATAATCTCCTAATAGATGTTGCCCTTTTTAGCCAAGTATAACCACTGAAGAAAAGGATCCAGCGGCTGAACATGTGTTAACGCAGTTTCTTCCTCACTCACAAGTTCTTCTATGGAATTACTTTTAATTTCCTCCTCGGGTTCCTTAGGCATTTTTACCAGATTATCAACTTTTGTACCACTCCTAAGAGAAATAATGGCATTGACTCCATCACGATTAGAAGATCTAGGATATTCAGTATTCCCTTTAGGATTAGCTTGAGTTTGACTGTGGAATGCTCATTTATCTCTCGAGCTTATTTATATTGCCATTTGACTAATTTAACCCTCAAGTTTGGTAATAGACGACTGGGTTACTTGCATAAATGCCTTAAGAGTATTTTCTAAGGATGCGGTTTGAGTAGGCAAATTCTTATTGTACGGAGGAACATAAGGCAGATTAAGGGGAGCTTGGTATGACGGATTTTGTTACCACGAGAAACTAGACTGGTGATGGTTTACTTAGTCGTGCGGTTGATAAGGGGCGCTACCAGAAGAACCTCCTTGGTGGTAATTTCTACTTCCCCAAGAATTAGAGTTGTTAGAATTATTATTCTATCCACCATTGAAAGGTTGGTTATTGGGACATTGATACATGGTATTGGCTTGGTCTTTCCTACCTTATCTTAAACTAAGTACATTAGGATAATCTGGGACCAGATGGTTTGAGCTCTCACAAACCACATAATGTGGCATCGCTACATGGTTAATAAAAGAAGTGCTAGGGTATTTCCCCCTTTTGTCAGTCTCTAAGTTCTCGATTTTATTAAAAATGGTTTTAAGAGTGGCAGACTCTAAATTAGAGTCTACTTGGTGCACATTTGCATTATGGCAAGGTCTTTTTTCTCTCATCATTTTCCATTGGTAGGTCTTATCCACTATATCATTTAAAAATGTCTAAGCTTCGGTGTCAGTTTTCTCATCGAATGTACTCGCGCACATAGACTGAGCACGAGCTCTAGTATCATTGTCCAGACCTTTATAGAGAGTTTGAGTTATATCAATCAGTTGAATTCAGTGATGTGGGTATCCTTGCTCTAAATTCCTAAACCGTTGTAGGTAGTCATATAAATGACTCTCCTCAGTTTTGCGCGAAGCTATAGATACTCTGTCATATCTTAGCAGTTCTGTGGTTAGGGAAATACTTTTTCAAAAACTCATTAACGAGTTATTCAAATATGTTTACAGAGATCTCCTTAAGAATGTATAACCAATCGTGTACGTTTCCCATAAGACAAAAAGGGAACACACGTAATTTTTGAGAATCCTCTATAATACACTCAAAGTTTAATATAAGCATATGATCCCTAAAGTCCCCAAGATGGTTATACGGGTTTTCAGTGGGACTACCATGGAATTTGGGGAGCATAGACAAAAATCCCGGTTTTAACTCAAAGTTTCCTACATTTTTGAGAATCACAATACATGAAGGTTTACTAACCATTGTATGATGCATTCGATTGTGAAGAGTGATTCTCTCCATAGTAGCAGTAGGTTTGGGACCATTCCTATCAGTCACCCTCATATTGGTTTTAGTAGCATTCTTAGTCCGAATTTGGGTGTTACCCGAATTAAACATACAACTCAATCAATAGATGCGAAGATACTAAAAGACCTAAGAATGATGCAAGCACTCAAGAATGTTTTATTGGTCTCTTTTTTAAGTCAAGTTATAAACCCGGTCTCAGGGTTCAATGCTCTTACTCTTGACAGTGGATCAGTTCGCACTTGAGTTGTTTGTACTCACTTTGGTGATAGCTCGCGTGTAGTTCTAGTTACATAGAAGTACCTGTGTTGGAAGGCGGGGCAAAACTATTTAAAGTCACCTATCCACACTAGCTATGCCAGGGAACGTACGTCCACCAATAAATATAACCACTTATCAGGTTTTCCTATTGCACGTATTGCTCCAGGTCCGAGCAAATCTTTTTGATTAACTATGTATATTATGGCTTCTTATCTGAAAATATTTTAAAGTGGTCGAGGCAGTCAATACTGAAAAGATAATCGGGTGATGAACTCCCGGGGTCCTAATGCGTGGGCACACACGGGTGATGAAATCCCATTTTGGTTTACCCTTATCTAGGCGTTTATTATAAAAATTAAACATTTAACCAATCAAACAATAATTGAACAATGACATACCGCAATAGAGAGGGTACTGTGAAAAGATGATTACCTATAGGGTAGCATTTTTAGGGGCACGTTTGGTTACCCTGGTAAAACTGTTGGGACAGTCCACCAGGGTCGTTGGCAAAGTATGCATTGAAATGATTTTCGGCCTGAGTGGGGGTTCTAAAGTTGTACCTGAAGTAGGGTATAATTTCTTCACTTTATTGGGCGTCACTCAATAATCTTTACACAAATATTTTTCTTAATCCTTATTGTAATGGCCAAATTCTGTAAGCTCAAAGTGGTTTGGAATTAGCTCTTACAATAATGTACATGTGACAAAATCTAATATAAAGTGGGAAATGACACAGGTAATTTAGCGTAGAAAACCTTTGAATATGTAAAAAACAACGACCTCGAGTTGAGGGTTTTTGTAATAGTGACTTGTATTGCTTGAGGCTGATATCTTATTACAAGTGATCTCTCGAGTTAGAAATACTTGATCTTGTAAATAAGAATTTTGAAGTTTTAAGAATCTAGAAAATATAGTTTTCTTAGTAATTTCTCATGTATTTTTCTGGTCCTTGTCTCTTCTGAAACTTTTCCTTTATATAGGCCTTCTTCGCAGTTCTTCATCGTAATGAAGTACGTTCTCCGAACAATGTGGTTAATAGCATTTGACTAAGTAACTGTTAAGTTCATGAGGGACAGGTGTCTTTTACTTGTTCAGGTTTTTCTGTTTGAGCTCGGCCCACGTTCTTCATCATTTTCTAGAGTAAGTGGTAATGTTAATTGTTGAAGTCATGTGTAGAATGTGTGAGTCTGACATATAGGTAGTTTAAACTGAAAACAACTCAATTTGGGTAAGATCGAGGATTAGGCCCCTACAATCGCCCCCTCACAGCTAAAGTCACGAGTGGCTTTGGTTGAGAAAGTATTTGTGGGTATATGGGTATTCAGGTTAGAAGATTAAAAATGAAGGAAGTAATGATGGAATTTGATTGCCAGAAAATACGTGTGTAATGGGGGGACGTACGTACATTGAATGTTGATGGGACTATTGATGTACGCGACGGTTAGAGTTTGGAAACTTTCGTCAATATTGAATGATGACATTTGGGAAAATGTACCTGCATATTAAATGTAGGGTTATATAAGTAGTACCTGTGCTGAGGTTTGTTGTAAAGTGCGCTTGTTTGTTGCCTAGTTCTCTAATAGTTTTGATGATGGTAAAGATACGGAGAATGGTTTTTGAAGAGAGAGTTGTTATTGAGATGCAGAAGTTAAAGTTAAAATTTTTCGGTGATCAGTCCTTTGAGATGTCTACACCAGTTCTCGTTCCTCCGACGCTTCAAGGTATGTCGGAAGAAGAAGCGGCTGAAGCTGAGGAAGATTTTTATTGTATGTGAAGATTTTACCACGTTGTCTTAACAAGCAAGCAACGTTGGGTTTGTCTTCGTATCCTTTGCGGAGGATAAGGTTGGGGAGACAAATGCGGGGCTTGGTGTAACTGCTGGGCAGTTGCGTCGATGTCTTGCGTTGGACTAGATTCTAAGGCCGAGCCCTCTTGATCTCTAACAACTCTGTAGAGGTGGTGGGTATAAAAGAGGCGGCGATGGTAGTAGAGGAGGAAGACGGAGAATGGAAATCTACTTTTGCACTTTTATCGTTTCTTGGCGCTGAGAAGACCTTCTGTTTGAAGAGTGGGTTTAAGCACTGAGTCCTTTTCTTTCATGCCCATACTTTATTCAAACCAAATTTCTAGTCAGAGTAAGATGGTGTGAAAGAAGAAGGATCTATGGTGACTTCCAATGCCTATTTTGCATAAGAGGATTCTTAGGGTGAAACATCGTAAAAGTCAGATAAACTGAAGGATTTAATGTTTTGGAGTGCCTGATGTTTGAGTACTTGAAAGGCTTGTTATCTGTAAAAGTACTTGGCAAACTTGTTATATGTAAAATACTTGATGTTGGAGTACTTGAAAGACTTGTTATCTATAAAGTACCTGTAATTTGTATTCGAGCTGAATAAAATTTGTTATCAAATCTCTATGTTGATATATGTACAAAATAACTCTAGGAATCGAGTTATGAATGATCCAAAGATTTATGAATATAGTTGTAATGCTCTGTATGAGATTAAAACGTACAACCTGGTTATAATAAACGAGCTGTAACATGAAATTTGTGCAATATATGATGTTCGACCTGGGGGCTGAAACTTGGGAGAGAGAGAAAATTGTAGAAGTTTTAGGAAGGAGAACTCAAGCTCAGAGAGGTTATTTCAAAACCTTAGATTTGGAAAGAATAAGCTCGATATGGAATAGGCCGAAATGATAGAGTTCGATAGTGAGAGATATGTTTAAATAATTTTTCTCAAGATACTAGTTACGAGATAATTGGATAATATCACGAACTGTGGGGGATTTACAGTAAAAATGCATAAATAGGGAGGGGGGGTGAGTATTAAATAGGTGGAAGAGAATAGGAATGGTGGGGACTTGATCTAAGAAAATTCGTTATGTTGTTGAGGGGCGGTTGGCGATAAAGATAGCTGAAGTGCGGGAGCGTATTTTTAGTTGGTTGGACTATGATGTTGAACTGCCAGTGAGGGAGTGTCAACTTGAAGGCTTAGATTGGATGGGTAGGGAGCTTAAGTATGAACGTTGTTTTTACGATGAGCTATTTTGGGAAATTATGGTGGAACCTGCAATTCGAAAAGATGCAGTGAGACTGATTACTGAAGAAGAGATCGAATTGGAAGATGTGAGGATTGATGGAGGCCTACTGATCGGATGTGATTCCCCAGGACCAGGGATGTTTTAGGTGTAAATATATGTGTGATGAATAATGTAAATAAAAAATAGGTAAGTATAAATGTATATAATTATATGAATTTGAATATGAGAATAAAGCTTGAATCGATCCTCTATTGTTACGAATGTTGCCTGTGACTATTGTGAAAAATGGATTTGAATATTTTTGAAAATTTTGAGAGCTTTGGAAATGACGTTAGTATTTCTTCAAGTAGAAGAAGTAAGTATAGAAAAAGCAGGGAGCTTCTAATTTTGTCCCTTATATAAAAGCTATGAAAACCTGATTACGTGTAAGTATGAGTCATCATAAGTGTGGGGAGGTCAGAGGGAAATTTTGAAAAGAGAGATGAAAATAGATTAAAATATAAGGTAAAAGGTAACGATGGGAAAACATTTTTACCAAAAGGGTGCCTTGGTTCTAAAATCGATAAAGGCTCTTGTGAGGCTCAATAATTACCACCAGTTAGAGAGAGAAAATATAAATAATGTTTTATCTTCGTTAGTCAAACGCTTCTCAACTTCTAAAAACTTTATGAGCAGTGAGAGAGGAAGGAGAAAAAAAAGTAAAGAATCTCATGAGGATTTAATCGAGAGTAATCAACAGTCAAAGCGAGAGAGAGTTGCAGAGATTGAGTTACAAAGGTGGTTATACAGCAGTATTGTGAGGGAAGGGTTTGGCATTGCGACAGATTCTCATTCTGACATAAAAGGTTTGTAGAAGATTTTTTATATATGAATGTGTTGTTTATGAATATCATTTTTTGTGTTTAAGGAAATCTAAAAATTACCATTTGTAGTAATCTAAAAATTACCAGTAAGATATATGATATATGAAAGATATATGTATGTGGGTGACATATATGTAAAAGATAATGATAGATACCTGGACCTGTATGTAGGTTGATCGTGAGGAGTATTTATGCAGGATCAAACCCTCGTCTGTAGATCTGTTGTTGATATAGAGAATTTACCAGTTAATGAGGCATCAACCTCTGGTCGATCGGTAGAGTCCGAGATCGTAATGTCTAATAGTGAGGAAGAAGTAAGGTTGATCAATTTCTAAATTTCCCTAGAAAATTAGTAACCTATCCTCCTCGCTCTGATGTGTTCAAAGAGTTTTGTAAAGCCAAGGCTTCTGTAGGGGGAAGATGGGGCAATTTTGTAGAACATGGTGGCAGGCAATTTAGGAGTTGCACTGTAGTGACTGGACATGAATACTTTTTTTTGTTGGCTGATATGTAATAAAATCGTATCAAATTGGGTCGTGAAATATAGGGGTTTTGAGTTTTGTCATTTACGAGGCCAAACAATCGTTAGATAATGTTTTCAAACCAAACTACAAAACTAATAAATAAAAGAACTAAAGAAAATTTTAAGAGATTTTTGGGTTACAAATAGATTAAAGACTAGGGGCATAATGATTCACCGTAAATATATACTCAGCGTAAATACAAACATAAATTGCTCTTGGAATAAATAATGATTTTGACCAAATGTCTACTTACCATCTCTTAAGAAGCAAATTTATCAAAATACATTAGATGAGAAATCATATGTGAAAATACGAAACGTTAAAGCAAGTTAAATATGTTCCGTTAATCTTTGATTCACAATCCAATGTTAATAATAATTGTACAACTAAAATTAACTACATTAACATTCATAAAACTTGATTCGTATCAATTTGATCATGAACCAATAATAAAATTGTTAACATAAATATGGTTTGACGTTAAAACAAAATGAGCAATTTACGTTTAGTTGATCGCATTAAGTATATATTGAATACGACTTCATCCCCTCCCCAAGAGGATGGTTTAGATAGACATGAATCCTAATATACAGCATACCAGTAAAAAGAAAGACATGATGATAATGAAAAACAAAACAATTTATTAACTTTGAACTTGAACTTATAAAATAAAGATACTCCAAGGCTATAAGCAACTCCAAGAACTTCAATCTCTTTGCTCCCTAAGCAATGCTCTTAAACTCTTTAAGAAATGTTCTCAAGCTTTCAAAATTGGATGATTATTCATGGTCAAGACCTCTCCTTTTATAGATGAAGGAGAGAGTTACATATTTAGTAAGAGAGTATTTTTGCCAAATCAAATATAATCGAATTTTAGAATCCATTCAAAAATATATACTCAGTATAAAAATATGAAAAAAAAATCTATAAAATATCTTCACATATTGGCAACTTCTCCCAAAAGTTTCAAAAAATTTGGGCGAATATAAACCTGCCTGCTTGTCACATCTCCATAGCTGCTATTTTCTTGAAGATTCTATTTTCAGTGAAATATTCATTATACTCAATACAATTTTCTTAGTCATAATAAAATATCCTCAATATGTCAAATATTATCCTAATTTTCTCTTGAGATTTATTTTCTATTAGAGATATTTTGAGTTATAGCTTAGATAGGTGGTATTCTCCAACAGTTGTAACTTTAACACTCAAATTCAGCCTTTTGTATACTCTTATCTAACATAACCTGAAACAATAATAAATTAATAATTAGTCTTTTTAGCAATAAAATAAAGTCTAGAACCCTTAAATAAGTATGGTAAAATGGGCATTTTTACATGCCCATCAAACACCCCCAAACTTAAAGTTTGCTAGTCCTCGAGCAAAGAAAAAGAATAAAAATGTAACATTTTCATGGTTAAGACGATTGCATTTAGCATATGCAACAAGCCGTTAAACATATAAGTTATCCATATTGGACGAGTTTTGTCTCGTGAGGCTTTGCAGTGACTATACCCGCAAAAGTCAATAAGGGCATTATTGTAGTTTAGATACTTATTAGGTCATTTCAGTGAACTTATCGATATCTGATAATAGTAAAATATTAAAAAGGTGAACCACTTAAAATTTAATTCTTTCACATATATATAACTAGAGATCTTGGAGAACTATCTAAAATTAGAGATACTACCCATTAATTAAATGAGATTTTACATATTTTTCTAATATCCTCAAGTGTTGTAAAAATAGTTATTGCACTAATAACTTTATTTAGAGGCTCTTGAGTTAATATCCAGTCATTTTGTATTTCGTAAAACAAATCCAACGATTAGTTTGAAAAGTGTCATAGTCAATTCGAATCCTATTATTGATTTTGGGGAATAACTATAAGCCTTTTTATTTTGGTACTTGTTTCTTTAGTGAAGCCTTCGTAATATGAGTCTTTGGTCGACAATCCCAACTAGTTGGCTTATGTTGCCGGGGTTTGGTGCCCCTTCATGACCTAGGTTGTGGATTCTCACATTTAGATATTTTTCCTTGCTCTTTTCACATAGTTCATGGTTATACTCGAGATTTGGGATAATTCTTCCTCTTTTAGTTCTAATCATGTGAATATACCTTGTGTCGTGAAAGGTTTTAGAGCTATTTTGGCTTATTGAAATCCTTATTATTTTACTTCACGATCAAACTTATTCTTAGGCAGTTGTTTCCCTTGTAGTGGATCATTCCTACCTCAAATACTAGATTCACTTTGATTGGTCAAAATTTAAGTAAAAGTTAAAAATGTAGCACTACCGTAAAGTACATTTGTTTCAAGAAATATCAGTCAACGCGAAATTTCTTATAATTAAAGGGTAGTACATCTAGCTTAAGATAGTGTTCCAAGGGGCAGCCTCCAAAGTTTGATCAAGGGGCAGACTCAAAAGTTTAAATTAATCTTACACATTTGTGCATTATATCATTATGAATTTAAGAGTTATCAATGTTACTTTGACACACCTCTTGCCAACAAGAGTAACATTGGAGATGGTTGCCGGTTATTCTCTGACGGTAAAAGCATTTTCTTGACGGCACCGTTGTCATTGTCACACCAAAAATATGAGTTATCAAAGTTTACAAAGTGCAACCAAAACACACAAAAATCTCAAAAACAACCCCATAAAAGACTCACAAAATGGAGATACAGAGAGAGGGGGGAAGTACCTAAGCTTGCCTGGGATGTTCTTGATTTTATATATTTTACTTGACTCAAAGCACCAAGCAAAATATTGGTAGCATCTCAAGAACCATATTACCCCAACCAACCTTGTAAAGTATACAA
Source organism: Kingdonia uniflora (assembly GCA_014058105.1). Lineage (NCBI taxonomy): Eukaryota > Viridiplantae > Streptophyta > Magnoliopsida > Ranunculales > Circaeasteraceae > Kingdonia > Kingdonia uniflora. Next base: position 1,160,201 of record JACGCM010000926.1, on the reverse strand, counting down.
ACTCATACCCCAGGTTTAACCCAGTGCTGCAACTCCCAAACACCATCTTGTTAGTAGTAGTAGTTGTTGTGATAATGGTTGTTGTGTGAGATTGTAGGTTTGGTTGTGGTAAAAAAAATAAGAGAATGGTTTCATGGGGTACTGTAGTGGGACAAAGTGATACGTAAAAGGTGGATGAAACTAAAAAACTGGTGAAGGTGGTGGCGGTAAGGGTAGAGGAAAGTATGGAGGAGAAGAGAAGAGGAGTTTGGTGTTGTATTGAAGAGAAGAGGTGAATGGCCTAGCATTGGGGCTCATTTTTTGGTTCTTTATTACACCTGCCAGAAACGCACAAGAAAGCAAGCCATCCCATGGCGCCGGAGAAAACTTCACAGGAAAGTACTCATCAGTTTCACACCAGAAATAAGAGTCCTCAAAGTACATTACCAGTCCTTGTTTCCCCTACAAAAAGTACAAAAAAGCATAAACAAAACAAAAGTTAATAGTTTGATACATTGATCTCACTTATAAACAAATAAAGATAGCTCAAACATATTATGATGATGATAAAATCTGACATGAACTCCTGCAAGCTTGATTTCACACACTTTGTTTGAATCAAATCTCTTCCAATCAAAGTTATAGTAGCATTTGAAGAACAACACTGCCCCAACAGACCTTGTAAAGTTTTCCAGATTTAACCCAGTCCTACAAAGCATAACCCCATATTATAAAAACATCAGTTTACCTACAAAACACACACACACACACACACACACACACACACACACACACAGATAAACAATACCTGAAGTCAAACATATCTTGACATGACTCTGAATATTTCTCATCAACCTTCTTGCTTCCTTTGTCACAATGCATGTCTAGCAACTCTATCAACTTAGTCCTCCTGTAACCAAAACATAAAATTAAAAAAAATTAAAAAAAAATCACAAAAGAGAGATTCAAACACACACACATACACACAGAGGGAGAGATACCTAAGCTTGCTAGGGATACTTTTTATCATGACACTAGTCCTCCTATGAAGCCCACTCTCATCATTCTCAATGAAATCAAAGGGAGAAGACAATGTTTGTGTCTGTCTGTGAGTGTTTAGTTTCCTCCCCCTCCATCAAACCCTATTGCACCACTATTTTAGCCCTTCAGATAATCCCCTGACCATAACCATTAATATTCCTTTTCTGATTCTGTCCATAAAAAAGCCCTCTTCTTCTCCCCCTACAACTCCTAAACTCCACCTTACTCTTATCTCTCCTACTAGACACCCCAAAGGGCTTAGACCCCTTGTATGTCACCAAATTGTTGGTAGTAGAAGTTGTGGTGATACTGGTTGTAGTGCGAGATTGCAAGTCTAGTTGTGGTGGCGGCGGTGGTTGTAAGAAATATAAGAATGGCTTCATGATGGGGTAATGTAATGGTACAAAATGATGCACAAATGGTGCATGAACCACTGGTGAAGGTGAAGGTGAAGGTGAAGGTGAAGGTGGTGTTAAGGGTAGAGGGAAGTATGGAGGAGAAGAGAAGAAGAGTCTGGTATTCTATTTAAGAGAAAAGGAGAATGGCCTAGCCTTGGCCTTCATTTTTTGGTTCTTTGTGACACATGCCGGAAATGCACACGAAAGTGAGCAATCCAGTGTCACACCTGAAATAAGAGTTCTCAGAGTGCCTTACTAGTCCATGTTTGCCTACAAAAAGTACAAAAATATAAGCAAAACAAAAGTCAAGAGTTTGATACTTTGATCTCAACTCAAGATAAGACTATTAACTTAAACATTTTGTACTTAAAAGCAAAGAAAGATAACTCAAATATTAATAAGAACACATGATGTGATGATGATGATGATGATGAAATCTGACCTGAACTCTAGCAAGCTTCAATTCACACACTTTTCTCGAATCAAAGCTCTTCCAACCAAAGTTTTGGAAGTATCTGAAGATTCTCACTGCCCCAATAGACCTTGTGAAGTTTACAAAGGCATACTCCAGATTCAACCCAGTCCTGCAAACCCAAAGGCCAAAAACATAACTCCATGTTATCAAACCATCATTTTACCTACAAATCCCACAAAGAGAGAGAGAGAGAGAGAGAGAGAGAGATAGATTAAGTATACCTGAAGTTAATAGGCAAGTACACAAAATCAAACTTATACATCTCTTCTTGACATGATTCTAATCCTAAATATTACTTATCAACCCTCTTGTTTTCATTGCTACAATGGATGTCTAGCAACTCTATCAGTTTAGTCCTATTGCAACCAACCAAAGCATACACAATTAACTCAAAAACACCAAAAAAATCATAAAAGTGAGTGGGAAAGATACCTAAGCTTGGTAGGGATGTTTTTTATGATGGCACTGGTCCTCCCATGAATCTCAGTTTCATCATCATACCTAATCGGTAAATCAGTAAATCCAACGGCATAAACTGAGATATAGACAAAATTGACTAACCCATTGTTGAGATTAACAAATTTGAAGAATACTTGAGTTTAATTTTTGGTTTTAGGGTTTCTGATCAAGGAATTTTGATTTTTGAGAAGTTTGAGAGTTTGGTCCTCTGTTTACCAACTCTAACAAAGAAACCAAATTAGAACTCAAAACCGCGCTGGAGAAGAAATTGTTTTTAGGGAAAGCTAGAAAATAAAATTACCACAGACCCAGCTCTATTTGCTACGGATAAACTCTGTCTCTATAAACTACAACAATTATCCGTGGTAAAATAAAAAAAAAGACTGTGGTAATTTTCCTATTTTGGTGTAGTGGTACCTGATATAACATGGGTTACCTCCTAGATAGCGCTAAGTTTATTGTCTTTAGCTAGACGAAACAAGGAACCCCCAAACTGAGTAAAAGTTAGGAAAAAAATATGGATGTTACTCTTCATAGACTGGGTCCAGGAGCTTTACATCTTCATTGGTGAAGCTAAAATACTCATAATATGTGTAATGGCCAAATTCTGTAAGCTCGATTTGATTAGGAATTAGCTATCACACCAATGAACCTGTAACAATACTCTACTAGAAAGTAAAAAAATGAAAACAAGTGTTTTAGAATGGAAAACCTCTGAATAGGTAAAAAACCATGACCTCGTATGGAGAATTTTTGTAAAAGTATATTTATTTCTTTGAGTGGATATCTTTATTACAAGTAATCTCTAGAATCAAGAAATGCTTTTGATCTCGTAAATAAGATGTTTTGAGTAATTTTTTTGGTCCCTGTCTCTTTTGGAACTTTCCCTTTATATAGGCTTCTTCACAGCTTTTCATCGTGCTAGAACACATTTTCTGAATAATGTGGTTAGTGGCGGTTGACTGAAGAACTAACAAGTTCATAGGAAATAGGTGTCTTTGACTAAATAACGTTTTCTGGGTTTAGCTCGACCCACGTTCTTCAGTAATTCGTGGGGCTGGTTAAAATGTTTGACTGGAATATTAAGTGCTAAAATTATGTGTGCCAGAGATGGAGGTAAATCAAACTGCGTAAGCTCGATTATGAGTGAGGTCGAGGGATAAGTCCCTACAATTTCCCCCTCGTAACCAAAGTCACGAGTGGCTTTGGTTGAGAAAAAATATGTTAAAAAGTTTGAAATTCAAAATAGAGCAATGATGGCGTTTGACTGGGTAAAAGTTACGTGATATTGGGATGTAATGGGCATTGAATGGTGATGCAGATTTATGTGACGGTTGCATTTGGATAGTCGCGTCCGTAATGAATGATAACGCTTGGGAAAATGTACCTACATAATAAATTTAGGTTTATATAAAGAGTACCTGAAGCAATTCTTTAGAACAATTCTTGCATGCGTAACTTTCTCTGAGATGGTGAAAATTCAGAGTATGGTTCTTGAAGAGAGGATTACGTTTGAAACGCAGAGGTTGAAGTTGAAATACTTTGGTGACCGTTCTTTGTAAATGGCGATCTCAGCCCCTGTTCCCCCGACGTACCAAGGCTTGTCGGGAGAGGAAGCGGTTGAAGCTGAGGAAGATTTCTACTATAAGTGGAGATTTTATGTCTTCGTCTTGACAGGCAAGGAACGTTGGGCCTGTCTCCGCACCCTTGCGGAAGACAGGGTTAGGGGCTCATATACAGGGAAAGGTGTATCTGCGAGGTAGATATGCTAATTTCTTGTGTTGTCATGGATTCTAAGGTTGGCCCTCTTCATCTCTACCCACTCTTCGGTGGTGGTTGTTATAGAAGGGGTGGTGATGACAGTGGAGGAGGAAATCAGGAAGGGGGATCCTGCTGATGTATTTTCATCATGTTTTTACACTCAGAAGACCTTTCATCTTATTTTGTGGGTGCCAACACTGAGTCCACTGCTTGCATAGTTCACGCTTGGATTTTGACTGGGCTTCAATCGAGCCATGTGAGTGGAGATCTTTGTTGGTTCCAATATCTTCTTTGCATTAGGGTGAAAAATTACTGAATTAAGAAGAACTGGAAAACATGATACCTCGTCGTGCCTGAATGACCTGTAGCTTTTAACAAACAGGGAAAACTTATTATTTGTAAAGTACTTAGAGTTTGGTACTGGACGGATAACATTTTGTTGTATTTATGTGTGAAAACTTGTTATCTGTAAATCGTATGTAATATCTTTGATATGAATAAAAGTTGATTTTATGAAACTGTGCATAGAAAAACTCTTGAATCAGCCTGAATTGTGTTGGGTGTTAGTTGAATAACTGTTGATAAGTGATGAAATAATTGTGCAATGTTGTTCGAACTTAGATGAATATGTGTTATCAATGTCGTGCTGATATAAATGATTTATGTTTAGCAGGTGAGAGATAGAAATTGTAGGAAATATGTAAACTCGAGCTGTTATAGGTCGAAAGGGGGAATACCCATGGTAGCGTAAGGTTGAATACAGTGACTATTTTGTATACTGGTGAGGGGATAAGTATGAATAATTGATCTTAAGATTTGAGGTTTTTGTTACTAGATAAAAGGTAAAATTACATATTTTGAGTGGAAAGTTAGTAAGAAATGTATAAATATGGGTAGGATGAAAAAATATAGAGGAGAGATTTAGGATGGTATTGCTCAATCTCAGCGGATTCGCGCTGTGTGGAAGGACGATTGTCTATAAAGATTGCCAAAGTTTGTGAGAAGATCTTTGGTTTGTCTAGTTACGATGCTAAATTATGGGGAGGGAATGCGTGCTCGAGGGATCAGATGGAAGGATCAGGGAGTATGCTTGTTAATTATCTGAGGTATATTTATGAGAGAATAGGTAGATCGAGAGAAGTTGGCTAGTTTGATTGCTGAAGTTGAGATTGAATTCGACGAATAATGTGATTGGATGATGTTGTTTAGGTTACCAAGGTTGTGATGGATGTTGTGTTAAGTGTGTCCAATGAATAATATAAATATTGTGAATGTAACAGAAATAATATAAGTCAATCGAATCCTCTATAGAGGCGTATCTATTTTAAGACTGTTTTAGCAAACATTTTGAATAAATTTGAACATTTGTACAATTTAGAAATGACGTCAATCACTATAAGTATGATAAACAAGGACTGAGAAACAAAAATATGAAAATGCAGAAGTTTATAGTTTTGTTTTGTATGCAAAAGGAAATAGAGCTCTGACATCGTATAGTGTGAGTCATCATGAGTGAGGGAAGGTCAGGAAAAGATATAGAAATAGGGAGAAAAAATATGTTAAAAAATGAGGGGAGTTGTAATGATGGAATAATGGTTTTATCAAAAAGGTATAAGGCGTCTATCATGGAGAGTTAAAGGGATGCCTCAGTTCTAGAATCGAGGACGGTTCGTACGAGGAGCAATAAATGCCAGCCGCATGAGAGAAAAAGGATAAATAGTTCTTCTTCGTCTCCAAACAAATGTTTTACCACAAAAAACTTGGAAAACACTCAAAGAGAAAGATAAAAAATCAGGGGATTCGATAAAGAGTTATCCAAAGGCAATAAACGGTTGAAGAGGGTAAAAGATTTTTGATCTCGTAGGTGGCAATACAGCAGTGTTATGAGGGGAAAGCTTGATTCTACTGTCGATTCTCATTCGGATACTGAAGGTTAGTAGAAATGTATGCGATATATGTTAACCTATTTCTATATGTTAAAGATATATGTTATACGTGAATGATTAATCAAATATATATATATATAAATATATATATATATATGCATACATAGATGGAAGAATGATAAATACCTTTACCTGTATGTAGGTCGAGCATGAGAGGCATCTGTGTAGGTTAAAAACGTGCCTGTAGAATCTGTTTTTAAGATGGGTAGTTCATCTGTTAATGAGGTTTCGACCTCTGGTCGGACGAATGAGTCTGATAACGAAGGGGAAGGAGAATTTGATCAATTCCTGGATTTCCCTGGCCAGTTGGTATCTTATCCTCTAGGTTCTGATGCCTTTAGAGTATTTTGTAAAGCCAAGGCGGCTATAGGAGGGAAGTGGGGTAAATGTGTAGAGTTTGTTGGTAGGCAGCTTAGGGGTTGTACGGTAATGAAGGGGGAAGAGTATTTTTATCTGTTGATAGATTTGGAAGTATAAAAATGAGACAGGGGTATAGATGAATTGATCTCGTTATAGTATTTCAATGGGGATGTCCGGAGTGACCTCTCGGAGGGTTCTTTGTATTACCTATCTCAATTAGAGTATGGGTTGAGCCTTCCCCTCACTAATTTGGCGAAAGGGATTATGAATGCAATTGGGGCATGTCATGTTCAATTGAACGGGAACATGTGGGAGTTAATAACTGTGTGTGACCATCTGAATAAAAGGTAGGAAAGGGAGGAAAATGTGAGGAGGATAACCCCTGAGGACGTTATGTAATTTTATGGGGTGAAGAATTTTAAGGCCAGTGGGGGGTCATATTTTTGTACGAGTGTAACTTGGCGTCGCTTTTTCGATCTAAATTTAGCAGTTTAAACCTGGAATGACAGCATCATATGGGTGAAGGGTAATTGCCTTCAAAAAGATGATGAAGAACCTTTGAACCTTCGATTTAGATCTGTAAAACAAAGTAAGTATAGACATGCATAGATATAATTATTGTTACATTCTGTTGACAACTAAAATTGATAGTAAAATGTGTTATTGAAGGTGTGAAGTCTCCAGTGGAAAGGAAAGAATCCCTGTTGGACAAAGTTGCGGAGGAGGAGACTGAACTCGAACTCGTTTTGGAGGAACTCGGCCTGAGTAGAAAGAAGAGAGTTGATTGTAGGTCGAACAAGGTTCGAATGGCTCAGTCTATTAGGTTGATGACGGGGGTCGATGAAGGAAAAAAGGCAAGTCAGCGGTGAGGCAGTTCGAACTAATTTGTCCAAGACTCCTGGAACTAGAAATTTGGCTCAGCTGAATCCTGTTAAACCGAGCAAAGTATCTCAGCTATTTCTGAAGAAATGGATGCTAAAGACTCTCCCGGCCTCTGGTATCACTGGAAGTGGTGAGGTCGCAAAAGATAAGAGGAGGAGGGTCGAACCCTCGAGAGAGTCAGGAGAGAAGGTCATTGAGGCGTGATCTGCTTCAGTGGACGACCTCAAAGAGGTCGAGGAAAGGGCTAGGTTGGCGATTCTCCAAGGAGAGGAAGATACGAGCCAGATGATAAGTTTATATTATCATAAAGAAATGTTTAATATACTTTAAGCTAATATCTGAGATTGATATAATTTTTGTAGGCTCCTCGTCTTGTCAAGGGGATGTGGCTCGGTATTAAAGAAGAAAAATCCGAGCTGAAGAAAGTGAAGAGCGAGCTGGAGAAATACCTAGCCCAAACTAAGACTGAAGCCATGGAGGAAGTCAGGCAGTTGAAGGCCTCTCACGTCGTAACGATCGGTCAGCTACAGGTCATGGCAAAGGCCAATCTATACGAGATAGTTGAGGAGTGTGATAGGCTAGGTCGTCACTTGATGCTGAAGGGCTATTCAGAGGAGGAGGTGGATGTCATTAAGGCTGACACCTATGTTGAGGTGGAAGATGAGAAGGCGGAAGTAGTGGGAGTCATGGATGGTCTGGATGGTATCTCCCGCCAGACAATGCTTGGCAACCAAGGGGATGATGTCGAGCTTCCAGAAGGTGGGAGTGATAAGGTAGGGTAGACATGTTTTTTGTATAAATATTTGTAAGTTGTTTAAATTTTGCGTGAGGACGAAACTTTTGTAGATTGACTTTGTTTATAAACTTCTTGTAGGTAGTTAGAGAGATGAGTCTCAGGATAAATAACCTAGAGTCTGGACTTGCCAGTGAAAGAGAGACCTTTAAAGTCTTGATGTCTGCGCAAGCAGAGCTGCAAGCTAGATCAAAATAGGTTTTTTGACTTGCATGTTAAACCAATGTTAAGTTATCAAGTCAACAGGACAGAAATGCATAGCAAAAAATCTAACGCTATTAATACGGAATAATTTATCGAAAGTGTGTACCTTGTACGCCGTTAGAAGTTTCCTGAAGGGTTCATCTGAGAATAAAATCCAAACTATTAGTCTAAAAGTACTTGGAAGCAGATGTTTAGAAATCACATAGTTTCTTAGAAATGTTGTATGTATATATTAGGAATCAGATTTCCTGAATTGAACTGTACTAAAACTCGTTATATTTCCCAGGTCGAATTGGATTCATCTTGCATATGTGAGGACAACATACTCATGTGCAATCGGGAATTTGCGGAGCAATTTGATAGGATGAAGGAGGCGAACGAGAACAGAGAGAATCAATACGTAAAAGTGTATTTCAGACTTGAGAAGTTGAATCAGGCGGATTCCAACCTGACTCATTAGGTCGAAGAGAAAGGTTTTGAGATTAAGAAGGGATTAAAAGAGCTATCCGAGGCAATAGAACGTGCTGAGAAACTTCAACGTCAGGTCGACGTATTGGCTTCGAAGGGTAAGCAGGCCGACACGGCTCAATACTGTATTCAGGCGCTGGAACAAACAGAAGAACAATTTTGATTTGATCTTCAAAGATATAAAAACGAGCTAGAATGAATGATATAATTTTTTTTCAAAAGGACGACGAGCTGAGGGTAGCTCGAAAAAATCTATCAGCTTCGGAGGCCACAGCGGAACATTTGCAAACAACCCTCCCCGCCAAGGATATAGAATTCCAAGAGATGCAGCGAAGGTGCAACGACTTAAACGAAAGAGTTTCTCAACTTAAAGCTGAAAAGGACCAAGCCATTGCTCGTGCCAAGAAAGCCGAGGCTAGAGAGCATTCAGGGGGAAGTAGAACTGAGGTTAAGGCTCCTTTAGTTCGAAGGGATGTAGTTAGTCTCTCAGGTCGCATTAGAGACTAGAAAGTGACGTATCTCAAATTCAGGGGAATGTTCAGAAGGAAAATGCAAATATGAGGGAATGCCAGCATAAGTTGGATGCTGCTCTTATCAGGGAGAAAGTTATAGAAGGGGAGATCAAAGCAAAGGACTTGTTGGTGAAGAGGAAGGAAGAATTATTAAAAGATTTTCCGGCTAAGGAAGAGTTGAACACAGAAATTGGGAGACTTCGTGCTCGGGTAGTAGACTTTGTAGCCATAAGCCTAGCTGAGTCGGCGAAGTATATTGCTAAATTGGAAGAAGATGTTATTTATCATGATAAGGTTGATGTGGATATAATTGAACAGAAGAATGATTATGCTAGGTTAATGTCACGCCTCGAGAGGTTGAAGGCGAGGTTTGCAACGGTGGTAGTACCTGATGTGTCTCGATCTGACCTGTTAAGAGTAATCGTTGCATATTTTGTAGGGAAGTAAAATGACTTGAGTCATAACGGGATACCTTGTTAAAAAATCTGTTAGATAAAAGATGCATCTGTGGAGCTAAGATAGATCGAGGGGACTGCTTGGGCGCCATGGAGACCCAACTGGATCCTCAAACTATTAAATTAATAGAATAAGGTAAAGCTACTGTGGCCCACGAACTGAAAGAGAGACCACTTGATGTGTGGGGAATCGTGGCTGACAGTTCCTCAACAGAAAAGAATCCTTTGTAATATGAATTCGACCTGAAAATAAATAGTATCTTTCGCAGGCACATTGTGAATATATGAAAGCTAGTATGACCATGTCCTTATCTTGTGTCTGGTGGGGTCTTTGATATTAAACAAAATTTTTTACATTCGTTTTAATCGCAGAAATGGGTTGAGTTAAACCAAGTCGAAACTTGATTTAAACTATAGAAATGTCACAGGCAAATTGAAAGAGATGAAAGCTAGTATGACCTTTGCTTTATCTTATGCCTGGCTGAGTCTTTGGTGTGAACCAAGTTTTTACACTTGCCACAATCGCAGAGATAGAAAGATTCAGCTGAACCAAGTGTTATCCTTGATCCAGCCTACTGAAATGATCCAAATGAGTTATAAAATATAAAGGCTAGTATTACCTTTGCCATATCTCTTGTTTGGCTAAGTCTTTGATGTGAACCAAGTTTTTACACTTGCCACAATCGCAGAGATGTAAAAATTCAACTGAACCAAGTATTATCCTTGATCCAGCCTACTGAAATGATCCAAACAAGTTATAAAAGATAAAGGCTAGTATTACTTATACCTTATCTCTTGTTTGGTTGAGTCTTTGATATGAACCAAGTTTTTACACTTGCCATAATCGTAGAGATATAAAGATTCAGCTGAACCAAGTATTATCCTTGATCCAGCCTACTGAAATGATCCAAACAAGTTGTAAAAGATAAATACTAGTATTACATTTACCTTATCTCTTCTTTGGCTGAGTCTTTGATATGAACCAAGTTTTTACACTTGCCACAATCGCAGAGATGTAAAGATTCAACTGAACCAAGTATTATCCTTTATCCAGCCTACTGAAATAATCCAAACAAGTTGCAAAAGATAAAGGCTAGTATTACCTTTGCGTTATCTCTTGTTTGGCTGAGTCTTTGATGTGAACCAAGTTTTTACACTTGCCACAATCGCAGAGATGTAGTAACGGAAGCCAATCAAGTGATATCCTTGATTGAACTTGGAAAAGATTGATTACAAGCTAGTATTGTCTATGCTTGAATCTGTGGAATGTGGATGAATGTTCGTGAAGAGAATGACATTGTTCAAAAAAACTTTCATTGATAAGTTTAGAATTTACATTGGATGGAGATAAGAATCTCACTTTTGGAATTGAAAAACAAACAGAGAATAATAGAAATTGAGTAGTAAGACGTCTAACGATAGTACCATTTTAGTCGTCTAGTGTTCCAAGGATTTAAAATGGGGATTCCCTCTTCTGTCATGAGATAGTATGATCCCAGACCTGAGAAACCTATGATAATGAATGGACCTTCCCAATTGTCGGCTAATTTTCCAGCGTGAGGCTCTGTGCGATGTTGAGGAATTTCTTTGAGGACAAAATCTTTGATTTGGAATGTACGGCTCCTGACTCGGTTATTGTACGACCTGGCAAGCTGATAATGATATCGACCTAGGTTAGCAATGGCGCGTTCCCTAATCTCATATATCATATTGAGGTTGCAAGACAATTCAAACTCATTTTCCTCATCGGTTAGCTCGTGATCACGAACTCAATAATGATATTCAGATGGAATGACTGCCTCAGTGTCATAAGCAAGGAGGAATGGGGTACACCCAGTAGATTGCCGGGGAGAAGTTCGATACGCCCACATGACGTGAGGAAGTTCGCGAACCCAATTTCTTTTTTTTCTGTAAGTGAAGTTGTCTTTTGAGTCCATCCACGATGGTTTTTTTGGTGATTTCGGCTTCACCGTTGCCTTGAGGATAGTATGGATTTGAGGTGAGTGGATGATATTGTGGTGATTTAGGAAGGTTACGATCTTATCTCCTACAAATTGGGGCCCATTATCGATGCGAATTAGATGAGGCACCCGAATCGAGTGATTATGTGGTTTCAGATGACCTCTTCTTTTCTGGTTTGACATAGTAGAATTGCTACTACCCATTTTGTAAAGTAATCGGTAGCTGGGAGTAGATAACAATGATTACCTGGAGAGTTAGGGAATTCGCCGACGAGGTCCAGTGCCCATCTTTTGAATGGCCAGAAAACCTTGCTTGCATGGAGATTGAGTGCAGGGGCGCGTATCATATGTCCATGTTTTTGGCAGGTATTGCAGCTGCAAGAATACTCTTTTGCTTGCTTGCGGATGTTGGGCCAGAATATTCCTTGAGTTATAGCTCAGTTCACCAATGATCTCCCTGCAATGTGGGAGCCACAAGTTCCTTCGTGTAATTCGCGGAGCAGTTTGTCTATTTTTGACTTTGAGAGGCACTTGAGGTAAGGCCCTCTCACAGAAAGGCGTTAAAGCATACCGTTTTGAGTGATGTAACACTTTGAGTTGTTGATCAGCTGTCAGCGTTTTTTTGGATCTGCTAGGAGTGGCCCTTTGTACTTGTTATCGACACCGAGGTAGGCTAAGAAAGGCTTTTGCCAATCCTCATTTCCCCCTTTATCGCCCTCAGTGTTGATCATGCATGCAGATATGCGATCAACGCTGGGGGTTGGAATGATTTCGATCTTGAGATATTGAGATTTTGTACCCAAGACCCCAGCTAGATATGCCAAGGAATCGGTGTGTCTATTTTTACCTCTAGAAAGATATTCGAGAGTTGCTTTCATGAACTTACTCATCCTATCTACAACGAGGGCTACGTATTCGATCATCTTCCCATTCTTCTTGTATTGCTCGGAATAATGATAAACGATGAGTAATGAATCGGTATAAACTAAAAGTTCGGGGACATCGAGCTCAAGTGGGAGGTCAAGTTCGTGAATAAGAGCTTCATACTCGGTACATTATTTTAGACCTCAAAATCCATGCGGATTGATTTCATAATTCTGCCATTTGAAGGGGTAATCAAAACGATCCTGATTCCTAACCCTGCGGGTCCTACTGATCCATCTGTGAGAAGCCTCAACCCTGACGTAGTGATCATTCATCTCATTGTCGAATGGCTTGGGAGTTGGATTCTCTGGCGTACTTTCGGTAAGGTCTGGGTCGTGCTCCTCCCACTTGGGATCTTCCACTGGAAAATCCGCCAGAAAATTGGCAATGGCCAAACCTTTTTTGGAATGACGTTGTTCGAACTTGATATCATGTTTGCCCAAACTGACTAACCATTGTTGCATTCTTCGTGGCTTCTCTTTTCTGGATAAAACATCCCGAAGTGGGTAGTTCGTCATCACTTTGATGAAATGTACTTGGAAGTAGTGCTTGAGTTTCTACGAAGTGTAAACGAGGGTGAGAAGAAGTTTTTCAATTTTAGAGTACCTTATTCCTGCTGGTATAAGTGTTTTGATAATAAAGAAGACTAGTTTCTCGATTTTCCCTTCCAGGCGAATAAGAACTGAGCTGAGAGAAGTATCTGTGACTGCTAGGTAGATTATCAGTTCCTTATTTACCTACAGGCGTGCTCAATATGGGAGACCTCCCAAAATAGATTTTGAGATCCTGAAAAGCTGCTTCGCATTCTGGTATCCATGTGACTTCCGCAGTTGGCTGAACCTTTCCTCGTTTGGTACATCCGCAGAGTAGCAGGAATAGCCAACAGCAGCGGTCTAAAGATTTAGAGACAAAACGGTTGATCACGGCAATCTTGCAGGCAAGTTTTTGAACGTCTTTTGTTGTCTTTGGAGTAGGCATGTCGAGGAGAGCCCGAATTTGATATGGATCGGCCTCAATCCCTTTCTTGCTGATAAGGTAGCCTAGGAAGCGGCCAGAATATACCCCGAATTGACACTTATCAGGGTTGGGACGCATTTTGTAAGATTGAAGGATGTTAAATATTGTATTAAGATCTAAGATGTGATTATTTGACTGTATCCTTTTGCACAAGAGGTCATCGATGTAACCTTCAATAATTTTTCTCAGGTGTGCTTTGAACATAGCAGTCATCAATCATTGATATGTAGCCCCTGCGTTCTTGAGCCCAAAGGGCATGATCCTATAACAGTAAAGGCCACTTTCGGTGATGAAGGTTGTCTTCTCTTGATCTTCTTCCAGAAGTGGAATTTTATTATATCCTGAAGCAGCTTTCATCATAGATAGGAGATCATGGCCTGTAGTGGAATCGAGGATTTAATGAATGCTGGGAAGAGGGAAACTGTTCTTTAGAGTATGTTTGTTCAGATATGTGAAATCTACGCAAATGTAAACTTTTCCATTCGTCTTTGGGACAATGACAATGTTGTGTATCTAGTTCGGATACTTAGCTTCTCGAATGAATCCCACATTGATCAATTTTTTGATCTAGGTGAAAGTCGTCGCTGTTTCTGCTTGACTGTTGAGGCATTGACGTTGATGGCTAACTTATGGCAAGCCATAGCTGGATCAACTTCGGGTATTTCTTCAAAAGACCATGCAAAAACATCTCGATTGAGTTGCAGGAACTGGATGAGAGCATTTTTCTTGTCCTGAACCAGCTTGGTTCTAATAAACGTGCCTCTGCTAGGTCCATCAATGTTGAGATATTTTGGAGGCTCCTCTGCAGGTGATTGGTCATCGAGGTGATCAATTTTCTATAATTGCTATACGGCCAATCTGTCTGAAGTATCTAGGATGGCAGAGATAATATTTTCACAAGCTCTAAAAAGTTTTTGACTACCTCTGATCTCGTAAATACCGTTGTCGTGCTTGAACTGGAGTTCTTGATGATAGGTGATAGGTGGAAGCAATTGCTTCCATATTGTGTATCCAGCAGCGGCCCATGATCCCAAGATAGCGAGTCTTGGCATTGATGACGTAGAAAACGACATCGATAATGGTCGGTCCTGCGGTAATAGGTAAGATAATCTTGCCTACTCGTTCCTCCCTGGAGCCATTGTACCCACTAATATATGTATCGCTATGAATGACTTGGTCGGCCAAACCCATCTGGTCGATCGTACTCTGAAAAAGAATTTCAATACCGCTTCTAGTATCGATCATCATTGTGTACATGACAAACTGTTTCATCTTGAGCATTATGACTAATGCATCATGATGAAGAAATTTGACATGGCTAGTATTGCAATCCTCGAAAGAGATTTCGAGCTGGTGATTGCTCAACTCAGGAAGACGTTTGGCTTCTTTGTCTTGAAGTGCAAGGTCACAGCATTCCGAGAGCCTCCGGCGCTTTGATCGGTTGGAATTGTTGATCTGGTTGATTTCGATCATGTTCCTGAGATGCGAATGGAAGAGATGCTTCTCCTCGGCTCTATCGTTGACCTGAACAACTTCGAGTTGTTTCTTATCGTTGCCATCTTGGTATGACTTCAGTTCAACAATGTATTGGAGCATCCATTCTTCCTTGAAAATGTGCTCGAGCCTCCGCTTTAGAGCATAACAATTGTCAGTTGAATAATGATTTACCTTATGGTATAGGCAAAATGGTCGATTCTCGATGGGCTCCAATGGTTGAGAGATGCGGTAGAGCGGGTCTTTTAACAGCAGTGGAAAAATCCAGTATTTCCCTTAGAGACGGGTTTGGTTTGCAGAACGCTTCTCCAAGGATATCCAGTATTTCCCTTAGAGCATTTTTGATCTCCCTGTTCCTCCTTGAGCTCACCGGTTCATTCTGTATGTGGGACTTTGGTGGAGAGGACAGACTTAGTAGACTTTTGTAGCTCATACACCATCCTCTCCAAGTTGACATAATTGTTGACTTTGGTGATCATCTCCTCTAACGTTGCAGGCTTGTTAAGGAAGAGGTATTCTTTTGCTTTGCAACCGAGCCATAGAGCATTGGTGAAAACGGTTACGGTTATTTTTTGGTCGAGGTTATCCACCTTCCTCGCAAGCTCTAGGAATTTCTTTGAAAAATCCTCAAGCATTTCTCCATGTGACTGCTTAAGGCCGAAAAGATAATACAAGTTCTCCTCTTTGTCTCTGTTGTGAGCATAGGCTTTGATGAACTACTTCTGCAGCTGATCAAATATGTAGATAAATTCCTCAGGAAGAGAGTGGAACCATCGGAGTGGCTACTCCTGTAAACCTGTGGCAAACAATTGGCAGAGAATGTGGTTGAGATTGGAGTACAACCCCATTGAATTGCGGTATTGTTGAATATACTCCTTCGGGTCAGTACCTTTGTATTTGTGAATTTGAGGAGTATGGAAACCTTTCGATATTTCCATATAGAATAGTTCTTTGGCAATTAGACTTCCTTGTAACTTTATGGCATCGTCGTTAGTACCCAGAACTTGTGTCCCGATCAGATCCTTAATTCGCTAATCCATATGCTTTTTTGTGACGTAATGACGTGTTGGCAAAATCACTGTACATGCTGACAGGGGATGATGAGTTCCTATACCTTTACCCAAGCGATCTCGTACTAGAACATGATGTAGAGGTTGCTGGTCTTCCTCCTGACAGATGAAAAGAGGGTAACCTCGGCTAGCTTCTGATTGAACTTCTCCCCTCAAATGGATGGAGGGCTACTGTTCATGTGGTAGATTTCTGGAAATGGCTTTACTAGTGGCTCCCCGAGGTCCCAACCTTTCCCTTGCTGAAATACGGGAGGTTTCTGGAAGTTGATAGCGGCCCTTAGCAGGAGAAGCCTGCTAAGTATTTTGTAGAGCCTCGAGTGCAGTCTGCATCGTCGTCATCTGATCTTCGTACCATTTGAGCATTGTCAAACGAGCTTATCGTTCTGCATCGAGCTCTTTCTCTCGGAGCTCGCAATCCTTTGTTAGTTGAAGTTCGAGTTTGGCATGTTTTTCTACCTCTGCGTGGTGATTTTCCCATAACTCAGTGAGTTGTCCCGGATCCACACAAAATTTGAGCTGAGTTCCTGCGGCCTGTCGTCTGGAAGAAACAATAATTGAAAATTGTAATGAAAGACTACCTTAGGGTATCGTGGAAATGCAATCTTTCCCGCAGACGGCGCCAAATATAATGGCTAAATTCTGTAAACTGGATTTGATTAGGAATTAGCTATCACACCAATTAACCTGTAACAATACTCTACTAGAAAGTAAAAAATGAAAACAAGTATTTTAGCGTTGAAAACCTCTGAATAGCTAAAAGACCATGACCTCGTATGGAAGATTTTTGTAAAAGTTTATTTATAGCTTTGAGTGGATATCTTTATTACAAGTGATCTCTAGAATCTAGAAATGTTTTTGATCTCGTAAATAAGAAGTTTTGAGTGATTTTTCCGGTCCCTATATCTTCTGGAACTTTCCCTTTATATAGGCTTCTCCACAACTCTTCATTGTGCTAGAACACGTTTTTCAAATAATGTTGTTAGTAGCGGTTGACTGAATAATTGACGAGTTCGTGGGAGACAGGTGTCTTTGACTGGATAACATTTTCTGGGTTTAGCTCGACCTACGTTCTTGAGTAGTTCATAGGGCAGGTTGGAATGTTTGACTGGAGTATTTAAGTGCTAAAATTGCGTGAACCAGAGATGGAGGTAAATCAAACTGCGTGAGCTTGATTATGAGTGAGGTCGAGGGATAAGTCCATACAATATGGCTTAAGCCGTTGACCGTTCACTTTATGCATTTTGCCAGTGCTAGGTTCTGTAACCTTAACCGCACTATGTGGATAAACTATTTTAACAATAAGAAGGCCAGTCCATCGAGATTGAAGTTTGCCAGGAATAAAATGCAACCGAGAAGAGTACAACAAGACTTTTTGATTTGGTTTAAAAGATTTTTGTAAAAGATTTTTGTTATAAAATGCTTTCATGCGTTCCTTATAAGTCTTTGCTGATTGATATGCATCATTTTGTAGTTCTTCTAACTCATTGCGTTGAAGCTTGCGATGTAAGCCAGTTTTCTCAATGTTAAAATTTAATGTTTTTATTATCCAATAGGCACGGTGTCCCAATTCAACAAGGCGGTGAGACACTTTTCCATAGACTAATCGGTATGGAGACATTCCAATAGGTGTCTTGAAAGCTATACGGTAAGCTCCAAGAGTATCAGTTAGTCAAGTTGACCAATCTTTGCGGTTTGCGTTTACCATCTTTTGGATAATATTTTTGATTTCTCTATTGGAAACCTCCACCTGCCCACTAGTCTGCAGATGGTAAGGTGTAGCTACCTTATGTGTTATTCTATATTTTTTTATTAAGTTTGCAAACATTCGACTGTTAAAATGTGACCCTCTACCTCTAATGATCGTCCTCGGCGTACCAAAATGGGAGAAAATATTCTCTTTAAGAAACTTGACAACATCTAAACTATCGTTGGTTTTAGTAGAAATGGCCTCTACCCACTTAGTTACATAGTCAACTACTAACAAGATGTATGTATACCCTGAAGATGGTGTAAATGTACCCATGAAGTCGATGCCCCAAACATTAAAGAGTTCAATAATCAAAATAGGGTTTAGGGGCATCATATTTCGACGAGATAAGGCTCCCATTCTTTGGTATCTATCACAAGCCTTACAAAATTCGTGAACATCATGAAATAAGGTTGGCTAATAAAAGCCACATTGCAAAAATTTTGCAGAGGTCTTTTTTGAACTGAAGTGGCCATCACAAGCATGGGAGTGGAAAAATTCAATGATTTTGGTATGTTCAGAATCTGGGACACATCAACAAATAATTTGATCAGAGCAATACTTGAATAAGTATGGATCGTCCGAGAAAAAACATCGGACCTCACTAAGGAAAATGCTTTTATTGGGCTTGGTCCTAAAGCTAGGAAGTTACCTTATGGAAAGATAATTCGTAATGTCTAAAAACCATGGTGCTGAAGGTATTGAGTGAATCGACATGAGTTACTCATCGGAAAATGACTCACGAATAGATAACGACTGATCTGAGGAATTATTGCCCAATCGAGAAAGGTGGTCAGGTGTAACATTCTCGGTACCTTTTTTATCTCAAATCTCGATATCAAACTCCTGAAGTAACATTATCCACTGGATCAAACGATGTTTGGTGTCTTTCTTGGAGAGAAGGTGTTTGATAGCAACGTGATCCGTATAGACTATTACTTTTAAACCTAGAAGATAAAAACGGAATTTCTCTAGAGCAAAGACTATTGCTAGAAGCTCTTTTTTAGTGGTTGTATAATTTAGTTGCGCATCATTTAGAGTTTTACTGGCATAATAGATGACGCGCGGAAGATTATCAATGTGTTGTGCCAAAACAGCCCCAATGGCATAATTAGATGTATCACACATTAGCTCAAAAGATTTATTCTAATTAGGAGGTTGGATGAAGAGTGAAGATATCAGATGTGTCCTGAGATTCTCAAAAGCATTAAGAGAAAGACCATCAAATAAGAAGGTGGTATCTTTGGCGAAGAGAATGTTAAAGGGTATAGCAATTTTGCTAAATTCTGGAATAAAACGTCGATAAAATCTCGCATGCCCCAGAAATGATCGAACATCCTTGACATTTTGTGGGGGCGGAAGGCTAGAGATGATGTCTACCTTTTCTTTATCAACTTCGATTCCCTTTACAGAAATGACATGTCCTAAAACTATGCAATTTTTCACCATGAAGTGACATTTTTTTCAGTTTAGCACAAGATGTTTTTGTTGACACCTAGCTAGGACAAGAGATAAATGATGGAGACATTGATCAAATGAATCACCAAAAAGCAAAATTTCATCCATGAAGACCTCGAGAAGACGCTCGGCCATATTAGAAAATATGTTTAAAATAACCCAAATGGGCATGCAACGATAGGCAAAAGTGCCAAAAGGACAGGTGAACGTGGTTTTCTCTTGATTCTCAGGAGCGATGGGTATTTGATTGTACCCAGAATACCCATCAAGAAAACAATAATATTCATGACCGGTAAGACGATCAAGCATTTGGTCCATGAATGGCAAGGGAAAGTGGTCTTTTCGAGTGACTGAATTGAGCTTTCTATAGTCTATACACACTCACCACCCTGTGGTCATGCGGGTGGGGACAAGATCATTGTGATCATTCTTCACAACAATAATTCCTGACTTCTTAGGAATAACATGAATAGGGCTCACCCATGAGTCATCAAAAATGGGATAAATAATCCCAGCATCCAACAATTTTAAAAAAAAAATTCTCACAACCTCGACCATAGTTAAGCCTTCGTTGCCTTTCTCGAGACTTCTTTGTATTATCATCAAGATTGATTTTATGCATGCATACATAAGGACTAATACCCTTAATATCTGAGATTTTCCATCCAAAAGCTTTTTTGTTTCCCTTTAATATGCGCATTAATTTCTTTTTCTTTTCAGGCTCTAGGCCAGATATTATGATGGCAGGAAGAGTCTCATTAGGACCTAGATAAACATATTTGAGATTTTCAGGGAGAGGTTTAAGCTCTAACTTAGTGGGTACTTCCTCTGCTTCGGGAACTGGATCTTTGACTTTTAGCATTTCAGCCATATCAGTGGTATCTAAAATAGGGACAGAATCTAATAGGGCCTTGACCTCATTAATGAGGTCATCAACATCAAAATTCTCTCTAAAGTGTATAAGGAAAGCTTCTAATAGAACATTAGGAATTGAACTGTAAAATGCACTATTTACAATAGTACCAAGCATATTGTACTCATCGTGTTCACCTTCAAACAGAGTATTTGCATTGAAGATATCCAAATCAATAGTCTTATTCCCATAAGTTAACTTCATAGCTCCACTATGACAGTTGATCAATGCATTAACGGTGGCCAAGAAGTGTTTGCCAAGGATCAATGGTATTTCATTTTGAGGACATTATACCAGATTTGTATCAAGAACCACAAAGTCCATGGGATAAAAGAAGTCATCAATTTAGACAAGCACATCCATCACAACACCTCTAGGAACTCGAATGGACCTATCAGTTAGCTGTAAGGTTCGATTTGTGGGTCTGAGTCACTCGAGACCTAACTACTCAAATACCGAGTAAGGAATTAGGTTAACACTGGCACCTAAATCAAGCAAGGCTTTCCCTATCCAATTTATCCCTATGTGGCATGAAATTGCTGGTATTCCAGGATCTTTATATTTCAGAGGTACTTTGTTTAAGATTATGAAGCTAACTTGAGTATCCAATTGAATAACATTATCACTGTCATGGACGTTGAAAGCCTTTTTATAAGCATTCATTCGTCGCTTGAACGTGCATAAGTCCTTGACATGTTTTACGTAAGAAGGAATTCGTCGTAATGCCTCGCTAAAAGGAATACTGATCTTAAGATTTTTAATGATTTCCTTAACCTCTTCATCAGGAATCTTATTTTTATTCTTAGCAAGAATGTGGGGAAAAGGTGCCTTAGGGCCTATAGGATGAATATTTTCAATTTTCTTCGTAGGGGAGATATTTTTAGTATTTTCCCCTGTGACTAGTGTTTCTTCGCTCATGGACTCTTTCTCTTCTTAACATAAGATTTATCATTAGGCATCCTAACTTTGTTGTTTATAGTACTTAACCCTATTGCCAATTGAGCGATGGTTGTTTCTATCCTAGCCATGGATTGCTTATTCATTTGCATGAATTTTTGCATGAGTTAGGTATTTGATTGCAATAAGGCTTGGATGCCATCCTTCGAAGATGGTTTCCTATTCTGATGAGGAATATATGGAGCATTCTGTTAAATAGGTTGGTGGTTGGACTGGTAGGATGAACCAAATTTATTCAGATTGGGTTAGTATGACTGCCCCCCTACGGGGTTCCCATGATGATAAGATCTACCATACAAATTGTTGGAATTGTTCAAAAATAAGTTATTCCTTCCTGAAGAACTCCCTTGATTGAAAGGTTGGTTGTAAGGCAATACAGAAAGTTTTTGTTAAAAAGCATTTACGTGCTCCTTATTTGCCTCCCTAATTCCATTACTAAATGGGCAGTCTTGAACAGAATATTCTAGTTTATTGCACACTGCACATGCTGGTATTTTAGTGTGAAAAATGGGTGTTTTAGCAGACATCTTGCTATTTGTAATTTCTAAAGATTCTAATTTTTGCATGATTATCGTTAATGTAGGGTCCAACTGGGAGTTGGATCCAACTCCAAAGGCATTACCTCCTTTTTCTTGTATATCTTTTTCTCTCATGGTTCCCCAGGTTTACAATTTTTCAGCCATCTCTTTTAAGAAGTCCAAGCCCTCTACATCATCCTTATCAATAAATTTTCCTAAGCAAAAGTATTCTACAATTTTCTTGGTTTCAGCATCCAATCTATCATAAAGATTTCTAGTTAGGACCCATGATTCGATACCATGATGAGGGCATTGTAGGATCAGCCCCTTATATCTTCTAGATAGTTCTTTAAGCTTTCTCCATCAAGTTGGGTAATCCTAAGAATGGCCCTACGGAGAGTCTCAGTTTTCTCAAGAGAGAAAAACTTCTTGTAAAAGTCTCCAGTAAGAATCTTAAAACTCGTAATAGATTTAGGTCGTAGAGCCTGAAGCCAACTTTTAGCCTTTCCTTGTAAAGAAAATAGAAATAAAATGAACATCATGGCCTCATTTCGTTAACACTCCTATACCTTTGGAGGAATACTAAATCATCAAAATCCCGTACATGGGCATATGGGTTCTCATCCTCCCCTCCCAAAAATTTTGGCAATGAATTGATAAGCGCATTTCTAAGTTCAAAGTGTCCAGTGGTAGGAGGTAAAATAATGCATAAAGCACGATTTGTCATTTTATGAAATATATGATCGTTGAGTGGGACCCGTACAAGCTCTGAACCATTTGCATTGTTATTCCCATTTTCGTGGATATCTCCCATCTTAAATAATTGGGGTAGAAAACTAAACGGATTGAGCGATGAAATTGAACTTGGATCAAGTCTCAATGGAGATACGTGGAACGCAAAGGTTTTTAACTCACTCTCAACAGGAAAGAGTTCCCTACAGGTTTGGTTTGTTTGGTCTCTAGTATCAATGGAGATTAGAATCTCCTGATGGGCTGATTCGCCTAACTCAAAGTAGATTGGAATATCAATAAGATCAGATTCTCTAAGCTTCTCAAGATGACACTCAGGCACTCGAAACTATTCTTTCATAAACTGCAAGAAGTACACACAATGATGATCAGGCAAGAATGACGTGCACAAAAATAAATATAACAACCGTTAACCAAAGGTCAGGTACTTCCTCCGTCTAGTAAACGACCCCACCTAGGAATTAAGGGATTCCGATTATAAAATACTTTGAATGGTAATTCTATGCAAATCGGGTGTCGATTACATGAGGTAATCCCTTGCTTTAATCTTTTTAGATGGGCCTTATTTACGATCAAGTTGTAAACCCGGTCTTAGGGTTCGGTTGCTCCTATTCTTGATAGTAGATCAGTTCCCACGTTAAGTTGTTTTTGATAGCTTTAGCAATAACTCATGTGCAATTCTAGTCACCTAGAAGCACATGTACTGAAAGGTGGGGCAAACAACTTAGAATCACCTTTCCACACTAGTTATGCTAAGGAATATACTTCCTCTAAACAAACGTAGCCACTATCATGGGTCTTAATGAGCGTATTCCTGTGCTCCAGGTCCAAGACCTATAAGCATTTGATTAACTATGTCTTTTATGGCTTAATCTTGGTTTATTTTAGTCAATGTTCCGTTCAAAGAAATGTTAAACCGGGTCGTGACCTCTCGGGGTCCTAGCATGCGGTGCCACACACGGGTGATGAAATCCTAATTTTTTTACCCTTAATCTAATGTTAAAATTTAAAAGTGCACAAACATCACGCACATGAACAAAGATTGACCGCTTCGTAGGAGGGTGCGGTGGAAGAAAGTATCTCCAGGAAAGCTTTTTTAGGGGCTCGCTGTTTACCCTGGTAGAATCGTTGAGATGGCACACCCAGGCTCTCTGGCTTAAGTAGGCGTTGTAGAGAGGTCCTTCCCAGATGTGGGTTCCAATATAGCTCCTAAAAAAATACAATTGTACCCTCACTTTAATTACACACTCAAGATACAAGTTGTTCCTCATTACAAGTAACTCAAAGAGGGGAGAAAAAAAAACTACTCTAATATTTTTTTGTTTTTTAGGAATTAAATGAAAGAAATAACAAGGCAATGGCAAATGGTAGGCA
The DNA here is from genome assembly GCA_014058105.1 of Kingdonia uniflora. Classification (NCBI taxonomy): domain Eukaryota; kingdom Viridiplantae; phylum Streptophyta; class Magnoliopsida; order Ranunculales; family Circaeasteraceae; genus Kingdonia; species Kingdonia uniflora. The sequence goes on along the minus strand of JACGCM010000926.1, from coordinate 1,136,285 downwards.
AGAAGAAGATCACAGCACCCAATTTTCTTTGATTTTATTGTGGGATTCCAAATAGCTTTTGTGGTGGCGCTCTCCAAATTATAGAGAGATATATGTCTTCGTTAACCTGCTATCACAAAAACCAAATATACCTCACAAACAAAAGGAAAATAATTCTAAACTAAAAAAACAAGATTTTTTTATTTTATTTTTTTAATAAAATAAATCAAAATCAAAATGGAAATGAAAATCGAACAATTATAGCTTGACCATGGGCAATGACGTCATTTGATAAAACCGTATCAAATCGGGTCGTGAAATATAGGGGTTTTGGGTTTTGTCATTCACTAGGCCGAACAATCGTTAGATAATGTTTTCAAATCAAACTAATAAATAAAAGAACTAAAGAAAATTTCAAGAGATTTTTGGGTTACAAATAGATTAAAGACTAGGGGAAATGGGGATTAACCGTAAATATACACTCAACGTAAATACAAACATAAATTGCTTTTGGAAAAAATAATTATTTAGACCAAATGTCTATTTACGATCTCTTAAGAAGCAAATTTATCAAAATATATTAGATGAGAAATCATATGTGAAAATACGAAACGTTAAAGCAAGCTAAATACATTCCGTTAATCTTTTATTCACAATCCAATGTTAATAATAATTATTCAACTAAAATCAACTACATTAACATTCATAAAACTTGATTCATATCAATTTGATCATGAACCAATTATAAAATTGTTAAGATAAAAATGCTTTGACGTTAAAACAAAATGAACAATTTACGCTTAGTTGATTACATTAAGTATATATTGAATACGGCTTCATCCCCTCCCCTAGAGGATGGTTTAGCTAGACATGAATCCTAAAATACAACATACTAGAAAAAGAAAGACATGATGATAATGGAAAAAAACACTTTATTAACTTTGAACTAAACTTACAAAATAAAGATGCTCCAAAGTTACAAGCAACTCCATGAACTTCAATCTCTTTGCTCCCTAAGCAATGCTCTCAAGCTATCTAAGTAATACTCTCAAGCTCTCAAAATTAAATGATTATTTATGGTCAACACCTCTCCTTTTATAGTTCAAGGAGAGGGTTACATATTTAGTAAGATAGTATTTTTACCAAATCAAATATAATCGAATTTTAGAATTTATTCAAAAATATATACTCAGTATAAAACTGTAAAAAAATCCTTAAAATATCTTCACATATTGGCAACTGCTCTTAAAAGTTTCAAAAATTTTAGGTGAATATAAACTTGCATGCTTGTCAGATCTCCACAGCTGCTATTTTCTTGAAGATTCTATTTTTAGTGAAATATTTATTATACTCAATAAAATCTTCCTAGTCATAATAAAATATCCTTAATATGTCAAATGTTATCTTGATTTTCTCTTGAGGTTTTTTTTTTCTATTAGAGATGCTCTGAGTTATAGCTTAGATAGGTGGTCTTCTCCAATTGTTGTAGCTTTAGCACTTAAATTCAGCTTTTTGTACACTATTATCTAACATAACCTGAAACATTAATAAATTAGTAATTAATCTTTTTAGCACTAAAATGAAGTCTAGAACCCTTAAATAAGTAGGGTAAAATAGGCATTTTTACATGCCCATCAATTTGGAGAAGGATAAACGAGATAGGGATTTAGATGAATCGATCTCTATAGAGTACTTTGATGGGAATGTTCAGGGCGACGTGGCAGAAGTTTTTTTGTGTTACCTGTCTCAGTTGGAGTACGGATTGAGTCTTCCCCACAGTAATCTGGCAAAAGGGATTATGAACATTATCGGGGAATGTCCTGTTCAGCTCAACGGGAATATGTGGGAGGTGATAAATATTTGCGAATTTTAGAATAAGCTTTGGTAGGAGGCTGCGAGTGGGAGGAGCATATCCCTGAGAATGTTTTGTAATTTTATGGGGTAAAAAACTTTTCTTTAAGTGGTGGGGCATATTTTTTTGCGAACTCGACTCAGCATCGTTTCTTCAATCTGAATTCAGCAGGTCGACCATAGAATGATAATGTGATATGGGTGAAGGGTAAATGCTCTTCAGAGAGATGATGAAGAACCCATGGAACTTCTGTATAAAGCAATAAAACAAAGTAAGTATAACAATCTATAATGTATAGGATTGATATATTGAAATTCTATGTTACTCTGTTGATGATAATGTGTTGTGAATGACAAGCCCTCAATTATAGGAGACGAGGAAAGAGTCTTTATTTGATATAGTTGCTCAGGAAGGGACAGAGCTCAAGGCTATACTGAAAGAACTTAGCAATAGCAGAAAGAAACATGCTAATAGACGATCTAAGAAAGTTTAAAAGTCTCAATCGACAAGGCTAATGACGGGTGTTGATGGCAGCAAGAAGACAGCAACAAAAATTAGAAATAAAGTTATGGGAGTTCTGGGAGTTCTAGAAAAGTACCATATGCCCATTAACAATCCATATGTGAAAGGATGTGTCAGGATTGCTTTTATGCATATTGATTATTACGGTAAAGTCCTGGCCTGATGAAATTGTGCATACACAACCATGGACGAAGTTGTACAGCTTGCAGTCCTCACGATGGATTTTGCTTGTTTCTTTAAGGAGTATAGCAAAATCTTCATATGATGAGTGCGCTCTAGTGAGGTAAGTTTCGTACTTCGTCCAACATAACTAACGACTAATCCAATCTTTGAACGTACAATATCCCCCCCCCCCAAATGAATAATGGTATAAAGCTGAACTTCATCCATCCCTGAAACAAATTATATAAATAAACAATTTTGGTGATAAAGTAGCATAAAACAAAATGAGAAAAATGAAAATAAAATTGATAACGAAGCAGAAGACAAATGATATAAAACTCAACTTCAGTCATCCCTCAAACAAATGATAAGTGTAGGGACCTATCCCTCGACCTAGTCCAAACTTGAACAACCTCAATATCAGACTCACACATTATTCACGTGACATGTACAATCAGCATTGACACCTAGACTACGAATTTATAAAGAACGTGGATCAAGCACTACAACAAAATATAAATAAGCCACTGACACCTGTCTCCCATGAACTAACATTTACACATTTAACTACCACTTACCTCATTATCAAGATAATGTTCTTCTACACGATAACAAACTACAGGTAAGGTCTATATAAAGAAAAAGTTTCAAAGGAGATAAGGACTAAAATTTTGAGATTTTAACATAGGTATTTCTAGATTTTAAACACCATAAGAATTCTTATTTTAAGATTAAACATTTTTAGCTCAAAAGATTACTTATAATAGGATATCGACCTCAGGCAATAAAAGTTACAGTTACTAAATCCTCAACTCGAGGTTATGGTTTTTTTACCTATTTAAAGGCTTTTTATGCTAAATCACCTGTGCCATTTTTTATATTACACTAATTTTGGTCACAAGTACATTTGGTGTAAGATCTAATTTTAAGCTATTTCGAGCTGTAAAATTAGGCCATTACATTTGGCGCCGTCTGTGGGAAATATGATATTTTTACGATATCCTCAGGCATACATTTACTCCATTATCCATTTCCAAACATGGTCATTTTTAAGCGACCAACAATAGGAGTCTAGCTCGATATTTTAGTTGAGCAAAAATAGCTCGCAGAACTACAGGCAAATCTTTACACTGAGACATAAAAGTGTAATGAGCTAGAGCGTCAGTTAGTTCTTGACTGTGAGTTTCGCGACAACGAGCTCGGAAGCGAGAGCCAAGATCGTCTGACAACATTCAAGAGACAGGAAGAATAGATGACAACTATACAGATTATATTGTAAGCTTTACAGGATACAAAGCAAGCTCCCCATACTAGGGATCGCGATCAAGTTCCAACGAATTCCCAAGTTTATGTACGATAAAGATTAGGACCTTGAGGAGCAACAAGCAAAGACAATTCTATAAATCATCAGCACAAACTACAAGCTTCAATTTATTTGGTTAAAGAAGCTTAGTCCGATATCAGTAGAGGTCCAACCTTTCAAGCATCAAGAGGAGGAGCAGCGACCTTAACCCTAATTCTAGCATGAGAACGCTTGAATGAGGGGAAAGGTACTACTAATCCTTGACCAACTCGCCAAGTCAATCAGGCAATACGTCAGTACGTCACACAAGAGCACATGGATCAACAAGTTTACAAGGTAGTCTAATTTCTAAAGAGTTATTTGATACCAACAGGTTTCCACACTCTAAAGATAAGTAAATACAAAGGCACCAATTCAAATGAGCACATTCAACAATTTCGTAATTCATTGGGATTGTACTCAAATCTCAACCATATTTTATGTCATCTGTTCGCAACAAGTTTACAGGAAGAACCGCTACGGTGAATCAATTCTCTATCTTAAGACTTTCCTCACATTCGACCAACTATAGAAGAATTTTTTCAAGACTTATACTCACAATAAAGACATGGAAGAGAATTTATATTATCATATTAGTCTCAAACAGTCACAAGAAGAGAAACTCGAGGTCTTTGCAAAAAAAAAATTGGAGCTCGCAAGAAAAGTTGATAATCTCGATCAAAAAATAGTTGTTACTGTTTTGACAAATACGCTACAACTCGATTGTAAAGAAAAGGAACATCTCTTCTTAAACAAACCCGCGACCTTTGAGGATATGATTACCAAGGTCAATGGGTATGTCGACCTGGAAAGAATGATGACTGAAAGGCATAAATTTACTAAATCCGTCATAACCACTAAAGATCAAAACACAGAATGTAACAGTATACCAAAGGAGGACCAGGGTGATCAAAAGCATTCCAAGGCAAGCACATGCAAACCTGAAAAAGGCAATTTATTACCCAAGCCGGTCCTCCCTAAGATGAATGTGCAGATCTCATTAATTTCTTCTGTGTTGACAAATGGCAAATTTTACCGTGCATCTCAACAACTAGAACTAATTGAAGGCAAACCGTACTGCATGTATCACAAGGTAAATCACCATGAAATTGACAACTGCTATGCTTTATAGAGGTTGCTGGAATATATTTTCAAAGATGGAAGAATGCACAAGTACATTATCAATCTGGAAGCATACAAGAATGGTAGCTACAAGACGCAGGTCGAAGTGATCCATGTCAAAAATCAAGCCGAAGAAAAGTACTTGTACCATATGTACCACGGCAACATGATCAAAATCTATCAGATTAACAACTCTTCCAGATTTAAACGACAGAGATTATCAGAGTACTACGATCTCACCACTCAAAATTAAGAAGTTAAACTTCTTCCTGAATCAAGTAATCGCCAGCTTGGGATTTTATTCGAGGATCGCGATATCAGTCACGTCAAGTTTCCTCATCATAACGCACTAGTTATCATACTAAAGATGAAGGAATTTGTTATGCATATAATAATTATTGATACAGGTAGCGGTATTGAAAAAAAATTTAGAGCACAATCGAACAGATGGGATTAGCGTAAAATATATTGTGAGTATTAGCATTATAGATACTCTTCGCTAAAAGAAAAATCATGAAGAGTACAGTAATGGTCAGTCAGTTTGGGAGAACATGATATTAAGTTCGAACAACACCATTTAGAAAAAGGTCAGGCCACAGATTTTCCTGTGAAAGATCCCGATTGGGAAGAACACGATCCTAACCTTATAGAAAAAATCACAGAAGATCCACCCACACAACCATTTAACTAACGAGATGAATGGATTCCAAGGAAAGGGTGGAGTCTTCTCTCAATGGTTCAATAAGACCCACAGGGTCAGGGATTGGAATCGTACTGATTACTCCATCCAACGACTGAATCAAAAAATCAATCCACTTAGATTATGAAGCTTCTAACAATGTCACAGAAGATGAAGCTTTAATTCATGGGCTTGACTTTAAACTCGATCTTGGCATCCCTGAGCTTTCAGCTTATACAGATTCTTTACTCATCGTTCACCATTACTCCAAACAGTACAAGAAAAATGGCAAGATGATCGAATATGCAGCCCTCGTTGCCAATAGGATTAGCATATTCGTGAAAGTAACCCTCGACTATTTACCTCGAGGTGATAACAGACATATCGATTCCTTGGCTTATTTGGCCAGGACCTTGAGTACAGAAGTATGATATCTACAGATACTCTTCGTTGTGATATCCACCCCCAGTATTGATCTCCATTATGTATGTACAATCAATACTGAGGAAAATGAATAAGAAGACAATGATTGTCAAAAGCCCTTTATCGCCTAACTTGGCCCGAAGAACAAATGTAACGAGCCCCTTCCAACAAATCTAAAAGAACACCGACAGTTGATCGAAAACTTGAAGCATTATACAGTTCAGAACGGCCGTTTATATCGCCGATCAGTGACAGGGCATTATCACAAGTACCTTTCTAAGAAGAAAGCCGATGGAATGCTCAAAGAATTATATGAAGGAACTTGTGGCTCCCATGCCGCAGATCGATCACTTACAAATAAAGCAGTTATACAAGGAGTATTCTGGCCAGAAATGTGCAAGCAAGTGGAAGAGTACTCACGAAGATGCGATACATGCCACTGACATGGACACATGATACGAGCTCCTGCCCTCGAACTACATGCAAGCAAGGCATTTTGGCCCTTCAAGCTGTGGGCGCTCGATCTCGTGAGATAATTTCCCAATACACGAGGTAACTGATGTTTCTTACTTATGGTGGTAGATTACCTTATAAAATGGGTATAAGTAGCTTCTCTTTGTCGAACTCAAGAAGAAGAGGTCATTTTTTTATCTTGGAACACATTATCACACGGTTCAAATGTCTCCACCTAATTTGAATCGATAACGGACCGCAATTTATTAGAGAAAAGGTCGTGGCCTTTCTCAATAAGCACAACATCATTCATTCCCCTTCCAATCCATACTACCCACAAGGAAATGGACAAGCCGAAATTACCAATAAAATAATAGTAGATGGACTCAAGAAAAGGCTTCAATCACAGAAGAAGGGCAATTGGATACGGGAGCTTCCTCACATCTTATGGGCGTACGGTACCACACTAAGACAATTAACTGGTCGTTCCCCCTTCCTCCTGGCTTGCAACACATAAGCCATCATTCTAACAGAGTACCACCATCCTGTCAAAGATCATGACCTCATAGACGAAGAAAAAGAGTTCGAATTGGCCTTCAAAATGGACTTGATTGATGAGACCCGAGCTCGATTTATTGCCAACCTAGGTCGATATTACCAATTGTTGGCTAGCTTATACAATAAAAGAGTCTGAGGCCGTGAGTTCCAAATCGATGATCTCATCCTCAGAGAAATCCGATGGAACATAAAAGAGGCAAATGAGGTAAATACTGGAAAGCACACAAAAATTTGGGAAGATCTTTTCCTCATCGTTAGCCGCACTGACCTTAGATCATACTACCTTATGACAAAAAAAGGCGTCTGAATCTCAAATACCTGAAATACTAGACGATTGAAATGATATTATCGTTAAATCCCTAGTTTCTCCATTACAAATTACTCTATTCTCATTCTTTACATTCCAAAAGTGAGATTTTAATCTCCAACAGTGTATATTATATTCCACTAAATGAAAATTTCTAAGTTTTTTCCCACATTACTCTCTACTCATGTAGAATCTACTAAATCACATAGATTAAATCAAAGGTAATACTAGCTTTTAATCGACCATCTATACACATATTAAAGCAAGGGTAATACTTGCTTTCAATCAAACATCTATACAGATTAAAGCAAAGATCATACTAGCTTTTAATCACCCATCTATACATATATCAGTGATTGAAACGAGGTTCATACTAGTTTTCAATCAATGATGTTTATCTATTATACACAAGATAAAGCAAAGGTAAAACTAGCTTTCATCTTTCTACATGTCTACAAATATAGAAACTACATATCACTTCCACAGATTACCTTTACAAGTTTTTGATTATGAGAGGTCAGCTGTGTTTTCCCCTACAAAGATGGTTGTGCAGCCATAAACTCTGGAGCTCGAGGAGTCACAACATTCCTTCCTTGATCTACTAGTTCTGTAGGTCGGAAACCTAGCCTCATTTTCATGTTGTTCAAGCAATTTCCTCGATCTATATAAGCATTACAAATACAACCTTTGAATACCACACAGTCATGCAAGGTATCCCTTTCGAGCTCAAGCCTTTTTGCTTCTTCCATAAAATAAGCAATAACAGCCATTAGTTGCCTTGAGTGCACCTCTTCCGGGCCAATCTTCTCTCGATCAAGCATGACTAACTCGGAAAACTACTTTCTTAGTCTCTGATGACGTTGTCCCAATTCCTTGTGTAGAGTATTATCCCACTCTACGCGTTGCCCTAAGCGCGCTATCACCTCAGTTTGTTGTGCTATTGTCCCTGCTACTTATCCAGTTTAGATTTATTCATCATCCTCAGCTCTTCCACTTAAGCACAAAGTACCACCTACTCCAGCTCGTTTACATCACTTCCCATAACACGAGCTTTATTCAGCAACTCATCTTTCCTCTTGATCACCCCCTTTCACTCTTGCTCTCTACGAAGAACAATATCTAACTTATCATCACTCTCTCTTAAACGTTTATTTCCCTTCCTTATATTGGTTTGAACACAAACAAGATCAGCCTCTAACTCTTTAATTCGAACTGATGGGTTAACCGTATCACCCTTAACAGTCGAGACCTCGGCATCATTATTTTTCTTCTTTGACCGCTCTCCAGCCTTGGCCTTCTTGGCACGTGAATCGGCTATGGCCAAATCCGCCTTCAAACTTGCAACCCTCTCATCCCGTTCCCCATACCTTTTTTGGGTCATCCGAAGATCAATATCTTTAGCAGGCATGGCCGCACTCAATTGCTCAGCTGCACTTTTAGAAGCAGCAAGATCATCTTAAGCCTTCACAAGTTCATTTTCCTTCTGGACCAATTGACCCTTTAAACTGGCCACATTTTCTCGTAACTTATTTTTTGTCGCCTCTGATGACCTAATACGGTATTAAGTAGCATCCGCTTCTTTACCCTTCACCATCAGCAAGTTTATCCTACTTTTGACCTTCGCTCAGTCAGTCTGAGCACCTTCAAGCCCCCTTTGCAATTTATTTAACTCAGCGTCTTTACTTTCAATCTGCTAGGTCAGATCGTCTACAGTCTTCGTTGCCTTGGCAAACTGGATCTGTACTTTGACATATTAATCCTCCCTATCTTCATATGCCTCATTCGTTCTATCAAATTTAGCCCCAAACTCATGATTGTATTAAAGCGTCTATTGTTCGCTTAAACGAACAGTCTCTAACTCGACCTACATTATCAAGCCCGATTCAACAATACTTCACATATACAATCAATACATACTACAGTTAGCTTTATACAACTTTAACATATTTCAGTTTTTGGCATGCTAATAAGCTGGGATTATTCTTTACCCTCAAGTTACGAAGTTATCTCGCACTAATGGCAAAAACATCTATATTCTATTACAAGGTACACATTTTATATTTTCTAATTTTTTAACATGCCAAGATTGTCTAACATACTTGATTATTGTCATTCATTATAATCTATATCTACCTTATAATTTTATGTTGTAGCTCTAGAGTAGCAAAGCATAAAAGTCGAATATTTCAAGCCATTTTTTATCTTTGTAGCTTCGCTAACAAAGTTAACAGAGTTGTTGAGGTATTTTTCTCCCTAATGAGCTCTTTCTCTAATTCCTCAATTATGAGGCGCATACTTTAAGTTCCTACAAATTAATGTTTGCAAACATCTTTTAGATTATCCTAAATTTATCCTACAAATCAATGTACCATGCACTTACAGTTTTAAACCCACTCAAAAAGTACAAACAAACTACAAAAAGTTTTTACTCTTCTTCTACCCCACGGTTCTCTAGGTTAGTTCTAGTGGAAACCCATCCAACCCTGTTACCACACCTTGGAGAGAGCCGTCATCAACTTGGAGCTCCTCTTCTGCTTTAGCCTCTTCAACATAGCGTCCTATTATGATGGCTTCAGGGTCAACAACATAGTACCCTACTTTGAGAAGTTGGTGCCCAAGGCTATCACGAGCAGCAGCCACTTCCTTAACGTTCTTCTTTACCTCCCCCGCAAGCTCATGCATCATCACACGGTGCGCGTCCTTCGCAAAGAGACCAAGCGCTCCCGCTCCAAAGCCAAATGAAACTCGAGATGAGCTACTCTCTTTTCGGGATCAGCTTTCCCTCTCTCGAGTTGGCCCTCCCATCCTCAAGCCCAAGATAGATACTTTTCAGCATGAAACCTACAGCAGAAAAAGTTACATTCTCAGCTTGAAAACAAATATAATATTCAAATATCATATAAAGCATCAACTTATCTTGCTCAACTCCAACTGAGCAGAGGCGTTCAGCTTCTAAGCACCTCCTCAAGCTACCGCCCTCAGCCTATTCTCCTTGGCTAGCAGCTCATCCTTCATAATAGGCCTGCTCTCTACCTCCTTCGCCTCACTCACAGTAGTAGGAGAATCCACCTTCCTCTTCTTCAAGCTCATCTTGACCTTACCACTCTCAGTGGTCACTAAGGTTGAACCACCCCACATAACCTTCCTTTTTAGGTTCCTTTGAGCTAACTTGCACGATGTAGCACCCCCAGTGCCTGCTGTCAGAGCCATCAGAGTAGCTTTTACTAATATAGGTTGTTCTTCACCGTCTGCTTCTACTTTCCCTCCAACTCTGGTTCCTATCATTTGTATCTTAGCTTGAGACTTCTGTACTTTCTCTGACCTGCTGCTAGCCCTTTTAAAACAATCTCAAGCTCAGTATCTTCTCGAGCTACTATATCTATTAGCAATTCTCTTCTCGCCACCTGAGATCGAGAACCTACAGAATAGCAAAGAAAATTATTAAACATATAGAACATACCAATAACTACAACAGTTTGATATCACAAACTATTACTTACTTTTCTTCAAATTTATATATATAAGGTCCATGGGTTCCTCGTCCATTCTCTGGAGACAATCACTCTCTACCCATATCATATTATCATTCCAAACTCGTCCTACTGAATTCAGATCAAAAAATAGAGGTCGCGATGAACTAGAACAAAAATATGCACCTCCAGTTACCGCATAATATTTCACAGTATAATACTTCAAAACATCTATAAAATTTATTCTCCTCTACAACTCATTCTCCTCCCACAGTCTATTCAGGTTATTACAAACGTTTATCACCTTCTACATATTCCTATTCAGTTGCACAAGACAGGCTTTTATGGTATTCAAAATACTTTTATAAAGATTGTTAAAAGGCAACATTAGTCTGAATTCTAACTAAAAAAGGTAGCACAGAAATCCTTGATCCAGGTCATTTTGGACGTTCCCATCGAAGTACTCAAAAAAGATCTATTTTTCCACTTTTCTCTATGATTTTTCCTGTTCTAAAGAAAAAATTCCCCATTTTTTACAGTACATCCTCTAAACGACCTCCCAGCGTGTTTTATAATATTACCCCATTTACCACCTAAACTACTTTTGATTTTACAGAATTCCTTAAATACCTCAGATTCTGTAGGATATGACACGAAATTACTAGGGAAATCTAGAAAATTGTACTTTATCCTCACTATTTGAATCTACATCTACAACACCAGGGTTTTTTGTTCTCAGAATATGCCCTACAATATCTATATTTTCAGGTTCATCAGATTCTACTTTATTCACTCAACCTGAGGTTGAAGCTATCATCTCGAGTTCAGGCTTGAGGATGAGGCTTATTTCTATAGCAGAGCCTTCTCACGTCTTAACCTACATACAGGTCCAGGTTCAATCAATTTTTCCTACTATTGCCTTCTGTCTATACTATGCATACATATAACATACACATACATCTAACATACAAATACATATATCATATATTTACATAAATATTTTTCTGTACTCAGTAAAACTTTTCAAAGATTTACTAAAAATATCAAACTTTTCAAATTTTAACCCACAAATATGTTACTCAGCACATCAAACATCACAAAAAAATCACATATCAGAATAATCAATCACAACCACTAACCTTCAACATCTGAGTAAGAGTCTGGAACATTGGTCAATCCCCTTCTCAATACGGTACTGTGAAATGAAAGACTCTACTCTTCCACAATAACCATTTCCCTCTAACTACGATGTTTGCTTTCGTTCAAACTCTTTCTAGAATCTGTGCAACTTACTTTCCTTTCTCTCTATCTCTTTGGCTTTTCATTTTTTAAGTTTAACAAACATTTGAATGAAAAGGAAGACTGGTTATTTATACTTTCTCTCTCTAACTGCTGGCAGTTATTGGTGTAATGGTGTATTTTCTAGGAGGATAATTTTCGCCAATACTTTAGTTAAGATTATGCGATAATAAGCTTTAACACAGAAGATTTTACATGAAAACTCAGTGAAGTCTAAGAAAAACCACGACCTCCATAAGGGTTTTGGGTGAAAAATCCAATAAGTTGCTAGTTATTACAATTGCTAGGAATAGTAAGGATGTATGAATATCTAAGATGTTAAGTTACAGATCTTATTAACATGCACTATGTATGTATTTATATTAAATACAGGCAGTTACAAAAGTATAAGTAAAAGCAGTTTCCTATTTTGGCAGGTAGTGGGAAAATTTTGCGGATCTCCTTACAACGGCTTTATTTGACCAAACATAATGGTTACTTCAGTGGGTTGAGAACTGTAGTCGCAGATGTGACATCTTCTCAAATGATGGATTATCTTCGACTAAGATCTGCTAGCTTCTCTTTGTCAAATCTGGGAAATATACTACTACAATCGCCCCATTCTCGACAAAATTTGAACAGGTTGTTAAATGTTGTAAAAGTCTGTAATTTGTCATTCCCAAGGTGAAAGTCAAATAAATCTGGTCACGTATTTTTCTGAGGGACATTTATTGTAGGTCATTTAACTATGGTATTTTGCAAACGAGAATACAGTATAAATATATTGAGAAGGAGGGGAAGTATTTTTCGATAGTTGGTAAAGGTAAGGGTTTAGTGATGGTTGCGACGCGGTTTCAAGCATTGCACAATGAGTTCCTTGGTCTTGCAGACATCAAGTATGTAAAGTTGAAGGAATTCTATTTCGGTCGAATGTCATTGTCATTGTATTATCCTTTGCCTGTAGAGCCAAGGTATGAAGAAATGATGGAGTTAGAGGTTGATCGTGCTAGAGAGGAATTTTTTCTTTCGGTGCCAGTTTAACTTTGCGTTACAGACGGCCTCAGAGCACATCAAAAGTCTTTGCAAAATAACCATTATCCATGTGGAAGTCGAAGATGTTTTGGCAAGCAGGGCTAGCTGTGGTGGCTTCTCCGGGCGCTGTCATTTCTATAATCCCTTAGGGTTGTGAGATGGTGGTATTTTAAAGGAGGAAGGTGGCTATCTTTCCTTCGCTGGAAGATATGCCAGATTCTGGTAAAAAGAAGCATATATTTCTTGAGTTACAAAGTAATCAAAGTAAAGATTGTTGTCTTAAAATGTAACAGTTAAGTTATGAAATAAAATGTTGTTTTGTGAATTTGCATCGATTAAATATGTTGTAATCTCGAATGATATGGAAATTTATTATGCCGCGATATCTTGTCGAGGCAGATTGATGTCGAGGTAGTTGTTTCGAACTGCAGAGAAATGTCGGGGTTATAGTGTCAAGGTAAGAAAATCTTGAACTGAAGTTTGTTGACTGTGTGGGGCCCATAAACGATTCCCTAGGATGTTTGATTTGACTGGAATTTGTAGAGTTTCAATGAAAAGTGAATGTTATATTTGACTATTGGTAGTTGGTGAGTCTAAATTTGTGCATATAAGTACCATTGTATTAGTGAGGTTGTCGTGTGGTTTTTATTTATTATTTTGAAGATGGTGAAGACGAGGGTGCAGTTGCATAAGGAATATACCAGTCGGGTGCATGTTATGTACTGGAACTTGATAAGGCAGTACTTTGGTGACCGGTGTATCAATGGTCGAATGGTGGCTCCGGTGGAGCAAAACTATGAAGAGATGAGCGAGGTGGGGGCGAATGACGCAGAAGATGAGTATATGTTTCACTGCCGACTAGAATCTTTGAGTCCTCAAGAGAGTATTGGTAGTCTGTATACCTGTGCCAAGTCATTGTTGAGGGAGGAAGATGTTGCTGCTGTCCGAAATGTTAGAAAGACAGATTTATTGGTCGTAGTTACCTATAATGATCGAATAAACTTATATTTTATGTTTTGATATGAAATAAAGGACTTTATGCTTGTCACTGTTTATGTTGACAATTGAAAATGATAAAATGTTCTCGAAGTACAACAGTATATGGCAATTTTATTCTCGATGTGTTTTGAATTGTGATAAGTAAATTTTGTGGTTGTGTTGTCAAACTTAATCTTGAATTTCAAAATGTTGTTGTAACTTCCCCGAGAATTTAGGAGGGGATTTAAAAAATAGGAAAGATGTGTGGATGTTTAGAGAAAAAATGGCTAGGTGTTCTCCTGTAGGTAATGTTTTGAGGTATAAGGAATTGGATGTACAAGCTCTGTTTGCTAACATAAGAGTTTCTTTGGCGAGATTGGATATCAGAGGAGTTAAAGGAAGACATGGAATGGTTGGAAAAGTAGTGCTTGGGCCTGTTGGTGTTTATGAGGCGAAGGGTCATTAACATCGAAAAGACGCGAGTAAGACGTTATGCTCGAGTACTTGAACAATTGTGAAGGGGTGCAGTGAATAGTCGCATGGGGCCTATAAATAATCTAATTGTTGGTGACTGTTCACACACCACTACTGATTCTAAAATAAATTCTTTAAGTGTGAATTCTATGTGCTTGTCTCTTGTGTCTTTGTCAATAATTGGGAATAAAGAGATTAAAATGTTGATTAAGAGGGCGAAACTTGTGAAGCAAAGGGATATAGAAGCAGCGCGACACCAAGGTCAGTGACTATTTAAAAGAAATTATTGTACTTGCTTGTTTGTTGAATATCACACGATTTGGTAGAAACCCTGTGTAGATATAAACGAGGTAGATATAGTGCAAGATGGAATTATAGTTTGAATGTGAGTATTGAAAGTAATTAGGAAAACACAGTTGTAGGTTTTGGTAGGAAATTGTCTGTGATTTTGATTGAATTGCAGGTGATGGATGGTTGAATGGTGTCGAAAGGGATTATGGAATGTGTTAGAGATAGGGGTCGGAGTTAAGGATTGAAGATGAGGGGAGAGACTGCGGTGTTGTCATCACTATGAGTACGGTACGACTCTAGGCGTTTTTGCGCTATTTTGGATATTGGAGGAGGTTTGGTAGTTGAGGCGTCGGATTTCCTGTGAAATGGACCGAATTTAGGCCAGAGAGCGCATAAATATGAAATTTTTGAACTCGGCTTACTTTGGCGGGAAACATGGTATTGCCGAAGTCTCTTCGAGAAGTTAGGGGTCCTGTACTTCGATTAGAAGGTGGTAGTGACATATAGGTAGTTATCGATGTTAAGACTTAGAAAAAATATCAAATAAATCCTATATCGAAAATTGAATGTAGTAATAAAAAATAACGTGTTGGAGATGAAACTCGATAACGATATGAATATTAGTATATGAACGTATATAATGTATCAGATATGATAGTATACTAACGTTAAAAAGGGAATCTATTTTTTAGGTTCATAAAAAATGGCTGAACCTATCCATAACGATGATAAAAAAGGAATCTTCGCCAACCTCGTGGATGTGGAACCATTTTTAATTAATGTTACAACATGTGTCCAAAAGTTGGGGGGAGGTATAAGGTTGGTTCGTATAGCGCAAATGTGGCGAGTGTCGAGCAATTTAAAGTTGTACCCAGGTTGGTGGAAATGCCTAATGAGGATAAGACCGAGATAGACGTGGATCACGGACTACAGGAAAGTTATTGAGAAGGTGGTGATGGTGGAGAGGAAGATGTCGAAGGGGAAAAAGGGTGTGTTATGGTGAGTCCCCTAAAACAAGTGAAATTTTGAGCTTTGAAGCTAAATGTGGTATTCTTAAGGATATTAGGTTAGAGGAATACCATTATAAGATGACAGATCAAGATGTTCCGTTGGATGGGATTATAGTCCATCGAGAACAGATTAAAAAGGGGTTAAAGTTACCTTTTCAAGCTGATCAGAAGAAGTTATTGAATTTTTTCGATGTGGCACCTGGTCAGTTCAATCCCAATGTGCATGATCTCTTCTGTGTGGTGGGAGTGATTAATAGTCGATTAAAGGAGAGAGGGAAAGAGCTTATCACCGTGGATGATCTATGTGTGTACTACATACTTAAGAAAAATCCTTAGAAGCTAGAGTACAGGTACTTGGCAAGGTTTTTGAAGAGACCTTTGTTTTACGAAATGATATCAATGGGAGAACAATATTATTATGAGTAGGGCTGTCAATTGATCGGATTGGAGTCGGATTGATGCAAATCCGAATTCGATCCGAAACTTTATAAGTAACATCCATATCCAATCCAGTCCGAAACTATTTTCGGAGGTCTGAATCCAAAATCTAATCCGACCATAATTTTATTTGATAAATAAAAATATAGATGCAAAGGCTTGAACCCATTACCTTTCATGATTTTTTAGAACTAAGTACCACTTAGCCACAAAGATAGATGTGTTATAATCTATTTTCTAATTGTATATAATATATTTTTAATAGTTGTAGAACATTAACATTGATAAAATATAAATATATCGGTATATAACTTCGGATCGGATATTTATTGGATTGAACTAGGCACCATCCGAATCCAATCCGAAATTATTTTGGATGTTCCTTATTCGGATTGGATCGGATTCGGATCAGAAAAAATGACATCCATATCCTTGAAAGGAATCGGATTTTGGATTATATCCAATCCATTGACAGCTCTAATTATGAGTGTTTCCTTGTTTCGGGGAACTACGAGTTTGATAAGAAAATCCAGGGGAGCCTTTGAAAAGAAAGACTTTCCACCTAGGTTTGTGGTCAGGTAATTTATATATCAAAGTTTTTATGTAGTCTGTATTCGCTTGAATTAGTGGCTAACTTATGTTTGTTTTGTCTTTGTGCAGCGTTGAAGGAGATTGATAGGACCTCAACTGTTACAGAAAAGTAGTACAAAATCAAGAAAGGTTACTACGGTCGGATCGACAACCCGGTTGTTGACCAAGAGAAAGTTGATAGTTTCTTTCAACAAGTTGGGTTAAAGAGAAGTTGGGCTAAAGGAGCAGAAATTCTGGTCATCAACTAAAAAAATGTTTGTCATGAATAAGAGAGCTGCGGACTCGAGCTTGCCCCTCAAGAATCCTTCACTGAGTGAGTATACCACAGACTCTACGACTGCAGAAAGAGAAGCCTTGCTGACAAAAACCTTTAGGAAGGGAAAGAAAAAGAGGGCTGTCAGCCAGCCTGCTGCTCCCATTCCTCCCCCAAAGAAGGCTTCTCGAAGATCTCCTACTAAAGAGGGAAAGAGAGTTGATGCTACACCATCTGGTGTTTCGGATGGTCGAATTCCAAAATCGGCTACTAATTTGTTGCCAAAGAAGAAGGCATCTTCGGGATCGATGAAGAAGTAGTTTGTCAAGGAGTCAGAGACTGAAGTTCAACAGGTTATTAAGTCTTATGTTGTTGGAACTACTTCTCCGGAGGAGGAGTTTGTTAATTGCCTGGTGGGGGTGGAAAGTCAATCATCATTCCTTATTGAAGGCCACTGCACCATGACTAAGGTTAGAATTTTTTATGCTTTGCTTCGACTAAAGAACTTGGTTCCACATTCAAGAACTCTTATAATGAATCAATTGCAAATCAAGAAGTTGTTAATCGAGGGGAAACCCCGTATTCTCGATACCGGGAGCCTGACAAACTAGCTTCTCGTGTACAAAAATATGGAGAAGGAGTTGGTGAAGGAGAAAGATGATTTATTTTAGGAGAAGGAAAAATAGGAGGCGAAGTTGGGAAGCAGATACTTGAGGCCGAGAAGGCGAAGGAAGTTGCTATTCGCAAGGTGAAGAAAGCTTGGGACATGGAAAAGAGGAAGGAGGTCTAGCAAATAAGGGTCGATCTCGCGAAGGAAAAGGAGAAGGCATTGGAATTGCAGAAAGCCAATTTTGATAGCAATGTTTGTGAACAGATCATATCAGCTCAGAGGGCGATGGAGGTGGAGCACGCAAAGGTCTTGGATGAGGTGAGAGCTAAAGATGATCGACACAATATTGACTCACACAAACATATGAAGACAAACTTTACTGTGCAGTTTGAGGAGTTAAAGGAGAGAAAATATTTTTATAAAGGTTTGGCTATTGCTGGCAACCATTTTTTTCTGGATTCGAATGTTAAGGATGAAGCTCCTGAGGCATCTGAGGCTCCTAAAGCACTAGAGGCTCCTGTAATTAACATTCTCGAGGGTATTCTTTCCATGGGAATATTAGATGAGCTTACTCCAGGGCTACCACTCAAAGTTGATACTCCAATTACTCTACCTGCAAAGTAAAAATGTTGTACAAGGGGTCGATGGGACCGAAACACTTTTTTGTTGATCTATTTGAATGTTTTATTTAGATGTTTGTTGAAGAATATTTTAGAAGTAATTTATGCAAGATGTATAGAGTTTTTGTTAAAATTATGCTAAGTGTTTTATTCGACAAGATTGATAGCATTAGATAGTAATGTAGATAATATGAAGAGGGTTGCATTTTAAGAAAGTATTTAAGATGATGGAAAGAGGGTCATGTAATGACTCTTGTGAAATTAGAACGATGATCAGATGCTTTTCCTCGATGGGATATCTGGGTTTTGAAAAAATAGGACAAAACATGACACATTTTGTTCGATAAGTAATGAATGGCAAACAAGGTTATCCTAAAATTGGATAGGCGTTAGTCGAAGAGTTGAAAGTTAGTTGTGATGCATACTTGTTAAGTATGTATCGATTCTAAGTAAATGATAGTTTGAAAGATGTAATCGATAGTAAAGATGCATTTATTTGAATTATTCGAAAGCGGTTGTAGGGGCTTAGCTTCGTATGAGGGGAAGCTAACTCTTACAGTATGGGTTTTATCTTCGACCACAGGATTTCAAGTATACAATCAATAATAACGAGACACTATATTGATTATACACTTGCGTGGAGGCCTAGAATGGGTTGCTCCATGACCTCTTATGAGGATTTTCAATAGTAATGTTATATATGTAGAGTAATCGAAGTATCAAGAACTGGGTTGTTACAGGGCATTCGAAGGTGAACTTGTTAGGTTTGTTGGGAGAGATTTTCTAACCACTTTATAGTTCCTCTTCCCTCCTATTTATAGGATATATAAAGGGTTGAGTCACCATGGGGGGTCAAGTTACATGAATATCCTCCGGGGATAACTGACTTGTACCCAGAGACAGTTCTGACACTGTAGTTGTCGATTCTGACACTGTAGTTATTGGTTTTGATACTGTAGTTATTGGACCTGGCACTGTAGTTGTCAAGCGGCTTGTTTCTTTATATTTTTAAGGTGATCTGGCTGGCTGACATGTCTGCCTTCAACCATGGTCGAAGTATTTCTAGTACTGATGCGGCTTTCATGTGTTGCTCATCTATCTATGCCTACAGTGGCTGGCTTCGGTAGTTCTTTTGAGTGTTCAATTAGTCTCTGAAGGCTTCGTGGATATAGCTATCATCTTACTGGGCTTCTGATCTCTAGGTAGGCTTTGATGTAGCCTTCGAGTATTCGATTGTATCTAGAAGGCTGCGAGTAGGCTACTACATTTACCCCCTCTCAGCAGGGGCCTCAGAAATTGGCATAGAGGGCGCGTGCTGGGAAAATGGTTGAGCTTGGGAAGTTAAAAAGTTTGACTGAGTGATTGTTGCAATTCCAAGGAGGGTAATTAAAGACTGTGATTAATACAGGTGGTGATTAAAGAAGAATTAAATGCATCGGCATTCAAGTATAAATAGGAGGTGGGAGGAGAGATTCAGAGTATCTTCATCTTCCTGTCCAAGTAATCAAAGTCATGAACACTACACCAAATACGAGATATCAGAAGAGAATAGAAGCTATAGAGCATCGGATAGAGGAGAAGATGAATGAGCTGATCGAGAAATTCTTTAGGGAGCATAAGTTGGACTGAGTTATGCCTGACTTGGTCGAATTAGAGCCAGAAGAACCAATCTCTGGGATATTGTATGCTCACTGGTGGAGGGTGCTGCAATGGATGAACCCACTTGCCAGTAACTGGTTCTACTTCTTATGGTATATGGCCAAAGATCTGATAAATGAAGAAGAACAAGTTGATGATGAGGAGGTTGGGCTCTACAAGAATTGCCCTATCTGCAAATAAGGGCTTCATGGTTGTGGCAAAAGTATTGGCATGGGATGGTGGTCAAGAAGGTTTTTGGTTTTTTGTTTATGTTATTTATTTTGTTATTGTTGTTGCTGTTTTTTTGAATTGATGTAAGGGCAGTAGCTCGAATGAAATGGGAATGTATTGAAACAATTGTCGAAGTATGATATTGAACTGTTTATGTGTAAGTGTGACAAACACAGTAGACGACCGTAATTTGGGCGCGATAACTCTTTCTCGAATGTCGAAATTTTAGGATCGACCATTAGAAAACTCTAAGCAACTGAGGTAAAGTTGAATAATTGAAAATTTTAGGCCAACGTATCGAATACCTTGTATGTATGGACAAATGTTCAGCGTAGAGTATAGACGATGGTTCGTAGACGAGATCATGATAGGTTTGAAAGTTTGTTTTATCGAAGGTAAATGGGCTTCGACTACAAAACCTGACAGCCAAAATAGCTGGCATGCTAGAAGTGGTACTGTTCCTAGGGCAGAGTACCCTGTAGGTCATCATAATGTTTCCTCGAGTTATGGGAAAAAGGGTGGAAGTGACAGGTAGATTTTGAGTTATCAGTTTCGAGCGTTGTGCTTGAAGGTTCGAAAGGCTTATAAAAGAATTTGAGTGATACGCACGTGAGGGCAATTGAAGGGTAAAATGGTAAATATGCAACTCAACTAAAAAATAAGGGGGAGTGGAGGAGTGGTAATGAAATCAGTAGGAAAACTGAGGCGGTTTTGTCTGAGGTATATAAAAGGGTGAGGGAGAAACTGTTCCCCAAACACTAAGGCAAATAAGCAATCATAAAGAGAAAATAGAGAGAGAGAGCAGGCATACGGTATTGATGAAGTGGTGCTTGGTGGAGAGTAGAGAAGGGATCATCGTTGTTGTGGTCTGAATCAGACGAATAGGTACTCCTCTGACTTTCTTTGTAGATAGTTTATTTATAGTTCTCCTCAACAATTTCATCTGCTGTGAATGTATTGAGGGGTAGGTACTGTTAGGGTTTATGTTGGCGAAGGCCTAGCTGAGAGAAAAGGTAATCCAAGTGGCTGGAGGTACAGCCCAGTGGGATATTTAGGGATATTAATGTGGTGACCAGAGCTGTAGTCGAACATTCGACTATGGGTTGGACGAGGGATACGGCAAAATATGATATCAAAATGTAATAGTCGAATGTATTGATCTAATTGCATAGCACTTCTTTTGTAGGGTATAATGCGCACCCGTCAATCTTCGAGGCTGAGGCTGATAGATGAGGAGATCGAGGTAAATGAGACGAGTATGTCTGGTCATGGCTCAAGGGGTGAGAGAAGCGATGTAGAGGTATTAGACATTGCAACAGATGTCCCTCTGGTTATGGTAGTACCAGAAGGTGGGGCTTCGAGTGAGAGACACCATAAGGCTTGAGTGACCGGGGAGAATGAAAGAGAGGAGATGGAGGGAGGATAGGGAAGGGGACACGAAGGTAGTGCCGAGCCTTCGGGGAATGAAAGAGAAGAAGGGGAGCAGAGTGACAGTAGTGGGAGTTTGACTGGTTCGAGGGGAGCTGCGGGGTCAGTCTCGGTTCAAGAGAAGGTGAGACTTGATCGATTTATGGCTAAGCTGGAATTGCCGAAGGTAGGGGTAGTATTAATTGTAGTAGGGTCTAAGTATACATTCAAGGCTATCCCTCGAGAGGGTTTTATGGCATTTAGAGGCCAGATTCGGGTAGGGATGAAACTACCCTTTCGAAGGCTAGTGAAGGAGGTATTAAACTTCTGGGAAGTTGCCCAGTGCCAGATGAATGGTAACTTCTACAAAATGATTAAGGTTATCGAGGGTATGAATATAGAACTAAGACGTGAGAAGAAAGGTTTGATCGAGTGGTTCAATATTGTATCATTCTACTCGAGGAAAGCCAATAAGAAGGTGGATACATACCACATCCAATGTCATCCAGATAAACCATGGCTATTTGATTTGTGCTCAACGGGTTGAGGGTGGGATAAAGACTTGGTTGTGGTGCGAGGTAATTATGAGAATATTGAAGGGGAGGATGTTTATAAGCTGCAGCATAGGGTCTATAATCTAAGTAAGTTGACGGTCGAATGTAGTTTTTAAAATATTAATCGAATAGATTGATAACCATGTTTTTTTGTTTTGCAGAACCTGGCAGCAGAACTTTGATAAATCCATGGAGATATATTGATGAGCTGATCGACTTGGATTAGGAGTGGGTAAACCGGGTATTCAGGAAGCTAGGTATCAAAAAGGAAGAGGCGGAAGAAGACAGATACATTACTTCGGAACGTTCTTGTCGTTGCTAGGCCAGTAAAGAAGAGGGGAGAGGAAGGTACTTTGAGAAGGGCCAAAGAAATGGAAAAAGTAAGATTGATTTGGAAAATGAACTATGTCCCCAGGGGTGGGCAAGGAGGATCAGGGACTGCATCACCGAGTGTGGCCGAAGTAGTGCCTGAGGTTCCGAGGCGTGCTGACAAGGGTAAGGGCAAGGTCATTCCCAAACCATTGAACGTCCTACAGTCGAAGACAACTTCACGTAAGAGGCCTTAAGAGCTGGGCATTGATGATATGGATGATGTCGACGAAGCACGTCGCGAAGCCGAACTAGAGGAACATGCTCGGGCCACGGCCGCGTCGATAGCTACTCTTTGAGGAAATGACCCAGACGAAGCTGCAAAGCAGATGAACAAGGCGCTCCATCAGGTAGCTATTTTTTGAGACTCTAAATTATTGTAACATTTGATATACTTTGTGAAGTATTGACGGTTCAAGTATTCTAGCAGGTGCATGCTTGGGCCCATGATTTTGCCAAAGCCCATAAGGTAACAATAAGGAAACTAAAACAGACGCTAGACAGTCTGGAGCTCGCTCGAGGGAATGAGATGTCACTGGAGTCTAAGGTTAACGCGCTTAGGCGAGAGAGATTGAATATTAGAGTTGAGTGTGTGAGGGAACTCGAAGCTAAACGTGGCAACAATGCTCAGATGTGAAAGATACTGGAATCGAAGCTTACTGAGAAAGAGAAGGAAATTGAAGAGCAGAGGGAAACCTTTCAGGGGAAATTCGATGAGGAGTGTGAGACGTCCACAAATTTGAAGATCTTCACCGAGAGTATGGGGTATGATCCCATAAGCCTCAAACATTTTCCTGCACCTAAAGGGCCTTCAGTCGATGGTGGTGTGCGGTCAGAAGAAATGGAAGTGGATCCTTCTGCTAGAGGTGGGGGAGATGGCGTGGAAACTCTAGTGTCTAAAGGGGTTGCTGCAAGTACGGTAGGTGATGGGGCGACTGATGTTGTGTAGTCAAATCTTACTGTCAAAGGTGCTGGAGGTATTGCTGTGGAAGAGCCTGTGGGAGGAGGTGGTATGGCCACTCCTGTATGAGGTATTATAGTTGTCTACATTCTGTAACGAACTCTTTTCTCTTATCTTGTTGTGGTGCTAGAATATTTGGAGTGATGGTTGGTATTCGAACACTGTATAACTTATTTGAGCTTGAGCTGTCTGTTTGTGATCGATTTGAATTACTCTAGTGTAATGAACTTGAGTTGTTGATATATATTGTACTAGAACGTCTTACCTATAGTTGAATTGCTGATATTCTTGTATGTTTATATCTGTGTACATTGAGAAGTACAGAATGCTTGTAGCAGGGTTTGAACTAGAACCTTAAAGAGCTTCGAGGTCGTCCCCGAGTATCAGTCTAGTTTGAGGAATGGACATGATACTTAGGCTAGACCTAGAATTTACTGAACTTCGAAGGTCGCCCCCGGGTCTGTCCGCAGAATTGAGCCTAAGTGAAGCATTATGTGTTCACCCCCAATGCATTCTCAAGGCTCCGGTCTGTCGACTATTCATGCCTCTCGAGTTTGCTCGAATGGAGACTTAAAAAGCTTCGAGGTCGCCCCCAAGAATCAGTTTGGTCGAAGGGTTGACGTGATACTTAGGTTAGGCCAAGAAATTCACTGGACTTCAAAGGTCGCCCCCGGGTCTGTCTGCGGGATTGAGCCTAGAAGAAGCATTATGTGTTTGCCCCCAATGCATTCCCGAGGGTCTGGTCTATCGACCATTCATGCCCCTTGAGTTTGCTCGAATGGAGACTTGAAAAACTTCGAGGTCGCCCCCAAGTAAGAGTTTGGTCAAAGGGTTGGCATGATTCTTAGGTTAGGCCAAGAAATTTACTAGACTTCGAAGGTCACCCCCGGGTCTGTCTACGGTAATGAGCCAAGGCAAAGCATTATGTTTTCGCCCTCAATACATTCCTGAGGATCCGTTCTGTCAACCATTCATGCCCCACGAGTTTGCTCAAATGGAGAGTTGAATAACTTTGAGGTCTCCCCCAAGTATCAGTCTGGTCGAAGGGTTGACAGGATACTTAGGTTAGACCAAGATATTCACTGGAAGATAAGACATGAAGCTCAGAGAAAAAAAATATGTTTGTTGATTATACTATATTTGCATCAGTTAAACATGGTGGGGGCCGCAGCCTGTTATATCAGACTAATTGCATGGTGTTCTAAGGATTAGGTAGAGGCTCTTCCACTTCTATCATCAGATTATAGGAACCTTTGTCGGTTTTGCATTACATGACATAAGGTCCTTCCCAGGATTTGGCTAACTTACCAGCATTTTGAGGCTTCGAAGAAGGTGTGACTCGTCGAAGTACCAAATCTCCAATATTGAAACTACGTAGTCAAACTTTTTTGTTGTATGACTTCTGGAAAGAGAGATGGTAACGGCCGAGGTTTGCTATGGCTCAGTCCCTAGTATCGTCGATCCATAACATATTACATCCGAGTTCAAACTTATTATTTTCATTTGGGAGGTTGGGGCCGCGTGTTGGTACTTTAAATTAAGTAGGCAGAACTGCTTCGGTACCATAGGCTAGAAGGAAAGGTGTGCAGCTTGTCGATTTTCGTGGTGTTGTTCGATAAGCCCAGAGTATATGTTGTAGTTCCTAAACCCACCGTCCTTTCTTCTCATCAATCCGCTTTTTAAGACCGTCGACTATAGTTTTATTGATTGCTTCGACCTGACCATTCCACTAGGGGAAGTAAGGTGCTGAGGGGGAGAGAATGATGTTGTACTTCTTAAGGAAATTGCAGACTTTGTTCCTAACAAACTGTGGACCGTTGTCACATCGAATCATATGAGGGCAGCCGAAGCGTGTAATGATATTTTCCCATAAAACCTTGATGACTTCTTCTTCTCTAGTTCGACATAAAGGCACAGCTTCGACCCATTTAGTAAAGTAATCTGTTACCACAAGAATATTTTCTTGACTACCCGATGCTTTGGGAAAAGGACCTACGAGG
The DNA here is from genome assembly GCA_014058105.1 of Kingdonia uniflora. Lineage (NCBI taxonomy): Eukaryota > Viridiplantae > Streptophyta > Magnoliopsida > Ranunculales > Circaeasteraceae > Kingdonia > Kingdonia uniflora. Next base: position 1,110,681 of record JACGCM010000926.1, on the reverse strand, counting down.
TCGATGGCCCACCGCTTAAATGGCCAAGAGACTTGACTGTAATAGAGATCTTGGGAAGGGCTATAGATGTCGTGGGAATGAGGTTGGCATTTGTCACAGTTCTATCTTGTCAATGACTTTTTTAACATCTTTTTCGTTTGAGGGGAAGGCATGTCGATGATGGCATGGATATAAGTGGGGTCGATCTCGATACTCCATTTGCTGATGAGATGGCCCAAAAATTTACCGGATGAAGCACTAAATTGGCATTTGTCTAGATTTGGATTCATGTTATATTTACAAAGTATGGCAAAGACCTCGGTGAGGTCCTGGATATGGGTTTGTTTTTGGAAGCTCTTGCATAACATGTCGTCAATGTAAACTTCGACCGACTTGCTAAGCAAGGGTTTAAACATGATGGTAACAAGACGTTGGTAAGTGGCACCCACATTTTTAAGGCCAAAAGGATGATGTTAAAATAGTAAAGGCCTTGTTCAGTGATAAAGAAGTTTTAAGTTGATCCTCGGGGAGGAGGGGTACCTGATTGTAACCCGAAGCCGCGTCCATCATCGATAGTCGCTCATATCCGGCTATGGAATCCAGGAGTATCGAAATAATCGGGAGGGGAAAACTGTCCTTCAGTGTGTGTTTGTTGAGGTTTGTGAAGTTAACACATATTCTGATCTTCTCATTCATCTTAAGGATAGCAACAATATTGGAGCTCCAGTTAGCGTACTTGACTTCTCTGATGAGACTTGTGGCTAGGAGTTTGTCGACTTCGAGGTTCACAGCTTCTCAAAGTCGTGGGGCCAATGTACGCTTCTTCTGTTTCACTGCTGCAAAATGAGGGATGAGGTCGAGTCAATGACATGCTAAAGTGGGGTCCACACCGGACATCACATGGAATGTCTAGGTGAAGACGTCTTTATTTGCTCATAGGAAGTCGGTAAGTTTGAGGCTTTCGGCCTCATCTAGGAATGTACTAATGAACGTAGCTCGACAAGGGCCGTCGATTTCGATATAAATAGTGGGTTCGATGGGTGTGCTAGCTGGCATCGAAGGTATGGGGATAGAGGGATACATTGATTGCTATGGTTGTTTGACAAGTTTTTAGGTCTGACCAATCTTCGGGTGCTCGCATGAGCGGGTAAGGCGTTGGGGGTCTTTTAAGTTCCACGTACCACAGGGGGTAGTGAAATGAAGGGTTTGATGGTAAGTCAAAGGTATGGCTCTCATGGCATGGAGCCAGTCGCGGCCAAGGATGCCAAGATATTTGGATTTCTTATCGGTGACAAGAAGGCTGGTTTGGAGGGTAACTATCCCTGTAGTGACATGGAGACTAATACGACCGACAGCGACTTCAGTATCGTCATTGAAGCCTTTGAGTTTGACATTAGCCAGGGTGATGAGGTATGCTTTCCGCATGGCTCGAGCATTCTGGAGGAACAGTAGGTTAGCTGCACTGTCCGTGTCGATGAGCATGGTATGGAGGATAAGGTATTCGACCTTAATCATAATGACTAACGAGTCAGAATAGGGGAAACGAACATGCGACGTGTCACAATTGATAAATGAGATACCCTCGGGTTGAAAGTATTGGCTCGATTCTGACAGAAGGGCGGGTAGGTTCTCCTGGTAGGTGAGTTTGCAGCATTCGTTAACAAGTTTACGTTTGCATTTAGAATGGCCGTTGTCGATATTGTTGACTTTGATGAGATAGAGTTGGTAAATGTGTACTTCAGCTAGGTCGGCAGTTGGGGCGAGTTAAGGCTTAAGGTACGACCTGTCAAGGTAGCTGGGGAGGTCAACGACATATTGATGTAGACCGCCTTCAAAATTATTTCGAGAGAGCACTGCAGAGCTTAGCATTTGGTGTGGTGGAAATTACATTAATGATTATGGCAGTAAGGTTCACCTTGTTTAACCTCGATGGGGTAGGGGGTACGCCAGATAGGATCTGCCTAAATTTGTAGCAGAAGGGTGCTGATGGGAGCAGTTAGCTTGGGGTGGGCCTGCTTGGGTCATTTTTTACTAACCTCAGTAGAAGTGTCATCAGTGTATGGACATTTGTAGCTCTCAGTCTTCTGTAAGACGGGAACGACCAGGGGTGTCGAAGGTTGTCGGGGTTTGTTCTGATTGGTGGTCAAAACTTAACCCTGGTGATTTGACTCGCTGAGGCGTTCGCGGTCGATGTACCCATTAACTTTGGATAACATCTCCTCGAGGGCTCGTGGCTTGTGGAATACGATATACTCCTTGACGTGGCAGTTATTCGACAGAGTGTTAGAATAGGTGAGTACAGCGTTCGTACAGTCAAGGATTTTGATCTTGTGTGACTCATCGAGAAACTGCTTGGTAAAGGCTTTAAGGGTTTCATTGGGGGATTTGCGGATGTTGAAGAGGGCATCGACCCGGACCTCTTGGTCTTTATTGAAGGAAAATTGAGTAATGAAAAGACTAGATAATTGCTCGAAGCTTTGGATCGAGCCATTAGGGAGGCCATGATACCATCTGAGAGGGCTGTCGGTAAGGCTGGTAGGAAATAATCGACACAACAGGTGGTCGGCCGTGGAGTATAGGCTTAAGGCATTTTGGAATTCGAGGATGTGGGATTGAAGGTCAGTATTGCAGTATTTGTTGATTTTAGGGATGTAAAAATTTGGAGGCACCTCGATAGCGATGAGTTTGGGGCAGAGGGGGTTGTTTAACCAACTCCAAGAGTTTAGAGTGGGGCTCGCACTGATGTACACAGTAGTGTGGATTTTGTGGTCGAATTCCTGTTGTGTAAGATAGGCAGGGCGAGGGGGAGAATACTAGGGTCGAGGGGGAAGAGGTTAAATGTTCAGAGTGTGTTCAACGCTGCGCTCCCCGAGACATACTCGAGCAGGACGGTGTTTGGGGTATCTGGTAGTTCAAAGAGTGAAGTTGGAGAAATCTTTCGTAGGGTGTATGCCAAGGTGGATAGATCCGGTAGGTAAAATGATAGGGGGAGCACCTTCGGCGCCAAGATAGAATGGGGGTACGTCAATATGTGGTTGGAGCCCAAGCCGGGCACGGGCAGAAACACATGATGGAGCAGGTGTCCGAGATAGCGAAGGGGTGTCTTGAGTCCGAAGTCGCTGCAATTCGTAAACGGTATTGCGTAGATCGTCGAGGACACGATATTGTTTGTCTGCATCGTCTAAACAGCGTTGCCGTTCGGCCTCGAACTCTTATCGGTGTTCTTCACGCTCCTAGTGTAATTGACTTCGATGTCGCTCCTCAGTTTTAGTGAATTGTTGGGTAAGAAGGGCGAGCTGAGCGGCCACTCCGTCGGCGGAGTTGCCGGCAAGGGTGGAAGTAGAGCGGAGGGTGGGGGCCATTGAAGGTGGCTTGTAGGAGTAGAAAAAGAAAAGAGAAAAAAGGTAGGGGGATGCTGGTAGGGTGGGATAGCACGAACGGAGCTAAATATAGGGGCCTAGCTTCGTATAAGGGGAAGTTAACTCTTACACTATGGGTTTTATCTTCGACCAGAAGGTTTTAAGCATATAATCAATAATAACAAGATACTATAGAGATTATACACTTGCGTGGAGGCCTAGAATAGGTTGCTCCATGACTTCTGATGAGGATTTTCAAAAGTAATGTTATATATGTAGAGTAGTCGAAGTATCAAGAACTAGGTTATTACAGGGTATTCGAAGGAGAACTTGTTAGATGTCACGCCCCAAAATCCACTTTCTGATAATAGATCATAAAGCACATTCTAAGGCTTGACAAGTCGGGCATCCCACGGATGAAACCCCACAGATGTAATATATTTCTAAAGAAATTAACTACATCTACTTATCAAAGAAACGCAGCGGAAAATAACTCAATATAAATTAAATGAATAAATGGATTAAAGTGAATAAAATCTCTACTAACTCTAAAAACGAGAATAAAACTACGACAATGAAATATGAAATAAATATCATAAATACCCTACGACAGCTCAGCGATCCAAAGAATCCCGAAAATGATCAACCAAGCCTCACTAAGCAAAAACCTACTGTGCTCGACCTCCTGAAAAATATAGCGCACAGGGCGTCAAGCAAGCACAATTATTACCGGTCACTGAACATGACAGACCGATCTATTATACAAAAGTACTAGTGTGATATAATATTATATATATATAAAAATGATGCAATGCATTGAGGAAGTGAGGTTCAATTATTAATGTTGTTTTTAAGCGTCGGCGCCAACCAGTATTATAAATAATTATAGAGTATTATTATTATTATTATTATTAGGTGTGTGAGATAACTAACAGACGATGTACACAGGGTCACTTTTAATTCAGTGGGACCACACTCTCGCACCCTTCTGTCCTCAACAGAAGCGTATCCCTTATTGCCGAGCCAGGGATTGGCGGATTCCTTTTTAGTGAGCCAGGAATTAGTGGGGAAATCACCGGATCAAGGTGCTCAAGGAGTTTCAACCTACAGGTCTAAAGCCTGATTTATTTTCACTTTCAGGGATCTATGCCCACGGGGAGTATTCACAAAGAATAACAAAGCCGATATGTAACTGGGGAAGAGTTTTAGGGGCTTGCAACCCTGGAACACTGATAAACAGTCACCTAATCTTTTGTTTAGGGAATCGAACCCAGGACCCTAACATCATAGTCCTACTGTGTACACGACTCTAAGTTATCCTATGCATGAATGATTTAAGAAACCGACACTCAATCAAAATGACCTATCTGTCCTTGCTCTATAGGCAATGAGACTATATCATATGATTGGCGATCTTATGCTCAACGACTTTTCTACCCTCACAAATATACAAGTGGGGACTATGTCGATGACCTTATATAGGCTTATACTAGTACTCCTTAGATTGAACATCAAGCTACAACCTGTACTATGGTTAAGGGTTGCATATGAGGGCACCAATTAATTACTATTAATGCTAACAATATAGCCATGGGCTTATTATATCATTACAAATTACTTTATACATTCCACAAACATATATATATGATCTGAGTATGATATGGTACTGTTCAAATTAATCAAGTTTTATTCTAGGATATACTTGATGAGTCTTGAGTTATAATGTATCTGTTACTATTTGGATGAAAGGAAAAATAGTAAGGGTTATATAACTACTAACAGAAGCAACTCATAGTTATATTGAGTTTAATTTCTAACAAGTCCATATCTTCTTCCCATTCTAGTATTCAAACTCTCACAGTAGTATGCTTGAGTAAAGGGGAAATTTAATACATGAGTTTATAACACTAAGGTATGCATCTAACTATACTAAATTTACATCTTCAAAAGACCTATACAATTCCCTAATTCTTTGAATTCAAGATAAGGCATACTTAATTACTCAAGGTTTCTAGAACATTAAGGATCATACTAGAGTTATGGTAATTTTACTAAACATGGTATAGCATATCTAATCTACAATGGACAATGACAAACAATAATGGTACTTGCCTTAAATCGACAAATCCGTGGTTTAATACGAAAGGAGAACTCTGCTCTCAATGCTCCAACAATCTGATTTTCTGGTTCAAAATGGCTAGCAATGGTGAAGTTGAGTTAGAAGAGGGGTTGAGGGTTTTCGAATTAGGGATTTGGGTTTGGGGTTTAGGAATTAGGGTTGGGTTTTTGAATAAGGGATTTGGGTTTGTTTCTCTCTCTAGAATGCAAGGAGAAGAGAGGTTAGGAATTTGGGGTTGGGGTTTAGGAATTAGGGTTGGGTTTTCAATTGTATTTGAAATGGAGGAGAAATAGGGAGAAGGAGAGATGGAGAGAATCGGGGAAAATATTTTGGTGGTGGGTCTTGAATGGGTTTGTAACTCAAAAGTTAGGATTCCATACTACAAGATGAAATCAAGTTAAACTACAAACTACGGCCACAACGTGAAATACAAAAAAAACGGGGCGCTACATTAGATCTATTGGGAGAGATTTTGTAACCTCTTCATAGTGTTTTTTCCCTCCCATTTATAGAATATAGAAAGGGTTGAGTCACCATGGGGGGTCAAGTTACATGAATATCATCCGGGGACAATTGACTTGTACCCAGAGTCGGTTTTGATACTGTAGCTATCGATTCTGACAATCTAGCTATTGGTTCTGACACTGTGGTTGTTAGACTAGGCACTGTAGTTGTTGAGTAGCTTATTTTTCTATTTTGTATAGTGCTCTAGCTGCCTGACGTGTCTGCCTTTGACCATGTACGGCCATGGTCGAAGTATTTTTGGTACTGATGCGGCTTTTATGCGCTGCTCATCTATCTTCGCCTATAGTGGTTGGCTTTGGTGATTCCTTTGAGTGTTCGATTACTCTCGGAAGGCTTCATGGACACAGCTAATGTCTTACTGGGCTTCTGATCTCTAGGTAGGCTTTAATGTAGCCGGCGAGTATTCGATTGTAGCTAGAAGGCTGCGAGTAGGCTACTACGGCGGTTATAGTGGTTATCAGTATAACATTTTTAGTTGGGTTGTATTCCAGGGATATTCGAGTTGTACTTCATCTTTAGTCATTAACCAGTATGTCACACTGCCATTCTTGTCATTGATAATATATTGCCCTTCCCAGTTCTCAGGCAACTTGCCAGAGTTTTAAGGTCGAGTACTGTCTTGGATACGTCGCAGGACAAGGTCATCGATGTCGAACGTACGTTTGTGGACTTTCTTATTATAATCTTTCTTGAGAATGCCGTGGTATCGCCCCAAGTTTGTAATGGCCTGATCTCAGGTTTCTTTTATCCAATTAAGGTTGTAGAGGAATCCAAGTTCATTATCTTCATTTGCTATTCTTCTTCGAGTACTCGGCAGATCGAGATCTAAAGGTATGATCGCTTCAGTACTAAAAGCAATCATGAATGGTGTACAGCCAGTGGATGTTCGAAGAGGTATGCCCACAAGACACTAAGTAGTTCATTCAACCATCTTCCCTTCTTATCTTCAAGGCGTTTACGTAACCATGACTTGATGCTTTTGTTGATGGCTTCAGCTTGGCCATTACCATGAGGGTAGTATGGTGTGGAAGTAGACAGTTGAATCTTGTATTTATGGAGGAAGCTAAGTACTTTGCTGCTGATGAATTGCTTGTCGTTATCAGATCGTATCATTTGTGGACAACCAAATCCAGTTATAATGTGTTCCCAAAGAAATTTGATGAGTTCATCTTCGTCAGTGTGACATAGAGGTATTGCTTCGACCCACTTGGTGAAGTAGTCTATTACTACAAGAATGAATTTTTGGTTACCCGATACTGGGTGGAAAGGTCCAATGATATCGATCGCCCATATTTTGAATGGTCATAGGACATTGCTAACGTGTCAGTCGAGGGCTGGGCTTTGATGTCTTGAGCATGGATTTGGCATTTATAGTACTTGCGAACAAAGTCTTCACAGTCTTGTCACATTTTAGGCCAGTATAACCCTTGAGTGAATGCCTATTGTGCCAATGATCTTCCTGATATGTGTACTGCGCAGATATCTTCCTGATATGAGTACTCATTATGGGAGAACGCCCCAAGTATCTTTTGAGATCTTGGAAAGTTAATTTATAGTCAGGGGTTCAAATGATTTCTTTGGGTTATTTTTTGGATATTGGAGTTAGATTTCCACGGAGAAGGAGGTAAAGAAGTTTGCATTAATCAAATGAGTAGGAAATGAACCTATGAAGAGCTGCAATTTTGCCAACAAGCTTTTGTACATCTTTTTTGGTTCGAGGAGATGGCATTGCCATGAGTGCTTTAATTTGTGCCGGATCGATCTCTATTCCCCTTTTACTAACCAAATGGCCCATAAATTTACCCGATGCAACACCAAATTGACATTTTTCTGGGTTGAGTTTTATTTGGAAAGAATGTACAATGTCGAAGATTATCTGGAGATTGTTGTAATGATTGTCACGCCGTAAGCTTTTGCAGATCATATCGTCGATGTATACTTCCATGATTTTGCCTAAATGATCTTTGAACATGTGGGTGACAAGTCGTTGATAAGTGGTTTCTGTATTTTTTAACCCAAAAGGCATAACTGTGAAACAGTAAAGACCTTTTTTTGTTGTGAATGTTATTTTTTCTTAGTCTTCTTCGGCGAGAGGAACCTAATTGTAACCGGAGGCCGTATCCATCATCGAGAAAAATTCATGCCCTGCTACGGAGTCGAGGAGTTGTGGAATCAGAGGGAAGGGGAAGTTATCTTTCGATATAAATTTGTTTGGCTCTGTAAGATCTACACAAGCTCTAATTTTCCCGTTCTTCATTGGTACGGCAACGATATTAAAGACCCATTTGGGATATTTTGCTTCATGAATGAATTCGACGCGAAGGAGTTTATCGATTTCTTCATTAATTGCTTCGCGAAGGCAGGGGGTTAAATTTTGACATTTTTGTACAATAGCTCTACTATCTGGAAGGAGGCTAAGTTTATGACACGCTATCAAGGGATCAATGTCTGGCATTTCCTGACAGTTTTAGAAGCTGCATCATGGTTTCGTTATCATCGGATGACAGTTTTAAGCCAATAAAGGTATTTCGTCCGGCCCCATCGAGTTTAATGGAGTCAACCACTTCAGTATCATATTGCTCGAATATTGGAGGTAGTTCCTACTGTAATATCTATGCTTTTAGAAGTTTTATTGTGTGAGAGTTGGTAGTGGTATTTTCGCACATACGTGTTACTGCTTGACTTCCTCTGATTTCATAAACTATGTGCTCTGTTGGAAATCGTAAGGCCAAATGATATGTCGAAGGTACTGCTTTGATTGAATATATCCAACTTCGACCTAAAATGCCTAAATATTTGGATTCAACATCTATTACAATGAATTTGACAAAAGTGGTTCCTGGACCAACTTAAACTGGCAGGGTGATTTCTCCCATGGCAGATTCCATGGAACCGTTAAACCATGTGATGGTGGTTGTCAAAGCTTTAAAAAAAACCTTGAGGCCTAGAATGTCAATAGCTCATTTAAACAAAATGTTTGCAGCACTTCCTGCATCAACTAGAAGTGTGTGCAGATAGTCCTGACCTACTTTGAGCATAATGGCCAGAGGGTCATCGTAAGGGTACCTGGCATGACTAGTGTCACAGTCTTAAAAAAGAAATATGGCACGGTCGTTTAGCCTTGCTGAAGTTGGGGAGAAGTTTTGTTGACTTGTCTGATGATGTCATCATGCAGCAAGATGTAAGTCTATCGTCTTTCTTTCTCTTTTTTCTTTTTTCAATTTCGATCATGTAAAGATGGCGAGCTTGGCCTTGTCTTCATCTTGTTGGAGTTCTTTCTTTTTAATCTCTTCTTCGAGGAACTTCTGAACATCGACTACATAGTTGTGAAGTCTCCCAGCTAGTAGAATACGGTGAAAATCCATATCAGAGAATAACAATTGCCAGTCTCGTGGCTATACATGTTGTGATACTGGCGCAAGGGTTTGTTAGGTATGTCAGGGATTGCAAGTACTTCTCGAAACAATTCGTCTCCCTTTATCATTGGAAAGATAGCAGAGAGTGTGATTGTCATAGAAGGCAAGACTGGGACGGGTCTGTCTGGCTTACTATCTCTTTTCTTGACATTGTCAGTGTTCCGCCCGCATTGCTTTGGAGTCCCATTGCTTGCTGAATTCAGAGGTGGCGATGAAAATGCTTCATTGGAGTAGATGACTGAGGAGTTTTTCATCTTATCATTTTTGGACCGTTCCAATTTGATGTAGTTATTAACAACATCGGTCAAACTTTGAAGTCAATGTAGAGTGCGAAGGTGGATGCAGGAACGACAATTTTTGGATCTGAATTCCCAATCTTCCGTGTTTCTTGCAGAAAATGTTTGTTAGAACTTTCCAAGGTTTCTTTTGTACCTTGTTTAAAAAAGAATAATGAATCCACTATTATTTCTCGTTCTTTAGCATGAACGTAGTTTGATTCGAAGATGCGTTGTAACTGGCTGAATGTAATGATAGAGCCTTCGAGAATGGTATGGAACCATCTGAGAGGTTCTTCTTTAAGGTTCATGTTAAATAATCTACAGAGCATATGATCCAGTTTGGAGTATAATCCAACTGCTGCTTTGAAGTGTCGAACGTGGGTGAGAGGATCTACAAGGCCTACATATTAATGAAACTTTGGCATGTGAAATTTTTTTGGAATGGGCATTGTAATAGCCAAATTCTGTAAGCTCAAAATTGATTGAAATTCGCTATCACACTAATAAACCTGAAATAATATTCCAATGGAAAGTAAGAAATGAAACAAGTAATTTTAGCGTGGAAAACCTCTTAATAGGTAAAAAACCACGACCTCGAGTAGATGATTTTTGTAAAAGTATCTTTATTGCTTGAGGCGGATATCTTATTACAAGTGATCTTTAGATATAGAAAATCTTGAACCTTATAATTAAGAAGTTTGAATATTGCTGATAATCAAAAATAAGTAGTTTCTTGATGATCTCTTATGTTATTTTCGGGTCCCTGTCTCTTCTGGAGTTTTTCCTTTATATAGGCCTACTTCGCAGCTCTCCGTCGTGCTTAAGTACATTTTCTAAACCATGTGGTTAGTGGTAGTTGACTGAATAACTGACGAGTTTGTGAGAGACAGGTGTCTTTGACTAGATAATGCTCTTTGGTTAAAGTTTGGCCCACGTTCTTAACCAGTTCGTGGGGTAGGTTGAAATATTTGACTGGAGAGGAAGTGTTAAAAATGTGTGAATCTGAGATGGAGGTAATTTGAACTAGGTAAAGTCATTTTTAGGTGAGATCGAGGGATAGGTCCCTACAATCGCCCCCTCGAAACCGAAATCACGAGTGGCTTTGGTTGAGAAATTATCTATTTGTGACTTGGTATCTGGGCTAAAACTTTTGATAATTAAAATGGAATATTGATGGCTTTGACCGTGTGAAGTTACACGGGTTATTGGAAAATGATGTGTATTTAATGAGGATGTGGATGCTGATGTATGTGACAGTTATAACACGAAAAGTTGCGTCTGTAATGAATGATGACGCTTGGTAAAACATACCTACACATTAAATGTAAGGTTATATAAATGGTACCTGTATCAGATTTTAGAAGCAGGCTACGCTTGTTCTTTGTGAAAATCTTTGAAATATTAACAATGGTGAAGACTCGAAGTATGGTCCTTAAAGAGAGGATTGCATCTGAAATGCTAAGGTTGAAGTTGAACTACTTCGGTGACCAATCCCAGGAGATGTCGATACCCGTTCCTGTTCCTTTGACGTATTAAGGCATGTCGGAAGACAAAGCAATTGAAGCTGAGGAGGAATCTACTGCAAGTGGAGGTTTCAGGTCGTCGTCTTGATAGGAGTGGATGGGTGGTCCTGTCTTTGTACTCTTACGAAAGACAGGATTGGGGCATCATATGCAGGGATAGGCATAACTGCGGGGTAGTTATGCCGATTTGTTATATCACCATGGATTCTAAGGTCAGACCCTCTTCATCTTTACCAACTCTTTAGAGGTGGCGGTTTTAAATGAAGGGGTGATGGTAATTGAGGAGGAAGACAACCAGTGGGAGCCTGCTTCTGCATTTCTATCACGTTTTCGCACTCAAAAGACCTTCAGTTCAAGGATTTGGTTCCAGCACTGAGTCTACTGCTTACATAGTTTTCATTTGAAGCTCGAATAGACTTCAACCAAACTAATGTGAGGGAAACTCTTTTTTGGTTCCAATTTTTGCTTTGTATCAGGGTGAAAAATCACTGAAGCGAGAAAAACTGGAGGAGTTGATGTATCAGCGTGCCTGAATGACCTGTAACTTTTAAAAGCAGTGAAAAAGTTGTTATCTGTAAAGTACCTGGGGTTGGGTTTTGGACAGATTATGTCATTGTAATAAACCTGAGATCAATCACTGAAAAACTTGTTAGTAAAATCATGTGTAATGTTAACAATATGAATAAGAATTTTTTATCCAATTATTTGTGTTATGTAGATAGAATATAGCTTGTAGAGTTAAACTGAATCGTTGTAGGATGTACGAAATGAATAGAAGTAATTATTGAAAGTATTGTTGTTGTAATGTTCAAACTGAGATAAATACGTGTGAAAATTAACGTTGCGATTTTAGTATAATATTCATGTGCGTTAAAAATGTGGGGGAGAAAAACTGTAGGAAATATGTAATGCAAAAATTCAAGCTAATTAAGGTCGATAGAAGGATTAAAATTAATTGAATAAGCTCAAAAATAATGTAACGTCTGTGCTTTAGTGAAGGGATAAATTTAAATAGCTTATCTCAAAAATTTTGGGTTTCTGTTACGAGATAAAAGGTCAAATCATATTTTGGGCGGAAAGTATTGAATAAATGTATAAATAATGGCAAAAATTATTTCCTGAATATGGAGAAGTGGTTATGATGGTACAAACTCGATCTCAGCGAATTTGCCATGCCACTGAAGGACGATTGGTCATAAAGATCGCTGAAGTGCGGGAGATGATTTTTGGATTGTTTGATCATGATGCTAAGTTACTAGTGAGGGAATGTCAGCTCAAAGGATTGGAGGTGAGGGATAGGGAACTTGAATATGCCAAGTATTTTTATGAGGTATGTTTTCGTGAATTGGTGTGTGATCCTGCAGATCAAGAAGAGATGATCGGATTGATCGCTGAGGTGGAGATCAAATTTGAAGATGGGGTGATCGAGGGAGGAGATTTGATCAGATGTGGTTATTCAGGTTACCAAGGCTATTTTAGATGTAATTACATGTAAAGTGTTATCCTAAATAAATGTAAAGGTTGTTTAGTTTAGCAGAAAGTTAGAAGTCAATCTGATCATCTATAGTTGCAAATATCGTTTGAGACTGTTTTGATAAACAAATTTTGAATAAGTTTAAAAAAATTGGTAGCTTTGAAAATGACGTTACTAGTACTATAAGTATAAGGAATAAGAACTAAAAAAATGTAGAAGCTTCTAGCTTTGTCTTTTATGCAAAGCTACAAAAAATCTAATTTTGTGAAGTGTCAGTAATCATGAGTATGGGAAGGTCAGAGAAAGATATGGTAACAAGAGATTAAAATAGATTAAAATATGAGGGCAGGGGTAATGATGGAAAAACATTTTTATTGAAAAGGTACAAGACGTCTCACATGGATAGTGGAAAGGATGCCTCGGTTACAAAACTGAGGATGGGTCGTGCGAGGCGCAATAACTACCAGTCGTTAGAGAGAGAAAGATAAAATAATGTTTCGTCTTCATCATTCAAATGTTTTTCAATTTCTAATAATTTAGAGAGCACTGAGAGAGAAGCGCGAAAAAATTACGGAGGATTTGGTAAGGATTTATCCGAGGGCAACCAACAGTCAAAGAGAGTTGCGGGCTCAAAATCACATAGGTAACAATACAGCAGCATTGTGAGGGAAGGACTTGGCGCTATTGCAAATTCTCATTCTGACACAGAAGGTTAGTAGAGACGTGCATTGTCTTTACTCAGTAAATCATAATTTATTTAAGTAAATCTTAGTGAATCATTATTTATAGCAATCTATGATATTTGACATATAGACAGAATCTTTGAATGATATGTTACATATGAATGACCGATTTGTAAAAAATAATGATAAATACTTGAATTTCTATGTAGGTTGAACGTGTGAGGCATTTGGGTAGAATAAATATTTGCTTATAAAATTATAGTTTGAGATGGATAGTTCGCTCATTAACAAGGTTTTGACCTCCGGTCGTGCAGTAGAGCCTGATAGTGAGGTAGAAGTTGGTTTGGAGCAATTACTAGGTTTTCCTAGTAAATTGGTGGCCTATCCCCCTGGTTCAGATGTATTTAGAGAATTTTTTAAAGCCAAAGCTGCCATAGAAGGGAAATGGGGTAACTGCATAGAATACGCTGGTAGGATGTTTAGGGGGTGCACAGTGGCGACGGGGGAAGAATATTTTTATTTACTGTCCGACTTGGAGGAAGAAAAATAAGATAGGGGTATAGATGATTTGATTTTATTAGAATATTTTGATGGGAGTGTTCAGAGTGACCTTTTCAGAGGGTTTCTTGTATTGCCTGTCTCAATTAGAGTATGGGTTGAGTTTCCCCCTTACCAATTTGGCGAAGGGGATTATGAATACGATTGGAGCATGTCCTGTTCAATTGAACGGGAACAGTGGGAGGTAATAACCATTTGCGATCATCTGAATGAAAAATAGGATAATGAGGGAAATGTGAGGAGGATATCCCCTGAGGACGTACTGTAGTTTTATAGGGTGAAGAATTATCAAGCCAGTGGTGGGGCATATTTTTGTGAGAGCGCAACACGGCGTCGCTTCTTCGATCTCAATTTAGCAGGTCGAGCCTGGAATGACAACGTAATATGGGTGAAGGGTAATCGTCTTTAGAGAGATGATGAAGAACCTTTGGATCTTCTATTTAGAACTGTAAAACAAAGTAAGTATAACAATGCATAGAGTATATAATATTGATATGTTTGAACTGGTGATCTTTTGGTGATAATAATAAATGTTGTGCATGGCAGGCCCAAAATCTCGAGTGAAAAGGAAAGATTGACTGTTGGAGGAAGTTGCAAAGGAAGAGGTTGAGCTAGAGTTTGTGTTAAAAGGACTCGGCCTTAGCAGAAAGAAGAGGACTGGAAGCAAGTCAAAAAAGGTTAAAAAATCTCAATCGACTAAGCTGACGGCGGGTGTTGATGATGGGAAGAAGAGTGGAACTGGTGGGGAAGGCCGAGTCAATGTGACCAAGACCACTAGAATAGATAGTTTGGTTAAGCCGGAGTCTATTACGTCAGGCAAATTAGCTCGAACATTTCTGAAGAAAAAAATGCTGAAGCGTTCGGCAGCCTCTGGTACCACCGGAAGTGGTGAAGGTGATGAAAAAGAAAAAAGGAGAAGGCTCGAACCGTCAGGGAGGTCGGGCAAAAAGGTCGTTGAAGAGCAACCTGTTGCTGAGGACAATCTCAGAGCAGTAGAAGAAAGGGCCAGGCTAGCGGCTCTTCATAGAGAGAAGGATCTGAGCAAGATGGTATGTATTAATGTTTGATCTTGTAAATATTTCTCGCGTTTTGAACTTACACTGAGGTTAATTTGTTTTGTGCAGGTTGCTCGTATGGTGAAGGGGATTTGCTCGGAGTAGAAGAAGAAAAATTTGAGCTGATGAAAGTTAAAATCGAGCTTGAAAAACAGGTAGCTCGAGTGAAGGCCGATGCTCTAAAGGAAACAAAGAAGTTAGAGGCTTTGAAGGCTTCTCATGCAGTGGCGATTGGCCATCTGCAAGTAGAGGCAAGGGTGAATATGGAGGAGGTGGAGGTAGAGCCTGAAAGGTTGGGGCGTCACCTGATATTGAAGAGATGGATGAGGTAGATGTCATTAAGGCAGATACCTATGTTGAGGAAGGTAATGATGAGGAAGCGAAAGAGGTGGCGGTGGGAGTTGTTGATGGGTTAGACGGTATCTCCTGCCAGATGGTGCTAGACAATCAAGGGGATGACACCGAACTCCAAGAGGGAGAGAATGAGAAGGTAGGGTATAGAAATGATTTGTATGAATATTTTGAAATTTCTTGTAAATTGTTCTACTTGCGCATATTGAATAGACTTCTGTAGGTTGACATTTTTGCAAACCTCTTGTAGGCACTTAGAGAAATGAGTCTCAGAATAAAAGATTTAGAGACCGGGTTTGCCTAGGAAAGAGAGACCTCTACAGCTTTGCTGTCTTCGCAAGCGGAGCTGCAGGTTAGATCGAAAAAGGTCTTCTTACTTGTATATTATATCGACATAAAGCTACCAAGTAAATTAGATCACATAAACGTCAGAGCTAGACCAAAAGCATGTCATCAGCTTTGGGAAAACAACATTAATTATAGGGCGTAGAAAAATTCAAAGTATTTAGATAAAGTGGAATATCGTAAATATGTACCATAGACTTCGAAATGTATGTCATGGAACACCTTTCTGGGTTTGTGCTTCGACCTTTAAGGCTAGAAGTAGTTACACATAGTAAATGTTAGAAATGCAGATATCTTCTTAGAAATGAGATACACATCATGTTGATGGGCTTCAGAATCAAACTTTATATAATGTATCTATTATTGTGTAGGTCGAATTGGATTCAGTTCGCGCTTGAGAATATGAGGCGCTCCACTGTAACCGAGAATTTGCGGAGGAGTTTGATAGGGTGAGGGCGGTGACTAAAAACAGAGATGATCAGCATGTGAAGGTGCATTTTAAATTTGTTAAAGCCAACCAAATGGTTGCTGACCTCACTCGCAAGGTCGAGGAGAAAGATACCAAAATTGATAAGGAGATAAAAGAGCTTACGGAGGTTAAAGGACATGCCACGAAGCTTCAAAGTCGGGTTGAAACACTGATGATTAAGGGAAAGCATGTTGAAATGGCGCAATACCGTATTCAAGCGTTGGAAAGATTGGAGGGGCAGTTTTGAACTGATCTCCAGAATTGTAGAAGCGAGTTGGAGCGACTGAAATAAAAATTTAGTGAAAAGGATAACGAATTGAAGGTAGCTCGATAACAGTTATCAGCCTCGGAAGCTGTAGCCGAACACTTGCAAATAGCCCTACCTGCCAAGGATATGGAGTTTCAGGGGATACAACGAAGATGTAACGAATTAAATGAGAAGACCAAATTAGCGCAAGCCAATGCACATGTCAAGAAAGTCAGGCTAGAGAGCGCTCGAGGGGGAGTAGAACTGAGGTTAGAGTTTCTCTAGTCCAAGGCGATGAAATTAACCTTTCATGTCGAATTAGAGAGTTGGAAGGTGATGTCGCTCAAATTCAAGGACATGTGCAGAAAGGAAATACAAACTTAAGAGACTGTCAGCACAAATTGGATGTGGCTCTTATCAAGGAGAAGGTCTTGTAAGGGGAAATCAGGGCGAAGGAAGTTCTGATAAAGAAGAAAGATGACTTGTTAAAGGATATTTTTGCCAGTGAAGAATTGAATGCAGAAATAGTGACATTGCGTGCTCAGGTAGCAAACTTGGAGGTTGCTCTTCAGACTGAATCAGCTAAATATTACAAAAAAAGTAAAAGAGAATATAGCCTTTTATGATCTGACAGACAGGGAAATGGTATATTAGAAGAATAGGTATTCGCATTTGGATTTACGTCTCGAGAAGGTGAGATGTAACTTTTCAAGGATCGTTGTAGCTCATGCATCACGGGAAGACTTGTTAAAGTCGACTGTTGCATATTTTGTAGAGGAAATAAAAAGACTTGAGTTAGAACGAGATACCTTGTTTAAGAGCTTGTTTGACAAGGGATGCGTTTGTAAAGTGAGTGTAAATTGGGGGAATTGTATGGCCTTCATGGAAACCAACTTAGGCTCTCTACCTGTTGATTTGATAGAGAGGGGCATAGTTATTGTAACTTGTAAGTTAAACTTTGTTCGACCTCCTGCTGAAGGGTAAAGCACGGCTAACATCCCATCAACAACAAAAAAAATTATTATAATATGACCTAAAAATAAATAGTATCTATCACAGACATAGTAAAATAGATGAAAGCTAGTATGACATTTGCCTTATCTTATGCTTATTTGAGTCTTTGATATGAAACAAGTTTCTACATTTGTTTCACTCGCAGAGATTGATTAAGTTAAACCAGGTTAAATTTTAATTTAACTATAGAAATGTTATAGACATATTGAAAGAGATGAAGGCTAGTATTACCTTTAACTTATCTTATGCATGTTTAAGTCTTTGATATGAAACAAGTTTCTACATTTGTTTCAATCACAAAGATTGATTGAGTTAAACCAGGATGAATTTTGATTTAACTATAGAAATGTTGCAGACATATTGAAAGAAATGAAGGCTAGTATTATTACCTTTGTCTTATCTTATGCATGTTTGAGTCTTTGATATCAAACAAGCTTATATATTTATTTCAATCGCAGAGATTTAATAGACTCAACCGAACCAAGTGTTATCCTTGATTTAACAAGTATATGATCGAATGAAAGCTAGTATGATTTATGCTTTAATCTATAGAATATGGTTGAATCTACGTAAGTAGAAAGATGTTGTGAAGAACTTGAAAGTTTCATTCATTGGTTCATAATTTATATTGAATGGGAAGAAAATCTCACTTTTGGAATTGAGAAAACAAAGCAAAATAAACGAGCAATGAAAATGGAGTAGTAAGACGCTTAACGATAGTACCATTTTAGTCGCTTAGTATTCTGAGGATTTGAAATGGGGATTCCTTCTTCTGTCATGAGATGATATGATCCCAGGCCTGAGAGACCTGTGATAATGAATGGACCCTCCCAATTATAGGCTAATTTTCCAGCATGAGGCTCTTTGCAATGTTGTGGAATCTCTCTGAGGATGAGATCATCGATTTGAAAGGTACGGCTCCTGATTCGGCATTTGTACGACCTGGCTAGCATATGATGATATCAACCTAGGTTAGCGATGGCGCGCTCTCCAGTTTTATCGATCATATTAAGGTTGCAAGCCAATTTGAACTTATTCTCCTCGTCAGTCAGCTCGTGATCTCAAACTGGATGATGGTATTCAAAAGGAATGATGGCCTCAATGCCATAGGTAAGGAGGAATGGGGTACATCCCGTTGACTATCTGGGAGTGGTACGATATGTCCATAGGACATGAGGAAATTCTCGAACCCAATTCCCTTTTTATTGTGAGTGAAGCCATATTTTGAGTCCATCCACGATGGTTTTATTAGTGATTTCGGCTTGACCATTGCCTTAAGGATAGTAAGGATTGGATGGTGAGTGGATGATATTGTATTGGTTGAGGAAGGTTACGATTTTTTCACCCACAAATTGGGGCCCATTATCGATACGAATTATGTGAGGGCACCCAAATCAAGTGATGATGTGTTCCCAAATAAAAGAGATGACCTCTCCTTCTCTGGTTCGACATAGTGGAACTGCTTCTACCCATTTCGTAAAATAATCGGTAGCTACGAGTAGGTGACGGTGGTTACCTAGAGAGTCAGGGAATTCACCGACGAGATCAAGTACCTATCTTTTGAATGACCAGAACACCTTGTTTGCATTGAGTTCAAGCGCAGGGGCGCGTATCATGTATTCATACCTTTGGCAGGTGCCACATCTGTGTGAGTACTCCTCTACTTTCTTACGCAGGCCAGGCCAGAATACTCCTTGCGTAATAGCTTTGTTTGCTAGCGATCGACATGTGGCATGGGAGCCACAAGTCCCTTCATGTAACTCGCAGAGCAATTCATCTACTTTTGGTTTGGAGAGGCACTTATGGTAAGGCCTTGTGATGGAAAGGCGGTATAACACACCATTCTGATTAGTGTGGCGCTTTGAGTTGTTGATCAGCTGTCGGCGCTCTTTTGGATCTGCTGGGAGGGGTCTATTGCCATTTTTGTCGAGACCGAGGTAGGCTAAGAAAGGCTTTCGCCAATGGTCGTCTCCCCCTTTATCGCCCCCAGCATTAATCGTGCATACAGAAATGTGATCAATGCAGGGGGCTGAAATAATTTCGATTTAAAGATATCGAGCCTCGGTACCCAATACCCCAGCTAGATATGCCAAGGAATCGGCGTGTCTATTTTCACCTCGAAGAAGATAATCGAGAGTTGCTTTCGCGAACTTGCTCATCCTATCTACAACGAGGGTTGCATATTCGATCATCTTTCCATTCTTCTTGTATTGCTCAGAGTAATGGTAGATGATGAGTAGTGAATCTGTGTAAACTGAGAGTTCGGGAACATTGAGCTCAAGAGCGAGGTCGAGTCCATGAATGAGTGCTTAGTACTCGATGACATTATTTAAGGCCTCAAAATTCAAGCGGATTGATTTCTCAATTCTGTCATGGGAAGGGGTAATCAAACTAATTTCGATTCCTGACCCTACCAGTTCTGCTGATCCATCTGTGAGAAGTGTCCACCTTGCTATAGTGATCCATTCAGCTCGCTCGTCAAATGGCTTTGGGGGTGGATCTTCGGATGTTTCTTCCGTAAGGTCAGGGTCGTACTCCACCCACTCGGGATCCTCCACAGGAAAATTTACAAGGAAATTGACAATGGCCTAACCCTTTTTGGAATGACGTTGTTCGAACTTGATATCATATTCTCCCAAACTGACTGACTACTGCTGCACTCTCCTTGATTTCTCTTTTTTGGATAGAACCTCCCAAAGTGGGTAGTTCATCATGACTTTGACTGAATGAGCTTGGAAGTAGTGCTTGAGTTTCTACGAAGTGAAAACAAGAGTGAGAAGAAGTTTCTCAAGTTTAGAATACCTTATTTTTACTGGTGTGAGGGTCTTGCTGATGAAATAGACTAGTTTTTTTACTTTTTCTTCCAAGCGAATGAGAACCGAGCTTAGGGAATTATTTGTGATTGCTAGGTAGATAATCAGTTCCTCATTATTTATTAGGGTGCTCATTATGGGAGACCTCTCCAAATAGGTTTTGAGGTCCTGAAAAGCTACTTCGCATTCAGGTGTCCAGGCGACCTCTGCATTTGGCTAAACTTTTTCCTATTTGGTACAACCGCAGAGTAATAAGAATAGCCAACAGCAACAGTCTGAAGATTTAAAAACGAAACGGTTGATCGCGGTAATCTTGCCGGTAAGTTTCTGATCGTATTTTGTTATTTTTAGAGAGGGCATGTTGAGGAGAGCCAGAATCTGATCTGGATTGGCCTCAATCCTCTTCTTGCTGATGAGGTGGCCAAAAAAATAGCTAGAATGTACCCTAAATTGATATGTATCAGGGTTGAGACGCATCCGATAAGATCGAAGGATGTTGAATTTAGTGTTGAGATCTGAGATGTGATTGGCTGACTGTACGCTTTTGCACAAGAGATCGCAGATGTAGACTTCAACGACTTTCCCTAGGTGTGTTTTGAACATAGTAGTCA
This sequence comes from Kingdonia uniflora, assembly GCA_014058105.1. Classification (NCBI taxonomy): domain Eukaryota; kingdom Viridiplantae; phylum Streptophyta; class Magnoliopsida; order Ranunculales; family Circaeasteraceae; genus Kingdonia; species Kingdonia uniflora. The sequence continues at coordinate 1,089,862 of JACGCM010000926.1, read as the reverse complement.
TCAACCGTTGATATGTAGCACCTGCGTTTTTAAGTCCAAAGGGCATGACTTTGTAACAATAAAGACCTCTTTCAGTGATGAAAGTTATTTTTTCTTAATCGTCTTCCAAAAGTGGAATTTGATTATACCCCAAAGCAGCGTTTATCATTGATAGGAGGTCATGGCTTACTATAGAATCGAGGATCTGATGAATGTTGGGAAGAGGGAAACTGTCCTTTGGAGTATGTCTGTTCAGATTAGTAAAATCTATGCAAACTCAAACCTTTCCATTCATCTTTGGGACAGCGACAATGTGGGATATCCAGTCTGGATATTTGGCTTCTCAAATGATTCCCACATTGATCAATTTCTTGATCTCAGTGTTAACTTCATCATGAAGTTAAGGTGATAGTCGTCGTTGTTTCTGTTTGACCGCTGTAGCGTTGATATTGACGGCCAATTTGAGGCATGCCATGGTCGGATCGACCCCAGGCATTTCTTTGAAAGACCATGCAAAAATGTCCTGATTGAGTTACAAGAACTGAATGAGAGCATCTTTTTTGTGCTGAACCAACTTAGTACCAATGAAAGTACCTCTACTTTCTCCATCAATGTTGATATATTCTGTGGGCTCCGCTGTTGATGGTTGATCGTTGAGGTGATCAGCTTCCTGTAATTGCTATATAGCAAATCTGTCAGAAGTATCTAGGATAGCAAAGACGGTATTTTTACAATGCCCGAGAGAGCTTCGACTACCTCTGATCTTATAAATACCATTGTCATATTTGAATCGGAGTGCTTGATAATAGGTGGAAGCGATTGCTTCCATGTTGTGAATCCAGCAGCGTCCCATAATCCCAAGATAACGAGATTTGGCATTGATGACATTAAAAACGACGTTGATGGTGGATGGTCCTGCAGTAATAGGTAAGATGATCTTGCCTACTCGTTTTTCCCTGGAACCATTAAACCCACTGATATCGGTGTCGCTCTAAATTACTTGGTCGGCCAAACCCATTTGGTCGATAGTACTCTGAAAATGAATCTTAATACCGCTTCCTGTATCGATCATCATTGTGTGCATGAAAAACTTCTTCATTTTAAGTATTATTACTAATACATCATGATGTAAAAATTTAACATGGCTAGTATCACAATCTTTGAAGGAGATGCCGAGCCGGCGATTGCTCGACTTGGGAAGAAGTTTGGCTTCTTTGTCTTGAGGTGTGAGATCGCAGCATTTTGATAATCTCCTACGCTTCGATCTGCTAGAATTGGTGATCTGATTAATTTTGATCATGTTGTTGTGGCACATATGGTAAAGATGCTTCTCCTCCGCTTGATCATTGACCTGAATAACTTTAAGCTGCTTCTTATAGCTGCCATCTTTGTATGACTTCAGGTCGATAATATATTCGAGCATTTGTCCCTCTTTAAAATGTTATTCGAGCAACCTCTGTAAAGCATAACAATTGTCAGTTGCATGATGATTTACCTTATAATGTAAGCAATACGGTCAGCTGTCGATCGGTTCCAGTGGTTGAGAGAAGCGGTAGAGTGTATCCTTCAAAAGCAGTAGAAAAATTATGGAGATTCAGACGTTCATCTTTGAGAGGATGGGTTTGTTTGGCGGACCGCCTTTCCATGGGTAGCCAGTATTGCCCTTGGTGCACTTCTGATCTCCCTGTTCCTTCTTCTATTCATTGGTTTGATCTGTAAACGGGCCCTTGGTGGAAAGGACAGATTTAATAGATTTTTGTTGCTCGAACATCATCCTCTCCCGGTCAACGTAACTGTTAATCTTGGTGATCATCTCCTCCAAGGTCGCAGGTTTGTTGAGGAAGATGTATTTATTGGCTTTGCAGTCGAGTCAGAGTGCATTGGTGAAAGCTACAATAGTTGTTATCAGATCGAGGTTATCCACTTTTCGCGCGAGCTCTAAGAACTTTTCAAGAAATCTTTGAGCTTCTCTCCCTGTGACTATTTAAGACCGATAAGAGAATATAAATTATCCTCTTTATCCCTTGTTGTGAGCATGTCTTGATGAACTATTTCTGCAGCTGATCAAATGTGTAGATGGAGTCCTCAAGGAGAGAGTGGAACCATCAGAGTGGTTCCTCCTGTAGACTTGTGGCGAACAGTTGGCAGAAGATGTAGTTGAGATTGGAATACAACCCTAATGAATCACGGTACTGCTGAATGTGCTCCTTCGGGTCAGTACCTTTGTACTTACGAATTTTGGGAGTATGGAAACCTTTTGGTATCTCCATATCGAATAGTTATTTGGCAATCAAACTTCCTTGTAACTTTGTGATATCGCCAACAATACCCAGAACTTGTGCTTCGATCAACTCCTTAATCCGTTGGTCCATATGCTCTATCGTGACATAATGACGTATTGGTTAAATTGTTGGATGAGCTGTTTGTGGATGATGAGTACCCGTACCTTTACTCAGGCGATCTCGTACTAGAACTTGATGTTGAGGCTGTTATTCTTCCACATGGCAGACAAAAATTTGGTGACCTCGACTGACTTCAGACTGGACTTGACTCCTCAAATATATGGAGGGCTATGGTTTGTGGTGTAGATTCCTAGAAATAGCTTTACAGGCGACTCCTCGAAGTCGCAATCTTTCCCTTACAGAAATACGGGAGGTCTCTGGAAGCAGATCGTGACCTCTGGCTGGAGGAGCCTGCTAAGTGTTTTACAGAGCCTCTAGGGCAGTCTACATTGTTGTCATCTGATCTTCATGTCACTTGAGCGTTGTCAAACAAGCTTGTCATTCCGTGTCAAGCTCTTTCTCTCGGAGCTCTCGATCCTTTGTTAACTGAAGTTCGAGTTCAGTACATTTCTCTATTTCAGCATTAAGATTCGCCCGTAACTCTGTAAGTTACCCCGGCTCCCTTGAAACTTTAACCTGAGTACCTATAGTCAGTCGTCTGGAAGTAACCATGATCGAAAATTATAACAAAAGAATGCCTTAGGATATTGTGGAAATATAATTTTTTCCACAGACGACGCCAAATGTAATGGCCAAATTTCATAAGCTCGAAATTGCTTGGAATTCGCTATCACACCAATAAACCTATAACAATATTCTAATGGAAAGTAAGAAATGAAATAGGTGATTTTAGCATAGAAAACCTCTTAATAGGTAAAAAAAAACCATGACCTCGAGTAGAGGATTTTTGTAAAAGTATATTTATTGCTTGAGGTAGATATCTTATTACAAGTGATCTTTAGTTATAGAAAAGCTTGAGCTTTGTAATTAAGAAGTTTGAATGTTGCTTAGAATCAAAAATAAGTAGTTTCATGATGATTTTTTGTATTATTTTTTGGTCCCTGTCTTTTTTGGAACTTTTCCTTTATATAGGTCTACTTCGCAGCTCTTCGTCGTGCTTGAGTACATTTTCTGAACAATGTGGTTAGTGGCGGTTAACTAAATAACTGATGAGTTCGTGAGAGATAAGTGTTTTTGACTGGATAATGCTCTTTGGTTAAAGTTTGGCCCATGTTCTAAACCAGTTCGTAGGGTAGGTTGGAATGTTTGACTGGGGAAGAAGTGTTAAAAGTGCATGAATCCGAGATGGAGGTAATTCGAACTGGGTGAGCTCATTTATAGGTGAGATCGAGGGATAGGTCCCTACATGCATGACTTCGAGATGGGGGGAAATAGGATTTGTTTCAATCCTATCGAGAACATATCTTCGGCCTATAATGTCAGAGTTTATGGCTTGGATCCTATTGTTTAGGTCATCCAAGGTAATAAATTGTTGTTAAGTATTTGGTGTGGCTGTAACTTGAGGATTAAAGTCACCTTGTCCTTCAGGTCCCAACCTGTCTCTCACTAGTCGCCTTACTGGTGGTAGGGGAGTTTGGTAATGTATTCGTTGACTTCCTAGAGTTGTCGATGTTGAGGATGTGAGTCCAAAAGGTTGATCTCGTGGTTCCTCTGCGTACTGGAGGCACTTCAGAGATTCATGTTGGTCATTGGATTGCTTAGGATTTTAGGTAGTAAAGAAAAAGTGTAGTATTCCCACAGACAACGCCAATTACAATGGCGTGTTTTCCAGGAGGATAATCTTCGCCAATACATTAGTTAGGATTATGCGATAATAAGCTTTAATATACAGGATTTTATGTGGAAACTCAGTGAAGTCTAAGAAAAATCATGACCTCGAGGAGGGTTTTGGGTGAAAAATCCAATAAGTTGCTAGTTATTACAATTGCTAGGAATAGTAAGGACGTATGAATGTCTGAGATGTTAAGTTGCAGATCTGATTAACATACTCTATGCCTGTATTTATAGTAGATACAGACAGTTACAAAAGTAAAAGTAAAAGCAGTTTCCTATTTTGGCGGGTAGTGGGTGAACTTCGCGGATCTCCCTGTAACGGCTCTATTTGACCAAGCATAACGGCTACTTCAGTGGGTAGAGAATTGCGGTCGTAGATGTGACATCTTCTCGAATGATGGATTTTCTTCGACTAAGTTCCGTTAGCTTCTCTTTGTCAAATCTAAGAAATATGCTACTACAATTGGGGATCACACAAGCCACCCTCGGTTTTAGAACCGATGCATCCCTTCCACAATTAATGTCAGACATTTCATACCTTTTTGGTGAAAATGTATTTCCATCATTATCCAATATCCTATATTTAAATATATTTTTCTCTCTCCTACCCAAATCTCTCACAAACCTTCCCACACTCATGATTACTCTATACTCACACGCAATCAAACTTTTTCTACCCTTATACAAAAAACAAAAATTCACAGATGATCTAATTTTTCTCAACCACCTTCCACTACTTATAGAAATAGTGACATCATTTTTAATGCAATAACATTTCAAAATTCAAATTTTTATTCCGAAAGTTTCAAACAGCATTTACAACAAAACAGGAACAAATTCAGAAGAAGAATTCTCCCTACATTCAAAATACAATTATTCGATCTAACTCAATTTGATCTCACATACATAATCACACATGAAACATTCAAGATCCCCTGGAGTGCTACACCTAATCAGTTTGCCCCCAGTCATCCTCACATCTTCCTCAACAATTTCTTTCATAGCAATTTCCCTCACAACAGCTTTTCGAGCTTCAAGCTCCAACACCAATTTATGAAATATCTCCAAATAAAAGTGATACCCAATCTCATACTCCCTCGCCCTCACATCCAACCCGTCAAACCAGATTTTAAATTCAGGCAAGTTAGCATCATAATCTAACAACTCGAAGATCATCTCCCGCACTTCTGTAATCTTTATTGTTAAGATCCCCTCCGAAGCATGGCGAGCTCTTTCAGAACGAGTCCTCACCATTTTGTTTTTCTTCATCCTCGCTGTATCACATCTCCAGTATTATTTATACACATCTTGGAGATAATATCCAATCCCCCCATTCTACATATAGTAATCTATATTTACTCCACATTTTCATACCAGGAAACCCTGAGATCATGATAAAAAGTTATTTTAACTTATCTTTCAACATCGACCTCATTAAAAAATTTCCATCACCTTCTCGAACTACCTTTCACAATCTCTCCCCTATTTTATACATTTCAAAAATATCTCCACAGCTCGATGTTTAATTTCTGCACATTCTATTATACATAAGAATGATGCCTCATAGCTCGATTCTTGGTACCTAATTAGTTCGATATACATAACATTTACATCTTTATATATATCTTCAACAGGTCGACTAATACATTGTAAGGAGATACATTATAACAGTTCGACTTATAATACTCATTTTTAGTTCATTTTCTAAAAACAACACATTACATTTCGTTGTTCCAACATATTTTTTTCAGTTCGATCTACCAAACTAATTTCTAATTCGATCTATCAACACAGACTTTATGCACAAATATCTTTTTTATTTGCTCTAATATTGCTTACAAAATACTTTACAAAGTACAATTTGTGAGTTTTCCTACAGATCGATCTACAAGTTACATTACATTTCAGTTTATCATCACTGTTTCATACTGAAACTCTTCTGCAAGAAAAGTTGTTACTTCCTCAAGAAACTGAGGAAGCTAGTTCTAAAAAAGCCTGAACCAGCCTCCAGCATGAAACACTCCTTCAAGAAAAGAGTGGTGATTATGCGTAAATAGATTTACAATCTCCGTCTCCCTTCTCCACCACCACCGTCTCTTCCTCCGTAACCCTCACCACCTCCGTTGGGTAGAGAAAGGCGGACGATTCTTCTTTCATAGAACTCAATCCCTCGCAGGATACCGGTAGTACTTCCTATTATGTACGTCGACTTCCACATCTGTCTCCTCAACCTTGTCCTTCCTCAGCAGGCAAAGGCATACCCAACACTGTTCCCTAGATAATATCACATTGTGGTAGTAATCATCCTCAGCTTCAGCTGCTTCCTCCTCCATCATCCCATGATATGTTGGTGACACCGGTATAGGAGTGGGCATCTCCAACGATTGGTTGCCAAAATTTTACAGCTACAACTTCTGCAACTCAACAAGAACCTTAGATTCATATACCTGATGCCTAGTCATCACCAATTTTAAGACAGAGATCACCAAGAAATCTTCACAAAAATAGGATACTTTCACAGAGATGATGGATTCTACAATACAGTTACTATTTATACCAAACTCGCATATAATACGAAGATGAATTTCCAAAGCAATAATCATTCAAAAACCAACTAATCTGGGAACCCCAAATGTCAAGTACATCAATCCTTTCCAATAAAATAAATGTCAGATATAGTCTTCCATAAAGAAATACCGAGTACCCAACCAGTCAACTTCCACATCATACATTTCCAACTTCCAACAAAAATTTTAAACATAGTTCTTTCTCAACTAAAGTCACCTGTGCCTTCAGTTGCGAGGGGGTAATTATAAGGACTTATCCCTCAACCTAGTCCAAACTCAAATTACCTCAATATCAGACTCGCGCATTATACACGTGACATGTACAATCAGCATTAACACCTAGACCACGAACTGATAAAGAATATGGATCGAGCACTACAACAAAATATGAACAAGACAAAGACACCTGTCTCCCACGAACTAACAGTTACACATTCAACTACCACTTACCTCATTATTAGGAGAACGTGCTTCTACACGATAACAAACTACAGGTGAGGTTTATATAAAGAAAAAGTTTCAGAGAAGATAAGGACCAGAATTTCGAGATTTTAACACAGGAATTTCTAAATTTTAAACACCACAAGAATTCTTATTTCAAGATCAGTATTTCTAGCTCAAGAGATCACTTGTAATAGGATATCAGCCTCAAGCAATAAAAGTTACAGTTATTAAATCCTCAACTCGAGGTCGTAGTTTTTTACCTATTTAAAAATTTTCTACGATAAATCGTCTGTGTTATTTCTTGTATTACACTAATTTTTGTCACAACTACATTTGGTGTAAGATTTAATTTTAAGCTATTTCGAGCTACGAAATTAGGCAATTACAATAAGAATTTTTTAAATAAATGATATCAATGAATAATTCCGGTAATATAGTAGCAGAACATAAATAATAAAAATGATACAAGAAAAATGGCAAATAATAAAGTAGCCAAAGACAAATGATAAAGTAGCAAAAGATAAATGATTATGTACAAAGTGTATCGTCTTGCATAGCATTTTTCTTAAGAAAAAAACTGTCAAATTATGATGCAAATACAAAGTTAGAGATGATGGATACAAAGTTAGAGATGATATTTACTTCAACGGTCGAAAAGAATGATAGCAACGATCTTTAACAACTAGAATAACCTAGGATAACATCGATCTTTTTCTCCCTAATGACCTCTGTGTCAGAACATTAGCGAATGCTCAACGATATTTGGAAGACTTGGTACATCAAGGAGACAAATAGTACATCAAGGAGAATCTACTTTGATTTTTGTAGTAGAAGAAGAAGAAGAAGAAGCTTTGATTTTTAAGGTTGGTAGTTTATTTTGGGGGAAATTTTTCCTCTTATTACTGTAGCATATTAGACTACTCAACAACTTCAGTAGGGATAGTTTCTCATTTATTCTGTATTATTTATCATTTGTTTTGGCATAACTTTGTCATTTTTTAGGAAATATTTATCATTTTATTTCTATAACTTTATCATTTGTTCAAAAATCTTTGTCACTTGGGAGATTTATTATTGTGGCATATTAGACTACTCATTAGCATTTACTGCATAAGAAGAGGGGTGGCAGCCAGGGGGTAGTAGGTGGAACCAATATCGATTTTGGAAGTGCCTTGCCAAAGTATCGATTTTAGAAAGTTGGCATAAAGTAGTATTTATTCTCATAATTGCCGAATCCTACATGCTGAAAGTCTTATAAATAAATAAACTTGCACGGATGATTAATAATTTTGACAGTTTTAAAGAGAAAGTGGATAAACACACCATTTCAGAGTCCAAATTGATGAAGAACATATTTGCCCCTATCTATGTTGTAATTAAGCCACGATTTGTTGACCCTGTGTTATTATTAGAGTAGATTACGACTATTGTATTCTAAAAATGGACTGTTAGAAGAAAGTTCATAACCACATTACTTGGTCTCCCCTCTTATTTCTAGTATGACTGCTTGAATTCAATTGTTACTAAAACAAGAGTACCTCCAGCATCCAACAATTAAGTAAAAAGAGTGACAACTAACAAAGTAGGGAAGGGCAAAAGTCAAATTTGAGAGTGAAAAAGGGAAAAAATCTTTCACTATCAACCTTTGCTGTACCAAATAATACATGTGTGGTCAAGTTAGAACGTGTGAATGCTGGTAAATTATATCCACTACTTCTGAAATAGTCCCTTTCATGTATATATGTACCATCTACTTTCTCCCCTTGGACATTCTGGGAAGATGTCAATGGTGCCCCATTCTTCTCCCCAAATTGACGCAAACATGTCTAAAGAGTGCAACGAAACAATTTTTAGTTACTGTAAGATCTTTACTTGGGGTGTTTTAGTTTAGAGATTTTAGTTCTTGCATCCTTCTAGACGACTTTGCTCCTTTTGAAACATCAACAAGGTAAAACACTTTCTATATTTTTCTCCTCCGTGGTGTGCATAGAAAAGCGAATGTTAGCACTGGTTGTGATTGTAACCATGTTGGCATACCACATTTTAGGTGTTTTGGTTACGATATATGATCAGTCAAGGCAAACATTGGGAAGTCAATGGTGAGATTTTCATCAGACAGCTTCGAATGAAGACAGTTTAAGTGATGAAACTTGTCAGCTAATTCAATTAAATTTTAAAATTACAACATTTTATTAATAGAAATCCCACTTGGTACAACACAACGTTTTAATTATATCTAAAATCAGATATAGTAATATTATGAGAATAGAATCTTATGGGAATCACCTAAATTAATCACATACTGTTGCCATCTATAATTGGTAATTAATTAAAGAAATAGTATTTGATTATAAGTTTAATAACAAAGTTAGGATAGCAACGTTCTTGTGATAAAGCCATTGATGCTGTGTTATGACAAAACATATAACTAAATTAATCAAGTCTTAGAAATATAAAAATCATTTTGTTTGAATTTGAAGGCCGCAGATCTTGAATTAGATCCTAAAAGGTAAAGCAGGATCATATGGAAGGGCTCCATGAAGCTTTTCACTTGCCTTGGTCATGTAAGAAGAGACTTTTGATGATGAACAAATGCCGACAATCACTTTTAGTGTTCACGAATTTTTTGCACCGGCCATATTTTTGGATATGAGACAAACATCGACCCGAACCCGAAGGGTATGCAGGTCACCATCATATTTCCTCTTTGTACCTACTTGTGTGCTGTGTGTGTATGTGAGAGAGAGAGAGTTTGGTCATGTTACCATGTAGTAACTGTAAAAATCCAAGCTTTCGAGCTTTATATTTTCTTTTTGGGATCGGCAGAGTTGTGAAAGGGTACATAACTTTTATTTTACAGGCATTTTGGTTGAGTGAGGGTAATGAGCAAAAAAACTACAGTCTAACGATTTCAAAGCTAGCGCAGCTCAAAAAAAAAAAAAAAAATTCATAATTATATTTACTGTCATTTGCTAATGTCTATCTATGCAACCTTTGTTACTTAAAGTTTATGCGGTGGTATTATATATGGAAAACGGTGAAGGTCCTCCTAACAATCTCTCAAGCTGATATAATTAAGCTATTGTCTCATGTCAATTTGATGTGGCCCAACCTTCAAAAAATTAGCTCGTGTGTATCAATTTGCTCGGAAGAAACTACTCTATACAAACTTAGAGCATCCACGTCAGGCTCGCTGTCGCTACGATAGCGATCCAAATCAACCAAAAACCCCTTTTGCAAGATCGCCATCACTCAAATAGCGCCCCTATTGATAAAATCAGTGGCTATATGTGGCGAGCCTGCTCTTGTCAGGATTACTAGTTGGCCCACATTTTAACTGTTGTTTAATGTTGGTTTAATTATTTTATTGTCGCACAAAATAATCAAAAACTTAATTTATTAATAAAAAATAAAATAAAGAGTTGTGCGCCAATTCAATTGGCGCGGGTTTTTCTTTTCTTTTTTTTTAAATTAAAAAAATGTTGTGCGCCAATCATAAAAAATCTGACATTCATCCCCACCTTGAATGAGATCATTTTTCTACCCGCTACATGTCATATTTTTTCTTATTTTAAGCTACGTGGCTCGCTAACTTAGCCAGCCTGCTGCTGCTGATGCTCTTATTAATTTGGGTTTAGAGTTGTGGATATCATACATGCGGTACCACATAATGATTTATTCAAGAGTATTACATGAGATAAAATTTGAGCTCCTTCAAAAGGTCTACAAATTTCAACTATTCTGAAGTTTGAGCTTCCTCAAATGTCACATTTTCACTTTTCTAGCTAGGATTCCACAAATCGAGTGAGGTAAGCTGTCACAAGCTAGAATCTACTACATGAGAATGAAAGCAAATTATTATATATGCCATATACATGGTTGATGGTCCTCATATTGCGATGCAAATTGATTACATGGTTGATAGTCCTCATGATATTGCCATGCAAATTGATTACATGATTGATGTTTTTGGTACAGTTGGAATGGAAACATCAAATGAAATTGAAGCATGACTTGCTCCATATTGTTCAGAACCGCGCGCAAGAACCAACGGTCAAGATAAGTCCACGTGCTTTAATCTCAGCCTTCCACTATCCAACGCACTTCTAAACCGCGCGGCAAGCTTGGGCCAATAAGAAATTAACACGTGTTTTAATCTTGAACGTTGTTTCTACGCGCAGTTCTGAAGTGAGGGTAATGGGAGCCACTGGATTGTTGACACGTGTCTACGTGCAGTTCTGAAGTGAGGGTGACGAGAGCCACTGGATTGTTGACACGTGGCAACATCCTAGTGGTGAATAGGCTCCGCGCGGTTCAGAAGGGCGCAGCATGGCTACGCGTGGTTCAGAAGGGCACAGCATGAATCCACCCAAAATCCACCCACAGGGGGGAGACTCCACCCTCAGAGTAAATTTTGTGTATACTACATCACCGATTCACCTAGCTGCTGGGAAACATTTGGGGTGGATTTAAGAGTGAATTTGAAATTCACTCTGCCACGTCAGAATCGACCTAGCTGTTGTGGATACTCTTACCTATCCGAGACTTTCATTGAGGTCACATATTGAAACCATGACACAACTAAATGACTATTCTTGTTTTCAGAAGCCTTGAATGTTTCGGTATAATTTTAGACACCCAACTTAAAGCTACATCGTTGCTCATAACGGAGCAACAATGTAAATTGTGTATGTAAAAAAGAGGAGAGGTTGAACAACCCTCAATTTTGGATACATTTAGAAGTTATTTTTTGATTTCTTATATAGTGTCATCTATTTCGTTACAGATATTAAAACTTAAACTAATTACCCCAAAATACATATAACGATTCAAGATATAGCTTAATTTTCTTTACTAAGTGAATTGATTTTGTATTAACAGTGAAAATGATATAGAAGAGAAAGAAAAACAAAATATCTAGCCTTCTTTACTAATCACGATATACCTAAATGGCCTCCAAGTGTGATGCTCTTACCCGTAACTCATTTTGATGATATTGATTTCCTGTTTTTATTGTAAGAAAAATGAATAAAGTGTCCATAAGGAAATTGAAACTTAGCAATATGTACAAAATTGAACACGGGCCATAGATATAAAGTTTGTCCTTTAATACTTTTGCCATGTAGCATTTAGCGCGAAACGTTATCGAATGGTTACAATGCACAATTCAAGACCTTCACCATACTAAGTGCGATCGCTTTCGCCTTATCGTCTATTTCCCACCAAAACAAGGGTCCATACAACAGCTAATACAATACGAAGGACATGAGCAATGGAGGAGAATGGAGACAAGTGCACTGAATAAAAAAAATTACATGAGCGTCTTAGGATGTACTATCATATCAAACCACAAATACCTTTCCAGAGTGTGTGTTCATTACCAAATGTTTAATAAGACAGGAACTTGAAGCTGCAGTGTACGTACACTCAATCATGGATATTGGACAACGAAAAATTGCCTGCTAATTCCTTTTTCTCTCTTTTGAGTAGTTTAAATCTGTATTTACACTTGGAATGTTGCTGAAAAGATATTTAGTTTCAACTTCTGTTTTAAGCAAAGCATTTGTCTCCCTAGTAGAGCCGCAAATCTTTTAACCTTTTAGGGCAGTTCACACTGTGTTTAATTTGTCGACGACTTGTCCGTACAGTGGGTGGCATGTCTATGATTATACACATCACTTTGATGTGATCACTACGTTGATCTAATGACATCTGAGCTAGCCTTTGAATAAATCACTGGTCCTTATAATTGAGGTCGACATCAATATGTCGCGAAATTTTATAATTTAATAGTACTAGGAGGGGTCCTCCTCGTCAAAGACTGTACAACAACTTGCAATCTAATTATAAGGAGATGGGGTAACACTTGAAAGTTTCAGTTCATCAACTTCACGATTCACACTCTTTAATTTTCTGTCCCAACATTTGTTCCCTTGCTTCCATCTTTTTATTTCTTTACTTGTGTTATCGGAGTTTGGCGAACTCAAATCCAACTGAGTTTGCTAGGATATAAAGTATTCCTACAAAACAACTCGTATTTGACTTCAGTCAGGATAACTAAAAATGATCTTATCTGAAGATTAATTACATTGTTCATGTTGAAGTGTTGAACATTATATAAGTAAACAAGTTTTCACGGTAGATTTACAAGTTGAAGTTGTTTGTTTGATTGAGAATTGTTGAGATGTGGATAAGAAACACAAGTTTTTATTATATTTGAAAAAAAAAATTGCCCCTCTCTATATTGAGGTTATATTATGATCTTTTGTACCTCTCTAAACTCTAAGCTCCCTAAATGGAGTGTACTATTAGAAGAAACTTCATAACCTAAATGAAGAAACCTGATTTTTCTATTGTCTATTTCAAGTATGGTTTTTTTTTCTATATCTCAATATCACCATGATTGTACCAAATAATACATGCGTGAATCGACAATTGAGAGAAAGGGTCCACACGTGTGTAACTATGTATAAATTAACAAGTGTACGTGTTCTCAAATAATCCCCTTCATGTCTTCACTCTCTATTTTCACTCATTGACCCTGCAGTAGTGAAGATGTCTCCTTCTAACGGTGCCCATTCTCCTCCCCAAATTGGCGCAAACATGTCTACAAAGGGCAACAAACATGTTTTAAGCACTGTGACTATATTTACTTGAGGCGTTTTACTTAAACGTTTATTATTTCCTGCACTCTAAGCAACTTTAGACCTTTCAAAACAGCAATAATGTATATTTCCTCCGTATGGTAGGGAAAGGCGATCGGGATAGTGCTATCCGTAAAGATCTTGCACAAGCTGAAACTGTGCCCACATTGAGGTGTAAAATTTAAGGTGTCGCGCAAAAATGTACGCATATATGGTTGCGATGTATAATTGGTTAGGGATAGACCTAATATTCCACCTAGAGTCATGGGAGCCTTGTGCTTTGAACTCGGTGGTTGTCATTTTATGGGATGATTTTCTTTTGGAGATGTCTATGTATAGGCTACTCTTAGGATGGAGGAAAACAAATTAGGTGATGAAACTTGTACACTTTCTTCATTTTAAATCATAATGCGTCCAACTTCACGCCTTAATTTAAACAACATTTAAAATTACCACATTTTTATTTATAGAAAGCTCCACTTGACATTTTTATACCTTGTCAGATATAAAATTTTGAGAAGCGAATCGTATGAGAATCAAAAGAGGTCACCTTAATTCTTTGTTAATTAACCACCCAAACTATTAATGATTTATAATTAGTAATTAAAGAAAGTGTACTAGAAGACATGCATGTTAATTAAACTATGGTTTCCTAATCTAATCAAGACTATATATACTCTTCAAGTGCAACATGTATAAAGACATTTTGGAAACATATTCTAAGGGTATATAAGAGTTGGATCATTAATCATTAATCATTTGCGCTTTTGAACCCCCTGTATTATAATATCGTATATAGCCAAATGTAAAATTGTAAATTAAAAACTTTGCTCCAAGAAAGCCCTAGGTGTTAGGGGAGAGGGCGTATTTAGTGGCCATAACCCAAGATCTAATCACAATTGCACAAAGAACAAAAATATATAGTTTTATAATTGGGAAATTCTTGTCCTTTGATTGCAAGATGCAACCTTCAAAAAAATTAGGCAAATTTTCTCCCAAAAGGGAATTAAAACCCACAAATCTTGAATTGAATCTTAGAAGGAAAAATTGGATCATGTATGGGTCCATGAAACTTTTCACTCTTTAGTGATTATGGCCCTTTCTTCTTTTCATGTAAGCTTGGTCCCTTGGTCAAGTTGGAAGACATGTTTCAAGATCAACAAATTAATGCCAGACAAATGGCTTTCAGTGTCAGCAATATTTTTGCAAAGGCCATATTACTGGATATGAGTCACCATCATATCTCCTCTTAGTACCTACTTGAGTCGCAGATTTCTACTGGACATGAAGACTTGTTAGGTGATTATGGCCCCTTTTCCTCTCTGTATGCAGCCAGCGACCCGAACCCGAAGCTTATGCTGGTCACCATCATATTACCTCTTTGTACCTACTTGAGTGGTGAGAGAGAGAGAGAGAGAGAGAGAGAGAGAATAAGGTCATGTTACCATATATATAGTAATTATAAAGCTCAAAAATTCAGAACTTCATTCGATTTACACATTTTATTTTCTAGTAACTAGTAATTATACAACTCAAAAATTCAGAGACTAAGGACCATGTATGCATATAGAACAAACTAGGTATGGGCTCCTCCACGACTTGCGTGAGAGGAGATGAAAGCTATGTTATAATAAGCTAAACAAATTTATTATTCTACCTACCTACCTACCTACCTACATACATGGTCCTCATATTGCCATGCAAATTAAATACATAATTTGATATTTTTGACAGTAGAAAATATTTTTGAAACTTGACGGTTTTTTATGATTGAGATACCAGATAATGAGACTATAACATTTTGAGGTACATGTAATTAGTCCAGAAAGTATTTTTCAAGATATACCCAGATGGTTCCAAGTGTAATACTCTGAATTCATTGCATTTTGATTATGATAATGACATCTTGTTTTCTTATTGTAACGTCGATAACGAAGTGTCCCTAGCGACATTGAACTTAGTTCGTGACTCGACCAAAGTATTCAACCCATAAGTATAGAGGTGATGCATCGGTAAGTTTGCCACGTAGCAGTTAGCGAAGCAAAGCATACTGTACAGAATTCATATGCACTATTCAAGACCCTCCCCATACTAAATACGATTGAACACTATCACTATCGCCTTATTGTCTATTTTCTACCAAAACAAGGGTCCCTATAACAGCTATACATTATAAAAGAGGAGTGATGGAGGAGAATGTAGACAAGTGCACTTAAGAACACATGGTGCTCAGACCAATTGGGATTTTACAATGTACAATCATGTCAAAACCTCAACTACAATAGCAGGATGTGTGTTTATTACCAAAAGTGTAGTAGGACAAGGCTTCCAAGTTTGTGAAAACTTGAGGCTGCGACTCCACTTGGATGGCATGTAGTCTCAATCATGGGCAGACTTAGGATTGGAGACTCAAGGGCAAATCTAATTCAGGCTTAGCCCCTGTACTTTGCTTTTTTCAGCATTTCAGTGTATTAGAAGTTATAACATCAACATCAAAGTCACTAAAACCCTAATGGGCTCACACGGAAAAGACTAAATCAACAATAATTAGATAAAACCATCAGTTGGCTTAGCCCACGTAGAATCTCTTAGCAACACGCTCATAACGTTGTGGGAATATTTGCTATTCTTAGAAATTCATAATGAAATAACCCGATGTATAATTTCCAAGTCGCCATGTGAGCGACTAAAACATGGAGAAGATCAGTACACCTCGGCATCACGTGCTATAGAATCATATCAACTAAATGTCCTAATAAAAAGTAAATGATATATTTACGAGCCTTTTTTCACAAATAAATAGAAAAATGTTTCATATATGACAATATTATAAATCTTCCACATCGAATGATTACTTGAGTGATGCCGACATATGCAAAAATAGTATACAAAGTTTACTTTAAGAAATTAGGACTAATTATTTAATCACCACTTCAGCTCATGTTTTGAGGATAATTAAATGTAATCATGTGATTAGTACCGTTTAATATAAAGACATAAAGGGAGAATAAATCTTTATTTTTCCGTTTTCATCTATATAGGTCCACATGTAAAAGGATGTGAACTAACATGATTAAAGCCTTAAGCTACTACTCTTGTCTATACTAGTGCTTCATTTATATTATATTTTTAGTAGCAATGCAATATTACTGAAAGCTTAATCTCTTGTAAAACAAATATGCAAATATACAACTTTCCCTTTACAGACATACAAAAAGAGTTGTTGCTCCATCCATATATATGTTATATGCCATACAAATTTACGATATAATCAACTACTTAGCTTAATTTTGAATTATTGTTAAACCTTTGGCAATAATGGGATCGATTATATAACATAATTGAAAGAAATTCCAATTTCAAAATCAAAATAATGTGCTATTGCTAGTTAACTTAAACGTCTCTCATATATATATATATATATATTCCACGGATCTGACTACTGTTTATTACTCATAATTTGTTGTGATAACATAGAAGATATTCCACTTGTTTTATTAAAGAACATATACTTTATATACATATAATTTAATAATTAGGACTAAAAGGGTAGTTCGATTAAATATAGAAGTGGAGATGAGGCCTTTTGTATCTTCTTTAGGAAAGCAATGTATGAAATCTAATTTGGGTTGAAAAACTGTGTCCGGTGCAATGGTTTTAGACTTTTTTTTTGCTGGTGAGGTGTCCTATCTCGTTGGGATAAATGTTTGGAGTTAGTGTTTTGTTTGGAGATTAGAAAGATTTAGTGAAAAGTTTTAATATGTAACTTAATATTTGGAAATCTAGACCCACTTAACTTAATATGTAACTTTATATAAAGTTTGATGGAGCTTCGGAAGCATGGTTGTCATGCTGGCTTTACGTCACACAGGTTATTTACTTATTTATACTGCGGAAAGCATCATTTGACCAAAATATAATCTTTGCGCGGGACTATTGGGTGTTGGTAATTGGCAACGACATCTCAACGACATTGCTAAAGGGGCTCTTATAACGGCGTTGTCTGGTTTCATAGCCTTCTTAAGCAAAGAAAAACATGTAGAGATTCATTTAGGGCTGCAAAATGTTCTCAACTACATATTTTTTGAACTAAAGAATACCAGAAATGGAAATCGTTATAACTGTGGTAAATTTTGGCTAAAATATAGATCTTTTGTGTACAATAATTCATTTTTTTATGTGATTAGGTATCTCTATGACTTTATGTCACTCATACACTTTCATAATTGTTTAAACCACCAAAATATGTGCACAAATAATGTTTGAAAAATCAACAAAAAGAAATTCATTGATCTTATTGGATACGAGTGTTAGGTAGTTATGTATGTTTACAAATATTGAACAATACTTTTGTCGTTTAATTGTGTTCTTCAATACAATTCGCCTTATCTCAGATTTATAATAATGATAGTAATATTACAAATAATCTACATTTCAACACACACAACTCACCTTTTCTCATCCTCACCCCAACATTCACAATGTTAAAACTTTTTTTCCTCCGATTTTTTGTATAATCATGATTAAGATACCATCAAATAGGACGCAAAATGAGCTGAAACAACAAAACCAGACGAATAAAACACACTATAAATTACAAAACCAAGTATTTAAAAGTAGGTTATTGTCAGCTGCACAGTATAACAACATTTTTCTCATAAGCAAATTGCAGTGATTTTAGACGGTCGGAGAAAATGACAACAAGGACCATATCTAGATGCAATCTCGAGTGTACCTTTAGGGTTAAAACAAACTGGATTGCCTACAATATGGTATAAAAATATATAATTTCGGACCACCACCACCACCACCCTCTGAATCCTATATATATTATTTTATAAATTAGTACCTACGGTCAACTTGATTTGTATAAAATACATCATATAATCTAAATCTATAGTCCTCGACACAAACTTGCGAGGCAAAATGATGTTTACTCATCAAAAATAACTAAATACAAATTCACTTTCTCTTGACCCAAACATTTACCTCTAACAACTGAAGCATAAAGGGATTCAAATATACTTTGTGCTTTTGGCAGATGTGGAATATGGTTTGGTTAAATTAAAACCCACCTAAACATAGCAAATCAAAAGTATCATATATTCTTTATCAAATATATTACTGTAGTCCAAACCTTTCTTTCTTGGAGTAAAATCCAAGAAAATAGGAATAGACTTTCGTTAGTGTTCTTAAACTTTTGTAGTTTGGTTTGGTGGTGACTGGTGGTGGAGTAAATTGAAACTTATAGAGATATTATTGCCTTAAATGGTAAAAGAAATCTCTTAGATAATATTGACAAATATAGTATAAAAAGTATCATCTTCACATTTCACCATCTTTCAAAAGTAATTGGAGTTATGGTAGGACAAATTGTTTTGATCATAAATTGAGATGCCGTTTAAACGACAGTTTCAACAGTGCGAATTACGTCAAAAAATCTAAATTAACAGAACGCAATGCATGTTGTATTTAAATCCTTGTAAGTAATACCATTTTTTTGTAAGTAGAATGACCCTTTCATTCTTATGTCACTAGGGCTGACTTTTGTCCATCTAGAAAGGCGAGGAGCCATATTGGCAAAATGTCACTCCACCCAAAACCTTAAAGACCCGGGCAAGCAACGACACATGAACTAACCGGTTATATTATGTATTGAACCGCGTTAGACTAGCTGCGGTCAACCTTTTGTATACTTGTTCCTGGTCTTTGTTCTTTTTAAACTTGAACTATAATCAAATTTGAATACGATTAGTTCTTATTTTATATAATTCTCACAATTAATCACTGATTTTTCCGCTAACGGTTTGGTTTATAACAATGTATGTATCTGGGATCGATATTTGAGTACTGGTTAAACAGTAGCATCAGAAGCTTATTTTTAGGAAGAAGTGCCAATTAGAAGCTATTGACCTCGGTTTAGACCCATAATTAAATTTTCTAAATCGAGGTCAAACCATCTCCAACCTTTAATTAGTTTTATCATAATCACATGTCAACTCCCATGCTTCACCAGTACATGCATCTATGAGTATTTTACAACTAGCTTGAGATAGATCTTCAACATGTCTCAAGAAAAAAACGTCTCCAGATGATTATTGAGATATAACGTCACCCATACAAGGCATTGTAATTACAGTACACCCGTGGCATTCCATTCGTTAATGTTACTGAAATAGGAGTTTGTCAACCTGACGAATCACTGTGTAATTTTTTGACTTTGTTGCACTTAACATTGTGAGTTAGATCGAAAATCACTGTGTACAATTTCATCTTAAGAAACATAATGAACTTATTGTTCAATTAGATTGAAAACCACGACACAAAACAAAGACTAGTATAGTTAGCTATATTGAAGTACATATTTTGATGTCATTCAAGTACTCTAGTGGTATGATCCCTCTAAAATTTACAGAAAACAAACCCTAATAAAATTTTCAATCAAACCCTAGTAAGTATTGTGGACCCTAAAACAAAGACTCTGAGACCTACTTAGTTGATGATGCTACACTAGATAGGTGTCCCAACTCCCAATGCTAGATTTAAGACAAAAAGAAGGGCAGCAACTCAAGTGAGTGGCTGTAAAAGATTGCCACGGGGGTATGGTTACCCAACTGTTTGGAGTACAAAAAAAAATCCCTCTCATGTAATGCCAGATGAGACGCTTTTTGTGGTCTTGTTTTGGTAGGGTTTTAATTATTTTCCTGACCCAAAAACTTTGAAAAACACTCAACACCTTGCCTTTGATTTCCTCAAAAAACAAAAACATCTAATTAAGTTTACAATGAAAACACAAACTTTTAGGTTTGCATTACTTTCACTCAAACTCACAACTTAATTCATATACACACACATATATATATACATCAAGCTTTTCATGTATTTATTGCTAAAGAGTTGTGAAAGAGAGAGGTTACACCAACCAAGAAGCTAATAGCATGTTTCCTCTTTTCTTTCAACACTTTACAGTTAGATTCATTGATTAAGGCTTACAAAGACAGAGATAGATGAAGAAGAACAACCACTGTTTTAGCCTCTCAAACAAAAATTACAAGGGCTAAAAGTGAGAAGAAGAAAAAAGCACATAAAAATAGGCCTAGTAGTCTCTTGTATAAGACTAATAATCCCATAACATAGGTTGAATACCATTTGAACTAGTAGAACATTCAGGCGACACAAATTGATCGATAAAATACCCACAATCATCTGCGCTAGGCAACCACGGTGGAGGATAAAACCACCCATCAACAGATGAGTCCACAAAGGTGTAATTCTTATGTGTATCCGGTGAGTCGAAGCTCGTTCCTAACGTTGGCAACTGAATAATCTCACTTAATTCCTCCTCTGTTGTAGAAATATCATCCACCGCTGAACCTAATGACGATAGCGTTGACGTTGAACACCCTGACAATGACGAGTTCACGCTCTCTTTCACATTAGAATTAAAAATCTCCATCGCCGCGGCCTTAATCGCCGCGTCTCTGATATCAGGCCCAGATAAGGACGCCGGGCGAGGGAGAAACTCGGCGATATCTGGAAAATTGAGAATGGCAGAATTACCTTTAATGCTCAAAGACGCGACATCGTGAGCTCTGGCTGCCATTTCAGGTGTCGGAAATGTACCAAGCCAGATCCTCGATTTCTTCCGAGGTTCTCTGATTTCCGACACCCATTTCCCCCAAGTACGCATTCGAACGCCTCGATAAGCCGGATGATTGTTACAAACTCGGTTTCTCTTGCTTCTTTTCGACTCCTCTGTATCTTCTGAATTCGGTTTTTTCGACAATGGAGATGAAGTTGTAGTTGTTGTTGGTGAAGATGGGTTTGATGAAATTGAGTTACAACTACTATCTCCCTCTGAATTTGTTGGTTCCGCCATTATTTAAGGATGACCCAAAGCTTGAAACAGAGTAAAGTTTGATTCTTTAATTAGTTTTTAATGATCCCTCTCTCTGTGACTCCTCAAATCTCCACAATCTCACCTACTAAAGCCGTATTTAGACTGAGTTCCAAGCAGAGGTACTAAAGTCAGAAGAGTCACGGATGATAGAAGGTTGTTGTTGTTTAAATAGGGAAATAGTGGTTGTAATTTGAAAGCTAAAAGAAGGAACAGAGCTTAATCAAACACCCCATTTGCCGAGAAAGAGAGAGAGCCTCTCAAATGAGTCAATGAGAGAACCCCATTGGCCTCAATTGGAAGATAGATTCATAGATACAACAGAGAGAGAACGAAAGGGGAAGCTTTACTGGTGTTTGAGTTTCAACTTTGAGAAACAGAGAGAGAAAGAGAGAGATATTTATAGAGAGACACAGAGAGAGAGAGAGTGAGGCTTTAGTAGAGGAGAAGAGGAGGACGTCCTTCTCCTTCATAGTGACCTACCCTTCTCTATCATTTAGCAATGTTTAGAGAGAGAGAGAGAGAGAGAGGCCATTGTTACAAAACAAGGGTCCCCTGATATCATTAAAATCTTCACTTTCACCTGTGTTTTCTCCCTATTCAATCACAATTACCATTTTACCTCCAAATTACATATTAATCTTAATCACTACTTCTAGGAGATTTCATGATATACTAATTAGGGTTTAACAGTGTTTGTTTCACCAGTTGAAGTCGGCATCTCATTTGGGTCCCACCATTCCCACTGGACCAAATACAATCTCCCTAAGATTTTATCTTCTAGTCCCCCACCTCACAAAATTAAAAAATATTTATTTTTTTGTTTATGGTCTTAATGGTAACGCTAACAGTAACGTTAAGAAGAAAGTCGCCAGGTGCACCCCACGGTCCCTCTCGACTTGACCTTAGGCTATATTAGTCCATGCTTGATCATAATAATAATCTGGTTGGTACAGATTATATACAATTTTGCCTAAATAAATGAACTTACCCTACTTTTAATTGTACATCTAGGCCTAGGGTCCTTTCTTTCAACTGCAATTAATAATTTCCATAATTTTGTATCTTCAAAAGCCGTGAATGTGTAAGGGAAACACAATGAAGCTCGAACTACATTATGTATATAGTCGGCCTTTCTTCGTGCAAAAGTAGATGGAGACGGAGGTAGCTCACGGCTTTGACATTTCTGAGATGAAGTAATCTTGACATATCTGCTCAATCATAATGGCTTAAAGTCATAAAATCAGTACAAACAAATGTACTTATCAACAAAAAAATAAAAACATATATCAGTACGGGTTTAAGCCTTTATAATCATAAATACCATAAATTGGGTGGAAAAAAAAAAAAAACATAAATTTTACAAAATAACATGCGAAACCGTTTGCCTCACAAACTCCATAGAAGTTCCATTCATATCGGCCAAATTCCATAACTTTCGACAAATTTCAATGAAACTCCGTAAACTCAGAGCAAAAAAAAAAAAAAATGGAACTTTTTTTTACAGCAAAACTGTGTTTCAGCCAAAAATTATTTGTAATTATGTTGTTCTGCAAAACAAAAAAAAAAGTGTATTGATCAAACGTACTCAGAAAAAAGATGGAATAATTATTAAAATCTTCGATATGATACAGTGTATACAACCATACATCATAATCCATAAATATCTGCAAATATAAAACCTAGCATGTGTAGCATTCGCAGAGAGCATTTGTTTATCTGACAAACACTCTCAAAATGGCTAAAGAACTTCAACTATGACAGAAAGAGGTTATTTAATTCGACCCTGCAGAGATAGATATCGTGAACGTACCAAGGTACCGGTGTGTCTAAGCTGAAACTGGCAATGATACTTATGTTACGGCACCTAATCTTTCGCCTCATGACTCATTTTGGTAGAGTTGGGTCCACCAGACGACCTCCCATTACTTACACGAGTATTAGGGCATGGATCAACTATCAACTATCAACTATCAACGAACATGAAAACTTCACATACATTAATAAATAAATGTGTTTAGCTAACAAATATCTATCATCCAATGTACTTCGACTAATAAAAGGTAAAGCATGATCATACCTTGTTTGAGTAGTCGTCACTCAATGTCTGAGTTAGTAATAGTAACAGTTGAATGGCCCAAAAAATATACATATAGCTCAATTGTGGTTGATATGTGTTTTTAAGGGTGGTTCGAGTGTCTAATAAAACCCGAATTCATGTTCCATGTAGGGTTTGCAGTTGAGATAGAATTAATTAGAAAGATATCGTTTTCTCCATGAATCATTGCGTTATGTGTGAAATGCATGATTATATCTTCTTATAAGACTAATTCGGTTTGAGCTAAAATTATCTAAACTCAACTATCATCTATAAAAGATTTTCCCATGTTTCTGTCAAGACAGTCCACGACAATTTGCCTGTGCTCAGCCAGTTATCAGCTCATTTCGATTTACTTATAAATATTGAGGGTTAATTCTTTATTCGCCAGTCACGTGCGATTCATGTGACGGTACACATGCCCAAAAATACAGGCAGGGAGCATTTAGGAGGAACAACTATCACAGCTTTTCTCCATGCATGCCATCATGGACCTATAAACAAAATACACACGTTTTCTCATATATATGTTGATGATAGAATACTAATCTGCAAGTTAAGAGAGCATTGAAAACCATTTATGGCCGTCCATCACATATCTGATGATCATGCACGAGATGAGGGACCCACTTTCCCAATGACAATCATACCTAGGAAAAATTCCTCTTAAAAGTGATGGAAGTATGGAACTCCCAAAAGAAAGAGAAAGAGCTTAGTCTAGTCTAGTCTAGTCTAGTATGAGACTCTTCTTTTTTCTTTTAAGAATTCGAAGAAACCCTTCTGATCCTCCGATCTTTGATTTGATTAGTAGGGTCTTGATATGCTTGAAAGGGAGTATATTAATGTTTATCCAGACCTTGGTTACAAAATATAATACAGCATAATGGCATTTAGAATATAGAGTGCCTAAGAACATCGACCCACACACTCAATTATCCCAATAAGACACAATTAGGTTATAATAGAGACATTGACAATAGGGTATGATGGTTAGCCCGTCATGATCATAAAATCTAGGAGGGTGGTTAATTAATCATCATCATAAGCCAATTATCAGACTAATCAATCTAAATGGTAGGATTTAGAGTCATTAGACTAGGCACAGAGGAAAAGGTTAATAAGACCCAATGTCTAATTGCATTCAAGAAAAAAAAATTAAAAAATTTCGTCGACCTAACGACACCAAATATTTTAAATGATTTTCTGCGATTCGACAGCAACTAAGGTGATTGAAATTTTTAAATAGTACATCCAGATGAAAATTCATAATTATTTGAACTTTATAGTAAGATCATTTGGTTTCTGACAGTTAAAGTTTTCACTATATCGAGTTCAAAAGAACGGTTTCCTCACCCCTAATTTACTCTGAACTCTGTTGAAGGACTAGGCTTAGCTGCTACAAACAAAATGGGCCCAGGCCGCAGATTTGGTTTTCAGGCTTTTACTTTTGTCCGTTTCACAGGAAAGACGCCTTCATCATCACTCCCATTCATAATTTTCCTCTTGACATTTGAACTGCCGTTCTTCGTTACTTGTTGCTTTTGTGAGCTTTGTGGTCTCTCTAGCTTTGGAGAAGACTTATTGGGAGTTCCTGTCCTTATTTGTTGTTGCCTTTTTAATTTCCTATCATATGCCCGCTTAGCTCGGTCTGGAGATAACAAGCCATGTTCCATCATCCTGTACAAATAGTAATTTCTTAGTTAGTGAGTTGTAAATAATCAAAAGGTTAAAAATCACATTTTTCAAAAAGTAAACTTAACATAAATAAATTGCGATGCATTAGAAACTCAGTGATTCTTCATGAAAACTGGAACATGCCCCTCGATTGGTTAAAACTTTTCCTTTTTGATTTATAACCTACTGTTGGATATAGACACATGCCAATGATCAACGCCCTGTACACATGTCCCATTATGTCTAACACGGACACATGCATGTACCTTTTGTGTACATAATTCTGCTACTATCAGCTCAAAATATGGTACGCTGGGTCATTGTGTATCAACGACCAGGTTAAATGTTCCACTTATACAATCACGGCGCATGTGACCTGTCTTACCACACCACACCCAAAACAGAACCCCACCTCCTACCCCTGCTAAGCGTATCACTGCTGGAGAAGATGTTGTTGTTGGAACTGCCGTTGTAGAAGTCATTTTGAATTTGGTTTCCGCTCTCTTTAGCCAATATAACCGCATCAACAACTGTATAAACATTTAGCATTGCCATTTTATCTTGGATTTGCTTGGTCAACCCATTTATGTATCTGCCAACTTTTGTGTTTCAGATTCGTACGTGTTAACTCGAGAAGACATGAGGTAGAATTCGTTGGTGTAATCTTCTACCGTAAAATTCATGGGTGTAATCATTGGTGTAATCTTCTACCGTAATATGCCTTTTGACGATGGTTTTGGAGCTTAGTAAAACTGTCTTCTTCATATGTAGGGGGAATAAATTGTTTTTGTAACTCTCTTCATTTTTCACCACTCACTAATTGGAGAATACCGATGATCCCGCCTCGTTTTCTGGAGGTTATCCCACCAATTCAATGCATAGTTAATTAATTTTGTCTCTACAAGCGTTACTAGCTTCGGTCTCCATACCGTTTATAGGCGAATATCTTTTCGACACGATTCAACCAATCGGTAAAGTTGTCCGGGTCCATTTTTCCATTAAACTTGGGCAAATTCAACTTAATATCTTGATTAGAACTTTGTAATGCATGAATAAGAGAAGAAACAATATTATTACCTTCCAACCTTGGTGACGACTCCTTGCAAAGTCAAAGTCGTCCCCGTAATCACTAATCATCGTCGTATCTTGGAGCTTTGTTTTGGTATCGTTGATTTCGTGGTGGAGAACCCATGCGACGACCTTGGTTCATGTTGTTCAGGGGGGTAGGACCACGGCCCCGACCTCTTCCTCTCTCAAACCGCGGTATATATAGTCATCCTACTCATCAAACGAATATTGTTCTCCAAATGGGAATCATTATGTCTTGTTCGGCAATTTGGCCTAGGCGGGCGAGTCTCGGTCCTTCATGCGTGGTGATACTGTCTAGGGCCGTTTTGCCCCTCTTGTATAGGACTACACATTCTTTCCAGCATTCGAGATGGTTCCCCACGCGTTTGTTGGCCTTGTGAAGTGTACGTGGGCTGCCTAACGAAATTTGCCAAATTTTAGGGCATTGTTGGAGTATGTCGGGTTTGATTAATGACATCTGGATCGACTGATTGCTGCTTGGATTGGGCCTCGTCAATGGGGTGGGACTGATCTGGATTCCACAACTTCAGGTAAACGGATTTAAACCATATGGCCTAAGATCTGGTTCCATTACTCGAATTGGGTTCTGACTGTTTCGGGATCTTAGATGTTCTACTTGGATGGGACCGGACCTGACTGGTTCACGTCTCTGTTTATCTTTCTTGCGACGAAGATCGTTAAACCCTTCATTTTCACGATCCTGCCACACTTTTTCTCGATCTCTCCCATCATCTCTTATATATTATTTCCCTATTCCACGACCTTCCCCATCTTCGAGTTCTATATTATTCTCTCTTCTATAATAATTATTGTCAATTTGAATGTAGTACCCAGTTTCGTCTTTCATTTTGGCGAATTAGGATACTCGCATCGTCTTTTCTTTAATGTGTAGAATTTCATGATCAAATTCGCGATTATCACGATTCACGATTTCCGATTCGCATTCTCCTTCGAAATACTCGGGGTCGGCAAATCGTTGATCAGCAAACGGATTAACAAATTCATCATAAACCTCTTCCTCTTCATCATAATCCTCGGTTCAACCATTTTCACCGGATTGACGCCGGTTCTCCTCGCATCGGCTAAGAATCCCGTTGAAATTCATCCCCCTCCTCGCTTGAGACTTCTACTTGCCAGTTTCTCCCCATCAATAACCGGCAAAGCTTCAGACGGATTTTCCTCCACAATTGGGAGTTAGGTGTTTTGCGCCAACAACGAAGCGTGGAAAAGTTCCACTAATTCATCGAGCCTTCTCAATAATGACGCAACGGCTGATTTTGAACTCTTTCCCTCTTTTATGGTTTTATCTTTGCGAATCCTTAGGATTTTACAGCTACGATACCAATTTGATAGAGTATAACTCGGCGGAAGCAACGAGTTATAAAACTAAATCAAGGATTGAACTCAAGGATTTTAATAAACCCCAACTTCTCTCAAATCTACGACAAGCTCAAAGTTTATTCTCAAATCAACAACTAAAACCCTAGACCCAAGCTCTCTTTTATAAGAAAAGAGGCTTTGGACAAAATAGAAACTCTAGAAAATAGAAGAAAAAAAAAACCCTAATTGATCTTATGTTGAAAAATTACAAAGCTCCCACAAATTA
The DNA here is from genome assembly GCA_014058105.1 of Kingdonia uniflora. Classification (NCBI taxonomy): domain Eukaryota; kingdom Viridiplantae; phylum Streptophyta; class Magnoliopsida; order Ranunculales; family Circaeasteraceae; genus Kingdonia; species Kingdonia uniflora. Next base: position 1,061,788 of record JACGCM010000926.1, on the reverse strand, counting down.
CTAATTAATAAATAAACGATAAAATAGGAAAGTATAATCTACGTGAAGTGTCAATGACCAAATGTAGATGACCACGACATATCAATTTTGATGTCTAATATTGAGTGAAATTCATGGTTCAAAAGGAAAACTATGTTTCATAATCAGGCTACTCAGGCTGAGTACAAAAATGATTCGAGATAATGACTGCACAAAGGAGAACATTATAAGAGCAGTTATGGCTTACGAAGGCTCTATAGGATTACTTATTACTAATGGATGGCATTAACAGAAAAGGTATGGGTCATTCGTCTCAAGAATTACCAATTGCAGGGTCACGCGTAACAATTTCAAATTCACGTGAGGTTTTCGAGTTTCATAGTTTTGTTTTAATTTAGCGTTGCAGTATTATGAAACTGGCGAAGGAATATGTGTCCAAGCCTCATCAGAATATAGGATCCTTTCTTGTGAGTTTCCAAAACAAAAGTTATGTTCGGCTCGAGTCTCAAAATTATTGTTTTTGATGGGATCGAGGGTCGAGAAGGATTTCAAACCATGGGTAATACGTGATTTGACGTGTGTCAAACAGAGAACAACTTTATTCAAAACTAGAGTTGAGTTCTGTACGATCGTTGAGAATAGAAGACGTATAAAGGGTGAACATATCCATAAAAAACCTAAACGCTACGTTCGAGGATCATAGATGTGACGCTTTGAAGTTACAAACAAAGGTCAAAAAAGAGGTTTGAGTTCTAGAGGAGAGTTTCACAATCAGTTGAACCTACAAACACGCCAGAAAAGAGGGTCATTTATTCAGGCTTGAGTGTTACACCAACATGTTTCGCGAAGGAAAATTTGAAGAAGGTTTTTCATTTGATGAGAGATGATGGCTATGGCCTCAAGAAGAGAAGAATTATGACAGGAGAATCGAGGTCAACCGAGAAGGATGATGGATATGGCCTCAACAAATACAAAAGATTATCACAAAGAAAGCTCGAGGTCAAGTTCTTCTCAACCTCAGGAGAATGCAAGAGGCACATGATGAGTTCAATAAACAATTCTTCAGATTCTTTTTGAACAAATTGTCAGAAGTTGGAACTATGAGATTCTTCAGGCTATATTCCAACCAGATCTAATGAATTTTTTTTAAAAAGTCATATTTGAGTTCGAAATAATTTTAAGTATGTTTTTCAGTTTCCCAATTCATTTAAGACTGTTCTTTAGTAATATAATGAATGTTACGCACCTAGTAGTTTTAGTTTTGAATGTTTGTAAATAGTATTATGATTTATGCTAGTTCCCATCAATAGGAGAAGAATGCTTTTATTTGTTAATGGTTTGTAACAAAACTTGGATTATTTATTATTAAAATTTTTGTCTATTCTTTGATCTTTTCATGTGTGTTCCACTGAGTTTTATTCACTAAGTGTGTTCCAGTGTTGTACAGGGGCCCTGTACTCGCTTCCTCTGCATAGCAATTTTCTGTTTACCTTTGATTCCTCTATGACCAGTAAGATAAGAACCAGAAGTTATTATTTACCCCTGTAAGTATCAGTTCTGTCTCAACCCCAAGGTGACTTTACAACTATTACTTTGATCTTTAAAGGTTTAGCAACCGTTGTCTCCGCTTTTAAGAACCCCACTAACTTTAATATTAGTTGTATATGGCATTTGACTAATGCAAGGGCTAGTAGGTATTTTCTTGACTGTTACAAAGTCTGCAGATACTCTCACCTTTTTCCTGTGTGCAGAATTGGATTTTGAAGGTGAAAGAAAAGTGCTGCTCTCACCTCAGTAACTACAGAGGTCTTAAAGATAGAAGGCTGGAGATGATAGCTATGAACCTTGCAAGGAGGTTTATCAAATGTACAGCTGATATGTCCATTACTAACCCATTACATTAGCGAAGTGTTAGTAAACAATAGTAAGGGGCAAATTACTAATATAACAGGGATAATGTATAAGTACTGCTGCAACATTTTCAGTAGCTTAACTTACTTCATACGGTACTTAGAATACCTTGAGAAGAAAGGAAAGCTTACTGTGAATATGAATAAAGGGCACGTGGCTCTTCCTTTCCTCCTTAACTGACTTCGTCTTGACAAACTACTTTTCAAGAGCTCCTCTTGACTTCACAAGTGCCTCACCTCAGAATCGGTGCTAGCAAGGATCCTTTGACAACCTTCAAAAGGCTTCTGCACCCGCTCCTCTTGACCTCACAAGTGCCTCACCTCACTAGAAAAAAAAAGGGAATCCTCGCCCTATGGCTATAGTGGATAAGGCTTTACTTTACCTCGGGTCCCATCTCGGCTTTCCTGTATGCAAGTTCCCGGATAAGGGCCAAGCATAGTAACCGGCACCATCTCCTTCCTATCCATTTGCTCTCACGCCGAAGAACCTACTAGTGACTCTTGCTCTAAAAAAATCCGCTTCCGCTAACAAATTTGCGCCACTCATTCCTCCTTTCCGCGCAAAACAGGTCTTCTATTTCAGTGTCTATGCCTAGGAAAAAGAGAGAATTTGTTCTAGGATCCTTGCTTTCTTGTGAATTTGCTCTAGGATCCTTGCTTTCTTTATGCGTGGTATACATTCTGCTGGTACCTATTTGTGTTCTTTCTCTATTGTACACTCTCAATTTTGAATTCTCGGTGCATGATAAATGTGTTTAAGCCTTTAATGAGTCTTAGTGTTACGGCTTCACAACAGCTTCCCTGGCAGGGAACCTCAGCTTTTTTAAATTGTGGTGAGTAATTTAGGGTGCTGGAATAGGCTTATGCAGCTCTCTGAGATAAAATGAAGTTATGTACTGGATTAATAAATATAAGCTTGTACTGTTTGGTCTTGTTGAATCAAAGGTGAAAGAGGCTGATAAAGATAGGATCCTTAGTTATATTAGCCCTTGTTGGGAAATGATTCACAATTCAGGTAAACTTCTTGACAGAAAACAGAAGTATCAAAGTCACTTTGGAGGGCGGTGGTGCATGTTATTGACCGTGATTTCGAGCAGGGTCGGCCCTGGACATAGGCCGGAGAAGCGGCCGCTTAGGGCCCCCAAATTTGGGCCAAAATGAAGGCCCCAAAATGGTGTAGTACTTAAACAAAAGGGCCTAAAACTTACATAAGTTTAACTAGGGCTGTTGGTTACACTAAACTGCTTTCATCAAGAGGTTAGAGGTTAGAGGTTCAATTATTTGCATTGGTTTTGATAAAAGTTTAAATTTTTGAACAAAAGATATGCACTATTATTTTTATTTTCTCCTGCGGAGGGCCCCACTGTTAAACCTCGCCTTGGCCCCCCTAAACCTCAGGGCCGGCCCTGCCACTATTAGCACTTTGGTCCCTAGAGTTAGTAGTTACTACTAGGATTAAACTGTTTATAGCCTCTATTATACCTTCTAGACCAATCAGCTTGCACCTATGGCAGGAATTTCACTGATAATATATTGTTTACCCATAAAATCTTGATAAACTACCACAAAGATAATAGGGCGAGAAGGTGTGCTACTAAAATTGACCTCAAAAAGGCTTATGACGTGGTCAGGGAGGCCAGGCCATTGGACTGTTTTAAGAAAGTTCAGCTTTCCTCAAAGAGTTATTGGTTGGCTGATGGAGTATATTACAAGAAAATAAATTGTACATTTCTCTAAATGGTTCTCCAAAAGGTTACTTTTTTTTTTTTGAAAGGTAAGCTGCTTGTTATGAGAATTGATCTCAGGACCTCTTGGTTTTTCAAGCACTAGCCCTACTAGCTGACAAGCATCAGTTGGTTGTCCTTATGAAAGAAGAAAAAGGCAATGAGATCCTATGTCTCTTCTTCTTTTTTGTAATTTTAATGGAAGTCTTCTCTAAAGCCATGAAACTTCAAGTTCAATGTAATAACTTCAAATTTCCTTCAAGATGTATTAATCCCCAAATCTCTCCTCTTCGTTTTGCAGGGGTCATAATTCAAAATTGAATAAACATCCAAAATGCTTCGGGTTCTTTGCTGGGACCCTACTTGTAAAGTATCTTGGTTTGCCTCTAATTACTACTGGACTGAAAGTTAGGGATTGTAGACAATTTTGAATAGCATGAAAGTTTATCGGAGTGGAGTTTATAAATTGCAGAAAACAATTAACACTTTAACTACTTTATGCATGAATTTCCTTTGGCCCAGTACTGATGTGAGAGGCAAAGCTGCAATGGTCAAATGGTACACCGTCACCCCTTTAAAGAAGGTGGACTTGGCATTAAGGATTTTAGGACTTGGAACAGGGCAGGGCTACTATGCCAAGCACCTTTGGAATCTAGTAGTTAGAAAATATTATTTTCTCTCTGGGTTGACAGGGTGGGTGTACACTAACAAGTTAACAAATATAAAATTTTGATCTATGCAATGCCCAACTGATTGCCCTTGGTCTTGGAGAGGAATAATGAGTGGTAGAGAAGATTTGAAAGGAGCTATTTCCTACACTATCAGAGATGGTATACAAACCAAGGGTTTTCTAATCTGGATTAATCCCAATTAATCCCAAAATATAATATCACCAACCCAATTAATTTGAGTATAATCCCTCCGAACTTTTAATTATAGATAATCCAAAGTATCTGAAAAAATCTCGAACCAATTAAGGATTAATCCCGACTAATCTTGTTTCAGTCTCAAGATTAATCCACACTGAATTTCTGAGCTAAATCTCATCTAAATGTTGTAAAAATCATATTTAATCCCGATTAATCGGAAGTAAATCGAGACAAATCGAGATTAAATCTCTTGAAGTATATATTCAATATCCCCAAAACTATATTTTCATGTATACTTGCTTTGTTTATGGATCAAAATGTATTAATTACAACAAAAATAATTTATGTGAATTTATATTATCGATCATGGCCTTTAATGTCAAATAAAACAAAATATATTTTGTTTACTTGTTGTATACGTGTATTGTCTTCTCAAATATTTTACTTACATGATCATAAGGTCTTAAATAAGACAAAAGATATTTTTTAAAGATTCAAATAAATGTATTTCTCTTCTAAATAGAAAAAATATTAGCAATTTATTATTTTTTGTATTAACCTACAATTAGTTACGATTAAATGCGATTAATTATACGATAAAACTCGACTAAATGCGATTAATTCAAGCAGAAATGAAGGAAAAATAAACCAATAATTTTTTATCTTTACCGATTAATCTTTTTTTTTCAAAATGGGCGATTAATGCCTAGATCTCGATTAAAAAACCCTTGATACAAACAAAGCTCTGGAGGGACTTTGGCACCCCATGCCCCACGGGCATATTGGTGAACAAGTTTTCGCCCCATTCCTGGTATGTTACCGACTTAAGCATTGCGGCACCCACTACAAACATCATAACTGACAATAATGGTGTTTTAAAGCTACATTCACGAAACCTGGTGGGAGAGAAATCAAAGAGTCTTTCAAGAGAAAACAACAGTTTGTAACACTGTCATTCAGAAGAATGGATGCTAGACTCCAGCTTAGTTAATCCTGGTAAAAGGAGTCTTTCAAAATGTTGAGACATTGTTGCTGACTGGACTCAAAATAAAATTATTAAGTGTCGATGGAACATTGACCTGCTATTTTTCTCTTGAGATAGGTAAGTTGTCCCCACCCTCGTATTTTTTGTTCCTTTCTTAATTTAAGCTCAATTTCCCAAAAAAAAAATTGGGAAATATACAGAAAGAAGAAAAATAGAGGGAGGTGGAAGTCAACCAGGAGAGAGAGGTTGTCTCCAGATACGCATTAAGAGATTTCATGCATCCTAACACTAGAGTTACGTCATTTAATTAACATTTCCAATGCTGCAAAGGAAGAAATCGAATGGTGAAGCATGAGAGCAATTTAGTAAGGAATGTAAAAGAGAGTCCTGGATGAGACAAGAGAAGCTGAGAACAGATAGGGAGAAGTTCAAGACTCAAGGCAAGGAAATGGATGGTTTACTTCAAACAGGATTGTTGGGAGTACATCGCAAAGTCAGGGAATAAACAGGAAAGGAAGTTCAAATAATGTGAAGACCATGTTTAGATAGTTGCAAGGTCTATGAAGATCTACTCTAGGTCTCATTAGGTAAAATTTATGTTTCCGGTTCATAGACTTTAGGTTCCATTGATCCCTTCATGTGTGCCAACGGAGGTAGTTTGAAAATCAAAAGGTTTGCAATACGGTATTCTTATAGGAAACAAAGTTGAAAGTGAAGTCATTAGATTAGGAACAACCATGATTAAAATGCTTGATAGAGTTGGAATGATGTTTAGTGATTTTATACATGTTCTAGAGTTGATTTAAAGCTTCGTTTCTCTAACATGGTTCCACTCTAAGGTTGTCTTTAGTTCATGGAAAATGAAGGGACGGGAAAATTAGTTTTGCATTAAATGGCATTCGAGAAAAGAAGAAATTAAAATCTTCAAATCTATTTCTTTTTTATTGGATATTAAATAAAGGAAAGTGTCTATATATAATATCTATTTAAGTAAAATAACAAGTTTGAGCCGGACAAAAAGAAAGAAAGGAAAAAAAGAAAGAAAGAAGATGATCTTCCTTGACGCACCATGCTTTCCATCCAAAGTGAAACAAAATCTAGATCTTACAAGAAATAATCAAATAAAAAGAAGAACACATTCATGAAATTTTTTGGCAAAATCCCGAAAGCTGATAAAAAAAGCATACCAAAACTCCGCCATCTGACTTGACGGTAGCTGCTCCGACAATGACTCGTAGAATATTCTTAGAGGTTCTCTCTGCCAAAAAAAAGCAACAAAGACAGAAAGATAAACTATAAGGATTTAGATGAAATGAAAAATACGTAGTACAAAAAAAGGGAAATTAGACAACAACCACGGATATATGTGCTGATAAATACCTCCTCTGGAGGATCATATCTTTGTCCGGGCAATGTGAAAACTTTTTTCTGTGATTTCACCTTAACAGTAGTTGTCTTGGTGGCAGATTTCGATGAGCTTGCCATTGTTTCCTTAACCTTATTTACACACAATATTCACATATATAAACAACAATAATCATTCAATCAATCTGATATAGCCAAAATAAATAAATACAGCACTGAACACCCAAAAACCTAATCAATCAAATAAAACAAAAAATCATCCAATTCCAACAAAATACCACATACCCAGAAACCTAATCAATCAAAAACACACAAAATTAATCCCCAATCCCAGAAAAATACTACATACCCAAAAACCAAATCAATTTTAAAAACAAAATTATTCCCTGATTTGTCCAATTAACCATAGCGCATCTCATACCCAGAAACCTAATCAATCAAACACACAAATTTAATCCCAAAGTAAATAAACTATCACATACCCAGAAACCTAATCAATCAATTCTCGTATCATCCAATTTAGTCTAAAATAACCCAATTTAATTCAAAAATAGTAAATCAAACCTTAGTTAAATCTAAAGATAGAAGAGAAAAAAAAAAAAAAAAAAAATGGGTACCTCTGATTTGACAACATTAGTTGAAATTGAAGATTTTTTATCACGAATTTGTTTGCTTGATGAGCTCTCAATCTTTCTCTTTTGCGAAACAACATGTTTCCCCCCATCTTTCAAACTTGTTCCTTCAGGTTTCACCTTCACAACACTTACTTTAGTTTCTGCTGCCATGGCTTCTTCTCTCTCTCTCTCCTCTCCTCTCCTCTCCTCTCCAACGGTAGTTAAAGTTAAAGTGTTAAACTGGTTTTTGCGCGTGCCTAATACGTTTTCCTCACGTGACAGGAAAATTAGCAACTTAAAAGAAAAGAAGTACAGTTGGTGGCTAGAGCCTCTTGCCTTTTGAAAAATCAAAAATACATTGGTCACCTCATATATTCACATTCGATATTTCATATATTTTTAATTTTGATAAAAATATATCTCAGATATTTGATATTTCAGATATACTGATATTTGAAAAATCAAATATCTCATATATATGTTTTTTGTTTGGGAGCTGAATATTAAAAACAGATATTCCGAAACTCTGTATTTGGCAAATCAGATATTGTAAATAATATATTTGACATCTCCTCTCATTTTAACAATTATTAATATATAAATTATGTGACATTCAAATATTGAAATAGACAAACAACCAAGAACTCATTTATTAATATTTTAATAAATAGACAACTAATATCGAAATAAACTTGAATAGATCCGAATAATAAAGTATTACGTTCCTACAAATAGTACGAACATCTTATTCAACCTAATACGAAATACTTCTAATCAATGTAAAACTACTGGATATTCTTCATCTCATATTGCAAATAGTCCTTCTTTGAATCTTGAGACACAATAAGAAAACCTCGGGGCAGCACCGTCATTGTCGCGATAGTAAAATAGGGCCTTCATTAGATCGTCTTTCGACAAAGTTGAGATTTCTTTCAACTATTTTTCCAACACAGCCAAATCAGGTCGTCCTACATTTCCTACAAGTTTGTTAGCTGCAAGCGCTAATTTTTCTATAGCTTCGTCATCTTTATCTAAATTGTTACGACGAACTCTATTCTTTTTAGGAGCCGAAACAGCAATAGGAGTTGTTGAAGATGAAAACGATTCGGGGTTCTCTCGTCAATAGTAGAATAAATAGACTCGATTCCTTCATTATCGACTTTAAAACCTGATGTAACAAACTTATAAAGCGTAGTTGTATGTACTAAATATTTCTAAAAATAAAATAATATTATTACCTTCTTGTGGGATGTTTGTTTCATCATTTCCTGTGCCAGCTTCTGCATCTATCGTATAATCTTTTCTGATTAAAATGTGTAAGTCTCGATAATGTGGGATTATTTTATCCCGGTAGTTCTTCACCTATGGATTTCTCTAGCAAATAACATGGGTAAGAACGTAATACCTTATATTATTAAAGAATAAATTATTCTATCACCAAAATATATACCTCAATAAATTCTTTCCAGACCATCTCCTCAGCCGTTACCAACTGAGTTTCTTCATTCCACCCAAAGCCATTCGATTCAACAACTATTTTGATGAGAAGGTGATTTGCCTTTAATGTTTTCCACCGAGTTTTGCATTGCTCAACAGTAACATCTAGATTCGCTTCCTTTTTCAAGTTAAAAGAAGCTTTGTTATATGTCATCAAGCTCCAATCACTCGTAGTTTTTTGGCCGTGTTGCCTTTGTTCTAATAATCTATTAATAAAGATAGTATTCATTTTCTCGTCCCATCTCAAATAAACCCTCCCAGATGTTGGTGCCATTCTTAACTGTAGGTTTCCATTAATGTATTAAATCTACTGAGAAGTAGGTTCACATGTCAATTAGTGATTAAAAATTTATATATCAAATAAAAAATAAAATAATAATTAAAAGTACACTAACAACGTCTACTAAACCTTAAAAACCCAAAATCTAATAAATAATTAACGAGCTAAATTAATACAAGATCATGGATTGTATTCTTGCCACATTAATTCCGCTAAGGTATCCCTTTTTGATATCCACAGAGGTGAATGCTCGAAGACTATATGTTCTTCTTCTATAGGTACATCATCATGTTCTTCCTCCCCCTCTACAGGATCAACTTCATTATCGCATAAGTCAAATGGATCAATGTCCAAGATAAAGTTGTGTAAGGCACAACATGCAAGTAACATTCTTTTTTGCGTCTTAATATCAAAAAATGGCGAAGTCTTCAAATATGCAAACCATTTCTTTAGAAGTCTGAATGTTCTTTCAATTACATTACGTAATGACGAATGTCGATAATTATATAATTCTCTTGCATTTCTTGAATTTTGTCCACGAGTGTCATTCAAATGATATCGAGTGCCTCGAAATGGGGTAAAAATTCTAAGGACATGTTGAAATCCAGCATTGGCAAGATAAGAATGACCTATGCATGATATGTAATTATAGGTTTTTCTTCAAAATAATTCACATCTATAGTATTTAATACGATGAATCGCTATGTACCAGCGGGAATGATTAACCAGTCCCCTACACGGGTGACTGCATCCTTCAACACTTTACTGTCATGTGAAAACCCTTCCCATCTCGCGAGAACATACGTTAGTCGCATATCAAATGTACACGCCATTCAGACATTTTTACAAATATCACCCTTTCTATTTTGATACCGTACTTGGTCAGCAACTGGCACTTGTGCGGGGATATGCATTTTATCTATGGTACCCACCATATCCTATATAATTCATAATAGTAATATTTTTTAAATACTTGAAAACTCAATATTAATATAATTTTTTTTAAAGAGAAGTTAAGTTTTACCTCAAAGCAATGGTGTCAGCTCCTTGTATAACTCGAATCGCTTGTAGGTAAATTAATAACACGTGCTTGCTTAAATACTTCCTTGTATAGACCCATCATTGCATTTAGTGTACTGTGGAGGTATCGACTAACAGTTTCCCAGAACGTATGAATGTACATTTTGTAGTAGAGTTCTTTTGGTCGTGTCCAACGGTGTGAAGGAGCATTGCAAATTGTTCCTCAGCCATCAAAAACCTTGAATCACATAAGCCATGCCTTCTTAAACGACTCACTAACATTCGAAACACATTTCTGTTCATGCGCAATTGCTCGTGACAATTTTTATCACTCTCTACATACATCCTTTGTACCAAAAATCTCCTTTCATGGTCTTTATTTACTATAGGTTGTCTAGGTAACGGTCTCCATTTATAAATCATTGCGGCCGCATAAAGTAAATATATGGCAGCACTTGCTCCCTCTTCCTCCCTAGTAGCCATCCTACATATTGACTTTATTATTAATTCCACAGGAGGGTGATTATTAGCGTTTTGAAACATATATCATGTCGCAAGTAATAAATATCTAAACAGTACCGCGCACCTAGCTAAAGAAAAAAGAGATTTTGTACTTCAAACAATATATTACAAGCAGTTTAATTAATAAATAATGTAATAACTGAGCTCAAATTGTAAAAGAAAACACACCTGAAGTGGTATATGGGGCAAATTACTCCAAGCAAGTTGTCTTTGATGGGGGCACTAAAAATCAACCAAGAAGTATTATGAACAGGGGGCACACAATAATAGATAGAAAACAGATAAAAAATATTGATTTGATCATCTGACAATAACAGTAAAGTTTTTACCTTTTGATTATGTACTACCTAAGTTTCATTCAGACATAATACTAGTTTTGAATGACTTTAAAGGATGGCGTGGAGGTAAGGCGGGGTGTAATCAATAGTTTAATATAAATCTACGCTACAAGAAGGTATTTGAAAAGTTACACCACTCCTAAGTGGGGGAATCACACCTTCGCACCTCATCGAGTAAACAAAAGTTGATAGTATAAGATACAAGTAAGAAATAGCGGATTTGAAGCAGCAAAACACACCAAGTCTCAAGGAGTACCACACATAAAAAAAAATCTCCAAGAAGTACAAGTAACTCAAGTAGAGTAGACAGGAAGTTAATGTCTGCTTCACCAGTAGTGAAAAAATAAGAGTTAGCTTGCTGCAAATATCTGATCATATACTCATAGCAACAATCATAACTCTTAATTGGTGTCAAAGGAAAACATGAGAGCCAACTTGCTGCAAAATCTCTGATTGGATAATACCAAGAGGAGAAATCTTATTAGAATATAAGCCCTGCGTTAGCCATATCTCAGAAATCAAAAGAACGATAAATAAACTCTTGGTGTTTCAGTTTAAGAGAAAATAATATTAGCATTGGTAACTTCCCTGAATTTGATGATAACATTTTTATACTGCTTAACCAAACAAGACTCAACTCTTTAACCAAGTATCTCTATACATATAATGAAATTACAGGAAAGAAATATCTTACAAGTATATTGAGCTTGACTAAAATTACAATAAAAACTTCTCCCAATCACCAGCAAAAATTAGAGAAATCAAAACTCAATCACAACTATATTGAGCTTGGAAATCTTAAGGGGATACTCTAATTTGAGAATATCAGCAAAAAATATAATTATTTCACGTTATTACAACTTGATTTAGTTTTTTGAGAAATTAGGGTTTTGATTTCAAATAAGAGAGAGAGAGAGAAAAAAAAGAAGAAGAGGAATATAACCTTTAAAACAAAGAATTACAGTTCTTTGTAAATCAAAACTTGGAGAAGTGAAGCTTGGAGAAGTAAAGAAAGATAGAGACCTGCGAGAGAGAGATGGGAGAGTACGATGGTTTAAGTTGTAGTTTTTAAAAAATAATAGATAATCGAGAGGGAAGGGGGGCCTCGGATATTTAAATCGACAATTAACGACTTAGTCTAGGATATCTACTAAGTTGTTATCCTCATCAAAACACCCATTTTGTAGGGAATTTCTAGGATATCCAAGATATTAGAAGTAAACAAACGGACCCTTAAGTTAAGTTAAGGGACATCCCAATCAACCTCTCTCATCGTACACATGACGTGAGGTAAAGGGCAACCAGTTCTCTCTTTACCCTTTTTCTTTCTCTCTCACAAAATTGTTTCTCTCCTCATATTTACCCACCTTCTCTCTCCATACACATTCTTTCACGTTTCATCTAAAAATTTTTACTTCCTCTCCAAACTCATCTAAATTCTGAAATATCTCTAATTTTTGTAAATTTTCACTTCTTCTCTAAAATTCACTTTTTCTATAAAATTTTTGCTTTCTTCTCTTCTTCTCAGTTTATTTGTTCATTTAAAATTTTCCAAGCGAGTTTGTATCATTTGATTAGGTTGCCCAAGCTAAATCATACACTTTATTAAGGTTGTTAAAGATGTAGCGAAAAACTCAATTGCTGGAGTGAACTCATACTCTTCTATAAGGGATGTCAGAATAAACTTGTTTTTTGATTAAGATTGCCATAACGACTAATTAGATTTATGGCTTAAAAAATGATAAGCTTCGATTTACTAATGGTGGACGGTGGAGCGACAAAGATGCTTCCATGAATTTGTGTGAAAAATCTACAAGCTTGAAGATAGAGGATTTTTTGTATTTTGGAGGAGAAAAAATTAAGTAAGGAACCTGCTAAATAAGTTGATAGGTTACCATTTTACGCATGTCATCATGTTATCGGGGTTAAGAGAAAACTCACCTAGTGTAGTTTTGCGAGTCCCGGGTGCAGCCTCTAGCTACCTACTTCTTCACAAATTTGATTGCCACCTGGATCTCCTCAAAGTTAAAATCATCCTCCTTTATTATTTTCTAAAGACCAACTTGTTGAGAATCGAGGTAGCTACTCTCTCTTCCCTTCAAAGAACGAACGCGGAATAAGCCCTAAAAGAATAAACGATCAAGCAATAACAATAAATAACACAAGAAAGGTTTCCCAGATGAGAGAAGTGGAAAACTCTTGCGGATGAAAAACCACTCCCCACGAACAATTCACTATGATATCAAACAGGTTACAATGATCTCTCAAGCTTCTCAAGCTTTAATGGAGTCTCTTCAAACCCTAGCCTCTCTAAGGTTAAACTCACCAAAATATGGCTAACAAAATAACTTAAGTCCTCTTTATATACTAGAGAACCAAAAATACAAGTAGTACGGATCTTGAGGCATAACTCTAACATCTAAGGCAAACCTATGCAAAACTCGTTCGATCGACTTTTAGATAGTTGGTCTATAACCCTATAAACATAACAACTCGTTCGAACGACATCCAAGCTCAATCAAACGAGATTAACTCTTGGACCAAAATTCTTAGGAGTACATGAGTTCGTTCGAATGACTATTAAGCTCGTTCGAACGACTTCGACAATTTTCCAACTTCGACAATCTTCTATTCGAGTTCATACCCAATAATCTCCCACTTGAAATCAAATCCCGTAACCCATCTTTAGATCTCCCAATGAATTGATAGCACTACTCGGACCTTCAATCTTGAAGACCCACAGAAGTTGTACATGTCGTCAACTTCTAAAAAATTACCACCTTCGTAAACATATCAGCCGGATTTACATAAATGTGAATCTTCACAAGCTTCAACACACCGTCCTCGAGGAGCGAGCCAAATATAGTGATACCGAATATCAATGTGCTTGGTCCTAGAGTGAAAAGCCGAATTATTTGCTAAGTGTATAACGCTTTGACTATCACTATACAACTTATGAGATAATTGTTCTCTACCAAGCTCTTTCATCAACCCTTTAAGCCAAACCATATCTTTGTACGCTTTTATAGTTGTAACATATTTTGCCTCTGTCGTAGACAAAGCTATAATCTTCTGTAGCCTAGAAACCCATGTAACTGCACCGCTTCCCAATGTAAAAATGAAACTACTAGTATTCTTCCGCCTATCCATGTCACCCGCCATATCAGAATCAACAAAACTCTGTAAGCATATTTGAGAACCCCCATAACATACTGCCATATCTTGAGTCCCCTTTAGATACCTCAGTATCCATTTCACAGCTCTCCAATGCTCCTGGCCTGGATTGCTCATATACCTACTAACAACTCCCACTGCTTAGGCAATATCTGGTCTTGTACAAATTATAGCGTACATTAGGCTATCAACTGCAGATTGATAAAGAACCTTCCGCATCTCATCGCGATCATTCTGCGTCTTTGGACAACAATCCTTTGATAATTTAAAGTGACCTCCCAATGGTGTACTAACAACTTTAGAACCATCCATATTGAAACGCTTCAGTACTTTGCCGATGTACTTAGCTTGAGACAATTTCAATTCTCGCCACTTTCTGTCCCTCGTAACACGCATACCAAGAACTTGTCTCACTGCATCCAAGTCCTTCATAGAAAACACTCGGGATAACAGTTCCTTCAACTTAACTATTTTTCCCATGCCAGCACTTGCTACCAATATATCATCTACATACATAAGTATAATAATATACGAGTTTCCCGTATTCTTGATAAAACAACAGTGATCTGCATTGCTCTTCGAATAGCTATTTCTGGACATGAATTGTTCAAACTTCAAATACCACTGTCTCGACGCTTGTTTCAAACCGTATAAGCTCTTCGTAAGCCTACACACAAGATCTTCTTTCCCTTTAGCCGAATACCCTTCTGGCTGCTTTATATAAATTTCTTCATCAAGGTTACCGTGAAGAAATGCAGTCTTGACATCAAGTTGTTCAAGATGTAAGTCTTCAACAACAACTATATTTATCACAACCCGAATAGTAGACATCTTCATACAAGAGCAAAAATCTTGCCGAAATCAACGCCCTCTTTCTGCTGAAAGCTCTTCATCACAAGTCTACCCTTGAATCTCCTTGAACCATCAGATTCCTGCTTTAGTCTGTATACCCACTTGTTGTGCAATACTTTCTTCCCCTTCGGTAACCGAACTAAATCCCAAGTTTGATTAACTGACAATGATTACATCATATCATCCATAGCAAGCTCCCACTTGCTCTTGGCTTCTACATCTAAAGCCCCCTTATAACTTTCAGGTTCACCACCATCTGTAAGTAACAAGTGATATAAAGAATTTACGTACTTTGCCGAAATTCATGTAACTTTTGGCTCCTTATGAAGTGCTATTGGAATGTCTAGAACATTAGGTTCCTCGTTCTGATATGGTGCATCGGACTCAACAACGACTTCTTCATTATCCTCTCGAGAGGGTTTATCATCTTCAATATCAACACTTTCCGCTTCTTCACCTCGAATCCTTTTCAAAGGTACTTTGAAATCTTTATATAAGACTTCCTCATTGAATATAACATTACGACTTCGGATAACTTTCCGATTCTTCGCATCCCAAAACCGATACCCAAACTCATCACCACTGTATCCAATGAAAATGTACTTCATCGACTTTGCATCTAGCTTTGTCCTTGTGTCTGAATTATCAAACACATATGAGGTACAACCGAAAATACGCAAGTGATTAAGATTTACCTCTTTACTGATCCATGTTTCTTCAGGAAGTCCAAAGTCCAAAGCCGTTGAAGGCCCTCTGTTAATCAAGTACGCCACCGTACTAATCGCATCCCTTCAAAAACACTTTGGCAATCCAGCGTTGAGTCTCATATTCCTCGCTCTTTCGTTTATTGTTGGGTTCATGCGTTCTGTAACACCATTTTGTTGTGGTGTTTCAGGAATAGTCTTTTGTCTCCTAATCCCATTTGATACGCAAAAGTCTTCAAACTCGTCACTACAATATTCGCCCTCATTATTCGACTTGAGATACTTCAGTTTCAAACCGGTTTCATTTTCAACTAGAGCCCTCCACCTCTTGAATTTATCGAACACATCTGACTTGTTCTTCACGAAGTAGACCCACAGTTTACGAGTAGCATCATCGATAAAAGTAACATAGTAATGAGAACCACCAAGAGAAGACACCTTGGTTGGCCCCCAAACATTTGTGTGTACAAGATCCAGCTTACCGGGTTTTCTTGATCTTCTAGATAATTTGAAACTGACCTTCTTCTACTTTGTAAAAACATACTCTTCACAAAACTTGAGATCAACCTTAGCAAGACCCTCTAGCTTTCCCTTTGTTACCATAATCTTCATCCCCTTCTCACTCATGTGACCGAGCCGTTTGTGCCACGTACTTGTATCAATCCCCGGAGTAGCCGCACAAATAGTAGAAATTATGTTTTGCATTGTATACAATGTTCCTTGTCGCAAGTCTCGAGCTACCAACATAGCTCCCTTTGTAACCTTCCAGAAGGTTGCACTAAAGGTAAACTCGTATCTGGCATCATCCGCCAATTTGCTAACCGATATAAGGTTACGCCCCAGTTTAGGTACAAGTCGTACATTCTGTAAAACCAATGCTCCCTCTGAAGGCAATAACAACCTAGCGTTTCCCTTTCTAGTAATATTGTGTGCACTCTTATCTGCAATAAAGACCGTACTGAAGTCACTTTTAACAATATTGGTAAGAAAACCTACGTTCGCACTAGCATGAAAGGAAGCGCCCGAATCAACAATCCAAAAATCGTTAACATCGTCACACGATAGTAGTAGAGCCTCGTCAGAACTAACCTCCTCTATAAGGTTTATTATATCTTTCTCTTCATCATCAATTTTCTTAGAAGAAGAAGAGTTGCAATCTCGCCTGAAGTGACCCTTCTTTCCACAAGTCCAACACGCACCGGGCAACTTAGACTTCCCTCTTGACTGTAATCGACCCCTTCCAAATTTCGGCCATTTTCTGTAAGACCTCCCTCTTTCCTCGACGTTCAACATACTGCCGTTTGAACTCGAAGGGGGTTCAAATGTTTTACGCCTATTTTCTTCACTCATAATTAACGAGACTATAGTGTCAAATTTGATGCCTTCCGAGTACATAGCGGACAACGTCTCCATTAAACCCTTCATCGTCATAACTTTGGAGATCATGTGTAAAATTTGAGATAGCAGCGCTAACCTAACGGTTCCAAGCGCTTTGCGATCCAATCGCGCCTACTTAGCAGCAGCAAAATCTACTGTCTTCATCTCAGTTCCACCCAGCGGTAAATCAAGATCCTTCTGATAAAGGTAATCTTCTATCTGTATTTTCCACACTCCAAAATTTGACCCATTGAACTTCGTGATCTTCAACTTCTCCTGATCGACCATCGCTCATCACCACACAAGCCCTAACACTCGCTCTGACACCAATTGTTGAGAATTGAGGTAGTTACTCTCTCTCTTCCCTTCGAAGAATGAACGTGGAATAAGCCCTAAAAGAAGAAACGATCAAACAAGAATAATAAATAACACAAGAAAGGTTTCCCAGAGGAGGGAAGTAGAAAACCCTTGTGGATGAAAAATCACTCCCCACGAACAATTCACTATGATATCAAACAGGTTACAATGATCTCTCAAGCTTTTCAAGCTTTAATGGAATCTCTTCAAACCCTAGCCTCTCTAAGGTTAAACTCACCAAAACATGACTAACAAAATAATATAAGTCCTCTTTATATACTAGAGGACCAAAAATATAAGTAGTACGGATCTCGAGACATAACTGTAACATCAAAGGCAAAGCTCGTTCGAACGACTCCAATCTCGTTCGAACGGCTTTGCGATAGTTGGTCTACAACCCTAGAAACATAACATCTCGTTCGAACGAGATTAACTCTTGGGCCAAAATTTCAGGGAGTACATGAGTTCGTTCGAACGACTATTAAGCTCGTTCGAACGACTTCGACAATTTACCAACTTCGACGATCTTCTATTCGAGTTCATACCCAACACAACTTACCATTTAGGCCGACTCCCTAAATAAGAGTCATTTAATTGTGCTAGTGTTTAAAAAGCGTGTGGAAAGTAGAAAGTGGAAACTCGTGAGAATATAGAAAGTGGGCATGTTGTGGCTTGTTTGTCTTCGTATTTTATGTTTCCAGAATAATAACCCTTCACTATATGACTTTTAGAGCAAGAATGCTAAAAAAGAAGCCTCCTTCTCTATCTTCTACTGCTGACAAACCTTTTTCATTTACAAGAGTCTTTTTATTGGGTTTGTATCCCCTTCTTTTCGCAATCTATATTCTTGTTTATACTGTGATACATTGTTGTTTATAGATCTTGTATGTATTCTATAGTTTTAAGTTCTCTATCTTTTAGTCAATGTTAAGGGATCAACCATCTCTATCATTCAAAGCAAGAAAGACACGATTCATAAGACGTAAACTATTGACTATTTTAAAATTATAAACCTCACAAGGATAGAAAAATTTCTATGTGAATTTTCTACCCAATGAAAAAAATATATAGAATTATGGGTAATACAAACTATTGTATACAACTAATTCTTCTTTATTTTAAGTTTTATACTTTAATTTTTGCGAGTACATGTGTTCTAGGAAAAATTCAGTTGCAACAAGCATGAGTAATAGCCAAAGTAGCTATGAGGATACGTCAAGTAGCTCAAGCTCTAAGGATATATCTTCAAATAATTCTGATTATGAGATTGACGAGTCTGATTATGAAACTGACGAGACTCTTAAACATACTTTTAAAAGTGATTAAGAGTACGACGAGGGTGAAGAAGAAATACAAGAACTGCCCCATTCAGCATCTGCCTTAGACACGAATATGCATAAAGAAACGCTGTATATGAAGGTATGACGTTTAAATATGAAGAAAAGGCATATATATGAGAAGTACAATAAATTTGCTAGATATGTAAGTTTTCAGTGTGCGGAAAGGAAAGACATACAAAAGATTAGATGGGATAGTGAGATGTCGACTTTTTGTTTGCTTCAAGGAAGATTTTACAGGGAAGGATCCTCGACATCCAAATCCGAAAATAACAAAAAAAGAAATACGGACTGGTTGTACGAACACCTATGATGATAAAAAATAGTGTAGGGGATGAATTGACGGTTAGTGAAGTTTCATACGAACATAATCATCCTCTTGCAACTCCAAAGAAAGCATACATGCTCAGATCACATAGAAAGGTAAAGGAAGCGCATGCAGTTGAATTGAAAATGTTGGCTTTACACATATCGCAGGTATTTCACCCATAAATGGTTTTGATTACATGGTTCAACAAGCAGGAGGTCATGAAAATGTTGGCTTTACACATTCTGACTACAAAAATTGGCTTCAAAAGAAACGAAGAGAAGAGCTTGGAATAGGAGATGCTAACGCCGTTTTAAATTATTTCACGAAAAAACAATCAGAAAACTCGGCGTTCTTTTATGCTTTGATGGTTAATGATGAGAACCAGCTGACAAATTTCTTTTGGGCAGATGCGATGTCTGTGGAAGACTATAACCATTTTGGAGATGTTGTTGTTTTCGATACAACTTATCAAACAAATAAGTATTGCAGACCATTTGCACCATTCGGTGGAGTGAATCATCACAAGCAGACAGTTATTTTTGGCAGAGCGTTGTTGATAGATAAAACAACAAAATCCTTTGTATGGTTATTTGAAACCTGGATGAAAGTTATATCGGGAAAGAAACCAAAGACAATTCTAACAGATCAGTGTGCAGCAATGGCAAAGGCCATATCAATCGTCTTTCCAGAAACATGTCATTGATTATGCATCTGGCATATATTTTAAAACGCAGTCAAGCACCTCTCTAATGAGTACAAGATGAATGGCTTTCGAACTGTTTTCCCAAGTGCATGGACAAAAATGTTGGAGGACTTTCGCTTGTTAACAAATAAATGGTTATTTGATCTGTATGTAATAAGTGGGCACTGGTGTATGCACGTGACACATTTTGTACAGACATAACTACTACTCAATGTAGTGAAAGCATCAACAAGTTCTTAAAGAAGTTCGTAAAGAGAAAATATTCTATGATACAATTTGTTTCCTATTACGAAAGAGCATTGGCATCTCGAAGGTGTACAGAGTCGGAAGCATATTTTGAGGGAATTAGAACTATTCCTAAATTATTTGACCCTACACCAATGCTTAAACAAGCTGCTAAAAATTTAACACAAGCCATGTTTGAAATGTTTGAAGGTAAATATAAAGATAAACTTTTATGCAAGATTGAAGCTTGTGGAGTGGACGACACGATTTATAGGTACGAATTTACGCAAGAAAGATACACAAGAGGTCTTGTTACATTTGACTCCGCATTTTCTCAAGTTAAGTGCACTTGTAGAAAATTTGAATTTGCTGGAATCTTATGTCGTCATATCATAAATGTATTGTACCATAGAAATATACATGAAATCCCAAATCCCATACATCATAAGAAGGTGGACTAGAGAAGCAAAGAGCGGAATTGTAAGAGATCAAGGTGGCAACCCAATTTTAGCTGATCCTCGAGCAAATATATCCTTGCGTAACAATGAGATTTGTCGTAAAGCTGTTAGTTTTGCAATCAATGGTTCAATTAATGAGGAATTATATTTGCTAGCTATGGGGTTGTTGGATAATAGATTGCACAGGGTTTCCCAGTTCCTGCATTCGATCTTAACACATTTAATATTAATGATACCTTGCATGGAAGCTTTAAGCAGCTGTTGCAACAGGTAAATTGTTGGGTGTGAACTCGAATGTGAAGAATGGAATTGTCGAAGTCTCCAAGCTCGTTCGAACGAGTTGTCACGTTTTTAGGGTTGAAGAACAATTATGGTAAAGTCGTTCGAACGAGGTTGAGAGTCGTTCGAACGACCCTTTTACAACTCCCTGGAATTTTGGCCCAGGAACCCAAGTCGTTCGAACGGGCTTGGATGCCGTTAGAACGAGCTTGACATAGGTTTGCTTTAGATGTTATTCTGAGTCGTTGGGTTTGCCTCGAGATCCATTCTACTTGTATTTTGAGTTCCATAAAGGGGACTTAGGTTATTTTGTTAGCCTATCTTGGTGAGTTTAATTCTAGAGAAACCTAGGGTTTGAGAGACTCCATTAAAGCTTGAGAAGCTTTGAGAGATCATTGTAACCTTTGATCTTTGATTAGTGAATTGTTCGCGGGGAGTGGTTTTTTATCCGCAAGGGTTTTCCACTTCCCTCCTCTGGGTAAATTATTGTGTTCTTGCTTTCGTATAATTTCTTATTAGCGTTTCCGTTTATCGTTCTTGGGGCGAGGGATTTGGATTAGCTACCCTGATTCCTAACATAAACGATAAATTTACATATAAATTTTACTTTTGTTTGTGTTATATCAGTGCATTTAGGTTGAGCCTTATCTTGTATAGATTGCAACTCTGGGGTTCCCCAATCTTTAGTAGAGTTACCAACTCATCCCTACTCTCAAGAAAGTAAACAAGATTTTACTCAGGTACATGGTGTCAAAATTCATTAGTCAATCTTTATTAGAATTTTAGAAATAAACCATACAAGTTATAGTTATTTGTTGTTTATTACTCTGGGTATGTCCCAGGAGTCAATATATGCCAATTTGCAATTGGATCCGTCTACAAGGTAAACTCGATATAAGTTATAACGTTATGATTACTTTTTATCATAATATGCATTCTTTAACAACCCCAATTGAATTCTATATATATGAACTTTGTGAGATTGGAGCGTCTTCCCTATTGCTTCGTAGGAAATTGAGTTTTGAATCAATAAAGAAGGTTAGTTTGAAGTTTGAAATATAAGTATCTTATGCACCAATGACCCTTTATTCCTAGAATATAATATCAAGCTTTAACGAGTTAAGTGTTTTTTGTTTTTTTTTTTTGTCTTCAGGCCATTTTCTTCTTATTGTTTTATGAGCTAACTATAATTCTGTTTATTTTTTTTGTAAACGGTAGGAATAATAAAAAAGGGCATAGAATCGCGTAAATGCTAGAGCATACTACTCTCACTAAGAAGCAGATATTTTCTTTATTTTTTAAACAACTATGAATTGTTTCTCCTTGTCTAGACTAAATTAAGCAACACATTTAGTTTGCATGATCTCATGGTTTACTTCGGATCTCTTTACTTTGTAATTTAATGGTTGCCACTCTTTTCTATGATTTTGTGAAGTTAATGCATCAATGTGTCCCATTTAAACAAGTTATTTAGATCACGTTCGGTAAAGTGGAAAGAGGAGTTGTCCTCAGGGGTAAGTTGGTCATTAGAAAATAATAAAGGAGGATGATTTTGACTTTGAGGAAATCTAGGTGACAATCAAATTTGTGAAGGAGTAAGAGCATGGGGCCTCGAGCCACCTAGGCATAAATTCAGGGAAAATATGACATGTAGCTAGATTTTTTTTTTTTTTTTTTTTTATTCAAGGTGGGGATGGATGCCAGTTTTTAATATTTTTTATTTTTATTTTAATAAAAAATAATATTAAAAAATATTTAAAAAAATATGTATACATTGCGCCAATTCAATTGCGCAGTTAAAGTTTTAAAAAAAAAAACCAACCAATTTTTTAATAAAAAATTATTTTTTTAATAATTTCTTTGACTGAACGGGGTCGCCACAGATAGCCACTGACTTTCTTGAACTTGGCGTAATTTGAACGATATCTAGCCTGGAAAAGTGATTTTTTTAAGATTTGAATCGCTAATACATCGATACCTATCCTGCTGCCCATGCTCTAAGTAGCTAGAGGCTGCACCCGGGACTCACAAAACTGCACTCAAACTCACCCTATAGTGGGTGACACAAGTAGGTTCTAAGTTGGTTGGGATTGGTGTATCGCCTTCGCTCGCCGAGATGATTAACATGGGTTGTATATGTTTCTCACAATTGATGTTGTAGGACAATTTTGTAGGTTAGATTGTATGAGTCACTTGCAAAGGCTTAATTTTCGAGTTTAACGAAGCTAATGTCCCATAAGTTTGCTCCTAAGAGCAATAGCCGCTCTCGCACGCCTAAAGATTATGTGTCTACTGTATTTTTATAGCAGGCACCTAAGGGTTTTTTCTAGGAAAAACATCATGCTCCTAAAGTTAGGTGCCCTAATTACTATTATTATTATTAGTGACGTGCGTGCAACTCCCCTATTTCAAACCTATCAAATTTTATTAGGGTAGAATTTGTGTCCCCGTTATATATATATATATTTTTTTTGGGTGTTATTCATAGGGGTTTGTCTTCCTGCTTAATTTTCACACAAAAAAAATCCTTAATTATAGGTTAAAACAAATTGAAGAAAGTTTGAGAAAACACAATCCGAACATTGTTCAACCCATAAAGATGTTACCTGGATAATTACCAATCTGAATAATCATCTAACCATTTGCATAATAACAAAATAGTTATAAGAACCGGAAGCATCTGACAAAAGAGTTTGAATCGACAATGTGTGCATTTTGGGTTTTGTGTACTCGTTTGACAAAAAATTACTAAATTTCGATGATTTTCGGATGAAAAATCAATAAAGACTCAGGACATACTACGACTGTAAGAAAATCAATGATCTAGAATGAAGTTAGGTTCTTATAAATCACATTCATGAGAGAGAGACTACATTTGTTGATAAATTAGGATTCCACATTCTTGAGTTGAAGAGTAATGAAGGGACAGAGAAAGGGAAAATAAAATTATCGGAGGAGAGTTTTTGACTTTTGAAGGATTGTTTTTTTTTCTTCTTCTGTTGAAGTATTGGACTCCCCATCTCATGGATTCTTAATATTCAAGACAGAGAAATTTAAGGTGTTAAAGTAATTGTCGAGAGAATATTGAAGAGTCGCAACTCTTGAGAAAGAGAAAACTCTTTAAAAAAGATAGACCAAATACACATGTTACAGTATTATTGGACGGAGGGACCACCAAAAAAAGGGATGGCAAACCGCGAACACTATAAGGCCAATCAGCTTAATAGTATAGACTAGTAAAGTACCACGCGCGATGCGCATACAATTTTCCTTCTCAAACATTTTCTTATCTTAAAAATTAACTTTTTGGCTTCCAATTGACCGAAATTTTGTACAGTGGTGGTCAGGAGAAACTAGTAGAGAAGAAAGAATTATAAGATTAGCGGATTGAAAGTTTTTCGGAACGGAGTAAGTGAAAGAAATACACCAAAATGACAACTTAAGTTACATGAAATTGTTATGATAAAGAAAAGAGATAAAAAAAAAAAAAAACAAACAAACATAAGCAAATAGTTAATATGTACCAATTTTGGAGCAATAACTGAATTGGGTAATATCTAAGTAACCAATGCTCATTTTTATATAAATATAAACAACCCGGCAAAGGAAGTCATTCAGTAATTAAATATTGTGGCAAATAAAATCCAAAACAATATGAAAAAAGATAAATAAATAATAAAAAACTTGCAAGAAAATATAAGTTTTGTACCATTTCAAGACAATGTTTGGATGAAACCTGTTATTTGCATAATAGATCATCCTTATTGTGGCAGGAACGCCAATAAATAGGTGAATAAATAACTCATTTTTTCATAAAAGTCAATCCATAATCACTAAATCTTCTTTTAATCATTCACAATAACCTTACGAACGCAGTAGTTCCCTGAAGATCTACGATTAAAATTCGGTACCAATTTAAAGGTCCCTTGGATAAAGTATGTTTTGAATGCGTAGAAGTAGTAATCAACCCAGTTTACATCGTATTCGCAACAAATAACTGCAAATCCAAATATGAATCCTAAAACTCAGTATAAAAAGAGAGAGAGAAAAAAAAAAAGACAATGTGAATTAGGATTCCACGTTCTTGAGTTGCGAGTAATGAAGACACAAAGGAATGTAAACTAAACTTATCGGTGTGAAAGGTTTTGATGGAAAAGTGTAACAGGTATTTTAATGTGTTTTGAAAAAAGTTGTTTCCTTTCCAAAATGGTGCAATTAGAGATATTTTCTTCAAGAGAGATAAAATTTGATAGCTGCTAAGAGTTTTCTTGAAGAGTTGCAACTCTTTAATTTCAAGGATTTGTGCGGAGATAGTTTAGTAGTCTAACAAAGTTGTACACGTTTCACTTTATTATTGGTTGGAGGGACCAACAAAAAAGAGGACCGCGAACAGTCTAGGGTCATTGGCTTAATAGTATAGATAGATAGATAGATTATTATTTTTAAAAAAATATCTGTTAAGCACCTATTAGGTGAAACTTTTTCTTCTTCTTTTTTGTGACAAGACGCACTGTGAGAGATGCTCTTAGTCTCCTTCGAGTAGAATTTTAACTGCAACCTTTACCCCTTAGAGCATCAGCAGCAGGATGGGTAACATACATTGCCACCTTAGAATTATATTTTGGTAAAAAAGTGTAACATCAACAACCTCGCTAACTAAACTTGTAAATAGTGCTGGAAAACCAGGCTGGGCTTGGGCTAGGCTTTGCGGGCCGGGCTATATAGGTTGGGTTTGGGTCGGGCTATATGGGTTGGGCTTGGGTCGGGATATATGGGATGAGTTTGGGCTCGACCAGATTGGTTAGATTGAAATACTTGATAAAGTTTGAATATTTAAAGCTTGGATACTTGAGAGAGATAAGCAAGAGTAGAGTTTGGATACTTGATAGAGAGATGAGAGTAAGAATAGAGCTTGGATACTTGAGAAAGAGGAGTCACAAATGGACCAGAGTGTGAAAGAAACGAAAGTGAGAAGGTGAGGCTTTAAATAGAGAAAGACTAACGGTTAGATTTTTCATGTCAACTTCAAAGACTTCAGCATCTAGTTTCTAGTCCCAAACGACTATATTTTACATGGGCTAAATTCGGGTCGGGTCAGGCTTTGTTCGGGCCAATTTGGGTTGGGCTGCGGCCAGCCCACAACAATAAAAAGTGGCTCGTCCACGTAATTAATCGGGCTTGGACGGGCTAGCCCATTAATAACGTCGGGCTGGGTTGGGCCGGGCCACGCAGTGGGCTTTAGCCCATATTGCCAACCCTACTTGTAAATGGGGCCCAGATTTAGAAATAGAGATGAGAGAGAATATCATAAACGTAAAATGTGGAAGTTTGTGATTGGCCCACGTAGGATGGCGATGGGAGAGTGAAAGCTTTTGCAGTCACTACATGTAGTGAGTTTATATCTCGGTTTTGGCGAGTTTGGATCCACGCAAGCTTGAAAACCTGAGTTTTTCCGATAATCGCTATGGTACCCATCTGCTGCTGATGCTCTTAATTCTTTGTGCTGATACAGTGCCGTGATATAGTCAAGGCCTTGAGCCAAATTGAAGGCTAAACAAATTTTTTAACTTTTCAACCCTTTGAATCATACTTCACTCTTACAATCTTGAATAATAATCCGTTAAACTGTGCGAAAATTTCAATCATCTATATCTCCGGTTGCAATCAGTCTTAATTTTCTTGAGATCTCATAAAATTACAAATTCACGCAAATTAAAAGAACCATCAGAAATGAATGGTACAATCTAAGCCTATTCACGTAATCATAAAAGTCACACGAGTTCTTAAAACATAATATCATTCCATGTAATCATACAGATACAAGAGTTTTTAAAACATAATATCATTCATGTATCAGATAAGAACTCTATCTTGTTCTTTCTTTGATATTCGCTTCTGTAAATGATTTTACACTAGCTGAAGAAGAAAAAAATACAGCAGCGATCATAAATAGTAGGATATGTAGAACACATTTACGTCTTAGTTATTTGTTCTTGCTTCATCTGTCCAATCTCCACAAGCAAAGTCAATAGCGCTTCACACATCTCAGATGCATCAGGCTCACTATAATTTTTCTTCCATGAAGTGTGAACCATCCAAGCATGATCAAGTTTCTTATCGGGTCGGACCACAACAGACCCAGGAACCTCTGCATCACGGCAAGTCACTAACCCGTCACTCTTCTCTCCGTACCGAAATTTTAGATGTAGTGCAGACACAGCCATGGCAGCAGCCATTGGAATCACTACAGGAACCTTACGACTAATTTGGTTGGAATCAGAATTTCGACAAAATAAACTAGGTAATTCTGCATGTGCAATGTGGGACAGTGTAGCTAGAACACTTGGTTCAGTACTTGCTTCAGAGTGGAAGGAGATTAAAGGGATGTTCTCAGGTAAGTTGTGACTTGCAAGAAACTCCTTCCGTTTCTCGTACGTGAGATCCTCCAATGATCGCATGTCTCCCTACAATTCAAAGTGGAAAAAATTAAAATAATCTACTCTGTAAATGATGAAAATATATTTCTCCAATAATACTAGATTTGAAGGTGTTTTTGTCAAAAAGTGTGCTGCATGTATGTGGAATGCACTTATAGCCGAGCTTTGAGAGAAGACTGCATACGATAAAAGTTGATTGAAGACCATATATTCCAAACTCCAGTATACCCCAAACTTGATAGTATGCATGAATGACTTCCTTTAATAAAAAAAACTCAAAAGAAGCCACGTGGGGGAACGTAAAAACTACCTTGATCAGCTTGCAGACGAAAAATTCCATGATTTTCCTGGTTTCCTTGTCTGCAATTTGGCCTTTGCGGAGTATGTCAGATGCCACAGGAGTCCCACCATAAGGGCTCTGCACTAGTGCCAATCCAGCAACCTTGTCTTTCAAGTCTGAGCTGTAAATTGACAAGGCAGCTGCTGCGTCAACCCCACCCTTGCTGTGTCCAAGCAGCATAACTCGCTTGCCTGACCCCCAGTAGAGCTCCTCAATGTAATGCTTCAGTTCTCGCGCATTATGCTCCACTGCTGCCTAGATACAAGTAAAGTCGTCATTTAAAATTGGAGGATAAAACACTTGGAGCTAATTTAGTTTTGTGGTTTCTTAGTGGAGTTTGTGTAAACCCTGAAACTGTTGGAGGTTCTTAGAAATCTTGACCATTAAATCCTACTGAGGATGTTTGACATGTAAAGTTACCGTTTAGAATCATGGGGAAAAAAAAACTTGGTACTAATCATTTCTGCAACTTAATGAGGTTTACCGCACCCTAAAACTGTTTGAAGTCTTTGGGATGAAACATTTTTTACCGTATTTGGCATGTGTCCAAAATAAGAGTATCGTAATTATTATAAAATCTAGAATCTTGGCCATCAAATTAAAGTACCAATGGACCAGTAGGTACCACAACATGTCATTCAATGCTAAAAGTTTTCAAAAATGAGGGATAAAACTAAAGGCCATCCAGATAAAGGAGACTGAGTCTAATAACCCAAAAAAATAATTTTATGTAAGATGACAAATGTATTAATACCATTATCCCAAGTACCATATGATAATCTTATATTGTTAAAGTGTAATAGCCTATGTATAAGACTGTTGTGTTAGTATCTATAAGTTGAGGTCGAATCTATTATACACAACTAGTTTTATATTACTGTGCTTTGCACGATTTATTTCAGATTTATATGCCAAGATGTCCGTAATACAATCAAAACCTCTTGTACAATATACATCATAACCAACAAAAAAAACAAAACAAACTATAAAGCAAACATGAGATGCTCCTTCAGTAGTTACCAATAATCCAAAGAACTCGGAAAGATTCTTCGAACCTCCAAGTCTAATTTTCCATATTATTCTACAACCTTTGCACCAAGCATATATGGAGATACATAACCGTTACCAATAATCCAAAAAACTCGTAAAGATTTTTCGAACCTCCAAGTCTAATTTTACATATTATTCTACAACCTTTGCACCAACCATATGTGGAGATACATGACTGGAGTAATCAAATCAAACATTGTAAACGCCACACTACGGCATGATTATACGAGATATTTTTCTGATAATCTAGGCCGAACTAACCTTTACAATTCTAGAAGAAGAGTATAACTCTGTTGCTAGTAAGACATCTTTCCTTTCTTTGTTGAGTCATTTGAACTTCGATAACAGGAAGGAACATGGCATATCTCATATTGTTATTATAGCAATTTCCATGAGCCATGGAGTTAGAGAGAGAATGTGTTAATATGATGTGGTGTGGAAAGAGTGGGGTAGCATGGTTTAAATAGAGATAGAGTTAGAGCAGTTACATGTTGGAGGAGATGAAGAGTTCAATATGCAATTATGTAGCTTTTGGTGTTTCAAAGTTAATTAGCCCACCCTAAACTTAATTGACATAAATATTTTGAATAAAATGTGAGGAGAGGAAGGTAAAAAATTTCATAGGTTACGTGCAATGAGCGCATTTAAAAGCCTCTTAAATATGAAAATTAATGTGAAATCCATCAATTGAGTTGTTAGTGCTTGTTAATAACCGCCATGTGGCGCTCTAATATTTGAGAAATCCGTGAGAATAGCTCTCCATCCTCCAAATTCCTTGCATTTCATATAGATGTATGTATAGATTTGAGTTGAATTGATGAATAGAAACTAATGGAAAACTATCTATTAAGCGTTTGAGGATAGAGAAGCAGGTTATACTAAAGTGATTATCAGCTTATCGTGTATTACTCTATAGAATAGTAAAGGGGGTTATGAGTTTACTGTGCTTCGGTAATGAAAGGATTATGAGAGTCTGGTATAGTTTACAAAAAATCATCTCTTACCTCGCTATGAATTTTTGCAATATGGCAAGCAAGGCCCATCTTTGAGAAAAATCGTTTCGTGCTCACAAAATACAAGGGACTAAGGTTACTGAAAAGTCCTGCCAGCCCATAAATAATAAAAGCCTGGGGAATTCGTTAGTTCTTGAAGAATAAGCTGAGTAAGTGGGTGCAAAATGAAACAGAATCTTCTAACCTGGAATCAATAAATAGACGAAGGAGTCAGGCAGAGTATGCTTCCCATCTCTGAGTGGCAAATACAAGAGAAAGAAAATTGAGCAACAGATTAATATAAATTTACACTATCCTCAATTGAACTCAAAGTAAAGATAATGATTTATGTTTTTTGTTTATTCTTTACTTAAGACATATATCAAGTGGAAAGAAATTAAACCCATATTAGAGCATCTCCAATGGTGTTTTAAGCTTACCGAATATCTAAAAAAAGTAAGAGAAACTATTGAAGTAAATGGACAGGGGTTCTTAGGTAATAGTTCTCCCACGACTATTCGCACTAGACTAGCTGGAATTACCCTCTGGTGGTACTGCAAATTATATATAAGGTCCCTAAAATAAGAGAGAGTTTAAGAGCATGGCAGTTAAGTAGTTCGGCTTTGCCAAAATTAACAAATTCAGAAAGTACATCTTGGTTGAAAATTTTAATGAGGAGCGGAGTGAGTTAAGTAAGAATATCAATATTACTAAAATAACAGAACCCAAAAGTTTGAAAAAAAAGGGATGATAAATGATGATAATAAGTTAATACCTTATGCCATGAAGCAACTCCCTGAATCTGGCTGTACCATCTTCCACAGGTGGGAGTCCCGAAGTCCGTTGTAACCACCCAATATCATCTGTTGACCCATGCAGTGTCATCTGCACTCGAGAAAAAAATCTGAAAACAATATTTGTACTATTTTTTCAGTAACCTGAGCAATACAAATACATTGAAACAAGTTGTGAAGCTATATTCTGCTCTTATTACCTTCGAAATCGAAGTTGAGTATGTTGGACGTGAAAGAACAATTGTTTGCAACAAGAAGATGCCAATCTCCAAACAAATTTGACACTACTTATAGGGAGCTTCACCCTAAAATAAATGAGTGGATTAGAAGATGAACAACTATAATACAAGCTAGTAGAGGGAATGCTGCAAAATAATTCCAAATCGCATGGAGTATCTCTAGATAATCGGAAAAGAACTCATAACATGAAGTTTTGATTTGATAATCGTCATGGGAATGGCCCCTGACAATGGAAGGGTTTATATGTTAATAACATTCATCAAATGCTGAGGTAACAGAGGGATTTATACCCTTGAAAAATGGAAGGAACATTCCAGAAGCAGTGATTAGTACTAACTAATGCCGAACTTGAATTTAGGGACAACCTCTTCTTGACTCTCCTGACTCTTCTTTCAGGGACAGGGTGGCTTGCGTCCAAACCAGAAATTTGGGAGGAAGATGCCAAAGAATCATCACAAACAGTTTCGGAAATGATATTGTAAGAACTTGGAAAGTATCTAGAATATGACAACCCAGGATCTTGTGAATATCTATAAACATCTCTAGATATAAGTCCCTCTGTAATAACAAAAAAATCAGATCATCAATATTACAACGAAAAAAAAGTTGATATATTATGATAACACCTAATTTCAGTGCATAAAGTTAGTAGGATAAAGTAACTTACCGATGAAGTGAAGAAGTCGACGGCTTATATATGAAGTCAAATTCAATATACGATCAAACAACTCATCCATAGGTGACCCAAACTTCCGTATAATGAAAATCTGTTGCCCTCACATCTTTACAGAATTTCTCAAAAGGCAGTTAGCATCAAAATGCAAGAGTATGGAAGACAATGCGCCCCAATGACGAACTCTACAGTACATAAGAAGAGAATATTAAACTGATATAATACAAGGTAATAAAGTCTCTCTTATAAAAGTCTATTCATCACGTTATTATTTTCATATAAACCCTTTCTATGGACCAAGTAAAGCAAACAAAGAATTTATCCTGTATAAAGAGGGAGAGAGTAAGTACATTCTTCATGCTTTGATAAACATAACATAATTCAATAATGCTACCTGATTTGCATAAATACATATGACACCCACCTAGTTTCCTATCCTACTATGTTTTATTTTTCTCAACACCAAATACACTTCTGTTCTTTCAAAAAAAAAAACTACTGAATATAATTCCACAAAACTTTGTATTCATTGTATTTGGTATGACACAAAGGTTAAAAATGTGATGCTTAGCTCACAAATAAATATTAAAGTGTTCCAAGGCGAGGTACATGCATCACACGAGTTACTAGAAATAATATTACCACCAGACCACCAGGGAATGGTCATGTCTTTATTATAAAGAGATGATAGGTGTTTTAATTTATGCAATGGAGCCCAGACCACCAGGGAATCATAGATGAGTTCTTTCTTATTGAATTGTCACAACAGTTAGCAAGAAAGAAAATTTTAAAATTTTCATGAGCAAGCATGATCGATTGTTTTCTTGCACACCTTCTCCCCAGTGAACCCACTATAGGATCCTGATTTTTTTCTCACCTAAGACCACCAATATCCAACATTTCTCTTTTATGATTTATCCCATGGAAGAATGAGGCACCCCTTTATTTCTGGCAAATTAACCATCATCTCCTATACATATATCACCCTTAGGCACCATAATGTGCATCAATAAACCCGTAACCATCACTGTACTCCCATGACGGATCCCCTTCTTTGGAGTTTACAGAACTGTAAAATCAAATCTGACCCACCCTAAGTCAAGTAACCTAATCCTATTACAGGAATCGACAGTAAGATTTCCGTCAATGGCTCTAAAAGCCATTAAAATTTACGACGCTGGGACACAATGAGTTGATACATGTAACAGATCATTACAATTTACTCCCTGGGAGTGGGAGATTCACTACAGCTCTAGAATACCTCTTTGCCCATTCTCTCACACTCACAGGAAAACATCGAAAAAGCACTTGACATATACCCCATTCCCCACCTAAAAATAGTCTAATACACTATCTGCCTGGAAATAGTTGTAACATAGAAATACCAATTACAATACCTATTAAAACATAAATATTCATTAGGCCATTATAAGAATAATTAGAATAAGAGATTCACACATACCGAAAAACTTGAATACACAAAGCAACCCAGAATTGTATCTGAAATGAGAGAGACCCCAGATCTCCAAACCTTCAAAACAACATTTCAATCAAACGTACAAGAAAACAAATGGGGATAGAAAGACTTGAAGGAGAAGAAGAAGAAGAAGAAGTAATCCTCTCTTCAACCAACCAGATAACAATTAATTATTATCAACACCACCGTTATCTAGTCAAACCCACGTTATCCTGTCCCAATAAAAAGTACGACACCACAAAATTCCAAAATCAAACAAATGGGTTTTGGAGAAAATCTAAATCTTTGCAAAACCCCCAATTTAAAGTTCGATTTGGGGAGAATTAAACCCTAACTTGTAATTTTGTTCGTCGAGAGAGTGGAGTCGTTGGTGGGTTCCACACGATTACACTTTTTCTTTTGTGGTAAAACGTGGCGACGCGATCCGTTTTTTATAGTTGTAACGTGGCGGTTTGTGATTGGGCCAGGTGTAAGAGTGAGAGCAGCAAAGTGAGAAACGTGGCAATTTAGTGGGATCTTATCTTTGCTAACATTTAGGAATACACGTGCAAGCGTTCAAGCCGTTAGATGATGATGCCAGCCAAAGCTTTTTGGAAGTCTTTTAGCACCCAGCTCTAAGAGCATATCCAGCAGGGTGAGAGTTTGGGCAACCCAAACTCACACTTTTAGCCTCTCAGTAGCTCTAAAACCCGTTTGAGTTCACCAGCACTGTCAGAACTCAACCGAGTTTGAGGAGCTCAAACTCAAAAAAATTGAGTGTGGCGGTGTTTTGATTACTGCGCGGTAATCAAAACACCTCAAATCTCAATTATTTCTCCAATGCACTCTTTGGCTACTTCTTCTCCCCCAAAACCAATAACAAAGCATATTAGGAGAACCTCTACGCTCTCCCCAAATGGCAAACTCCGGCACCAGTAGTAATAACTCTACACCGTCGACCTCATCCTTCCATAACCCACCTTCAACACAATTCGCTCAACACCCATCATTACAATTCACTCCATACCTCTACCACAACCCATCGCAATTCCAACCTCAATTCCAATCACAGACCCTACCTCCGTTTACCATGTCGCAAGGGGATCTCAGTTATGGACAATATCAAAATCTATTTACACTATCTCAACCGCAACCTCAGGCGTTTAGCCCGTACTATCAACCCTATTCGCTCACTCAACCTCAAGGTTTTCAGCCTCCAAATTACTTTTAGAACTACCTATTCCATGGTGAATCTACTCAGCACAGCCAAAGTGACACAAATGCGTCAATACATGTTGAAGCGACGCCCCAAAAAGAAAAAGGAAAAAAGAAAAGAACGCCCGTAAAATAAAGATAAAGCGTGCAAGTGTCAGAAGATGCTGAGTTTTTGGACGAGACGGATGATGCTGGACTGCATTGGACGGAAGCAGACTTTTCGTGCCTCGTAGGGCGTAGGTAACAACTTCTATCCATACACTGGGTTGTACAAAGGGTTTTACTTTTTATTAAAAGGTTAATATTGCCTTTAACAGAGGCCCCGAGTGCCTCATACGACGATCAAGTGGGTCGACCAAAGCTCAGTGGTATACCCTTAATGCACAATGTGTGGCGTACAAGGGGATAGTTGCTCAAAAATGATTTAGGAATAACAGCGGGAAAACAGAAGCAGATCGGGTAAATTCTAATTTCTTTTAACTCAATTTCGTTTATTTCTCGCGGATATACACATTATTTATTTGTATTTGGTAATTTTTGTAAATTGCAGGAAAATGATGCACACAAGATCTATCAAGTCTTGAATGGTGGCAATGACTTCAAACATCATGAAGTGTATAAGATTTTTACGCGAGAACCGCGATGGGCCAACCTAAGGGATGATGGGTTGAACCATGCGGGGAATGTACCAAGAAATGTAGCCAGGAGAACATCGGACAATTCTTTTTCGGGGAATTCTGTCGGATCAAGAAATCTATCAGAGAACCCCGACGACCCACCTACACCTCAATCCGCGGGCACAAATTTTGAATTAGATGATTTGTTGTATGAGGGTGAAAGCATACCCATTGGCCACAAACTCTTTAGAAATAACCATGTAACACAAAAAGGTATTGGATGGTGTTGTTGCATCTGGTAGCGGTATCCAAACAATGCTGGATGAACTACAATTATAGAAGAGACAAGCGAAAGAAGAAAAAGAAAGAAGAAGAGAGGAAGCAAATCAACAATGGCAAGCCAAAAGGGATTTGGAACAAGAAATGGAATATCACAAAATCATAGATAATGACCTGAGTAATCTTTTTGGACCTGCATTACAATACTATCTGTAAAGGCAAGCTGAGGTCATGAAACGTTTAGCCAAGAGGGGCGGACCAGGTACTTGAAGTGGTGATGAAATGTAATTTAACTTTGTTGTATATAGAAGTTTTCTTTGCTATTGAATAATGTAATTTGCTATTGAATAATGCAATCTTATTTTTGAAATGTTTATTTCCGATAATATTGAATTAAAACAAATACAAGATTAATGCAATATTAAAAACTTGTTTAATAAACTTGTACGACTAAGAAGTATTAAATTACATCAAGAACACGCAGATAATACAAGAAATAGAGTACTAGGATTGAAGATTTTCCTTCATGTCCCACAAATGC
This sequence comes from Kingdonia uniflora, assembly GCA_014058105.1. Classification (NCBI taxonomy): domain Eukaryota; kingdom Viridiplantae; phylum Streptophyta; class Magnoliopsida; order Ranunculales; family Circaeasteraceae; genus Kingdonia; species Kingdonia uniflora. The sequence goes on along the minus strand of JACGCM010000926.1, from coordinate 1,026,275 downwards.
CCGATTAGATCCTCCTTTAGATCAAAGTGCAATTCTCGACTTCGAATGCGGTTTATTTTTGATATAAAAGATTCTATTGTTTCGCGTTTACGTACAATATTGAACCGTTCGCCTTTGATGGTTTAGGGATCGGCCATATTGTAGTCTAAGTATAATGGGAATGAACATCGTTCCTCTTCGATGATCATATTGTGCATTATCACGCACGCCTTCATGACATTGTTCAAAACCTCGGGTTTCTATAATTTAATTGGATTTTTTACAACATTGAACCAAGATTGTAAAATCCTAAACGCCCATTTTACGTATTTTCGACAACTTTCTTGTTGTTGAGCAAAAAAAGTTTGTTTCATTGTAACCAGATTGGATATGGTTTGAACAAGTGTTCCCCATTTGAGGTATATGCCATCCGCCGGGTAATACCCCATATCATAAGCTTTTTCGGCAATTATATAATTACAAGGCGGAGCGATACCATCGGCCAGGTCGGTGAAAAGATGTGATTATTGCAGGACATTAATATTATTGTTAAACCTTGGTAACCCAAAAAAAATGCCAAATCCAAATCCAAAGGTCATGTGAAGCTACCGCTTCAAGAATCAGCGTCGCCTTGAGGTAATGGCCAGTAAATTAACCGTGCCAAGCTATGAGACAATTTTACCATATCCAATGCATGCAATCAAGGCTTCCTAACATGCCGGGAAATCCCCGTGACTCTCCGATCGCTTTTAACCTTTTGACGTCGACCGCGTTTGGTGCTCGAAGATATTCTTCGCCAAAAATTTGTATAACCGCAACACAAAATCTTTCCACACATAACAGGGTTGTGCTTTATCCTATTCGGATATACTCGTCAAAAAGATTTGCCGCAACACCGTAGCTTAGGAAACGTAATGCTGTGACTACCTTTTGGTACGATAATAACCCCACTGTACCAACTGCATCGAATATACGCATAAACATATCTCTACTCATACGAAAACGTCGTCGAAATTCCCATGGCTCATATGTGCAATTTGGCTTGAAGTAGTCTCGTATAATGCTGTAATGCCCCAATGGGTGATCTCCCTTCTTCCTCTTATCCTTACGGCCCATGATACTCCCGTCGCGACTCGAAGTTGTATCATGTACTACTAGGTTTGTTACAGTTTGGTACAGAATGTAAATTGCCACCGCACAATTAAAGATAAGATCGTCAGAGGAGGATGACGATACACGTGGAGGATCATCAATGGATGAATAGGATGATGAAAAATATATTTGAGGCTGTGGAGTTGAGAAAAGGGTGTTGACGGTGAAGGGGAATAAGTTTCCAATCAAAGAGAGAAGTGTAAAAGAGGAAAGAAGAAGATATAGGTCTTACAAATTAGGGATTTGGCGGTAAAAAGAACACCACGCGGTGTTCCTTTCACTGCCAAATACCTGTTTCTATTCGAATAGACTTAGGGTATGTTCGAATAAAATAACTCAGTATAAAGTATGTCCGAACAAACTTTGGGTTTATTCGAATAAAACTACTCCTGTAGAAAATTGTTCGAATAAAATGGGGTCTGTTCGAATAAACATTGAAAAAACTTATTTTTGAATTCAAGGCTCAAACAACAACGGCAACTTCCTTTGGTGGGTCCTTCACATCGGCTAGTTTTGGATCACAACGGTGTTTTAGCTTTATATATTTGTTGGCTGAAGATGCTCTAACAACACTCATCTGCTTGAACTCAACAATGCCGAGTTTTTCTGTTCTAACACGGGATTCTTCGATTGTATTTAGTTGGAATGAAGACTGCGTCCTGGCAGCACCTTGGCAGTATTTTGTTAATAATCCACCTCTCCGACAACTCAACTTCAATCAGTTATGGAATAGAATTCATGTCCAATTCAGGATGCACACGAAACTTCGATGCACTCCTGAAGATTTATACATTAGGTAGAATATTATTAAGGCCAAGTGTGATGAGTTTCATGAGATACGGATGAGTATTGATATACGGGTCAGAGGTGTTTCACTAGCCTATATTCTCCGCGAAGCCAGAGATGAATGGTATGACAAATACAGCCAGCCGTTCCCGTTCGAGACTCCATACGATATTTTTTACAAGAACTACATACCGCCTGATCTTCTTGCAAATTATTGGCTAAAAAACTATGGACGGGATCCGCTCCCCCTTACTGAATGGTCTGAGTTTATTCCTTACATTAGACGTGAACAATGAATTAAATTTAATTGTATCTGTTTTAAGTTATATTTTGTAAGTAGAACTACAATTTCAATAATTATAATTACATTTCTATTTAAATTCTAGACTCAAATAAATTGATTAATATTGATTTATATAAAGAAATGCGACATCAGGTCGTACAAGTATTTATATAGATAAACAAACCCAAAATTAACAATAGAATTTATTAAACACTGATGTTTACAATAAAAGATTACGTCTGTAAAAACATCAAAAAAACCTATATCTACTGAGACGGGTCAGAATCATCTCCAGTACGCCGCCCCTGCGGCTAGTACCGCCTTTCCTGGTTCGCAGACCAGATCTACGCTTCCTCGTCCTTGCATCACCTCTAGGTGGTAGTCGCACCGCCTGTATGTCACACCCCCTCCTCATATGAAGGTTCTGAACAGGACAAAGAAAATTTATAAATATTTTGACAAAATAAATATGACATTAAGAAAATAATAAATAAATAAATTACTTACATGTTAATATAGTTGATCATCTATACTGTCTATGTGCTTGTGGGCAGTACTCATCAGTCAACTCCTAGATCCTCTGGGGGTCCTGCGCAGACTCTGCAATGGCAAGTCGCCGCATACCATAAGTCAAATGCCACAGCTCCTCTGCGCTGTAAGAGGCAGACATAGGTGGCAGGTCCCTCAAGCGGTAATGGGGAGCATCTTACGCCTCATTGTCCACTCCATGTGCCACCCCGGGTCTGTCCCCTCGGGCTCGCCAGGCAAACAGGAGTCCTGAGATAAGCTATGAACCAACGCTGACGTAACCACCACGGGTGTAATGCCAGCCTTGACTGCAGAGGGTCTGAACAGATCTATATTCCCCATCCTCTGGGAATCTGTCAACAAGTGGCCTACCTCCCCAGTTTGGCCAACCCAGTATGAGGCGTAAGTCTCTCGCTCCTCCCCTATCACAAACTGGTCACAGTCAAGGAAGCCGGCCTGTCTCATCGCCTATAAATCCGCTGGACTAATTTGTAGTGACATACTAATCAGAGGATCCAAAGGAATACCCGCAGTGCTAGTCAACTGCCTCCAACATCTATCCGCCAAGTAATACTCACAGTTTCCATTTGGGACTTGAAGTAGCATCCTCCAACGGGCCAGGAGCGACGCAATCCGTACGTTATCTAACTCAGACACTGCAGATTCTAACCAAGGTTGCCAGGTGATCGCCTGAATAGTCTGGTGGCCAATGAGGTATCTTCCTAGATTAAATAAATTGTCTGCCTGGTCATTTTTTTTCTTCTTGTTCCCCCTCTCCCATGCTCTGAGGCGCGGATAGGTCGAGAACTTAACTTCTTCTTTGGCAATAGGGTGACTAACCCCACAATACTCGTAGAACCAATATTGCATTTCAAAACAACATAAAAAACAATTAAAAACTATATTTAAGACGTTTATTGGAGGATATTTGATTTGTAACTTGTAAGGAAAAAGTGTTAGTGTACCTCAAGAAGTTGGGAAAATCCAGTTATGGTACCCCCAGTTGTGAGTGTGGTATCCAAACCATGGTACAGGGGAAGCAAGAATAATAAAATCCCAGTCATATTGGGCAGCCTCATCCAAATCGGCCACGGTCGCGAGATATCCACAAATGTCCCATCATGCAGATGATAAAAGTACGAGCAATAGTAATATCATTCTCCCGATCAGCTACGATAGTCAAGTACGTCCTCAAATGTAAAATACTAACGTTCCCACTCTTTATATTGTTGGATTCAATGTTGGGGAACAATTATCTCGCATTGGATAAAATACTCCATGTGTCGTCATACAGCACCTGTGTCGGGCATCGGCCGATTGACAATGATGTCAGCATCTATAAATCCAATGGAGTGACCCCTATCTCCATACACGGGAATAGAAACGTGTGCGTTGTCGACCACCAACGCTCTGTAAGCACTTGAATTAGGCGATTATCAGAATTGCCCAAGAGTATATCAATAAACTGCCTGAATATATTAACCACGACATTCCTTACAGGTGGAATTGAGGAAATATCTTTCCAAACTTTGATCACCGTAGTGAATGTGTCGTGCGGACACATCGAATCCCGATTATGTTCATTGGAGCATTTTGTCAAATACTTAATTTATGGAAATAACAAATTCATAATTACACTAAAACTTACCGTGAGTTCATTGCCAGTGTAATAGATATGATTAACGCCATCTGGAAGTTGGGTAATAAACCTCTGGGAATAGTTTTCTTGGGGTGGGTTTGGTATAGGTTGTTGGCATCTTCAAATTCTACTTGTTTTTTCTTCCTTTCGGACCTCGAACAAGTTACGGCTCGCTCTGAATCTCTTATCACTCTAAATCCAGGTAATGTATTGAGGTGTGCTTCGCCATTTGGCATATGCATTGTGTTTTGAAAGAAATTGGAAAAAAAATTAGGTATACCTTCGAATTGAGAGAGAGAGATGAGATTTTTTTTTTATAAAATTCGAGTTAGGTGTGATTTTGTCTTAACAGTTAAAGTAGCGGTAAAAGGAACATTGCGCGGTGTTTTGAACTCTTCTAAAAAAAATACACGTCACGAGCTCAAACTTGCTGCTGGGAGAGACTGGGTGTGGGCTGGGATTTTTGTTGGCCCCCTGTCAGATCCCATACCCAAACTCAAACTGGCTGCTAGAGATGCCTTAATGCTCCAACAGTACTTGGTTCTTGGAGCTTAAAAAGGATTATGCAGGGACTCCTGTACGTTCATGCGTCCATTCTAATTTTAGAGGAGGCACATAACCGTTCTTATGAAGTCGCATACTCCAGGCTCGATATGTTAGGACTCTTAATTAGACTCTTAACCAATTAGTATTTTTTATCTTTAAGTATTTCTTCACTAGTAGTCTTCTATATTATTTAGGATTCTATTCCCAATAGGATAATTATTAAGAGAAAGTAGTAGCCTATAAATAATTATCTCCGTAACTTTATTATTAAATCAGTAAAATTAAGGGGCCGTTTGGTAACAATTATAGCTAAAGTAATTATAATTTTATAAGCTATTCTCACAAAAAATTATTTGAAGAAAAACACTTTTAGATAATCTTTATCAAACACCATAAATCATGGGAATAAATGGTTAACATTTTTGGTCCATCATATTTGATGTTCCTTGCTTGTAACAAAGCACAGTTATGGCCCATCATATTTTGATGTTCCGTCCTTGCAACAAAATGCACCAAAAAGAGTTACATATCAATGGAGATTTGGAGAAAGAGAGAGTGAGAGAGGACAACCCAAACCTGCAGCTAGCGCCCCATTTTTATTTTATTTTTGTCATCTTAGTCTTACTTTTTTAATTCGTGGTTGTGTCGTTCTTAGTTATTATGTTGCTTCAGTTGCATATGATCAGAGCCAATATCCAAGATCTTTTGGAATTTGAAACTCTATATGAGATGTTGTTAAACCCATCACCCCGATTTGCTCCTTACTACTGGTACCCACCTCCCCCTTATTCTCTTCTTTGCATCTTCCTTTTTAAAACAACTACTCCTTCAATACTTTCTAGCTATCAATAAAGAGAAAGAATTCTCTTAGAATTCTTTTAATTTTCCATATCAATTCTAGGGCACAACTCTCCCATTAACATATTTCGGTTCTAGAGAGAGAGAGAGAGAGGGGAAGAAAGAAAGATGTATTTGCTAAAGCTCTCTACGATTTAAAGCTCCGCATTGCTCCGCACCGCCGGGCTTTCGCTCTTCGTCGTTATTTTAACCTTAAGGCCAGTACATCTATCTAAGATCATTTGCTTTGATTGATATGAGTAAATTATAGTATTTAAGTTATTCCAATCTTCATTATACAAAACATCTCCTAGATATAAATCGGTATTGGTTTTATCGTTCTCTAAATTTCACTCTTATCATTGCATCAAATCTATTTTATACATCTCATTATTGTGTAGGCAGTCATGTATCCTCTTGTGGTTTATTGCATAAAGTTTTTGTAGGCATACAACTGTTGATCTCTCTGTAATTTCGTTCTAAATAGATTAATATCCTAATAGAGTCTAATTTTAATTTGAGTTAGAAAATTTCTTGGGTATTAAAGGTACAGAGGATTTATAGAGGTCTTATTATAGGTCTGATGGGTGTGTTGGTGTTCTATGGTAACTCTGGCAAAGTTTTGTTGGGGTTCTTTGTTGAATATCTTGTATACGGTTATGGATCCAATGTTGTAGTAGCATATTCTCCATATTCGACAAGGAGAAGCTAGTACAACCATGTCGAAGGTATGTGATCATTCGAGAAGGTTTTAAGTGCACGTCTAGAGTTCTCGACCCTCTACAGTATCCGTTGTACTTGGTCAAATAGAGCCGTTGCAAGAGATCCGAGAGTTCCTCATCACCTACTAATATAGGAGACCAATTATTTGCAACTGCCCATATACATTATAAATATAGACGTAACCTATGTGAAAGGGGATCCAGAACTTTGTTATCTTTCACTAGCCACATCTATTCAATCACTGAGCAATTGTAATAACTAGCATATATTGAATTTTACCCTCAAAACCCTCATCGAGGTCGTAATTTTTCTCAAGTTTTACTGAGTTTCTACATAAAATCTATTGTGTTATAGCTTAGAATTGCAACCTCCTTATTGAAGTATTGACGAAGTTTCCCTCCCAGAAAACACGTTATTACAATTGGTACCGTCTGTGGGAAAATCTACTTTCTTTACCAAATCTCGTTCAATACAATTATTTCCATGACCAACATGAACCTCAGAAGTGCCTCTAGTACCCAGAGGAACAATGAGGACGTTCTAGTCACTGTCTAACCAGAAACCATCAATTTCTACAATGTTATTGTTGAGCTTCATAAGCAAATGGATTATGACAAGAACCAACGATTGGAGGATTAGAGGATTCACGCTCACGCTCTCCAAGTTGAGAGGGCCGAAAGAAGGAAGTCCCTGGAACAACAGAGCTGAATTCATCAAAAAGAAATAGAAAGTTTACAAATGCAACAAGATCGGCTCACTGGTCGACAAGGATCACCTCCACAGACCCGAAGTGATCATCGGTCGCGAACTGTTCAGAGGGAAAGCCTACCAAGAGAAGAACAAATTCTAATTTTTAGGTCTTGATCTGGGAACCCAGATAGAATATCTTAGCATTATGGCCTTACGTCGTCAGCATCAACAACTTTAAAAAGTCGACGAACACGTCATCAAACCCCACCGTCATATCCAAAATGACCAGTTAAAGAATGATTGGGCCCAGAAGGATAAGGAGATTTTGATCCACAAGCAATGACTGAACAAAACGCTCTCCAACATTCATTACCTTAGATGACTTGAACAACAGGATTCAAGCAATACATTCAGACAATCCTAGTCTACGATCCGCTCTGGATAGGATTGAGACCAACCCAATTTCTCCTCATCTCAAAGTTATGCCCATTCCAGAAAACTTCCATATGCTGAAGTTTCACCAATATGCAGGCCTCACCGACCCACTCACCTACGTCCATCATTTCAAAGCAATCGTCGGCTTATACTCAAAGCTTGATAATATGTTGTGTCGACTATTTAACATGAGCCTCAAGGAAGAGCGCCTAAGGTGGTTCCACACCATTTCCAAAGTTTCATTAACCAGCTTCGCCTATTTACAATGACTTTTCAAGTCAAACTATGCTCATGCCAAAGAACGCGGGATTACGGTGGACTCTCTCTTCTTTTTCGAACAAGGGGTGAAGGAAACTTTAGCAAAATTTTACAAGTGTTTTCTGCAAGAAACGTGGAAAATTGGAAACTCCAATCCCAAGATTGTCGTACCAGCGTTTACCTCTGCACTTCACATCGATTCAAAAGTTTAAAAAGAGCTTACACCTCACAAGCCCATAACAATCACAAAAATGATTAATATAGTGAATAACTACATTGAACTCGAATGATCCAAGAAAAATAAGATTAAAAGTTCTTCTGTTATACATTCCAATGACGTCATCTCATCCCTACACTCACAACCAGCAACGAGTGTTCCTACCAAGCAACATGAGCCTTTCAATGACAACGTCAAACAAAAGATGGGAAAAAAGATCGACCTGTCCCGGTCTTACCTCTTATGATGACCACCCTGTCAGTTATCTTACCAATATTGAAGGGGGATGAACTCTTTTGAGAAGCATAGGAGATTCTGGATGTCCCAAATAAACCTCTATGTTAGTATCATAATGTCCATAGCCATGAAACTGACAATTGTTACTCCCTAATACAAATTTTTCACGGTATTCTATTGATAGGGAGGCTCCACGAGTATGTGATCGATGTCCAAAAGTTTCTCGAAGAAGAAACAAAAAGAAAAGAAGTAGAACAAGAGCAAAACTAAGGTCAAGCTCGACATCTTTACATGATCAAGATTGAGAAAGGCAAGAAGCGAAAGAAGGATGACAGAATCACATCCTGTTGCAAGATGACATCTTCAGAAAAATCTACCAAACTTTTACCCAGCTTCAGCAAAGCGAAACGACCATATCACATTTCCTTTGAAGAATGCGATACTAGCCATGCCAAATACCCCCATGACAATCTGTTGTTGATAATGCTCAAAGTTGGGCAGGACTATTTACACATACTCCTTATCGACACTGGAAGTACAGTTGATGTACTCTTCAAAAGAAAGGTTGACGTACTAGGCCTCAAAGATTCAGTCAAAGCCTCAACAACAACCATCACAGGATTTAATGGTTCAAAGGAATCGGCCTTGGGAGAGATTGCTTTGCCTGTTCAAGCAGGACCGGAGACCACCTTCGTCAAATTCATTGTCATCGATGTTAAATCCAAATACTTGGGGATCTTAGGGTAAAGTTGGCTTTACTCTATCAAAGAAGTATCTTCGACATATCATATGTCACTACATTTTCTAATAGATCATGGTGTTTATTAAATCAAAAGGAGTCAAGCTGTGGCACGAATGTGTGAAAATACCACCATAAACTCTCATGCCTCAAAACTCCTAAAAGCATAACAATTACAGAAAGAACCATCTTCAACGTTCGAGCAACATGATACTAAGGCAGTTAAATCCGTAGAGCTCAATGGTTCGAGGAGAAACACTTTCATTAAAACTTAACTATCATCAAAGGAAAGGTTGTCGCTTTACACAGGTTCATCTCGAAGTCTTCTGATTGATGCAAACTTCTATACCTCATTCTTTGGGGAAACCCATCACCAATAACCAAGAAACAACCCAAGAAAATTTTCTGGACTCTAGAGTATGAATTGGCTTTTCAAGATCTTAAAAGATACTTGGGGCGTCCTCCTATAATGAGTACTCCTATTGAAGGTAAAATATTAATAATGCATTTATCGACAACAGATGACTCAGTCAGTTCTGTTATTATTCGATAAGACAATGGAGTAGAAAAGCCCATATACTTCATCAGTAAAACTCTAATGCCTGCAAAAAAATAGATACACCACCACTGAAAAATAGCTTCAAACCCTTGTGTATACTTCCCAATAACTTCGACCTTACTTCCAGGCACACCCATCAAAGTCATCACCAAATTCCCCCTCCAACTAGTACTTTCCAAGAAAGAGAAGTCTAGAAGGGTCCAACAATGGTCTGTTTTACTAGGAGAATATGACATTTCCTTCGAGCCTCAACTATCAGTCAAAGGACAAGCAGTAGCAGACTTCTTGGTAGATTTTCCCATCGAAGACTTAGAATGGGAAGAACTTGAAGAAGTGTTAGCAGATAATTCCATTGCAGAACCAGATGCATGGTCGAAGAGTACATGTTGTAGACTCTTTACAGATGGATCTGCTGGACTAAGAGGATCAGGGATTAGCATCGTTCTCGTTACACCATCCAATCATAGAATTAAAAAAACTATCAAACTCAAGTTCTATGCCACAAATAATAAAACAAAGTATGAAGTTATCCTAAATGGCCTGCAGCTCGCATAAGCACTTGGAACAGAATAAATAGCTATTTATGTAGATTCCTTGCTAGTGGCCAGCCACTACAACAAGACATTAAAGACATTAGGCAAAATGGTTGATTATGATGCGTTGGTTGAAGAGAAAATGCATAAATTCAAGACGCCCACAATTTCTAACCTTCCACGCGCAAAAAACTGCCATGCTGACACCCTTGCATACGTTGCAACTATGCTCGAAAGCAACAAAAAGAGAACTTTGGACATCGAAATAATCAAATAATCTAGTCTCGATACAAGCTATATCATGCAAATCCAAGTTGCCGAAGATGAAGATCCTGAAGATTAGATAAATCCATTCTTTATATATTTTAATTTTAATACCCTCCCTGAGAGTAAAGAGGAAGCTCAATCTCTCTTAGCAAAAATGTCCATGGTTCAAGGTCCAGAAGGAAAACTATACCGCATTACTGGTGGAAGTCCACTTATCAAATGTATTTCACAAAAATAAGCCCAAATCAAAATCAAGGAGCTTCACGAAGCAATCTGTGTCACATATGTCTCAGGTCGATCACTGGCACAATGAGCATTCACATAAGGGTTATACTGGCCGAAGATGCGGTAAGACTACGAAGATTTTGTCAAAAAATGCTACAAATGCCAAATTCACGCCCAAGACATCAAAAGTCCAACTCTTGACTTGCATGTCAGCAATATTATTTGGCCATTCAAAAGATGGGCGATTGACATCATTGGTCAATTCCACCTCGCATCTAGAAATAGAAAATTTGTTCTCATGGCTACAGAATACTTCCCCAAATGGGTCAAAGATATGCCACTTTGTCAAACTAATGAAAAGAAAGTAATTAAATTCTTCTGGGAACATATCATCACCAGATTCGGTTGTCCGCAAATGATACGATCCGATAATGGGAAATAATTTATTAGCAGCAAAATCCTCAATTTCCTTCATAAATACAAATTTTAGTTGACTACTTCGACACCTTATTATCCCCAGGGAAATGACCAAGCCAAAGCAATCAATAAAAGCATCAAATCCGGGTTACGAAAGCGCCTCGATGAAAAGAAGAGCAGATGGACCAAAGAACTACTTAGTATTTTATGGGCATATAGAACCACACCGCGAACATCTACAGGTTGTACACCATTTATGATGGCCTTTGGAACTGAAGCTGTAATCCCCTCATACCTCAACCTCCCAACATCTAAAAGACAAATCATAGATGAAGGCAATGAACTTGGACTTCTCTGTAATCACAATTGGATCAAAGAAACTCACGATCATGCCATCACAAACTTGGGGTGATACCATGACACTCTATGGAAAGCATATAACAAGGTCAGAAAGTGCAAGTTCGACATCAATGACCTTATACTTCGACAAATTCAAGACAATACTCGACCAAGGATCTCTGGAAAGTTATCAACAAATTGGGAAGGACATTATATTATAAGTGACAAGAATGACAGTGGTACATACTGGTTGATGACTGAAAATGAAGTACAACTTGAGTTCCCATGGAACACAGCTCATCTAAAGATGTTCTACAAATAAAAGTTGTGATCTATTTCATTTTTCTTCAAATAAACGAAGTCTTCTTTCCTATCATTACATCATCTATTCTACACTTTTTCTTTTGACAACACTTGGAAAGTATTTGTCAAAATTAAGTTTTATTCCTTCGATAAAATATATATCTGGCTAAAGAAATAAATGTTTATACATTATTACTAATTCGACAACACATCATGTGAATTTCTTTTTCATCAAACCAAAAAAAAAAATATAGATATCCCATAGAGGAACACATCTGGCCAATATTTTTCAGTCGACAAAGCCATCACATGGCCATCTTCTCCATTAATTCAGATACTTGCCATAGGCAACATCCAGACACATAAACGTCATACTATTGACCAGCTCGAATCAAGCACTTAACATATTTTATCTAAAAATCACACATCACATTCGATTACTTATATCTAATCACAAAAATTCAAAACATATGGTTCGATCAAATTACTTCAACAGTCATTTATCCCCATATTCAAAATATTGTCAAGGTCCTATCAACCACTTATACAAAAATTCAGATTCAACAAAAAAATAAAATATATTTCTCCTACGCCTGAGAGAATCGATATTGATTCGATCTGCTTCTGCTTTCACTTCAGCAAGAATCTTGGCGTTTTCTACATCCACCGACCTGCAGACAAATAGGATATGTTCCTGCACATCGTCATCAAAGTTAAACTTTTGAAGAGCCAATGCCTATTCTCTCTTCTTGGTGAGGTCCCTTCTAATCTTCTCAACCTCTTTCTTCTTCTCCATCTCCCAAGCCTTCTTTGTCTCCCGCACAACAGTCTCATTTGACTTCACAACTCCCAACTTTAGCTTCTCGAGCTTAGTTTCCAAGCTTTTTTTCTCCTGGACCAGCTCATCCTTCTCATCGATGAGCTCCTTCTCGATATTTTTGTAAACAAGGAGCTGGTTCGCCAAAGCCTCAGTACCGAGCAGATGCAGCTTTCCATCGACCAAAAACTTCTTGATTTGCATAATATACATAATATGAGTTCTCGATTGTGACAGTAACTTCATTAGTCGAAATAAGGCATGAAAATTTCTAACCTTATTCATTGCCTTGTGACACTCGATAAAGAAGGACGATATACTCTCTGCTCCAGCTAAGCAGTCAGCAAACTCTTCTTCGAGAGTACTTGTTCCAGTAACATAAGACTCAATCGCCCACTGGGTTTCATCCTCAAAATCTCCAAGATTCTCACCAACCTTGGTCTTCAGCTTACTGGGAGAGTTTTTCTTCCCAACATCAACCTTTTGCTGTACAGGCACAGACGACTTCGCAACACTCGAAGCCCCCAATACACCTCCTCCAGCCTTCTCCAGTATCTCAACTGGCACCTGCTGAATCAACCTTTTCGATGGTTGTCCATGGGCAACAAGAGGGTTGGCAGCTCTCTTTCTCTTTTTGCCAAAAGACCTACTAATCAGGGCCTCTCTCTCTACCGCAACATAGTCTGTATTATGGGTTGTCCAGGGGAAGGCTTGACTCAGCAGCCCTCTTGTTCCTCGCCGATATTTTTTCGTCGATCAGTGGAACTTTGGAGCCTTTGGTTCGGGATGTCATTAACCCCACTTCTCGAAATAACTCTTCGACCTCCCCTTGATCAGCCACTAGAGAGTCGATCCGCCCGAAGTAGTTGGTCCTCAAGTTGTAGAGTTTTTTAATAACCTTCGAGTTCTTATCCACTTCATTTGTAGTTGCAACACAATATAACTTCAATTAATGCCACATCAAACAACAATACTTTAACACAATAAATTACACCTACATTACATAATATATATTCCAAACCAACCTAGATGGAAACTTTTCCTCTTCAAATGCTCCCCTGGGTCTTTTGGGTCGAACTCATAGTTCTCCGAAACGAGTAAGCACTCAGATAAGTATTGTCCCCCAGTCAATACTATCTCATAGAATAAAGGCCTCTTGAGGAACCTGGCTAAATATCTATAGCCAATCTTTTAAGGATTCTGCTTTAGTGTATAGTGTACACACAAGTCATCCACCGAAATCACCTACTCCCCTTTCTCTCGCAATATACAATTTACCACTACGACCACTCTAAACAGGTTGTAAACATTTAGATTGAATTGCCCGAGAGTAACATGGTAGAAGTTCAAGAACTTCTTCTGGTCAGCTAAAAGGAGTAACTTTAACCCCTTCTGTATTTATTTTGGATGGACTAGGATGTCATCCAAGGGAGGTTCTTGCTCAGTCATTTCCCCCAGGTATTCCTCCAACCTAATATCATCAAGAATGTCATACCTTTTCTTGAATGCCAGGATTTACTCAGTTTCCTCAGCATCTCCATAACATTCCCCCACAAAATCTATATCTCCCTCTTCCTCTCATCCTTCTCCACCCTCGCCAGTGCATTCTTCTCGATCACTGGGCTGTGGTTCGTGTTCTAAATCTATTTCTATTCTTTCTTCCTCAGAAACCTCGACCACCTCCCTTTCCAACCTCACTCGATTTTCTCGAGCCATTTCCATATTTCCCTCCCCCAACATATAGTTCCTACCTAATTCCTGCACACTGGTAGTTACATCAATTATTAATGGTTCTACATCGACAAGATTATCAAAAATTCCCTCGGCATCAGCATCAGGGCATTTAGCATTTTGAACCGGTTCAGCCATTTATCTAAACCTGAAAATCATATTCCCTTTTTAAGTTAGTATAGTATGATATCTTATACACTATATATTCTTATTTATTAAAATATACATACACTTGTCGATTTTTACTCTCCAACACATCATTCTATCTATTACTATTTCGACATCTTTACTTCTCTATGTTATTTCAATCTAACATGGGGTGGTTGTACCTCTCCACCTAGAGAGAGGTCGAGGGTTTGAAACCTCATGGGGTTGGAAACTCAGGGTTACGGATCCCTATATAAAACCAGCTTGCCTTCCAAATAATAATAAAAAAAATATCGACATTATTTTATTACAAAAGTTATTTCTTTACCCTCACGCTTCATCTCGAAGTTTTTTCTACAAGAACAATGCTTTTCGAAGACGTTTCAATTTCCCGCCAAAACGGAAATTCCATAACAATTTTTTATTTTTCCGTTATCTCCAGCGCCCAATCCAACAATATATGTCGTACTTCCAACAAAATCCTTTGCCCATAATCCCATAACTTCAAACTTCTATTTTCTCATAAATTCCTTAAAACCACGCCGTAAAACTTACAGTACCTAAAATTCATTTTCTCTCTACATCCTCCCAAATCAGAGTACATCCTTAAACCCCCATATCCCCATACCCCATACGACACGTTATATACATCAAGCACATCCCAATTTCATCCCACAAAAGATGAAATACGGAAAAACCCTAGAACTGTTTATTTTTTTTATTTATCCAACAAAACCTTACAATTACTCAAATTCCTTCATACAAATCATTCCTACAGATATTCTCAACAATGGGTTTTCAATCAATCATTACACAAACGAACCAACGCTTTGCATACAAGAAAAGTATAGACAGATACCGACCTTGACGACGTGCTGCTTGGATATTTCTCTCCTTTGCGGCTTTGGCTCTCACAATGAGAACACTAATCTCCTCCGTACCAATATTAGATATAGGAACAGAAGATGAGTAAAGAGAATCAGAAAACACAGACAATTTTTTTTTTAAAAGAGAGTATGAACAGTTGTCACCTACGAGGGTATTTATAGGGCCCCCAAGATCGTCTATCGCACTCTTTCGAGTTCCTTTGGCTACTCGCCTAACATAACGCCTGGTACCTCTCTTCTCGAAGTCTAGAACCCTCAGTCTCCTTACAACCAGCAAACTATTACACTGTCGCTCTAAGTCATCTAAATACATCTCTACATCCTCAGTTTTATCTATCTTCCCCAGTATAGTTTTTATGTTCATAAAAAGAGCCTACACATCCAATTTTTTGTACCTTAATGCATCACCTACTGGAACACATCTAGCCATTTTTACTAGATTTGACCAAATACCATCATTATATTTTCTTTTTTTATCCACCTCCTATTTTTCAGGGATACTTGTATCTATAATTTAAAATTCAAATTTTCCATATATTCGATAACCTATCATCACTACTCGAAACATCGATAAACATTGCATTCAACATTCTCATCACCTTCGTGACCTTTTATCACAATGTTCAAGAATTTTTCGATACTTGCCAGGTCACAGTCATTTTACTATAACTGTATTCAAGCAACATTTAAGCAGAACAAGTACAACAATAAAGTCAAAGAACAAAACAAGAAATCGATAAAAACACATTTATTTCATTAACCAAATAGTTACACACCATGAGGATTAAAAATACGATAACGGCCGGAATAGCCCCCGCAGCTATCCCTGCCCGCCAACACATCTTCATCTTCCACCGTCGTACAGGCTAACTCGCAAAGACTATTAATACACTCCGCCGCTGCCAGAAGTACATAGTAATACTGGCACCGGAAGAAGAAATTCAATTCAGCACGCTCTGCCCTTAACTTTGTCATCCCTTCATATGACGGCTCAGTAGGTTGGGGAATCCAGGATGACAGTGACAACCGGCCAAAATATTGTTCTTTCAACTCCCAATACTTGGCATGTACACGCCTTACAAATTCCTTATATAGAATCTGAAACCGCGTCTTCACCATGCTGCAAGAAAGAATGGATCTACCTTCCTATATTTTTACAAGGTTATTTATAGCCTGCCACCCTCAATTTCATATTCTCTACAGTCAAACAGACTGCCATTGATGAGCATTAGAACCATGCAACGACTTGGTCAACACCACTCTACTACGACAAGATGTTGGAAATGACAATTGCATTACAACCTGTCACAGAGTTCGTACACAGCAGCTCGAGGAACTTCACCAATTCAAAAATTTTCTCGACACAACAACAAATAATTGTATCGAGAATGAGGCGATTGTAGTAGCATATTCCCCAGATTCGACAAGGAGAAGCCAGTGCAACCATGTCGAAGGTATGTGATCATTCGAGATGGTTTAAGTGTACGTCTACAGATCTCGACCCTCTATAGTAATCGTTACACTTGGTCAAATAGAGTCGTTGCAAGAGATCCATGAAGTTCGCCCACTACCCACAAATATTGGAGACCAATTATTTGTAACTGCTCGTATACATTATAAATACAGGCAGAACCTATGTAAAAAGGGATTCAAAACTCTGTTATTTTTTACTATCCACATTTATTCAATCACTGTGCAATTGTAATAACTAGCATATATTGGATTTTACCCTCAAAACCCTCCTCGAGGTCGTAGTTTTTCTCAAGTTTTACTGAGTTTCCATGCAAAATCTATTGTATTCTAGCTTATAATTACAACCTCTTTACTAAAGTATTAGCGAAGTTTCCCTCTCAATAAATACGCCATTACAAATGTGTAGTTAGGTTTAGTTTAATTACTGGATCATGTTACAAGTTGTAGGTTCCTTCAAAAGGTAAGTGGTCATGAATCTTTATAAATCTGAGAACTAAGTAATAGGAGTCGATCATCATTTAAAAAAACTTCTTATATGCTTCATTGATTTAGGTATAGTTAGATTTACTTTATTTCGTGATCAGGTGATTTCTTTAGGACTGTTTAGTCATCTTGTTTCTACTCAATCATATACCAAATAGTAGTAAGCTAAGGCATATCATAGTCTGAATGATATTCTTAACTAATGTTAGGTTAAGGTTTAGGGAGTCGTAAGAGTTGAAGGATGTTTAATTATTTAATAAACATATGTTTTATGGCAGTTAAGACTTAACTGTATTGGGGATAATTAAATGGTCATGTTGTTTAGTTAAGATATAATGATAGTTATTACCTTACTTATAGGATATCATATGAAATGGGTATAAACACTAATTGGTTTAAGGTAGTGCTTATTTGTGGGTTTTAAATAACTGCTAGTTGATGATGTAATATCAAATGACGGTGCTTGATCACGGTTTAGTTGTGAGGAATTTTATTGGGTAATATGGGCGTGAATAACTTGGTTTGATATTTGTTGGAACTAGGCATTCGATGTGTTATATACTTGCTATAGTATGTGTGAAGGAGATGGTTGAATTAGTGTGACTTAGCCATCATTCTTAGATGATTTCTTTGGTATGTCTTCCGTAATAGTTAAACATAGCTATGTATTTCCATGATTCAGTAGTCGCGACTTATATTCGCTTTCAGATTTAGGGCTTCCATTCGATATAGCCATATTGACAGATAGATCATTGGATGCTGGAAATTTACTTCATTTGATAGAGTCCCCACTTGTTATTAAAGTGAGGATAGATAGATCATCTGGTTGTAAGAGCGGTAAGTCTTTTGATATTGTCCCAGATGTTGATTAGACAAGAGCAGACATATCATTTGATTCTTCTTGGATCCAAACTTTTTCCTTTCCATTATGTTGGACGACTTCGAGTTAATGTATACAATAGGGCTATGCTGTTACGGTCCTTAGGTTCGATTCCTTAAATAAAATATTCGGTTACTGCTAGTCAGTATTCGAGGGTTGCAATCCCCTAAATTATACCTCAATTACCTATCGGCCTTGATATTCTTTGTAAATACTCCTTGTGGGAATAAATCCCTAAAAGTGAAAATAAATCAGGCTTTAGACCTGTAAGTTGAAACTCCTTGAACACCCTGATTAAGTGCATGACCCGTTAATCCTTGGCTTGATAAAAAAAAATTTGCCAATCCCTGGCTCGACAATAAGGGATACGTTTCTGTTAATTACAGAAGGGTGCAAGAGTGTGGTCCCACTGAATTTAAAGTGACCATGTATACTTGACTTCCTGATTCTCTTTCCACATCTACCGTACCTCTCATGTTATAGTAGTTAGATCTAAGTTTAAGTTATCGTTGTTATCATATTAGGATTTTTAGTTTTACTTAGACCGCCTTCTTTCGAACTTGTAGCTTGGTTGTTTTTTTCATAATTTCATTGGGTTCTTCATGTCTCTTAATTATGATAATCTTGATCTATCATGTCTTATGACCTTGGATATTTGTACTTGTTGGGCATTATCTTGGTCTTGTATGTTTTGGAGTTCTTGCCACCCTTGTGGTATTATTTCTGATTATATCTCATTTTTAGATTATTCTTCCTCTGCGTAGTTTCATAGTGTTGTAGATATATTTACGATTTGTTTTAAATTGTAATACGTCTTTTGGGAGTTTATCTTTAGGATGCCAACGTTACACCTCAGATTTTACGTTTTTAATGAATTATCAAGAAGCCAATTTTGGCGGCGTGACAAAACCCAACCCAACAATGACAAATCTGGAGATGGAGAGAAAGAGAGAGAACAAGACAACTCAGCCCAACAATAGCAGATCTGAAGAGAGAGAGAGCAACACAATCCAACAATCAGATCTGAAGAGAGAGAGAGCAACACAATCCAACAATGGTAGATCTGAAAAGAGGAAGAGAAAGATCTTGTTCGAGATAGATATGTTTGAAGAGCTCATAGAGGATACTCAAACTCATGACTGATCCGAAGAGAGGGAGAGAAATTTTACGTTTCTAAGTTTTTTAAGGCAAATTTTACGTTTTATTGACAAAACTCAGATTTCATCAAATCACCAAGCCCCACAAAACAAAACGACAAAAGAGAAACAGTTTCATAATTTCAATAAACAAGTCTTTTCCACTTCTCCAAAAAAACAACTTATCAAACACCATTTTATTCTCAATTTATATAAGTTATTATCAGATTTCAATGGCATAATCATGGTTGTCAAACATCCCCTAAGTAATTATTTTAAGCAATTGGAGGTTAATTCTCTCGTGATGAGTTCCAGATGTTGCTTAAGGAAGAATG
This sequence comes from Kingdonia uniflora, assembly GCA_014058105.1. Lineage (NCBI taxonomy): Eukaryota > Viridiplantae > Streptophyta > Magnoliopsida > Ranunculales > Circaeasteraceae > Kingdonia > Kingdonia uniflora. Next base: position 1,006,694 of record JACGCM010000926.1, on the reverse strand, counting down.
TGTAGAAATTTCAAGCACCAACTCTAGTTAAAACGTTGCAGTGTTCGAGATGCTCTATTAAATTACACGCCCGAAATATTGTTCAACAGATGGACTGCAGCTTCTCAAATGCAGCTCGCACTTGACGTTGCTAAACTTGCGGGTCAATGTAGTTGAAACCATTTGTGTTACAGTTTATTGTGCTCCTCCTATTTCACCTTTCAAAATTGATGGGAATGGAAATTTAATAAGAAATTTCTTAGAATTTTAACGATCGTACATCAATTATAGTTCTCTATACTGGTATTATGTGATATTGGACGGTAACATTTCGCAATGGGTTGTACATACCAAGATCCACATCAAATCTCTACTCAAATTCAGAATTCTCCTCTGAAATGTAGTATCCCACACCAAATGTTACAAAAATGGCAAAATGTACAAAAATGGCAAAACCACTAGTATTTTCTCACCTTCTAGATTTATGTTCCAACTGCTGTAAAATGGAACCTGTATTATTCTATTTTAATTGCGCCATATCTGCATTTCATTGTTTCCTCTGGTGGGGAGTCTGCCTTAACCCCATAAGCTTGCCTGGCAGAAAGAAAAATCTCTCCATTTTCCCAAATGTTTTGCCCGAAATGTCATCTAGGATTTATCTGAAAAACCCTATTATACCAAATGGAATGGAGAATCATGTGAAAGATATCGTACTTCACGGGTGTCGTGTGCCAAATAAAATGCTGCTGCACTCTCCTCACCCCCATCTGCAACTTTAAATACTTCTTGTCTGGAATCGAAACAAGGATATTCTTCAAGTTGGGAAGATCTTTCTCGGGAATAAATACTGTAAATGATTTCCAGTTTAAGACTTCGAAAAAAGGAGGCACATAGTTGTCTGATATGATAACAGGAACACACTCATAGAAAATAGCCTCCACCACCCGCGGGCTGTTGACCTCATATCCCTTGGCGCAAATGCAATACTTGCTGCTTCGCATGTAATTTATGTAGAGCTGTTTGCCCGCTTTCCCACGGGGCAGCTGATTAAATATTTTCATATCAGGATCTTTGTTTTCCCAGTAGTGTAGTAAAATTGGACGAAGATACCCGTGCATTTTTCCAGCAAAAAATGCAAGAACTTCTCTTTTTGAGGGAGATTTCCCACCGAGATCTCTAAGTGGATCTTTTGCTACACGTACATTAGTTTCTGGAAGAGAAACATCCTTCCCAATTTTAAAGCCCGCATTCACATCAGCATTACACATAGCTCTGACACAATTGTTCATATAATCACTCGTTTCTGCTGGAGCCTGAGAAAATGCAGTTTATTAGAAATAACTCAAAATACATACATTGAAATTTACTATTGTGCAAACATTAAGTTATTCAGATTGTTTGGATTGCCAATATGAACTAAGAAAACACGGAAAAATAATCTGTAATATTCCGCAATATCGAGTTACGCCATGTGCATCAGTACTGTAAAATCAATAGTAAATAGAGATTTTGCTGTTGTTATAAAGTAGTGATACCTCGGTCAATGTTTAAGTTACTCCTACAAAATATAGTTAAATATCGCCCAAAACATATACATTTTAAAAGAGTATTTCAATAACATATCATTTAAGTTTAACCGAATTATACTATTTTTCAATCGTTCATATTTCATCAGAGGTGAAATATATCGTAACTTAGGAAACGATGTATCAGAGTATGATACGACAGTTGATCATTATAATGTTATGTTATACTATATATTTTTATTCAATAGAAAGTTTTCTTCCATGATTATTTTCTCAAGAAAACCACAAAAAATTACAAGTATTTTCTGTGAAAATCGAAAGTCTAATCCCCTTAGTACTAAAAATTTAAAGGTAATGGAGTTTACATTTAAGAGGAGCTATGAAGCATACCCAGTCATGGCAAGCAACAAGAAAATGATCCGATCCATCGGTTCTGTTCCAGAAAGGATATTTAGCTGAGATAATGTCCAAGTAATTCTTCAGATGCTCGATCAGATTCTTACGACTGTGTGAATTAGGCACATATAAACGTTCCTCTAGCAATCGGGTACTAAAAGGCATGTAAAATAAGTGAGCTTTATTAGGATTGCTCACTAAAAACCTGTTTTTTGTTTGCATATGTTTCATAAACCATCCTTCAGAAGCATAAATCCCCTTGAGGACTGGCTGATGGAAGATGGGTCTATTTCCTTCCTTGTAAATATATACTTTGAGCATGCGTTCCATCAGTTCATAACTTCTGCAGACATGATACACAAAATATATAAATTAATATCATTTGGAGTAACCCCTAGGAAAATAACAATTCAATTATTTTGTAATAGTGCACTATTGTCACAATTTTCATATCTCCCCAAAGCATATCACATTCCAACCAAAAGTCCTAACTCGACAGAGTTTGGTTAATAGGTCAATTCGCATAAAATCAGACCAATTCAGTTACATTCAGTAAAATTTGGATACATAGAGAAGTACAGCCTACAGATGAGAAGTTGGAACATCTCAAACACAAAAAGAATATTCTTAATGAAAAGTTACATGTCACTTCTTGTCTACAAAACAAAAAAATTAAAAATTAGATCATTCCTTAAATAAGTGAGTTACACATGTTTGCCCGGACCTTTTCATTCCCACCATCTAACTTTTTACACCTTGGAAACTCCCATAAGCACTAAAATCTTAGACCACCACAATCACATTCTCATGCAGCAGCCATCTATGTCCCATGCAACAATCATCTATTTTTGCATGCATCTATCATGGATTCCCCATGTTCTTTATTTATCCATTTTACTATGGTTTTCCTTCTTCGTGTATAGAAAGACTTATTGCATCTTCAGTTAAATACCACGGTTTTTATTGCTTGTTTACACTTCATTTTCTCGTGTAGATTGATGTTATATTATAGTATAACCTCCCTTGTCCTTATAGTGGCCGATTGCTGTTATTTCATTTTTTAGTCTTGGGGTAGCGTGAAGGGTTAAGTTCTTCTTTTTAGAGTTGGAAGCTGCTTAAGATGGGAATTGAACCCCAAGACCCCTTGATTTTCCAAGCAATAGCCCTACTAACTGAGCCAGCACTTGTTGATTGAAGGTCAACTTTTTCCCCCTAATTGAGAAGCAGATCTTTCCACATAAACTCAAAACAACATAAGCTGAAGGCAAAAAAGTAGAAAATACTTACCCATCCCTCCAAAACCATGAGAAAGATACATATTTGTGCTTGTTAAAAGAACTATGCTCCAAGTCAGAAAATGCCATTATGTTGACATAAGAAAATAGTGATTAATTTAATTTTTGCCCAGATACGACCACGAAGCTTTGAGCTTCATTTCAACAATAAATGGAAATAAACCCCTTCTATGCTCTACTTCGAGATGCTGAATTCAGAAGCAGACTTGGATGAGTAGGGAAGAACTTTCAACTTTGCAGCGATGAACCAAAGTATGACTGTTCATGGACAGAAAGAGCGAAGATAAGGGTGAAGATGGAGATCAAAACAAAGGATAGAAACATGCACAGGAGAGATATTCTATGGAAGATGAGAAGGGGAGGAACTGTGAGAGGGAACCTCATGTTCAAAAGATAGGTACCCTTTCCAGGTTTATAAAGATGGGCCACGCCAATTGAAACTGTCTGTCCTTATGTACTGCTCAGAATGGGCGAGACAACCCTGAGAATCAAGAAATTCTTTACCTGGGAAATAACATAGCCTAATAGCAGAACTTGGAAGACGCATAAGAGTAAATGCAAAACAATAAAAAAAATCACAGTTAAACATATATATGTATATATGTACATACATATATATTAGTGCCCCGCTCAGTTGAATCAGCCAAGGGCTTTAACCAAGCACAACCCAAAACTTGATCCTGATTAAAAATCTAAGGCAATACCCAATCAAAGTATAACATATGTTAGGACAAGCGCTGAACACAAGTTTGTCCAATTTGATTGGGGCAACCAAATCACACCTATATCATCATAGTCCCATTTTTTCCAAGAAAAAATCACCATTATAATTTATTGCACAAGTATCTTGCCAATGCAGCTTGTGCTTCCCTATATTTATCATGAAACTACCAACAGATGAACCATGAAAACTAACTTTGCTAGTATTAAGGTGGTCGACTTTACTACCAGTAACTATGACGATAAACTTGAATTAAACAGAATATTTTACCTTTTAAACGTAGACACGTTGCGAAATAGAGGAGCATAAAGCTCTCTATCATTTCTTACAATTGGAGCATTCTCGATTTGTGATTTCGCAGATAAAATTTCCTCATCACGTTCTGAAGACCAATGTGGTTTCTGTTGGAGTAAATATGATATATAACACAATAGAAGAGCCATAAAAATAAATTAGTATATAGAATTAATTTTTCTCTGTTCAAACTAAAGTTATCAAGTCCAAGTCTTTTTTTTTTTTGAAAGGCAAGCCGGTTTTATATAGGGATCCGTAACCTTGAGTTCCCAACCCCATGGGGTTTCGAACCCACGACTCCTCTCTTGGTGGAGGGTCACAACCACCACTGGGCCAACAACCCAATGGTATCAAGTCCAAGTCGTTACCATTGAAAGAGAAGAAGCACGCGTCTGAAGCAATAGATGGCTCATCTCAGATATTGATGTTACTGAAGCTGGTGGCAATTCCCACCAACCCTTTTTTACAGGATTACTGGTCGTGGCAGGGCTACTTTTAAATATGTCAGGTTTTTCACTTTTGGGGAGAACATCTGGTGCTTTTTCATTTACAGTAGATATGCTGGAGTTGGTTGTTATGCCGGAAGTGCTAAAATTGGTATCCCTTTCTTTTGACAGGACTGGGCTAGCTAAAGAAACGACAGGTGGTGACGCTGGAGGAGGGGCTAAAAAACCAGTACCTCTGTTTTCAACTTTCTCCAAGTTTAAACCTTCATCTTCTTCATGCTGAGTTTCTGGTGAGAAATTGTTCTCTGTTTTATTAACCTGCTCTAACGGCTTCTCAATCTTTTCTGATGTAGATCCATTATATGATTTTTCAACATTTTCCAATCGAAATGGGGAAATTTGTTCTGGATTTGTAGCCGCTCCAATACTTGTCACAGGCTCAGGAACGGGCGATAAATCATTCGAAGTTGAATCACTTAAAGGCGGGAAACTACCAACTATCATATTATGAGAAGAATCTATAGATGGCAAGCTGTTCTTTCCAAGTAAAGGAGCAATACCTAATGGAGAAATCTGTTCTGGTTTCATAGCCGCTTTGGTACTTGTCACAGGCTCAGGAGCAGGAGATAAATCATTTGAAGTTGAATCACTAGAAGGGGAGAAGCTACCAACTACCACATTACGAGAAGAATCCACGGATGTGAAGCTAGTTTTTCCAAGTAAAGGAGAAATACTAGAAGGGAATAGAGACAGTAAGAGACTTCCATAAGGGACCAAGTAAAACTGGACGACTAAAACAGAAAAGGCTATCAATCCCATCACCAGTAGCAATCTCCTTGCGTCTGCTCGACATAGCTTCTGAAAATAAAGTGGAACTTCCATAACACACAAATAACACCAAGAATCCAAGAATAGAACCCTCTGAATCAGGTGAAAGCCTATTATTCTACTACCTCTTCAAATTCTGCAAATAATCAAATTACTAAGTTAGCAAAAAGAAGATGCCAACTCTAGCAAAGAAATCCTAGATGATCTAAATATTCCATATTGAGAAGTCAATGACTAAGACTACTGCACAAAAACTAAGCAAAAATCAAATAGGGAGATAACTAAGACTCCTCTTGCTACAACGGAAATCCTTCTCGATCACGATCATAATATTACCGGTTATTCGGCAAATGCATACCATTATTAGATTCACGTATGACAGAATTTTTTAGCTTATTCAATGGTCAATAATTGCTAATAACCAAAAGCTTTCCAGAGGCCAGAATTGAACTTAATCTCGAGCTCTAAACATGAAACAAAACCTCCTAAACAAAAACTAATAATTTTCAGATAGCAATAACATAATTACTTAAATCTAAAATTTTCTCATACCCTTTAATATGAATCCAACTAAGCTCCCAAATTCTCAATCAATAACAAAACTAATCGGGTGTAACTCGAAACAAGCAAATTCACCCACACGTTATAATTTAAAAGAGAATTTTTTTATTGAAAAACTCTCATTGCTTGTTTACACCTTAATTAGATAGATCTCAAATTACTACAAATAGTACAACAAACTCAATCATACTAATAATAACACGTAATAACAAATATAAGAAATAAAAAAACCAAAGATACCCAAACCATTATTTAAAGATCCCATCAAAACCTAAATCTCAATCTTCATCATCAATCATGAAAAAGAGCAAATACAAAAACAATAGCATAGGAATCGTAGTTTCATTACTTACAGATTGAGAGCCAGAGAAACCCCAATATGGTATTACATTCAGAGCTTAAAAATTAGATTCTCTCTCTCTCTGATTCTCCTTTTGTATCGTTGTTTTGGTCTCGACGCCATTGTTGAAGACTCAAGTTTCGTCGGTTAGATTTGAGTTTGCAAGTGAGCACTGATACCCTTCAAGAATGCCTATATTTTAAATTTTTATTACAGAAATGCCATTGTTTGACTTTTCTGTCCGTAGTTGAACCGCAACGGTGGTGTTGGCGTGTAATTGTTTGGATAGTTCTATTATTAAGATCGTGACACGTGGTGATGGGATGTAAGAATAATAGAGAGAGGTGCCACGTGGTGGGTTTATTTGGGGCATGGTCGTACGTTAATAAAAGAAATCTAGATTGGTCTATTTTTTGTTTTAATTTGATCATTGATGAATTATTAAATTGAAAAGGGCTTCGTGGACCCCAATATTTATTTGTGACCGGGTCAATTGTTTTAGGGGTTTGAACTTTCAAGTGTTGTAACACAAGAAAAAAATATCCAGATGAAGCTTTATTGCACCTACATTCGAAGGTGGGAGACAGCCGAGGTACAACCCGTTTTTCTCGGTTGTAAATGGTGGTGGAAGATGACCGGAGAAATTTGCGATTTGAGAGTTGAGACCAAAGAAATGAAAAACAAAAAAGATTATTGTAAGTGTGTGTGTTTTTCTTAAGTATCCGTTCATCTATCTATCTATACTATTAAGGAAATGACTTTTGATAATAGTGTTCAATAACCGGAGAAATTTACGGTTTGAGAGTTAAGACTAAAGAAATTAAAAACAAAAAAGATTATTGTAGGGTTCATTTTTCTATCTATCTATACTAAAAGCATAAGGTGTAGCCTAGCTAAATTATAGCTAGCAAGATGAGTTGGAAAGTGATATTTGAAAAAATAAAAATAATATACTCCTAAAAACTACTCAATGCCAAAAAATAAATATGACGTGTAAAAATTTTACTTTTTTAATATTTTCAAACAATTTCTAATATTTTTCACGTAATAAAGTTATCTTAGTTGGGTACCTTTTTTTTTTCTTTCCCAAACTAGAGGCTAAAAACATAATTTTTAGTACATTCTCCTATTTATTTTAACTACAGAGAGCCTACACTAAATGCTCTAAGGGAATGACTTTTAATAGTGTTCATGACTCTCTGGGCTCTAAATCTAAGGTGAGTTAGTGTTATTTTTTTTATATTTTTTTACGGAGTATTGTCTCTCTTTACAGTTGTGACACCTCAATACTCTTTCTTTACACAGTTGCAACTTATACCTCTTCCGATACTAGTTCAAATTCATTCTTATGTTCTTCACAGTCTCCAAACATCCCTATCTCGACTTTTGATTTTGGAATTTTGAATCTTTAACAGGAATGTAATGAGTCACGAGGAGAGAACGGGATGTGACGGAGCATTTTTGCGGTTGCGGAAACAATCTATCCCCTTGTCTAAACTTAAACTCGATTAACTATCCCTTAATTCGAACAAAATTGTTGAGAAAAAACTAGCTATAATCTTAGTTATGACCTAAGATTACAAAAACTTGGACAGAGCTTTAGTGAGTCCCAAAACCCTGTCCAAGACAATATTAAAAGAGAAGCAACAAGTTTTATTTAGCAATTCACACTCACATTCCCCCTATGTGGGACTAAAATGTAAACAACAAATGTCATTGTTTCCCACATCAAACATCTCCTTCCACAGTTTCACTCTAACTCTCACTCTCTCACACCGTCAATTCAACATAAGTAAAACAGTGTAAACCACTCCTTCATCAAACTCTTCTAACAATGGTGACCTTGAAACGTATTTGAGAGAAGAAACCATGGAGTTTCTCAGCATTGTTCGCGGTGTTTGCATGTACTGCGATATACACCCGTGACCACCGGTTTCCAAAAACCACCTAAACACTCTGATGATTGCTGGGACTTTTTTCTCAAATCAGTCTCTCAATTGGCCTCTTATGCTAATGTAACTTCTTAAAGTTTGTAATTAACTTTAATTGTTAGATTTTATTGTTGTATGATTAATTGTTTAAGCAGAGTTGTTGTTTGCTTATAGTGTAATAAATCAGAATCTAAAGTAAAATGTTCGCAGCTTTCTTCCAAGTGATTGGTGACACATTGCTCTGTCAAATATATTATGTAATATAATTTTGAAAGAAACGATGATACAACAGAATAATAGTATAACACAACATTTCATAGCAAAATCTTGTGATACTACAAAATACAAATTAAACAGCGGTTATTCGAAGATTGTCCAAAGTGTAAATTTCAAGGGGTGATCTTTGGTTGATAAAAGGGCAGGGTATATCAAAATGATACTAAAACCTATGTGGTATCTAACCGGTGTATCAATGAGCTTTGTATAGGTTCATCCTATATATTTCTTACCAATACAGTACTATCTTTCTTGCTCTTGTAGAAGAAACTTCTGAAACAAGATTTCTCTCTGCAGATTTCCCGATGTCTACTCTGCTACTTATCTGCTTCAAAGGTTCCTATCTGTCCCAATTTTTCTTATACTTATCTGCTTCTAAGGACCAGTGTAACTTATATCTCGTTTAAACGGTTGAACCAAACAGAGTGAAGGATCATGTGAAAGATATCATACTTCACTGGATCGTTGTGCCATAGAAAATGTTGTTGCACCTTCTTCACTCCCAACTGCATCTCAACGTACTTCTCATCAGAAATCGAAAGTAGAATCTCCTTTAACTTGGGCATATCTTTCTCTTCAACAAACACGGTAAACTTCTCCCAATCCAAAACCTCAAAGAAAGGAGGAACATAATTATCTGCTACAAACACCGGTACACAATCATAAAAGAGTGCTTCAAACACCCGTGGGCTGTTAACATCATAACCCCTAGCACAGATACAGTACTTGCTGCTTTTCATATACTGGATATAGGTTCTACGATCCATTTGTCCGAAGATTTTCATGTCGGGATCTTGATTGTTTCCAAAGTGTTTTAACAAGATCGGACGGAGATCTCCATGCATTCCCCCAGCAAAGAAGGCGAGATGTTGTCGCTCAGAAGAAGGTTTTCCGCCAAGATCTCGAAGAGGGTCTCCCATTTTGCGCACCTGTGTTTCAGGAAGTGTCACATCCTTCCCTATTTTAAAGTCTCTAGCAGCATTTGCATTACAGAGCACTTTGATGCATTTATCCATAGGACCCCGTACTTCAAATGGAGCCTGAGAAAGTAAAATAACAAAAATGAGATTCTACAGTGTGAGCTAATTGTTGTTTGGAAAAGATTAAATAAAATGCCTTCGTCCAAAAAATACAGTCTCAACGTCCTTGAGATGATGGATACATCAGATACAGGGTTGAGATATTGGAAAACCCAGGTCAGTAGCTGCCAAATCTTCAGTAGCTGTCAAATCTCATGATCCATCAGATTTTAAATATTATACGAGGTTTTGTAATATTTCCGTAAACTATCAGAATAAATCAACAAATACTCCAGTATATCTCAATGTTTAACATGATTTACATAATGAGAAAAATTCGAATATTTCCATGATATTCCTCAGATAGTCAAAAATTCCAGATATATTATTCAGCAATAGGCTAGTGTGAATGAACTTTTTATTTAAGATCTAATTACTTAATAAAAAGGCATGGAAACATACCCAGTCATGGCAAGCGACAGCAAAATGGTCTGTCCCTCCAGTTCTGTTCCAGAATGGATGGCTTGCAGCAATCAGTTCCACATATTTCTTCATATAAGCAGCTAGATTTGAGCGGCTATGAGAATTACGTTTATACAACGTCAACTGTAGCATTCGTGAACTGAAAGGTATGAAGAACAAGTGAGCTTTAGAGGGGTCCTTCACAACAAATTGTTTGTTTTTCTCTATCGATTTAATAAACCATCCTTCGGAAGAGTAAATTCCCTGTAGTATCGGTTCTGTTGCCTCGTGAAAGATGGGTTTTTCTCCTTCACTGTAAATGTAGATCTTGAGAATTTGCTCCATCAGTTCATAGCTCCTACAAAATATGATACGATATAAATGAGTTTCGATACAAGTATTTGAATTGTTCAAGAAGATTTAGGTATTTTAATATTTAAACATATATCATATGGTTAAGAACTGTAAGTCTAGATTTAGAGATGTTTTTAGGACAATAAATATACTGTAAGCTGTGTACCTTTGAAGAAAACATGTAGGATGTGTTTAGCTCTTCAAAATCCAAGGAAGCAGAAAATTATTTTCCAAAAGGCATGGTCATGAAGATGGTACAAAAATAAGTCAAAGAAATCTATCTTCCATTGCTTGTTTGATCATTGAAAAATTAACGGAAACATATAAAATGCGTAATCTGTAACATATAACAAGTTATATGCAATAAAAGAGCATTTTATGGTACCAGCAATTTTACCTCGCGATTTTCTCTCTAGATTCGTTGAATCCAAGAATCCAAATTCTGCTTTTTCATTCCAATTTTTCTTTCGCTAGATTCTCTTAATCCACATTTTCCTATATATATTTTATCTTCAGATTATGCCATACAACGGCAGAAGCCCCTAAAGTGGTTTCTAACTACACGTCAAACACGACCTTAAATACTGCATATACACACAATATTGGAGTTATTCGGAATTGAATTCAAGCTTGCCACAACAAATAAAATCAAGATATTAGCATATGGTATTCTGTAACTCACCTTCTAAATATTGAAACATTCCGGAAAACTGAATGGTATAGCTGTGGATCATTCTCTATAACAGGAGCATCCTCGATTTTTGACTTCGCAAGTAGAAGTTCCTTGTCACATTCTGAGGACCATTGCGGTCTCTATTAGCAAAGAAAAAGAAAAGTTAAACAACTTCGCTTACATTATTCAACACGGTCCCGTCTCCTTGAATTGATATCTCAAAGTCCAAATCCATACCATTGAATGAAAAGAAGCACGGTTTTTAAGCAACAAGCTGTTCATCTTAGATATTGAAGTTTTTTGTGACCCAGTTTGCAAAACCCCGTAATTTTTATCAAGTGGCACTTTTTCCCTTTCTCTTTTCTCCGCTGAAGATACATTGGGATTGCCCGATATAAAAAAACTGCTTGAGTTTGCCTCAAATGTTCCTGGGGAGAAATTTTCAGTCAAAGACACCACTGGTGGTAATGCAGGGGAGTTAGCTTCAACGCTCGTATATGGAATTTCAACATTCTCTAACGGAAAACTGCTTTCTCCTTTTCGAGCATTATCTGATATAGAGTCGCCAGACCCAGACGAACCCTCGACCTGCTTCACGGAAAGGCTTGGTTCAGGTGCTTTAGCTATCTCATGTATAGAACCATTATCTGGACCTTCAATTCCAACCTTCTCCAAAGTAAAATTCTTATCTACCATAACAACATTCGCAAATGCAGATTTATTGTCATTGGTCCTGCCATCCTCATTACCATTCTTATCATGTTTCCCAATACCCGAAGTTGCAGTACCATTAACCATACCAAGAACTAGTGACAACCCTTCGAGTTTGAATCATTCAAAAAGGCTGAGTTATCATTTGTAATGGATTTCAGGGCAGAATCTCGTGTTAGGGAAATCTTACTAGAAGGAAATAGAGACGAAAATATATTTCCATAAGGAAGAATTGAAGATTGAACCACTAAAACAACTACAACTATCATACCCATCACCAATGCCAACCTCTTTGCTTCAAAACTGCACAGCTTTTGAAAATGAAACGCATAATCCATATCATAACAACACTGCTAAGTACCTCCTCACTCCTCAATCCTGTCAAATTAAACGTATCGCTAAACTTAGCCATGTTATGGGATAAAGAGCAAGCATTGCAAGCTAAATTAGTAAAGCATTGTGCATTAATGCATATTTTTCATGGAAACAAACCCTAGATGCTTTTCAATGTAGAAACAGATATATGAAGGATAAAATTAGATCATATTTATTGAAATCAAGACTCAAATATGCAAAACTAAGACATTTAAGTGATAAAAAACAAAAAAGAAGTAAAATCAGATAAACCCTAATAATAATTAAGAGAGAAAGATTACCTCTGTTTTGCCAATTTTGGATCTTGAATATATATATTTTTTTTCTTTCCTAAGTGGCGCTTTCAGCTTTAAACTTCTTGTAGTTACCCATTTATTGTGCATATATTACGTCAGGGCCACTATAAGTTTTGACTAGCTTCACATGCTATATTAGCTTCACATTTATTGTGCATATATTAGGTCACTTACATGCTTCACATTTATTTGATGACAAAACAAATACAAAATCTCCCAGGAATAAACGAGTGTTATCGTTTGCCGGCAGAGAAACAAACGGAGTTCCGGAAGATGTGGTTCTTATCGTAGATGAGACAGAATGTGGCGGAGAAAGTAATGAACCTCGATCACCCTTGTTTGAAGAAAGAAAAAAGCTTTGGAAGTGGTGGAGATGTAAAAAAAAATCTCTGAACCGATTTGTAATTCTTTGTATAGGGTGAAAAACTCCATTTCATTGTGTGATAACAAAGTTTAAAATATTTACAACAAGAACTTTGATGCGCCACAGAAATCATATGTTTTCCTGCAAAAACATGGCATAAACTTCACTGGATTTGCCTTCAGATGTTGGAACCTTCGTTGCAAACTTCTACCATCAGGTGATTCAAGCATCTTCGCACTCCAAGCTTTAGAAAAGATGAATGAGTGCTGTGTATGAGCCATTCTGTACTAGAGAAATAATGCTTTTAAATATCATCTGGGTTTTATTCGAAACACTCTGTTGAGCCAAATGGAGTGAAGGATCATATGAAATATATCATACTTCACAGGCTTTTTATGCCATAAAAAATGTTTCTGCACATTCTTCACTCTCGTCTGTAACATACGGTATTTCTTTTCTGGAATCGAAGTGAGTATATTTTTCAAGTTAGGTATATCCTTCTCTAGGACAAACACGGCAAACTTCTCCCAATCCAAGATCTCGAAGAAAGGAGGCATATAGTTGTCTGATATAATAACTGGAACACACTCATAGAAAATGGCCTCAACTACTCGTGGGGTGTGGACCTCATAACCCCTGGCACAGATGCAGTACTTGCTACTCTTCATATATTGTCTGTAAGTCATTTTCTCTGTGTTATTTCGAAGCAACGGGCCGAAGATTTTCATATCAGGATCCTTGTTCTTCCAGTAGTCTAGCAGGATCGTTCGAAGATAGCCATGATGTCTTCCTGCAAAGAAAGCAAGGATTGGCCTTTTAGAAGCAGGTTTTCCTCCAAGACTTCTCAGTGGGTCTTCTGGCATGCCAACAAAAGTTACTGGAAGAGATATATCCTTGCCAATTCTGAAGCGTCCAGCGACATTAGCATTGCAAAGGGATCTTATGCAATTACCCATAGGTTTAATGTTTCTTGTGGGGCCTGAGAAATTCCAGATCAATGATAAGAAAAAGATAAATATTGGACAAGCTGATCATGAATAACAAATCCATATTAGTACAAGTTTGTCAGTCTCAATTCCACACTAAAAAAAAGTATAAATGCATATTAACAAGCCTGTGTACAACTACTTGAAGGATAGGCCATAAGCTTATTTACACTAAAATAAGACATTTTTTCACTCCATTTTATGGTACTAATCATAAGACGTGACTCCACTATCTGAACTCTCTTAAGATGTCCATCAGTACACTATGTTCAAAGTTCTCTATGTATTTTTTGTCTTTCTCATTAGACAATTATCTCACCAAATTTCTGACAAGTTGTTTCCTCTTCGTCTAGATGTTCCCTTCTTCATATTTCCCCCCTCAAAATTCTCTCAAATTTTCTCTAGATTTTCACTCCAGATTTAATCACTAGAAATTTCTATATCACTCTAGATTTCTTATCTTTAGTGGAGTGCAGGATGAATACTGACCTTGGTGGAGTGACGAATGCATGTATAGTTGGGTGTCCATGACACCCCTATATGAAAGCATTCTTACCTAGCAAAAATAACAAAGAGTATTGTAGACATAGGTTACAATAGCTAATATTTTATGACTCGGTACGTTAACCAGGACTAGGGCATTCCTCTTTCAGTATCTTGTTATAATTAACAACCCGGGGTATAGTGCCCAGGAATGACGCTTAAGTAATTAAAGTGGTAAGATTTAACATAAAGAGAAGATACCCAGTCATGACAAGAGGCAAGAAAATGATCTGCTCCACCAGTTCTGTTCCAGAAACGATATTTTGAAGCAATTATATCCACATAGTTTTTCAAATGCTCCGTTAACTTCGCCTTATTCAGGGGATCATATAAAGTTAAGCGCAACATTTGCGAGCTAAAGGGTAAGTAAAACAAGTGTGCTTCTCTTGGGTCCTTCACGACAAACTGATTGTTTCCCTCCATCAGTTTCATAAACCATCCTTCTGAAACATAAATTCCCTTTAGTGGCGGCTGATGAAAGACGGGCTTTTCTCCTTCTTCATAGATATATACCTTGAGCATGTGTTCCATTAATTCATAGCTCCTGCAAATGCATCAGAACGATGTTTTAACAAAATATTACAAATCTTTAAGCCATCTTCAATGATGATTCAAGTTTCCAATCCCAAGGAATAATATATGAAGGATAATAATAATGATGAAAAAAATTAGACCACCACCAAATGATATGTATAAATTGAAGAAAGTTTTTTGCAATCAAATATGACTTTCGTCAGTGTTTGCTCTATTTTTTTAATAATGAAAAGGTTTCATTAATCAAACAGCACGTTCAAAGCCACATAAGAAGCCAAGCAAGAACAAGCTCGCACTAGGGGTAAGAGCAAATAAAAGCAAAAGCAAGGATAAGAAATTCCTAAAGAAAATGTCAAAGTATACATTAGGATTTCGTTAATACTCATCCAGATCAACTTGTGAGAACGACAAGGGGGTTGATTGTACCAAGCTAAGGTTCAGCGAGAAAATGGGATACAGTATACTTATATAATCCATGATTCTTTGTGATAGTGAAACCCACTCCAGCACTTTTTACACCCTATCAGAGCATCAAGAAAAGCATGTCTTTTCAAGGTACATTAATCAAGATCCCCCTTGTGCCCGGCCTCAATTCACATCAAAATACCCTTACTGCTAACTCATGTGTTATATTTAGGTTGATTGATAGCCTTAATAGTGATTAGTGACTGTTCAGCTCTATCAAAACCAATGAAGAATCATCTTAAATTTCAAGCGAGCTGATTTTAGAATTGCAATTCTACTTAAATAGAAGTGTATATGGGCATCAATAAAGTAGTCTTACACTCACCATTTGAACATGGAGACATTTCGGAAAACAGAAGCATAAAGTTCTCGATCATTCCTCACAATAGGTGCATTCTCAATCTGCAATCTCACATGTAGAAGCTCTGAATCACGTTCTGAAGACCACCGTGGCCTCTACAATTCAAATAACCAAAAAAGGCAGTTAGGAAAGAAAGATATGTACTAAAAATAGGAAACTTATCCCCTTGAAATGATTCAATTTAAAATTTCAAATCCATACCATTGACATTGAAGAATGACGGCTCTGAAGCATTAAACTATACATCTGGGATATTGATGCTGCTGCTGCATTTTCCTTATTCTTGATAATGGGTTTCATTACATTTGTACTATCCTCACCTTGTGGAAGTGTTTTTGTTGCCTTTTTGCCGACTGTATATACATGAGATCTCGTAGACTCAATAATACTACTTGAATTTGCATCAAATTCACCCAACATTGTCAATTTGGTTGAATCAACTACTCCTGGTCGAGACGTAAAATTCAATTCCAACCTTCCAATACTCTCTAATTTTAAATTACTATCTTCACTTCCAAATTTTCCACCTCCTCCAACGGAATACCCTCTTTGGGGTATCTAAAATCTTCTAACACCGAACTATTCTTCAAAATTTCAGCATTCTCCTCTACTAAGTTTGTATCTATGTTTACCTTTTCCAACTGAGAATAACCATCTGGGTATCTCTCATTTCCCTTATCAATACCCTTGGCACCATTAAGCCCCCATGATCCAAGGTAAATAGCTAGTGCTTGAAGCATGAAAAAGGGATAAATCACCAAACCCCATTGATGATTTAACATTCCTATAAGGAAGTGATGAAAACTGGAAGGCTAAAACAGAAATAAAGATTACCCCTAAGACCAAAAACAGCCTCTTGGTTTCAATATGACATAAATTATGAAACTTTGCAGCAAAACCCATTTCAGGTGAGGCCTTAAATTAGCTTAGAAAACACACTACATGATCAGCTGCAAATTAGAAATAACAAGAGATGCAATCTCAACATATTGATCTGCAAGAGAGAGAGTGAGAGAGTACCTTAGATTCCACTAGTAGCACTGAGGCTTCCAACTCTAATAAGTTTGGACAGATGATTTTGAGTCTTGACTAAATTGTAGTTAATGTAAGAGTTTTAGGATGACTAAATTGACCTCTGTTTTTCGCCTTTATTACCTGAGAATAACTAGACTAAAATACTAGTAATCCGGTGACCAGAGGGGAAAACGACCGCGAGATGAGTGATGCCGGAGAGAGATGGGGAGCTTTGTTCGGGAGGGAGAGAGAGAGAGATAGGGAAGAAGAAGAAGAAGAAGAGCTTGTAGAAGGAGAAGAGATTAGTGGGAAGAAAGCAAGAGAGATGTGAAGAAGAAGAAGACGATGACGGATGGAAAGACAAGTTTTGTGACATTTTTAGCTTTTCATTATGCCTAGTGTAATACACTCACTTCAGTCGTTTGATAATTTGCTGTCGGTAACCAACCGGAGAAGGTGGTTGGATGAAGGGATCCCGGTAGTGGTACATGTAACGAAGTAGAAGACAGTTCTTGTAATCTCACTAATGTTTAACGGGGGGTGGGGTGTTTGGTCATTTGGCTTTCTAATCTAATCTCCAAATGTTATTACTTTCCCAAATTTGTACCTTGATAGGATTACATATTCTTATCTGAAGCTCATATCAGAAGCATCCCACTAATTTCAAAAGCCGATCATGTTTTTACAAACGAACTGACACCCCATTGAAAAAAAATTGAGACGAGTTTTGAGTGAGTCGATAAATTTGAAGCTGTCAGAAGATGAAAAAAATTATACTATTTGCATATCTCACTTTCACTAATACATGTTTCTAGATCAGCACAATGATCAACTCATCTGTAATGGCCTAATTTTGTAGCTCAAAATAGCTTGAAATTAAATCTTACACTAAATATACCTGTAACAAAAATTAATGTAATACAAGAAACGACACATGTGATTTAGCGTGGAAAACCTTTGAATAGGTAAAACACCACGACCTCGAGTTAGGGTTTAGTAACTGTAACTTTTATTGCTTGAGGCTGATCTCTTATTACAAGTAATCTCTTAAACTAGAAATGTTTGATCTTAAAATAAGAATTTTTGTGGTGTTTAGAATCTAGAAATTCTAGTGTTAGAATCTAAAAAATCTAATTTTTCCTGGTCCTTATCTCATTTGGAACTTTTTCTTTATATAGACCTTATCTACAACTCGTTATCATATAAAAACACGTTCTCCGAATAATGAGGTAAGTGGTAGTTGAATGCGTAACTGTTAGTCTGTAGGAGACAGGTGTTTTTAACTTGTTCATATTTTGCTGTAGAGCTCGATTCATGTTCTTTATCAGTTCGTGGTCTAGGTGGTCATGCGATTAACCTATCAGCTCAAATTAAAGAGTTAGAGGCGGATGTAGCTCATGTTCATGCTCATGTAAGGAAAGGAATTGAATATTTAAGAAAGATCGAGTATAAGTTAGACATTGTTCTTCGTAGAGAGCTAGAGTTATAGGGGGTGGTCAAGAGGAAAGATGAGTTGTTGAAGAAAGCTCGTGTTGGGGGAAGTAATGTAAACGAGCTGGAGTTAGCAGTACTTTATGCCCAAGTGGAAGAGTTGAGGATGTTGAATAAAGTCGAAATGGATAAAGCAGTAGGGATAATAACGCAGCAAACTGAGGCGATAACATGCTTAGGGTAACGCGCAGAGCGGGAAGATGTTTCCATAAAGATTTGAAGCAGCGTTATCAAAGTTTAAGAAAACGGTTTGCCGAGGTAGTCTTGGTTGACTGAGAGAAGTCCATTCGAGGGAGCTAATGGCTCTCATTGCTTATTTTGTAGAAGAAGTAAAGAGGCTTGAGCTCAAAAGGGATACCTTGCATGATTGTGTGACATTCCGAGGTTATATCTGTAATGCTGATATAGATCGAGAAAATTGCTTAAACGACATGGAAATGGAGTTAGGTTCCCGACCTACAAAATTAGTAGAACAAGGCAAGAATGTTGTAACTGCTTGAGTTCCATATTTTATGACTGTACGACCTCCGGAGTAAGGGAAAGCGCAGCTGACCTCCCATAAGTAAAAACCTGTAGAAGTGACATGTAGTTTTTGTAGTTGTAGACATGTAAAAAGATAAAAGCTAGTGTTACCTTTGCTTTATCTTGTCTGATAAAGATCATTGATTGAAAACTAGTATTACCGTCATTTTAATCATTGATATATGTATAGATGGGCGATTGAAAGCTAGTATTATCTTTTCTTTAATTTGTATAGATGCTGATTGCAAGCCAGTTTTACCTTTGCTGCAATCTATGTAGAGATGGTCGATCGAAAGCTAGTATTATATTTGCTTCAATCTATGAGCTTCAGTAGATTCTATGTGAGTAGAGAGTAATGTGGAAAAAAACTTGGAAGTTTTCATTGAGTAGAATAGAATATACACTGTTGGAGATTGAAATCTCACTTTTAGAATGTAAAGAACGAGAATAGAGTAATCTGTAATGGAGAAACGAGGGACTTAGCGATAATATGTTTCAATCACCTAGTGTTCCAGGGATTTGGGATTCAGACTCCTTGCTCTGCCATGAGATAGTACGATCCAAGGTCAGTGCGACCAACGATGAGGAAAAGACCTTCCTAATTTTTGACAAGCTTTCTAGCATATTTTTTTTCCTGCTCTGTGAGATTTCTCTGAGGACGAGATAATCGATTTGGAACTCAAGATTTTAGACTCTTCTATTGTACGAGCTGGCCAACATATGGTGATATCGACCTAGGTTGGTAATAGCGCGTTCCCTAGTTTCATCAATCGAGTCTATATTATAGGCCAATTCGAACTCATTTTCTTTGTATGTTAGCTCGTGATCTCTGACAGGATGGAGGTACTATGTTGGAATAACAGCCTCTATGACATAAGCTAGGATGAAGCAGGAACAGTCAGTTGATTGTCTCGGTGTAGTATGGTATGCCCATAAGACATAAGGAAGCTCTCGTATTTTATTTTCCTTCTTCTGTGATTGAAGCATTTTCTTAAGTCCATCCACTATGGTTTTATTGGTGATTTCAACTTGTCCATTGCCTTGTGGGTAGTATGGATTGGATGGGGAATTGATGATTTGTTTGTTGAGGAAGGTCGCGACCTTTTCTTCAGGGAACTGCGGCTCATTATCGATTCGAATCAGGTGGGGGCATCCGAACCGTGTGATAATATATTACAAGATAAAAGAGATAACCTCTTCTTCTCTAGCTTGACAAAGGGAAACTGCTTCCACCCATTTCGTAAAGTAATCTGTCGCCACGAGTAAGAAATGTCGATTACCTGGCCTATTGGGAAACTCTTCCACGAGATCGAGCGCCCATCACTTGAATGGCCAGAATGCCTTGCTTGCATGTAGTTCGAGTGTAGGGGTGCGGATCATGTGTCTCTGTCATTGACATGTATCGCATTTGTGCGAGTACTCTTCTGCTTGCTTGCGCATTCTTGGCCAGAGTACTCCTTGTGTAATTGCCCTGTTTGCAAGTGATCGACCTGCGGCATGGGAGCCACAAGTTCCTTCATGTAATTCTTTGAGCATTCCAACGACTTTCTTCTTGGAGAGGCACTTGAGGAAAGTCCCTGTCACTGATCGAAGGTATTGACAGCCGTTCTGAACTGTATAACACTTCGAATTATCGATCAACTGTCGGTGTTCTTTTGGATTTGTCGGAAGGGGACCGTCGTATTTGCTCTTCGAGCCGATGTAGACAATAAAGGGCATTCACCAATCGTCATCCTCCTCTTTATCGCCCCCAGTGTTGATCGTACATTTAGAATGAAGATCAATGCTGGGGGTGAATATCACTTTAATCTGTAGATATCGTACTTCTGTACCCAAGACCCCAGCCAAATAAGCTAAGGAATCGGCATGTCTATTCTCGCCTGGAGGTAAATAGTCGAGAGTTATTTTTACAAATCTGCTCATCCTATCGGCAATGAGGGCTGCATATTTGATCATATTACCATTTTTCTTGTACTACTCTTAGTAATGGTAGACGATGAGTAAAAAATCTGTATAGACTGAGAGCTCGGGGATGCCAAGCTCGAGTGCTAAGTCGAGTCCATGAATTAGAGCTTCATACTCTGTGACATTGTTGAAAGCTTCAAAATTTAAGCGAATTGATTTCTTAATTTTTTCGTTGGAAGGGGTAATCAGTACGATTCTAATTCCTGACCATGCAAGTCCTGCTAAACCATTTGTAAGAAGTCTTCACCCTTTGCTTGTAATCCATTCAGCTCGTTCGTCAAATGGCTTGGCGGGTGAATCTTTTGTAATTTCTTTTGTAAGGTCAGGATCGTGTTCTTCCTAATCGGGATCTTCCACATGAAAATTTACAAGAAAATCGGCAACGGCCTGACCTTTTCTGAATGGCGTTGTTCGAACTTGATATCATGTTCTCCCAAACTGACTGACCATGTTGCACTCTTCATGATTTTTTTTAGACAAAACTTCTCAGAGTGGGGTAGTTCGTCAAGACTTTGACTGAATGAGCTTGGAAGTGGTGCTTGAGTTTCTGTGAAATGTAAACAAGAGTTAGAAGGATTCGCTCAATTTTTGAATACCTCGTTTTCTGTTAGAGTAAGGGTTTTGCTGATGAAATATACTTGCTTTTTGACCTTGCTCTCAAGTCGAATGAGGACCGAGCTGATATAATTATCTATAACTCTGAGGTAGATGATCAGTTCCTTATTGTCTACTGGGGTGGGTGCTCATGATGGGAGACTTCCCCAGATAGGTTTTGAGTTCCTGAAAAACTACATCGCATTTTATTATCCACTAGATCTCTTTGTTGGGCTGAACTTTTCCTCATTTGGTACACCCTCAGAGTAGTAAGAATAGCCACCGACATCAATCTGAAGACTTATAGACGAATCGATTGATAACAACAATCTTGTCAGTGAGTTTCTATATGTCTTTCTTTGTTCTTGGAGAGAGAATATTGATGAGAGCTCAAATTTGATCTGGGTCACCTTCAATCCCCTTCTTACTGATTAGATGGCTGAGGAACTTGCCCGAATGCACTCCGAATTGGCATTTATCCAGATTGAGGCACATTCTATAAGAGCGTAGAATATTACAGATTGTGGAGAGATCTGTGATATGGTCTTTTAACAGTAAGCTCTTACACAAGAGATTATCGATGTAGACTTCAACAATTTTCCCCAAGTGTACTTTGAATATTGTTGTCATTAACCGCTGATAAGTTGCTCCTGTGTTCTTCAGTCCAAAAGGTATAACTTTATAATAGTAAAGTCCCCTTTCAGTGATGAAAGTGGTTTTTTCCTGATTGGCTTCCAAGAGTGGTATCTGATTGTATCCAGAAGCAGCATCCATCATAGATAAGAGCTCGTAACCTTCCATGGAATTAATAATTTAATGAATGATTGGAAGAGGGAAACTATCCTTCGGAATATGTTTGTTTAGATCGGTAAAATCTACACAAACTTGGACCTTTCCATTCTTCTTTGGAACTGCAACAATGTTGGAGATCCAATTCGGGTACTTGGCTTCACGAATGAATCCTACTGTGATTAACTTATCAATCTCAATGTTGACCTCATATCGAAGACGAGGTGAGAGTCTTCTCTATTTCTGTTTTCCCGTCGTGGCATTATTGTTGATACTCATTCTGTGACATGCCTTTGATGGATCAACTCTGGGAATTTCTTCGAAAGTCAAAACGAAGATGTCTCGATTCATTCATAAGAAGTAAACGAGAGCTTCCTTGTCGTGTTAGACCATCTTGGAACCAATATAAGTACCTCTACTAGGTTCATTAATGTCTATGTACTCTGTAGGCTCTTATGTTGAAGGCTGGTCATCGATGTGATCAACTTTCTGTAATTGCTATGCAACGTATCTGTTAAATGTGTCGAAAATGGCAAAAATGGTATTTTCGTAAGCTCGAGAGAGCTTTGACTACCCTTGATTTCGTGGATGCCACCGTTGTGTTTGAAGCGAAAGCGAAGTGCTTGATAATACGTAGAAGCGATTGCTTCCATGTTGTGGATCCAACAACGGCCCATAATCCTGAGATAACGAGATTTGGCGTTGATGATGAAAAATACAATATCGATTGTGGCTGGTCCAGCGGTGATAGGTAAGATGATCTTCCCCACTCATTCTTCCTTGGAACCATTAAATTCACTGATATCGGTGTCACTTGGAATAACCTGATCGGACACCCCATCTGTTCGATTGTACTTTAAAAAAGAATCTCAATACCGCTACCAGTATCAATCATCATTGTATGCATGACAAATTTCTTCATCTTGAGCATGATAACTAGTGCGTTATGATGAAGAAACTTGACGTGACTGAGTTGCAATCCTCAAATGAAATCCTAAGTAGGAGATTGCTCGATTCAGGAAGAAGTTTAGCTTCTTTATCTTGAGGTGTGAGATCGCAACACTCTGATAATCTCCATCGCCTGAATCTAGAAGAGCTGGTAATCTTATGGATCTCTATCATGTTGTTGTGGTACATATGGTACAAGTACTTCTTCTCAACTTGATCTTTGATCTGGACTACTTTGACATGTGTCTTGTAGCTATCATTCTTGTATGATTCCAGATCGACAATATACTCGTGCATTCTCTCGTCTTTGAAAATATATTCAAGCAACCTCTGTAAAGTATGGTAGTTGTCTGTTTCATGATGATTTACCTTGTAATGCATGCAGTACGGTTTGCCTTCAATTGGTTCTAGCGGTTGAGATATACAGTAAAACTTGTCTTCCGCTAGAACGGGAAAAATTAAGAAGATTCAGACATTCATCGTGGGGAGGACCGGCTTGGGTAATTAATTACCTTTTCGAGGTTTGCTTGTGTTTGTCTTGGAACACTTTTGATCACCCTGGTCCTCTTTTAGTTCATTGTTGCATTATGTATTTGGACTTTTAGTGATTAAGACGGATTTAGTAGATTTATGCCTTTCGGTTATCATCCTTTTCAGGTTGACATACCCATTGACCTTGGTGATCATATCCTCCAAGGTCGCGGGTTTGTTTAAGAAGAGATGTTCCTTTACTTTGCAATTGAGTTGCAGCGCATTTGTAAAAGCAGTAACGACCATTTGCTGATCGAGATTATCCATTTTTCGCGCGAACTCCAAAAACTTCTTTATAAAAACCTCGAGTTTATCTCCTTGTGGTTGTTTGAGACTAATAAGAGAATATAAATTTTCTTATTTATCTTTATTGTGATAAGTCTTGACAAAATTCTTCTGTAGTTGGTTGAATGTGAGGATGCAATCTTCAGGTAGAGAATGGAACTACCGTAGCGATTCTTCCTGTAGACTTGTTGCGAACATATGACATATAATATGACTAAGATTTGAGTGCAATCCCAGTGAATCACGGAACTGCTGAATGTGCTAATTCGGATCGGTGCCTTTGTATTTACATATCTTCGGAGTATGGAAACCTGTTGGTACTTCCATATCAAATAACTCTTTGGCAATCAGACTACCTTGCAACTTGGTAAAATTGTCCTTACTACCTAAAGCTTGAGGTTTAATCAACTCCTTGATATGTTGATCCATGTATTCTTGTGTGACGTACTGACGTGTTGCCTGAGTGGGTTGGTGAGCTGGTTGAGGATTAGGAATACCGGTGCCTTCGCTCAAGTACTTACGTGCTAGAATCCAGGGTTGAGGTTGTTGTTCTTCCTCTTGACGCTTGGAAGGCCGGAGACCTCTGCTAATGTCGGACTGAGCTTCTCTGCCCAAATAAATTGAAGGTTCCTCGAGGTCTAATCTTTCTCATGCAGAAACGTGGGAGTTTGCTGGTATTTGATCATGATCTCTGGTAGGGGGAGCCTGTTGATTATCCTGCAAAGCTTGTAATGCAGTATGCATAGTTGTCATATGTCCTTCATGTCTCTTGAATGATGTCAAATGAGCTTGACGTTCACTTTTGAGCTCTTTATCACGGAGCTTACGATCGAGAGCTAACTTACGTTCGAGCTCAGTACGCTTCTCTGTTTCACCGTGGAGATTCGCCCATAGTTCAGCGAGCTGTTCCAGATCAACTGAAAGATCGAGTTGGACTCCTGTTGTTGGTCGCTTGGAAGTGACCATGATTGGAAATGAATAGTAGAGTAAATGTATGCCTTAGTATATCATGGAAACATTTTCTTTCCCAGAGACAGTGCCAAATGTAATGGCCTAATTTCGTAGCTCAAAATAGCTCAAAATTAGATCTTACACCAAATGTACCCGTGACAAAATTAATGTAATACAAGAAACCATACAGGTGATTTAGCGTGGAAAACCTTTGGATAGGTAAAAAACCACGACCTCGAGTTGAGGGTTTAGCAACTGTAACTTTTATTGTTTAATGTTAATCTCTTATTACAAGTAATTTCTTGAACTAGAAATGTTTGATCTTGAAATAAGAACTTTTGTGGTGTTTAGAATCTAGAAATTCTAGTGTTAGAATCTAAAAAAATCTAATTTTTCCTGGTCCTTATCTCATTTGGAACTTTTTCTTTATATAGACCTTACCTACAGCTCGTTATCATATAAAAATACGTTCTCCGAATAATGAGGTAAGTGGTAGTTGAATGCGTAACTGTTAGTCTGTGGGAGACAGATGTTTTTAACTTGTTCATATTTTGCTGTAGAGCTCGATTCATGTTCTTTATCAGTTCGTGGTCTAGGTGTCAATGTTGATTGTAGTTCGAGTTTGGACTAGGTCAAGCGATAGGTCCCTACATCCTCTATTTGCTTTCTCAATATACATGGGAGATACATAAAAATTCAAATTGAAAAATTTAAGAAAAAACTTAGTTAAGCAGCCTACGACACCTCCATGGGGGGAATCTTCCTCTGTGCTAGATCAGATAAACCACAGTTTCAGAATCTACTGCAACAGTGACTTTCCTCATGTGAAAACTGAGGCGTACTTTAAGTCCATATTCAATTGCCATAAGCATTCGATAGGCAGATACTAGCAGGAGGAGGTTACCATCGGGGTACCGCAATGCCCATGCTTCACAGATGGCTCCACTTTGGTTTCCCTATGCATATTCATCTAGGTCGAATTTGAAAGACCCGATTGAACCAAATAGAATAACAGATCATATGAAATATGTTATACTTGACAGGCTTTTTATGCCACAAAAAATGTCACCCTCATCTGCAATGCATGATACTTATTTTCGATCTATTTCTGGCTCCGGTGTACTTCAAAACTGGTCGTATCCCCACTGTCGACGGTAATACTAAAGTAAAGAACCCAAAGCCCAAAACAACAGTGAAAAACCGGAAAGAAAGTCACAATGAGCGCAGGTCAGTCCTTTTTCCCTCTCATTTTAATTTTTATTTCATCAGAAATTAGGGTTCAAGTGTTAAAATTAACAGTAACCAAACAACAATTAGGTGTTTACTTGATTGAATTAGGAGTGAAAATTGATTTCTCGGAATATCAATTTATTTGTGTTTAGATTATAAGGAAATAAATTCAGGGAAAAGAATTCAATTTCACATTGTTTTCTTTCACTTTGATTATATTTGATTATATTTAGAGGGAAATCGTTTGTTCATTTAGACTTTTGAAAAACTATTTTCCAATAAAGTGACACATTTTAAACAAAATTATTTTCTAGTTAACTTGATTCCGAATAATAAGTTGTTTGTGCAATGAAATGTTTCATCCCAAGAGCGCAAATTGTGTAAGAGAAACTTTGGAGAGAGACCCTTGGTGTCAAATTTTCTAGGGAAAAGCCACACGGATAGGGGTGTTGGAAACGGCAGAAAATAAAAAATCACCTTGTAAATAGTGTTGGACAATGTCCGAGTGTCGGACATACTTTAGTGAAGACTTGATGCGAACGTTTAGATTTAGACTGAGTAGAGAGAAGATAACGAGAAAAAATAATGCGGTATATCCCGCTTCGTTTATTTGCAATGCGTTATTTTATTAGCGAAATATTTCTATATATTTAGTAGAATCATGTGATTTTGGCAGGTGGTGCATTTGGTGGCAATAGGGGTTTAAGGCCAGTACCCCCAGAGAAAGGTGTATTTCCGTTGGATCACAATCATGAGTGTGACTTGGTAACAATGCTCCCCTTTTTTGATATCTTAATTTTTCTTTTTTCTTTTTTGCTAAAACACTGAAATGGGGTGATGTGACTTTTGGAATGTTATTTGCTAGTCTTTGTTATCACTTAATTAGACGTGGGGCTTTTCGTAGGCGAAGAAAGATTACATCGATTGTCTTAAATCGTCTACGTATCAGTCTGAAAGATGTAGAAACTTCTCAAAGAAGTACCTGGAATGTCGCATGGAGAGGTAATCTGTTTGGCCATATTGAACTTTGTTCTTGTAACATGTTTTCGGCTATACGATGTTATTCTCTTTTTATTTGGCCATTAGTAATTCTTATGTATATCCAGGAACTTGATGGCAAGGCAGGACATGTCAGAGCTTGGATTTCGAAAGGAGTATGACATTAAAGATCTTGAAGAGAAAAATGAGAAAATTGAAAATGAGCATACTCCCTCAACTGGTGTAACAAGCAAGGCCCTATCTACTTGAAGTTTGAAAATCTGTACATGGGTAGTGACAAGTTCAGGAATTTTCTCTTGATAGACATATATATTCTTTTTGATCGTGAGAAGACCTGTAAAGAATTAATAACTGAAGCAACATACAATTTAATATAAAGTCAGTTTAATGATAATTACTGGGGATAAGCTCATAACAGATTTTCTTTAGCTGAAAGTTCTTGTATTGCTACTGTTTCTGCATAACCCCAATGAACATTGAAGCGGAAGGCAGTGTGGAAGTCCAAGAGATATTATTCAACCCTAGTGATGGATTTTCTTGGTGCCCATAGTTTATAAAGTTTGTTATGAAGACCCCGTGGCACGTAAATTGAAATAATTGGCTGGTTGCTCTATGAATTTCTGCAGGGGTCATTACAGAAAGATACTGTGCAGAGAAACTTCTTGTAACCATCTAAAAGAAAAAGCATAAGGAGGCGCATAAGTAAGTTTTTTAACTTTCCTGAACTAACCATCGATAGTCTAAAGCTTTTCTATTGCAAAATTCCAAGTTACACTGAAATGAGATTTGACACGGCCTTGAGAATATTATTCCTAGACCATGTTTTTGTGTTTGATTTCATTTTGCACCATTGAGTGTCAAAAAACTTACTGTTTCCCTTTTGTACTTGTAGCTCATTTTTATAGCTGTAAACAGGCACTAACTAGAATAGTTTAGTTAGAAAGGGCTTCTGCTATTGTCAAGTAATCATTACCTTCTTTTTTTGCTCTGAAATCGGACAAAGTGTCCTCGTCTTGTATTATGTTTATAGAGGTATTTGCTCTGCCGGAGCTCTAGAGCCTTGGCAAAAATAAAGAGTGGTTTACCTGGTTGTCATGTCCAATTTTACAATTAGCATGCAATGCAGCAGTGGCAGTGATCATTTTAGACTAATCCATCAATCCGTGAAGATTGACAAGCTTCCTTTTGTAACCTGTTGGAAAGAACTCTTCTTTTAACATTATGTGAATGCAAAACAATTTGGGACCAAAGTTGGCCGGTTTGAAACCGTGAGGTAACATACGCCACTTTGGCGTGCCATAGAGTTAAAAACCTCATGCAGGAGGGTACATCTGTTGCTTCTCACAGGTTTTCAGTCGGGTCCGGCTACTTTAATAACCCCAATTGCTTGGATTGCAAGTTCTTCGCTCGGCAATTTATGGTCAGAAACATTGAGCTTTATAATGGTCTGAGAAATATGCGCCCGCAATGTGGGACTAATCTGACAGAATCTGTTTTTTCAAGTTCTTCACTACACAGAAATTTTGAGGGGTGAGAGATTATTGGATTCTTCATAAGAGGTTGTCATACTTATTTTATGACTTCTGATGTCTCACTAATACAATCATCAAAACTTATTGCTCAAGTTCGAAGCGCGTTCTGAAGACAATTTCTGGCCGTGCCCCTAAAATAGGGGATCTGGGGGCAACGTCTCCGCCCCGTTTTCTGTCGTGCCCTACCGACAATGGTAATACTGGTAAAAGAGTTGGCTTTCAGATCCACAAACCAACACAAGTAGAGGTATTTGTGATAAGCATCAATACATACAAAATGGCAGTTAATTCAGTTAAAAGCAAAGTGCCGCCCAAAGCTTTAAAACAAGAACACAAAAAAAAAGTGTTTGTGGGAGAGAAATCCTAGAAAACCCAACAGTGACATTTCTATGTCTCACTCTCCCTTGATTGTTTCGCTTCACTTCATCGCTTCAATTCTACCATTTCTCATTTACTTTAACTCCTTTTTGCTTTTCCTCCAATGGGGTCTCTTATGCCTTCTCAGTTATCTCTTTCCTCAAGGTCTTTGCAATTGCAACGATTCGAGTTGTAAGTTTTATGTACCAGTATATGTGTTTTTTGATGCGTAGTGAATAAATCTTTACATGTTTTCTTGATATTTATATTTGGACAAACTTGTTCATTGTTTTAACAGCATAATTAGTATCCATGTTCTTGAAGTCCTATATAATTTGTTTGTAGTTAACATTGATGCAATATTAGAGACAGATATCGGCTATGGGTTTGGTAATCGTTTTTATAATAATGTGTGTTCATGTGTTTGAAGAAATTCTTGGTATTCATGTAAATTTTTCGGCATCATGTAAACCGCTGGATTTGAAGAAGTGTTAATAATACTCTTCTTTGTGTTACAGAAGTACTTCTGCGAGTTTGACATCACGTGTGTTAGCAGTTAAGCATTGGGAGTGTGGAAAAGGGAATTACGGTTTACCAAACATAAGTTCTGTTTTTAGATTCTTATGTACTAATGAAGCATCAGTTTCACCTGCAAATCCAAAGAGATGGTTTTCTTCTGGGGTGTTCACTCTGTAGCTCCCTCATTTGCTTTAGATCAAGACATTGGTCAGAGTGGGCTTCTGTCTGTGGGTAAAGCTAGTGACGCTGAGATGGGATCTAGCCAGGTAGACACTGCTGTTCGGCTTCTACACAGAGCTGCGAGGAGCTTTTCTTCATCCATTAAACGTTGTGTAATGACTAGAAGCAGTCCAGAGCTTGCGAATGCATGGGTTGGTGTGGATGTCCATGCTTGGCAGAGACATATAGCCTATCAGGTTTAGATTTATTTACAAAATAACCGTATGTTTGTGTCTAATGTGGGTTGAGTAAACCTATTGAATTTGACATAGGCCTTAAGTTGTGTCAAACTTAAGGGGTTATAATTCCCATAATGAATTAAGTTCTGTGAGGATGCCTGTTATATGTGTTATTACATACAAGGTTGGAACTGACCCCTTGTAAAATCGTGAAGATATAAGTCAAACAGGCAAGATTGGAACTGATTCACAATGTGGTTGCAGGCAGCAGTATATGCTTTGTTAATGACGGTAATAGAAGCAAGATTCACGTCATGCGATGAAGAAAGGAATGATCCTTCAAAAGTACATATAGTGTGAGTCACTTTGAGCTTTTATCAAGTTTATCATTGGAGTTTCTTTCTATGTAGGAAGAATGTTTGCTTACTATTTTCAATTATCACTGTGGTTATGCGGTTTCTAACATTTACTTCTTTTCTTCAGCCTTTCCCCAAAACTTAATTTGCTTCTGGACTCCATTGAAACTCAGTTAAACACAAGGAACCCAAAGTTGGTGACGTGGTTTAAGATGGTAAAACTGCCCAATCTAGCACGTTATTTCATTCCATTATTCAAGAAATGGTCTTCAGAATATGGAAGAAGGTTCGTTAAATAAAATCAAATCTTAACATATTAAATCCCGTTTTTTATTTTCAT
Organism: Kingdonia uniflora; assembly: GCA_014058105.1. Taxonomy (NCBI): domain Eukaryota; kingdom Viridiplantae; phylum Streptophyta; class Magnoliopsida; order Ranunculales; family Circaeasteraceae; genus Kingdonia; species Kingdonia uniflora. Next base: position 976,137 of record JACGCM010000926.1, on the reverse strand, counting down.
AAATTCACTTCATCACATACTAACAATCTAAGCGCAAAGACATTCAGTGGTATTGCAGAGGTCATTCATTCTATATGCTTTTGTGTTGCTGTCGACAAGTTAGCCGAGCGTGTTTCATGTCCTAGATTCACACTATCTATTCCTGAAATAATGGGGGAGCTCATGGATTTATCATACAACTTGGTTTCTATGGATAGACTTCATAGCTTAGCATCTGAAGCCGGAGTTGAACAGGAGTTCCTAGCCTATTTTGGCTCAAAGGTTTTACCAAATAAAGAAAGCCGAGAGGTAGCTTTTTGGATTGGGTTGGTTCATAAAAGGCTCTGTGTAGCATTTAGGAGAGAGAGTTTCATTTCAAGCAGAGAGGGCTTTAGCAACAGGAAGGTCAGTTAATTCATTGCATAGTCTTCCAAGTTCTAATGTCTGGTTTTGATTTTCAATTTTTGAGTTCGATTTAGTTTTGAAAATTATCACAGAATCTAGAGAGAGATCTTGCTACTCTTGGACTATTTGCATTCCTGGGAAGAAGGACAAGGCTATTTTTATTAGGCATGGGTATGAAGGATCTTGACGAGCAGCTTAACAATTTTATAAGGTGAACTTCTACATCATTTCTGGAATGGTATAGTTAAATTAGTAATGGGTGGACATTTAAACTTTGGGTAGTTAAAACTCAAAATTTAAATTTAAATTTCAAAGAACAACTCCTGAACATATCTGTGGATAGTCGTTTGAAGCTCTCAAAGGATCGTAACAGAAGGTATTCATATTTATATTAGTTAGTTAAGTAGAGAATTGTATATTTATACCAATATTACAGAGTTAGTTTCTAGACCAGAGAAAAAAGTGGAAAAAGAAAAGTTTTGTACACCACAAAGACGGACTTAACATGGTTCACCCTAATCATTTTGTCCATTTATGAATGAATGTCAATTGGATTTCTTTGTTTTTAGCTAAGTTAGATTTTGATTGACTAATATGTATGATACATAAGGAATTGTAAAAAAAGGGGCATTTCTATCCATACCCACAATGGTAGGTACTATTTAATCAGAGATTACTAAAGAAACAGTTCCCCTCCCTCCTTGCCGTCTCAACCCTTTCTCCTAAGAAAAATGCTGATCCAATAGTCCACCAAATTAGAACGAATTTTAAATGGGTTGAAGTAGTACATAATATTTGTATAATTATCAAACAAGTTAGAGATAGGTATGTATCAATAAACTTCCATAAATTTCCTGGATATATATTGTATAAGGGTTTAATGCTATTTCTGCAGTTACTTGGAGTGTGGTAGCCTTTTCATATATGCAGAGTTATCTTCATTACCTGTATATCAGCTCTTCATGGAGGTTAGTCTATACTATCTCTACTATTCATAAATTTAGGATTTGCATTATGGTTAACTCTTAACTTTTTAGTCACTCTGATACCTCTGAGGAACTTCATCAAATATACAATTCAGCATTATCTATCCAATTTGTGATAAATCAAATTTGAATATGTTTCCTTATTAACTTTGTTTGAGTATAACTGGTGGGCCTTATTTTTAGATAGTAGCGGAAGAAATGGAATGGCTTGATTTTTACGCTGCCATACCTGGTATAAGCCTTAATGAGAGAAAAAGATCCAAACAACATCCCATACAGGCAGAGAAAGAGATAATTCTCTCTGCTGTCTACTGTGTTTGCTCTGATGTGTTCTCGGGCTTCTCTCACTTTAGCAGTTCAACTCAACAATCTCTAGATGAGAATGTGGTTACCTTTTTGCTGAGGAGGTAAACTATACATCATTTATTTCTATTGGAACATACATTTTCTTTATCGATTTCTCAATTGTTATCTTGTGCAGCAAAAACCTGCTAACTATGTGTCTGGAAGATTACTTGGCAGCTTATTATAGATCAGGGTATGTTAGATTTTGTAGTATTATCTTTTTAAGTGTATAAAAAGGTCAGGAGTTTTATTTTTATGACAATTTTATTGACTGGGTTTCTGGTGACTTTATCGAGTAGCGAGCGTATGAGAATTGCAGAAAGATTTGTCAATCAGCCAATAGTACCTTCAGGAAATCAACACACAATAAATAGATATATATTCCCAGGATTGCGAACACCAGAGTTGATGATGACAGGAATCCAAGATGTATGGCCTCAATATGTTTCTGGATCGAGCAAGGTAACCCTTAGAATCTTAGTAGGCAGTCTTTTGAAAGATTTAGGAACATTGTTATTCTTCATGTTTATTCGTTCATTTCCTTTATATGAATTTATGGAGCATATGTATGAAAAGTAGCAGGCAGAAAAGTGGTAGCTAAGCTCAAGAGACTGTGTCACGAACTTGTGACCATCATCTCATTAAGTTTGGTCATATTTTTAATTATCAGTAGACAGACAGTAGAAAGCTCGCAAAGTGAACTGCGAAAAATATCATCATGTGATGTCTATTCTCTATATTTTCTATGTTGTTTCATGGATTATCTCCGCAACATCTTCTTTTGAGATATTACTAGTGTCACGGCCCAGCCCGGGACCGCCTCTACAGTGCCCAGAGTGCAGTGGAATAAGGGACCGTGCGGCGTACACGGACGCGCGGTCGGCATGTACCAGCCATCTTCACGGGCGCGGCGCGCCAGTGCATACAACCCACGGATGCTAGAGCGACATCTGGATAATCATGGATACTCGTGAGGGGTCATCAAATATGTATCCGGTATAGGCAACAACGCTGAAGATTCCCTCAATAATCCCTACAGCGTAATCTCTCGCGACGCGCGCGAGGTACGGAAAGCACACCTGTCCTGTGGCGGATCAGGGTAGCTCAATATGCCGGATTCCAGATAAAGGACTCATATCTCAAGGGGCGACGAGCCTGGACTATTTATATTGTCCATCTGTAAGGGGCGGTGCGTCTCGGATAGCCCGCGGGGAATAGCGGCGCCATATGAAGCCTTCTTTGGAAAACCGGCCCGCATTGCGAGGCAATGTCCCCTAGCCTTCCCTAGGCCTAGGAGAACTCATAACTATCCCTTGTAGATAGTCCATGAGCCGGGGTCCTTGATGACCAAGTATTAAAGCTCTTTTAGTCATGGGGAGGATCGGACCAAGGTTCCTCCTTAATATAGCTACTAAGTGAATGGTCAATTTCCAAAGGAAACGTTAAAACATGAGACGAAGCGTACTGGACCTTTTCGCCCCCTTAACTGAATCCGATTGCGACGAAACTTGGCGTGCAGCTATATTAGGATATAAAGAACAAATACATTCGGACAGAACTCAAAACGCTCGGGTAGATTTGGACGGTGTTCGGTAGGTCGTCACACCCTCCCGTACTTAAAATAATCTCGATGTTCTCGTCAAGAACCTTCTTCAACACGGTTCTATAAGGATTCAATCTTCTGCATCTTCAAGAAACTAACAACTCTCCCGCACTTAGTTCAGAGTACTATATCTTCTTCTGTACTAGCGGATATTGAGCCCAACTGCTAGTCTCGATGCTGACAACTGTGTCTTCAGAACTGAACCTTAACTTTGCCCTTTCTAACTGAAGTGCGTAGTGACTGAACCTTCATACGACTGGAGTCTGCCTTCTCGTCTGGGTATTGTCTCTTGGTCTCAAACTTTCTGAAAAATGTATGGGCGGTGCACTCTAGCATCGCGCCCTCTGAAATGCGTTGCATCCTGCTGCAAGGCGCCTTCTCCCCTGACACTATGTGGAATGTCGCTCTTCTCGACAAACCAAGGGCGTCTCCTCAGGACAGCCCGACGAGGATATCTGCGATCCCGTCCCAAAAAGTGCGCTCACTTCCGAGTCACACAATGCCTTCGCTGCTCGAGAGTTCAATCTTCTGTGAATCTCGGCTTCAAACTTCACTCTTCATCGGCGAGTGGTAAGGAGCAAGTCTTCTAAAACCCAGGGGTAACTCTCCCCAACTGTACGGAACATATGCTGCACACTGAAACTGCCTGACTGCCCTTCAATCAACTTTGCAAAGGTCTTCAAACCATGTCCGCCCTTCTTACGGAACATCGGGGATACAACATCAAGATGCGGCACTCTAGCCTTACCAGTATAGAATTGAACCGGTACTCATTGTTTACTTGGGCGAGGGAGGGTAGCTCCTAGAAGGTAGCATACTCTCAACGAGGCGCGGGTACTCTGTTCCCTACTGCCAGCTAACCATCGAGGTCTGCCATAAAGACGTCCTGTGTGAACTTGCAAAACCCATGAGACATCTATCTGTACAGCCGCGTTTCTGCTCTACCATTTCGTAGTAGGCCATCATCTAACCCATGTAACGCTAGATGGCATCTGCACCTAACTTGGCTGCAGAAAGGGTGATCGCTACTCCGGCGTCCCCAAAGGTCTCTCCACTTCGGAGGACTCCAATCTGCCTCACTCTCCAAGGAGGACTTCTCAATGCCTCTTCTTTGACGAGGACTTAACATTGGCATCTATACTTGCCAAACTCTGGTGGTAATGACCCATGCTGGAACCTTCGTGCATCTACGTCACAACTTACAGCTCTTCCCACACTCAATAAGCTCGACGTCCGCGTCGAGAACAAAGCTGTGACATATAACTGACTGACTACTGAAGCGTTTCTCCATGTCTACATCCCTACTCCAACCTGAGTACTTGGGGAACTTGGGAACAAGATACTGTCACTGTACTTGTCGCCCTAAGCTCGTTGACTTGCCATGTCCAACTGCTATCAAACTCGCAGAGACCAACCTTCATACTGTCACAATCATCTTTAAACTGAAGCGTAGCCATTCTCTGTCTCTTGAACTAGCTTCAACAAACGCAGCCAACTCTAACCGGTCACTGAGATGTGGTCTTCTAACGACACTCCATCGATACAAACCAAGAACGAGGCGCGGGTACTCTATCCCTACCGCCAACCACCAAGTGATAAGGAATTGGGAAACTGACATCCAATTCCGCTCAGGATCTTTCATCCTAGAGCAATCTTCCATCTGAGATCATGTCTGAGGTAACCCGCACAACTGACTGAAGCTCAACTCTGTTCTGCGACAACCACATAACTTACTAACCTTCGGAAACGTGTGTCTTCATCCATCTGTGAGCTTAAAATGACCCAGAACCATCTTGTGGAACAACATGGATCAACACGGCTAGAGCACTCGAACGCCGATAAACCTGAAACTCACTACGGAGCCAGAGACAAACATCACTCGGCATCTTGCCTTCTTTGAGTGAGCAAAGCAGTGTCCTATGTAACTAGGGACCAACTGCAGACAAGCGACAACCCATCTTGGAGGTCGCAGTTCATGTCGCGTAACAACGAGAAACTCTGCCCTCGACGTCTACCTGACGATATCACTGTGTGCAAACTCGGGACCCAAACCATGTCTTCATCTGTTACTTCATGCCGCTTCATCTTCGGCTCATGACGTCCACCTCCGAACGTCTCTGTGTCCAACTCAGGACAATCGCAACGAGTATCTCTCAGGATTCTTCAATCTTCTGTAGACCCTAAGGAATTTCAACCAAACCAAGCATTGCGGCTTCCACACAAAAGGTACTCGGTAACTGACACTGACCATATCGATCTCTGCTGAGGGGCATCGTCCTTGATCACAACTGTTACTAAACTTCGCAGCGCAGATACGGACCGAATGCAATAACAACCTGCTAGATCGCTCTATTACTATTCTTCATAGAGCATCAGTGACACTGACCAGCCTTCTAGAGACAACCAACGATATAGATCATCGCGTCCAAGTCAAGTATCAATCCTCCTCTTAGCGTCATTGTCCAAAGCACACTTAACATGAGCAATCTCGCGTTCAGATATGGAGCCTTTCTCTTGCGTCCAATATCAACTGACATGTAGACAACTCACTCTACAAGCGTTCACAACGGTGCTTGGATCATCTGTACGGAGCAACTACGGCTCTGGAGAGAACAACTGCCAAATGGGTATCCCATACTACCAACTCGGGAATCATTACTCTGTTTACTCTGACGGACGTAGGCACTACCCATCTACGCTCTGACAAGCAAACGCCCAGCAAGCCTTGCTCGGATAAGCCTAGACCCAACTGGTCTAGCTCTGGCAGACGTAGGCACAATCCATCTACGCTCAACCAACTCAAGAGTTAAGCTTTAACAAGCTATTCTCGCTCTGATACCATCTGTCACGACCCAGCCCGGGACCGCCCCTACAATGCCCGGAGTGCAGCGGAATAAGGGACCGTGCGGCGTACACGGACGCGCGGTCGGCGTGTACCAGCCATCTTTACGGGCGCGCCAATTGCATACAACCCACGGATGCTAGAGTGACATCCGGATAATCTTGGATACTCGTGAGGGGTCATCAAATATGTATCCGGTATAGGCAACAATGCTGAAGGTTCCCTCAATAATCCCTACAGCGTAATCTCTCGCGACGCGCGTGAGGTACGGAAAGCACACCTGTCCTGTGGCGGATCAGGGTAGCTCAATATGCCGGATTCCAGATAAATGACTCATATTTCAAGGGGCGACGAGCCTGGACTATTTATATTGTCCATCTGTAAGGGGCGGTGCGTCTCGGATAGCCCGCGGGGCATAGCGGCGCCATATGAAGCCTTCTTTGGAAAACCGGCCCGCATTGCGAGGCAATGTCCCCTAGCCTTCCCTAGGCCTAGGAGAACTCATAACTATCCCTTGTAGATAGTCCATGAGCCGGGGTCCTTGATGACCAAGCATTAAAGCTCTTTTAGTCATGGGGAAGATCGAACCAATGTTCCTCCTTAATATAGCTACTAAGTGAATAGTCAATTTCCAAAAGGAAACGTTAAAACATGAGACGAAACGTACTGGACCTTTTCGCCCCCTTAACTGAATCCGATTGCGACGAAACTTGGCGTGCAGCTATATTAGGATATAAAGAACAAATACATTCAGACAGAACTCAAAACGCTCGGGTAGATTTGGCCGGCGTTCGGTAGGTCGTCACAAGTAGTGATTGCTCTTAATGGTGTATACTGGAGACAGGCATATCATGGTTAGCTATAAAATTAGATCTGTTTATATGTCAATAGAATTTACGAAGGTCTTAGCTGAAAATCTTTTGTACTTATACCTTAATTCCATCTCTACGATCTTCCGGGATTTTTTTTTTATTTTTTTGATTATTTATTATATACAAAGTCGTCAACAATATCCTGATCTTCTCTAGAATGTAACAGGAGACTGACAGCTGCATGGGTGCAAGGACAATAACATGTGTGGAAGTGGCTTGCTCGAACGAAGCAAAACCTTTATGTGAAAGCTTAGCCAAGATATACCGCATTAAGCTGATAGCTACGAGCTGTGTAAGGTTTCGACCCTCTATTTAGATGATAATTTATTGATGCTAAACCAAAGGACTTAACGTTATTTCTTTATAATGGTTAAGAATATATTGATGGGAACTCGGTTGCTGTTCATAGACATCTCCGTAGCTCTTCCTCTTCTCTTGAAACAAATACGCAGAAACAAGCTTACGGAGAGGGAAAGAAAGAAGCTGAGAAGAACTCTAGTTGATTTTGCCTCTGTCATTCCAATTGCGATTCTTATGCTACTTCCAGTGAGTACATGTTTGATACCTTTGTTTTCTTGCTTTCTAATTACAATCTTTGCACTTCCAAGCATCTGGGGGAAAATAAGCTATTTGTCAAAATCGAATTTTGGTCTTTGCTTTGATCTCTTTAAGACCAATTATGTATGTTTTTAATTGTAAAGAAGCACACAGTATTTAATTTCGCATTATCTTTTCTATGTTTTCTATGAGCAGTTATCAGTTGTGGGACATGCTGCAATTTTGGCTGCAATAAAAAAGTACATTCCAGCCTTGGTAATTCATGTCAACTTTTCCCGTGTATATTGGCCGCCAACCATATTTTATTTTACTTAGTTTGTAATATCTTGCTTATACTTGAAACAGATCCCTTCTCCCTATTCGCCAGAGCGATTGGATATTGTGAAACAATTGAATCGAACTAAGAAGATGGAACTTCAGCTATAGATTTGAAAATATACCCTTTCAAGTAAATATTAATTGGATGTTAATTTCCTTTCGAAACAAATTAATATCGTGGTCATTACTGTTTGTAAATATATGAATAATTTGTTTGATGGTACATAAACTTGTTAAAAAAAAATCTTTTAAGACTTTTCCAGAAGAGATATTTGCAATGTAGAGAGAGAGAGTGAGAGACTGTGTATGATGTTAGAGGGAGAGAAAAGAGGAAATATAATGAATAAAATAAATTTGGAAACTAATTACTTTGGTACTCTTATTACATTATTTGGTTGTTTTGTTCTAATTTGATTCTAAATATAGAGGTACCATGCAACCAAACTCTTATGTTCTGACTGTAAGAAGACTTTGTTTTTGTTTTCTTATTTTTTTGAACGGAAGAAGGCTTAGTACTCTTTTAACTACTAAATTTAAGGGTGAATTTGAGAAAGGGAAAAGGATTTAGAGACACTCAAGTCTCACTCAATACCAGTTCTCAAAATTAGTGATTTGCTATATAGGAAATGAGGTGAAAAATATTTTGGTCTTAGCTGCCCCACTTCCTCTCTCTTCCCCTCTAGCTGACAGTTATGTCGTATTTCCCTCTCTCCTCCCCTGATTGTCAAATTCGAACAAATTGGTTCTCATATCACTCTCCCGCCCATACTATTCTCTCTCTTTCTTGTGATTTCTGCCATTAAGGTGAAATTCTTCTCTCCAAAGAACTGCGACAGCCACAATGATAGAAGTAGGAGAAGACTCTTATTCCACAGGTATTTAGAACATTTATCTCTCTAAAAGTTAGACACAGTAGTATACCTGCATTGTATGGAATGTTGTGAAATTGTAATTGTTAGGGTTAGTAATCCTCTGTGTAATCCAATTTCGGTCTCCCCAGGCAATTTGTCTTTCATTGATTACTTGGGTATGAATTGTCGGTAATGCGTCATTCGACAATGTTTTAAGCGTAAGTCTCAACAGTCACTAAAGAATTGTCGAAATCAACAATATTAGTTGTGTAATTATTCACATGCATTATCATAATTGTCGATCTCGACAATATTACATATAAATTTTTTACACACTAACTATATTGTTGAACTCGACAATACTTTACATACAAGTCTTCACATAAATGAGTATATTGTCGAACTCGACAATATTACATTTGTTTTCAGCTTGTTTTAGGTTACCCCATACGTTGTAAGCATGTTTTGTTAAGGCATGACAATTTCATAGGGTTTTACTTCTGTTATTTTAGAGGCCTGACAATGGTGTTTAGTTTTTTGCACTGGGTTCATAAATTATTTTGTGCGTGTTTTGCCATGGAGGAGTCAGAGAGTTACGATAGTGTCCACATCCCAGTTTCTTCGCTAACTCATGAAGAAATCTATCCAGTACTGCAAGAAGTTGAAGTAGAAGAAGCGAGGCAAACAAAAATTGAGTGAGAATTATAATTTGGACGACTAAAAAATAAGTTCTGGGCGGAGCAAGATTTGACATATTTTAATTCATTGCGTGAGAGGCCCGATTACGATTCTTCTAACGATTCTTCAGATGGGTGGCAAAGAGGTCAATATAGCTGGGAAGAATGCCAATGTAACTAAATTTTTGGATAAGACAATGTGTTAGAAGTCTGTGTTGTACAACGAGTTTTTGTGGGGTGATTGTTTATATTTTGTATTCCCTCTTTTGTAGCATGTGAAGTAATGAAGGCTTTTGAAATGAAATGAACATGCGTCGGACATTACTTGTGTTTGGTTTCGTTTCTTTTACGTGTCAACTTGTCAGTGAGATCGACAATGGAAGACTCCGTAAATGAAAATTTGAGTAAAGTTATTCGTGACGAGTCCCAAAGTTACTGTTTGTAAATATATAAATAGTTTGTTTGATGGTACATAAACTTGTTAAAAAAAGTTTTAAGACGTTTTCAGAAGAGATATTTGCAATGTATAGAGAGAGACTGTGTATGATATTAGGTGGAGAGAAAAGAGGAAATATAATGAATAAAATAAATATGGAAACTAATTACTTTGGTACTCTTATTACATTATTTGGTTGTTTTGTTCTAATTGGATTCTAAATATAGAGGTACCATGCAACCAAACTCTTATGTTCCGACTGTAAGAAGACTTAATTACAGGTTGGGACTCTTTTAACTACTAAATTTAACACTATCAAATAAGATAAAGGAACTCTTATATATACCTCTTCGCTATCTCCTTCACATACAAACAAGGTAGAATACATTACTATTAGGTTTTACATCATCACCGGCGTACATCTCTTCCCTGACTTTCTCAGCATTGCTCAATCTCCAAAGAGTTTTATCAAGTAAATACCCCTCTCTCTGTCAAATATATATATTTTTGCTCTGTGAATTTAATAAGTCTAGTCTCAATTTAGATTTTTTGTTTTCTTTTATGAATTTTGTAAGCTGAAGTGAAAGGAATTTTGTTTTCTTTTATGAATTTTGTAAGTCTAGTTTCAAACCTGTGATCTTCGCGTAATTAGTACGCTTCAAATTTGAAGTGTACGTGTTATTAACATAGCGCTCTAACCAACTAAGCTAATGTGCCACATTGTAATGTTGTTCTTCATAGTAATTATACGTAAAACCATACAATATCTGAGCTGAATTTTTTTCTCTTCCTCATTACTTGTGATATTTTGATTCCTATATTTTTGGAATACTTTGAGTTAGTGATAATTAGATGGGTTAAAAATATTTAGATGATGTCCTTTAATTGGTGTTTGTCTAGGGTTTTAAGACCAAAAAAATAGGGCAGCAAACTAGAAATCCAAAGCCTGCAGGAAAACATCTTCTAATTAGACTATACTAATTCGGGTTTAATTAGGAACCCCAAATTTATAAACACTACAATTCCTACTTCTAATTAGACTATACTTTTCTTTCTATAAAACTGGAAATAGTTCTTTCTCTTTCTCATCAACAAAAATTATTTGAAGGGCAAGAGGTTCAAGCTTTTGGTAATTTGTCATGGATATTCTTGCGCAAGAACACGCAAAATACGATGCCGCTACTACTTTGATGCACATGAGTAGACAAGTTTTAGAACCCTATGACGCCAACAACTTGCGCAAAATAATAAGAAATACTCTATATGCAAAAGAGCCGGTGGTGGTCGTAGATGAACTGAAAAAAAGACGAATGTTGCAACTGCAAAAGTTCTCGTTTGAAAACATCCGTGATTACATTGGAACAGATTGTGCGTATGTACCAAGGGATTTAACCAACAGCGACGTCCTAAAACAGCAAAGTAGGTTGCGTATACCAACCGATTTTTGTAAGGCGAATATCGAGCCAATACTGCGCAAAGACGAGAATCCTGAAGATGGAATTAGTGTGACTGTTTACGACTCTGAAGGGAAAGAGTACTTAATGAAGTACAAGTGTTGGACTAGTACTGGTTCTTGTGTTCTTATTTCGGGATGGAAGGATTTTGTGAACTACCATGGGCTGAAGGAAAAAGATCCCTTTGGGTTATGGGTCTTTCGACATGCTCAAACGGACAATTTGTGTTTCGCTGTGACTGGTCAATTAGACGAGGAAACTTTGATTCAAATTAAGAAGGAAGGAATATTAATGTAATTCTTGCAGTTGTATATTTACTTTATTGTTCAAAAGTATCAAACTTTGTTGAAATAATTTACTCCTGGAGCTACTTTTCTCATTGTCAATTGGTTTTGAGATGCAACCTCTTGTTAATCTCAAACTGGTTTTAAGATGCAACCTCCAGTTTTATTAAACTTATTTTAAAAAAAATTAAACTTAGGCCCTGCCCCGCCAGGATTGGATACTCACATGCCCCGGGATTTAGGACTAGTCAAGCTAATGGTGATAAATTATGAACGGGACAACTTTCGATATTCCTTTGAACTTGATTACAACTGGTTATTTGGGGCCAATCCAATAGAAGTCAGGAACCATAAAGAAACTGTTTTAAAGCGAATAAGCATTAAGGGTTATGCTAATTCAGATTCTAAAGGGTAAACGTTGAACAATAGCTTGTCAAAAATTGTATTAAACATGAAAAATGTGTCAAAAACCGTATTAATTTGTTTATGAACCCAATCACAATACATAGTATGCGAGTTGCTAAAGGTTCCAAAAAGCCAACAAAACTAGTTAAACGACAGTATCCTTCTTTTTCTCCAGTCTATGATACAGTTTGAAACCATTTCTTTCCAATTCCTTTATTTTATGAGTGCAATATGCCGCCTTTAAAATCTCAAGATAGACTCCACGGAAAATCATAAAAAGACTCAAAAACTCTCAACTTTCCAATCTAGTGGAGACACAAAGCACAACTATTGCCAAAGAAGCTCAACTGTTCTTTGCCAAAATGACATGTTTCAATCTGTGCAACCCATCCAAGGCATGGCGCAATCTGCGCAACCGCAATAAATAAACCGCAATATAACATCTGTATTGTCTTCAAATTACCCTCTTTGGATCACGAGCTGCAGACAAATGATCCTGCAAAGTAGTTGAGTGAAGATAGATTAATAAACTAAGTTTATTCCGATTAGTTGGTCAATTTTATAGTGATAATAATCATCTAAGTACTTTGATTAGTTGGTCAATTTTAGAGATACTGATTTATGAGCCCGATTACATTATTTTAACTCAGTCTCTCTAACACCCTAACTAGGGGGAACTGGGAAGCACCAAGTTGGAGGGAAGTGTAAAGTTGAAAACCTCGGGAATGTATGTCTAATTTTGATCATATAATAGGGGTCTAAGGCCAAATACCCATCTACTGTAAAATAAAACTATTTCTACACTATACAGGAGACGATGCTTACTCCATGCAGACTGACATCAAAAAAGATCTAATTGTCAGGCCATCACAAAAAACGGTTGTAACTTCACATCTAACCCACAACAAAAATCATAATCGACTTTAAAGAAGAGTATTTTCCTATCAGCTAGGATTTGGATAAATTGAGTTCAAATAAAAAGAGTTTGTTCAAGTACAAAAAAACTTGCTGAGGTATATCAATATAAAGAACATAAGGATTTTACTGATCTGAACTTCCGTTGATAAAAGATTCTAGTTTTGTTGATGGAGCCTAATGATGTAAATTAATAATTTAGGTTAAGGCATTAGACAGTTCTTACCGAAATGAAATCGAAGGCTCTTGTGTCCTCTTTCTTTGAGTTGTTGACCGTCATATTCTGAGTTTGGACTGGATTACCTGGATGGAAAATGTCAGGGAGAGCAGAATTGTAGCTTCCACCATTGCTGCTTCCAACCACATTCACAAAACCGGCATTTCCTTGAGGACCCAAAGATCCCATAGGTTGGAAGTTGGACATTGTTGCTAGCAGCTGCTGTTGTTGAGCCAGGAAATTTCCCATTGCAGCATAATTTATTGGTTGCGAAGTAAAAGCTTGGTTGTACATAACATTAGGAGGTATGTTGTATTGCACAGGCCCCAATGGAAACATCATATTAGGATTCATTCCAACAGTCTGAGGATTAAAGATGTTGTTCAAATTGTCATTAGGAACATCGTTGCTCAGTTGAGTATTCACGAGTGGCGCTGGTTCAAAGATTCCTTGCTGCATTTTCTCTGGAGATTTTACAGACATTAACTCATTCAGATCTTTTCCATAGCTAGTTGGTTCCATGAGTCCAGAATCTGGACCAAAAATATCCAAAAGTTCCGGCCGAACATTATTTGCTTCCATTGGTGTCTTATTGTGTGAATGGTCGTCATCTACTGTCAATCCCGAGAAGAGATCATCAACAGCTTCCTTTTCAACAGTTGTGTGAAATGAGACACCAGCAAAGGGATCTTCCTCATTTTTATGATCAGTGATTAAACTATCTCCAAAGAGATCATCAACTACAGGGGTGGCTGGCATTGTCAGATTTTCTACACTTATATCAGTTTGCTCCTGTGAAAATCTTTCAGTTGTATGAAACTCATCCAAATCACCGGTGTCTATTAGATCAGGCATCTGAACAGCAGCTATCTGGGCGCTTACAGTGGACGCCTTATCTGGAATACTATTTACTCCTGTTGAGTGCTCACCGTCAAGAAGGACTAAAACCTGCCATGAGAACCCAGCAGTTATGTTAGCCTACCAAAACAACTGCGATTAAAAACATAAGCATGTATTCACAAGTCTTCTGTCTAATAAACTAGTGCATGTAGAAGTACATGATTAAATGAACTCCCCAAACTTGACAACTTCCATCTTAACCCAGGACAAGGGACAAAACTGTCTAATTAGACATGTGTTTATATAAATAAGTTTGACATCATTGAACTATTACTCTAAGGGAAACATGGTGAAGTTATGAAAAGACTCGTCTGAAAAAGGTAATGTTTCCTGATTTATGAGAGAAGAGTATCATTTAGAGAGAAGAGTATCATTTACCCTGTCACTGATATTTTAGTTCTTCTAATTTTGCAAAAAAAGTTGAATTATAATTGTTAAAAACTACGTTTGTGGAAGCTAAATTAATCTCAAGTAAAACTAAAATCTCTCAGTTGCATAAAATAAAATAAAAGGTCGAAGACCTAAGGTTTTTAGATTTACCCCAAACTTTACATCTCTCTCTAATGCTAAGCCTTTCTCTCACTAAAACCAACATTAAAAAATAAACTAAGCTTAGGCTCCATTTTATAGGAGAAAAGACCTAGTATAAAATAGAAACCCTAATAAGACTCCAGACTAAAATAGGAAGTGGCCGTGTCACGTGTATAGAAACGACCCCATGACCTATCAACTCTCCCCGTCTTTAAAAATTCATCCACGATGAATTTTGAAGATAGGAGTAACCCTGAGCATACAACGTTGCAAATTCTTTCACGGTACATTATGTACCTAACATAAAGAAACTATTGTTTCGCCAAAACTACTATACTTGACTTAATCGAGAGATCCCAAAAACTGATTAAAATCTTAACTTGAACAATCATCAAACCCTTGCAAAAACGGATTACCTAACTCTGAATTAATGAATTAATTACCTCTTCAGGAGATTCACCAAAGGGGAGGTCTATCCCAATCAATCTTTGGAGAGTGGTTGCGAAAGTCAGTCTGTATTGGGTTCCCCATACTCTCTTGGACTTGGGATGCCCCACCAAACTTTTCTACTCTTTGAGTAACTTGTATAGTATAACCTCTTTTTACTAAAGAGGTGCCCATTCTTGTGCCAAACGTGTCGTGTGCGTACTCTGTGGTATGCCCATAGGCATGCCATGAATGCCAACAAACCTGCCAAAACCTATGACTCTACTGCCCAATGGCATGCCAATTGATGTGCCTCGAGTTGTGCCACGGAACTGCCTCGTGCCTCGCATCGTGCCAAGCACGTGGCCGAAACCCATCTCTTTCTTAACTCCCCTCTTCGTATTTTGCAACAACTGTTATCATCTTCAAAGCTTCGAGCAGAGGTTTTAGCGACTCCGCTCACACTGTTTCAAATCAAACGTGTTGTAATTTCCTCTTCTTCTCCAATATCATGTAAAAAACCTAGCTTTGGTTCACCGCTTTCCGGCATCCGAACGTCTAAAAAACACTCCCCAATGTTTAGAAACTCTGATTCGACAACTCCGTTGATCGGAGTTTTGTCTAAAACCTCTTTGATTTGAGAATCAACAAACTTATCGATTTTGACAAAAAAACTTGTCGATCTTGATAAAACTCGTGATTTTGCAATCGCTAATAACTTCTTCCTCAATCCCATAATTTTGTTCGTCGGTGCCGAACAAATGCGCAACCCCACTCCTCAATTTGTCGGACTTCGAGTATTGGTTTTGGGGTGGTGTTGGTATTCTTCGGTTGGACTTCATGATGATCGGAGTTGTCAATCGGGTGAACTTCTCGCATCAAAGTCGAAACCCCATCATGGGACTTTGATCGAAAACTTTTCAACACGTCTCTGTTTTCCCCACCTACAACATCAATCGCACGGTGATCCTCTCTCTTTGTCATTTTCTTGTAGTAGTTCATCTTCAAGCCTACTCCATCGAATCTCATCGAATCCTCCGTCACAACACCCGCCTCAATCATCTTCTCTCTTACTTCTACTTCTCTTAAATAGCGTCGGCAAATCTCCCGTCATCATCGAAACTCCCGAAGGCACACAATTTGTCAAGTATCGTCTCAAGTTGTTTAGTCATCATCTTGTTCAATGTCGTAAAGACTATGTTAGACTCCATAAGCAACTTGGTAGACTCTTCTACTATTTTCAATTGTTGCCTTGCACTTGTTTCTTTGGCGTTTTCTTCCCCATCGTTTACCGAGAGAAAAGAAAAAAAATCTCGCAAAATCTTGCTAACTTTGATACCAAGTTGTTAAAAACTACATTTGCGGAAGCTAAATTAATCTTAATTAAAACTAAGATCTCTCAATTGCATAAAATAAAAAGTCGAAAACCTAGGGTTTTTAGATTTACCACAAACTTTACATCTCTCTATAAGGCTGAGCCTTTCTCTCTCACTAAAACCAACATTGAAAAATAGACTAAGCTTTGGCTCTCTTTTATAGGATAAGAGACCTAGTACAAAATAGAAACCCTAATAAGACTTTAATAGGAATTACTAAATAAAATAAAACATAATTACTAAAATAGAGTGTTCGTGTGAAGTCCGTGAAAATGACTCGACGTGCGTGCGTGGAAACGACCCCACGACCTATTAATAATTTATAACATAAAAGAATGGTCAGAGCCCATTAACAGTGGCCAGTGGGAAATGCAAACTAGCCATAAAGATCAGCTCCCCAGTCGCACCATTAGATCATTCAAATATTTATTTATTTTCCTATACAGAGATGCTAGTGAATAATGATATGGCCACTTCATTACTCGGAGAAAAAAAAGTGCTAAGTCAAAGTCTAAATGAAACAACATACCTTGTTAGCCTTTTCCCTTAAAGATGCTTGGGGAGACTCGGAGCATCCTACTACAGCCTCTATGTTTTCACCAAAATATGATGCAACAATTGAAAATTGTGTTTCATCTTTCTTCCTCAAAATCGACTCGAGAACACAGACAGCCTTCATTCTAACCTAAAAAAAAGTAATTCAATCAATCATCTCAGCAGGGAGTAAATGTAGAAAGAATGAATATACTGTGACTAATATTGCTGAAATACTTGAAATACTAAGGACTCTTTTGGTAGAGATGATACAAATGAGAAGGAGATTGTTCTTACACAAACGGACAAACCTAGAACAACCTCGCATTCAATGCCGGCTCTCCATTTTGTACAAATTTATAAAGCAGATTTTTAGAAAATCAAAGTTTCAGATTAAGTTTATAATTTGCGAGGATCATCTTATCATGCATATTATAAAAGTCCGTCCTTGTTTTTGAATCGCTATGGAGATGTCACGGGATTTTAATCCTTATATGTGTAAATACTAGTAAATACTAAATCATAATTGAACCAGTTATGAGATAATACCTGCCACAATTGAGATTGAAGCTTGGACTCAATGGCACGACTTAAAGAAACTGCATCACACTTCGATGCTTCAATGAGGAAAATGTGTAAGGCATCACGAGTGGGTTGTAGACGTACACCACCAGATGTAACAATCGTCTCCAATAGCCGTTCCTCACGACTTTTACTCCCTGTATTACTCGAACTTGAGTCCCCATTTATCATTTCAGACACGTTCCCTCTCGAACTCTGGCCCCAATTTCCGCTACCCACACTACCTTTTGAGATGCTAGTAGAACCATGTCTTTCACCATGATGATGACTAGCTCTTTCATATTTATCTTGGTTATCCATCTCTGTTGTTAAAGACCTTCTAAGGATTGGGCCTTTGTAGTTCCCATTTTCATTCTTTCGCACGGAGTGAGCTCCAGCTATACTATTTAACCCATGTTTGATAGAAGCACTTCCAAGACCAACTACCTCACTAATAAATGACTTCTTATCTTCTGATGGCATTACATAGTTTGTATTTCCAAATCCTTCTATTCTTCTATTAAGATCTTCCAATGGTGACGGCTTGTTCTCCTCCGAAGCAAAGATTGCAGCTATTGTCTCCTGAGCCGTGTCGCGAACAGCCTTGTTAAGTGAATCCCCCTTCAAAGGATCCACCTGTCCCTTGTAATGAAATAGCTGACGAACCGCAGCAGAATGACGCTGCATTTCCCTTCTGAAATCCACACCAGATTTTCCCACTGCATACTTGATTAGCCTCAGTGCCTAAATATGAAGAAAATGAGAAAAAGGATCTGTCGTACAATTAAAATGGGAATCAAGGTCTCGCATAATTAGAAATCTTCCATACAGTTCATGATACATATACACAAATGTTATCATAGAAAGTATTGTTACATGACTTAAGTCTAAGTTTTATAGATCTATATGATAAATATGTAAGTATTATAAAGCAATATGCTATAGATTAATACATGTTAAGCTGTGGATTTTATACCTTCAGATAGTTCACCACATTTAGGAGTTCTCTTTCTACTCTTTGAAAGAATAAATAAATAAACTTTATGCGTCTTCATGTGCTTGCCCTCGATGTTGTTTGCCAACCATCATGGTATTCTAGTATAACTTCTTTTACAAGAAAAGTTTTTTGCATGAGGCTTGAAAACACTTTTACTTATCCTATTGTTATCCCAACGTTAAACTTGATATATCCTCATTTCCTTGTAAATCGATATGTGGCCATTAGTGATTTACTAGTTCACCTCCTAATCCAAACCCATAGTTATGAATCAATTGTTTTCCGTTACAGCAGGCGATTTATAAACTGCCTCCCTCAGATCAAGTCGTTTCACATTATGGAGTTACAACAACACTATTCTCACCTATGATTGCGAAAACCAAATGTAACTCAAAACCAACCTAATGGGATCACCTAAAATAACACCAAGCATTAAATTAAAACTAAAAAAAATTACCAAAAATAATAATAATACCTTTTGTTTAACAATTGGACTCTTATGATCAAGTCGTTTCAAAACAAAATCAGAAACCTCTTTAACAATACTACCATGAGAAGACCTAAGGAGCTCACAGATCTCTTCTAATTTATAGACAGGAGTAACTTTATCTTCATCTGATGTTGCTCCATCGATCATCCGAGATCTCCAATACGATTCGACAGCTCTTCTGCTCGAATCCATCTTACAAATCACTCGATATCCACAACAATCTGAAACCCTAATTGGGAAATTGAAACCCTAATTCATGAATTTGGGGATTTTTGGGGGAGGTTTGAAGATGGGAATCGAGAGAGGTTAACGTTTAGAGAAGAATCAACAGACTTGTTGTATTAGGTGTACACTTCGTGCGCATTGTAGCAACACGTGGGAAAATAGGCAGATGAGAAGGCGTCTTTTGTTGGATCTGGAACTGGTTTTGCGTTGTTCGGTTCTGGACTATTTTGGGCTGGGTTGTTTGTGGGCCGGAATTTGATAACCCCAACCCATGTGAGTTTATTATATGTAGAGTCCTCGGAAATTTCGAGCGGAAAGTGGGGTTAAGAGAACAGCTAGGTGGGAAAATTCACCCCACCGCAGTTTACCTCAAAAACAAAGTGAATATACTCACCGCAGTTCAGAATTGCGAGGCAAAAACAACCCTAAGATCTAGCCACGTGTCAAGATTGCAACGCTTTAGATGCCCCACAATTAGGTCTGTTTTCGGATCGGATCGGATCGGAAATAGAGGGGGTCAAAAAATTTCTAATTTTTTTCGGAACTATAAAATCTATTCCGATCCGATCCGATTTTTTTTGGAACTGTAAAAAGGAAACTAAATTCGAAAATTTCATAAATTTCATAATTCTGACTATTTCGGAATAACAGAGTTCTCACTTCTCCAAGAATCAAAGATTTAAAATCGAAGTTAGAGGAGAACTGAAGCCAGAGAGAAGATTTAACTTTTCTTCTTCGCTACGAATCAAAATCGAGGGAATGGAGAATAGAGACTGGAGACATTGGAGATTTAACTTAAGAGTAGATGGAGTGGAGGGCAGTGGAGAATAGAGAAGAAGAGGCAGTGGAGAATGCCCTAGGTTAAGAATCTTAAGGTCTAATGATTGCAAAATAGGATTCTAAAATCAAAAATATCGGATCGGAAATCAGAAAAAATCGAAAGTTCAGACAAGAGTTGTAGCCCTACTCGCAATTCAGAAGTGTGGGGTATCCAAAGAATCAAGCAACGCCACATATTTTATTTAATAAATTGTTTTTGATTCCCCGTAGTTCTGAACTCCGGGGAATAAAAACCACTTAAATCTTGACAAGTGTCATATTATAATTAGTTATTGATGTCGTGCAGTTCAAAACTGTGGGGCATCAATAAAGTAAAAATCCACCTTGAGGGTGGTGAGAGGTAGATTTTGGGTGGACACATTAGCCAATCGACCTAGCTGTTGTGGGTGGATTTGAACCAAAACAAGGTGAATTCACCAATCCACCTTGCCATGCCATCCTTCACCTATCTACTACAGATGCTCTTAACAAACAAATCTTCATTGTAAAGTGTCACTATCTACTTTGAAATCAAACCGCAGGGCCATCATCTATGACTATTTTGTTTGATAAGAAACGACACCATTTTGGTGATGTAGATTGGGAATTTAAAAGGGGTCCCACTCACATCAGCATCACCACCATAGATTCCCCCAACTCCAACGCGTTGTTAATTTGTTATAACAACGAACCTTCTCCAGCTCAATTCTCATATGAGAATTCGGAATGCTAATTTTCTCTTTCTAGCTATCTAAACTCTCTCCAGCTCTCTAGAAACCCTTTCCCACAAACTCGGCGAACTCAAACACTCAAGAATACTAGTTGTTTATCATCCTTTCCCAATCGTGATGAACTCCCACTCTAAATTTCATAATTATCAGGTTACGAATAAATGACCGATACTTAGTAGTGATTCATTGCGTCTCAGTGCTGCTGCCATAGTAAATAGTAAAGACTGCAAAAAATGTTTACACCCGAATTTCATTGGTTTTGGGTAGAACCACCTGATGTATTTACGTGCGGTCCATTTTTTCTGCCTAAGGGCCCCTTTCCATTTTATTAGTATGGGGCTTATTTAGGACAATAAGTTGGCCTTCTCCATTTTAAGCGTTATGTCCGAACTACTGATTTTTTCGAAATTCGATCCGATTTTGGAAACCTATTTTACGTTTTAGATTTTCGATTTTTTTCGAAAAATATCGGATCGGAATCGGATAACCTTCTGCTATTCCAAATTTAGATTCGATTTTTCTGAATAAGATTCGATCCGATTCTTCCGAATAACATCCGATCCGATTTAATCCGAACGACTTCCAATCCGATTCTTCCAAACAACATCCGATCCGATTTAATTCGAAGTTTGATAAAAAAATTAAAGTTTAAAACCTAGCAACAAGTCTCTCTTCCCCACTTTAGGTCTGCCTATCTTCTCCACTTTAGTTCGCCTCTCTCTTTAAGTAATTTTGGTTTGATTTTTTTATCTACTCTCTCTATATAATTTTGGCTTTAATAATGATATCCTTTATCAAGCTAACAAAATTTTATATTTTATCAAAATATTCGAAATTTTTGAATTTTTGAATTTTTGAATTTTATATTTTATCAAATAAAAAATAAAATTGTTACCTTTATTGTAACAATTGGACTCTTATTGACGTAAACTCTCAACGCGGAAGCTAAATCGGGAAGTCTTTTACGCTAAAATCAACCTAAAACTAAATTAGGACTAAACCTTGAACTTTATTCAATCACAACTTTAACAACTAAATAAAATAGAGAACCTAGCCTCCCTTTTATAGAACATAAGGGGGTGGAAACCCTAACTATAATATTCTAGAAACTAGAAAAAATACCATATTAGCCTTGTGTTAGTTAATTAGAAACTCCCTACAACCTACTAACCATCTCTAGCAGAGAGGCTTGAATCAAAAGAACATAAATATAAATAATCCTTTGACATGTGAGAAACGATCATGAGATATGATTCACATCACTTATGATCAAGTCGTTTCAAAACAAAATCATAAATCTCTTTAACAATACTACCATGAGAAGACCTAAGGAGCTCACAGATCTCTTCTAATTTATAAATAGGAGTAACTTTATCTTCGTCTGATGTTGCTTCATCGATAATCCTAAGTGTCATATTATAATTGGTTGTTGATGCCGCACAGTTCAAAATTGTAGGGCATCAATAAAGTAAAAATTCACTCTGAAGGGTGGTGAGAGGTGGATTTTGGGTGGACACGTTATTCAATCGACCTAACTGTTGTGGGTGAATTTGAGCCAAAACAAGGTGAATTCACCAATCCACTTTGCCATGCCATCCTTCACCTAGCTGATGCAGATTATCTTAACAAACAAATCTTTATTGTAAAGTGTCACTATCTACTTTGAAATCAAACCGCGGGCCGCCATCTAACACTTTACTATTTGTTTGATAAAAAATAGCACCATTTGGGAATTTAAAAGGGGGTCCCACTCACATCAGCATCACCACCATAGATTCCCCCAACTCCAACGCATTGTGAATTTGTTATAACAATGAACCCACTCCAGCTCAATTCTCATATGAGAATTTGGAATGTCAATTCTTCTCTTTCTAGATATCTCAACTTTCTCCAGCTTTTAGAAACCCCTTCCCACAAACTCGACGAATTTAAACACTCAAGAACACTAGTTGTTTATCATTCTTTTCCAATCGTGATGAACTCCCACTCCAAATTTCATAATTATCAGGTAATTCTCTTAATTGAGAAGTTGACCATAGGGGCAACGCGACAAGGATACACGAGGAATGCAGCAGAAGAAATAGTTTTATCGCCGAGGTGAAGATTGTTAAGATTACGGCTCAAAACAGGGGAAAGTCATTTGAACGAGTGGGGAAGTCGTTCGAACGGCAGAGCTTCCGTTGAAGTCGTTCGAACGACCTCATGACCCGTTCGAACGAAAAAGACTCGTTTATTTGTTTCTAAGTTCGTTTTAAAGGAGATTTAATCCAAACGATAGATTATCTCGTGATGCATACTTCAGAGATGACCTAATGGAAAGCCTATAAACAGAGAGTGTATGTTAAAGGCCTTTGTTCAAGGAGAAAGAGTTAGAAAGAGAAAATAGAGAAATCTAGGGTTTTGTTCTGGATATTTATTGGGTTTTCTTTCTAGGGTTTATTGCTGGGGATTATTTGTAAGGGTAGAGGTGAAGTTGAGTGATCTCTGTAACTTCTTGTAACCCTAAGCGATAATATATTCGTCGTGTTTGTCGGGGGTGGTTTCAGTGGCGGATCTACATAGAGCACAGGGTAGGCAACCACCCACCTGAGATTTCAAAAAATAGGTAACAGCTGGTAAGATTTAGTAGTTTATTGTAAAAGCCCATCTGAAGTTATTCTTTTGCCCACCCTGAATTAAGTAATAACAGCACACTATGCCCTTTGCCCACCCTAATTTTGGACATTTTTGTAAAACATCACTACTCCTCCAACTACTCCAAGCAACCAAATCAAACACAACATTTAAAGCTCATGTGTCTCTCTTTCAAGTTTCAACAATGTAGCATTGTAGCACTCTCTATTTCTCTTAACATCTATACAATTTCCAGTCTTCACAAAGAAGATCAGGTTTCGTCAAAAAACAAAATTAATCTTATTTCTTTGAGTAGTTGTAGCTCTTTGGTTGTGCTTATCTTCAACTGTAGGAGCATAATCTCACCCCATCTATCCCCCTCCCTCAAAAAAATTCATCGGGGGCTCCCGCCCCCCGAACCCCTGATTTTACCATTCTCGCCTACCCTAGAAAAAAATCTTGAATCCGCCACTGAGTGGTTTTGATCCTTTAAAAGGTTTTCACCTAAATTAAACCTTGTGTATGTGATTATTGCCTTTGTTTGAATTCTCCGTAGTTAAAGTTTATTCTTCAAATTCTTGCTAAATCGTATTGTGCTTCCGCGTTGCGATTTGCCCATCGATTTCCCAACAGTTACAACCAAATTACTAAACTCAAGATAATTGCATTTCCACAATACATGTTTTCATTTACGCTGTTGTATAATTGTATTCCTACTATTAGTTTTGGATGGAATGCAATGCACCATTTATTCTGAGGGGATTAGAGAAGGAACTCTTAATAACTTTATATCTAACAAATGACAAAGATTTCTACTGTTCAAATTTGTTGAAGAGGATAAAAACAAACTTGTAGTTTACATCCTGGGACAAATTTCGTGTTTTACCAAAATGATCAGTTGATTATTGACAAATCTCAAGTTTAAATGGTACAAAAAGGATTAAGAGATGATCTTATTTATGTACCAATGATTAATACTTTAGAATGTTGCAATAGAAAAACAATCATTTACTGTTACCAACTTTTGCTTCATGTTACTTCTTGGAAGCTTCGGCCCCAGAGTGAATAGACAACAAAAATTAGTACAAATGTGGGTGACGCCATGTCACCATTAGACACTCCCCTCTCAATTGCTCGAGCAAGAGAATTCGTTTTCGCCTGCCCAAAAAAGATTTATACTGTCCAAATTTATAAACTCCGATATACTCAATTGAACATTACTAATTTACCAGTATCTCTCAAACGATCTTAAAACTCTCTTCTAATCGTTATGAACTCCGACTCCACATTTCAGGATTCCGAGGAGGTGAAGAAGTTCCATATACTCAAGAGTCACCCATGTGTCGAAGAAGGTCGATCAACAAGTCTAAATGGTAAGATATCATATTCTGTACATCATCCTAAGGTGCCAAAAATGTACTTTCTCCGCTCTAAAATTCTGTTATTGACATGCTACGGTTGAATATGTTGTAGGCACATCAGGATTTGAAGTTGTTACAACTAAAGCCGATAGAAAGCTCATGAATAGCTCTGATGGCATGGGACAAGTTCATCACACAATAGCTGTAGGTTTGGCTATTTTTGTTGCGGCTGCAACAATTGCACTTGGCCTCAACCCCCCTGGCGGTTTTCACCAAGATGGCATGTTTGAGGGGAAGGCCATCAAGGGGATGGCTACCATTTTCAAGTTGTTCATGTGCTGCAACAATATTGCATTCTTCCTGTCTCTTGTCATCATCTTCAGTCTAATTAGAAACACTTTCAATCCAGAAGTACTGAGTATATTGCTAGTCATCGATGTGTCATCATTGGGACTAACTTATGTAACGGGTATTATGGTGATCACACCCAATCACGACGACGCTGTGACAAGGGTATTGCAGCCTCTCTCTATGGTGTTCACTTTTTGTGTGTGTTTAGGGGTGTCTCATGGATTTCACTACTTGATCAGTAAAAAGGAAGGGAGGCAGGTGAACGATGAGAGTACTAACATGAATGGAGAGTTTCAGGAAGATAATGTTAATGAGACACTGGTTGCACATGCTGATATCGAAAATTCTTGCTGTGAGTGAGGCCAGCAAACCTATCATGCATTGAGATTAGAATGCTGGTAAATACGGATTGATTTTTTTTTAATAGTTGCAAAATGTAAGCAAATTTTATTGATTAAAGAAGTAAAATTTAGTCTACCGTTACGGCGTAATTTCAGTTGTTTTTTTTCTCACTGTGATTCCAACAATTTTCAGGCAAAACTGTCCCAGTTGTAAGTCTCTCTTGAGGATCTTTTTTGTAAGATCTCATCGTTTTTTGTAAGTCTCTCTCTTGAGGATTTTGTAAAATCATCAACAATTATCTTGAATTGGGGCAAAAATTAGAGCAAATCGATCGTAATCAAGATGAATTCATTGTCAACAGATGCAACATCGATTGAAGCTGGAACCAAAGCTCCTCTACAACAGAAACGGCTGATTTTGGTAAGAGCAGGAGAAGATTCAGCATCCAAGATTGAAACCACCAATTCAACGATGAAATTAAGATCAAAATTTTCCTCTTAGCTATGCTCAAGTGTTGAAAAATTCACCAATTGGGAATAAAAGACAAAATCAGTAACAATTAGAGAAAGATTTGCTCAAAAAGGGAAAGTAAAGTTGGAATTTAGCCCCATGAAGGGAGAGTTGTTGTTAGATGTCCTAAAGCAGTCATTGAGCTCTGGAAATACACCATCGTGGGATGCTTTGTTGGAACATCAACGCCTTTTTACATGGTCAGAGACAATATTAGAGCCCTCTTACCATAACTATGAACAACTCAGTTTACTCTTTTAGTTTTGGTAATCAAAGGGAGAGAGATATGGTACTAGATGGTGGTGGTCCATGGCATATCATGGATAGATTGTTCAGAAATTGAGTCCTTATAGTAGCTTTGACTTTATTGTTACTACCTGTTCAGAAATTGAGATACGGTACTCTTTTACCTCACTAGCCTAGCTACCTACTATGACTACTGTTCGTCTGTTCAATTATATTACATAAATACGGATTAAACAAACGTTCTACATCCAGCATGTGTGTCCCAACCCAACCTAATCAGGTCAGGGTTTGGGCAACATATTTAGGATTAGGTAAGACACTTGGGTTCCGCCCAACTCCGACCCGAGTACATATACTATAATTGTACAAAAATACTTTTTCTATGTTAAGTTACGGGGCTCTCATATATTATGGGTATCGTTAAGGTCTGAGGTGCAAGTTGAAGTTAAAACTATAGTAATTACTCAGATAAACCGGTACCATATTTTTCCAGTATGTCAAGGTTATTTACGTACCTCATAAATTTGTATCTTCCAAGCAATATTCCTAGACAAAACATGCAATTTAGTATTTAGGAACAACAAATTTCTAAAGAAAGTTGTGTTGGGGTGATCAAGTAGTGATACTGCAGAAGGTGCTTTCCACAGTCCTGCTAGCAAATTGCATTTATAGACATTTGAATGAGCTCTGAAATATGCTTTCCTGATCAGCTCTCTGACCTTACTGCTTAAAACTCCGTCGATCTTCTGAGATTTGTGTATTTTGCTTCCTCTTATATTTTGAAGTCTGAAGGATAGAGAGAAAGCTCTTATAGACTGATCAGCAACACTATTTGTGACTCTAGATTGAGAAGGCGAACTTATCATCTTCCCCATTTAAAGCCTAACCACCAAAATATTGCAATATATATGGTTCCAGTTGAATGAGGCCCCTCTTATTAAAATCTTATCGCTCTCTATATGTTTGTTGAATGATATATTGACTTTTCATATATATACTGTAGTGGCATATTTCCAAATACTCGTACTGAGTACGATATTCGAGCTTCAGCTCAACTAAATACAAAGCCAGTTCCGAAGCCCAAGCTCAGGTCTCAACATTCGACCTCATCAACAAACCGTGGCGTATTTATGGAGCGGTTACAAGAGTTACTCAAGCCGTTACTAGACCATTATGAGGACTCGTCAAAACTTTATGTGTAACGTTTGTAACCTCCCTCATTAAAGCTCATAACGGTCGTATTATAAGGCCTATATAAAGGATCAGAGGAATACAGAAAAAATGATCTTCTGATCTTCTCAGACACACAACACAACACGCATTTTCTGAGACATCTATCTCCCTCTCTATGTAATAGCTAGCAATCTATAAACAACCCTCTCTTTCAAAATCCTCAGGAGAGGTCGTGGTTTTTCACCTATTAAAAGGTTTTTCACGCTAAACTTTGTGTTTATAGTTGTTAGTTTATCTACATTACTCTATATTTCGAAGGTGTAAGGCTATTTTCGGTCTCTACGAAAATAGGCTATTACATATATACCATCATGTAAAAAGGGAAGAGGATAGTACTCAAGAGATAGCTGCCATTGAGGATTGTCCTCCGGACCTCCAACTATAATTACTTGAACTAAATGTTTAAGAGTTGAACTAGAATATTCCTCAATGATAGTTATCTCTGGAGTATTACCCTCTTCAAAAAGATGGAAAAACATGTGCATATATAGAACTTACCATTTTTAGAAACTAATTATATTAGACAGTAAGCGTGACGGCATTTGCCAAGGGCGGATGTTCGCAAAGCCATTACTGAAGTTGGACCGTACATTCCCAGCGCAGTTGGTTGCAGGTGTTTCTTTTCTTTTTAAGGTTAAGCTGGGGTCGCAGTCTAACACTATATTAATGCGAGATCGCTCTTTTTGTAGCTGTTGGAAACGGAAAGTCATTCATGAAGCTTTATACGAGGTCAGCCCTCCTGTTTTCTAGGTGTACACAATGTTCTTCACCCAAGTCCCTACCTATTTTGTTGCGTCTACCCACAATTGTAAATGCTTATTTGGGATATAAACAATGTTTGTTGCCGAAGTATTACAATATAATTTCTAAATATAGAGTAATGTAGTTACAACATACAGCCAAATTACTAAACTCGAATATATATAATTGCATTTCTACAATACATGTTTACATTTACGCTTTTGTATATATAGTATCCCAATTTATAATTGCATTTCCACGATTAGTGCATATTTGATAGAATGCAATACACCATTTATCCAAGAGACTCCATTTTAATGACAACGTGATTGCATAAAATGATGTCTCATGTAATAGAGTTCTCACTATTAGTATAAATTAAAAGGCACTTGGATAATTTCCGTTCTTGTGGACGACACATTCTATTGATAAATGATAACATTTCAAATAGTAGAACTTCCTGAGAACTTTGCCTATATTTACCTTGGAACTTTCTGAGAACTTTCGCGTTAGCAGAACCCAAGAATCTTGAGACATTCCAAAGTCGTCTCTCAATAGAGCAAAAACGAGTTATTCTTCAATAATAAACGCCAATTAATTAATATCCTTATCGTGTGTATATATAAATCGAAATTTTTTGAAGTACCTAATATGTCCTAGTGATATGATTTTTTTGTTTGAAATGACAGCAATAACCCTCTAACCTATGCAGTTAATCTTGCTTAAGAGTATAATGCAGGACTATTTCCGTCACATAGGAGACATAGTTCATGCCTCTAAGATTTGGACAGCTTTTTGTTTTGTTAGGTAAGTCTTAGACAGTTGGCATAGGAAACTTACGCGTAAGTTCATGTTTTAGTTAAAGCTCAAACATTTAGTATATAGTCCTCTTCTCTCCATTGATAAGAGCTTATTTTCATACTTCAATTGTAGAAATTCAAGCAAAAAGGAGGGGAAGTTTCTTTGGTCCTCTACGGTATAACTTCATCCCATAATACCTTTCAGGCCTTTCGAATGTCTGGAGAGAAATCCTGAAGAGGTAAGCAACACTGCAAGTCTTTTTCCCTTCTCAAAAGGGCACAAAACTAAGAAGGCATTACACAAAATCATGAAAGTGACATAAGCTTATCTCTCGTTGGGCTGAAAGCTATTAAGGAATTTGTCTTCGATATTTTTCGGTTTAAGTACTTAGTTAATATTGATTTCCAATTCTATACTTGTTGTAGTCCTGCGATTCCTCTCAGGACAACAATGAGTGTATATTCATTTTGGGCTTAATACTTTCCGCTGGAGGAGGGCACCACTCGGCTCTCTCCGGGTTTCTCTTTGTCTCCTTGACTTAGCTAGTTGTCTATAGAAGAGGAAGAGGAAGAGGCCGAAGAAGAAGAAGATCCTCTTTAGGTTACCTCCCCACCTCTACTTATAGGGAGGGTTTGACCTAGGAGTGCCCCTGCTCACGTGCTCTATGTAATTCCTAAGATGTCCCTTCAGGGTCGTAGGCTTCTATACTTCCACATGGGCAGGGGGATAATTGATGAATCGTCGTCAGTTGTGCTTGCAACGGCTCTATGGTCATTATGCAAGTTCCAGCCCAAGACCTGTTTGTCGTCAGAAGGAAGCTCGCAGGACGACATGGTCGGTCAACTCTAGCTGGAGTGTTCCTACTTTTGGTGGCGTGGTCGTTCACCGACCTTCACCTCGTTGCTAGCGGGAGCGTGCTCCTACACTTGTTAAAAGCCCCGAGTATAAGTTAATTCTCTCTCATCTCACTGTCTCTCATTGGAAGGGAAACCAGTCTTTTGTGAGGTTGACAACTTAATTATGGCATGGGGAGTGGGAGGCAGACCACCATCCCCTGGCTGCGATGGGGTAATTAAGAGAGGCCGATGATCAGAAATTAACAGATGCAATGGTTTACAAAACGTGTAGGCTGCGCACCCCTTGCTAATAAAGCAGCACGGCCACCAAGGTTAGACGTAGCAAACTAAGACAAGCTAGTTATCTTTAATTACTATTTTCATTGAAAGATAATCTATATCTTAATCTATAAGGTTTATATCTTAATCTATAAGCTTCATATAAACATAGAAACTTTATATTGTTAATATATTACAGAAGATAAGCAAGGACACACATCAACTTTACAGTATTATTACCGGTTTTACATCATTGCCCTATTATCAAATAAAATCATAGTAAAGGTCTGTCTACCTTCACGGTTATGGGGGTTTCAACGGAGGAGTGGCACTGTAGATGTCAATACAATGTTCAGCAGCCTGAGCCTGAACCTCATTACTATCAGCCACCTGAAACTCGTTTTCAGTTTTGATCCCATTGGGGTTCCCGTTGTCATTGCCTTTCTCTGTCTCTTCTTCCCGGCGCTTGCAAAGGTCATTTGGTATCAACCATAGAAAAACAAAGAAGGTGAGAACATATAGAACCAGGAGTACCCATGCATCAGCCTCATAATGCTGGAAGTTCACTAGTGCTGCCATTACATAAATCAGTCCCGCAGACGAGAAAACTGCTATCAACAGCTTCTTCAATAACAACGGAAAAGGGGAGGAGCTAATTAGCTTGATAAAGATTACAAGACAAAGAGATATTAAGGTATTCTTCATCAAGTAAATTAAGATAGTGAATATAGCCGACTTTCCAACAGGACTGACAACTGCTAATGTTAGAGTCAGTGCAATAGTAGCAAGAGCTGCAACAAGTGCAATAAGAGCCGTTTCCATAGTTTTCTTTTGGCCCTTGCGATTCTGGGAAAGCCTTTTATTGCTTTTTCTAGCTTTCCTTGATACTCCGGAGACACCTGAAATATTTTTGATTGGAGTGAGACGTAGCCCAACATTTCAAATTTAGAAAACACTACCTTTCCATTTCCACCATAAGGACTATAAGATCTGTAGTGTATCTGCTAAGACTCGATGCTTCCTCTTCACGACATAACATGGAGTTTCGAGCAAGAAAAATCTCCATGTATGCATGTAATTCAAGATTTAAATAAATCACGTTGAATTGAGAAGGCATACTGTAAATTTGTAACTAATGTGAAATATTATGAAAAATGAGATATCGTAATTTAAAATAAATTTTAGAGAAATGTGATGCGATAAAAAAAATGTATGTCTGCCTGCTCATGCTATAATAATTAAAATTCAGCATATGTTGTTTCAAAGGTATTTATGACTATAGATAATTACCATTTTTTCTCTATTGAGTGGATTAATTTGCTAAGAAAGCGGTCAATAACAACTAACTTGGCAAAATATGGTGAAAATGTATTGAACATACCATTTTGATTATCTCCCACATATATGTATACCACAATATGTGTAGTACTATAAACCTAACTTTTAAAGTGAAACCTATCTAAATGCAGTCCTTATATATGTACAAACTATCTAATCGCACAAAAATGTTGGCCCCATAGTTGAGAATGTACATAAATATAATTTCATTGCACACTGTGTAGTGTGCAATTTTTATAGGTCCGACAATGTATTTTTACCTATGTAATTGTACATAAGCCCTACATAGGTAATAAATTAGCTACAATATATAAATGTGTAACTTAGTTAAATGTGCAATTGCATCACCCCAAAAATAATTTTAAGTTCAACATTTTCCCATAAATCCCTCATTATTACTCAATGCCAATTATATTTCCCAAAATTCTCCAATTCTACTTCACTAGAGATTGAGGTATGGTACCTTTCTTTCTAATATATATACAAATATGTTTTTACTCTAGAATATTAAAAGCACCTCCAACAACAAGGCATGTGATTCTGGTTTGGCATACCGGTATACATGAATCCCATATTGTTTTCGTCCAACAATGAGTTACGGTTTTTCACCTGCGCGTTGAACCGTTTAGCTCCAACAGAAAAAAGCCGAATGATTTGTTGAAGAAACATACAAGTAAAACGGGAAAAAACCAACTGATTTGTTTATATTAAGCTAGGCGCATAACAGATAAGCGCGCGGGATAATAAAAAGGTAGCGCGCTCTTAACCGTTCAGCTCCTGATGACTTGGACGGTATGCGAATACTCCTCGCCAAGTTTAGGTTCCGCATACTTTGGAGGGGTATGGGGGTGTCATACCCATGTTGGAAGGGGTTTTGCAAGAGTATGTGAAAACCGTAACAACATACCATGCTGTTGGAGGTGCTCTAAGTGATTTATATAACATAATTAGACTATCGATCCCCTAAACTTTGTAAACGCACAACCTCCATAAATAACCATATTTAACTGGTTCCAAGAGCTTAGACAGGTTTCATTGTATGCTGTTTTCAATTAATCCAGGCTTTGGACAATGCATTAGAAATAATTGTCTTAACCTTTATATATGCCCCTGAGCTTACTCAAGTGTAAATATAAGCCTCCTGACTTAAGAAGAACCCCACTAGAGGTAATTAAGAAGATTTGTGATCACCCAGCCCAGGTAACAGTTTTTGATATTCACGTTTTGATATCTGCCTAGTGCATGTAAGAGGTCAGTTTTTATCTTCATCCTACCAAAGAAGAAATTCGGGATTTTTTTTCTGGGCTCCCAAAGATCATTATTATCTCGCTTAGTACTTTTTATATAATTGTACTGAGAAGAAGCGATCGAGATAGTTTGCAATTAGAAGAATCCAAGATTCGTGAAAACGGCATGAAAAGCCTTCAGTACCTGACTGTACTTGTAGCCTGTAGGTTACCTCAGCTAATGAATAATGAGCCCAGACAACTGGACTCACTGCACACACAAGCTAAACGCACCCAAATCATATTTTCTTTTTTTTTCTGATCAACTCATGTTTCTTTGTTGTTTTCCTCTTCAAGATCCACTTCCAAGTTCCAACCTTAGAGTTTCAGATTCTGAACTAATCATCCTTCTCGGATTGAACACCTGATCAGATCTTCACTTTAAGACAATATATATTGCCTTAAAGTGAACGAAGAGAGATATTTTCACCAGAAAGATCGTAAGAACTAAAGAAATTCATTCCAAAGCCTTACCTTGGTTCATAACGGAGGCTGAACCGTGGAGGGAATTGGTTGATCTCTCTTTCTCATTAGGAAGGGGTGCTCACCTTTTACGACATCAGACGGCCCATGCTTGGAAGAATCCATAGATAAAACACCTTGAGTTTCAGAGTTTTGCTTCCATAGAAGTTTTGAAAGCCAAAGAAATGGAGACGACACTATACATGTTTTACTTATCCTATTTCTTTTGCTGATGCCTCGATCAATTTGTTTAGCAGCGCTAGAGTGTATGTTTCTGTGTTTGGCTTGTGCTTAATGTTGAGGTACAGACGTACAGTCATCACCTCCTACTAGGTCAAAAATAAACCTAAACAAGCTCCCAATGACAAAAAAAGAACCTTCCGGAAAAAATGTCTATATAGTATTAAATGCAATACGGAGGGATCCACCAAATGCCGAACAATTTGAGATAACAACTTACTGCATACTAATTCTTTCTTAAATGAGGCATTTAGTCGAGTCTAAATTATAATCACTAAAAGCATCATAGACTTCTTACTACACAACTGTATCAAGGAGAGACTGGAGTGCCATCCTTCTCATCCTAGTCGATCTTACGTCAAAATAAGGTGGAATGCGCTGTACTTGGTTACCTAAGCATAAGTTTGAAACCTTCTCGAAAAGAATTTTCTACATTGTCATATTTTAAACCTCCAAAAATGTCTAGAAACATTTCAGGGAGATAATTGGTACTAATTAGATAAATTAAAAAACTACAGTAAGAAATAGTCAATAACTTCTAGACATATTTCTAGACTAAACTGAATCTCGCAAAAAGTAAAACGTCGGATAAATATTTTTGATCTTAATGAAAATAACTTCTATGCATGCATACGTACTCACATGTAACTTGTAAAACCATATAATGTTATAAGCCTATAATGCAACTCGATTAAACCAAATTTGGTGTAGTTAAGGCATAAAATTGTAAACAGTTGGATGTCATGGTCGCTGGTCCAAAATTTGCAAAATTTGAAGCCTTTCTGGTGAGCAGACTTCATATATAGTCGTACCGAGAATGATTCCGCGGTGTGCTTAAATTGAATAACGGTCTTCACTAATTTCGGCATTGTACGTAGTTAACGGAAGAAAATTGCATGTAGCTAGTTTGCCTCAAATATATCCTGCTTACAACACTTCTACGAGAAAATTTTATTCCCCACAAAAGTCTCACTAACAGTATTTTTATCTCTAAAACGTCATCTACCCGAACAAATTATTGAGATTATCTCTAATTACAGGGTTCGATCTTAAAATATATTAGAGCTGAGTGGAAATTAAATTTCATCTGCTTCAGTGAAAAATAAAATAAAAATACCCCTACCTTAAAAAGGCGATTCCAGTATTAGTTTTGGCACCTCTGATAGAGCGCAAGTTCACTTAGAGCATTTCCAACAGAGACGGTATGCTATTCCAGTTTTGGATACTAGTATCCAGAATAGCATACCACTTTGCTCTAACAGATTTCTTTTCAAATTTAGTTTTTTTATATTAAAATTGGGACCTACAATATTTTTATTAAAATTGAGACCCACAATATATTTTTATTAGAGAGAGAAAATAAAGGAATTAGAGAATAAATAGTTGTGGGGGACCCACAAAAGTAGTATGCACATACCACTCTCCAAGTTCCGGATTCGGATACTTTGGAGGGTATGGGGTGAGTATGTTGAACACCATACTCCTGTTGGAAGGAGTTTTTGCAAAAATATATGAAAAGTGTAACAGTATACCATGTTGTTGGAGATGTTCTTACACGCATGGGTGGAACCACATAGAGATTCACCCGGACACTATCCCGGGGTATATTTCTATAACAATTTTTTTTAGATATTTATTTATTAATTGTTGACTTTGGAGATGGATTTAAACCACTCTGATGGGATAGAATGCATGCAGCGAGCTAGATAGCTTAATATAATACCCTTCTCTCCTTGTGGACCATGACCCTAATAGGGTTGTCAATGGACCAGATCGGGTCAGGATCTTGGTCGCTCATGTCCCGATCTGTAAAGAAATATAGAAATCCTGACCCGATCCGTGATCTAAAAGGATCCTTAATTTCATGAACCTGACCCAGTCCTTTAAGAATTTTGATGATCCTTATCCGATCTGCTATGCTTAAATCTTTCAAAAAAATTCAATCCTTGCAATATAAAGTTCTAGTAATTAACAACAAAACATATGCTTATTATCCATAGCGCTAGATATTTAACACATATAATCGACAAATACATACCTATAAACCAAATATAATGCATTATGTATACCAAATTAAGAAACAAAGTTTGAGACTTATTATACATAACCAATAGATATATACCCTTGCTAATGGATCAGTTTTTTAAAGGATCAGGTCATGATGAATCCTAACCCGATCTGTTAGGTAAAGGATCGGGTTATTAACGGATCGAGTTGTAGATAATCAATTTTTTGTCGATCCTTATCATTTGTTATTGGATCGGATACAAGGTCAAATCTAACTCATTGACAGCCCTAACCCAGACCCACAATCCTCTTCCTTTCCTTCTTTTCTTTCTTACCATTTACGGACATGTGTAAAGATTATTTCAAAAAGAGGATATTTAGTAAAAAAAAGTATTGCCACTTAGGCACCATTAGTTTAAACAATAATTAGGGTATGTTTCCTATGATCAATCTTTTACTTATTCTAGCCTCTCTTCTTATTCTCGGGATTAATCATAGTTAAGAGCAAAATTTCTAGGTCATCCACAAAAGAAAATTTAACCTCTAACTGCTCTTGCTTATTTTTCCATAGTTATCGGTTTTGTCTTCCTTATTGCAATCTTGAATAGTTAATTTCAAATAATGTTTAATGTATATTTTGAAGTACATTTCTAAATGTGATGTTGGTTTGATAAAAGAGCATTAACACAACCCTAATCAACAAGCTTTGGGGAAAAAAATTAGGCAAAAGTATCTTCAAAAAATAAATTGGGGGATTCGCCACGAGCGCCCATCTCACTTAGCCCCCCTAAACCAAATTCCTGGTTCCACTTCTGCTTACACGGGAAACACCATTGCGTGATACAAGCGCAAGTACTTAATTGCCGTGAAATTCTTTATCTCAAAGGAATAATTGGTACCCTTACCAAATACATACACCAATAAACATTATGGCATGTAAGATACTAGCTAATACTACCCATGGCTTGCCGCGATTCTTATGCCAACGCGCCTTCGGCGCTACATAATCATCCATGAATGCGCCTTCGGCGCTAAAACTCAATCCAAATGTATATTCAACACTACAAAATCAAACCTTCCAGCATCGACAAAATTGACTTAAACTAATTAAAGGAATAAATTATATAAACGAAAAAAATGAACTCACATCAAGATATCATGGTGAATACATCATTGCTATCTTTTTGTTGTAGCACCTATTTATTCGATAATTAATCTTATACTTTTGTTAGTGTATTATTAGGTTGTGCATTTGGCGTCATTTTTCATTAATACTGGCTCGTCACAAATGGTATAATGTGGGCTACTCTGACACTAAATTTGATGTGTCATTGCATCTTTGTTCCAATCTAGTTTAACCTTTTATATCATCCTTCTCTTTGTATTATGTGTTGCAACTCCGTTATGATTCTTTGTAATTTTGAAAATGGAACGTAGCATTTGTTCTGCTGATCCAGGAGGATCTGAATTATTTTTTTGACTTTTGTTAAAGTCTATTCGAATTGACTTTTAGTCTGTTCGAATACACTCATATTTGTTTGAACAGACATAAAACAAACTTTTATGTCTGTTCGAAGAAACTCTTGTCTGAGAGATTATTCGAATAAACTTTTAAACTGTTCGAATACACTCATGTTTGTTTGAATAGACTTCTATGTTTGTTCGAATAAATACATGTATGAGTAAATTGTTTGAACAAACTTTTAGTCTATTCGAATACACTCATTTTTTTTGTTCGAACAGAGCCGCGATTCAACTTATTGTTTTAGGCGTTTAAGGACATAATTGTCATATTTTGTAACTAGGAAACTTGTAACCCTCATAAAGGGGCAAGGCTAGACAAGATAAAGATATGTTAGAGGGATCCAAGTTTTTTTTTCATAAGAGAGACTTAAGTTTGAGGGAAATTCAATTGAAATCAAATATTTGAGCAATTTAAGCTCTAAAAAGGAAATTTTCCCTCCAATTTGTGTTTGTTCTTCGTTAATTCTTCAAATTAGGTTACTCTCGATTCAAATGTGGATTAAGTGGTATCAGTTTTCCAGTAACGATTCTTTGGGGGATCGTGGTTTATTGTCTCTACACATAACCGACTTAAACAAATAAAAATGAACCTAGTGAGTCTGTTAAAAATTCACCGAAAACCTAACTCACAGAAGAAGGTAAATTTTGAGATGGGCAATTCTGAAGATCGACTCACAACTTTGGAAACGAAGGTTTTAAGCCTAACTACTACTCCTGGGGATCTTGGTATATTAATTATATCTCACGAACTTCGCAAAAGCTTCCGCTTTGGTGAAACGGCGAGTACACTCGAATAAGAAAGGGGTTACAGAGGAGGATAAAGACGGGGGTACCGATGAGGTAGATAGTGATTCTAGTGATGTTGAATCCGTTAAGGAGCGATCGATTAATGGTAAGTCAGTGAATCCAATCCATAATCTTCGTATCGATTTTAAAATTAAAATTCTCGTATTCGACGGTTCAATCGATGTTGAGAAGATAGATAATTGGTTAGATAGGTTAGAAACTTACTTTTTTGTTTACGAATACTCTAATGCTTAAAAAATATGCTTTTCTACATTGAAATTCGTAAGTCGTACACTCACATGGTGGAAGTCCTATCAGAAACGTCACGAAGTAGAAAGTTTGAGTTGGAAGAAATTCAAGGTATTAGTGAGAAAGCAATTTTATCCAATTGGGTATGAGCAAGAGAGATAGTTCAAATGACACAATTTATGCCAAAATTTGAGTAATCCATACAAGAATACACTACGGCATTTAATAACCAAGCTTTGGTATTAGACATCGATGTGGACGAGTATGAGGTGTTCATGAAGTATACAGGGGGCTTGTCTGAGTTATTAGAAGAGATTTGAAGCTCTTTACTATGGCAATATCGAAGACGCTATCGTGAAGGCAACTACTATTAAAGGCAAGTACTTGAAGAGTGAAAAAGAAGACGACAAGAACAGGTTGGGGTACAAGTTTAGTTAGAAAAATAAGCATAAGAGAGAGTCCAAAGGAGAGGGGTCTTCGTCCAATGCATTAGCCGAAGCAGTTGTTGACCTCCCGAATTTAGATAAACTGAATCATAAGCTTACACTTATGTTTCAGCAGACTATGGCTACCGAGGAGGAGAGTCGAGAAGAACTTTTTCATGTCAGTATTCAGGTGAAGCAGAGCTTAGTTAAGGCAATTGTTAATCCAGGTAGTCAAAAAAACTTAATTTCTGAGGCGTTGGTGAAGAAGATGAGTTTGAATACTATAGCTCATCCTAAACCGTATGGTTTGGGGTAAATTCATAAAGATGCGGATTTGATGATTACGAAGCAGTGTATATTCAAGTTTGCGATCACTGAAAGGTTTATTGACGAGGTGACGTATGAGGTACTTCCTTTAGATATGTATCCGGTCATCTTGGGTAGCTCTTATCTTTGGGACCAAGATGCGATTTATTACTGTAGAGCTTGCAAGTATCATCTTGTAAAGGAGGGAAATGAGTTCCATATCAATGCTTGTAAGGAGCATGTCACCACGAATAATTTAGTAACGGCGACTCAGGTGAAGCGGTTGGTTAATGTGAGCAACAAGTTTGTGTTATTGGTATGACCGGTTCAAGAGGGTACGTCGGCTAGAGTATTGTCTACAATGACAATATCTCATAAGGAGTAAACAAAAATGGAGAAGTTGCAATAGGAGGTTATGATACATTCTGATCACAAACTGTTCTAGTTTTTAGCTACATAGTCCAAGCTACAGCAAGCTTGCCAGATAAAGTGGGTGTCGTATCTCTAATAATTCTCCTTGATTATCAAGTATAAGAAGGGAGTAGATAACAAAATGGCTGATAGGTTATCTCGACCCCCATTACCAACTACT
Organism: Kingdonia uniflora; assembly: GCA_014058105.1. Classification (NCBI taxonomy): domain Eukaryota; kingdom Viridiplantae; phylum Streptophyta; class Magnoliopsida; order Ranunculales; family Circaeasteraceae; genus Kingdonia; species Kingdonia uniflora. The sequence continues at coordinate 936,872 of JACGCM010000926.1, read as the reverse complement.
TTTGCTATGTGGGTAACTATGCAGATACAGCTTATTGTTCTGTCGGAGTATGTTACAGGATATGATGATCCCAAGGGGTGTAGTGTATTTCGCCAGAAGTTGTCACAAGGCAAGACATATGAGTATGAATTGGATTTGCCACCTTTCATGAAGATATATTCGATTATTAATATCGAGCATTTGAAGCTGTTAGAGCCATCTCTTTTTGATGAAGACTCTACAATCGACACTCGTCTACCATCAGTTGATAATTTATGGATGGAAAGAGAAAATTTATTCCAGGAGGATAGTATTCTAGAGAGGAAAGTTCATGCTGCAAGACAGGGTAGTATTACATCATTCCGAGTTGGGAAGAAATGTCAACTACCTAGCAAGTCGATGTGGTATAGCAAGGAAATGGGCATAGCCACATTCCCACATCTCCAGTTCTAGCTTGAGCAGGAGCTTAAGGCTCCTAAAGGGGGGATCCATGATCTAGGAGGATCTGAGTCATTTTTTTAGCTTTTGTTAAAGTTTATTTGAATAGACTTTTAGTCTGTTCAAATACACTCATGTTTGTTCGAACAGACATAAAACATACTTTTATGTCTATTCGAAGAAACTCCTATCTGAGTAGATTATTCGAATAAACTTTTGGTGTGTTTGAATACACTTATGTTTGTTAAAATAGACTTTCATGTCGGATCGAATAAATACCCGTCTGAGTAAATTGTTCGAACAAACTTTTAGTCTATTAGAATTTACTCATTTTTGTTCGAATAGACTATTATTCTGTTCGAACAGAGGCACGATTTAACTTATTATTTTAGGCGTTTAAGGGCATAATAGTCATATTTTATAGCTTAGAAATTTGTAACCCTCATAAAGGGGCAAGGCTAGGCAAGATAAAGTTATGTTAGAGGGATCCAAGTTTTTTTTTGTAAAAGAAACTTAGGGTTTGAGAGAAATTCAATTGAAATCAAGTATTTGAGCAATTGAAGCTCTAAAAGGGAAATTCTCTCACCAATTTGTGTTTATTCTTCGTTAATTCTTCAAATTAGGTTACTCTCGATTCGATTATGGATTATCTGCAATTTTGAAACCATATCCCGTTGTCTTTCAAAGGACATTTATATAAAGTTACCCAAGATCTATTGTTATGATTTTAACACTTTCTCTAGCCACCTTACTAATTTTAGAATTGAGATTGATTAATATGATGTTGGTGGATTGTGGCTCTTGAATAATGCCTTGTTCCTTTCTCATTTAGTTTCACCTGTTATCATAAACATCTCTTACACCTATGAGCTAAAAATAAATGTAAGGTATTTAACATAAGGACTTGGTTTTATGAGGATATCCCATCACACTCTTTTCAAACAGACCATCATGGTATATGGTCAGTTTCCTCTAAAACTTAGAATTAAGCTATAATCCTCCAGAAATCATTATATGTCGAGTAAACTCAACACCATCAAACATAACACATTAACAGTATAACATTATGGTAACTCGCGAAAATATTAGATCTTTACAAATATGGCAGTGATTGATTATGAAAGTCTGTGTTGTTTTACGCTGATGATGTTCTCCATGGACAATTTTGATTCCACCAAAACCAAAGATGAATTATGCATTAGATTGCATAAGTTTAAAAACGTGGTTTCACTTTGAGTTATCACGGCTTCCTCGACTTCATTAAACAATCATCGTCAACATAAAAGACCATGCATTAAATACTACAAAATCAAGTATTTGAACAAAAAGACGTAACTTAAGCATAATCCAAACCAAATTTGTTTTTTTAAACCTATAGCTGTGCCACTATGTAATTATAATGGCTTGCCTTCGGCACTACTTTCATTGTCATTGCCACAAATTATACGCTGATATTCCTTATGACGGGTGCCTTTAGCTCCTTTACCCTTATATTACCATGACTTGTTTTCAAATTTGGAAGCCGCAAATGGTGATATAATGATATTGCATCCCCTAATTCTTTAAAATTGTCACGCCCCCAAAATTTACATCTTAATAAACTATTAAGAACGCGAATTATGAGGTGTAATGTAGGGCATCCTGAAGATGAACCCTCAAAAGGCGTACTACAATTTAAAACAAAACGTAAATACATCTACAACAGTACTATGAAACTACGCAGCAGAAGAATAATCTAAAAAGGGATATAATTAGAAATAATGCCACAAGGATGGCAAGAACTCCAAAATATGCAAGTCCAACTTGCTTCAAATACTAGCATCACTACTGCAACGATTCACCTAAAAAAGTATATGCGCAAGCCATCAACAGGCAATGCCCAACAAGTTCAAATATTCAAGGTCGTAAGACATGACAAACCAAGATAATCACAGTTAAGAGACATGAAGAACCCGACAGATGTATAAGAGAATTTCAACCAAGCTACGAGTTCTAAGGAGACGGTCTAAGTAGAACTAGAAATCCTAATGTGATAACCTAAACTTAGATCTAACTACTACGACCTAAGAGGTACAGTAGATGTGGAAAGAGAATTAGGAAGTCAAGTGCACAAGGTCACTTTTAATTCAGTGGGACCACACTCTCGCACCCTTTTATAATTAACAGAAATGTATCCCTTATTGTCGAGCCAAAGATTGGCGAATTCCTTTTTATTGAGCCAGGAATTAGGGGGTAACGCACTTGATCAGGATGTTCAAGAAGTTTTAACCTATAGGTCTAAAGCCTTAATTATTTTCACTTTTAGGGAACTAAGCCCACGGGATGCTCGTGAAGCATGCAGCCGAGAAGTAACAGGGAAATAATTTAGGGACTTGTAACCCTGGGGCATTGACTAGTAGTAACCGAATCTTTTGTTTAGGGAATCAAACCCAAGGAACGTAACAGCATAGCCCTACTGTGTACAATAACTCAAAGTCGCCCAACAGAATGGAAAAGATGAAGTTAGAATCTAAGAAGAATCAAATTATATGTCTGCCCCTGCTTAATCAGCATCTAGAACTATATCAAAAGACCTACTGCTCTTACAACTAGATGATCTATCCACCTTCAAATGGAAGTCCCAAACTTGAAGCAAATCTAAGTTGCGTACAACCGAATCATGGTTAATCCATTATTAAGATTAGATGTCATGAATAACCTATCAAGGAAATCATCTAAGAAATGTGTTAAAGCCAACCATCTCCATCATACATACTCTAACAAGTATAACACATCAAATGTCTAACTCCAACAAAATCTCAAGCAAAGTTTTCATGCCCAAGCCACCAAATGAAATCCTCATCGCTAAACCATGGTCTAACAAGGCCAACGAGTACTACATCATCAACCAACAATTCTTTAAAAGTTGTCAATGAACACTGCCTCAAATTAAACTGGTACTTGGATACACTTTCATATGATATCCCATAAATATTCAGCCGATAATTAAATTATCGTTATGCCTTAAATAATCAACATTGTACTATAATCAGCCCCAATACAACTCATCATTAACTGTTAGAAATAATTGTTTACTATATAAACATCCTTTAACTCTTACGACTCCATAAAACTAACCTTAGATAGGGAATATTATCAAGACTATGATCTGCCTTAATTTACTACTCCTTGGTATACGATTTGAAGAGAATAAGATGACCAAAAAGCCCTAAAGAAAACATTCAAAATGAAAAATAAGACCACTAAATCTATGAAGAATATATGATGCTCTCTAAACCAGGATCAACTCTTATTAACTTGTCTTTGGTGCATACTTATGGAAATGTAAGACCACTTTCCTTTTAAAGAAATCAACAACATGATCCAATTCATAAACTATACCCAACTACACATTAGATCTTTAACTATATACATGATATACACTAGCCTGTCAACACATAGCTTTCGATCAAACGAATTTCCCCAACTTCCAAAATGACATACGAACTAGATCCGCAAACCCTTCTAACTCTAGCAAAATATATAAGTCTAGATTACAATCAATGATGGAACTGTTCTATATATATATGTATTACCAACGATAGTACTGTAATCATAATTAGTAAGGTAGAAGCCTAATGTTCATGAATTACTTAAAAAGTCTTGTAGTGGATAAAACACTCGCATTCCTTCTTTATACTAGAATGTCCAACTAATTCACTACTTCAACAGTCTACTATTGGGATATATATACATATCCATTACTATACTCCAACCATAAGCTCATCTATATTAAGCTAGATCTCCAAAAAATACATGACAGCATACAAAGTATTGTTTACTATACTATTATTTGATGCGATGTTAAAAACGACAATCAAGAGGATAAAAACCCAAGGATATAATTATACCTAGGGCATGCTTTCAATAGTAACAAATAGAATGCACTCAAAAGTTATGATGTACTAATATCAATCAAAGCAAATAATCATGGATCAATGCACTTGTCGGATATAAGGATCTGAAGAGGAAAGAGAAAGACCAACGCAGTCACGCTCTGACATAAAAGAACCAAACGCTCCATCATCTCCTTCTGAATTTCTGATGCAATTTTTACAGATATAACAGTAGATTTAATGCCAAGAATCATGGGGGCGATACAAGGGTTTGTGGCGCCCAATATGTAGGTGAAAAGGAGATCTCTACTAATTGATTTTAGGAGCTGTTTCCATAAAATCTATTGGGAAAAGAAGGGTTTAGTTGCTGTTACAAGAAAGGGAAGTGGAGGGTTTTATATTTCAGAAGTTAGGGATTCCAGAGGTTTGAACGAGTAGTGTTATTGAAGCAAAATGGGGGATCAACCATAGTTATTCAAAAGGGTTTAACACCTCTCTGTTAATGATAATGAGTTCAGGGATGGTTGCTAAAAATTAGAAGAGAGGGATAATGGTTTTGACTCCAAAAGTTTAGGGATAAGTGGTTGCTGCTGCCAAACTTTTAGGAGAATTAATAATGGGATTCAAAGTGGCTGGTTTTTAGGGGAGAAAAGGGTTTTAGTTGGAGAAAGAATAGGAGATGAAAGAGATGTACTGGACTATTCGCTTTTGGTTTCAAATTGAAACAAGATGCTATAAAGGCTATGATCCAATGTACTAGGATGTTAGATAATAAAAAGAAACGAACTGCAACAAGTCACAAAATAATATGCACGAACGCCCACAACAACGATCTGAAAATACGGGTCACTACAAAAATTCCCCCTTATTAATCTTTAAAAACCCCTTGTGAATATGAGTGTCTATACTGCATAGAACCTCTAAACAACCGGGGATACTATCCACGAAATTTAAAAAAATAAAATGAAATTATTGATGCAACAAACTCTAAGCTAGTTTTTGCACTTTTAAATATATTCTTCGTTTTTCCTTCTTTTTTTTAGTCATTTGGTATGGTCTCAATGTTTCACCAAGGGCCATGACTCTAAATCCCATACTTCTATTCTTCGAGAACGTAGTGTTTAGTTCTCTCCTTAGAATTTTACTTTCACTAGTGGGTTTATTGCGATCAACCGGAAGAAGGTTTTTTTTCCTCTACCCATAGTATCTCGGCCGACTAAAAAAATTTGATTTCCTCCTCCCCAACCCACAGTTGCACAATTTGCAACCCCCGCAATAAACCCAAACAACATTAAGGATCTAATAACCAAAGTTTTAAATAACTGTTATAACAACCGTTATAACGGTAACGCCCTGAGCTCGTTCCGTTATACCCCATGTTCCATTCTAAAAAATAATACCCGTTATTTGTTGTTACAGACCGTTATTTTATGCTATAACGGCTATTATTACCGTTACAATGTTACGTTATTTTTAATGTTTTTCTTCACTTATAACAAACGTTATACACCGCTATATACCGTTATAATACCGTTATATGCCATTATATAACTATTTAAGTAGTAGGCAAACCACCGTTATTTTATGTTATAACGGCTATTATTACTGTTACAATGCTACGTTATTTTTAATGTTTTTCTTCACTTATAACGAACGTTATACACCGTTATATACCGTTATAATACTGTTATATGCCGTTATATAACTATTTAAGTAGTAGGCAAACCACTGGCATAAAACACTAATAAAAGCAACTGAAAGTGGTAGGCTTAGCTATGCTTGTAGAATTATTTTTTGTGATATGATGAAATCACTATTTAAGTGGTAGGCCGCCCATTATGATCTGAAATAAAAAATAATCTAGCAAATCACTGGCATAAAAAAAACTAATAAAAACAACCGAAAGTAAACTATGCTTGTAGAATTATTTCTTGTGATATGATAAAATCACTATTTAAGAGGTATGCCACCCATTATGATCTAAAATAAAAAATAATCTAGCAAACCACTGACATAATAAAAACTAATAAAAGTAACCGAAAGTGAACTATGTTTGTATAATTATTTCTTGTGATATGATGAAATCACTATTTAAGTGGTAGGCCACCCATTATGATCTGAAATAAAAATAATCTAGCAAACCACTGGCATAAAAAAACTAATAAAAGCAACCGAAAGACTATGCTTGTAGAATTATTTCTTGTGATATGATGAAATCACTATTTAGGTGGTAGGCCACCCATTATGATCTAAATAAATAAATAATTTGGCAAACTGCTGACATAAAAAAAACTAATAAAAGCAACCGAAAGTGGTAGGCAGCTATGCTTGTCGGATCATTTCTTGTGATCTTCTATAAATAATTGGCATCGTGACTTAAGCATGTATCCATTTCACTACCATTCTTAAGAATTATTCAAAATCAAGCAAGAAAGGTATCCATAGTTTTAATTAGCTTAAAATTAAGCATGTATCCATCTTCTATGGTATTTAGCTTAAAATTAATTTATTGTCTTATCGTACTAATTTATAATATTTTATTGGTAAACCTATAGGATGTCGAGAAGTACAGATGATTTCTATGATCATTGCGTTAAGGCTGGACCAAAAGCTGTTCAATATAATTACTACAATAATGTCATAACCGCTGGTATTACCCGCTTTAAAGAGCATTTGCCAACTCAACGTGTATCTGTTATTGAGTGCCCAAATGTACCAATCGATTTAAGAAAGCTTGTTATTCAGGCTCTTAAAGAAATGAGGCAAAACAAGCGTTCTCGCCGACAACTGCGGGATTGGGAACCTTAAGGATCGTCGTATGACGACAGTGACGAAGTTAAAGATATCACTGATAGTTTTGGAGATGCCAGTTGTAATAGCCTAATTTTGGGATTCGATCTTAGCCTTTACACCAAAATGTTTAGAACGCTTAAGAGTAGTGAACAACAATCAACAAGATAATTTAACGTGGAAAAGTTTTGAATAGGTTAAAAACCATGACCTCTCCTGAGGATTTTGCGAAAGAGAAGATGATATTATTGAAGTTTCTAACATATTACAAAGAGCACCTTGAGTATATGGAATTTCAGAGTAAGGATTCCTCGGTCTAGAATTGTCTGTCCGTAATCTATTATTCTCTGGTTCTACTTATAGGTCTTATAATATGACCATTTGATGACCTTTAACATTCTTAATGATGGACATTACAAAGTTTATGTAGGATACTCTTTGACCAGATAGTGTAACGTTTAGACTTCTGTTAATGTACAACGGCTCTATTGATGGCTGTACATTTGCGTAAATCGACCTATTACTATGGAGATCAAAAGAGATGTTAAGAACTAAGGAAAATTGATCAAGTCTTCAGCAGTACTTCTTGTCTGCTGATGAGATCGAGGACGAAGCTTGAGTCCAAAATGCTTCATGTACGCTGATGAGATCGAGGACAAAGTCTGAATCCGAGATACTTCCTGTACATTGATGAGATCGAGGACGAAGCTTGAGTCTGAGATACTTCTTGTGCGCTGATGATATCGAGGACGAAGCTTGAGTCTGAGATACTTCCTGTACGGCAATGAGATCGAGGACGAAGCTTGAGTATGAAATACTTTCTGTATGCCAATGAGATTGAGGATGAAGCTTGAGTCCGAGATACTTCCTGTACGCTAATGAGATTGTCAAATGTTATTGCATGGGGAATCTTTCTGATCTTGGGAATTTGGATAGTCAACTTTTGAGTATAAAAAGTAGTCTATGTTGAGGTTGGAGAACCAGGTCTTCGTTTCTTATTTCTGTCATCTCTGTATTTTGCCCTTGTATTTAAAATTGTTCTTCTGTGGATATGATTGTGACGACAAGGACTCAGGCTCATGAGTTTAGGATTCAGAGGAAGATAGAGGAGCTGCGCATCAGGTACTTTGGATACCAGCCATTGCATCAGCCTACTCCAATTCTAGTATCTCCTACATATCATCACATGTCATATGAGGATGTGATGGAGGCGGGGGATGACCATTATCAAATGGTACATTTCGTTATCTATTGACATCTGAGGCGGAGCGCCGAAACGATTTTCGGTTGTTGGCGGAGGAGGCTATTATAACTGAAGATGAAGCGGATGGGATTCGTCTAAGGGAGTCTCGTCAGTACCCATCTAATGAGTGGGTCTTGTTAAAGAAATGAAGTATTTTGTCTGTCTCTAGCATGCGAGGCGGTGGGGGTTATGGTGGAAGAGGTAGGAGGATGCAGATGATCATTTTCTTCCATGGACCATAGATTTTAACCATGAAGAAGATCTTTCATTTGTGACTTCTAGTTCTGATTGTTTCCCAAATTTTGTAGTATGGGATCAGGGTTTGAAAGTTGCTTCAGTTTTTCATCATCTTCTCTGTTGATTCCCTAAAAGCAGCTCGAACTGTTATTTTATTACGTAGTCTGTTATAATTGTTTGGAACATTATGTTATTTGAAAAGTATTTTGTAAAGAAAATTTTGAACTTAATGAAATAACTTCACTCTTTTTCATGATTCTTTATCGTGAACTTGTTTGTGTAATTTGTTGCTTGTAAGATAGGAGTTAGGCTTCAGGGGATATGATCGAGCTGGAAGGAGTTCAATATGTATGAGGGTAAATGGTTGGTATAGCTAAGGTTGAAAAGAGAGGAGTTCAAAAATGTGTTGAAAGAAAGTAGATAATGTCTGTGAGGTGACTCATCAGGAAGTAACTATATCTTGTTTTCTGCAACTTGTGTGCTTGAACTGGGTGATAGAGTGTCTCAAACTGAGAGACCAGATGGTCGTGGATCTGTAAGTGCTACTGCTGGATTTGTGTGATCTGGTATGCTGCCATGTACACAATCTGAGGGGATATTTTATACTATGGGAAGAATGTTATGTCATAATATACTGTATAGATATTCTGATGTCCTGGAAATATTCACAAAAATATTTCTCTCAGCAAAATTTATGGTGTGATCCAAATTTGCAGAGATCTCCCTTTTTTGCTATAAGTAGTAATTCATTGCTGTTGTTATCTGTATCATTTTGAAGTTAGTGTGTTCAAGCATGGTGATGACTCATTCTCAGCGTACGCAGTAGGCAGCAGATGGTTATTTTCATATCAAGGTTGCGGAACTTTGTGAGCGTTATTTTCTTCAATTGGCTTATGATTCTACTCTTTCGGAATGGCCAATAAATTTGGTTAGGCTAGAGGATGAAGGCAGGCGTGCAGAACATGATCGCTTTAATTGGTGTAATATTTTTGTAAGTCTCTGTTGGATCCCAGGGTGCGAGAACTGACTATTCGAGAGCTCGCATATGATAAGATCGTGGAAGAGGATGTAAGGGCAGCGAATGGAGAGATTATTTTGTGTGGGGAACTGAACCATTGGGGTTGTTTAAGCCGGGATTATGGAAGCTCGTTAGAAGTAATCTGTTGTAGGAGTATTTTGTGGTTGGGTTTGAATAAATGTAACATGATTGATCGTGAGATAATAAAGTATGTGATGTCTCGATCTTATTGAAATAATAAAGTATTTTGTTTTACTCTTTATGCACATATATTATGGGAGACAACTGTAGGATTTCACCAACTGTATTGATATCTTCAAATTTTGAAAGTTGAGCTTTTTTAAGAATATTGTACGATCTTGGTGGAGTATAAAAGTAGGGTGATTGGGCGTTTTATACTATTTTAAGGAAAAAGTGTAGAGTTTTTAATGACAGATAATAGAGGCAGACGTGATGACGGTAGACGTTATTACACAGAAGTCATGATGATGTTTTAAAACAAAAAGATGTGCCTGTGGCAACAGTAGGGATGGCTGACGCGTGTCAGAAAGAGCCATCATTTCATAAACTGAGGGAGAGTATAAAAATTGACTCTCTCTCCCTCATAAATTATCTACAGTTTTAGGGAGAGAAAAAAGTGGTGTAACTCGTATTGTCAAGGAAGGGCAACGGTCGAGTGCTGAGTGTGATTTAGGAAAGAAATCTTCATTGAGTAATAATAAATTATCAGAGAAATGATGGGATCGCTCATTTTTGAAAAGATGTCCAGGCAAAGCAGATGATTGCTATTCTGTAAGTATAGGTAGGTAATATAAAAATTATGTCTGCTTGATTTATGAGTAATCTGTTTAATATAGTAATCTGTGTAATTTAGTAATCTGTATAGTTGTTTGTATATATAGAGTTTTGTAGATTTTGAAAATACAGATGAGAGAGGCATGTAGCGAGAGAAAATATGTGTTTTTGAGGAGAGGAGAGAAATTTGAAATGATTCGATATTTGCATTTTGGTTTGGGAATTTGGAAAGTAAACGTGTTAACTAGGTAGAGGGTGGGGTTTGCTGTTACTGTTTATAGTGTAGGGATAATGATAAAATATGTTTATGTATCTGTAGGTTTAGTATGCATTCTAAACTAGTACCCCCACTAGTAAATTTGTAGTATCGTCCAGTTCTGAAGAGACGTCGTCTTCAAGGTGGGGGGACGAGTGTAGTATTATAGAGAAAATCGTGAATAGTGTAGGGATGCCTATAAAGGTTGGGGAACCCAGTAGAGCTGTGGTGATAGTAGAGAAGGAAGATAGAAAAAGGAGAGAATCTTTATCATATACCCATAGGGGATAGGTGTAGGGAAGGAATACCTGAAAATAAGAAGAAATTGTAGGGAGATTGGGGGAGTTATGTGGAGGACCAAGGCCTCTGGTTCAGAGCTTATGTCCCCAGAAAAGGGGCGAGACAGTATATTACCAAATCCATGCTTAGAAAAATGGAAGAAGAACAAAGGGATTGGTGAGGGGGTTAACCTCTCATATTATAATGGTCTGAGGCTATCAGGCCCGAGTGGTAGATTTTTGTGTTTCTTGACTCAGGTTGTATATGGCCTTAGAATACCTTTGACCTACTTTCAAAAAGGGGTTATGAATGTGTTACAGTGCTGTCCTGCCCAGTTGAATGGGAATTTTTATGAGATAATGAGGGTATGTACTGAATGAGAAATGAAAGAAGGAAGGGACTGCTAAGCAGTTCGATGCAGAAGATGTGTTGAAGTTTTATAAGTAGAAGTATATTGAAAGCCGTAGTAGTGGTTACCTGTATAGTGATTCATCAAGGTCAAAAAATTTGACTTTGAATCTGCGGGTAGACCATGGAACGACCACCTTGTGGTGGTAGAGGATAACTATTTGCAGGTTCCAGATGAACCAGCGCTCGAACTGAACCATAGATATTATAACCTGAGTAAGTAATATTGATCCATCTTCGCAGAGCATATAACTATGTCTTCGTGTTGTTATAAAATGTTTCATTCTTTTAACTGGCAGATCCCAAATTGTCGGCTACTCCTGATAAAATGAGCATGTTCGATTGTGTTACTCGAGATCCGGATGAGCAAAAACAAGTACTAAGTCAGTTGGGTATCCGAAGAGACAGAAGGGTAGATTCTATAGTCCCCAGAGTTCAACGAGCTCAGGAGAAATGAGCTATGGTTGAAGGGAAAGCTGCTGAGACTGTTGCAAATGTATTGAGTCCCCTACCTCCTATGCCTCAGATCACCACGCGGACTACTCAGAAGATCTAAAAGTCAGTGCAGTGGAGTACCTCTGTTGCTAAGGTTATGGTCATGGGACAGGAGATCGCAAAGGTTGTGTCTAGTGGTGTAGAGGAAAAACACGATGTGAGCGTGTCAGCTTCTGGGGAGGATGAGAAGAGCTCTTTGAAGAGAAAACACCATGGAGAGAAGGGCAGTCACCGACCTTTCCCTCATGCTACGGCCACAATGAAAGAGTTGGAGAAGAAATACTATCATATGGCGGAGACAAACCCGCAACATCTCGAGGATGAGTATCTCGAGCATACTTTCGTGGTAGGTGTTTGAAAATTGGTAATTGATCGAACTACGAAAACTGTTGAACTGACTCTGTCTTTTATTGTTTGTACTAGCAGCTCTTCACACTGCTGAAGGGGGTAAGATAATGCTTGGACAAGAGGAGCCAAGAATTTGGTGCTCTGACTGTGAAGTTTGAGGTGCAGTTAGCTCGCATAAAAAAGATCGAAACTGAACTTCTTCTAGAGAAGGAGATGAGGGTTGCAGAGGCTGCAGCAGCTGCAGACAAGTTTGGTGTTCTATCGAAGCATGACAAGCTTATGAAGGATTCGGTTGTAGCAACTTTAGTGGAAAGAAACCACTTTATCCAATCCTATTATACATTTGGATTAAGTGTAGATGATGTGGAGCTGGCTCAGAGTGGTAGATATAAAGATATAGAGTTGTCTTCGAAGTTTGGAGAGGAAGAAATGGTTGAAGATGCAGATGTTTTGCCTGAGAAGGTGTTAGACCTGCCTCTGAGACGTACAGAGCCAGTCCAATGTACTGAGCAAATATTGGACCTTCTAGTGGGACGTACAAAAATAGTTCCTTCTTTGGAGCAGGCGTTCAATTCTTCCTCTGAGGTAGACATTAGCAAGAACTTTTAACTATTCTGCTGTATCCTGTAATATGTTTTACAGTTCGCTTGATTTGAACCTGATAGTACTATGTATAATCGTGCACTATTTTATTTGGAGTGATGTTTAAATATTTTTTTCGTGAATGCTTGTATTATAACAAGATATCTGTAATCTTTGTAGGAGATAAAGCGATTAAGAAAAACAAATTCTGAATTGGAGAGGTCGTTGAGTAGAGCGAGAGACTTCGTGGCTCGTATTCAACGGGTAATCTTTTTAAAGAGTTATACGATCTGTAATGTAGATATGCTAAGATAAAAATAGAAAGGGATGAGGTGTTAAGGATGGAAGAGGAAATGGGGCAATTAGTTCAAAAACCAAAGAATTGACCTGTTTTAATAACCCGAGTGATAAGTCGAGGTGTTAGAGTATGTTAATAGCTTTAACGTTATATTTCAAGGTCAAAGTAGATAGTGAACGAGGGTTAAAAGGGGATTATATAGAGCTTTTGAATGAGAGGGTGTAGTTCCGGACCCAGCTCGAGTGATGTTTTTAGCACAAGAAGCACGTAATCGTCATAGTGTAGAGGCGAGAAAGTGTTCTGCTCGAGCTGGAGTATCTGTGGCATGGGGTGATGTTAAACCTTTATCTGATGCTTTTGGTTTTATGTAGGATCAGAGGGCCATGAGAATTGTATTTTTTAGGATAAGAAAAGAGCAAACAGTGGTCCAAAAGTAATTAGAGGGCAAATTAGAGGGGTTACAGGATGAGCTGTCGCAACTCGAGGAGCAAACATATCTTTAGCAATGCGGTTGTCGAAAGAAGTGGTTGTTCAAATGAAGGTAGAAGCGAATGTGAGGGTTTTAGATATATTACAGAAAAATATGCGTCAGCGGTTGCACAAAGCGCAAATGATATTGAAGGAGCATCTATATCCATTGCGAGCAAAAGTTATTGCTCAAACAGAGCATGAACGTCATATAGACAGTGTTATTAATTTTTATGGGAATTTTTTTCTATAGTAGAGAATGAATTCAGGAAGTTCGTGACGGGATGTGGGAAAGATTTTGATGTAGAGAATGTCAAAACTGAGAATAAGTAGTTTACCAAAAGTGATGGAGAAAATTTCAGTGACAAACCTATTCCGAGGTTAAGGGAATCATCATCAGAAGAGGTGAGGAGGAGGTCAAAGGTAGGATACCCCGATCACGGTGAAAACGGCGTCAGCAGGAGGTGGTGACTTTTGCCACTCTGATAGGTACGCAAGTAGTGAATAGAAAGAGTTCGAGAGATAAAAAACAGTCTTGTCATCTCTCGAAGAGTTGAAAATAGGGTCATCTCATTTTTTGTTTTACCGGCCCTGCATATGTGCTAGATCGTTGTATACTGTTGTTGATGAAATTTGATTTCTGTGATGATGAATGGAATAGTGTATTGATATTACTCAGATACCATATTCTTGATTTATACTTGTTAATTGTGATATGTAATCTGTTGGTGCGATCGAGCTATTATAAATATAAACTGTAATGATAGGTGGAAGTGACAGCTGTTCAAAGTCGGTATAACGTATTATGTGTCCAAAATGAACAACTGAACGCTGAGCTAAGTTTGAGTCAGGTCTTACTAGAAAGTGCTACTGAAGTAGTAGAAAGAATGAAGGTGGAGGTGGTGAAAGAACGAAATGTAGTAACCCTCATTAATGAGGCTCTTCGAGAGAAGGATGCGGTACTAGCCGTTAGACTAAGAAAGATAGAGAGTTTAGAAGAAGTAATAAGAAAAAAGGGTGTGGAAGTGGGAAGTAGCGCAGAACAAGCTAGCCAACAAGGTGCTGAATTAAACTCTGCTCCAACGCAAATTGCAGAACTGTTAGCAGTGTTAGAGGGGGAAAAATAATGTGAAAGAGCTATAGTTTCAAGTTAATATTCTCTCGGTAGAGATAAGCGACATTTGAGCTTGTGCTCACAAGTATGAAGTATTGTGGTTGGTGTCTGATATGATGGTAAAGAATATGGAAGAGGTCTGTACTAAATAGAATGAAGACATAAAAAAGGATTGGAATAAAATATGTGAGTTAGAGCAGACCGTGCAAACGAGAACTCGATATTTTGGAGTACCAATCAGAAAATGATTCACTTTGAAATTTGAATACGAAGCTAGATGAGGATCTATTACGTTTGGAGATACGGTATGACGAAAAGAGGGTAGAATGCAAAAGTAAAGAGGCGTCAATATGTTGATTTACCATATGAATGAATTCATGACAGTGTTAGAAGCTCGAAATTTTGATGTTGGTAGTGCCAAACGACGAGTGGATGGAAGGTATGAGCAATTGGAAATCGCACTAAAGAAGGTGCAAAATTAGTTTAATGAGCTTTTTCTTAGTAGACAGGTTAAAAGTGAGGCAGGTGTTGAGCATGAGAGAGAGATGGTGGCAGTAATATCGTTCTTTGCGGCAGAGTTGAGGAAATTGAAAACCGGAAGTAAAGTGGCACATAATAGTCTAGTTTCCCATGGTATACAGGCTGAGATGGAGGCTATTCAATCTGAGTACTTAGGTCCCATGATTGATAGAATTGGATCTCTTAAACAGAACATGGCTAGAGAGGGAAAGAAATTGTTATGGGGAGAATGCCAAAATTTATGCGTCAACGGTTGTATAAAGGTTTTGCCCCTAATGTTCCAGGACTCTCTTGTTTAGGTGACGACGCAGGTGAGACCTCTTATGAGGTGCCCATGATAATGCAAGTTTGAATTGTGTGGTCAATTCTACCAATGTGGCAAACGATCTGCTAATTATCAGTTTGGCCAAAGCAACAAACGATTGTAATGTATAGATGTTCAGTTTGGCCAAAGCAACAAATAAACTATAATGTATAGATGTTCAGTTTGGCCAAAGCACCAAACGAACTGTAATGTATCAATATTCAGTTGGCCAAAGCAACAAACAAACTGTAATGTATAGATGTTCAGTTTGGCCAAAGCAACAAACAAACTGTAATGTATAAATATTCAGTTTTGCCAAAGCAACAAACGTACTGTAATGTACAGATGTTCAGTTTGGCCAAAACAACAAACGAACTGTAATCTATATATTAGAAGTACTTGTTGGATATATTAGAAAAGTACTATAGTATAGGGCAATCGAATACAAGTATTTCATTGGTATGAGATTGACGTACGATGAATGTATTAGATAGAGTATTGTATGAAATAGTAGAAAATACTCAGATGTATGGAGATCGAACATAGATTTTTATTGATGTAAGATCGTCATACAAGATGATGGATTGAGTGGTAGAAAAGTAAACTGTGATAGATCCTTATCGGCGATACAATTTCAATCTCCGTGTGTTCTACTGATTAGGTATTCTCTCTTCGTGTTTAGTTGCAAGATCGTAAGAACCGAGGCCACTTTTTCCAATAACGACAAAAGAACCTAACCAAATTTTCTAGCATTGACTCTTTTTTTTTCTGTGTTTAGTAATTTCTCGCTGGACGAGATCCTTGATTTTGAATTCCCTATGACGAATGCGTTTGTTATAAGATCAGGCTAAAGCCTGGTGGTACCTTCCCAGATTCATGATTGCTCTGTCCCTAGTCTCCTTGATCCAATTTAGATTGCACGCCAACTGAAATTCATTTTCTTCGTCTGCCATGGTATGGTCAAGAATTGGGTGATGATATTGAGTAGGGATGATGGCTTTTTGTACCATAAGTCAGGAGGAAATGGAGTACATCCAGTCGATACGTGAGGTGTTGTTCGATATGCCCATAACACATGTGGTAGTTATTGGAACCAGTTTCCCTTTTCTTTGTTAAGCGCTTTTTGATTCTATCCACGATAGTTATTTTGGCCTGACCATTTCCTTGTGGGTATACGGATTGGAAGGAGAGTGTATAATGTTGTGCTAATTGTGGAATTATACTACTTTGGATTCAACGAACTGAGGTCCGTTGTCGATTCTGATGAGATGGGGGGAGCCAAAACGATGATGATGTTTTTTCTATATGAACTTGATAATTTTGTCCTCTCGTGTGCGACACAGAGGAACTGCTTCTACCCACTTAGTGAAGTAATTTGTCGCTACTAATAGATGTTTCTTTTTCCTGGCCAGTGTGAAATTCTCCTACAAGGTCGAAAGCCCATCTTTTAAATGGCCATACGACATTGTTGGCATGGAGTTCCAAGGCTGGAGCTCGAATTTGGGGACCATGACGTTAGCAGGCGCCGCACTTGCTTGCAAGTTCGATGGCTTGAGCTTTCATTTTAGGCCAGAAGACTCTTGGGTAAGAGCTCGATTGGCCAGGGATCTTCCTGCTATGTAGGAACCACAAGTTCTTTCATGTAGTTCGTGTAAGAACTTCTGGGCTTCTTTGTTCGACAAACATTCGAGGTATGGTCCTGTTACCAAATTTTTGTAAAGGAGACCTTTATCCACAATGTAGCGTTTATCATTATCAAGTATGCATCCCTTCTCTGTGGGATCTGTAGGGAGTTCACCGTCAAACATGTTTTTAATCCCAATATACTTGAGGTAAGGTCGCCTCCATCATCCTCATCCTCTTCAACGCCCCCAGTATTAACAAAATTTGAGCTTATGATGTTAATGCTGGGGGTTGATAAACTTCAATCTTGAGATATCAAGCTTCTATACCAAGACTCCTGCTAGATATGTTAGAGAATCAAAATGTCTATTTTCTCTCAGCGTGGTAAATGTTCGATAGAAATTCTTTTGAACCTGCTCATTCTGTCAGCTACGACTAATTGATCATCCTTTCATTCTTCTAGAATCGTTCTGTGTAATGGTTGACAATGAGTAGAGAGTCCCTATATATAGACAACTCGGCGACTCCAATTTCCAGGGCTATATCTAGGCCGTGAATCATTGCCTCATACTCGGCTTCGTTGTTGGTAACTTTAAAATTGAGTCTGATTGTCTTTTCGATTCTATCACTGGAAGGTGTGATCAGCACAATTTAAATGCCTGATCCTGTAGGTCTAGAGGACTTATCAGTTAAAAGACGACATCCCTTCTGAGTTATCCAGTCTGACTTTTCTTCAAACTGTTCTTCATGAATATCCGTACTATTTTCTTTCCAATTATGATCTTCTACGGGGAAGTCTGCGAGAAAATCTACTACTGCCTAACCCTTTTCAAATGTCCCAGTTCAAAATGGATGTCATGTTCACCAAGAGTGACTGACCATTGTTGTACCTGTCTAGATTTTCTCGTTTGGATAAGATTTCCCACAAAGGATAATTGGTCATCACTCGAATGGAGTAGGCTTGAAAGTATTGTCTCAACGTTTGCGATGTGTAGACGAGAGCCAAGAGTAGTTTCTCGATCTTGGTATATCGGGCAGGTTTCTCTATTTTCCGTCAAATCGAATGTGGACAGAACTTAGGATTCTTTAGTAACTGCAAGATAAATGGTGAGTTCTTCCCCTTTGCTAGGTATCTCATTACTGGAGGTGAGCCCAAGTAAAGTTTGAGCTCTCGAATGCTGCTTCGCACTCTGATATCCACTTGATCTCGGGATCTTTCTTAAGTTTCTATTTTGTCGTCCCTTCACGCAATAAGTTGAATAACCATCGGCAACGATCCGAAGACTTTGAAATGAATGGTTTATTGCGGCAATCTTGCCACCTAACTTCTGGACGTCTTTCTTTGTTTTTGGAGATGGCATAGACAATAATGCGCGAATACGATCTGGATCTTCTTCAATACCGCGCTTGCTGATTAAGTGGCCCAAAAATTTCCCTGACTGGACTATGAACTGACATTTTTTAGGGTTGAGTCTCATCTTGTAAAAATGGAGAGTTTCGAAAGTTGTGCGTAAATCTACGATATGGTTCTCTTTCTTAAGACTCTTACACGACATATCATCAATGTAGACCTCCATTATCTTTCCAAGGTGTTCCTTGAACATCTGTGTCATCAAACGCTGGTAACTGGCTTTAGCGTTCTTGAGACCGAATGGCATGATCTTATAGTAGTATAGGCCGTGTTCTGTGATGAAAACTATTTCTCTCTTGATCTTTAAGTAGCATAGGAATTTGATTATAGCCTGATGTGGCATCCATCATGAACAGGAGTTCGTGTCTTGCAGTGGAATCAAGCATATGGTTGATGGTAGGAAGTAGGAAACTGTCCTTTGGAGTGTGCTTGTTGAGGTCCGTGAAATCCACGCACACTCTGATCTTGCCGTTCTTCTTTAGGACTGCTACAATATCGAGATCCATTTTGGGTAGTTAGCCTTTCTGATGAAGCCGACTTTGATGATTTGTCAATCTCTTTATTGACTTCATCTCGGAGTCTCGGTGCTAAGGTTCTCTATTTTGCTTGACTGCTTCGGCTTTTATCTTTCAAATTGAGCTTATGGCAGGCCAGATTTGGATCTATGCTTGGCATTAGGGTTGTTCACGGGTCGGGTCGGGCCGAGTTAAGCCACATTTGAACTCGAACCCGGGCTGGTCGAGTTAACCACATTTGAACCCGAACTCGAACCGACTATGAACAGAATCCGAACCGAACCGAACCGAATTGATCGGTCGGGCCGGGTTCTGAACTCTTTTTATTTATTTTTTTTTTTTTTTTTTTCAAATCGGGTTCTGGGCCGGATTCAACAAATTTAAGGAGCCCTTCAAATCACCCTAGATACTTCAAGATGACAACCACATGGGTTTGAACATTAGCCTCATGCCCAAAGATCAAATCTACCAGGTTGTCTACCAACGAGTTTGATTAACACATGCCCAAAGATCAAATCTACCAACGAGTTTGAACATTAACATGGGTTTGAACATTAACAGCATCAAATCTACCACATGGGTTTGAACATTAAGATGACAACCACATGGTTTTGAAGTTTGAACATTACAGCATTAAATCTGCCAAGGTTTTCTCGCTGACTAATCAAAGTATAGAAATAGCTCCTGTGAAACAACATACACCCATCAGAAGGTTCGGTTCGGAGACAAGGAAACAAAGTGACACAAACCCATCAGCAGCACCAGAAAACAACATACACCCATCAGCAGAAAAACCCATCAACATACATGCTAAAGAAAATCAACATACACATCAACACAACCCATCAACATACAACCATCAGCACCAGAAAACAACATGCTAAAGAAAGACCTTTCTTCTCCAAGATAAAGAAAACAACCCATTAGCAGTATCTCAAGCTGAGCTAAAAGCTCGTCACTTAGCTGATCTTCAATTAATTAAGTTGTAAGATATCGATCGGCTTCGATTCGACAGCTTGGAGATATCGATCGGCTTCGATTCGATTGGCTTGGAAGATCATTCATTCTTACTTCTGAGGTTGATGAGTCCTTGGAAGTAGGGTTGTACAGAGAAACCGTGAAACCGCGAAACCGAAACCGGCTGAACCGACAATTTTTTTCCGGTTTTTAAACAGGGCCGGTTCGGTTTACGGTTCCAAAAGTGAGGAACCGGACTGCCCGGTTCGGTTTCTGGTTACCTACCCCGGTTAACCAACCAAACGAACCGGGGTAAACTTAACCTAATATAAATAATATAACTCAACCCTCTCTCATCTCTCTCTCTCTCTAGTCTCTACTCTTCTCTTCTCAGTTTGAATCTCATACCTTTGCCTGATCTCTTTACCACCACAATCATCTCTCTCAGTCTTACTTCATATCATATTATCATCTAACCTCTCAGTTCTAGGGTTTCTCTACCACAAGTCTGAAATCTGAATCTAGGTTTCTCTACCACAAGATGAGTGAAAAATAACTCCAATTAAGGGTTTCTTTACCACAATTGACAATCCTTATTTCAGGAACTTCAATTTGACCTCTTCTTAAACCCTTAATTTGGGTAAGTTTTCAGCCCCTAAGTCCTAATATTTCATTTCTGCTTCTACTATGTCTTAGTGTTTTGGGCAAGTTAGGGTTATCATGTGGAGATGAAATTTGAGTGGGTTTTGGGCTTTAATGTTGATTTCCGAAATTAGGGTTTTAGGATTTTTATAGAAAGTTGGGGTTTTTCTGAGTTTGATTAGTTGGAATCATATTTTAAGGGTGTGATTACATTTTTTATGAAATGGGTTTTGTGAGAACTGAATAAATTAAATTGATGTTTATGGTAATGTCTCTTATGTTTTGGGTAAGTGGCATGATAAATGATTAAATCATGGTTTCATTTGCTTTCTTCATCCTATGATGGGAAGATTATGTTATGGGATTTAAGAACCGCCGTAATGTCTCTCTTATTCTCTACTATACTCTGTCAACGCTGTCAGATATCTTTGTTGATTTCAGTTTTGAATCAATATTCATTTCTTCTTCAAATCTGTTTCACCCTTGCAGTGGCCCGTTTTAGTTCTCGAATCACACAACGACAAGGTATCTCATATCTCCCTTCTTTTTTATCTTTCTTACATAGCCCACATAGAGAACATATTTTAATTACATTTTAACGACGTTGGGATACAGGTACTATGTATTGTGTGATGGTGGAAAGATGATTCAGTAATCAGTGGTGGGTCGACTCAAAGCTTTGCATTTCACTGGAATTTCTGTCCTGTGAGGTATGGTTAGAAGGGTTTCGCTATATTCATGCATATTTTTTTTCTGCTTGAATCTATCTACTATTTTGTCTTCTGGAATTGTTTTTATTCATTAAGTGGAAGATCATTTGATCATCGCCTTGGAGATATCTATCGCTTCTTCTGAGGTTGATGAGTCCCATTGTAATTGTAGGATAAACTCTAGTGATTTCATGGCTTCTTCAGAGAGTTTCAAATGTTTGATGTTTGGAGAGAGAGAGGAGGATGAGGGCAGTTGTAAGTTTAGTTTAGCTGTTTAGGTTTTTATAGAGTCGGTCCGGGTCGGGTCTAGTCGGTTACCCGAGCCCCAGAACCGAAACCGATCCGATTATAACCGGGTTTCAATATCTAAACCCAAAATTGATCTGGCTGTCTTCAAAATCAGACCGAACCAGCCAGTTCGGGTCGGTCCGGTTCGGGTTCTCGGTTTCGGTTTATGTGTACAGCCCTACCTAGCATTTCGTGGAATGTCCAAGCGAAGATATCACTCTTGTCTTTAAGGAATTGGATTATGCGCTCTGCTGCGAGCAGAAAGTGCCAATAAAGTTCCCCACTTGTCGCCACTTATTTCGACGTACTCGCTAAGTTTGCGCTGGGTTAATGGTGTTTTGTAGAGTGTACTATATAGTTTTTTGTAATGTCCCTTGTCGCATTCTGCAATTACTATGAGAGTTGTGGTTCTGTTGGTTTTGGTACAACGTAATAGAAGTTTCACATGCTCGCGCTAATTTTATGACTTCATTTGAATTCATAGACGCCACCGTTCCATTCAAAATGTAATGCCAAATGATAGTTATGAATAAAAAACGCGTATATTGTGTAACCAGCAACGTCTTATTTCCTTAAATAACGGGACTTGGCATGACAACATAAAATAAAATGTCCAATGTTACTGGTCCTGCTGTGATAGGAAGTATAATCTTGCCGACCTGTTTCTCTTTAGATCTGTTTAATCCACAGATATCAATATCGCTAGGCTGGACCTTGTCGGCTAGTCCCATTTGATCAATCGTGCTTTGAAATAATAGTTTGATAGTGTTGCCAGTATCTATCATCATCGTATGAAGCACCATGTTTTGCATTTTTACACATGATCACCACTGCATTATGGTGAGGAAAGTTGACATGTCGCACGTCGCAGTCATCGAAAGAAATTCCTGTGCGCTGAGAGCTGGATACTGGAAGTAAACGAGCTTCTTTATCTTGCATGGACAAGTCGTGACATTGGCCGACACGTCTTCTTTTTGCTCCTGTTTGATTCTTTGATAATCTGGGTTTCAACGAAATGGCAGAGTGAGATATGGTATAAATGCTTCTCGACTACTAGCTCTTCGATTTGTGCGGCCTTTGTAGGGTTTCTGTAACTCCCATTCTTGTAGCTCTCAATGTCCACGATGTACTCGTGCATTCGGCCATTTGCAAAGATGATTCCAATAATCGTTGTAAGGCAAAACAGTATTCTGTCTCATGCCAGACCTTGTGGTGAATACAGTATGGTTTGTTCTCGATGGGTTGAAGATATTGTGCATTGTGGAAGAATCTATCTTTCTGTAGTATAGGATAAATGTTGGCTATGGTCACGTTCATCTTTGAAAGACAAAGTTTTGGCAAGTTACTCCCCTTCTAAGGTTTCGTCGTTTAGACTTTATTCGTTTGCTGTCTCCTCCTTGGTCTGCAGTACGCGTGAAAATCTGGATTGGTTGACTGATATTAAACCGTAAGGTTGACTTTGGTTTCTGTCTGTCAAATACCATTCTCTCCAGGTCGATGTACCCGTTGACCTTTTCGATCATGTCTTCCAATGTTGTCAGGTTGTTTAGGATGAGGTATTCCTTTGCCCTACCATCGACGAGTAAAGCATTAGTAAAAGCAGAAAATAGCTACTTTTTGACCTAACTCCAGGAACATTTAGTAAACGTTCGAGCTTCTCTCCTGGCATCTGCTTGAGGCTAAAAAGAGAGTATAGATTTTCATCCTTGTCTCCATTGTACGAGTAATTCTTAACGAAGAGTTCGCCGCAACTGTTCAAAAGTTTTGAGACCTTCGGGCAGCGTGTGGAACCACCGTAGGGGTTCGCCTAATAAGCTGTAGGAAAAAGCCAACATAGGATATGGTTGGACGTGTAATGTAGACCTAAAGCATCCTGAAATTCTTGGACGCGTTCCACTTGATCAGTTCTTTTGTACTTTCAGATCTTCGGGGTATGAAACCCTGCAGGGACCCTCGTCATCCAATAGCTTGTGCAATCAGACTCTTTGTAATATGTTGTGGATCCCTTTAATCGAAGTCTGAGCTTCGAGTATTTCTTTAATTTGTCTCTTGACGTGTTCCTGAGTCATATATTATGAGTTGCGGTGTGTCGGGCAGGTAACGCGTCCTTCTCAAGGATTTTGGTTGCCACTTCCTTCACTTAAACAGTTTTTGCTGAGACTCAAACTTGTCGAGGTGGATTTTCAATCTGTCTTATCTCTGTTGGGCCACCATCTACTTCCTGGTGGGCCTCCTGGATCGGATGGGCTCCATTTCCTGTTGATGATGATTAGTTTTATCTCAATTTTATCTCAATTTGAGCTTATGATGTTAATGCTGGGGGTTGATAAATTCAATCTTGAGATATCAAGCTTCTATACCAAGGACTCCTGCTAGATATGTTAGAGAATCAAAATGTACAGTCATCACCTCCTGCTAAGTAAAAAAAGAACCCGGGACATATGATGATATAGTATTAAAATGAAAGATGGACGGATCCACCAAACGCCGAACAAATGAGATAAAATTTACTTGCCTGTCATTTGACTTCTTAAAATTTTACTGCATGCTAATTCTTTTGAATTCTTAAATATGGTTTTTGGTTGGCTAGGGCATTATAACAGTTAATTCTTACAGAAGTACTCATTGATCACGATAGCTGCAAATTGATGTTCATTAACTACATCTCCACAATGCTACATTATATTCATTAGCTAAAGCATATCTTACACAACTGCACTGAGGATATACCGGACCGTCCCTCTCATCCTAGTCAATCTTACATCAAGCTAAGATGGAAATTTGCTTGCTTACACAAGCATACGTTTGAAACCTTCTCCAAAGATTTTTACATTATCATGTTCTCCAAAATGTCTAGAAACATTTCAGGGAAGCAATTAGTACTAATTCGATAATTAAAAAACTACAGTTAGAAATAGTCAATAACTTCTAGACACAATATTTCTCGACTCATCTGAACCTCGCAAAAAATCCGATAGATATTTAGATCTTAAATAGAAATATACATGTCCTTAATCGACTGCTGAATCAGTTAACTAAGTGGTTAGTTACACAACTGGTTAAGTGTTAACCAAGTGGTTAGTTACAAGTTATAATTTTCGCAAGATAATATTGTTTTGCATCGAAGAAACATGTTTTTTGTTATGCATCATCAATTTCACATCCATTACGATCGAATGGTTAAGAAACATGACACAGTGTGATGTTAAGTATATTGCTATACCATGCGTATATTTTGTCCAATTCACTATCACTGCATGGTCGTTATTAGTGTTTGCTGGTTTCATTGTTTTTAATTTCTATTCGTGCATGCTTACTCACATGTAAGACCATATGGCAAATCGATCGAACCAAATTTGGTGTAGTTGAGGCATGCAATTGTCAACAGGACGTCCGGATGTACTGGTCAAAATTTGCAAAATTTGAAGCCTTTCTGGTGAGCCGAACTCATAAGTAGTTGTACCGAGAATAATTCCGGTGTGCTTAAATTGAATAACAGTCTTCACTAGTTTTGGCATTGTATGTTGTTAAAGGAAGAAAATAGTTTGTAATTTGCCTCAAATATATCCTGCTGCAACACTTCTACATTACAAGAAAAACTTATTCCCCAAAGATATCGCACTAATGCTATTTCCTTATTTGCTTTACTCTCTGAAACTTCTGTCTATAGGCTTAATATTACTACTAATCTTCAAGACCATTATGCATTTCTGTGATTCATCATGAGTGTGTAAAAAAAACAAGCAAAAATAATTCACTCCCATGCAACAAAATAAACGCCATCTACCGAAACAATGATATTATCTCTAATTACTGGGCTCAATCTTAAATATATTTTAGCTGAGCTCAAATTTGATTTACACCTGTTAGTACTAACCTCCTTGCCGTGGAAGAGGAAACACTTTATAGTTTAAGCTAACTAGATCAAATGGGTTAATATTTTGAAACGAATGCCTATCAGCCAAATTCAACCTAACGGAGAAGTATATAAGTTCATTGCTTGGTGTGTGTAGTCGTAGAACTCATGTCAATGTCGAGTTAACTGAAACTGCAATGAAATAACTTGTTGAATTGAATCTTTCAACAATGAAAACTATGCCCTCATCAAATATCTAGAAAACAAATCACCAATGAAACAAGGTTCGAAGATGAAGAAGATTTTTTTTTTGTCAAGAGCCCAGGTTCTAGGTTTTTAGGTTAATTATAAGGAGATTGGCTTAATAGATATGGGTTGAAGGCAAATACGTCACATAAAGAAATAGTGGAGAAGGTGGAGAGATTTAAGGAGAATAAAATATTAATTTACGAAAGAAGAGGATGCAGTTGTAAAATGCTAAGAGCGCTTTGAATAGAAGAGTATCTTGTTAAGGTTTTCCGTACTGTTGCAAAAAAACCCCATCAAACAAGGGTATGGGGTTCACCATACTCACTCCCATACCTTCTAAAGTATGTGAAACCTGAATTTAGAGAGGAGTATCTGCATACCGCCTAGGCGCTGAACCGTTCAACGCGCGTAAGTTTCTTTTTTTTCCAAACTCTAGGCGCTTTTCAGTAAAACGCATGTACTCTGTCACCGCAACTCCCTCTCTAACGGCTAATTTTTTATTTCTCCTTCAAATAAAAATGGTAGTTTCTTAAATTCTTCTTCAATTAATTTGTTTGATTGTTTTACCCCTTTCAATCTAGTTACTATTATCAACTCTCTAGCATCTCAAGCTCTATCAACTTCAAATGGATAACGAATTTTTCCAAAATCCATACTCTCTATACGTTCCATCAACACAACTTCCGGAATCACAGAACTACTTCATGCCCCCGCATCACCCCATTTGTCAACGAAAAGAAAAGTGATAATAGTTGTTGGACCGACCTTAATTGAGGATCAAACGCTTGCCAAATATTGGGTCGCACACTCGCAAGATGCTCAAAACGGTAACCAACAAGATGAATCCAAGATTTAGGGGAAAATAGTAAACAGCTATGAAGGAACAAGTGGTGTGAAAGCCCATACAAGAGCCGCCTTGAAACAACGTTGGGGGGAAATTTAACGTCAAACCGCATTTTTTGTCTTGTATTGTCAAAGTTTGCGAGGTGAACCATAACGGGATTGGAAATAAGCACCACGAGGTATGTTTCAATTTATATGACATGCTTGTTTAAATTTGGTACATTAATTTATTTCGTTAAGTATTTAATTTTTTTTTTCTTTGTACGTAGTATGACCGTGCATATACTATGTTTAAGAAACGTTTAAAACCAAGAACAATCGAAAACCACACAAGTCTGGTTTCAAACATATTTGACATCTTATGAAGAAGTATCCAAGATGGAATCCAGAAATTGTCCATAGAAGCGTCCATGAAATGAAAGTTGGCAGTAGCTCTAAATCTGGCTCTAAGGCACAAAAAATGTCTTCAAATGCAAGTTCGAGGGTTTCAATGGGTTCGAATCCCGATAGCTTAGTTGACGATGACAATAAAGTGACGGACCCAGTTTATTCATCTCCGGGGTTAATGAATAGGTCAATGGGGAAAAAAAGACAAAATAACCTTTTGACAAAGTTTGAAAATACTATCAAGGCCCATGAGGGTATAACGGAGATGGTTGGAAATAATGTCAAGCTAAGGCAATAAGAAAGGGAAACAAAGAAAACCATGGCGGCGGAACATCTCGAGCTATACCTGAAAAAGTAAGAAAGGGAATAACAAATTCGAGATATAGAGATTATGAAAAAAGATTTGTGTGAAATGGATAGAGATATCGTCATGTGTTGGCAAATGTTGAAGAACGAAGTGATCACAAAGATGATGGCAAAACACAACGTCACGGGTTCGTCAAGTACTAGCGGTGGTAGTGATATTATACCTCATTAAAATTATATAGTATAAATTCTAATTGTGTTTTTCAATAAATATGTCAATTATTTTGAAATGCATTGCAATGTTTTTAGTTTGGAATGAATTGCAACTATAAAGTTTGGAACATTAGTAAAATTGAAATAGCGTGTGTAGACATGAAACAAAAAATACAAGTACAAATTATTGAAATTGAAATAACAACTCACAAGTATTATGTTAGGCAAATTTCCAACAATGCTCCACGAGATCGATCGGCTTGAAGTTCGAAATGTTTGTTTCATTTCGGTACTTCAAATGTTCTCCAATATATTTATCGAAGTCGTTGTCTGCAGAAATACCTCGAAAAATCTCTGGTGGATACACGAATGGGTCCTTCACATCATCATACTTGTAATAATGTGTTGCCCACTCATGTTCATGGTCGGTAATCATATTATGCAAAATAATGTACATATACATAATCAAATTAAATGTTTGAGCTTCAAAGCCGTGTGGGATTCCGAACAATTGCAAAACGAGCTTGTAAAATCGGTACGTAAACCGGAGCAGCATAATACTCTTCTGTTCTGTTGGAGGTGCTCTAAGTGGACCAAATTATAAAAGGGTTCTATATTGGTTATGCGGGGAAGGGAGTTTGTGCTAGGCGGACTCTTTAGAGAGGCTGCTGTGTAGCAGCCTTGCAAAAAATACATTGCTACATGTAAAATAAATTTCTTGTACATCGATCATCCTCGAGATTTGTAGATATTTGTTAGAGAATGCAAAAAAAGCAGAGTTGTCTGATTTAGAGCAATGGCGAATCTACACAATTATAAATTAAAGACAAATATTGGGGTATATTTAAAATTACTCTCTCTGCAACAATAGATCTTCTTCGACTCAATAGTGATTTCTAGGGTTCCATCTCTCTAATCAGGTACTTTATTTACGATTAAGCTCGGTATTGTTGTTTGTGCAAATTGGGGTATTTGTTATGAAGGCTTCATGCATCTAAATTTGGAGAAATTTCATATTTTTCACATATGGAGTACTTTTGGATTAATAACTACACATGTGTTGTGGGGTTTGATTTTGAGGCATAATATGAACTGGGGTTGTTTAATTTATCCTGGGTATTTGTTAATATTGTTTTAAGTGTCATTTATATTAGGTTATTCTTACATGTATGAATTGGTATTGAAGATGGTCAGTTTTCTTATAGGCGATTATTGATTTTTAGTGGGTGTTGATGTTTGATACTTTGTTAGATTTAGTTAAGTATTAATTGGGGATTAATTAAAGTTTTAATTAGCATGTTGGAATATTGTATCTTTGGTTGGATTGTTATGTTATGTTATATTTTATCTGCCGATGCGTTATGGAATTTGCTCGTAGTACGGAGTCGCGGAGAGGAGCTGAAGGATGATTTTGGAAAAGTACAGTAGATGTGTGTACTCATAAAAATGAGCTCGTTAGTCGTTAGGAGACTTTAATCACATAAAACTAGAGTTTAATTTTTCAATAATCTGGGTGAGTCTTAAATTGCTGATTATTCATTTCAATTTTTGTATATCAGATTTGGTTATGGATCTTATGGTGATGAAATCATATTTGCCAAAAATCACCCCTCGTTTCATCTTTCCCATGTCGGCGCTGTAAGCGAATGTTAATAGTGTCAAAAAACAGGGCATGTGATGAAATCTCGTCTTGGGTATAAATAATTGTAGTAGTTGTTGTGGTCAGTTTCATCTATATTGAATTGAGATTTTAGGAGTAGGTTCCCTGCCATTGATGTAGTATTTTGTGGATAAGGAATTGAGATTATTTGGTCAATGTGAACTTGGTTGTCGGGTTTAGTATTGACCGGGGGGGAGCAGCCGAAAAATGCATCTGAGAGCCCAGATGTTTGAAGTGGGTATGAAAAGTTTCGAACTCTAAGATCTCTATTTATAGTGGCAAGAGAGAGGCTGGAATGACCAGCCTATAGCGGTTTCTTGCCACTAAAGAGGATCGTGCGTTTGTGGTTGCGGCCTATCAGTGTCCATGGCCTTCTGACCATAAAACTTCATGTATTTTCTTCCAGTAGTGTAGTAACACGGTACTCATGGCAGCCTTATAATGTGATTCGGTTGTCGTTCCATCAATGGCACGTGCTACGCGCCTTTTTGTTTAGGAATATAACTTCAGGGGGTAAAATTATGAGTCTTGTTTGTAATGATGGCCGTAGGCAAACAAGTGTTGTTATTTGAGTATTAATGGACACAATGAATTGGAAAAAAAGTACTTGAGAAACGGAATCAAAATTCTCCAAAACAATAACATGCTCATCTAGTTAAAAACTCGATTTTTTTTTTTTTTTTTTGTGATAATTCAGTTGGTTTGTGATATTTTACCAGAGGGTGGAAGCTTCTGTTTGCAACTTAACTACGAATTTATGATTCATTATTTTCAACGTTACCCTGTAATATAATAGATTATGACTATTTTGTGCAGGAAACACATTATAGATGAATACTTGTTCCAGCTTGTGGAAAACTTAGCAAGGATCGGCGCCTAAGTTTACCTGATATAACTTCTTTATATGAAATGGAGGACGACAGTGGGATTGAGCTAAGCTTGGGTCTCTCCTGCGGTGGATCTGCTGGTAAATCAAAGAGCAGGGATGGTAGTTCTTCGGATATTAAAACCGAAGAAGGGGATGCTAACAGCAACAACCTAGGAGATTTGAAGAGTTTTTTTGATACGAGTATCGAGAAAGCAGACTCTTCTAGTGCCTCCCAGGGAACACAAACTACAAAAGAAAACTTCTTTACCAACCTCGCAAATTCTGCTCCTGTTGCAGATGCTGCTATCAGCATGCATGGGGTAAATGGTCCACAGTTCCCCAGGTATGGAGAACATTCTACAAACAAGTTAGCAGAAGTAAAATTCGATACTCACGAGAATGGGGAGAAGATGTGGGTTGAGACAGGTAACAAACGGAAGTTGTTGTTTGAGGAGTCAGGCCGTCAAAAAGTGCATGATAAAGACTCGGTCAAAACTTCTCATATATCAGTTACCACTGAAGATGGTTCTACAGCAGATAATGGTGATGTGGAAGAGTCGGAAGTTGAGGGCTCAACCTCAAGGCGTGTCTTTGACATTCAAGGACAGAAACAATCAAATTTACCTCCCCGGAATGAGTCGAAATTGGGAAATTTGAATTTTGGAACTCCATTACCACTCATGGGTATCCCATACTCATTATCTATGAATGTTCAGAATGTCACCGGTGAATCAAAATTGTCCATGCTCCCGCTGTCTTCCATGACGCAATTGATGCCATCTTCAAATGGTGATGGGCCGGGAAACCACTCCATGAATCCTGGAAACATGGCTCTGACATTTGGTTATGCACCTGTCCACCTCCCAATATTAGACAAGGATCATTCACAGGGTCTGGTATCTCACAGTCAGCAGTTCCCTCCTTCAGGTGCAGGTACTCTGACAACCTTTTCATTATCTGGCGGTAACCCGTGTCCAGGCACAAATTTTTGTTTTCAATTATCTATGCACTAGTGGTAACCCATATATCTGAAACTCGGACAAACTACTTCATATTTCTATGCAACTTGTCCTTGACACTATAATCCTGAACATCACATGGCCTAATTGTTTTCATACCAAACCCTACTAATCAATATAAGGCACATTCAATAAAACTGGATTTGTAAAAGACTCCTTTATGAAACTCAAGTCAAACAAACAACTTGTTAAATTCTACAAAACCCAGAAATTGGAACTCAAAACCTACCCACTAGGGCATTATACCCTATTTGTCGTATTTAGCCAGAGGTTGAAGCCTGAAAATGTAACAGAGTTCCTGAAAGAATAGGAGTTGCCACTCTGACTCCAACTGCTGAATCAGGATAGCCTACTCAATTTTACTAGCTATTGTTACAAATGCTTTAGAAAAGATTTATATTAAAATATAAATATTCAATCAGATAGTGCAAATTTAAAAAACAAGGCCCAAGCTAACAACAATTGAACAACGACCCATGAACAATAAAGATAACTTTCTTTGCAAGCGTGAACTCAGAAGCCATCTTGAATACATAATGAGCTGCAGTAGCTTTTATATTCGGCAGCAGTATACTTACTTTTCTTTCTTAATTTTGATCTTTTCATGGAGTGAAGTGAGATGTTGGCGCCTGGACATTTTGGGGTATTGCGAATGTAATTTTCGTAATATGCCGACTGATACCAAACAACTTATCTAGGATATCTATCCTTTTATAATATGTCTGTTTTTAGCCAATTGAATATACAACTATACACAAAAAAGTTTCTAATTTAGCTTCGAACTAGTGGGTATTTTGCTGGATAGAACTTAGAAGAGACTCAGATTCATTTTATGTTACTGACATGTATTAATCAACAGAATAATGAAACCTATTCATAATAAGAACGAAGGAGGCACAATACGGCAATATTAGATGGTATAGGTAATTGATTGGAGTAGGAGAGGTACATACATTTAACATAACAAGGCCTTAAAAGGCTATATTAAAAAGTATATAAATGATGAATCAAAAATGCAAATTAAAAGAGCCTAAAATGGAGCCTGATAATGGTATCCTTCCATAGTTATACCACAAGTGAACACATTCATCTGTTAAAAGCTTTGCATGTTACATGTTTTTAACTAATTTATTGAAATTTGTCTAAACTGTTCTTTCCTTTCTCTGATTAACAAACTTCCGGGATCCTAATATCATTACCGTCTTTTTTCTTAACAGTTATCATTAGCGTCTTTTTTCTTAACAGTTATCATTTGCATCTTGTGTTTGTATAAATTTTTGTTTTTAGCTTATTATTTGCACTTTAAATTAAGTTAGCAAGATGTTATTCTGCATTTGAATTTTCTTGTGTATATCCATGCAGCTGTTACTCAAGCACCTCATAGTTCGTCAGTAGCTTTGCGCGGTACGTCTTCCTCTTCTCTGCCAGAAAGTGAAATAAAAGGAAACAACACAATCTACAAGCCCAAAGAGTTGGAAGGTTACCCTCCTGAGATTTCAGCTATAAAGCCTGGCGTCGACCCCGGTTTGAAATTTGGTGGATGTGGTTCGTACCCAGATCTACCATGGGTTTCTACCACAGGTCCTGGCCCAAATGGGAGAACAATATCTGGAGTAACATACAAATACGATAAAAATCAAATTAGGATTGTCTGTGCATGCCATGGGTCAAACATGTCCCCTGAAGAGTTTGTTCAGCATGCTGTGTCAAGCCAACATAATACAGAGAACAGCGCGGGTTTGGCATCTTTTCAAAGTAGCAATCCAGCGGCCTCGACTCAGAGCTGATATCTATCTTTCTTTTTCCTGTTCTAGAGTCTGTTGTTGTTCTTGTATACGTTCAGTTCTGTATAACACTGATCAAAATTAAGTTCCATAACCCTTATTTTGTTGTCCTATAGTTAGATTAAGCAACTAATTTCTATTCAAGTAGTTGCTTGGAACAGTTATTTACATGGTAATAAACTTTATATGACAGCCTGAATGTATGATTTCATTTGCCTTGCCGTGTCTAAATTACCTCGTCGTAGATAGTATTATTGCCAATCTTCCTCCTTTGCTGTGAAAATTATCTCGAAGCATGCTGTGTTATCTGCATAACAGGCTTAAACGTGCGCGCTTTTGCGTCATTTTGTGCTTTTAAACAGAATATGGCCCATGTAGAATACCCATGACATTATCACATTGGATAAGAAAAATAAGAGCCCATATGATGCATGAAACACTTCAACTGAGCAAAATAATGCTCCAATTAAGATTAATTAAATTCTATTTGTGC
Source organism: Kingdonia uniflora (assembly GCA_014058105.1). NCBI lineage: Eukaryota > Viridiplantae > Streptophyta > Magnoliopsida > Ranunculales > Circaeasteraceae > Kingdonia > Kingdonia uniflora. The sequence goes on along the minus strand of JACGCM010000926.1, from coordinate 903,602 downwards.
TTCTCTAAGTCTCTCTCTAAATTTTAATTTCAGCACTAAAACACAGTATAATTACCACTGCTAATCAGCTAAGCTTCACTAGAAGGGAACTCAGAGCCCTTGAGACCGTCACGGCAACTGAAACTGAAGTTACTTCGGAGGAAGAACCACCATCCATTGACTTTGCATTTGTTAGCGTAAATTAAACTGCACATAATGTTTTTGTTTAGTCTAATTAGTGATGGCATTTTATAATAGTGTGTGCGTGTTTTTTAGTCAGTTTTGCATCCAGACGGCTCGCGGATATACACATTCCCTCTGCATGTTGTGGACAGAAACTTAGGGATATCATGTTGGATTCCAACATCGATCTCTACACGGACCATACATAAGCCCCCGTTATTTTTATCTCCCTCGTACAAGTCTGACTTGTTTTCTATTCGTTCTCTGTAATTGTTATGCTAGTTAAGACTAATTAACATGACTAATGATTTTCAGGCTAGACCTCTCATGAACTGCGGAGGGGGAACATGTGGCACATACTTGGTTGAGGTAACTAGCCATTAACCGACAACTTTGATCCTAACAAGACATGTATATATGTCCTATACTAAAGATACATGGCATCAACATGTATATATTTGATCCATGAAGAGTGAAAATTTATTAATAATAATTAAAAGTTAATTTCCAGATATTTCTCCCATATTATTGATTTTCCACGGCTACCTACCGAGAATTTTCAGGCCTATAACGGTATTTTGATCAATACCCGTGACACCTTTGGAATGCAACCTATAAATCCACGGACGGTGAATAGATATATGCTCCTATACACAAAATTATATACTACGTTGTAAATTTTGTAGTAAAGTTGTTTCCTTCTGAACTTCTGAAGTTATGGATCCAAGCTAATATTATGTTGTTCTTTTTTTGTTTTGCAAATCTGCAGGTTGTTGAAGGGAAAGAACATCTAAGCTTGCGAACTGATATAGAGAAGGAAACCTTCAAGAAGGTAAAATAAATAAATCTAACAGCATTATTATGAGTTACTCTTCGCACCATGTTTAAAAATACACGACTTCAGGAAGGGTAATAGTGAAACTTTGTATTGCAGTAATTTCAGAATGAAATCTTACATGTTTTCTGAGGTTTTTTCTTGCTCAATATTGTAGAAACCAAAGGCATGGAGACTAGCTTGTCAAACTACAGTTGGTAAAAAAGATTTAAGAGGCCGAGTAAGTAAAACCCTTTCTTTTTTGATTAGCTAGGTCAGGGTAATAACTTATATTTCTCTCTCTTATTCATATTCATGCAGGTAATTATTCAACAATTACCCGAGTGGAAGGTGCACGAATGGGTCAAGGAAACGCGATCATATCTTGATTAGAAACATGTTATGATATGAATCATCACTCATAAGGTCGTCTACCTCCGTGTGACCTATGTTTATTTAATGTTTGTATTTTAGTCTTTAGCTTAAAGCCTGTTGGAGAGGTTATTAGCAGTTTCTTAGTTTAAGTAGAATTCTATTTCATTTAGAATTAGGGTTTCTAATTCTAACCCTCCTTGTGTTCTATAAAAGAGAAGGTCTAGGTTATTTGTTTCACAGTTGATTTTAATTAAAGTAAATTGATTTGTTTAGTTGAACCTCTAGTTTTCTTTAACTCTCAAATACAACGTGATTTTCTTACGAATCTCATTTCCGCGTTTGTAGTATTCATGTCATGTTATATATATATATATATATATTCTTTGTTACGTAAACCGTTGTTTGAATTTTCATGAAGTCTTGTCCTTCTTAGCAAGCGTAAACATAGAGAAAGCAACCTAATGTATGATATGTAATTAAGCATGTTGTGTTTAACAATGTCAAGGAATATATCACTCAAGTTAAAATTACTACATCACGGAATGTTTTTGCCTCAGTCAGTTGAATCACGTCTCACCTTATTCCCGTTTTTTTTTAGTGATTACAGGCTAAAGTTCCAAGTTTTCGACTATTATTTTGGAAGTCCGACTTAGAGCTTCTCCCATGGGCAAGCAAAGGACTCCATTTTTCTTTCGTTTTGAGCCGTAGATGCTACATATCTCTCTCTCTCTTTCTTTACTCACACCTATGCGGTGTCTAGTTCCTTTTTTTTGTAAGCAAGTGTCTAGTTCCTTATGTAGCCGCATAAAAAGCTCACAAAAAGGGCGTAAGAGAAAAACAAAAGCATCAATTTCAAACCATCCATCATTGACAACTACAAACCAAAATGAGAGGAAAATAATCTATGAAAATAAAAGGAAAAATAGCAAAAGCTGCAATTCCTCTATTATTACAAAGGACTATTGGCGTCGAAAGAAAAAATTACAATGACTCGAAAACAACTTAGAACTCATTAGAGAGAGGAACATGTTCAGAGGTCATGAACACATTGCCGTAAATAAGTCCCGCAAGGCCTCCACCAACAAGTGGACCGACCCAGTAGATCCAGTTACCAGCGAAATCACCACTAACCACAGCAGGTCCAAATGACCGTGCGGGGTTCATTGATCCACCGGAGAAAGGTCCTGCTGCCAAGATATTAGCACCAACAATGAAACCAATGGCAATGGGAGCAATGGTGCCTAATGAGCCTTTCTTCGGGTCAGCTGCGGTTGCAAACACAGTGTAGACTAAAGCAAATGTGATCACAATTTCCATAACTACTCCTTCAATTGCCCCAACTCCAGCTGCAAGACTGTGAATTGGAATCGCCTAAAAGTACAAAACAAACACAATTTAGACATCTCCCGTATGTATAATTAACGCATGAAATATTCATGGATTTTAGTCGCATAGTAACTATAGGGTACCCAAAAAAAATGTCATACCAAGCCTCCTGTGACTAGTTTGAGGAGGAAACATGCGACGATGGCACCAACTAGTTGTGCAATCCAGTAGAAGATGCCTGTGAGAATAGTGATTTGGCCTCCAAGAGCCAATCCAAATGTGACAGCTGGGTTTACGTGACCACCGGAGATGTTGGCACCAACTGCGACCGCAACAAAGAGAGCAAACCCGTGGCAAACAGCAATTGCTACTAGCCCCGCAGGATCAAGAGCTGCATTTGATGTCAACTTGTCTGCAACAAAAACACCCAGAAATGTTAAACTTAAGTAACAACAACATTTTTACGGGGAAAAAATTTACATGTATCATGTCATCAAATAACAAAAGGGGACGTCAGAGTATTAGAGGGACTAACTGTAAGCTATTGCAGAACCAACACCAGCGAAGACGAACATTAAAGTTGATATGAACTCAGCAATGTAGGCCTTGAGTGACCCCAACTAAACGAATCATCAAAACGTCCAAAAGCTATTCCGGCCATACTAGAACTGAAGAAACCCTAAGAAAGATAAACAAAAAGAGAGGATTCGAGTGATATTAGAGTCTATGGTACCCAGTTATAACACCTATATATACATATACACACATAAACGTATGTTTATGTTGATAGACATGAGGAATAATTTGAGGCGGAGTTACAATCAACCAATACCGACGTATGAAATATCGCGATCATCCTAGCTGTCAGTTACATGCTTTAATAGAAGTGTCGCGAAGTTCATAAATAATTGCTTCTCCATGATTACATGTGGAGGACTGGTGCTAAAAATATGGTCAAAAGTAAATAGAGATAATAGAGCCTTCTGCACAAATTTTTTTACCAACCCGGGCGAAAACCAAACTTTGTCTATTTGGTCGGACCATGGTTCAGTCTGGGCAGACCGATTTATGGTCGAAAATTATATCTTTGATTTTTAGGCTTTACTAACCATGTTGCTTGTATAGGAGGTCAGGGGCCAAAAATAAATTTTCGGCCAGTTTATTTGGCTGGCCGGTTCAACCTGTTAGAGCTGAAAAACTTATGGTTTTACTAGAGTGACAATTCAGATTGAACCGAACCAAACCGTTAGAAACTCCAGTCGTCCTGGTTCAATCATGGGTTGTTCCATGGCCCAGTTTAGAAAGAATAGGACATGATCATGGCATGAGCTGCTTTAGTATACTAAGCGCGCCGACCATGTTGGTATCTTTTGTTTTGATTACCAAAACTTATAATTATGGGGTTTTAAAATCTTCATTTGGATAGGATTTTATGTGTTATTTAAATTTGAAAGTTGGTAGTGATGGTGTTGTTGTAGGGTTTTAAACGGTTGGGGTTAATTAAAATGAGGACAAATGCATGCAAGGGTAATGGATAGAAAGGAATCTTGAATTGTGTTTGGACAAGATATCTTTTTGGAATGCCTTTTCTTTTCTTTTTCCTTCTTTTTCTTACATATTCGAATATCCTTCTTGTGATTTATTTATTTTCTCTCAGGGGACCATTAAAGTTTGTGAATTATGTTCAATGGGCGGTGGAATTCATTGATTAAAAATCTCCTCCACATTTCAAATGCATAGTCCGGTATCATATATCGGAAATCTGAAGTACTGGACAATATCTCGCCCGTTTGTCATAATAAACATTAAAGATAATACCAGCATTTCTGTTTTTCTTGAGAGGGTGATATCAATTGTAATAGGGTAAAACTTGAAATAGGGTATCTTCTCTAACTTTATGATGTTTCCAGTATCATGAATACATGTATCCGAGATATTGCTAATATATTGCTCGGCAAACATGAAAACATGTATCTGACATATCTAATACCTGAGACAGAGGATATCTCAGATATTGGGAAATCTGATATCTGAACGCTATCTTGAACAGTAGGACATGTGGAGCTAAGTCCCCCTTGTTGACAATATCTTATTATCTTTGGTGAAAATTCGTAGGCGCATGTGACAGGCTTTCATAATGTCATCATTCTTCAACTCTTTAAGAGGGTGGATTAGATGAATTTTGGGGTGAATCCAATCCACCCCACAGCAGTTTTCAATCCACCCAGGGTGAATTAACCCAGGGCACTTTTGAACCGCGCGCTAGATTGAAACCCAGCGCACTTCAAAACTGCACTTAATAGGAAGCATTGATCTTGGGACACGTGTCATCATCTTAAGCATGAAAGTGTTGTCGTAGACTTCTGAACCGCGCGTTATGTATACAGTGCACTTCAAAACCGTGCGGCTCTCAATCCACCCTCAGGGTGGATTTTCCACCCAAATCCACCCTTGGATGGATTTTTGAGTTGCCACGTCAGGAATTCACCTAGCTGCTGGGAAGGATTTGGGGTGGAAAAGAGGGTGAATTGGGAATTCACCCGGCCACGTCAGGGTTTACCTAGCTGTTGTGGGTGCTCTTATGGGCAGAGAGCTTCATCCCATGATTCCCATTCCTCAATAATGTTGTTAATTCTTAATACATATTCCGAATATATATGAATGACAATAAATTTTAATTTCTCATTTAAGGCAAGTCATTCCAATCACAATACTCACAAAGATGACTATGACTAGAAGTTTAGTAAGGGTAACTGAAATCATCTATGATGGTTCGGACAGATGCTTCTTGATGTGGAGGGATCTCAAAGGTGCAGATGTGAGTGGGCTAAACCGGGACAAAGCATCAGGAAAGCCTTGATGTGTTCATCCTTGTTGCCTAGTGATTGGAACTACTTGATAATTTTTCACATTCTCAGCTTTCAAGCTCTCAAAATCCCCCAAAAATTGTTAGAAAAAATTCTCACACATACACAAGATTGGAATGGCTGCGGTTCATTCTTTATCAAATGACACCAAGAGTTCAGAAAAATCACAGCACATTTCAAAGACGATGCTTCAAAAATTTAGTCGAAATATATAAATACTAACGAATTGTAATACAAGAAAAAAGTCTCCCTTGAGAACAAAAGCGATCTCTAATAAGCACACAATACAATACAGAGAGAAGAGAAGCCTTTATTATGATGAACTGGCAAATGGTATATATATAGCCGGACATGTACAATAGCTTCTAAAACTCTCACATTAGGGTTCCTAAACCCAGTTCGGAACATCCCTTAGTTAAAAAATTTCGTCCTCTACAGGGAGGGGTACATGAGTTTTAGAAATGAAAAAATTCTCAAACAAGAAACCGGCAAGACCGCCACCAATTATAGGTCCAACCCAGTAAACCCAGTGATCAGTCCACACTCCACTCACTAACGCTGGCCCGAACGACCTTGCAGGGTTCATCGACCCCCCAGAGAATGGTCCACCGGCCAAGATATTTGCTCCAACTACAAAGCCTGTAAGCGTTGGGCCTAAACCATCAATTGATCCCTTCTTAGGGTCAACTATTGTAGCATAAACAGTGAACAATAGAGAAAATGTGAGAATTATCTCCCAAATCACCCCTTGTAATGGTCCCATGCCCACCGCCAGTGTGTGCGGCGGCGTCTCCTGCAAATTAAGTCAAGTTCTTGGAATAAATAATGGGAATTCGATATCGACTTAAACGATCAAATGCTGTTTAAAGCAATCTTTTTATTAACCATTTTTTTTTTTTACTAACTAGCGTGAAATGATAGTAAACTTACCATTCCTCCAGTGAGATACTTGAGGAGAATACACGCAAGGGACGAGGCTAAGAGCTGATCAATGATGTAGAGAACCGATCGAAAAATCGTGATGTACCCCCCAACAGCAAGACCAATAGTGACTGCAGGGTTAAGATGACCACCGGAAGTATTTAAACCAGCTGAGATCATAACTGCCACGACTAGTGCATGAGCCACCGCGACTATAAACAACCCCACCAAAGAATCTCCAACCAACTTACCTGTAAATGTAAATAGTGACATAAAACTTTAAGAAACATTAGAACATAGAGATTACTAATATACAAGTAGTAAAATTGTTACCAGTAGTCATGGCCGCTCCTACACCGGCAAAGACGAAGAGGAAGGTGCAGATGAACTCCGCAACTAGAGCACGGATAACGTCTGGCTGTGTCGCCTCTCGGGCATCACCTAATGCAATCTTTGCCATGTTCTCTGAATCTCTCTTTCTCTCTGTCTCTCTTTGTAGGTATATCTCTCTTGAAATAAGAAGAAGGTTATACTGAGTTAAAAAGAGATAGATATGTGTATATATAAACAGAAAGATTCGATCCAACTCAGACGTAATGCACGTCTCTCTGAAATGCTAGGTTAGTGGACCATAATAAGAACTTAAAAAATGTAACATTATTGGCCTCCCGTGGAAGGAAGGTCATATTAATTAATTATGTACAAAGATATCTTTTTATACATGGTTCTTGTTGTCGTTTACACAATTATAACTCGCTTTCATCACATCATCATGCATAGTTTGAGGTAGCTAGCTTTGACATAGAGAAGCTAGCTTTTCTCTCTCTCGCTTTTGAGTGAAGGAGATGCATTTTGCTTTTGTCATAATAGTGAGGCCACCATAACTTAGAGCCAATTATTGTACCTCTCTTTCTATCACTATCCTCCATCATCCCTTTGTATGTCAGTGCATAAATATTGGTGTTTAATCTTAGTGTGATTTCAATAGTAGAATGACATAATCACAGTTTTATTTAGTTGTTTTACGAATTCTCTTAGACCTAGATAAGGCGAATTTTCTGCATTATTGCAAAAAGCGAAGCACAGGAAGGAACACAATAATGAGAGCCTGCCTAGTAATAATATCAGTAGTGGCAAAAGCCGGAAGAATAGAGTGAGTTGGTCCAGTTGGAGCTTGAGCAATGTTCCACTAAGGAACCCCAGCGGAAAGTTCATTACAGTTTAACATTATATAGAAAGAAATATATATAATAATTGCTTCGTAGGAACATCGCGATCAACTTATTTGGTATGTTATAATTTAATAATTGAAATTTTATTAATCGGGAAATAAAAGGTCAAACAGAAATGTAATGATCGTAGAAGATAAACCTTCCCCATACAGAGATCAAATTCACGGCGAAATTTGACATCAAGTGGCCATTTAAAAGGCTTAACAGAGACATACGAAACATGAATACAAGAAAAATGAACATTTTCTCTAATATTCTAACATTTTTATCAAATTCAAAGCTCACAGAACTAAATTAGGAGAATAAAGTACTTCTCTAATCAAAGGTCAACGACGATCCATGTAGACATTAATTGCCCATAACCATGTTATAACAACTAATACTAAATCATTTCATATTCGCTCGTCTTGATATTACAGCAATGCCTGCCTTTCACAGTTATTCCCAGTGTCCAGAGGGATATGATGTACACAAGTTTTTAGACCTTAAGTATTTCCATGAAACAATCTCCGTTTACAAGTCGATGCTAAAAAAAAAGGGAATCAAAGACAATATAATTATACCACTGCAGTTAATAAATTATAAGTTCAAATTCTGGACTTACAATACAAATCATGTATATGTGGAGATGTCAAAACTCTACACACGAAACAATGAGGCCGCGGACGATGATTCTTCTAACGAAACTCTTTTTCGAGGGTAAAAGAGAAATCAATAGCAACACATATATACGTATTTACAGGAAGACAAAAAAAATATTGAAACTGACCTCTATAGTTTACAAGATTCAACAGCCGATAAGGTAGTGTGCACCCCGTGATCTTCAAGTTCACCTGTCAAGGAAGACTGAAATCTATTTTGCCCGCTCCGATCTCTCGTTTCAGCTTGCTCATAATGATACTCAGAACTCACTGACGACATTGTCATCAAAAATCAGAAATCACCATCTGAAACATTTTTTGTTCTACCAATCTTCAAGACATTCTAGAAGGTTACCTGCTCCAAATTATTTTTATCATTTTACCAGTCTTCAAGCCACTCGGGAGTATTAAGTTCTCCAGTTTCTCGAGAGGGGGAAAATGGCTCAACTGAGGAATCCTCTGGGTGATTCTCTAAATAATGATCTATGCGGGAAGTGATCTCAGGGGGAACAGGGAGGCTACAGTCAGCAATTCGTCCCCAATCAACACCATCAAACCACCTATGGTTTTTAACAAAATCCGCACCCTGGCTCCCCAGTCTTGCATTCTCATCAACTTCAAGTAACTGCTTGTCAAAATCATTTGTAAAAATAAGAATCAGAATAAATTAAATGATATATCTATAAGTGATTGCAAGGAGATAAGGGAGTGGAAAAAGTGAGACCTTTGTGATGATATCAGCAGCATCAGAGCTGAAAGTTTTTGGAAGCGTTAGTTGCCCTTTTGCTATTTTTGAAAATGCATCGAGTTCACTCTCTCTCCATGAACAAAATGGCATTTCAGCTTGCAACATGAAAAAGATTAAGACTCCTAATGCCCACCTGAAGATATTCTCTTTTCAATTCAGAAAGCGTAGCAGTTTTTTTTTTACGCAAAGGTAAATAAATTTGTATAAAGTAGAAGAATAGCAGATACAAAAGTAGAAGAAGAAAAATATATATAAAGTAGTCGACAGAAGTCTTATGCACTACGCAACCATACAAAGTGGAAGAAATATAGTAGCACTACCCACAGAACGTTCAAAATGGTAAGCAAATAAATCAAGTTAATTAACTCCGGAAGAATATTTATGTCATTACTTTCCAAAATTTGCTTCAGATGTTATGCGGAACCTACACTTCTAATACATAGAACAATGGTTTTAAGATCTTGCTACAATGATCAAAAGGGATACCTTACAACTGTCTAGAATAGTGACTGCATTTATTTTGGCAAAACGGGAAAATGGTTAGACAACACAAAGGCTGTTTTCCACTTGAAGAATGGCAGTTTTAAAATTATTTTTGATGTGTCAAATAAAAATGCCTATATATAATGGAAGAATGGCATTATAACAGTGAAATGGATATTCAGGTTTTGTGTACCAACGTTGGAAAGCGATGACTTTTCTAGAGAGATCAGAACATAAATTATTGTCGTATATTCTGAAGTGTAAACTATAGATAACACAATAAATCCCTATCGAGGATTGATATCTCTTCACTAACGAGGCCAAAAAGTTTCCATCCAGTGTAACTATGTATTGACCCTTTTGTTCAATTCATGCATAAAAAATCACCTTCCAATAATTCCAAAATGCATATATCATGAGGAGTCTTTACCAGTCAGCAGCAAGGCCATGGCCCCCCTTCCCTTGTATTATTTCTGGAGCTAAGAAGTCTGATGTCCCACATATTGTGAATGTTCTTTCACTCGATAACTTTTTCCCAAATCTAAAGTCCACCAGCTGATAATCATACGGGAAATTATAGATAAGAAGATAGTTAAGATTGATAACAATATAGCTAAGATAGTTAAGGAAGAAGATAAAAATGATTTAGTAAGTTCCATAATCAACCTGCAGATGACCTCCTTGATCAAACATTAGTACATCTGGGGACACACCTCTGTAGAGAACACCTTCCTAAAATTCAAATAAAAGGGGGGAAATGAATATCTTCGAGTCCTACTACAAGCTGATTTTTCACAATACATTACATAAGATGAAAGGCAATCGTCTATTGACCACACTATCTCCTTCTAGAAGTCACTTCTCTAAAAATAGAAGTACTAGAGTGAAAGAATGGAAATAGCCACTCCATGGTCAGTAGAGTAGACCCCTAGGTAATAATGACACAGATACGGGTTACGGGTGTCGGTGTCCGACACTGTACGGGGTGTCCAAAACGGCATAAATTAGAAAAGTACCTTGTAAATAGTGTTGGACACGTGTGTCCGAGTATCCGAATATCGTGGTGTCGGACACGTTTTATTTTCTTAAAGTGAAGTGTCGTTATTACCTAGGTAGACCCTTGTCAAAACTAAAATCTCCAGCTACATTTACAAGCCCCATGTGGTCATAAACTAGCTTCTCCTAGTGTATGCAAAAAGACCTAAAGCTCTTAAGAAAATAGAGCTGAAATTCGTACTTCTAAGCATCAGACCTTGTGTAGCTCTTCTAAAGCGATAACAATAGAAGCAGCACAGAACCGTGCAGATGGTTCACCCAATGGAGTGTGAAGTATAGGAGCGAGTGGGCAAGCCAAGCATGTCTTCAGCAAAATGCCAACATGTTCTTGATCGGCACATGTACACAGAACTTGTGGCACAAATGCTGATAAGCTCAAACTTATCATTAAGTTCTTTTCTTTCAAGACCTGTACTTCTTTCCCAAGTTGTTTGATCCTCTGCTTTGAGAACTTCTTCAAGCTCAATATATCCCCTGATAACCAATCAGATCTCACTACATGAATGTCGTGAACAATAATAAATGTATATTACTCTGTTTTGAGATTTTTTTTCAAATGGTTTCTTCTTCTTTTTTACCGTTTGAGAAGGACCTTCTCAAACATTTTCCAGCAGCCATTCTAGTGCCATTTCTGAAAAGATTCAAGAAGATTGATCTAAATACTACTACTACTCACAAACTTAATTCGAGTAGCATTACGGAACGAAGAATGTTATCAGATTTGCCTAACAACTTTTCTCTCCAGATTTTTTCCCTTTTCATGACTATTTCTAATACTACATTCTATAATTTTATTTTATTTTATTTTGCCTCAATATTTCAACTACAGCTTTAGTATCTCCCTCACTATCATGTTTTTCTAAAAATTTCTTCTTTTAGATTTTCTTTCTTAATTTTTCTATTTTCATTATTTCCTCACCAGATACTCTTATCATTTACTCTGATATTGTCTATCTCATTTTATAATCTATCTTTGTAAATGCTCTCTGGGCTTTCATTCTCTATTTCAATCTTCTCTCAAAGAAATTATCTTTCCAAAATATCTCTCCTAAAATTTTCCCTATCACGGCTTCTCTCATTAGATTTGATATCTCTGAATTTCTCGGGACTCTTTGCAATTAGTCTCTCCAAGTTTTTTCCTTGAGGATTTTAGGTCTAAATTGTCCGCTCTCCAACTTTTCTCTCAGTTCAGATATTTTCTTTTGGTATATGTTCTCAATTCTCTGTCCATATTTCTCTTTTAATTTTCTGTTTCTCCTTTCTCCCTTTCTCTGAGCTCAGAAATATTTTCTGCCAAAATTTTGAATTGAGGATTTGTGAAAGAGAAAATGATTTTCCTAATTATGAAATGGAAATAGGTTTTCCTCAGTTGCAGGCTTCCAGCCCAATGCAGAAAAGGAATGTCTTTCCCCTAATTTTTTAGTAAATCCAAAATAAGACATTGGTATATCACGAAAACGGGTTACCAAGAGAAAAAGCAAGCATACTTTATATTTAAACCAACCTGAGCCTCTCGAGAATACAAGTCCAGTCACACTGCAATCAGCAGAACATATACGCGTTCTCCACTCCTGAAAATCAGATGCCACTGAGGGATCTTAGATTTATACTTGTTAAGAATAAGCACCCATCGACATATAAACAAGAAATCTGAATAAAGATTTGTAATACAAATGTGGGCACCTTACCAGATCAGAGAGCTGAACTTTCACCAATCTGGATTCCTCAATATTCTTCATAGCGTCCTTAGATGAGCTAAAAGAATTAACCTTCAACCTAATTTCCATAATTTGAAACTTGGGTTAAAGAAAATAAATCGGGTAGAATCAATTAGAACTAGGGGTGTAGAAATTAGGATTAAAATCCACTTAAGTGCTGGATTAGTTCTATCTAAGAATCTGACTTTTAAAAGTTAAGCTTCTACTACATAGCTAGGAACTTTGCGTTTTTTCAAGAAGCAAAATCCACATTAATATGAGAATCAGATTTTAGCATACGATTTCAGAGTGGATTCGGGTATGAATCGCATAATTCTTAGCCAATACTTTTAGACTGGATATAGATTCGGATTACACATATTTTAAGATTGAGGTTCGAACTTGCTAAAGTCTATTTGAAAGAAATTCGGATCAATAAGATATGGGTTCGCGCCCGATCCCACAGTCGGTTAATACATAACGAATTAAAGGAAAAACAATAACATCACGTAAAAACGTTTTTAAGGTGGTTTCCCTTATAGCTACCTCCACAATCTAATATCGGGAAGAGACTCCCTATGGCATAAATCACAGATTACTTAAGAAAAGCCTTGTATCTCTTCCATCCTTGCAGGTCTCAACCTATAAATCTCCCAAAATTTCAAAACCCTTACAAACTATGATTAAAGGAATCCATTATATCAAAAATACATGAAGTTGGGATTCCCACAAAATTTGAGGCTCTACCCAGACAGTAAACTCACTGTGGCCTTTTATATGAACCAACTAACTCCCCTCTGAGTTACATCGTAGAAAGTACTGGCTTTATCTACATCACCTCCCGATGTACATGATACATCTCCAAATGATATTATTTTGAGATATGGGAAGATCTTCAATTCATTCAAATTTTAATTTTCACCATTCCAAAGATTCAAGATGGATCATAGAGACTATTACCTAAGCATTCAAATAAAGAAGCCTAACAAATTTTGCAAGGAAATATTTCAGTTTAAGTTTTGAGTCACAGTTGCAACTTACTTGCCATCAACCTTCGTAAGATTTGCCAGAGATCCAACAACAGAGTCAAACTTCTCCTTTGTTACAACAAAACATACCACATCACCTACAGCAACTGCACTTAGAGAGCCAACATTTTCACCAAGAAGTACCCATTCACCAAAATAGCTCCCCTCTGACTTTTCCACTGATATCTGTGTGGGGTCTTCTTGTTGGGGGTCATTGGATAACAAGCTTCCAATGTTTGGATTTGTCATTTGGTCTGTGTCATAAGTGATTCTCACTTTCCCTTTTTGAATAATGTACAAGGCAACGAGAGGCTCATTCTGAGAAAGAAGCGTATTAATTATTTGTAACAGAATGAATGCAGTGATTTGAAAGAAGAGTTGGGCTCACAAGAAATCATGTACCCTATTAATTATTGTTTGTCCATCTGAAAAGGAAACTTCAGAAAGAGAGTCAGCAATCTGACTCTGTTGTAAGATTGTCAGCCTAGAAAGAACATCAACTGATCGAAGCAATTTCAATGATGATAAGTTCAAAAATTCCGATATAAGAATTCCTCGGAAATCTTCTCTCTTTAAAGCCCACAGTGTTCCATTTGTCACAGCACGCACGGAGGCTTGGAGCGGTTTGTTATACCTGTTTTACCACATAGATCACAAGCTTGAAATCAGAAGCCAAATTCAATTTTGGATAATTCAAATGCAAAGAAAAATTGAAATCGTGTTTACTTGCTTAGTGGTTCAGATTCAAACTTAAAGAGTCAACCTAGTAAAAAGAAAGCACTCACATTAGTGCCAGCTCCCCAAAGGATGACAACTTCTCAGCTGTGTACCGCTGCAACACTCTGGGTACCTCTTCACTTTTCTCTCCCTGCCAATTCACATATCTGGTTATAATCCGACATTCAAAAAGGCAGGATGAATAAGATGACTGAACTCACAAACTCAGCAGGGCACAATAAAACTATTAAATGGTGATAAATCCATTCCGGCCTAGAGGAGCTCTAAAGGTAAGCATATACTAATTAAGAGTGGCTCTTCTGAACGCACCAGCAAAGAGTAGAAACTAAAAGCATTATATAAAAATGAAGCGAGCTGATTAACCTAACATCATGCTTATTGACATTATCTTATTCATTTTTTCTTTTCTTGGAATAGAATATGGCGTTTAGGCAGAGCCCTGACCAAAATGAAATATATGATAAATTAGATACCTAAAACCTGTGATAAGCATATATACTACAGTCAGAAACAAATTACTAAGCACGCAAGAAAGTCACTAGTGATGTCATTAGGACGCATATCCCCTAAATTTGTACCTTACCCTCTCTGGTAAGAAGCTCTCTAGGAAAGTGTATCTTCTACGAAAGCTTTACTATATTCAGCATGACTATTCTGAAGATAATCTCTGTCTTTCTAATTCAAATTACAGAGAATTTTAACTCTGTGAATGATAGCAATAAGATCCACATATGTATGACATCTATGGCAAATCCACACCACTAAATTCACAATGGTTTCTCCATTTTTTTTCTTCAATAAATGTCCAAACCGAGCCACAAATTTTGAGATCGAAGCTATGGGTTACCTCAAAACTATGGTGAAGCCATATGACACTGTCTATGTCTAAAGGCAAGGGTGGGTACATCTTATTTGAAACAATCAATCAGGGGGACGATCAGGAAGAATAAATAGCGTATATAATTTACCGTGAAAGAATTACCTGGGTAGCGAAGACCTCGAACTCCCCACTGCCAACAACATAAAAGCAGTCTCCCTCTCCTCCCTGCAGAATAATACACATCATGTTTTTGTAATTGGAGCCACGTACAATATTCAATTTGCATGAGAAAAAAGTCTCTTTATAGTTCAAATGACTCTTTCCAAGGGCAATGCCATAATTGGTACATGAACCGATTAAGAGCCTCCGGCTAGGATCTCGTAGCGCGAAACAATTGCCAATTTTAACTGGCGAATATAACCCTAACTATCCTTTGCACGGATGTGAATAGGTTTATTTCATAGCAAAAGGAATCAAAACCATCTAACTCAGTTCTGTCGATTCCAGGTCCTAACTGGTTCAAGGGTTCCAACAGATTAAGAGCTTAAATGACTCAAGTTAGTGCATTCTTGCCTTTCATTACACTGTATTTTTTGAGTCAGTACGTTGTTTAGTTTAGTTGTTTTTTTTTTTGCCCCTTTACACAAAATTTCATTTTATTTTCAGGAATTTCTTTGTAGTAGATTGAGTGCTCGTGATTTCTCGGACTTAGTTTAGTGTCGGAGACGCAGCACTGTCTAAGTCATCATAAGCAAGAGTTATGGTTACTTCTACTTTACGTGGCTGGATTTTATATTTAGAAAGAGTGCAACGCATTAATTTTTTTCAGGTCAAAACTCGTATAATTAATCATTTTGTGACATACTTTGGTACTCTGCTACTGCCTACTGGCAATGGCATTCTTACTTTTCTTAGAATATACAATTCAAAAATTTCCTGTAAATTTAGGGACGTACATTATGATTTATCCATACTTAGATGATTTTGACCTTTGCCCACTTTGTATACCAAAATTTCACTCTCTCAAAAGTAAAGGTTCCTATAAGAATAGAAGAAAAGAACCTGTTGGACAACAACATCTCCAGGTTGGACTTCAACTCTTTGCATGCAGTCCAACAAAACTTGGCATTGAGAGTCAGTAAGTTTTCTGAAAAGGAAATGGTCATGCAGAGCTTGCTCTATTTGTGCCTACAACAGAAAATGAGTAATAAATTAAGGGGCAATATAGATCATTAACTGTTAAATGGTAACGGTATTTTCATCGGTAATTATCGCACAAAAAAATGATAAAAATTGTGATTCCCTAAATTATACAGCAATACATCGCAATGATATACACCTCTCTGCTGAATGTATGTGGGTGACCCCCGGGCCCCGGCCCATGGTTTTGACGAAAAATTGTTTTGTCCAAATAACCGACTGAAGTCTGATCAAACGATCTTTTATATTAATTAGATGAAAATATAAGTGGGAAAATCTATAACCAATAAAGTTATAAAAAAGAAAAATAAAGAAAGAGAGTGCTTACTTCTTCTTCCCAGGTCTTCCTATGAGAGGGAGATGGAGGGACCCAAATTTGTCCATTTTCTAAAGAACATTCAATGGCTCGAAGACGTGCCCGTGACAAATCATGTCTTACTCGATGATTCCTAGAACTCCACCTCGTGGTTGATGGTGATTCAGACCCGTTGACCTCTACAATCTGAGGCATATATTTTATAACATGATCTGGGGTTCTCGGTGGATGAACTCCAGTCTGGCAGGTAAACGAAATGAGTTAGTAAAAAAGAAAACTAGATCCATCCCATCCCACCCCCCCCCCCCCCCCCCCCCCCCCCCTCACACACAAAAACAGAGAGAGCAAAAAGAACCAAGTCAACTCACATCAGTAAGCCCGTTTACATGTACAACTATGACCGTGATGTCATCAGTACGAGTTTCATATTGCAGCCAGAGTCGGTAAGATTCAGCAACTATAGCTGCACACGCGTCACGGGGATCTTTAAACTTTGCAACCTAAAAATTCAGAAAACAAATAAGATCTTAATATAGCACTAAAACCTTATAAGCTCCATAGTAAAGATCTGATATAATAGCAATATTTTCCAAAGAGACACAACCACAACATATGTATGTAGTAGCCATGAAAGATGCGAACAAATATATACACAAGAAAGAGGCCGAAAAGAACATATAAGTATTTTTTTTATTCTTTATTGATAAAGGTGGGGTTAGACAGACCCCTACCAGATTTTATTGTAAGACAAAACATTTAGATCCGATCAGAAGGCATATTAGAACCATGTTAGCATCAGCTATATAATACTGATCTAAAAATAAAGAATATATATAATTATACTTATCTCCTTTACCAACGTGATTTTAACGAAAAATACTCTTCTTCTATCCAGGATATGATATACTTATCAGGGGGAAATTTATTATATATGGACCACTACTGTGTTTCCACGTCCCATAGCACTCAAAAATATCCTGGACGCTAATATAGACGGAGAAATCTGACCTGATTGCCAACTACATAAGTTTCAAGAAAAACTATCACCTTGGGTAACTCCTCATACACTAATCGATGAATTAAACCCTACTTTCGTGTATTGGTTCCAAGAAATTATCAGTAAATTCATAATAATAAGATTTTCGGAGTGGATAAACTGGACAATTTATAATTGCAAAATTAGTAAGTTTGTGCTTTTGGATTTCGGCATAGATTCCTTCTACACAATGAAATCAAAATAATGCCATCCTGGAAGTGCAATTAGTTTTTAAATCTGAATAAATTTTGATAAAATAACAAAGTATGGATTGAAGTATTTTGTCTAACCCGTGTATCAATGTATGTTATATCCCTCTTCTAGAATTTGCGAATTTTAACTAAGTAAGCTAAGCTCGAAGAAGTAGAGAACAATTATAGGAACTGCAGGTATCGTAAACGGTAGGTGCTCACTGGCTACTGTAGATAAAATACGAAAAGCAGAGACCTGAGGTGGACAGAAGGTAGCAGGTTTTAGGGCTTCTTTCTTGAAGATGGCAGCAGACAAAATAAATTATGCACAACTCCATACAAACTGAGACTATTAGGAGCATAACTCCCAAATATTGGCTATAAAGTGAAGAAAAGTGTTAGACTACGCATTTCATAGTAATAAAACCTTCAAATACAATCTATGAGTTTGGGA
Source organism: Kingdonia uniflora (assembly GCA_014058105.1). Classification (NCBI taxonomy): domain Eukaryota; kingdom Viridiplantae; phylum Streptophyta; class Magnoliopsida; order Ranunculales; family Circaeasteraceae; genus Kingdonia; species Kingdonia uniflora. The sequence goes on along the minus strand of JACGCM010000926.1, from coordinate 885,497 downwards.
ACCATGTGTCTCCGTTTAGGAATTAAATATATAATGTCATAAACACTGTATTTTTGGAACATGAGCTATGAAAATCAGGAGAGGAAACTCGGGGTAATGGATTGATGTAAAGCAGAATAAATCAGGCTGGAAGAGAAGCTTCCCACCTTTCCTATTATTGGAGTGTGTTAAAAGGCATCCAAAGGATTTAGGTAGACTCTTCGAAATCACTGCTTCTGCAATATGATACACCAGAGTCTGCTCTAAATTAGATTCAAGCATTTAGTAACCCAATAAATACAATTAAATGTTTATATTGAGAAAACAGATGATATACTAATATGGTTTCTAATCTTTTATTTTCGTAATTATCTATCCCCAGTTCGCCATCCCTAATAAATATATTTATTGCCAACCCGTACAGTGTAACTAATTGGTGGTACTTTCATTAGCCCTCAAGAGTTTTCAGACTTCACACCATACGTGTAAGAGAAAAGCTATGCGCCATCAGAAGTTATATGTTGCCCTCTATCGTCATATATAGATTGGGGGGAGGGGGTTAACATATGTATTATGGCATCCAAAATTCTATGGTGCTAAGAAAACGACCCATCCCATAACTAAGATAGTCAACAGATACCCAACGTATGAAGGTGTAATTACGGCAAGCAATATAGTGGATAACGTCCTAAGTGTTGTGTTGTACATACCATATCAACCACAGATTGGCTAGAAAGAAACTCGAAGACTCCATCACTGGCAATCACGAAGAAAGGATGGTCTGGAGTGAGTTCCAAAACAACAATCTCAGGTGTAGCAACAACCCCAATACTCTCCGCAACAGAATCCCCTAAACTTCTGGTAAAAGCCGTACCAGGATACATCCCATTTTGCACCCACAATCTCGGTGGATCGCCATCGTCATCTGCTTCAGTACCCCAACACTGCACATCTGGATTTTTCAACCCTTCGATCTGATCCAAAGTGAGAACTCTTGCCCCATATTGCTTAACCCTTTCAAGTTCATCAGCTCTAAAAGGAGTTTGGTCAATTGAGAGGTCTACAGCAACAATACCTTCCTCTCTTTTTTCTGCAATAACCGCCCTAGAATCACCCGAGTTAGCAACATATATTTTCCTTCCCCGAACTAATATTGTGATTGCCGTAGTCCCACTCATGTTGTCATCAATACTAGTATCCGAATGTAACTGTGAATTTGTTGCCAAGAACGAAGCATGACATGCTTCAACCGCATCCACTTGAAACCGAGTATTTCTAAGCAAATTTTCGCACAATTTCTGTTTCACAAACTGCGAACACTGGGTTCCAAATTCTCCATGCCCATCAAACACCCCAAAGAAGTGGTCATTCGGGTTCGTACCAAACGGAGTATGTATGCAAAAACTGTCCTGGTTTGCTTTATCAAGAGCGTCTGGATAATACCCTCTTTGTGACAAATAAGAGTATTTCAAATCATAATTTCCCGAAAGAACCTTAACTATACGAGACCCATCCGCAGGTAGAAACTGAGACGAAACTCTAGACAACCTAGTGATACCCACTTCAGAATCCCTGGCTGAATCCAACTGATTAAATTCATCACCACTCTCTCCTTGCCCATCAGAAGAAACCGGAGAAAAAACCGAACCCAGAGTTGCTCTCCCATTCTTCTTATTCTCTTTAACTCCAGTATTTCCAGGCGAACTAGGAACATGTAGTCCAAGACAATCCTTAGAATACCAACACCCCATCACTAAAAACACTTAACCAAACCAAATCCCACAATTCCAAAACAACTCATCAAAATACAACTCCCAAACTTAAAAACCCAAATCCCACAACCTTCAAATAAACAAACCAAAATAAACACTCTGGGTATCCATTTAAAAACCCCAAATATTAGCCTCCTTGAATAAAATTCAAAGAAGAACAAACCCCATTTCACAATCACTCTAAAAATCAAATCTTTAACACTAATCACTCCAAATCTACAACCCCCCACATCACCAAAACTCCAAAAAAACTTGCAGAAATCCACTAAATGCTAATCTAATCTAATCACAGTATATATTCAGTTATAAATAGGAAAGAATCTACCTTTGAATCCCACAGACATGAAAGAGAAACTGAAACCAAACAGTTTAATAAATTTAGAAAAATTGAGACTTTTATTCTTCACTTTTTAGATTCTCAATTTACGTACTTAGCAGTAAACGCTTCTGATCTTCTCAAACTAAGTACATTCTGCTTTAAACTTATAACCAATGAGAACCGGCCACGTACGCCTTCATATGCACACACGTGTACGTGCAATGTGCACGTAATCCGCATTTTTGTGAAGTTAAGAGGCTGCCACATCAAATTTTTCAATCCAACAGTGCCTCAAAACTCGAGTTTCAAGTATGAAACTTAAGTTTTTGAGTTAGCGAACATGCCTCTGCTAAACCCCTGTTTCTGAATGTATGTACAATGTGGTATGGTTTTGAGACCCCTCTGATTATTGACCAGGGAAAAAGCGGAAAGAGGGTCCCTTTTTTCCCTGGATCACCACAACGTATTTTAGAAAAGAACCAGAGAAGATAAGCTATTGAGTAACCACTAAAGGGACGTTTAATTAAACACTACCCATCCAATTTCTCCTAGGGGGTCCATCGGGTAACAACTCTAATTAACACTACATGGGTTGGCATAGGATCGCAATTAGGCCGTGATGCCAGCTTTTATAACGTCGACAAAAGCAAATAGACTACCGAAAAGCCACATAGCGTTTATGCAACATCGTTGAGCAATTATAAACACTTACCTAATCTGGATTAAAGGTAGGTGCTTTGCTTTAACACGTTAGTTCAACCAATCTAAATGAGGCTAGAGTCAGATTAATAAACTAAGACCATTAGTTGTGGTCCTAATCACAATTACCTAGTAAACTTTTCGATGACTAGTGTACCATTCATGCCTCAAACATAACTATTATTTTTTTTTCAAGCAAAGCATTTCATAAACCATTCGTAAGTCCAAGTATTGTTCATCTGTCCATGAAATACCAGCTTCCTTATTTTGATATGCTGTCTAGGAAAAGGAAAAATTACTACTACGCATTAACGTGGATCACTTGAAACCAATAACACAACTATGACCGTGATGTCATCAGTACAAGTTCCGTATTGCAGGCAGTCGGTAAGATTCAGCAACTATAGCTGCACATGCGTCGCCACGGGGATCTTTGAACTTTGGAACCTAAAAATTCAGAAAACAAATAAAATCTTAATATAGCACTAAAACCTCATAAGCACCATAGTACAAAGAGACAACCACAACATATGTATGTAGTAGAGCCATGAAAGATGCGAACAAATGTAAGTATTGTTTTATTCTTTATTGATAAAGGTGTGGTTAGACAGACCCCTACCAGATTTTATTGTAAGGCAAAACATTTAGATCTGATGATGATAAGGCATAGAACCATGTTAATACTCATCTAAAAATAAAGGAATGTATATAATTGTACTTATCTCCTTTACCAAAAAATTATCTTCTATCCAGGAGATGGGGAAATTTTTATTATATATGGACCACTATTGTGTTTCCACGTTCCATAGCAATCAAAAATATCCTAAACGCTAATATGGACAGACAAATCTGACCTGATTGCCAACTACAAAAGTTTCAGAAAATACTATTACCTTGGGTACTTGTACACTATTAATAGATGAATCAAACATTGCTTTCGTGTATTGGTTCCAACTTCCAAGAGATTAGCAGTAAATTCATAATGATTAGCTTATCAGAGTGAGTAACTGGACAATTAGTAAGCTTATGCTTTTGGATTTCGGCATAGTTTCCTTCTGCAGTCTGCACAATGAAATCAAAATAATGCCATCCTGGAAGTGCAATTAGTTTTTTAAATCTCGATAAATTTTGATAAAATAACAAAGTATGGCTTCAAGTATTTTGTCTAACCTGTGTATCAGTGCATGTTATGTCCCTCTTCTAGAATTTGCGAGTTTAAACTAAGTAAGCTAAGCTCGAAGAAGTAGAGAACGATTATAGGAACTGCAGGTATCGTAAACGGTAGGTGCTCACTGGCTACTGTAGAGAAAATACGAGAAGCAGAGTCCTGAGGACTGAGGTGAACAAGAGGTAGCAGGTTTTAAGGCTTCTTTCTTGGAGATGGCAACAGACAAAAATAAATTATGCACAACTTCATACAAACTGAGACTATTGGGAGCATAACTCCCAAATATTGGCTATAAAGTGAAGAAAAGTGTTAGACTATGTATTTCATAGTAATAAAACCTTCAAATGCAATCTATGAGTTTGGGAACCATGTGTCTCCGTTTAGGAATTAAATATATAATGTCATAAACACTGTATTTTTGGAACATGTGCTATAGAAAAGGAAAAAAGTCATTAGATGTGGTACAAAAACAGGTCTGTTAAGGCTTTAGCTACATTCAGAATTTCAAATACAGGGAAATCTGCTTACAGAGAATAGTTCAGAAATGTGTAAATCAATCTCCATCTACAAACTACTGCGATAAAGGTCTGTTAAGGCGTTTAGCTACATTCAGAATTTCAAATACAGGGAAATCTGCTTACAGAGAATAGTTCAGAAATGTGTAAATCAATCTCCATCTACAAACTACTGCGATAGGTCTAAGACAAATATGCAACATCTCATCTTAGTAAGAAGAGCCTAAAAGGCCCAATCTTTAGGCGTGATTATTCAAAACTACAAGTTGGAGATACCTCATGCTGTAAATCGTCCAAATTCGGTGAGAAATCCAAATGATCCACAGAAGGATGAGTCAAAACGAATCAATCACTCAGCTTTCTCATTTTCGGGAAAGGGGATTGAAGTGCAGCAATGATAATATCCATTTTCCTCAAACGCGAACCTTTGTGACAGATGGGCTTCACGGATAAGATACCCCCCCCATTCCTCAGACCCAAATTGTTTGACAATGCCTCGTGCGTCAAAGGAATCAAATTTTTTCGCCTTTTTAGTCCTGAACAGTTACATTTTCTTATTGTTGACAACTTTGAAGTGAAATACATCCATACTAAGAATGTTATGAGTTATGACAGTAGAAAACTGACATACCAATTATATGCATTCTACCCGTGTGGATACATTTATAAATAGCACACAAGGGATATTGTTAGAAATTTCTGATTAATTAGTTAACAGATCGACATATCAGCAAATATTTTACAAGTAAGCTCTTATAAGATTGTAATTCTTATATTCGAAAATACTATAGGTTTTCTTTAGAAGGTAAGGAAAACTACAGGTAACCAATATATCTACATAGTGTATACATATTTTAAGTGTGGTATCGACCAATAGCCAATATATCGTAATACATGGTAGATTCTACGATCCTTGGATCTTTTGAATTAAATATATATTTGGGTGGATTGTACAGTAAGTGAAAGAATAATGAAAAGGAAAAGAAAAGCAAAGAGACAGCCACCTTTTCCTGTGCCTTGCATTCATCACGGTACCATGCAGCTGCAAATCAAGGTGACACAATAAATCAAACAATATGGGAATGGAGTTTTTGGCGGAACTTAAGTTCAATTATCCAAAACTAAAATATATTTTCCTTTATTTGGACTTGGGAATGAAGTTTAAAAGTATAAATCATGTTATCAGCATCAAATGTTTGTACTGAAATAGAATTTCTCTAGATTTTGTGAATCCAAAGTTTCCCAGGTAGGGAAGATTCTCCCTGTCCATAGTTTCTCTCTAGATTCTCCTAATACAATTTCTATCTACAATTTCTCAACCCAAACGTTTTTTGTTTACTTTCAAGTCCAAAAAAATTCTCTCTACATTTTCTCCATATAAGATCTCCAACCAAATTTTATACCTCTAGATTTTATCTATAGATATCTTAATTCGGATTTTCTCTCCAAACATCTCTCTAACAGGGATTTTGCCTTTCAATATAATTCTATGCAGAAAATAATTTATATGAGAAATTCATATTTTCTGAAAATAATTTATAAGAGATGCCCCTAAGATAAATTTTAAAATAAGAGCAAAGGGACAATCTTGGCAAATCTTGAAAGGGAAGTAGGTTTTCCTCCACTTCGACCAAATGAACAAAACGGCGGATGATAAATTTCTTCTCCCTGATGCTCCTTAAACCAAAGACAAAAAGACAGTAAAATAATAACATAGTACTTACTTTCAACTTTTGCTGAGCGTCCTTCTCAAGAACTAGACCGGCTTCAATGTACGCGTCTGTAATGACTTCTAAGAAAGTTTAGGAAGTTCCCAAAGATAGATGCATCAATTAAATTACACATGAAATTCAAGAATCAAAACATGATCTTTGTTATTTTAATCTATGTGCATGAAGAACATATCCATCGGGACCTATCATTTGAGGTCTTTGGACTTCTCAAAGTGGATCAGTAGACTTTCTGGCTAAAGGTCTTTAACTCAGCATTGGGATCAAAGATCTTCTTTCTAGTGGTGCAGTAATTCTTAGTTGTTCAGGATCATCAGTTGGCATAGGCTCGGTAAGGAGTACTTTTAGTTGTCTTTCCTTATTCGGGACTCTCTTGTATTCCAGATCTAGGGCCTCCCTTTGTTTACCGTATTTGGGTTATGAATCAATATGCTGATCCCTCTTCAGTATCAGTGGAGTTATTAAAAAAGGAAACAAAAAAAGATAAAGAAAAAACGAAGACGCATTTGGATACGACATGCACATAATAGACGGTCTTCGCCCCCAATTACTTCTATCGGAACATATAGCACTCGGGCCTTCGCTAGTGAACCTCTCATGCATTCCTGCAATTACATAATCCGCTGAAGAAATCAATTTAATTTTTTTAAGAAACCAACAAAGAGATTAGTGAATACAGTAGAACGAAAATTACTATCTTCTCTGAATAAGTGGGTGGAGTATCCTGTTTCGGATAAAAAAATCTATATAGCCAACTAGTTGTCAAGGTTTAGGAACAGATTTTGTAGATATTTGACTTCGGATTTGGGGTTGTTGGGTGGGTGGGGGGAGCAGTTTCCCTGTTAGCACCATTATATAAGAGGGGCGATAACGGGTAAACAATCTTATTATGATTCGCAAGAAAAGACCCTTGAACACCACAATAGCAAGATCCTGTGGAACTTCGATTCCTTGTGTGATTGGAAAATCCATTTCGAAAAGGTTCAATGCGAGATTTTGTAAAAATGAAAGGAAATGTGAGTTCGGAAATTGTTTCCATCGTGATGCATTCAGCAGACCTAATTAATTTCTGCCATAAAGACAACCATCAAAACAATATTCTTAAATGGGCGCAAACATAGTTATTAAATAAAAAGGAAAATACTCCCACGTGGTTTTAATTGACCAATAAAAGCCATAACCAGTTTCATCACTTTCTCAAAAAGAAAATTACTACTGCGCATTAACGTGGATCACTTGAACCCACCCAGGATATTTGAGACCAATAATACAAACTAAAAACCAGCTCGAAATTTATCTTACCAGTCCTTTGAGCTTTACAGAAACAGGACTGTTGCCCAAGATGTCTATTACCTTTGAAGATTGACTCTGCATAGGAAAATAAAACTAGTGAGTCAATAAGAGATTCAGTTTAAATTTTCGCCATCTATATTTCAATCTGCAGAAAATATACCTGCAAGACTTCAGTAGCTAGACGAATACGTTCCTTGTCCCACAACTTCAGCATGAGTACCGTCAAGTGAAATGTTTTGGGTTTGATGAATATGGATCTGTCGATTCCCATATCTATGAAGTATAAAAAAAGATATTTAACTGAAGTATATAATGATATGATCAATTTTGGCCGCCTTCTTTGAAATACCTAGAGTAGAGCCCAAATGAAGCTGTTTTTGCGATCATCACAGGACCAGATCTATATTGGCCGTGCATCAGCTAATCATGCTGGCATCACCTCCTTCGGAGACAGGGGTGTCATCAAGCTGACGACTGACACCCCCGACCTCGTAGGTCCTGAGACCACCCTAATCGTGTTGGCATCTCTTCCTTCGAGGAGTGGGATCATCAAACTGATGACTGACACCCCCGACCTCATAAGTTCCGAAACCCGCGAACGGGTTTTCATTCCTGACTGCCCACGTCGTAAAGCTCATGTTCGAGATCAGAGTCGAAACTCTCAGTGGGAGAGCCAATACTCTTCCCCCGTCCAATGACCTTAAAACGGGGCTTCTAGGGTTCTAGGGCTAAAACTCTAACACCGGGCTTCGGCTAGGAGGCAGGTCGGCGTTATCGCACGTCATCGGCCTAGATTTTGGGTTTTCGGTCTTGATTTTTCGATCTACAGAGTTTGTGGAGCCATTATAGCATAAAAAAACCTCCAAGATTTCATTGAATCTCGTCGTGAGAGCCGCAATTCGATCGATGGTGGTCGGTTTCATCGAATTCTTTTTGTTTCCTATCGTAGATTTTTTGAAAACGCGAGGAATCGGCTAGGCCTTGAAACAAATTTGGTGGGGGGGAAATCGGCGGAAGCATCAATTTTGAAAACCCTAGAAAGTAATACTCAAAATTAATAAACTCTCTCTCCTTATTAATCGTAAGTTTATTATAGCTTCATGTAGATAAACCCTAAAAGAATTAAGAAATATTAAACCCTAGGGCCTCATTTTCTAGAACACAAGGAGTCCTCAAATTAGTAACTTCCCATCTTCCTAATTTACTCCTACTAGGAATCCTAATTCCTTAAACCATGCAAAAATAAAATAAATAAAATCACTACTAATTTGAGAGATTGAGATTCGATAGAGAGAGAGTCACGACATAGGTGGTTGACAATCCGTTACATTATTAATAGTGCTAACTTCAACATACAGAGATCAAATGATCTACATATACCAGTTATGATAAGACTTAGATACATGCATTAGGTTAACATGTATATTTACTCTAGCATTATTGGAGTACCTGACAATGTAGAAGACTCTGATGCTTTCGGCGGATAACTGACAAAAGAAATTTTATTCATCTCCACTTGAACATGTTCATTTTCATCTTCAACGTTAAGCTTAACAGCAACATCAAGTCCTCCATCTACCTGTTGGTCTTTATCTTCTTCCTCTTCAGACGTATCACCATCTGACCCAACACCCAGTTTCTCATCTTTAGTAGAATTACAAGTTCCTAGAATGGAGTTCTGAAAATTCATCAGTCTATCAACTAGCTCAGGGTGAATAGCCAGCGGCAATGATATGAAGTGGGAGTAATCAAAAGTTGGGCTTTTAACGGCCTACAAATGAAATAGGTTATGATATTAGCACCTAGAAATAACTATTTTGTCCACGTTAACTCTCAAAAGTAAAAGTGAGTTCAGTAACGAACCTCCTCAACTATGACTTGAATTTTCTCTGAAGCTTTAGTTAGAGTTTCAATGGAAGTACCTTCAATAACTGCAACAAAAACCTGTATGAATGTCCAGAATTCGCATCATTTTTTCATAAATGTAATAGTATCGTAGACAGAAATCCAAGGTCGAAAACTCTACAAAACCTTCTACACATGTGCTTTTAAGATTATGATGAAGCCCAGCAAAAGTTCAATTCCTTACATACACAAAAAAGATGAGATTGATTTTTTCCTTTCGCAGTTTGTGCTTAAAAATAATTTATCAAATCAAAAACGAAGTACCACTTGATTACATAAAAGGATATTAAGGAGTGGAACGCCCAAAATAAATACAAAATGAAAATAGCAGTCAGCAGATGAGAGAGGGGTGTAATTATTGGAAAAGAACGAGAAATGCAAGCAAACAAACAAACAAATATTGAGCTTACTTGGTTTTGTTGGTCCAAATATCATGTAAAATAAAGGCCGAAGTATCAAAAGTAGTGCACACCTTCTTTCCTAGACAAGGGTTATCCTCTTCGGAAAGTTCCCTGAGGTTGAGTCACCACACATGGCTCAAGACATATGGAGCTCTTTTGGCTTTGTGAAAAACAATGAATAGTCTAGCTACTCTATGGACATGAATGTAGGGGAAACAAATAAAAAAGTTCATAGATTGAGCGTAACAGAGATGAGGATATGTTACGATAAAAAATAAATGGATTTGAGATAACTATGACGTAAATGGTGATATAGCCTCTTTAAATACTGAGTATATATATGAAAACAAGATTTTTTTTTATATAAACATCAAATTCTATAAAAGTATTGTGGACCAACAAAAGTTACACATATATTTTAACTTAACAACGAAAATTTAGCAGGGAAGAACAAGTATTGTATAGTTAGGCCATATTCATAGAACTCAAAAAAGAACATTATTTGATAACTAAGCTAATTTTAAAACCATGGCTCAATCAAACAAAGCAGAAAAATAATACATGATTATAGAAACTACGCGGAAGCATTGATCTAACAATCACAATTAAACTAAACTCTCTTTGAATCAAAACCACACTTAAATCCATAAAACAAAGGTCAAAAAGCCTAGGGTTTGTGAGTTTAACCCCAAACTCTACATATCTCTCTAAGGCCAAGCCTTTCTCTCTCACTCAAACCAACAAAGAAAATAAAATAAGCTTAGGCTCTATTTTATAGGAGAAGAGACATAGCACAAATAGAAACCCTAATACTTACCTAATTAGGAAACTAGTTCTATTATTCTAGGAATTAAAGTAAATAGTAATAACTAAATAAAAAGGTGTGTACACAGTGTACAAAACGTGTTACGCGTGGTCGTGAGTACGACCACGTGACTTATCAATGATATAAAAATATCTAATGTAAATGACATGAACCACATAAACTTACCAATAAAACTCTCCATCTTTGATGGAGGAAAAATAAGTTTTACTCCTGTCTCTTCCTCAATCTGTTTTTGTGTGGATCCCCTAAGAGATAAAAGACCAAATGTAATGAAAATCAGAAACAAAACAAAATAGCATTGGAAACAATAACTAGCTCAGAGTCTCAGCCACATCTACTTGAGATTTCAAAATAAACAAATCTACGAATAAGGGCACCTGAAATTAGGGACAAGAATATAGGATAAGAAGTATACCCTTTCCCTTTAACGAAACGAATCAAGGAAGCCGCTACCTACATATGAAGAAGAACTAAGTGAATAAAAGATTTGTCCTTTGAGCTAGCATGGATATATGCTGGTATTATTTGCACAACTAGTTTATATACTCCTCTAAAATAAATTGAATTATAAATGAACTTGGAAATTCTAAGCCTTCATCACTTACACTGATAACTCTATGATCAGACACCCATATGTATTTATTTCCCTACAGACCTACTCATTGTGGTCTTTTCCACCATTTTGTCTAACATTTTATGTTTTCCCCCTCTCTGGTCTCATCTCCTTCTTCAACAACCACATCTGGTTGCTTTAACACCGGCAATATTTATTTTATTACTTTGGTATTAGAGTATAGCAAACAAACAGCCAAAGGTATAAACTTCATCTATTATACAAAATGTGACTGATTTCTGCCATGGCATAAGTTGGGCATTACCACTTTGCATAGTCGTTGTAATCCAGTCAACATCTCTATGAGGATAATGAAAACCAACCTTTGAGCACATCATACATTTTGATTACATTAAGTTTCATTGTTTTGGTAGTATTTGATGGAGATAGGAACTAGAGATGTTTCTAGAGAAGTATGTAAGTACGCAAGCATAGATAGGCCATAGGGAAAGAACCAAAAAGAAATCTGACGTGAATACTACGAACGCGGAAGCGAGATTCGTAAGAAAATCACGTTGCATTTGAGAGTTAGAGAAACTAGGGTTTCAACTAAACAAATCAACTTATTTTAATCAAAATCAACTGAGAAACAAATAAGCCAGACCTCCCCTTTTATAGAACACAAGGGGGGATAGAATTAGGAACCCTAATTCTAATTGAAATAATATTCTACTTAAATTGGGAAACTGCTAATAACTCACATTGGACCTCTCCAACAGACCTTTAAGCTAAAGCATAAAACATAAATGTAACGCCCCGTTTTTTTTTTTCTTTCTCCTTTGTGTTCTAGTTGCTATTATTTAACTTGCCTTGGGAGTACCTTAGCATGTTTGCTTTAGCTTTTGAATTGGGGGAAACTTGGTCAAGACCCACCACCAAATTCCCAAACTCTTCTCCAACTCCTCCTCCTTCAACCTTTCTTCCCTTTTTTTTATTTTGAAATCAGGAGAGAGGGTAGCTAAACCCCAAACTTATTGTTTCCATTAACCTTTAATCTTTGAAGAATTCTTTCAAATCCTTCATCATTGGTGTGGCTGGAAATTCTGAGCGAGTATATCGAGAGTGGTTTTTACTGTTCTAGGGAGGGGAGGAATCTTTGCTTTGCTTTGCTCAACATTAGCATTCTATCAGGCAAGTACATTTATCCTTGTTCATATGGATGATTAGTTTGATAAATCAACAATTATTGAGCATGCTTTCTAGTGTGTATCAATCTTATATAGTTAGAATATAATATATTACTGATGGTCTTAGAATCTATATTTGGTCAAGTTACATCCAGGGGTTATGGCAGGTATTCGCTATTACTTTGTTTTAATTTGCATAAGAAACGGCTTAACCATAGTTACTCATACTTGGATGTCATGTTGTTGTTGAATGTAGATACATATGGGGTATTACTCTAGGAGTTACTATTATCTTGTAATCCGTGGATCCACTTTTCAAGCTTCATTAAGGAGATGTACCTGGTAGAGGTGTTCTTTAGTCTTATCTTTAGTTGTTGAACAGATGTAGTTCTGTAGTGATATAGGGAGCGTGTTAGAAACTCTGGCGTTTTCCTTACCATCTTTACGTTGGTACTTTTCATGGAGAGTAGGACTAGATATTGTGGGCGTTTACTCTTAGTGTTGCTATGTAAGTTAGTCGATTCATCTTATCTTAGTAATGAGTGCATGCAGTGTTTCATCTTATCTTAGTTAGGGTACGTTGAGCATCGTGATGCATACATTAGGCAAGTGATCAGAGGTTGAGCTATGTTGTATTCCTTTATGATTTTTGTACTAGAAAACAAAAGCATGTCTATGGTTGACAAGATACTTAATTGACCAGGAGTTGGGAGGTGTGTGCAATAGCTTGTAATAAGGGTCTAGTATGATATATGCTGGAATTCGAGGATTATGTATATAAATGAATTCGAGGAGTATCTTTTTATATGTAGGTCTTTTTAGTTGGTTGGTATAACAATAACTTCTTATATCAGTTTGGTTTATGAAGATTCTTTAGTATGCTTAGACATCTAGTAGCTGAGTTTTAGATAGTACTTTTGAGACTTGGAAATAGTGGATTCCTATACTGTTTATGAGGTTGATCTATATGATAGTTGTATGAGTGTGGTCCAATAATCATCGCAAGATATTGTGTTGGTGATAAGAACTTTATATTAAATGAACATTTGGGCGATTCTATGATTCTAGAACAACTTAGATGATTCTTTGGTATGCCTTTTGTGACAGTTGATCCTAACTTGGATTTCCATGATTCAGTAGTCGCGACTTAGATTCGCTTTGACGCTTAGGGTTTCCTTTTGATATAGTCGCACTTATTGGACATATTACGACAGATAGCATTGGATGTTGGAGCTTTACTTCATTTGATAGTCCCCACTTGTTATTAAAGTGAGGGTAGATAGATCATCTGGTCGTAAGAGCGGTAGGTCTTTGGATATAGTCCCAGATGCTGATTTAGCAGGGGTAGACAGATCATTTGATTTTTATAGGATTCAAACTTCTTTCTTTCATTCATGCATAGGATAACTTAGAGTCATGTACACAGTAGGGCTATGTTGTCAGGGTCCTTGGGTTCGAGTCCCTAAACAAAATATGAGGTAACTGTTTATCAGTGTTCCCGGGTTACAAGTCCCTAAATTATTTCCCTGTTACTTCTCGGCTACATGCTACGCGAGCATCCCGTGGGTAGATCCCTAAAAGTTAAAAATAAATAAGGCTTTAGACCTGTAGGTTGAAATTCCCTGAACACCCAGATCAGGTGCATTACCCGCTAATTCCTGGCTCACTAAAAAGGAATCCGCCAATCCCTGGCTCGCCAATAAGAGATACGCTTCTGTTGATGACAGAAGGGTGCGAGAGTGTGGTCCCACTGAATTAAAAGTGACCATGTGTACATCGTCTGTTAGTTATCCCTACACCTAATAATACTCTATAATTATTTATAATACCGGTTGGCCCCGACGCTTAAAAACAATATTAATAATTGAACCTCATTTCCTCAAAGCATTGCATCATTTATATATATTTATAGGATATTAGTTTTACTTAGACTACTTTCTTTAGGACTCGTAGCTTGGTTGATCTTCTCCTATAATTCCGTTGGATTCTTCATGTCTCTTTTCTGTGTTTATCTTGGTCTATCATGTCTTATGACCTTGGATATTTGTACTTGCTGACGCCTTGCGCATATATACTTTTTCAGGTGAATTGTTGCAGTAGCGATACTAGTAGTTGGAGCAAGCTAGACTTGCATCTTTTGGAGTTCTTGCTATTCTTGTGGTAATATTTATCATTTATATCTCTTTTAGATTTTCTTCCGCTGCGTAGTTTCTTAGTGTTGTAGATGTATTTACGATTTGTTTTAAATTGTAGTACGTCTTTTGGGGGTTCATCTTTAGGATGCCCGACATTACACCTCAGAATTCGCGTTCTTAATAGTTTATTAAGAAGCCAATTTTGGGGCGTAACAATAAAGCATCAAATAAACATAGGTCACACGGAGGTAGACAACCTTATGAGTGATGTTTCACATCAAACCCTCCGTCTGAGAAGATTTCGTCCACGAAATCAAAGGGGCGGTGCTCCTGAGGACTCACGCACGTATGTAGTACGCATCCCAGTTTCTTCTTCATCTTCATCATGCAGAACATGTTGAACTGTTGTTATCACGCTCTCAGGCATACCATCCACGATTAGGCCGACCTTCCTCGCGAATGCAGGGCAATCACGTTTCTGGTGCCCCGGTTTACCACATCCATAACAGTTACCTAAGACAAAGGTACGTGGTGTAGTGGCTAATGGAATAACTGGGGTTGTTGTTGTTGCTGTTGGAACCGGAGGGCGATACTGCGCATGTAACTCATTTGCCTGTTTGGCCAACTATACAATTTCAGCAAGACAAAAGACAGGTTGAAGTGTTGTTGCCTCTTGGAGTTTCTTCGTCAGACCAGACTTGTACCTACTACCCCGCTGTTGTTCAGTCTCATGGAGCCGTGCACGTGCCTCAAAGAGATAATACTGATCAGTGTAATCATCAAGGGAAGAGATACCCATTTTGAGGGACTGAAGTTTCCCAAATGCAACCTCGCCATAATTCATATAGGGATAAACCTCTCCTTCAGCTCTCTCCGCATTTTCCACCATTCTGAAATAGAACGATAACACGCTGCACGCCTTGCTTGTTGAATACTGTTCCACCAAGTGAGAGCAAAACCAGTAAGGCGGGATTCAATGATCATTACTTGTTTTGGGTCCCAATATTTCTTGTAGTTGAAAATACGTTCAACCTTATCCAACCACTCGATAAAGGCGTCTGCATCAGATTTTCCAGTAAACTCTGGTGCTTTGAGATGAACATCATGCTTCTGTTCAGAAATAGCTTTGGCCAATGCTTCAATATCATTCTTCTTACCCTTTTAACGTAGTTGTGGGCGCAGTTCTTCTTCAGAGTCTGAACTGTACTCATCGTCTTGCCAAGTCGTAGCATACGGATGCCTTGGCGGACGAGGATGTGAACCAAGTGGACACTGTCGGTAATGGCCACGCAATGGGGTGTCAACCGGGGGGTGAGAACCACGGCCCTGGTCTCGCCCGCTGAATTGCCGCTCTCTCTCTCCAGCTGGAATTTAACGAGAACCTGCAGTTTTACGTCTCTCAATCGACTGAACACTTAACACATCATCATCCTGTGGTTTCCATCCATCAACGTAGGGTGCTCAATATTCGAAGCCATATTTGGGGTTTAGCCCGACGTTTGCCATTTACCGGAGTCGGTATTATGTTTGTCACAGTATGGGTCTTCAGAGGGAAGGGCAGTCCCATGTGCGCCTAACAGGGTTGTCGAGGAAGGAGGTCGGCATATGTTACTGCCAACCGGTTGAGGGGTTGTCGTAATTGGTAAGTCGGTTCGGGAT
The DNA here is from genome assembly GCA_014058105.1 of Kingdonia uniflora. Taxonomy (NCBI): domain Eukaryota; kingdom Viridiplantae; phylum Streptophyta; class Magnoliopsida; order Ranunculales; family Circaeasteraceae; genus Kingdonia; species Kingdonia uniflora. The sequence goes on along the minus strand of JACGCM010000926.1, from coordinate 869,356 downwards.
GGCCGATATGTTGGAATTTCCGGTGGAGAGGTGCTCTCTCTACACCGGTTGTTCTTCTCGACGAGCATAAGCGTTCATAGTTAACCGGTGTTGATGATGTTAATCGTTGGTTGGCGTTCTTCGTGAAGAATTGTTGTGATGGATCTGTTGTTATGGGGTGAGTATGACCACCAATCCTTGTTGGAGAAGAGACTGTCGGAAGAGGTGGGTAGTTGAACGTCAGAAGGGGGTGAGGGAGAGCTGCACCGGTAGTTCGTTGGTGAAGAGACCACCAAACTCAGGGCCTTGGGCTGAAAAAACTTGGTGCGGTCCAAAACTGTTACGAGTTGGATCTGTTTCAAAGTTTTGGATCATGGCCCGTTGGGTTTGATTCGGATCTGGTAAGAGAGGGTGATGGTTTAGACCTTGGGCTGCAAAAGCTTAGGCTGTTGACTCGCCCACACCAAAAAATCTGTTTTTGCTAATACAACCGGGCTGCCGCCGAGGTGGCTGTGGTCGGGGGTAAGGCCAGCAAAGTTAGGTCTTGTTGAATCGTCTCTCTGTGCGTACCACTAGCGTGGTGGTCGGTTGTTAACGCCGAATTTTTAACACCGGTTTGGGTATCGATTCCCTCGCTTTCGTGAACCCCGGTTTCGACGTTCAAGTTCGCGAAAGGATTATTAAGGTTGTCGCTCCTCGCGGCGACGCTTCCCTCGAGAGAGATCTTCGGTTACGCCCAACGAAGGTGGTTGGGGGGCGGGAAAAAGGCTCCTCTACCCAAAGCTTATCAAGCTTATTATCTATCATTGTTACGTCTTGAGCTAGGGTAGGTTTCTTCGTCGCGGTTTTTCCACGAGGCATCTTTGCTCTTGAAACTGTCCACTCTTAGATCTAATGCAGCTCTGATACCAATTGACGTGAATACTACGAACGCGGAAGCGAGATTCGTAAGAAAATCACGTTGTATTTGAGAGTTAGAGAAACTAGGATTTCAACTAAACAAATCAACTTATTTTAATCAAAAAGAAACAAATAACCTAGACCTCCTCTTTTATAGAACACAAGGGGAGTTAGAATTAAGAACCCTAATTCTAATTGAAATAATATTCTACTTAAATTGGGAAGCTGCTAATAACTCACATTGGACCTCTCCAACAGAGCTTTAAGCTAAAGCATAAAACATAAAGCATCAAATAAACATAGGTCACACGGAGGTAGACGACCTCATGAGTGATGTTTATTTGATGCTTTATGTTTTATGCTTTAGCTTAAAGCTCTGTTGGAGAGGTCACGACCTCATGAGTGATGTTTCACATCAAAATCAAAAGTGTAGTACATGTCCATTGTGTCATATGGCAATGAAAGTAATTTTTCGTTAGTATAATCATAATTTAAAACCCGTGGCACAAAACCTTTGTGTATTTTGCCTGCCAAATTTTTCAGTTCGCATCCACTAATCAGGGCCGACCCTGGCTATAGGCACAAGAGGCGGCCGCCTAGGACCTCCAATTTTTAATGTAAATTTGGGACCTCCAAATGGTTAAATAGTAGGTAAAAAAGGACCCCTAATATGGCATAATGTGAAGTTGACTTGTTAGTTCTAAGTGATTAATTTCATTTGAAGGTCAAAGGTTCAAGTCCTCACCTTGTTTTACAACTTTCTTCATTTTTTACAAGAGTATATTACTACCATTTTTTTTCGGGGGGGGGGGTGCTCATTTTCGGACCCTAAACCTCAAGGCCGGCCCTGCCACTAATCATACAAATACTACTACCCAAACAACGCATTTTAAGTTACCTCGACTGAAACCGAATGTACTTTGGCTTTGTCGGCCGAACAAACGTTTCCCACCTTTACAGTTGCAATGTGTGTCAATCCTCCTCCTTCCCTAAGACCCCTTACTCCCGATCTCGAAAACTCGGATATCCCACTATCCAATACTTCCAACTTCTCATCTCTCCTTGCCTCAATACATTGCTTCTCAGTTTGATTCTTCCCACCTATAATTCATAAAACAAATCACTGGGGGCAACTTAAATTCAAGTTTAACAACTAAAATACTCTTATATTTACTCCTAATTATCTACTACAAGTCTACAACAGTAAAAGTAACTCAATTATAAGTTAAAACTAACCTTCATTTGAACTTGATTGAGTAGAAACTTCCCTCCAAACAGATTTAACTGTTGCTCTCTGCTTCTTGTTATAATTCATACTAGTGATCCCAAAACAGCTCAAACCATGATAATTTATGAAACCCTAAGGCGTGAAAACAGATTAAATTCAATCCCAAACATGTAATTGAAATGATAATTATTGAATTTACATGAAAGACGTCGATTGTGTTGTTTGAGAGGGAATGTGAATTGGGGATTTTCCAAGCTCGGTCGAATCTGAAAGAGAAAATTAGGGACGAAATGGGATGATTAGTTAGGGCCTGTTTGGTGAATTGTAATGAGAAAAATGCGTTTTTAATGGAGAGAGAGAGAGTACCTGGTGATGGTGATGACAGATCTGCAACTGCAAGCAATCATTTGGGTTTTTTTTTTTATCTGTCACCCTGCATGGTGGCACACGTATATTAGGAGAGATGTTGATATTGGGAGCTGCCGATATTATTGACATTTTCCCTTTTATTTTATTCCTGGCACCTCCTAATGATGAAAATCAGGATTTGCTTGGTACAAATTTCAGATTTTTCGGATTTCAAAACCATATTTTACCGTTCCAAATTTCGGATTATAGTTGGATAGCTCGATCCGATTTTTTCCAACAAAATTTGATCCAATTATTCTGAATACCCTCCGATCCGATTTAATCTTAATTTTTCAGATTCGAGTCCATTTTTACAGTTCCAAACAAAAAAATTAGAAAAATTTTGATCGCCCCCATTTTCGATCCGATCCGATTTTTTCAGATTCAGGTCCATTTTTACAGCTCTAACAAAAAAAATCCGAAAATTTTTGATCGCCTCCATTTATAATCCGATCCGAAAATAAGCCTACTACAAATGTATCAGTGTATCTCCTTAAGTACCTCACTCACTTGGTTTTTGAGGTGTCACGTACAATTTTTGTAATTCAATAATACCTCACTCACTTGGTTTTCATCCTCAAAATGCAAGGTTGATCATTGTTTTTCAAGGCTAAATTTTTTTTTTTGCGTTCCGATCGGACGTCTGTTTACTTTTTTAATCGGGCTTCTACTTGTTTTTTCAAATCAAATCGGACGCCTAAGATTTGGTCAGCCAATTATTTTTTTGTTTTTTGTTTTTTTAATAAGCGAAATACTTGAGGAGATGCTCTCAAAGTTGAATTGCATCTTGCTTATAGCGAACTAAAGGGAACGTAAATAAGTAATTGCGGTGAGGTGCAAATGATTAATGCGGGAAGTGACAATATCAACACCCAATATTATATTAGCAAAAGTGTATCATTCTTTGTAGATTTTTTTATTTTTTATTTTTCCACAAATCATTAGAACACTTGGAGCATAATCTAAAGTACCTCACTCAATTCACTTAGTAGAAAAAAACAAAAACTAAGTAAGTGGGGTCCAATTTTCATCCCACTTGGATTTTCATCATAAAGTAAATGTTTTAAAGATGAAATTGGCTCTAAGATTCAAAAATAAATTAAAGTTACGTGAATTTGTCCACGTGTTATTTTTGGGTTGGTTGGTTGTTTTTCAACCTCAAAAGGCAAAGTTCAACCTTGCCTAATACGAGAAGTGACAATATCAACACCAAATATTATATTAGCAAAAGTGTATCATTTTTTGTTGATTTAAGATTTTTTTTAATTTTTTTTTTCCACAAATCATCAAAACACTTGGAGCATTTCCTAAAGTACCTCACTCACTTAGTAGGAAAAAAAAGTAAGTGAGTGATGTTCAATTTTCATCATAGTTTGATTTTTAAAAAGTAAATGTTCTAAAGATGAAAGGGGCCCACTAGATTAAAAAATAAATTAAAATTAGGTGATTTTGTCTACGTGTCATTTTTTGGTTGGTTGTTTTTCAACTTCAAATGGCAAAGTTCAACTTCGGAAAACAAGACTCAACTTTGCCTTTTGAGGATAAAAATCAAGTGAGTAAGACACGGTTGAATGACAGAAATTCTATATGGCACCTCAAAAACCAAGTGAGTGAGGTAATTTAGAAGATGCTCTTATGTAACTGAGATACTCATAAAAACATCATGGTCCGTTCTATCTGACACCATAGGTGTCTCTTTTTCATTAGACTTGACCCTTTATTAGAATCTCAACCCTGTGCGAAAATATAAAAAATGGCCAACAATTTTGTTTGTTTTGCTAGGGGGCTTGAACAATTGACATCTTAATTAAGAGACAAAACACCAACTAACTAAACTAAGTCTTCATCATATATGTTATTCAATTTTTTTTTTTCTAACCCTTAGGCATTTTTATTTATTTTTGGCCCTGTGCGGTCGCACACCCTCAGGGCCGGCCTTGCTTTTGATGTGGCTTTCAGGGACTTGAGTATGTGCTGGGGATACTGGATACACTAAGAATCCATATTTTAGCATGTCATATTGCATGTTATATAGATTTTTCGAATTTAAAGGAAAGAGACATGCGAGCATACACTTTTTTTATTAACTGACAAGTGAACGAGTCTATGACGCCAAAATAATTAAAGCATCTCCAACATGAGTAAATTTGTCATGTTCTCAAACATCATTTTGCATAATACACGTGTGCGTTGCTGAATTGTGTTGGGCCTTACTGCTATTTGAGTTTGTGTCTTGCGGGGAACTTAAAGTTACAGTTATAACTCATTTACAACTGTAAAATCTACTAAATATCCTGTCAAATTTAGAAAAACTCATGTGAACACTTATTATCTAGGTATCTCACGACTTATACATTGCCTCGATTGATCGTTGAAGATGTTTCTCCTACCTTATAATTGTTGGATGAGAAGAATGTGAGTTTCTGTTATTGTAGGGGGTACACAATAACTCAACTCAAACACTCCGGGTGTTGCTCTTAAGTGTTAAAGAGTGGCACATACCATTTTCATATTTTGCGGACTACATATGATCCACAATTTATTCCATAACTCGGAGTAAACAATAAAGCAGAATATTCTTTTTACTCCGCAAAGCAAAGAATAAAAAAAAACAAAAAAACAAACAGAGAAAACTCCAAAGGCTCCCTTGCTATCTCTTAAAAATTCAATCTACACAAACAGAGCTCAAGAGAGAGAGAGAGAAGGAGAGAGAGAGAGAAGGAGAGAGTGACACACTAACCAGAGAGAGTGAGAGAGAGAGATGGTGAGGATTCTTCCCATGGCGTCCTCATCCCTTCGTCCATCTCTTTACACTCTCAGATCCTCAGTCACTGCTACTCGCTTTGGTGCCTCTATGGTTTCCTACAATCCCTCTCGAAGAATCGCTCTATTTCATCTCGGAACAGGTAAATTATCCTCTATCTATCTTTAAAACCCTAAATTATGAGTACCCTTTATCTCTATTGGGCTAGATTTACAGTTTATAGTTTCAATTATGGCGTTTTTAGATGTTGGTGCAATTACTCTGTTTTATAGATTTAGAGTGATATGTGAATCTAGGGTTTGAGTTTTTATGATTGTATTAAAAATCCCAATGATTGTAATTGATGATGGGTTGAGATTGAAAAGGGTGCATTTTTATGTGGTTGCTTACGATTGAGTTATGCCCTGTTTGGCACGCCTGTGAAATTTGCAATTTTTCGGTGACTTATGATATTGGGTATATGTTATATGTGTATATAGGTTGATAGTTATGTGTGCAGAAAATGTATTGGCAAGATTAGGAGCAGACATCTTGAGAATTTAATTTTTTGGGTTCTTAATGTGTAGGGGAAGAGTTAGATAAAGTTTGATTAGGATTTGATATTGGATAATTGGTAGTTATTAGCTCAATATGCGCTTGTGCGTGAAGGAACACAAGAGTGCAAGAACAAGTAGTTTAGAAAAAAAATAACACAAGATAAAAGGGGACACTGTATGTTCGAATTGTTTAGAGGAATTGAACTAAATGAAACAAGATAAAAGGAAAAAGCTGTGATAATAGAAGTAGAACTGGATATTCGATATTCAATTGGTATTGAGTGGAATTCATTGTATTAACTTTATATGAGGTTCATCTTCTTTAGGAAGGAATGATTTTTTGGTTTAAAAAATAACTCTGAATACAAAAGAGAGGGCCACAAGCCTACAACTACAATTAAACGAAATAGTTTGAGAAAACTCTGTTCATAGAAGCATATACTAGTATAATCGTTTCCAGGGGAAACATCCGAGCTTTCTCTTGGTGGTGGTGGGTTCAAGATTTCAGTGATGGTGATAGATCTGACAAAGCTTCTGTTGAATAGAATAAAAGATAGGAAGTAAAGGGAAGAAGAATGGTAACTAGTCATGTTAATATGCCACAATTTTACTTTTAACCCTTATCAATGGAGAAAAATTTATAAACTTACATCCTGAAATAAATAAAAACTTGTACTACCGAGCCATGGTGAATACGTTGACGCGCATTTGGCGCTACAAAATTCCCTATTAACGCGCCTTCGGCGCTAAAGCTTATGACCAAGTCACGGTGTATACATCGATATGCCTTTGGCACTATATTTGATGCATAGATATGCCTTCATCCCTATGATTAAATGAAGGTGTCCTTGCATGTGTCTACCCGCATTCTTACTTTGCAAACAACACAAAGCAGGATCCATAGAAAAGAAATGGAATGATTGAATACGATATAAAAGATCGTAAATGACAAAGGACACCATTAAATCAAACCATAAGTTCACATATTTAAAATATGTGATGAATTGCAAAGTATTTAACTTTAGAGAACCATGACCTCTTTAAATAAGCAAACAAAACGAAATATAAAATTACTGAAACATGAAAATCGACATCTTTACAACAAAATATTTACATGGTTGGAATTTCACAAACTAATTAGGAAGCTAAATGACTTAGTTCAATAATATTTGTGTATTCCCTCATTTTCCTCGTAGAGTTGTCAAGTGGTTCTCCAGGTGTATTGTCACCATGATTGTAATCTCCAACATATGTTAACATCATTGCACACCCACATTTTTTGGGATCTCTTAATGATTTTTGGTGGGATTTTGTTGTTGGGGTCTAATATGCACGCAAGCATAACAAAAACAATCCATGAAAGTATCTACCTTTTCATTTTTTCTTCTTCATGGAATGCAATTTTTGTATCTATATGTATGTTTTTAACAGAGTTCTCATATTCTATTATGTGTTTATGGCTTTCGGGTTGCTATCCAGTTATCCCACAGACCCAACTGTTTGGTACAAAATCGTCAAAGTTCGTAAGACCAGAGGCAAACAGCATAGAGACTGGAACTGTTGGAAGTTTTGCACAAGCAAGCACTGCCGCTAGCCAAGAAAGTGCATTGGAATGGGTGAAAAATGACAAACGCAGAATGCTTCATGTTGTTTATCGCGTTGGGGACATGGACAAGACCATAAAGTACGTCTCTTCAGTATATCGTACAAATAATTAGGTTGATTTTATTGTTCTATATTAAATCGACTTTTAATATCTCCTGGACATGAGGAACAACTCATAGAATTGCATCTTAAATGTCATTTTGGGTTTTAAGTTTGTAAATATAGAAAAAAGTGATGTCTTCCGTAGTAAAATTCATTTTTTATTTTACAAATTTCTCTCTTTTTCTGTCTCCCTCTCTTTATATTCTTTATCTATAAAAATAAAAATAAAAATGGTGCATGGTTCAGATGTGCTTCTAATTAAAATTCTATTACTGCAGATTCTATACAGAGTGTCTGGGAATGAAACTATTGAGGAAACGTGACATACCGGAGGAGAGATACACAAATGCGTTTCTTGGTTACGGGCCCGAGGACTCGCACTTTGTAGTTGAACTCACTTACAGTAAGCATTCTAGTTGACTGGAATGATTTTGTCCATTTGTGGCGTAATTGGCATAGGCTCTGGTTGTATATCATTAATTTGTTTTGTACTTTTGTAATTAAATTGGGGCAGATTATGGTGTTGATAAGTATGATATTGGAGCTGGTTTTGGCCATTTTGGTATTGCAGTTGAGGATGTAAGTTTTATTACTTGAACATGCTTTTCCAGGTGGTTGATATATTAGTTGTATTCAATAATTAGAATAAATGTACCATTTTTCTTAGTTTACTATTAGCTCACAACCAAGCTACCCAAGTCTTACTCTCATTTGTCCAATTCTCGAAGCATAGGTATTATTTTTCTTGAAAAATAAATTGAGCTTCTCTCTCCACATCCTCCGTAAAAAAAACACGTGGTTCTAATTTATCCACAAAGTCAAGAATATGATATATATAAGCTTTTGTGTGTTGGAACATCATATTTTATTTTATAAGTTTGCAAAAAAGTATTTTCCTATAGCAATTATTTGACTGTATTCCATTCCATTTGGACTCTCCCATTCACGTCTTAGTGTCTTGTATCTATTTTTTTTTTGTTCATATTTTCTAGGCCTCCCCACCCACACCACACACACACACACACACACAATTAACTTCATTAGATGATCTTGGAGATTTATTATCCTCCATTTAATCATGTTAGCTTTGTGAAATTGTTATGCAATCCCTCGAAAAATTGAGGATTACCTTCCTAACAAGTTAACAACACAAGTATATTGATTAACATCGAGCAAGGTTCATATGTGATGAGACATGCCAGATTCTTTTCTTTCTTTTTTATGTTTCATTAGGTCTTGATCGCTGCATTCTGTTCTTTTAGTATCCCAATTTTTGTAGGTGACCAACTTTCATGATTCTGACTGTAGAGATAAGTGTTTTATGTTTAATTGCCTATTGGAATTTACGTTTTTCCACATGATTTATGCATTGTATAGGTTGCCAAAACGGTTGATCTCGTAAAGGCTAAGGGTGGAAAAGTTACCAGGGAACCAGGTCCTGTAAAAGGTGGAAATACAGTAATTGCTTTTGTTGAAGACCCTGATGGTTATAAGTTTGAGCTTTTGGAAAGAGGGCCTACACCTGAACCCCTTTGTCAAGTAATGCTCCGGGTTGGTGACCTTGATCGAGCCATTAAATACTACGAGAAGGTGAGTTCGTTCTTCACAATAATAGGAAATTACATCATTGTAATGCAGTATATGGTCAGATTTTTCCAAATTTCCAATCTTCCTTATTTGGAAATTTTCAGGCTTTTGGCATGGAGCTTCTTCGTAAAAGAGATAATCCTGAGTACAAGGTATGCATGCTCCATCTATACAGATTGTGCTCATATATATTGGGTCATTTGTAGACGTCGTCGGGATTGTTTTTTTGACTTTCCTTTCTTTGAAAAGTACTTTTACGTCTTCTGAGACGTGTTTTAAAAGCAAAGTCATGGACATCTCCAGTTCTGCCATCGTCCTTGAGGTACCAAAAATGGAATTATAGTGGTGTGAATCTTGTATTCTTGATAACCTCGAGGGCAATCAATTATTTTTATACTCCTAAAAAATAATTACAACAATCACCCACCGTGTATTCCATTTTGTGTATGCATATATATCTTCCTCTTTCTTTCAAATTTTTTTGGGTTAGTTACTCACTTGATATTAACAGTTACGTGAGTCTTGCTTGATATTATATTCATATTTCCATTTCTCTTATGTTTGCGTGTGTTAACATTTCCAGTATACAATTGCCATGATGGGATATGGCCCTGAAGATAAAAATGTGGTGTTGGAGTTGACATACAACTATGGGGTGACCGAATACGACAAAGGAAATGCTTATGCACAGGTAGATACCCCTTCCTCTATTAAAATATGTATAACTTGCTGCATTGGTGAGATTTGGTACACAATCTCACTAAATCAATGATACAATAATCGGAGTTGAGATACAACTAATCTTATAAATGATCGCGTAATGTTAGAGAATATGGTGACATGCAATGTATTAGGAATCTACTCGGGTGGAATTTTAGCTTCTTCATAAACAATATTCTGCTTGTTCCTCTTTGCGGCATACACACTCCTATTGATGAAATGCGGATACAATATACATATACTCCCTTATTTTACAGTGACCAATGTACGAAGTCATTGATTGTAGCTCGACCAATATACCTTTCTTCATGTTACATCCCTAAAATACCCAATTTACTTAATAGGTCATTACATCTTGTGCGGCTTGATCCAAAATCACGGTGGATTAAGTTAATCGACTTACAACGGGGATTTTATAATCCACAATCGAATTGAGATTAACCTAATCAAAGAATTAATGCGAAGAACAACAATTTCGCGGGAGAATTTCTCTTTAAGAGCTTCAATTGCTTAATGATTTGATTTCAATTGAATTCCTATTCAAACCCTAAGTTTAGATTACAAAACTTGGATTCATTTCATCTTGCTTGATGCCCCTTTATGAGGGTTACAAGTTTCCTAGTTACAAACTAGGACAAAAATGCCATTAAACGCACTAAACAATGAAGGAAACACGATAGTCGTTCGAACGACTGGCTCAATTAAGCCTAGAAATCGAGGCAGACGTAATTGGTCTATCTGGGAACTTAGTTGTTCGAACGACATGTTCGAACGACATGCCAATTTAAGCCTAGAAAACGAGGCAGACACAATTGGTCTTGGTCTTCTGGAACCAGTCGTTCGAACGACTCCAAATGTTGTTCGAATGACATGCCAATTTAAGCCTACAAAACGAGGCAGACAAATTGGCTTGTCTCCTCATATCTCGTTCGAACGGCTCCAAGGCTCGTTCGAACGAGTTGACATCTTTTTAAGGGGCTCGATCTTCAGATCCTCTCATTTTATCTTGCCCATAGGAACATCTTCCCCGTAGCAGCCAAAACTCAAATAGATACCCCAATATGAATTATCTGAAAGTTGAATTGAAATTAGGCCTACTTAGATTAATTGTCATTGGAAGAGTTTGGTTCAAGCAAAGTTTCCATTTGCGATATCTGAAGGTTGAACGGAAGTTGGACCTACTCAGGTTAGTTGTCATTAGAAGAGTTTGGTTCCAACTGAAATTGATCACCAGTGTCGAAGAAGAGTTTGGATTCAGATTTCCCTTGATAAGATCATCAAGGGCATTTGCTTAAACTCAAACCACCTGACTTGGATTCTTCTATTTGGAAATGGCCAAGACTTTTGATTTCAGAACTATATTTATCTTATTTAAACCTTGAGAAAGAGGTGGTCTGAATTGGCCCAGAAGATTTACCTTCTCATCTTTCTTGTGCGATATTTACGAAGCTTTCGTGTTTTTACTATTTGACCATATGCTTTTGCTATTGTTATTATATGGTATGGTGTACTGACCATTTGGTTAACTGTGCTACTTGAGATGCTCTTATTTAAATAAAACATGTAATCTGTATGACTGTATACACTAATCCCTTTTAAGGCCACTAATACAATGTGTTTTACCAGATTGCAATAGGTACAGATGATGTTTATAAGACCGCAGAATCAGCTAAACTTTATGGCGGGAAGATTGTGCGTGATCCTGGGCCTTTACCTGGCATTAATACGAAGATCACTGCCTGCTTGGACCCTGATGGTTGGAAAACTGTAAGATTGCTAAACATCTTCCTCATTTTACAATTATACCGTGATTTTTATTTTCTTCAACTATATTCGATGCGAGTTAATCCCTGGTAGCTTAGATTTAGAACATACAAATAAATAATTAAAAGTTTGAGATTAGGAACATAAATTCCGAAGTTTTAATCCCTGGTAGCTTAGATTTATTATCAATCTTACAATCTAAACATAACTTTCTGCATAACTGGGAAAAAACAAACAAAAAAAACCTAAGCAATTTCACAGGAGCACGACCCTTTACCCAAACAGTTAGAAACCCTAATGGTTCCTAATTCATCTCCTACCCCTGGGAGAGAAAGAGGGAGGGAAACTATTGATCTCCCTAAAGCATACGTGCAACATTTATTAGCCATTTTTTTATAAAAACAATCAACAAGCAAGCACTGAATCTATCCCTTGACACGTTCGGGGTAGCCCCAAAATGAAATCCATGTTCACATCTGTCCATGGGTTGGTAGGGGAATATAAAGACTATCATTTGTTGGTTGACCCTTCGAAACTTGGTAAACATGACAGCAATCCACAAACCTTTGCAACTTTATACTAGGCCAGAAATAAGAACTAGAAACAAGCTTATATGTCTTGTCTCTGTCGAAGTTTCCTTCCTGTGCAGGATATTGACCCACATACATGCCTGGCTAGGAAGTAAGTCCGTGAATATTTTACATATCTTAACAAGAGAGATTTTTAGTGCGGAATCATGCTTGCATTTACAACTTAACAAAGTCATATTTGCAGAGATTCCATAAACTATCGCATTACAGTCAAAAACAATTCCAATAAATTTAATACAATATAGAGGTGGAGAGTTAACACTAGGGTGGTGTTAGGATTGATATTGTTCCCAGTCAGTCTGACGATATATGCCTGCTGTCCAATATGACAAATTTCTTAAGTGCCATATTTTTGCTATATGGATTCAAACTATACTATGCAAAGCAGAATTTAAAACTGTATGTTGCATCCAATTCTGGGCATCAAAGGTGCTACTTTTCATATGCAAATTGCATTTTAAAATTTACACCGTGGTTTGCTTTCCTCTTTTTTTTTCTCTTTAATTGATAACAGGCTCTAAAACTTGCAGGAATTGATTTACCCTTTTTCTACAGGTTTTTGTTGACAACATTGATTTTCTGAAGGAACTAGAAGTACTTTGAAAGCATTGTGAACATACTCCCCTGAGTGCTTTCACAGCTGAAGCCATGCAGTAAAGGTTTTGTCAATTAAAATCATCTCACCTCCTGCTCAGAAGGATTCTCCCAGAATCACCACTTAAGAGAGTGGCGCCACATCATGAGTTGTAGATAGAGTCATTTTGCCCACAGTTGTAATAAAGGTCTTCCTTTATCATGACTCGACAACAATAGCTTAGAAACTTTTTACTTTACATTCCATCAGCTATTCAATTTGTTATCTGAAACTAAAAGCTTTATTTGCTGTGGAATTAAAAAAATCTAGTATTCATCTGTACATGGTTTACATCTTCTGATAAATCATCTCATGTTGGGATCATAATGAAGCATCTGACGGATGCCTTGAGTCCACATCTGTTTATCATGTTTGCTTTTACATTCAAATTCTATTACTCTGTCTGCTGTTTTGATCCCAAAGTAAGCTCTCTGCGCACTAGCCTCATAATTCTCTCTTTCAAGCCAGGGTGAAATATCTGAGTATACCCCAGAGACAATATCTGGAAAGAACAAGACATTGATTACAGACGATGCGCAATTAGAGACTGGAAGGTAAGAGCTTGTTGCTTACATATTGTCTTTTTGGTAAGAGCTCCAACCATGTGTTTGCTTTTCATTTTTGCAATCACCTGCAAAATATTGCAGGTTTTTATACGATAATGTTAGCAAAAGGATACTAAGGTAAATAAATTCTTTCCCATTGGTCTTACTTGCAAATTTGAATTAACACGGAAAGAAACTTGTTTCCAATGAAGATCACCTGCAAAAAACCCTTACTGTTAATGTCAAATAGCAGTTTTTGTGCCTGTACTTATTTATGGGGTTTTCAAGTTTAGGTTTCAAATTGTACCTTTTCGTGTTCGTTTGAGTATCTCTCCCCCTCTCGAAACAAAGTTCAAAGCATCAGGTAAATCTGTTGCTTTGTTTTCCTCAACCTGTTCCTCGGATGGATTAAGAGCTGGAGTTGGGCATCCCTTTTGCAGTCTTGCCTTGAGAGTGGCAGCTCCTCGTAGCGCTGCATCCAGTGAACTAATAGGCTAAGGGCTCTATCTGATTTGAGAATTAGCAAATCTTTTACCGTAAACATATTTTTCTGGGCTTTTCTTTCCTTCCTAGAGGAAAATGTTGAACCTTAAAAGGATGTTATTGAGGAAAGATACCAGTTGCCGCTCCTGCTGTTAGAGTCAAAAGATCGCCAGTAGTTCTCAAGTTAACCGCAGAGTTCACTGCAACTAAAATCTGGTTATGGTCTGCGCCCATTTCCTCAGCAATCTCAACACAATGAGAAGCCACCAATGCTGCTGCAGAGGCAACTGCTCCTTTTGTTATGGAGTGCTCTGCATGCTCCACTGTTGCCATAGTTGCAATTGCAGCCACGGCCGCAGCCACACTAGCAACGGACATAGCTGCATGTAATTGTGCTTTGTGCGTTCGAATTTCCTGTTTCCTCTTCTCCTTTTGGTCTTTTATCCATCTTCCCATGGTCTTCCTCCTATGCATACTCTTACAAACCTGGAAATGTTAATCACCCTTTGTTAGGACACCCCTTTAAGAAGCTACAAATGATAAAAATTGGGTTTGAATATATGCTTTCTATTTGATTTCGAGTTATGATTATATCGTCTTAGTTTTATTAAACGACTAAATTAGTCTTTCGGTAATTCGTTATTTAGGACTTAAACTTAAAATTATTACCCCATTGTTGAGAGGTTGCTGAAAATCTTGATTGAGAGTTTGATGAAGTAACAACATTTCCTACATAATTGAACAAGTAGTCGAGAATTAGCCCATATTAAGGACCTTTATTACAAGATGGCACACTTGTTGAACCCAAATAGGCCTAATAGCTGGAAGCTTAATGCACAAAACTAATTCATTATCATACATACATTTGTTTGTTCTCCTTTTGCTAAGCTCTCTCCACTCTTTCTTGGTGACATTGGGCTATTTTCACAAGGTTCCGTAACACCTGATTGTTCAATTAACTCTGGACTCTGAAACCAACATTACACATGTATAAATCTTGTATTAAAAGCACAGACTCCTTAATTAGTTCCCCATCCCGATTTTAGGAAATTTATACAATGATCATACTATAATGAACTATGAAATGGGACTTACAGATTCTATGTCGACGTTGTCTGTAGAAGACGAAGTCGTAGACCCCCTGGGGAGGACTTCGTTACCCGCGGAAGAAAATGCAAAACTCTCAAGAACACTAGAGTGCAGGGATGTAGTGGTAAGAGCTTTGCAGAGCTCTAAAGAAGATAAACTCCAAGATCTACCGAGAAACTCCATGGATTCTGTAGGTGTTTCAGGAGGAGCACAAGTAATGGGCAGCAAACTTGCAGGACTATCTTCCAGTATGTCTTCCAGTCTACGGACGGGCAACTTGGGCGTGAATCAAGTTGATCTTCCATAACTTGAATGAACATAGCAGGGACTAATTAGTGAATACAAACAATTGTTTGGATCAAGCTGAGGTTCATGTATTTATGCTTAGGTTAATCAAGATTAGTCATTAAAGCTGGACCCTGTTTGTCTCCCAACTTCTTTTCTTGTTTTGTTATATGATCTTTGCTAGTTCTTTAATGGTGTTGAAAACCATTTTATGCGCCGCGGATACCATCATATATCCCAAGTTGGTAGACCCTTGTATCCACAACGCCTGATAATATTTCCAAAACAAATCAAGTCTTCGAGACCCTGAGAGGCCGAGACAGATTTTTCCCCCCTTCTCTTGTTGCCATCCGTGGCCAATTCTAAAGCATATACAAAGCATAATCCTTGCTAAAGTCCGTTAAAAACAGTTTTTTTTTTAAACTAGCGGTATCCATCCGGGTTGGCCAGATAAAAAATGCCTATTAGAAAGAATATACAAGCATATATAACCTTTGGTAATGTCGTTGCGTTCTAAGGAGAGATGTTTCGCTCCCAAACATGTCCTTAGTGAAAAATGTAGCAAAAACCAAAAAATGGAGTTTCAAAACTCCAAGGGTGAAACGCACTGAGCATCTTCCCCTTGGGGATTAGGGTTATATCATTGTATTTGCCACAATATGACTTAAAGTAGAGCTTTGAGCCAAAACTTTTTTTTTAAAGGTCCTTCATCATGATCACCATTATAGCTTTAAGTCATCCTCAATCCTCATTTTGTGCTTAACCACTTAAATAGATTCTTCGTAAAGTCGTCTTTTCTTTTTTGTTAATACACGAGTTATATTATCTTACGCTCTTCATTATAGATGATTAGTACACTAAAGTTTATCTTCATATTGTTGCTTCAGTTTTGGGTCTTAATTTTTTTTTTTTTTGGTATCATCTGGAGTTGAATTGTGCAAAGAGTTTCAGCAATTACACTTAAATTAATTCTCCCAAAAAGAAATAAGAAAAGAAAAGTTGGGGGTCTACCGCCCCAGGAATTCCGTTATCTTGCCTCCCTTGGGACCAAATTTATGGCGCTTGTTGTATCGTTACATTTCCATTAAGGTAGCCCTCCTGGCATTTTGCTTCGAAGTTTAATGCGGTTAAGAATACCCCTAATGTTTACTTAGTTTTGGGGCATGATTTTGATCTTCACCTTCACCTTCACCACCAAGTTGGGTTAGGCAGCACTTAGACTAAGTGTGGGTTATTATTCTTAAATATAAAAGTCCTCGGTATAATTTAATAGTTTGTGTCTCTTTTTTTTAATATATTTTTAGCCAATGCGGGACTAACTTTGATTCACCTTTCTTACAAGTTTCTACTTAAGAAAGACAAGGCTTGCCAACACTAAGTATTTTGTAAACTTAATTATACTATGTAAATTATTAACAAATTCGGAGTTATAACTTATTGAGTATATACTTCATAATAACCTTTAACTTAACCTGTCTGAAAGCTACATTAAACGAACTAAGCCCACATGGACCCGAGGCCGAAGTACCTTTTTTTTCTTTTTTTTTTTGCAAGGCAAGCCGGTTTTATATAGGGATTCGTAACCCTGAGTTTCCAACTAGCATGCCCAATTTTCTTTTTCGAAAGCCAACCTGAACCAAAACATCCACCAAGAGTGTCTTTCACGAATATTAGCAGCACCAAGAAAATGAAAGCACACCGGAGACCTAAAGATTCAGCTGGAATATTACCTGAAACTGACCTTCCTCAAATTAAAAAATAATAATTAGCTGTTGGCTAATAAAAGGTTAAACCGTCCACACAACTGCCTTTTTTTTTTTTTTTTTTTGTCATTTTAAAACTAATAAAAGAAAAAGGATGCGACCCCTCCCGCAAGACAACGACTAATTATTAGATTTCCCGCTCGTAAGTCCAACCTCTTATCTAGGGGTGACAATGTAGAACCGATTGCTTGAACCCGGACCAAAATCATTTAGGTTGGGTTTGGATCTTGTTTTTTACTACCCATTTAAATTCGGGTCTCTTTCAACCCGACCCGATAGGGCCCAAACCCAATGGGTATTTTGGCTTACGGGTCTACCCGATTAAAACCCATTTTTTGTTAAATAACAAACAAATCTATCTTAGCATACACACACATATGTAATATGAGAGAAAAAAGAGATGATATTATTGATAGAATCCATGAGGATGTTGTAGTAGGTTACAAATATTGAACCCTAGTAGGATATAAATAACTCTCTGTAAACTCTCCCCATAAAACTCTAGCTCATATAGGCCTGTTAGGAGTACAGTGGAGACTCCTCAACCCAGTTCGATTTCCACCTTGGGCTGAATCCAACTTCTAACACTCCCCCCTGGGGTGTTCCATACCAAGACGATTTGCCTCGTTAAAACCTTTGCCTAGCAAAACCCACTAGGGCAAAAAGTTGTGCATAAAAGAGTATAATTTTGTGCCCTGTATGGGTTGTGGACGTGTATACGTTGCCTCATAAAAATCTCTAATCAGTAAAACCCGTTAGGACAAAAATTGTACTATCAAGAAAAAGAGTACAACACGCATGTGTCCACGTTAGAATGAGATTACTCCCCCTGACGTCGATCTCTGAGAGATAATAAATCATGTAAACTTCGCATTTTGATTTCATGTACCAATCTCTTGAACGCAGGATGTGCAAGAGCCTTCATGAATAGGCCAGCTAAGTTGTCTTCTTAACGGACTTGAACGGCGTTAATTTTATTCGACTTCTGTTATTCGTGTATGTGGAAAAATTTGGGTGAAATATATTTCGTTATGTCGCCTTTAATAAATCCTCCTTTGACTTAAATGACGCAAGCTGCATTGTCTTCATATAGAGTCGTCGATTTATCTTGGATAGAACTTAAAACGCAACTTTTGTTGATGTGATTAACCATGGATCGTAACCAAAAACATTCTCTACTAGCTTCATGAAGTGCAAGAATCTCCTCGTGGTTCGAGGATGTTGCAACCATCATCTGCTTCACCGATCTCTATGAAATTGTCGTATATCCATAAAATAACACATAACCCGACTGTGATCTCAGCCTTTATATGGATTTGATAAGTATCCTACATTGGCGTATCCTGTAATTTCACGTTTGCTATTTTTCAGATATAGTACATCCTAGCCTTTCGTGCTGATCAGATGCCTCAAAATGTGCTTGATCCCATTTTAGGGCCTTTGGGTAGGATCAAAATTATGGTGAGCCACCCTGTTAAATATATCAAAACACCGATAACTCATGGATGTGGCACCTCAGGCCCTAAGAGTTTCTCCCTCTCGTTTAGAGGACGGTAGATGTCCTTGTTTACATCCAATGAACAAACATGCATATGCGTCATAGTACCGTGTGCCGTATCCATACCGAAACATTTGATTATCCTTTCAATATACGTCACTTGATATATAAGTATGTCGCTTCCAAACTGAGAAAAAACTTGGTATTCCCAAGGTCTTTCATTTTGAATTCCTTCCCAAGGTATTCGGTGGCTTTCACAATCTTCCTCGAAGTTTTGATGATGTTCAAATCATCTACATATACTGCAATGATGGCGAAACCAGCATCTATTTTCTTGATGAAAACGCATGGGCAAACAATACTATTTGTAAAACCCTCGGCTTTCAAATATTAAGTCATTCTGTTATGCCACATAAGCCTTGATTGTTTTAGACCATACAATGACTTATCCAATTTTATTACGTAGGCAACCCCGTGTGCCGGCATGGTTACTTTCGGAAGCTTAAACCCATCTGGTAGCTTCATGTAGATCTCTATATCTAATTCCCCATATAAATACGCAGTAACTACATCCATAAGACGTATGTCAAACTCGTTCTCAACGACGGACAAACTAATCAAGTAACAAAACATTATAGCATCCATGACTGGAAAATAGGTTTCATCGTAATCGATGCCAAATTTTTGAGAAACGACCTGGGCAACTAGTCTTGTTTTATACCTAATTATCTTTCCATGTTCATTATGTTTCCTTACGAATACCTATTTATAATCGATAGGCTTGATGGCATCTTGTCTATGGACTATTGGTCCAAACACTTTGTATTTAGCTAGCGAGCTGAGCTCCACATTGATCGCAACCACTATGGCCAATTTGTATGACTTCTACATTCGTCTATTGTGAGTGGTTTTGGATCATCATCTTCGATGGAGAGCGCAGTAGCGAAAGTGAATATTTCGTCGACTACTACTTCTGAACTACCCCACGTGGTACCATTTTAAACAAAGTTAATTAAGATCTCTCGATTATCATGCACATGTATTACGCCAGACTTATTTCCTAATAATTCACGTAGACACATAGCAACGATATCCCTGTCAATGGGAGATTCCATCCCCGATGAACCGACTACACCATTAGTTTTTCTTTTCCCTTACGATATTTCTTAGCCTCTGGATTAGCGTCCTTATTTGCAGCGGGGCATCCTCTCGTGACGAGCGGCTTGGATTCATTTACGGGTCGCACACCGGTTCCCTTAACATTCAGTTGTGCAAGAACATTACTTGCAGGTACATGCGCCTTGGTTATTTTAGCAATATCATTGAATCCATCCGACAATTCATTAACGATCTGTTGTAAGTGTAGAATCCACTGCACTTCCTTGTTACCATGGTTGGTTAAGGGATCTAGATAAGACAACGATGGTGTTTTCCAACTAATCTTGGAAACTTCTTCATCATTGGTTGTCATATCTCCCCCCAATGCTGGGAAAATTGTCTCATCAAAGTGATAATCGGTGAATCTCACAGTAAAGACGTTATCGATAGTGGGTTCCAATATCGTATGATAGATGGTGAATCATAACCCACGTAGATACCGAGCAGAAGTTGGGGTCTCATCTTCGTACGTTATGGCGGTGCGATAGACACCTGTACGAAACATCCAAATGTTCACAGATGAGCAATACTGGGATCCAACCCGATTACTAGTTGTAATAGGGAATATTGATTATTCGTTGTTGAATGAATTCTAATAAGGGTGGTAGCATACAAAATATTGCATGGACCCATGCAGTGGTCGAAAGCTGAGATCGTAATAACAGTGGCCTAACGATTAACTGTAATCGCTTGATTAGATTCTCCGCCATCCCATTCTGGGTATGGACATGGGTACTAGATACTCGACATCTATCCCATTAGCGGTACAATAATCAACAAAAGCTTTTGAGGTAAACTTGCCATTACCGTCAAATTTTACAGATTTGATCGGGTGATTCGGGAAATGAGCCCGCAATCGAATAATCTGGGTAAGCAACTATGAAAACGCCATATTTCTAGATGATAATTGGCAAACGTCTGACCATCTTGTGGGTGCGTAAATTAAGACCATATAGTATTTAAACGGACCACTATATGGATGGATAAGTTCACATATATCTCTATCGATACGTTAGAGAAATGCACGAGACTCCAATTCCACCTTGGTCTTACTAGGTTGGACTATAAGCTTTCCCTGAAAGCAGGCGTTATGTTAGGAATGAACTCGAATCAAGTTTGAGATTCATTGGAACTCATGGGATGAGCTAGGATCGAAGACGGGTGAAGAAAAGGCTGAACAAAGCTTCTGTTCGAATAGACTCTTAGTTTGTTCGAACAGAGAGAGGCAGACAAAAGTTTGTTCGAATAGACTTTTGTTTATTCGAACAAAAACCCTCAAAACTTAATTTGTTCGAATACAATTCATGTTTATTCAAATACAACTGTTGTTGTTCGAATACACTTCGGAAGATAGATTTTGGAAAGTTTGTTAAGGGTCATTTGTGTGCCTCGTGATCCGTATTTTGGTGTCCTACTTTGTATACTTAGTTGCCAAGTATATGAGGGATTAAGATGTGTGTTTCTAATTATCTTTGTGAGATTAATTCTAGAGAGAAGCCTAGGGTTTGAAGAGACTCCATTAAAGCTTAAGAAGCTTGAGAGATCATTGTAACCTTTGAATTTCATAGTGGATTATTCGTGGGAGTGGTTTTTCATCCGCAAGGATTTTCCACTTCCCTTCTCTGGGAAAATCTTTGTATCCTTTATATTGTTCTTTGTTGATTTACTACTTGATTTGGCTATTTCCACGTATTGTTTTTGCTAGAGAGGAGAAAGTAGCTACCTTGATTCTCCATAATTAGTGTCAGAGCAAGTGTTACAGGGCTTGTGTGGTGAAGAACGATGGCCGATCAGGAGAAGTTGAAGATCACGAAGTTCAATGGATCAAACTTTAGAGTGTGGAAGATCCAGGTAGAAGATTACCTATATCAGAAGGATCTTAATTTACCACTGGGTAGAGTTGAGATGATGCCAGCAGAATACGATGCTGCTAAGTAGGCGCGGTGGATTGCAAGGCGTTTGGAACCGTTTGTTTAGCGTTATCATCTCAGATTCTACACATGATCTCCAAAGTTACGACTACGAAGGGTTTGATGGAGACGTTGTCCGCTATATACTCAGAACCGTCTGGGACAAACAAGGTACACCTTTTATGGCGCTTGTTTACTTTGAAGATGAAGGATACTAGTAGTGTGCAAACTCATATCAGTGAGTTCAATACCATACATGCTTAACTAGAATACGTTAAAATTGCTTTTACTAAGGAGGTGAGAGTGTGGGATCTTCTAGGGCAGATGCCAGAGAGTTGGGAAGGGTTCATTATAGCTGTGAGCAACTCATCGGGGAAGGAAGACATCAAATTTGACACTATAGTCTCATTGATTATGAGTAAAGATAATAGACGTAAGCATCTGAACCCTCTTCGAGTTCAAACGAAAATATGTTGAACGTCGAGGAAAGAGGGAAGTCTTATAGAAAAGGGCCAAAATTTAGAAGGTGTCGATCACAGTCAAGAAGAAAATCTAAGCCGCCCGGTGCGTGTTGGACTTGTGGAAAGAAAGATCACTTCATGCGAGATTATAACTCTTCTTCTTCTACAGAGATTGATGATGAAGAGAACGATACAATGAACCTTACTAAGGAGGTTAGTTTTGAGGAGGCTCAAATACTGTCATGTGATGATGTTAATGAATCTTGGATTGTTGATTTGGGTGATTCGGGTGCTTCTTTTTTAACTAATATTGTTAAAGGTGACTTCGGTACGGTCTTTCTTGCAGATAAGAGTGCACGTAATATTATTGGAAAGAGAAACGATAGGTTGTTGTTGCCTTCAGGGGGAACGTTGATTTTACAGAATGTGCAACTTGTACCTAAATTGGGGCGTAATCTTATATCGGCTAACAAATTGGCGGATGATAGCGGATATGTGAGTACCTTTAGTACAACCTTCTGGAAGGTTACAAAGGGAGCTATGTTAGTAGCTCGAGGCTTGCGACAAGGAATGTTATATACAACGCAGATAACAATTTCTACTATTTGTGTGGCCACTCCAGGGATTGATACAAGTACGTGGCACAAACAGCTCGGTCACATAAGTGAAAATGGGATAAAAATAATGGCAACAAAGGGAAAGCTAGAGGGTCTTGTAGATGTTGATTTCAAGTTTTGTGAAAAGTGTATTCTTTCGAAGCAGAAGAAGGTTAGTTTCAAATTATTTAGAAAATCAAGGAAGCCTGGAAAGCTGGATCTTATACAAACGAATGTTTGGGGGCCAACCAAGGTGTCTTATCTTGGTGGTTTTCATTATTACGTTACTTTTATCGATGATGCTACTCGTAAACTGTGGGTCTACTTCGTGAAGAACAAGTCAGATGTGTTCGATAAATTTAAGAGGTGGAGGGCTCTAGTTGAAAATAAAACTGGTTTAAAACTGAAGTGTCTCAAGTTGGATAACGGGGACGAATACTGTAGTGACGAGTGTGAAGACTTTTGCGCATCAAACGGGATTAGGAGACATAAGACTATTCCCAAAATACCGTAACAAAATGGTATTGCAGAACGCATGAACCGAATAATAAAGGAAAGAGCGAGGAGTATGAGACTCAACGCTGGATTGCCAAAGTGTTTTTGGGCGGATGCGGTTAGTATAGCGGCGTACTTGATTAACAGAGGGCCTTCAACGGCTTTAGATTTTAAACTTCTTGAAGAAGCATAGACCAGTAAAGAGGTAAACCTAAATTACTTGTGTATTTTTGGTTGTACCTCATATATGCTTGATAATTCATATACTAGGACAAAGTTAGATGCAAAGTTGACGAAGTGCATATTCATTGGATACGGTGGTGATGAGTTTGGGTACCGGTTTTGGGATGCGAAGAATCAGAAAGTTATTCGGAGCCGTAACATTACATTCAATGAGGAAGTACCTGTGGAAAAGAGTCAAAGTGAAATAACGGAAAGTGTCGACATTAAAGATGATGGACCCTCTCGAGAGGATGATGAAGAAGTCGTTGTTGAGTCCGATGCACCGGATCAAAATGAGGAACCTATGATCTAGACATTCCAATAGCACTTCGAAAGGGAAGAGAAAATTGCACAATAAGTAGGTATACAAACTAAAGCAGGAATTTGATGGTTCAAGGACATTCAAGGCTAGACTTGTGGTGAAGGGCTTTCAGTAGAAAGAAGGCGTTGATTTCGGTAAGATCTTTGCTCCTGTTGTGAAGATGTCTACTATTCGGGTTGTGATGAATATAATTTCTATTGAAGATTTGTATCTTGAACAACTTAATGTCAAGATCGTATTTCTTCACGGTAACCTTGATGGTGAAATTTATATGAAGCAGCTAGAAGGGTATTCGGTTAAAGGGAAAGAAGATCTTGTGTGTAGGCTCACGAAGAGCTTATACGGTTTGAAACAAGCGCCGAGACAGTGATATTTGAAGTTCGAACAGTTTATGCCCAGAAATGGCTATTCGAAGAGCAATGCGGATCACTGTTATTTTATCAAGAATACAAGGAACTCGTATATTATTCTACTTATGTATGTAGATGATATGTTGGTAGCAAGTGCTGACATGGGAGAAATTGTTAAGTTGAAGGAACAGTTATCTCGAGAGTTTTCTATGAAGAGCTTGAGTATGGCAAAACAAGTTCTTGACATGAGTGTTCAGTGGCGGATCCAGGATTTTTGTTTAGGGGGGGCGAGTCAAGGTCAAAGTCAACAAGTTAAAAAATCATGTAACAAATAAATGATAATATATATCACAAAATCAGAATTTTACAAAAATACTTTTCTTTAAATTTTTTATTATAATATCATATCGAAGATACTAGATTTCTCATATTGGTCCTCGACGCGGCCTCATCTTTTGGAACCGTTGCATAATTGCCTCATTTTCAACTTCCTTGAAAATTTCTTTCTCAATGTATGTAACTAAACAATCATTCAGCCATTCATCGCTCATTCGACTACGCTACCGAGTCTTTATGATATGCATGCCAGAAAAGGCTCTTTCAACAGTGGCAGTAGCAACAGGTAAGATTAACGCCAATTTTAGGAGCAAAAAAACTAACGGGTGAATAAGATTTTTTTGAGTCTGAACCATCTTCTTCGCAAGGTTGGCAATTTCAATCACTTCTGAAAACCTATTATCGGTCCGCACATCCATTATATACATGTCAAGCTCATCCTCAAGCATGCTAAGATTGAATCGTGAAAAATTAGCAGGATAAAGACGAGCAAAGTTTAGTAATCTCTGCTTGTCAAAGGCATAAAATGAATCTGAGGGATTCAAACATGCTAAGCCAAGAAGCAACTCTGTATTCGCCTCACTAAAGCAATCGTTCAACTCTCGTAACTGATGATCTATTACAGTGTAAACATATCCATAACGATAGTGTTTCATATTTGTGATTACTTAGGTATTGCGTCGAGATCGACCCTGCGCTACAAAGTTAGCTTCCATATCATGAACAATGGCATTATTCTCATAACAAAAAGAAGAGACTTTATCAAGCAATTCTTCCCACCCATTGTCTCTCATGTCTTGCAACTTTTTCTTGCACATTTTTACCAAAGAAATAACATTCATGATATCTTGATCTTTTCTTTGCAATGCTTGAGACAAGTTATTTGTCATGCCTAGAAGTTTCTTCATCAAATGCATATTCAAGATAAAATCAAAAGTTGGGAGCGATTCCTATAAAGCCTTTGCTTCACCTTTATGATCCGAGTGTGCAAGGGCTAATTCAACAATCTCAAGGACATCAAGCACAAAAGAGAACATTAGAATCAAGTTAGTTAACGTTCCGTAATGTGAGCCCCAACGAGTATCTCCAGCTCGTTTGAGATTAGTTTCCTGGTTTAAACCTTTTCCACTTTGAAGTTCACCTTTCTTGAGTTTTTCAATAACTTCAGTACTATGTTTCTCGCAGAGAATGTCGAGCCGCTTGCAAGATGCTCCCGCGATATTCATCACCTTTGAGACCAAATTAAACAATAAATCCATTTGGGCGCAATTCTTTGCAACAACAACAAGTGCTAATTGAAGTTGATGGGCAAAACAGTGAATATAAAATGCGGATTTATTTTCTCGTAATATTTGAGCTTTAAGACCATTATACGCACCTTGCATGTTGCTTGCGCCATCATATCCTTGTCCACAAACACTTGATAAGTTCAACCCATGTTCAGACAATAAGCCTTCGAGTGCCGCCTTCAAAGATAATGTTGTAGTTTCCATAACATGAACAATTCCAATAAAATGTTCAAGAATACATCCATATGTATTCACATACCTCAAAACAACCGCCATTTGTTCTTTTATTGATATGTCCCACGATTCATCCACCATAACAGTAAATAATTCATCTCCGAGATCATGAATAATAGCTTTAGTCGTTTATACCACGGCGGCATTCACAAGATCTTTCTGAATATCAGGTGCAATCATCATATAATTTGCGGGGGAATTCTTAAGAACATGTTCATTTATTTCTTTGTTGTGTACAGCGGTATATCGTAACAATTCAAAAAAGTTCCCTTGGTTGATAGATTCTTCTTATTCATCATGGCCTCGAAAAGCTAAGCCTTGACGCAAAAGAAACTTGATACAATCAAGTATTGCTTGTAGACGAATGCGGTTCTTCTTTCGCTCTTTGCTTACTCCTTTTTCATAATTTGTAATAATATTTTGATCCGGATTCAGCAAATTTCGATATGCCTTGTTATGTGCACTATTCGACCCTCCAACATGAGTAATATGTTTACTTTTCTTTTTCCAACCTTGAAAACCTTTTCTTACAAAAGTATCACAACTGCCTTGCAGTCTTTTACCTTCTGAAAAAAAGTAACAATACAAGCAAAAAATAAAATCTAAATGGTTACTGTATTCCAACCACTTAGGACCTTCTTTGTACCACTCTACATGAAATTGTCGACCATTTGTCACGGGAAAACTATCATTTTTAGGCTGGCATGGACCATTCAATAGATACTTTCTTCGAATAGAATCCCGATTGTTAGGATGGTAATCTGAAATTGGAGTTCGTAAACCAGGATCTGCCGAAAAAGCTTCTAAGTCAACATCTATACGTCCCCGTTTCAAGATAGGTTGAGGTAAGTCAGGTAACTCGTTATCATCACCCAATGAAGGTTGAGGTAAGTCAGGTAGCTTGTTATTGTCCAAAGGGGAAGGAGTTTCTAAACCAGGAGGTAACAAGTCATCTTCTATGCGGATGCGGCCCCGCTTCAAACTAACATTCGTAAGAATAGGATTATCCGCCAAGACAACATTTACATGATCTTGCATTGGGTTTGAAATTGCATTGCCAACTTGGTTATTGTCTAAAGGAGGAGTCTTGGATTTATACTTATAAAAGTTAAGCATAGACTGCACGCTGCTACAAGAAATCAAATCATCACTTAACTTAAACAAATCAATCTCTCCACAATACACTATAAATTGGAAATACTATGATCCATAAAAATCAGATTATCATCCATAGACCATAAAAATCAGATTATCATCCAAATAAGATTATCATCCATAGACTATAAAAATCAGATTATCATCCATAGACCATACAAATCAGATTATCATCCATAAATTACAAATCATCCATACAAATTAGATTATCATCAAGACATCAACATCCCTAATTTATAAAAGAATCAATTAAATTGAGATATGAGATATGAGAAAATGACTTACTGGGGTTTATAGCAATACTGAGAACTTGAGAAGTGATCCAAAATTCCCTAATGCAATTAGTTCTACACTACAAATCAGTAATGATGGGATTAATTTAAGGATTTGGTCATTTGGGGATAAACAAAATATTGTATTTTAGAGAGAGAGACTCAGAAAGAGAGAGAGAGAGAAAGGAAGAGGGAAGCTCACCACTGATTTGGGAAGAGCTTCACCTTTCTTTGATGATTTAATTGGAGCTTTAAGATGGAGAGTTGGAGGAGATGAAAATATAAAAAATATCAAGGTAGGCAGAAATGTAGATGCAAACATAATGTCTGGAATCTAAAAAATATATACCTATCAAAATAAAAGTTAATTTTTTTTTAGGGTGGGCAGCCCTACCTACATCCGCCACTGTGCATGTTACAAGGGATATAATGCGGTGAGAATTGAAGTTATCTCAAGCTGAGTACATTGGCAAAGTACTTAAGCGGTTTAACATGGATGGTTCTAAGGTTGTTAGTACACCATTAGGAGGTCACTTCAAATTATCAAAGGATATCCGAAGACGTAGAAGGATCGCGATGAGATGCGGAAGGTTCCTTATCAATCCACGGTTGGTAGCCTAATGTACGCTGTGATTTGTACAAGACCATACATTGCCCAAGTAGTGGGAGTTGTTAGTAGGTATATGAGTAATCCGGGCAAGGAGCATTGTAGAGCTGTAAAATGGATACTGAGGTATCTAAAGGGGACTCAAGATATGGTATTATGTTATGGGGGTTCTCAGATATGCTTACAGGGTTATGTTGATTATGATATGTCGGGTGACACGGATAGGTGGAAGAGCACTAGTGGTTTCGTTTTTACATTAGGAAGTGGTGCAGTTATATTGGTTTCTAGGCTACAGAAGATTGTAGCTTTGTCTACGACGGAGGCGGAATATGTTGCAGCTACAGAAGCGTGCAAATATATGGTTTGGCTCAAAAGGTTGATGAAAGAGCTTGGTAGAGAACAATTTTCTCCTGAGTTGTATAGTGATAGTCAAAACGCTATACACTTAGCGAAGAATTTGGATTTTCACTCTAGGACCAAGCACATTGATATTCGGTATCACTATATTCGCTCGCTCCTCGAGGACGGTATGCTGAAGCTCGTGGAGATTTACATTGATGTGAATCCGGCCGATATGTTTACGAAGGTGGTAACTTTTAAAAATTAATGACATGTACAACTTCTGTGGGTCTTCAAGATTTTGAGATGGGTTACGGTAGATTCGATTTCAAGTAGGAGATTGTTAGGAATGAACTCAAATCAAGTTTGAGGTTCATCGGAGCTCGTGGGACGAGCTATGATCAAAGACGGGTGAAGAAAAGGCTGAACAGAGCTTCTGCTCAAATAAACTCTTAGTTTGTTCGAATAGAGAGAGGCAGACATAAGTTTGTTCGAATAGACTTTGAATCTATTCGAATATGTGAATGTTCTGTTCGAATAGACTTTTGTTTATTTAAACAGAAACCCTCAGAACTTAATTTGTTCGAATACAATTCATGTTTATTTGAATACAATTGTTGTTCGAATACACTTCGGAAGACAGATTTTGGGAAATTCGTTAAGGGTTATTTGTGTGCATCGTGATTTGTATTTTCGTGTCCTACTTTGTATACTTAGTTCCCAAGTATATAAGAGATTAGGATGTGTATTTTTAATTATCTTTGTGAGTTTAATTCTTGAGAGAAGCCTAGGGTTTGAAGAGACTCCATTAAAGCTTGAGAAGCTTGAGAGATCATTGTAACCTTTGAATTTCATAGTGGATTGTTCATGGGAGTGGTTTTTCATCCGCAAGGATTTTCCACTTCCCTCATCCGGGAAAATCTTCGTGTCTTTTATATTGTTTTTTTGTTGAGTTACTACTTGAGTTGGCAATTTTTTGCGTATCGTTCTTGTCAGAGAGAAGATAGTAGCTACCTCGATTCTCAACACGTTACACGGACAATCTTGCAAAACTCAGATCTTTCTTCCGTGATTGAATGTCCAGAAGTACTATTGATTATTTTCCCCATCATCCACTGTCTAGGATGTATGAAATAATTATGCCAAATCCTAAACGTTTTCTCTTGTAACGGAGAAAAGTTAGTGATTGCATATGTTTCGACATGTCTGAAAGCAGTAGAATAACGCCCCAAGGCATACATTGGACATCGTTCTAATATAAGTTCTTGACCGTTAGGCGAATAGGTGATACATAAAGCTTGGCTTTCATCTTCTCCTATTATCTTTACTTGATAACCGTTATCATGTATATCCCTAAGACTCAATAAATTCTCAGGAGATTTACTAGCAAACAGAGCGAATTTGATACTCAGTACCATACCATTAGGAAGTTATAACATGGCACTCCTCGAGCCCTCTATGATACTGGCCACCCAGTAATATTTTGAATATCCCTGAGACACAGTCAAGTTTGAGAAATATTGTTTATCTCGTAGGATCAAGTGCGTAATACCACTGTCAACAAGACAAGTGTCACGAGTCATTCGATTATCAATCATTGCTCTATGAGTAGAGAGATCCATGAGCTACCTGTATATAGCAGATTAAAACTATTATACAAGTATCGCGACTCATCCCGCCCATCTTGTTTCCCTTGTATTCTCTCTTGCCCTTTCCATGTTTGCATCCCTAACAGCCCTTGTTGTTTTCCTAAAACTGAACATTATGTGACTCTAGCAACGACACACTCTTAGAAGGCCACATCTCATGATTCTTCATCAGAAGTCTATCACTTTGCTCAGAGAGGAGCAATTCCTGAATAATAGCTTCATGAGTCGTAATGTTCTCTTGCCGATATTGCCTCTGAAGCGCAATATTGCTTTTATGGAAAGTAAATAGGGTTTTCTCTATCATTTTATCATCATCGACTTTCTTCTTACACATCTCAAGTTTAGAAGTGATTTTGTGGACTGCTAAGTTGTAATTAATGACGGTCCAAAAATCTTGAAACCTAATGTTGTTCTGTTGGTGTAATGTTTTCGGCAGCATAATGGTCTTTTGTTGACCATAACACCCCTTTAAATTTGCCCATAAGTCAGCTAGCTCAAGCTTGTTGAGGTATTCCGTCTTCAGGTCCTCCAGGATGTGATGACGGAGGATAAACAAAGCTTTTGCTTTGTCTACGGAATCTTCAATGTTGACAGTGATGATGGTTTGTTGCAGACCCAGAAACTTTAGATACAAGTCAGTGTCAATGCTCTAAGTAAGGTAATTAGCTCTAGTAAGCAACAATAAAGGGAACTCAATGTTCTTGAGCTTCGCAAAAATCTGTTATGCAAAAATATTGATCATAATTAGTAGAAATTTTGAGAAATATTTTAATTGCATATAAGACAGGTCATAGTACATAGAATAACTGAAAATAAATAATTACTAATCATGTTATAATTGAACCGTGCTCATATTTTGATACTCATGAAATTCATTTTAAGGATTAAATCTCAACTTTACCCCGTAAAATGACGATCTTAATTTTAGAGGTACGTTTTAATATAGTCTTAGCTAAAATTGCTATTTAAAACCATTAGATGTGTGCGTTCCTTATTCCAACAACTAGGTTGTTTTAATTCCTAAAGTTCTATAAGGTTCGCATATTTGAGCCAAATGATCAATTTACTTCGAATATAGGGGGTATTAGATGTTTAGCGGACAAGTGGTCCCACCCCGAAGTCTGTTGAGCTATCAAGATAAGTAGATTAATCATGTCTTTGAACTAACGTTCTAGGGTACTATAAGTTACTATTAGTGCTTATATACCTCTAAATGTAATCAAGTAACATCTAATTGTACCTAGATACGTAAAATTGGTTTCTCAGACACAATTTTTAGAAATAAGACTAAGTCAATTCCCAACTGATCTCTAATTAGTTTCCTTGACATTTAATGTATTTTAGATATGATTCTTAATCGTATTTTAAATTAGTCTTGGTTTTGTATTATCTCTGACCCCAGTCAAAATAATTAATATCATAGAGCATACCATTAATATCATATAAGCTATCGTAAAATACTTGATTAGGTATAAATTTTTATTCTCATATATCATATAAGTTGGTCATTTTTTCAATAAGGTACCGGTTCCCAAAAAAATTTAATTTTTTTTAGTAATTTTAAAAAAATGGGTCTGTGACGTATCCTGCTACAGTGCTGCCACGTGTCATCACCTTGGGAAGACACATAGTGGATGTAGATTGTGACACGTGTTACACACTAGCTCTGCTACGTGTTGATCACTAGTCTTGCCACGTGTCAACACATGGTTGGTCTACGTCAATATTGACTTTTGGCATGTGTCATGCCACGTTAGCTTAATGGGCTCCACACTGCCACGTGTCACTACTACGTCAGCAGTGGGTTCTACATGACTTTAAGCTCTGACACGTCATCAGTTCTGTAGGCCTTGCCACATCAGCACAGTGGGTCACACTCCCTGCCACGTCGCCAATTTGGATATGGTCAAGTTTTGAGTTGATTAGGTCTGATTTTTGAAAATTGAATTTGGATTAGGTTTAAAAACTCTAGATGATGTTAACAGTAAAAAAAAAAAAAAAACCTAAAGGGTGATGTCACTATGATCTAATCCACTGTCAAACTTGGTTTTTAGGCCGTGAAATGTCCATGTTCAACACCAATTTCCCGTTGAGAGTGACATCTTCCGATGGAGCGTAATATATCATCGTGATTGTCATAGAATAGCCTTCGCAATGAATATACGAACTCCTTAATTTAATCGCTAAAACGGTATCTATTTTTGTTTGAAAACAACCCTTCGTGAGGGTAAAAAATCACCGAAATAGGGCTTTTATTCGTTTAAAAAATACAGTATTAACCTATATCATCAGATCTAAGTATCCTATACACGAGATCATTAAATCAATGCCAAAAGAAACGAATCTATGAAGACAATTACCTTCTCGTCGTAATTTTTATCTTCGAAAAATGAATTTGGAATAATTTTTCTTTCTTTGATCCACCAGCTCTTGTTCTCGATACTGATAACGTGTTAGATAACAAGTAAATCTATCTTAGAATACACACATATATGAGAGAAAAAAGAGCTTGATATTATTGATTGAATCCATGAGGATGTTGTACTAGGTTACAAATATTGAATCCTTGTAGAATATAAATAACTCTTTGTAAACTCTCCCCATAAAGTCCTAAGCTTATATGGGCCTGTTAGGAGTGGGAAATCCTTCAACCCAGTTGGGTTTCCGCCTTGGGCTTGACCCAACTCCTAACAATTTTAACTTCATGCATTGATGACCCAACACTCGGACCCGAAATTGATTAAAAACACAAATTTTAAATGGGTCCGGTTCTGGGACGGCTTCTTAGGACCCAAACCGGAGTACGACCGGACTTAAATGGTTTCGGGTCTTGAAGTAAGAAGAACCAACCCGAACCCGACTGTTCCACCCCTACATGTCTCATCTTCTAGTCTTTAGGGTTTCATCTCTAAAGATTTCTGGAGCTCTAATTTCATCTCAAATCAAGGTATGCTTGTGATTATTCATTGAATTTGAGTGTCTATGAGACCAGATGACTTAAACATACTAGATCTCTACGCAAATTCTTGACATCCTTAGGGTTCTCAACCAGAAGCTTTTCCTTGTAATATCGTTATCTCCATCCTTGCTCACCCAACTTAACTTGCAAAGCATTCAGATACACAACTGTAACACATTGTAACATAAGAGGACTTCAGAACACTAAACTCGAACCTTCTCTTGTAGGCCTCCCTTGTTTTATAATGTTCGTTTTTTCAGAAATTATATATGTGCTTCAGTTCTCGTTTTAATGTCTTCGTATTTTCCACGACCTACCAAAACCATCAAAAAGTAAGACAAAACCTTGCGAAGAATAAAGTTTGGCTCTCCTTGCTGCATAAGAACTCATCAACGTACCTATTAGTATCAGATAAATACAGATTAGAAATAAGAATATCACTTGTTTAAAGGTTTACAGTTTCACCTCATTATCAAGATCCTCTGATTCTTATGATTTTTTTCGCATGATACCTTTTCTAATATTCTCAAGTTCAAGCATCTTTTTGTTAAATATCCCCTCCTCGTACATACTTACAGAGAGGATGAACTTTTCAACTCTCTTTAAATCCAAGCAAGAAGTCTTGTCCGCCAACTGATTAGAACATTGGAGCAAAACGACTATAACTGAGATTATCAAACAATAATATTACAATTTACAAAATTTAGAAGAAGAGAAAGAAAATACCTTCTGTGTGTCGAAAAGATATCGCCCTCGTCTCTTAAACTCATCTATATATACATTCATTAATAAATCGATAGCATTATGTCAAGTTAATAGTATTAAGTTTCATTAATACGATAAACAACTCTCATATTTCAATTAGGTTCGTTGAAGATGGACCTTTCTTATTTCTAGAGAGTAGGCATATGAGGCAGAAAATCATTCCCTGTGAAGAAACATATGAAAATGAAATTATACGGTTGAGATCAATCTCACAAGGAGCATCGAAAATTGTCAAGCTTCTCTCAATGTCCAAACATTGACAAACTGCACGGGGAAAAGGGTTACAGAATGAATGTTATCAAAGATATATTATAGGGTAAAATACTACATGGGAGTTATGACTACAAAACTCTCTTCAGTTATTAGAATAAAACTACTGGTTTAATCTCATGTAATTATAAATACTGTATTCATACCATGGGTGTTGGATAATGTTCATCAATGCTTCATGATTACTAATGAACCTTCATTCACCTTTTGCTATGTCATATGGGACAGTTCTGCCTTTGCTAAAGTAATATATCTACTGGTTAATGGGCAATGACTGTTAAGCATGATAATCATTGAGCAAAATATATGGCTATTCGTAAGCTCTTTTTTTTGGGGGGGGAATTCTCTTCCGCTTAAGAAATCCAAATCCTTGGCACACAATTTGAAAGCTTGAGACTTGAGAATGCTGATGAATTATGAGAAATGATTACTTTCCTATCATACTAGTAAAGTGTTTCTAATAACCGATGTTACATATCATGGTCACCTAGTAAGTTAGCCAAAATATATCTTCGATAATCTAATTCATATTGAACTCACCCAGGAGAAGAACTCCATTATCTTGCCTCCGCTGGGACCAAAATTTTAGGTGCTCGTTGTAGCGTTACATTTCCATTAAGGAAACTCTCCTAGGTATCTTGCTCGAAGTTTAATTAATGGGGTTAAGAACACACCTAATGTTTACTAGTTTCGGTGCACGGATTGATTTACCTTCATCACCTAGTTGGGTTAGGCTCTTAAGTACAACTAGTATGTCCAATTTTCTTTTTTGAAAGCCGATGTGAGCAGACGCGTCCACCAAGAGGTTGTCTTTCACGAATATTACCACGAAACCGAACCGGGGAACTAAAGATTTAGCCGGAATATTACTTGAAACTGACCTTCCTAAAATAAAAATAAAAATAAAAATTTAGCAGTTGATTATTTGAGGGTAAAACCGTCCATAAACTGCTGGAATTGTTGTTGTTTTTTTTTTTTGGCCACTTTAAAACCAACAAATAAAAACGACGTCGCAAAACAACGACTGATTATTTGATTTCCCGCTCACAAGTCCAACCTCTCATCTTCCAGTCTTAGGGTTTCATCTCCAAAGATTTCTGGAGCTCTAATTTCATCTCCAACTAAGGTATGTTTATGATTATTCGTTGAATTTGAGTATTTATGATTGTAATCATGTGTTCTCCGAGTAATTTGAGTTTGGATTTCAGGATTTTGTTAACCTTGAAAGAGAGGGGTTTAGGTATCTTGATTAGATGAGGTGTATTTATTTTAGATATCTAACAAACCCTTTTATGTAAATATTGAAATTCAAAAAGCCTAAAATTTGAGCAAAAAAAGTTGGTAAAATTTATGTGTATGTTTGTATGTGTTGGTTTGACGAAATGGGTGAATGCTATTTAGATGATAAACAAAGGGGAAAGTTATGTTAGTACTTTGACGCCTTCTGATGGATAACTGTTCGACTAATTGCCAGAAAGAACCTAGCAGTTATGGTAAAGAGAAAGGTTATGTGACAATACTCGATTTGAGTAAGGTAATTTTTTACTAAGTCCGAAAAAGCTTACATTAGGCTTAAATTTTTGACAATGCCTACTGTAGTTGGCATACTGCCTTAATATATGTTTTAAGCAATGGTAAAGTAAAGAGGCTTAATTACTCTGTAACACATTTATGTGTTAAGTGTCATGCTTAATACGTTTTTCCCCCGGTCTTTTGTCTTCTTGAAAGTGTCACTTGCTACCTCTTGTATTTTTATTTTATGTAACAAATAACATTTTAGAGAAAGCGTATGAGAAGTCTACTTTGCAGTTTCTTCTGCTTAGTTTTTTTGTAGGTTTATTTAATTGCGATAAATCAGTGACGCTTTAATTACTTCGATGTGAATGAGATAATCACATTTTTGCTTATTAAGAATTTAATCATGCTCATTATGGGTTTATTCAAAAAATTATAATGTTTTTGTTATTATGCTGATCTTTTTATACAGCCGTGTTTGACTTTGGAAAATAACAATTTGTATTCTATTTTTTTGTTCCTCTTCTGTTGATTATAGGATTAAGCGGGACTTTGGGACCATACATTTCCATTGTTTTCATACTCCTTGTTCTCTTTCAACCTACCTATCATGTTCTTAATTCTAAGGAGGTAAATAATGGCAAATCAAGAAAAGACCGAAAAACAAACCGATATCAAGAAGAGAAAACGTAAAGAGGTGTCTATCTTTGGCAACTATAGAAACTACTACGGATACCGTGTACGTTTTCTCTATCCTTCCCCCTCCCCCTCCCCCTCTAAAAAAAAGAAAGGATTTGTAATTATATGGGTTTTTCTTCACATGAATAACAGATTTGCAAAGAAGTGAAAGAAGATCCTCGGTTGAAGGTGTTTAAGAAAGAATGGTTTGAAGGGAAAGACTGCCTCGACATCGGATGCAATCAGGGTCTCATCACTATCAGTATTGGTAATCCTCATTCTACCTTGTGTTATGGGTTGTCTATTAGATATTATGGAGGTGTTTTTTTATCGAGTTCATAAGTAAAGAAGTAGAAACACACCTTAAAATTCATACTGCAATAAATCAACAAATGATCATTATTCTCAGATTGTTTTGGATAGGGAACTAGAAGTGATTCAAGCTACCCATTTCTTGCTACTGAGATTTCAACTGTTAGGATCTTAATGAAGCGGTTTTTGTGAAATAAAAATCATTGTATATACATATTAGTTTTTTAATCACTAAGTGGAATACCAGATACCACCTTAATTTAATATGTTGTTTTCTTACTTTCTCAACAGCAAAAGAGTATTGTTGCCGAAGCATACGTGGTATAGACATTGATGCCAGTAAGTTTCTACTGTACTGTTTTTTTTACTATTAATAAGTGTATGGTGCAAACAAATTATTTGGTGTATTCAAGTCTATATAACTAATTTGTAAAATGAGTATTTTTCCTAATTAATTTGCAGTGTGTGATATTTTTTGAAAACTATACTATCATAAGGAAAGAGTTACTTACCAAGTGATTTGAGTGCTATTATATTGAATTGAGATTGAAGTGGTGTTTTCTCATCTATAGACCATAATTACATTTCTTTTTCTTTTGCAGATCTAGTAAACAGCGCATATTGGAACCTCAAAAGGATTTCCAAATTGGTTAGTACGAGTAGTCAGTCATCAATTGCTTCAGAATCAGAATTATCAAAGAGGGTTAATGGTTCTCTAGAACAGAGTACTGTGCCTACAAATGAGGATTCAGGGCTTCCTCAAAACGATCTTCTTAACAGAGTCTCTTTTCAAAAAGAAAATTTTGTTGAAAGAGTGTGTCCACATTCTGAGGAGTATGATGTTATTCTTTGGTAAGTCTGTCACTAATGCAAATGTCATCTCCAAACTTTTGCATGGTTTTCTGTTTGATGATCTATGTTGTGAGGGATCAACATGAGTTTTGTAGTATATTGCTTGCGGTTATTGTACTCTAGCTAGTCCGGTATGATCTACGACTTATATGATATTGTTAAAAACTACGTGCGGAAGCGATTTATTAACACTATATTCAAAATGATCTCTTTTATTAACTCTCTCTACGATTACAAGCTCTCTCTCTTTAACCCGGCTGGGGCTTCTCCTTCTCTCTCAAAACTCAACACTAACTGTCTAACCCTAGGATTCTCCTAGGTATAGGAGATCCCCACTTCTCTTTACACTTTCCACAAAAAAGGCAACTAACTAGAGTAATCCTAATTTAGAGGATTACCTAGAATAAAATAAAATAACTAATAAAAGAAACTAATTAGAGATCAGTCACGAAAGACGTGCGCCAAGGTCATGGTCGTGACGACCCACGATCTATCAGCTATACTTTAATAACTTCTATTTTCTGAGTTATGCTTTTGCTGCTAGCTATTTTTCTTATGCGAGGCGAAATTGATATTTTGGAATCTACTAGCTGTTATCTTTTCCATGCATACTTCTATATACTAATTTAGTAGCTGTTTTACCGCATCTGACACTTGGACCTTGGCACTTTGCTAAACCCGCCTACGACACTCCAGTCAAATTGTCTTCTTTCACAAATAATTATTTCTGGTTGTGGTGTTATAAAGATTTTGGCAGGAGCTTTCTTGAATGATTAATAAATATCGCATTCGGATTTGTTAATTAAATGTTACTAGTTACGACATTCTGAAAATTTGCAATTAAAGATATTTTATCTTATCAATTTTCTACATAAGGAATTGATTTTGATAAAAAGGAATTTCTCTCACCACACATGTACCATTTTTTTTCTTCTATTTTTTCTTATTTGCTTTGGTTGTCAGTCTTAATGATATTAGTATTGGAAAGTGAATTTTACTCATCACATATCTCAATCCTCACATTCTTGTCCCCGAGATATAAAATTGCGATCTATGATTGGTTTAACCACTGTTTTATTATGTAGATATGGGCACACACGCAAGCATGCATATTCTGCTGTATATTATTTGCACTACTTTTGTCATTCAAGTGGATTGGTTGTTATATTGCAGTCTAAGCGTTTCAAAATGGATCCATTTGAACTGGGGCGATGATGGACTAGTAACTTTATTTTCAAACGTGTGGAGACTTCTTCGACCGGTATGTTGTTGTTGTCGTCTAGGAAAGAGTTTTATATATTTTTGCTTACAAGTTTGTTTCCTGCTTGTGACTGGTATAGTATCATCCTAAAACAGGGTGATCTAACTCTGTTTTTTCTTTCATAAAAATTGCTGTAATTGAGCTGCTACTGGTGTTACTCTTATTGGAATGATTTTTTTCTGTTGTTAAATTAATATTATCATGTACAGGGTGGGATTTTTGTGTTGGAGCCTCAACCTTGGAAGTCATATCAAAAGAACTACCGAGTGTCCGAGGTATATAGTTTCTGTTATTTCTTGTACTTTTACTCCATGCAAACTCTACTGATTTTTGAATTAATTAACCAAGCTTATGATATTTTCTAAAACATTGAAGGATGCCAGAGAAAAAGAACTCTCAATAATAAGCTTTTGTAACTTGTACCATTCTCCGGCAACCGTACTACACCATTACCGGGCCTAAAATTTTCTATTTCCTTAATTTAGACATTGTTTGTTGTCATAGTCTCGCTGACAATAGTGCATCTATCTCTCTAGGGAATTAGTAACCTATTATCTACATATGCATTTAGGATCTTGTAACATAGGGTTTTGTTCTTCTAACTTTATGACCTTGCGTGGACTATTATTGTGTTCACCTTTTCTACTCTGCAATCTTTGAAAATAACAACCAGCTTATGTAAAATTAAACTGAACACCAATTGAAGAACTTGAAATCAGTACTTTGCATGCTTGTTCAAATTTGATTAGGCGCTATAGTTTTTGCTGGAGACTAGGTGGGCTGAGGCACTTGGTTTCTATTTATTTGCAGACTGCAACATTTAATTACAACAATATTGTGTTCTACCCATGTTTATTTCAAGAAATACTTCTGGACAAGGTAAGCTGTTTGTTTTACTGGATATTTTCATTAAATATATAAATTTATAATCTTTTGGGTTACTTGATTTGACTTGTGAATCTAACATGTTTGAACAGATTGGTTTCAAGACGGTAGAGAACATCACTGAAAGCTTACCAGGCAGTGTTACTGGATTTGACAGACCAATTTTCGTCCTCCGCAAGTGATTCATGTATTAAACGCGCTTCTATGCCTTTTCATTGGTACAAACTTCTTTCTTAAGTGAAAACTAGGCTTAAGTGATAATTTCTTTCAAATTTGCTCTGAACAAACCCTCATGATCAATCTTTTCTGATACAGGAAGCACCATTTTTGA
Source organism: Kingdonia uniflora (assembly GCA_014058105.1). NCBI lineage: Eukaryota > Viridiplantae > Streptophyta > Magnoliopsida > Ranunculales > Circaeasteraceae > Kingdonia > Kingdonia uniflora. The sequence continues at coordinate 829,653 of JACGCM010000926.1, read as the reverse complement.
AGATACAGAGGCTATTTCTGCATGGTCAGTGGTTCCTCAACTAGGTATATCGTCACATGGTACTAAACAGTTTTTTGTGTGGAGTACAAATGCTTGTGGATAAATTGAAAACAAGGATACACATTTAATTTTAAGTTGAATTTCTACTAATACGATCGTTATTTCTCTGTTGTCATATTATCTTTTATGTAGCCTAATCGACTAAGCTTTTATTTCAAGCCTCATGGTTTTCTCGTGAAAACACACATACACACACACTTGATCACGGTCATCCCCATCTCTATGGTAAAGATTTTATTACTGTATTTGCAAGTCCAACAGGAATTATAGTTAAATTAGGAGTATTCGATATTGGATCTTTTAAGAACCTAGCTAATAATAGACCAGTCCTATGGAAAACGATAAGAGAGAATAACATACCCAGTGCTTCACCTCTTTAATCCAGTAGTTCATCCTTTAAATATAAAATGGGATATTTCTCATGAGAAATATTCTAGCATGACAAAAAATATTCTAAAACCAACCAGAATACAGTCTGAAAACCATAATCTGTAACTTGTTACAGCTAAATTAAAACATCAACTTCAATTATTAGGTCCATATTACCAGATATTATTAAAACCAAAGCGAATGGAGTGGCGTTGAAGCTTCACCATGGTTGAATCATAGCGATGGATTACGGTTCGCCTGATATGTATCCATATCCAGATCCATGATTTCCTTAAAAGCATTAAACCGGACTTCGATAATGCTAAGTTCACAGTCCTAGGCTGTTATCCATATCGCTGAGATCAAAGTTGGACTGCTTCATGGCTTCACCACGTCGTTCCCCTAAACATCAAAATATAATTTCTTGTAAGATATTCTTACTTACCACTATATAAGAAAATTTAGAAGTATATATTGACATGTGCTATAAACTAACTAAAATAATCTCCACCTAAAGGAATGCCTAATAAGTTAGTGGTTATTGGTTTTTAGATTCTGTCAGTTAAGTTTGTGAGAAGAAAACTAGAAAGAGAGTAAGTAAATTTATCCAAAAGTTCCCCAAATATCTTAAACCTTCTTGCACTGTCGTGTAAAATAGGTATATTGTGCAAAAATTGACGATGTCTTTAAATTATGTTTTATTATGGGTAGTTCTCACTATATTAATGCATTTAAATTGAGAAGTCCTTAGATATTGATAAAGTATGCAAGTATGGATAGAGTAATACTAGTGATTGTTTTTGTTACTTGTTACACGAACGGTAATTTTTGTAGTTTCTATTACTTCTTATTTAATAATTATGAATACAAAGTACGATTTCCGGTCCGATGATATGTAAATACTAATAATGGTTAATTTACCTATAACATACTGGAAAGATACAACTTAAAGAATATTCTCCAACTGGGGTACTAAGAGTTTGGGATAATTAAAGATGCAAATACTACGTATGTATATATATCTTTAAGTTCTTAGTATATAAGAACAAGGAAGTCAGAGAAATAAATCGTACCTGATCGAAGCACAATTCTCCAAGATTGATTGCACCAAAATACCGGTCAACTGGGTCCATATTGTCACCGTTGGCGATGTCCCTCAGCAGTTGCTCAAATTCTTCTTCTCCATGCTCATTTTTTGCCTGGTTCACCACCTGTGCTGGTTCATGTTCAGTGCTACATGGCATTTCCTGGAAATCTTTTTCTCCTGCAACCATGCTAAAAATCACTGCCCCTTGTGAACTAGTGATCGTATCCACGAAGAGTGTAGGGAACACTGCTTGTTGGATGACAGAGGAACTTTCTGCAACTGGAGCTGGTTGATTAAACAGATTATTGTAGCTCAAAATCATATCACCAGCATTGTCGTTGTTGTAGGTAGTGTTGAAGTCTTGAGTTTGGTTGACTGTAGGGAATGGTTCCATGCTCGTGCCTGCGATATTGCTTTGGGCTTGAAACTCTAATCCAGTGAAGTTATTCATAACGGGATTATTGTTGAACATCCCACTACTTGGCAACATTGTGTTACCATTTACTAGCCCACCAGGAGTATTGGGGAGAAGTTGGTAATTGGTGGCAAGAAATTGCTGATCAGTGAATGACGATGTTGGGATCCATAGTTGCTGCTGTTGCTGCAGGTAGAGTTGCAGTTGCTGATGTTGCTGTTGGATTAGCTCGTGTTGCTGTTGGAGTTGATGCTCGTGTTGCTGTCTCCTGTGCATCAGGTGAGCGGTGTCGAAGTTGCTATTTGACTCGACTTGAGAATTACCCGCTGGAGAATAAGCAAAGGGTGTGTTTATTTGATTATGTCTAGCTCTTCCATCGCCTGTCAACCATTTACGCACCCTTTCTCGCCTCCTCCCTTCCTTTGCGCACTGGTTTAATCCTTTTTGCATCTCAGCGACAGAAGGATGTGTCTGTGCATGGGTCAGTCCATATGCCAAACTGCTGTACCTCCGTTTTCCCATAGCGCCGTTTTTGTCCTGAAGACCCCTTAGAAGGATACGGAACTTCTGCAAATTTTACAATTTGAATGAAGGAAAATGATATTAATTTTCTTCAATCACTCGCAGAATTATTGTTAGAATGATTCAAAAAGGAAAACTTGATTAGAACTGAGGGCCAAATGAAGTTTATGATCCCAGACACCAAGAGTAAGACTAATAAGCTTTGATATAATCCTCAAATAAAATGTGTATTCGAGTTTCCTAGACGAGGTTGGATCGATGAAACCGTTTCGAAACTTTTTAATCCAAGTATCTTTGTGTTTAACCTAATTATATAAACATGGCGCGACTGTCGGATTCTTTACTTAAATTTTGCCTAAAGATTACCATCTGTGTTTAACTAAATCCTCTATAGGTGGTGAGACAATCAGACTCTTTTACTTAACTTTCTATCTTTGGAGATGTCAAAAGATTCTTAACACTAATTAAACCAAGGCTTACTTTTTACATCATCTCCAACAGTTTCAAGTGAGGGTATTTGCAACAACCTCACCACTGAAACTGTGGGAATTCATACACTCATAAGGGTGATGCGGCCACACTGGCCACTGCCTGCGCGTCATGTCGTTTAAGCGGCTCCCAAAAAGAGCCATTGACATCGCGGTACCTCGTAGGCGAGAGAATCAAAGGGGTCTACACACGCATACTCATCCTCCCAGATCTCTCTTATTTGACAACAGTCTAAGTCTATACTAATTCATAAAAAAAAATAAAAATTGGAGATGTGTTTAGCAACGAACCTGCAAATGGCTTGCAACATTGTCCCTAGTTAAGTATGGTGTGTGATCGCTCATCACCCGGAGGATATTTTTCGGCGTGGCATCTGATTCCAACATCATAAAGTATTACCAGATCAATAATTAGGGTTTGAAATATCTAAGCATTATAAAGATTAACAATGAAAAGAAAAAAATTGAAAGAAAGGATCGCGCATGTTAGGTTTATTACTATCAAGTCCTACTATATCAGTGGCTGCCAAGAACATGTTGTGGAGTTCAGGTGACCAATTAAGTCTCCGTCTCTTCGGTGGTTCCAAAATTTCATCATCTTTGTCAAGTACGACTTTCTTCTTCTTGGCCTCTTTACTCTTTGATCTGGCCTTAGATTTTTCCGCTTTTGTGGAAGAACCACAATCACGGATATCCCCAAATGCGACTTGAGGAGTGAAAATCTCAGGAAGAAGTTTTAGTTGACCTTGCTCAGGCTCTCTCCTCCTTAACACATGTTTCCATAGATTTTCAAAATTGTGGTGCCTTACAGGCTCAAACAGATAGTCGGAAGCGCCATAATCAAGCACTTCTCGAACAGTTTTTGCTCGATAATCTGTAGACATTACTGCATTATCCAATAAGGTCCAAGTTAGCGTAAAAAAGGCACCGATTTAATCTTCTTCAACAACTTAGAGGAGGAAAGAGAGGCAAATAAGTGATGGGATTACTTACTGATCACTGGGACCTTGATATCTAGGTTAGCCGCATTGACTACATCAAATCCTGTTACTCCTCTGGTCATGTATAACTCAGTAACAACTAAATCAAGCCACATTTTTCCCTTCCGAAGAATGTCCAAACCATACGTTCCGTTAGTAGCAACAACTGCGGTAGAAACAACAATCAAACATGATAAGCGTGATAACCTCCCCTCTTACCATTAAACTGGGCTATAATTGAATATGAAGAACAAAGGAAAGTAGTACATGCATGAGAACAATCAAAACTAGTAATGGAAGGTTCATAATGAAAAAACTACGAAAGATCTGTAAGAATTCTAAAATTGTACCTTCGTATTTGCATCTTTTAAGCATTGCTTCCACGATCTTGAGACATACATTGCTATCACTCATTACCAAAATGCGAAGACTTGTAGAACTAAGAACATTACCACTGCTTGCTACACTTTCTCGAGATTTTTGATATGCCCCGGAACTATTACCCTCCTCCATGATCAGACACGAAGAAGAAAACACTGGAGAGAGAGATAGAGAGAGAGAGAGAGAAGGGGTATTTGTACACAACAATGCAGGTAAAGTAACCAATTAAGATTTTGCGCTAGAAGTTAATTGCTAAAGGTTTCGGGCTTGGAGCTATTATCTATAAAAAGCGTTGGCGAATAGCTAGTGCTTTCATCGGCGTACCGCCAGTAGTATTCGCCGCCACGGCGCCACCCCCGGTATCCTATTACGACTTTCTAGATCGCAAGAAATAAAACACGCCAGAGAACCTTCGATTAGAGGCGGGAAATGTGATCAATGTTTGGTGAGTCTGGTGATAAGGATCCTATTGAGTACATAGGATCCAGAGAACCTTCGATACTAAAATGTTCTTAAAGGGTACACAAATTGGATCAAGTTAGGATCTTCAAGGATCGGATCAAGTCAGATAAGGATCCTATATACATTCAAGAATAGAATCAGGATCATGAGTTTAGAGTTATTGATCGGATTGGGATCTCAATATTTTTAACAGAATTGGACTGGGAGCGACAAAGATCCATCCCGATCCGGTCCACTGACTAGGATCTCAATATTTTGAAACAAATACATTTAAGCACAAGGTAACTCGTAATGTTTACCTACTATTGTATTATATCTGTAGTATGCATGCACTTTTAACATATGCACCTAAATACAAGTATCCCGTAATATTTACAAACTAGGACGGTCAAATGATCGCATTTTGTATACAAATCCAATTCCGATCAGAAGTTAAATCGGTTGAATCCAAATCCAATTTGAAACCATTTAAGAAATTTTACATCCAAATCTAAATCTTATTCAAATATTCCAATGAGACAAACTTTTACACATGTATTTTATTCGGAAATTATATATATATATGTACGTTTTGCTATTTAACCCGATAAGATCTTTACACCTAATGAGACATAATATTCTAAATTTGTTATGTTGAAACCTTGAATAAGAGTTATGGAAAGAATGATCAATGTGATCTTCAACATACATCTTCCGAATTTCTGTAAACTTTAAGAAAAATATTTATAATCTAGCATTCAAATCCAATCCGAACTTAATTCGATTCTAATTTATCATCCAAATCTGATCCGAAATTAACTACGTCAAATCACAATCCAAAATTTTCGGATCGGTTCGGATTAGATTTTGGATTTTATCCAACCCATTGACAACTCTGCTACTAATACAACTGGAACAAAAAAACAATGCGTGTAGTGCGGCATGCATTTTCTTTTTATTAAATGCACATAATATAAGGTAACGCTTAATATAGACATAGTACTCTAAGTATATCTGACTGCTAATACATCTGTAAAAAAGAGTGTCTAAAGTTTTGCATGCATTTTCTTTTTAATAAATGCACTTAATATATGGTAACGCTTAATATTGACTTACTACTTTTCAGCATTTGACTACTAATACATCTGTAAAAAAAAAAGTGTCTCCAGTTTTGTATACTTTTTCTTTTTAACAGATTCACCTAAGATTAGGTAACTCTTACTTACTATTGTAACACATCTGTAAAAATAATAAATATAATAATAATAATAATAATTGCACTACTACATGTATTTTCTTTTTAACAAATGCACCAAATTAAAGGTATGAAATGGGGCGAAATAGGGTCAACCGAGCCATGGCAAGATTAATGGCATATGCTACCATTGGCTCTAGTGTTAGGGATTGGGTCAGACCGACTTTAATGACTATTAAAAAAAATTAAGTAAATAAAATAAAATATCATATTAATTTTTGTAAAAATGATTATCCATATAATTCTTTTAACAAAAACACTAATCACTTTAAATAAAAATAAAAATTATTAATATTATATATATAATTTTTTTCGCCGGTGGTGTAAGAGCACGCTCCTGCTAACCACGAGGCTCCTAGGTCATTGAACGACCTCCCCACCGATAGACGATCATATCTTAGGGGAAACTCTCTTAACGACCCACAAGCTGCAACGAGCACTTTATTTCATGCCCACGTGGAAAGGTAAATGCTAAGACCCCGGAGGGGTATCTTAGGAATTACACACTTCATGTGAGCCTGAACACTTTTGGGTCAAGACCTTCCCTATAAATAGAGAGGGAGGGTAACCTAAGAAGGAACTTTTTTTTTCGAACCTCCTCCATCTACCAAACCCAAGTATCTCTAGAGGAAGAGGGAAAAGAAACCTAGAGAAAGTTGAGTGGTGTCTTCCTCTGGTGAGACGTGTCAAGCCCAACACTGATAATCATGTATTATCGTCCCTGAGAAGACTTTCGGGACTACAATTGGCGCCATCTGCATCCTCGCGACTGAATTTTTCATAACCGCACGAAGATGGTGGTTTCCACTTGAATCAGACCCAGGAGCAAGCGATGGCAGAGATGTGAGTTGCGCTCCTACAACTACAAGAACAAATGCTGACAAAAGAAGATCATATTTGACAGATCCAGGTGGTTAACGATGAGATAAGAGAAAATCTCGTTGCCTGAAGTGTCGTAGCGGCATCTGAAACCATTAAAGATTTTACACCATACGAGGTGGCGCTCAACGGCCTAAACATTGAAACATTCCCATTTACCATTGATATACGGGCCGGGTTGCAAGCCCCAGTTTACAACCCGTATCTGTTGCCTCGAGGGATCGTACTACCACCAGTTGTCAAATAACCTCTACCACCGAGGCAACTAGTACCACAAGTTGGCAGACAACGACCACCATCATCATGACTAACACACCAGCTTAGCAATACCGACCCACTACCACCTAGCCGGTACGCTCCACAATTCCAGGCTATGCGTCCCCCTACACCTATAACGTTCCAGGGGTCTCATATGAGGCAGTATCAAGAAAGAAGCCCTACCTACAACAACTGTTTTAATGAACGGTACCAAGGAATGCCACAGTTTGGACAACCGTACGAGCCATACGGAGACAACTACTACGATGAGTCATCAATCTGGGGAAGAGAAGACCCAAGAAGGGACGAAGGCAAAAACAACCACCTACCCTTAACGGTCGCCTCCGTCGAGGCGTTAATCAAAAACCTACAAAACAACGACCTGGCCAAGTAGTTAATGAAGGAGACTCTACGCAAGATACATAACACCCCATTCACGGAGGCCATCATGAATTATGTACTGGAGCAGAGCTATTTTAGACCAAAGATAGAGGCCTTTACCGGGAGCCAAGATCCATGTTAACACATCTCGAAATTCTAGTATAGTATTGTCCTGCAACACGAGACAGATGAGCACATGTGCCGTCTATTCCCCTCTACCTTGTCAGATGGGGCCCTCACCTTGTTTCAAAGCCTTGAACCCAGCTCGATATCCACCTTCGAGTAGCTCTCTCTGGCATTTGTGGAAAATACCAGCAATCAAATAAGAAACTAGTGGAGTTATTTTCTCTAAAACAGTAGGTCGGAGAAACCATCGATTCCTTCCTGAAGAAGTTCAGGAACGAGCTAATACTCATTGAAAGAGTCGATGCCCGGAGAGCTTGCTTGGCATTCATGGGTGCATGCTTACCTGGTTCAAAGTTACGTGAATCTTTGCACATGAAACGACCAAAGACACTGGAAAATATATACGAAAAGGTCTGAAAGTACCAGAATATAGAAGTGGACAACTGTGCATCTGCCTCTCAGATAGTTGATTTTCTAAGTATCGCCTCTGCCCCGTTGCAAGTCACGCGTCCAAAAATGCCCAAACATTCAAGAGATATCCCTGACAGGCAGCGCAAATACGACGAGGGGATGAACAAAAGGAGAGTAAACAAAGATTCTCAAGGTAAAGTTGAACCTCCCCTTCGAGAAGGTAAGCCAAAAGTCGAGCGTTGGGAACGATACTCACCCAACGAACTCACTATCACACGAACGGACCTTCTTGTCATCGCTAAGAAAGACCCAGACTACAGGAAGACACACTCAAAGTTCGACCATCCCGGATGACCATATTACGCTCATTACAAAATCCACGACCATGAAACTGAGAAGTGCTATGACCTGATCAATATGACTGAGACATGGTTCAGGAAAGGACGCTACACTCAATACTTCAAACGATCAATCCCAGCAGAAGACATGCTCCCTTACAGGGCGTTAACAGAATAAGCAACGACCATGCAAGTACAGGGGCGCGTGGCAGTCTGTAAGATGATAATGGGAGACATTAACGAGGCACAATTCCATAATGCCATCTCCAACTCCACGAGGCAATATTACCGACTAAGTGAGAATTAAAAAGTAGCTCACGGGATCATGATAGTTCTAGAGATGCACCATGGGCAAGCCATCTACTTTACAGACAACGGCATCGATATCTTATCCATATAACGACGTCTTAGTTATTTGGATCATGATCGGTGGAGTTTTGGCCAAGCGCATGCTGGTTGACCCGGGAAGCAGAGGAAACATCCTCTATCACGATGCTCTAAAAAATATGAGCATGCAAGACTGCATGACACCTTCCAAAATCGAGATATCGGGCTTCAACGGGTCTACCGAACGAGACGTCGGGGAACTTGTTACTCAGGTACAAGCAGGACCCATCATAATGCCAATAACCTTCGTCATCATAAACAGTCCCTCAGACTACTATAATAGCATCCTCAGATGGGAGTGGATCCATCCAATGAAGGCAGTACCATCTTCTTACCAATACGTTTCCCAACGAAGTTTGGAACGTATCAAATACGAGGTTGCCAAGTCGCTACTCTATTTGTTACGTCAACTCTTTTAAAAATTTGGTCGGCCTTGAGTATTTAAGAAAGAAAGGGAAAAGTTTAAAAATTAGGGAATAATAGCGAATAAAGAACGAGCCCATGGCGGTTGACTCGTCCCCCTTTTTTGCCCAACCATAGAATATGGAAATTGATACACAACATACCTCTAACCAAAATGATGTATTATAAACACGTTTAGCATGGAATGGACACCGCCTCTCATAGAGCTGGTCGATAAGATTAACCTCGACAACCCTATGTGTATATTGGCTCAGTTTTGACAGGAGAAGAATGCTCAGACCTTATTACCCTCCTTCAACGCTACAAGGATGTATTTTCCTGGTCATTCAAGGAAATACCGGGCATCGACCCTAGCATTTCCTGTCACCGCTTACGCATTAACACCAAGCCAACACCTGTTAAAAAAAAGCCACGATGAACGGCCCCAAGACTTTTAGCAGAGATAAATAACGAGATCCAAAAATTTCTCAAGGCAGGATTTATTGGACCTGTGGATTGTCCCCGATGGATAGCAAACATGGTGGCAGTCCCCAAGAAGAATGGCAGAACAAGAATATGTATTGATTTCACCGACTTAAACATAAAATGTTCAAAAGATAGTTTCCACATGCCCCTCATAACAAGACTAGTGAACTCCACGGTCGGCCATGAATGAATATCATTTATGGATAGTTATTCAAGGTACAACCAGATACCTTTGGCTGTCGAGGACCAAGGATGTACTTCCTTCACCATAGAGCAGAGCTTGTATTGTTATACCGTGATACCTTTTGGCCTGAAGAATGTAGGATCCACATACCAGAGGCTAGTTACGATGATGTTCGAAGAGCAGCTGGGTAAAGCAGTGAAAGTCTACATTGATGACTTGCTCACCAAAAGCAAGCTACAAAATAACCATCTAGCCGACCTAGAGACCGTGTTTCCTAAGCTAAGACACTATAGAATGTGACTCAACCCTGAGTTCCTGGAGCAGTTGGTAACTCAACGAGGGATAGAGGTCGACCCTGACCAAATACAAGCATTATCATGCATGCCATCACCTCGAACATTGAAGCAAGTTCAGAAGTTAGTAGGTAAAATTGCAGCGCTCGGACGCTTCATTTATAAAGCCTCGTACAAATGTCGACCACTATTTCAATGTATCAAGGAGAATAAGAAATGCCAATGGAACGTAGAATACGAGGCAGCTTTTTAGGATATGTTAAGATACTTGGCTACACCCCCAATTCTTAGTGCACCAAAGGAATGCGAGCTCCTTAGATTGTACTTGGGCAACAGAGAGGAATAAATCACCGCAGTCCTCGTTAGAGCAGTTGTTAAATCTGAGAAACCAGTGTACTTCATCGGTAAGACCCTCTTGGGGGTAGAATTACGGAATTCTACTGTTGAAAAGAAAGCGCTTGCCTTGGTATACGTATTATAGAGGCTATGACCATACTTCTAATCCCACAAAGTCAAGGTTATAACGACTCAGCCATTATGGGAGGTCTTTGTGAAGAAAGATAAGGCTTGTTGAATAGCAGAATGGGTAATTACCTTAGGAGAGTTTGACATTCGATTCGATCTTTGAGTAACCATTAAGAGACAGGTCATGGCAGATCTCTTAGCTGACCTCCCCATTAACGATGAGCACTGGATCAATGAGGAAGATAAACACCAAGTTGCTCCTTCCGATGATACTGATGCACCATATACAAAGAGATGGCGGTTATACACAGACAAATCAGTTAATGCTTGTGGTTCAGGTCTAGGGATCATGTGAGTTACTCCGAGCAATGATAAGATAAAAAATCCATATGAGTCAACTTCCCACTAAGTAAGAACAAAGCGAAATACGAATCTTTATTGTGTGGAGTAGATGCAGTATTGGTACTGGGCGTGGAGGAAATTTCCATCTTTATTGACTCACAGCTAGTTGCTAACCAGTATAGCGGGACGTTCCAGGCCAACAGAAAGATGACCAAATACATGGAGATCTTGCAGCAAAGAATTCAAAAATTTAAGAAGGTCACTCTCGAACACATTCATCGAGGCAAGAATAGGCATTATGACGCCCTCGCTTATTTAGCTAGAATCATAAGCGACCAACTAAGAGTTATCCAAGTCGAAGTCCTTGACCAGCCAAGCGTACTAAAATGCAAGGAAAAAGTAATGTAAATCGATAGTGGGGCCACAAACGAGTAATCTAGCTGGCAACGACCGCTTATTAATTTCTTGGGCGAACTCCACATCCTCCCTGCGGATAGGTCTACCGCTGAAAGTATCCGTAACAAAGCCAGAAAATATACGGTGATAAACAACGAGTTTTACCGAACAAGCCTGTACGCCCCACACCTCACATGTATTGCAGAAGAATGTGTGACAACGGTCATCGAAGTAATCCATGATGGGGTATGTGGAGCACATACAGCGGGTAGGTCCATGGTCAAACGAGCGCAAACACAAAGACTTTACTGGCCAACGATCAGACAAGATTTTATAGAATATGCCAAAAAGTACGACAAATGTCTGTTCCATGGTCATCTTATCCACGCCTCCGCTGTAGACCTCCATGCAGTCTCAATCCCTTGGCCATTTACAAAATGGGGACTGAATATAGTCAAAGCGCTCCCCATGGCAAGTGGGAGACATAAATAGTTGTTGGTCACTACAAAGTACTTCACCAAGTGGGTCGAAGCTATACCACTTGCTTGTATATAAGAAGAAGAGGTAATCAGCTTCTTGTGGAAGCACATCGCCATAAGGTTCGGCGTCCCAGTAGTCTTGATGACAGACAATGAGACTCAGTTCATTGGCAGTAAGCTCACTGAGTTCGTGCGACCCTACAACATCAAAATATTATCATCAAGCCTAAGGTACCCTCAAGGAAACTGATAGGGTGAGGCGACCAACAAAGCGATAATTGATGGTATCAGTAAGAGGTTGGATGCTGCCAAAAGTCGGCAGGTCAACGAACTACTATACGTTTTTTGGCCCAACCAAACTGTAGTGGTAAATTTTTCGGAAGGAGAATCTTTGCCAATACTTATTCGTAAGGAAAATGTAATAAAATGCTAAATGAACAAGATTTTACGTGGAAAACTCAGTAAAAACTGAGAAAAACCACGACCTCGGGGAGGATTTTGATGTAAAATTCAGTATATTGCTAATTATTACAAGTTTTTATAAGTGATAGTAGGGTTTAAGAAGTAAGGATAGTAAAGTTGCAGATTTCAGTCCTTGAACAATCTATTCTCTGCCTATATTTATAGTAGATACAAACAGTTCTATAAAAAAAAATAGTCTCTTATTTCGGGGGAAGTGGGCAAACTTCGCGGATCTCTAGCAACTATTTCTTGACCAGGCACGACGGCTACTTTTGGTAGGTCGAGGACTTGAGATATCTTCCCGAGTGCTATCTGTCTTTCATCATGTATGGCTGTCTTCGACTACGCTTTGCTGGCTTACTCTTGTCAAATCTAGGGAATATGCTACTACAATCGCCTCATTCTCGATATAAGTACTTGTGGTTGTATCGAGAAGAAATTGGAAGCTGAAGAGATTGCCGAATATTAGCATGAGTCGTCAGATTATCATTTCTGATTTCAAGGTGAACTGTATCTGGTCATCTCTATCCCGAGGAGCAATTAATGGGGTACATTGGACCTGACAGATTAAAGATGGGTATAAATAAACATTCTGAAGAAGGTTGTTATGGTGGTGGATTATAAGGATCCTGCCCCAAGTGTGGTATAACGCGTCATCTGAGGATGAAGACGGTGAACATCCTGAGGTAAAGCTCTATCATAAACTAGTTTTTTGTAATTCGTCAATTAATCTTGTCACGGTGTAGAGGGTGGGGGGAGGTAGAGTCAGAGAATATTTGTATATGTTAGAACCATTTGTGTCATGATGCGGTACTGAAAATAATGGAGTATATCAGTTTGGGGGAGAAGGGATGGGTTAGCTGGTTGGGTGTCCAGGGATCTTGCCGAACAAAGGAAGCGTTTGCAATTTTTTGTTGCCTTTCATCTGTTGAGGCAACTCTTAGAAGTTTGGTGACTTGAGATTCATTGAGTTTCTTAGGATTGTTGCTCCTGGTGCCAGAAATAATGCCAGATTCTAGTAAAAAGAGGCAATAATGTCAGATCCTGGTAAAAAGAAGCACAAAAGAATTAGTCCATCAAGTCGAATGTAAAAATAGTATTGTAGTGTGATGTAATTGATGGATACAATTTGTCGAATGTAATATGTAACGGTTTCTTTATTAAATAAAGACATTTTGTTCGACTTCGTTTGTGTTAATATGTATTTTTTGTCGACTATATTTATTGAATTTTTGTCGATGTAAAATGTGAGTAAAGTGATTGCTGGATTGCCTAAATAGCTCGAAGTATAGTTGACTGAGTGGGTCTAGGAGCGGATTTTAATGTTGATTGATTTGACTATTGAAAATGTATAGTTCCAAGGCAAAATAAATGTGTTGTGTTGACTTTGAATGTGAAGGACTACAAATATCCTTGGGGTTTGAACTGAGAGTTGTTTTGGTTTGGAGAAATGCTGAAGGCGAGATCTTAGGTGCGTTATGAGGTATATAGTCATGTTCAATCAAAGTATTGGGAAATATACAATCAGTACATCGGCTTTCAGAATGCGAATATCTCCTTGGAAGATCTTGTGGAACCTAACTATGATGGAATGAGTGAGGCTGAGGTAAAGGATGCTGAGGAGGACTTTCATTTTCAGTACCAATTACAATATTGGAGTCCTCTTGAACGTTTGTGTTACATGTGGACTCGTGCGAAGATGCTGATTAAGATAGAATATGATGTTGCAGCTAGGGGTTTGTAATATGAATTTGTAAGTAGAAGATGTAATGGTCGAATTTGTAGTTTTAATAGAATGAGATTTAAATTTGTTTCTATAATGATGTTGTCGATGTTTTGTTGTGAAAGTTTTTGTCCAATAAATATTGGAGTTGGTAAATTCTGGAATGTAAGAATGACTAGTTTTGTAATTGTGATGTTTGATGGAATTTGAATTTGAGTTTTTGATGAACGTGTGGCCTAGATATAGGGGTTTGTAGATTAAAAAGAAATTAGGGGGAAGAGATGAGAGTAATTAATTATGGCAAGATGTGTTCCTTTGGGTGAAAATTTGAAGTATAAAGGAAATGATGTGCAGTATCTTTGTGATAAAATAAAGTGTGCATTGTTGAGTACGGATGTCTCGGAGGACGTTCTTCGAGATATGGAAGGTTTGGAGGTACAATGTTGGGATTTATTGGTGTTGAGAAGGCGAAGATTCAATGACTTCGTAAAAAGACGTGTAAAACATTATGATCGATTACTCGAACGGCCGAGAAGTGGGATGGTGAACAGTCGTGTAGGGTCTATAAATAGTTCAGAGGTGGACGACTGTTCATATTTTACAAACTCTGAAGAAAAAAATTGTCTCGTGAAAATTCATTGTTCACGTCACTTGGATTAGTGCCAACAATTGGGAAGGAAAAGATTGCCGTGTTGATCCAAAGAGCAAAGCGGGCGAAAGAGAGGGATACGGAAGCAACACGTAAACAAGGTTAGTAACTGCAATAATTTTTGTTGTGTTTCTGATTTGGTTTTTTGTGTAATCAGTGGTAGATGTAGATATATATAATGTAATTGTAGAAGGAAGTTGTGTAGGGTGAGGAATATTGTGAGTTATATGGGATATAACTGGGGTTTGGATTTGTTGACAGAGTTTGGTTGGTGATTGTTAATGGTGTTTCTCAAGGGCAATGGAGTCGCAGTGGTTAATAAAGGGGTTGGGGTACGAGAAATGTGCAAAATTGGTGATGAGGGGTTGAGAGAGTGTGGTTTATTTCACGGTAAGGACGACGCGACTGTAGGGATCAGTTGGGTTTGCGGTGAGAATGTAGAGAATTTTGTGTGTGGAAGTAGTTCAGATATGCCAGAATTTGTGCCGAAAAAGGTTATATCGATATGTTTGAAGGATAGTGGTTTTGGCGGGAAGCTGTTGAAGTATCTTCGAGAACTTTCGAATTCCTGAAATTAGAGCAAAACACATTAATGAATTTTTCGATGTTTATTATTTAACAAATAAAAGCTTATCGAGAACTGAACGTAGCGCAATAATCGATGTATATGACTTAGGAAATAAGTCATATGAGTTATATCGAGAACTACATGTATTAAAATAAAATGTAATAATGATAGTAGCAGATAGTAAATTGAAAATGATGTGTTGGAAAGTAATCTTGACAACTATACGATTATGAAGATATGAACCTATGAACATATATATGTATCCGATATGATAGATGCTAACTGTGGTAAAAATATGGAATCTGATTTACAAGTTCTTTAAAATGGCTGAACCAACTCAAATTGGATCAAAGAAACCCGCGACAAGGTCATCGCGAACTTGGGACGATACCATTACACATTAAAAAAAAGCATACAACAAAAAAATTTGAACACAAAAATTTGGTATTAGAGACCTTGTCCTGCGACGGATCCAAGATAGTACTCGGTCTAAAAATTTGGGAAAGTTATCAGAAAACTGGGAGGGGCCATACATTGTCAGTGACAAAATAGATAGTGGAATTTACTGGCTGATGACTGAAGACGAAATACAGCTCAAATATCCATGGAATACTGCCTAACTGAAACTGTTTTACAGATGAAACGTTGTAACCATTTTCATCAATTCAAATAAATAAATTTTACAGTCAGTTTAATCCTTACTATTTTGACTTGATCTCAATCCATACTTAACAAGTATGCATCTGACAATCAATCATCCTTACTATTTTGACTTGATCTCGATCCATACTTAACAAGTATGTATCAGATAATCAATCATCCTTACTATTTTGACTTGATCTCGATCCATAGTTAACAAGTATGCATCAGACGATCAATCATCCTTACTATTTTGACTTGATCTCGATCCATAGTTAACAAGTATGCATCAAACAATCAATCATCATTACTATTTTGACTTGATCTCGATCCATACTTAACAGGTATGCATCAGACAATTAATCATCCTTACTATTTTGACTTGATCTCGATCCATACTTAACAAGTATGCATCAGACAATCAATCATCCTTACTATTTTGACTTGATCTCGATCCATACTTAACAAGTATGCATCAGAAAATTTATCATCCTTACTATTTTGACTTGATCTCGATCCATACTTAGCAAGTATGCATCAGACAATTAATCATCCTTACTATTTTGACTTGATCACGATCCATACTTTATAAGTACGCATCTAGACTATCATTCAATTTTA
Organism: Kingdonia uniflora; assembly: GCA_014058105.1. Lineage (NCBI taxonomy): Eukaryota > Viridiplantae > Streptophyta > Magnoliopsida > Ranunculales > Circaeasteraceae > Kingdonia > Kingdonia uniflora. Next base: position 813,166 of record JACGCM010000926.1, on the reverse strand, counting down.
CGCAAACACTATCCAACTACAGGATATTCTACTTCGCATTCCTTACTTATCGAATAAACTCTAAACAGCTTTTGCTCTTCTCAAATCTAAATCTAGATACCCATTTAAGCATATACATCTGGTACTCATTCTCATTACTTGCCATTTCATGGCCATCTTTCACCTATCACGCAAATAAGCGTTCCTTACTTATATGCTACGATCTACAATCACATTCAACATATCACTTTGTCGAATCTATTACTTAACATTATTTACAAAATATATGCAACAAGTATTCAAAATATAATTTCTCCAGAAAACAAATTCATCATCCAACATACCACAATATTAAAATTGTTTTAGTCCGACCGACCATTTTTACATACTTTCACACATGTAATACTGCTTACACAAAATTTCTTATACTGCAGGAGAAAATACTATGCCATCCACATTAAGAAAACCTTCAGGTACAGGAGCATCTACTAGCTCCCGAGGATACGAGCCATCAATTTCCATCATCACCACATCCTCCATGACTTCCGTTTCACCACGAACATTGGAAGTCTCCGACACTTCGTCTTCTGAACTCGAATCATTAAAAGACAACATCACCAGACTTCACCAATCCCTTATAAAAAAAATTCCTCACCTCCAGCTCCGTATACTACCCTGCAAAATGGGCCCTCACTTCCCTACATCTCTCCAACTTCTCTGCATTTAGCTGAGCCCTAACCTTGTCAAGAACCTTGCCCTGCTCCAGCTCCATCGCCCTCCGTGCATCAGCAACCTGCTCCTTTACATCCTTTTCAAAGTTTACTTACTGCAACGCCAAAGCTTCTATTTTTTCTTTTTCCAAAATTTTCTTTGTTTCACGAAGCGCAACATCCCTCGCCTTTTTTTCCTCCAGCTTGTAAATATTCAGCTTTGCATTCAGCCCATCCTTCTCCTCGATCAAATCTTTTTCTATATTCTTATACGCCAGCACTTGGTTTGCCAGATCACTACTGCCAATAATACAATCTTTGGCTTCCGTCAGCAACTTCTTGATCTACATTACATTCATAAATTGAGTATTCGAATGACTTGCCAGTTTCTTTAATCAAAGTAAAGTAGAAAAATTTCTCACCTTCGACATATTTCGTTGGCCCTCACCAAGAAACGTACTCAAGCTCTCAATCTCCACTAAACAGTCATCCAACTCCACTGACAACACATCCGTCCCAGACGAATATGAGTCCAATGTCCTCTGAACTTCAGTCCCAGAATCTTCAACAAATTTATTCTTCGACGTCTAACCACTCCTTCTCTTCTTCGGGAGTACACTCCCCGTACCCCGTGGAGGATGCCCATCTACCATAACAACCGGTTTAGCAGTACCATCAACCTCCTCCATTGTCTACTATCGAGTAGTCCTCTTGTGAGGAAGCAGTGGAGGAATAGCTTGGCTAGCCACCCTTTTCTTCTTACTTTTTCCCAAACATTCTCCAAACATGGCATCTATCTCTGTGTTAATATTGTACCCAGCCAGGGAACGATTTTCCAGAGGCAGACTAGCCTCTGCAGCCCTCTTATTCTTCGCCGACATCTTACCATCGATGACAAAAACTTCAACACCTTTGGTCCTCGACCTCTTTAACTAGGCTTCTTGGAACAGGGTGCCCACTCGAACTTGGTCGATAACCACATTGCCGATCCTACCAAAGAATCATTTCCTAATCTTGTACAACTCTTCTTTAACTTCAGAGTTCTTATCAACCTCCTTCAAAGCTGCACATACATAACAGTACAGTTACAATAAATTTACAAACAATAACCACTTACAACATCGACAATTCAGTTACCTAACCACAAACCTAGATGAAAGGTTTTCTCCATAAGGGCTCCCAAGGGTCCTTTTTGTCAAACTCATAGTTCCCAGAGACAAGTAAACGTTCGTCGCTGTATCGCCCTCCTGTTGACACCATGTCATAAAACAATGACCTTTTAAGAAACCTCGCTAAGTAGTGATAACCTAGTTTCTTTGGGTTCATCTTCAGTGTGTGGTACACACATAAATCATCGACTGTTATCAACTCCTCCCCCTTGGCCTTAAGTTGACCATTTATTGCCCCGCATACCCTAAATAGGTCATATACATTCGGATTAAGCTGACCAGGTGCTACAACAAAGAAGTTCATCAACTTTTTCTGGTCAGCTCTAAGGGGAAGCTTCAACCCTTTCTTAATTTGATCTTGATAAACCAAAATCCCATCTAAGGGTATTTCCAGATCAATCATATCATACTAGTACTCCTCTAGCCTAATATCTTCAGGGAATATCGTATTTTTTCATGAACCTCAATATTTCTTTCGTCTCCAATCCCTCTCTGTAGCAGGCCTCCTCACCCTCCTCCACATCTTGTTCCCCACCCCCGCTACCTTCTCAATCACTAGCTTAAGGCTCGTGATCTATATCTATCTCGGTAGCCTTCCCATCATATAGTTCAACAACCCTAGGCGCTACCCTATACTGGTCCACACTAGCAATGTCTGCATTACTCGACCCCATGCTATATTTTCCTATCAGCTGTTATACACAGGTCTTTACATTAATCATCAGGGCCACTATGTCTTCAAGGTTCTCGTATAACCCTAGGCGCTACCCTAGCCCTGATGATTAATGTAAAGACCTGTGTATAACAGCTGATAGGAAAATATAGCATGGGGTCGAGTAATGCAAACATTGCTAGTGGTTTCTTCGATCCAATTAAGGCTGTAAAGGAGTCCGATCTCATTGTCTTCATCCAAAAATTTTTGTCGAGTACTTGGTAGATCGAGGTCTAAAGCTATAACTGCTTCTATACCAAAAGCCATCATAAAATGAGTACACCCTGTGGAGACTCGAGGAGTGGTATAGTAAGCCCATAATACACTGAGGAGTTCATCGACCCATTTACCTTTTTTGTCGTCGAGGTGTTTGCGTAAACTAGATTTAATGCTTTTGTTGATGGCTTCAGCTTGTCCATTACCTTGAGGGTAATATGGTGTGGAAGTCGTCAACTGAATCTTGTATTTTTGGAGGAAAGCAAGTACTTTGGTACTGATGAATTGTTTACTATTGTCAGAATGTATCATTTGCGGGTAGCCAAACCGGGTAATGATGTGTTCCGAAAGGAATTTGATGACCTCATTCTCATCAATATGGTATAAAGGGACTGCTTCTACCCACTTGGGGAAGTAATCGGTAGCAACCAAGACGAATCTTCTATTTCCCAAAGTGGGATAAAAAGGACCAATGATATCGATTCCCCATCGTTTAAATGGACAAAGGACATTACTGACGTGTAAGTCGAGGGCGGGGCACTTGATGTCCTGAGTGTGAATTTGGCATTTGTAGCATTTCCAAACAAAATCTTTACAGTCTTGTCGCATTTTGGGCCAATAGAGTCCCTGTGTGAAGGCACGTTGAGCTAGTGAACGACCCAAAACATGTGCACCACAAATACCTTCGTGAAGTTATCTGATTTTTATCTAAGCTTGATTCTGTGATATACATTCGATATGTGGCCCCCCCTCTAGTGAGTCGATATAAAATACCATCATGAACTGTGAATCGAGGGCACTTGGCTAACAGGGATCGAGCTTCTTCTTTGTTACTGGGTAGGATGTTAGAGTTGAGGTATGCAGTAAATGGTTTTCTCTAATCATTGGGGTTGTCATCTTCAGTAACGGTCATGTGGAGTGTGGACAAGATATCAAGGCTGGATTGTTCGAGGATCTCGATGTCCAAAGATCTTTTTTCACTGTCTCCGAGCATGACGGCAATGTAAGCTAAGGCATCGGCATGATAATTTTCTTGCCGAGGTAAATATGAGGTGGTGACATGCTTGAATTTCTTCATTTTGTCTTTGACCAGGGAAGCATAATCAACCATCTTGCCCATTGTCCTGAAAGTTTTGTTGTAATGATTGGCGGCGAGTAAGGAGTCGACATAAACTGCTAGTTCTTCAGCCCCGGGAGTAAGTACGAGATCAAGGCCATGCATGATGCCTTCATACTCTGTTTCATTATTAGTGGCATAGAATTTGAGTTTTAGAGCTTTTTTCTATGCGATGATTGGAAGGTGTGACGAGTACGATGCCAATTCTAGAACCTTGTGGTCATGTTGAGCCGTCTGTAAAAAGTCGCTAACCAGAACTCTTGGACCATGCGTTTGGTTTGGTAATTGTCTCGTCAGTAAAGATTTCTTTGAGTTCTTCCCAATCGGGGTATTCAACTGAAAAATTTGCTAAAAAGTAGGCCACTGCTTGCCCCTTGATTGATATTTGAGGTTCAAAAGAGATGTCATACTTTCCAAGGAAAACAGATCATTGTTGAACTCGTCAAGATTTTTCTTTTTTGGAGAGTACGAGTTTGAGAGGGTATTTTGTAATGACTTTGATGGGGTGAGCTTGGAAGTATGGACAGAGTTTTTGAGAGCAGTAAACCAGGGAGAGCAATTGCTTTTTTGTGGTAGTATATCACTTTTCGGTAGGCATACGAGTTTTACTGATAAAGTAAATATGTTTCTCGATGCCTGCATCTTCTCGAATAAGAGCAGAGCTGATAGAATCATCAGTTGTGGATAAGTATATGGTGAGTAATTCACCATCAATGGGAGTACTCATTATAGGAGGACACCCCAAGTACCATTTAAGATCTTAAAATGCCAGTTCGCAATCAGGAGTCCATGGAACTTCTTTTTGCTGTTTATTCGAAAGAGTTGTGGGGTTGCCACGAAGAAGAAGGTAAAGAAGTTTGCATCGATCAGATGACTTGGAGATGAATATGTGAAGAGCGGCTATCTTGCCGGCAAATTTTTGAACATCTTTTTTTGTTCGAGGAGATGGTATTGCCATAAGTGCTTTGATTTGAGCTTGATTGATTTCGATTCCTCTTTTGCTGACTAGATGGCCTCATAAATTTTTGGATGTGACACCGAATTGACATTTCTCTGGGTTGAGTTTCATCTGGTATTGTCGAAGGTATCACCTTGATTGAATGTAACCAGCTGCATCCCAAAATGCCTAAATACTTGGACTCTGCATCAATTACAAGAAATTTGACGAAGGTGGTTTCGGAGCATGCTTGAACGGGAAGAGTAATTTCTCCTGTGGATGATTCTTTGGAACCATTGAAGTCTTTGTCGAAGATTTAACGGAATCTGTAAGTCCTAATACTTTGATTGCTCTTCGGAATAAGACATCTGTGGCACTGCCGGTATCAATGAGAAGGGTATATAAGTAATCCTACCCTACTTTAAGCATAATAACAAGTGGGTCATCATGTGGGTATTGCATATGGCTGGTGTCACAGTCCTTGAATGTTATCTGGTAAGGACGTTTGGATTTGCTGGTGCTGGGAAGAAGTTTTGCTGATTAATCTGAGGAAGTTATTTTGCAGCAAGACGTAATACGATCGTCTTGTTTTCTTTTCTTCCCTTTCTCGATCTCGATCATGTATAAATGTCGAGCTGGGCCCTGGATATGATTCTATTCGACTTCAATAGTTTTTACTTATTCATCGAGAAATTTCTGAATGTCGACAACATAATTATGGAGTCTTCCAGCCAAGAGGATACGGTGAAAGATACAAATGAGGGAGTAGCAACTATCAGTTTTATGACTGTGCACATTATGAAATTGACATAAGGGTATGTTCGGAAGATTTATAATAACCTGTGGTACACGATAACACTCGTCTCCCTTTATCGTTGGTAAGATAGCAGATAGAGTTGTTATCATGGGTGGTAGAATTGGGACAGGCCTATCCAGTTTGCCCTCTCTTCTTTGAATATTATCAGTATTTTTGGCAAAAGGCTTCGGCGTTGTTGTGGCAACTGCTCTATGAGGCGGGTCGAAGATACTTCTCGAGAATGTATGACAGAAGAGCTTTTCATTTTATCTTTCTTCAAGCACTCCAGCTCGATGTAATTATTAACCACGTCAATCATTTCAGTGACTGTACGTGGTTTGTGTAGAGTAAGTTCTTCGCGAACTTTTGAATCGATGTACAGGGCAGAAGTAAACGCTGGAACCACAATTTTGGGGTTTGAATCCCAATCTTCTGTGTTTATTGCAGGAAACGTTTATAAAAACTTGCCAATGTTTCTTTCGCGCCTTACTCTAAGTAAAATAAAGAGTCCACTATAATTTCACGTTCCCTAGCATGAGCATAATTGGACTCGAATAGATTATGTAATTGGAGGAAAAAGGTGATGGAAGATTCTTGTATAGTATGAAACCATCAGAACGGTTCTTCTTTTAGGCTCATGTTAAACAGTCGACAAAGTATATGGTCAAGCTTAGAGTATAACCCTACGGCAGCTTTGAAATAGCAAACGTGTATAAGTAAATCAGTGAGGCCTGCATACTAGATGAATTTAGGCATATGGAAGTTGTCTGGAATAGGCATATTTTCGAGATATGGAGAGATAGGGTTTTTTTCGATCCTTGAGGAACAAAATCGCCCTGTCCCTCTGGTCCCAATCGCTCTCTGATGGGTCTTCTTTCTTGCGGAGGGGTCTGGTGACGTGTATGTCAACTTCCTTGAGTTGTCGAGGTCGAAGAAGTTAAACCAAAATGTCGAGATGCTCTATTAGGGTTTCCAGATCTGGATCGAGGCATTCGTTGGTCTTCCTCCCTAGGCGGATCATCGCGTTAAATTTCTCTCAATCGATGTTCACTTCGAGCCAGTAGTAGTGATGCCCGACGAGCTGTTATTCAATTTTGTGTTCTTCGCAGTCTTTCCATTTCCTTTTGATGGGTTTAACTCTGCTGATCCAGGGCTTTTTTGCGTTCGTCTTTCTCCGTTTGTAAAGCTTGAGCGTGAACACGTTGATCTTCCAGCCTCTGGTTTTTTTCCGAAGCCATTTGTTTTTGAAGTTCGAGAACCGCACCATAGAGATTAAGAGCTCCTGGAATGTCCTGATCCCTTACGGTACTAGAATGGCTTCTTAAGTTCATATTGGTCATTGCCCGGTGCTCAGGTTTGAAATGGTAGCAAAAAGTATGGATTTCCCACAGACGGCGCCAATTGTAATGACATGTTTTTTGGGAGGAAAACCCTTGCCAATACTTGTTTGAAAGTTTTATGCAATAAAGAAATATCAACCAAGATTTTACGTGGAAATCTCAGCAGAAACTGAAAAAAACCACGACCTCGAGGAGGATTTGGTATAAAAATCTAGTAGATGCTAGTTATTACAAGTTTCTGAGTATTACGTATGTTTAGGATAAAGAGATGTCCAATGTGTGGTCCCTTTAGAACCTATTCTCTGCCTGTATTTATAGCATATGCATGCAGTTTACAAAAAGAAAGAAAGAGTCTCCTATTTCAGGGGTAGTGGGCGAACTTTACGGATTTTTAACAGTTCCTTCTTGACCGGGCTACAACGGTTACTTTTGATGCATCGTGGACTCATAGATCCTTCTAGAATGTTGGACTGCCTTTGACTACAAAATGCTAAGATATTTTCGATTACAGAGTGGTGGCTGTATTCTTGTCAAATTTGGGGAATATGATACTACAGTAGGCCAAGAGAATACTGAGTAGTTCGTTGACCCACCTTGTATGATACGAAACAAGATGTTATCTTGGACTATAAATCTAGGCCTACTGTAGTATCATATAAGTGGTCCCCCTCTTGTGAGCTTATTTTTTAGATATACAAATTGACAAGAATACAGCCACCACTCTGAAGATAAGGTGGGGGACAAGAATACAAGGTGGACAAGAATACAAGGTGGGTCAACACCCACCTCTGGGCGTTGACCCACCTTGTATTCTTGTCACCGAGACGCTTACGTGAACCTGATTTGATGCTTTCATTGATGGCTTCGTCATGCCCATTTCCTTGAGGATAGTATGGTGTGGATGTTGATAGTTGGATTTTGTATTTATGGAGGAAAGCAAGTACTTATGGATTTTGGATTTTGTATTTATGGATTTTGGATTTAGTATGGTGTGGATGTTGCTTGCCATTATCGGAGCGTATCATTTGTAGGTTTCCAAACTTGGTGATTATGCACTCCCAAAGAAACTTGATGACCTCATTTTCATCGGTATGGCATAGAGGAACTGCTTCAGCCCATTTTGTGAAGTAATCAGTGGCGACTAGGAAAAATCTTCGGTTTCTCGATTTTGGATGGAAAGGTCCAATGATATCGATCCACCATCATTTGAATGGCCAGAGGACATTGCTAATATGCAAGTCCAAGGCTGAACTTTTGATATCTAGAGTATGGATTTGGCATTTGTAGCATTTACGTTCAAATTCCTTGCAATTCTGTCTCATCTTGGGCCAGTATAATCCTTGGGCGAATGTACGCTGGGCTAATGATCTTCCTGAAATGTGTGCACCACAGATACCTTTGTGAAGTTATCTAATTTTGATATGAGCTTATTTTTTAGAGATGCATTCGATAAGTGGCCCCCCTCTTGTGATACGAAACAAGATGTTATCTTGGACTATAAATCTAGGGCACTTGGTCAAAAGTGATTGGGCTTCTTCTTTGTTACTGGGGAGGACGTTGGAGTTGAGGTATGCATAGAATGTCCTTTTCCAGTCTTCAGGGTCTTTGTCTTCAGCAATGGTGATCTGTAGTATTGAAAATTTACTGAGATTGGAATGCTCGATGATTTTAATTTATAAAGATCTTTTTTCACTGTCCCCCAGCATGACAGTGATGTAAGCTAATACGTCGGCATGCCGATTTTCTTGTCGAGGTAAGTAAGAGATTGTTACATGCTTGAATTTGTTTATCTTTTCTTAGACCAGGGCTGCATAATCAGCCATTTTTCCCATTGTGTGAAATGTCTTGTTGTAATGATTTGCCACGAGTTAAGAATCGACGTAGACTACCAATTTATCTGCTCCAAGTATGAGTGCGAGATCTAGACCGTGTATGATTCCTTCATATTCTATCTTATTATTGGTGGTATAGAAGTTTAGTTTGATAGCTTTCTCGATTCGATGATTAGAAGGTGTAACGAGGACGATGCCAATCCCTGACCCTTGTGGTCCAGTTGATCCGTCTGTAAAAATTTACCAACCCGAAATTTTGGACCATGCGCCTAGTTCTGCTATTTAGTCATCTGTGAAGATTTCTTTGAGTTCTTCTCAATCGGGGTCTTCGACCGAAAAGTCTGCCAAAAAATCAGCTACTGCTTGTCCCTTGACTGATATCTGGGGTTCAAAGGCGATGTCGTATTCGCCAAAGAAAATAGACCATTGCTGGATTTTTTGAGATTTTTCTTTTTTAGAGAATACCATTTTGAGGGGGTACTTGGTGATGATTTTGATGAGATGAGCTTGAAAGTAAGGACGAAGTTTTTAAGGGCTGTTGACCATGGCGAGTAGTTGTTTTTCTGTTGCTGTGTATCTTTTTTTAGCAGGCATGAGTGTTTTGTTGATGAATTAGATTGGTTTTTCTACTCCTCTATCTTCTTGAATAAGAATGGAACTAATTGAGTCTTCAGTCGTGGATATGTACATTGTCAGTGTTTTACCATCAACTAGAGTACTCATGATAGGAGGATGCCCTAAGTATCATTTAAGATCTTGGAAGGCTAACTCACAGTCAGGAGTCCAATGGATTTCCTTGTGTTATTTCTTTGAAAGAGGCTTAAGATTGCCACGAAGAAGGTGGTAAAGAAGTTTACATCGATCAGATGACTTTGAGATGAATCTGTGAAGAGCGGCGATGTTGCTTATAAATTTTTGGACATCTTTTTTCATTCGCAGAGATGGTATCGCGATGAATGCCTTGACTTGCGCATGATTGATTTTAATCCCTCTTTTGCTGACCAGGTATCCCAGAAATTTACCAGATGCGATTCCAAATTGGCATTTCTCTGGGTTGAGTTTCATCTAGTATTTGCAAAGGATATCAAAGATGGTTTGGAGGTTGCTGGAGTGATCTTTCTGCTTCAGGATTTTGCAGATCATATCGTCGACTTAGACTTCCATAATTGTGCCGAGATGATCTTTGAATATTTTAGTCACAAGTCTTTGGCAAGTAGCTCCTACATTCTTTAACCCAAAAGGCATTACTGTGTAACAATAGAGACCTCTTTTAGTAATGAAGGTTGTTTTTTCCTGATCATCTTTGGCAAGTGGAACTTGGTTGTAGCCGGAGGCTGCATCCATCATAGAAAATAGTTTGTGCCCTGCGACAGAGTTGAAAAGTTGTGGAATTAGTGGTAGCAGAAAACTGTCCTTGGATATGAACTGGTTGGGTTCTGTAAAATCAACACAAACCCTAATCTTTCCATTTCTCTTTGGTACAACTACGATATTTAAAACCCTCTTCGGATACTTAGCTTCCTAAATAAATCCTACCCGAACGAGTTTATCAATCTCTTCGTTTATGAATAATAGCTAAATTCTATCATTTCTGAATAATAGGTAGTGAGCTAAATTCTATCGTTTCTGAATAATAGCTTTACTGTCTGGAAGGAGGTTAAGTCGATGGCACGCGATTGATGGATCGATGCCAGACATTTCTTGGAAAGTTTAGGTAAAGATATCGATGTTTTTCTTAAGTAGCTGGATCATGGCTTCTTTTTCGTCGGTGGTTAGTTTGGAGTTGATGAAGGTGGTACGTCCTGGATCATCGAGTTTAATAAATTTGACTATCTCGGTGTTATGTTGCTCAAATGTGGGGGATGCCTCTTGCTGTAGTTGCTATGCTTTGAGATGTTTTGTTGTATGAGGGTTGGTTATGGTATTTTTGCACATGCGTACAGCTGCTTGGCTACCTTTGATTTTGTAGATTCCAAGACATGTTGGAAATCGCAATGCTAGATGATAAGTAGAAGGTACTGCTTTGATCGAATATAACCAACTTCGTCCCAAAATTCCCAAATATTTAGATTTAGCATCGATGACAAGGAATTTTACAGATGTAGTTTCTGATCTTGCCTGAACTGGCAGAGTAATTTCTCCTGTGACTGATTCTTTCGAACCGTTGAAGCTGGTGATTGTTGTTATCAAAGCTTTGACCGAGTCTGTGAGGCCTAGGACTCCAATTTCTCTTCTGAATAATACATCTATCGTGCTTCCTTTATTGATGAGAAACGTATGTAGGTATTCCTGTCTGACTTTGAGCATAATGACGAGAGAGTCATCATGAGGGTATTTCACGTGGCTGGTGTCACAGTCCTCGATGGTAATGTGGTAAGGACACTTAGATTTTCTTGAGCTTGGGAGAAGTTTTGTTGATTTATCTTAGGAGGTAATTTTATAATAGGATGTAATCCGATCGTCTTGTTTTCTTTTCTTCCCTTTTTCAATCTCGATCATATACAGGTGGCGAGCTTGCCCCTGGACCTAATTTTGTTCAACTTCTTTGTTTTTTGCTTTATCTTCGAGAAACTTTTGGATTCCGATGACATAATTATGAAGCCTTCCATCTAATAGGATGTGATGAAAAATTTGTATAAGAGAGTAACAGTTATAAGTTTCGTGACTATGCACATTGTGATACTGACATAGAGGTCTATTGGGGAGATCTAGAATGGTTTGTGGTATAATTATTGTTGTCATTGGTGGCAGAGAGTCATTGTCATTGGTGGCAGAATTAGGACTGGTCTATCAGGTTTGCCGTCACTTCTTCTATTATTGTCGGTGTTTCTGTCACGTTTCTTGGGTGCTTCAGTAGTTACCGATTGTTGAGATGGGGTTGAAGTTATTTCTTGAGAATGGATGGCATATGAGCTCTTCATCTTATCTTTCTTTTATCATTCTAATTTCAATATAATTATTAACGACATTAATCTCTTCTGTGACTGTTCTCGGCTTGTGCAGAGTAAGCTCTTCTCGAACCTTAGAGTCAATGTGCAGGGCGGAGGTGAATGCTGGAACAACAATTTTGGGGTATGAGTTTCTAATTTTCTTTATTTCCTGTAAAAAAAGTTTGTAAAAGCTTGCCAATGTCTCTTTTGCGCCCTGCTCGAAGAAGAACAAGGAATCGACAGTTATCTCTCGCTCTTTAGCATGAGCGTAATTAGATTGGAAAAGATGCTGCAACTGGCTGAATGTGGTGATGAAGGCCTCTTAGATGGTGTGGAACCATCAGAGTGGTTCTTCTTTTAAGCTCATGTTGAATAGCCTGTACAGTATGTGGTCGAGTTTGGAATATAATTCAACTGTGGCTTTGAAGTGTCGGACATGGGTGAGTGGGTCAGTGAGTCCTGCATATTGAATGAACTTCGGCATATAAAAATTCTCTGGTATGGGCATGACTTTGAGATGGGGGGAGATGGGGTTTGTCTCGAAATCTCCCTGTCCTTTTGGTCCTAATCAATCTCTGATTGGTCTTCTTTCGGGTTGTGGGGGAGTCTGATTACGCGTGCATCGACTTCCTTGTGTTCTCGATGCTGACGATGTCAAACCTAAATGTCAAGAAGCCCTGTTTAGATTCCCGAATCTGGATCAAGAAATTTGTAACTCATCTTCTCTCGGTTGATCATCACGCTGAATTGCTCTTGATATATGATCACTTCAGGCAAGTGGAGGTGACGTCTAGCAGCCAGTAAGTCGATTTTGTGTCTTTCTCAGTCTCTCCATTTTTTTCTGATGTGTTTGACTCTGTTAATCTAAGGCCTTCCTTTGTTCGTCTTTTACTGTTTGAAGAGAATGTAGTAAAAGGCTAAATGAACAAGATTTTACGTGAAAAACTCAGTAAAAGCTGAGAAAAACCACGACCTCGGGGATGATTTTGATGTAAAATCTAGTATATTGCTAGTTATTAAAAGTTTTAGTGAGTGATAGTAGGGTTTAGGAAGTAAGGATAGTAAAGTTACGGATTCCAGTCTTTTTCTTTTTTTAGGAGAGTTTTGATGTTTTACAAAAGAAAGAAACAGTCTCCTATTTCGGGGGAAGTGGGTGAACTTCACGGATCTCTAACAGCTATTTCTTGACCAGACATAACGGTTACTTTTGGTAGGTTGAGGACTTGAGATATTTTCTCGAGTGCTATTTATCTTTGATCATGTATGGCTGTCTTCGACTATGCTTTGTTAGCTTACTCTTGTCGAATCTAGGGAATATGCTACTACACGAACAACTCCCTGAAAGTCGACAAGTTTCACCCCGTTTATGCTTACGGGTCCAAGACAGTGCTACATACTATGGTCATAGCCCATAGATCTATGGTTGTTTGCAGTGAAATCAACTACCAAATCCTGGTAAAAAACCTCAATTTTATTGACAAAACAAGAGAGGATACCTCCTCCCGAATGCTAAGGTACTAGAAGACACTGAAACAAAATTTTAATAAATGAGTCCTCCCACGAGAGTTCCAAGAGGAAGAATACGTGATGAAGAAGGTCTTCCCTACCGCTCAAAACCATAACATAGGAAAACTCCAACCAAACTAAGGGGGACTGTACCTCATCTCACGGGTCGTTGATGAAAATGCCTTCTACTTAATGAATAGTGAGGAGGAAGACTTAAAATCTCCTTGAAATGCAATAAGTCTCCAAAAATTGAATAAGTAACATACCCCGCTTATATAAAATTATTAAGCAATGTTTCAATACTCGTTTCGCTGTACTTAAACACTATTGAACGATGGGGTCGCTTTTGAGGTAAAACACCTTCCTAAATAATGGAGTCGTTTTTTAAAGTAAAAATGACCTCCTCTATACTAGGGCATTTTTGAAGTAAAATGCCTTCCCAAATACTGGAGTTATTTTTTTGAAGTAAAAACGACTTACCTTATACTGGGGGCATTTTTGAAATAAAACGTCCTTTCAAATACTAGTCATTTTTTGAAATAAAAATGACCTCCCCTATACTGGAGGAATTTTTTCAGTAAAATGTCCCCCCCCCCAATTACTGGACTCATTTTTTACAGTAAAAACGTGCTTTAACACACTGGGGGTGTTTTAAAGTACAACGTCCCCCCAACTACTGAAATCGTTTTTGAGAGCTATAATATTACAAGATAATCTATATGATTAATCAAATAAACCACAAACAAGTGAGCCAACAGTTGTTTATTCATAGTATCAGATTAAATACTATTTCATGTTAATCTAGGAAAGATACCTACATTTCTTCTCAATTGACTAGTAGTCTTTACTGTAGTGATACTCCTCGAATAGCCTCACCTTCTCCAATGCCATCATTTGCAGCTCAAAGTTGCGGGAGTAGGAGTCCAACATAATATCACAAAATAGAACATACAAGCTCCACCCTTCCTGTGCCTCCTTCCGATCACATTCAAGGAGGGACTCTAACACTAGACGTTGCTAGAATTTAGGTACACCATCCAGGCCCCCAGCCCTAAAAAGGAAAGTGTTCCACTTGTTAACAATCAGTGCGAAAAAGACCTCTATCTCTTTGTCACGGGATTGGGATCGAGTCTTCATCAACCTCACCAGTACAATACTTACTCTCATCTCTCAGTCAAGCATCTAAACTCTACTCTTACTTTTCCCTCTCAGCTCTCCAAGCTTTAAATATTCAAACTTTATCATGTATTTCAAGCTCTCTCAAGTACGATCTAGCGTCGTGAGTTCTCGAGTGATTGTGTTATTCTTCAATTATTGCGGCGCGAATTCTCGGATTGCGGTATTCTTGAGTTTTTGGCGGTGCGAAATCTCGGATTACGATGTTCTTGAGTTGTTGTCGCACGAGTTATCGATTGGCTTTTTCATGTACAATCTCTTCTTTGTTACGTACAACATTATACAAGGTAATCCTATAATGATGTTTTGACTATCTTAAACATTTGCACATCAACATCAACATTAATTTTCTCTATAACACAATGTTGAGGCCTTTCCAAACACCATGACCCCAAAATCCACTCCTTGTTTGGTCACCACAACCACTTAAGCTTTAATTTTGAGCTCTTAAATGTCTGTGACATCAAGAAGAACCCCCAAATATCTTCAATACCCTACCAACATTCGGAGAACAACCTCAAAAAAATGATGTAAAGATTTAGAAATTTAAAAAAACACTTAGACCATTTGCTTCTCGTTTCGTCGGAGTACCTCAAATTTTTACGTTTGCTTCTCACTTTCACCGCACCACTTGCATCGCATTCAAAAATATGATTTGTACTCTATCAAAATAAGGCCCAAAGCTCTTTTAATGCATATATATAGAGAGAGAGAGAGAGAGAGAGAAATAGAGAGAGAGAAGTTGTATCTCTGAATGATCCTTTAATGGAGTCAAATTTTGTTTTCAAAGGAGGGTTAGTGGTTGGGTTTGGCTTGAGGGACTGTAAGTCTGTAATTGGGGATCTGAGGTTAGAAGAGAGAAGTTGTATAAACAATCGGACTTAATATAGGCTTATCTCTAGAGGGGTTCTATATAATAAATCTACGGGCTCATATAAGCCAAACAAGTGTTTGAATTTTAATCACACAAACCACTATTATTTGGATATCAGTTATAGTAATATGAGTAAATGTCTATAAATGTTTTTTTTCTTCAGTAATGTATGTAAACTTTTGTATAATGTCATTACCTATATTTTTAGATCATTTTAACTAAAATGACAATTTATTTTATCGCAGAATGTCAAACAAAAGATTTCTCACCATCAGGGATGTTGACAGCCAAAGTCCCCTGCTAGATTTTACTGAAAATGATCCACATCTTACACCATTATATTCTGAAACGGAGATGCCATCAGAAGAACAAACTTCAACCACCCAAAATACGAGTCCCCAAATTCCTAGCCCTCAAATGCCTACCTCATCAAATAAAAAGCCGAAACAAGCAAATAAGATAACATCAGATGTTTGGCTATGGTTTACTAATTATGAGGTTTTATATCCTGATCAGAAAAATAATCCCGGTGTGATGATACAAAAGGTTGATTGCAAATATTATGATAAAAAAGGTTACTCTGCCAAAAACGCAGGCGACACTTCCCACCTTAAAAGACATATGGAAGATTGTAAGAAAAATCAAGATCCTATACAAACCCTATTAGGTAGGTCTCCAGGCCAGCAGGTAATATTACTTCTTTTCACTTTAATCAAGATATCACCTGTGCATAACTGGTTAAATTTATAGTTGTGGACGAACAAGCATTTAGTTTTTCCAAAAAAAATGTATTTAAAAGGTTTATTAGGAAAACATATGCCTGAGTAAACTTTATTCCTGGGGTATCTCGTGTTTCTTCAGGGATGGCGCTCTTCTAGTAAACATCAACTCTAACCTCATTATTCTGATCTTTAAAATACATAAACCATCTCGGGTGAAGGATTATAGGCCTATATGTCTGAATAACATTATTTTTAAACTCATTACCAATATTTTGGCTACAAGACTATCGTCGATTGTGTAGAGAATTGTGTCTAAGGAGCAAAGTGCGTTCATACCTAAGAGAAGCATTCAAAGTAATATTTGCATGGCTTCTGAGATGGGGACTAAAAGATATGGTGGTAATGTTGGGTTAAAGCTAGATATTACTCAAGCCTATGATACTATGAGTTAGGATTTCCTGCTCAAAGTTTTCCGGTCTCTGGGGTTCTGCAACACCTTCTGCAATTAGATTCATACCATTATTAATACGGGGATGATATCGGTTTCCATCAATGGTAGCCTTTCTATATACTTCAAGGCTTCTCGGGGTCTCAAGCAAGGTGATCTATTATCTCCGCTGCTATTTGCTATTGCTGAAGATATTCCGAGCTCCAATCTCAAGTTTCTGGCGAGTCAAGGAAAAATTACTCCCATGGTCAAGGTTAAAGGTATTGAAGAACTAACTCACCTATTTTTTACTGACAACATTTTTCTGTTTGCTAATGGTAATGCCAAGTGCTTAAGGAATTTCCAAAAAAATTTGAAAGCTTACCAACAAGTCTGCGGGTAGGTGGTTAGCGTTGAGAAAAGAAAGATTTTTCTTGGCTATATTCCTAATCATAGAAGACAAGAGGTGATCGACATGTTTGGGTTTAGGGAGGGAACATTCCCATAGACATATCTTGGCATCCCACTGGTACAAGGAAGGATATCCAACAACAATATTAACCCCCTGGTGGAAAATATTCAGAAGAGAGCGAATAGTTGGAATGGGAGAATGTTATCATTTCAAGGGAGAGTAGTCCTTGCCAAATCGATTCTTAATAGCATCCTCATTTACAATATGGCCATATATCAATGGTCTCAATCCTTAATTAAAGAAGGAGATTCCATCTTTCATAACTTTATATGGACTGAGGATCCTACAAAGAGGAAGGGATTTACTCTGTGATGGGAAAAGTTGTGTAAACCGTTCAATGAAGGTGGTCTAGGTATACGGAGTTTGAGAGAGGTGAATAACGCTATGCTATACAAGCTGAATTGGATTTTTACTCAAAGTGAAGAAACTTGGGCTCAACTCTTACATGCTAAATTCCATACTACCAGTGACGAAAGAATTCAGTACCATAAACGTTCTTCTGTCTGGTCGGGTATTAAACATACAGACGACATTACCAAGCCTTCTACAGAATGGATTATTGGAAAGGGTACGAAGATTGACTTATGGAGAGACTCTTGGGCATCAAACATCCCTTTACGAGAACATATTGATCTCCCTCGCCACCTATGGAAGAAGTGTACAGCTAGGGTCAGTGATTTCATAAATGTTGATGGGTGGAACTTCCCTGCCGATATCTCTCTGGCCTTCTTGGCTATGGGAATAGACATTAATAATATTCCTTGCAACCCGAGTGTGGAGGATATTCAGACCTGGAAACCAGATGTTCATTGTGATTTCTCAGTTAAAAATGCATTCGAATGTACCAGGAAATGTTTAGACATAGCATGGTGGTGGAGATATACATGGAGGAAGTGTTTACATCCGAGTCTAAGTGGGCTTGCATGGAGATTAATGAACCAAATCCTCCCCACTGATGAGAAAGTCCAACGGAAGGGAATACCGATAACCTCTGTGTGCGTTCACTGCGGAAGCAATGCTGAAACGGAAGACCACATATTCTTCGAATGTCCCACGACCAAAGTGATGTGGGTTTGGGTTACAAATGCTTTCCAACTTGCTGCTATTTCAGGTATGGATGGATGGAAAAATACTCTGGAGAAATGCAGGATGCATAGCTCGTACCTCAATGACTTATGGATTACTATGGTCTTTGCAATCTGTTGATGGCTTCGAAACTCGAGAAATAAAATCAGATTCGATGAAAGGAAGCAGTCTATTAGAGAGATACAAAATAAGGTTCTGGGAGACATATCCAATAATGCCAAACTGTCTTCAAATAGCATGTACAACACAACCTTCGAACTACAAGTGGTAAAAGTGCTATCGGTCAACTGTAAAATGGGGAACGCTCTATCCATTCGTAGCTGCGGATGGACTCTGCCGAACATTGGAGAGGTTAAGTTGTGTTGTGATGGCTCAGCTTTGGGTAACCCTGGACCGTCCGGGATTGGAGTTGTATATAGAGACTAGGAGGGCAGATTTTTGGGCACACTCAGTAAAGCAGTGGGTTCCACCACTAACTACCTGGCAGAAGTTCAAGCTATCGTCGTCGGGGTGGAAAAGGCAATACATAGAGGATGGACAACTTTTTAGATAGTGTCGGACTCCTCAACAACTATCAAAGCTTTTATTTCAAGTAAGATATCATGGAAGTTCCAAAGCAAGTGGAGGAACCTACTTACATCCATACAAGCAATCTGCTTCAAATCAATATGGAAAGAAGTAAATTTCTTAGCAGATACCACAACTAAAAGAGGATCCAGAGCTAACCTACCTTTTGAGGAATGGGTTGAGGGAAGACTGGATTTTCTGACATGAATTGAAGACCCTCATTCTGAGTACTTCCATTTTTGCTGAAACTAATTTTATATTCGAATAGCACTTCTCCTGTTCGAATACAATATTTTCTGAGTGATTTAATTCGAATAGAATTTTCTCTGTTCAAATACATTCTTGACTGCATGTTTTTATTCGAATAGAATCCTTCACTGTTCGAATACATTCTTGACTGACTATTTTTATTCGAATAGAATCCTCTCTGTTCGAATACATTTAAGTTTATGTTGTTTTATTCGAACAAGGCGTGTTTCAGCTTCTTTTTTGCGCTTTTAAGGGCAGTTTCGTCCTTGTTCTGTAATTACCTTTTACTTTTGATCCCGCTTATATAAAATTCTAAACTTTTTACAAAAAAAGAAAACATATGGAGATATTTTTCAACCACCTATTAGAAATACAGTTAAAGCTGATATTTTTAAATTCTACAAAATTGAAAAGGAAAAATTAAAAATTGTCTTGCAAAATACTCCTGGAAAAATATTTCTTACGAGTGATTTATGGAGCTCTTTAACAAAACTAGGATTTTGTTGTGTTACTGCGCACTTCTTAGACTCTACCTGGACAATACAGAAAAAAATTATTTGAAAGCCCTTATGATGGTTTAACTATAACTAATTCCATTTTTGAAGCGATAAAATAATATGGAATTTCAAACAAAATATTTTCTACTTCCTTAGATAATGCTAGTTCAAATGACCTCGTTAGTTCAGAATTAAAGAATTGGTTACCTGTTCAACATAATGGTCAATATTTCAAAATTAGATGTTGTTATCACATTATTAATCTTATGGTAAAAGATGGATTAAATGTATGTAAAAATGTTTTGGAAAATGTGAGACAAACAACACTTTATTTGCACAGTTCACAAAAACGTTATCAAGATTTCACAAAAATATGTCATGCTCAAAATAAATAAAAACTGAGAAAACCACCTCTAGATGTTCAACATAGGTGGAATTCAACATTTTTGATGTTAGATGTGGTACTTTCTTTAAAACAATCAATTGCGCAATATCAAATGTCAAAAAACCTCATTCACAATATCATTGATGATGATTGGGTAGTAGCTGAATTACCTTAAAGTTTTTTATGAAGCAACACTATGCTTTTTCAAGAGTTATCATATTACATCTTCTAAAGTTATTGGGCATTTAGTTAACATTTGTACAATATTTGAAAAACATAAACATAATTGACAATTTGAAAACATTTGTGCCGAGATGTATGGAAAGTATAAAAAGTATTATGACCATATTCCATTGGCTTGGGTCATAGCTACATTATTAAACCCTCAATTTAAGCTTAATGTACTTGAAATTTTTTTATAGGGAAATCCTTTATCCATTTACATATACTTCTCAAATTGAATTAGCTAGAAGTGTTATAACATCATTATTTAAGGATTATGAGTCGACTGGTAAATTTAATATACCATTACCGCCTGTTCAACCATGCTTTCTATACCACGAGATTGTGTGGCGTCAAGAATACTTGAGAACATTTGCCGAGGGGCCTAGAGTGGCAGATAAAATAAATTGAGTTGTTACCTCGATTAAGAAATAATAGATCTAGATGCAAATTTTGACATTTTGAAATGGTGGAAGATTAATGAAAACATATATCCTATTCTTGCTGCGATCGCTCGTGATATTCTTGCAATTCCAGTATCAACAGTAGCATTCGAGGCAGCTTTCCGTGAAGCTAGACAATTAATAACATATTATAGGAGTAGTTTAGCGCCTGACACAATTGAAGCAACTATTTGCCAAAGAGACTGGTATTTAGCGGAGGACAAAAATCAAGATTTGATGTCACAAGGATTAGAAGAAGATTAAACATAAGATTTATGAACTTAGTTATTTTTGTTTAAAGAGGTACGGTTTAGGTCCCCCTTCTTATTATTTTGACATGAGGCTAAATGAGTATTCTATGTATTTTTCATTTTTTGAAGTTCTAGAGAGGTAAGGTTTTATGTCCCCCTCTCATTTCCTCTAAAAATTAATAAACGGGTATTTTTTTTTCTTCAATGAATGTAATTTTATTTTTCTTAGTTCTTCAATAAGCCCAACCATAAAACTGACCCATCTGGCACAACCCAAACCAAATCCATATAGCCCAGCCCGCAAAGCCCGATATTATTCATGGGTGAGCTGTAGGCTTAATCATCTATATGAAGGCCCGACCCGAAACTTTACAAAGCCCTCAAAGCCTAGCTCGAGCCTAGCCCGAATTGCCAGCTCTAGATGGGAGTAACAAATATTTTGTGTTGTTCGGACAATAAGTATTGCATTGCATATTTGAAACAGCAATTGGACTTTAATTTGTCATCCAAATCTGATCCGAAATTAACTACATCAAATCACAATTCAAATTTTTTGGATCGGCTCGAATTAGATTTCGGATTTTATCCAACCCATTGACAACACTACCACTAATACATCTGTAAAAAAGAGTGTTTACAGTATTACATGATTTTTCTTTTTAATAAATGCACCTAATATATGGTAACGCTTAATATTGACTTACTACTTTAGAGCATTTGATTACTAATACATCTGTAAAAAAAATTGTCTCCAGTTTTGCATGCATATTCTTTTTAACAGATGCACCTAAGATTATGTAAGGCTTAATATATACTTACTATTGTAATACATCTATACAAAATAAAAATAAAAAATTGCATGCAGTGTTGCATACATTTTCTTTTTAATAAATACACCAAATTAAGGGTATGAAATGGGTCGGGTAGGGTCAACCCAACCGTAGAAAGATTAAAGGCTTGGCTGGCTCAAGTCTTAGGGCTCGGGATGTGGCTAAGGATCGGGCCGACTTTAATTACTATTTAAAAACATTAAGTGAAAAAATAAAAATCGTATTAAATTTTTTTAAAAATAGTATCTATATAATTCTTTTGACAAAAACACTTATCATTTTAAAAAATATATATTATTAAATTTATATACATAATTTTTTTCCGTCAAAAACTACCCTAGGCTAAAACCTGAGCTAACCAACTCATAGAACCGTCCAGACTTTTATTGTGTTTTGGTTTAAGATTTATATATGTTTTTAATGATTCTTATAACTTGTACTTAGAGGAAGGGCAATCCTCTTGAAGATTCGCCTTGTTGGGGAGATGGGAGTAACAAATATTTATTGTTGCTCGGAGAATAAGTATTGCATTGCATATTTGAAGAAGCAATTGGATTTTAATTTGTTGTCCAAATCTGATCCAAAATTAACTACGTCAAAGGAGCAATCAAATTTTATCCAACCCATTCACCCCTCTATTACTAATACATCTGTAAAAAGAAAAATAGTGCGTGTAGTGTGGCATGCATTTTCTTTTGATTAAATGCACCTAATATAAGGTAACGCTTAATATAGACATAATACTCTAGTACATCTGGCTGCTAATACATCTGTAAAAAAGAATGTCTACAGTACTACATGTATTTTCTTTTTAACAGATGCACCTAAGATTAGGTAACGCTTAATATATACTTACAATTGTAACACATCTATAAAAAAAAAAATGCAGTACTGCATGCATTTTACTTTTAATAAATGCACCAAATTGAAATGGGTCGGGATAGGTTTAACCTCGCCCTGGAAGGATTAAGGGTTGGGCCGGCCCCGACCTTAAGCTACCATTTGCTCTTGTGTTATAGCTTAGGGTATGGTTAAGGGTTGGGCCAACTTTAATGACTATTAAAAAAAAAATAAAAAAAATAATAAGCATCATATTAAATTCCTTAAAAACTATTATCCATATAATTCTTGGGAACGGATTCGCATACACTCAAAAACACTACACTCAACTCTCACCACATATATGTAGAGGAGGTGGTAATTGTTATTAATTAGGTGGCAATGAGGTGTCATTGAATACACAAGCCCTTCTCTCTCTTCATGTAATTTTTTTTTCTCTCATTTAAACAAAACTTTCGCTCTCTTTACACATTTTTTTCCTCAGATATACTCTCTAATTCAAACAAAAATTTCTCTTCACCTATTTTTTTCCAGATCTACTTTCCCCAATTTGAATTCGATATATCTCTCTCTCTCTTTCTCTCTCTCCCTCATATCACCAGCCATAACTCTCTCATGGGATCTCATAAGTTCACTTTCTCTCTAGAAGACCTCAAAGAGAAGAAAAAAACCTCTCCCCTCTCTCTCTAGAAATCTCAAATCTCACTCCCTCTCTCTCTCCAATTCTACATTTATCAAAGAATAAGTTAAAGATGAAGGATATTGGTTAATAATTTTGGTTTTTATATAGGGTTTTTAGTGTGAGTAAATTGGATCCTAACAACTTTGTCAACATTGGGTGCATACCGACAATTTTACTAGTTTAATTTATGGAAAGTGGGGTTGTAGAAGAACTAGGGTTAATGAAGTACATTTAATAAGGGTTAATCAACATTTTAATTGTCTAGTAAGCAACATGTCGACAATATATAGCATTAAGAAACTGTCGACTATAGCATTTTTGACAATTATCTAACTTATACCCAATGTTGTTTTGTTGGCTAAATATTTTGAGAAATGAGATCCAACCTTACTGGTGTTGCTTATGGTAAAGGATAATGGGATGAAGAGCTTGTCATTATCATGAAGTGTACAAAAATATGCGGTTCTTGATAATAAGTCTAGAAGAAAACTAATTGATCAAGTTGTATCTAGATCTGCCTTGGCTGAAAGCAAGAGCAGTGGGCAAGGTGCTATGAATTTTATATGGTGTGAATTAAGGACAATTGCTCTCTCTCTTTCTCTCTCGATAATTTCTATGGATGCCGATAATTAATTACTCTATAGTATATAGATCTATATTTAATTTCCTGGCTTGAGAGTGAGATTGTCGACCACTACGTGTGCCGACAATTTATTATGATAAGTATTTTCGATGATAGTGTAGGCATCGATAATAAGTGAGTGCTATAATTTGTCGAGTAATGGAATACTTTAGTTATGCAACATAGTAGACCATCCTAAATGAAAAGACTAAGACAAAGACAAATAGATGAAGTCAAAATAATCTACAAAAAGTGCAAATTTCATGACTTTTACATATATTTAGAAACCAAAAGCACACATGGGTCCCATTACACATTTCTTCTTGAGATAGCTTTTGAGATTTTCATTGTTGTCTTTAACTTCAAGCATGAGTTGGTAGAAACATTATCTAAGGAGGCAAACATGAGTTGATTACCAACCTGTTTTACATAATAAAAAAACAACAATTATGAGGGATGCATACACATAAAGATTGTCGATAGATGTATATTTCGACAATATGTTGAGTACAATATTAAGGGAAATATTCAAGTTATTGTCGATGACTATTAACCATCAACATTTTCAAATTGCTGTGATCGTTGATGATCCAAGATATTGTCGATGACTTATATAGGTCGACAATTTATACCAAGAGGATATGCTTTGCATAAACCACCACAAGCATATATTCGAAACGAAGAAACTCTATTGAGGCGCCGAAAAAACCAAAAAAAGAAGGTGCCATTACGCCAGAATGTTACCACAAAAGAAACACACCTAGGAAGGTGAAAATCATATTGAGGATTACAATTGGATTTTCTAAATCTAGAAATCTAAAAGGAAAACTACAACCTAGGTAAATTACCCCAACTACCTACCATTGAGTTTTCATCAACTCTTTGTTAACTCATCCAATTGTCGACTTCTGGTACTCGATAATATTTTGTCGACCACAGTGCGCTCGATTATCGACAACCCACATCATCTATACACACTTTACATGGCACATTGTCGAATCATCTGTAGCTTGGCAATTCCTTACACCCAATGCTGCTTTGTTTAAGTAAATCATGTGAACTACACAAACAATAATGATATAAACAGTTTTTAAGAAGACATATTACTCACCAGTTCTGCAATTGTGTCTTCAAATCTGTGGTTTTCTTCTTCAGCGGGTGAGTGATTCTTGAGACATTATTATCAAGGGATTTATTTCTTTGATAAATTTTATCCCAAAATTATCTTAGATGTGCTGATATAGCTAGTTTGATTGACCAAGTCTGAGACTTGCTTATTGCTTAATATTCTACACGTCCTAGACTTTGGTACAGTAGATATAATTTTCATTATTCACTTGAAGAGAAATTTTTGCCAAGGTGAAGATGGTTGAAATAATCCTAGGATCAATAGAATTGTTTTATATAGGGAATTTTGGTTTATATTATATTTGGAAGGCTCTACTATCTATTGTTTAAGATTCTAGAGCATATATTGAGAGTCATTAATTGAACATGCTAGAAATTTATATGGCAAACCAATTAAAAAGTACTTGGTGAAACATAGAGTTACAGAGTAAATAAAGATAGGGATAGATAAAGTGATTACTTATGTCGCTAAGGGCTATCTCGCAAGAGTTCAATATTCAGACTCATAAATTGAACATGCTAGAAATTTATATGGCAAACCAATCAAAAAGTAGTTGATGAAACATAGAGTTACAGAGTAAATAGAGATAGGGATAGATAAAGTGATTACTTGTGTCGCTAAGGGCTATCTCGCATAAGTGAAACCGTCCTCTAATGAGCAATGAAATTTTCTAGAAAACTGTTGATTCACATGTACTTCAAAGTTGGAATGAGCCCTTAAGATACCCCCATACCATAAAAGCTTGAAGATATGAATCTTGAGGTTTTTAGGACCCTAATCGATGCAACAATCTTCAGTCCTAACAAAAGAATACAAAAAATATCATTAAGGAGTTCAATATTGAGTAAGTCATTGGAAAAATTAAATCCAGTTCACAAATAATGAAAATAAAAAGGAAGAAAAAGCGGCATGAATCGCCACTGAAGGATTTTTCCCTTCGTACATAATCAAGGGAAAAGGATTTCCTTAAGTTGAAAAAAGAGGGAATCAATTCCTTCATGGAAAACCAATTGAAATAAATGCCCAGAGTAAGACATTGGAAAACTTACAACGTTTGGAAAAAAAAGAGGTTCGAAGATTAGTAACTTTTCGAAACCCTACTCGACAAAACTCTTTGACAGTTGACGACGGTGTAGTCCACATGTTATCTTTAAAGAGCCTAAAGAGCTCAAATTTTAGCATGAAAATCTACATATGCTAGAGAGCTGATATTTTAGCATGAAAATCTATAGAGCGCCTTCAAAAAGTACTACAGATTTTTTTAGGAATCTGCACGATTACACAAAAGAAAATGAGAAACTGTTGCAAGGAAAAAATCATTTCGGGTTCATATTACTAATTTTTATGATTGTGTTTCATCCAAAGTAGAAATACAGTGATGGATAAAATTACCTATCTTCGATTATGGTCCTTTTACACCTTCTCTTCTTCCCTTCCTCAGTTGCCTCAATATGTTAACTGCCTACAGTTGTATTATTCAAAAGGCTAGAAATATGCAAAGTTGCAAAGAGAAAGATAATAGACAGGGTTTTTAGAGAAGAAAATCATAATGTGTTATATGATTAAAGATGTTAGTAAATCCAAAATTACTTCACTCATCAATGTTTGTCTAAATCCATATTGGAAGTAATGAAATACACTAAAGAGAATATCCAAATAAACAAAAGATAAAAATGTTTGGTAATTTAAGAACTCTCAAATATAACATTCTTATGTATTGTTTCTACCTTCTACTATATGTTATTACCTTTTGACATGGTCCCCTCAATTTAATGCACACAATGATATGAATGTAGGGTATCACAAAAATTACAAACATAAACTTCTACTTCTACCCATAAAATAATTTGTTGCCCTCTTCCATACCTCTCTAAAGTTGGATTGGCTTTTCCAACACTATACAACAAAAGGAAATCACAGTTTAAAATATAGATACATCATCCAATTTATATCGTGGAGTAAAAAAAATCTTGTATCCGTCCCTAACGTATGTTTTCTTCCATAATCGATATCCTTAACAATGGTACCTGTAGTGGCTTATTCCAGATCTCGAACTCAAACCTCAGTTTCGACTATCATACATTTACTCGACCTCATCAACATATGATCACATGGCATACTATGGAACAACTACAAAGAAGAGTTTATTTCTCATTCTCGACCTCCATTCCAACAACTCGATTCAACAAGCACTTAACCATCAAAGAAGCCGTTACAAAATAGAAGGATCAGACCGTTACACAATCAGTTCAAAGACTCGTCAAAATCATATTGTAACATTCATTATTAAGAGTAATAATGGTCGCCAAACGGTTATATTATAAGAACTATAAATAGGACCAGAGAACTACAGATTAAGAATAGAGAATTCTATCCAGAAACTCTACACAGAAATACTCAGAGTATTCTTTGTAATAGCTAACCATCATCAATAATATTTCTTTCTAGAATCCTCAAGAAAGGTCATGGTTTTTAACCTATTCAAAGGTTTTCCACGCTAAATCTCGTGTTAGTAATTACGTGATAGTACTCTAATTATCTTTGGTGTGAGAAACTAAGTTCGATATGCAAAATTAGGTTCCTACATTTAGCGTCATCTGTGGGAAGGAAGCAGTTAGCCACAATTATCAGATAAAGCTGATACTTACTCTCTTCACAGAATGTTGATTACATACCAGAATATACCAGTGGGCCCAGTAGAAGGCAGGGTCACACTAGCAAAATTATGGGCCACTCTAAACTTTGAAATAAAAAATGGACCGTTCTGGAACAACAGCTGGCAGACGTACGAGATGCGTTAAAATTTTTGCAGAGACAACAGATGGCAACCCAAAAGAACAAAGGCGCACTGCCAGCTACCTCAAGAGTTTTCATTCGAGACAGGCTAGGACCCTGAGGCAACAGCCTTGGAGCTGATGTTCGATCCGATCATAATCAGCTAGGGGCCGAGTTCATACAGATACCAGGAGTCTGACAAGAAGTTGATAATCTTCCTGCCGAAGTCAGACAAGCGAAGTACCCACCCTGTGGAAGAGTTTGCATTCCTGTATGAGAATGATTAAGTAAAGAAAGTGGCGAACACATTCCTCATAAAGGACGTATCACACGTCAGACCATCACAGCTCGACAGTTCGTGACCCATGAGAATGTCAAGAAGTGGATCAAAGAATTATTTGAAGCCCAGATTCAAGCAGCCAAAGGCATCTACAACAGGCTGCAGAAGAGCCCAATAGCTCAGGATCTATTAGACAGCGAGGTTCCCACCAGTTTTTACTCCCCAAAATTTTGAAAGTACATGGGAATAGATCCCGTGAAATGCGTCCAAGAATTTTAGGATGCTTTAGGCTTGCATTCAACATCGAACCACATTTTATGTCGTCTCTTTTCTACCAGTCTCTAGGGCGAACCTTTGCGGTGGTTCCACTCGCTGCAGGAAAGGTCCATTCATACATTCGAACAGTTGTGAGAGCTTTTCGTCAAGAACTACTCACATAATATAGACAACGAGCAAAATCTCTATTCTTTGTTTAGCCTTAAACAAATGCCAGGAGAGTAAGTTTAAATCATTCACTAAAAAATTCTTTGAGTTGACCGGAAAGACAAATCGACTTGATCATAAGATTACTATTTCAGCCTTTTTGAACACCTTGCTCGTGGATGGTAGAGCAATGGAACACCTAATTCCCAACAAACTTGCAACCCTGGAAGACATGATCGAAAAGGTAAACGACTATATCGATCTCGAACGGATGTTAACCAAAAGACAGAAGCCCCAGAAGGCAATCCACATAACGAGATTTCAATCGTACTATAGATTACGGAGGAGACAGAAAATGGATTAAATCTAATGAAGATCGGCCTCGGAGGGGTAGTAACTTACAAAATTCATATTTTCCCAAATTGACTGCTATAATAGCCAGCCAATAACTCATGCTTTAAAAGAACAAATTCTTCCAAAATGCCTAATACCTCCAACCCATTTAAAACGTACCATATTCCATATACCATAAAACTGACATCATGACACAGGACATTGCTTCACGTTATAAAAACTTTTAGAGTACATCTTTGCGGGCGGAAGAATGCACGAGTACATCGTAGACATAAAAAGTTACAAAAGCAGGAATTACAAGATTAATACTGAAATCATACAAATAGAAGGAAGACCGAGGAAAAACATTTGTATCACATATCCCTCAGCCATTTTATAGAGACTCATACAGTCAATAGATCAGTCAGGTTCAAAAGATGACGTCTCGGCCAATGCCACGATCTATCCATGGTCGACAAAGAAGCTAGATTACTCCCAACATCCAGTACACAACGAGCAGGGATCTCCTTTGAGGATTGCAATGTTCGCCATGTCAACTTTCCTTATCATGGCGCACTCGTGATCATGTTAAAAATGAAAAATGTCGTCCTGTACACAATAATGGAAGATACTGGCTCACATAATATATGAGCCAATATTATGTGATCATGTTAAAAATGCGGAAGCCACATAATATGTCGAGATTAGTGAAGACAAGTGTGGTACCTATATTGGGACTCTTTTTCCCACAGCAGAACGAAATACTCTTATTTAGTTTCTAAAAGATAACATCGACGTGTTCGCATGGACATTTTATGAAATACAAGGCATCGACCCAACTTTGGCTTGCCACAGGTTTAACTTAAAAGATAAGGCTGAGGCGGTCAAACAGAAACAGAGGACATTAATATTGAGACTACGAGAAGAAGTCAACAAAGAGATCGATAAACTCATTAAAGTCAGTTTTATTCAAAAAGCCAATTACCCCAAATGGATCTCGAACATCGTAGCAGTCCCAAAGAAAAATGGTAAAATTAGAGTATACATGAATTTCAAAGACTTAAATAAGCATACTCCGAAAGATAGTTTTCCTCTTCCTATCATCAACCATCTGCTCGATTCAACTGCGGGACATGAACTCTTATCCATGATGGATACAGCGTCAGGGTACAATCAAATACCTCTTTTGCTCAATGATCAAGAAAAAATAGCCTTCATAACAGAACATGGATTATATTGCTACAAAGTCATGCCTTTTGGCCTCAAGAATGTCGGAGCCACCTACCAAAGACTGATGACCCAGATATTTAAAGACCATCTTAGAAAAAAAATGGAAGTTTACATTTATGATATGTTGCGTAGAAGTGTCAAAAGGGAAAATCATCTCGCAGATTAGCACACGACCTTTAAAATTCTTTGATCATATAAAATAAGACTAAATCCTGACAAATGCCACTTCGAAGTCCAATTGGGAAAATTCTTAAGATATTTGATTAGCAAGCAAGGTATCGAAGCTGACCCAGATCGTATCCGTGTACTGTTAACCATGCCGTCACCAAAAATAAAGAAAGACATCCAAAAGCTAGCCAGAAAAATAGCAGCAATAAATCATTTTGTTTCCAAGTCTTCAGATCGGTGTAAATGGTTATTTGACCTTCTACTAGAAGAGACAAAGAAAGACAAAATTCAAAAAGATCCAGAGAACGAGTGAACCACAAAATATGAATTAACATTTTAGGAACTGAAATGCTACTTACGGAAACCACCAGTAATGAGTACACCCACTGAAGGAGAAAAACTTACGCTATACCTTACAATTACTGATAACTCACTCAGCTCCGTTCTTATCTGACTTGACGAGAAGACGAAAAAGCCAGTCTACTAAATCAGTAAGATTCTTACTCCTGCAGAAACACGGTACACTAAGATTAAAATATTACTCCTAGCTCTCGGCTATAAATCGCAGAAGTTAAAACAATATTTTCAAGCTCATTCAATTCGAGTAATAAAAAATTACCCCTTGCACAAAGTTTTATCCAAACGTGAGAAATCCAGACGAGTCCAACAATGATCAGTTACTCTTGGCGAATACGATATACGTTTTGAACATCTACATTCTGAAAAAGGACAAGTAGTAGCAGATTTCTTCACAGATTTTCCAGTAGACAACCCTAATTGGGAAAATGATAGTATCGATATAAACGAAGAATAGCTTGAAGAAAAATCAGATTGGATATCCAAAAAAGGTTGGTACCTTTTAACTGACAGTTCTCCCGGATCAACTGGATTAGGCATTGGGATCGTTCTTATCACACCTTCCAATGATAAAATTTAGAAATTAGTTAGACTCAACTTTGAAGCTACAAATAACAAAAGAGAATATGAGGCACTAATCCACGGACTAGATATGGTACTAGAGATCGGCGTGCCCAAATTATCTGTTTACAAATATTCTTTATTAATCGTAAACCATTATACAGACAAATATCAAAAAATAAAAAGATGATAGATTAGGCAGCAGCAGTAGCCGACAGAATGAGCAGATTTAAAAAGGCTACAATCGAACACTTACCTCGTAAAGAAAATAGACATTCTGGCTCCCTCACTTATCTTTTTGGCATCTTCAGAACGGAAGCCTAATATATAAATATCAAAGTAGTATCCACCCCCAACATTAACATCATCAGCTCAAATACCATAAATACTAGGGGCGAGAAAGAGGTCGAAGACGATTGGAGATGACCTTTCCTCACATATATTGGACCAAACAACATATTTGATGGTGAACTCCCTGAAGATGTCAACAAAAGGAGATGATTGATAGACATTGCTAAACGATACATCATTGTCAACAATTACCTTTACATAAAGTCAGTTACAGGGCCCTATCTCGAATGTTTATCTGATAAGGAAGCCCAAAAATTCCTACTCGATTTACACGAAGACAATTTCGAATCCCATACAGCAGGACGGTCTTTAACAAACCGAGCAATTACTCAAGGAGTCTTTTGGCCTAAAATGAAAGCTCAAGCCATCAAATATACAAGAAAGTGTGATGCCTACCAATGACATAGACCCAAAATTTGAGCTCTGGCTTTGGAACTCCATTCTAGCAAAGTTGTCTGGCCATTCAAAAGGTGGGACCTCTATCTCGTGGGAGAATTCCCAAACTCTCTGGGAAAAAGGATACACCTCTTAATAGCAATGGACTACTTCACTAAGTGGGCAGAAGTAGTCCATTTGAGTCAAACGCGCGAAGACGAAGTCATCAAATTCATATGGGAAAATATTAGCATACGGTTTGGTTGCCCTCACCTCATCAAAATAGATAATGGACCACAGTTTGTTGGTTCAAAGGTCATCAACTTCCTCAATCAGCATAACATCATTCACTCTCCTTCAAATCCATATTATCCACAAGGCAATGGTCAGACCGAAATCACCAATCGTATTATTGTCAACAGAATAAAAAAGTGTTTGACAGAGAATAAAGGCAATTGGGTGTAAGAATTACCATACGAATTATGGGCGTATCGAAGAATACCTCGAGTGTCAACTAGATATACACCGTTCTTGTTAGGTTATAGTACATACGTAATCATCCCCACTCAATATCATCACCCAGTACGTGATCATACAATAACAGATGAAGAAAATGAGTTTCAGTTAGCATGCAACATGAACTGGATCGACAAAATAAGAGACATAGCAATCATGAACTTAGGAAGGTACCATTAGGCTTTTGTAAAGATATACAGCAAGCACGTTCATCATAGAAAGTTTGACATTAAATATCTCGTCCTACGAGAGGTCCCCAAACACATAAAGGAGATAAATGCCAGGAAACTCGTAGAAAATTGGGAATAACCTTTTATTGTTATTGAAAAAAGTGGCCTTGGCTCTTACAACCTCATTACATCAGATGAAGATCGAGTCCCCAATCCTTGGAACACGGGGAGATCAAAGTTATATTACAGATATCAACCTATCACAGTTTATATTTTACTATTTCTTACATTTTTTGTACGTCGCTTTTACAATAATAAAATACTTGTGTTTGACCGACCTATACTGCAGTACTCTTCTACTATCTCCTACAGTATTCTTTTACTATCTCATATCTACCATATATACATAGCGCATCTACTCTATCGCAGATAAGCAATGGGTTCATCCCAATTCTATTATTGCATTACAGATCGGTTATTGGTTTATCTAATTCGATCTTCTAATACATAACAGGTCGGTTATTGGTTCATCCAATTCGATCTTCTAATACACTGCAGGTTGATTATTGCTTCATACAATTTGATCTTCTCATATATTACTGGTCGGTTATTGGTTCATCCAATTTGATTTTTTAATAAATAAAGGTCAGTTATTGGTTCGACCAATTCGACTTTCTAATACATCACAGGTCAGTTATTGGTTCCCCAATTCGGCCAACAGGTTACATACGTCAAGACCACAATTGGTTCATTAAAGTTCGATACAAATATCTATGGATAACTAATCCTACTATCATACAATTAAATTTTCTCTACAACATTGCCTTTACACTCTATCTACTATATTTCGGGTGATATAGAAAAAATATTTTGTTTTTAATCAATGCCAATACCCCCTAAATTTTGAAGTTCAATCAAAATGTCAATCACGCAAACTTTCCCCACATTCTGAAGATTGTAGAAGCATCAGTTCTGGTGTCCTCGCAGTAACAATTTCTCTTCCTTCATCCTATCTGTTCTTAGTAAGCATACCAATTTTCAACATAACATAATCCAGGTATTCAGTCCGCACTAGCTACATTTTACACTTCATGCCATTTTCGATCATGCTGTTATGAATCGTGTCTTTTTCTTTTTCAAGACTCTTAAACTCAGACATAAATAAGGTAAGCACTGCTGCCATTTCATTTTCATGCACCTCATTTACCTCAAGCTTATCCATGTCAGGCACAACGAGCTCTGTAATTTCCCCCCTCGCCTTATTTAGCAACCTTTCCAAGTTTCTACAACGATTTGCCACCAGAGCATTTTCTTCAATAGAAATTTTATTACATGTTTCCATCACCATCATAAATTCATCATCTGTCCCAACATAGCCAATCATTCCTCCAAAACAAATTGGTTATGGCGCCTCTGATCAACCTCTATGTTAAGGTCTCGTTGGGCTGTCATAAGGTCCGCCCCCAATTTTTCATTGGAACTAGTCAGCCCCTCCACTGTCGTTCAAAAGACCATAAGGTCTAATTCCAACATTTGAACTACATTTTCTAAGTTCCCTATCCTATCCCAATAAGTTTTCACCAAATCATTATGTTTCCTGTTAACTTCCTCCAAATCTTTTTCTTTATTTTTAGCAACATTCCACATTCCTTCAAACTCTCTGGCTCGCTCATTTTCCTTCCTAACAGAAGTTCGTAAACCGACTACTTCCTCCTCTAACATGTTGATCCAAACCTGAAAGCATTTAGCACCATCCTCTTCTTTCTTTAATATCGCCAACAAATCTGTCAGTTTAGCTCGCACATATATTAATTTTGCCTCTTGCTTGGTTACTCATTCTGAGATATTACTTATGTGACAATGATATTTCTTAATATCCAACTTCTTTTTCTTAACAACCTCATTTAACTCCTTCATTTTCTCTTGGGCCCTTGCTAGTTCAGCATCCTTTTTACCATTTGCTCGGACAAATGACTCACCATGCCTTACCCCTCAATCATCCTTAACTCTATTTTTACATTTAACTTTGTAGCATTTTTTAATGCTTCACGATGCCAGTCCAAATCAGTGTTCAATTTTTCGTTCAAAACACGCAGTGTCTCACGCTGACTTTGAACCTCTTCAAGTTCGACCTGCGGCAATAGTTTAAATTCGCATACAAAGCAATTCGTACATCAAAAATATTTTACATATCATCATATTTCTAAATCACAGTTCATAATTTCATTCATAAATATTATGTACAATCGATCTTACAATAATAAAATACTTGTGTACGATCGATCTATATTTCTTTTTAAATCTATTCTACCATCATAAACATAACACATTTATTTATTATCAAAATAGTACACCAAATATCTAATGCATATGCAAGTGAACAACATAGATAATTAACTTTTGTTCCCTCGAACTATGAGAAAACTGCCCCCTATTCCCCGACCGTCCTGACCTATATACCTACACATCTACAGGTACAATAGAGATCACCACCTCCGGCTGGCACTGCCTTTATTGTGAACAAGGTATAAGACTCATGCCCTTCTCCTCGTCCTCCTCTAACAAATTTTGTGCCTGTCAAGGAGCTGGTCTTTCGATAACTTTTTCCTCCTCATCCTTTGTAAACCACATATTTTCAGCCTTTTTATTTTCTACATCAAAGTCTTTCCCACAATCCATAACATAATTCCTATATTTTTTCTCCACCCTTGCCAACTCCCCTCCATAAAACTTAATCACACTCTCTATATGGCATTCCTGGTCCGTTTGAGTCACGACCTGTGCTCGCGACAGATACAAATATTCCCTCAACTGCATGTACAACCTATACAAACGCTTAAGTGTATCCTTCTGCAATACACCCAACGCTTTCAATTCCTTATCTAACTTCTTTCTAACAGTTGTTTCTACTATCAGTTGATTTGCCAGAGATATATTTTATTCCATACATCGGCTTTAGAATGTTTTGCAACTTGTTTAACTCACCCTCTAGCTTGGCTTGCACCACTCTCTGCTCTTTCTTTATTTTGAAAAAAAAATCATCATTGTTCTTCGATCCTATAAAAAGGCAAAAGCATCAGATAAGGGAACTATATCACCCCATATAATAGGCATACCAACTCAAGCTGAACATTTTTCCGCCTTGCATGCTTCTTGAGCTAAAAACCTAACTCAAACTGGATCAGGTACTACACCCCTTTCCTTTAAGAGCTCTGCACAAGCCTCTTTTAAACCCCACTCGCTATCTACTTCGACCTTAAAATATAATGTCAGAGTTAATAAAAGCCTCTAACACTTGGCTTTATCACTCGTATCAGCAAAACATACTAAGTCTTTAGATTTTTGTACTAGCGCAAATCGATCCTCCTCTTTTCTCAAAACCTCGTCCCTCTATATTTTTATTTTTGCATATCTACACTGAAGATCATATAATTCTTTAAAAAAATTCTCTAAATTAGATTTAAACTGCCTTATCTCATATTCAGCTTTATTTAATGCCTATTGAATACGAGTCACAGAGTCCCTCGCTCTACTCAACGATCTCTCCATTGGGGTAGTAGTTTTTCTCAACCACTTTATCTCCAACACAAATTACAAATTTTCTGTTATCAAGCAAATATTCAAGCAAGGCACAATAAACTTATGTCTATCAAACTTTACAGTTTTAAAATACGCAGAAAGCAGTCTCATCAAAGTCAAAACAGAATTCAATAGTTTGATCAGGATTATTATTGCCAATCTTTACCTCAGATGGTAGCTCTACTCTAATGCCAGCAGCTTGAACTTGCTCAGCTTGAGAGGGGAGTGTATTCACTGGAGCAACAATATCTTCAACTAATTTATCTTTCGCGTTCGAAGAAAAAACTATCGCATGGTGCCTACCCTCTAGGCCAAGAGTAATATTGGCCTCGATTAACCCAACGTGATGATAGGATTGGATTAAATTGTTTCTACCAACCCTCACCGTTGCCAAAGCTTTCTCCAGGGTCTCTTCGCACTCAGACATTTGTACACGCCACTCCTCAACAACCTTTACTACTTCTGCCTTTCTCTCTCTCCTTCCCAAACTCCTCCCCGGGCTCCTTCAACCGAGATGTTTGAGCATCGAACTTCTGTGTAAGCTTTAAATACTTCCAGTTTCTCTTCTCAATAAAATATGTATCCCCTTTCACCAGCATAAAAATTTGCCAATACAATAAACTAAGTCATTAATGGATATATCGACCATACTGCAACAAAAAAACCATATTAATACATACTTGCGTTGTCTGCTCTTTAAACATAACCTCGAAGTTCCTCGGATTACTCACAGCCATAGTTAAATAGCCTTGTTGTACTTTCCTCAACTTGGCCAAAGCTGTAGCCCGAGTTTGGTCACTACCTTCGGCCTCATGTTTCCTTTATTGCAAAGTAGTCTATTTTATCTCTCGTAGAATGACCTCATTCACTGTCTGCTACCCTATAGCATCCGAGATATCCAGCTTGTTACCCTTTTTCCCTTGGGCCACCTCTACAGAAGAATGAGAAGATTCTTGCAGCGTTCTTTTTGCCCTACAAATCTTTCGTGGACTGCCCAAACTCTCTAGTATAGGCGGAAGGATACCAGTCAAATCCCCTAGAGGATGAAGGTCTGTGTTCACAACCTTCTCAGTACCCTCTTGACCAGTAATAGCTCAATTTTTGTGAGTTCGTTAAACTTTTGGAACTTTGGAGTCCATTCTTTTATCCCTACAGATATTCAACTCCTCAAGCACTTACTTCAACTTGACCTATTCATGGGCTACGCAGTCAAATAAGCTTATTTTATCAGGAACGGCTTTAGGATCAGGACTGACAGACAAAATCAAGGAAATGATTAGAAGCTCACAGACAAATAGATATTTGGTCAAGTTAGCATACATTACTTACTCGAATTAAAATATTTATATTCCAGGTCGAGCACTGGTTCATCTAGAACATGCATACAATTACCCCTTACCCATACAAGATGGTCATTCCATGGTCAACCAGTAGATTCGAAGTAAAAAAACTTTGGCCTAGACGAATCACTAAACAAGTAAAAACTACTCCTTCAAGCTTGTACATACTTCATTTTGTAATATTTTAGTATGTCGGCTACAACGAACTGCTTCGCCATCCCATTCTCTCACTACCTCTCATTTAACACCTCACACACCCTAATTATCTCATAAGCATTCCCATTTAATTGTATGGCGCAGCACTGTAATGCATTCATAACCCATTTCTGAAAAATACGTAAAGGGAATCCTAAGACCATATAACACCTGCTTCAGATAACACAAAAACCCATAATTCGGGCCTACCATACTTGGCCCATTATAGTACGTAATCTCTATATCTTCCCTAATTCCTTTTTCCATCTTCCACAAATCCAGATTGGGCACTTGATAATGTACTTTTTCCCCTTTCTTTAGTACAAAGGTCCTAAACCATAAGCCTTGCTCCATTACATAATCATCCCACTTCCCTGTTCGCTTATTTTTAAATTTCAGAAATTCTTTCCCTATATTTACTCTGTCTGGGTATGTGTAAAATATCTCATCCTCTGCCCTTGTTTCATCATCTTGCTCTACTATATGACTCACTTCAATAGGCATCTCTGCCACAATCCCCACAGTTACTTCCCTACTGTCTACAGTCTCCTTCATGCCTCTACAATCATCATCTCTACCCGTCGAAGACGTTTTCTCCAAACTGGATGAAACTACAAATTTACTAATATGCTTTAAGTTTTTAGAACGTATATTTTACCAATAGGTAAAAACATTTTTTTTTTATTTACTCTATTTTTATGATTCATTACTTACACAATCACATGATATACCACAAACACAGCAGATAAAAACCCCACCTGTAGGGACCAGATTTTATAAAGCTCGAACTAGCTTGAAATCAATCCTTACACTAAGAACTACTATGAAAAGAATTAAATAAGAGATAACACTTAACACAGGGGATTTAGAGTAGAAAACCTGTGAATAGGTAAAAACTACGACCTCGAGTGGAAGATTTTGTAAAAGTAGTATTATTGCTTGAGAGAATCAGATTACAAGAGTTAATTTAATAAAAATATAGCTAGAGATCAGATAATTGTATGTATAGATTTGTCTATCGACCTTTCTATTTCCTTAGGGGCTCTGCCCTTTTATAGACCCTACTCTCAGCTTGACGTCGTGCTTGAACACGTTCTCTTGAAAGTGGGAGTCATGGGCAGTTGAGTATATAACTGCTAGCTCATGGAAGACAGGTGTATGTTGACTTGTTCTGTTTACATCTGTTGTGGATGACCCACGTTCTGCTTGAGTTCGTGGTCGATGTGTAACTGTTGACGTGTATATCACGTGTGAGCTTGGTACTGAATGAGATCGAGTACTCCTGGGATCGAGTGATAAGTATGTTCGAGTATCACATAGCTCGAGGAATAAGTCCCTACACCACCCATACTTACTATCTCTTTACTACACAATAAAAACATTTATTTTTACAACTTTCCACAACAACAGAAACTAAAACTTTCCATCTTCTTCTTTTACAAAAACAGATACCATACACAGAGCTTTTGTAATATTCACAAATACAGGAAAACAATCTTTTTTTAGTCCCCTACATTATAAAAAGTTCCCATCCCCAATCAGTAACATACAAAGGTGCTTTATAAAACAGCAAATACACAGACTACTTTGAACTTCAAACGTAAATGAGCATTAACAATTTACTCACCTGTACTGATCCATAATCTTCTACTCTTCCAACAACTTTTACAGAGATTGAGAGATTATGCTACTTTTCCAACAAATTCCTTTCACTAGATGAAGCTTTTACTGTAAGATTACGCTCGGAACTCAAACATTATCTCTCTCTAGAAATACTGGTTAAATTGTAGATAATTTATGAGGGAGAGAGAAACAAGTTTTTATACTCATCCTCACTTTTTAAAATAACGGCTCCCTCATACACGTGTTAGTCACCCTTACTGCCTCTGCAGGCACGTATTTTTACCTCACAACATCATCATTACTTCTGTGATAACGCATGCTTGTCTCTCACTTCAGCCATTAAACAATTTAGTTCCTTATTCCCAAGACAATCTACACAATCCCTTACCTTGCTTTTACACCCAATCAAGTTCGTATTATACCGTACGTCATTCCTATTAATAGCAAATATTCAAAATTAGAAATCTTTTACACAACTGTTGACATCAGCCACCTGTAATCCATCATAACTGCCCCATAAGCAGCTAAACAAATGCATTACTCCTACTTTTTAGGTCGTAGATTTAATCTACACTTTATCCTAAAATTCAACAGATAACAAGCACAAAATACTACAAACAGGTTACTTATTCATTTTGAGTTATAAAAGTTTGAGTTTATATTCAAATATAATTATATTTAAAGCAACCCGGGTGATTCAATATTTATTCTTACATTCAAATATAATGCATTACTTCAGCTAGTTTATCCAGTACGATCTCTTGAACAACATCATCTCACAGGGTTGCATCCTGAAGTAAAGCACAGAACACATCACACCAGAATTACCAATCAAACTCCACACACCTACCTTCATCATCTAATTTGTTTAAATGTAATGGCTACTCTGGTAACACAATATTATAAGGCAACAGATGAAAGTACAACTCATGAAATTCGACCACCTAGATGTTTAGCCTACCTTCTACCGCATTTCGAGTACGCTTAGCACGCGTCCTCACCATGAGAACTTCCATTCAACCAAAAGCAAGTTTTTCCTATAGAAGAATACGAT
Organism: Kingdonia uniflora; assembly: GCA_014058105.1. Lineage (NCBI taxonomy): Eukaryota > Viridiplantae > Streptophyta > Magnoliopsida > Ranunculales > Circaeasteraceae > Kingdonia > Kingdonia uniflora. The sequence continues at coordinate 773,118 of JACGCM010000926.1, read as the reverse complement.
GACCAGAACCAAAGGATTAAGATCTTATGTATCCAACATGTAGATCTTTTAATACACGACCAATATTACCTATCAATCAAATTTTGAAGGAAGAAATATTCTACGGGGACAAATTTTTAGCAACAAAGATATTAGCAGATTTTTGGGAATATTTTCGACAACTCATACTTTCCATCCTAAGAAGTATATTCTATGTGGATATTATTCCTTACGTGCCTCGCACAGATGATGCATCCGAAAAGATAGAGCTCACACAGACTAAAATAGTTCAAGTCCGTTCCGAAACAGTTCCAACAGAATACTGATACCCTTTACCCGACTACTTCAAGGCATTTTTTGAAACAGTTCGAAACACATCTCCAAAGGATTGTCAATCACATAATATTGTAGTACGGAGAAAATACCCTTTGTTGACAAGCAAAGGATACTTATCGCATGCTAGCGGCATACTCACTCCTACAAAGTCAAAAGGGTATAGTTCGTTAGAACTTTAACAACCTAGTCAATGGAAGAATGAATATTGGAAATGGCAACTGTGTTACATTGCATAATTCTAAGATGGCAGATCAAAAAGTCTACAAATAGTTCTTAAAACATAGTCTTGTGTAATTCTAAGATGGAAGATCGAGAATTCTACAAACAGTTCGTAAAACACAGTCTTGTATAATTCCAAGATGGAAGCTCGAGAATTCTACAAACAGTTCATTCAACACAGTTCGACAAAAGCACTCTTTCACATGCATAGAACAGTTTAACAACCCACAAACATACCAATCACATCTCAAGCATTATTTATACCTATAAATTATGATCACTTATACTTCCCCTTACTCTGCATATGTGTTAATACGTATCCATTCCCATCATCCATAAATATCAACCCTATGCTCATGCTCGAAAGTTATTTGAGTTTATCTTTCCAAAACAACCCCATTGCATTTTGACTATCTCTTTTTCGAACTCACTTCCACAATCTCTCAATTATTTTTTCATACATCCAAATTTCTTCGTAGCTCGATTTTTTGTTTCAGCACATCACTTCTACAACAAATTGATGTCTTATAGTTCGCTTCAATTGCCTTTTTTCAGTTCGACACAAGTACCTGTCACACTTAAACATCTCTAAACATGACAATTCCTGTATTATACGGAATTACGTTTTCTAACATATTTTCAACCTCCAAAATTCTTTTTTGTTATTTCTACTTTCTATCACACACAATCTGATCAATCAACAGTTCAAATTACCATTCTCATTTTTTAGTTTGCTTTATCAAACAAGAAGTTATATCCGTATGCTAAAAATATATCTTGTAGTTCTAATTGTAATACTTATTTGGCACCAAAAAAAGAATTTTTTATTAGCTCAAATATTTCTTACAAGACAATTTTAGAACTTTCCTAGAGATTGATCTACATATTACATTACATCAGTTTACAGACTGAAATACTTCTTCAAGAAAAATAAAGAAAACGGTTGTAACAAAGCTTGAAGATGATGACTAGAAGCATGCTTCCAATCTTTATCTTTCCTCTTCCTCCGTAACCCCCACCACCTCTGAGTGGCAGAGAAAGAAGAATAATTCTACTTTTATAGAATCTACTCACCAGTAGGGTACCGGTGAGACTTCCTCAGACGTACACCAACTGCTTCATCCACTGCTATAACCGTTTTCTCTGCCATAAGATGCAGACCATCCCTGCACCCCTGCCCCGACGTCACCATATAGTGAAAGCAGACTATTTGATAATAGTTGTCATCCGCCTCCTCCACCTCTTCATACGTCATACCATAGTAGGTAGGACGCACCGGAATGGGAGTAGGTCAAGGGACTAGTTTCCAAAGTATCAAAACCACATCCCTTGCACTTTGGCCAGAACCATAGCATCGTACGATTAGCGTTTGGTGGTCAGTATCTTCTCAAATGAAACAGTTACATAGACAATGTTTGTAGAAGCTATGGAATAGAGGAAGTACTTGGCGAATAATAACTACCACTTCAAATCATAGCAGTATTTATACTGCAACTCCATTCAATACTGCGTTCCAAATTCCCAATGTCAAAATAAATTCCAATGTTGCAATCTTGGCCAAAGCCATTGGTTCTAGGGAACCCCACAACCACAACAGATATTCATGAAGGAACATTGAAAATGATCCCTGGATATTGAATATAATATTAATGATGTTTCTCAACCAGCACCACTCGCCCATGATGTTTCTCGTGCTCTTGACTGATAGGGGGCGGTTGTAGTGGCCTATTCCAAATCTCGAACACAAGCCTCAGCTTCGACCATCATACATTTACTCAACTCTATCAACATATGATCACATGGCACACTATGGAACATCTACAAAGAAGAGTTTATTTCTCATTCTCGACCTCCATTCCAGCAGCTCGGTTCAAGATGTACCCAGCAATTAAAGAAGCCATTACATAACAGAAGGATCAGACCGTTACACAATCAGTTCAAAGACTCATCAAAATCATATTGTAACATTTGTTATTAAGAGTAATAATGGTTGTCAAACGGTCATATTATAAGACCTATAAATATGACCATAGAACTTGTAGTGGCGTATTTTCCATGAGGAAAATCTTCGCCAATACTTATTCGTAAAGAGAAGGTAATAAGTTAGATAAAACAAGATTTTACGTGGAAAACTAAGTAAAGGCTGAGAAAAACCACGACCTCGAGGAGGATTTTTATGTAAAATCCAGTAAAATGTTAGTTATTATACGTTTTGAGTAATCTTGGGTTTATGAAGTAAGAATAGTAAAAGATTGCGGTCCTGTAGTATCCATTCTCTGCCTGTATTTATAGTCATACAGGCAGTTTTACAAAAAGAAAGAAATAGTCTCCTATTTCGGGGGAGTGGGCAAACTTTGTGGATCTCTAACAGTTCTTTCTTGACCAGGATTCAACGACTACTTTTGGCAAGTCGAGAACTTATAGTAACTTCTATAATAATGGCCTTCGATCAAGTATAGCTGTCTTTGAGTACACTTTGCTGCTTACTCTTGTCGAATCTGGGGAATATGCTGCTACAATCGCTCCATTCTCAACAAAAGTACTTGTGGTTGTGTCGAGATGAAGTTAGAAGCTGAAGAGGTTGTTGAATGGGAAGGTGAGTCATCTGTGTTATTTTCAAGGTCAAAGGAACTATATGTGGTCAAGGCATTTCTGAGGCACAATTAATGTGGTACAGTGAATCTGGCGGAGTTACATTGGGTATAAATAAGGGGTTATTGAGGGTAGAATGGTGGTGTTTGTAGAAGGATGTTGCCCAGAGTATGGTCTAAAGTGTTATTTGAAGAGGAAGACGGTGAACAGCCTGAGGGAAAGATTTGGCAAAAATTGATCGGTAAGGATTTTTCATGTGATCGTGTCATGGCGTTGGGTTGAAGGAGAGGAAAAAATTCTACGAGGGACTTGTAAAAGCTGGTGGTATTATGTTTGATGATAGCTCGGATGATGATGTACCCCAAACTCCTGATGTACGCAGGACAATCGAAGTCATCAAAGATGATGTGATGATGGATACTGATGGTACTCATCCTGGTGAGGTAACAGGTGTGCAGGTTCCCGAAGGTTCCCTGAATTTGAATGAAGAAAAATCTCCCTCTGAAATGTTAAACCTCGTGTAGATTGTGTTTGTTTGAGAAAGGATGTAAATATGGTCAGTGGGACTGAAGCGATTTAACTTATAGTATTGTGCTGAAACAATTTGATGTTACAGTAAAACTTTTTTATTTGTGAAATAACTATGTATACGTGTTTTGTAAATAGCTCTAAGTAGCAGATTTGATAAAGTAATGTTGATCGAATGTGACTATAGATTGAACAGATAAGTGAAGAATGCTTATTTGCGTGATATGTGAAAGATGGCCATAAAATGGCAAGTTATTAGAATGAGCACCAGATGTATATCCTTAGATGGGTATCTACATTTAGAATTTGAGAAGAATAAGAGCTCTTTTAGAGGTTGCTCGATAAGAAAAGAACACGAAGTAGAATATCCTGTAATTGGATATTGTTCACATAAAATTTGAATGATAGGCTTTAGGTATACTTGTTAAGTAGTGACCAAAAGTAAATCAAGATAGTAAGCATTTTGTTTCCTTGATGAATACTTGACAAGTATAGATCGAGATCAAATCAAATGGTAAAGATATTGTTTGTCTGATGTATACTTGACAAGTATAGATTGAGAACAAATCAAATAGTAAGGATATTGCTTGTTTGATGAATACTTGACAAGTATAGATCGAGATTAAATTAAATAGTAAAGATATTATTTATCTGATATATACTTGACAAGTATAGATCGAGAGCAAATCAAATAGTAAGGATATTGTTTGTTTGATGAATACTTAACAAGTATAGATCGAGATCAAATCAAATAGTAAGGATATTGTTTGTTTGACGAATACTTAACAAGTATAGATCGAGATCAAATTAAATAGTAAAGATATTGTTTGTCTGATGTATACTTGACAAGTATAGATCGAGATCAAATCAAATAGTAAAGATATTGTTTGTTTGATGTATACTTGACAAGTATAAATTGAGATCAAATCAAATAGTAAATAACAAATTAATAATAAAATATGTTTATTTGAATTGATCAAAACGGTTACAGTGTCATCTGTAAAACAGTTTTAGTTTAGCCATGTTCCATGGATATTCAAGTTGTACTTCTTCATCAGTCATCAGCCAATAAGTCACACTATCTATTTTGTTGTTGACAATGTATGGCCCTTCCCAGTTTTCTAACAATTTATCGAAAATTTTAGGCCGAGTATTATCTTGGATCTGTCTTAAGACATGGTCTCCAATACCAAATTTCCGTTCCCGATCTTTCATGTTGTATGTTTTTTTTCAAGGAATCATGGTATCGTCCCAAATTCGTGATGGCCTTATCTCTGGTTTTCTCGATCTAATTAAGGTTGCAAAGAAGACTGAGTTCATTTTCTTCGTCTGGAAATTTTTGTCAAGTACTGGGGAGATCGAGGTCCGAAGGTATGACTCATTCAGTGCCAAAAGCCATCATGAATGGAGTGCAGCCTGTTGAGACTCGAGGTGTGGTACGGTAGGCCTATAGAGCACTGAGCAATTAATCCACCCATCGCCCTTTTATGTCGTCGAGACACTTGCGCAATCCTGATTTGATACTTTTGTTTATGGCCTCGGCTTGTCCATTGTCTTGAGGATAATATGGTCTGGATGTTGTAGGCTAGATTTTATATTTATGGAGGAAAACAATTACTTTGGCGCTGATGAACTGTTTGCCATTATCAGAGCATATCATTTGTGGACATCCAAATCTGGTGATGATGTGCTCCCAAAGGAACTTGATAACTTCATTTTCATCTATATAGCAGAGAGGAACTGTGTTAACCCATTTTGTGAAATAATCAGTGGAAACCAGGATGAACCTTCAGTTTCCCGATGCTGGATAGAAACGTCCAATAATATTGATTCCCCATCATTTGAATGGCCAGAGAACATTGTTAATATGCAAGTCTAAGGCTGGGTTATTTATGTCTTGGGAATAGATTTGGCATTTGTAGCATTTTCGAATAAAGCCTTAACAGTCCTGTCTCATCTTGGACCAATACAGCCCTTGTGTAAAAGCGTATTGTGCTAACGATCTTCCTGAAACATGTGCTCTACAGATACTTTCGTGAAGGTCACAGATTTTGATTTGAGCTTGTTTATGAGAAATGCAATCGATAAGTGGTCCCCCACCTGTGATTCAATATAAGATATGACCTTGGGCAGTGAATCTAGGGTACTTGGCTAGAAGTGATTGAGCTTCTTCTTTGTTACTGGTGAAGATGTTAGAGTTGAGATATGCATAGAATAGCCTTCTTCAGTCTTCAGAATCGTCATCTTTAGCAATAGTGATCTAGAGTGTTGATAGTATATCAAGGCTGGAATGCTCAATGATTTCGATTTATAAAGATCTTTTTTTACTGTCTCCTAGCATTGCGGTGATGTAAGCTAAAGCATCGGCATGTCGATTTTCTTATTGGGGTAAGTAAGAAATTGTTGCATGTTTGAATCTTTGCATCTTTTCTTTGACCAGAGCTGCATAATCAACCATATTTCCCGTTATTTTGAAAGTTTTGTTGTAACGATTTTCCATGAGCAAAGAGTCGACATAGACTGCTAATTCTTCTGCTCCAAGAGTAAGTACGAGATCAAGACCGTATAAAATTCCTTTTTATTTGGTCTCATTTTTGGTGGCATAGAAGTTTAGTTTGATAGCTTTTTCGAATCAATGATTGGAAGGAATGACGAGGACGATGCCAATCCCCGATCCTTGTAGTCCTACTGACCCGTCTGTAAAAAATGCCAACCAGAGCTTTCAGACCATGCGTCTGGTTCTTCTATTGAGTCATCTGTGAAGATTTCTTTGAGTTCTTCCCAATCGGGGTCTTTGACGGGAAAGTCTGCCAAAAAGTCGGCCACTGCTTGTCCCTTAACAGATATTTAGGGTTTGAAGGAAATGTTGCATTCTCCAAGGAAAGCAGACCATTGCTAGATTCGTCGAGATTTTTCTTTTTTGGAGAGTACTAGTTTGAGGGGGTATTTAGTGATGACTTTGATGGGATGAGCTTGAAAGTAGGGATAAAGTTTTTGAGAACTGTAGACCAGAGTGAGTAGCTATTTTTATGTTGTCGTGTACCTTTTTTCAGTAGGCATAAGTATTTTCCTGATGAAATAAATTAGTTTTTCCACTCCGTCATTTTCTCAAATAAGGACAGAACTGATCGAATCTTTGGTTATGGATAAGTACATTGTAAGAGATTCACCATCAATTGGAGTACTCATTATAGGAGGACGCCCCATGTAACGTTTATGATCTTGGAAACCCATCTCACAGTTAGGAGTCCAAATGACTTCCTTTTGTTGTTTGTTCAAAAAAGGATTAGGGTTACCACGAAGAATAAGGTAAAGGAGTTTGCATCGATCAGATGACTTTGAGATGAATCTGTAAAGAGCAGCAATTTTGCCTGTAAATTTTTGAACGTCTTTTTTTATTTGAGGGGTTGGCATTGCCATAAGTACTTTAATTTGTGCGGGATCGATTTTTATTCCTCATTTGCTGACCAAATATCCCAGGAATTTGCCGGATGCAACTCTGAATTGATATTTCTCTGGGTTAAGTTTCATTTGGTACTTGTGAAGGATATCGAATATAGCTTTTAGGTTACTGGAGTGGTCCTATCGTTTCAAACATTTGCAAATCATATCATCGATGTATACTTCCACAATTGTACCGAGATGATCTTTGAACATTTTAGTCACAAGTCTTTGGTAAGTAGCGCCTGTATTTTTTAAACCGAAAGGCATGACCGTGTAACAGTAGAGACCTCTGTCGGTGACGAAGGTTGTTTTATCCTGATCTTCTTCGGCTAGTGGAACTTGGTTACAACCAGAGGCTACATCCATCATAGAAAGAAGTCCGTGTCCTGCGACTAAGTCGAGAAGTTGTGGAATTAGTGGTCGCGGAAAACTATCTTTAGGTTGGAACTTGTTGGGTTCTATAAAGTCAACACAAACCCTGATTTTGCCATTTTTCTTTGGTAATGCTACGATATTAGAAACCCACTTTGGATATTTAGCTTCCTGAATAAATCCTACCCGAAGGAGTTTATCAATTTCATCATTTACTGCATCGTGGAGTCGGGGGGACTAGATTCCATCATTTTTGAATGATAGCTTTACTGTCTGGAAGGAGGTTGAGTCAGTGACAAGCGATTAAAGGATCGATGCCGGGCATTTCTTGGAAAGTCCAGGTAAAAATATTGATGTTCTTCTTAAGTAGCTGTATCATGGCCCCTTTTTTGTCAGTCAATAATTTGGAGCCGATGAAGGTTGTATATCCCGGGCCACCGAGTTCAACAGATTCGACTATCTCGATGTCATGTTGTTAAAATATTATTGATTCTACTTGTTGTAGTTGCTATGCTTTAAGAAGTTTTGGTTGTATGAGGGTTGGTTGTGGTATTTTTGTACATTCATGCAACTGCTTGGCTGCCTTTGATTTCGTATATTTGGTAATCTATTGAAAAATGCAGTGTTAGATGATAAGTGAAAGGCACTGCTTTGATTGAATGCAACCAGCTTCGACCCAAAATTCCCAATTATTTGGACTCTGCATCGATGACAAGAAATTTGACAAATGTAGTTTCAAAGCCATCTTGAACATGCAGAGTGATTTCTCATGTGGCTGATTCTTTCGAACCATTAAAGCCTGTGATTGTTGTTATCAAAGCTTTTACCGAATTTGTAAGGCCTAGGACTTCAATTGCTCTTCTGAACAATACATTTGTGGCATTTCCAGCATCAATGAGAAGTGTGTGTAAATTGTCTTGCCCGACTTTGAGCATAATGATGAGAGGGTCATCATGGGGGTATTTGACATGGCTTGTAACGCAGTATTCGAAGGTGATTTGGTAAGGACGCTTTGATTTACTTGTGCTGGGAAGAAGTTTTGCTGATTTGTCCGAGGAGGCCATTTTACAGTAAGATGTAATCCTATCATCTTGTTTTCTTTTCTTTTCTTTCTCGATCTCAATCATGTACAGGTGGCGAGCTTGCCCTTGGGCCTAATTTTGCTCCACTTCTTTATTTTTTGCTTCATTCTCTAGGAATTTTTGGATGTCGATGACATAATTATAGAGTCGTCCAGCTAATAGGATGTGATGGAAGATTTGTATGAGGGAGTAACAAGTATCAGTCTTATGGTTATGCACATTGTCATACTGACATAATGGTATGTTGGGAAGATCATGAATTGACTGTGGTATGCGATAACACTCATCTCCCATTATTGTTGGCAAGATAACGGAGAGAGTTGTTGGCATTGGCGGTAAAACTGGGACAGGTCTGTCTGGTCTGTCGTCCCATCTTCTATTATTGTCGGCCTGGAATGTCAGAATTTATGGCCTGGATCCTATTGTTGAGGTCGTCCAAGGTGACGAATTGTTGCGGTGGAAATGGTAAAACTGTAATCTGAGGAACAAAATCTCCCTATCATTCTAGTCCCAATCGATCCCTGATCGGTCTTCTTTCAGGCGGGGAAGTTTAATGTCGAGTGTATCGACTTCTTTGAGTTATCGATGCTAAGGATGTTAAACCAAAATGTCGAGAGGCTCTGTTTGGGTTTTTGGATCTGGATCGAGAAACACGGAGCTCGTCTTCCCTTGGTGGATCGTCACGTTGAATTGTTATTGATCTATACTTGCTTCGAGCGAGTGGAGAGGACGTTTGTTGACTGGTAAGCCGATCTTGCGTTTATCTCTGCCGTTCCATTTCTTTCTGATGTGTTCGGCTCTGTTTATCTAAGACTTTTCGCCGTTCGCCTCTCTCTGTTTAAAGAGCTTAAGCGTGGACACGCTGATCTTCCATTCTTTAGGCTTTCTTGTGGCCATCTATTGCTGAAGCTCAAGTATGGCACCATGAAGATCTACAGCTCCTGGTATTTCCTAATCTCTGATAGTACTGGAATGGCTTTTTAGGTTCATGTTTGTCATTGGACAACGTTTAGATTAGTGACGGTAAAAAAAAGTGTGGTATTTCCCACATACGGCGCCAATTATAGTGGCGTGTTTTCTGGAAGGAAAATATTCACCAATACTTATTCGTAAAGAGAAGGCAATAAGCTAGATAAAAGAAGATTTAATGAAAAAAACTTAGTAAAGGCTAAGAAAAACCACGACCTCGCAGAGGATTTTTATGTAAAATCCAGTAAGATGCCAGTTATTACACGTTTTGAGTGATGTTAGGTTTATGAAGTAAAAATAGTAACAGATTGCGGCCTATAGTATCTATTATTTGCCTATATTTATAGTCATATAGGCAGTTTTACAAAAAGAAAGAAATAGTCTCTTATTCTGGGGGAGTGGGCGAACTTTGCGGATCTCTAACAGTTCTTTCTTGACCAGGCTTCAACAACTACTTTTGGCAAGTCGAGGACTTATATTAACTTCTAGAATGATGGCCTTCAATCAAGTACGGCTGTCTTCGAGTATACTTTGCTGCTTACTCTTGTCGAATCTGGGGAATATGCTACTACAAAGCTACAAATTAAGGACAAAGAATTCTATCCAGAAACTCTACACAAAACTACTCAGAGTGTTCTTTATAATAGCTATCCATCATCAATAATATCTGTTTCAAAAATCCTCAAGAGAGGTCGTGATTTTTAACCTATTCAAAGGTTTTCCACGCTAAATCTCATGTTAGCAATTACTTGATAGTGCTCTAATTATCTTTGGTGTGAGAGACTGAGTTCGATATACAAAATTAGGTTCTTACAGTACCCAAGTACATCAGAAGGGAATACGCTTAGACATAATAAATAATACTGGGATAGATCCAGCTATGTTGTACTCTACATAATTTTAACCTTTTTCATTAGTCTAAAGACTCTATACTTACGCTTGATATTACATACCTCGTAGGACAACTTTATAACATTCCGAAGTTTTTGTACAATTCAACATTCTCTTGCTATATGGTAATGCTATGTGGTTTTCTTAATTTGGCATTACCTTTCATACCTTGCCTTTAACTTTGCATTAAGTAATATCATCTTCTTCACTGTTCGATCACAAACCCGCTGATCAAAGACATTAAAACAATTGTTCCTAAAATAATGATAGAAAAGAACTAATATTTGACTTAAGGATCAAAAGGATGCTCAATGATAGTAGGCAACTCTCTTTCATAAGATAAATGAACATCATCATGTTAACATGCCGAAAACAAAGTTGTTAATTGAATTTTGTTCTCCTAAAATGTATAAAGGGATGCATGCTCAATTATTGAAGACATTCAATCACAACTTTGGATGTCATCTTCCGAAAACCACAAACACTGATCTTACTCAAATTTAGAATATATTGCTACCATTATAGTAAAATAATGATCCAAAGTAGTTTTTTGTTGCAAATAGGAGTACCTAAAGTACTATCCCAAGGAATATCTATATTATAAATCTCAGTTTTATCCTACGTGACATCAATTGTCCCGCGCGGCGACGATGATTGTCATGCGTGGCTTCGATTGTCCTATGTGGCACACATAAGCTGATGTGGACATCAATTAGGCATAACAAATTACACATTGAATTCATTTTAAAATCTAGCACTCATTATGCTTCCACGACCGTTACTGACTTCTCTCAAACCAAAATGTTACTCTTCTTCTCCCTTACTCTCTTCTCTCAAACCCTTCCCCTACTCTTCTTCTCCCTTAACTCTCTTTTACACATGATCTAATAAGTATAAAAACAATAATAAATGTAACTCTTATTCTTTTTGGATCTGTCTCTCTAAAATCTCTCTCTATAATTGTTCGTGTTTGCAGACCCTCTCTAACACCATTTTCTCTCTCTACAACCCTAAATTTATACCCTAAACCTTGATTGAAATCATATCTGAATTGAAGTGTTTGATCGTGTAGTTCCCGATCAGAATTTGGGAATTTTTGGATAACTGAGACCGACTCTAAAGTTGTAATCGATTTGGTTTTCAAGGTTTTCAAAGGGGTAGATTCAAGCAATCGTTGAGCTTCTTCACAGTTTCTCTCTCTAAACCACCTCTGATTTCAGTGAGAATCTAAACTTCTTATCTAAAGTTTGATTACATTGGTTTGATATAAAGTTTGATTACTTTGGTTTCATCTAAACTTTGGTTTCTTTCTCAATTGAATTGTTGATTTTGTTGTGTAATTGAGACTCAAACTCAATTACAGTTCTAGCTTTTGTTTGATTATGTTCAATCTGCAGTTTCTCTTTCTAGAACCAACCTGTAGTTTCTCTCTCTAGAACCAACCTGCAGATCAATTTCACTATGGATTCTCAGCCGACCAAATATGGCTTTGATTTGACATTAGATGTTGTACGCTTTATTCTATCTATTACATGTGTTTGGCATTTTTACAATATTCACGTATTAACTTTTCTCCTTCAGATATGTAAGATTTTCTTAGAGGAACCGAGCATGTGATGTTTGTAGTCTATTGGAAAAATAGCGTATTTGTATATTATGCGGGTTTGTTAGAAGTGGAAGGTGAGATTCCTTCCAATCTCTCTTGCATTTCTTATTTGTAGAAATATATTGCTTCATTCAATTTCTCATATACTTTATAATATTTTTAGTGATATAAACCATGCCTTTGCACATTTGAAGAAAACTGCTCATTGTTATTGTATCGACATACAAACTTAACGAGTTTGGGCTTTTTTGGGAGCCAATTATACATACAAAATCAAGAACTTTGTACATGACAATAGTTCCGCTTGGATGTGGTATGATCTTTGCATATTTGATTTTGATTAATGTTCATAGTTGTTTGGTCATAAATAGGGTTTCCCCAATTTGGATGAATTAATCTAGGTAAATGAGTTTACTTCTTATTTAGGAGATTTTGGGTCTTCATTTTGTTGATTCTCTAATGAATCTTATGGGACCATAATGGGGGGAAATGGGTATGATATTAGAGATTTGTGAAGTTGTTTCTGATGTGGTTTTGATGTAGTTTGGGGAGAAGGGATTTTGCTTGCATGAAATTTAGTTGATGTTGTGGAAATAACTTATTAACAAATCATGCTCAAGAGATGGACAACAAGGTCGAAAAAGAAAAGGAAAGTTGCCTATGCAAGATGTTCGTGCTTCTTTTTTCTATATTTTTTAATGTATATGTTGGATCTTTATTTGCATCCTTTTGATTCATGCTTTTGAATGCACAACAGGGAGCGGAACAAGGTAGAAAAAAATTGGAAAGCTGGTTATGCAAGAGGTATGCTATATTTTAATTTAACTTTGAACAATGCATTTTAGGAGTTACTCATAATTTACATTTTAGGATTTACTATATTTTTATGCTTCGTATTCAACTTAAATTTGTTAGCTCTGCACTATGATTACCTCAAACTATAAGCACCACCTACCATGTAATAAAAACAATCTTTTATATGTAAATATTTGCGTTATTAGTCGTGGTATATGTCGTTTATAGCTATATTCCTAAGTAGATATTTGCACCTATCCTTCACATCTTCCATTCATTATTTAGATGATATCTATGGTTAAATAGATTACTATATTTATACAAGGAAATATTTTAATGATACCCTATAAACCTATATTTATTTTTCATTAAGCAAAAATAAATCTAACTTCGGCAATATTTTAATGATACCTCTAAAATGATCGCTTGAAGTATCACTTCAGAGGTAATGCCGAAGTTAGGTGATATTGGTTAATGTCATTAAGGGTACTCAAATAGGGAGAGTTTTATATTATCCAGACCGATGAAAAGGATATTAACATCATATCCTTAGCATGTTCGAGATGACACGGGATAGTGTCGAAGGTACGTCGCTTGAAATACATACTGTGGTTGTAATAGCTAATTCTGGGACTCGAATTTAGACCTCTCTTGAGGATTTTAAGAAAGAGAAGATGATGTTATTGAGATTTCTAGCTTATTACAATGACCATTGTGAGTATGTGGAATGTTAGAGTGGAGATTCCTCCGTCCCCTCATCTCGAATTCTCTAGTCCTATTTATAGGCCTTATAATATGACCGTTTGACGACCATTAAGATTCTTAATGATGGACATTACAAAATATATGCTTGATTATTCTTTGACCAGATTGTGTAATGTTCTGATCTTTGTTGCTGCATAACGGCTTTACGGATGACTGTACATTTGTTTAACACGAACTGTTGATGTAGAGGTTGAAAGTGATGACTTGAACTTAGGGATACTGAATATGTCTTTAGTAGTGCTTCATGTATGTATTTGAGGTTGAGGATGAAGCATGAGTCCGAGATGCAAAATAAGCTTTTACAAGACGGTTCTCAACCAAGAGTACGAGGAGCATCATGGGCGAGTGGTGTTGGTTGAGAAACTCGTGCTGTAACTATTTTTTGATATTGTAATCTTGATTTTGATTGTGTCACGTACTCTGTTGATGAGGTTGAAAGTTTGTATGTTGGTCAAAGATGATACATGAGTCCAAGATGCAGAATAAGCCACTACAACCGCCCCCTCTCAGCCAACAGTACTAAAAAGATTGTGGGTGAGTGGTGATGGTTGAGAAGTATCATTAATGTTGTAGTTAATATCAAGGAATCATTTCTAATATATATTTAAGAATATTTGTTGGTGTCTTTTGGGTTTCCTAGAACCAATGGTTCTAGTTAATGTTGTTTGCATCGGAAATCCTTCTAATGTTGGGAATCTGAAGAGTCGGCTTAAATGTTGATCTTTAAACTATTTTTCCTCTATTTTTGTTTATGTACTTAAAATCTGCTAACTGTTGAGAGTATGGTGACTACAAGGAACCAATCTCGGGAGTCTAGGATTCGTAGAAAGATAGAAGAACTGCGCATCTGGTATTTTGGATACTAACTTTTGCATCTACCGATACCAATTCCTGTGTCGCCTACCTATCACGATATGTCATATGAAGAAGTGATGAAGGCAGGGGATGATTATTATCAGATGGTGCGTTTATACCATTTGTCGACGCCTGAGGCATAGTACCAAAATGGGCTTCGGTTGCTGGCGGAGGAAGCTGTGATAACTGAAGATGAAGCGGCATGCATTCGTCTGAGGGAGTCTCGTCGGTATCTCGCTAGTGAGTGGGTCATTTCTAATAAATAGGACCTTCCGTCTGTCTTTAGCATGCGGGGAGGTAGGGGTTATGGTGGGAGAGGTAGTGATGATGGAGGAGGTCATTTTTTCCATGGACCGTAGATATTGGCCATGAAGATCTTTTATTTATGATTTTTTGTTCTACTATTTCCTGTGCCTTGTAGCATGGGATCATAGTTTGGAAGTTGCTTCAATTTTTCATCTTCTTACTTATTGCCTGCTGATAGGCATTTCGAACTATTATTTGATGTAACTTGGAAAGTAATTTGTATATTGTCTGGAGTGATAGTTTATCTGTAAAGTAATCTGTAAAAAAAAATTTGAACTAATAAAATGTCATCATTCTGTTATCGTAATACTATGCTTTGAAATTATTTATGCAGCTTTCTGTTGAAAAATAGAAGTCTATAAATAGGCGGTAGTTTATCATGGAGTTTGATGGGGAAAAGCAAACTATAAGGATTTTAGTGTGGATTTTGGTAAATGGCAGTGATAGGTGTGATTTGATAAATTATAGGGGCTCAAAAATGTGATGGTAGGAAGTAGATAATTTATGTGAGATGACTGAGTAGATGTAAAGGTATATGGTTGTCTGCGATCTATGTATTTGAACTGGCTAAAAAATGTCTCGAACTATTAAAAAGAATTGATATTGATCTGCAGGTGCTACTGCTGAATTTTCTTGATTTTGCATGTTTCCATCTTCATATCTGTGCGTAAAAAATCTGAGGAGATATTTCATAATATGGAAATAATGACCTATCACAATATTCTAGATTTGCGGTTGATATTCTATTGTCCCAAAAAAATTCTTAGAAAATATATCCTTCAGAAAAATCATTGGGGTGATTCTGATTTTCAAAGATCTTCCTGGTGACTATATAAAGTGGTGATTCTTGGCTGCTATCTCTTGTATTTTCTGTAGGATTAATTTGTTGTGGAGGTAGTGCCAGTAACCTTGGTAAGGACGCACTCTCAGTGTGCTCGTCAAGTAGCAGATGGTAGGTTTAATATCAAGGTTACTAAACTTCATGAGCGATATTTTCGTCGACTGCCTTATGATGCCGTGTTACTGGAATGGTCATTGAATTTGACCGATTTAGATGATGAAGGCAGGCATGCAACGTATGGTCTTTTTTCTAGTGCGATATGTTTCGTAAGTCTCTACTGGATGCCACGGTACGAGAAATGACTGTTCGACAGCTCGCATGAAACAAACTTGTTGAAGAGGATGCAAGGGCAGCAAGATAAGATATAATTCCATGTGGGGAGGTAAATCATCCGGGCTGCTTCAAATGCAACTATAGAGCTTGGTAAGCCCAAAATACAGGAGCTCATAATAAGTAATCTGGTTTTAGTATTCTGTGTTGGCATTCCAATAAATGTAAGACGAGGCATAGTTGATGCGTCGATCTGAAATGAATAAGAATAAAATATTCTGCTTTACTGTTTGTATGCGGATATTATGGATGACAGTTGTAAAATTTTAACAACTGTATAGATATCTTCGAATATTAAATATTAAACTATTTTAAGAATGTTGTACGATCTTGGTAGTGTATAAAAGTAAGGTGATTGGTTGTTTGCTCTGTATTGGAGAAGAGGTGTAGATTTTTTTAATGGTAGACAATATAAACAGACGTGATGACAGTAGACGTTATCACAGAAGTCATGATGATGCTTTTAACTAAAAAAACATGCATGTAGAGATAGTAGAGGTGACTGGCACGTGTCTGAGGAATCATCATTTCAAAAACTGAAGGAGAGTATAAAAACTTGTATCTCTTTGCCTCATAAATTATCTAGCATTGTAGAGAGAAAGGTTCATTGGGTGAGATAAAACTGTTGGAATAACGACGGGACTGATCATTTTCTGTAAAACATCTGGGTAAAGCAGAATATTATTGTTCTTTAAGTACAAGTAGGTAATATATATAGTTTTATCTTGTTTGATTTGTTATTACTAGTATAATGGCCAAATTCCATAGCTCGATAAGATTAGGAATTAGCTATCACACCAAATGAACCTGTAACAATACTCTACTAGAAAGTTAGAAATGCAAATATGTGTTTTTAGCGTTGAAAACCTTTGAATAGGTAAAAAAACAACTACCTCGTTTGGAGGATTTTTGTAAAAGTATCTTTATTACTTGGAGTGAATATCTTTATTACAAGTGATCTCTAGAATATATAAATGTTTTTGATCTCGTAAATAAGAAGTTTCAGTAATTTTTCTAGTCCCTGTCCCTTCTGGAACTTTTCCTTTTTATAGGTGTTTCCCACAACTCTTCGCCGTGCTGGAGCACATCTTCCGAATAATGTGGATAGTGAAGGTTGATTGTATAACTGACGAGTTCGTGGGAGACAGGTGTCTTTGACTGAATAACATTTTCCGGGTTTAGCTCGGCCCACGCTCTTGAGTAGGTCGTGGGGCAGTTTGGAATGTTTGATTGGAGTGTTAAGCGCTGAGATTGTGTGAACCTGAGAAAGAGGTAATTCGAGCTGTGTGAGCTTGATTATGAATGAGCACGTTCTTGATAAGTTCCTACAATTTCCCCCTCACAACCGAAGTCACGAGTGGCTTTGGTTGAAAAAGGATATGTAAAAGTTGTAAATTCGAAATGGAGCAATAATAGCATTTGACTGGGTAAAAGTTATGTGATATTGGGAAGTGATGGGTATTAAATGATGATGCGGATGTATGTGACAGTTGCGTTTGAATAGTCACGTCCATAATAAATGATGACGCTTGGGAAAATGTATCTGCACAATAAAGTTAGGGTTATATAAAGAGTACCTTGATCAATTCTTTGGAAGAATTCTTGCATGCGTAACCTTCTCTGAGATGGTGAAAACTCGGAGTATGGTTCTTGAAGAGAGGATTGCGTCTAAAACGCAGAGGTGGAAGTTGAAGTACTTTGGCGATCGTTCCTTGGAAATAGAGATCTCAGCCCATGTTCCTCCGACGTACCAAGGCTTGTCGGGAGAGGAAGCGGTTGAAGCTGAGGAAGATTTTTACTATAAGTGAAGATTTCATGTTTTCATCTTGACAGGCGAGAAACATTGGGCCTGTCTTCGCACCCTTGCGGAAGACAGGGTTAGGGGTTCATATGCAGGGAAACGTATATCAGCTGGGCAGATATGCTAATTTCTTGTGTTGCCATCTATTCTAATGTCGGGCCCTCTTCATTTCTACCAACTCTTCGGTGGTGGTAGTTATAGAAGAGGCGGTGGTGGCAGTGGAGGAGGAGAATGGGAAGGAGGATCTTGCTAAAGCATTTCCATCGTGGTTTTGCGCTCAGAAGACCTTTCATCTTGTTTTATGGGTGCCAACACTGAGTCTACTGCTTGCATAATCTTTGCTTGGAGTCCCACTGGGCTTCAACCGAGCCATGTGAGGGAAGATTTTTGTTGGCTCCAATGTCTTCGTTGCATCAGGGTAAAAAATCACTGAAAGAAGAAGAACTGAAAAACATGACACCTCGCCGTGCCTGCATGACCTATAGCTTTTAACAAACAGGGAAAACTTGTTATCTGTAAAGTACCAGGAATCTGGTGCTGGACGAATATCATTCTGTTGCATTCCTGTGTGAAAAAAATTTATTTGTAAATTGTATGTAACATCTTTTAACATGAATAAAAGTTAATATTTATTAAACTGTGCATAGAAAAACTTCTTTATATCAAACTGACTTGTGTCGTATGTTGGTAGAAGAATTTTTGATAAATGATAAAACAATGTTGTAATGCTATTCGAACTGATGTGAATACGATCTAAGAACTTCGTGCTGATATAAATGATTTGTGATAGAAATTGTAGGAAAGATGTAAATTCGAGCTGTCTCAGGTCGATAGACCATTGCGTGTATTAGTGAGGGGATAAGTTATAATGAGTGGCTCCAAGATTTTGGGTTTCTGTTACGTAATACTAGGTAAAAACTGAGTGAAAGGAGAAATTGATTGAGAAATCTTATAAATACTAATAGCATGACCTGCAAAATTTGGGTGAAGCTTAGGATGGTGCGGACTCGATCTCAGAGGATTCGTCATGCTGCAGAAGGTCGATTGTCTATAAAAACTGCTGAAGTACGGGAGAAAATTTTCAGCTTGCTCGGTTACAATGTTAAGTTACCAATGAGGGCATGTCAGCTTGAAGGGTTAGATACCAGGAGTAGATAACTTAAGTATGCCCGTTACTTTTATGAGTCATTCATTCATGTATTCATGAGGGATTCGGTAGAACGAGAAAGGTTGGTGGATTTGATCGCTGAAGTGGAGACCGATTTTGAAGATATGAGGATCGGCGAATGATGTGATTAGATTCTGGTTGCTTAAGTTTACCAAGGCTGTGATGGATGTTACGTAGAGTGTGTGTTTATGAATAAAATAAATGCTGGAATGTAGCAGAAATAATGTAAGTCAATTGGATCCTTATTAGGGGCAAATCTTTTTTGATACTGTTCAGCAAACATTTTAAATAAATTTGAATATTTGTACGATTTTGAAAATGATGTCAATCACTATAAATATGATAAACAAGGACTGTAAAACAAAAATATGAAAATCCAGAAGCTTCTAGTTTTGTTTTGTATATAAAAGGAAATAGAGCTTTGACATCGAACAGTGTGAGTCATCATGAGTATATTAAGGTCAGGGAAAGATATGGAAATAAAGGGAAAAAATATGTTAATAAATGAGGGGGATTGTAATGATGGAAAGGTGGTCTTATCGAAAAGGTACTAGGTGTCTGACATGGAGAGTAGAAAGGACACCTCGGTTCAGGAATCGAGGGTGGTTCGTGCAAGGAACAATAAATGCTAGCCGTACGAGAGAGAAAGGATAAATAACTCTTCTTCGTCTCCAAACAAACATTTTATCACAACAAACTTGGAGAGCACAGAGAGAAAGATAAAAAATCATGGGGATTCGATAAAGAGTTATCCAAAGGCAATAGTCGGTTGAAAAGGGCAAAGGATTCTGGATTACGTAAGTGGCAATACAACAGCATTGTGAGGGGAAAGCTTGACTCTACTGCTTATTCTCATTCGGATACGGAAGGTTAGTAGAGATACTTGCGATATGTATCGATTTTCATAGTTTAAAGATAAGTGTTATACGTGAATGACTGATCAGAGAAATATGTTGAATATATATGTATACATAGATGGAAAAATGATAACTACCTTAACCTGTATGCAGGTCGAGCATGAGAGGCATCTTGGTAGGCCAAAAACGTGCCTATAGAATTTGTTTTAAAGATGTGCAGTTCATTTGTTAATGAGGTCTTAACCTCTGGTCTGACGAATGAGTCTGATAACGAGGGGGAAGGAGGATTGGAACAATTCTCGGGTTTCCCTGGTCAGTTGGTGTCGTATTCTCCGGTTTCTAACGCTTTTAAAGAATTTTGTAAAGCCAAGTTGGCTATAGGAGGGAAGTGGGGTAATTGTGTAAAGTTTGCCAGTATGTAATTTAGGGGTTGTACGGTAGTGGAGGGGGAAGAGTATTTTTATCTGTTGGCAGATTTGGAGGTAGAAAATGAGATAGGGGTATAGATAAGTCAATCTCGTTAGAGTATTTTGATGGGGATGTTTGGAGTGACCTCACGGAGGGTTTTCTGTGTTACCTAATGTAATTAGAGTATGGGTTGAGTCTTCCCCTCACCAATTTGGCGAAGGGGATTATGAATGAAATTGGGGAATGTCCTGTTCAAATGAACAGGAACATGTGGGAGGCAATAACCGTATGTGACCATCTGAATAAAAAGTGGGAGAGGGAGAAAAAGGTGAGGAGGATAACCCCTGAGGACGTTCTGCAGCTTTATGGGGTGAAGAATTTTAAGGCCAGTGAGGGGTCATATTTTTGCGAGCGTGACTCGGGCTCATTTTTTCGATATGAATTCAGCAGGTCAAACTTGGAATGACAACATCATATGGGTGAAGGGTAATTGCCTTCAAAGAGATGATGAAGAACTTTTGGACCTTCGATTTAGATCTGTAAAGAAAAGTAAGTATAGACATGCATAGATAGAATTATTATTATATTTCGTTGGCAACTGCAGCTGATAATAAAAATGTTGTTATTGTAGGTGTGAAGTCTACAGTGGAAAGGAAAAAATCCTTGTTGGACGAAGTTACAGAGGAGGAAACTGAACTCGAACTTGTTTTGGGGGAACTCAGCCTGAGTAAAAAGAAGAGAGTTGACAGTAGGTTGAAAAAGGTTCGAAAGGCTCAGTCTACTAGGTCGATGATGGGGGTCGATGAAGGAAAAAGACAAACAAGTGGTGAGGATGTTCAAACGAATTCTTCCAAGACTATTAGAACAGGCAGTTCGGCACCGCCGAAACCCGATAAGCCGAGCAAATTAGCTCAACTTTTTCCGAAGAAACAAATGCTAAAGACTTTTCCAGCCTCTGATGCCACGGAAAGTGGCGAGTTCGCCAAAGAGAAAAGGATGAGGGTTGAATCCTCTGAAGAGAAGGTCGCAGAAGCACGACCTACTACGGTGGATGACCTTAGGGAGGTCGAGGAAAGGGCTAGGTTGGCGGCTCGTCAAGGGGAGGAAGATACGAGCAAGATGGCAAGTGTTATATTACCAGTAATAAACGTTAATATTCTTTGAGCACTATTAACCAATATTGATTCATTTTATGTAGGTCGCTCATCTTATGAAGGGAATCTGGCTCAGCATTGAAGAAGACAAATCCGAGCTGAAGAAGGCAAAGATCAAGCTGGAAAAAGACCTAGCTCGGGCCAAGACTGAAGCCATGAAGGAAGTGAGGCAGCTGAAGGCCTCTCACGCTGTGGCGATCATCCAGCTACATGTCAAGGCAAATGTTAATTTGGTCAAGATGGTCCAGGAGCGTACAGACTAGGTCGTCACTTGATGCTGAAGGGCTATTCTCAGGAGGAGGTGGATGCCATTAAGGCTGATACCTATGTTGAGCTGGAAGACAAGGAGGCGGAGGATGTAAGAGTTGTGGACGGTCTGGATGGTATTTCTCGCCAGACAGTTCTGGACAACCAAGGGGATGATGTTGAGCTCTCAAAAGGGGGAAGTGAGAAGGTAGTGTAGATATGAGTTTTGTATGAATATTTGTGAGTAGCTTGAATCGTGTATGGGAAAGAAAACTTATGTAGAATGACTTTGTTTAAAAACATTTTATAGGCAATTAGGGAGATAAGTTTTAGAATTAACGACTTAGAGACTGGACTTGCTAGCGAAAGAGAGACCTTTAAAGCCTTGTTGTCTGCTCAAGCAGAATTGCAGGTTAGGTCAGAACAAGTTATTGATTTTCATGTTACACCAACGTTAAGTTAAGTAAATAGGATGGAAATGCATGGAAAAAATCTATCGTTATTAATACAGAATAATATGTCGGACGTGTATACCTTGTTCGTCGAAAGAAGATTCATGTAGGGCTTATCCGAGAAAGGGGTCCAAACTTCTTGCTAAAAAGTACTTAGAAGTAGATGTTTAAAAATCACACAGTCTCTTTGAAATGTAGTATGTATTTGCAGGAATTATACTTTCTGAATCGAATTGTACTAAATATTGTTATATGTCCCAGGTCGAATTGGATGCATCTCGCGCACGTGAAGACCACGCACTTATATGCAATCAAGAATTAGCAGAGCAGTTCGATAGGATGAAGGAGGCGAACGAGAACAGAGAGGATCAATACGTAAAAGCGTATTTCAGACTGGAGAAGATGAATCAGGCCGTCTTCGACCTAACTCGTCAGGTCAAAGAGAAAGATTCTAGGATTAATAAGGGATTAAAAGATTTATTCGAGGCAATAGAGCGTGCCGAGAATCTTTAACGTCAGGTTGATGCGTTGACTGTAAAGGGTAAGCAGACCGACATGGCTCAATACCGTATTCAGGCACTGGAACGAACTAAGGAACTATGTCGATCTGACCTCCATAGATGCAGGATCGATCTGGAGCGAATGGGACTGAAATTTATTTGAAAGGATGATGAGCTGAAGGTAGCTCGAGAAAATCTATCGGAGTCGGAGGCCGCAGCTAAACATTTGCAAACAACCCTCCCCGCCAAGGATATAGAATTCCATGAAATGCAGCGCAGGTACGATGACTTAAACGAGAGAGTTGCTCGACTTAAAGCTGAAAGGGATCAAGCCATTACTCGTGCCAAGAAAGTTGTGGCTAAAGAGCGTTCTGGGGGAAGTAGAACTGTGGTTAAGGCTCCTCTAGTTCAAGGGGACGTTGTTAGTCTCTCAGGTCGCATTAGAGAGCTAGAAAGTGATGTATCTCGAATTTAGGGGCATGTTCAAAAAGGAAATGCGAATTTGAGGGAATGCCAGCATAAGCTGGATGCTACTCTTATCAGGGAGAAAGTTTTGGAAGGGGAGATCAAAGCAAAGGAATTTCTATTGAAGAGAAAAGAAGAATTATTGAAAGATCTGCCTGTTAGGGAAGGATTGAATGCGGAACTTTGGATATTTCGTACTCGAGTAGTAGAATTACAAGCCATGAACCTGGCGGAGTTAGCAAAGTATATTGACAAGTTGGAAAAAGATACGGTCTATCATGAAAGGGTTGATGCGGAAATAATTGCATGGAAGGATACTTGTGCTAGTTTAAAGGTACGCCTCGAGAGGTTGAAGGCTAGATTTGCAAAAGCGGTAGCACCTGATGTGGCTCGATCTGACTTGTTAAAGGTGATTATTGCATATTTTGTAGAAGAAGTTAAAAAACTTGAGTCATAACAAAATACCTTGCTCAATACTCTATTAGACCAGGGGTGCACATGTGGAGCGCAGATAGATCGAGGAAAATGTATGGGTATCATGGAGACCCATCTGGGTCCTCAAACTTCTGACTTAATAGAACGAGGTAGAGTTGTTGTGGCCCACGAGATGGAAGAGAGACCTCTTAATGATGTGGGGGAAAGCATTGTTGACACTCCCTCAGAAGAAAAGAATCTCCTGTAATATGACCTTGACCTAAAAATAAATAGAATTTATCGCAGACACATTAAAATAGATGAAAGCTAGTACGACAATTGCCTTATCTTGTGTCGGGTGGGATCCTTGATATAAAGCAAATTTTTACATTCGTTTTAATCACAGAAATGTAGAGGGGTAGCTAGACCAAGTATTATCCTTGATCTAGGTTTATAGAAATGATGCAAACATATTGAAAAAGATGAAAGATAGTATAACCTTCGCCTTATCTTATGCCTGGTTGTGTCTTTAATATGAGACACAACCAGAGTTTTTACACTTGTCACAATCGCAGAGCTGTAGAGATTCAGCTGAACCAAGTGTTATCCTTGATCCAACCTACTAATGTGGACCAAACAAGCTGTAAAAGATAAAGACTAGTATTACATTTGTCTAATCTCTTATTTAGCTCTTTGAAGTGGAACAAGTTTTCACACTTGCCATCCTCGCAGATATGTATAGATTCAGCTAACCCAAGTATTATCCTCGATCCAGCCTACTGAAGTGGACCAAACAAGTTGTAAAAGATAAAGACTAGTATTACCGCTGTCTTATCTTTTTTTTGGCTCTTTGAAGTGGAACAAGTTTTCACACTTGCCACCCTCGCAGATATGTAGAAAACGAAACCAATCAAGTTCCTTGATCGAACTTGGGAAATGTTGATTGTAAACTAGCATTATCTATGCTTGAATTTGTAGAATGTGGATGACTGTTTTGTGAAGAGAATGACATTATGCAAAAAAAACTTTCATTGATAAGTTTAGAATTTACATTGGATGGAGATAAGATTCTCACTTTTGGAATTGAAAATAAGCAGTGAAACATTGAAATGGAGTAGTAAGACGACTAACGATAGTATCGTTTCAGTCGTCTAGTGTTCCAAGGATTTAAAATTGGGACTCCCTCTTCTGTCATGAGATAGTATGATCCTAGGCCTGAGAGACCTGTGATAATGAATGGACCCTCCCAATTGTCGGCTAATTTTCCAGCGGAAGGCTCTTTGCGATGTTGAAGAATTTTTTGTAGGACGAGATCTCTGATTTGGA
This sequence comes from Kingdonia uniflora, assembly GCA_014058105.1. Classification (NCBI taxonomy): domain Eukaryota; kingdom Viridiplantae; phylum Streptophyta; class Magnoliopsida; order Ranunculales; family Circaeasteraceae; genus Kingdonia; species Kingdonia uniflora. The sequence continues at coordinate 748,417 of JACGCM010000926.1, read as the reverse complement.
AAATACGGCTCCTGACTCGGTTATTGTAAGATCTGGCAAGCATATGATGATATCGACCTAGGTTAGCGATGGCGCATTCCCTGGTCTCATCTATTATATTGAGGTTGCAAGCCAATTCGAACTCATTTTCCTCGTCAGTTAGCTCGTGATCACGAACTGGATGATGATATCCAGAAGGAATGACTGCCTCAGTGCCATAAGCAAGGAGGAATGGGGTACACCATGTAGACTATCAGGGAGTGGTTCGATATGCCCACAGGACGTGAGGTAATTCTCGAACCTAATTTCTTTTTTTTCTGTGTGTGAAGCCGCTTTTTGAGTCCATCTACGATGGTCTTATTGGTAATTTCAGCTTAGCCATTTCCTTGAGGATAGTATGGATTTGATGGTGAATGAATGATATTGTGATGATTTAGGAAGGTTATAACTTTTTCTCCCACGAAAGTGGGGGCCGTTATCGATACAAATCTGGTGGGGGCACCCAAATCGAGTGATTATGTAGTTCCAAATAAAAGAGATGGCCTCTTCTTCTCTGGTTCAACATAATAGAATTGCTTCTACCCATTTAGTAAAGTAATCGGTAGCTACGAGTAGGTGGCGGCGATTACCTGGAGAGTTAGGGAATTCGTCGACGAGGTCTAGTTCCCATCTTCTGAATGGCCAAAAATCCTTGCTTGCATGGTGCTCGAGCACAGAGGCGCGTATCATATTTCCATGCCTCTGGAGGGTGTTGCATTTGCAAGAATACACTTCTGCTTGCCTGCGCATGCCGGGCCAGAATACTCCTTGTGTTATTGCTTGGTTCGCTAATGATCTACTTACGGCGTGGGAGCCACAAGTTCCTTTGTGTAATTCGCATAGCAGCTCATCTACTATTGATTTCAAGAGGTATTTGAGGTAAGGCCCTGTAACAGATAGATAGTAAAGCATACCATTCTGAGTAATGTAACTCTTCGAGTTGTTGATCAGTTGTCAACATTCTTTTGGATTTGCTAGGAGTGGTCCATTGTACTTGTTGTCGACACCGAGGTAGGCTAAGAAAGGCTTTCGCCAATAGTCGTCTCTCCCTTTATCGCCCCTAGTGTTAATCGTGCATACAGAGATGCGGTCAATGCTGGGGTTTGAAATGATTTTGATCTGAAGATATAGAGCTTTTGTACACAAGACCTCGGCTAGATATGCCAGGAAATCGGCATGTCTATTTTTACCTCGAGGAAGATATTCGAGGGTTGCTTTTGCAAACTTACTCATCCTACCTGCAACGAGGACTGCGTATTCGATCATCTTCCCGTTCTTCTTGTATTGCTCGGAATAATGATGGACGATGAGTAATGAATTTGTGTAGACTGAGAGTTCAGGGATGTCGAGCTTGAGTGCATGGTCGAGTCCATGAATGAAAGCTTCATACTCGGTGACATTATTTGAGGCCTCAAAATCTAAGCAGATTAATTTCTCAATTATGTCATTAGAAGGGGTAATCAAAATAATCCTGATTCCTGACTCTGCGGGTCTTGCTAATCCATCTGTGAGAAGCCTCCACCCTGACGTGGTGATCCAGTCAGCCAGTTCGTTGAAGGGATTGGGAGTTGGACTTTCTAGCGTGCTTTCGATAAGGTTTAGGTTGTGTTCCCCCAACTCGGGATCTTCCATTGGAAAATCTGTGAGAAAATTGGTAACGGCCTGACCTTTCTCAGAATTACGTTGTTCGAACTTGATATCATGTTCCCCCAAACTGACTGACCATTGTTGCACTCTTATTGACTTCTCTTTTTTGGACAAAACTTCTAGAAGTGGATAGTTCGTCATCACTTTGACAGAATGTGCTTGGAAGTAGTGCTTGAGTTTTTGCGATGTGTAAACAAGGGTAAGAAGAAGTTTCTCAATTTTAGAGTACCTTGTTTCTGCTGGTATAAATATTATATTGATGAAGAAGACTGGTTTCTCAATTTTCCTTTCTAAGCGAATGAGAACCGAGCTGAGAGAAGTGTTTGTGACTGTGAGGTAGATTATCAGTTCCTCATTACCTACTGGGGTGCTCATTATGGGAGACCTCCCCAAATAGATTTTGAGATCCTGAAAAGCTGATTCACATTCTGGTGTCCATGTGACTTCTGCAATTGGCTGGACCTTTCCTCATTTGGTATAGCCCCGGAGTAATAGGAATAACCAATGGCAGCGGTCTGAAGATTTAGAGACAAAACGGTTAATGGCGGCAATCTTGCCAGAGAGTTTCTAAATGTCATTTGTTGTCTTTGGAGAAGGCATGTCGAGGAGAGCCCAAATTTGATCTGGATCGGCCTCAATCCCTTTCTTGCTGATGAGCTGGCCTAGAAATCTGCCATAATGTACCCCGAATTGACACTTATCAGGGTTGAGGCACATTTTGTAAGATCGAAGGATGCTGAATATTGTGCTGAGATCGGAGTTGTGATTATTTGACTGTATGCTTTTGCACAAGAGACCATCGATATAGACTTTAATGATTTTTCCCAGGTATGCTCTGAACATAGCAGTCATCAATCATTGATATGTGGCTCCTGCATTCTTGAGCCCGAAGGGAATGAATTTATAATAGTAAAGACCACTTTCGGTGATGAATGTTGCCTTCTCTTGATCTTCTTCCAGAAGTGGAATTTGATTATATTTTGAGGCAGCGTCCATCAATGATAGAAGATCATGGCCTACAGTAGAATCGAGGATCTAATGAATGTTGGAAAGAGGGAAACAGTCATTTGGGGTGTGTTTGTTTAAATCTGTAAAATCTACTCAAACACGGACCTTTTCGTTCTTCTTTGGGACAGCGACAATGTTGGATATCCAGTCTGGATACTTTGCTTCTCGAATAAATCCTACCTTGATCAATTTCTCAATCTCGGTGTTGACTTTATCTCGAAGGCGAGGGGAAAGTTATCGTTGTTTCTGTTAGACCGCTGTGGCATTGATGTTGATGGCTAACTTGTGGCAAGCCATGCCGGGTCAACTCTGGGCATTTTTTCAAAAGACCAGGCGAAAACGTCTTGATTAAGTTGTAGGAATTGGATGAGAACATCTTTCTCTTGCTGAACCATCTCGGTTACAATAAATGTACCTCTGCCGGGTCCATCAATATTGACATATTTTGTGGGTTCCTCAGTAGATAATTGATCGTTGAGGTGATCAACTTTCTGTAATTGCTATGCGGCCAATTTGTCTGAAGTATCGAGGATGGCAGAAACAGTATTTTTGCAAGCTCGAGAAATTTTCTGGCTACCTCTGATCTCATAAATACCGCTATCGTACTCTTGAATCGGAGTGCTTGATAATAGGTAGAAGCGATTGCTTCCATATTGTGTATCCAGCAGCAGCCCATGATCCCAAGATAGCGAGACTTTGAATTGATGACGTAGAAAATAAGGTTGATTGCAGCTGGTCCTGCTGTAATAGGTAAGATGATCTTGCCTACACATTCTACCCTGGAGCCATTGAATCTGCTAATGTTGATATCGCTCTGAATGACTTGGTCGGCCAGGCCCATCTAGTCGATCGTACTCTGAAAGAGAATCTCAATATCGCTTCCAGTATCAATCATCATTGTGTGCATGACAAACTATTTCATCTTGAGCATTATGACTAACGCATCATGATGTGGATATTTGACATGGCTAGTATCGTAATCCTCGAAAGAGATCCCGAGTCGGCGATTGCTCGACTCGGGAAGAAAATTGGCTTCTTTGTCTTGAGGTGCAAGGTCACAGCATTCCGAGAGTCTTTGGCATTTTGATCAGTTGGAATTGGCGATCTGATTGATTTCAATCATGTTACTGAGGTGCATATGGTAGAGATGTTTCTCCTCAGCTCTATCGTTGACCTAAACAACTTCGAGTTACTTCTTATGGTTGTCATCCTGGTACGACTACAGGTCAACGATGTATTCGAGCATCCGTCCTTCCTTTAAAATGAGTTAGAGCATCCACTGTAGAGCATAGCAATTGTTAGTAGAATGATTATTTACCTTATGGTGTAGGCAAAATGGTCGATTCTCGATGGGTTCCAGTGGTCGAGAGGTGCGGTAGAGCGTGTCTTTCAATATTAGCGGAAAAATAGTAGAGATTCGAGCGTTCAGCTTTGGGAGGATGGGTTTGTTCTGTTGACCACTTCTCCGAGGGTACTCAGTGTCCCCCTTGGTGCGTTTCTGATCTTCCTTGGGCTCACTGGTTTGATCTTTAGATGGGACTTTGGTGGAGAGGACAGACTTAGTAGACTTTTGCCACTCGGACATCATTATTTACAAGTCGATGTAACTGTTAACTTTTATGATCATCTCTTCTAAAGTCGCAGGCTTGTTGAGGAAAAGATATTTCTTAGCTTTGCAATCCAGCCGCAACGCATTGGTGAAAGCGGTAACAGTGGTCTTTTGGTCGAGGTTATCCACTTTTCTCGCAAGATCTAAGAATTTCTTTAAGAAGTCTTCGAGCTTTTCTACTTGTGACTGCTTAAGACCGATAAGAGAATATAGGTTCTCTTCCTTGTCTCTGTTGTGGGCATATATTTTGATGAACTATTTCTTTAGCTGATCAAATGTATAGATCGATTCCTCAGGAAGAGAGTGGAACCAATGGAGTGGCTCATCCTGTAAACTTGTGGCGAACAGATGGCAGAGAATGTGGTTAACATTAGAGTACAACACCAATGAATCGCGGTATTGCTGGATATGTTCCTTCGGGTTTATACCTTTGTACTTATGAATTTTGGGAGTATGGAAACCTTTCGGTACTTCCATATCGAACAGTTCTTACGCAATCGAACTCCCTTGGAATTTTATCGTATCACCGATAGTGCCCAGAACATGTGCTTCGAACAACTCCTTAATTTATTGGTCCATGTGTTCCTTTGTGACGTAATGACGTGTTGGTTGAATCGTTGGATGTGTTGGCAGAGGATGATGAGTTCCCGTTCCTTCACTCATGCGATCTCATACTAGGACTTAACGCAGAGGTCGCTGATCTTTCTCTTGACCGATGGGAATTTGGTAACCTCGACTGACTTCGGATTAGACTTCTCCTCCCAGATGGATGGAGGGTTACAGTCTGTGTGGCAGATTCCTAGAAATGGCTTTACTGGTGACTCCCGTGGTCTAAATCTTTCCCTTGCTGAAATGCAGGAGGATTTTGGAAGCTGATCGTGACCCCTGGCAGGGGGAGCCTACTAAGTATTCTGTAGAACTTCAAGTGCAGTCTGCATCGTCGTCATCTGATCTTCGTGTTATTTAAGCACTGTCAAACGAGCTTATCGTTCCACATCGAGCTCTTTCTCTCAGAGATCGAGATCCTTCGTTAATTAAAATTTGAGTTCTACGCATTTCTCAGCCTCTGCGTGGAGATTTGCCCGTAACTCAGTTAGTTGTCCCGGATCCACAAAAATTTAGAGCTGAGTTCCTGCGGCCTATCGTTTGGAAGAAACCATAGTTGAAAATTGTAATGAAGGATTGCCTTAGGGTATCGTGGAAATGCAATCTTTCCCACAAACGGCGCCAAATGTAATGGCCAAATTATATAGCTTGATAAGATTAGGAATTAGCTATCACACCAAATGAACCTATAATAATACTCTACTATAAAGTTAGAAATGCAAACAGGTGTTTTTAGCGTGGAAAACCTTTGAATAGGTAAAAAAAACCACGACCTCGTATGGAGGATTTTTGTAAAAGTATATTTATTGCTTGGAGTGGATATCTTTATTACAAGTGATCTCTAGAATATATAAATGTTTTTGATCTCGTAAATAAGAAGTTTTAGTAATTTTTCTGGTCCCTGTCTCTTCTGGAACTTTTCCTTTTTATAGGCGTTTCCCACAGCTCTTCGTCATACTGGAGCACGTCTTTTGAATAATGTGGCTAGTGGCGATTGACTGTATAACTGATAAGTTTGTGGGAGTCATGTGTCTTTGATTGAATAACGTTTTATGGGTTTAGCTCGACCCATGTTCTTGAGTAGGTCATGGGGTTGTTTGGAATATTTGACTGGAGTGTTAGGTGGTGAGATTGTGTGAGCCTGAGACGGAGATAATTCGAGCTGTATGAGCTCGATTATGAATGGGCTTGAGGGATAAGTCCCTACAACTAGTAATATGTATGTTTATCCTTTTAGATTGAGGGATACAGAAGTTTGATAATGTAGGGGTGTTAAGATCTGTGAGTAATTGATGTGGTGCATAAACTTTGGTATATGAATAGATTGTAGAGAGAGAAAATGTTTATTTGGAGAAAAAGAGGGAAACTTGAAATGATTGCTTTTTGTTTGGGAAATTGTAAAATAAACGTGTTAACTGGGTAGAAATATGAGTGGGGTTGTTTTACTGTATATGGGGCTTAATATATAAAGTAGAGATAATGATAAAATATTTTTGTGTATATGTAGGTACAGTATGTGTTCCAAACCTAGTATTCCCATGAGTAAATTTGTAGTATCTTCAAGTTCAAAAGAAACATCATCGTCGGGGAGGGGGGACGAGTGTAGTATCATGGAAGAAACTGTAAATAGTGTAGAGGTGACTGTAGAAGCTGAGGAAACCAGTAAAATAGAGAAGGTGATAGATAAAGAGGATACAAAGGAGAAAGATAGATTGTTTGTTATATACCTGGAGGGAGTAGACGTAGGAAAGGAATTTTTGAAATATAAAAAGAAATTGCAGGGAGAATGGGGAAGTTATATGTTGGACCAAGGTCGCTGGTTTAGGGCCTATATCCCAGGAAAAAAGGGAGGAGGCGTTATACTATCAAGTCCCTTGTTTAGAGAAGTGGAAAAAGGAGACAGGGATTATTGAGGATGTGAATCTCTCGTATTATAATGGCCTCGGGCTATCAGGTCCCAGTGATGGGTTTGTATGTTACTTGAGTCAGGTCGTGTATAGCTTTAAAATTCCGCTGACCTTCTTTCAAAAAGGGGACATGAATGTATTACAGTATTGTCCTACCCAGCTCAATAGGAATGTATTTGAGATGATGAGGGTATGTGAGGCATTGAATAAGAAATAGAGAAAGAAAAGGACTGCCAAGCAGTTCGAAGCCAATAATGTGTTGAAATTTTATAAATTGAAATATGTCAAAGGTCGAAGTAGTGGATACCTGTATAGTGATTCATCTAGGTCAAAAAAATTGACTTTGAATCTGCTGGTAGACCATGGAATGACCACCTTGTTTGGGTAGGGGGTAACTGTATGCAGGTTCCAGATAAACCAACACTCGTTCTAAACCATAAATATTATAACCCGAGTAAGTACCATTGATCAATCTTCGACTAACCATTATTATGTTTTCGAGCTGTTAAATAATGTTCTGCTCCTTGTTTTGGCAGAACCCAATCCATCATCGGTGCTTGATAATACTAGCTTGTTTGACTGCATTGCTCGAGATTAGAATAAGTTAAAGCAGGTACTTGGTGAACTAGGTATCCATAGGGATAAGAGGGTAGATTCCATAATACCTAAGGTTCGGCGAGCTCACGAGAATCAAGCTATGGCTGAGGAGAAAGTTTGGTTGACTATTGATAATGTTACTAGTCTTCCCTCTCCTGTACCTGAAAACATGAAATGGACTACTCGGAGGTCGAGAAAGTCAGCTCTACAGAATATGTCTGCTACTGCGGTGGCGACCACTGAATAAGAGATCACAAAACCTATTTCTGGAGATGTGGAGGAGAGAAAGGAAGTGATTTTAGTTACTCCTGCATAGGCTGAGAAGAACTTGTTAAAGAGGAAATGGCATGAGGACGAGGGTAGCTCTCGTGTTAATCCCCACGCGACAGCCAAGATGAGAGAGCTTGAGCAGAAATACTGCTTGATGGCTGGGACAGATCTGAAGTAGCTTGATGTAGAGTATCAGGAACACACTTGCGCAGTATGTGTTTGAAATCTTTAACTGTCATGTATTCGAACTAAGAGTTGTTGTTCTGAACTTAGGTTTATGTATATTTTGTACTGGCAGCTCTCTATATTGCTGAAGGGGGCAACAAAATGTCTTGATACGAGGGGACAAGAGTTTAGGGATCTTACTTTGAAGTTTAATGCTCAATCGACTCGTATTAAGGATCTCGAAGCTGAGCTCGAGCTAGAGAAAGATAAGAGAGCTAAAGATGCTAAGGCGGCTGTAAAGTTCGCAGAAAAGTATAGAGTGTTGGCGGAGCATGATGACGTTATGTCAAAATCAGTTAAGGCACTGAAAGTGGAAATAAATCACTTTTTCCAATCTTATTATAATTTTGGATTGACTAAAGCTGGCGTGGAATTGGGTCAATCTGGGAAATACGATGAGAGAAATTTTCCTGCTGAGCTAGAAGGTGAAGTTGAGGCTGATATTGTTGACCCGACCAATGTATCTATTACCCCACCTGAACCAACTGTAACAGCTAAAAAGATATTAAATCCTCTCTCTGAGGTAGAAATTATCAAGACCCCTTAGCCAATTTGTGATGCTTTGTCTGCAAACTATATAGATCATTTCAAATCTGATGGGAGTATATTATGTGTGATCGTAAACTGTTAATTTTGATAGATGTTGTTTAGTATGCTCTTTTTGAATGTATATATGATAACAAGATATTTTTAATATGTGTAGGAGGTAGAACGATTGAGAAAAACTAATTTTGAGCTGGAGAGAACGTTGAGTAGAGCGAGGGATTCCATGGCTTGTATTTAACAGGTACTTAATAAAATTCAATATGAGAGAAGGCAATTTAAATTTAATTCAGAGAAAACTTTTAAAGAGTTATATGACCTCCAGTGTAGATATGCTAAGATAAAAATAGAAAGGAAAAAGGTGTTAAGAAAGGAAGAGGAAAGAGGGATATTAGTTTGAAAACCAAAAGAGTTGACTTGTTTTAACGACTCGATTGATAAGGCTAGGTGTCAGAGTATGCTAATAGCCTTGACATTATATTTTGAGATCAAAGTAGATAGTGAACGGGATTTAAAAGAAGCTTATGTAAAGCTTTTGAAGGAAAGAGGTGGGGTTCTAGACCCAGCTCAAGTTATGTTTTTAGCTCAAGAAGCACGTAATTGTTATAGTTTAGAGGCGAGAAAATGTTCAACTCGAGCTGGTGTGTCTGTGATATGGGGCGATGTAGAGCCTTTATCTGACGTATTTAGCTTTATATAGGATCGGAGGGCCATGAGAATTGTATTTTTCAAGATAAGAAAAGAGCAAATAGAGGTTTAACAGCAATTAAAGGGTGAGTTAAAGGAGTTGCAAGATGTGGTATCGCAACATGTTGAGCAAAAAATGTCATTAGAAACGCGATTATCAAAAGAAGTGACTGTTCAAATGAAGGTAAAAGCTGATGTAGGGGCTTTAGGTGTATTGCAAAAAGAAACACGCCAGCGGTTGTATAAGGCGCAGATGCGGATGAAGGAGTATCTGCATCCGTCATGATCACAAGTCTCAGCTCGAACACAAGATGAGCGTCATATAGAAAGTGTCATTGCTTTTTATGGTGGTGAAATGGCGAGGTTAGAGAACAAATTTAGGATGTTCGTAAGGGAATATGGAAAGGATTTTGATGTTGAGAATGCCAAGGTTGAAAATATATGGTTTACCAAAGATGAAGAGGAAATTGTTGGTGAAAAACCAATTTCTAGATCAAGGGAATTATCGGCATAAGAGGATGAGGAGGAGGTCGAGAGTCTGATACCCCGATCGCGGTGTAAACAATGCTAGCAGGAGGTGGTGATCTTTACAGCTCCTATAGATGTTCAAGTAACTAATAGAAAGAGTTCGAGAGGTAAAGGGCAGTCCTCTCATATCTCGAAGAAGAAAAAATAGGGTATTCCATATTGTTTTTTTTTACCGGCCTTGCATATGTGTTAGATCTTTGTATACTATTTTTTGATGAAAAATGAAAAAAAAAAAATTGTGATGATAAGTAGAACGAGGTATCGATATTACCCAGATATCATGTTCCTGATTAAACTTGTAAACTGTGATATGCAATCTATTTGTATATGCAAACTATTATAAATGTGGACTGTCATGACAGGTAGAACTAGTAGCTGCCCAGAGTTAATGTGATGCATTGCATGTTTGAAATAAATAATTGAACGCTGAACTGAATTCGTGTCAGGGGGCACTAAAGTGTACTACTGAATTAGAAGAAAAAATGAAGGTGAAGATATCAAAAAGGCATAATATAGTAATTTGCTTGACTAACAAACTGTAACAGAAAGTGATTGAACTAGCCTGTCTACTAGAAAAGATAGAGGGACTAAAGGAAGTTATAAAGAAAAAGGTTGTTGAATTGCTGGGTACTTCGGGACAAATTAGTCAACAAGGGGTGGAATTGATATCCGCTCGAACTCAAATTACGAAATTGTTGCCAGGTTTAGAGGAGGAAGGAAATAATGTGAAAGGCTTGCAATTTTAGGTAAATATGCTGGAGGCGGAGATAGTTGACATGCGAGTAACTATTATAGAGACAAAAGCTCGTGCTCGAAAATATGAGGTCTTGTGGTTGGTTGCTGATGTTGTTATAAGAAAAATGGGAGAAGCCCATAATAAATAGAATGAAAACATAAATGAAGTTTGGAACAAGGTATCTACTCTAGAGTATACCATATAGTTATTGGGGTTAGACAACTTGGAGTATCAATCAGAAAATGAGAAATTGCATGATGTGAATACAAAGTTGGATACAGATCTCTGTAAAGCTGAGATAAGTCTTGACGAAAGCAAGGTAAATAGAAGTTATCGTGAGGATGAAGTAGAGGGATCAATGTTTACGGTTTGTCATATGGACGTATTTATGGCAGTGTTGGAATCTCAGAATGCTGTGACATTAAATGAAAAACAAAAAGTGGATGAGCGCTGCCAAAGTTTGGAAGCTATACTGAAGGAAACTCAAGAAAAACTTAGTGAGCTTATTCTTTCTAAAAAGGTGGAAAGTGAAGCAGGTGAGGTATACGATAGAGATATAACAGCAGTTATTTCATTCTTTGTATCAGAGTTCAATAGATTGGAAGAAGAAAGTAGAACTATATATGACAATTTAGTTGCCAAAGGTGTGCAGTGTGAAATGAGGTTGGTTCGCTCGGAGTACATAGATCCCATGGTGTCAAGAATTGGAGCTCTGAAAGAAAGTATGATTAGGGAAGGAAAACAAATTGTTACTGGGAGAATGCCAGAGTTTATGCGTGTTTGTCTGTATGGGGAGAGTTCACAAACTGTTGGGAGGCCTTCAGGTAATAGTTTAAGTAACAACTCAAGTGAGCAATGAGACGTAGTGTGTGTTTAGGAGGGATGATCCGTACTAAACGAATAAAAATATAATAGATAGAGTATATTAAAATAGGACTGTTGAGAAAAAGAAGGATCCGTATTAACCTTATGATGAACTAACTATGATGTATGAGTTGGATATTTGTTTTATAGAATGAGTCCATAGGCTTTCGTATAGTAGATGGTAGGTTTTACTGATGCAACAAACATTGAAGAACATAGAAGATTGGTTTGGCTGAAGCCACAAATGATCTGTAATGTAATATATGATCAGTTTGGCTGAAGCAACAAACGATCTGTAATGTAATAGATGATCAATTTTGCTAAAGCAACAAATTATCTGTAATGTAATAGATTATCAGTTTGGCTAAAGCAATAAACGATCTGTAATGTTATAAAGGATCAGTTTGGCTAAAGTAATAAATAATCTGTAATGTTTAGACAGGTACTCTGTTTATAAAAGTATTAGATGGATTAGTCGAATTGGATTAACCAATAACTGACCTATAATATATGATATGTTTGGTCGCATTGGACGAACCAAGTATCGACCTGTAATGTATTAGATAGGTTGGTCGAATTGGGATTAACCAATAAGCGACCTGCAATGTATTTAGAAGATCGAATTGGCCGAAGAAACAATTCTGTATATAGAAGTACTTTTATGATATATTAGAAAAGTATTGTAATATAAGGTAATCAGACACAAGTATTTCATTGTTATAAGATTAACGAACAGAGAATGTTAGATAGAGTACTATATAAAATTGTAAAAAGTACTCAGATGTATGGTGATCGAACATAAGTATTTCATTGATGTAAGATCGGCATACAAGATGATAGATTTATTTAGAAAAGTATACTGTGATAGATTATCAGCGTTGATATAACTTCAATCTTCTTGTGTTCCAAGGATTAGGCACTTGTTCCCCACTTTCAGTAGCGAGATCGTAAGAACCAAGGCCACTTTTTCAAACAATGACGAAAAGACCTTCCCAATTTTTAGCCAGTTTCCCAGCATTGATTTCTTTTCTGTGCTTGAGGATTTCTCAGATGATGAGATCTTCTATTTTGAACTCTTTATGACGAAATCGTTTGCAATTAAATCAAGTTAGGGCCAGGTGGTATCTTCCCAAGTTCATAATTGCTTTGTCCCTAGTTTCCTTGATCCAATTCATGTTACATGCCAACGGGAATTCATTTTCTTCATCTGTCATAGTATGGTGGTGCAATGGGTGATGATATTGAGTAGGGATTATCACCTTAGTAACATATGCTAATAGGAACGGTGTGCATCCAGTCGATACTCGAGGTATTGTGCGATATGCCCATAATACATGTGGTAATTGTTGGACCCAATTGCCCTTCTTCTCTGTCAAACACTTTTTGATTCCATCCACTATAGTGCGATTAGTGATTTTAGCCTGACCATTTCCTTGTGGTTAATATGGATTAGAAGTAGAGTAGATGATGTTGTGTTGGTTGAGGAACTCAACGACTCTGGAGCCAACGAATTGAGGTCAATTATCGATTCTGATGAGATGGGGGCAACCAAACTGAATGATGATGGTTTCCCATATAAACTTGATGAATTCGTCTTCTCGTATGTGATACAGAGGGACTGCTTCTACCCATTTAGTGAAGTAATCTGTTGTTACTATGAGGTGCTTCATTTTTCCTGGTACAGTAGGGAATTCTCCTACGAGGTCGAAGGCCCATCTTCTGAACGGCCAAACAACATTGCTGGAATGGAGTTCCAAGGCTGGAGCTCAAATTAAGGGGACATGTCATTAGCAGGCATCACATTTGCTTGCGAGTTCGATGGCTTAAGCTTTCATTTTAGGCCAAAAGACACATTGAGTAAGAGCTCGATTGGCTAGAGATCATCCTGCTGCATGGGAACCGCAAGTGCCTTCGTGAATTTTGTGTAGGAACTTTTGAGCCTCTTTGTTCGATAAATATTGAAGGTATGGTCCTGTGACCAAAATTTTGTAAAGGAGATTATTTTTACGACATCACACTTAGCATTATCAAGCACACATCTTCTTTCAGTAGGATCTTTAGGGAGTTTGCCATCAAATTTGTTTTGAGGTCCAATATATATAAGGAAAGGTCATCTCCAATCGTCCTCGTCTTCTTCAACGCCCCCAGTATTAACAGAATTTGAGCTTATGATGGTAATGTTGGGGGTGGATATCACTTCGATCTTGAGATATCGGGCCTCTGTGCCTAGTACTCCTGCCAGATAAGCAAGGGAATCATAATATTTGTTTTCTCTAAGCAACAAATGTTCAATGGTAATCCTATTGAATCTGTGCATTCTGTCGGCTATTGTTGTTGCGCAATCAATCATTTTTCCGTTCTTCTAAAATTTCTCTGTATAATGGTTCACAATGAATAAAGAGTTTGTATGCACAGATAACTCAAAAGCTCCAATCTCTAGAGCCATATCTAGATCATAAATTACTGCCTCATATTCAGCCTCATTGTTAGTAGCTTTGAAATTGAGTCTAATTACTTTCTCGATCCTGTCATTGGAAGGTGTGATAAGTACGATTCTGATACCTAATCTTGTAGTCTGGTAGACCCATCAGTTAAAAGATGTCATCCCTTTTGAGTTATCCAGTCTCACTTTTCTTTAAACTGTTCTTCATTAGTATTCATATTGTCTTCTTTCCAGTCAGGATCTTCTACTGGGAAGTCTGCGAGAAAATTTGCTACTGCTTGACCTTTTCCAGAATGTCGTGGTTCGAAACGGATGTCATGTTCGCCAAGAATTACCGACCAATGTCGTACTCGTCTAAATTTTTCTCGCTTGGATAAGATTTCTCGCAAAGGATAATTTGTCATTACTCGAACTGAGTGGGCTTGAAAATATTGTTTCAACTTCTGTAACGTGTAAATGAAAGCTAATAGCAGTTTCTCGATCTTGGTATATCGGGATTCTCCTGGAGTGAGAGTTTTGCTAATGAAGAAGACATGTTTCTCCGTTTTTTCATCAAGTCGAATTAGAACAGAATTTAATGATTCATCAATAACTGCTAGATAGATGGTGAGTTCTTTTCCTTTTATAGGTGTACTCATAACTGGTGGTTTACCCAAATAACGTTTGAGTTCTTGAAATGTTGCTTCATATTCTGATGTCCACTCGATCTCAGGATCCTTCTTAGATTTCATTTTCATTGTTCCTTCACGCAATAGGTCGAATAACCATCGACATCGATCTGAAGACTTTAAGACAAAATGATTTATTACAGCAATCTTGTCTGCTAACTTTTGTACGTCTTTCTTTGTTTTTGAAGAAGGCATAGACAACATTGCATGAATACGATCTAGATCAGGATCTATGCCACGTTTGCTGATCAAATGCCCAAGAATTTGTCTGATTAAACCCTGAACTGGCACTTGTCATAATTGAGTCTCATCTTGTAGAAACGGAGAATTTTAAAAGTTGTGTGTAAATCAACGATATGGTTCTCCTTTTTAAGACTTTTACACAACATATCATCAATGTAGACTTCCATCATTTTCCTTAGGTGATCTTTGAGCATCTGTGTCATCAATCTTTGATAAGTAACTCCAGCATTCTTGAGACCGAAAGGCATAACCTTATAGCAGTACAAGCCATGCTCTGTAATGAAAGCTATTTTTTCTTGATCTTCAGGTAGTAGAGGTATTTGATTGTACCCCGATGTGGCATCCATCATGGATAAGAGTTCGTGTCCAGCAGTAGAATCGAGTATATGGTTTATAATATGAAGTGGAAAACTATCCTTTGAAGTATGTTTGTTGAGGTCCGTGAAATCTACGCGCACTCTGATCTTGCCATTTTTCTTTGGTATAGCTACAATGTTCGAGATCCATTCTGGATAATTAGTTTTTCAGATAAAACCAACTTTAATTAGTTTATCGATCTCTTTGTTGACTTCTTCTCAAAGTCTTGGTACTAAGTCCTCTATTTTTGTTTGACGATTTTAACTTAAGCTTTCAAATTAAGCCTATGGTAGGCCAGATTTGGATCAATCGACAAGTAAAGCATTGGTGAAAGCCAAAATAGTAATCTTCTGATCGAGCCGATCAACTTTTCGAGCTAACTTCAGGAACTTCTTAGTGAATGTCTCGAGCTTCTCCCCTGGCATTTGCTTCAGGCCAAAAAGAAAATATATATTCTCCTATTTGTCTCTATTGTGTAAGTAATTCTTGACGAAGAGTTCTCGCAATTACTCAAAAGTTGTAATGGACCCTTCAGGTAGCATGTGGAACCATCGCAGGGGTTTGCCTGATAAACTGGTAGGAAAAAGCTGGCATAGAATGTGATTAGATGTTGAATGTAAGCCTAAAGCATCCTGGAACTCTTGGACGTACTCCACTAGATCAGTCCCTTTGTATTTTTAAATCTTCGGAGTATGGAACTCGGTGGGGACCTCTCCATCCAATAGCTCCTGTGAGATTGGGCTTTTTTTATAATCTGTTGTGGATTCTTTTGGTGGTCTGAGTCTGAGCTTCGAGCAATTCTTTGATTCGCTTGATAACATGTTCATGAGTTACATATTGTCAAGCTGTAGTGGTTGGGCATGTAACGCGTCCTTCTCCAGGATTGTAATCGCCACTGCCCTCACTTAGACGATCTTTTGCTGGAACTCGAACTCTTCGAGGTGGATTCTCAGTTTTCTGATTCTTGCAAGGCCGCCATCTACTTCTTGGTGGACCTCCTGGATCGGGATAGGCTATATTTCTTGCTGATAATGGTTGGATCGAAGTTCACCTCCTAAGTTATTACTTTTTGGTGGAGGTCCAATTCTGTCATTAACAAAAATTCGCGAGCCTTCTGGTTGTATCCTTTATTCTTCTGGGTGGCGATCAGCTGACCCTGTAGAACCTTCAACGCATCTTGTACATTCGTTAGTTGTTGCTCCAAAGCGGCACGCCTTTCTGTTTTGGAGTTCAAATTAGCCCTCAGTTCTGCTAGAGCGGCATTTTCTTCTGCTAGAGTAACCAGCGTGATCTAATCTGGAAGTACCATCCTAAGAAATGATAATTAGTGGCTTCTGAGATAATAAATTTGAGAACTTTGGTTCCTACAGATGGTGCAAAATATAATAGCCTAATTTCAGGACTCGGACTTAGTCTTTACGCCAAATGTATTCAGAACATTCAAGAATAGTGGATAATAACTAACAAGATAATTTAGTATGGAAAACCTTTGAATAAGTTAAAAACCAAGACCTCTTTTAGGAATTTTGAAAAGGAGAAGATGATGTTATTGAGATTACTAGCTTAATGCAATGATTGTTCTAAGTATGTGGAATGTTAGAGTGGGGATTCCTTTATCCCCTCATCTCAAATTCTCTGGTCCTATTTATAGGCCTTATAATATGACCGTTTGACGACCATTAAGATTCTTAATGATGGACATTACAAAATATATGCTTGATTATTCATTGACCAGATTGTGTAACGTTCTAATCTTTGTTGTTGTATAACGGCTTTACGGATGATTGTCCATTTGCTTAACTCGAACTGTTGATGTAGAGGTTGAAAGTGATAACTCGAACTTAGGGATACTGAATATGTCTTTAGTAGTGCTTCATGTATGTTGATGAGGTCGAGGATGAAGCATGAGTCTGAGATACGAAATAAGCTTTTACAAGACGGCTCTTAACCAAGAGTACGAGGAGCATCATGGGCGAGTGGTGTTGGTTGAGAAACTCGTGTTGTAACTGTTTCCTAATGTTGTTGTCTTGATTCTAATTGTGCCACGTGCTCTGTTGATGAGGTTGAAAGTTTGTATGTTGGTCGAAGATGATGCATGAGTCCGAGATGCGAAATAAGCCACTACAGTTAGGATTTAAAATGATGTGATCCATGGTGTGAATGCCCACATTTTTTCCAAGGTAAGATCAAGTCTCAGAAGGTTCGAAGGGTTTATCTTTGAACATCACTTTGAAATCGTTTTTCCATAGTGCTTATTGTATATTTTTTACTTCAAATTGATTCATAGGATTAATATTATAATAAATCCTTGGCTTGCAGTGAGTTTTGCCTTCTACATACTTCCAAATTATAAAGTTTACTTGATGTAATTTTGAATTAGCTTCTATACCATGGGTTTTATTTGGAGAAATAAGTTTGTTGTATAACCTAACAGGAAGTTCCGTTGTTGTAAGAATAGTAGTTGAAAATGCATATTATACATCGATGATTTTAGGCTATGAGTATTTGCTATACTGTATACTTTTTCTCACAGCTATAAAACTAACTTTAACTTAACGAATAATGAGAGTATACAGGGGTAAGAACTACTGACGAATAATCTTAAAGGCCCACTTGAGACGATAAAGATGTGTATTAAGAAAGCACACCGTGTCGGTGACAGAAGCATGAAAGCAGCTCAAGAGGCAAAGAAAACATATAAATTGGGTCTATTTAAACATGATTTATGAAGCAAATTATACGCAGGTTGTTTACATAAATATAGAGCGGAGCACGTCGCATTAAGTATTAAAGGGGAAAAAATAGGTTACATTGTTAAAAGATACTAAATAGGGATAGTGCCGCAGGCATGTCTAGGCCGAAAAAAGCAAAAAAAAAATTGCATATGGATAACAGCCCTCCATTTTGGGTTCTACGAATCCATGAGTTCAAAAATTATGCAAGATGGCTCTCATGATTTAATGGTTTCGTACTCTCTCTCTCTCTATTTTCTTGATTTGTGTTTTATTGATTCCTCCAATATTTAGTGGGTTCGTCCTCTGTTAAATGCACATAAATAAAAAAGAACTCATGAATATGTACTTTTTTTTAGCGTCTTCCTCAATCCAAGTAAATGTTGTTCCTGTTTGGATTTGATGTGTGATAGTAAGAATCCTGGGCAATATGGAATATGGTTAGTCAAACAAATCTTGATGGGGGATTAAATAAGTGAAATATGCATGAGTTCAAAAACTAAATTGGTACGGCCGGGATCATGTCATAGAACAGTCACTAGCGGCGAGAAAATCTTCATGAGTAGAAACCTCCAAATGCGCATGAGATGCAACATTAATTTACTTGCCCATCATGATGACATAATTTATGTGAGTAATATGATTTCTTAGTTGCAATTTTAATCATATTTCTTAGTTGCATGATAAGTATGTTTTTTGATATCCTTAAATCCATTAAATTAGGGGTAAAGTAAGTATTTTTCTTCTTATTTCGTCTTGCTTAGGTTCTTGCTTCTATTTTCGTTTTCTTATTTTAGTTTTAGGAAGAAAAAAAAATACCTTTGGAGAAAATTGATTTCGATTGGGTCCGGCTTACCCAAAAAAATTATGGGGTTGTATTCCCGTCAAAATATGAATTGCCAGTAATTATGGGCTAAAATAAGAACATCGCAGTAAGTTGGAGCTTCATGGTAATCCATCATTTCTATAAAAGTCTCTTCAGTTAGTAAATTTATTATCATGCAACTAAGACACAAAGAAACTATATAAACACCATAAATGACTCAATACTTGCTTATTAAGACAAAGAAATACTTATTTTAACACCACAAGGATAACCTATGATCTACCTAGAGTACCACTGAACATAGTCCAATTCGCCTTACACATATCCCAATTAAAACAATTTTTGAAGTAAGACAATTATATAAAGATGTCAATTATTATATGGTTTTAGTCTACATTACTCTTTAGTCCTAAATGCATTTGTTGATAATAACAACAGATAATTTATCTAATATTCAAATTTTTCTTCTATTTATGTGAACTTTATTTAAGAATTGATGTGTTGTAAGTTTCATTCAACTTGTCATTATCTGTTTAACTTTGATGTAGTTTTTATATGTTAATGTTGGAAAAAAAAATGTAAAATCTGTGAAGTTAGGCTTGGTTTTGATGTTGTTCATGATATGCTTCATGTGATTGTTGCAGACTTTGAGGAGCCTGCAAATAGGATATCTCGAAGAAGCGTAAGGTGGAATTGTTAATAAAGGATCTTTTCGAAGGGGGTATAAAAGTTTGCAGTGCTTGGAGACGACATAAAACCCTTTGATGTAAGTTAATGCTAGGGTGGAGCTTTTGAAGCTAACCAAAATGTTTGTGGTCAGGAGATGCATGTATACTTTTGAGGGAACCACCATATTACCCGCGTTAATAATAATGTAACGATTTCGAAAATAATTTTTTTACCTTTTTTTGGTAAAAATTTTGTAAGTTTAGACTCGACTATGTAATTGTTTCTTAGATATATTTGCGAAATTCATTACTATTAGTAACCATGTGCTTCGAAATAAGACTATATCAGGTATTTATAATGTAGGAAAAACATTTTAAAGCCGGTGTTTCTTAAAGATTGTTCATTGTAAATTTTTATTAAGGAACGCTAAAGAAATTTTTGATATCTACGGATTTTTTTCAAAATCAAATCCCACAATTGATAAGAGAAACCCCATATCCTCATCGCATGTATAACGACACCAATTATCATTCTTGACCCTGAAAAAATCTAACCGTGAAAAATACCCAAATCAACAATCCTCACTTTAACAAACTTACGTCAATCAAATTGTGGTAATTAATTTCAAAATTGATTGAGAACGAAGGGTTCAAAAGAACAGTAAATTATCGATGATTATTGGTGAGGATTAGAATAGAGAATGATTTTACTGAGCAGGTCATGACCGTTCTTCATGTCAATCGCCAGAGAGAGAGAGAGAGAGAGAGTATTTAGAATCCGATTGAGGATTAGGGTTTATTCCGTTGATGAAATTCCAAGCTCTAGTTAGGAAACACTGGTTTGAAACAAGTTTCCCGCGAAGGGGATGTGAAAAAAAAAGGGAAAGGTCGAAGAAAAAAGAGTCGAACATACATGCCACAGACTTTGGGTTTCGGTCTAGTTTAATTTTTATGAAAAATAGTTGATGTGGCATTCAAACAGGTATGACACTTAGCACAACAGAATCCAATTCTACAGCCATTCTGATATTATATATTTATATAGATTGTAATTCTAGAGAAGAAAAAGAGGCAATAAAATTTTTCTTTCTTCTTCTCTACTTGTTCTTCTTCTTCTTAATCTTTAAAACCTTATTATTCTTCTTTTTTTCAATCTTCTTCTCTTCGATCTTCTTCTCAAACTTATCAGTCCTCATCACTTTCTCTATTGTGACTCCTAGTTACTATTCAAATGTGTGTTAAAATAATCATTGTGGATTTTGTTCCTCATTTATGGTATCATGTGTCAGGTATGCTTAAGAGCATCTCCAACAGGGTTTGGGTTTGGGTTGGGTTTGTCAACTCAAACCCAAACCCAAACTTTTGGCCTCCCAGTTAAAAAATGAGTGTAGGTTAGTCTACGTGTACCTGTCATAGCCAAACTGAGTTTGAGGAGCTCAAACTCAAAAAAAAAATTAGTATACCGTGCGGTATTCGTTTTGGAGAACCTCTGAGGCGGTAAAAAAAATACCGCGCAGTATTCAAAATACCACTTATCCATTTTGCTTGGTTGAGCTCTCCCTGGCTACCTCTTCTCTCCCAAACCCAATTGTAGAGTATAGAGGAGAACCTCTGAGGAGTCCCTAAATGGAAAACTTCGGTACCAGCAGTAATAACTTCACACCGTCGACCCCATCCTCCAGAACCCACCTTCAACACCATTCTCTCAACACCCATCATCACAATTCACTTCATACCTCTACCACGACCAATCTTAATTCCAATCACAGACCTCACCTCCGTTTACCATGTCGCAATAGGATACTTTCGGAGAACAGTATCAAAATCCATTTATACTCTCTCAACCACAACCTCAAGCGTTTAGCCCGTATTATCAAACATATCCGGTCACTCAACCTCAAGATTTTCAACCTCCAAATTACTTTTAGAACTACCTATTCTATGGTAAATCTACTCAGCATAATCAAAGTGGCACAAATGCACCAATACCTTTTGATGCGACGGCGCCCGAGAAAGAAAAAGGAAAAGGAAGAAAGAAAAGAGCACCCGCAAAACAAAGACAAAACGTGCAAGTGCCAGAATATGTTGAGTTTTTGAACGAGACGGATGATGTTGGACTGCATTGGACGGATGCAGACTTCATGTGTCTCGCAAAGGCGTGGGTAACGGCTTCTGTCCAGACCGTTGGCCCCACAAAGTGTTTTACTTTCTATCAAAAGGTCAGCATTAGTTTTAACGGAAACCCCGAGTGCCTCACACGATGATCATGTGGGTCGACCAAAGCTCAGTGGCGACATGTTAAGAGGAGGATCCAAAGGAATACCCACAATGCCAGTCAACTGCCTCCAAGGGAGTCGAGTTGTAACAATTTATTTGTTAACAGAACTCGCGACGGTAATCCTTTTACCGCGCGGTAAATAGAACACCACGCGGTGTTTTGATTTCAATTAAAATAAAATAAAATACAAACAAATCAGATAATCTGATTTGCTACTGGGAGAGGCTGGGTTTGGGTTGGGTTTTCTGTGGGGCCCCTGTCAGAGCCCACACCCGAACTCACACGTTCTACTGGAGATGCTCTAAAGGTGTTATCTTTGACCATTTGCATTGTCAAAGTGTTTGAGTGGTGTATAACACGCGTGCATGTGCGATTCACACCAAAGTGTTTGAGTTTTCACTAATTTCTTTGATTAAGTTTACTTGGCGGGTGGATTGAACTGCTTCCTTCTACCATGTCTGATCTTTGTATCCTGGGAGATAGACGTTCATTAAAATACAAAGCACAGAAGCACTAAGGCAATGGTGAATGCGTCTTAAGAAGATTGTGGCTTGACGCAAAATTCAATCATCTCGTTACCATCCAAACGTTTGAACTTACATATTTCCTATTGAATGTGCGTTGTTCCTATAAAATGTCAAGATCATTCAGATAACTGTTTTGATTCTTAGTAAACAATCCAAAAGACGGTACAATGTGATCAACGGCTATAATATATCTCTCTTACAATTCTAATGAAAAAGTCTCAAGGTGTTTGAGAAAATGATAATCAACACAAACGAAGAATGGTCATTATGATGAATTTCAAGAATAGATCTGGTAGTACTATTTACACAACAATTGGAAGCTCCCCTTAGAGCCAGTCCAGCTGATAAAATAGTTGTTTCTTAGAGACAGACATTACAGAATGGATGAGATGATGATATCTGCAAGGAATGAATGAAACTTACTAGTATATTTAAGTGAGTTAAAGTTATATGATGCCTAAGATATGGCTTACCAGATTCTATTATTCGACTTCATCGTCAACGGAGTTGGTCATGTCTGTGCATTTCGATGATGATGTCTATGTTATGCACATGTTCTTGGCGGTTTATGTCACTCATGGATCATACTATGTTTGAGGTTAATTTCTAAGTCATTTACAGTAGCTCTTAACGAACCCAGCTTGCATGAGTTACCTCCTCCCACATCCGTACATGAGACCCTTCCTAGTTCCATGGATCTCGCTAAGAAAAGATTGCTTCGACGTAATTCAGGTGGAGTTTAAATGCGCTAAACCTTTGTGAGTCTTCCAAAACTTTGCCGGTATATGCAGTACCAAGCTGATGTTACTACAATGGATCAATTCGTAGGTGTAGGAACTAGGAAGGGAAGAAAAAGGCATCTATTGCATCAAATGTGAGTCTTTTTCCTGCACGAATGAAATCCATTTACTCCCGCATCGTCATAATGTTTTCTCTTGGCAAAATTATGACTATTGTTGATCAGTCATTTGACGATGAGTTAAATTTGAGCATGATGTCACAGTTGCCTCCAGACAGAAGGGGTGAATCAAGTATCGATTTATTATTAGAGGTATAAACTTAAGTTTATGTCCGCAGACAGAAGAATGTTTATTTGGGGTTAGTTAAATAACCTAATTTAGGTCACACGATTGATGTCTCATATCCTAAGATGGTGTAGGATATGATTCATGTCTTCATCAAAAACTACCATAATTCTGGTTTTGAATCTATGATTCATGTCTTCATCAAAAACAGTTTTGGTATAAATAATTGAATTCCCGGAAAATAATTTATCTCATAACCAAATTGAGTTAAAAAGTAAGAAAATGGAGCTCCTAAGACCCTTGAAAAGGTTCTCTTCTTATTATTATTTTTGGAAGGGTTTTGCACCCCTAACAGCTCATTGGCCAATTAACAACCTGCAATCCAATACAAATTACAAATATTTAGTGATGATACAATAGGAATTAGGAATTAGGAATTAGGAATTCAAGACTATCATATATTCTTTTAGGAACTAGCAGAATACCTTTATCATCTTTCCCAGAGAGAATTTAATAGTCCCCAACTACCTACATACCCCTATTTAGGGGGTATGATTTTCCCATTAGATTTGCCTTCCACAGTAGGTTGCAATAACATCCTCTGGGAAACAAGAAGAATAAAAAAGACGAAATGAAGTTCTGATTCAGATAATCTTTCACATGTAGTAACAGAAGTAAAAAACACGTTAATACCTGATCTGTGGGAGACGCTGACTTTGGCACCTAAAACTAAATAACCATGTTTGAATTTCATCCTTGAACCACTCACTCTGGAGTAAATATGTTCTAAATTGATCCAGGTGATCGTCCAAGGCTTTGATCCTAAACATTTTAAGTAATAAAAGACATACAATTAACTCAGGATCCTGAACCATGAATATCACACTGTCAAAAGCAACCAAAATAGCACAACGGGTATTTGAACAGTGTATAAACATAAGAATGAATAATAAAAAAACTTCACATGTCCATGAATGCTTACATGGATCTCAAACTCTAACTATTAGACCAAATTTAACATCATCGAATGTGTCTTTGTAGAGTCACCTTAAAGATTACAGTATGGCGAGAACGGATATCCAGAATGGTCTAAACCACTTGTGTAACTTCGTAGAACTTTCACGCCCCCTGTACATGTATGTGTTCAATCACTATTCTTCAATTGGCATGTTCTGAAGCAGACAAATAAAGATTGTGAGATTAAGAGAATAGACAAGTTAAGTCAAGTAGCAATTTCCATCTAGTGAGCGAAGAGAAAAAAAATATGGCATAGAATGTCCAAAGTATAGTTCAACATACCGTTTATTTGGCCGAATAACTGTTTTGTAATCTAGGACCCCAGTTACTTGACTGACCACCGTTGAAGCCCAACTCACGACCCTGGTTTGTAGTATCAGTTGGCATCATATGTTTTAGGGTGTTACTATTGGAGGAACCAGCATGTGCATACATGCTAGATTGCATTTTTTCAGCAAAATTGTTTGAGCTCTGCATTGGCATAGGAAAACATAAGCTGAGGGACGAAGAGAAAAGGGAGGGAGAGAGAATTTTTCAAATATTACACTGTAGAACTACTTACATTCTTCTCTGCAGGATTGTCAGAACTCAAGTTCCGATCAACAGTTGATTTAAATTGCATTCTGAAGCCAACAGGGGGGGCACCATTACTTGGTCCGACTAAATGACTTGCATCAAATCCACCTAAATCAAAAAAAAACAGTGACCATCAATTTCCTGTCACAACAATAGTTCAAAACACTTGGAAAAAAAAATTAAACTCAAAGCACCATAGGTGAATCAACTAAGATTTACCTTGTCGCTTGTTAACATCCATTGGGGTTGCTCGAGTCGTGGCCACTGGCTGTCATTCAGAAATCGGTGTTTGTCAGAAAATGGACAATGTATTTATTTTTCATTGTTAACAAATGAGTTTTCTCAATCACATAATAAAAGTACTGACAGTAGGTCGAGGCTGAGCTTTTGTCCTTTGTGCTTGCTGGTACTTTAAAATAGTCCAGTCAAATATATAATCAAAATCATAACCTGTGAGACATGAATATTTGAAGAAACAAAGATAAGAAACAATAAGATCTCATCTACACATTCTTAGAAATAAACAAAGTAAAATTCCTGTCCAAAGAATTGGCATGTACCTTCACGACTAAATAAATCGCGGAACAAGCGCTTCAGGAATCCATAATCTGGCCTTTGATCAAATGTCAAAGAATGACAATAATGGAAGTATGACGCAAACTCCACAGGATGAGCCTTACACAAAACCTATTCAAAACGGCCAAAAAATTAACAATGAGACACAAAAAACTTTAAACAAGGGCTAAAGATGACACCATCAACATCAGCACACATACTTCAATAGGAGTTGATAACTTCTTCTCGCATATCTTGTCATATTTTTGCTTTTTTGTGGCAGCTTTTAAACCCTGCCATGGAAGGCTAAATCATGAAAAGAAAAAATTAGTTCAACTGATAAAGATAGTCCAATAATCTAAATAAGTTAATCATCATTCACAAATTACACACTAAAAATGTTTCTCGTGACACTTGGTTAATAATAAAATCTTAAGAAATGCAGTATAAAATGCATACCTTCCCCTCAGAAAATACAGAAGAACATAGCCCAGAGATTCCAAGTCATCCCGCCGGCTTTGTTCTACAAAATATAATACCGAATGAGGTATGTCATAGTGCTTATATGCTAATTGATATATTCCATATTACATGAACAACTTAATTTGCCACTCCAGACAACATGTCGTACTTATGTATTAGACACATTGGCAACAACCTGTATGTGAATCAAACTGTAAAGACCTGTTTCTAATGCATTTTCCGAGCGAAAAATTGTTTGTCCATGTAAGATGGAGAAGTAAAATATATTAACAATCTATTTATCAAAGACCAAATATATAGTAAGTATCACTCTGCATACCAATGCCTAGATGGGTATTGCAACTCGCATAGCGAGCAGTCCCTGTTAAATTTTTGTTCTCCCTGTAAAGAAAACGGAAAGGGAACAAAAAACCGGATTAAATAACCAATATTCATGCATGATGTGGGGTGGCTAGTAAACACTCAAATTGACTGCCATCAACTTTTAGAGAGCAATTGAACCAATACCTATAAGGTATATGGCGATTGCTCAAGGTGTCTCGGTATCTTTTTGCCAGTCCAAAATCTATGATGTAAACCTGAAATGGAAACCGTGATAGAATATCATAAGCAGACAAAAAATAACAGCGCAAGTCATGATTAGGAAATAAAGAAAAATATGAGTACCTGATTGGCTTTACGACCAAGACCCATGAGAAAGTTGTCTGGTTTAATATCTCTATGCAAAAATCCTTTCGAGTGTACGTATTCTATTCTTGTAATCTGGAATCAAGTGGAGCAACAACATGGCAATCATTACATAAACATACGCATAAGCAAATACTAAATCAGTACTCATTAAAAACAAGGTTAGAAAACAAAAAATAAAGCTTACCATCTGATCAGCCAACATTAAGACCGTTTTAAGTGAGAACTTTCTTCCACAATACACAAACAGATCTTCGAGACTTGGACCCAACAAGTCAATGACTAGTATATTGTCGTCTGCGTCTACTCCACACCATTTTATGGCAGCAATTCCACCTGGACAGCAGCATCATTTAAGACCATATTCGTATATAAAAATATCTGCAAGAACAATATTTGAAATAGTACGTACTTCCTCCCTGAAGAAGGCCGTATAGCTTGGCCTCATACAGCAATTGCGGATGTTTCGTCTTGCTGTTCTCCTGTGAAACAAAATACAAACCCAGACTCTAAGTATAAGTATAACGCAAAAATTGACACCAAAACTGTTTATATATACGGCATACTTAAACTATGCCACAAAGAGCTATAAAAAAAACCTTGTCGTCAAACGAAGGCCTAGATAATGTTTCGAAATGAAAACCAATAATATAACAAAAAACAGCTCAGCCTTCAAATGAGCAACAATGATTCATGTTCTCTTAGGAAAAAAAAAATTAGAGTTTTGCATGTGCATCAACCCCATTATCGAAAACTGCCAACCGCTACAAAATCATAATAATTTGAAAGCAAAAAAAAACTTTCCTCTAAATTTTCCAACCTAATTATATCGTAAATGAATTAAAACAACATATAATCACAACAAATAAAGTTTAATAACGACGAAAACTCACAATCTTAACAGCGACGATCTCACAAGTATCATTATGCGTAGCTGCAATCGATCAAAAATCAAGTAAATCAGCATCGAATAACTGTAATACGAGATCAAAAAGAGCTAATTAGTGATTAAAATCGATTTTCACCGAGGTAGATTTCGCCGAAGGAACCACTACCAATCTTTCGCCCTAATTTGTACTTCTCTCCCACAATTCTCTCCATAGTAGCAGCTTAGATCGAATCTCCTCGAATTCTCTCGATCTGGGAGATCTAGATGAGGGTTTCTCGGTGCATGAAAATCTAGGGTTTCAGGATTTTAGGAATAATAAAGAAACGAGCTTTTTCGCATAAAAGACTGAAACCACACACATATGAGAGAGAGAGAAGAGTGAGTTTTTTTTTTTTTTAGAGAGAGAGAGAGAGAGAAATA
Organism: Kingdonia uniflora; assembly: GCA_014058105.1. Classification (NCBI taxonomy): domain Eukaryota; kingdom Viridiplantae; phylum Streptophyta; class Magnoliopsida; order Ranunculales; family Circaeasteraceae; genus Kingdonia; species Kingdonia uniflora. The sequence continues at coordinate 720,778 of JACGCM010000926.1, read as the reverse complement.
TAGGTATGTAGGTAGGAGAGTTGAAATTTGGGGGAAATTGGGGAGTGAATTTGTCAATTTTGCCATAGGCCCAAAATGGCCCGGACGACCCCGGGGCCGATAAAGTAGGGCGGTGACCGACACGCCCTAGAGGCTCATAACAGTTATGCGCTATTTGTCAAATCTTAAGACGAGCTCAATACTCGCCAAGGGACTTCGAAAATTGTCTAAGAGCATAAAATGTTTATGTTATAGGCGTGCGTTGTTGGAGGACTTTTGAGAGTTTTCACTACTAGCACCAGCACAAGACATTGTTGGAAATGGTCTAAGAAGTGAGAGAGTAGAAGAAAGAGGGAGAGGGACATAAAGTACAAATGCGCATATCATGTGATTAAATGTTTGGTGTATTTTTTAACGTGGTGTAGGGTGAAAATCTCCATTTCAATTGTTGAGCAACAATCATTAGATTTATGCGAATCCGAATGTCGCCCCCACAACCTCGTGAGCAATGTGAAGTAGGGTTATTGAGGTATAGTTTATTAAGTTGGATTTAAAGTGAGATCTGCATTTTATTTTATTTTTTAGTGAGTTTTAGATAGCTATGAGAGCATCAACAGCAGTAGGGTGACTTGCTTAGATGGCAACAACTCACCATTTTCTTCTCAAACCCACCACCCAACAGTTGGGTCTTCTCGCCTAGGTGGTAGCCAACACAACAAAAAACCTACCCTGAGGGTCGGTTCAGAGACCCGCAGGGTGGGTTCTTAAAATATTCATGTCGCGCAATCTGAATTGTGCAGCACAAAGCAGCCAATAAGGGGATGTCACGTGTCATCTTCTGATTGGATGAATATGTGGCGCAGTTCACAGACCAACCGTTACGATTTTGCTACGTGTATAGCTCATATCCAAAGGATTGTAACGGCAATTACTTGTCTCGCAGTCTGCAAAACAAAGGTTTCCCCTCTCTCTTAACACTTAGTTTTTTTTCTTAAAATCTATTATATCATTTAATCAAACACCTTTCATCCATTGAATATACACAATACTTGTCTATTTTTTGGAAAATCTCTTTGAGGCATTTCATCAAACACTAAGTTATTTATCCAACATAGGTACTTTACACAAATAACATAAAGTTAAACATCATCCGCAGTCATATGTTTCATCTAATGCCAACTCCTCAACGAAGCTTCTACGTGTTGAATTTTACCCCCACGTTTTTGGGCCTAATTTGGTTGATTTTGACTCAATTGGTTGATTTTGTGGGCGATTCAGGTATTGGAGTTGGCGGGGAACGCGGCGAGGGATAACAAGAAGAGCAGAATCATTCCAAGGCACCTTATGTTGGCAATCTGCAATGACGAGGAGCTTGGGAAGCTGTTGAATGGTGTTACAATTGCTCATGGTGGAGTTCTCCTCAACATTCACTTATTTCTTTTGCCGAAAAAGTCTAAGAAGGCGTCGCAGGAACCCAAGTCTCCGTCTAAGGCGACAAAATCACCGAGGAAAGCTTGATGACCTGATCATGGGTTTGGGATTTGAAGGAGAAGGACATGTTTGGGGTGTTTATATTTAGTGTGTTGAGTTGTATCTGAAATATTTGTTGTTTGTTGTTGTTAGACTCTTTTTAATCAATGAAAAGTTGTCTGGTTATTTCTAATTTTTATTGATCTGTTAATGTTAATTTTTCGCATTTTATTTAATTGCATATAAGATAGACTTGTATTGAGTACATTGTGACCAAATTGTTGTCCCGATGAAGATCTTCGGGATTGTATTTATTGTTTTGATTGAAATTGTACCCGATATTAAAGAATTTAACAATGGAGGAGAGAGAGAGAGAAGTTGGAAATAGGACATGTGAAAGACTGTGATGGTGATGATTTTTGAAGATGATAGTGAAACATAATGAAAAGGGAAATTTTGGTATTTTAACAAAAACTAGTAGCTCCAGGGTGTTTTAGGGTCTAAAAGCTAAAAATGACAATCATATGGGGTTATACTAATTCGTGGTTATTATGTAGGATCTAAAATCTAATTTGCCCTAAAAATAAATAAACTAAGTGTTGGATGAGAAATGATGCGGTTTTTTTTACAGACAAAGCCAGAATTACAGGGCATTAAAAAATTTGAATTATAGCCACGTGGCTGCTTATAATTGGCTCTGGTGCTACACAATTATGAACTACGCGGCAGATATAGCTCGTTCAAATTAAAACACGTCCTGGGTGGGTTTGGCATTGTTGTATCAAATTCAAGGTTGGTTACTATTGAGGCATTTAGTCTGTTTAAGGTGACTTTACTATTGCATATGCTATGAGTTCAAGTTGGCAGATAAATGCGCTTACACAACATAATGCAGGCATAATTATTGACTAAAGTATCCTTTTTTCACTTGAGTTCTTCATATTCATCAGGGAAACTACTTTTCTTTTGATAAGAATTAGCATACGTAACACAATCATATCTCTATCTCTACTACTTAAGTGCGACGTAACTAAATGTCCTTTTGGAGAAGACGATATTGTTATTGGTTAGCAGTATGGATAAAGATTCTAAGCAAATGTTCCAACAAGAGGCCCCGGCAATAAGACCCTAAATTGGGGCAGAGGCCGTATGCCGTCATTGTTGAACGGTAAACATGTATCTCATGACCTTATGATTATATTTTTTATATTTTTTTTAATGTTCTTTCATAAGTCAAAGCAAAGCATCACATGATACGAACAAGATGACCTTATGATGTTTCATAGAAGAAGAAAAAAATAGAGAGGACCTTTATGATGTATTGTTGGGTTACTCCTGAGTTTCGTCCAATTTTAGGGTCATAATATACTAAAAACTGACTTACTCTAGTGTGCCCATCATTCACACTTGGTGGGCTCCGTTACGAGTATATAAAAGCAAGGTCATTACCAATTTTGTCCAAAGCTTCGGAGTGTGATTCATGCAACCAAAACAAGGCCAACCAAAAGAATATCCTTTTTTCTTTTTTCTTTTTTTCTTTCTAAAGTAAACTATTTGTGATGAGCATCGAGTCCAATACCTCTTGGTTTTTCAAGCACTAACCCTACCAACTCAACAATCCCCGTACCTCTTGTGAATATCCATTTCCTAGTGGTGGCAAAACCTAAAAAATTAATTATTCGTCCGTCTCTCATCTCCTTCTCCATCGTCTATTCCCAGCTCTCTCCTCCCTAATTATGGGCGGATTTAGGGAGGGGGGCCGGCACCCCCATTTTTTTTTGCAGATTTCCCTCTTATATATACCCACATAAAAAATATAAAAATAAATAAATATATATATAGTAACAGCTTGCAGATTTCTATCCAAGCTGAAGCCCACAAGACAAGAGTTGAAAGCTTGAAGCCCAACTCTACAACGAAGTAATGTTGAGTCGCAAGCCTGAAAGCCTGAACTCAAAGTCGATTTGGGTCAGTCACAAACAAGCATAATCAAAGAAATACACACAACACCAAGTTTAAGGTGGTTCGGCAAATTGCCAACGTCCACCATGGGAGAAAGAGATAGAGAGAGAGTTTATTCAAGATCTCGATTACAATCACTCAATCCCAAATAAGATTTCTCACTCAAGAAATCCTCCCCAAATGTTCTCACCAAAGGATTGACTAAAGGATGGCCTCAAAGAACAAGTTTCCCTTTATATATTAGGGAAACTTTTTATAATCGCTCAAATCTCGAGACAATCAAGTGGTTTAAAAAACCATCAAAAACAGAGTTCCCAGATTTTATTCAAACGAAATAGGAGGTTGTTCGAACGAAAATTGCGTCTGGGCCAAAATTCCAGGGGGTTCAACAAATGTCGTTCGAACGAAATATGGAGTCGTTCGAACGACTTGGGCTCCTAGGCCAAAATTCCAGGGGGTTGTCAAAAGGTCGTTCGAACGACTCTCAACCTCGTTCGAACGACCAAGGCAACAGTCAGCCCCACAATTCTCCACCTCGGTAAAGATTTCCCCAACCAAACAAACCAAAATTTGAGCCGAACATAGAAACCAACCAAATAAACATAAACAAACACTCTCCACCATCAAATATCCCCAAAAACCCAAACATACAAACGGCCCAAGGAAACCAACCAAAACCAAGCGTCCCTAAAAGGACCGAATCCAAACCAAGCGTCTCAAAGAACCAATCAAACCAAACATCCCAAAGGACCGAATCTAAACCAAGCATCCCAAGGAACCAATCAAATCAAACGTCTCAAAGGACCGAATCCAAACCAAGCGTCCCAAGGAGCCAAAATTGACCAAATGTCCCAAGGAACTCAAATCGATTGCACCAAATCAATGGTTGCCTACGTACCGCCGTGGATCAAGTCGTTCGTAGTTCACACAATCCCCGTGAGGGGCCAAATTAATTAATAGAAAAGAGACGCACCATTCCCTTCTCTCTATCTCTATAATTCTTCATATCAAGAGTCCGTTTATACCCGTTGTCTTGGAGACCTCTTCAAACCGTACAACGATTTCTTTATCAATTGACGTACATAGTCCTCTCTAGCAATAGTAAACCCACTCGGCTGAGTCATATTGATCTCTTCCTTCAACTTTCTATGTAAGAACGTCGTCTTAACATCGAGTTGTTGCAACTCCAATTCAAATGCGCTACCAAGGCCAATAGGATACGAATGGAGAAGTGTTTTACCACTAGACTTGCCTTGAAGCATAGCACCATCTTGAGATCCTTGTTTTCTTTTGTATACCCATTTACCACCAATCGCCCTCTTTTTCTTAGGCAACTTTGAAAATTGCCAAGTTTGATTCTTGCGAAGATAATGCATCTCTTCTTTCATTGCTCCTTCCCAATGTTTAGCCGTAGAAGGAGCATCCTCTTCAACGACCGGTAGTGCATAGGCTACCATGGCCTTCGCTTTTGGAAGTACCATGTCCTTCGTAAACCATTCCGGCTTACCCACATTCCTCTTTGGTTTACTAGTTGCAATTGACTCCACAACTGGAGTCTCATCATCCGTACTACCAAATACTTCACCATCGTATGTGTCTTCATCATTTGGAACATGAACTAATAGCTCATCACCCATTGTCATACCAGTAGATGACACCCCTTTTAGTACGGACCTCTTTGACCAATGAGAATTCTCATCAATCTCCACCCGCTGCAAAACCTCATTGGTCGTCTTCTCTGTGTTCTCAAAGACATGTGACTTTATCATAGAAGTCTCATTAAAAGTGGCATCTCTACTCAGAATGATCTTTCGATCTCTCGTATCCCATAACTTGTAGCCTTTTACACCCTTATTCTTACCCAGAAAAATGGCATTCATTGCTTGTGGATCCAACTTACCATCCTTAATATGATAGTATGCTAGACACTCAAATATATGAAGAGTATCATAATTAGTAGCAGGCTTTCCCGACCAAACTTCCATTGGTGTTTTACCCTCAATTGCAGCCAAAGGTAACCTATTAACAAAATAGCATGCATAGCCTCAGCCCAAAATGCCTTGCCTAACCCAGAATTGGACAACATACACCGCATCTTCTTCAGCAAAGTATGGTTTATGCGCTCGGCTACCCCACTTTGTTGCGGTATCTCTCTAATTGTGAAGTATCAAACTATCCCCTCATCCCAACATACTTGTAAGAATATATCACTAGTGTACTCTCTACCATTATCCGAAAGGAGCACTTTGACTTTTCTGTCAGTCTGAGTTTCAATCAACTTTTTCCACGTCATGAAAATTTTTAGGACTTCATTTTTCCTCATCGTGGTATATACTCATACCCGCTTAGAAAAGTCATCCACAAAATACACAAAACAATGCTTCCCCCCTAGCGATGCATTCTTAGAGGGTCCCCAAACATCGGAGTGCACCTAATCAAGGGTTCCACGAGTACTATGAATAGTTGTGCCAAACTTTACCCTTGTCTGCTTGCCCAGAATAAAATGTTCACAAAATTCCAATTTGCACACCTTGGCACCTTTCAATAGCCCCTGGTTCGCGAAAACTCTCAAGGACTTTTTCCTAGCATGCGCTAAACGCATATGCCATAGCCGAGTGGTATCTATGGAGGTGGTCACCTCCCTTCCCGCGGTAGCAACCTCACCAAGAACAGTTGTACCATCCAAATAGTACAAGTTGTTACTTCTTCTGACCCTTCAATATCACCATGGCTCCCTTAAGAATCATTTTTACCTCATTCTCAGACACAACCTTGTAGCCTTTCGCTTCAAGTGACCCCGTCGAGATAATGTTTTTACTCATTGTCAGAATATACCGAACCTCATCTATCTTTTTAACCAACCCATTGTGCAACTTTTGACGAATGATACCTATCCCCATGATGCGGCAAAGATTATCGTTTCCCATCAACACCGCTCCATCTTCTAGTAATTTCAAACTAGAAAAACAAGCCCTTTTGGGACAAATGTGATAAGTAGCACCCGAATCTAAAATCCATTCTTTTGTATCACTAACACATGCACTAGATGTTATAGTAAAAGAGAAATCATAATCATTACCTCCCGTTTCCGTGTCCTAAGGAAAATTGACAGAAGAGCCAATTTTTTCCGCTTTCTTCTTCTTAAGCGCGGGACATTAATTTTTCCAATGACCAGTTTCTTTGCAAGGCGCGCATTGGTCCTTACCCAATTTGTTGTTATTTAAACCGCAACATTTTGACTTCGATCAAATGTTATTACCACTCAACTTCTTTTGGTCTGAAGACCTCCCTCTAGTTATCAATACTTCGGATGTCGACTCATGAGACTCACATTTTTCCTTCCTCCGGTACTCTTGGTTTATAACCGCCGTAGTCACATCCGAGTATTGCAATGAACTCTTCCCATACGTTATCGTTGTAACGAAATGCTCGTACTCTTCGGGAAGCGAGTTCAAGAACAATAGTGCTTTGCTTTCATCACCAACCATTTCCTCTAGATTTGCCAAGTCGGCTAATAACTTGGTAAAATTATTCAAATGCTTCGACATACTAATCTTTTGTCTCATTGTGAAGCGATAAAAAAATCCTCCAAATTTCCTTTGCCGATGCTTCATTCATTACAAGGTATTTAATGTCTTGAGCCAAACACGAGCGAATTTGACCACAAGCTCTCTTGTTCATCTTATTTCAAACACTCTACTTCATCCGGCTTGTTCTCCAATACCTCATCTAAGTTCAATTGACTTAGCGCATCAATAACCTCACATCGCCACATGCCGAAGTTATTTGTGTCGTTGAATTTTTCAACTTCAATCTTTGCATTGTTGACACCACCGTTGTATTTATTTTCGAGGTTGAAGAACTAGATTCAACTACGTCTCCCATGTTTTCCCCTAATTTTCATAAACTAACCAAATCCCAAAACCAAATTTAAATTAAGAAACACTAAGTTACCTCAAATTCACGCACCACCGAGGAATCGACCTCGTTCTTACACCAATTGTTGAGTCGCAAACACAGAAGCTGGAACTCCAAGTCGATTTGGGTTAATCACAAACAAGCACAATCAAAGAAATACACACAACATCAAGTTTAAGGTAGTTCGACAAATTGCCTACGTTTACCGTGAGAGAGAGAGAGAGAGAGAGAGAGAGAGAGTGTGTGTGTGTGTGTGTGTGTGTGTGTGTGTGTGTGTGTGTGTGTGTGTTTATTCAAGATCCCGATTACAATCACTCAATCCCAAATATAATTTTTTACTCAATAAATCATCTCCTAATGTTCTCACCAAAGGATTGACTCAAGGATGGTTCTCAAATAACAAGTTTCATTTTATATACTAGGGAAACTCTTTACAATCGCTCAAATCTCAAGGCAATCAAGTGGTTTAAAAAATCATCAAAAACAGAGTTCCCAGATTCGTTCGAACGAAATAGGAGGATATTCGAACGAAAATTGCGTTTGGGCCAAAATTTCAGGGGGTTCAACAATGGTCGTTCGAACGAAATATGGAGTCGTTCGAACGACTTAGGCTTCTGGGCCAAAATTTTAGGGAGTTGTCAAAAGGTCGTTTGAACGACCAAGGCAACAGGCTGCCTACAAGTAACACCCTGACTCTTTGGCTCCTAATAATCATCTCTTCATTATCATTACTCTCTCTTCATCAAACATGAGCCTTCAACCTTCACCGCTCCAATTTCAAAAAAAATAAAAAAATCAGGGGCGACTCCGGCACCCCCACTCCTAAATCTCTGGCTCCGCCCCTATCCCTAATCTCTTCTCCATCACTCTCTTCTTTCCCTGGCATCAAATCGTTCTACCTTTTCGGGCTCTCAGTGCTATAGTGTCTACTCGTTTTTTCACCCGCTATATTATTAGGGCGGAAGTAGGTAGGCATCTACTTGACTTCAAATACCCTTACATCTGATTACAATTTCATAAAAATAAAAGAAACAATTCACAGAAGCGAAGCACACAGAGATGAGAGACGTAGAGAAGATGATCGCAATCGGTCTCATATGGGGCACAACGAACGCTCTAATGCGTCGAGGCACACTAATCTGGGACAAAACCCTCCACTCATCATCTCAAACCCATCAAAAACTACTTGGGCACCTCCAAAACTGGCTAAAACTGCTCTGCATCTGGCAATACTCGATCCCATTCATCGTGAATCTATCAGCTTCTGCTACTTTCTTCGCGATATTAAGCGAAAGCCCAATCTCATTAGCTGTTCCTGTCACTAATGCAACTACATTTGCAGCAACTGCAGTGTCTGCAATGGTCCTTGGTGAAGAAACGCGCGTTGGGTATGCTTTGTTTGGTACATTTCTAATTGTTTTGGGTGTTTGGGTTTGTATTATGTGATGTTTGATTATGTTTGTAGAAATGGGGTTTGCTTTTTAATGTGATTTCTAATATACCCATGTTACAATTTTTATGTTAACATTTTGTATTGTAATGTAATGTTTGATTAATTCTGTTTGTTATATAACTTGAAAAATTTTATATACCCATTTTGTTGTTACTTAGTTTATTCTCATTAGTTCAAATTGTGGGGCTATTAGAGTACTTTGTTTGGTGTCTGTTAATGCAATAAAGAAGTTTGCTAATTTGCTGTTACGGTTTTTGAAAGCCTTATAGTTGAGATATAATGGTCAGGATTATATACCTTATAGGCAATGTGGGTGGAGTTGAAGTAGTTAGGAATAACAGGATGGTGTTTTGTTTTAGGGATTGCGGGTTGAGTTGAAGTAGTCATGATCAAATACCTTTTAGGCAATTGGGATTGAGTTGAAATTTTCAGGATTTATTCCATTTAGGTAATGTGTGTTCTAATTAGTTGAGCCATTCCTATGTCAATTTTGTTTGGGGATAGTGATAATTTGTTGTTAGTGTACGAGGCTAACTACTAGTGAACCTAATACACACAGATAAATGATCAGATTTCGGTGTCACCGAGAGTTTGCAGAGATGAGAGAGGGAGAGTTAAGGGAGATGGAAGAGAGAAGTAAAATTTTTACTATAAGCATTTAATCTTATGACCGTTTAATCAAACATATAAAGAAATTGCTGATTTATATATAAATGATCAGAAACAATATTATGCCTGAAAACTCGAAATTATTATTTAAACACATATATACCCACAAACAAAAATAGTCATGAAAATTGAAATAACTTGTTATACGCAAATATAATCACAAACAAAATCAATCACAAATAATTTAGTTATCAGCCGCGCAAAGCTGAAAGAATGAAAGGTTTGGAGGTCTTGGCTTATTAATCTCTTGAAAAACCACACTTGATGTCCTTCGCTTTGAAATTTAGCATTGTGTTTACTCGTTTAAAATTGCTGTTTTGAGCACTCAAGTGGTATTTTCCCATAAAATCGTCCCGTAGTATCTTTGCAGTAGTCGTAAATCATATAGTGGTCTTGAACCCATTTCATCTGACCCATCTGAGCATAGCTTAGCTTACTGTAAACTTGAGAAGTCCACCAATTAGCCTGAGAAATGGAGGCGCACTGACTAATGCTGATTGGCCCATCCCATTTGCAAGCCCTTGCCCTGAACCTTTGAAATTTAGCCACAAACGGTGAACTGATCCAATCAATTTTATCTTTTCCACCTCTTGTTGCCCAGTTATCTGCATTCCATAAACTAGAATAAACCATCATTCCTTGTTTGTTAGGGAAAGGAACTCCCTCAAGCTCATAGTTACGGAAAACACGAATTGGCAACCCGTCGACGAACCATCTGAAACAATTGTAAATAAATTGATGCTGAAGTCAAAAACTGAAGTATCTAGCGCGTATATTGTTGCGTTGGGTTCCTTAAATGTATATGTTCTTTATGCCAAAAATAGGAGAAGGGCGTAGCCATTATTTGTTTATATCCTTCATATATAATTCGTTTCCCATCATAGCCCGCTGTTTGCCCTTAGTTAAGGTTTCTGCATGAGTAGACCTTCTTGTTTTTCATTGTTTCCTTACTGTTTATCCCGCATGTTGTGGTTGAATTCAATGGTTATCCTTGTGAGGTATTTCTCAACAGCTTGGGTTAAGAATTTCAATATTATTCATATACATTATCGGTCTAAAAAACCGATATATTAGCTGACCTTATTGATATCTAACTGATATATGATAGCTCTTATTTGATTAATTTTTCTTACATATTGATAGTAGTAAAATGAAAAGTTTGATATCCTTGATCGTTAGACTGTTGGATATCCACTGATATATTGCGACTTAATTTTTTTCTTTCATATTTTGAACCTTGAGTATCTTTCCCTTTTCCTATTCAAGCATATCACTTGGATACATTGCATTGCAAGTCTGCAACTAGATTATTACTGTAAACATTGCAATATCTCTGAGTATTGTTAATCATGGTTGAACTAAGACAAGTTAGAAAAGTAAACTTACACAATCTCGTGAGGGTTCCAGTGAATTGTGTAGTTGTGAAAATCGGCAGTTGGATTAAACCATGGGTGAAACTGCACCTCTCTGTTCCCTTTTCCTTCAGTATATACATTTGTGTGGATGATATAAGGCTGTCCTGATACGTTCCCTAAGAACTCAAAGTCTATCTCATCGTGCCGGTCACCTTTCGAAGAAAGCTGCGCCATAATCGTGTCAAATAGAATCCAACAGGTGGCTACATAGAACCGTAATGATAATCATTTATGTACGTTTACTTTATACAGATAAATGTATGTATTGTATATACGTGTTTAGCAAGTAAGTACTAACATAGTAAGCGGTGACGGTCCCAGCGGAATTTCCAGGTACTAATTTGATCAACATTTCGATGCTGCCGAAGAGGAACGATCTTTTTGACTGAATCCCGGTGCCTAGAATAGACGTGATATCAGAAAATAGGTCAGTGCCTATATTTCTGCATGTAGTATACATTTATGTAGACATTATAACATTATTTTTTCTTAACAGAAGGATCTGAAACAGGTTCATCACTGATGTACCATTTTGCTAAACCCCTTAAATATGGAGGATGAACATGTTTAATTCATTGAGATTACAGAGATAGTAATACCTGAAGATTTATCCAAAACAAGTTGGACATTTTCACCATCTGCAGAAAAATATGAATGTTGAGCACCCCACGTAAAGTACATGCTCTTGGAGAAATTTGCGCCAACATGATTCTGATTGAATGCAATTAGAGATATAACTAGAGCTAAGAACAAAGCTTGAAATCTTCCCATCTCAACTCAAGAGAACAATACAACTCTCTTCTACAATGTTGTTTTTTATGTTCTCAATGGTGGTGAGGATGTCCTATTTGTAGTTTTCCTGCGAGCAGATATCACCTTCTGATATCAAACTTTTCTTAAATTTGAAGTGAGGATATACAGTAGGTACTTGTGTTGGACACTCTTGGTACAGCAACTCGAAATTACAATGGTTGAGTTGAATCCTGACCGTTAAAGTAAGTTATTTCTCCTTGTGTTTCTTATAGTGGGCTTCGAAAACAAATAGACGAGTTGATGGCATTTTGTAAATTTCATGTGTACGTATTTCTATGTACATTGGATGGTATATGTTAGGGATGCTTTGAAAGCTTGATGTGTGTTACACCCATCGAAGTCAGATTAAATTGGGACTATGTGGAAATTATGTTTGCTAAGACATGCATATTTCTTGACCTGGACAATCCGCGTTGTAGAGAGGGGTGTTTTGTTAGAGAAGGTCTAAACGTTGGACGGTTGAGATGGTTCGATCATAAGAAGTGTACGTAGATCCAAGGGTCAAGGTGAGCAGGCTAAAGCTGGCATGCGGTGAGGATAGGAGAATATCGTGCCAAAGACGATGAGATAAGAGAAATGTATAGAGAGAAAGAGGGCCAGCTGTAGATTGCATGAACTAAGAGCCTTTGAAGTGAATATTGTTTATGTAGAGAAGACTATTTCTGGCAATCTAAATTAAATTCAAGTAAATTGAAAACCAATGGGCAAACTGTCGTATTCCGGTGAAAAAATACGTGAGGACAAGACTATGTACATGCGTCCTAATAAAAAAGAGCAGCAACGACGGATTGTAAATGTCACTGAAAGATTTTCAATTGGTAATTTATGCAGATGGCAATGTGTATGCTCTGTTTATTTCTTCTTTGATAACAAACGAAGAAATGTATAATTTATCACCATTTTCCCATGTTTTTGACACTTTGATTAGTTTAGGAAGAGGGAAACACGGCACCAAAAGCTTGAGCGCATCACTTAACGGACTATCTTAGGCACGACCTACTAATACCATCACTACTACATATATTTGCGGAATTACGCCAAACAATATGGCAATTTGAGAGGGGGATTTCACCAATTTTGGATTGTTTTTGGTACTTTGATTAAAGGCAAAATTGGGTGTAGTAGGCAAAAAAACGTGGGAAGACCATGCCAGAAGAGAAGCCTCGCAGGGCCAAAAGTCCAACTTCATCAAGAACAACTATGCATCTCTGGATGCCCTAAAAAAAATCCTAAGATGGCAACTAGGGTTTCGAAGTTTGTTGACATGAGGCATTTAGAGCTCAAGATTTTTGTACAGTTGTGAACTATCAAGGTCTGATTACGAGTTTCTTGTCCTTGATCATCTCCTTCACAATGCCCCATTTATTCAAAAAAACAGTTTTCTGAAACTAGACCAGATTTACCTTGTTACACATACGCACGATTGCCAGATAAAAGAGATATATCACCATTTGCTTGAAATATGTTAGTAAAAACTTTTCTAATGGCAATTAAGGTATAGAACAAAAAATTATAATCCACAATTCAATCAATGAGCAACTATAAAATGCAGAATAAGAGAGAAAATTAAGTGTAGTTTTGTACGTAGGATAATAGGAAAATCAAACACTAAACCAGAGATGCTTGCAGTTTCGGTGATTTAGACATATGCTAACTATTCGACTGTTTAGATAATCCAATGATATTCAGCAATGGTCTAAATAACCTGATAGGTTTCTGATCACAAACATTTCCGAGGTACCAAGTGGAGCCCTAGTTTAAGTTGAAATATTGGAAATGTACCCTTGCTAGATCTGCATTTAAATCCATACTTTTCTAATGAAATTTCATTAACTTGGCTAAATTAACAAATATTTTCTTTGTGGGGAAAAATATTTTTCTACTGCAAGTAGACTGTACTAATACACATATTTGTTGTTGCCATCGTTGTCGACAACTGATCCCAATCTGGCACCCTGAATGGGGAGATTTCAAGCTCTCTTTACTGCTCGAAAACCCACATTTCCTTAATTTTACAACATATTTATGTGACACAATGACACTGGCATGCATAGTCTTCATCATTATGTTACTTTAGAGAACCAAAACGTGGAAACAAAAAGAAATAATGCCCCCCAGAATATCCACACTAAAACAAAATGCCTAAAATATCTGTACCTTGTGAACTTTTACTTGATGAAGATCCTCAAGATACCAATAATGGAAATACTTTTTTTTATTATCCCTTTTATGGTAATGAGGTTACACAACTAGCTTTAGAGAAACAAAAATGGTTAGGAGAATCTTAACAGCAAAGCCATCCCTTACTTTAATATCCATTGAGAAAGCTTTAATCCCACTTGACACTATGAATTGGATTCCAAATAGTTGTCATCTTTGTTTTCCTCATAGACAAGTTACTAAATGTCACGTAAACATTATGAACAAGCGAAAAATTAGGATTCAAGAAATGCTTGATAAATAAAAACTTAATTTTCATTGGATATGATTGTTTCTCTTACAATGCATTTTTGGTAACGAAAAAGTAAATCATAAATCCCAGAGTTATAAGTCTAAACTTGAAATCCAACTGATTATGTGGAACTCAAACTATTATGGATTAAGGTGTGAAATTACATGCTTTCATATTACAAAATGTTGGTACTAAAGCGACAATCTTAGTTCTAAATCAATTTCTCCCGTTTCACTGGAATAAGAATTCTGACTGCTAGATCCCGTTGAACCGCACCGATCTTTCCTTCTCTTCTTTTGTACTGAATCCTATAATAACAATCATGCAAGACAGTAATCCATTATCAGGTTCATCGTTTCTATCAAAAACCTAATAATATCACATATGTATATATGCTTAAAATTTATTGAGATTTCCTCAGAATTAATTACCTCAATATTTAAGTCCAAGGGCGGCCTACTTACGCTCGGTTGTGCAGAGTACTGCATCTCTAAGATCCCTTGATTGTGATTCCATCTGAACATAGTAAATGTCATACATATGAAGAAGTTTCTAATATACTAATGTAAGATCCGAAAAAAAAAAAAACAAAAAACAAATTCATAGCCTCTTCTAGGGCAGATGACACATTTGCGAATCTTGAGATATACCTTGCTACAGTACTTGATTGGCTGTGATCACCGAATCTGATCTCCGTTGCTCCCATCTCTCCCATGCCCATCTGATATCCCTGCAGTTTCATTTTAGTCCTTGCCCTAACTATAAATTTGCTCAAAACATAGTGAAGACTCAAAGACCGCACAATATAATTGGAAAATCATTATCATAAATAAATGTGTCTAGTATTTTCACGCTAGATTAATTGTTGATTCAAAACCCTAATACTGGAAACTAAATTCAAGTTAATATCGATCGATGTAATCAAGAACTGGCTATCTCCTACCAAGAATCATAAGCCTAGCTAGACTTTTGATACAAGGATTTGTTGCACTTGACAGAAATCCAACCACGAATGTTCTATATATTTTCTTGCACTAGATTGTGTCTGTTCTATTCACTTGGTTGAATATTGTTCCTTGATATAAGACCATTTCATCTTTACCGTGAAGTAGAACCCCGAATGTTATAAATGATTATGATGATAGCAGATGTATGTTTAAGCACTTATCTCAAATTTTACCAGAATTGATTTTTACATACCATGATGTTTTGGTGAAAACCAAAGGAAGGTTGTGATGTTGAAGAATAAGAGAAGGAGGATGAAACTGGTGGTACTGATGGATATGTTGTTTCTAATACTCTCACATCCTTCTCCTGCATGAAATAACAACCATGAGAACTAGCTACAGAAAACCAAATGAAACCCGTAAACACTAAATATTCATGAAACTAAGATGGGGAAAAAGGGACTAAGAGATGACCTGATCGAGAAAGCTGGAATTCATTTGGTTACGTAATCTGATCTTCTCCAACTGAGCAACTCCAAGGCCTCTTTGGGGTTGCTTCGGTTTATCTGAGTTGCTCTTTTTTCCCTTCCTCGAAGACCCCGATCTTCCATTTCCCATGTTTGGTTCTCCAAAATAACTGCTTCCCATATCTACCTCTCTGATCAACTTTGCAAAAACAATTTGCAAGAAAACAATCTCTAGTTATGAATCAGAAATCTTCAACCAATACCCTTTTAAGCTGTTTGGGTAAATTATTATGGCCTAGCTGTATGAGATTGTGTAGATTCAGTGATATATAGTTAGATTTCTCTTCTTTACTACTCCTCTTCTGTCTAGATCTCTCTCCTCCATCATTTTAGAAGTTCTTTAAAGTAGAAAATTATTTTCTTCTTATTAAACTCTTCCTTTGCGAGACTTTGAGTTCAGGCTGTAATTGATAGAGATTGTTGTATGATTTCTTATGATTAAATACTCATTAAATTTTAAATTTTAAGGGAAATCTAAGCTACTTGTTGGAGTAGAACATAAGGATGATCTTCTTTCACATATATTAACAAATAAATTCCTCCACTATTGTTTTGGTCTACTTTACAAGTATAAACTATATTATTTATGTAGACAGGTATATACTAGAAAAAAGACCATTATATAACTTGAAGAAATCTTCTAGGAACTTTCTTTGAGTTTGCTAATCTTATTATTATTATTATAAACAGACTCGCTAATCTAAGAATGAAGAAATTGTGATCACAAATTTGGGAGAACTAATTAATCTCTTTTATCCAAAAATAAATAAATGGGTCTATGTACACATCTTTCTCAAGTTTAAATAGAAAAAGGAAATTGTAACATAAAAATTATGATCAACTCCTACTCTTATATACGCAAGCCGTTGTGGCGGTATATTTATATCGAGTCCAACAATGTGGCTATAGCTTACTTATAACCTAACAAAAAAAAAAAAAAAGAGATAGAGAAACAGCTTACTCGTTTAAAACATTGGTGATGTGCGTATATAGTGTCACTCCTAACCAACCATTATACACATTTAATATATAGTAATTGAATGTCAAGATATTGGCAAAATAATGAAGACAAAAATATATTGGAACCCCATGCACCAAATCAGGGTGAGCTGTTGAACCCATGATTTGTTGTTTGATATTTTATGTGATTTGAGGGTGATATTTTATATGATACTGTGTGGTGGAAAGCTAGGATCCTTCATTTCTAAAATGGACATGTGATCCAGGACAATAATTTTAGAATAAGCAAGATATAAAAGTATCCCCAATTGTGAGGAAGATAACAAGACTAAGTTGGAGCTGCTCTAATGGAATTTAAGATGCAAACTTGATTAGAAATACCTTGCTATCTTTTGTCTTAATGTTTAGAGAGATCCCATGTTTAGATTTTTTTTTAGATAACATAGTAGTTTTCTTGGAAGATCGTCTTATTTTGACAACCTAATTCTGAAGAATAAATAAATAAAAACAATAACCACAATTGATTACATCAGTATATCAATACAAACATGGAGACATTTTATGCATCACTTTTGTTAAAAGAAAATAAGTTCAAAATAATATGAAATAGATAGGCATCGAAAGTACTCTCAAATGAAATGAGTGTGGTACGGTTTGTTTGTCTCACAAACAAAGACGAGTGCAAGTTGAAGACAATCGGGAATGGGTTTATTCTTGAAAACCTAATAATTAGGTTTTCTATCTAGAGATATGTAATGTCTCCCACATCTTTGTTTTCATAGTATAACTAAACAGCTTGAATCTAAAATCCGTAATCTGGCATTGTTTATTGACATAAATGATATATACCTACATGACTTTTATACACAATTTGGTAAATCCAAATAATAATGAAATGAAGACTTTGACGAGGAGGTTTATTCGCAATGGAAACCCTGGTAAAACATAGTTCCAAGCTAGTGTGTTTGTATTCGTAAATAAAAAGGAATCATCTTTATTCCTAAACATATTTATGCCAAGATGTATGTGGAACTATATCCTCAGAAGAAGGCCATGTTTACATCCAGATGATATTAAAAATGATCCAGTTATAAGTTGAATCACAAATCTCTTATTTTCCTTACTTCATTTTGAAAGTTGGGTCTCCTTTGTCATAGTGCTATCCTTCTTCAGTAGAGATACCTAGGTAAATTAGTGTGTTTGTGTATGCTTTCAAAAAGGGTCATTGTTGTTGCTCCGTAAAATCTTAATGTTAAAGGAATGATAAAGGAGAATATTTCGAAAACAGAAGGAAAGAGAGAGAGGGTGACATTAATTAACAATCGAAAAAAACATAAGCAAGTGGAAATAAATAGCGAGAATATCTAATGAAAGATTATGTGCACATGCATATGCTCTTCGTGTATTAATTGCACACGATTTGATAGGAAATCCCTTCAAAACTGCTGTGGCTTCCATGCCTACACAGTACACATATATAACATTATTAACCCAAATAAACTAACCCTTAATGTACACCAAATCATGTGGAGAATCAAATATGCCCATAACATCCAAGTATCAAATCTGTTTCAATAGCCACCTGTACATCCACGGTTGATATATTATGTACACCGGTCTCGAAATGAAGCAACCCTCTCTCTAGTCTCTTCATAATCTAGAAACCCTAGCTAGTTAGTGATTTATCATGTTTAATACTTAATTTCGAAATACAAAAATGAAGCTTAGATTAAATGATTGCATCCAAATAAGAAATCTTTAACTAGGGCCATATAAGAGATACTGTATGGAGTATATGATTTTCAGGGTTGTGCTATCTTTAAAAGTTGCACAAAGATCTTTTCTGTCATAGGCTCTTAAACCTTTTCATCTTTTGAAGTTAAATAAGAAGAAATGGGTTCTAAATGAGAATCCTTAAGATTCTTGTCCACATTTGAATCTAGTCACAATTCCAAAACCAAGCTCTGATAAGGATACATGTATACAAGTAATTTTGGTCTTGTGATAATGTAAAAAGGCTCTTCGAATCAGAAATGAAGATATATATAGACATTTAAATCTAGTCACAGCTCCAAAACCTAGCTCTGTTAAGGATATATACAAGTAATTTTGCTCTTGTGATAATGTAAAAAGGCTCCTTCGAGTTAGAAATGAAGATTTGTTGCTTCATCACTGTTAAATATATTATCTGTCAATCCCAAGAGATATCTTCTTTATGTTTATGATATATAAGTAAATGCCAGCGTTCAAGGAAATCCAAGCATGAAGATCATATTTATGTTTTTATAAATACTGCTTTCTTGGATATAACATGCAAAATATCAAATGCTGATCTTCACCTTTAAGTGCCCAATCCCCCAAGGAGATTTGTTAGGTCATCTGTGGTATTCATTAATTTACTGTTCAAAATAGTTTGAAAATATTAATAGACATTTTTTCTAAAGATTTCATTTTTATTGTCCATCAAACAAGGTAGTAGTTCGGTGGCCCATTGCGAACTTCGATCCAAGATCCTCATAATAGAGAATATAACCTCAGCACAACTCACTAGCTATCTTGGCACAAGGCTCAATCATCACTCTTCTCATCTCAGACTAAGACGTTGAGGTGAAACTCGAATAGGCTAGTGTTACATAGGGTCCTAATCGTGATGATGGCATATTTGGCATGTTACATTTGCAGCAATTAGTAGCGCATGCAAGAGGAACCCACGGTCTATCAAAGATTCTACTTATAAGGATGAATGATGATATAGACTAGCAAAATTTAATGGGTTATGTGTGTGCAAAGAAGATGAACAAGGATATCCCAGGACTGGTGGTATTGTTGGTATCTATCTTATTGCAAACATGCATATTTCATATTCCAACAGTTCCAAACAAAATCTAGGTGACTGAAGCGATGCTTGTTCAACT
Organism: Kingdonia uniflora; assembly: GCA_014058105.1. NCBI lineage: Eukaryota > Viridiplantae > Streptophyta > Magnoliopsida > Ranunculales > Circaeasteraceae > Kingdonia > Kingdonia uniflora. The sequence continues at coordinate 701,298 of JACGCM010000926.1, read as the reverse complement.
ACATAGAAACAGAGAGTGTGTGTATGAAGTGGATATTTAGTGTTTAAAGAAATGAATAGTATATGAAATTGGAAACAGTTGATGCATTTGGTTTAGCCTCTTCACTCTTATTTGTTGGTATCTCTTTTAGTTCATCGTTACAAAATGTGTGGATCCTTTTAATGCAAGCACTGTTAGTTTCTTACTTCTATAGTTCTATCTTCTTCTTGTTTTGCAAACATTTAGCACTATTATTTATTTGGTAAGATATTAGAGGAAACTGAATTGATGACTTAGATAATAGAAGAGTAGATCACTAAAAGCTTTTGTTACTCATACCCACCTAGCGAAAATGTTTGTGAAGAATATTAATATCAAAATTTGTTTCAAGGCCAATTTTCATTTTTATATCTGGAAATTGTGAAACATTGATTTAAAATAAAAGTTTTTGTCACAAACTTACAAACATATCAATCTCTGACTATGTTCATATTGATCTAGTGATATTGTAAAGCTTATATGATTTATCATTATATATTTAAGAGGTGCACCAGATATTTGTTAAGGTGTGAATCACCATTAAAAAATAACTTCCTAGTTCAAACTTAGATGAGAATCCTTAAGATACTTGGGCAAAATTTGAATAAAATGACAAATCAAACTCTCTAGAACTTTGATCTTGTGAATGTGATCAATGTAAATAGGGTTTTTAGCCAGAAATGACTCAACATTGTTAAATGTATCAGTCAATTCCTAGATATATTTTTTTTATGCTTATTATGTATAATAAACGCCTCTGTTCGAGGAAATCTAAGCATGTATATGTTTTGTAAATGCTGTTTTCTTTGAGATAAACATGCAAAATATTAGTGCTAAATCTTCACCCAAAGTGCTCAATTTCCCAGGGAAAATTTTCATATCCTCTTTGGCATAATAAAACTTCAAATTGATTTGCAACTGTTAATATATATTCTTTCTAAAGATTGTTTTTTAATAATACCCTTCAAGAAGGCTTTAAAGGTGTATAACTCGAGTAAGCTAGTGCTAGGTAGGTGCCTAATCGTGACGATGGTGTCTTTATCTTTGCGACGTTAGCATGGTCCATTAATGATGCTACATAAAGGAAAATGTGGATAAAGAAATATTTTCTTGCTGGCGAAAGTACTTAGGTTGGATAACATATAGTTCTAACTTCTAAGATGACTTCTATGTTGTTAATGAACCTAATCATTATATAATAAAAATGATTTTAACTATTAAGGTCAAGGCTTTCTATAAATAAAAATATATTGGATCCATATCACTGCAGATCTTTTATCATTCAACAGCAAAGGAAGAAGATACACAAATTGCAATTTTTTATGATTGGGAACAGGAGGATATCTGCAAATTTATGGTATCTATGCTTGTTTGTTTACTAAGACTTGGAACTATTTCTTTAACTTCAATGAAATCCCATGGAGAAATTATCTATTATTGTCGACTTTGTTTATGGTGTTTCCCATGCTTTCTGGAAGTCTCACTGCCACCCCCAATTTTACTCTGTGAAATGATGCATAAATATGTAGTTTTATGCGGTAGACTAAATTATCTATTATGGTCGACCTTGTTTATACCATTGGGCTCTTGGCCCAGTGGTGGTTGTACCTCTCCACCTGGAGAGAGGTCTAAGGCTTACAGATCCCTATATAAACCCGCTTGCCTGGCAAAAAATAAATAAAAAAGACTTTGTTTATACTGAGTGTAAGTAGCACTGACTTGCAAGTTGCAAATTTGGTTAACCAGATTTTGAATAGCAAGGTGATAAGAAACACAAAACATCTTATGAAGTTGGTGATCTTAGACAATATGTTGTTAGTTATTATGTTGAACTCACGCTAATTGAACAATCACCCGCATTTTAAATTATGTGATGACACAAAATATTTGTAATTCGTTTACCACATAAGGGTATGTAAAACATGAAAACCATGATATCAAGCAGTTAAAGCAGAGAATTTTACCAGTTCCTTTAATCAACATGCATATTTCATAGTAACCACTTAGTGCTGGGTGTAGATGAGTAAACTGTTGGTTGTTCAACTAATGAGTAACGGATAGTATGTGAAACTGGATGTGTTTGAAGAAATGGATATTATGTGAAATTGGGAGCGCCTGCCAAGTGTGAAAAGTTGCAAGGTGGTGGAAATCCCTATTCCATATATTTAACATGGATTTACATTTTTCTGCAAACATTATGTGATTGTGTCTAAGAATTACCATGGTTTCACATTATTATACTAATATGTATCTACAAGATTGGGAAAACACTAAGATATTTGAGGAGAACTAAAATAAACCAAGAATATGAAAGAATAGTTCAATTATCAATAGCATTACAAATTTGTAATATACATGAAAAATGTATCCACAACAAAAGCACACAAAGAAGGAAGTACATGCAAAATTCGATGGATAAGTGATGATTTATAACGGATTTTTGTCACAATGAGCTTTATTTTAGTATTGTAACAACATTCTTTGTCAAGTTGAGATAAAAATTCTCGGTGATTTTCTTTTATTTTCAATCTGATTAGTTCACCAGTTCACCCCTTTTACCGTATTATTTCATAAATACTAGAATTTACTCCTTTAATTTGCATTTGATTTGATGATACAGATTTCAAAATCATCCATAAATACTAGAATTTACTCCTTTAATTTGCATTTGATTTGATGATACAGATTTCAAAATCATCCATAAAGACCTACTTCAAAATAAAAGACACTAAAACTGGTTCGGACAAACTTTCACAATAACTAAATAAATAAACTGGAAATCGAACACCAAAGAGATTATAATAGATGATGGGATTGTGTTATGTTTAGATAGCATTAACAATGTGTATATGTAAATGAAATTAGTCTTTCCGGAATTCATCATCTCATGTGTTTTGAGATTACAAAAACTTGATCATGCATGCTGAAATTCCTGAATAAATATCCCCTCAATCTTGTACTGCCGAAGGTTGTTAATGTTAAATTCTCTTTTGATTCCATTGGGGGACAAATCGCCAGAGGTCCACGGAAATATCAACCTCTTTCTTCTTATGAAACTTGTACATTTGGGGCAAATCGTAGCGAAGCTGAAAAGAATAAATGATAGTGAATGTGAGAAAAGTAAACTGCAGCCTAATAAATCAAAAAAGAAAATAGAAAACAATAGAGGTAACTATATATTACATTGTAATATATCATGATCTCATAAAGAATACAAGTGCTGGTAATTTAGTAAAATCTTGCAATGATTTAGTTTATATTGACACAGCTATCATATAGGTCAATAGACCTGTTCATTGAATTGTGATTCGAAGTTTATGATATGATATAAACCCCGATTTTCTGAATCATAGTAAATAGCGTAAACTAAGGTACAGCTTCTCTAATTCAAAAAAGGCAAGAACGTGTACACTATGGGTCCCTTACAGATCATGAAGACCTAAAGCCTAATATCTAAAATACACATTATGCTCACCAGTCAAACTACTACCACCACATGAAAATGATTTATATCATAAATTTTCGGATCACACAGAACTTAGCATGACTACAGTATGTGAATATGAATGTTCAGAGCAATATGGAAATGTAGTTAACATACCTCACATAAAACCTCAGCACTTTTAGCCTTGAAATCCCGTAATGTTGTCTTTCTTATGTACTATAACACAAACAAAATACCGGGAACAAATGCTTATTAAGCCATTAGAGGACCAATGGAAAAAAAAAATCTACAATTTCGAAAAAGTAACTTACGTCTCTAGTAGTGGTCTTATGCAAGGAATAGACTGCTTGAGAGGCAACCTGATGCAGTATTTGGTTTAAGCACAAAATGTATTTTTCTCAAATAAGCTAAAATATAGCAGGACATATTCACACATAAGAACAAATGTTTATCACCTTCAACGCCAAGAACAAAAAACTAATGTCAGCACCTTTATTCCTGGTCCCAAATGGAGGATTCATTACAATAGTGTCGACAATTTGACCTGTGTAAGAGATAACTGAAAGACTTAGAGAGATAGAGAATCATATAAGCAAGCATTCTTTGTTTTTTTACATAGAGCTCCAAAATAAATCAGTTATTCTATTAGAGCCACAAAATGTAAGAAACATACAAAACTAAACCGCAGCCGGCATTATGAGCTGTGAAGAAAAATGATTAACTGACCACCCATGATTTTAATGAGGTAGAAATTGTGCAGTTCACTTATGTTTTCAGCACAACTTAGAAAAATGTACTCCGTAAGTTTTTAGAATGTAACCTGCTCAAACTGTTGATCAGTATAAGATCAAAGATGCTTCAGAGCTTGCATCTTTATTTAATGTTTAGATGTTTAGATTTGTATCAAGTTACGGCAGAAGGTAGTATGGTGCACCCTCAAATAATGAAAGACGATTCTAAGAATGATACTGTTCTCTTTCTGAGAACGGGGATGGTGAAGCTTCTGAGAGCGAGTCTACTTTTGAGGCCTCTCATATTTCACAAAATAAGATACCTGGTTCAAAGAGGTATCTTACTACTTTAGCTATCACTAAAGATGGTAATTTAAATTGTCAATTTCGGTCTCAAGCCGGTAAAGCGAAAATAAAAACATATCAAGCAAAAGGAATAGAATTTATGCATTCTAGGGGAAGTAAAACCAAATCTACAGTTAAGTCATAGGTGAAGAGGGTCCCTATAATGTAATATATAAAAGACATAATATCCACATTTAGATTGTGTTTCGTTCATAGGAAAATGAAGAAAAAAGATAATGAATTTTTGAAAATCATTTTCCGTCTGTTACGTTGGTGTGGGAAATCAGGAACAAAAAATTAAATTTTGCCGTTTTTTTGCGAAAACCAACTTCCTTTATATAATTTGAGAAGTTCATTTTTCCTTTACTTATATATCAAAGTACTGTTTCAAGATATATTTTTGTGAGAAAATTTATTTCCAGTGAAATGCAAAACTTTTAATAATAAATTATTTTCTACCCAAAAGATATTTTGCAGGTAGAGTAAAAAAGATAATCTCTTATCAAGAAACCTAAGAAAAAATTGAGATTTAGAGAATGAAGAAAGTAAAATCTACAGAGAAACTTTGAATTGAGAGAGAGAGAAAGAGAGAGAGAGAGGAGATCTAGAGATATAAAATTATAATAAGAAATCTAGAAAAAAGTTAGAAAGTAGATTTGGAAATATAATCTAAATAGATAAAATATGGATACGAGAGAATCTAGTGATACGAAATTTGCACCGAGAAAAAATTGGAATCATAGAATCTAGATATAGAATATTTGATGGTACCAAAAAACTGAATATGTTTTTTCTCTTTTCTGCAAAAACTTCTTACGGCTTGCAAATATACATATTTGAGATATTTTCATTCATTTTCCCATGTTGAGCTGAATAAAAGAAAGTAGAATTCCATGATTTCATCTTCTAACACCATCATTGAATGAGATTTCATGAGGAAAAATTCCTTTTAATTTTGCTCAAACTAGACACAGTCTTAAAGTTAAAGTATCTGTCACATATTTCCTTGATTTATTAGGAATTATTTTTTCATAGTCATAACGCCCATTTTGAGACATTTAGATAAACTAAAAAGTAATGTCCCACACAAGATTATGAGACAATGAGCAAGTATGAAAACTGTGACGCCCCATTCTAGCGGGTACACTCGAGAGGTGACAAACCCGATTGTGATGATTAAGTGGTAAAATCTCCTACAGCTCTTAGAAGTGGTTAAGTGGGGACAATATTTGATAGATCGTGGGATGGACCGTGACCCACGAGGAACGTACTTACTTCCGTTTTAGCAGTTGTTTTGATTAATAAATTAGGAGGGGAACCTCCTAGAGGAGGTAGTTCTCTTAGTAGTTGGAATTTATGTGAGTTTAGAGAAAAACTCTAAAAGCCCTAGTTTCAATTTCAATAAATCGTTTTGCTTCCGCGCTTAGTTTCTATTAATATTGGTATCAGAGCGAGATTTGTTCCGTGGATAAGAGATGATGAACTCTAATTTTGCAATGTATGTTCCAGCTATTGTGCGAATCACGGAGATTGAGGCGGGTATGAGGGAAAGGGGACCGATTGAATTCGATGGAGGAAACTCGAGTATGATCCAACACAAGGAATCAACGGAGAGAGAGGCTCAATGGGAGATTGGTGTTGTGAGTGGAGAAGGTGATGTTGCGTTAGGAAGTTCACGAACAAAATCCCACAATGAGGTCGCGGTTTTGGGGCGTGAAACCTACCCAATTGAAGTTCCTAATCATCATGAGCTTCAACCTAAGAAAACACAAATCGCACCAACTCGGTTACCTCGAATTCGCCAATCGGAGAAGGAGAGAGAGAGGTCCCCGCTAACCGTCAAGCCGGGTCCAACGCAAGCAGCAGCATGAGAGGCGTCCCCGCAAGCCGTACCGGCGTCACCCTCGTCGGCAGTAGCAAGAGAGGCGACCCCGATGGCCACCATCGAGTAATCCACGTCGGCAGCGGCGAGAGATGCGTCCCCGAAGGCCACCCTCGGGAAACCCACACCAGCAGCAGTGAGAGAGGGCGTCGGGACACCTATAATGGCGACATCAATGATCGCAGCGGAGGGAGAAGGTTCCGAGATCGACGGAGAGGCAACTCCTACACTATGTGAAGAGATAGAGAGTATTTGCAAGTCGATTATGGTAGACCCATTGCCTCACCAACGGCTAAAGAGGGTAAGGGTTCTACCTATGACGTTATCGACGTTCTGCAGTTTGGTTAACAGGGACAGTAAGAACGGTTCAGGAGCGGATGAGTACTGGAAGAAGCATAGTATTTTTTAAACAAAGGTCAAATCAGATGGTAAGGGGTTGGAAACTATAGTTGATAATGGGCCTATAGAGAATTTTATCTCAGAAGACGTGGCAAAGAAATTACATCTCCGATTGACTCCGTATCCCAAACCCTTTACGCACCATTGGTTACAGAGGGATACTACGACTCGTCCACTATTTCGTACAGAGGTAAAAATCAAGATGGGTAGTTACGAGGATATTATTATGTGCACGGTAATTGAGATGGATGTGTGTCATTTGATTTTGGGGCGGCCTTGGCAATGGGAGAAAAATGCAGTACATGTGGGAATACCCAATGTATACGTTTTCACTTGGCAGGGAGTTTGGCAGAAATGACCATGTTTACCGCCGGTTGGGGCTCCCGTGATTCAACATACCAGTTTTCTAGTAGAAGCGAGAGTACAGGGAGTCGTTTATCCGTTAGTATGTATGACGACGACACCCCCTACCGCAGCTCCTGACGACCTACGACCATTGCTTCAGCAGTTTTCAGATGTTTCTCACGAACCTGAGTTGCCCCTGTTACGAGATATTCAACACGCTATTGACTTAGTCCCAAGTGCATCATTACCCCATTTGCCCCATTACCGAATGGCTCGTGTTGAGCATGCAGAATTACGAAGCAGGTCACTGAGTTATGTGAGAAAGGTTTGTTGAGGAAAAGTATGTTGCCTGTGACAGTTCCAGCGCTTCTGGTCCCTAAAAAGGACGAGAGTTATCGTATGTGCGTTGATAGTCGAACGGTCAACAAGATTACAGTGAAGTACAAATTTTCAATTCCGAGGTTAGAGGACATAATAGATGACCTTTTTGGGGAGCAGGTATTCTCAAAATTAGATCGCAAGAGTGGGTACCATCAGATTCGTATGCGGCTAGGAGATGAGTGGAAGACAGCTTTTAAGACTAAGGATGGTCTCTACGAGTGGTTGGTTATGCCATTTGGGCTATCTAACGCTCCGTCTACTTTCATGCGATTGATGACAGAGGTTCTACGGGACTGCATTGCAGAGCGGTTTGCTGTCGTCTATTTTGATGATATCTTGATCCATAGTTGAACCAAAGAGGATCACGTGATACATGTTAAGAGGGTCTTACAGGCTCTGTGACGACACAAATTATTTTTGCAACTCAAGAAGTGCTCTTTTATGACTGATTCGGTGAATTTCTTGAGTTACGTAATTTCTTCTAAGGGGATTCGAGTAGACGAGGAGAAAGTTTAGACGATCAAGAATTGGCCGGTACCCACGAGTACTACACAGGTACAAAGTTTTCATGGGTTAGCTACCTTCTATCAACGTTTTATTGACGGGTTCATTAGCATTATGGCACCTATCACATCCCTTATGGGAAACGTGCCCTTTGAGTGGTCTACAGAGGCAAAGACTGCCTTCCAGTTTATCAAGCAAAAGCTTACCACAACCCCGATCTTAGCACTACCAGATTTTCCAAGATGGCACATTTCATTCCTTGCAACAAAAAACACACGCTGCAAACGTCGCCCGCATATTTTTTTGAGAGATCGTTCGCTTACATGGAGTACCACACTCGATCACGTCAGACAAAGATAAGCGGTTCATAGGGCATTTTTGGGGCACATTATGAAGGTTACTATGCTGCAAGCTACATTTTTTTTTTCAGCTTTCCACCCGCAGACAGATGGGCAAACAGAGGTCGTCAATCGCAGTTTGGATAATTTGATGAGATATATTATGAGATAGGCTGTAGCGCCCCGCTTTATTTTTTCGTTATATAACTTTGTAGTTTGTTTTAGAGCTGTTGTAGTTTAGTAGGTTACTTGTGGAGTATGTTATCATAGCTCTTATGTTTTTCCTTAACCCATTCAAACAACAACCACCATCTTCACCAAAATTTCTCCCGAGAATCCTCCACAAATCTCTTCTTTCCTCTTCTCTTTGTGAACATCAAAACTCCTCTCCAATGCTAGCTATTCCTCAACTGTAACCTTCAAGCAACATAGAGTATTAGAGAGAGAGAGACCATCTTTTTAGATTCGGCAACCTTGGGAAAATTACTGATTTCGTTGGAGCTTTAAGGGCAGATTTCCCTCTCTTCGAAACACTAGATTCTTCGATCAGGCAAGTACCATTATCATCGAGCACTTAGCGTTGATTGATTGTGATAAATTTCAATTTCAATGTTAGTATAATCGTATGCATATACTATATTAGTTTAATCAGCATTAGTGCAAATCAGTAAATGGTTATCTAATTTCATTGATGATCTGAATTGTTCCTGTATTAGTAACCTATTATAGCTCATACTTAAGGTATAATGCTTTATGTGATTGGCATTAAGTGATTTGAAATGATTACAACATATCACATGAGTTCACAAGATTAAGGGTAAACCTTGTATAAGATTATCAGTAATATAGTTGATATTAGTTGGGTTAGTAGTTCTCCTGTTAAACAATCTATAGTATTTGTCAATCATAGTTAACCGCCTGCCTCTTATAGCTCACATGTTCATGCACTACCTGATGTTGCAGAAATATTTAGGGAGCATAGTTTGAAATTGTAGTCAGACTATAACTATATATGTTTTCTACTTAATTGGGTGCTCTTAGTATTGTTGGAGTATGTAAATACACATGGTCTAGATAATAGTATTATTTAAGGCGCGAGAGCATTAGAAGTGAACCTTATAGATAGTTGCCTTGTAGTTCGTTCTTACCAGATGTACTTTTAGTATATTAGACTAACTGTGCATATGTTTACCAATAAATAAAGATATTCAGTTACAGGCTTAACTTAGCCACGATTATAGGACTTTACTGATATAACCTTTATTAACTTCAGGTAGAAGGATCATTGATAGTTAATGTATAATATCATCGACTGAGACCCCACTCCTATATTTGTGAGGGTAGAAAGGTCATTGAGCTTAAGATCGCCAATCATATGATATAGTCTCATTGCCTATAGAGCAAGGACAGATAGGTCATTTTGATTGAGTGTCGGTCTCTTAAATCATTCATGCATAGGATAACTTAGAGTCGTGTACACAGTAGGGCTATGATGTCAGGGTCCTTGGGTTCGATTCCCTTAACAAAAGATTAGGTGACTGTTTATCAGTGTTCCAGGGTTGCAAGCCCCTAAAACTCTTCCCCAGTTATATATTGGCTTTGTTATTCTTTGTGAATACTCCCCGTGGGCATAGATCCCTGAAAGTGAAAATAAATCAGGCTTTAGACCTGTAGGTTGAAACTCCTTGAGCACCTTGATCCGGTGATTTCCCCGCTAATTCCTGGCTCACTAAAAAGGAATCCGCCAACCCCTAGCTCGACAATAAGGGATACGTTTCTGTTGAGGACAGAAGGGTGCGAGAGTGTAGTCCCACTGAATTAAAAGTGACCCTGTGTACATCGCCTGTTAGTTATCTCCCACACCTAATAATAATAATAATAATACTCTATAATTATTTATAATACTGGTTGGTGCCGACGCTTAAAAACAACATTAATAATTAAACCTCACTTCCTCAATGCATTGCATCATTTTCATATATATATAATATTATATCACACTAGTACTTTTGTATCATAGATCGGTCTGTCATGTTCAGTGACCGGTAATAATTGTGCTTGCTTGACGCCCTGTGCGCTATATTTTTCAGGAGGTCGAGCACAGTAGGTTTTTGCTTAGTGAGGCTTGGTTGATCATTTTCGGGATTCTTTGGATCGCTGAGCTGTCGTAGGGTATTTATGATATTTATTTCATATTTCATTGTCGTAGTTTTATTCTCGTTTTTAGAGTTAGTAGAGATTTTATTCACTTTAATCCATTTATTCATTTAATTTATATTGAGTTATTTTCCGCTGCGTTTCTTTGATAAGTAGATGTAGTTAATTTCTTTAGAAATATATTACATCTGTGGGGTTTCATCCGTGGGATGCCCGACTTGTCAAGCCTTAGAATGTGTTTTATGATCTATTATCAGAAAGTGGATTTTGGGGCGTGACATAGGCCAACGAAGTGGGATTTCGCTTTATCGCAAGCTGAATTTGCATTTAATAGCTCTGTCAACAGCTCCACATGACTATCTCCATTCCAGATTGTGATTGGGTACAATCCTGACACCGTACTTGATTTGGCTCCTATTCCTCAGCTTGTTCCAGTTTCAGATAGCGCTACAAAGTTCGTTAAAGCTATTCAGTCTCTTTATACAGACTTGTGACAACATCTAGAGGACGTTTATGCAGGCGTCAAGGACCAAGAAGATAGACATCGACGGGAGATAATTTTTTCACCAAGAGACTTTGTCATGTTATACATTGAAAAGGAACGTCAAACGGGTGCAGTTTCTAAGCTTCTACTACGCAAGACGGGGCCTTTTACTGTTATTTGGAGGTATAGCGAGAACACATATGAGATTGATCTTACAGGCAAACGCCCCAAGGTAGTAAATGTCAAGTTATTATTACACCATCATAGACAGGGTTCACCACCATTACCGATATCTCCTATACCAGGTATCCGTTATCAAGACGATATAGATGAGATTATTGATCAGAGTGTTGATGATTTGGGGCCAAGAGAGTTCCTTATACATTGGGTAGATAAGGGAACGAAATTCGGAAGAGACTTTTGCGAGTTTGGACCCAGTTTTTTACGAGGATTATATAGTGCTACAGAATTCGCGGTCGAATTCTTCTTAGAGGGGGAGAGTTGATAGATCGTGGGATGGATTGTGACCCACGAGGCATGTACTTATGTATGTTTTAGCAGTTGTTTTGATTAATAAATAGGAGGGGGACCTCCTAGAGGACGTAGTTCTCTTAGTAGTTGGAATTTATGTGAGTTTAGGGGAAAATTCTAAAAACCCTAGTTTCAATTCAGTAAATCGTTTTGCCTCCGCGCTTAGTTTCTATTAATATTGGTGCGTAGAGTGGGGTCGTGACAAAAACCACGACGGAAGTCTTGATGGTAAATGAGTCATCACTCATCAGAGTTAATGGGTACCAACTAGCAACTGAGTCCCATAATTTTAATGATGGAAGGTACATAGCATAGAGAGATCCTACAGAATGAACTATACTTTACCAGAAGAAGAAGAAAAATGAAGGATACCTTATCACTAATCACTATAGGTAGCTCCCAAGAGTTGAAACAATATAAGTCTACTTCCACGTGTATGATTCCCATTTAAAAACAAATGTAGACAAAGAGGATAAAACACCTTATATACTAGAAGAAAGATAGAAAAAAAGAGAAACATAATTACCTCTCCATTCAAAATTGTTGATATCGCATTGAACAAAATCCATATCCACCTACCCATACAGTTAAACAAGCCAGTTCAGTTCAACATGAAATCCACTCAAACTTTCTAAATATCTAAGATGAACTATTATCAAGCAATCAGTTAACTACTGAAAACATAAAACATTCATAACCATCTTCCAAAACACACAGGAAAAAATAAAACTAAACAACACTGATAATAGAGAAACAATACCTCGAGCTCCTCTGCATTCACTGCGGCAATTTCAAGAGATTGGGAATCAACATCAATACCAATAACATGCCTATTAAAATCGTAAACACGGGTCCTCATAATATCTCATCAGAAAGCGTAAAAATAAAAAATGGGATGTCACTAAAATGTGGAGATTACTACTCACTCTGCACCCAAAAGAGCAGCTGCTAAGCCTAGAGTACCACAGCCACAACCAAAGTCTGCAACAACCTTCTCACTTATATCTCCAAATGAGTTCTCAGCCTTCAATTCCAACACACAAATGTAGTTATAATAAAAAAATACATGATGAGATTAAGCAATGTGCGATTACCGTGTATAACATTCGGGAGGCAATGTGTGCTCCAGTTGGGTATTGTTCTAATTCCAACTGCGTAAACAAATATAAAAAGCTCACATAGTGTGAAAAATTATACACAAGAAAGGTTGAAAAAAAGAGACCTTTGGATTGGAGAATTGGTCGAGATTGCCAAGGAGACCTTCTAATTGCTTCAGCTTCATCTTCATCTTCAAAAGTGTAGAATCGGAGGGAAGGGGGATATTCTTGAGGTGAGGCTTGGAGATGTTAAGTTGACTCTTGACTAGTTGGAGTTGGTCAGTTTGAGCCAAAAATAACACTGGTAAGCCTTGTTCCATCCGCATATGGCCCTGATCTAACTTGGGCTTTCAGATTCTCTATTTAGGGGCTGAACATAATTAAAAAACAGCCGATATTCAACAAAAATGGTTCTATTTTTTAGGTTCCGGGTTTTAAATTCACAGAAGAAAGCATAACTAAATTGAGAAAATACATCATTAGTAAACTATTGTTTATTGAATTAAGTGTCATCAAATTAATATTTGAACTTAACAACGATTTTGCTAATTATGAGAAATGAAAATCGATCAATTGGATCAGCATATTTTTTTGTTAGGTTTCGTTTTGATTGACAGGAATTTAAGTTTTTGAATTTAGTTGTGGGTTTTGGTATTACACCGAATCTAAACAACCAAATCTCTTCCTCTAATACTAAAGTATGATGCCACAATTCCGATGAGTTGGATTTGGTCTAGGGTAACCAGCAACACGAAACACACAATTATCTCCCTCATGAATCTGTCTCCAATTATGTTCTTGACCTCAAGTTTCTACCTCTCACCATCTCTTCCTCCACTTCCACACTTCATTTCATCAATCTCCTCCTCATTCTTCACCCTTTTTAGGTTCGGCTATAAATCGAGTTGGAGCTTCAGCTAAACTATTACCTAGTCAAACAACTTGACTAGAGGGAGTGTTTTCACAATACACTCAAAATTTTCAATTACATCCCCAAGCTAAAACCCCTCCCTTTTCTAAGATATCTCTTTTCCAATATTGTAACCCTAAACTTCGGTAGATCGTTCCCTCCGACGACTAGCGGAATACTAGTCCCCCCCCCAACCACACACCACCACACACACACACAAAACAGTGACAAACAACCACTCTCTCCAGGTGTAGTAAAACTGCACACTCCATCCTCCACTCTTTACTTTTTCGCACACAAAAAAAAGGAAAAAATGTTGGAGAGAGTACTCTCTATCCGAAGTCGAAATGCCCAAATCAACGACGATGAAGACGACGAAAATCTCGACGACGAATCCAAAACCAGAAAGAACATCTCCTTCGCCATGAGAGCTTCAAATCAAGTCACCAAATTTGGTGTTTTATGGCCATGTCTTCTTCTTATTCTCATCTTCGTTCTCATTGCTTCTGCTCTCTTGCACTCTCGTAACATCGTTTGTCTGGCTTCAAACGATCCTTATTACTCTCGATTGAACTTCTTCGGCAGCATTGATGGCCTCGCATCGGATTTTGGATCTCTGGGTGTGCCTTGGTGTAAGCATTTCTCACTCCGATCTTTTATTTTTTTTCCTAATTTGTGATTTAGGGTTTTGGGTTTGATAGATCAGAGTGTATAATGTTGTGGGTTTTGTGGAATTAAGATATTTGTAGTTATTTTAGTCATGTTATGATTAGTGAAGTAGTTTGAGAATGTGTAATTTTAGGTTAAAAGTTGAATTAACATATACTCATTTGTCGAGAATTGGTTTAGTGACGTAAGGCTAAAATTTTGCATGATTTAGTTTGTGTTGAGTAGTGAGTTTTAGTCTGGAGTGACTGGGTTCTAACTTCTAACACTGAATGCCCCCATTTAATTCTTGTCCTTGGCAAAAGGCAGATCAAAACTCGGGCAAACTGTCGAGTGGACTTCAAAAGACTTACTCAAGGGGTTGGAAGAGTTTGTGCCAATCTACGAAACTCGGCCAATTAAGAATAATATGTATGGGATGGGTTTTGACCATAGCTTCGGGCTTTGGTTCATGGCTCGGTGGCTTAAACCAGAGCTGATGATTGAGAGTGGTGCTTTTAAGGGACATTCTACGTGGGTTCTCCGGCAAGCAATGCCAGACACACCAATCATCTCACTAACACCCCGGCACCCGGAGAAATATTTGAAGAAGGGGCCTGCATATGTTGATGGGAATTGTACTTATTTCTCTGGAAAAGACTTTGTGGATTTTGGAAGCGTTAATTGGGAAAGTGTGTTAAAGAAACACGGGGTTTCTGATCGCAGTCGGGTTCTTATCTTCTTTGATGATCATCAGAATGAGCTCAAAAGGTACATTTTATGTATCTTCTCGTGTTATGCAGTAATACGTACTTGAAACGCAAATGCCCTGAAACTGTTAAATGTAAGGTGCACTTCGCTTTTGTTTTTTTCCTAATTGGAGAATTTTTCTTTGTTTATGCTTGGGTTATTAGACTGAAGCAAGCACTGAAAGCTGGATTTCGGCATCTGATCTTTGAGGATAACTATGATACTGGAACTGGTGATCATTATTCTTTGAGGCAGATATGTGATCAGTTCTATATAAGAGGTGTGGCTCTTCTAGTTTTATTTTTCTTAGCCTATGACATTTATGCTGCGTAAATGCCTTGTATTCATTTGTCTATACTCAGTCAAGGTTATAGTTGCTAGAGATGAAAGTGAGTTTGAAAATCAGAAACAAGGAACTGTATTTTTTATTTTTTTGATGTGGGGAACTCGAACAATTTTAAAATTTCTTGAAGGTATAGGCGGGGGACACATTTACATGTGTACTTTCCACTCAGATCACTTAATGACCTTAATTTAATGTCTTGAAGGCATAAACTTGATTCATCCTATGTGTAAACTTGTGGGGCCAACCTCTTCTGCACATTTACGAACATTTTTCATTTACATAGGTCACAGAAATGAATATGCTTAAAAAGAGTGTTTTGACACCAGTCGACTAGATTTTTGCATGATTTGGATCGAGCTTAGCTGTTCCCAGTGCCATTTTTACTGCAAGGAATAGTAACAAAATAATTTAACAGTATATGCTTGGGAGCAGTTTAAGAGTATGGCTATCTTGTGGCACCACAGAAGAAACAGGGGAAGATAGGGATATTTTCCACTTATGTAAAGTTATATTTAACCAATAGAAATTTCCCTTCAAAACCATTTTTTTTGTATATTACTACTTCTATTGTCACAATAACAAATGTAAAGCAATTTAGCAGATATGCACCAAATAACCTTGCTTAAACGTATAAGACACAGAGAACGGTCGAGGAAGATAAAAGCAGAAGTGGAAGAGTCGAAGGAGAAAGGGATAGATGGCGAGGAGAGAAATTGGAGAAGAAAAGAGTTTGTTGGATTTTCCACTGACGGACTTATGTTTTATTGCATACAGTGACAATAGTTGCCTTTACCGTTCTTGATCAAGAGTCTTGTACTCCACAAAACAAAATTAACCTAAAAAGGAAAAATACATCACACTCTTTACATCTTAAAACTCTCATCTAAAAACCAAACCTGCTAATAGACTCCACCATCTTCAGACTTTAAAATGCTAAAGATGCCTTCTTTCCACAAAGATATAAATGCTCTTTGGTGAGGCTATGGGGAGGTTCGGTAAGGTTGCAACCATAAGAAATCTACGTATCGAGAAAAAGTGAATCTCTGAAAAATGAAATGATTTGAGTCTTTTATTTAGACACAATTTTATTACGACAGATTTCCCCTGCAAAGTACAATGCAGGGGCAAATCTATCTTGAAGAAATTGTCTAAACATAAGACTCGATCATTCCGTGTTTTCTTGATTTGTTTTTTCTCCTTGTTTTGAATATCCAGATTTCCTACAACTCTGGCTGTTCTCTAGCAGCGCTCTATAAGCTTCAGCGACGGCTTTAAAAACATACAATAATGCCAAATGGCAAAAAATTCTTCGTGGGTCAGTGAAGGTGTCTGGATGTTGTATAGCTCCATTAGAAGAGTCGCTTATACCTTTTAATTTGGAATTGGTTACTTGGAAAAGTAAAGCGGACAGTGGTGAGTAGTGATAGCACCAAGGGAAGGTTCTGATTAGTGAGAGGTGAGTGGTGAGTGGTGATAGCACCAAGGAAAGGTTCTAATTTACAGCTCATGGCTTGTATGAGAATGTCGGGTTACTATTACTTATTGCGGAGTTGGCTTCTACGTTTCTCTTCCTAATACCTTATATTATGGAAATAAGGCAAAGCATTGTGCCCAAATTATGATCCCGTGTTTCTAAACCAAACATATTCATGGGATAATGTATTTTCGGGGAATAAACTTATAGCTGCTAGATATTTACTTTGTTTTCTGTCTGAACGAGCTGACAGATTTTCTCTAAAATCGTGGGCAAGGTTAGCCTCACAGTGATGGCTACAAGCTCGTGTAAATATATATATTCCCATGAGGTTAGGGTTGGAGGAAGCTCTTAAGAATAGTAAGTGTTGGCATTAGCTGTAAATTCTAACTATTTATATAGTAAGTTTGACTGAAAAAACGAGTATAATGTGGTCATCAGGGGAATTATTAATAACAACAGTGAGACCTGGTAAACACGTGCTCCAAGTATAACCCCTTCCCTTCTCTTTGCCATTGTAGGATTTGAACTATTGAAACCGTAACGGAGCCTAACCACGAAAATATGATTTATTTATTCAAATTAACCTTTGTTGTGTTAGTTTCTTTATATACTTGGAACATTAATCTGGATTGCTCTTCATGTCTTGTAAATTGATTTGTATTTGACTGTAGGTTAATCTAAAGCTTGTCTTGGTTTGTGCAACTCAATATTGAGTGTCATTCCTATCTTTTCTTGTGTGTATTGCAGGTGGTGGACATAGTTGCTTTAGTGACAGTGATGAAGCTAGGATACGAACAAAAAGAAAGAAGTTCTGGGAAAAAGCTTTAGACGTCGAAGAACTATGTGGTGAGAAGGAAGAAGCTTGGTGGGGTGTAAGAGGTTATATGAGAGATGATTTCAATCACAGCAATAAAGCGATTTCGTTTACTGAACATTTTCAGAACAGCAGGTTTGTGGAATCAGTGTTAGATGTGTATTGGGAACTCCCTCCTGTCGCAGGCCCTTCCCTAACTCATCAAACAAGATATGATCCTGCACGTGCACCCAGTCCTGTCGTTGAAGATGGTAGGTTTGGTTTGTTCAAGAGACTTGGTTTAACTAGATTTGAGACGTCTGTTTTCAATGGTTACACTCAAATGGTGTATCTTCAAATATCTGAATCCGCATAGTCTTAATTCTCTGTTTAGGAGCTTAGAAGTAGATTGTGAGGATGTATTCTTCAGCTTCCCATTTCATGAAAGAATTCTGGGTTTACTAATTATTGGCACTTCTCAGTTCTTACATACAAATGAAGCTCTGACTATTGTAAATGTTATTTTGTTATATAAAGCATTGGGGCCATAATTTTGAAATTTTATGACTTACTAGTTGTTTCAGCCTCTCCCCTTTACGAAAGCTTGTTTCTGCTGTTCGAGATTCTCTAGCTGGAGAAGTATTTCTGTTATAGCAAGTATAATAAAGCACGGCATTGAGTTGTCAGGTTATAATAAAGTATTTCTGTTATTGGTGTAATGTAGTGTTATAGTTTATATATAGTTTGGCAAAACACGCTTCCAACAATTTTATACCTGTTCACATTAATAAAATAAAATGTATAGAGTGAGCAAAACAAGCAGTTACTTATAACAAAATTAAATCAATACATAATTGAATTTCTATTTCTTCTTACACATGGGTGTTACGATTGTTATGAATATGTTTGCTAGAATATTGTGTGAGATGGTTAAAGTTGGAGGTAACGAAGATATGAACACCTCAAAAAGTGATTATTAGCAGTTATTTAAATTCGCTTGAATCAAAACTTATAGACGGAGAAATATGTGCGAAAAATCTTACTTTTAGTTTCCTCCAACTTCTCATCAAGTTGATGTCATTCTCAAAACAAATTCTTAACGTAACGATTCAATAAAATACACTGATGAAAGCGAAGAATCCAGGGTAGTTATAATTTTAATTTTAGATAACAATACTAGAACCCAGATCATACACAAAGTATCAGCTAATTATCATTTTTATCTTGCATGCCTAACCCATTTTAGTGCAACTGAATCGATCATGATACAGTGGACAGTCTCTGGATATGGACTTTAAGTTTGCAAATTAGAAGATTTGGGCCTTGTAATTTGGCCCCAAAACCCAGTCCGTCTCTTATCTCTATCCCGTCTCAGTTCTCACTCCAGGATTACAGCTCTACCCAACAACCACTGTAAGTCTCTCTCTTCCTGTTTTTAATTTATCTTTGGATATGTCTGCAAATAAGTTGTGTTGTCTTTGAATTTACTAATATTGAGTAACTTTTGTTGAATGAATGAGTATCATGAAATTAAACTAAATCTGAAAAACATATTTCATTTTATCTTCTAGTGATGAAGTTGTCCATTTTTGTTATAACCTGAATCTAATACCTCACTATGATGATAATCTTTATTCACCTCCATTAAGAGAACCCCCTAAGCCAAAGACTCTAATAATATCATGGAAACATCAACTTCCTAAAATTAATTTCCCTATAACATATTTAATTCTTTAATAGTGGTTTAATACACTTTCTTTTGATTCACCTCAACCCTCTTGCAAAAATAAAATTGTTGCCTGGAATGTGTTTCCAAATTTTCTCCATCAACCATAGTATACTACAGTTGTGGTGGAACTAATAATTAAGATCAAAGTGTGAATATTCTAGTGTGGGAAAACACTACTTACTATATGTCAACAGCTAAGCAGCCACTTACAATATAAATAAATACATAATTGAGCTTGTGTTTCTTGTTGTTCTCTTTAAAAAAAAATTGAAGCAGTTTGCTTTACCTTTCAACTTGTACTAAGTATCTTGTATACCCAATGAGCATGCAATGTTCTTTTAATAGTTTGATATGTAATTTTTCTCTCTTTTTTAATAACTTATTAAGATGGGTTGAAGGCAATTAAATAAATTCGTTTGAATTGCAACATTTGTTGCCAAAAGCAATCGCTTAGTTTGCTTTAACCGTCAAGCAAATCGCAAGAAAACACATCACACACTTTAAAAACGTAATAGATTAAAAGGCAAGATAAAGCAGCCGTTTAGGCAAAAAACTATGGTTATCAACATGGAAAAATCGATCAAATTTGACAAAAGCAATCGCTTAGTTTGTGACAAACAATCAAATTTGAAGAGTAACTTTGGCATTGAATTGATTGCATCAAGCAAAAGACCTCCACTTATAGCAACATCAGCAGTAGTAGACAGTGTAAGGGTCGCAGAAAAACCTACACTTATACTATGTGAGCAAAAAATATTCCTTTTGGTTTCCTCCAACTTCTCATCAAAGCGAAGTATTTAGCATTGTTGTAATTGAACTTGGACTGACTTTGGATAAAATGCATGTCCTGAATCTAGATCATACACAAAGTATCAGCCAATTTCCATCTTTTATCTTGCTTAATATCATGCCTAACCCATTTCATTACACATGGAAAATCAATGGACAGTCTGCACAAAACTTTAACTTTCCAGCTTAGAACATTTGGGCCTTGTATGTTGGACCCACCCACCCAACACAACTTCCTAGCTTCTCTCCAAACCAAAGCCTAGTCTTCACTCACTCTCAAATCTCTCCAAACTCTCTTTGGCTCCAGGATTCGGCTCTACCCAACACTCTCTCTAACCTCAACTGTACGTCTCTCTTCCTGTTTTTATTTCAGCTATAGATGTCTGGAAATCTTTGAATTTTTTGCTAATATTAGTTAGTTTAAGAGCAATTCTGTAAAATATGAATTTAAGAGCAATGCTGCCAAAGTTAGGGATAAATTAAATTAGCCATGAGTTTTTAGGACTCCAAATATTACAAATTCAACCCCCCCCCCTTTTCTTTTTTATGTAACAACGACCCTTACATGTCATTGCGTGTCTGTTTCTATGTTGTTATTGTGACAATCAAGCTCATGATCATGTTAGAAGTGATAAGTACTAATCAGAGACGTTTTAGTTAAACTTATCCAAAACTGCAATTATCAAATTCTTGCAATTTTCCTCTTCATCAATGCCAGCATAATCCATTGCAGCTTCTTGGAGGAAGTTGTCCATTTCATCCACAAACTCATTTCTGTTATACTCTGCAATCTAATACCTCAGTACGACAGTATTTGGTCGTCACTTTTGGTGCACAGTTATCTTTCCTCGCACAATGCCCAATTGAAAAGCCATTTTCAGGCACTCTAATAAGAGAATCCCCTAAGCCAAAGGCTCTAAAATTATTAAAACAAGAACTTCCTATAACATTTAATACTTTCATGGTGGTTTAATACACTTTCTTTTGGCATGTCTAGCTCTAGATTCTAATATGTTTCTTTGCAAAAAGAGGACGTGAATATTTCGACCTCTTAAAGCACTCGATGATGACATTAACGTATCCCATTGTCTTATGATAGTTTCCTTTTGGATCGAGTAACTTTAATACCAGTCCCGTCAACCTGTATCCAACTCAAGTGGCTCAAGTTGATAAGTTGGTATTAAAGTTACTCTAATCCGAGACTGTCACAAGTCATCTGGAAAGAAAAATACTATCATCAAATGTTTTAAAAGGGAGTTGTTCTCTTCTTCGATTTAAGCAACAAAAGCAAACTTGTAAGAGCTAGACATGTCGAACAAAGTGTATCATACCACCCGTAAATACCAAAGATGTGATAGAAAAGTTAAAAAAAATATTTTGGGGGAAGTTCATGTTTCATTGATTTTAGAACTTGAGGGATGTTCTTATTGGGGTGGATGAAAATGGCTTTTCAGAAGAATATTACAAGTGGATTATGAACCAAAGGCTTTGAAGAAATAGTAGAGTATTGGATTGCAGACTATAACAAAGATGAGATGAAATTGGCAACTTCCTAGAAGCTGAGAT
Source organism: Kingdonia uniflora (assembly GCA_014058105.1). Taxonomy (NCBI): domain Eukaryota; kingdom Viridiplantae; phylum Streptophyta; class Magnoliopsida; order Ranunculales; family Circaeasteraceae; genus Kingdonia; species Kingdonia uniflora. The sequence goes on along the minus strand of JACGCM010000926.1, from coordinate 679,636 downwards.
GGATGATACTATCGCCGTAAATGTTGGCTATGATGAAGGGCAAAGTCACATGAATTTGATACCTGTAATTTTCATCAACTAAGTTCAACTTACTTTTGCTGGGTAATGCTTATAAAAATAACATTGCGCATGATGGAGTAGGGACATTCTATAAAGTCCTTTACACACTTACAAGAGCTTGAACAGTACTTGAATTTGAAATACTAGTTTAAGTGGTGACGCTGAATTACACTTAATTTTAGCTTAGTCTTATTAGACAAATATGTAGATACCCCTCAAAGTATCTAACTTTTGGAACTCATACAGTAATTGCATTCCTGGGATATCCTGTAGATGGTATAGGTCGTTAATGATGTGTAAGACATTCTCTTATGCTGATAATACCTAAATAATTTATAAGTTCATTTCACTTAAATTGATTCAAGGTTTAAGTTCTCTTGCTTATTGCTCTGTTCTTTTTATTTAAATGAATAAAATTGCTAGCACAGTTTTTTCCAATGGAGTGATAATTTTACGATGTGTATAAACATAAACTATTTAGCTTGTACCAGACCTTATAAACCCAAAATTAAAATTGTGGATGGTTAAGTATAGTATATACACTATGCCTTTGACCAATGGAGACCAAAAGTAGTGTACCTTATGCTTTCAATATCAAGAGAAAATACCTCCTTGATGAAATATTCCTCATCCGCAAATTAGACTATTTTATCCTCTTGAATCTATTTACTTATGCTATTTTCCCATTATTTTCTGAAGAGATTCGAGATCTTGACTCTGTCGCTTGGCTTTGTTTATGAGTATAAGTATGTACTTCAATAGGGATCTCTGTTGAATTGATTCTGTAATTATATATTAATTAGCAGATATGGCCGTATCTCTAAGCTTTGGTTCCTCCATCCATCTACCACCACCTACTCGGATCCGAGCCCAGCCAAACAAATCAAACATTATTTGCAATCTGGTGGAGAAGCCATTGGAGGAGCTTTTCAACATTAAAGTGGAGAGGAAAGTACCAAAGAAGCGATTGGAGGAACTCGGGGTGTCACGGTGGTCAATGTGGAAAACAGGAAGGTCTCGCTTGGCATGGGACTGGCACGTGGATCAGCTCGTTTACATTGTAGAAGGAGAGGTTCGGGTGGTGCCTGAGGGGAGCGAAAAATATATGCAGTTTGTGGCAGGGGACCTTGTTCGCTACCCAAAGTGGTTTGAGGCGGATCTCTTCTTCAATGCTCCTTACCAAGAACTTTATAGCTTCCGTGCTTATGGTGACGACTAGACTTTTCATCTTTGTGGCTCATATGAATTAACCATATCCCCTCTCCACTGTGTTGAAAACTCAAATTCATGGGCAATAGTTCAATTTTCGGTGGTGCGCTTGGAATCAATGGTTACCGTTGTTAGAGCAGGTTGAACGGAAGAGTTGGGAGCAACTTGGTAGGACAATTATATGACTTCATTGTAAACGGCGTTCTGAGGTATAACTTTCTTGTTAGGTCTTCTTTTAGAAAAATATAACGGCCTTGTTATTGTTCCGAGGTAATTGTTACAGATGGTTCACCCAACCATTTTTACACTAGAAAGTTATATAATCCTGTAAGAATTGGATTACTAATTTGTAGGTTATGAGTTGTCTATTGCTTAACCTTTTGGGCCCTCAATTGGATTGAGCTAATTTTCTACCCAAAGTTCGTTAGAAATCTGCTAACGTTACGTTATTGCTATCTCGTACACGGAATTACAATCGCACTGAAAGTCACTTATATACGTGGAAAATGACAAGACCATGGAAATATCATACAAGAACGATGAATTCGTTAAACCTCACATATGCTCTTAAAGATAACTCCAGTAAGAAGCTATCTAACTCCAAGAGATCCTCATGAACCCTTTATAAACATCCAAAGAAATCAATAAAACTGGCTAAAACGTGAAACTCCGTCCAAATGTTCTACTCCATACATTAAAATAAAATAGGCAGAAAATTTTCAGTTCTGCTCAAACAGAATCATTCCATACTCACACTTTTCACCTCCAAATCCTAGTAGCAAGTTCCTCCAATTATGTTTGGATTGAATACTTAAAAAGTCCCAAACTGTTCTTCATATCCTGTGCCTGTTTCCATGGGCCTCAGTGATATTGTGCAGTTAGAAGTCGAGGCTTACGGGACTCTGTTTTCGTTTAATCCACAGTAGGTCATCAAAGTGTCATGCCCATATAATATTACAGTTTTCTCTGTAGGTGTTGAGGACTAAATACTGAAGTAGAGAAAATCTAGTCCTGCATTTAGGGCAGAGGCAGGACGAGAGGTCAGGAGCTGGATCAGACGCATATTACGGGACCATGACGAAACCCTAGCATTGCCTACTGCTACTCTCTCATAAATATTCCTGGACCTAAAAACCACTGTACTGCTCACAAGTTCAGGTTTAGACTCTGGACAGCTATAAACCCTATACCTAGTGATCTCCCTGCAACCTTCTTTGTGAAATGCAGATCTCTCTCTCTCTCCTGAAACAATATTTTAGGCTATCTAAAATGAAACATTTGAGTGCACCTACATCTGAAATAGGACACTTAATTTGGAGCACCTAATGCCAGTTTTGTACTTCACCCCACATGCATGCATGATGCAACCAACAATAAACTACTTCTTTTTAAAGCTTAGTTAGGGTACCTAAATGTGCAAAGTTTTATAGTTTGATTCCTTTAGGGCGTGTTCTTCACCTGAGGCACATATCCATATGGTGCTACGAAGCAAGCAACTCTTTTAAGATCTGCTTGGAACTCAAGCACGAAAATCTCAAACTCCAGACAGTGTTTAAAGGGTTTGGCTTAGTTATATAAAAATCTCACATCACAAGTGCACCAACTGTAGTGTATTTAATGAGAGTCTACGAAAACCCAATATAAAGAGTAGTGGTATGGTAGTATTATCCCTCGGGCCAATACTAGTGTAACATTAAAGAGTTTGTCGGCATGGATATGTACAATTTATGTGTTTGGGAGAGAGTCTAATCTAAAGTCGCTGTTAAAAATGGGTGTATGTTCCCCAACCACCCTCAACCCTATCAAAATAAGGAGGCGCGCGTCAAGTTACATTCATTAGTCAAGTCTCCTTTATTTCAGTGGTATGTCAACCACTCACTCACTCACTCACTCACTCACTCACCCACCCATATAAATACATATCCCCTCCACAACTATATACATATACATCTTTTTCTTTTTTATTTTAAGGGCAAGCGAGGGACTAAACCTTGAACTGAAGCTTGAGATTCAGAGCACCAACTGCTCAAACTCACTCAATAATGAGACCTAACAAACAATCAATTAACGAAAAGTTGTCCTGAACTCGGTGAAGTCAAAAAAGAGAGAGAAATAACTCAAAAATGATGAGAAGCACATAACTATTATGCGTCTCTTCTAATTTCTTGAGGGCAAACAGCAATTGACAATAGGTTCTAAAGTTTTTGAGGAATCAGAGGAATTCCTAAAATAGGGCACCCAATTCTTGTCTCTCTGGATATTGGCTAACAATGTTTTCGGACATTGTACGATTCCCTTGTGAAAGTGCAATGGGAGACATGTTTCTTATAATCAAAAGCCGGTAAAGCGACAATATTTTAAAATTTTGGTTAAATTCCCATTGTAACAAAAGGCGGGCCATGGATATCTTTGTTGGGTTTTGGCCAATGGTAAAAAAGAAAATTAAAATAAGATGATGCTCATCTAAGCATGAACTTGAACACAATGATGCTAAGCTAAGAATAATTAGAATAATTAATCTCAATAAGTATTTGTCGGCCGGACAAAAAAAAAATATATAATATATAGTTTTAGATGTATAATACAAGATGTTGATAATAATACATAGGGCCCCTAACAAATGTCTCCTCTTTTTAAGATGTAGCATGAAAGACATCCCCCTAAGTTAAGGAAATGAGAGGCGGGAAATTATTTTTCTTAAGTTGCTTATAACTTATAAGTGTGCTTTACAATATTTATTTATTTTTTCTTTCAAGAATGAAGCTTTTAGCCTTAACCAGAGGATAAGTAAGCATGCTTAAATTGTTCCTTTTGAGGAAAGCGGATACCCTTTTATTTTCTCTTTTTGAAAGATAATGGTTTTATGGAAAGCGATACATCTTTTGGGAAGATGAAGATTTGGAAAAGATACAAAAGCTTTTTTTGAATTTTGTTTAATTTGGAAGTGGACGCAAGCAAATATTAGAGTTTCATGAGAACGTATACTGATACTAAGTAGAGCAATTTATTTCGCACTGGTAAATAGTAATGTCTACTAGGGTGACTATGAAACCAAAGAAAGGCATTTTGTATCATGCATATGAAATGGAAACATACTTCCGTAACTAATACAGTTTTGGGCATTTGTACTTGAGATTATATCCATACCAACAAATTGATAATTCAACCATTAGACCATATCTATTTTAGATTTCCTTTATAAAAATTAGGTTTACAGTGGAATATTGGAATAATGTACTAGCGATTAAGAGAGTGTTAGTTGTTGTGTTAAATAAGGTATTAATATTATTATACTAAATAAAACCTGGAGAATATTATGAGGTCTCACATGGTAAGACAGATCTATAATCTATGAAAATTGTAAAATAAGTTATCTTTATGCCAAATTATATATAATGTAGGACAGGAGACAGCAATGCCACTGTTTCTATTTCCTTATTTAATAGATTAATTGATTAAAATTTAAAACACCCTTTTAATTTAATAAAATTACTCATTGGTTAGTAAAGGTTGGCAGACCAAGAAATGTGTCTATGTTCATGTATTGTTTGGAAACACTTCACTGTTAAAACAAGACTGTCATCTTTTTGTCTTGTCTGCTTGAAGAAAGAGCTAAAACAGACAACACAATGGGGAAGAAATATCTTTCCTACAGACAAAAATACCCTCACATTTTTTTGAAAATCCATTTATTACAGATTAAGGCAAACAAGCAAAATACATAATAGCAAACCAAGGACAACAAACAAACCTAAATACTCTAGGGATATATTTTCCAAGTTTTTCTAGTTCATCAAACCTTCAATATATATTTAAGATTATATATGATTAATTACGAAACACGATCTTAAATTGAGCCCCATTATACGATATTTCTTCAATAAGATAAAAGGCCACCTTTTGCTTCAAGGAACTTGCATCCTTCCACAGCTAAGGCCGGTTCTTGTACTTCATGGACCTTGGAGCTACAAATAAGAAAATGTAGGCTCTTGTTCAGAAAGGCTGCTTTTGGAATAATGGAACACAGATAAATACTATAGCATCAAAATTATCTAGTGTAGTACCTTCCAATGTACTGTAAGTCTGTAAGATTTTTCAGGAAATTGTATGCTAAAGGACAATCTTGGGTGTAATGTATAAAAAGCTACAAAAATCTCAAAGTTCAAATATTAATTTGATAGAAGTACCTAAGCCAATTGCATCTGAACCCTTCATGATCCTTAGCCTCTTACAGCAGTCAATAAACATCCTGAAACAACAAACAAAAACACAAAATCAATAGGGTATATCCTTACAGCAAAGATGATACTACCATATAAATAACACAATATTTAATAATAAGAGATCAGATCAGATCAGATCAGATCAGAATATTATGTTATTGTGTTTTTCTAATTTGCAGATGATTTGATTCGATACCACAGGAAACTTTCATGCGTCCTCTGTTTTCTCCAAATTATCTAAAAAATAATCCTTGGGCCATTAAGGAATCACATTCTTCATTCTGTTAAAAACACCTAACATATCACATATCATTACCAGATCTTAAAAAAAAAAATTAACATATCATTCGTATCATTAACATATAATATCACATTCTTCATTCTTCATTCTGTTCAAAATTCATGTGAAGCAACTTGAGTAAAGTACTTACTCCCAAGGAACATCACCCACAAGCATCCAATCCTCGTCCTTGTCTTCATAAGTGAGTACATACTCAGAACCATGGATGAGATCCATCAGACGACTCTCACTCAGTCCTTCTCGTCCTTGGACTTTGTGAGAAGCACATTGCCCTGAATTAATAGTAATTAAAACATAAATCAGCTCAACTTCATTAACACTAATATATAGTTATAATGTAGAGCTGTATAACTTAAATGACTTGGCCTGAAATGCATTATCGACGCCCTGAACAAAAAGATACGAATTCTAATGTACATTTTATCCATAGCATTATAGTCAAACAAAAAAGACCTTGAAACCGCACAAGAAGATCATGATTTTCTTTTTCCTATCTGAAACATATTTAGAATTTTTTTATCATACTTGATTCATCTTTACAGAAACTAAGTGAATAAAAAATCTGCTCTTCACAAGTGCTAACACCCTAGCACTAGTATATCTCAATAGACAATGCTTTACAGTTTCAAAAGCATACGGAAAGACCTTATGCAACAGGTAATTTAGATGGAAAAAGGAAATAAAGTTTTAGTTTTTTCCTAACCAGAGCTCCAAATGTATAACTACTTTGTAATAGATGGGATGCTTGCACCCGTTTGTCGAGCTAAAAACTCAGTTCTACATTTTCATCAGAAATATAAGCAATTTTGCAATATTCCAATAGAAGAAATACTAAGGGAGCTCAAGTTCACAAAATTATATTCAGAGAGATAGAAGAATTACCAAACATCTTCTCCAGAGCTGCTGAAAGTTCCATGTAATTGGAGTAAGTTTTAAGGTCAACTTTCCTCAGGTATGGAGCACCATCCATGCTAACTTTCACATAGAGACACCCAGCTCCCAACTTTCCCTCAGCATCATCAGCGCTCTTCACCGGAGTAGCCATAGTGTTCTTTCGGAAAGATCGGATTGGTGGCCATCCTACAACTTGTGCCCTGTTCATAAGAAGAGGAAAAGAAAAAAAACTGACTGAGTTCAATTTTCTCAAAACTCCAGCAATTTGCTACAGCCTACATGCACAAATCTGATCACAAATGGGAATATATTCTCAAGGAAACATCAAAACAAACTTCATATTAGAATAAAACATAAATAAATAAAATGCAAAACACAATCACCCAAATCTGCAATTTCATCATAAGCCTTAATCACACAAAAACTGCTCCAGAAATCAATACTTATTTCAAATAACAAACCCAAATCTCTGATCAGTCCAAGCAAACTCTAAAAAAAAAAGGGGAACATTAGGCATAAAAAACCCATAATCATCAAATAAAACCACAAAACAAAACAAATTAAAACTACCCCTAAAAAACCCCAGAGATCAAAACAAAAGGGGGGGAAACCCCTCTTCTTCAATGGAGCTACAATCTTAGAACTAAAACTCATTTTACAAAAAACCCATTTAAAAACACAGAGAGATCTACATAAAGAGAGCTTACTTAGCAGGTGGAGCTTGGTCATTTGCAGAAGCTTTCACAACTGGTTTTGGTGAAGCTTTCACAACTTCCTTCACCACTGTTACTAAACCAGATGATGAGCACACCAATTGCTGAACCCCATTGTCCAACCCACCATTTCCAAGACCTCTAGGGGAGAACAACCCATTACCCTTACAGAGATCAACATTCCCAACATCAGAAAAACCCCATTTCCCACAACCCTTTCCACCATCAATGGCATCAGAAAAAGCTCTCTTTAGTGACAGAGACAACCCAGGTGTTGTTTTTCTCTCAGGTGATTCTGACCCAGGTAAACCCAGTCTCAGCTCAGTAGCCTTCAGGTTAAGGACATTGTTGGGGGTGTTTCTAACAACACCCTCTGTTGAAACTGCAGAGGAATCAGAGTTATCCATTGTGGACACCTCTGATAAGCCTATGTAATCATGTTCTAATGGAGTTGACATCACATACAAGTGTTGTAATGGTGTTTTCAAGCAAAATCATGAAACAAAGAAACAAAAAATACCCTCTCTCTCAAACAAAGCTGGTTTTGATGGAAGAGTTGTTGTTGTTGTTGGTGGTGGTGGTGTTGTAGAAGAAGAGAAGGTTCTCTCTCTCTATATATATATATATATAATCTGCTTTGTTTTTAATTACTATTACTAGCAGAGGGAGCAAAGCAACAAAGGTGAGATAAACCAGGGAGACTGTCTGATTTTGATGATAAACGGTCAGGATTTTGCACGTGAGATTAACACGTGTTACCAACTCTTCTGCTTTGTCTTACAAATTTAATGGAAACTCTTTTACATACTTTCTTGGATTTAACTAAAAATTATTTAACAAATTAATTACTATTTTATTTTGTAGATTTGGTTTTAAATTTGAAAAGTAGGGTGCAAACCGTTACATGGCAAGATAGGTCAGACTAAACCAGACTATACCAAATTGGTTTTGGTTTGGTGTTTCTTACTAACAAAAATTTAAAAATATTGAAATTTAAAAAATTAATATTTTTTTATGTTTAATTATTTTTTGAATATTTTATTTTAAATATTAAAATTAGGGGTACAACTGGTATGATAAAATACTAAACCAAACTGAGCAAAATTGATTTTGGTTTGGTCTTATTTACGAACAAAAAACTACAAATATCAAAATAAAAAAATATTAATTATTTATGTTTAATTACTTTTTGTAGATTTTGCTTTAAATGTTAAAATTGTAGGTGCAACTGGTATTGTAAAATACCAGACCAGACTGAAACAAACTGAACAAAATTAGTTTTGGTTTGATTTTTTTTATAAACAAAAACTATAAATACCGAAGTCAAAAAGTACAAATTCTTTATGTTTACTTACTTTTTGTAAATTTTGTTTTACATGTTAAAACTGTGGGGGCAACTGGTATGATAAAATACCAGAACATGCTAAAGTAAACTGAATAACATTGATTGGTTTTGGTTTAATATTTCTTACTAACAAAAATTATAAATATCAAAATCTTTATTTATTTATTTTATGTTTAATTATTTTTTGAAAATTTTGTTTTTAATGTTAAAATTATGGGTACAACTAGTATGATAAAATACCAAAATAAACCGAACAATATTGGTTTTGGTTTGGTCTTTCTTATGAACAAAAACCTGGAAATACCAAAATAAAAAATAATATCAATTTTTTATGTTTAATTACTTTTTGTAGATTTTGCTTTAAATGTTAAAACTGTGGGTGCAGCTAGTATTGTAAAATATCAGACCAGGATAAAATATATTGAACAAAATTGGTTTTGGTTTGATTTTTCTTATAAACAAAAACTGGAAATACCGAAGTCAAAAAGTACCAATTCATTATGTTTACTTAATTTTTGTAAATTTTGTTTTACATGTTAAAACTGTGGGTGCAACTGGTATGGTAAATACCAGACCAGGCTAAAGCAAACTGAACAAATTTGATTTTGACTTGATCTTTCTTACTAACAATAATTGAAAATGCCAAAATCAGCCACTACCCATTTTTTATGTTTACATATTTTTAGTAGATTTTGTTTTAAACGTTAAAACTGGAGTGCAACTGTTATGGTAAAATACCATACCAGACCGAAACAAACTGGTTTTGGTTTGATCTTTCTAAAGAAGAAAATTGGAAATGCTGAAATAAAAAATATCAATTCTTTATGTTTACTTATTTTTTGTAGATTTTGTTTTAAATATTTAAACTGTGGGTACAACTGGTATGGTAAAATATCAGGCCAAACTGAACAAAATTGGTTTTGGTTTGACTTTTCTTACGAACAAAAATTGAAAAATATCAAAGTCAAAAAGTATTAATTCTGTATGTTTACTTACCTTTTGCAGATTTTGTTTTAAATGTTAAAACTGTGGATGCAACTAGTATGGTAAAATACCGAACCAGGCTGAAATAAACTGAACACAATTAGTTTTGGTTTGATTTTTCTTACGAACAAAAATTGAAAATACCGAGGTCAAAAACTACAAATTCTTTATATATATTATTTACTTTTTGTAGATACAGTTTTAAATGTTAAAACTATGGTAACTGGTATGGTAAAATAACATACCAAACCTAACAAAATGGTTTTGGGTCAATAGGTCTAAAAGTCGTAGAAAAACTGTAATTACCGACCGAAACTATAAATATCAATGTATAAACCAACCAAAAATATTGAATTATAAACTTTTTTGAGCAAATTATATTCCTTTTAAAATACCACCCCCTTAAAGAACTATCAAAGTGCACTATTATGCTTTTTTAAAGAGTTTCAATTGTAACAATTTTATAACAACTCGAGGTTCTATCTCAAAACCAATTAGTTATGAGAGGAATAACCCTAGGAACTTTTATTATTGAGGTGACGCAGAATGTCTTGTAGGTTGTTGGGCTCGACACGTAGAAGAAAGACATGCTCTGATACCGTATTAGAACTTGAGGTTGCATCTAAAAACAACTAGCTATGAAAAGAGTAGCCCCATGATCTTGTATGTTGAGGTGCAAGGCTCTGTGTCTAATGTGGAACTATATATCTTAATACGCCCCCTCACGTGTGTAATAATTTTGAACTTAGCACATGGATGAATACTTGGGTTGAACTTAGCACATGGATGAATACTTGGGTGGCGCAGAGCGACATGGGAGCCATTGGACACCAAGGGAGGATTTATAGACTTTCAGTCAACGGATAAAGGTGGTGCCTCCCTCTTAATGTTTGTGATAATTTTATTATTATTTTTCATGTGCAAAATGTGTCTATATATAATGCTTATTATTTTACATACACATAGGCACTAAGCCCGCCCAATACACTGCTAAGGTCCCAATCCAAGATAAAGCCTATAACCTTTCACTATTTGTCTACCTATAATTAAATCATTGTTGTTTTGTTCTTTGCGTTCTACTACTTCCTATAAATATCACTGCTCAATAAATCAAACCCTATTTTAAAAAGGAATACATTTTCGTTATTTTGAGTTTGAACGGTTTAATTGTTGGATTTTGATAATATATAACAAAATATTGGATTTAATGTATTTTTACTCACTAAAACAAAAAATAAAGATAAGAATTACCAAAAATCATTGTAATAAAAAATACCGAAAAATCAATAGTTCGGTTTATGTTTTTGGTTTTGGTAAACCAAGGATTTGGTTTTGTTTGTAAGAGGTTTGGTTTTAGTATTATCCGTAAGATACTAAACCAAACCGACCGATGCCCACCCCTAGTTAAAACCTAATCTCAAAATTCTTCTAACATGTTTAAATTTATTTATTTTATTAAAGTTATTGACTCAGCAATTATAGTTTCCCGTTATTTTGATTATGTTTTGTAAAGATTTGTATTGGTTTACCAGGCTCCGATTTCTTGACGTAGATACGCAAGCCTCAAAAGCAGTTTGCAATATTTTGATCAAAAAGAGGTACTGATTAAGTGTGTTGTATCAAAATCTTAGACATGTTGAATTGTTGATCATACACAAATGATTTTCACCTTATTTCAGTAGTTTTTTGTTTCTTTCTTTCTGTGTTTTATGCTTTACGTTATGGAATGTTTTACTTTTAACCCGTCCTTCTTTTCACAACATTCCCGCCACTTCAAACTCCTAAACTGTGTACATCCGACTGAGCCTTTCTTCGCACACACAGACTAACATATGTTGAACATCAAGCGATAAAGTCGTGTTGAAAAATATCCTTCCAAGTTCTACACTTAGCTACCAAGTTTTTTTCCTGGAATACCCAAAGCAAGGTTTAAAGTTAAATAAGGCAATACTAATTTGCGCGGGAAACAAGAAAGAGAAAAGCAGGCTTTGTAGTGAAAACCAAAAACAATTCCCACAGTGAAATCCAGAGAGAGACAAAAGAGTGATTTCATTGGGCATATTTGGCAGAAGAAGAGTGCAAATAGAAAAGGATTTGACGACCGCATCATTATAAGGATTCTGTTGTGTAATCGAGTTAGAAACAAATCACTTTTAAGTAAATCATCATTTGATATTTTGTACCGTATTTTTCGGAAACCTAAAACATTACTGCCAGGGAATAATTACAGTTTCTTGTCTTTACCACTGTTTTTATTTTACAAAATTTAGGTTTTAACACAAGGAAATATTCATAAAATACTATATTTGTCACTGTTTTTTTATTATTAGTAGCGGACATGTTAGGCTTAGATTATTTTTTTAACCATTAGGCTATAAATTAATAAAAACATCTCCAGCACTGAAAAATATCAAACTTTGAACTCACACTTTTGGGCTCCTAGTAATTTAAAAATTCGGTGTGAGTTACTGATGTAGACGTGTCAGAACTCAACCGGGTGTGGGGAGCTTATACTAAAAAAAATAAAAATTTGACGTATTTCAAAACACCGAGCGGTATTTTGAAGTTGCGTCCAACCAAAGTGAGATGTTTTGTAAACAGAATAAGCTGCGGATTTTTGATTATCGTGCAGTGTTTTGAAGTCTATTAATTTATAAATAAATAAAACACATCAGTCCAACTGCTGAAAAAGTTAAATTTGAGTTTGGTTATAATTTTTTGAAATGGTGAGCCAACAGTCAGAGCTCACACTCAATTGCTGGAGGTGTTCTAACTGATCTCCCGATTGATCTTCATCCACACATTCGTAATATATTATCTCTATTATGTCAGAGTTTAGGTAGACTTGTAGACCCCTGCTACACAATATTCACGACGTAACCAAATTACTGAGGGAACTCAAAATCTGGTGGATGCTCTGATATCAAATGATATAACATTACATCTAAACCTAGAGCCTTTAGGAAACTCGGGAATGTAGTAGTGTCTTAACAACATACAAATATTCCAACTTTTTTATTCAACAAATTTGTTGAATTTCTGAATAATAAAATGTCATTTATAAAGTATTATTTAAGATATTTTGCTACTTTTAATAGATTTGGGTAACTTTTTATTTAATTTTTATTTACTGCTAGAGTTAAAAGGAGTGAAGCTTTTGTTCCCACGCCTGCATCACCAGTCATTATTATACCCAGGAAGTAAAATGCACGCATTTGAGTACAGAGATCTGAACGTCTCAGATTAATCCACGTCATTTGTTGTGGTTGTTAGGGGACATTTAACGCCGTTCTGTTTTGTATTGAGTTGACGGCAAATATTGTGATTGACTATTTTACTCTAAACGAGTTGACCCCGTAATGAGGAGGATTTGACAAAAAGCAAAACTTGTTCAATAAGTTTCGTTTTTGCTCCTCCCAATTTTAATGCTGCTTATAACCATTACAGCATCAGCTGCCCTTCTACCATACTTTGACTGTTACTCATTGCCACATATAGCGTCCGATTGCATGAATAGAAGCGCACAGCGATCTTGAAAAATGAGTTTTTAAACAATAGGTATTGCTAACGGAGCGATACCTAGTCTATCGCTGATCTTCTCAAATTCAATTATTTTCCCAATGGTTACCCACTGAGATATTGGTTCAGGGGTGGTGCGACCCTCCACCATGTGAGAAGTCACGAGTTCAAACCCTCCTGGGGGTTTCTTACAGTAGATTTATAGATCTCCGGTCTATCAACGAGGCATTAACTTGGGATCTTGGCCGATGATGGAGATTCACAATACTCATTTAAGCGTGAAAATTATGTATAAAACGATAAGTAGTCGAAAAATTGATAACTAAAACCGTGAGTGCTATTTCTCGCTTTCGGGCGATGAGATACTGGGGTTGCCAACGTAGTAGGGTAGATGTTCGGCAAGTGGGTCGACTGCAGTCCACAGTGCTCATCTTTTTGTAAACCCAAATAATCCATCACGATTTAAACATTTCATTTTCATGGCCACTTTGGGTCCTATTTGTCACCCACCCTTAGTATATCTTCATATATTGGATAACCATGGACCCCTAAACAAAGAAGAAGAAAAAAATCTTTGCTTTTATTCCGATCTTTTAATTTTCCACAGCATTATAGCACGCGGAACTTAGACCCCGCAGACACAAAATCAGTCTAATTTTAACCGTGAGGATATCAAATTATTTACAGGCATATCCTGTGAGAGTTTCATAAGCACAACTGACTGCCATAACGCAAAATGTATCCAATAAACAATATAGAGTTTTAGAGCATATGTATTTGTTTCATCAAATTTTGTTATTGTCTTTTATGGGTTTGTTGCATTAGAACAGCCAGACTCGAATAATGCTTCTTATATTGTAGACCTCCACTTGAGAGTCTAATGAGGCAAATTTGTTATATTTTGTACTTCAAATATGATTTTAAGAAAAAAAATAACTACTCTACTATGGATGCTCTTACAAGTCTAGTGAATGCACTTTGGAATTGAGTTTTAGTGTTGAACGAATGAAATTTTACGGGGAAGTAGCCGTAAAGCCGAGTTTACCACAAGTACATGTAGGCAATTAGGTTCCACCAAGATAAAAAGTACAGGCAAGCATAGCAATTCCTAGTGGAAGAGGTGTTTGGTGACAGCATTCCATCATCATCATTTTCATCATTCTTTGGAGCCTATATCAAAATGTTCAAGGCTTGACCATCTCCTTTTCTCTCCTAAACATCTATAATCTAATGTCATTAGTTATAAAATATCACTAATACCGCTTCAAATACCACCTTCTGCACGCAAGAAAAAGCACTCAAATTCCTCTCAAAACTCACCAAATTTCCCCCAACAAAACCCTGATATATGATTTCAGATATCTCGTGAGAGAGACTAAACAGGGATACGACATCATGACTCATGAGGCACTTAACAAACAATGGGCTCCATAAGATATCAACTATATTTCCTTAATTGGGGTCCCAGAGCTAAAAGAAGGGTTAACACTTCATACACAGTACCAAAAGGGTTCAACATTTAGGTCAGAGGAGAACTCACGGGGTACTGAGATCCAACAACCTGACAACCATGAGAGAATGGAGGGGTCTCTGCTCTTGCTCTTGCTCTGCTTATAATCCTACAAAGTAGAAGTCTGGAGTGTGGTCCTCTACTAGTAGTGATAAATTCAACTGTGCACTCACAACAACTAAGAACATTATGAACATAGCAGTTTGGACAAAATATTTAAAATCATCAGTAACTACTGCAGTTTTGCTTCATTTTGCAGTTCAACTGTACTATAGAGAGGGCCAACACTGATATAAGTAAACACAGAATAGGGAAAAGGTTACCTCAGGCAAGCTCTGCGCGGTTTAACGGCGGTGTTGCATCGTCTGAGATTGCCTCTACTCCTAGCCATATAACCTGCCAAACTTTTCTAGAATTCCCCATGACCCAAGGAGGCAGTTACCAAATAAAACATGAAAAACATTGCATCATGATGTTACAAGATGAGGCCAAGATTAACTTTTCACATATCTGAGAGCAGAATAAGCTACCATAATACATTTTCTTTTTAGGTGTAGATCTCAGCATTTGGAGCATTGTGTGCGATAAACGCCCCACCAAAATGAAGAAAGGCTTCAAGCATATGTCATTTTCTATCGAAAGATTAAGCAGTCTTTTCCAGAATTTGAATCTCACGACACTTTTCAAATTTTTACGTGAGTTATATTGTTAAATCTTGATTCCTATAAAGAAAGCATTTGTACTTTTGTACACAATTAATTTTGTTGCATTCATCATAGTATTGTACCTTTGTGCTACAATTCAGGCAGGTGGTGCCCATTAGGCCTAGCGGTTCTTCAAGCTGTTAGTTGTGCTGTTATTAAGGGCATATCTGATTTTAGAGGATAGGAATACTTAAAAGCTCGTCAAAGCCGGGCGCAGGAGTGTCTAAACCTTAACACAGTCAATTTGACGTCTGAGTTACCCCGATGATAACTGCTAGCAGTCCGCAGAAAGAAATTTATAGCCAACACCATCACGAGAAGAAAAAAAATGTTAAAAGTTACTACACAACAATGAAACAGTCGACTTTCTGCAAATTTTATGGGATATGACACGAGGATCTATAAAAGGTAGTAAGGAACTAAGCATGCCTAAAGGATGGCTCTCATGAAATTATGTTAAAATCTTGGAAATTTTGTAATATCACAGGACTGTAGTATCTCTGTATCACTACAAAATCCTTAATCCATAATGTGATAACATGAGGGGATGACTAGGCTTTCCAGTTCGGTGTCATGCTTAATAAGTACTCTGGTTAAAACCCTACCAAAAGTTGCCAGTTTCTTCTTTACATAGTACTGGAACATGTTGTTGCAAAGACATTGGTTACAAAGTATATTTTCACAAACGGGTAGTAGCGATCGTAGGTGCTCGGACCTGAAATTGGCACTGCAGGTAAAGAATAAGGACAGCTGTCGTGGTAGCATAGACGGCTCAAGCTTGCAACCCTAAAATGTTAATACAATTTATTGCTCAAACCGATCTGTGTGATTAATCTATGTTTGGTTGAATGAAATTTCTCTCAAAAAGGAACAAAAAAACATTAATTAGTTAGAAGTTCTAAGCTCAGTTAAAAGCCTTTTCTCTTCCACGGGCCAACCACCGAATGGAGAATCCCGCTGTACTTAGGTAATCTACTTATGTGGATGAAGCACTAAGCACTCGCCTAATCATCCAAACCACTAACAAATCTGATAAAGTTGGAAGTTGTACAGAATCTTCTTCTACCTATTCTTTAAAATTTTAACTATTCAGGACCAATGATCTTTACTTTTTGGTAATTGAATTTTAGAAGTCCCTCAAAAATTGTTTTGCGGAATACTTGAGTAAGCACGAGATCCTAAAGTGAGACATAGGGAGAACCTTCTTAGAGCATCGGCAACAAGGTAGGAATTCTACCGAGCCAGGTAGGCAACCTCTCAGTGTTTTAGCGATTGAAAAATGCAAGTCCGTTTTCAGGATTGTTATTATAGTTTTCCAATTAAGCACCACCAATTTATTTGTATTTAAAAAAGGATAAACATCAGTAAGAGACAGTTATCTAATGAATAAACCAATTTATTTGCTCCACGTAGGAAAGAGGGATTGTAGCGACCCGCTAACTGTGGTGATGAATTGCATTGGAAGGATCCCATTTTAAATAACAAAAGAGGTTTTTTTGTGCATTTGGGTCGCTATGATAGCGACCCTGCTGCTGATGCTCTTAGAAGCTAATATGAACTGTATTTGATTTGAAACTTTGACAAGAATGCAAACGAGGCCGAATATATGCCTTTTTTTTTTAGGAAACTAACTCTTTTAGTTGAGCATCTCTTTCTTCCAAAACACCAAGAAATAAAAAGGGATGTTATTGTTTGTGGAAGGACGTATTTTTTACCACTCACCACACTTGAAGGCTGAACTGCTAAAAAAATATATACAACAGGTTTTTCAATAGGAAAGGAGGGCATCTAATCACCATCGTGGAGAATTTGAGGGAGAGAGAAAAAAAGAAAATTTAACATTAAAGGCACAATATGGTTTTCATCCTTATAGGCACTAAGCAAATGTTGTTTCACAGGAGCAAAACACTCGAGGTCCTCAAGTGGATCCTTCTTGAAGATTATGTTCGTAAAAGGGAGTTGACAATGAATAGCAAAGAAGAAAGTGTTGTGATGCATCCGAATGATTTGACACTTCTAGATATTACAGGCCGACGTGTGGGACTCGGACTTTTCTATGACCTCCTTACCAGATATTAGAACCTTGGAAGATGGGTGAAACGGGATTCATTGGAAGAAGAAGAAAAAGATTCTCACCAGTCAATTTTTTGAGAGCACTTACTAGGATTTTATCAAAGTGATGGAACTTTATTGTTTATACATAACATCTCTCATCTCCAGCAGCCAAATCTGAAGGTGAAACCTCTTAAGACGAACAGTTTAGTAGGAACACTGACAGAGATTCCAAGAAGAAATACAGGTCAAGATTCAAGAGGCCACTAAGAGAGGTATTTCCCTCAAAGGGAAAACTGATCTCTTCTGCTAGTAGCTAATTAAGACAGTCTTCTAAGTGGAGGCCATAGTTCAAAGGTGCAATGATGTAAAGAGCCAATAGTTGACATGATATGATAAATGTGAATTGAGTTGAAGGGCACTAACTGATATTGGCTTTCCACATCCAGCAAGTGCTTGTTGCTGGAGAAAATGATAGGACTTCACTTTTTCACTTTTAGTTATGTAAACTGGTGTTGTCAAAATTGGACACATGGTATTAGTATTCTATAAGCAATATTAAGAATCACAGTATATGCATACACATAAGTAATAAATAGCACTCGATAATAAAAGCTTGGTAAGAG
Source organism: Kingdonia uniflora (assembly GCA_014058105.1). Classification (NCBI taxonomy): domain Eukaryota; kingdom Viridiplantae; phylum Streptophyta; class Magnoliopsida; order Ranunculales; family Circaeasteraceae; genus Kingdonia; species Kingdonia uniflora. Next base: position 661,496 of record JACGCM010000926.1, on the reverse strand, counting down.
CTTCGTAATAGCGCACCATAACTACATTATGAGAGCCAATAATTAACTAGAAGGATTTAGGTGTCTAAATGAGAAGGCCGTTAGATTCTTCAGTGTCTCCTTTCTATTAAATCTTAAATGAAGAGTAATCTGGAACTTTAAGGGGAGAAACAAAACTATCTCTAGCATCTAGAGAATCTTCTTTTGTAATATGAGTAGATTTCAACTGACGAGAAACTAAACCAAGAATATCATATACATGAAACTTTTACCAAATTATGAATAAATAATGTTACAAGTTGGGAGTTAACCTCCCAATGTTTTCCCGCAGGAAAAAAATAAAATCAAACATAACTTGATTGAACAATTTCAAAATTTGGAGACAAACGGGAGAGAATTACTCACCTCCACTTCTCTCTCAGTTCCTTCTTCTCAGATAAAACCCATGTTACGAAGATTGCGACAATGAGAGCAACAATTGTAATGAGAAGTAGAGCATAGTTGAAATCCTCAGTCAGTGAATCATAGGTCCTTGAAGGTGCAATTCTAGTGAAAAATAGATCCACGCCGTATGCAAATACAAGACTAGTTGACTCCAGCTTAGCCGGAACTGCTAAGATGTGTCGGAGCCCTTCCACTTGAAGTGAATGTGTCACATAAGACTGAAAAACAGCCATCATGTCAGTATAAAACTATTGGAGATGTCCAATTATATTTACTTTCAGATTTCTCAGCATCTAAATAGTTGCAAAACATTAATTTTACCAGTGAAAATAGCACACATACAGATTGGCTTTCATATTATACCAACATTAACGGATTCCAACATGGTTTCCGAATGGTTAGTCTTCAACCGTTAATGTTAATCATATATAATGGACTAGAAAAATGGGTATGGGTCGTTAACAACCCTAATGCATAGGGTCGGATTGTGTGAATGGACTGGATGGCATTATGGACACCTAGAATGAGAGACACATCGACCTCCAGAGAATAATAAGCATGCTCTATGTAAATCGTCAGCAGATGTCTAATACAATGGTATGATATAGGTGCAACTTTGACGGGCAAGACATGTTTTTGATGAGTTCACCAACCTCAGATCGACCCAGAATTGAGTAGATTCTTTTTCACATAACTTGTAGTGTAGCTTGGAAAAAGCAAAACACTAGCACATACTGAGTTCAGATGTGGCCTGGTTAGGATTTTTTGGGTTCTGCCTTGGTTTCAAACTGATGAACCAACCTTTATTGTTACAATTAGGCCACTCTCAGAACAGCTTGCAGTACAAAATAGTTTATGGTGATCAAGTTTATAGAAGATATGATGGTTTCAAATCGATTTCGTCAAGTTTGTTAACAGATATCCTAACAAAGTGTTTTCTTTTTTTCTTTTTTTTTTGGAATCCGGAAGTTCCTAACCAAGTGTCCGGAAAGGCGGGATTCTTTGATATGTTATTAAAGTTCGGGTGATTATGTGCACCAACTTGGAGGTGAATACAATGGATTTAGTGTGTTTCAGTCACTTATAAGAACAGTATGAACGAATATCCAAAAGATTATCACCAATAGATCTTCTACTAAATTTTTGCTTCAATATTCTTTTTGACCAACCTGAGGGACTGTTTGGATACTGGTAAAAAATCGGCAAGCTAGGTTCGAACATAGTCCAAAAAGTTAAACTGGTGTTTGGGTAACTAGCGGGCTCACGTTTCTAGTTTTTTGTCCATCGAGACTGCTCTAAAAAAAAACCAAAACTAGTTTACGAGTAAACCATCTCAGAGACGTTTCACAATGGCACTCGTTTAGTTAAACTTCAAAAATTTTGATCTTCCACAACTCTTTCACAACTCTTTCAGATAAACTTCTTCAGAAAATAATAAGAACAATAGTGCGGAAGCTCGTAAATTAGATTAACTTGATCTCTCTCTCTCTAGGGTTTCATGAGTTTTCCCCAAATCTCATTAATCACTTTCTCACAAAATATCACAACTAACTCCTCCTAGAGATACTCCTACTTAAGTAAACAAAAACAAAACAAAAAGTAGTTCTTACGCATGTGGGTAACGTGTATAGTGACCACAACTTACATAGACGACCCATGATCTATCAAAAAATATTTCCTATCTCTTCCATTCTCTCTCATCAACCAATATTCTATCACCAACCTAATCTTTCCCTCTCTCATTCTCTGTTACTCTCTTTCTCTCTCTCAACTTTTTTTTTTATCACCTTCTCTCTTTACGTTGTTGTAGTTTCTATTGTCGTTGAGTATCTCTGAAAAATAGATCGAAGAACTGTAGTTTCTTCTGGGATCTCAAAATTTCACCTATGATTGAACAAAAAGTAGTGAATTCTTAGTGAATCGAATAAGAAATAGCATCTTCCTCCTATGATTGCTTCAAATAATCGTTTTGCATTCATAATATCCCAATCTAGAAGCACTGTTATGGTTATGGAGATGAGCATTCTCAAAATATTGTTCGAAAACTTGCTTAAAAGAATTCCATATTATGAAATTCGGTCTTGTGATTTGGTTATGGAGGTGCGAAATATCCGTTAATTTCCCCATCTTTCATCTTTGTTGAAATAGAACCAGTGTATGCAAACAACACCTAATCTAGAACCAGAATACATGCCATTATTTTCCAAACAGTATGCTTTCTTAGCCTAATTCAAGTTCAACCATATCCAGAATAGGCCAACAAAGTCAAAACTAGCATGCTCCAATTTTTTGGGTTTCCAAACAGCCCCGAAGTAATGATTTTGTACAAAAGAATTATTCACTAGATGCATCAGTAATTTAAGGGATAATTGAAACCTTGATCTATCTAAAATAAAAACCTTACCTTGGGATTTTTCCTTTTTGACGAAATTTCAAGATAATCACATAGCAGCATATACTTCACTTACATTTATTTATTGATGAAACTCTTGGAAGTCCCAATAACATTGATTAGGCCTAGCTTATAAATTAGTTCAGGGTTTATAGAATTTGGCTTTTGATCAATATTTTCCAAAGTTTCATAAAGCAAAGCACAGATGATCAATTGATCAAGAGATGCGGAAATACAGTTACGGGAATGGCAACGAGTATGCAAACATGTGTTAGAGAGTATAGTAGTATTAGGAGTTTCCTATTCCTAATAGGAGTAGTAGAATTAGTAACTATGTTGCCTATATATAGCCTTTCATGTAATAGTTGAATTAGCCTTTTATGAAACAATTCTCATCCCTTTAATTTCTACATGGTATCAGAGCAGTTCCGTTCTTGAAGGCAACTTAAGGTTTCTCGCTTCCGCCGGCAACGGCTATTGCTATCGCCGGATTTACTCTAATAGTCCGGCAAAGTTTATTTCTCTCCTCCATTGTTTGAATCTTATTCTTGGTAAACAATAAGTGTTTTTCGCTTTTATGATTTGTTTTACTGTAAAGTGAACAGTAATTTCTGCCTTTGGGATTATTGATTTCTATTACAATATATATATCTCTCTCTCTTCATATACTTTGATATATGATTGGTTACAACTTTCAAAAATCCAATCTTCTTCACTGACGTCAAACAAAACAACAAATTCGGTTTCGTTTCAAAGATCTCATTGCAAATTAGGTTTTTAATGTTTAATTTTTTGTTTTTTTTGGAAGTTAGGGTTTGGATACCTATCATCTTTTCAATATTGTCTTGGTTCTTCAACTGTTGTTGGTTGATCTAAATATGTAAAGAGTTTGGTCTCTTCTCCTGTGTGATATCTCTTGTTAGATCCACAACTCAAATCTCAATTTTTGATATCCAAATTTCTTGAAAAAGATGATGATTCGAAGATACAGTTTCGCATTCGTGTCTCTGATTATGTTAGTCTCCGAAAGACTGAAGATAACCTTCTCCCTGCAGTTTGCGGATTTTTATTGGCGAGATTACGAATTACAAGGTGGTTATTTATAGTTAAGATTTGGAATTTCAGGAATCTAAAAATCCTAAACTTCTCATGAACCCAGATCCAGCAACAAGCCCACTGACCCGGTTCTCTTTATGGTCATCGAAGTTATAATGGATCTTTTAACTTTTTGTCACGAAGCAGTAACTTGTGTGGGGTTAGGTAAGTAACTTAGCTGTGGAGCAATTTCAGCTACATATCCTTTCAAGGGTTTTATGAAGCAGATTTGGTATTCCCCTCATTTGTGGCTTTATTAAGGCCTGATTGGCGGTATGATATAACGGTGGAGATGTTTGAAGACGAGGGCTTCTTTTGCATGTGATGACTACGGTAAGTGTGATGATGCACACCATATGAATAATCTTTAGGTCCAATTGTGTAACTTCAATTGGATTCAATTTTTAGCCCACCTCATAACTCCGTTTTTAGACCATGTTTAATGAGTTTATTTACCATTTTTAACCAATCAAGTTGTATTTCTCTATCGATTATATACTCGATTTTATCTTGTTTTTATGAAAGGTGATTTTTTCTTTCTTTCTTTTATTTGGTTCTCGTTGCGAGATGCGATTTTCTCTTTGGATCGGATGAAGATGTTGCACTACCTTCTACCTCGATCATGAGATTTTATGTTTCTTTCCTTGAGTGATTTTCATTTCCTCTAGTGATTTATCTTATTCGTCAAATTTACAAGTATCAATTACATAATCGAAATGCAATTTATTTTTTTCCTGTCACGAGATGCATTTTTCTTATTTAGATCGGGTGAGAAAGTTGAAGTCCTTCTACCATGGTTATGGTTGCTAGTCCTCGAGTGAACTTCTCCATCCTCGAGTGATTCTCTCTTCCTAGAGCAATTTGAATTTTTCTCTACCTTGAGTGGTTTTCTCTTTCTTACTTCAAGTGGTTATTTCTCCTCTATATCACCTCAAGTGATCATCTTCCTTGAATGATTATCTTACCCCAATATCTCTTCAAAATATTTACATTACCCTCAAGTGAGAAAACATGGCAAGTCGGTTGGTGCCGCCGATTTCACAAGTACGTGTGGGGAAAAATGGCAAGTCGGAATGCCGCTGATTTCACAAGGGATATGTGAAGCTTTGAAGTGTTCTACTGCTGCAAAAGAATAGTGTGACACAAAAATTTTCAGCTTTAGAGGGAGCTTTATGTATTTATCAATGAGGGGGTGATTGTATTTTTCTTAGGGACTATTTATTTATTATTCTTATCGTAATCCACCTTGACACAAACAATATATGTCCGCATCAACGCGAGGAGTGTAAGAAAGTATAGTAGTATTAGGAGTGTTATAGAATTAGGAGTTTCCTATTCCTAATAGGAGTAGTAGAATTAATAACTATGTTGCCTAATAGTAGTTTCCTATTCCTATATAGGCCTTTCATGTAATAGTTATATTAACCGTTTATGAAACAATTCTCTTCCCTTTAATTTCTACAACATGGCTACCCAAAAAACTTGTAAAAACTGAAATTTATATCGAGACGGAGAAACACAAACATCTTGCGCTTTGTCAATACCACATGTCCAAAAGATACCCAAGGTGGGTTTATTTTGTGCAACTCTATGACATGCAAAATGTTGGTGTTTTACCTTGTGTAGAGATGTTCAATTACCTTTCTAAAAATTATGTGTAGATTGTTAAAGGGGTGAAAATTTGATTCTCTGAAAGAGCGGCATCCCTGAGTTGTAGAGTTAATAAACCGACTAAAACTATTAACATGTAGAACTTCTGCACACACAAGCAACAGTGATTTTGCACTTCCCCTCAAGCTAGAGCATACACATCACACACGCCCAGCTTGAAAGAAATTACCAAACAGACCATGAGGGAGAGACAGAGGCTTCGTAAGAATGTCCCTAAGCTACCTTTAGATGGAATATATGGAGAGGGGCGGAGCTGAGGGTGGGCACAACTTGCAACAACATGATCAATACAGGTAGTTTTGCTACAAAAATCCAATGTTTTCCACTTCTTTCCCACTCTCACTTCTAAATACCTTAAATGTACACCAACGTAGCCCACCCTCAACTAACAAAAATTGATGTCCGTAAAGGTGGTAGACTCCAGCTGGTCTTTCCTTGTTGCAGAAATGTTGCCTTAGAAATCTTGGATATTGAACCAGACAATTTTTTTCCGATACAAAACCTAGACAAGTTTCCTCCTAATTTCTGGATCGCCGAGATCTCTCGACTGCTCACCCGTCTCCTAACCAGGGGACTTCGTCCACCCTTCTCCCCTCTTTGCGCATTCGTCTTAACTGTTTTAATCACGAGTGCCTGACATGTACAGGGATCGAGCCTATATGCCTAAGTAACTTACAAGACCATATCCCACTCAATTACAGAATAATGGTCTTTTAATGCCCAGGGTGCACTCTAAGATTTGTCCTTCCTATCAGTTAGTGATCTTTCACTCTCCACACTCAGAAAACAGTAAAATGAAGAAAAGGGAAACAAGAGTTTAGCCTATCCTTCTAGTGCCTTTTAAGAGCCATAATAAAGGAGGAATAAGTAATGCACCTGAGGAATTATGGGCAACGAATCTGTCAAAGGTAAGATTCCTTCTTCTTTCTCTGATGCTGAGGGATTAAGTGATCTACGAGGATCCAAAAATCTCTTATCCATTGCCAACACCTATAAATTTATCAAGCAGTCTTAACTTTAATGAACTCGAAAAGAACCATATACCGCAAATTTAGGGTCTTGGGAAAAGAACTAACCTGATCACCAACTGTGCCGATAAGAAGTTGCTTGGAAGTTATACCTTTTGCCGTTGCTGTTGCCCCTATTGTTTTCACGGATTGACTGAAAAAATAACTCTGAGATTTCACCATCACCTCTGGTCGAGAATATGACGAAACTGGTGATGAAAGGTTATGTTTTCCAAGAATAAGTTTTAAAATGTCTTTGTTATCCTGTGGATTATATTTGATTCGAAAAGGTTAGATTAATCTCAAATGAAGTTATAGATGCAAAGGAAAAAAATAGAAAAAATAATTTAAAAGGTATTTACCGCCCGAGATTGGTCATAAATTTCGATGACTGACATCTCATATCTGTGTGCTCTAAGATTGAAGTAGTGATAGACAACCCAATTCTCACTAAAGACCTTCAGTAGAATAAGAGAAAAATTGTTAAAATCACTCGCAACAAAGCGCCTGAATCAGGGCTGTCAATGGAGCAGACTTAGTTAAAATACGATGCAAAGCTTGGGTTTGGATGAGCATTAGATCAAACTAAACCCCATCCAGCCCGCATAAAATACTGAACCGAATATATTATTATACATACCTATTTTTTGGTGGTGTGTGCGTGTGTGTGCGTGTGGTAGTGGTGGTTCGTGCTCAATTAACTATATATTTTGATTCGACCTGAATTCAGAGCCTAATATATATTTTCCATCAGATAGGCACCAGTTTGGATGGATTCAAATATTCACTTATCCCTTCAGAGTTCTATGAAATGATGGCTGTAGCCTGAACATGAAGATTAAAATAAAAACCACTTACAGCTTTCACAGGACCCTGTGAGCCATGGTGGGTCACACGGTGCAGTATACGACCAGTTATAGTATTGATCAGATATACAACCAATGATGCTTCCTCTGGGGTAGCTGATCCAATTTCTCCAGCTGCCTTAGGTGTGACAGTAGCCACAAAAAGCAGGTTTTTTGATATAAATTTATACATCGCGTCTTGATCAGCTATTATCTTTGCCTGAGTATGAACCACCTGAAAAGCAGAAACCAAAGGATGCCAAATTCTGTTTACAAAACACTAGATCACGTATTAGAAATAATCTAATTTCACTGGTCATAGAATTTGGTTTTACCTGGCTATGTAGAAGAGAAAACAAAAAAGGTCATTTTGTCATAGATAAAGAGATTTCATTAGTGAAAACTTCAACCCGAGCTACCACAACAACAAAAAAACTCAATAGGGCACTTCTAATAAGTATGAGATTCATGTTCAGAGAGGAGCATCCCTTTCCAGCCATCAATCTGTAAGCTAGTTTTTTTAATAATCCTAGACTGTTGATTGAATTTTAGATAGCACATTCTCCCAATGGGAAGACCCAAGCAGACCTTCAAGTTAACAACTCAGAAATCCCTATGTTCTCGACCTAGTCAACACTCGCAACTCTATATTATTTTCAAAAAACTCAATACTTCAATGTATCTAAATTTGATGGTTTATTCACTATAAACGGGACGAGAGCTTCAAAATAATATTCAACCGCGTCTAAGCCATTTTTATAAAAACCGTGGCCCAGACCCTACAACTATGGACCTAAATCAATCTGAATGGAGCCCACGTGATTGGCCACTCTGGATTTGTAATTTTTTATAGCCAAGGGGAGGGTAAGGGCTGCAGAGATTGAATTGAGTGTCAGGCTGGCCCAGCCCTAAACAACATTTGAGGGCCGAGCTGGCCCTGCCCCAAAACCATAAGTTCACATTGTGAACGTATCTGCATCCTTGGTATGCAGATCTAAAGTAGTCCTAACATATGCTACTACAACTCTACAAGGTACATCAATCATAAATATGAAGACATGTATCGGGAGGAGGGGGTAAGTTATTCAGCTTCTCTGTTAAGGGCACAGGCTCTCCATGTAAATTCGGACAGTGCTGTCTCAATTCTCTCTTCTTGACATATACCATTATACTAGCAAAAACACAACAAAAAGCAAGAAATTTCAAAAAAAAAATTAAATAGAAACCATACCTCATTTAACTTTCTTGTTGCAGTAGCAATAATTTTCTCCGTCTCCGAGGGGAATACAACAGACCAGAGTTCCTTGGTGTTAAAGCAGTACTCGTCGTCTACTTGGAGATCACATTTATACTGCAATGTGTACCCTCTAATTATGTCTTTCCCATCTTCAATCGAGTACCAATACATGTTCGAAAGCTCAGGTTTAAAGATATTGATAGCCTCAGAAGTTCTTGGATATAAATGTGCATGTTTGTCTGCGTCAATGAAAAGATGGAGACGTTGTTCTGTTGAATCTGTGAATGACAGAGGAATAACTTGCTCAATAGAGTGAGAAAGACTCATAGAGTTCAGCACTTTCCCTGTATAAGAATCGACAAATGAGAGAAGACCCGGTGCATCAGAATGATGGCCACATCTACCAACTACAAGAACAGATGGATTCTCATCCAATGCATGATGATGAGGCACCTGCCATTGATATATATTCAATCCAATGGGATTTTGACAGGCATCTGATCTGCAAAGAGGAGGTAATAAAAGAGACCACACAACCCGTCCATCTCCTGTATGTAGAGCTGAAAGCTTGCCCGCTCTAGTGAGTACTATGAGGAGCTTCCTAAACCCATTACGATCTCGAGTCATTTTATTCTTTTCGGAGCTTTTTAATCTCATTCCTTGTATAGCCGCTATATCATCGGGGCTTGCAAGCATTAGAGTTACTTTCAGTTTCAGTATATGCCCCTTTTACAAAATCAATAAACAATAATGAAACAGTGTTAGCACTCAGCAAGCATTTCTTACAAGAGGTACATTTTTATTTTAAAATTGAAGTAAAGAACATGGTTACTACAAGTATGTAGAATGCACCAATCACATCATGAATGCACTGTTTTTATATACAATGGATGCTCGGTTTAACTATGCTTTAACATGATGATAATGCAGTAATCCAGCATATCAAAACCCTAAGAAAGGTTTATTTAGAGAGAGATTTATTTGAGATACCACGGTGTTACCGCGGTTAAAAGAATTTGTTTCCATAATAGACTGTAATAATCGCAATATAACTCAACAAGAACAACAAGGGATTGGTGGGACGTTGGGGAAATTTTAGAAGAGTTGAATTTAGTAAAGGAATTGAAAGAAAGAGGAAAGTTGGGATAGATGGAAGTTGGGAGGGTAACTTTGGAGAATTGGGATAATAGAGAAAATTTAGTTATTACAAGGAATTTCAGGGTATTTTGGGGATCGGGAAAATTAGGGAGAAAAAAGGTAATGAAGGTTTGGTGTAAGTTTTGGGATTTATTAGATATTGTGGGATGGAGCAAGTTTTGCAAATCTTGGAAGTAAAATATTTTCAGCTAATGAAGGCAAATGCCATGGCATACCTCTTTCTTTCCTTTTTAAGAAGTTGAACTGTTCAACTAAAAGTCGAATTGTTCAACTAGTCCTACTTCAAGGCATTTCTAAGATATAATTATACCTTGAGCCACTCAAAGAGGCCGTGCTCCACTTTAGCAACAGATACACCTTCCCTTTCAACGGGCAGCTCTGATGTTGTTATGTCTATAATTGAAGCAAGTCCGTCTTCTCTGCTCCAAACAATATTACCCTGCTGTAGTAACAATAGTGAATGATCTTCCATAACAATCAAGGCCCTAAACCCATGAGACCTATCTGTACGGATGTAATCATTTATGAAAACCTTCTGAACAAGCCCCTTCTGATTGTCAATCTCAATGCTCTCTTTAAGTAGATCACTACTCCAATCATTATCAAGCTTCACAGTGAGATGAACTCTATTGTCATCATGTTGAACCAATGCAAAAGCTTGCTGGCCTTCCAAGAACGGAAGAGAATCACTAACAGCTATAGGTTGATTGACTTTCTCGACTACCTCTAGTTTGTTGTCACCCGTCACTCTTATAAACACGATAAACGAATTGACTTCTACAGCAATCATGCCTGTAAGCTTTGTAGATAAAAATTTAGCTACCCCAGACGGACCGCCGACAATATCAGAAATATACGTCTGATGCAATCTGGTCTCTCCATCTCGAATACTTATCAGCAATAAAATTGACCTTGTGGAATCCAAAGTAACAAGAGTTTCACTTGAAACAAATGAAAGATCCCCAGAAAACCCACTAGGAAAGTCTGCACTACTGCGTTTTACGACCTCACCGCTTTTAGCATTAATTTGATATGTTATAAACTTTGATGAACCAACGAATCCGACTGCATATATGATACTCCTGTCAAGAGGCTGAAAAACTTCCTGAATATCTGAGCTGCATATAGAGTGAAAGAACGAATAAGTACACAGCAGCGGTTGCGAATGAATAATAAGACCTTCTAACATGCTATGCATGAATTTGTCTAACCTTTCAGATGCCAATTCTCTCCTCCAAAGAACTTCGCCATCTATGCTTGAAATAGCATGAAGAGACCCTTTACCGTAAACAATAATTATGTTGTCCTTGTCTATTTTAAAGTTCACCTGCAATTTTACAACATTATTTTGTCAAGTAATGAAACTGAAGTATTGCCTCCAATAGGTATAATATTTTACAGAAAAAATTTAGAACTGTGAAAAGATAAGAATTGTGGAGGTGAAGATAAAAGACGAACATCAGGAAAACCAAATAAAATGGCAAGACAATGTAAATCATTAGTTAATTACTAAATACGAGGGAGAGAGGAGAAGAAAAGGGAGCAAAATTATTACATATAAAAGAAGAAGAAAGATGATAGTATTTGATCTTCACGGAGCATAATCTACTAACCGGAATAGATAACAATGACTTTGAAGACGTTGAACCCTGAAGGGAGGATTCCCACACCATCTGTCCATCAGGAAGGTTCCATGCTCTTAATACACTGCCTTCAGAGGAAAGAGTAATGACATCTGTAAGAAGTAAAATAAACAATTCAGTTATTAATCAACTACTCCAGATAGAAATATTCGGTGGAAACTTCACAGATGTCAATGCCTATTCTTTTACTCTATATATCAAAATAGAAGAAAGCAACAGTTGCTGATATGAATCAAGCAAAGAACTATCTTGAATATCATTAAGGTATTAACCTTTAAGGATATCAGCAACAGCTTTCTGTTAAAATCTCGTAAGCTTTAGTGTTGTGGAGCCATTTTTTTTTCTGTTTCCTGCTTCATAATTAAATCTCAATAATCTTTTCCAATTGTGGAGATTTCCATGTAAGTCCTTGTGTTGTGGCTTATGCCTGCTCTTATTTAATTGTAGCCTTAACATATTTTGATTAGTCAGTTTGTTTGACTTATTGATCCTTGAGGGTCAACTACAAACCCAGGCGTGAAGTGCTTTGATAATTCACCAGAAAGCCATAAGAAAGGAACCAACCCTTTTCACAATAAATGGAATAACTCTTTTGACGACAACTTGTGTTATAGAAAGCGGTACTAGCAACTAATTAACAGCTAGCTTCTTTGGGATGTACTTCAGTCAATAGCATTTATTGGTATTCCACTAACACCACCTTTGTTGAGTTTCAGTGATAAATATGAGAAAATAGTTCGTGTTACGATCAACCAAGATGAATAGCCCTTATGATTACTTAACATTGAACTAATGCAAGAGTATGTTCCAACCAATTTGCTCTCCTGATCTTAATTTTTCATCATACTAGTCCATCATATCTTAAGAAGAACGTTATGATATTTTCCTATTAGCTCTACGCCTCTATATAAACATTCACGCAATGCTCCAACAGGAAACAAGAAGCAATCTATCTTCTACCAATGAGACGCAAAAATAAAAAAAATCTATGCAATGACTTGTACACATTAAGAACAAATTAAACTTACACTTTCCGAGTGCAATATCAATGGCATCGATAGTATCATCGGTCCCAAGAACATGTCTCCAAACTGCATTTAAACCCAATACCCACTTCAGTGAACTCTACTTCAAACTACAATCAAGTTCTTTAAATTGGAAAAAACTTACATATATCTCCTCGCCGAAGATCAAGAGAAGCAATCACATTCTCCTCCGTGGACACAACAACGCGCTTTCGTCCCGCCTTCTGCGTGTGAAATACCGCTTGATTCACCTTCCCTATGTACTTATGATGCCTACAAACCCAAATTAAACAACACAATCAAAACTAGTTCATCGAAAACCCTTAAATCAAAGTAATTGTATGAAATTGGAGGATTAGAGAGTGAGAGAAGATGTACCAATCCATGAGACCTACTTGATCTTCGTAGAGAGAGAAACATTGGTTGATGGAAATGAAGATGAGGAGAAATATTAGTGAAACCCTAATCGCCATGATTAAGGTCGATAATTAGCTCTCAATAGTTGAGAGCGAAATAAATTCAGATCTGGACCTTGTGAAAGAGTTGGGAGTTTAGAACTGTGGTGTGTCCGTCTCACTGTGGGAGAGGGAGAGGGAGGGGGAATGATGTGTGTAGCATGTCCAACAGTTACAATTGGGGAATGATGTAGTTTCCAAATAAACAACGGGAGGTCTTATCTTTGTTTTTTTTACTGTGCCTATAGCAAAACACTCCCTTTTGTCGTTTGATAGCATATAGATTAACACTTTGTTTTTTTTTGCAAAAACACTCAATGTAATACTTTGATTACATACTTCAGGTATACCTCAAACGAGCAATACCTAGATTGAAGATGTTGATAATTATAAGATGATGATGATCTATATTAAGAAAAGAATAAAAAAAAAACTCAATGTCTGAGGTGAGGTATAACCGTTCATCACGTGATGTGGTACTCGAGGAAATTTCAGGTTGCCTAGAATATATTACGAGTCATGCTTGTGTCACCGGCTCATTGGTGAGTTATCCCTCAACCACCTTTAAAACATGGTTGTTAACTTGACTAGTAGGTTACTCTTTCAATATCACTTTTTCAAATTCTCTCTCTCTCCAACTAATTTCATCTCCTCTATTATTTCTTACTCTCGAATTCATCAATCTCATAAACATAATCATTGTCTGACAACATTAATTCGAAGTGCAACAATTTCAAAAATATAATCAACCCATACTTGTCGTTTCTGCAAACATCAATTGAAATTGTGACATGAATTGAAGTGGGGGCAAATCGATTCGGCAACAATCAATAGAAGTGGTATAAATTGCGTAATATAATGGAATGAAGATACTCGAATGAGAGTGTCACGCCCCAAAATCCAAATATTAGGGAATGCTTAAAACATTGTCATCCGGGGTGTACAGGTCGGGGAATCCAAATATTCGCCGCTACACTTGATAATAGGAAATAGCTCAGTCATTCATTATAGCAATATCATCAAAGTGAAAAGAATAAACGCGGAAGCAAAAGATATATATAACAAACTGAAAATGTCAATACAATATCTCGAATAATATGCAGCATCAAAAGCTAAAATCTCATACAAGAGTAATTATACAGGAAAGATCTGCAGCAGCCAACCAGGCTCCAACTCAGCTGAAATCCTCAGCAAAACTAGCAACTACTTTACCTCTGAAAGGGGGAAATACTAGAATGAGCAAAACCACGGCTCACTAATGCCCAACCAGGCTAAATAACCTACTAATCAAACGGTGTAAAGAAAAGAGGGAGATGTGCGTGAGATAAGGAATATTTAAGGTACAATAATATATATAAGAGAAGAGGAATTATGATTGGAGTAGGGAATTATGATATAGATGAGATGATATGATGATATGCTAATGATATGATATGATATGATATGATGAACTAGGATAATCCAATAATTATCCCAAATGCTGGATGATATGATATGATCTGCTATGGTCCTAATGTTGAATGATTTGATGTGTTAAAAATGTGATATGATGTTTAAAACTACCGAAATAGACCACAATCGAAAATACATATGGGTTAATCAACCGCTAGCGCAAGATAACCTTAAAGAGATCTCAATTGGATACAATGGGTACGATTGGGTTACCAGCTCGACCACGTTGAAGGATTTCAACACACGGAGCCAACGTCCGAACAGTGTTAACTTATTTCAAGAAATTTCAACCTCACGGAGGATAAGACCGGTACCTGAGGAACTGTCTCATACCATCCCATACTCCCGAAGGGTAATAGATATGATAATACCTATCGCCAACGACTCACCTACTATTTCAACCTGATGTAGGAATCCTAGATCCTATCGAGGGTCAGCCGATGTAGAACTTTGTTATGTATCCGACCTCGTTAAGGTAAAATAACACAAAAACCACAGATGCAAACAGATCCCAAGGATCAAAACACAACAGTTGCCAACACACACACATAGGATAACCAAGTCTGCCAATAAGAATGGTAAACAATCCTAACTCAACCGCCCCAACAAGGCCAGCACACACGTAGGATAACCACCTGTCTCAGAGGATGGCAAATAATCCTAACACCGCACACATAGGATAACCACCTGCCAAAGAGGATGGTAAACAATCATAACCCAAATGAACAACGACTCAGTTACACCATCTAAACACAGATGAAAGAATAACTTAACCGTCACAACATTAAACCACAGATGAACAATGACTAATTAGCCAGTCACGACACCCAAACAATATCAGTCTCTAAAAGACTAAAACATAAATCAAGGACGAAGCCACGAGGATTACACGAAAGCACAACCTCCTAAAAGATAAAAAAGAAACACAACTCAACATGCGAAATAAAAACAAACAAGAAGCTGATAAACCCCATGAATAGAGCTATAACACACTCTCTAACCACGATGTACTTAAGTCTCCACAACAGATGGACATGAAACCCACTAGGTCCCAACATCACTGGTGACAGTACAAATGTATCAGAAGCCCCTGATGCCCAAGGGTAAAGCCACGAGAACGCTACCCTGATGCACCACTTCCTAGATGACGGAAGGGAACACAGTCCAAAACAAGCCAACAGATGCTCAACGCCCACAAACATCTACTAAGGATAACTGCCAATTTACCACAAACGACTAAACGATCAAGATAAACCATACTCGATAACGGAACCCAACGTTCACGTATCACTACCAAATCACGGCAGTACTCCAGGACAAAGCCACGAGAACACAGAGAAACAGATCCTAACAAAACCTCGAAGTCCAAGACAAACCAGAAGACTAAGTTACCGAAGAGTCAAAATAGACTAAACTAAATCACATATACCTCAATGCCAAATGCATAACACTCTAGTTAACACTGATTAACTAGTAAAGGAAATTTAACAAGGAATGGACACTCGCCTGATAAAGGATAATCCAACCTCAACACCACAACCAACACAACCAACCCAATACCTGCAGCAACCACAACCCAACACCAACACCTGCAAGAAGCATAACACCACAAGTACAACGAAACCCTAAAATCAACCCACAATTATAAACCCTAAACACAAAGGAATCCACCAAAATTGAAATCGAATCAACCACAAAGGAAGAGGAATAGGGGAAATTACTCACCGAAGGAGTGGCGAAGATCAATCCCAATAATCGAATCACAACTCGCGAAGGAGAGAGAAAGGAGCAATGGATTCCAATTGGAGAGTGAGTGAGAGAGTGAGAGTGAGAAATAAAATAAAATGGGTAATAAAACCCTAAAACGACCAACACTCATCTCGAGGAAGATCAACGACCAAGATCACGAAGAAGAGACCCAAATTGGTCGTTAAAACACGCCTCTGTTCGAATAGAAGATAGTTCAATTCGAACAAAACAAAATAGGTATAAGTTTATTCGAACAGGAAAGGGCTTGTT
The DNA here is from genome assembly GCA_014058105.1 of Kingdonia uniflora. NCBI lineage: Eukaryota > Viridiplantae > Streptophyta > Magnoliopsida > Ranunculales > Circaeasteraceae > Kingdonia > Kingdonia uniflora. The sequence goes on along the minus strand of JACGCM010000926.1, from coordinate 645,074 downwards.
CGAATAAAATGAAGCAGATAGAAATTTATTCGAACAGGAAGGATTTTGTTCGAATAAAATAAAGCAGATGGAAATTTATTCAAACAAAAAAGATGTTGTTTGAATAAAATGGAACAAATGGGAATCTATTCGAACATAAACAAGTTTGTTCGAATAGAATAAAACGGATAGAAGCTTATTCGAATAGAAACAAGTCTGTTCAAATACAACAGGTAAAAACTCAGAAAACCAAAAAGATTCTCTCAAGCAAAAACTAGGAAAAACCTAAAGGAAAATCCTCAGATCCCTCATGGATCACACACCATGCCACAACAACAACAACTAGCCCCCTCCACTAAGCCAACTACGGGCACCCAAAGATACAACAACCACAACAACAAACACGCCTCCACCAACCCAACCTCAGTCTCCCACCAAGCCAACCACAGGCTCCTGACCACAACTCAACCTCCTTAACCAAAACCACCACCGAAATCACAGAAATGAAGAAAATACAAGACCTGATAAAAGAAATAATATGAGGATGCATGATGTATGGTAATGTATGATGTATGGTAATGATATGCATAATGATAATAATAAATAATAATAAAAATAATAAAAAATAATAAAAAAATAAAAAAATTGGGTTACTACAGAGAGAGATAGTAAAACTAAACTTACGGTAGATGGAGGGTTACTGGGAGTTAATTCTTTTTTCTCAATTAATTATATTTGAGTTAACGATATCAAAGGGTAGAAACTCTATTTAGTCATTAATGGAGTTTTCATAGTTAAAATAAATAAATATTTGTGGAGAGATTTATTTAGGCTTGAGGTAGATGGAGACTTGAATTTTGCTTGAACAAAGAGAAAAAGGGAAGATATAGAGAGAAAGGGAAGAGAAAAAAAAAGTTATTTGAGAGAGAAGAAACATGCTCTTCCGGTTTCCCATTCCTATACGTCACGTGTCAAATAGTTTATGGTGGTTGAGTTATGACTCAGCCTATAAGAGGCGAGGGAAGTATTTTCCTTATATTTATTACCCATAACTAAGAGTAAATTATGTTTGTTGAATAAACTAGAACAATGAATTAATTTGACCCCTACATTTACACTAAAATACTTTTCTCGAGGATGGATACTTGGATACCTACTTAAACTCTATATAATTGTCCCTCGCGAACCTCTATCTTCTCCCTCTTAGTTCTCCCCGTCTCCTCTATCTTCATCTCTCCCAAAATAGGTTTGTAAATTTCTTATGTAGATTGCATATGGTTTTAGTTCATTTAACAGATGTTACTGCAATTGGGTTTTGATTATAGTGTTTTAATCACTCTTTTCAGTTGCAGCGAGAACCTATATTGGCTCGAGGTTTTCAAGTAAGATTCATAACTAATGTTTATGTAGTTATTTTCAAGTGAAGCTTTAGTTCTAGGGTTTTAATATTTATTTCTCTATTTTCTCTTATGTTGTAAACCTTAGACCTAAAACCTAGTATGCACTCCCTTACGAAAATTAATTATAGCTTTGTATTCCTTTTATACCGTGATATCGACTATGGACATAAGAAAGACCAATAAAAAGCAAAACCCCTACTTGTTCTCTAATGTTTGAGCATGTTTGATGCTCATCGTGTGAAAACTAACTTACCCATGAACAATGTACTTATCTCAGGCTCTTTGTCTGTGCTAGCTAGCAGTTATTATTGATGAGAAACTTTGAGTGAAGTTCGAGCTAGATAATGCCTATTGATGCAAGTATCATCGCAAACGCATTATTTGTAAGATTCAAGTTGGGTTTGAGTGTAATTTTGTGATATAGCAAGGTTTACCTTTTCTTTGCTTAGGAACACCATATTATGCCCGCATTTTTAACTAAAATTATGTGTTGGATAATACTCGTCCTTGGATATAGTCTTTGCAATAAGATGATAACTAGATATTAATCGATTTTGATCAAAGAAACTTGCACTATTTTTTGTTCTTCTTGAGGTACCTTGAATAATGATCCCATTTGTACGTTGTTAAGTTTGTTCTTACTAAGGTTAAAGAATCTTTAAGGGAATTGAACGAAGGCTTACGAACTATTGTGATCTTCATATCCAAGTGGAAACACATAGCTTATCGGTTCTATATGACTTAAATGTATTTAGTATTGTAATTTGTAATTTTAAATTAAATCTACCTAATTTGGTTTAATTTTTTTAATATAGCTTTGTGCTTCAGATCCTTGGTGATCTCACCACGTTGACTTCTTTATTTTTATTTTTTTTGTATTTGATTTTGTTTCAGATTATCGAAGAATAGTGCCCTTTTTGTTTGTAAGGGGATATGGTGTAATTATGGTTTTATCGCAATTAAGGACTGCTTGATCAAAAGATAAAATGGTTGAGTCAATGGTTTATATTGGGTTCTTACCTATGTTTTTACCTGTGTGTTAATCTTACTAAGGTAGACCTATTATGGATGGATTTGCATATGTAGAGTTTTTTTCTAAAACAAATATGATACTCATAATCTTTAGGAGCAGGACATTTCCAAGAAGTTGGATTATAAATTTTTTGCCAATGAATCAGAGACCTAGTGCGGGAGTAACAGTTTATAAAAATCAAGATCTGTTAATTCAACATTGAATTCGACGATTTTTGGTCCATAACATTCCAGATATTGGTTATATTGTTTTTTTTTTTTGCTTCCCCCATCCAAAGTTAAAATCGCATTACCGATTATCTCTGCTGTAATAATTATCCCATCTCTCCCAATTAATGTTATAAGTGAATATACCATTGTTTTTCGATGATAGTAGGAAAGTACACATGAAGTCGTGTTGTCATGCCAAATATTAGTGGTAACCCTACAAAAACAAAGATATTATAAATGGTAAACTATGTACTACACAATACATGAATTTGAGCACTACAGTTCAACCGAAAATGTTTATGAGTGATTTATACGTATGCTAACCATTAGATTTATGTATGAGATGAAAGCTTAGCTAAACCAACGGGCATCAACTATCTAAATCACGCGATCATAAACATTTCCAGTGTACAAGGCAGAGCATATAATAGGGCAGAAAATGAATTTAAGAAAAATAAACATCCCTCTGGCCATTACTGAAACATGTTGTGTTGAAAATTGTCCTAACGATAAAAGACAACAGAGTTATAATTAGAACAGAACAACCTACATTGTGATACTATTCATCATTACACTTGCAATGTATTTCTATAAATAATATTATGCTAACTTTTTTTTATTAACGTTTAATGCCTCTTAATCCATAACAGTCACTTCCCTCTGCATCTATTTCCTTTATCAACTTTTGTGCCTTGAATGCATCCCTTGTCAAGTACGTGAGCTCCTTTTGATCCTTTATAACTTTGTTCACACGATTCTTAAGTAGAAAGTGATTTGTAAATATTACTCCCCCAAAAGTTACCTGAGCAACAGTGGTCACCTATGTAATAAGAAAAATAAACAATAAGACGATGAGAATGGTTAGGACTCATGACACCTAAAAGTAAGTTATTTTATTTTATTATTTGGCACCGATTCTATCAGAGATAAATAGTATGATTTATACTTGTCCCTTTGTGCGCATAAGATTTAAATTGATACCAAAATAATTTATCATGCAATAGTTTGTTATTAAACTGTGTCGTCTTGCTTATTACAAGATAAAATCTTAGGATATTATGTTTCCAATCAATTTTTTTCTTATAGATGGAAACCGTATAGTGGATAAATGCTTGAAAACACACCATGGAAACATGGTCTATGTTTAGAACAAGAAAGAGAAGAACACTCCAATTTTAATGGCAGCATTCAACATCCAGGGGGCACCTTTCTGGAAGGAAGCAAAGGTATAAAAAATGTTGCAGGTTAACATATATTGAAGGTCACCAGAGATAAAAGTAATGTACACAATTTAGCAAACTAAAAATCAATCAATGTCAGGACAAACATCTAGCAAATAAAAGACGATGGAAATGATTCCAAACAATCTGATTATAACTATGTAATTAAAAACATCATTTAGCAAATAAAATAACATGTTCATAGCATAAAATGAAAAACCAATTCTAAACACATTGCAAAAAGGATTCTAAGTTTCAACAATTTGTCATACTTAAAACTAAAAAGATTTTAAAGGGATACTTCTAGTCACTTTGAGAAGGTTATAATCTATATATAATCACTGTCTGAGACTGTTGGTTTGTACTATGGATTTCTTGCAGCCTTGATAGTAGTAGTTTCCTCTTAAAAAAGGCACAAAAGATTCAAAAAATGAGAAACTAAAAACATTTCCACATTGAATTTAATATGAATACAGAATTTGGAGAACAAGCTTTTAAGCTGAAGTAATCGAATTAAATAATTCTTTATACAGACTTCAATTATTAGTGTAACGAAACTTTACTGTTTGTTTTGGAAATTATATAGCAAATAAATAAACTTTTCTATAAGAAGAGGATAGGTTGCTAAACAAGTAGCTTAAAAAGAGCAGTTTAGAAGACATAGTTTCTTTACTGTACTACTATCCAGTCCCTCAAAGCTCTTTTTCATATTATACTGATGGCTCTTTTGACACCTATACCCACATCTCCCCCTATCCTAACGTTGCTATGGTTGTTTTGCTATCTTGCTGCAGCTAGACGTCGTCGTTTTGAGTTCTGAGAGCTTCATCCTACTAGACCTAGAATTTCCCTTAGAACAGATCCTACCGATACTCTATGTCTAGGCTACAAAACTATATGTAAGGTAGCTAAACTAAGCTTGCTCAAGTCGGTCCTGTTCGACCTTAAGGTTGTACAATTGTTGTATTTGAATATAAAGATTATTTTATTTTTCAAGTAGTACAACCCAGGCAGGTTAAAGAGTAGAACTTCCTTTCGCTTCTTATAAGTTAACCAAGTCTTCTCCTCAGGTTGAGTTGTCCTATCTCTAATATCTTTGTCAGAATAGTCATTAGGTTCAGTTCACAGTCGAATGTAAGTTACCTTGACATTGATTTCCATAAAGTCTTAGTCTTTCAATGCTAATCAAACCTCGTCTTTCCTCCCAATAAAAAAATTATAACTAATCTAAAGTCCAACTCATCTGGTTTAAAAAAACTAAGAAATTAAGCCAATTAAGAACAATCACAAAAAAGCTAAGAAATCAAGCCAATTCTACTAAACCAAATAAAAGCAATAAACGTTTGATACCCTGCAAAAAGGAATGAAGACCAAGGATCCTATGAATGCCAAGAAACAGAAAGATCACTGGTATGAGCTAAACCTCCATAGAACTGCTCTGACTATCATCAAGATCCTTTGAAGCAACATTCGATTGTGATCCTCTGCCTAAAAAAAAGGCCTACAACTTTTTACTTGATTCACTACATTCATTCTGATTCAAGCATAGGCTCGGGGGAGGATGATCCCAAGTCTACATCTCTAAGGTTAGAAGCATGTCGTTGTCAACGTTTGACACAATTTTAAAAACCCAACACCCGAGGTCACTAAGAGTCTTGTTTCCCGGCAGATGCCAAAACAAAAACCCATGCTTTAGCATTTCTTCAAGAGTCTCATCTCTCGGTAGATGCCAAAACTAAAATCCCTATTCTCGCACTTCTTCTAGGTTATAGGTAGTCTTCTAGGTTTTAGGTAAAAAGTGATGGGCATCATAGGCATGAAGGAATAGTTGGGTATTTGTGATGCTCTTTAAGCCATGTAAGTCACCCTAACAAGGCCTCCTTTGCATTTTTCTCATTCCAGAACTGCATAAGCCAATATGAAGTTCTATTTGAAAGTTACAGTATCAAAATTGGATCAACTTATACAGTCTTTCCATACTCTCATAACTAATCCTTGTCTACCCTCCTAAGCCAAAATTAATGACTACCCTAAAGTCTTAACTCACCTGGCATTCCTTTCCAACTAGTAGCAGGGTCAACTCCCTATATTAGATTAGGAGATAAACTAAGAAGAAGTCAGAAGCTTTGTTTATGTAAAAAATAGCCTCTATAGTACTCGAATCAATAACTATATCCTTCTAATTATATTTCTATTGCTTGTTTACTTTAGCAATATATCTAACTAAATGATAGAAATAAAATCCAAAAAACTCTTTTAGTTAAATTGGCAGGAAAGTAGTTTTTTTTTTAAATATTAGGCAATCAAATGACCACCGAAACAGATAAAGAAACAAATAAGATGCAAAATGCTAGTGGATATATTTTATGGAAACATTAAATATAATATTATAAAAGCAAGGAAATTGATAAATAAACTTTTACTTAGATTTTTTCTAAATGATTAATGTCTGAATTGTTCTCCTCTATTGGATCATCCCCAAGTTGGACATTGTTCATTTTTTCATTTTCCTCATCTTCTTTTTCCCTTGTATTTTCATCTCCTTATTGGTTTTTATTGATTTTTTCATGATCTGGTTCATATTCATTGGTTTCTTTGATTTGTTGTATTTTGCTTGTAGGAGCTTCAATATTTTTTTGGTATAATTGTTTCCTTAATGATTTTGTAAATGTTATTAGCCTGTCATCCTCTGGGTCACTCACCTGTGGAAATTGATCATTTTTATTTTCCTATATTTATATAAAGTTAGTATGCAATATATATATTAATTGAAACATCCATGTTTGGAGTTTGTTTCATTCTGTGTTTAGTTTAGATGTCAGCACAATCTCGTGGTTACTCAACGTCAGAAATTGCACATGGAGCGACTACAGTTGGACTGGCATTGAACAAGTAAGTGGGTTTCTAACTTCTTGGTCTATAATATCAAGCCCTATGTATTTTACAGAGTATGAAAAAGTAATAAGAATGTCTCCTTAAAGAAAATAGAAGTTCTATTCGAATAACCTTTAATGTTGTTTGAATATGTTACAACAGATAGAATTGTATTCGAATATAATTACTTGTGTTTGAATAACTTTTAGCAGATGCATTTCTATTCGAATAGATTGATTGTTGTTCGAATAACTTTCAACATATACATTTCTATTCGAATAGATTGATTGTTGTTCGAATAACTTTCAACAGATAGATTCATGTTTGAATAGATTAATTTCTATTCGAACAGAGCCTGTGTTATCTGTTTTCCTACTTAAGACATATTTACCTTTTTTCAAATGCATCTCTTCCAAAACTTATTTTTTAGAGCTTGATATTTTAGAGAAAGGAGAGATTTTAACGATTGATTCAACACGAAGTAAATCTCAAATTGAATCAATCATAAAAATTTAGAAAACCTAATAATTGATTTGTAAAGTTTGAGCGATTCAAGCTTTGAAGCTTTGGAGCATTATCCAAGGTGAGGCATTGCAAGAACGGAAGAGCGTTGCGAGAACGAAGAATCGGTTGCTAGGAGCTTGATTAGAAAAGAGGTAACCACGTGATGTGTTTATCGAGTCTGTAAGTAGTCAAACTCTTATAATTTGATTTAAATAGTAGACTGTTTAGCTGTCGGGTGATTTGACAGTGACCTACAAGTTTTTCTCCTAAGAAAGGTTTCCTACATGGTTAAAATTTGCTTGGCCTTGCCTTTAATCTCCCATTGCTTGCTTGACATTAGATAATCATATCAACTTGATTAAGGTTAAGCGTTGTTTATTTATTCAAAGGAATTAAGACCTATCGATTTAGACCTAAAACGATCAGAATTGGTTAGTTTCAGGCAACTAAGTTATTTTAATTGGTATCAGAGCGGTCACATTTCGAGGTTTAATAACCTAAGCGTAGATCCCGAATAGTTCGCTTGAGAATAATGAGTTCCGAGAAATTTAGAGGTCCTATAAATCGCCCTCCAGCCTTTGATGGCAAAGAATATCCATACTGGAAAGTCTGAATGATTGCATACTTATAATTAATCGGATAAGATCTATGGATTGCTATTGAGGATGGATGGACACCGCCTACTATGATGCAAAGTCAACCTGGGAGTGCTAAAGATGTTTTTAAACCTAGGAACCAATGGTCAAAAAAAGAAAAGGATATTGTTGGTTATAATTCTAAAGTCCTCAATGCGATCTTTACGGCTGTGAGTCAAAGTAAATTTTGACATATCTTTGCATGTACCACTTCTAAAGAAGCTTGAGACATCTTAGTTCGAATTCATGAAGGCGATGATACAGTCAAAGAAAGTAAGCTTTAAATACTCTTACTTCGTAATTTGAGAATATCAGAATGAGTAAAAACAAACCTTTTGACGAGTTTTATGCTAGACTAAGTGATATTATAAATACTAGTACCGAATAAGGGGCAGCACTCGGATATTTAAATAGTTCGCAAAGTTCTAAGATCCCTTCCTAAGAGCTTTAGATCCGGACGTGATGCTATAGAGGAAGCTCAGGATCTTAAGAAAATGAAACCAAATACATTAGCTGGTAAATTACAAACGTTTGAACTCGAGATAAAAATGAAAAACCCTGAGAAGAACAAGAGTGTTGCTTTCAAGTCTTCATCTTACTCCTCTTTTTCTAAGAGTACCATAAAAGCTGACAACTCATCTGATTCTGATAATGATGATGGGTCCGACCTGGATTCACAGATTGCCTCTATATGCCACCAGTTTAATAACCATGTGAAACAACGCCAATTTCAAAAACAAGGGCAATTGGTTAATCATAAGTCGTGGACTCATGATCAATATAGAGTGAATAACCGACAGACCAACCTTGACACTAACCTAAGTCAAGTTGAATGCTATAAATGTCACAAGTTTGGTTACTATGCCCATAGTTGTCGCAATAAGAAATCTGGGACCAATCACAAAGTTATGAATGTCCGCGTTACTTGGGATGATAGTGATGATGAGAATAATGATAATAAGAGTCATCCCCAAGTAGTTGACAACAAAAATTATTGTGCATATCCTGCCTTTTTAAATTGTGGCAATAATAATTTTGACATTTTTGAACTTGAAAATCTTGATGAAAATCAGAGTAATCAAGAACATAATGAGTCTGAGGAGTTTGAGGACCCGCATCTTAAGGACTTGTATGCTCAGACTCTCGCCAAGTGTATGAAACTCGGTAAACTTAACAAAGTCTTAAAAAACCAAGTTAATGCACTTACGTGCGAACTTCAAGGAAAAATTGAGAGTACAAGTCACGAGATAGCGGTACTTGAGAATGAGAAACAAGACCTTCATGACAAAGTTATATTTTTAGAAAAATAGGTTAATGATGCAAAAAAGAAAATGAAATCAACTTTGGACGAACTTCATTCGGCCAAACTTGATAAAGTTCTATATGAGCAGAAACTCGAGAAGTTCTGTCATGGGGCAAAGAACATTGATAAAATGTTATGTATGGGAAAGACGGATAGTAATAAAAAGGGTCTAGGATATGAGGAACATTTTCCTAAAGCCAAAACTCCTCAAATCACAAAGTTTATAAAAACAACTGCTTCTACTTCGGTTCCCAAACATAACATGATATCCACTACTCATAATCCATCCAAACGGGTATCTTACTCTCAAATTTATCATTATAGTACATGTGGTCTAAATGGTCATATTGTTTCTTATTATAGATTTATTGGACCCTATCAACCATATGCTCGCCCTTTCAATGGATATAGATATAAGTCATATGTAAATGTTTCTAATGTGATTAGTGAGAATTTGGGTAGGAAGTCTGCTCCAGAAACATCACCTCAAAAGGTGATTTGTGCAGTTTGGGTACGGAAGACTGATTTGGAACCACAGAAAAGGTGTAATGTTGCTCAAATAAGGTAATAAAAGTTTATTGATAAAGGGTTATAAAGATGCTTCATTTATTAGGTACGTTTCTTACCTTGTCCCAGTTTATTTTTATTTTTTTTATTGTTTTTGGATAGTAGGATATTGTCCTATCTTTTTATCTACACTTTACACTTTAGGAGTTTTTGTATGTAGAATATTCTTGCTTGACTTGGATTTTTCTTGTGTGGTATATTCATTTATGAGATAATTATTTGGTAAAACCACATTCCACAATAGTCATTGAGTCTATTGTTTAAACTAAAAGCTCATCGTGACTAGAACTACGTGAGGATAACTGTAGAGACTTCGTACCTAATGTTATGTGAGGATCTGGCCTTATTTATGAGCTTCGAGTATTATTATATTGACTCTTCGTTTTTTATCTCATTTCGTTTCCTTACTCAATTGTCAAATGGTAGCATCAAAGTCAAGTTATACTAGTAATACTTTCCTACTTTTACTCGAGGCGAAAAGGTGATGGTGCCTAACCGAAGATATGATAATAGGCATTTTTATTGCTACATCTTTTTGGCCATCGTTTGTGCTTACCCAATTTTTATCCGCTTGCATCCCCTTGTACCTTAAAATATGTCATTCTTTTTGTTTCTACTAAAATCCATTATTATTTTACCCATTTATTCTTAGACTTTTCAGTGAAAAAAAGAAAAAAGAAAAAAAAGGAGATGTATGATTTTCTTTGGGGGGGGGGGGAATGAATAGAAGAATACAATGCCTCCCTAAATGACGCTTGTTATTATCTCATATCAGTGTCATGAAAAGAAAAAAAAATGAAAAAAAGAGAAAACAAAAGGGGAGGAGAAGTGGTATTTTATTTTATGTATACTCAATAAGAAAAAGAATGACAAAAGTTGAATTTGGTTTCAAGTGAGAAGGGGAGTTAGTGTAACTGTAGTCGCAGAATGCCAGCAAAACTCCTACTCCATCATAAGCCTACCCATGCTTACATTATAACCTATTCAAAAACCTATTTGATCTTGAGTTCGGTGCAGTCACTATTAGTGAAGAGTAGATATAGAGAGTCTTTATTAGTTTTAACTTGACACCATATATAACAATTGAGGTTCTTTCCCATTAGATCTTCGAGCTCACAGTTCATCATTTTTTTGATAAAACATGATTTTTCCGTTGCTTTATATTCATATTCATATTTTACACAGAGTATTTGCTAGTCAATTCTCAGTAATTTCGAGTGACCACCAAGAGAGGCCTAAGTTGAAACAACTTTCCAATATAGTATTCTAACTGCGGCTGAGTAATACGTTAAAAACTGGGTAACTCTTTGACTATGCACACACACACACACCAAATATTTTATTTAGTGATTGTTTTATAACACATTGGCAATGTCTTGGTCTTTATAGCATATTTTAGATTCATTGACTTCTATCATGCCTTGTGTTTAGGGGAAGTCTTGATTTCTTTTGCTTACATATTTCAGAGACACTCCCCGTGTGTGTTTTCCTTTTATTTTATTTTAAAGGAGGTTATCGTTATTTTAAGGGGGAGATGCATATTATGTTGAGGGAGATATGCATATTATTTTGAGGGGGAGATGCATATTATTTTAAGGTATTGGTTCTGATTTTTTTAATATTCAAAATACTCTATCTGCTTAGAATATTTGCTCTGCCAATTATAAGTATATATTTTTCATTTATTCTATGTTCAACTCATGGTTTGTTTATCCTCTTATGGGCCATTTTCCCTTTGTTTATCTGTGTCAAAAAGGGGGAGAGATGATCTTGACAGGTAAGTCAGGTAAGTTATGTTCTTTTTACTGAACATAGATGATCCTGACAGGTAAGTTAGGTAAGTTATGTTTTTTTTTTTTCCCTAATTTTTAAATGAACAGTTACGTGATGTATCTTGTTTAATGTGCAGGGATTCCAGAGTATATGCTATATAAGATGAAAGTGGAACTTTGAGTATGGATGTTTAGTGATTGAGTCAGTCCATCGAGTTGTATTTTTATTTCTTATAGTTAGTTTTGGTTTTAACACGAAATGAAGCAAATGGGGAGATTGAAACATCTATTTTTGGAGTTTGTTTCATCCCGTGTCTAGTTTAGATGTCAGCACAATCTCGTGGTTACTCGATGTTAGAGATTGCACATGGAGTGACTACAGCTGGACTGGCACTGAATAGGTAAGTGGGTTTCTAACTCCTTGGTCTATAATATCAAGCCCTATGTATTTTACAGAGTATAAAAAAGTAATAAAAATGTCTCCTTAAAGAAAACAGAAGTTCTATTCGAATAACCTTTAATGTTATTTGAATATGTTGCCACAGATAGAATTGTATTCGAATAGAATTACTTGTGTTCTAATAACTTTTAATAGATGCATTTCTATTCGAATAGATTGATTGTTGTTCGAATAACTTTCAACAGATACATTTCTATTCGAATAAATTGATTGTTGTTCGAATAACTTTCAACAGATACATTTCTATTCGAATAAATTGATCGTTGTTCGAATAACTTTCAACAGATAGATTCTTGTTCGAATAGATTAATTTTTATTCGAACAAAGCCCATATTTTCTATTTTCCTACTTAAGACATACTTACCTTTTTTTCAAATGCATCTCTTTCAAAACCTATTTTTTAGAGCTTGATATTTTAGAGAGAGGAGAGATTTTAACGATTGATTCAACATGAAGTAAATCTCAAATTGAATCAATTGGAGATGTTTATAAAACCTAATAATTGATTTGTAAAGTTTGAGCGATTCAAGCTTTGAAGCTTTGGAGCGTTATCCAAGGCGAGGTGTTGCGAGAATGGAAGAACGTTGCGAGAACAAGGAATCAGTTGTTAGGAGCTTGATTAGAAGAGAGGTAACCGCATAATGTATTTATCGAGTCTGTAAGTAGTCAAACTCTTGTAATTTGATTTAAATAGTAGATTATTTAGCTGTCGGGTAATTCGACAGTGACCTGTGAGTTTTTCTCCTGAGAAAGGTTTCCCACAGGGTTAAAATTTGTTTGGCCTTGTCTTTAATCTCCCATTGCTTACTTGACATTAGATAATCGTATAGACTTGATTAAGGTTAAACGTTGACCATTTATTCATAGGAATTAAGACCTATCGATTTAGACCTAAAACGATCAGAATTGGTTAGTCTCAGGCGACTAAGTTATTTTATTCGTAACTTATGAAAAATATATGTAAATATATATTATCATTTGTTGATTGCAATTGTGAGGTAAATGTGTAATTGACTTTAGATGTGTACTATGAAATTCCTATATATGAAAATCAAGTTAAAAACAATATTTTTATAAGAGAATTCCATAATTTTGAATAAACCATTATAATTATATATTACCATTTCTTGTTTGTCATTAGGAGTTAAATGTGCGTCTGACTCTAAAGGAGTACTATTTATTTCTTCCACTTGTAAACATAGAAAAAATAAATATATTAATAAGAAAAATCAGGTAAAATATGATAAGATACAGGTAATTGAGTTTACCTCATTATCTTCGTAATGATTAATTTTAGATTTTTTTTTGCTTTTTGGTGTTACATTTTTTTAGATTTGAATTTTTCTTGCTCTTTTTGTTGATGGCCTCTTAAGTTCAGCTACTTGCATTGGATTATAGGTAGCAATTCTTTAACCACCTGCTACACTTGCAAAATCTTCATCTTCTAGTATATTAGTTGTTGAAGTTGCAATTCCTTTTGCTGGAGTATGATAAACGGTTGTATGCTGCAATATAAGGAATATAATTGAGTAAATTTAAATGATAGCAATAAACATTGTTGAAATCATATAATGTGTACAGTTTACCTCAACTCGAAATTTATGGTTCTTCTTGGTTTTTTTCTTTACTATCGTCTTGCTTTCCATTTCAGTATGTTCTAATGGGTTCTCTTGTGCTTCAGCAAGGTGTTCTATTGTTTTTAGTTTTTCCTTTGACATAATAGATATAGAGTCTACCTTGTAAGTGTTGCTTGGTTTACCAATGTTTGTGTCCATCATCTTTAACCTAAAAATTCATTTTTGCCACTTGAGTTTGCTCTCAAGGTAATGCATAACCATTGACTCTCCTTGGTCCTACCATTAATAGAATAGATTAAACAGGGCTTTAAAAATAAATAAATAAAGTAATAAATGATTAAAATTGTTAATTATAAATTGTTGTAGTATTGAAAATTAGTTTATTACCTTTCAAACATTTCTTTCATCATTGTTGCAGTATTTTTTAGTAGCATCTGTACTTGGTTATCAAATAATATGACTTGTATATAATCTTATTCGTCTTGAATATCAAATTGTAGCTTATATCTGTCATAGATCATATATTGAATTATTTATCATTGTACTTATATAAATGTTTATGTAGTAATCCATATAAAGGATACATATTTTACCTTGGAGTGATATGGGCAACGGTCTTTTTGCAAGCATTACAATAGAACTTATCGTCTCGTCTAAGGACCTTTTTTTTTTTTTTTTTTTTATACAGTAATTGCATGAATCATAGTAAAATCCATATTCATGATAGATCCTAGAGATTGTTGTTGATATGTTGAATACTGTATCCTGAAATATTAAAATGCATCAAATATATGAAACAAAGAAGTATTCAAAATATAATAATCTTTTAGAAAAGATAGGAGGTTTTAATACTTGAGAATTCCACTATTATTCATTTGCAAGCATTCATTAGTACTCTTATAATGTAGTGTTGTTGGTAAAACAATATTGTTTTTGATAGGTAAAAGAGCAATTTTTATGGCTGCCAAAGTGTTAATGATTTAATATATGCACATGCAGGAATAGTTTTTTTGACTGAACTTTTTTTTCCTGCTCCAAATGTATCTAAAAGAGGTAAAAGTACTACTATTTACAGGCTTTAGAATAAGCAAATTTTATTAGAAAAAGTATTGTAGAATTTAGCTAAATTACCTTCGTTGCATAATGATTTGAAATGATAGATTTCATCTGTGTGATTGTTGTTTGAGAATCTAGCATTTTTTGATCAAACTGCTTTCCTTGCTTGCTCGGGGTTAATTCAATATTTGTTTGAATGTTGTAGCATAACATTAAAATGGTTAAAAAGAAAAGATTTAACTATTTTAGTTGAAATTATACAAATAAGTTTGATATGTACCTATTACAAAAAATAGTAGCCTCAAGAATATTCAAGTTTATATACATTATTGTAGAAAATGTAGAAGAAACATTGACCATATATGAGAAATTTTAAATAACTTGGTTAGATAAGTAGACAACGAATAGTATATTCACTAAGAAAATTAAATTATTTACCGTTCCATAAATTTGTTGATAATGAAGTAATGACTAATAAGGTATTTTGCCCATTAAGTTGATCCAGTTCTCTTTCGAGTTCTGCTGCAACTGATCCCCACAATGTAATTCTTAAGTTATTTCTCTTAAAATTTGTGAAACAAAACATTAATTTCGAAACTCTTAATTAGTTATGAGTAATAGTATTGAGGTATGCCAGATATGTTACCTTTCATTTTAAATTGTTACATACTTCTTCAAAGTTTCAGATCCCCTTTTTAGCTGTTGATTGACTGTCTTTGAGATTTCTTTAATACGGCTTATTGCATTTGATTAAAAAGCATTTCCAAATATTAGTATCGATATTTATCAAACTGAATTTTATTGAAGGAAACACTTACCAACGATTTTTTTCTTGTTCTGTGTATAATTGATAAATGTATCAAAATTAGCAAAGGCAAATTTGTAGCCGAGAATATCTTCAGTGTCGTCTAATTCCCTAATTATTGTTTTGTCTTACAATTGTATTTGAAGTCTACAATCAATAGCAGACGGAACCTCGGAGCTTAGGAAAGAGAGATAGAAATTTTGCAAATGCAAAATAGAATTTTCTTGTAGAAATCTCAAGAATTTTGCCAAATAGCTTCAATTTGATCTCCTTATAAGATTATAAATCAACAAATTTGTTAGAATAAATGCATAATTTACCAACTAGTGATGTAAATAATATTTATAGCTGTAACTGTAGAATTTATTTACTTCTAAAATGATCCAGTGTATATGGAATTGTGTAAAACTCAATAATTTTAATATTATGGCAGCGTTATAGTAAAAAAATTATATACCTTATTATCGATTAATATCATATTAATGCTTTGAACTTTTAACTTGTCCCATTTCTCCATTATAGTCCATAGCCGTGGTATCCTAACATGGATTTTCCAGTCTGATCTTGTATTCTTCAAGTGCCTAATCATATCATACTCGATCTCAATTTAGATTTCTTTGAACGATCTGGTTAAAAAGAGATATTAACTATTCATATCTAAAGTCATATAAACTTATAAAAGAATAGTAATGCTAAACAGTAGCAACATAAATTAGATATAAAATTCCTCAAAATAAAATTGCATGTTATTGTAGTTGTTAATATTAGAGCATCTAAAATTTTAGGGTATCTATAAGTCACATAAAATTATTCAAATATATCTCCAATTATTCAACACATTGGTTTAATTTATTTCGGGGAGTGATGTTTGTCTTCAAAGGAAATAAGTTGTTGTATGTAAGGAAAGACGAAGGCACATGCGATCATGTTCCTCTAGATGAGATTTTTAGCATATGTTGCGCTGCTCTTGTTGCTTGAAGTTTAATTGTGTATTCAGTATAAATATTTTTTATTTCTTACATGTATTCTTGATACTTAACCTTAATGTAACAACACGTATATATATTTCAATATATAAATACATTTTAAAGTTGTAGTCTTACTGGTTAATACCAATACTAAACAAAATTAACATTTTCATACGTATATTGTAGAAATCCCCAAATTTCAATTGTATACACTTTATTTCCACCACATCTATTAAGGTTATTGAAGAACTTCATGAAAATTATGTTATGATTATATATCAATAATAACTTGGAGTTGAAGGTCACACCAAATAAACCTTATACGTACATTTCATATTAACAACCTCTTTATAAACTTAAGAAGAAGAAAAAAATAGAGTTGAAAGTTGAACATGCCATTTTTTTATAATTGTTAGTTAGAAAATAATAAGATATAGCCAACATTAGTAACTACTAAATAAAAATAACTTTAAAACTGACATTGTCAATGATATGATAATCAAATCACTTGATATTAAAGAAATAGATAAATTTTATTACGAAATTAATAATACCAAACCAATATTTGATTACAATAAAATATAAGCCGTCTCGCTGAAATAGTTGTTATTATCTTATTTGTCACCAATACATTTGTCTAGAACACACCTCGCTTTATTCGTAAATATATGACGATGAATGTATTTGACAACATAGCTACTGATACAAATTTTGGGGTGAAAGTGAGCTTCCTTTACAATTTTGAATAGGGCATAACTCAATTGAGGAATAGATAAGCCTCGCATAATACAGTAGGTATTCTCAGCTTTTTTGTCAGTTACATTAACTAATAGAAGACCTTGCCTCGCTTGGTAAACAGAATTATAGAAATATTTGACGGCATAGGTACTGGCGCAAACTTCCGAACAATATACCAGTGATTTTGTTATTCGAAGTGTCCCATCATGCAATTGAGAAGTTGCCATGTTATAACTAAAATGTAAATAATAAAAAATATTTCATTATAACTTTTTTCATATAAGAGTATGATATAGAAAAATAAAAAAGTTTCTAATAATAAGTGCAAGAGAATAATATTTATATAACTAATACCAATATAAATTTTGGATGACAAATTTGTCTTAAATTTTGTTAAGCAAGATACAAATTTTATAAACCAAGCGAGGCATCTTCTACTTCGAATGATGTCAAGTGCCACTGTTTTTGAGATCAAGAGCTCTTTGGTTTGTTTTGGTTGGGTGTGTTTTGTTTTCTTGTTTTCCTTCTGGTGTTCAGGTTCTGCTGTGCCCCTGCCTGTGGGAGCTTTGCAGTTTTCCCCACCTTATACAATATTATTTTCTTTTATGCCATAAGGGCTTGTCCCCCAGCTTTCCTTACACGGAAAAGAATTGAAGATTATCCAAATAATGAACACACATCAACACATTGAAGGAAGTCTTACCTGAACTCACATTCACTACGCCGATGAAATTTTTGTTTTTGTAGGGGTCTCACAACAAACCTTGTTAGGCTTATAAATTTATTTCATTATTTTGGTATTTCCTTTGGCCAAGAAAATAATAAGCCAAAGGTTGCAAGTTTTTTTTGGAAAATTTGTGCAACACAGAAAGTATAAAATTCTGCTCATCCTGGGTCTGAGTGAAGACCTTCTCCATTGCACCTACCTAGGGGTTCCTTTCATCAAAGGTCACCTTCCCAAAATACACTTGTAAGGCATCGTAAAAAAGGAGGTCTCGGAATTCAGAATTTAAAGTCCCTTAACTAGGGTACTATGCTTTTGATATGATGGCAATAGCCTCCCTTTAGGCTAATCTTTTGAGGAATCTGTATCTCTCCAGACATTATCAAGTTGTTAAAATCTAAAATTCAAGAATTTATCAAAAATAAAGAGTGGCCCCAATCTGGTTGTGAAGGAATATATAGAGTTCTAATGGTAGCTTTATTGGAGTGTGTACTCATTCTATAGGTCACCAATCTGCCTTCCTAGCAGAGTTCATTGGTGTTATTGTCTCTCTTGAGAGAGAGAGAGAGAGCTTGAGCTTAAATTTTACTTACCTTCGACTCGAGCAGGACTCCTCAGCTATTGCCACAATGATTCATTTTAAGTCTACAAGTGTCCATTGGAAGATTCACACTAAATGGTTAAACTGCCTTCACTACTTGAGTACCATCCATTACTAAGCCTCCCAAACTTACAGAGGAGGATACATAGCTGCTGATAAAGTTGCGGCCATGACTAGCTCAGCCTAGTCTACTATCATTTGCATGAGTGAGCTTAAGAGACTAAGAAACTTCCATTAGCATCGTCTCCCATTGAGCTCTTCTATATTTCATATACTAATCAATTTGTGTGACATCCTAAATAAATTAAGAGAACTGAAGGAGATCTGAACTATAACCACCAAAAGTGATATTTTTCAATAATTACTGGTTGGTCTTGGATGACAGATTGATGTTTGTGTGTACAATCTAATTATGGAGTTATATGTCTTAACATGACTCAGACGAAGAATTGTTTGATCTATTTTTCACCTAATATTACAAGTTAAAGACATTTTAAATCGAAGCACACCTTGGTAACAACAACAAAAACAATACATTATTGCATCAATAGTTGGACGACAGATCTCAAGTGCCCCCGATGCTTGGTTTGACGTGGTTGAGCGTCACTCCAATGATAATAACAAGACATTAAAGTGAGTTTGCTATTTTCTTATTAAATATTTGAAGGTCACTTGTCCGTCGCTAGTTGTTTGTTAATATTACTCGCCATATATCGTTAATTAAGGTGGCATGGAAAATCTGTATTTTAATTTTAACCATATTTGGAGATATCCTCTGGACTTGTCTCGGTGACCTGGCTACAGTTTGTGATACAAACATGCACAAATGCCACTATCCACTCCATAAAAACTTATTCTCCCTCCATCATCCTCTCCTCCCCACTATAGCAGGTGGATATTGTGTTACCATTTTCTTACTATTTGTGACAATACAAAAATATTTCAAGTAAAAACTTATTTAAGGAATTCTGAATTCCCACCAAAGTGTCAAACACGCAATGGACATTGAAGGGATATGGTCGAAACACAAATTGGTTAACATTAGGATTATAGAACTATAACGCTAATGAAGCTTAAGACACTCCTCCCATAATGCATTAAAACGTGTTTGAGATTTTCGAAGTAAAAGTTTTCACCTCAATCGATTGAAGAGAAATCCAAAAACAATTTTATCCTCAATCAATCGAAGTTTGATTTGATTACTACTTAGCTCAAGGGATTTATATGAAGTAATTAGAAAACAAAGCAAGAAATCATACATTTTCTAGGAATCGATTAAGGCTTGATCTCAAGAACAAAAAATAGGGAGGAGTGATTGATTTATAGAGGAGAACCGAAGAAGGATTTGTATAGAGAATGAGTTTGAAAGAGAAGGAATTTAAAATCCAAAACTGTCATCCAATTGGGCAATTTAGGGTCGGACGGCCCAGATCATTTCCATGGTACAAAAGTACCATGGAGATAATCAAGACCTTCGAAATCACGCATCGTCATACACGGTCAGTGGAATGGATGTCTGAAACCAAAGCAAAAAGATGAGTTGTTATTATTATTATTATATATATATTAATGACGGGGTTCTCTAACTACGATTGTTTGTACTAAAAGTTGTAACATATATTATAGACATCTTTAGGATTATATGGATGGGGAAAACACAAAGAAAATAAAGATCGTTCTAACTAATTTAATAAAAACTCAAAGATAATATCAAAACCCAACAATATCTCAAAAGGTAATACGTTCGCATGCACGATAACGCATGCACAATTGCTCGTAAAGGGAGAAAATAGTGCGTACATAAATTTTCGCAAAATAACTTGGTGTGAATATTGTTTAATTCAGATTACCCTCATTTCCTTAAGAAGTTGTTAGTAATTATCTGACGTTTAGTATCAATGAATTTACAGTGAAAAAACACAAAGATTTGTATTTATGAATACGCATTATTATAATTTGCAGTAGAAAAAGCTCCGCAAGACTGCAACGACTTGCTTTATCGATTGCAGTGAGCAAATCACTAAGAAAACACTTACATTGTCAAAAGATTTCTCTGTGTCCATAAAATCGACCATTCCAAGATTTATTATTTCCTTCCAGATTTGACGACATTTTTCTATTTATTTCCTTTTAATTGCAGTCACACCACTGATCAATCAAAGAATCGAGTCGAGAAACAAAGTGGATTAAGGTCTTAATCATAGAAAGCCTCTTTCATATTATGCTTATTTTGACTCAAATCGTTTAATTTTGATTTATATTAGGAAAATACAAGAAAAGAAAATGAAGAAGGAAAAACCTTTCTTTTCTCCCTTCCCTTTCTCCGCTTTCAACACACCCACGGAGATCCGGAACCCCAATCATTCATCACTCATAAATGATAAATCCCTTTGGTCTTATACCGACACTTAAATATCGGGAAAAAACGTTACAAACAGATCTCAAAAACCCCATTGAAGCTCCCTCTCCCTCTCTCTCTCTGCAACACTGAGCAACAAAACAAGGGTTGGATCCTTTCATTTACTATTGCTGATTCGGTTTATACCCATTTCTGATTGTTCGGTAATTTTTGTTCCCAACTCTGTTTGATTATTAGATTTGTATTGTTGTGTTGTTTAATTTGTTTTGTCTGACTTGTTTTGATAATGGGTGTAATGGGTTTTGACTTGATTGTACTTAAGGTTTGAGAATCTGGGGTTTGAAGTGTTTTTGGGTTATGGATGTTGTTATTGTAGTAGAGAAGTTAAAGTAGATTGAGATTGTGGGTATATAGTTTGGGAGGGATGAAGGTTTAGGTGATTTGGGGTTTTCAAGTTTGGTGGAGTGAAATGGAATAATGGGTATGATGAGAAAGTTTCATTAAGGGAAGTTTTGAGCTACGCTTTGCTTAAAAGACGATATTTGATGTGAGTGAGTGTCTTGAACACATTGTGGTGGGGGATGTTTTGGTAGGAGAAGTTTAAATGTATCGAGTGTGTTTTGCGATGTTCAAATGGGTCTTGAAGAAGTTAACCAATTAATCTGGACGTACTTGTTGTAATTGTGTTGTTCGATAGCTCTTTGTAAGGTTTTAGAAGTTCGATTTTGATCTGGATACACTTGTTGTGATTGGATTACTGTATAGCTATTTGTAAGGATTCAGAAGTTCGCTTTAATCCGAGTTAGTTGAAAATGGCTTCAATTAGAAGAACTTTGTCTCCAATCCCACGACCTGGAGCTATACAAAACGGGGAGACGCATTCGGTTCCTTCCCCATTGTCAAAGTCTTCTTCTCATTCACAAAACCACTTAGAGTCAGGAGGATTGTTGTCTACAGTATTTGGTTCGATGGATTCTCATCCTCTTTTATATAGAATTCAAACGATTGTTCTCAATATTCTCTCACATAGATCTTCTCGTCCCCTCGAGAGATCTAAATCTAAAGGGCCTTTTCTGAGAAGGTCTTTTATTCATTTCTTTATTTGTTTTGTGGTTGGGATTTTCTTTGGTTTGACTCCATTTCTCTCGACGAGCTTTCCTATAAATCTTGTATCCAAGTACCAAACCTTCTCCTTTGACGTGACCCCGGCTCCGGTTGTAATTGAATACCATCGTGATCGATTTGAGAATTTTGTATTGAAGACCAATGCCAGCGTAGAGACAGAAAATCTTGTATTGAAAACCACTGTTTCCCAACCATCCGTTCAGGATACAGTTCTTAATTACCGAACACTCTTGATAATTGTTACTCCCACCTATGCCCGGCCATTTCAAGCATATTATCTGAACCGTTTGGCTCACACATTAAGACTGGTGCCGGCCCCTCTACTTTGGATAGTTATAGAGATATCAATGCAATCAGTTGAAACAGCCGACATCTTGAGGAGAGCAGGGGTTATGTATAGACATCTTGTCTGTGATAAGAACATTACCAGCAGCAAGGATAGAGGTGTTGGTCAAAGAAATGTGGCATTATCTCACATTGAAAAACACCGGCTTGATGGAATTGTGTACTTCGCTGATGCCGATAATGTTTATTCTGTCGAGCTTTTCGAGCAAATGAGGGAAATCAGGTACTTCTACTATCCCAGTTTTCCTTATCATCTGCAATTTTAATTATTTATTTTAATTTAGCGGTTGGAGTAGTTCATGAAATCACTCATGATTAGTTGTTGTCTTTTCTAATTTTATGCATCCCAATAATTTCTTGTGACAAATTGAACCTATAAAAAAAATATGGAATATAAGTATATATGGAACAATTTTAAAAGAGTTGTATTGCACAACTCTCCTGCTAACTGCCATGTGACACAATTTTTCAACTTTGGATGGATGTAGAAGTTTGACTGGACTTTGTCAGCCTTTCAGTTTACGGGACATACCCGTACATTCAAACGTTGCAAATGTGCGTCAGGTAGAAGTTTATACGATTAGTTGCATAGTTGTACTCTTTCGACAATTGTTTCTGAGCACTTATCATACTTATATAATGAAATTAAACGTTATCATTTGATAATTCTAAAGTCCATTTATTCATACACATTATATTAACTTTAAAGTAGACTTCATGTATACAACCTATACAGTGATATGTCTTCTAAGACAGGAGTTAACACAAGGTTTAGAGAAATGTTTGTTTCCCTTGATACATTTCCTTATTACAAGGGGAAGAGCTACTAAAATATTAGTAACATCTTATGTCTTTCCTTGGACAAGCAAGTTTCCCTTTCATCTTAAAAACTGACCCGGTATCAGTATCAGATTATGTAGTTGAGAGGTTTGCGTTGAAACTTATATTATTGAAGAAATTGTCTTAGGCTGGCCTCCTCACATTAGTGGCTATTTATTTTATCTCACTCTTCATTAACTTTGGCTTCAATGGAAAGAAGATTGGAAAAATTAATTTGCAATTTTATCAAGGGTGAGACCAATGGTTAGAGGAATTTCCATCTTTTTGAAATGTAAGTATGTCCTAGTAAAAAAAAAGTGAGTTTGCCTGTTTTTCAAAGGTTGAAGGAGGCACAGTTTAAGTCTTTTTTTTAGGAAAATGAGTTTGGCATTACTGAGTAAGTGGCTTTGGAGATTTGTGCATGAAGAGTCTAGTCTTTGGAGACAGATTGTGGTGGTGAGGTATGGCTTGTTAAAAGGGGATTAGAGAAATTTCCATTTTCCGAAATGTAAGTATTTCCTAGTAAAAAAAAATGAGTTTGCCTGCTTTCGAAGGTTGAAGGAGGTATAGTTTAAAATTTGTGTATGAAGAGTCTAGTCTCTGGAGATAGATTGTGGTGGTGAGGTATGGCTTGTTAAAAGGGGTCTCGTTGCCAATAGTGACTTTTATTCAATACAAATTTAGCTTCTCCTTGCTTCAAATTGTGTTTTCTCTGAGTTTTGTATTCAAATTGTATTATGAGATCAATTTAGGGGATTCCGATAATTTTTACCAGGGTTTCACTTAACCCGCTTGATCATTCTTGACGTGAGTCAGCAATGTCCTTCAATGTCTGTCTGGCGGGCTTAACAACCCTTTCTATTTGTATTTTTATGTTGAATGAAGAAATAATGCAGTTTTGGGTGGAAAATGTCAGGCATTGCCTTATTGGGTAAGAAGTGTCATTCTTCTGAATAAAGGGCAATGAAAGATTTAAGTTCCATTTGGTACACTGGAAATGTATGTAATTAGAAAGAGTTTTTGTGATTTAGAGAATTGTTATTCATTAGATTCAAGTATGAGATCAAAGCTTAGCCTATCTAATGGTTAACACTTGTCTAAACCATTCAAAATTTTACAGATTACAACATTCCGGTGTACCAAGTAGAGCCATTGTGTTTCTCAATGAATAATGAACATGGAAAAACGATGTTGTTGTAGACGAAAAAGAAAATTTCATTTGTCTGTATACTGTAAAAGAAGGTGAACTGATGTTGTTTTGTGGTAAAAGAAGTTGACGATAGATTACCCATTCAGGAAGTTTAGTTGTTAATGATAAACACAATATCATCATCATGTGGCAATTTTGGTGTAAATTGTAGTTTATTAATGCCGGTCTCGAATTTTCTTTCACAAAAACACAGCCGAGATGTCGATGTGGTCACGTAAATAACAAATAATCTTATGCATTTTAGGAAAATGAGTTTGGCATTACTGATTCATGGAAAGAAGATTGGAGAGATTAATTTGCAATTTTATCAAGGGTGAGGCCAATGGTTAGAGGAATTTCCATCTTTTGAAATGTAAGTATGTCCTAGTAAAAATAAGTGAGTTTGGCTGTTTTTCAAAGGTTGAAGGAGGCATAGTTTGAGACTTTTTTTTTAGGAAAATGAGTTTGGCATTATTGAGTAAGTGGCTTTAGAAATTTGTGCATGAAGAGTCTAGTCTCTGGAGACAAATTGTGGTGGTGAAGTATGGCTTGTTAAAAGGGGGTTCGTTGCCAATGGCGACTTTTATTCAATACAAATTTAGCTTCTCATTGCTTCCTCAAAGGCATAGATTTAAAGTTTGGCAACGTGAAGAAAAATATTTTTGGCATGATACTTGGTTCTATGTCTGTTCATTTGTTGAAAGTTTGTAGGATAGTTATATGTTATGCGATCGTATGTATGGGTATGTGGCCATGTTTGGTGTAACAATGGGCATAATGTGGGTTGGAACCTTGAACCCGTCATATTGGGAAATTGGTCAATTATTGGGAATTGGATAAAAGTTTAATTTAATTTTTTGCCTAATTCTTCGGCTTTAACTCATGATCCGGACCGTTAATTTTGAAAGTCGACCAAGGATGAAAGTTTCTTTGTCAAGCTCTTTTGCGAACAATTAGTGTTGTCAAGAGATGGACTCATTTTGCCAGGAGACAAAATCATATGGATGTGCCTAACACGTGCCATTTGCAGGGATTTACTCAGTATTTATTTTCATTTTTTATTCCTTTTAGGGATGAAACGTGTTCATTAGATATTCCATTGATATCGTGAAAGGCTGTAAGAGTTGGGCATTCAAGGGAAAAGTGGCAAGAACAGTATGGTTTCTTCTTCTATTTGCCATTGGATGGATATTCTTATCATTCTTTGGTATAGATTTAGTGGCAATCCTGTCTTTTATGGCTGCGCTTCGACAATTATGTAGCTAATCGGGATGTTTTACTCGTGATGTAATTTCTTGAGTTAGCTGAAGTGAGTTTTAATTTTGTTCTTTGTAAACTCCCGTTTGGGCTCCCGAGCTTCACTCGTTTATAATTTACTTTTTCTCTTTTTATAGAATGCTCTGATAAACACCCCCCTCCCCTCTGAACTCAATTTTATAATGCAAAATTGAGGTCCTGCTGTCACCCAAAAGCATTTATTTTCTTGAGGCGATCTCTATAATTCCAAGCATATTCCGGTGTCATAAAAGTAAGTCGGTCGATAGCAATACTTTAAGGAGGATTTCCCCCCCTTTTTCATTTATGGTATAGATAAGCTGTTAAAGATGAGCTTAATTTTTGTTTGTAGAGTCTATACAAATATATTTTGTCAATGAATCATATGTCTCCTGCCCGCTGACTATGTAACATGGACACTCCATATTCCCCAAAAAATTCGTGTCCAAACGTCTCGGACACTCGGACACACCGACACTCGTGTCGACACTCCAACGGACACTTCTTGCTTAGATCATAACCTTTTTGACATAGCTTTTAGAAAGTTTTCAATTCTTATGCATGTTATTCAACCATACTAACTAGTATCATTGTTTTTTGTTTGTTATTAGTCGTAAATTAACCCATAAGTTAATATAACCCATAAGTTTTGGGACTTGTTTGTTATTAGTCGTAAAAATATGTCGTAAATTAACCCATAAGTGTGTTAGATAGGTTAAGTAACCAACATAAGTATAGTAGAAAATAAGAAATAAATTTTTTACAGCCGTGCCCCCGTTTTTACATATTTTTGAGTCGCCATGTCTGACACCCCGTACCCGTGTCTGACACCGACACCCGTATCCGTGTCGTTGTTACCTAGGCCGCTGATGATTGAAGAGATCATGTTGGGTTCTCTTACCTTCCTCTGGTAGGATGTGAACGTGGTACGAATACCAAGGTCATATTCAGAGGAAGTTTGTCTTCTCTTTTGTTAACCATCTTCTTGAATATCTTGATATAGTATCACAGGCTGTCCCGACTCCATTGATTGACCTTGTAAGTTAGATCAGGTCTCAATGTTCCCATGTACTCTTGTTGAATATGGGCTTCTACTATTTGCTTAGTAGTCGTTACAGATTTACAGTGTAATGAGGTAAATGGATTCCTC
Organism: Kingdonia uniflora; assembly: GCA_014058105.1. NCBI lineage: Eukaryota > Viridiplantae > Streptophyta > Magnoliopsida > Ranunculales > Circaeasteraceae > Kingdonia > Kingdonia uniflora. The sequence continues at coordinate 618,387 of JACGCM010000926.1, read as the reverse complement.
CAAGGTATGTTCTTGAGTTTGTTCACACCTCCGATTTTGTTTGTTTTTGAAAGTTAGAAAGTCCCGAATAGGGTGTTTGATTGCTGAAGAACTTAGTTCATCTTGCTTGGCTTGAAAGTTGTTTGTTCTTATTCCTATCCTCATAGGAGCTTGACTGTCCTTTGGAAGCATGAGTACTTGAGGTCTTTTCAGATGCCATTAGATTTTTTTTTAAGTATCATTCAATTCATTTCCAGGACCTACATACTGGCGCATGCTCTTTCAACCTTAAAACATGGATATTGCAATTGTGTGTAAGATCTTTCAAATAATTGTGGTGACATCTTGCAGACTTTCTCCAATCTTGAAGGAAATTTCTCCACCATTACACGACTCAGCTCATGCTCTTGTTCTCTTCAGTAGAAGGATTGATCTAGGGAACATTTCTCATAGAATGTATGATACAAAAGATAAGACATTTTTTTGTAAGCGGAGAGAAAATGTTAGACCTTTCTTTTTGACACCCGACACGTTGAGACTTGTTTTTGGTATAAAAGCATTCAAACATGTGGAGCTTTATTGTAACTCTGTTTATATTTTAACAAAATCATTACCTGGGGTAATTGGTATATCTACTTATTTTAGTGTTTTATTTTTAAATCTTAAGATACATGACTCTTGTGCTGTTTTGGATCCCAGGCGTCTTGGGACATGGCTCGTTGCCATGTTAGCAAAGAGCAAGAACAGAGTAGTTCTGGAGGGTCCTGTTTGTAATGGCACCCAAATTAATGGATGGCACACAAATGATAGGTCTAAAAGAATGCGGAGATTCCACGCTGACATGTCTGGTTTCGCATTCAATAGTACCATACTCTGGGACCCATCGAGATGGCATCGCCACACGCTTGAACCTATTAGACAGCTTAATACAGTCAAAGAAGGATTTCAAGTTAGCTCTCTCTCTGTGTGTGTGTCTGAATGTGTGTAAACATTTTTTTTTTTGTCAAAGATTAAAGGAAGCATTTTTTGTGTTTACAGGAGAGCACATTTATTGAACAAGTTGTTGAGGATGAAAGTCAAATGGAAGGCTTAGTAGACTGCTCCAGAATTCTGCTTTGGCATCTTCATCTTGAAGCTTCCCATCCCTTCTATCCTCAGAACTGGTTGACGAAGAAGAGTCTTGATGTTATTGAACCGCTAACATAGAGCTTGTACACATTGGAAGTGGGTCCAAGTGGAATAACGTGAAGTAAGCCCTACTAATTTCAGAATCCAATTTTCATTTTCATTTGGAAAGTGAAATTAGAATTCAATCAGATTAGATGATTTTAGCATTAAATAACAACTTGGGGGCCAAGAACTCTTAAATTAATAATAAGTTTTCATGATATTTTCCCACACGAAAACAATATCAGCCTCTAATTGATAGTGATAAAGAAGCGGCCGAAGAAAAAAGCTTGGAAATCCACGGTTGCGGTTGTGGGGCAGGAGTTATCCCTTGACTCGAGATCACAATCCCCTCCCCCTTGCTAAATGTTTTGAACACCTATTCACTCTTTAAAAAAGACTAGTTTTGTGGGCCTCACAAGGATTGGGACTTACATGATAGATACATTAAATTACTGACAAAAGGCATTGGATTTCTTCCCGCCTCTAATTTTCTCTGTATACTTCTTTTGTGTGGCTTTATCTTACTCATGTATTTGTTTGTGATACAGGAAATGTTGATAAAGACATGGTCGTTCGGAGCTTCTCAACTTCCTCACTCCCCTTTGAACATCGCAGCAATATACACCTCTAGACTGATTTGAGGCCACTCTTTGGCACGGAGGAGAAAATGTTTGACACTATGAAGTCTCCATTTCCTGATTTTTTATTTATTTTTATGGTCCCTTTCCTTTTAAGGCTAATGTTATCCTCTCTGTACAGTTATTCCTCTTAGTGATTTTTTTTCCTGAGATTTCATGAGCTACGTAAGTTAAGAATAGTGGCCAAGGTGAAAAACATCATCCACCATTGAAGATGCTTGAGTTCACGTTTTTTTGTTACCCTTCGTTTTGATTACGATTCCCTTATCTGGGATAAAGTATGGGATTCCCTAGCGATTCAAGAAAAGATGTAATTTTGTTGCTTAATCAGTGAATGATGATAATTTATTCTGTTCCTGCAATTATACCTTCTTTTTTGCTATGAAGTTTTATTCTAGCCCGGCTTGGTCTCGTTATATTCGCATTGTTTTTGGTATACAAATGTTGTTTTTGGCTCTGTACAGAGTTGTCTTTTGAGTTTGTGTGGTTGTACATCCATAGAATAGAAGCGGCCAGAATGGTTGTGTTATGCTTTTTCCGGGATCTATTATCCAACCCAAATACCCTCGGCTCATGAACATCATCTTCCAATTTGGGTCGAGATTGTTGGATAATAAACTCTACTACTAAGCAATCACACATGGATATGAGAGAAAAATAGAGAGCTTATTATTGATAGGTTAATCTGTGTTACAATACTGAACCCTTAAGAGGGTTAAATACTCTCTCTAAAAGTCTCTCTATAAACCCTAGTTTATAGGACACCCTAACCCAGTTAGGTTCCCACCTTGTGCCGGACCAAACTCTTAACACTTCCTTTTGGGGAGTTCCATACCAGGACGACTTGCCTCGTCAAAACCTCTGCCTAGCAAAACCTCATTGGGCAAAAAGTTGTTCAAGGAAAGAGTACAATCATATGCTTTGTATGGGTTGTGGACGCGTATACGTTGTCTCATCAAAACCTCTAGTCAGTAAAACCCATTGGGATAAAAACTGCACTATCAGGGAAAAAAGTACAATATGCATGTGTCCATGTCAAGTCGGGACTACTCCCCCGAGATCTATCTCCCCGAGATATTGATAAATAAAAACTTTTGCATGCCGATTCCGTGTACCAGCTGCTTGAATAAACGTAAGTGGTGCAAGAGTCTTCGTGAATAAGTTTACAAAGTTGTCTTCTGAAATGTCTTGAAGAACGTCAATCTCATTTGCATTTGCTTTATGTAATTCATAACTATGGAAGGACTTATGTGAAATGTGATTAGTTCTGTCGCCATTGATAAAATTGTCATTGACTTTAATGATGCAAGCCGAGTAGTCTTCATACATGGTCGATGCTTTATCTCTCTGCCAGCTTCATGAAGTGCAATAATTTCCTCGTGGTTTGGAGATGTAATAAACGTCGTCTGCTTTATCGATCTCTAAGAGTTTGTTGTTTCCCCATACATAAACATATAATCCATCTGACAATGGCCTTTATGTGGGTCTGACAAGTATTCTTTATCGGTGTACCCTATAATTTTACGTTTACCAGTTTTCGGGTCGAACAGACCTCAGACTTTCGTGCTATCAGATACCTCAGAATGTGATTGATCTCCTTCCAGTACCCTTGGGTAAGAACAAAACTATGGCAAACCAAACAGTTTACTGCAAATGAGTTATCGGGTATAGTATACCCAACTAACTATAGCAAAACACCTCCCAGATATGGCGTTATGGCCCAAAGAGTTTCCCCCCCTATTAGGATGGCGGAAGATGTCGTTGTTCACATGCAAGTGATGGACGACAATAAGCGACTTAGCACCGTGTGCTGCATCCATACCAAAGTTTTAGATAACTCTCTCGATATATACCGCTTGGTGTACGAGTATGCCACTACCAAGATGTTTAACCTACAAATTGAGACAATACTTGGTTTCTTAAGGTCATTCGTTTCGAATTCCTTCCTAAGGTATTCAGTGGTTCTCACGATCTCCCCCGGAGTTTCGATGATATATAAATCATTTAGTACATTGCTATGATAACTTAAACCAATATCTGTATTCTAAATAAGAACGCATAGACATATAAGAATATTTGCAAAGTCCCCGATCGACCTTCAAATACTTAGTCAACTTACTATGTCACATGGACCCTGATTACTTCAAGTCAACAACGACTTGTCCAGTTTTATTATGTACACACCTCATGTGTCAGGCTTAATTTATTCCAGAAGCTTATACCTCATCGGGTGGCTTCATGTAGATATTTGTATGTAGTTTCCCATATAGATACGTGATAATTACATAAGACGCATATCTAGCTTGTCCTCGACAACTGACAGATTGATAAGTACTGAAACGTTATAGCGTCTATAACCAGATAATAGGTCTTATTGCGATCGATGTCAGGTCTCTTAGAGAATTCTAAGGCAACTAGTCCCGCCTTGACCTAATTATCTCTTCAAGTTAATCATGTTTATGTACCATTCTCATTTCTAACCGACATGCTCTATGGTATTACTTCGCATTATGCTAGTAAGCTGAGCTCTGCTTAGATTCTAGACGCCCACTTTGGCCAATGTACAACAACACACATTCGTTTATAATAAGTGATTCTGAATGCTTATTCTTGATGACGAGTACAATAACGAATATGAATACCTTGTCGACAAATCTTTACTGAACGATCCTACATTGTGCCATTAAAGACTTTTAATAGATCGAGATCTCCTTATTATCATATGTATTTGCCACCCCGGGCTTGTCTCGTAATGCATCAACTGGTCGCATAACTACTATTGCTTTATCGATGGGCGGTTCCATCATAGATGAACCGACTACACCATTAGTTATATTTGCTCCTTATTCTGCAGCTCCTCGGCTCAAAATACTTTCTTCCAACGGTGTTCTGCACTAAGCGCGAGCCTCATATTCGTTTGCAGTACCTATCTCCCCTAGAACGTTCAACTGTGTAGGTGTTTTACTTGCAATTGCATACACTTACGATACTTCAATAGTGTCTATGAATGTGTCTGGCAATTCATTTGTAACTTATTACAAGTTTGTAATACGTTGAACCTTATTGTCAGTTAACTTATGTAAATGGATCTGGATGAGGCAACGATGGTATTTTCCAACTAATCATGGAAACATCCTCAACATTGACTGTCATATCTCCCCCCAATGTTGGGAATATCGTTTTTATCAAAGTGATAATCTGCGAATTTCGCAGTATATATGTCGCCAGCAGTGGGCTTCAAATATCTAGTGATAGATGCAAATCATAACCCACATAATACCAGGCCAACGTTGGGGTCTCATCTTTGTACGTTGTGGTGGTACGATTGGCACTTGTACAGAATCATCCAAATATTCGTCGATGGGCGACATCGGGCTTGGACCCAGCTGCTAGTTGCTTTCGAAAAGATTTGATGATTTGCTATGGGATGAATCCTAATAAGTATTGCGGGAGAAAAAATGCATAACCCACATACTAGCCGAAAGTTGTGATCATAATAACAGTGGCCTAACGATTATCCTACATCGTTTGATTAAGTTCCCCGCAAATCCCGAGTTGGGTATGGTATGGGGTACTCACGATGCTCAATCATCTATCTCTTTTACCGGTAAAATAATCATCAAAATCCTGTGAGTCAAACTTGCAATCCCCCGACAAGTCGCATCGATCTACTTGATCGGTTAATCTAGAAATTGAGTCAACGATCGAATGATCTGAGTGAGAAGTCCAGCTAACGTTGCATTCCTAGTTGTTAATAACATGCAAATGTAAGACCATTTCCAAGATGCGTCTATTATGACCATAAATACTCAAGTGGGCCACTATATGTGGATGGATAGGGTCCACATGTGCCTCCATGGATGAGTTTGGAGCAAAGGCTGGAGATCCCACTCCACCATGGTCATACTAGGACGAATAATAGACTTTCCTTAAAAGCAATCGTTACAGGTACACTTTCTGGATCTTCTCTCATTTTAGGGAAAGTCGAGATGTATTCCTGATAATCCTCCTCATTATCCTAGCTCAGAGTAGTGTATTACAAACCGTTTTAATAGCGTGTTCTAATATTTAGACATGGAGAAAATGCACATAATCTTGCCTATCATTTTCTCCGATAGTCTTTTCGTGATAAACATTATCATGTACATCTCCCAAAAACTCAGTAAAAAAATCTGGTTGGATTTACTAGTGTATAGAGCGGACTAGATACCTTATATCGTACCGTTGGAGAGTAATAACGTGATGCACTCATTGTATTCTATCATGTTGGCCGTGCCAATGATATTTGTGACATCCCCGATGCACAAGGTTAGAGACAACAATATGTTTATATCTCAAAAGGATTGAGTGCGTGGTACTAATGTCTCTTAGACATGTGTCCCCACTCATTCGATTATCGGTAATGCTCAATGAGCAGATAGATCCATACATGGAATTTAACTACTTCCCAAGTAATCTGACCGACTAATAGGGAGGTCACTTACAAACAACTACACAAAAATGATCTTGGTGGTTACAAAACGGTTTTATGGTAGTCCGTCTGAAACTTTTTGAGATCTCTAAAATACCTTTTAGTTTTTAGTTTTTTTTTAGTTTGTGTTAGTTGTACACATAGAAATAAGTTGGAAAAATAATAGTTGGAAAAAACAATGGGCACTTTAGGCAAATGAAAACATATCTCTCCTCCCACGATTCTCTTCATTCGAGTAGTTTTGCACTCATAATATATTTCTATTTTCATGTTTATCTCCCATCTTTACTCCTATAATCTCTCCAACTAATCTCTGTAAATCTCTTTCTCTCCCCTTAAACTTCACTAGCTCTACACAATAAAAAATATTCTCCTAAACTCTCTAAATTCAATACATCTTTGCCACCTAACAAATTCATCTAACTTCAAAATAAAAACAAAACTCTTTTATTCGATGATGAGGCTTTTAAGCAGTCAAAATCTATGATATTGATCAAATCAAGATAATCAAATCTACAAGCACTTCACATTCGAAAAAATTCTACGTGAAACACAAATATAAAACGAAGATGACAATAAAAAATTTATATGGTCGGTCCCATCGTTATGCGGTAAACTAGTAAATTCTCATACTCAAAGAATAATCTCATAGATGTGATACCGAACCACTGCATGTCACGAGAATTCTATTAAACTAACCAGTGAAGAGTTTCCAACTCAGTCAATGATAATATTAATAAAGCAAAACTACTACTATGCAATAAGTAAAGTTACTACTTGGTAATGCTTCCTAGGTGACATCATTCATCTACTGAGAATCTACTATTGTTCATTCTTAGAACTTGATCCAAAGCTGCATTGGTATCATGGGAGAAATCGAAGGCCACAGACTCTGCCATTGCGAGGTCTGCACCGGTTGTGATCACTTGATAAGTCTGGGGCTGATCTCATTAGATCATCTGGGGTGCCTTGTAATCCTGTGCCTAATTATCTCGTATCCATTTTAGAATTCTTCATATTCTATTTTGGTCTACTAGTGAATTTCTTATTCCCCTTCCCTTAGGTTACTGATGGTTGGAATTTTAATCCTACCGTTGCTACCACCTCTCGTCTATCCATTGTTGTGACCCTGTCCGTAACTTTACCTGTCACTAAACCCAATATTTTGTGACCCTAGAGCATGCTTACTCTTAGTAGGCATAAGCTTGAGGTTCCTAACCAGTAGCTCATTGTTTTGCTCAAAAAATGAGGAAAACTTGAATTAGGTATGCGTACACAGTGAACTATCAAATGTTGCCTCAAAAGCACATTATTTTAAGTGTAACAAGTTTAATAGAATATTCCCAATATCTTTATTTACCCCAACTATTTCTTTGCATAACCTCGTAGTAGAGTTGCACTGTCGAATAAAAATTCTACTGCAGTCATACAATACTAGAATAGTATAGGGTAACCCTTTATCAGGTCTTCATAAATATAGAGGCGAGAGTGCAAACAAAGATCCTACTTTGTTATTTAGAGACTCATTATTCTCAATAATAGTCTTTTTCCAAATTCTGTAATAGCATATAGATTTCGGTATCTATACAATTCAAGTTTATTGGTACCAAAATTTTGTTGCAGTATAGGAGGTACTAAATGTTTTGAGTGTCGCCAACATCTATTATGCATGTAGATCAATACCAGTAGTAGTACTTAATAAACATTCCTTTCATACAGACAATTCATAGTATTCAAGTTAGTGATTCCCAATCATTACTTGAGGGTCAACCTTGTTCATATCCTATTACTCATGAAATCCTATTTAAGTACATGATTTACAATTATTGCTTGTGGTTCTTAGTATATAGCGCAATGAAGTGCATGATTCCCAATCATTACTTACAAGTAAACCCTATTCATGGCTGTATAATCATGAGTTCCTATTAAGCGTCAACTCCCAATTTTACACCATAAAATGGTGATCTTAACCTTAAAGTACATTTTAATAGGGTCTTAGCCCAAATATCTAAACCATTAGATGTTGCGATCCTTATTCTAACAACTAGTGTGTTATAATCTCTAAAGTTCTATAAGGTTTGTATATTCTAGCCAAATGACCTTATTTGCTATGAATATGAGAGGTATTAGATGTTTAGCTAACAAGTGGTCCCACCCTGAAGTCTGCTGAGTTCAAAAGATAGTTAGATTAGTTATGTCTTTAAACTAATATTCTAGGGTATTATAGGCTGATATTAGTGCCTATATACCACTAAATGTTATCAAATAATATTTAATTGCATCTAGATTCGTAAAATTGGTTCCTCGGACACCATATTTATAGAAAATAAGACTAAGTTAATTCCCAACTGATCTCTAATTATTTTCCTTAACATTTAACCATGATTTAAATTTGATTCCCAGTCGTATTCTAAATTAGTCTTGGTTTTCGTATTATCTCTGATCTCTGATAAAAATAATTAGTATCCTAGGGACATACCATTAATATATTATAAATTATCGTAAGATACTTAAGTAGGTATTAATCTATATTATTATATATCACATATAAGTTAGTCAGTTTTCATATACAAGGCACCCATTTCCAAAGATTCTTAAAAAATATTTTCATAAAATAAAATAAAAACGGGTCCCTCCAGGGGTAGACATAGTCAATAGAATTTTTAAAAAATTTTTAAAACTAAATTTGACCAAAAATTAGTCTTTAAAAGCCAATTTTAGTGTCTGGACCGGTCTGGGTCAAGGCCTAGATCGATTTAACTCGGTCAAGCTGGCTTGACGAGTGTCACTACTACAGTGCAACACGTGGTCATTGCTACAATGTACGTGTGGGTCCCACATGCCACGTCAGCTGCTACATATCCTTGACACGTATCTTCTACATCAGCATGGGGTGGGTCCCACATACCACTTGTCCTTGACACGTGTCTACCATGTCAACATGGGGTGGGCCCCTCTTGCCACCTCATCCACCACGTGTTCTTGACGCGTATCATTATGGGTCCGGTTCCTGCCATGTCAGTACCCTCGGTTTGATTTTTGTGGATTAGGTCTGATACAGGTCCAATTTTCAAAAAATAGATATGGATCAGGTCTGAACCTCGATGATGTCAGCATGAGATATTAAAATAAAATTTAAAAAAAAAATAAAAAAACCTTAATGGGTAGGTAACGTCACCTTGACCTAATCGCCGCCAAAACTTGAGTTTTTGGCTGTGAACTGCCCAGATTCCATGCAGTTTTTCCAGTTGGGTTCATACATTGGTCCAGACCCAACTAACAAGGATAATTTCGATGGATAACCATTTTTTGTACTTGGTAGAGAGTAGAGGGGCGATCTCAGCTTGACGTATAGTTCTTGTTCTTGCTCCAACCCCTTTTGACGTAATAGTAACAAGTTAACAACATAAAATTTGCAAAGCCTCCACATTCACAAAGTTGCATTATGAAATTTATGTACCCCTTTTTTTTTATCTAACCAAGATGACATGGATCAACTCTGGTGCGTGAAAGTAGTCTGGTACACAGAATGGGTTCGAGGAATACCTAAAACCATTAAGGCTACATATTTTTATACAGCAAGGGGCTTTTAAGTTTTAATATCTTGGAGAGGGGAAACAAAATTGTTCGCACAGGTAAGGAGATAGTCATGATTATGAAAGTAGTTATATATTTAATAAGTTAGTGACTATAACCAAGCAAGTCAATATGTCCGAGTGGTTAAGGAGACAGACTCGAAATCTGTTGGGCTTTGCCTGCGCAGGTTCGAATCCTGCTGTTGACGTTAATTTTTTTAATGCTTTATTTTGTTGATCTGGAGCCTCTTGTTAGACTCAAGCAATCTAGAAATTCCCCCTCTCTATCCCTTAAGTCATTCCATCCCAATATCCTACTCTTTGCTTGTATCCAAAATATACTCTTTTTTGAACAAAGATCACTACAATTTCTGTTAAAACTCTGTAATTCTATCTTTACAATGGTGTGGAATTCAGACCTCCTCCTTCTTGCATGTCTTCATGGATCTCTCATCTCTTGTGTCCTTATAGTTTGTATCTTTCTATTCTTGATTTTCCTCTTGGTTGCAGCCTTTTTCTCGCTCATTATAATCGTGTTGGTAGATGCTTACAACATACTCTCATTCCTTTTGCAAATTTTCGAGATCATATGGGCTAATGTTGAGTTGAGTTTTGTTGTGATTCTTTTTGCAACTATACGCTTGGTTGTTGATGTAGCCTTAGATCTTGCACATCTATTTCAGCTCTCAGCTTCAAAGATTATAATGGGGATGCCTTATGTTCTAAATCAAGTTAAAGGGCTTTGGAACTCGAGGAAACATGTACAACAAATTATCAAGCCTTGAGGAAAATCATAACCATCAACACCAGCAATTTTGAGTCGCTTGCAGCAGCAGTCAAATAACCGTAGGGAATGTTTTATGATGGCATATCAAAAACTAAAAGATGTCATTTCATTATCTGATAAATCGAGGGTAAAATAGTGATTGAAATATTCATTTCATTAGAAGAAGAAATTATCCATTCCTCCCAAAACAACAACTATGGCTTCTTCATCTCTCCTCTTCTCCTCCCCCAAACCATTTCCAAGGACCAAATCAATAAAAAACTTGACAATACACTGTGGCCCACGAGACAACCGTGGACCTCTACAAAAAGGCAGAACCCTAAGCACAGAAGCAATGCAAGCAATTCAAGCCCTAAAACGCACTAAACTCGACACCAATAAACTCAACCACATCCTAACCACAACTCTCCCTCGTCTCCTCAAATCCGACCTCCTCGCTTCCCTCTCTGAACTCCTTCGTCAAAACCAATGCCACCTCGCTCTCAAACTCTTCGCGGCTACTAAATCCGAAGCCTGGTACAAACCCGACATCGGGTTGTATGCCGATATGGTATTGGCATTGGCGAGGAACAATATGGTGGGGGAGATTGATGGGTTGGTATTGGAATTGAGTGGGGAAGGGTGGGTTTGTGATCGTGGGGTTTCGCGGCTTGTAAAGGCGTTGGTTGTCGCGGAGAGGGGGGAATCTTTGGTTAGGGTTTATGAGATGATGAGAGAGAGTGGGGTTGTGGTTGATGAGTATTTGGTGAAGGTTTTGAGTAGAGGGTTGAGGAGGTTGGGGGAGGAGAGTGTTGCTGATGAGGTTGAGAGGGAATTTGGGGACTGTTTAAATGTTTGATTAAGGTAATTAAATTGTGTTTTTCATTTTTTTCCTATACGAGTTTTGCATTCAAATGGTATCATGTTTTGATCATTTACGGAATTCGAATGATTGTTATCCAGTTTTAGCTGAATTTGGATGATAATTTCCGGCATTGAACACAATTTGTGCGATTATGATTTTTATTTTGTTGAGCAATGGAGAAACAATATGGGGGATTATTGAGTGATAATTTTTATTTGTCTGAACAATATGACATGGGCAAATGTAATGGTTTTGAATTGTGGTTGATGGAAGGGATATTGTTTCAGTGAAACGGATTGGCATTGCCTGATGAGGTTGATTAAGGTAATTAAATGGTATAATGTTTTGATGATTTCCGGGCCTGCTACCGAGTTTAAGCTGAGTCTGGATGATCATTTTCGGCGCCCGTCTAGTATTGTATGTCGCTAGTCACTTCTGCAAATCATTGAACAAAATTTGTGCGATTATGGTTTTTATTCCGTTGAACGAAGGAGAAAAAAAAACATAACGGTTTTGATAGAAAGTACAATACAGTTGCAAGAGAAAAAGTTCGGTCCTAAGCTCTTCGGACAGAACTCCGTCCTAAGGCTTGTCAATGAGACATGTGTCCATTTTAACTCATGTAGTTAACTACAGTTAACCTCTATCATTAAGATCCTCCAAATTTCTTTAATCATGGAGATTTATTTAATCATGCCTTAGTTACATGCACATAGTTTCCTATTTTGAAAAAACTCACTCTAATATTTTTACAAAATTATGGACACCACTATATGTTGTCTTTTGTATTTTTGGCGCCTGAAGTTCGTAGTGAAAACGTGCTAGCAACATTTGTTATGAGGCAATCTGAGATAGAAAAACTCAAGAAATAGGTATTAGCTCGGAACCTCAAGGAGAATATTTATTCGACATTTGTTGTAACATGTGCCTATGCTGTGGCAGCAGAGGTGATCAGAAATGGGATTCAAGGAATGAAAGATGACGACGGACTACTTAAAAGAGCAGCAAATTATTTTACAAATATTCAATCGGTTGGATCTGACAGAATTTGTACTGTTGCTGGGTCGCCTAATTTAAAAGCGTATGACAGACTTTGGATGGGGAAATCCAAAAAAAATCGAAGTTGCTTCAATCAGTGATACAGGAGCAATATCTCTGGCGGAACATCGAAGTTGCTTCAATCAGTGATACAGGAGCAATATCTCTGGCGGAACGTAGTGATGGAGAAGTGGGGGTTGAGGTTGGATTGGCATTGAAAGAATTCGAGATGGATGATTTTGCATCTATCTTTGCAGGCACCATTAAGTCTCTTCCATGATTTAATTACATTGCAAAATAATTTTTTCAGCAAATTTTGTGCAACAAGATTTTTTTTTCCCCACAAATTATTGTTATTCTGGTGGATATATGTCTAGTAGAGTCCAAGGGATATGTCTCATGCAGCTCTAATTTGAGGCGCTGGTTCTAATGGTCTATTATAATCATCGGCACTGAGTTAAGGTGTTGACAACCATTGCCTCATGCCAACTTATATCCGTTGAGTTTTCTTAATGATGATGTATCAATGAGATGTGGGAATTTATGATAGTCAGTCTTTGCGGTTGCCCCTATCCTTAAAGCATGGCAGACTGAATTGGGGTGGGTAAACTGAGATTGATTATCAGTACATTCTAAGTGTCATGAGGTTGTTCGTGGGATATTTTGCAAGTATATTAAGGTTCCTCTTTTGACATCCATTGATGTTTCCATTGATGTTTAGAACTTCATTTAGTATGAAAAAAGTAGTTACACCTAATGCTTAACATCAGATTAAGAATTTTTCTTAGAGAGGGTTGCAGATTAAAGTTCCTCCATGATGTGTTATCTGTTTTTCCTAAAGGTAAAAGTAGGGTTATGGCAGATCCCAACCAGTTATATCTTTATTAATAAATAAAAACCTCAATATTTGATTTGAAGCGCAGCCGTACATCATCGAGTTGTGTTGAAAATAAAATAAAATAAATGACGAAAGAATATATTCTGGCCGTTGATTACGAACTTGATATAAGCTAATTTCCTCTTTAATTTTTCTATCTTCAAACTACTTCAAAATAAAATCAAAAATTTATTCAAAACCAACTATTTCCCCAAATGTAATGCTTATCGCGCTGCAGAAAATAAAGGGTTACATCCTAATGTAGTCTTCCTTCTGCATCATCCTTAAGAGGTTTTGTAAGACCTTGGGGGATAGCATTAGGAGATATACACACTTCTTCTATAACATTGCAATCAGAAGAAAGAAAATGGGCACGGCAGCCACATATCTGTTGGATTCTTCATTAGTATGGAAGGTTCTAAGATCTTCAAATTTCTGAATCTCTTCTATAATGCTCTCATGGAGGTGTCTGCATTGCCAATGAGGGTCTTTCTTCTTCTCAACAATCAGAATAATGTCTTGATCATCACTAATAAGTAATAACCCATTACTTGTTAGAATTGTTGGTAGATGCTAGTTTTTGTCCTTTAAGAATTGACTTCAGTTCATGATATTAAGTGTTTATAGCTGGAGATTTCCCTGCATATTATCTGTTGATCAAAAATAATATCGGAATAGGACTCCGTGCATGTATCAGAATTCTAACCAGATGAGAAAACATGTATATGCCATTCGGGTCTAATTACTGCTAATGTTTACAAATAAAGATAGAAGGCTACTTAACCCAACTCTCAGTTTATGAGATCCTCGCATTTTTATCTGCTTTTTTAAACTTCTTTTTGACATGCACAGCTTGAATTTTGAACCCTTCATCTACCATCAACTCTCTAATATTATTTCTGTTGAAAATAATTTAAGTCTTATGAACCTGTAAGTATAGCTTTCCCTTCTAGAAGTTGTAACAGCAAGATGTTATAGAAGTAAGGTATTTCAGCAGCAGTAAAACAAGTACTTCGGCAATGAACAACAGCAACTCAGATGTTAAACAACGGTAGGGACAGCAGCAACTCAGATGTTAAACACAACGGCAGGGACAACAGCAACTCAGATGTTAAACAGGCAATAGGAACTTGATGTAATAGCAGCGACAAACAACAACCTCGAACAGGCAGATTCTAACAAACAGTTATTCAGAACTGGTTGTAACAGCAGCAACAAACAGGCAGATTCCAGCTCCGGTAAGTACGACAGGCAGTCTAAACAGTCACTGCATACGGCAGTTTCAGTAGCACAAGAACTCCGGTAACACCGCAGTTGAAACTTTGTAGTTTCAGGCAGTAGCAAGAAGAACTAACACCGGTACAACGCCTACAACAAGAGAGAGAGGTTGTGATTGCTCGAGGTGTGGGTCGTACTCTCTTTAAAGAGTATTTTGACCTACCTCGGGTAAGGTAACGAAGGTCTGATCTCTTTCCAGGATACAACGAGCGTAACGTATACAGTAGACTTCAGTTGTCCCGGAAGTCTACGTAAGAATGAAGTGTGCACCACAGGTAACCGTACAAGAGAGAGAGAGAGAGAAGAGTTGTGTTATGTGAGTTATTTTTGAAGGTGGTGACGTGTGGGACGTGTCCCTGAGGATTAGGTCTCCTCAAGTGGTAGAGAGAACAAAGTGAAGACCAAAACTAAAGAAATAAACCAAGCCCAAGCCCAATGAACTTTTTGTTAAAAAGATTATGGATACCCAAGCCCAAAGGACCCAAGGTCCCCAAGGCCTCCAGAGCCAGAAGAGCCAATTGCCCAATCCCAATCCCAATCCCAATTCCAAGTCTGAGCCCGAGCCGGCCCGGCCTACCGGGCTGCCTGAGAGAGGTCCAAGTGTGTATAGAGTATAAAATCCTCTCACACACTCACACCACTATACACTCTCTCTATGTCACATGTTACACACATGTCACATGGGTACTACCTTATATGTTTAGTTCTTCTATTATTTATAAACAATGTGGGACTAAACTTTAGGCTATAGTATAGGAGTCACATAAAATAGATGACCAAGAGGTCATGGGTTCAAGGCTCAAAAGAGGTATAAGTTTTGAAAAATTCCAACCATTTCCTATCTCCTCAGCCTTCAGATCACCACCTCTTCCCAACTCCAACTCCAACCACAACTTTCAGCCCACAACCCCAATCCCCTGCTCTCAAACCACAGTAGCATTAATTCTTTGATCCGCATCTTGTGGGCATGCTAATAAGGGGACGCCACATAAAGCGGCTTCGACCACTGAGTTCCATCAACAATTCCAGACACTATTCAAATTTTAGAACAAAAATAGAACAGATCTATAAACTTGTGTTTTGTTCCTCTTTGGAATGAGCCACCCCTCAGGATAAAAAAATAATACAATATGTAAATCTTCCATTAGCATATGATATACTGAACCCCTGTGTTGATAAGGCATACAAGGCGTTATAGCATTGTTACTGAGGTGTAATGAGTAGTGGTGTTTAATGTAATATTTGCAATTGAAGAACACCCCATGTACAAAACCATGAAAACGGCTTTTATTGAGCATATTTACAATTGAAGTAAGAATGGTTTTTTTATAATAAAAAAATGATAGGCAAAATTTTATTACGGTAAGACTTCAAAAAAAATTATTAACTAAAAATCGAATAGTAGGCAAATATAAAGAGGTAGTTTAAAATTGGTAATAAGAAAAAACTTTTAAGATTGATTATTCTTTAGCGCATACTTTTGCATCAATGCTTGAATCTCCAATTGGTTCGTCATTGTCAACATTGTTGTTATCATCCTCTGGCTCGCTTCCTTCTTGTAAGTTATTTGGTTTATCAGTACTCATATCAGTATTTAAGTCTATATGATCTGAAACATTCATATTTGGAGTTTGTTTCATTCCGTGTCTAGTTTAGATATAAGCACTATCTTGTGGTTATTCGTCGTCAGAGATTGGCACCTTGAGCGACTACAGCTGGACTGACACTGAAAAGGTAAGTGGGTTTCTAACTCCTTGTTCTAAATATCAAGCCATATGTAATCTTACAGAGTATGAAAAATGTAATAAGTATTTTTTTTTATAACAGAACTTCTATTCGAATAGATTTCATTTTCTATTCGAATAGAACTTGGAACATTTTTATTCAAATAAATTCTTATTTATTCGAATAGATTGGCTCAGCTTGTTTTCTTTGTTTTCGTTTAATTCGAATAGATTGACTCAATCTGATTTTTATTCGAATACATTTAATTATATTCGAACAGAGAACGTGATTTATGTTTTCCTATAAAAGACAACTTTTATTTTTTCAGAACTCACCTCTTCTAAAACCTATTTTTCAGAGCTTGATATTTAAAGAGATGGAAGATTTTAACGAGCGATTCAACACGAAATAAAACTCAACTTAAATCAATAAGAGAGATTTAGAAAACCTAATCCTTGATTTGTAAAGTTTGAGTGATTCAAGTTTTGTAGCTTTGGTGCGTTATCCGAGGCGAGACATTGCGAGAACGAGGAATCGACTGCGATGAGTTCAATTAAAAGAGAGGTAACCACGAGATGTGTTTATCGAGTATGTAAGTAATTGAATACTTGTAATTTGATTTTAATAGTGGATTGTTTAGCTGTCGAGTGATTCGATAGCAACCTGTGGTTTTTTCTCGTGAGAAAGGTTTCCCTTTTGTTAAAATATCTTGGTCTTGTAATTAATTTTATATTTCTTGTTTATACTAGATAATTGGACCAATTTGAATTTGGTTAAGGTTTGAACATTAATTCAAAGGAATTTGGACCTATCGATTTAAACATAATTTATTCGAAATCAACTAGTCTCAAGTGTCTAGGAATTTCATTTGGTATCAGAGCGGTCACGCTTCAAGGATTAACAATCTGAGCGTGAATCCTTACTCGATTGCTTGGGATTAACGGATTCTAGAAATTTTGGAGGTCCCATAAATCGCCCACCCCTCTTCGATGGCAAGGACTATCCTTATTGGAAAGTCCGAATGATTGCATTCTTACAATCACTCAGAGAAGATGTCTGGATTACTGTCGAAGATGGATGGATACACCCTACCATGATGGGTGATGAATCTGAAGAGGTCCTTAAGCCTAGGAATAAATGGTCTAAGGATGAAAATGAAGCTGCTAGTTATAATAATAAGGGTCACAATATTATTTTTATGGCTGTGAGCACAAGTGAGTTTCGACACATATCTGCTTGTTCCACTTCGAACGAAGCTTGAGACATATTAATTCGAACTCATGAAGGCAATGATACAGTCAAGGAAAGCAAATTGCAAATGCTCACCTCATAATTTGAGAATATTCGAATGGATGAGAATGAACCATTTGATGAGTTTTATGCGAGACTAAGTGACATTGTCAATACTAGTGCCGCATTAGGTGCAGCTTACTTGGATGTTTAAATTGTTCGCAAAGTACTAAGATCTCTTCCTAAGAGCTTTAGATCCAGACGTGATGCTATAGAGGAAGCTCAAGATCTTAAGAAAATGGAAAACCCTGAGAAGAACAAAAGTGTTGCTTTTAAATCTTCATCTTCTTCTAAGGGTACAGTTTGTGTATGAAGAACACCATGAGAAGACTTTTCTGTTACTGAAGCAGAAGATTACGGATGCATCAGTGTTAGCATTGCCTAATTTACAGCGGCCTTTTGAGGTTGAGACAGATGCATCAGACTATGCATTGGGGGTAATCCTTTTACAGGATGGGAAGCCAGTTACTTACCATTATGATATGTTTACAGGAGCAGTACGTAACTATCTTACCTACGATAAGGAGTTCTACACGTTATATCAATCAGTGAAACATTGGCGGAGTTACTTATTGAGGAAGGAGGTTGTGGTACATTTCGATCACAAACCATTACAGTTCTTATCTACGCAGTCCAAGCTTTAGCAGGCTCGCCATATGAAGTGGATGTCGTACCTTCAACAGTTTACCTTATTGATCAAGTATAAGAAAGGAGTGGACAACAAGATGGCTGATATGTTATTTCGACCCCCATTACCAACTATTTCCGCTTTGTTGGTAGCTATGCAGATCCAGCCTATTGTTCATTCTGAGTAAGTTTTGGGGTATGACAACGGTAAGGAGCTCAGTGTGATTCACGAAAAGTTACTGCAAGGCAAGACATGCGAGTATATTTTGAAGGATGGTTTGATTTACATAGGCAGTCTACTATGCATTCCCGAGGGTGGAGACCGTTTGCAGTGGATTCGGGAGGCACATTGTTCGGGGTTGAGAAGACTTTTTTGAATTTTTGGCGTTATGTCTTTTGGGTGAAGATGCAGGTGGATGTTGCTCGTATGGTTCGTGGTTGCGTCCTATGCAACACATTGAAGTCTTCTAATAGGAAGATATGACTGTACTTAACATTACCAGTTCCTAGTCGACCTTGGGAAAGCATTTCGATGGATTTTATGGGTGGTTTGCCCATGATCAGGTGTAAAAATGACTATTTGTTTATGGTGGTGGATCGATTCAACAAGATAATTATTCTTATTCCATGCCAGAAGACGGTCACCTGGTAAGGTGCAGCGCGATTATTTTTCAGAGACGTCTGGAGGTATTTCGGGCTCCCTACTTCTATTATTTATGATAGGGATAGCCACTTTTTGGGGTATTTCTGGAGATCGTTATGGGGGATGATGGACACTAAGTTGAAACGAAGTATCGCTTTTCATCCGTAGACTGATGGGCAAACAGAGGTAGTTAATCGCACTTTGGTACATTTAGTACGGGGATTCCATTCTAAGCATCATAAGACTTGGGATGAGAGTTTACCTTATATTCAGTTTGTATTTAACCGGGCGATTCATGGTTCCATTTTGAAGTCTCCTTTTGAAGTTTGTTTGGGGTACTTACCGCAAAACCCTTATGATTTGGCATTTAATCTTGGCGATAAGATGGTGTCAGGGAAGAAGGAAGAAGAGCAGGTTAAAGCTCAACATTTCATTGAGAAGATAAGTAAGGTTCATGAGGCGGTTGAAACATAGTTGAAGAAGACTCGAGCGAAGTATAAGGCTCACCACAACAAGCATCGGGTTGAGTGTACTTTTCAAGAGGGCGACCTCGTTTAGTTGTATTTGGGTAAAGAACGGCTTAAAGGGGGAAGGTAAGAAGCTCAAACCTATCCGTTATGGTCCGTTTTTAATACTTAAGAAGATTGGTGATAATGCATTCCAGTTGGATTTGCCACCTTTCATGAAGATGCATTCGGTGATTAATGTCGAGCATTTGAAGTTGTTTAAGCCGTCTCTTTTGGATGAAGACTCTGCAATCGACACTCGCCTACCGTCAGTTGATGACTTATAGATGGAAAGAGAATATCCATTGCAGAAGGATGGTATTTTAGAGAGGAAAATTCATACTACAAAATGGGGGGGGGGGTATTAAGTTGTTCCGAGTTGGGAAGAAGGGTCAGCTACCTAGTAAGTCGAAGTGGTACAGAAGGGAAATGGGCATCGCCGCATTCTCACATCTCTAGTTCTAGCTTGAGCAGGAGCTCAAGGCTCCTAAAGGGGGGAACCATGATCCAAGAGGATCTCGGGATGATTTGATGACAATTATATTCGAACAGATTTATTTTCTGTTCGAGTACATTTCGGCCTGCGGTGTTTTATTCGAATAAATTAAAATATACTTGAATACATTTATGTTATTTTTCTGTTCGAATACACTTTTATGTGTATTCGAATGCATTTCGGCCTGAGGTGTTTTATTCGAATAGATTAAAGTCTATTCGAATACTTTTTCTTTTATTCGAACAAAAGCTTATTCTGTTCGAACAGAGGCGTGATTCGGCTTTTCTCTTTTGGCGTTTAAGGGCATATTTGTCCTATTTTGTAACTAGGACTTGCAACCCTTATTAAAGGGGAAGGCTAAACATTGTTAGGTTATGTTAGATCTAGATAAAGGTTCTGAGGACGAACTTAGGGTTTAGAGTATTGTTATTGTAATTACTTGGTTTTTAGCAATTGAATTTCTAATTTTCCTAACCAATTGGTATTCTTTGTATTTTTCTGCTAACTAGAGCTTCTCTATCGTATTGTGTATTAACATGTGCCATTTTAACACAAACTCTGCATGATTTGCTCTTCTAAACTATACATTAATGTCAAGTCTTAAGCCCATCTTGATGGCTCGAAGCTCATGGATCAGAACATTTTGGTGCTGAGTATAATCCGTTGCAGTTACGAATGTATTGCTTAGTAGTAAAAGACGCAAGTCCTTGTTGGCCGGAGAGGGTCCAAAATAATACTTCTAGGCTGATTAAACTTGAATTCAACTCAGAGACATAAGACATCTATTGACATGATTACCATCTAGGACAATCTCTTCTGCAGCTATCTTGAGTCTTATTTCAGAGGTGATCTTGTTAAGAACAATACCAGTGTATGTTGCTTTGACTAAAAATAACTCAAATATATCATTCTCGCCTGAATCAGCCATTTATAATGGTCGTCATAGTTTTTATTTGGTTCATCCCTGAAGGGGTGTTTATTTAGACTTTAGTGACATCATTGATTCTTTTTTAAGTCTTACAATCTTCGACGGGGAAATTCTTCTGGGGACTGAAACAATTATATAAGGATCTTAAGTGGTAATTCCCATAATTTTTGACAAATTTCCCTAATTGACATGACATAAAATCTAAAAACCTTCTTTATTTGCAAATCTGCTTTCGTTAACACATCATTGGTCCAAGACAATATGGATTGCAAACCTAACAATATCAGGAATTAAAACAAAGTACATCAAATACACCTAATGATGCATGTTTATTGAGGAATAAGTTTAACTTTGGTTTGGTACCTGATGAGATAGAGTCTTCTCTTCACCACTGTGGAACTGAACCCACACTGTTACACCGTCACGGATAAGTTGAAAGGGTTATTATTTCTCTTGGTAACATCTTTTTCTGCCTCATCCAATAACAAAGAAGGATTTTTTTTAAGAGAAGACTAGTTTTAATAGCGTGGATTGATTGATTGAGCCCTTTTCGCGGACTCAATCGAGATTTCAAAACCCTAATCCATAATAGATCAATAAAACTTCAAATTGAGGTGAAATCCTAATTAATAGTAGGGGTCGAAAAAGTAGTTTTTGAACTTCAACAATTCAAAAACATTAAAATCAGAGATGACGCGAGGTTTGAAAGATAATGAGGAAGAAATTTAGGTTTCGTATAAGTGTGAAAGTAAAAAGGTTTGGTTTAGACAAAATGTTCCAGTTAGACTTACCAAAATACCTCTGTTTTCGTATTTAGACTTCTTAAAATACCCCTGATATCATATAGATAGACCAAAAGTTATGGGTTTGACTTCCATTTATACCCACTATTACATCAAGTAATTAAGAAGGGATTTGGTATAGAAAAAATATGGCATTTTAGGATTAAATAAATTGCGAGATAATAGAAGAAATAACCCTTATAATCTAACGGCTGTTACGATTCCATATATTTATTGTTATAAGCTAAACCCTCAATTTTTCTTAACATGTATAGGGTAGTGTGATTAACAGCTGAGATTGATTCTCATGGTATGGCTATTCCTTTAGTAGTATAGATAAGCAATTGAACAAACAAATCAGAGAGAGTGTTTTGTTCGATGGGCACAATTACAAATATCATTCTTTTATTTCTCTCAAATCTCTTCTTTTGTTTTTTTTTTGCTAAGACGAGTACTATTATCTTCACGCCACGACACTAGGAGAACAGACACGAGATTTCGTTTCAATGAAAAGCGCCAATAGGCACTTTTAATAAATGAACATTGACGTCGTTCTCCTATAAACAACGGCAATTATAATTTCCTTTTCTAATGTGGCATTAATTAATCAAATCAACCGCTCTATTGTTTACCGCTAAAACAATCTCTAATTAGTTACTTCTAATAACAACAACAGAGACTCTCTTTCTCTGCATTACAGTGATTTGCAGAAGAAGAAGCGATGAGGATAGAAACCCTAGCTTCGTCATCTTCTTCGACTCCCATTACTGATCTCCCATTAAAGGATGCTTGGATTAATTCTTACAACAGATTACGCCCTCAAACCCAATCTATCCTCGATTCTTCGCAGGTTCAATCAAAGCCCCTCATTTTTTATTCTTCTAAATTATGCTCTTTAAGCATCATTTTTGAATTCTAATGTATCTGAATTGAGTAATAAAGTTAGGGTTTTGAGAAAAATTAATTTGAATTGTTGTAGCCACCAATCCCAATTTCGGTATCGAGAGTGAATCAGGTTGACGCGTTGAGATTGGATATCGAAATGTCAGCTATGTTGAAGGAACAGTTAGTTAAGGTCTTTAATTTGATGAAGGTATCATTTTATACGTGTTTTTTTTTTTTTTTGGATTTGTAAGGGTTTTATTGTGTTGATTATGTACTAATTCTTGGGGTTGCGTTTGTTTTGTGTATTTGGTTGGAATTAGCCAGGATTTTTATTTCAATATGAACCAGAGCTAGACGCCTTTCTTGAGTTTCTAATTTGGAGATTTTCGATATGGGTAGATAAGCCGACACCAGGGAACTCGCTCATGAATTTGAGATATAGAGATGAAAGCAGGGCACCCATTAGAGGAAAAGAAGGTAAGAAGTTAGTTGCATGCATGTATTGTTAATATATGAATCAAATGTTTAATTGATTTCATGAAGGTTTATTTGATTCTATTAGCATAAATTGGCCTTTATTAATGAATAAATTACATTTCTTCATCTCATGAACAAGCTTCCCGTTTAACCAAAAACTAAAACACAAAGGCTCTATTTGCTGTATCTCACTCCAGCTCCTGTCGGTGTATCTCAGTCCATATTCTTTTAGCAGGTCCAAGTAAAAATTGTAATCCATGCGTGCTTTAAATGGAAGACGAGACCTTTCACTTCCCAAATCCTGTGGGATTGTGGGGGAAGTTCCTACATTCCCTTTCAAGTTAGAGGGCTTAGGATTTAAGTTGTGCTCTAGTTCTCACACTAATATGTGGTAACCAGTGTTTACGACACTTCTGTCAAATTGGCACCCGTCTAGCGGGTGCTTTTGGCAGTCGATTGGGATCAATATGTTCTCGACATTCAACTCCAGTTCAGTGCAAGTATCATCATATACTGGGTATCTTCATGGATACTACACCTTGTTTGTGTCGTGTGTTTGACACTCATTCGACGTGCCTTTGCACAAATCATCTTTAATGAAATATCCCCATTTAAACTTGTGTATTTGGCACAACCATTCACATGCACTCGGTACTCGGTAGTTACCTCAACTGCCTCTTAAAATAACTGTGCCAGGGAGGAACACTTGACACTACCTCAATGTGTTCTCACATGGAAATGACCATTTTGTTTCAAAAACAAAATATTGTTCAATCATGTTAGTCAAGTAAAGGATATGACTTATAGATCAAAAGTAATAACATTATGAAGTTTCTATTAAATTAGAGAAGTGCGATAGCAACTGTACTTATAAATTATAATGCTACATGGCACAATGGATATCTGTCACAAGACTCACAACTAGACCCCTTATCTGGTGTTTTAGCCTTGCCCTTATCATACCGCTTATTTAGGCACGTAAACTCAAGCGTTTCTTAACCCCTATCTCTGTCAGGACAAATGTACTCGATGTAATCCCAACAATATGATCATGTAAGAGGGTGAGTGATTAGGAGCAAAAAGTATAACTGCGCAGCACAACATATGACAGGGCAACACAGAAGTTCTAGATCTGTTATTTGGCTTTATATGAGCAGCTCAAGAAACCTTTTTCATAAGACTTGTAGACACATTTTTGCATCTGCAACTACAGATCATATAATGTATATGTGAATATGTATGCTGAATACACACTCATGAGTCCCCCTCCCCCCAGGCAATGAAATGATTCTTGGCGAGGATGATCTTTTCACTGTATTGATTGATTACTTGACAAAAGAGTGTCTCACTCAACAGCTTCATCTTTCTCAAAATTGGACGTTTGAAGTGCTTCGACCTGCAAATGTGTCTGTTTGGTTTGGTTTGGTTCTCTAGATATGGTATTTGATAGACTGAGTTTGGAGATGACTGTTTCCTTTAGTACTGCAGCTGTTTTTCTTGTACATTTCTTTTTCCAGTAGGAACATTGTAAGATGATATTTTCAACCTTTTCTCTATTTCAGTAAGAACAGGGTTGGAAGGACCTGGACTTACTGTTTCTCAGAAGATATGGTATTGCCTTGCTACTGTTGGTGGCCAATATATATGGGCCCGTTTACAATCATTTTCTGCTTTCCGTAGATGGGGCGATTCAGAGCAGGTAGATCCATTTTAGCTCAATTGAAATGCAATGATCAATAAAGTATTTAAATGATTTATCTCAACATATTCTCAGAGGTCGTTTCCACGCCAAGCATGGGGCATGATACAACGTGTAGAAGGCTTTTATAAAGTTGCATCGTTTAGCAACTTATTGATATTTCTTTACACTGGAAGGTATGTTTTACACCATCACATGCTTGTTAAGAGTTCGATAGTATGGATGAAAATAAAGTCTGAGGTTTCTAGAATTTGAATTAAGATAATGCAGTTAGGAATAGCCATGATTCAAAGTGTTCACCAATATACTGACATGCCAAAATTTTGGCTGACTAGTAAAATGTATCTGGCGGAAGAATTAGAAAATATCCGATGGTGAAATAATACGATATATGATGTAGTGTGATGTATGTAAACTAACATGTTGATTTACAAATAAAAAATGAAATCGATATATTACACTATATGACCGAGAATTTTGGTTTGTTGAAACAGCTAATATATATCAGCCTGTAATTGGATACATAGTTTTTTTTTTTTTTTTCTGACGCTTACATTTTTATATTTGATGTCATAGGACTCAACATACTGGATCATGTTTGTTATTGTGGCTGCAGGTATAGGAGTCTTATTGAGAGAGCTCTTAGAGCCAGGCTTATATATGGGAGTCCTAACATGAACAGAGGTGTTAGTTTTGAGTACATGAATCGCCAATTGGTTTGGAATGAATTCTCGGTAAATTGTGCTTCGCTCGGATTTGAGTTTATTCTTTTAGATTTTTAAGCAAGTCCATTGTTTTCTATAGAGAAACTAATCAGGAATTTAATTTATGGTCGATGTGCAGGAGATGTTGCTGTTGCTTCTCCCTCTTCTCAATTCATCATCAATCAGAAAATTTCTTCTTCCCTTCTCGAAGGATAAATCTTCTGGCTCAGAGGCGGACGAAACAGTTTGTCCTATTTGCCAGACAAATCCAACTACTCCGTTCCTTGCTCTCCCTTGCCAACACAGGTATATCTTTGTGCATACTCATTTCCTGATTGTTGTTTTCAATTTTTTCTTCATAGCTATTCGACATAAATGCATTCTTAAATATTTTGTTATCACCAATATTATGAAATTATTAAAGGGAAAAGTATGCTTTTGTACTATAGTCACGGAGTATGTGATTAAGTAAGCTAGAGTTGTGTATTGGTACTTCCTCATAAGATAAGAAACTTCATTGATTTTTTATGAGTAAGCTGAATGTCTTACTTTTTTTTCTGAGAATGTTTTCCTTACACACATCACATTCAAACAACGCCTAAAGCTTTCTATACCTTAGTTAAAACCACAGTAGGTAGCAAATTCCAGACATATACTCCACCAAATGTAGAACCTGTATTTTTGAAATGATATGTTTTTTCTAGCCTTCAAAAGACCACAAATGTTAAACAACCAAATAACAGCAGAGGATTCATATTCACCATGTTGTTCCTTAGGGTCAGCTGCAATGTAGCCAGCATCCTCTTTCCTCTAAATACAGTACCATGAACCCTAACAGTCAAGGAAAAAAATCATTCAGATGTAGTTCGTCAATTCCCAACTAGATTTAGACATACCAGAGCATGTGCACCTGTTTCCCGCCCATGTTTCTTAAGCTGATACATGTTTAGTACTCTTAACTTTCAAATGAAGCATGTGAAGACCTATGGAAATATAATGCATTGCTCCTTGATAACCTGGGGGTGTGGCCCACACACCAGTGGCATTGCTTTGGTCACCAAGGGGCATGGCTCAGGCACCTGAGGGCATTGCCCAGGTCACCTGGAGGTATGGCCTGAGCACCTTAGAGCATTGTCCTGGTCGGTTGGGGTATGGACTGGGCATCAATAGGTATTACCTGGTAACCAGGGGTATGGCCCTGACACCTGAGGGCAATGCACTGGCCACTTGAGGGTAACCGGGCTCTTGGTCACGTGGGGGTATAGTGTGGGTACCTTGGGCCATGGTCACTTTGTGGTATGGCCCCGACACCTGATGCGCCCATATGTCAAAAATGAATCTATTGCTGATTAGTAACCTCTCGATATTTTGGGTATGACAAATGTTCAAGTCCAACCATTGCCACGGATCAAAATCAACATTAGTAATTTTCAGCAGTGACCAATTTACAACATGATTAAGCAGTGCAACCATCATCTCTAATGGGTTAGGCGCTTCTACGATACATCCGCTCGGGGTGTCACACGTTCCCCACCTTTAAAATGAGATGTCCTCTGCTATGATGCCATTATGTCGCGTCCCTATCTTTGGGTTGATACCGTTAAGTAGGGACAATATTGGTGCATAGAGTGGGGTCATGGCATAATGGTATCAGAGCCGAGGACCGCTCGATCTCAAAGATGGGCAACTGTGACACTCTGAATGGATTTATTGGGATCTCGCTCTACTTGACACCGATGCCTTTTAAGGTAAATCATCACACTTCCTTCGGGGGTGGTTAATTGGGGACAAAATATCTATGCATAAAGTGGGGTCGTGTCAGACACTGTTGAGTATTGGGTCAGGCCGGATTGATAAACTACAACAGTTCCTCCAAGCGAGCTTACCGCCAAGTTTTGATCGACAAGAAGTGTGGGATTGATGTTGCGTACATTATTGAAGAGGGAGAATATCTGTGTAATAAGTGGGGTTGCGACAAACACTATTGAGTATTGGGTCAAAGACGGATCGATAAACTGCAGCAGTTCCTCCAAATGAGCTCACCTTCAATTTTGATCAACAAGAAGTGTGGGATTGATGTTGTGTACATATTGAAGAAATTAACCCGCGTAGTGAATTGGCTAGGTTGACAATCAAAATCTGGGATTCGGCAGAGATATGAAGAAAGTGGTTTACAGAGTACGGTGAACGAGCCGGAAATGTGTTTCAATATATTACGAAGGTGTCTTCGTTTTATCATTATAAGCCAAGAGTCATTGGCTGAAAGCCTTGCATTAATACCGTAAGATACAGTCCCCACCCGATATCATGCTAGAGCCCTCCCTTGAAGGTTGAAATATGGGTCCACCATCTGATGTGTTTGCCTACCACCTCTTTGAAGCTCTGCCGCTAGCTTCGACGTTTTCATAGGTCTTCATGTCCGGCTAAAATTCGTGATCGAGTTCTTCAAATAAGGGGATAATTTCTGTGGTAGACATTTTCCACCCCAGATGGGCTCCATAAACCTGAGCAGGAGTTTTCTTTTCACGAGAATATTTTTGGGTTGATCTTTTGGACATTTAAATCCTATTTAAATAGAATCTCTTGGCTAGTAATTCGAATAAAGCAAAGTTTATTCGAATATTGAAGTATCAAGAGGCTAAGTTAGCCAACGAATTTCTTTTTGATCTCTCTCTTCTATAGAGATAATTTACATCAGAGCCAATAAACTTCATTAGAGAATCTTTTGCTATTGGAATTCTTAGCGCTTAGGAAACTCCTAGATTTCGTGTTTAGTGCAACTTGTCACGTGCAAAAAGTAGCTTAATCAATGATCCATAACAGTTGGATCAAGAGTTGAGATAGTTGGGTTAGCAATTGGCTGGCAGATCGTTGTGGATGACGTCAGAACCTATAGTGCAATTTTATTATTATTATTCTCATTTCTATTTTAAGCTGCATCCTTGAAGGCCTCACTTGGTTAGCCTTGAGTTCAATTGCACTGACTCGGTTTTACCCCTTGGGTTTAACTAGTAGTTGTGTACAGATCATAGAAGAATGCGCTTTAGTTGGTTTAAAGTAGTGGATTCACACCTTTGTTGTCATGCTCTCCCCTATGTAAAGTGATCAACTCCCTAAAGAAATCTGATACATTCCCTATTCCTTCTCATAGGGCTGAGGCTTTGAGTATAATGGCCCGAAAAGCTATTGAGAATTTGAGATGCATCTTGTCTGTGGGTTTTTGTGTTAGTGAGAGAACGTCCATTATTTCTTTATGCAGTTTGAGGACAATATCTTCTTCTTCCTAACGAGCCTTGGCTAGATCACTTTTCTCAATGATCTTTTTCTACGTTATTTTGAGGTTTCCTCCGGCAGTATATCAATTTGGCTAGGAGTTTGCATTGGTCATATGCCAGACATTTAGTAAGTTCACTTTGTTATCGGCACGTTTTGTTATTGGGTAGCACTCTTTTCGCAGTGTAGTTTGACATACCCTTGTCTTCAAAATGGATATATATCACGTGGGTATAGGTTTGCTTACTTTTCCTTGACTTTCTCGGATTGTGTGTCTTCGTGGTTGTTTGTACGTATAACATTCTAGTTAAGTACATTCCTTTTGTAGTTGTCTCTATTCTGTTGTAAAAAAATTTCCCAGGCAAATTGAGAAGGTCAAAAGAAGGATCTCATTGAAATAAAGAGACATATACTGTTATTTATGATTATTATTGACTACCATACTTCGGGTACAGTGGCCATGAACTATAATGACAAGGAATTGCAATACATGTTTTCTAACGCACTCTCCTCTGCAACTTTTTCTTGCACACAGGTACTGTTATTACTGTCTTAGGACAAGGTGTGCTGCTGTTACATCCTTCCGATGTTCGCGATGCAACGAACCTGTTATCGCCATGCAACGGCATGGGGGCATAGTCAACAACAACAAATCTCCACAAAGTTGAAGCTTACTTCAAAAACAAATAAGAACGGCACAGTAGCTCAGCACATTATTTTTACACACCAATCAGAAGGTGGTTTATTAGTTATGGTAACTATCCGTAGTTCTCTAAACCCGTTGTTTGTAGCATTTGATTCGACTTGGCCTCCAATTAGAAGCCAGCCAATACATTAAATTAATCATTAGTCTTAATAAAAGTTAATAATGTCTAAGGCGTGTTAATTCATCCAAAATCCACATTTTTTGCATACATGTTTCTTTGTTAGTCATTTCTTCTCTATTCAGAAGATTATATTCTCATATAGACTGGAGATCAGCAGCAGTGGTAGACGGTGTCGGCAGTAATTCATAACTCGGTGCAGAACATTTTGTGGAGTTTGCAGAGATACTGTATACGTAAAATAAATCTGAATTTGCCAACTCTCTTTAAAGGAGGGTTTTACAAACTTTGGGTTACTTGCTATCCCTAGAATCTTATTGTGTTTTATTTAATGACTTTGCTTATGTATTTAAGTCATAGCATTTGGACTCATGTCTTATGTTTTAATTTAATTTGTTGACTTTGATAATGGTATAGCTTAGCAAAAGTCAAAATTTATATGAGATGATATTTTTGGTGTAGTAACACTTAAAGGAGTGGGGATGGTATTTAATGTTACAGTTTGGGGTAGATTTGGGATCCCCGTTTAAATTAAATGAGTTTCAAGGGGCAGGTTTGGGAGAGAGGAACTTAGGGTTTGAGTTTATTCTTCCCAAATCTGCCTTATTGCTATCCCTAGCTGTTGAAGCTATTTAGAGAAATCGTACTAACTTGTGTTGAATTTTTTTTTCTTCTTCTTAGTTACATTCAAAATCAAGGTATGCTATGAAAATTTACAGTTTCCATCTACAGGCTCTGCTTGGTATGCTGGAATACCTCCACAAATCAAAGCATTTTCTCTTGATTCAACTGCTACTTGGATCAAATAAAATAAACGGAATTCTTTGATTTGTGGAGGTATAGTGAAAATATCATGTGATAAAATGTAGGTGACTGAAGCATGAGGTGTGCATGATGTATTAAAAAGCGGGGAATTAATTGGGTTATTGTGGGTCCCACGTTGATAATCTGGGATGATGTAGGTGTCGGTGTTCTATCTACTACAGGTAAAGAGACGATGATGATGATGACGTGGTAGGCCCTACTGAAGCAACCATACACCCGGTACAATTCGAAACGATACGTCACAATCACAGTATTTTTAAAAAAGCCCACTTTGTAGCAGACGGTGGGTTGCAGGGTAGGCCCGCTACCGACCATGCTTCCCCCGAAATACCACATTTTTTCATGGTCGGGAAAATTAAAAGATCAATTTTAATTTCTAATAATGCGACTATCCTTAACCAAACTAAACGTGAAATACTTAACTCTCCAATACGAAAGAAATCAAGTTAACTTTTTGATCTAGACAATAACCACATAATTAATACTAACAACTACAGACTTGTAAGCATCTTGTAACCTCATTGAAATGAATAATACGTACTTCACAATAAATAAAAAACACCAAAATTAAGAGACTGTACATAACAAATTGATTTCATTACTATTGTTTGTTAGTCTTTTAAACCATAAAGAAGAAAAGAGAAAATAAAAAATAGAAAAATGAAGTCGTGAGCGAATTACTTGATCTTTTTCTACTCTAGTTTGTCTTACTTTAAAGATGGGGTGAGCTAATTAATTGTTATAACCTTTGAAAAGTTCACAATGTAATGTGATGGAGTAATGTGAAACCATGGTCATTACATAATCGAATGATTTACTTGTCAATTGGAGTGAAATCACATCTTCGCGTTCATAATATGCATCCTAAACTTTAAACGTCGGGGTTCGTCTTATAGTGGTTTGTAATCGACATTGAGAATAAAGTGACTCCGGTTGTTGGTAATAGTACGTGCGAAAACATTTCAAGTGAGTTCTAACTTCAGTTTCTCCCGCTTTTGTCGGTACTTCAAATAAGGCTCCATACTAATCTTCTTGTAATTTTGAAGCACATGCTTTAGTCCCCGGATGTTGTTGAGCTTACACCGGCCTAGGAGGTTAGAAAGAGCGAATGACACCAGTGGCGTTTACAATAAGATATGATGATGACTACAAGTATAACTCAACTCGAAAATGACATCTTAAGTCATCGTTTAGTCGTATTAGTATTATAATTAACACATTAGGTGGATGTATTAGGTTTTTGAAAATATTGTATGGTAGGTAATACTTTTGCTTTTGTTATCTAGCAAAGAAATGAGTATAAAGTTGTTGTAATACTAAGAAGAAAGCAAATTTGTAACATGGGGATTAGTTTTCTGATTAAATATGATTGAGAGCAACGAACAAAGCGCTTATTTTTATCATTTTTAAGATTTGAAAGCGATTACAGAATTGTCTTTCTAAAACACAGTTATTTTTTTTAATCATTTCCCCGTTAGTTCCCTTGCTAACCAAGCATTCCTATTTTCTAAAGTCTTTTGAGAGTCTTCATCTAGGATAAGACATTCCCCGATGCCGTGCCTTCTTAGGGAAGGAACAACAAGCCGACTTTATAGAGCTTGGTACTCCATCTTTATATGTGTTCCTTGCAAGAGACTAAAATTATGGTTTACTCTCTAACCCCTGGATTAGGCAAACATGGTAGAACTATGTAACCATTGTTAACTAAAACACCAACATTCCTCTTGAAACAAGGTCTCTTAACCAAGCTTATATAGTTAAATACATACCATAGTTTGAGGGAGAATGAGCAATGGTATGATAAATAAACCCTAACCCTAGAGAATTTCTAGACAAGAAAACATTGTTAAAGTCAGTGAGTGGCTACACAAAGCATCTCCTTAGGTCTTGTAAGTCTGTGACTATTAATTTAGGGTTTAAGCAATGAAATAAGACATAATCTCAATGAGGGTTTAGGGCTCTAAGGTATCACATAATATAAAACTTCTTGGGATCATAAGCTGCACTAGGCGCATATCTAGGGAACTTTAAAGTATAAGTAAGAGGAACCTGATAATGGAAGCGTGAATCAGATGATCCAAAACAACACAATCTTTGATGTTAATATTCCTTCTTCGGAGTAATGACAAAATCAAGTTTTTGTTGATTTTAGAACTTGATTTTGATTTGAGTGCATCATGTCCATTTGGTTTAGGTCACCGAAAAACATCAACCATGTCTTACCCAAGCTTGAAAGGCTTGTATACTAAAGATCGATATCGTCCGTCATTAGTGATGTGTACTAATTATTACCTGTAAGATTAATTACAGAATGAATGTTTTTCTTCAAAGGCATATATACATAGTGAAAATATAAAGATGCCACAAAGTAGTGTTCGCATGTTATTCTTGTAAAGTTTCTCTATGACCAGAGATTTCGGTCAACTCTGTACCCATGCTATAACGTTCACGATCTCAGTTGGGCAAGTGGTGAGAAACTATGGCCATATATGACTCTGGTTATCCAATTCTGCTTAGTACATTATCCTAAGAGAGTAAGAGACAGAAATTAGTAGGAAAGAAGAAAAAAATCATGCGCAGGGTAAAGACATGGGCACCAGACAAATATTTTTTTTGGAGTACGGATAGGTTTTTCCCTAACTCCCAAATAAAAAAACTAGTTAATAGTTAGGATTTTAGGGTTTGTTTAGTAGTTGAATATTTTGTCTTAGGGGAATGTATGTTACCATGTTTTGGACAAAAGCATGAAGTTAGGTTAGGAGAATATAACAAACATTATTTTATTTTAGTGTGAATGTTTAAAGGCTAAAGCTTCTCTCTCTGGATGAGTACTTAACACATCTCAGGTAAAACTGACTTCAAATTAGTGGTGAATCGAACTCAGGATCTCTTCTTCTTGAGGTATGGTCCCAAACTGCTATACCAACCCCGTTGTTTTACAAGATTAAGTGCCATGGTTCACACATATATAGTGTTTACTTGAAGGTATCCATGTGTCATGAATGTAGCCTAGATTTCGCAATTGGTGGGGTATTATTGCCCTACAAGTTGGGCTAGATATCCCAAGAACAAGAGACAATCTACAAAGGTGTTGTGGTCCTATTAAGAATGATGGGCCTTAGACTCATCATTCATCTTACAAAACTCCAAAACACAATCCCTTCATCACAGCAATTTTATATCATATGAAAAACAATTTTCTTAGGCAACTGAGATTCTATTTGTCCAAACTTGAATTATTGAGTAGAGAAGAAGGTATAGAAGACTAAGAAAAGATGGTATAAGCAATTATGATAATTGTTTCTTAACCTAACCCTAATTAAGGTACTATTGAGCTTATAAATTAAAACCACTACTTTAGTTTTTGAAAATACTGCCACCAACTTTTCTACTCTCTACTTTGCGAGAAAGCAAAAGCAAAAGAAAGAAAATAAAGAAAAGGGAGAAAAAGGATAAAAACAAAGGAAAAGAGTAAACAAAGAGGAAAGTTGTATCAATTTCAACCCAAGAGTATTACTTGAGCTCCTTAGATTTCATCCCAATATTTTCTTCCAAAGAAGGAAAACTAAAGCTTTCAAGACTCAGGAGAGACTTGTTTAAGAGCTTCAACAAGGAGAGAGAGAAAGAGAGAGAGAGAGAGAGAGATATTTTAGTTTGGAGGGATGAATAGAGGTGTTTTGCAAAGCTTACCAGTGCAACAATTGATGGCAGGGAACCCAAACTGGTGGAGCATTAATAGCAACATGCGACCGCCGCACCCTCATGAACAACTCTCTTCTCTCTTGCCTTCTCCATCATCAATCTTCCCTCATCAGTTCACTCCTTCAACATCATCACTTCCAGAATCATGGGGTCAAGACCTTCCAGAGTCATGGAGCCAACTACTGATGTAATTCTCTCTCTCTCTCTCTCTCTCTCTCTCATATTTGATGTGGTCATGATTATGGTTTTGTAGGGGAGGATTAGTGGGAGAAGATCAACAAAGGTCTGGCTTGAGTCATTGGGAAGATCAAGTGGTGTATGGCTCACAAGGTGATTCTAATATTGCTGATGTGAAAGAGGAGGTGATATCTGAAGGTGGTTATTATGTTTATCGTCATGAAAATGAAGAATTCCAAGCAACTAGGTCTAATTGGTCCCAAGTCATGCCAGTTTCATCCCCTAACTCTTGTATCACAAGTTTTAGTAGTAATAATATGTTGGATTTCTCAAATAACAAAAGAGATGTGAGGCATCATCACCAAGATCAGTCTTCTGAGGTACTTATGAGTTTGTGAGTGAGTAAGAGAGAGATTAGCTTTCAATAGGTGTAAGATGCATCAAGTAGTGATCTTTACATCTGATTTTCTCTCATCTTTCTCATACTTTTTTCTCTTGTTTTTGATTTGAAGTGTAATAGCACAGCCACTGGTGGGGCATTTAAGAAGGCAAGAATTCAACCTTCTCCACCCCAAACTGTTTTCAAGGTAAACCATTGCAAGCAAATCACTATAGTTCTCACCATCTTAATTTGAGTGATGAAATGATCTTGTCCTAATTTATCATCCATTTTGAAAAGAAAAAAGAAAAAAACTTTAAAGGGACTAAACTTTTCTACCAAGTATCAACATATATATTTGTCCTTAACTAGACAAACCCTTCAGTAGCTAGTTTGTGATGGGCTTATAAGTTGCTATTATGTCCTTAAGTAGATATATAGTTGTTTCATCTTATAATTTGATCTCTGCAGGTGAGGAAGGAGAAGGTAAGTGACAGAATAACAGCCCTTCACCAGCTAGTTTCTCCATTTGGAAAGGTATGATACTAAGCTCTCCCATTTCTCAGTTTTCTTACATGAAAGAAGATATATTATGGTGATCAAACTCATCATATAAAAGGAGACATTATCTCTTTTAATCTCTCTTTTTTCTAGAGAGGGGTCACTTTTAACATTTATTAAAGTGGAAGATGTTGTGATGATGTTTTGTTGGGTATTCTTTCTCTTTTGCAGACTGACACAGCTTCTGTCTTGTTAGAAGCTATTGGGTACATTAGATTCCTTCAGAGTCAAATTGAGGTGATGTTTCTTACTTTATGCGCAACTATTGAATCAGTGTTAATGATGGCATCTAGCTAAAGTTTCATTTTTCTCCCCCCTTGAATGCAGGCTCTTTGTACCCCGTACATGGGTAGTAGTGGTTCAGGAAACATGAGGCAACAGCAACCTGTAAGTGTAACTACATAAAACATTTCTTCTCAATTTCCAAAGCTTCAACAATACTCTCCGAGAACTCACATGTGACATGTGTGTGACTTTTAGCAGTTAGGTCTTTTTTGTAGATATGTATATGACTGCATGTAATATTGCAACTTATGTGTATGTATTGTATCAGTATTGTGACCTAATATTAAGTTTTGGATGTTTTTAT
Organism: Kingdonia uniflora; assembly: GCA_014058105.1. Classification (NCBI taxonomy): domain Eukaryota; kingdom Viridiplantae; phylum Streptophyta; class Magnoliopsida; order Ranunculales; family Circaeasteraceae; genus Kingdonia; species Kingdonia uniflora. Next base: position 582,638 of record JACGCM010000926.1, on the reverse strand, counting down.
TGTTGATTGATGGAAATCGTAAATCACTGTAGATTAAATACAACAAATTAAGAAAGATTTGTTCAAAACAATATGAGCTAACTAGTGTGGATCATAGTCTAATTAGCAAGAATCCAGAGTTTCAAGAAAAACTCGATCATGACGAGGGTGCAAATAAACATGCATGATCATGTGTTATTGTGTATGCATATGCTATAATTGATTAATGAGAGAATAAGTTCTCTACAGGTGCAAGGGGAAAGAAGTTGTAAATTTCCTGAGGATCCTGGTCAGGTAGACATGCTTTATTGGATCCCTGACTTTAATTTTTTTCAAAAACAAAGTACAGATGCTTTGTTACTAAAAAGCTACTATACATTATTCTTCTCTTCACAAGAAAAGAAGTATTCTCTAGGAACAAAGCAGCTTTACATACTTTAATCTCAAATATAAACTATATATCAGTATGGTTAGGCCTTATTTTCTTGAATATTGAATCATTAACATATTTTGTATTTTTTATGTTATCAAGCTGTTGAATGAGACTGGCATGAAAAGAAGATTACACCCTCAACAAGTATGTGATAAACAACATGCAGTACATTATTTCAAAGAAGAAAATTGATGGATGATTACAAATTATATGTTTCTTGTAATTTTCAGGAAGCAGAGATCGAACCCAAGAAGGATTTGAGGAGTAGAGGGCTATGCCTTGTTCCAGTTTCTTGCACTACGCAAGTTGGGAGTGACAATGGGGCAGATTATTGGGCACCGACGCTTGGAGGGGGATTTCGCTAAGATAGTATTAGTTAATAGCACAGATCTTTGGAGCTTTGTGAAATGATATAACATCCCGAGCAGTCACTCTGCTTAAACCCTAAGGCTGATTGCTCATGATGCTATGTGCATTTTGAAGCTTGAATGAGTGCGCTATAACATGTAAGGAGTTTATATAGTCCTTAATTTCACTCTAAGCTTGTTTACCTTTCTCATGTTCTTTATTCCTATAAAATTATTACTACTTTCTTGTATAGGATGTTTAATCTTACCTTCGATGCTAATAAGAGTAGTAATTTCCCTATTTCACTTTTTTTTCCTGTGAAGTCCTAAATAAATTCATGTGTATTACTATTACTAGTACTCCCCCGTAGATATCAGTAGTATAACACCGTTTTGGCCTACTCGATGATTATAAGCATAATGGAAGTATGGGTCCAACTATCTTGATTAACGATGATTGAAGTTCGAGGAACTGGAATTTTTCTAAATAACTTTTTCTCCCACAAACTTCTAATGATGTCATGCTGATAAAGGATGGTTTTATCTGGTGATGTTCCCATTCAATCAGGAATTCAGTGGCTTTCGTTATGAGGTTGGATTGATGCATGCATTAATCGTACACATTGAATTTGTTTTGGGGTTTTGATTAACGGAATTCGATCATACCCTCAATCAAGTGGAGCATCTCATTATCATTATGTTTTATAGGGCAAGTTTTTTTTATACTCCAGGTCTCCTTTTCCATACTCCGAATTCAATACAAACTAACTTAGCTTATAAATAAAACTCAGAAAAACAGTATAAATAACATAATCACCATAATTATATGTCCGGTGAATTCACACAAATAATTCAACTTAAATCTTCTAATCAGTGGTGATTTGTGAAATCAAAGAATTTTGCCTAACGTTTCAATTTGTTACGGTAGATATTTTTTTGGACCATCCTCCATTTGCCATGGATGTAAACATTATATACTTTCTTACGTAGTTTGATTTTAGTTCTCAAGAACTTGTGTAAAGACATCGCTGGTAGCCTCAAATCCAAAAAGTTCCAGGATAATGGACATCCTGATAACTGGTAAGGACATATTTGAAAATCGTAACTACTGTAGGGCTTAATAGGAAGCTCCTTTGAATCCCCCATAATGATACTGCATTTAAATATCTTGTTTTTCACAGGAACACAACTCCAGCATCCCTGGGATTAAAGCAAACTACCTTTCCATATTCCAAAGAAATGGCGGGGAATAGTTCAAACTTCAAACACATTGTAGGATTTGGCCCACTTGGCATAATAATCCTCACAAACTCAAACCGACAACTCAATTTCTGCAATGACCCGAGTATAAGCAAGACATCTACCCCGATATTCCACCAAGGACCTGCACACGCAATATGAACGTCCTACATTTTTGCAGAAGCAATATCCATCATCTCTATCTCCCGGTGCTTCCATTAATGTGAAACACCCAGACTTCAGATTATAAGCCACAAATTCAGATGGGTCAAACAGCCAATGCAGAGCACCCCTGTAATAGGTAGATGAACCTGATAATCTGCAATCCTCTCCCAGTAATGGCTCGACATCATGCACTCTGCTGCTCCAGCAATTTGTAATGGATGAAAATGTACTTACTTTTAAACCTTCTTTTACATCGAACATAGTTGTGATCATAAAGTGGGGAGGATAGTGCGAGGGTTTGAAAGCTAATCCATGTACACTAAACCTGTTGAATTCCTCAGTAGAATTAGTCTCCAGGGACATAGACTTCGATGAAATTTTCCGCAGACCTGGGTGTCACGGCCCGGCTCGGGGGAGGCACTGCAATGCCCGGAGCACAGCGGAATATGAGGCCGTGCGGCGGACATGCATGTGCGGCCGACATGCACAAGCCTTCTTCACTAGGCGCGGCAACGCCTGTAGAATATACTCACGGATGCTAGAACGTTATCCGGATCATCCTGGATACTCATGAGAGTCGTCGAATATGTATTCGGAATAGACAGTAACGCTGAAGGCCCCCTCAATAATCCCTACAACATAATCACTCGTGACTGGGCACGAGGTACAGATAGCACATCTGTCATGGTAGCGGATCAGGGTAGCTCAATATGCCAGGTCCTAGATGTATATACGAGCCAGGACTAGTTGGATGGAATAACATAGTTAATTTATAAGGGGTAGTGCGTCTCGATTGGCTCGTGGGGAATAACGGAGGAATAATGGTATAACCCTATCTGAGAAAGTGGCCCGCATTGCAAGGCAATGTCTCATGACACTACCTATGTCAAGGAGAACTCATGAACATCCCTTGTGGATCATCCATGAGCCAGGGTCCAAGATGACCAAGCTATAAAGCTTATCTCGTCACAGGGAGGTTTGGACCAACTTCCTCCTTAATATAACTACTAACTAAATAGCTTGTTTCTAAAAGGAAACATCAAAAGTGGAGACGAAGTGTACTGGTACTTCTTGCCCCCTTAACCAAATCTGTTTTCTACGAAACTGTGTAGCTATATTAGGATATAAAAAACATATATCCAAACTCATAACTCCAAACGCTCGGGTAGATTTGCTCGACATTCGCTGGGGCGTTACACTCTCCCACACTTAATAATCTCGACGTCCTCGTCGAGACTTTTTCTTCAACACGACTCTGCAAGGATTCAATCTTCTGCATCTTCAAGAAACTAACACTCTCCTGGGCATTCTTCTACACTGGCAGATACTGGATCAAACTGCTAGTCTTGATGCTGACAACTATGGTCTTCACAACTGAACCTTGATCTTTGACCTTTCAAACTGGAGTGCGTCGATGACTGGAGCTTCATTTAAACTCTGGAGTCTGCCTCTTCTTCTGGATATTGCCCCGCGGCCTTAGCCTTCTGATATGTGTATGAGTGGTGCTTCTAGCATTGCGCCCTCTGAAATGCAGCGCATCCTCCTGTAAAGTGCATTCTCCCCTTAATCCACAATACGATTGAGAAGTTTGTGTTAGTAGAAATATACGAAGATTACCAATCGGTTTGGAAAAATAGAGAATTTGATTACTCAAAACGAAGTAATTACAAGAAGAAAATCTCTCAAAACCCTAGGTTTCTCTCCAAACTCTTTCAGATCTAACATACCTAAGAAATAACCTAAGTCCCCTTTATATACTAGGGAACCTAAAATACTAAAAAAAATGCATCTCGAGGCAAAACATCCCTCAAAAATATAATCACCGCCAAAAGGAAAAAAGACTGAATCGCGCCTCTGTTCGAACAAAATTGTTTATGTTTGAATAAAATAGAGCGTATTCGAATAGACAAAAATATATTCGAATAAAACCCATCAGGCAGAAATCTATTCGAACAGAAATAATTCTGTTCGAATAGAATTGTTTAGTGTCTTCTTCAGATCCTCCTGGATCACCCCTGACAGATTTGGAATGTCGTTCCTTCAACAAACTTATCGTCACATTTAGAACGCCTCACAAAGATATATCTTCAATCCCGTCAATGAGGTGCGTTCCCTTCTGAGTCACACCGATGAACTCTTCCTTCGAGTCGCACAATGCCTTTGTTACTCGAGAATTCAATCTTATGTAAATCTCGATCGGCTTCAAACTATACTCTTCTTCTGCGAGTGCCGAGTGGTGAGGAGTAAGTCTACTAAAACCCAGGGGTAAAATTTTCCCTTCTACTACAGAACATCTGTCGCACTCTCAAACTGTATGACTTCTCCCTTCAATTAATCTGCAAAGGTCTTCAAACTGCGTCAACGAAACATCTAGGATACAAGATCAAGATGCGGCACTCTTGCCTTACCAATATGAAACTGAACTAGTACTCATTGTTCACTTGGGCGGGGGAGGTAGCTCCATATGAGGTAACATACTCTCAACAAGGGTGCGAACACTTTGTCATACCGCCAACAAATCATCGTGGCAGCCCATCAAGGCGCAGGAACTCTAATTGACCTTACCGTCAGCAAAACCATCAAGGTCCAGCATAAATGTATTTTAAGTAAACTTGGAAAACCCATAAGGCATCTATATGTGCGGCAACACTGTGCTCTACCATACTTTGTGGTACCCCATCATCTAAGCTATTGAGTGATAGATGACAACTGCAAGTTCGCATGCATTTGTACCTAACTTTGCTACAGGAAGGGGTGATCGCTACTCCGACGTCACTAATGTCTCTCAACTTCAGAACTTCCCATTGCCTCTCTCCTAATGAGGACTTAACACTGGCACCTTAAGTACTTTGCCAAACTTTGGTGGTAATGACCCCGCTGGAATCTGCGTACAATTGTGTCACAACTAACAACTCTCATACTCAATAAGCTCGACGTCCTCGTCGAGAACAAAGCTTGTGACTTGTATCTGATTGACGACTTAAGTATTTCTCCATTTCTTCATCCCTACTCTTCTGTGACTAACCTAAGGAATTTGGGAACAAAATACTGCTATTCCACCTATCGCCCTGAGCTTGTCGGCTCACCACTTTCAATTGCTATCAAACTCGCGGAGATCAAACCTTCATACTGTCCCAATCATCTTGAATATGAAATGTAGCAATTCTTTGTCTTTGAACTACCTTCTATAAATACAGCCAATTGAACTTTGACCATTCAGATGCGATCTTCTAAAGACACTCCATCGATGCAAAGAGGCACGGTAACTCTGCCCTACCGCCAACCACCATGTGATAAGGAATTTAGAATTAACACCCAATTATGCTCAAAATCTTTTATCCTAGAGCATTGATCCATCTGAGATCATATTCGAGGTAACCCGCACAACTAACTGTAGTTCAACTCTATTTTGCGATAACCACGTAACTTACTATGATTTGGAAATGTGAGTCTTTACCAATCTGTGAGCTTGAAATGATCTAAGACCATCTTGTAGAACAACAAGTATCAACTCGGCTAGAGCACTCGCACGACGACACACCTAAAACTTAACTACGGAGCCAGAGAACAAGCATCACTCGGCCTTCTTGCCTTCTTGGAGTGAGCAAAGTAGTGTCCAAGCATCATGTAATTTTGTGGGACAAGCTACGAAATAGGCGACAACCTAACTTGGAGGGTTTGCGGTTCATGTCGTGTAACCAAAAGAAAACTCTACCATCAACGTCAACACTGACAGAATTACTGTGTGCAAACTTGGGACTCAAACCATGTCTTCATCTTGCTGCTTCAATATTCGGATCATGACGTTCAACTCTGGAACGTATATATATATATATGTGTGTGTGTGTGTGTGTGTGCGCGCGTGTGTGTATGTCCAACTTGGGACAATCAAAGCGAGTATCAAATTAGGATTTCTTCAATCTTCTGTAGACACTAAGGAATTCAAACCGACCAAGCTTCGCAGCTTCCACACGTAAGTACTTGGTATACAATGCTAACCATATCGATATCTGTTAAGATGGGCATCGTCCTTGATAACAGCTGTTACTATACTTTTCAGAGTGAATGTGGATCGAATACCAATTAGCAACTCCTAGATTACCTTACTACTATTCTTCATAGAGTATTTACTATATTCACCAACATTCTTGAGACAACTAAAGATATAAGTCACCACATCTAACTCAAACATCAATCCTTCCTCTTAGCGTCATTGTCCAAAGTACACTTAACTTGAGCACTCGGATATGAAGCCTTCATCTCGCTTCCAATATCAATTGACATGTAGGCAACTCGCTCTACAAGTATTCACAACGGTACTTGGATCATTTGTCATGAGCAACATCGGCTCTGAAGATAACATCTATCAAGTAGGTATTCCGTATTACCAACTCGGAAGCTAAGCTCTGATAAACTAGGTCAACTCTGACCAGCTCTGATAAGCATAGGTATAACCAACCACTCTCTGATCTACTATGATATGACATAGGCGTAACAAACCATGCTCTGATACCAACAGTCATGGCCTGGCTCGAGGGCGACACTATAGTGCCTAGAGCACAGCGGAATATGAGGCCGTGTGGTGTACATGCATATGCGGCCGATATGCACAAGCCTTCTTCTCTAGGCGCGACAACGCCTGTTAAATACACTCACGGATGCTAGAGCGACATCTGGATCATCCTGGATGCTCGTGAGAGGTCATCGAATATGTATTCGAAATAGGCGACAACGCTGAAGGTTCCCTCAATAATCCTTATAGCGTAATCACTTGTGACTGGGTAGAAAGTGCGGATAGCACACCTGTCCTGGCAGCGGGTCAGAGTAGCTCAATATACCGGATCCCAGATGTATATAAAGGGACGACGAGCTAGGACTAGCTGGATGGAATAACGTAGTCCATTTATAAAGGGCGGTGCATCTCGATTGGCTCGTGGGGCATAGCGGTTCCACGTATAACCATATTTGGGAAAGCGGCCCGTATTGCAAGGTAATGCCTCCTGGCAGTTCCAATGCCAAGGAGAACTCATGAACATCCCTTATGGATTATCCATGAGCCGGGGTTCAAGATGACCAAGCTATAAATATAAAGCTTATCTTGTCATGGGGAGATTTGAACCAGCTTCCTCCTTAATATAGCTACTAAGTAAAAGTAGGGATGAAGCGTACTGGCACTTCTCGTCTCGCCCCCTTAACTAAATCCTTTTTCAACGAAACTTGGCGTGTAGCTATATTATGATATAAAGAACATATATCCAAGATCAGAACTCCAAACACTCAGGTAGATTTGCTCGACGTTCGCTGGGGAGTCACACTGGGCATGCAGGTACAATTACTTCAGCATCAACAATGGGGTTATGAACAAGGAAGAAATCTGGTTCTCTAGCTTTGACATCACCATACGAATGCAGGATTAGGCCATTATAAGAATTCCAAGATAAATTTTTTTTTTCAGAATCATTCGCTAACAAACACCGAAAATCCAATTTTTTTGTCTGAAATAATCTTGACTAATTTCGTCCGAAGGAATAAAAGGGATGCATTCTTCTCCGATACTGTGTAAGGATCAGAAATCAGGTGATGCCACCTCTTAAATACAAACATGAACCGTGTAACTAATTGTCCTGGGAGTCGCACAAGAAGATTAATCAGAACCTCTTCACTGTCAAATATTGTGACCAAGCTGTGGCAGACGTTGCTTTTTTAACACTTTCCACAATTGGAATGTATCGACCTGTTCTGATTAGATTTCTCAATTTCTCCATGAAATATATGTTGTCCTTGTCATTGTTTTGATCAAGATCTTTTTCATTAAACTTGGGAATATACGAGAGAGCTTGGTAAGCACGTAATGAACTGAGAGACCCTGTTAATGTTGTTTCATTCAACAACAACCTTCTGATCACGAATGCCGGTATGTCTTGATAAGATGGTTTAATTAAATTTATAGGGTATCACTTAAACTATAATAGAGAAGCAATCTCTCACAAATAAATAAAGCCACGTTGGCAACTACTAGGTAGTTATTATTGTAGATAAACTTTGCTTTTGTAACTTCCTCTATCTCCTGGATGTATCCTCTATAAATTAGTTTTGTGAATATGTAATAAATTAATGATTCTATCAACTTGTATTTCTTCTTTCATAGTATCCAGAGCCTATTGTCTTGCAACTTTAGCATTTTTTTTTCTCTCTCAAATAACACCATGTCGTCTTCGAATCAACCTCATTTGAATGTCTCTCACTTGGTTTCGATCAAACTTGATCGAACCAACTATGTCCTTTGGCTTGCTCAGTTTTTACCATTTCTAAAAAGCCAAAATCTTCTTGGTTTTGTCGATGAAACAAAATCATGCCGGATACAATTCATCATATCCGAAGATGAAACATCTACGATGAATCCAGAGTATGTCAAATGGCAGCAACTTGACCAATCTTTGTTAAGTTGGGTTAATGCCATTTTGACTCCTACCGTTCTTTCTACCGTTGCTCGGTATACAACATCTCGTGATGTTTGGGTTTCGCTTGAGAAGAAATATTCTTCCCAATCTCGTTCTCGTATTATGCAACTCAAAAACCAACTTCACTCAACGAAATGAGGCAATTTCTCAATTTCGGACTATCTTGACAAGATGAACGGCATTGCGGACAATCTTGCACTTGCCGGAAAACCCGTTGAAGATGACGATCTCGTCACTATAATTCTTAACGGTGTTGGTCAAGCCTTCGAAGCCACCGTTAATTCGGTTCAAGCTAAATAATCTTACATCGACATAGATGATCTTACTGGTCTCCTTCTTAGTGCCGAATTACGTCACCACGAGTTGCTTCCTGTTAAACCAACCGATACGGTTCTCTTCACCAATCGTTCTAATGGTCGTGAACGTGGCAAACACGTCTTCCAGCCACACTATATGGGTGGTCGTCATAACCCCCATCCTCTATTGGTCAAACCACGTCTTCACCCGGTGCTACCAACACTTCATCAGGCCATTTCAATACCAATGGCTTTAGTCGTCAAAAATGTGATATTTGCAGTCGTATAGGTCATGCGGGTATTAATTGTTACAATCGCTTTAACCTTGCTTACGAAGGGCGTGTTCCTACAAAAAAACTTCAAGCCATGATTGCCACATTTACTTCAAATTCTGAGGATCAACCATGGTACACCGATAGTGGGGCATCTACTCATGTAACGCCTGACCTTGCTAATCTCTCTATGCATCAGGAATATTATGGAAATGACAAAGTTGCGGTTGAAAATGGGTCAGGTTTGCCTATATCCCATATTGGATCCTCTACATTTTATCATAATTCATCTCCTCTACATTAACTGAGAGACCCTGTTAATGTTGTTTCATTCAACAGCAACCTTATGATCACGAATGCCGGTATGTCTTGATAAGATGGTTTAATTAAATTTATAGGGTATCCCCTAAACTGATGTGATCACACAATCATACATATATAATAAACATCAATCAAATAATTCTAGAGAGACCAGCCAAGACCCAGGAGTAAATTTATCTACAGTAATTAAACAAATTTTATTTTCGAAGATCATGTAAACTACGTAAAAGTATGATCTCTTAGCTCCAACATTAAAAACTTGTTCTTTAAAACTAGAACTAGCCTCTATAATAGTTGATTTTCCTTCTTCGTTGTTTTCCCTAGAGCATCAATTCTCCTACAATTAGGCCAAGATGCGTAGATGATTTACTTGGCTTAACTTGATAGAGCAATTGAACTATATTAGAGGACAATACATAAATAGTATGTAGGGATATAAATACTTAAATAGTTTCCAGAAAAAGAGGCATCCCTAATTGGCTCAACTCAATTAGGGATACCTTTACAACTGAAGCCCATTGAATTGGGCCAAAATTATTGCCCACTGGTTCGTCGCGTCGCCCGCTATGCCTCATTCTGTTCACGTCTGGCTTGAAAATTTTCATAGTTGGGTTTGGTACTACATAAACAGTCGAAGACTTTTAAGTGTTTTATCTAGCACAAATGAGCGTTGCATCTAGCACAAATGAACGTTCTCAAGCAACTTTTGGCCAGGGAGGAAGATTTACCTTCCTATGTTTCTACTACTGGAGTACTGGTTCAACTTGAAATGGATACTCGCCAAGTCCTATGTGGGTTGAATTTGATGGGAAAATTGATCATTTTGGGTTTGGTATGGGTGCATAAAAGCCAACCTAAATTGATGTCCAACTCTATTTGTTGTCTTGACGGGCTGATCTACTTGCCGGACAAGCATGACCTAAGTAAAACCTAGTCGGGACTGCCTATGTATGCACAAATATGTTGATTTTTCAGATATGGGTGTATCAAGCAATGAACTATGCACATACTCTTTGATCTCTACTTCGCACAACACTTAAACGCGGTTGGGCTTTACTAAAGATCTCAATCTCCAAAATAACATAATTTACAATTCAATGGTCGAAGAATAAACAAGGGATAGTGTCACGCCCCAAAATCCGTATTTTAAGACTTGTCAGAATATGCATCTCGAGTAGGGGTGGCAATGGGTCGGGTTTGGGGCGGGTGGAGCAATACCATCCCCATACCCGCCAAATTACCCTACCCCCAAACCCGCCCCAATACCATTTAACTTAAATGGGAAATACCCAAACCTGTCCCGTTTAAATTTGCCTATACCAAACCCGCCCCAACACCCGTTTAAAAATCATAAATCACTTGTACAAAAAAAAAAAAACGAACTGCTAGAAATAAGTTTGAGATAATTCTTCATTTAATCTTCAATAGAATGAGGAAAAACGAGCTGAGGATTAGAGACAATTTAACCCTTACTTGAGCCAACTGATGATCAAATGCAATTTAACCTTCACTTCTGCATTGACCCATAACTGAAAACATATCTTCAGAATAAGGTTGAAATGAAGCCACCTAGTTTCGATAGGTCTGTATAAGAAGAAGAGAAGCTGATGGACAGATGGAGGTTGAAATAAAGTTATGAAGGCAGGACTGTAGGAGAGGAGGAAGAAACATGTTTTTTGTTTTTAGAGTTAAGAAATCAGAATTAGGTTTAACTTGTATGTAAGGGTATTCACGTCATATCATGTATAAATGGGTCTGGTGATGGGGCCCCATTTATTTAAGCCTTAAACCAGACCCGCCCTATTAAATAAATAGGTTTTTTTTTAAACCAAACCCGCCCCATACCCGCTATAGTCACACCAAACCCGCTTTATTAAGGACGGGGGCCCGGTGGGGCAGGTTAAATTGCCAGCCCTAATCTCGAGGCCGTGAACAGGCCGGGCATCCCCAACGGACGTACTCCAACAATGTATAAACTAAACAAATTGAAATATCTACATCCACACAATTATACACAGCGGAAATATCAATTTAAACAAATGTCTAAAACCAATTCATATCAAATCTGTCATTCAACATGACTATAATTAAAAAATTAGATAACGTCTCACATAAGCAAAAAAAAACAAACAAACTAAAAGAGTGTCGCAATAGCACGCTCCCAGCTACTACACCTAGCGGTCCTGAACACCCTGCTAAAGACTTGGTCCTAAAATATATATTGCGTCAGGCGTTAACAAGCCACGGCTGAGCAAGTGCACAATCCTTAAAATTCATCATAATATATAGATAAGGGTACATAGGCAATGGTAATGATACAATATATATAAATGATTGTATAATCTCAAACAAAGTATGTACGATACATGACTATTCAAGTACTAGTAGTTATAGAAGTTGTAACCATATTATGTGTCGCTACTGAAGGACTACATCTACGTGAATAATAATATCCTATCAGTAAATTGTATACAGGGTTTTCTCATATGGCTTAACCATACTTTAGAAATCTTCCGTCCTATGCTCGGAAAGTAATATAGAATTTATCCAGATTAGTCTCTTTTAGGGCTTAAAGCCCTTGGAAATACCCAAGGTTCCATGGAATCCAAAGGACATGACCAACTCTTTTAGGGATAAAACTCAAGGAGATGGCTACGATTTAAATCAATAACCTGACCAATGATCTTTTAGGGATTGAAACCCATGGAAATGTCACAGACTCTATTATTTCCTATGACCTGACCAATACTCTTTAAGGGATTGAAATCTATGGAAATGCCAAGATGATCCAGAAGGATCTAAGAAAATTTAGAATTTAGCGAGAGTCGTTCGAACGACCAAATTCTAGTAGAATTTGTCCCAGGAATCCAAAGTCGTTCGAACGACTTATATTCACCTCACTGGAATTTGGCCCATAAGACAATTTTCGTTCGAACGAAAATGGATGTCGTTCGAACGAGATTGTCAAGTTTCTAGCGTTTAGACTAATTGGCATAAAGTCGTTCGAATGACTCCCTATTTCGTTCGAACGACTTTGGCGTAGTTTGTGATTTTTAGGCGTAGTTTTGCCTCGAGATCCATTCTTTTATTATTTCGAGTTCCCTAGTATATAAAGGGAACTTAGGTTATTTTTTTTGCTTATGTTAGATCTAGAAAGAGTTCTGAGGAAGAAGCCTAGGGTTTTAGAGTTTTTCATTGTAATTACTTCGTTTGAAGTAATCGAATATCTTATTTTTCCAAACCAATTGATGTTCTTTGTACTTTTTAGCTAACTAGAGCTTCTCAATCGTATTGTGGATTAAGTGGTATCAGTTTTCCAGCTACGATCTTCAGGGGTTGATTGTAGTTTATGGTCTTTGCAAGTGACCGTCTCAAGCAAACGAAGGTGAACTCAGTGAGTCCGTTGAAGATTCATCGCAAACCTAATTCAAAAAAGATGGACGATTTAGAGATGGGTGATTACAACGATAGACTCACGACTTTGGAAACGACAGTTTCCGACCAAACTTTTACAGTAGGAGAGTTAGTAGAACAATTGCGTCTCACGAACCTTGCGAAGGCTTCCGCTTCAGTGAAACGGCGATGTCGCTCTCAACGGAGAGGTCGCTCGAGGAAGAAAGGGGTTATGGAGGTGGATAGAGACATCGATATTGCAGAGATAGATATCGATTTTAGTGATGCCGAATCCAACGAGGAGCGATCGGTTATTGGTAAGTCCACGAATCCTGTGCGTAATCTTCGTATCAATTTTAAGATTGAAATTTCGGTATTCGATGGTTCAATCGATGCCGAGATATTGGATAACTGGTTAGATAGGTTATAAACTTATTTTTCCATTTGCAAATACTCCAATGCTCAACAAATATGCTTTGCAACATTGAAATTCGCAAGTCATACACTCACGTGGTGGAAATCATATCGGAAATGCCACGATGTAGGAAGTTTGAGTTAGAAAGAATTCAAGGTATTAGTACGTAAGCAGTTTTATCCGATTGCGTATGAGCAATAAAAATGGTATTAATGGCACAATTTGCGCCAAAAGTTTGAGCAATTTGTACAGGAGTACACTACGGCATTTCATAACCAAGCTTTAGTCTTGGACATTGATGTTAACGAGTATGAGGTGTTCATGAAGTACACGGGGGGTTTGTCGGAGTCTATTAGAAGAGAGTTGAAGCTCTTTACTGTAGCCAATATCGATGACTCTACCGTGAAAGCAATTGTTATTGAAGGCAAGTACTTGAAGAGTGACAAAGAAAATGACAGAAACAAGTCGGGATACAGGTCAAGTTGGAAAATCGAGCATAAGGGAGAGCCCAAAGGAGAGGGGTCTTCTTCCAAGGAGAATTCTTGCAATCATTGTAAGGCGAGAGAACATATTTCAGATAGATGTTGGAAACTTCGCCGAAGGAGGAGAAGAGCAAAAAAGAGAGATATGCACTTGCCGCAGAGGTTGTTGACCTCCCAAATTTAGATAAACCGAATCCTAAGCTTACACTTATGTTTCAGCAGACATTGGCTACCGAGGAGGAGATTCGGGAAGAACCTTTTCATGTCTGTATTAAGGTAAAACAGAGTTTAGTCGAGGCCATTGTGGATCCGGGTAGTCAGAAAAATTTGATTTATAAGATGTTGGTGAAGAAGATGGGTTTGACGACTACAGCTCATCCTAGTCCGTATAGTTTGGGGTAAATTCAGAAAGATACAAATTTGATGATTACGAGGCAGTGTACATTCAAGTTTACGATCACTGAAAGGTTTCTTGATGAGGTGACGTGTGAAGTGGTTCTTATGGATGTGTGTCAGGTCATCTTGGGTAGCCCTTATCTTTGGGACCGATATGTGATTCATTACCATAGAGCTAACAAGTATCGTCTTGTGAAAGGGGGAAAGGAGTTCCATATCAATGCTTGTAAGGAGCATGTCACTACGTCAAATTTAGTAACGGCGACTCAGGTAAACCGGCTGGTTAATACGAGCGGCAAGTTTGTGTTATTGGTGCGATCGGTTCAAGAGGGTATGTCGGCTAACGTGTTGTCTCCGATAACAACATCTTATAAGCAACAAACCGACATGGGGAAGTTGCAAGAGGAGGTTGTGGTATATTCTGATTACAAATCGTTCTAGTTTTTAGCTAGACAGTCCAAGCTACAGTAAGCTCCCCAGATGAAGGGGATGTCGTATCTCTAATAATTTCCCTTGATTATACAGTATAAGAATGGAGTGGGAAACAAAATGGCAGATAGGTTATCTCGACCCCCATTACCAACTACTTCCGCTATGTTGGTTTCTATGCAGATACAACCTATTGTTACGTCAGAGAATGTTGCAGGATATGATAATCCCAAAAGGCGTAGTGTGTTTCACAGAAAGTTACTGCAAGGCAAGACATGTGAGTATGAATTGGATTTTTGCCTTCTATGCAAATGTATTCGGTGATTAATACCGAGCATTTGAACCTATTTGAGCCATCTCTGTTAGATGAAGACTCTACAATTGACACTCGCCTACCATCAGTTGATGACTTATGGGTGGAAAGAGAAGATCCGTTGTAGGAGGATGGTATTTTAGAGAGGAAGGTTCATACTATAAGACGGGGTGGTATTAAGTCGTTCTGAGTTGGGAGGAATGGTCAGCTACCTAGTACGTAGAAGTGGTATAGCAAGGAATTTGGTATCGCCGCATTCCCACATCTTCAGTTTAAGCTTGAGCAGGAGCTCAAGGCTCCTAAAGGGGGGAGCCATGATCCAGGAGAATCTAGGGAAATTTGGAATTTAGCCAGAGCCGTTCGAACGAGGTTGAGAGTCGTTCAAACGACCAAATTCCATCCCTCTGGAATTTGGCCGAGGAATCCAAAGTCATTCGAACGACTGATATTTTCGTTCGAACGACTTATATTCACCTCACTGGATTTTGGCCCATAAAACAATTTTCGGTCGAACGAAAATGGATGTCGTTCGAACGAGATTGTCAAGTTTCTAGCGTTTAGACCAATTGGCGTAAAGTCGTTCGAACGACTCCCTATTTTGTTCGAACCTCTTTGGCGTAGTTTGTGATATTTAGGCGTGGCTTTGCCTCAAAACCCGTTCTTTTATTATTTTGAGTTCCCTAGTATATAAAAGGAACTTAGGTTATTTTCTTTGCTTATGTTAGATCTAGAAAGAGTTTTGAGGAAGAAGCCTAGGGTTTTAGAGTTTTTCATTGTAATTACTTCGTTTTAAGTAATTAAATCTCTTATTTTTCCAAACCAATTGGTGTTCTTCTTACTTTTCAGCTAACTAGTATTTCTCAATCGTATTGTGGATTATAAAACTTACCACAGACCTGACTAGTAGAACCCTAATGCATACATTCACCTTAGAGATATCTTGTTTATGATTTATGCATCACTCTATCAATCACAATCTCGTAGGACTTAACACCTAATAATTTAGTGTACCAAAATCTCTAAAGTATATGATCATGAACTCTACTATATGGGTTTTGTAAGCGAGTTTTTAGCTGCCTCTATTTTTAGGCTTATTTTGCTATCTCGTTCGAACGACTTTGGGTCTCGTTCGAACGAGTCTCGGGAAAAACAATTTTCAGTATTTAAACAAACCTTGCTTTATTTTTCCTCTGACTGAATTTTTCACCAACTTTATTTGAGGGCTTTATATCCTTTATCAGAGAGACTAATCAAAATCAATCAAAAACCTCGAAACCTTATTTTTGATGTTGAATTAATCAATTCTACTTTCCTCATAATTTTTTAGAATGATTCGAGAAGGGTGATCCTTGTTGTGAGATCAAGGAGCATCATTGCGAGAATAAAGGAGATAGGGCATGAAGCATGGATCCGAAGAGAGATAATCACGAGATAAGGTTATCGAGTCTGTAAGTATATTTCAGATTGTAACTTTTTTGATTAGTTGATTTTTAGTTGTCGATTTCATTGACAACGATCTGTGGTTTTTCTCCCGAGTAAGGAGTTTCTACAAGGTTAAAAATTGCTTGCGTCATTTATTTCCTTGTTATAACTATTGATTGATTATGTTCATTCCTAGATTATTGTTTGATAGAAATAGTTCTGACCTAATTTCTCAAAATACATTAAATGCGAGCAAATATAATTTCAATTGGTACCAGAGAAGAATCGCTTGTAGGCTTTATATCCTGAGCGGTGATCTCGTCTTAAGTGCTTACTTCAATTTAATAGATTCCAAAAAAATTGGAGGTCCTATAAATTGTCCACTACTCTTTGATGGTATAAACTTTCCTTACTGGAAGGTTCGAATAATTGCATTCTTGTAATTCATGGGAGAAGATGTCTGGATTGCCATTGAAGATGGATGGGTGACCCTGTAATGCGGGGTGAGCTAGCAACAGCTGTAGAAATTCATAAACCTAGAAATCAATGGATTAAGGAAGAAAAAGAAATGTCTGGTTATAATTCTAAAGGTCTTAATGCAATTTTTAATACGTTGACCTAAAGTGAGTCTAGGCACATTTCTGCGTGTACTATTTCGAAAGAAGTTTGGGATATCTTAATACGTACTCACGAAGGCGATGACACTGTTAAAGAGAGTAAACTGTAAATGCTCACCTCTCAATTTAAAAACATCCGAATGAGTGAAGATGAACCATTTTGTGAGTTTTATGCCAGACTGAGTGACATATTATCAATAACAGTACCTCTTTAGGAGCTAGATATACTGATGTTCAAATAGTTCACAAAATTCTAAGATTTCTCCCTAAGAGTTTTAGATCCAGACGTGATACTATAGAGGAAGCTCAAAATTTTAAAACTATGAAACCTAGCACACTTGCTGGAAAATTGTGAACATTTGAAATTGAAATAGAAATAGAAAACCCTAAGAATAATAAGAGTGTGGCTTTTAAGTCTTCCTCCAACTCTTCATCTTCTTAGGGAACCAGAGAAGTTGACAACTTATGTGTCTCTGACGATAAGAGGAATTTAACTTTGATTCACAAATTGCTGTTATAAGCCAACCATTTAGAAAACTCTTAAAAAAATGGCAATTTGAGAAACAAGGGCTAAAAGTGAATTATAAGCCACTTCCTCAGGACCGTGTTTTATCCTCAGAATGCCAGTAAAGCATCTACTTTATCACTAGCCTACCTTTACCTTCTTTACACCCTTAAAAGTCCAAGTTGATTATAAGTCTAGTACAATCGGTTTAGTGGAGATGATAGTTGGATAATTTATGGTATTTAACTTGACACCACCAATGACAATTGATTTTCCTTTCGTGAAATCTTTCAGTAAAATAACACTGCTTTATTGAAATATGAAATTTTAATTTCATTACTCATATTTATATTTTCTAGAGTGATTCCTAGTAAATTCTTAGTGATTTTGAGTGACCAACCATGAGAGGCCTAAGTTGAATAATATTTATGATATAGTGATCTTCATAAGTTTAAATTTTAGGAATTTGATTGGACTACACACACACACACCGAGTTTTTTTTTGCATTATTTCGTTTATAGATCAATAATATTCTCTTGATATATCATTCATCCATTGTGTATATATATTTGATTCTGCATGTGAGGGGGAATGTATTTGGTAGTCTCTAGTTTACCTCGTAAAGTCACAGGTTTTATCTTATATCTCTAGTGCCTAGTTATTGTTGGGTGCTTGTTTAGTGTCACCGAGTTTGTCTATTTCTGGCCATTCATTCGAACAAGTTTGTTCAAACGACTGATTGGTCTCGTTTCACCTCTTTCTTGCTGCCTTGGATTTTAGGCAAAATTTGATACTTCGTTCGAACGAGTTTAAGTTTCTTTCAAAGGAGTTTGAATTTTGTTCGAATGAGATTGGTCTTGTTTCAACTCTTTCTGGCTTCCTTAGATTTTAGGCAAAATTGAATGCTTCATTCGAATGACTTTTATTTTCATTCGAACGAGATTGGGGTTTGGTCTTCTCCCACCTGTCTCCTGCGTTGTTTTTCTTCATTCTTTCTTTACTTCAAATAATTTCTTTTCTCTTTATGATCCAGGAGGATCTGATGAAGACATGAAGGTTTTCAAGTTTCTATTCGAACAAAATTGTTTCTGTTCGAATACATTTATGCCTGATGGGTTTTATTCGAACAGACTTGTTTCTATTCGAATACATTTATACCTGATGGGTTTTATTCGAACAGACTTGTTTTTGTTCGAATACATTTTTGCCTGATGTATTCTATTCGAATAGACAAAAATCTATTCGAACAGAAACTTATTCTGTTTGAACAAAGACGCGATTCAGCCTTTTTCTTTTAGGCGATGATTATATTTTTGAGGGGTGTTTTACCTCGAGATGCATTGCTTTTAGGGTTTTAGGTTCCCTAGTATATAAAGGGGACCTATGTTATTTTCTTTTCGATGTTAGATCTGAAAGAGTTCTGAAAGAGGCCTAGGGTTTTTGGAGTGATTTTCTTGTAATTACTTCATTTTTTTAAGCAATTGAAGCTTTATTTTCCCAATCAATTACTCTTCTTCAGACATTTTAGCTAACTAGAGCTTCTTCATCGTATTGTGGATTACTTTCAATAAGGTATAATTTTACAGGTTCTCATTACTCACAAAGGTGATTTTAGGGTTACGAAACTCCTCCTACTTCGAATCACATGTCTGTAATTATTTCTATTGTTTTCTTTCTATGTACTTGAGCTTGTTTCGATAATCGTATAAGTTTGCGATTGATTTGTGTTGGGTTGTTATATGGGCTTGTGTTGTTGAGATTGGGTGCTCGTAGCTATTTGTGGTTTAATTTTACTTGTGATTACTGGTGTGATTCTTGGGTATTGGCGATTGATTGAGAATGGAAATCTGCAGGTGGTAATTAGGGTTTAGTGTTGTGGTGATTATTGGTGTTCATATGTATGCAGTTTATTTCCCCATTTACTGCAGGCTTGTTGAATCTTGGTGATTTAGACTTGTGGTAGTGGTGGTTCTATTGTTGTTTAGGTGTTTATTTACAGGTGGGTTTTCGAGTTGGGTTGTGCTTAAAAGGTGGTGCATTGCCATATTGTTGGGTTGGTAATTGTAATTCTGGGTGCGATTTGGTGACTATCCTCATTAAGTTTTAGCTTGTGTATTCGAGTTTGGTTTGATTAAGATATGGCACCAATGTTACGAGCGAGAACCAAATGGTCACACCTTGACGAAACAGTCGTTCTGGATGGTAAGAGAGTAGGAGCTCAATCGGTGCATTGGGGCACGGAAAAGATAGACCAATTGTGAAACAACTTGTGGATGTTAACATTGTTTATGAAGTTAATTCAGGTGACGCGGGGGTGTTTGCAAAGTTCAAGGCAAAATGATAGACCAAGATTCCTTCTCCTACTAGAAATGTATATCCTCGACTTGTTTGGCTGTTCTATGCCTCTTTGTAAGTTGAGTCTAACCGTCTACTTCACAATCGAACTTTTCTGTTCACTATTGATGAGGCAAAGTATAAAGTAAATCGGGGCAGAATCTATACAATCTTGGGTTTCAGATCCTCTTAGCACATTGGATCTTCCTAGTGTATTTGGCCAATGACGTCTTATCCATGGCTAGCCTCTCCTTCTGAGGGTGAGATTCTTGTTATTCCTGAACTGAATGTAATTGTTATTGATATCACTACTCAACATAACCAATATACTGGAACGGGACCCGTTTCTCGAAAGATGCTGGATGATGAGTCCCGCCTCGTACATAACATTATTATTATCAATATCATCCCAAGGTCCCAAAAGAATGAACTCTTTGAGCGGATGAAGGTATTTCTCTATGCCTTCAAGAGTGATGTGGAAATCGATCTCTCTAGCATCATCATTGAAGAGATGATAGATGCAAGCACCAAAATGGCGTCTCGGAGTTTATTACCTTTTGCCCAGCTTGTGATGCAGATTATGATAGATGTTGGTTACAAGGTACTTCCTAATAAGCCAGAGGTTACAAAAGCGGAGAGATTGGATGCTAATAACTGCCATAAGAGTGCATCTCATCTTCCCTCGGTGCTACCATCTGAGCCATCTCCTCCAGGTGAACAAATAGGTTCTTCTAGTTCAGCTACATAGACTCAGGGGGTGTTTACTCTTCAAGATGTTGGAAACATGTTTCAGACTTTGACAGTGAATGTTGGGGAGGTGAAGACCAAGATATTGATACATGGTTGGGTGTAGTGGAGACATAGGTTCAAAATCTTCGTCAGCTCCAGGAGAGTCGTGAGTTTGATGATTCTGGTTCTTGGGATGCTTGACAACACAGGATGTCTAGACTAGCCTTATGTCCTGGCTTATGTTCTCTAGTTTGTTTCAGTTTATGGTTCTTCTATGTTAAGACTAGTTTTTGTTCTGGGAGCACCTGTGATAGTAGTCCAGGTACTAACATTGGAAGTATGCTTTATGCTATCTTATATTTCTTTATTTTTCAAGTGGATCTAATTTATCTCTATTTTAGATAGTAGATTAGGGTTGTTATTTGTTTCTTCCATGAAAAAAAGGGGGATAAATAAGTATCCCTGACAGGAAAATACAATGAAAAGATATATGATCATGTTTTTCTGGCTTGATTCTTTTATGATTATATTTTTCAGTTTTTAGAGATTTTTTAAGTTTTTCTTTACACATGTATCATAAACTAGTTTGCTGAGTGTGTAGATATTAAATAACAACTATCTGATACGTTTTAAAGTGTAAAATATATCATCCGTGGAAGAGGTCCAGAGATTGAACCTGTTGATGAAAGGGGTGGTGTCTTTCTAAGGTCTAGGTTATCTATATGTCTGGGAAGTACTGCAGAGTGTTGTTTAGGTCTTAATTTTTATTTTGTCACAAAATGAACCAAAGGGGGAGATTAAAAGGTTTTGGTTTGTCTTATTTCGTGTATGTAGAGTCCTGTGGTTATCTCAATCGAAGATGGCGACAAAATGAAGACTGCTGGACAAGTCATCTACAACCAACGACCGAGAAGGTAAGTTGGTAAGTTGAACTCTGATAAAGATAAAGCCAACTTAGAAAAATTCTTTTGCAAAACTAGGAGAATCAAACTTTTTAACTGTTCTATTTTCAAGGCTTATTTTGCTTTCTCGTTCGAACGAGTTTTGGTCTCGTTCGAACGACTTCAGGAAAAGACAAGTTTTGTAAGCGAGTTTTTAACTGCCTCTGTTTTTAGGCTTACTTTTCTATCTTGTTCGAACGAGTCTCGGGAAAAACTATTTTTAGTATTTAACCAAACCTTGTTTTGTTTTTCCTATGACCGAGTTTTTCACCAACTTTATTTGAGGGCTTTATATCCTTTATCAGAGAGACTAATCAAGATTAATCAAAAACCCCGAAACCTTGATTTTGATGTTAAATCAGTTAATTCTACTTCCTTCATAATTTTCTAGAATGATCTGAGAAGGGTAATCCTTGTTGTGAGATCAATGAGCGTCGTTGCAAGAATGAAGGAGATAGGGCGTGAAGCTTAGATCAGAAGAGAGATAATCACGAGACGAGGTTATCGAGTCTGTAAGTGTATTTTAGATTGTAAATATTTTGATTAGTAAATTTTTAGATGTCGATTTAATCGACAACGACCTGTGGTTTTTCTCCTGAATAAGGAGTTTTCACAAGGTTAAAAATTACTTGTGCCGTTTATTTCTTTGTTATAACTATTGATTGATTCTATTCATTCCTAGATCATTAATTGATAGAAATAGTTTTGACCTAATTTCTCAAAATACATTAAATACGAACAAATAGAATTTCAAAATTCACCTAGTTTTAGAGACTAAATATGACCTTGTTCCAGCACATGGAAATCATTTAATAATTATTGCATTATAAATAACTCCTATCTACTGTGTACATAATTCAAACATAAGTTAATAGTACAATTTCAAAAAGATATGCATGTGTCCCTTTGGCTTATAAAAGTAACATACTTATAGTGTAAATATCCACATATAATAACCTAAGTTCATGTATGTGCACCTTCCTAAGAATTTTATTTATACTATGAGTGTATCATCATAACAAGTTAGTTTAACCAGGGATTTGATCATGGCAGGTTGGAATTAATACATCAATAATGTGTGAAAATCAAGTCATACATGAACAATGGTTTAGTGTTTAAATGTCAGCATGTAGTATATGGTTTAATCTTCTCTACTTATATAACCTATAAGGATACACCGACATAGCTATAACTCAACCTAATAATGATAGAGATCAAGGATAGTACATCTGCCTTAAGGGTCTGTTTGTTTTTTGGTCAAGGGTGAGAAGATGTGAGATGTTTTGAAAACTTCTCACCCTTGACTTGTTTTTATTTTTATTTTTATTTTTAGAAGAATCTCTAGAAAAAATGAAAACTAGAAGTTAGGTTAGAAGTTTGGCCTTACTTCTAACGTCAAAACTTCAACACTCCCCCCCCCCTCCCGTGAAGTTTTTCGGGTTAACTTCTAACCTCAAAACTTCTAACTTGCCTTTAACTGCACGTTTTCCCCCTATACCGTGGTGTTGGTCGCTTCCCACCTGAGACCAGTTTAAGTGGGGGTATTTTGAGATTTTCAGCCCAAAAAAAACTTAAATCTGCCAAATGAAAACCCACCCCAAACTTGCTAAGCCATAACCCAACTAAAATATAAAAAAAAACAAAAAACAAAGAGGCAGCGCTCTTTCGCCTCCCTCATCGCCTCTCTCCGCTCCTTACTCTGCACTTTCTCCCACTTATCTTTTCATCTCTCTAGCACCTCTCTACATCTCTCCCAACGTCTCTCTCCAGCCATTATCAACCTTAAGAACACTCGCTAATCATAACCCAACAAGGTATTTTTATCTCTCTCTCCCTCCCGATATGTATGTATCGATTTCAAATTGTGATGATTGGTTTATTTAGTTTGAATGTGTTTCAACATAGTTGGGAATGAAAGGAGTATTGTGTAGGTTAATTGGTTGTCAAGGAGTATTGTGTAAGTTAAGGTTGAATGTGAATTTGGGGTTTCAACATAGAGGTTCATTGTGATTGTGATTGTGAATTCGATTGTGATAGTAATTATAATTGTGAATGTGAATGTGATTGCGTTACTTGTTTGGATTGTTAGATGGCACATGCAAATTTTGGAGGCAAACGTCCACAAATTAATTGGACTGATGTTATGGATAAGGTGGCTATCGAAACATATAAGGAGCAAAAACTGCAAGGGAACAAGGCTAATAATGGCTGAAAGACTCCAGCATATACTGCAGTGAAACAAGCACTTTTTGATCAACTTGGTATAACTGCTACCACTATAAATTGTAGGAGTGGGAATAAGAACAAGCTTGCTGATATGAAGGTTTTGATGGGTTTGAGTGGATTTGGCTGGGATCCAATAAATTGCCCTGTAACTGCTGACAAGGAGGTGTGGGATGCTCTTTTAGAAGTAGAGGTAAACTATATAGCAGTTTCCTTTCATTTATTCCTATTGTTATACTAGTTTGATTCCCTTAAATGAGTATTTTTTTTCTACTTATATATTCTGTTTCAGTCCAGAAAAAACTCCAAAAGGGCAAGAAATTCAAGGATTACGAAGTGTTAGTTGAGCTCATGGGTGATGAGGGTGCTAATGGGGATAATATAAGGTCTGTTGGGCACTTGATCATAAATGAGGAAGACATTGCTGATGATTTAGATGACATAGGTATTGACCAAAGTTTGTTCCCCTTACTCAAAACCATGCTGGAGTTTGACTATGGCAAGAGTGATTAGGATTACCAGTCTACTGCTTCCAATTAGGTTTCTATTGGTACTGGTTATGTTCCTACCACTAATACTCCCACAGGTAGTCTCACTGTTGCTCTTACTACTGCTCATGCCACTGGTACTCTCTTTGTTATTCCTACCACTGGTGATCATACTTCTACTCAGACCAGGATGAGCACTCTTACTGTTAAGAGGCAGAGGACTGGGCCTACAACTTATGTTCTTGATACGAGTATTAATGTGATGACTACTAGTTGTCTCGTGTTACATCAGAGTCAGTCGTTACGAGAGAGTTTGATAGGACTATAGGGTCAAAAGTTAAGGCTATTTTACGGGGGATCATAAAGTTTGATATGACTTACCTTTTCACTATATTGGAAGTGATTACGAAAGAGAAGCCTTTTTGTGCTTGGTTCCTCGGCGCAGATGATGAGACTAGGAGGGGGTCTTTACGTTATAGGTTTGGTCTTAGATAGCTGTCATTTATATGACTTTGGTGGTGCATCAGACGAGTAGGTGTTCTTAGTTTTATATCTCTCTATCTCTAGAGTTGTTTTTTTATCTCTTTATCCCAGTTGTTGTGAGACTTATTTGTTGCTTTGGTACCTATTTTGAAACAATCTAGATACTCTCTATTGATACCTATCTTTTGTATATTATTTGGCATTTTGTAGTATTGGCTAATTAATATTTAGAGAGAAAAATATGGTTTATACATGTGTTTTTAATGTTTTTGTGGAGAAACTTCTAATTTGTGGTCAAATTAGATGGTTTAGCCAAACAGACTAGTGAGATGTTGAAATTAGAAGTTAGGATTTTAAGTAGAACTTCTAACGTTCAGCCAAGCACACGCGATTTTTTTTTTCAATATTCTAATCTCAAAATTTATAACCTCAATCTTCTATGCTCTTCTTACCTTTTCTCACCTAAAAACAAAAAAAACACGACCTAAGTAGACGAAGCAACCCCCTAGATCTCACCGACAAAACCTCTTCGATCAACACTCGGAAGCCCTCTTTTTCTTCTCTTCACCAACGCTTTCCGGTAACTTCGTATGGTGACAAGAATTTGAGATGGGAGTTTATATTTTGACATTCTTTTTCTAGAAGGTGATATGGGTCTTTGTGGGATGAAAGTATTCAAAGTAAGCTTCTCTTGCTTTATGGTGGGGGCTAGTTGTACTCTTAAGGGAAACCCTATATTATGACTTGTGCCAAACTTTAATTATGTTAATCCAACTTTAATAAAGTTTCAACAACAAAGACTCGTAGAAATTGTAAACTCTTAAGGAAGGATTCAATGCAGTAGATGTCACTTACTATAATTGCTACCGACTAATATACCGTCACACATTACTCACACGTATAAATATAAAAACCACACGGTAATGAACAAGATTTATCGGGGTATTACAGATAGTTTTTTCACAATTACTCGTTTAGATTGTTTCTCATCAATTAAGTTCTTGATGAACTCAATAACAACGGTGACCGAATTATTTGTTGCAAGGGAAATAAAAATATTTGCCTCGTTAGACTCCGCAGATCCTCCTCCAGCCAAATCTGAGAGTGCCCGAATAGCAATAAAAGGTACTCTTTGCTGAAGACATATTAGTGCTACAGATGCACTTTCCATGTCCACCGGACTCACATTGAACTTGTTATATATGAAGCTTCGATATGCCGCGTTGTCTAGGAAAATACTTGCACTTGCTCCTCTGTCTACTGTGACTACCTTTGGTTCATGAGATAAGCACGTTGTCGAGTTTAGGCATCCCTCCAATTTCAAGGCCTACGCACAAAATCATATTAATAAGCCGTAAAAACTGTACTTTTCATCAGAATTTTGACGTGTTCAATCTATTTGGCACTTGAGAAATTTGGCCAAAAGAGATTTTTGGAGAAAAAAAACTTCCCTCAAAATTAAGTGTTTCTTACGAAATTAATTAACAATAAATACTTTGATGATAGAGATGGTTTCAACTTGCCTTAAGCTTCTTTGAAATTTCAAAGTAATGGGTATCAACAGGGATCCAAAAAGCATGTTGTCTACTTTCAGGAACCCCATCAATAGGGAAAACTTCCTCTGATTGGTACCACACATTGTTCAGAAGATTATCGTTCGAGCTTCCGAGGGTGACGTTTACAGTGTAATTTGCAAACTTTAAGTACCCAATTTCTCTTGTGTAATCTCCATTCAATTCAAGAGCCAACTCATTTTGAGGTCCTTGACCATATCTCTACGTTCACCATCAAATCACTTTTTGATTAGTACAAAATATAATCTAATAGGCTGCAACTTTTGTCCGAACTTTCGATTTTTTTCCGAAATCTGATTCGATTTTTACGATTTCAGAACCCTATTTTAGGGTTCCGAAAATCTGATTTCCGATTTTTCTGAAAAAATTCGAATCAGAATCGGATAGCTTTGAGCTATTCTGAAATTTTCGATTTGATTTTTCTGAACAAGATCCGATCCAATTTTTTTTGAATAATATTCCGATTTAATCCGAATACCCTCTGATCCGAATTTTCTGAATTTTTTGGATTCTGATCTATTTTTACAGTTAAAAAAAAAATCGAATCGAATCGAAACAAATTTTACAGTTTCGAAAAAAAATCGGAAAAATTCCGATTGCCCCCATTTCTAATCAGATCCGATCCGAAAACAGGCCTAGTATTTAGTAAATGAAACCACTTCAAATAAAAAAAAAAACAGAAAGAAAGTTAAATAGGTATTACCTGCCAGTTCCAAAGGGCAGTGTGAGACCAATATTTAGGGATAGTTACATCTCCAATGTTGAGAGAAGGGTTTGCATTTCCAGCTATTCCATAGTGAACAACTCCATCTATATCGAATAAACTTAGTAATAATTGTGTCGTAATACCTGCATTTATCTACAATCAAATGTAGAGGTAAATTATTCATATTTTTGTGTATATATATGCATTACTGAAAAAATTAAGCCGTATATGGAAAATGATATCCACAAATCGTTATTCTTTGAAGCGTGGGTTGATTTGTATCTGCATTATTAGTATGGTGTTGACAAGTCTACAAAAGAAAACGACGTTTAATTAGTATAGGAAGGTCAATCATATAATGGAGATGCTGCAGGTCAAATGAAAACAAAATCCCTCTCGCTGCTAGCTTCAGCTAAGATATACTACAACGTTTAATTAGTATCAGGTTAGTAGGGCCGAGGATGTTGGTTCCAAAATGCAGTTTCTATCTGATCTCCAAGAACGCAAACAAGTTTTCATGGGATATCATGATTTTCATGATGAATGGAGTCTGAAAATATATAAATCGTCTCTTAAATCTTTTTGGCATGTATTGGATAGAAAGCAAAATACGAACCATTGCCAATCCAGTCATCACCAATATAACATTCTTTCCTTCAATGGTACCAAAGCGAAATCGCCTCCCTTTGACAATATGCATGCCAACCAAAACAAAAATTAAAATAAGAAATAAGATTAAAACTGCAGAAGATATTATAAGTTCTTTGAGCTTATATATGACTGTCGGAACTCAGACGTTTACCAGAAAAGTCTATGATTGTTTCGCTAGCAATAAAGCTGGAGGATTGAAGAAGAGGATTCATTTCGAAAGTATTTGGTATTACTAAACCAACATAAGGCCCATTCTTGTTTACTTGATTGATCTTTTCTTGCACTATTTCTGGAATTGCACCTATACTTTCTTGAACACAAACACCCGTTAGACCTAAAACAAATGTGATCAAAACAGTACTGAAACCTGCCATCAGAGAGAGAGAGAGAGAGAGAGAGAGATTGTGTCTGTGTTTAGTCTTCATAGACCAATATTTATAACCTAAAAATAGTAGAAAAGTATTTAGGCAATTTAAAATTTTCTGAAATTGTACAATATAAGAAATTACAAAAAAAAACAAAAAACAAACAAGTGGCCATATTACGGACCGCGAATACAAATTTATGCCATATCTATATAATAATAATAATAATAACAACCCATTTTTTTTTTGTGGTTTCAGACGTCCATTCCATTGACGCGTATGACTAGGTGTGCTTTGGAAGGCTTGGATTAGTACTTCTTTACCATGGAAATGATCTAGGCCGTCTAGCCCTAATTTGCCCAATTGGATGACAGTTTTGGGTATTAAACTCCTTCTCTATACAAATCTTCTCCGGTTCTCCTCTATAAATCAATCACTCCTCCCTATTTTAGCTCTAAATATCAAACCTAAATCGATTCCTAGAAAATGTATTATTTATTGCTCTTTTTTCTAATTACTTAATTATGAATCCATTGCGCTAAGTAGTAATCAAATCAATCTTCGATTGATTGAGGAAATTATTTTATTTGTCCACCTCTATTCTTTAATGCTCTTTCGCCTAACTCAATTTTGCTTATTAAGGCTACCTCCTTTTAAAATCCTATCAGCGTAATGTATATTTTTCTGTAGTTTTGGACAATGCCTTTCACCGTACGCAAGTGGGGATCAGGTACTTGAAAAGTTTTAACATTGCTCTTTTTTCTGTTTATATTTATTGCTCTATTTATTTTAGCATTGTCTATTGATGCAATAATGTGTTGTTATTCTTGTTGTTACCAAGGTATGCTTAGATTTAAAATGTCTTTAACTTGCAATATTAAATGAAAAATAGATTAAACTTTTCTTCGTCTGAGCACTATAACAATTATAGATATTTATGATGTGGGAAGATGGTGAAACACGAAATCATGTTAAGACATATCTAATTGTAATGACAAATAACAAAGCTTTGAAATATTATATATTGCCACTAAAACTGCAATTTTTACTGCCTGTATAGCACAAAAAGAAAATAAAAGATAGTGGTCTGAGTAAATTTGTGCTTGGCATTTAGAATCTTAGATAGAACACAAATATATTCTTACAAAGAGAAAATGGATAAATGGATTTAATCCAAATATGTAGAGAAATAAATGACAGAGGGAAAACCTGTCCAATGAATGCTTCAGTTATTCTAATAATTGTTGAACTTTCATTATTGCCTTTTACCGACTTATTAGATGTATTCTCATTTTTCGTTCAAGCCAGAACGATCATGCACATTTACCTGAAGTATTTAGAAATAATAAAGAACAACAATGAATTAGCAGCGACAAACTTTACTTAGATCATAAAAAAATATATGATAAAAGTTGATTTCAATATAAAAGTTAACAAGAGAACATCCAGCTACTCTACTCAAATGTGATTTATAGTTCAAATGCATGTTAGATAGATACGACGGAATAACATAACTTTTTCTCCAAAATGAAAAACAACATGCGCCCCAGTGAACTAGTATAAACTTGATATTACTATGAAGAGATAAAGAAGTTCTAGCCTCGCCTACACCTTTTACGGGCGCAAACAACAAAGAAAATATAGAAACTATAGAAAAAGAAAAAAAGGTGATGGTAGCGCTAAGGATAGGTATTGAGTTAATGCCGGAGTTAATAAAGAGTTAGGAGACAGAGTTTAAAAAGAGTTAGAACCAACTGTAGTTTGGACGTGCGTACGGCGTAAAGGAGCAATAGGAAGGCCTACGAAAGATGAAAGAGTCATACGTGTAGTGAGTAGCCAGCAGAGGGGAGGTAGCCTTTGAGTTCTTGAACAGAGAGGCATAGTAGAATAGCTTCAGAAGACGAGCGGAAGCTTGCTCTTGTGCGTCTCGACTATCAAGCGGGGTTCAAAATAAGAAGAAGAAATATAAATCCAGGTGCAACCTTGTTTGAAATCCCTGGTGCTTTTTTCAGATCTAAAGCCAGGTGCAACCTAACCTTGCCGTTCCAGTGCAGATCTAAATGCCTTACCTATATAAGTCGACAAGAAGACCAACTACCCTCCTTATTGGGCATTGTATTTTTCCTCTCTCTGGGCATTGGACAAGGCAACTTACTTCCTCTTCCTAATCGCCCATGTCTCTTTTTCAATAAGCAAAATTAGACAGGCTGCTCTTCCCACTTCCTACTTCCTACTTCCTACTTCCTACTTCCCACTTCCCACTTCCCACTTCCCACTTCCTAGTCAGCCAGCCAAGGAGCAGTTATTCAAGAGATTCCAAGGATCCTTCCCGTTTTTTTTAGACCTTTGCTCCACTATCGACTATAGATACGATACCATGCCCTTACTCACTAATTATAATGGCGCCCATTGAGTCCCGGGTCTGAAAACACACCAACTCACCGTAATGTATATTTTCAGAATCCCCAAGCAAGGCAGAGAAGAAACAAAAGGCAAGAATAAAGAGACCAATACAATTGTCTACTCCTAGTGGTAACTTATAAAGTTTTGGATTCATCTGGGGAAATCAAGCTTGTTATGCTTTCATATAAATATCCTTCAGCCCTGGACCGCCGCCTTTCATTGGAAGGATCACATAGATATACTTTGCCTAAATCTTCTGTGACGTTTAGAGGATACTTATGCTGGTCCTCTTGCATACTGCATGATGGATTTGTACCGCCTGATGTTCCTCTTGAAAGAGCCAGATCTTTGGTTGCAGATGGTCCCACCAACTCTTCCAGAAGGGATATCGGCTTATTCAAATATTCGATGTTATGATGTAATCTCAACTTAACATTTTCATTTGAGTTCATTCCTTCTGCTACAAAATTCAAGTATTTCTTGGGTTGCACAATCTTGACTTATTTAACACCCGCCTCTTTTAATCACTGAGGGCGGTGTCTAGAATGTGTTTTCGGTACTAAGGTGTTGGTTTGTACTAACAGACCCATTAGGCATTTTTCGTGTAACTGTAGTAGCCTCTGTTGTAGAGAATCCAGTCAATTTTCCTAAGAAGGCTACATATTCTATTAGACTGTCTTCCTTGTGTTGTTCTTTGAAGTTACCTTTCTCACCTAGTTTAGCAACTCTTGCTCCATTGTATCTTTTTAGAATATCAAACTGTGAAGTATTATTACATGTGCTGCCTGACGTTCCAATTACAGTTTGAGCATTCAAATCAAATTGCTCTCTTGTTCCAACCTTCTCAGCATTGGGGATGAGTTCAATTATTTGTTTGAAATTTGTAGCGCCAACTTATTTTTCAGTCTTGGTTGCTTGAATACTCTGCACCATCAAGAGTAGTATTGTCCTTTTCATTGAGTTTTCCTTTTTTCCAATTTTCATTCAAAGAAATTTTCTCGCTTAAGTTACCTAGTTCTCCTCCACTGTATTTTTATAACACCTCTGACTGCAAGATAGGCTTCCTATCTGAAGTGTCGAACACATTTTGGGCATCCGAACCAGTTTAGTCTCTTCTTATAGACTTGTTGTTTTTTAACAAGTTCGCCTCCCATGGCTTCAATATTGAAATTGACTTCAGTTCTATATGTGAAATCAGCTTACTTTTCTTAGTTCCTTCGGAATTCCTTTCCTTATCCTCTGGCCCTTTAAGATGAACTTCTGTCCTGGTTCTGCTTGATTGGAATCGATCCACCGGTGGACTAATGCCTGGTTTTTGTCCCTTAAACAAAAACAAAAAAAGATTCATTAACCAAACAAAAAATGAAATACAACGGATAGTTATAACATCATACAAAACATTGTAGATAGGAACTGGAGATGTAATTTCTGCAGCTAGGAATATTTTAGGCCTTGTGGAAATATCACTAGGAGATGACTGATTCTGCACAAAACTATACTGCAGTTGAGGTAACTGAAGAGTACCCGAAGATGATGGAAAACTGGAGACTCCCTGGTTACCACATGCTTGGTACGCTAGAAACGCTTCCTCATTTTGAGGCTTTCTTTGTTGCTGCTGTAATGAAAAAATGAACATTAGCCAAAATATACATTGCAAGTCAAAGAGTCAGTCATAAAAATTCATATACAATGCAAACATTTTTCCTAAAATCCTAAACATAACGGAAAACAAAACATAACATCAAATAATTCAGAGTTTATGGTTGTCTGAACGACTGATTCATACAAAGTTCCCGATGAAGCTGAATCCAAGAAGGTAACTAGGTATGTATACAAACTGAGTTATCCCTTGGTAGTAATTATTAAGTACTAATGACATCTTTGCATA
Source organism: Kingdonia uniflora (assembly GCA_014058105.1). Lineage (NCBI taxonomy): Eukaryota > Viridiplantae > Streptophyta > Magnoliopsida > Ranunculales > Circaeasteraceae > Kingdonia > Kingdonia uniflora. The sequence goes on along the minus strand of JACGCM010000926.1, from coordinate 550,367 downwards.
TTGTTAATTATATACTCAATACACAACAACAGATATTTTAAATATCAAAGTAACTAATTATACAATTTAATATACTTATATTTTAAATTAAAATAATCAAATAAAAGGAAAAAAATTAATTATATAACTGATACAGAAGCTAAGACCACTACAAATAGTCATAACATAATTATCCTAAAACATAGAATTAAAAGCATAGATAACCCCCTACTACTACTGCTGCATCACAAAAAAGTTGCTCATCATTTCATTCGGTAATGTTACTTCTATAACTGTGAGAAATTAGAATTTCCCTCTCAAAATCTCTATAAATTTATTATAGTCAAGCACACCATCTTCTTTTGGCACTAGACTTCCCGATTCTATTGCACGACACATTGGACACAACAACGGTTTTGCTATTTACTGAATTCTCGCCATATGAATACAATAGAGATGATATACATGTGAACACCGCAGCTTTGTTAAAAAATACAGGCTACTCCTTTTTCCCAAACAAATGCAACAAACCTCATCTTCAATGGCAACTTCTTCAACCTTCTTTAACCAATCTTTATTACTATTGAACTCTTGCTGATTAGTCTCAGATTTTTCCATCTTGTTATCCAAAAATTTGAGCTTCCTAATATGAGAATAGAGATATTTAAAAATATTTACAGCACATCGACTCTCATTGGAAATGTGTGAAGATCCTCCAGACATTATCTATCTATAATAAGAAAAAAACTAGACATATTATTCTTACATGTCATAGAATTGTTCAAAATAAGAAAGAACTCACAATATTTATATATAATATTTGATAATTTAAATTTAAATTTCCTTACAATATATAAAGAAACATATAGAAATCCAAAATATATAATAGAGTTGAACAAATGTCAAGAAAGTAAATAGGCAAGACTTCCAATAGGAGAAATCAATTATATGCTTGTGACATAATTTACCTATCTAATTTGTTTATAAGCTAATGCATGTGACGAAAATTCTCTATAGTAAATGAGTAAAGACAGGTTTGAAAATTTGCAAGCTCTAACCTTGAGACTAATAATATGTTCTTTTAAACTTCCAATTTTTTTTTGTATATCAATATTATTTTCTTCATCTTCATCTTCTCATCTCTCCCCTCTCCCCAGTCCTAATTCTTAAACACCCGCAAACATCACCCCCTTCGATCCTAAATTTTAAAAAATAGTTAAATTCATACCCCCAATCACTCCCAATTTGTTGAATTCTCGCATATCGATGACAATTATGACAAAAAAGGAGAAACATAGGAAAGACTTCGAGTGAAACTTCATTTGGAAGTTCCTTCATTTCCAGTATTCCTGCCCCTAATAGCTCCCTTGGGTTTGGGATTGCTCCTTCTGCATTGGGGTCGGTTCGGTGATGCGAGGCGTAACTGAGAGTTTGGGAAGTTATGAAGGTAAGAACTCTGGGAATTATGTGAATTACGAGAGTAATATTGATATCCGGTATCGATAAGTTTACTTGAACCAGTTAGAGAGCAATGAGAGTTATGGAAGTTATGGGCATTGTGAGAAATATGTAACTTAGAGTAGAAATAGTGGTACTTATGGTAGCTATGCTGGATCAATGGCAGTAATGTCGGATTGCACAATAATGTATGCATGAGAGAGTAATGTAGTGAGCATGTTGGGGACTCGGCAGAGGAGGAGAAGTGTCACGCCCCAAAATCCAATAATCGGTAAACTTGACCAATTACTAGATTCGAAGCTGTGCAAGTCGGGGAATTCACTTATTCGCCCCACGAACAACCGAGCCATAGAAAAGTTCAGGTTCAATCATTCACTTAAAGCAATAATTATCAGAGTAAAGAAAGAATAATAAAGCGGAAGCAAAAGATATATATATATATATATATATATATATATATATATGCATATCAGACTGAAATCAGAATACAATATCTCGAATAAAGTACAGCGACATATGCTGAGATCACATGTAGAAAGTCTAAACTAAAGAAGATCTGCAGCGGCAAAACTGACTCCAAACAGAGTGAAGCTCACAACAATCCAATGTTACTTAACCTCTGAAAGGAGAGAACAAAGCGAGAGCGAGCAAAACCACGGCTCACTAATACCCAACAAAGCTAAATAACCTACTAATATAACAAGTGCAGAGAAGAGGGTGAGGTGAATGAGATAGAGAAAGTTTTAAAGTAAAAGAATAGTAAACTAAGTGACTAAGATCCAAATAAAGAGTTGTAAGCACAAAAGAATAGAATATATAAGTAACCAGAACTATGATAAAGAATTCTAAGAGAAGAGGAAATTCTGATATGAGGAGATGATGCAATGATATGCTAATGATATGATATGAAGAACTAGAGTCCAAATGTTAAATGATTTAATGTTTTAAAACGTGTTCACAATCCTATTGTAATATTGGTTGATCAAGAGCTAGCATGTTTATCTTAAAGAGATCTGTTAAGGGGATACAATGGGTACGATTTTTGTCAAGCTCGACCAAGCTAGTGGATACTCACTTGATCAAAGTGTTCGGGGCTTTTCAACCCACGAAGCCAACGTCCGAACTGTATTTTCATTCCAAGGAATTTTAACCTCACTGAGGATAAGTCTAGCACCGGATTCAGACTGTCTCATACCTTCCCACACTCCCGGATGGGTATTAAAGGTATGATAGTGTTCACTGCCAGTTCTTTACCTACTATTTTAACCTGATTTAGGACTCCTGCGATCCTATCGGAGGTTAACCGATGTAAAGTTGTGTTATGTATCCGATCTCGTTAAGTTAAAAGAGTTTTACATGATTAAAAGATGCAACAGATCCCAAGGATCACAGCACAACAACCGTAAACCCGGCATCACACATAGGGCGACCACCTGCATAAGAGCGTGGCAAACAATCCTAAAATAGAATGAACAACGACTCAGTTGCACCATCATAACCGAGATGAGACAACAACCTAACCGTCACCACATCTAACCAACATCAGTCTCTAGAAGACCGAAACCAACAACAAGAACACAACTACGAGAATACCACACTAACAACTTCTAACTAAACCTAAAGTCCAACACCAATAACAAACCAAGTTACAGAATAATTAACATATAGGTTAACAATTTATACTAATAAATATAAAAATCAAACCGTAACTAAATCACATGCACTTCTCTACACAGAGTACTACTCTAATCAATATCCATTTAACTAGTAGAGGAATTTAGAAATGAAGGGGACTCGCCTGATAATAATCTCGAGTCCTGACGAAACTAAAACTGGAACTCCAAAACTCAGAATTAGCGATTCGGCTAACGGAACACAGGACAAGCTACAACAGGCAATTATAACAACAATTAAACAAACAATACGGGAAACCAATCAATAGCCCAAACCCTGGAAATCAACCCAATCTCTAATCGGACGAAAGGAACAGAAAGGAATAGGGAAATTATTCACCAAGGATAAAGGCGATGACTACGGCAAGGAATCGGCGAGCGAGAGAACGGATTGGATTCGAATTTGGGAAAGAGGAGATTCTGATTTGGGGGAGATAGAAATAAGAAAGAGGAATGAAATGAAAAATACACCCAAAAGGAAGAAAACAACTGCCAGACTCGTTCGAACAAAAATGAGGTCGTTCGAACGAAGAGGATCTGAAGACAAAAATTCCAGGGAGGTATCTCAGTCGTTCGAGCGAGAAAAGGGTCATGCGAATGGACAAAGAAGTCGTGTGAATGGACACAGAAGTCGTTCGAACAACTAGGAGATATTGGACCAAGTTCTAGGAGATAAGTTGACTCGTTCGAACGAATATGAACCTCGTTCGAACGAATACTGGAAAATCCCAAATTCTCCTAGAATTCACACAAACACCCAAACACAGAAACAACCCACACACAAATACCACAACAACAGCAACAAAGACTCCACCAACCCAACCACGGTCCCCCAAACACAAAATACAACCACCTTCTCCTAATAACCACCGAAACACCGAAAACGCAGAAAAGGAATCTAACTCCAAAACCCGCCCAAAAAGAATAAAATGAATGCAGAATGGATAGAAGGAATATATGCGGATGCACAATGCAATAAATGCAGATGCTAAATGGATAGGAATACATGCAGAAAAGGGATATATACTAATAATAATAAATAATAAATACGGGTCACTACAAGGAGGGTTGCAATACCTGAAGAGATAGTTGAGGAGGGTCAACAAAGTTTAAAAGGCGAAAAGCAAAGCATGGCAGATGACCCAGAACATCTAAAACTAGGGGAAAGCTAAGTTTTTATAAATTACTCTTCCAAACTTGCGACTACCTTCCGCTAGATGTTGCCTTGGGATTGTAGACTAGGTTTTTATGGACTATTATAGAATTTGGTTATGGTTTATTAGGAAAGAAGCAGAGAGCAAAATAAAAAATAGAGCCAATTGTTTGGTAATTATAGCTTGTGGCTAACAGGTATTTCTCACTCTCTATAACAGTTGTTCTTACCCCTAACCCTTTCCACTCCAGTTTTTTTTGTCTTTGCCTTTTCCTGTGTGACAATTTGTCAAGCCGTTAGTTTATGCTACTCATGACTAAAATTTGTTACAATATTTTTGTTGATATTCTATTCTTCACTGCCGCATGTATATGCAGGTTTAGTATCTGTTCCTTACTGGATCCTCCATTATTAGGAACAACATAGTATTCTAGTTTTGATTTCTGTCTACTTCTTGATACTTTTATTTTTTATGTTCCATGAAATACTGCACTTTATGTAGTTCTACTTAGAGACCGGGAGGGCAGTTATGCATTGTAATCATCATTATTGAAGATTTTTGCCATGTTCTCTATTGACTCTTTCATGCTTAGTATCCAATTAAGATTCATTATGAGGTTCCACATCTCCCATCATTCTGCATCATTATTTTACAGTCCCATATATTTAACCAGATTTTGTTATGTGGGCATGTTTACTATTCAAATTTAATGCACTTCTCTTGAGTACTTCACCTACTGAATGCAGGTAGTTTTTTGAGTTTGAATTTCATATTCATCATGTAAAGTTTGTTGAGATACCTTTTACTTATATAACTGCAGGTTCAATACCGCATGCATCTATCTCTCTCAGAGTTTCCCTCTAACAGCTTCTATAAAGGTTCATTGTAAAATGGGGTGACCATTGTTGAAAGGCAGTAAACTGGAATTGATTTCCCTTGGCCAGTACCAAATTGTCCAATGCTCTTTTACATCCCGGTACTTGACCAGTTACTTTTTTATCGTGTTTGAATGTACTTTTCTCACTTAGCCAGTTATTTATACATTTTATATTTTCTTTACATAGATGGGACAAGAAGGGATAAGTTCAATTTGGAACTTCATATTTGAATAGGACTGAGACTGCACATGTTGAGAAACTTGTTATTACATTTTCAAGAAGCGGCGTTATTTCTAATGAGATATTGATGTCTACTTGAACTTTTTGCATTTTAATTAACTTTAGAGAACTTAGATTATTTGCAAAAGAAAATATTCATCTTAACTTTTACAGATGGGAGTGATAACGCCGTACGAAGGTCAGCGAGCCTATATTGTGAACTAAATGTCGAGAAATGGATCTCTCAGACAGCAACTCTACAAGGAAATTGAGGTTATTTTCAGAATTTTGCATATAATAAAATTGATACTTTTCTAGGTGGTTACTGGTTCAATATAGTTTGTTTTCATTACAGATTGCAAGTGTCTATTCATTCCAGGAAAGGGTAAAATATTACATTATCTTATCTTGTGTGAGCAGTAACGAGCATCAGATGGGCTTGTATACCTAAATTATGAGAAAAGTATGTGGTTAATCTATGCTACTGCAACTTTAAAATGGAACTTCATATTGAGTTATGCAATTCTAAAATGAGACAACTACAAAGGACAGAGAGAATGTTTCTTTCTAAAGTGACATTTCCTTTCTAAAGTTTAGCTTAATTTGGTGTTAATGTTAGTTAGTAATTTATGTTGTTCAAGTTCAGGGTGGTTTTCTTGACATTGACACCAAAGGACGGATATCCACAGGAAGGCTCCCAGGAATACGGCTGTTCATAATCATCTCTTCATCATAGACATTATATGCTCACCAATTTTCGGCAAAGATTTTTTCCTTTTCAGATTCCTCAACATCTATTTCAAAATCCAAATTGTCTAATAAATATTTAACTTCAGCCTCCTCTTCTCTTTTCAACTCTTCGAGCCTACATAGGATATCCAGATCAAAATTGTTGAACAAAGGAATTTCTGGGATAATATTCGTTTATTTCTTTTGGGCTATTAGGAGATAGGTGACGTGTGTGACCAGGACGGGAAGGATTTCATATGGTTGTTGAGTGTGGAAAGGGAAACCAGATGAGTTGGACTTTAAGGTTAGTCATGAATTTTTGATTGGGAGGGAAGACGAGGTTTGATTATTATTGAAAGGCTGAGGCCTCATGGAAATCAATGTCAAGGCCACTTCCGTTCAACTGTGAACTGAACTTATGAGTATTATGATAGAGAGATTAGAGATAGGACAACTCAACCTGAGGAGAAGACTTGGTTAACTTATAGGAAGTGAAAGTTAGTTCTACTCTTTAACCTGCCTGAGTTGCGCAGCTTGAAAAGTAAATTATTTTTTATATTCAAATACAACAATTGTACAACCTTCGGCTCGCACAAAACCGACTTAAGCAAGCTCAGTTTAGCTACCTTACCTCTAGTTTTATAGTCTAGCTACCTATACTTAACGTTGCTAGCGCAACTCCTAAGCTACTTGTTTAACAACCTATATTGATGTGTAATAGCCTAATTTCGGGATTCAAACTTAACTTTTACACCAGATGTGTTTAGAACGCTCAAGAATAATGAATGATAGCTAACGAGACAATTTAGCTTGGAAAACCTCTGAATAGGTTAAAAACTACGACATCTCTTGAGGATTTTGAAAGAGAGAGTAATATTATAAATATTGTTAGCTTATTACAATGAGTGTTCTGAGAATATGGAATGTTAGAGTGAGAGATCCTCCATCCTCCATCCTTCATCTTAAATTCTTTGGTCCTATTTATAGGTCTTATAATATGACCGTTTGATGACCATTAAGATTCTTAATGATGAAGGTTACAAAATATATACATTTGATGGTCATTGATCTGATCGTGTAACGGATTGATCTTGTTGTCTTGTAACGACTTCATTGATGATGCGGCGTCTGTTGACTCAAACTATTGCTGTAGAGGTCGAAAGTGATGACTAGAACTTAGGGATACTAAATATGTCTTTAGTAGTATTTTATCTATATTGATGAGGTCGAGGATGAAGCATGAGTCCGAGATGCGGAATAAGCTATTACAAAACGACTCTTAACCAAGAGTACGAGAAGTGTCATGGGCGAGTGGTGTTGGTTGAGAAACTCGTGCTATAACTGTTTCCTGATGTTGATGTCTTAATTCTGATCATGCTATAAATGTGCCACGTGCTCCGTAGATGCGGTCGAAAGTTCATATGTTGGTCAAAGATGAAGCATGAGTTCAAGATGAGAAATAAACCACTACAACCGCCTCTCTCGGCCAACAGTACGATAAACATTGTAGGCGAGTGGTGTTGTTTGTGAAGAGTCATTAATGCTGCAGTTAATATTTGGGAATCATTTCCAACGCATATTTATGAATATCTGTTTGTAGCTTTTGAGTTTTCTAGAACCAATGGTTCTAATCAATGTTGTTGCATGGGAAATCCTTCTGGCATTGGGAATTTAAAGAGTAAGCTTAAATGCTGGTCATAGTATAAAGAGTACTCTGAGTTGTGTGTGATGAACCAAGTCTTCATCTTTGAACAATTTCTCCTTTGTGCTTGTTTCTGTACTTGAAATCTTCTAACTGTTGAGAGTATGATGACTACAAGGAACCAATCTCAGGAGTCCAGGATTCGACGAAAGATGGAAGAACTGCGCATCAGGTACTTTGGATACCAACCTTTGCATCTGCAGATACGAATTCCCATGTTGCCTACCTATCACCATATTTCATATGAAGAGGTGATGGAGGCGGGGGATGACTATTATTAGATGGTGCAATTCTATTATTTGTTAACATCTGAGGCAGAGCGCCGAAATGGGCTTTGGTTGCTGGCGGAGGAGGCTGTTACAACTGAAGATGAAGCGACAGACATTCGTCTGAGGGAGTCTCACCGGTATCTTGCTAGCGAGTGGGTCCTTAAGAAGAAATTTGACCTTTCATCTGTCTCTAGCATGCGGGGTGGTGGGGGTTATGGTAGAAGAGGCGGTGGTGGAGGATTTTTTTCCATGGACCATAGATATTGGCCATGAAGAAGATCCTTCATTTGTGATTTTTAGTTCCACCTTTCCTGGCCCTTGCAAGCATGGGATCAGAGTTTGGAAGTTGCTTCAATCTTTCATCTTCTTCCTTGTTGACTGCTGATAGGCATTTCAAACTATTACTTGATGTAATTTGGAAAGTAATTTGTATATTGTCTGGAATAATATTGTATCTGTAAAGTAATCTGTAAGAAAATTTTCGAACTAATAAAATGGCATTTTTCGGTTATCTTGATGTTGTGTGTCAAAGTAGCTGTAGTTTTGGGTTTGCAGGGTAGAAGTCTGTAAATATGTAAGTATGGGGAATAGTAGTTCATTTATGGGGTATTTTCTGGACAAATCAAACTATAAGGATCTCAGTGTGTATATCGAAAATGGCAGTGATAGGTGAGGTTTTGAAAAATTAGAAGAGCTCAAAAATGTTATGATATGAAGTAGATAATTTGTGTAAGATGACTGGGTTGTTGCAAAGGTATATGGTTTTTCTGTGATCTATGTATTTGAACTGGCTGAAAAATGTCTTGAACTGTGTAAAGAATTGATATTGATCTGTAGGTGCTACCTTTGGTCTTGCTTGATTTTGTATGTTATCATCTCCATATCTGTGCATATAAAATTTGAGGAGATATTGCATAATATGGAAAGAATGACCTGTCACAATATTCTGGATTTTCTGTTGATATTCTGCTGTCCCAAAGAATTTTCTTGAAAAATATATCCTTCAGGAAAATATGTGGGGTGATATGGATTTTCAAAGATCTGTTTGGTAACTATATAAAACAATGATCCTTGGTTGAAGGTTTTGTATCTTCTGCAGGGATAATTTGTTGTAGAGGTAGTGCGAGTAATCATGGTGAGGACGCACTCTCACCATGCTCATCATGCTACAGACGGTAGGTTCCATATCAATGTTGTTAAAATTTTATAAATGGAAATATGTCAAAGGTCGAAGTAGTGGTTACCTGTATAGTAATTCATCTAGGCTGAATTTTTTTGATTTTGAATCGGCGGGTAGACCATGGAATGATCACCTTGTATGGGTAGGGGCAACTATATGCAGGTTTCAGATGAACCAGTGCTTGTTCTGAACTATAATTATTATAACCCGAGTAAGTAACATTATTCAACTTCGATTAGCCATTATCATTTCTTTGAGCTGCTAAATATTGTTTTGCTCTTTATTTTGTAAGAACCTAATCCTTCATCTATGCATGATAATACTAGTTTGTTTGACTGCGTTGCTCGTGATCAGGTCGAGTTAAAGTAAGTGCTTGGTGAGCTAGGTATCCGTAGGGACAAGAGGGTTAACTCCGTAGTACCCAAAGTTCAGCGAGCTCACGAAAAATACGCTATGGTTGAGGGGAAAGCTCGTTTGACTGTTGACGATGTCCTTACTATTCCACCTCCTGCTCCTAAAAACATAAAATAGATTACTCGCAGGTCGAAAAAGTTAGCTCTGCAGAGTACGCCTGCTACTGGGGTGGTGACCATGGAACAAAAGATCACAAAAACTATTTTTGGGGATGTAGAGAAGAGATAGGAGGTGAGTGCAGTTACTCCTGTAGAGGTTGAGAAGAACTTGTTAAAGAGAAAATGGCATGAGAACGAGGGTAGCTCTCGTATTAATCCTCATGTTGCGGCCAACATGAGGGAGTTGGAGCAGAAATCCTTCTTAATGGCTGGGACTAACTTGAAGTAGCTCGATGAAGAGTATCACGGACACATTTTCGCGGTATGTGTTTGAAAATTTTAATTGTCTTGTATTTGTACTACGAGCTGTTGTTCTGAACTTTTGTTTGTGTATTGGCAGCTCTCGATGTTGTTGAAGGGGGCAACAAAGTGTCTTGATAAAAGGAGCCAGGAGTTTGGGGATCTTACTCTAAGGTTTGATGCCCAATCTGCTCGTATTAAGGAGCTCAAAGCTAAGTTCAAGCTAGAGAAAGATAAAAGATTTACAGATGCTGAGGCAGCTGCAGAGTGCGCAAAGAAGTATAAAGTGTTGTCTGAGCATGACGATGTTATGACTCGATCATGCAAATAATCCTTTTATTTTGGATTGTCTGTTGTTGATGTTGAGCTAGGCCGAACTGGTATATATGATGAAATAATCCTTCCTTCCGAGTTAGTAGACGAAGTGGTAACTGATGTTGTTGTTCCACCTGAAAAAATAGTGGACCCTCTATTGGAGTGTACTGAACCAGTCCGATCTGCTGAGAAAACATTGGACCCTCCATCTGAGGTAGACATCAGCAAGAATCTCTAATCATTCTGTGGCATCCTATTCTGATTTATACAGTTTGCTTGATGTGATTATACTCTGTATGGTCTTAAACTGTATAAGTTTGATTGATGCTTTGAAATATTCTCTTCATGAATGTCTGTATGGTAACAAAAATATTTGTAATCTATATATGAAATAGAGCGATTGAGAAAAACTAGTTCCGAACTGGAGAGAACGTTAAGTAGAGCGAGGGATTTCATGGCTCGTATTCAATAGGTACTTAATAAAATTGAATATGAGAGAAGATAATTTAAATTCAACTCAGAGAAAACTTTTAAAGAGTTATATGACCTTCAGTGTAGATATGATATGATAAAAATAGAAAGGGATTAAGTGTTAAGAAAGGAAGAGGAAAGGGGGGTATTAGTTCAAAATCCAAAAGAGTTGACCTGTTTTAACGACTTGAGTGATAAAGTTATGTGTCAAAGTATGTTCATAGCTCTAACGTTGTATTTTGAGATCGAAGTAGATAGTGAAAGGGGTTTAAAAGAAGTTTATGTAGAACTTTTGAAGGAAAGAGGAATAGTACCAGACCCAACTCGAGTTATGTTTTTAGCTCAAGAAGTACGCAATCGTCATAGTTTAGAGGAGAGAAAATTTTCAACTCCAACTGGTGTGTCTGTTATATGGGGCGATGTAGAACCTTTATCTGATGTGTTTAGCTTTATGTAGGATCGGAGGGCCATGAGAATTATATTTTTCATGATAAGAAAGGAGCAAATAAAGGTTCACCAATAATTAGAGGGTGAACTAAAGGAGTTGTAGGATATATTATCGCAACATGTGGAGCAAAAAATGTTTTTAGCGACGCGATTGTCAAAAGAAGTGACTGTTCAAATGAAGGTAGAAGCTGATGTGAGGGCTTTAGGTATATTGCAAAAAGAAATGCGCAAGCGGCTGCACAAGGCACGTATGCAGTTGAAGAAGCATCTGTATCCATCGCAAGCAAAAGTTACAGCTCAAACAGAACACGAACGTCATATAGAAAGTGTCATTGATTTTTATGGAGGAGAACTGGCGAGGGTAGAGAACGAATTTAGGAAGTTCGTAATGGAATGTGGGAAGGATTTTGATGTTAAAAATGCCAAGGCTAAAAATATATGGTTTACCAAAGATGAAGATGAAATTGTTGGTGAAAAACCTATTCCTAGATCGAGGGAATTGTCATTAAAAGAGGATAAGGAGGAGGTCGAGAGTCTGATACCGACCCCTACACAAACAACGCCAGCAGGAGGTGGTAACTTTTATAGCTCCTATAGATGTTCAAGTAACGAATAGAAAGAGTTTGAGAGATAAAGGGTAGTCCTTTCATATATCGAAGAAGCAAAAATAGGGTATTCCATTTTTTTACCGACCCCTGCATATGTGTTAGATCTTTGTATACTGTTTTGTGATGATAAATGAAATTTGTTCTCTGTGATGATAAATAGAGCGATGCATTGATATTACTCAAAGATTATGCTTCTGTTTAGACTTGTTAACTATGATCTGTAATCTGTATGTATAAACAAACTATTATAAATGTAACTTGTCATAACAGGTGGAACTGGTAGCTATTCAGAGTTAATGTGACGCATTACGTGTTCGAAACGAACAATTGAATGCCAAACTAAATTCGTGTCAAGGGGAACTAAAAAGTGTTACTGAATTAAAAGAAAAAATGAAGGAGAAGCTCTCAAAAGAGCAAAATACAGTAGTTTGTTTGACTGACAAACTGCAAAAGAAAGAGGTTGAACTAGCCAGTGAACTGAAAAAGATTGAAGGCTTACAAGAAGTTATAAGGAAAAAAAATGTTGAATTTTTAGACACTTCTGAACAAACTAAACAACAAGGGGAGGAATTAACATCTGCGCCAAGTCAAATTACAGAACTGTTGGCGGTGTTAGAGGAGGAAGGAAGTATTGTGAAAGACTTGCAATTTCAGGCAAATACGCTGGAGTCGGAAATGGCTGATATGCGAGTAACTGTTACAAAGACAAAAGCTCGTGCTTAAAAATATGAAGTATTGTGGTAAGTTGCTGATATAATGATAAAAAAGGTGGAAGAGGTCCGCAATCAATAGAACGGGAATATAAACAAGACTTGGGATAAGGTCCATGTGCTAGAGCATGCCATTCAATTGTTGAAGTTAAATATTTTAGAGTACCAAGTAGAGAACACGAGATTGTGTAATGTGAATACTAAAATTGATGTTAATCTTTTTAAGGCTGAAATAAGTCTTGACGAAAGTACAGTAAATAGAAATTATCGTGATGTTAAGGTGGAGGGGGCAATATCTATTTTTTGTCATATGGATGAATTCATGGCAGTGTTGGAAGCTCGAAATGTTGCGACGTTAAATGAAAAACGAAAAGTGGACGAACGTAGCCAAAATTTGGAAGCTATGCTGAAGGATGCGCAAGGTAAACTTGTAAAGTTTATTCTTCCCTACATGGTGAAATGTGAGGGAAGTGATGTACATGAGATAAAGATGATGGAAGTGCTTTCCTTTTTTGTATCTGAGTTCCAAAGATTGGAGGCAGAGAATAAAACTGCATATGACAAGCTAGTTTCTAAAAGTGTAGAGGGTAAAATACGGTTGATACGTTCTGAGTATCTAGCACCCATGGTAGCAAAAATTGGCGTTCTTACACAGAGGCAAATTGAAGAAGGAAAGCAAATTTTTATTGGGAAAATGCCATAGTTTATGCGTGTTTGTCGGTATGGGGAGAGTTCGCGTAATGCAAGGTGTCCTTCTAGTTCAGGTGACACTTCAAGTGATAGCTCGAGTGAGTAAGGAGGCGTAGTGATTATTATAAGGGATTACTCAAACTATACAAATGAAAATATAGGAGATAGAGTATAATAAGGTAGGACTGTTGACAAAAAGAAGGATTTTTTCATAAATAAACTAACCTTATACTGACCCAATTATGATGTATGAGTCTAGTATCTGTGGAGTAGAGTGACTAAATGTGCTACCGTACAGTAAGTGGTTGGTTTGGCTGATGCAATAAACGCTTAAGCTAACAGAAGATCGGTTTGGCTGAAGCAACAAAAATCTATAATGTAATAAGGGATCAGTTTAACGGAAGCAACAAACAATTTATATTGTAATAGAGGATCAGTTCGGCTGAAGCAACAAACAATCTATAATGTAATAGAGGATCAATTCGGCTGAGGCAACAAACAATCTATAATGTAATAGAGGATCAGTTTGGCTGAAGTAACAAACGATCTATAATATAATAGAGTGGGGTGAACCGAATGGTAATCTGTAATGTTTAGACATATAATTTGTATATAGAAATACTTATTTGATATATTAGAAAAATACTATAATGTAGGGCAATCAGACACAAATATTTCATTGTTGTAAGATTGACATACAAATAATATTAGATGAAGTACTGTATAGTAGAAAGTACTCGAATGTATGGTGATCAAACATAAGTATTTTATTGATGTAAGACCAGCATACAAGATGATATATTTATTTAGAAAAGTATATTGTGATAGATTATCATCTTCGATAAAGCTTCAATCTCCTCGTATTCCAAGGGTTAGGCACACGTTCCCCACTTTCGATAGCAAGATTGTAAGAACCAAGTTCACTTTTTCCAATAATGATAAAAGAACTTTTCTAATTTTTAACGAGTTTCCCAGCATTGACTTCTTTTCTGTGTTTGGGGACTTCTCGGAGAACTAGATCTTTTATTTCAAACTCTCTATGATGAACTCGTTTGTTATAAGATCGGGCTAGCCTGGTGGTATTTTCCTAAGTTCATGATTGCTCTGTCTCTAGTTTCCTCAATCTAATTCATGTTACATGCCAACTAGAATTCATTTTCTTCGTCTATCATGGTATTGTATCGTAATGGGTGATGATATTAAGTAGGTATGATTGCTTCAGTGCCATATGCTAATAGGAACGATGTGCATCAAGTCGATACTCGAGGTGTTGTTCGATATGCCCATAATACATGTGGTAATTCTTTGACCTAATTGGCCTTCTTCTCTGTCAAGCTCTTTTTGATTCCATCCACTATAATGCGATTAGTGATTTTAGCCTGACCATTTCCTTAAGGGTAATATGGATTGGAAGGAGAGTGGATGATGTTGTGCTGATTAAGAAACTCAACTACTCTATGGCCAACAAATTGAGGTCCATTGTCTATTCTTATAAGATGGGGGCAGCCAAACTGGATGATGATTGTTTCCCATATAAACTTGATGATTTCATCTTCTCGTATCCGATACAGAGGGACTGCTTCTACCCATTTAGTGAAGTAATTTGTTGCTACTAGGAGGTACTTCATTTTGCTTGACGCAGTAGGGAATTCTTCTACGAGGTTGAAGGCCCATCTTTTGAATGACCAAACAACATGGCAAGAATTGAATTCCAAAGCTGGAGCTCGAATTTGGGGGCCATATCATTGGCAGGCATCATATTTTCTTGCAAGATCAATGGCTTGAGCTTTCAATTTAGGCCAAAAAACTCTTTGAGTAAGAGCTCGATTGGCTAGTGATTGTCCTGCTGCGTGGGAACCACAAATACCTTCGTGGAGCTCACATAGGAATTTTTGAGCTTCTTTGTTCGATAAACACTTGAGATATGGTACTGTTACCAAAATTTTGTAAATGAGACTATTGGCCACGACATATCGCTTAGCATTATCAAGCATGCATCTTCTTTTGGTAAGATCTTTAGGGAGTTCACCGTCAAACTTATTTTTAGGTCCAATATATATAAGGAAATGTCATTTCCAATCGTCCTCGACCTCTTCAACGCCCCCAGTATTAACAAAATTTGAGCTTATGATGTTAATGCTGGGGGTGGATAGTATTTTGATCTTAAGATATCGAACTTCTGTGCCGAGGACTCCTGTCAGGTAGGCAAGGGAATCAGAGTATCTATTTTCTCTGTGTGGTAAATGTTTAATGGCGGCCCTTTTGAATTTATGCATCCTGTCGGCTACTGCTACGGCGTAACCAATCATTTTCCGTTCTTCTAAATTTTTTTTGAATAATGGTTCTCAATGAGTAAAGAGTCTGTATACACATCTCCAATCTCGAGAGCCATATCTGGACCATGAATTAATGTTTCATATTCAGTCACATTGTTGGTAGCTTTGAAATTTAGTATAATTACTTTCTCAATCCTGTCATTGGCAGAACCATCAGTTAAAAGATGCCAACCCTTTTGAGTTATCCAGTCTGACTTTTCCTCAAACTATTCTTCATTAATATTCGTACTGTCTTCTTCCCAGTCAAAATCTTCTACTGGGAAGTCTGCGAGAAAATCTGCTACTGCTTGACCTTTTTCAGAATGTCATGGTTCGAAACATATGCCATGTTCGCCAAGAGCTACCGACTATTGTTGTACCCGTCTGGATTACTCTTACTTGGATAAGATTTCTCACAAAGGATAATTTGTCATTACTCGAACTGAGTGGGCTTAAAAATATTATTTCAACTTCTGTGTCGTGTAAACGAGAGCTAAAAGTAGTTTCTCGATCCTGGTATACCGGGATTCTGCTGGAGTGAGAGTTTTACTGATAAAGTAGACAGGTTTCTCCATCTTCTCATCAAGTCAAATTAGAACAGAACTAAATGATTCGTTGGTAACGGCAAGATATATGATGAGTTATTCCCATTCTTTAGATGTACTCATCACTGGTGGTTTACCCAAATAACATTTAAGTTCCTGAAATCCTGCTTCATATTCTACTGTCCACTCGATCTCAGGGTCCTTCTAAGACTTTTTTTTTGTTGTTCCTTCATGCAATAGGTCGAATAACCATCGACATCAATCTGAAGACTTACAGACAAAATGATTTATTGCGGCAATCTTGCCTATGATCTTTTGTACGTCTTTCTTTATTTTTGGAGAAGGCATATATAATAGTGCATGAATACGATCTGGATCAGCTTCTATGCGTCGCTTCCTGATTAAATTCCCCAAGAATTTTCCTAACTGGACTCCGAACTAGCACTTTTTAGGATTGAGTCTCATCTTGTAGAAATGAAGATTTTCAAAAGTTGTGTGTAAATCCGTGATATGGTTTTCTTTCTTTAGACTTTTACACAACATATCATCAATGTAGACTTCCATTATTTTACCGAGATGATCCTTGAACATATGAGTCATCAATCTCTGATAGGTGGCTCCAACATTCTTGAGACCGAAAGGCATCACTTTATGACAATATATGTCATGTTTTGTAATAAAAGCTATTTTCTTTTGTTCATCAGGTAGCATAAATATTTGATTGTACCCTGACGCGACATCCATCATGGGCAAGAGTTTGTGTCCCGCAGTAGAGTCGAGCAGATGGTTGATGATAGGAAGTGAGAAACTATCATTTGGAGTATGTTTGTTGAGGTCTATGAAATCCACGCACACTCTGATCTTGTTATTTTTCTTTGGCACTGCTACAATGTTTGAGATCCAGTCTGGATAATTGGCTTTTCGGATAAAACCAACTTCAATGAGTTTATCGATCTCTTTATTGACTTCTTCTCAGAGTCTTGGTGCTAAAGTTCTCTACTTTTGTTTGACAGTTTTAGCTTTATCTTTCAAATTAAGCTTATGGCAGGCCAGATTGGGATCGATGCCTGGCATTTCATGAAATGTCCAAGCAAATACATTACTGTTGTCTTTAAGGAATTAGATAAGAGTATCTCGCTCTACTGTGGCCAGAAGAGTTCCAATATATGTCCCTCTCCTGTCCCCACTGATTTCAACGTATTCTATGATTTATGCACTTGGGCAGCTGGCTTTCTGTAGAGTTCACTGTAATGTTTTATGTAATGTTCCCTGTTATTTTCTATAATTGTTATGTGAGTTGTGGTTTTGATGGCTTTGATACAATGACAACAAAATTTTCACATGCTCGAGCTAACTTCTAACTTCCTTTGATTTCGTAAATACTGTCATTCCATTCGAACTGCAGTGCCAATTGATAGGTCGATTGAATAACTCTCATATTATGGAGCCAACAACGTCCTATTATCCCTAAATAATAGGATTTTGCATTGATAACATAAAATTCAATGTTAATTGTTGCTGGTCCTACCGTAATAGGGTATATAATCTTTCCTACACGTTCTTCTCTAGAGCCATTAAATCTACAAGTATCAATATTACTGGGTTGTACCTTGTCAGCCAGTATCATCTGATCAATCGTGCTTTAAAAAAGTAGTTCAATACTACTACTACCAGTATCTATCATCATTATGTGTAGTACAACATTTCTTATTTTTATCATGATCACCAAAGCATCCTCGTGAAGAAAGTCGACATGACGAACATCACAGTCATCGAAAGAGATCCCAGTGCGTTGGGAGCTAGATACAGGAAGTAAACGAGCTTCTTTTTCGTTCATGGATAGGTCATGATATTGGTCGACAGTCGTCTTTTGCATCTGTTTGATTGGTTGATAATCTAGGTCTCAATAAAATGGCTGAGGGATATATGATATAAATGCTTCTCCTCTGCCATTTTTCTGACCCGTACATCTTCTGTAAGAAGTCTGTAACTCTCATTTTTGTAACTTTTAACGTCCACGATGTATTTATGCATTCGTCTATTTGCAAAAATATACTCCAACAGTCGTTGTAAAGCAAAATAGTTTTCCATATCATGATGTCGAACTTTGTGGTGAATGCAGTATGGTTTGTTCTCAATGGGTTGGAGATACTGTGCATTACGAAAAAGCCTATCCTTTTGAAGTATGGGATAAATGTTGGCTATGGTAATAATTATCTTGGGAATACATGGTTTTGGCATATTACCACCTTTCTGAGGTTGATCTTCATTAGATTTTGTTCGCTTCCTGTCTCCCCCTTGATCAGTAGCATGGTTAAAATCTTTGCCTGTGGATTGATCTCTAGCTGTCAATGTTGATTTTTGAGTTTTCTATCTGTCAGACGCCATTCTTTCGAGATTAATATATTTGTTGACTTTTTCGATCATGTCCTCCAAAGTTGTAGGTTTGTTTAGAATGAGGTACTCCTTTGCCCTTCTATCGACGAGTAAAGTGTTAGTGAAAGCTGAAATAGTAATCTTCTGATCGAGTTGGTCTACCTTTCGAGCTAACTCAAGGAAATCCTTAGTGAATGTCCCGAGCTTCTCTCCTGGCACTTGCTTAAGGTTGAAGAGAGAATATAAATTCTCCTCTTTGTCTCTGTTGTGCGAGTAATTCTTAATGAAAGTTTTCATAATTGCTCGAAAGTTATAATAGACCCTTCAGGTAGTGTGTGTGGAACCATTGTAGGGGTTCACCTTATAAACTGGTGTGACACCCTAAAATTCAGTAATCGGTAGCTTGACCAATTACTAGACTCTAAGTAGTGCAGGTCGGGGAATCTGAAGATTCTACCCCACAAATAGCCAAGCCGTAGACAAATTCTGGCTCGGCTATTCACATATAGCAAAAATCATCAGAGTAAAGAAATAGTGATACACAATATAACAATATAACGCGGAAGCAAAAGACATATATGTGTGCATATCATGTCAAAACGTAATGCAATATCTCGAATACAAGCTCAGCTACACAATGCTAAGAACACCTACAGAATCTATAACTGAAAGAATCTACAGCGGAAAAATCATTCTCTAGACCGGCTAACCCGCGACAGTCCAAGCTACTCAACCTCTGAAAAATATTAAAAGCGAGAGTGAGCAAACAATGAGCTCACTAATCCAACAGAACTAAATAACTTACTAATAGCAGGTACTGGAATATAGTAGAGATGAGTGCAATAAAAAAATAAGCTACTAAGCAGTTCTAGCAATAATCAGTAGCCATCAATAAAATAAATAATCACTACGGAAATGAGGATTGAATTGATAAGAGAATGGAGAATAGAGTTAATACGAAAGGAGAATGGAGTAGATTCGGAAGGGGGATAGAGTTAAGAATGTGAGAGGAGGGAATGATGATGATGATGCAATGCTATGACGTGAAGTGATGGCTAGGATAATCCCATACTTATCCTAGATGCAATGATATGATATGATAAGCGGCGATATTCCCATAAATATCCCCTAATACAAAATGATTTAATGCTAACGTCTAATGCTATCTTAAGGAGATTCGGTAAAGAGGATACACTGGTACGATTTGTTTAAGCTCGACCAAGCTAGGATGGTCGCACTCGATCAAAGTAGAAGGGTGAATCAAACCCCGGAACTAGTCCTGCAAATTTTAAGGAATTTTAACCTCAACGAGGATAAGTTTGAGATCACCAGGACTCTGTCTCATACCAATCCACACTCCGCGGTGATTTTGCTAGGTATGATAGTGCCATTCCCAATCTCACCTGTGTATTTTAACCCGATCTTGCGGACTCCATAGATCCCGTCGGAGGTCAACCGAAGCGGAGTGTTTGTATATCCCATCTCAATAAGTTTGAAAAATGCAATAAGTTATATCATGTAGTCGGTGCCCAAGCAAAACCCGGTTTCCGCTAACCTGGCAACCCAAACAGGATTAATAGGGACTTGTTGCACCGACTCTGCATAGCCGATGCAGCAACCTAACCGTCGCCTACGTCCAAGCCAACAATCTCTTAAAGGCTGGAAGGGGCATTCCTGGGTAACCACGGAACACGAACTCCAACCACCACTACTAACCTCAGGTTCTATATAAACCAAAATCCAACTCCAAAATCATTCCCATCCAACCACAGGTTAATAACTACAACCCAAAACCCAACCTCAGAATCAAGTTATCACCCATACTACAGGTTAACAATTCTAACAAAATAATCTCTAAGTTAAACTATAGTTAATCACAACCCATCTCTAAGTTCAATGCTACTCTCTAAAACAATATACTGGAACTAGTAAAGAAACTTAATAAAGTTGGGATATGAAACTCGACTGATAATAAATCCGAGTCCTGCGGAAATCCAACTCGGAAACCCAATCAAAATCCACGGAACGGCTACAGAACGCCCGAATAACCTAACGCAATCACTGAGAACAACAATCCACCAAACAATTAAGGAAACGGGAATAAAGCCCAAACCCTAGAAATCAACCTACGCCAAATCGAAATGAATTTGAGAATTACTCGCCGAGGATTGGAGAGAAGATCGCGGCGAAGCTGAGGAAGAATCCGCGAACGATGGGGAAGATTGGATTAGGAGTTTGGAGGAGAGAGGATTGGTGTTTAGGAGAGGATTCGGGTTGATTTTGGGAGAGGAGAGGGAGAGAGAAAAGGTCTAAAAACAACCCAAACTAGGTTAAGCAAAAAAAGAAAAAATCTATTTTTACTATTCAGCAAAAAAATATTCGAATATTTTTTCTCTGCACCAAAATATTCGAGTAAACTTAAAAATATTCGAACAGAGGAAAACTGTTATGACAGAAAACCCTAAAAATTCAACGGGCCAACCCCAGACACCCTGGAAACACCACGGGACATCCCCACAACTACTCAAACACTCCTACAAGCCTAACAAGGATTTCTCAAGGTGAAAACACTACCTCCACCACCTCACGGCCACCAAAACACCTGGGCCCCCAAAAGGAATCTTTTCCTCGGAAAAGTCCAGAAACTCACCGGCCACTCCAACGGCTCACTGGAACCACCCCAAACCACACACACAACATACAAACATTAATACCAACCCATCTAGGGGTTCCAGAAATCATAACACCGCCGTAACACCTAAAACCACCGGAATCTCAAAAAGAAATCTTTTTCCCGGGCGACTCTAGAAACCTACCGAAAACTCCAACGGCTCACCGGAACCACCCCAAATCACAGACACAACAATAAAACATCTAAACCAAACTTTCTATGGGCTCCCAAGGCCACAAAACTACCTCTACCTCCAAAACACCTCCGAATCGCCAAAACCACAAAAAAAAAAAAAAAAGGAATCTAATGCTAAACCACCGAAAAGAATAAATAGATGCATAAAATGGATGGAGGAGTAAATGAAGAATATATGCGGAAATGTAAATGCGGATAATGAATATGCAGAGGTGAGAATGAATAGGAATACGCAGAGTATTATAATAATGAGTATACTAAAAGCTAAATTAGGAATTTAAAATCGGGGTTATTACAACTGGTCAGAAAGAGTCAGCATAGAATGTGATTGGACGTAGAATATAAGCCTAAAGCATCCTAGAACTCTTGGACATGTTCCACTAGATCAGTCCCTTTGTACTTTTAGATTTTTAGAGTATAGAAACCAGTGGGAACTGCTCCATCCAGTAGCTCCTGTGCAATCGAGCTTTTTTATAACCTATTGTGGATCCCTTTAGTGGTTTGGACTTGAGCATCAATCAATTCCATGATGCGCTTTTGACTTGTTCCTAAGTTACTTCACGGGGAATATGATCGCCACTTCCTTCACTGAGTCGATCGAGAGCAAGAATTCAAACTTTTTTGCAGGGTGGTTCTTCTTGCCTGACTCCATCGAGACCGCCATCAACTTCCTGATGGACTTCCTATATCATAATGAGCTCTCCCCCATGTTGCTTATGTTTAGATCAAACTTTACCTCCTAGATTGTGCTCGTGAGGACCTATCCTATCGAGAACAGAAATTCGCAAAGGTGTTGGCATCACACCTTTATTCTTTTGAGTTGCGACCTGTTAACTTTGCAGAACCTTCAATGCGTCTTGAACGCCTGCTAGCTGTTATTCCAGAGTGGCTTGCCTTTCAATTTTAGAGTTGAGTGTGGCCCGTAACTCCGCTAGTTTGGCGTTTGTGCCTCCTAGAGTAATTGGCGTACTCTAATCTAGTGGTGTCATCTCGTACGGAAATAATCAGCTATTTTTCAGAGACAATGAGTTTGAGAATTTTGTTTCCCACAGACAGCGCCAAATATAATAGCCTAATTTCAGGATTCGAACTTAGCCTTTACATCAGATGTATTTAGAATGCTCAAAAATAATGAGTGATAGCTAATAAGATAATTTAGCGTGGAAAATCTCTGAATTGGTTAAAAACTAAGACCTCTCTTGAGGATTTTGAAAGAGAGAGAGAGAGTGAGAGAGAGAGATAGAGTAATATTATTGAGATTTTTAGCTTATTACAATGAGTATTCTGAGAATATGGAATGTTAGAGTGAGAGATCCTCCGTCCTTCATCTTGAATTCTTTGGTCCTATTTATAGGTCTTATAATATGACCGTTTGACGACCATTAAGATTCTTAATGATGAACATTACAAAATATATATATATTTAATGGTCTTTGATCTGATCGTGTAATGGATTGATCTTACTGTCTTGTAACGGCTTTATTGATGATGCGCCGTCTATTGACTCGAACTTTTGTTGTAGAGGTCGAAAGCGATGACTAAAACTTAGGGATACTAAATATGTCTTTAGTAGTGTTTTATGTATGTTGATGAGGTTGTGGATGAAGCATGAGTCTGAGATGTGAAATAAGCCATTACAAGATGACTCTCAACCAAGAGTACGAGAAGTATCATGGGCGAGTGGTATTGTTTGAGAAACTTGTGTTATAATTGTTTCTTGATATTGCTGTTTTGATTCTGATCGTGCTACAAATGTGCCACGTTGATGAGCACATAATTATGACATTTTTAATATACCTGAACATGTATTTTACTCATCCATTATATTTAATTTTATGTACTTATGTACGTTTGTTTGATTGCAGCTATTGGAGATGGATTTTTGAAACCAAGCTCTTAAAGTCAAGTAAAAGTATCTCCAGCAGTTCATAGCACAAAAAGTCAAAAGCAAAATATATTTGGTCTCAAGATTGAAGAAATATATACACAAATATTCTTAGAGAATAAGATCAAAGAATATATTGCATCAAAGATCCTTGAAGATATTTTATTTTGAAGATATATGCAAGAGTTTCCATGAAGAAAGATCTCTACATCACTTAAGGAAATTATATACAAGAATCTTAGGTGATTGGTTGTAAAATTAGAAGATATTAGGATCTAGTTATATATCGATTAGTACTTTGAAAGGTAGATGCCAAGTCTGAACCTTAGCTCTCTCCCTCATTAAGTTTTATAATTAGTTATTATTTATTCTTCTTAGGTTTATCTCTTATAAAATCGTAATTCGGCCTAGAAAGTATTTGTTTTCCCAAACCTCCTTGTGGATTCGATCCTACTCATTCGTGCTACAATTCGACAACCGTACTTTGAGCGGGTATTTTGTAGAGGACCTAAAATCCTCTCATCAAATGGCGCCGTTGTCGGGAGGCATCATTGAAAACTATTTCTTCTAATACCGAATTTTCTTTGTTAGTTTTCTAATTTTGCTAATTCGTGTGCTATCAAGGTTAGTTTGAATCTTTACTTCTAATTGTTTAAAATAATTAGTGTTGGTAAAATAGTAAGTTGTCTCCCTTTTTGAATTCCTTATTTCTATATCTTGCCAATAATTTCTAAATTCCTTGTTTCTTGTATAGTAAGTTGTAGTATAGTGGGTCGGTAATGCTATTAAAGAGTGTTCCTGGATATTTCACAGTTTTTGACCATCCATACTTTACAATTGGGAAATATGTTTGTTAAATTTTTTTTAGATAATTCAAAACCCTTTCCGAATTGCTATAGATCATATTTTTTTGTTTAGTCGTCTAAGAGTTATAGCGTTTTGAAACAACAGTAAAAAAATAGTATCAGTAAAGGACGCCGCTGTTCATTAATCACTTGTTTTGAGCGGTAGGGAAGCTAAATTTTAGAAAACTTCTTTCTTAAATGTTTTTCCTTTCTGAATTATCTTTCCAAATTGATATTATTTAATTCTCTCTCTAAACCGAGTTGAAAGATATGCGTATTTGAAAATCAAGGCATCATAAACTTATAAATTGGATTAATATTGTTGTTGCAAGTTCACTAATCTCTTTTCTCTTGTTTTGCAGGATAGTGATAAAGTTGACACTCAGAGATCGTGAGGAATTTATAAAGTACATTGGCAAACTTCTATCTAATCCTTCTTGTACCCCCAAAGTGAAGGGGAATTTCCTACTTTCGCCCCCTAAGTGAAGGGGCGGCCACTGCTTCACCGGGAAACACTTCCCACAGGTTGGTACATCTATAAACTTGACATCTAGAAGGGGTTCATATTTTCTCCGCCCCGGCACTATGAACATAAAGTCGTGTGGACTGTGCAAATGCACGCTGCTCTAATTAAAAAAAAATTGTGTTTGGATTAACTTATTGCTGTGTTTAAAATTTCATTTTATTCTAACATTAGTAAAGGTAAAAACTGTTAGAGACTTACGGGATTTCATCACCCAAAAATTTCTCTAACAAGTGGGACCACCCATTAGGGATACGAAGAAATTCGTATCACACGAAAATTAAACGTCCCAGACCTGAAAATAATTGATAATAAAAAAGAGTAGCAAGATTCACACGGGATTTCATTACCCAACGGATAGGTGTACCGGACCGGAGTACAAATACAGATTCATAGGATACGGCCACAGCCTAGCGCCGTAAAATACTTTTTACAGGTTTGCGACGTCACCGTTCCGAGTGTTGACGTACAATAAGACGACTTGCTCGGGCGTGAGGACCGAACATCTACTCTAAGCTAGTACTAGCACAGTGATGCAGGGGAGTGTAGGAACCAAAGCCTTTGACCATCCTACACTTTTGTGAACATAGAAGTATATAGGGGAGACCTAATTATTTCTTCTAAAAAAATATTGAAGTGCTAGAGTTTTAGGTTTGATTGATTTTTTTTATTCGGTGTTAATTTAATTATAAAATGTCGTACATGCAAGAATATTGGAAATCATACGGCTCGCATTTTGACATCCCACAATATCCTCAAAATCATTTTCAATCATGGGATCACCAAAATTTTCAATTCGTGGAACCTTTCCAACCTCATTCCTATATGCAGTCTCAGCAATCCTTTCAGTCATCCAAACAGCTCTCACCCATTCCACTCAAACCATCTTTGGAAGATACCCTTTCTCTCTTCATGCAGCAATCAATGGAAAGTCAATAACAAGCATTGCAATTTCAGCAACAAATTATACAATTCCAACAACAGACATTAATGAATCAAACTTCTATGACCCAATCTATCTCTAGATTAGAGACTCAGATAAGTCAGTTGTCAACCACATGGAGTAAAATAGAGTACAAAAAACTTATTAGCAATGAAGAAGAACAATCTGAAGTTAAATCCCCTTGTGATTTAGAAAATAATTAATTCAAGCGTAATCATGGAATATTTTTCCCGTGGGGTAAATGGATACCATATTGCGAGACAGATTTAGAAGATGAACATTTTAAGGTTGACGATCCTATGTCACAAGAAGATCTTAAAGAATCGGCTAACATGTCCAATAAAATTCTTTCTCAATCACCTCCTAATTCCACCCTCAACATTCAACTACCGATGTCATTATCTATCCCTTCACCGATAGATCCCCACCAATTCACAAATGATATCATGACAGAAAGTGAATATTTTTCCAAATTCTTAGACGATTTCTCAGATAATGAGGATGATAACAAATTTTCTGGAAGTGTGAATTCAACATCGATTCTTGAGAAAATATGAGCTCCATCTGTATCCCAACCAGTGCCACCTTCTTCATCTATCTTCCTTGAATCCATACCTCTATCGCCAGAGCCTAATGGGTGTACCATGACCATAAACGATTTTGAGGACTTGTGCGGAAATAACTCTTGTTGCATTTCTGTTGATGAATGTTTAAATTATTTTGAGGACTCGAATGATCCTGCGATTTGTGAAATGGTACAATCATTAGCATCTAAAAATATATTTCAACTTGGCCATGTCCCTAAGCCAATGAATATCCACAGTCAATGGTCAGGATGAGTCCCTTGAGGTAAGTTATGATTTTAGGCACATAAATTTTAAATGTTTGTTAGAGTCAATTGTTCCCTGATCCCCACATCCACAAATATGTTATATAGTTTTTCTTCTACTAAAAGAAAACATCTTTTTGAAAAATTATAATTTTGGGGATGCCTCACGGACTTGCTTTGTCAGAACCACCTATCACATTTTTTTTGGAATATCAATGATAACATGGGGGCTTTGAAAATTTTCAAAGAAAATATCTTTCCAAGAAAATTGAGTTTTGAATCTAGTACAGTTTCCATGAAAAATACTTGCATACCAATCTTATTATTTACTGCAACACGTAGTAATCATATGATTGTATTGAAAATTTTAAAGAAAAATATGTTCCCTGGGTATGTATTTGCTTTATCTTGGAGAAAATGGATTTTCCTGATTTGTTAAAAAAATTTAACTTGGAATCATCAAATAATATGCAATGTTTTTAGAAAAAAAATCTTTTTCATAAAAAATTAGTTTTGAACTCTTTCTAGTTTTTTAAAGAATATATATGCCCAATTAGTGGCTAATATTGAGGATCACCATTCAGGTGTTCTTTGGTTTTTGAAAGAGAATTTGCAACCAGGATAGTACATCACCTTTTTAACTTCTTATCCCTCTAGTCATATTGAAAATTTTAAGTTTGGGGTTACATTCGTCTGGTTGAAGACGGTAAACTTAGCACTTCTTGGGAGGCAACCCATGACACATTCAGGTGAGAAATTCTAGTTTTTATTCTCTATTTTTTTTATGCTCTCAAACATTGAGGGCAATGTTTCATTTAAGTTTAGGGGTAGGAAACCATTTCTTTAAATGCTTTTTGAATAAAAGTGAAATAATAGCACTTTGACAATTTATGATATATTTTTGACAAATTTCTAAACACTTAAACTGATTTTACCTTGACATAAATATTATGGAAAAACCTAAATTTAAAATTATACCAAGTACACACTAGAATATTTTGGACTATCTTAAGCTAGATGTACTATCATTTTATTAGCGACTAATTCAAGCCCGCTTGGTATATTTTGAAAATGTGCACTTCATTGTAGTTTTGCAATTAATACCTTCAATAGATTTTTGCTCAGTATAAGGGAAATTTAGCATTTATGTTAGGAATAGTTTGCTACAAGGGAGACAACTGCCTAAGAATAAGTTCATTCCTAAGAAAAAAAAACCAAATGTGCTCTAAAAACTCACGCTGCAAGGCTACTCGCATGATTAAGAACTAAAAGAGAAAAAATTATTACCAATCTCGAGTTTGACCATGAACTATGTGAAAGGAGTACAAGAAAATATTACTTGTGAGAATCCTGAGTCTAGGTCATGATGAGGCACCACACCCCGACAACTTTAACCAACTGGCGGGGATTGTCGACCGAAAACTCCTTGTTACGGAGGCTTCACTAAGAAACAATATACTCAAAAGAAAAGGCTTAAAAGAAAAGAAAAGAAAAGTAAAATTCTAGGAAGATAAATTGACTAAGGCACTTGTCAAACTGACCGTTGAATTTATTCTAGTAAGAACTAGACTGCCAAAAATTGAGTAAATTATTCTTGACAACGTATTAGGCGATAAAATTATTTTCACTGTACACTCAAATATAGCTAAAGCAAAATACGTGAATTTATTTTTAATCTTGAGGTAGTACCTCTAGTTTCGGATAAGCTTAAAATATTATTTGGTATACTTGGGAGAATAACAAGTTTAAGGATTTCTTCATCGATATATTTTTGTTATATCTAAGGATAAGTTTAAAGGAAATGAGTCATGTGTATTCTAGAATTGTTTAAAATGTCATTATTGACTTTTGTGGGTATAGTCACTGTAAACCCTCACGAGACAACACTCGTCCACGAGGCTAAACTTGGAGGTTTAATGACTTGTTGTATATGCTAAATGCAATCGCGCTCCCTGTGAAAGTGGCAATTATTTTATTTTACTCGGGACGAGCAAAAGACAAGTTTGGGGGTATTTGATGAGCGCGTAATTATGACATTTTTAATATAACTGAACATGTATTTTATTCATCCATTATATTTAATTTTGGGTACTTATGTACATTTGTTTGATTACAACTATTGGAGATGGATTTTTGAAACCAAGCTCTTAAAGTCAAGTAAAAGTGTCTCCAGCAGTTCATAGCACAAAAAGTCAAAAACACAATATATTTGGTCTCAAGATTGAAGTAATATATACACAAATATTCTTGGAGAATAAGATCAAAAAATATATTGCATTCATGATCCTTGAAGATATTTTATATTAAAGATATATACAAGAGTTTTCAGAAGAAAGATCTCTACATCACTTAAGAAAATTATATGCAAGAATCTTAGGTGATTGGTTATAAAATTAGAATATATTAGGATCTAGTTATATCGATTAGTGCTTTGAAAGGTAGAGGTCAAGTTCAAACCTTAGCTCTCTCCCTTATTAAGTTTTAAAATTAGTTTTTATTTATTCTTACTAGATTTATCTCTTATAAAATCGTAATTTGGCCTAGAAAGTATTTATTTTCCCAAACCTCCTTGTAGATTCGATCCATCTCATCTGTGCTACAATTCGACAACCGTACTTTGAACAAATATTTTGTAGAGGACCTAAAATCCTCTCATCACACGTGCTCTGTAGATGAGGTCGAAAGTTCGTATGTTGGTCGAAGATGAAGCATGAGTCTGAGATGCGGAATAAGCTACTACAATATGAACTATGTTTAGATGTAGCCATTCCTTTACTATATAATTTCAGAAAAATACTAAAATTTTGTTAAACTGATGATTGACCTCTGTATAAAGAATTGTTCTATTTGATCAATTTAGCTTTAATGTTTGTTTTTCAAATTTTGTATTCATATTGAATACAATGTGGAAATGTTCTTAATTTCTCATTTTTGGTATCTTTTATGCATTTTCAGGAGGAGACTACTACTATCAAGGTTGCAGGAAAGACACAGTACAAATCAATAGTCTCAGACAATGATTATATAGAGATTATGATCTTCTCAAAGTGACTAGAAGTATCACGCCTTTTAAATCTTTTTTAGTTTTAAGTATGACAAATTACTAAAATTTAGCATACTTTTTTCAATGTGTTTAGAAGTCGTTTAGCATTTTATGCTATGAACATGTTATTTTATTTGCTAGATGATGGTTTAAATTACATAGTTGTAATCAGATTGTTTGGAATGATTCACATCGTCTTTTATTTGCTAGATGTTTGTCCTGACATTGATTGATTGTTTGTTTGTTTAGAGAAGTGCATTACTTTTATCTCTGGTTACCCTCAATATTTGTTACCCTGCAACATTATTTATACCTTTGGTAGGAAACCTCACTTGGTCTCCACAAACTGTAATACTTGTCACATACTTTGGAACTTGCCCGGTATATTCTCTTATAACATTAATTGGAAGAGATGGAATAGTTGTTACAGCGGAGATCGATGATCGGCAATGCGATTTTAACTTTGGATGGGGAAAGCAAAATAAAAAATAAAAAAATATGACAAATATCAGGAACGTTGTGGGCCAAAAGTCGTCTAGGTTTCTGATTTATTGACAATATTTTTATAAGCCAACTTCTTGGGAATGAACTGTTCCTACAGATTCTGAGTACCATATTTGTTTCAGCAAAAAACTCTACATCTCCAAAACCATGCAAAATAGGCTTGCCTTAGTAAGATTAACACATATGAAAAAATTATGGTAAGAAACCAACAGAAACCATTGCCTCAACTCTTCTCTCTCTTGATCAAGCTATCCTTAATGGCGGAGAAACCAGAATTACACCATATCTCTTTACAAATAGAAAGGGCACTGTTTGCTTCGTAGTCTAAAACAAAACCAAAAACAAAAAAATTAAAATAAAGAAGACAACGTGGTGAGATCACCAAGGATGCAACTAGACAAAAAACTATAGGTTTCAAAAAAACCAAGAAGCTATATAATTTTTTTTTTAACCTAACTAGGTAGATTTAATTCAAAATTACCACTATATAGAAGAATCTCAAAGTAATTAAAAGCCAGGAAATAACCACATACCGACAAGCTATGTCTTTTCACTTGGATACGAAGATCACACTAGTTCGTTAGCTTTGAACGAACTTTACAACTAGCAAATGAGAACATCATTCAAGATACCTCAAAGAAAAAATACATAGTGCAAGTTTCTTTGATCAAAATCGAGTAACATCCAGTTATCGTCTTATTTCTACTTAAAAAGGCGAGCATAATATGGTGTGCCTGAGGAAAAGAAACAGTAAACGTTATTGTTTATATTACAATAGATAGTACAAAATATTCAAACACAAAACCAACAACATATTTATAAAACTAAAATTACATACTATATCAAAAAATAACACTAAAACCCAACTTGAATCTTAAAAATATTGCGTTTGCACCACATTGCGCGTAACTTAATAACGGAAGAACAAAAACAAAGTTCTTAAACTTCATCACATGCATGACATATACGTTTAAAGGAGGTCGGCTTAAGATTTCGGATTTTTTTTGAACAATTTTAAACTAAACGTGCAACTAATAAAGCAAACTTGAACATGTACAAAATGATACATATATATTGTTCTTGAAAACTTCTCATGGAAGAAAAATTACAACTTTAATTAGAATTTGAACCATCTATGAATAAGACACGACTTTGTAATTGACACGGCCACATATATATGGTCCTGAAATGCCATGAGCATAGATATGATCCGATAAACCTTATTTTCTCACTCTCCTTTAGGCATGGAGTACCACAATTGACTCGTGAACAATATAAAGCCGTACATAAATCCTCCGAGGATTGATTATGCATGTCTAGAAAATTTCGGTTTAGATCTCTACTAACTTGTTGGATAATTTCTCAATTTGGGTTTAGAATGGGGTTCAATCTTAAATGAATTCAAACATCCTCTCAATCATATTGAACGGGTTCAGTTCTTTTAAATCTTCAGGTTGAGCTCCACCATGACTTCATGGTCTCTAAGCTCTTATTTATTTATTTTGAGCCAACCTTGTTTTTTTGGTAGGGATCCTGAACCCTGAGCTCGCAGGATTCGAACTCATGATATGCAAGTTAACTGGCATTTCGAAACTTAGGTACTGTAATGATATACCGAAAAATTTACGTAATATTAGTACTGAAGTAACCCGATATATCGGTTTCTTGGCAGACTTGATATACCGTGAAGATCAATAAAACCTTGATGCACACAAGAGTGGGCCTCACCAACTTGAAGTTGGATCAAATCCAAAAACTCCCCAACTACGAGTTTCCACTATTTCAATGCATATAGAGGTCTTAACCTTGGCCAAACCTAAAGATTTTACCCAACCTCAATATACGAAATGTTTGAAATACTATGAGCGGAGGCAGTGGCGGAGCCAGGATTTTTGTTGAGTGGGGCAAAGTAATAGAAGGAAACAAAAATAGGGGGTTTGGGGGCGGAGCCCAAAAAAATAAAAAATCGAATATAGTGAGAATATACATGTAGTTTTCTTTTAAGTTTAACGAATGGAAAACAAAATTTTGAATCATTTTCTATAATAGGAATACGGAGTAATGTTATGCTTGTATACATTGTTGCTTCAAAGTTTTAATGGAAATACATAATCAAATTATAAAAGATAACAGAGAATTAGAGGAACTAATTACAAATTTTGAAGATATGAAAATAGATTCTGAAAATATGGTGCCCAAGTGGGAAGGAAACCATATGCAGGACAAAATTTAAAGTTTAGGAAATAATATAGGGAAAAATATACAAGGAGATCAATCATGGAGTATTTTAGGAAAATATCTTCCAGGGAATATAGAATATTAGTGGCACAAAACATTATTTAGCAGTTTTGGGGCTATAATTAAGGGTGGTAGTTAAAAAAAAATCCGAATTTTCAGTGAGAGCAGCTGCCCCCACTCAGCCTCACATAGCTCCTCCACTAAGGGAATAAAGAAATTTTTCTACTCAATTCAATGAAAATTGGCAACAAATACAAATGGAAATCAATTGATAAAGTATTTCTGGAAACAAAATTTTCCCACGCCTGGACCTATGATATGGAATCTTGTATAGAATATCAAAAGTGATCCCATTTCGGCCAATTAACTTTGATTATGATATTAATGATATTGCGATTGGAGAAAGGATTTTATCTTCAAGAGAATATAAATATTTTTTCGGACCTCCATCATCCAATAATATAAGGACACGTATACAGTCCTCAACATTGTCTAAACCCTAATTGAGTCTTCCATCCTAGGTTGAAAAAAAACTCCCTTATTTCCCTTAAGTCACTCTCTATCTCACTGTCTCTAATGGGGTTCAGTTATTTGAAGGTTTTGTTATTAGGGTTTATTGTGTTGGGGTGTTTAAGTAGTGAAACTACAGAAGGTGCACTTCCAAAGAAGGTGTTGAGAAGGATCAGAGAAATCAATGATAAAGGACCATACTTAGGTCTTGTAGTGCCAAATTCTTTTGAGATGGGTCCTGTCATCGTGAGATATCCGACTTTTGCAGAAGATAGAAAGCTTCCTGTCTTGGATATCTCTGGTATTTTTGTACGATGACAAAATATCAAAATTTTCAAACTACTGTAAAGAGTGTTTTTCATAATCACTTGTTTTTTTTTACTTCCGTCTGAAACGTTTTTTTTCTGTGTTCCATCTTCCCCCTCTCTCTCCTTATCGCATGGTTAAATCAGTATCCCATGGTTTACTATTATATTAAATATATTTTATGAGTAATCACAATTTTAAAATTGATAAATATTGGGTAATGTGTTTATCAAAATTGTATAACATTACATTGTTATATTGGATTGAGATGTCTGATGAAAGTCAAGACAAATATTGCAAAATATGGATTTTTTGGGTATGTCACGAATGTGTCGTCAAATACTTGTGCCATCTGCGGATATAGACGTGTGATAAATGAGATTGAGTTAAAACTATTTATGCTTTTAATTGCTCAATTTAAGACTTGGTTAATGTGTAATGTATTTGTCAGGAAGGAGATTTCGCATTGGAAACTTGATAAATCGAAGAGTTATTATGGTCATGACTGGTTTAGGCATGGTAAATAAGAAAATTTTATGTAATTTTTCTTTGATTGGACTAATTTTACGGGATGTGAGATAAAGATAAATATCTTGGGGTATAGCTTAATGCAGGTATAGCTACGGAAATATTACTAAGTCTGTTCAACGTAAACGGAGTAATACACTTTGGAATTGCAGGGAATGCAAACCCTAATCTCCAAATTGGAGACGTCGTTATTCCAAAATATTGGGCTCATACAGGGCTTCTCAATTGGCAGGTAGATATTTTCAACTCACGTAGAAAGGCATTGTTAGATACTAATACGATTCTCTGATTGAGTCGAACAGAGATATGGAGACACGCCTGACAACTTGCTATCTTTGGAAGGGAATGGAGACTACACAAGGAAACTTGGTTACCTTCAATTTTCAGATTACAGCAGCGACCATAGGAAAAATGACAACTCCTCAAAAAATCTTTTGAATAGAGTGTGGTATCAGCCAGAGGAAACCTTTCTAACAAACGGGGTTGCGGAAGAACGATCACATGCATTCTGGGTTCCCGTTAACAATCACTTCTACGAGGTTGCGAAAATAATGGAGGTAATTTTGGTTCTTTATTTTATGTCTATTGTTGTTCTTTATTCACTTCCATCATGGCATAAAATTCTCCGGGTATGTTATCTTTTACAGGGTGCTACATTATCCAATTGCTGGGAAAAACATTGTTTATCGAAGGCGCCCATAGTGGCTATGGTAGACAGAGGAAGTAGCTCGAATATATTTGTTGACAATGCGGCTTATAGGAAATTCTTAAGTGCTAAATTCAATGTTACACCGATCGACATGGAGAGTGCTGCAGTTGCTCTAGTTTGTCACCAACAAAGGATTCCTTTCATTGCTTTCCGAGCGTTGTCTGATTTAGCTGGTGGGGGGCCTTTCCAGTCCAATGAAGCGGACATCTTTGCACCTTTGGCTGCGGAAAATGCAGTCAAAGTGGTTTTTCGATTCATTGCCTTATTGTCTCGATGATTAAAAAGTTTCAATTTTCCACTATGAGTTAGGTTTGTACATTTTGTGTGGATTATGAATTGCTTAATAGGTTAAATGTTTTAATTTTGATAATTAAGTATAATTTCGAACTCTTTGATTGCATTGCTTCAACTCTTTAATTCTGCATTATCCTATCATTCGCTTTCAATAGTAGAGCATAGCGTTTTTCCATGTCCCGTCCACTGTCTGTGTTTGATACCGTCCACACATAAAGATAATGAATATGCTTTAAAGTATGCACGAAACTTCTTACTTGCTAAAGCGTGTTAATTTTTCTCTACATGATAAAAAAAAATGAGAAAAAGTTATGTCTCAAGCGCTTAGGACCGTCCTAAGCACTTCTCCATTCGACATGTGTCCATTTTAACCCTCATCGTAGTTGACCATAGTTAATATCTATCATTAAGAGCCTCCAAATTCCTTGAATTGTGGAGATTTAATTATTCATCTTCATTTACACAATAGTTTCCTATTTTGAAGATAGTTTTTCTTATATTCTTATAACTAATATATATATAAAAATAATAAAAATCCATCCCCCAAAATATCTTCCCTAGAAAACCCACAAAATATCCCGAGTGCATTTTTTGTTGCTTGCGTAATTTGTTGTTTTTGCAGCTTGCTCAATCAGTTGATGACAAGTGTATTTGTATTAGCTGTGAATATCTTCTTCCCCCGAGATTTAAAGGGTAGTAGGTCCCACCATTATTTATCACAATAACTGCTTAACGGGTGGGTATACATCTCTCTTCATGTATATATTTTTTCGATTGTAAGTAATGGAAAATCAACTGCATAGTACCAAATTTGCTAGATAAACCCTTGAATTCCTTGTTTACTTAGTTAACTCAAGTCCAACCTGGAAGAAAATAATCCCACATAAACCACTTGAAGGAAAGTGGTGAGGATCACTACAAAATACATAAGAGATCTTCAGCATTGAGAGTCTCTCTCTAATAAAACATATTACATTAAACTATTTTACTAATCCACAGATCAAACTGTGGGGGCCCTCAAACTGTGCTCCCTTTGTGGCGAAGTTAGTTTATCAATCCCAAAAAACTAGATATAGTTGAAGAGGAAGAAAGTATGATCTCTTCCTAGTCGAAATGCTAAATTTGAGTTCACAATGCAGTTAAAGTACCCTTCATCTAACCATTGATTGTTATATTCAAACTGGACTATGGCATCCCACACTTCAAACCACAATTAAAAGTTTTATTCCAATTTAATCTGAGCATTGCTTTTGAATAAACAATTGAACTTGTTTCTTAAGCTCATGTAGCATATACGAATGGAATTGGGTATTGGGGTTTCGTTAATTAAAGCGATAATATTTCTTCAAACCATGAAAAGATACCCAAAACTGAGTACATTTTGATTCTTTGAAGAGATGGGTTTATGGAGAGAGAATATGGAAGAAATAAAGTTTAGGTCCCACATCAGCTGCCCTTTAAAATCTCGGGCAGAGAAGAAATATTCACACTTACTAAAATGACACATGTCAACCGCTAATTAGGCAAGCTGCAAAAATAGCAAATTGGGCAAACAGGAAAAATGCACTCAAATATCCCACACAATTAACGTAAAGAAGTGAAGAAAAATCTTACAATATATTCTCTCTAGAAAAGAAAAGAAAAAAGAGGGAAATCTTTTCTTCTCATTACAAAAAATAAGAGAAATTATCCATAGAAATTTAATCCAATCTTTGACGAACAAATTTTGTAGCTTTTGAAGTACTATTAAGAAAATTAAAATTTAACAATTAACGTAAAGAAGTGAAGAGAAATCCTACAATATATTTTCTCTAGAAAAGAAAAGAAAAAAGAGGGAATTTTTTTCTTCTCATTACCAAAAAAAAAAAAAAAAAGAGAAATTCTCCATGGAAATTTGATCGACGAACAATTTTTGTAGGCTTTGGAGTACTATTAAAAAAAGATTTATTTTATCTAATTAATTTCTCTTTTTCCGTATATTTTTTATTTTTGAAATTATTTTACTCAACAATTCATTTCATTTAAAAACAAGTGTGAAATATTAATGTTTTGGTTCATTTTGATATTTTATTGATGAAAACATTAGGTATGTAATTAAGGATGAATAATTAAATCTCCATAATTAAAGGAAATTTGAGAATCTTAATAATAGAGGTTAACTATGGTTAACTATGAGAGTTAAAATTGACACATGTTGAATAGAAGTGCTTAGGACGTTCTCGGTCCTAAGCGCTTTGGACCGAACTTTTCTAAAAAAAAACCCATATAATAGAGACGTCACAAAATTATAATGCCTACCCAATAAAAAGTCGCAATCAAATCTAAAGATGTCACAAAAAATGTCCATTCGCCTGTCACACTTCTTCTTCCCATCTGTTTGTCTAAGAACATCTCCAGCAGACCCCCGACGGGAATCCATATTTGGATTAATCACTACAAGTGGCATCTATCAGTGACTCAGAATCCAGATTCAAAGTTGGAGCCTTGGTGGAGAGCTCCAAATATGGAGTGGGGCTGGAGCACTCCAAAATAGATCTAGGCGCTTAATCATTAGGTGTTTGATTTAAAAGCTAGACGCTTAATCATTAAGCGCCTGACACACGTGATCATTTGGAGTAATTGAAATTTTTTGTTAGCCTCCACACCCCTACTTCTAATATGGATCTGGTTATTGCTTCCTTTGAAACATTTTTTGTCCGTGTCCCTAATCTCTTGTTCATTTACAATCACTATCCCCTGGTTTACTCTCTGTAGTCCTCAATCCCACTTCGGGGGTATTGGTTTTTGTTAGAGGTAAAGCCTCTAATATCTAACTCTGCACTAACTCATGTTAGAGGTGAAGTTAGAGGAGGAGTATTTAAGTTCTAACTCAATCTCTAACTCATGACAGTTAGATGATAATCAATTTATTTTTTAGAACAGTTAGAGCTAAACTAAAAACCCAAAAATCACAGATTACTTAATTACCCCTTTCCCTAATAAAAGCTCAAATATCCATCCCCTTAGCACCATCTCCACACTACCCCATTCCCACCACCATAACCTCCACCTCCCATCACCAGAACCCCACCGGCCTCCTCGATAAAAAAATATAACCATAACCTGGTTAGCATAAAAAATATAACCATAACCTAGATAGCATAAAAAATAAAACCACACCCTGGATATCATAAAAAAAAATTAAGCATAACCTAGATAGCATAAAAAAATATAACCATAACCTGGATAGCATAAAAATAACAACATGATAGTAAGGTTAAATGTATTTTAGCTTTAAAATATCACAAACATAAGTTCAAGCACAACCTTAAATCAAAAGAGATCTACATTATCACCAAAAAAGCAGTTCACATAACAAAAATAGTCTTTTACCACATAGGATAAGAAAGAGTTCAAGGCCACATCTATACTACTCATCCAATAAGCATTTTCAGAAACCCAAGGCGACGCCTTTCCTCCATTCTCAGAAAAGTAGTCTTGTAGTTGAACTGGTCTACTCCTCCCAACACCTTCACCACCAAGTAAAAAGATTCCTCTATCTTATTAGTATCCAACATTTTGTCCAAAATATTCATTATCTCAGACATTGTATTGTCATTCTTGCTAGAACCAGAACCTAGGCCATTACTACTAATAGTTAATATCAGCTTAGGGATCAAACTGAATGGAGATGGTTTCACATTTGTAGCAGCCCTCTTTCCTTTAACTGATCCATTTCCAAATGTCGGTGTGCGTGGAGTACTAGTAGGACTAGACTGAGTTGTAGAAGTGACAAGCACATCATCCATGGATATATTAATCCCATCTTATGGGTTATCAATTCCACTAGCCCCAAAATCAATTGTGTCCATGGGGATGTCATCATAAACTATGTTAACAAAATCACTAGTGGGTTGGGTAGTAGGGACGTACTATGAACCTGTTGCATAGGCATAGCCTCCAGTAGCAATTGTACCCTCAAACAGGCCTTTTAACATCTCCCTATTTGCAAGTGGATTTGTCATAAGCTTTTTTGTTCTAGGATATGTCTGTTCAAATGAAAAAGTAGAACATACATATACTCAGAATATAGATACACCAAATTCATATAAGTAGAAAGGGCTGTAAAAAAAGAATTACTACAATAATGTCAGCCCAATTTTCCTTTAGCCGGTCAAACGTCCATGAAGCCTCATCATACCCATGACCTGTCCTAGTGGTCAAGGACCTCTACAACATATAGATCCTCCTCAAGTAATCCCATTGGTTCTTAAAGTCCTTTTGAGTGAACTTAGTCATAAATTATGTGTTAAATCTCCTCCAACACTTCTTTCCAAGCAGCTTGACTCAAAGAAGTCCCTTGCAATCATTTTTTGTTTACCTGTTTTTGACATTTTTCTATAAAAGCCATCTTCATAATTGGATTCCCCCTGAATACTCCTTTTATCTTATTTTGGTTATCTTATCCATCAACTTGTTTTTCTTTCCCTTGTCCCATAGCTTCGCAGCAAAAACAATTATAAACAAAAAATATCCAATCAACCACAATATATAATTAATAACTAATATACATTTATCAACAACAAATTTAATCAAACGCCATTTCATAAATAAAATAGTCTTACATGTTAAATTTGTTACATATCATAAATAAAAACTATAAATATAAATTCAAACTTGTAGTGATTACTTAAGTCTTTACATCAAACTAGAAATAATGAGAGTTTAAACTCGAAAACTAGAAAACATCAAATTTTGGCAAATAATAAAGTCATTTCTTCCCTATATTGCAACACATGACGCCTATACCTCCTTGCTTCTGGTGCAACTTCTAAGATTTCAGCTCACCTAGGTTTAGTAAGGTTGAATGCACCAGCTACTTTATCATAACCCTCCCCAGCCAGTTGTTTTAGGTTCTCCAAAATCTTATACTTCTTCTTCAGATAATCCCAACTATTTCTTAAATCTTTATATGTGACATCCTGTTCGAATTCCTGAATGCATTTCTCCCTACTATTCCTCAATGAACTCATTTTAATATTACCTCTCTCAGTGCCATAATTGTCAATCTCATATTGAGTTTTCTCCATGAACCACAAATCCTTAGAGCAACCAAAAAAAGAAGATGAATATGGTCCCTATTGAAAGACATCTGAAGTGGAAAATAGCAAGATTTCAGTAATAAAATAGTCTTACATGTCAAATTTATTACATATGAAGACTTGTACCAAAATAAAATAGAAAACAACAATTTATTCTTTAGTATGGATTACATGAGAAAATGAGAAAAAAACTGGACCACCTTCTCCTTATGTGGCAACCCCATAACCCTGAACCTCTTTGCATTTGGAGCAGCTTGTAATAGTTCAGTTCACCTATCTTCTGTAAGGTTGAATGTATCTGTTACTTCATCATAACCATCCTCAGCCAATTATTTTAGGTACAACCAAGTACTATAGTTCTCCTTCAGATAGTTCCATTTGTTTTTTAAATCTTTTATTATAATATCTATTTGGTGCTTATGTCTCCACTTCTGCCTAATGTTATTCTATGAAGCACTGGTTAATGCACCACCCTCCCTACCCTAGTGGTCTACTTCATACTGAGCCTTGAAGATGAATAACAACCAAGACTCTTCGTTAGACAATATAGGCATCTGAATACAGTAGAAAATTAGAACATAAGAACTTTAATTGTAAGAATATATCACTAATAAGAACCTTAACTTCAAACCTAACTACTAAACAATATACCAGTACTAAATAATTTGTAAGAGTATATCATTAACATGTGCAACAATAAGAGATAATTATCATCTACAAAGAATAAATTTATCATATCTTCTTAAAGTTCAGAGATGAGATAGAGAGAGTTCACAACCTATCAAGAACCACCACAAATCAAATCAATATCAGTAATATGCACAACAATAAGAGTGAATTATCATCTACTGTGAAGATGTGTTCCATCGATCAGCACAGCACACATATTTTCAATTGTCGGCATTACTCACTTTTAGCACACATATTTTTTCATTGTCTGCATTACTCACTTTTAGCTGATTTCACAACGGTGAACTCATGGAGCAACATAATCCAATTGGCAAAAATAGGAAATGCAAGGATTGTATTGTAATGTCTAAAGCAATAAGGACTGATATGATCAATATTACTTTTATAAGTTTGACGATAACCTGAGCTATCTTGTATAAATTCGACAGGCCCATATTAGAATCATTAGCAGCATTGTCAGAAATAGGAGCCAAATATGGACTAAATTAAATTCTCACAACTACAGACGACATGAAATAAATGATCTCATCACTCTTTATCCTTCATGGCTAAATCATTATCTAAACATTCCCGACCTTACTAAAACACTATGTCTCCGGTTATAGAGCAACACCTTCAAGAACACCTTACTAACAACCTTACAAAAACATTCCCAACCTTACTAACAACCTTAGTAATATTCACCTTCAAGAGCATGGCCAGTAGTAGTGTGGGTGAATTCACCCAAACCCGCCCCAAATGCAATCTACCCCACAACAGTTCTGCTATAAAACAAGATGAATATTACTCAACGCAGTTTTGAACTGCGAGGGACAACCAACGTCTGAGATTTAGCCATGTGTCTGCATCATAAGTATTTAAACCATACACGCAGTTCAGAACTGCTGGGAGTGATAACCAATCAGATATTGCCACGTAGCTATTTTTTATTTAAATATTGCCGCGTAGAACTATGCGGCATCAACTGCAAAGAAAAAGCCACTCCCTTCACTCACATACTTCATATTTTATTCCCCAAGTTTCCCTTCAAACCATAATAACCCAAAACCAACATATTCCCAACCCCCACATTTTCCTACCGAATTCAACACCATTAATAGAATAATAATGTCGGGAGAGTCTAGTTTGCAGTCGGGCTATGTATATACCAAAGCAAGATGTAACGTAAGCTTTGAAGTTAAGCGAAGGGAGAAAGAATTGGTAACCAACATATGGCCGTTACACCTCACGAAAAATAATCCTGCCCCAACCCCTAGGGATTTACACCGAGTTAATACTCTCCCGGACAACTGGGTTCATATTTTTGTTAGATCAGAGAAACTGCCAACAAGCTTTTTGTATAAAATTTAAGTGTTATTAACATTGTTTGTGAAATGTTCGACAAAATGCCAGAATACAAATTTTAAGTGTTAATGTGTTTCTTTTTTCAAAACCGAGATCAAATACAATGTAGGGGATCGCTAGATAAGGTATTGAGGTGGTACCAATGGATTCCCAAGTATCCGACGTTGAAAAAGTTGGTCGACAATATGGGTTTTAAAGATTTTTTGTTGATTAAGGCAGAAAACTCTGATAACTGCTTGATTCATGCTCTCATGGAACAGTGGTGGCCTTTCACCCATACATTTTACTTTCCTTGCGGGGAACTTGGCTTTACGCCATTAGACTTCGTCATGCTAATGGGCTTATTTTATGGTATGGATTTCAAACTCCCGTACGACGATAAGTACTCAAAGTTCGATGAAGCAAAAATTATGTTCCTCAGAGTCACAACCAATGACATTAGGTATGGTAATATCACTCTCGCATATTTGAAAATGTGGAAAGCGGTTTTGAATCCTGAACTTAACAATTACAACCAAGACATTAATATAGTGTACGCGAGGGCATTTATTACATATATGATGGGTAATATCTTTTTCTCAAATGCTAGCACATCTCTTCCGGTAGGTTATCTTGCAACTTTGACAGACCACCATATTATAGGTATGTCAAAGTTTGACTGGGGTACACGATTATGGCAATTTTGTATAGGGGACTAGATAAAGTCTTAGTTCTAAAGAATGGGAAGGGGAATATATCAGTCATAGGCTTCTATGCGATGTTAGAGTTCTGGTTCTTTGAGTATTATCGGGTTAGAATGTATCTAGTGAAGGTTTTAATCTTCAACTATATTTATCCCCGTAAGGGTGCGTGGAGAGATAAAAGGGACACTTCGGGGTCTAAAATCTATCATTCGTTTGTTGTGATCAGAGAAATGATAGAATGGAATAACATAAAAAACATTTATTGGCAATCATGGGTGAGGTCTAAACAATCAATCCGTTCGAATAGGGTTCCATTGGTTTCAGTCCCATACGGGAATGGTACGCTTTGGTATTTAGAAGACCGGTGTATTTGTCTGAACACTGGGCATGATAGTATTCCCTATGACCCCCCAAGAGATTGTAGAATTTATGTTGTACGACCGAGAGTTCTATCAGGAACTCAAAGATCTGGACTTCTACGATGAAAACAATTATCTCATTGATACATGACATATTGGTGTGCGTTTGGCTCATCCAAATCCTAAGATCGGCTATACTTTAGTCAAGAGGGGTCAGAAATATATGGATGGTCGAGCGTGATCTAGTTAGGCCCGATGTACGGGTGCCACTTACTTCGAGTTTTACTACGGGCGTGATCTAGTTACTTCTCAGGTCAAAAACTATGGTGTTAATGTGACCGGCGAGGATCATGATATGGGATGGTTTATGGATATGACAGGAACCAGCGGAGAACGTAGACGGATACCGATCCTAGCCATTCATGTACTACACCGTGTCCACCTAGGTATACTGTTGATAAGTTGTGGCATCAAAACCTTAAAATATGGTATATAGCATATGAAGAGTCGAGGAAATATGTTGAACGCATAGGAGAGTTAAAGGAATAACTGCACCGGTCACATGATATTATCCGAGTCACGGGAGAGAGACTAGCTGATATGTCCATCAACTACAAGACAGAGTCAGATGTACAATGTACCTATGATGAGAGTCTTTCATGTAGTAGATGCACCTGCCAAACGAAGAGAGACCATCCCCTTAAGCCATAAAATTGATTATGTTATGTTTAAACTACGTTTGATATGCTATGCTTAAACTTTGATATGCTATGTTTTGTTCAAAAATTTGATATGTTATGTTTAAACTGAGTTTAATTGATTATGCATTATGTTTGAGAATTATATGTTCTGATACATATGTTTACTTCAAATATGTTTGTCCATACTTGGTTTCTTTAAGTATTTGAGGAAATGCCTTAAAAGAAAACCACAACAGCAAAAAAACTAAGTATGGAGAGGAACTCCAAAGATTTTATATAGGCTTTTGCCTCGCAGCTCAGAACTACGTAGAAAATATGGGGGACACGTGGCTCCATCTAAGCTGTCTATCTAACCCGCAGTTCTGAACTACGGGGCAAACATGGAGACCAGATTAATACGTAGTTGTTTTATGACCACCTCTCCATACTTAGTTGCTTTATGACCTCCTCTCTATACTTAGTTTTTTGGTGATCAAAACCCCTATATTTTTAGGGTAAATTTGTTAACCAAGTAGCTTAACGGCTAATTTTTTGTGCAAACTTATTGACCAAGTAGCTCAACGGTTAGTTTTTTTTCATCCATAAAGGTCATTCATCATCTACACTCTATGATCTTAATCTTCTACACTTTCTTCCCTCCTTAGCTTATAAACAAAACCACCATGTCATCCTCAAGCTCCCAATCTAATTCTTAAAACCACTCTCAATCCTCCAATACAAACCAACAAGGAAACTTATTTTTGACTTAATTTAGCGCATTTGATTCGCCATAAATGCCTAACTCTTCCCAATATCATGATCACCATATTCGACAACTATTTCCACCACCCGACATTCATTTTCAATCTCAACTTGATCCCCAAAGAACCAATTATATATAACCCTCATTACCACCCAAGGATATTATCCTCAATTTGATGCTCATACGGGGTCGTACTCTCAACCGGGGAATTTATATTTTTCATCTCAAATTGATTTCGCCAGTAAAAGTTTGAGTACCACATCGATGAAAGGTACATGGGGTTTAAATAATTTAAGCCTCAATGCATCACCGGTTGTATCTCTGGTTGTCAATTCGGTTCTCACGAGAAGTAATATATGCGGAAAGGCGAAGCCTAAAAGAAAGATGACACTGACACCTATTGTAGTTAAAGTTGAGGATGAAGTTGATGACGATAAAGAGAGATACAAGAACTTCAAAAATTGGTCATTCAATAACTTCGTGAATCTTGCATGCGCTTGGTCTCAAGTGTTTCAAAAC
Organism: Kingdonia uniflora; assembly: GCA_014058105.1. Lineage (NCBI taxonomy): Eukaryota > Viridiplantae > Streptophyta > Magnoliopsida > Ranunculales > Circaeasteraceae > Kingdonia > Kingdonia uniflora. Next base: position 505,695 of record JACGCM010000926.1, on the reverse strand, counting down.
CTCGCTACCACGGACAACCAAAAAGCTATTACATTTTGGTTCAAGATGCGTGAGCAATTCAACTCATTCTATAATGACCAGTTGATGTGGCAATCATACAACAGTGTCAATTGCGCGTATAAGGGGCGGCACTATAAGGATTATTCGATATTTAGAGGCATCATTCAAGACCTTAAAAACTGACATTTTACAGGCATTGGATCGGGCGACGTAGTAAGTATTTAATTTTTTCTCATTTCATTAATTTTGCTAGGTTAATTATACTCATAAGAATTTGAAACTTGATTTCTAGCTTCGTATGGCATGCGAGATCTTCAAAAAAACATTAAAAAAATCATTCTAATTTCAGGAGGCTTAAAATTTTTTGGAGCAATGCTCAAAATGGTCACAAATTCATCACATTGGGCAACCTCGCCGCAACGTTGCTAGGAAGTCAAATTTTAGCGATAGCCCAGGCAACTCTACAAAGACTGAACCCTCTACACCTACTTTTGGCACTCCAAATGTCGTAATTTCGGATGATTCTACCGACATGGATGCACCACTATATGCTTATGGGGAAGTACGACCGGACGGCCAAAAAAATACAAGGCAAAAAAAGTAGTAAAATCAAGTATAGGTAATTGGGGGAAGAAGATGTTTGAAACGACGACAAACATGATGGCGGCATGGAATGAGAGAGACAAGAAGAAGAAAAAGGAAAGTGGATCTAGAGTTAGAGCATAAAAGGAACAAAAGTTGGCTAGAGAGGTAGAAATTCAAATGAGACGTGAAGTGGAGCTAGCTAGAAAAGAAGCCATCGAAGAGAAAAATTTGGTTAAGGAGATGACAACGGACACAACTAACCTACTACCGGCACAAAAACGTTGGATAAAGAAGAAAATCAAACTTTATTCTAAGAAGTTGAAAGAGCAATATCAAAGTGATGACGACGCTTCTAGTGATGAAGATTGATGTAATCCTTAACGTTAGTAGTTCTTAAGTTCTATGTTATGGTTTATTTGAATAAAATTGTTATCAATCATTTTATTCTGTAAAACATACTTCAATAAAGTAAAGAAAATACATTACAACTTCAACATAAAACTACAAACTTCGAAACAAAATGCATTACTTTAGAAAATAAAAAAAACAATCTTCATGTAGAGAAACTCTATATTATTCTGCCACTTTTTTATTCTATAAATGCGAGACAAGTTTATTTCGTAATTGGAAATGAACACTTTCATTTTTAATTTCATGAATCTTCTCAATGTATTGTTCCATAGTGTTGAGAACGTGTATTGGATGTAATATCGCATTCCAAGTATCCACGGATTTTTTAAACTTGGGATCAATATCCACTTGTCGGATGTAAGTATAATGTTCATCTTCGACGATCATGTTGTACATAATTATACATGCGTACATAACATTTCCTAGATTACTAGGCTTCCAAATTCGTGTACCGTATATCAATATTTTGAACCTAGCTTATAATACCCCAAAAGTACGCTTTACGTATTTTTGGCATACTTCTTACATCTTTGCAAAATGTCTTTCGACATCGTTCGACGGATTTCTTATGGTTTGAACAATTGTTTCCCATTTTGGATATAATCTATCCGCTAAATAATACCCCATAGTATGTGGGACCGTGCCTATAATATAATTGCATGGTGGCGCAACTTCATTAGACAAGTTATTGAAAAACTACCCTTGATACAAGACGTTCATGTCGTTGCTAGAACTGGGCACCTCAAAGAATGTGTGCCATATCTAAAGATCTTGTAATGCAACCGCCTCTAAAATCACTGTTGGATGCTTCTTATACCTGGTATATTATCTTGCCTACCCGATAGGAATATTCTTCCATTTCCAATGCATACAATCTAAACTACCTAACATCCCCAGGAATCTTTGCGATCCATTCACTTCTAACAACCGTAATGTGTCATTTTTATCCGAAGATGTAAGATATTGAGCTTTGAATTGTGTTATAATTGTACTGCAAAATTCTTTTAAAATCAAATTACCCATAGACTCCCCAATCCAAACGTATTCGTCTTGGGCGTCTGCACTCGTACCATAACATAACATAACATAACATAACATAACATAACATAACATAACATAACATAACATACGAAGTGTGCACGTTATCTTTTGATGTGACGATAAGCCCATCGTTTTAGGGATATTTTCTTTTTGAACAAAATAGGTGTTTAAAGAAATAACTTGATAATGAATACGTTGATACACACCTTCACTCATACAGAATTGACGACGAAATGGGATACCTTTAAAGACTAGGTTGGAACTGAAATAATCCTGATTAAGGCTAAACTCACCCAATTTATGATCATGCTCTTTCCGCTTGTCAATTCTTCCTATTTTACTACACCCCCCCCCCTCCCCCGCCCGCCCGCCCGCCTCCGTGATAATGTCGTCTCTTGCTTTATTTCTTATGCTTCTCCCATCTCAATGAGAACCTTGTTATACTCATACATCATCATAATTTCACGTCAGAAGAGTTTTTCAGTTCTGGACGAGGATGAAGATGACGATGACAATGACAAGGATAAGAGTGATAGGTCAGACATGATTATGCTAAATTGATAACTGGAGAATAGAGTAGAGTGTAGAAGAGTAAGAAAATAGAGTGTAGTGGATAAATGACTTTTATAGATGAAAAAAACTAGCCGTTGAGCTTCTTGTTAAACAAGTTTATAAAATAAACTAGCCGTTGATCTACATGTCAAACAAGTTTACCTAAAAATAGAGCCGTTAAGCTTCTTGTCTAGCAAACTTGCCCAAAAAACTAAATGTTGAGTTTCTTGTCAAACAAGTTGTTTATGGATATACTCATTTTGATCACCAAAAAAAACAAGTATGGAGAGGGGAACAAAGAAGATTCTATACAGGATCTAGCCGTATAGTTCTGAACTTCTCGGCATGAACTAGCCGTTGCAAACTACATTTAAACCACAACCGTCTACGTGTTTCTTTCATAAGCGTATATATGCCACGTAGTTCTGAACTGTAGGGCATGAGAGCCACTTAAATCTTGACAAATGTCACCATGTAATTGGTTTATAGCCTACGCACAGTTCAGAACTGCGGGGCATTAATCCACGAAAAATCTACCCTGAGGGTGGTCTTACCACCCTCAAGGTGAGTTTTGGGTGGACAACTTAACAGATTTACCTAGCTATTGTGGGTGGATTGGTGATCAAACAAGGTGAAGGATGGTTTTCACTTTTCCATGTCATCCTTTACCTAGCTGTTGGCCATTCTCTAAGGAGTAGGGAATAATTTTTTTTAGAGGGGGTAAAAAAGAGATAAAAAGAGTTAGAGCCTCTTACTATGAAATTAACCCATTTAGGAGGCTTACTCAAGTTAGAAAATACTAAGGTGGTGTTTGTTTCACTGCTGATTTTTGTTCAGCTGCTGAAAACCAAATTCAGCACTTGGTTTGATGTTATTTTTCTTGGTGAAAAAAAAATCAGCCTCATCTTTTTAGCAGTTGAGATTCGACACTTGAGGCAAGTTTTTTTTCCAGCACCACATCTTTCCATTTATCTCGAGTCTGCCCTTCTCCATCTCCTCTATCACCGTAAAGAACTCTCGAAGGAATAAATGCGAAATGGTATGAATCTCTCATCTCTCTCTCTCTCTCTCTCTCCAATTTGACTTGTAGAGAGCTTCAATTTTCTCTTTCAAGCTTTAATCTTCATGTAAGAAAGAATCACAAATACCCAATCTTCCAAAACCCTTAAATTTGGAATTTTTTTTCCCCACTAAAAATCTCATCTTTAATTAATACTCAATTTTTTCAAATAAGTAGAAGTGAAGTTAGTAGTTGTTTTTTGGGATTTGGGATTCTTTTATTTTATCTTGTGGAGTGTAGTTGTATAAAGGTGCCTTTTGTTTGGATTCCCAGAAACTGTGAACTTGAGGGGGAATAATAAAACCCCTTTTGATCAATGTTAGAAATTTGTGTATTTATGCTGCTTTGGTCATTATCAGATCTCTTATTAGGGAAAGATAACTCTTTGTTATAGTTTAGGGTCAAGAGCTTGTTGTTTATAATCATTCTTTCAGTAATTTGAGATACCCAATTCATTTTTTTTTTTCATCAGACACAAGTAAAGTAGTCTCACATATCATGATTTTTTTTGTCTTACTAGTACTTTGTTATGATTCACTTCAGTGTTGCTCATCTGTCTATCGCGCTTTTCATCATTTGAGTTTCCAAGACTCAAAACCAAATAATAATTTCCTTACAGATTCTCTTTAATTGCCTTTGAATCCTCATTATTAGTCCATTCCCTATCAGCTTTAGTAAGGTTGGTGCATTCATTATTCATTCCTTTTCCTCTATATCTTTAATGTTGTTCTCATGATTTACTTATATTTTGGAGCAATCCTGTGTTATACTTCCTTTCATTTAAAGGCTGAAGTATAGGCCCTTATGAATTGTAGTTCAAAGGCTGTTATTAGTTATGCTTGGTTTAACATATGAACTGTTATCAGTTACTGCTCTTATTAGTTTACTATTATTGCACTTCTTTTTATTGATCTAGTTTAGTTAGATGCAAATATTTCACTTATTTGGATGCTAGTTTTTGTTAGGAGTTGGGTCCGGCCCAAGGTAGGGAACCCAGTTGGAGTATCCTACTGGACTCCTAACAAAGACTCCTAACAAGCCCATATACCATTAGGGTTTATGGGAAAAGTTTGAGTAAAAGTATATAACTTCATAAAGGGTTAAGTCTATGTAACCTTAGAAAAACAAATCAATCAATAATATCTCTACTCTTCTCTCATGTCTGTGTTATGATTATCTAGTAGAATAGAGTATTATTCAACACGTTATCAACACAATGAAGAGCTAGTGGATCAGAAGGGATAAAAATTACTCTCTAACAAGAGTTTTTTGAAACTTTTAGCGTTGTGGAGAAGTATATTTTACCCAATTTCATTTTTATATATTAATTACATGATCAATCATATATGATATGTAGATCTGTGTTTGTGAATTAATATGTATTTTTTTCAAAATTATTATAGTTATTTTAATATTTTTTTACCCTTGTAAAAAGGCATTTTCAAACTAAAATAGAGATCGTTGTTGTTATTGGATTGATGTAATCTTAATTTAGTTACGTAGCCTACTCTACAATGATCATATCCATATATTGCACATCTTCGGGAGATTTCATTGTCGCCAGGAAAATGGCATAGAAATTGGGCAGTTCACGGCTAATATAAACGGCGTATTAGGTCATGTTGACATCAACTAGGGTTTGTTTATTATTATTTTTATTTATTTATTTTAAAAATAATTATTATATCATGATAACGTCATCTGACCGGATACACAAAAATTAGACCTGATCTGGTACTGACATGGTAGGGACTGGGCCCACAGTGACACATGTAAAGGGCAGATAGCATGTGGGACTCACACATGCCAACGTGGTGCGACACATGGCAGTAGAACCCATATGTGCTGACGTGGCATGACACATGGTAGTGGGACCCATATATGCTGACGTGGCATGACACATGGCAGTAGGACCCACACGTATACTACAACATTGACACGTGGTAGTGGGATCCACACATAATGACGTATCAAGGACACTGACTAACTTATATGTGATATAAGAAAATATTTTTATAAAATTTTTATTTTTATTTTTATTTTTTTTGGACCGATGTCTTGTATAGAAAAACTGAGTAACTTATATGTGATATAAGAAAATGAATTAATACCTATATAAGTATCTTACGAAAGCTTATATGATATTAATGGTATTTCTCTAGGATGCTAATTATCATGACTAGGGATCAGAGATAATATTAAAACTAAGACTAATTTAGAATACGACTAGGAGTCATATCTAAATCATGGTTAAATATCAATGATAAATAATTAGAGATCAATTAGGAATTGACTTAGTCTTATTTTCTAAAATCTTGATGTCTAAGGAACCAATTTTACGTATATAGGTACAATTAGATGTTACTTGATAATATTTAGAGGTATATAGGCACTAATAGCAACTTATATTACCCTAGAATGTTAGTTCAAAGACAGAAATAATCTACCTATCTTATGAACTCAACAGACTTCGAGGTGAGACCACTTATTAGCTAACACATCCAATACCCCTCATATTCATAGCAAATGGGTCATTTGACTAGAATATACAAACCTTATAGAACTTCAAGAAGTAGACACCCCAGTTGTTAGAATAAGAATCGCAACATTAAGTAGTTTTAAATATAACTGTCTTGGCTAAGACTCTATTAAAATGTGTTTTAAGGTTAAGATCACCATTTTACATAGTAAAATTAGGATTTAACACTTAATAGGAACTCATGAGTATAAAGCCATGAACAGGGTTCACTTGCAAGTAATGATTGGGAAACATGTATTTCATTGCGCTATATACTATGAACCATAAGTAATGATTGAAAATCATTTATTTAAATAGGATTTCATGATTAATAAGATATGAACAAGGTTTACCTATAAGTAATGATTGAGAATCACTGACTTGAATACTATAAATTGTCTTTATGCAAGGAATGTTTATCAAGTACTACTACTGGTATTGATCTACATACAAAATAGATGTTAGCGATACTCAGAACATAGAGTACCTCACATACTACAACTCTATTTCGATACCAATAGACTTGATCTGTATGGATACTAAAATCTATCTGCTTTACAGAATTTGGAAAAAGTTATTATTGAGAACAATGAGTCTCTAAATAATAAAGTAGGAGCTTTATTTGTACCCTCACCTCCATATTTAGGAAGACTTGATAATAGATTACCCTATACTATTCTAGTATTATATGACTGCAGTAAAAATTTTATTCGGCAGTGCAACTCCACTATAATGTTACGCAAAGAAATAGTTGAGGTAAATAGAGATATTAAGAATATTAAATTAAATTATCTACGCTTCAAATATTACTCTTCTAAGGCAACATTTGATAGTTCACTGTGCACACATACCTAATTCAAGTTTTTCTCATTTATGAGCAAAATAATAAGCTACTGGTTAAGAACCTCAATCTTATGCCTACTAGGAGTAAGTATGTACTAGGGTCGCATAATGTTGGGTCTAATGATAGGGAATGTTGCAGGCAGGGTCATAATTGTAGATAGATGAGAGGTGGTAACAGCGGCGAGATTAAAATTTCAGTCATCAGTAACCTGAGGTAAGGGGACAAGAAGTTCACCAATGGACCAAAATAAAATATGAAGAATTCTAAAATGGATACGAGATAGTCAGGCACGGGATTGCAAGACACCTTAGACGATCTAAAGAGATCAGCCTTAGACTTATCATGTGATCATAGCTTGTACAAACCTCACCACGGCAGAGTCTATGGCCTTAGATTTCTCTCATGATACCAATACAGCTTTAGATCAAGTTTTAGGAATGAACAGTAGTAAATTCTCAGTAGATGAATGATGTCACCTAGAGAGCATTGTCAAGTAGTAACTTTACTTATTGTATACTAGTAGTTTTGCTTTATTAATACTATTATTGACTAAGTTGGGAACTCTTCACTATTTAGTTTAATAAAATGCTCGGGACATGCATTGGTTCGGTATCCCATCTATGAGATTGTTCTTTGATTTTTTTGTAAAATTATTGTTTGGTAAGTAGTTAAATTCTATGTATGATAGTTGATCTAATATATACAACCTGCCTATGGATTTATCAACTCATTGAGCATTTCCAATAATCAAATAAGTGGCGTCACATGTCTAAAAGATATTAGTACCACGCACTCGATCCTTTTGAGATATGAACATATTTCTTGTTTCTAACCTTGTGCATCGGGGATGTCCCAAATATTATTGGCACGGCTAACATAATAGAATGCACTAAGTACGTCACGCTATTACTTTCTAATGGTATGATACAAGGTATCTAGTCCACTTTATGCACTAGTAAATCCAGCCGGATTTTACTGAGTTTGGGGAGATACATGATAATGCTTATCACGTAAATACTATTAGAGAAAATAATATACAAGGTTTTGTGCATTCCCTCTATGTTAAAAGGTCAAAACACGTTATTGGAATGGTTTCCAATACACTCCTCCGGGCTAGGATAATGAGGGGGATTATCGGGAATATATCTTAATTTTTTGTAAAATGAGAGAAGATCCATAGAGTGTACGTGTAACGATTGCTTTCAAGGAAAGTTTATTATTTTATCCTAGTATGAACAAGGTAGAATGAGATCTTCAGCCTTTACTTCAAATACATCCATGGAGACACATGTGGACCTATACATCCACATAGTAGCCCACTTGAGTATTTATGGTCATAATAGATACATCTAGGAGATGGTCTTATGTTTGTCTGTTATTAACATTTAGGAATACAATATTAACATGACTTCTCACTTAGATTATTCGATCGCAGGCTTAGTTCCTGGATTAACCGATCAAGTCGATGTGACTTAATGGGGGATTGCGAGTTCGAGTCATATACTTTTGATGATTATTTTATCGCTAAAATAGGATAGATGATTGAGCATCGAGGGTACTCCATACCATACCCAACAAGGGATTGACGGAGAACCTAATTAAGCAATTTAGGATAATCGTTAGGCCACTGTTATTACGATCACAACTTCTGGCTAGTGTGTGGGATATGCATTTTTGTTCCCGCAGCACTGATTAGGATTGTCCTATAACAAATCATCAAATATTTTCCCTAAGCTACTAGTAACTAGGTCGAAGCACGGTATCACCCATCGACCAATATTTAAATGTTTTGTATAGGTGTCAATCGCAACACCATAATGTTTGAAGATGAGACCCTCAACGTCGGCCTGGTATTCTGTGGGTTATAATTTGTATCTATCACCAGATATTTTAAGCCCCACTGGCGATGTATATATATACTGCAGGGCAGATTGTCACTTTGATGAGATGATATTCCTATTATTAGGAGAAGATATGATAGTCAATGCTGAGGATGTTTTCAAGATTAGTTGGAAAACACTATTGTTGTCTTATCTAGATCCCTTTACATAAGTTAAGTGACAATAAGGTTTAACGGATTACGAACTTGCAATAGGTCACAAATAAATTGCCAGACACATTTAAAGACATTGTTGAAATATCGTAGGTATATGTACCTATAAGTAATACACCTACATAGCTGAACATTCTGGGAGAATTAGTACCGCAAACAAATCTGAGGCTCGTACTTAGTACAGAGCACTGTTGGAAGAAAGTATTTTGAGCTGGGGAGGTACAGAATATGGGACAAATATGACTAATGATGTAGTCGGTTCATCGAGGATGGAACCACCCATCGACGAGGCAATAGTAGCTACGCGACCAGTTGATGCATTACGAGACAAACCCAGGGTGACACATTCGTATGACAATAAGAAGATATTAACCTATTAAAAGTTTGTAATTACACAACGTAGGATTGTTCAGTAAAGATTTGTCAGCAAGGTATTCATATTTGTTGTTGTGCTCTCCATAAAGATGAAGATTCATAACCACTTATTGTAAACGATTCTATGTTGTTATACATTGGCCAAAGTGGGTATTTGGAATCCAAGCAGAGCTCAGCTTGCTAGCATAATACAAAGTGATACCATAGAGCCTGCGGTTATAAATGGGAATGGTACGGAAACATGATTAACTCAGAGAGATAATTAGGTCAAGGCAATACTAGTTGCCCATAAATTCTTTAAGGGATCTGGCATTGATTGCAATGAGACATATCATCTAGCTATGGATGCCATAACATTTTGGTATTGATCAGTCTATCAAGTTGTCAAGGGCAAGCTAGATATGCATCTTATGTAATTACCACGTATCTATATGGGAAACTAGATACAAATATATACATGAAGCCACCTGGGGAGGTATAAGCTTCTGGAAGCAATTAAGCTCGACACACGAGGTGTATACATAATAAAACTGGAATATTTATTATTAACTTGAAGCAATCAGGGCCCATGTGACATAGTAAGTTGACTGAGTATTTGAAGGCTGAGGATTTTACAAATATTCTTATATGTCCATACGTTCTTATTTAAATCATAGATATTAGCTTAAGTCATCATAACAGTGTACTAAATTATTTGGATATCATTAGAACTCTAGAGAAGATCGTGAGAGTTGCCAAATACCTTAGGAATGAATTCAAAATAAAATACCTTGGGAGAGCAAGTATTATCTCGATTTATAGATCAAACATCTTGGTAGTGGCATACTCGTACACCAAGCAATATATATCGGAAGAGTTATCTAACACTTTGGTATGGATGTAACACACAGTGCTAAGTTATTTATTGACGCCATAGCTATGAGGTGTTTTGTTATAGTTAGTTGGGTATACTAGACCCGATGACTCATTCGCAGTGAACTATTTAGCTTGCCATAGTTCTATTCCTACCCAAAGGCACTGGAATAAGATTAGGCACATTCTAAGGTATCTTATCGACATAAAAGACTAGGGTCTATTCTACTCAAAATGGTAAACATAAAATTATAGGGTACGCCGATACAATATACTTGTCAGACCTACATAGAGGTCATTGTCTGATTAATTATGTGTTTATATATAAGGATACAGCAAACTCTTGGAGATCGATGAAGCAGACGACGTTAGTTATATCTTTGAACCATGAGGAGATTCTTGCACTTCATAAAGCTGGCAGAGAACGATGGCTGCGCTCCAAGATACATCACATTAACTGAAATTGTGGTATGTTCTTTCCAAGATAAAGCATCGACTATATATGAAGACAACTCGGCTTACATCATTGAAGTCAATGGTGATTTTATGAATGACGACATAACGAAACACATTTCACAGAAGTCATTCCATACTTATGAAATACAGAAGGCAAATGAGATTGACGTTATTCAAGACATTTCAGAAGACTCTTGTACCACTTACGTTTAAGCAGCTGGTACACGGGATTGGCATGCAAAAGTTTTTATTCACCATTATCTCGGAGAGATACATCTTAGGGAGATAGATTTCGGGGGAGATCGACGTCAAGGGGAGTAGTGCCAACCTGATGTGGACATATGCGTGTTGTATTCCTTTTCCTGATAGTATCATTTTTATCTTAGGAGGTTTTACTGACTAGAGATTTTGATGAGGCAACGTATAAGCGTCTACAACCTATATGGGGCATAGGACTGTACTATTTCCTTGTACAACTTTTTTCCCAAAGCGACTTTACTAGGCAGTGGTTTTGATGATACAAGTTATCCTGGTATGGAACACCCCAATGGGGAGTGTTAGGAGTTGGGTCCGACCCAGGGTAGGGAACCCAACTGGGTTGGGGTGTCTTATTTGACTCCTAGCAAGCCCATATACCATTAGGGTTTATGGGGAGAGTTTGACTGAAAGTATATAACCTCATAAAGGGTTAAGTCTATGTAACCTCAGAGAAACAAATTAATCAATAATATCTCTACTCTTCTCTCATGTCTATGTTATGATTATATAGTAGAATAGAGTATTATCCAACAGTTTTGATTTAATTAATCCGTATAATTATTGTTAACAGATATTTGGATTCTGAACTTTGTGGTTAATTTTGGGCTCTCTAACTCTATCTCATCTCTGCATATTATGAAGGTATTATTACCTTGTATTGTTTGTTGTATACATTATTTATGGTATAATTTTCATAAAGTTCGCTTGTGTGATGTCTTGCCATAAACTCTTTTTTATTTTATAGATTGTGTATAATTTTGATGCATCACCTGTGTGTGTTATATGTTATTTTCATTTTGGGATGTTTGCTGTATAGACTACTTGGTATAATTTTGATATGTCAAGTTCTCCAAGTTATGCTCTATATGTTGCTTCTGCTTTACAATGCTTTATTGTATATGTTTGTTATATAGTTTTGCTATGAAAATCCTCAACCCCTAAAAATGCATAAAATTCCAAAATTGTAGCATGGGCCGATATAAGGTATGTTAGGAGTAATGTATTTTAGGAGTTTAGGAATTACTCTTGTTTATTGTTGTTTTACTTTGGGGTATTGGGTTTGATAATGAACATTGTCTTTGATATATAATAAAAAAATGGCTAATGGTGCACCAGGGAAAGTGTATGTTGTATTTGTTAGGTGATATCCTGGTATTTACCAAACATGGGTAGAGTATGGAACAGAGGTTTTGAGATATCCATGTGCTTTGTATCAGTATATAGATACAAGGGAGGAAGTAGAACATGCTCTTGCTAAATTTCTTGCCCACAAATCATGTACTGAACGTAAACCAAAAGCAGTTCCTACTTCTTTAGTTGTGAGGGAAGAAGCAGAACATTCTTTTGCTAAACATGAGCTTCGATTCTTACATTTTTATCTTTTAGTTATATTGGCAATAGTTGTTGTATCTGTAGCATTTATCTTACAATGATTATGTTTGAGACTAATATGTATGGATATTAAAAGTGTAATATGTAGTGAACTATGTAATGTATCTTTGGATTGTGTTTGGCGTTCGTAATTTGTAAGTGGTATATAATTGTTGTATAAATTATTTTATTGCAGTGAATATGAATCCTAAACAGTAGACTATTATTCGGTTAACAACCTTAGCATTAGTACCTAGGATGCTAACTTAAAAATAAAGAAAAAAGTTGTGTGTGTCTATCTTAACGGGTAGAGAACGCATCAATGAGATTCTTAGTGGCCCTAACCAGATTGCTTATGATTCATTGAGGATGAACAAAGATGCATTTGTTTCTTTATGGGGACATTTTAGAGCGAGGGGATGGGTTATATATAGCCAACACATAGATGTGGAACAGAAGATGACTATTTTCTTAGAAACTATAGCTCATTCAGTAAGAAACCTCATAATAAAGCATAAATATCATCATTCATGAGCAACTATTAGTAAGAGTTTTCACAAAGTATTGAGAGGAATGCTTTATTTTAGCAAGGAGATAATAGTGTCTCATAATTTTCAGGAACCAGGAGAAATTTATATTCATAAACAGTTAAGAGAATGACCATTCAAAGAAGATATTGGAGTTATAGATGACACCTTGATTAGTGCACAAGTTTCTAAATCGGACCAAATTTTGTTTAGGGCAAGAAGGGTGATTGTTTTAAGAATGTGATGGCAGTATGTGACTTATATGAATTGCATCTATGTCCAAGCCGGTTGGGAAGGCACTGCACATGGCTCGAATGTCCTATCACAAACAGTTAGAGACCCAACTAACAAGTTCCTCCTGCCTCCTACTGAAGGTAATCATCTAAATTGAAGTTACGATAGTGAAGTATCTATTAATTTATTACTTTATTCTAAGTAGAGTTTGTTAATTGTTTTGTAGACATGTACTACTTGTGTGATGCAGCTTACATGCACACCAAGTACTTTATGTATCCTTTTAGGGGAGTGCGGTATTGGCTTCAAGATTTTCAAAGGGGAGGGCGACCTAAGACTAAAAAAGAACATTTCAATCGTGTACATGCGAAGTTAAGAAATGTCATCAAAAAGGCATTTGGTGTTCTTAAAGCAAGATTCCCTATATTGAAGGCAATGCCTAAGTTTAAGTTCTTAACTCAAAGGAACATAGTCATTGCATGTATGGCTATACATAATTACCTCTGCCGGATTTTTTTTTGAATGATAAGTAGTTTACGGTATTTGAAAATGAAGACTTGGATCTTGGAAATGTACAACCTCAAGTAAATAATGGTGACCGCTTCGAGGAGTTATTTGGAGCAAATGAGTAGCACTTTATGAGAACTAAAAGGATTCGCATTGCAGAGGAGTTAGTCGCTTATTATGCACAATCAGTTGATCCAACTCATGTTATTTAGTACTTTATATGGCTATTACCTCCTTATGTTGCTTGACTTTTTTGTGTATCTGTATATGGCTACTACCTCTTTTTGTTGCTTGGCTTTTTTATCTTAAATATTTGATAAAGAGGTTGTGGCCTGAACTGTCAACTGTGATTTGTATGATCTGTACTAAATATATTTAATTATGAGAATGTCAATATGAGTATCTGTTATATGGTTACTACATTTTGTCCATTTTGTATGTCTATGAAATACATGTCCATTTTGTCATTTTGTATGTCAAATTTGTCCATTTTGGTGCAAGATAAGCATACTAGAGTGAATAACTTAATGAAATTCTAAAGATAGTATTATACCAATGTATTAGGTGTGTGTCATAATGACCGAGCACACAATTCTAGATAATATCCCAGTACATAGGAATATATTAAGACCCCTTATTTTATGTCAGATGCCCTGTGTGCTAAACTGCACACCTAGAACATAGGAGTATCAAAAGTCATAACTAATCCTCATAGGAAAGGTCGAAGAGATTTGAGAAGTTGGTTGATAATTTTATTAATCATTGGTGAAGATATGAGATACTCATGACACGTACATGTTCCTTTGTACTGATTGTGCTGAATATTTTATAGGAAGAACTTTTGAGATACGACATTTTTATTATAAAAAAACTATTTTTTTTTTGAAAGGCAAGCGGAGGGACATACCCTCATGTATAACAACAAAGAACTGTACAAAGGTGGGGATAACTCCTTAACTAAGGAGAGCCTGAACACCGACAAGAACAACATAGACACAAGGAAGGCATCTTTATTTATATTCCTTTTGTGATTATCATTTAAAATAAACAATTTCATTTGCATTTGCATTTGCATTTGCATTTATAATCCTTTTGAGACACAAGGAATGCATCATCATTTATGATACTCTAAAATAAACAGTTACATTTGCATCTTCATTTATAATCCTTTTGAGATCATCAGTGACGGCATCTGGTGCATAACTACATTGTCCCATCTGAGTAAGCAAGTTTGCACAATAGCTAGCAGCTTTGTTTGTCTCCTTAAAAACTAGTTTATCAATGTTTAATCTTCTAACTTTGATCAGGCCTTGATGAATAGATTGTAACTTGTGGGTGAGTAAATTCTTACCAGGCTTACAATAGGCATAAACCTCAATTGCATTATCATCCCATTTCCTAATAGTAGCTCCCTGCCCCCCACTGCTTGTTAAAACCCCATCAGTGCACAAAACAAACTAGTTCTGCTGTAGTTTTTTTACAAAGTACAGGCTATAGGCATCTTTGTAGTTTTTTCATTAACAGTACTAAAATATTATTAATCAATATCAGATATACACAAGCTTAGTTGTATTAACCATAACATTTTCCATATGTTCTTCATTGCTTTTATTGTATATTAAACTTATGAGCAAATCATTTTTTTATATATTATATAAATGTTTTATTCTTTTACAGATTACGGAACAAATCTATTTGGGATCATGTATACAAATCTATTTCATAACTGTGATTTGTATGAACTCTTTACCATGTTTGTTTTAATTTGTTCTGTTATGGTATGAACTCGAATCTTGTTCGAGGAATATCATCGAAGCTCGTGAGACGGGCGAGGATCGAAGACGGTTTGAAAAAAAAAATTGAAGTTCTATTTAAACAGAAGAGGCAGAGGCATGATTGCTTGAATAGATTTTTTTAGTTTATTCGAATAAAAGGCAAGTCGTTCGAACGAGACAAGAAGTCGTTCGAACGAGATTTTGTCAGTTCGAACAGACTTCTGTTCGAACAAAACACCTCAGAACCCACTTTGTTCGAATAGACTTTCAGTTTTAAAAGTTTATTCTGGAAGCGTTAGTGTGTCTCGTGATCCGTACTTTGGGTTCATCTTTATGTAATGACTTCCCATGTTTATAAGGGAGTCTTAGGTTATTTTGTTAGCCTATCTTGGTGAGTTTAATTCTAGAGAGACCTAGAAATTGAAAGACTCCATTAAAGCTTGAGAAGCTTGGAGAAATTATTGTAACCTATTTGATTAACATAGTGGATTGTTCGGGGAGTAGTTTTTTATCCGCAAGGGTTTTCCACTTCCCTCCTCTGGGAATTCTTATATGGTTATTGTTCTTGCTTGGTTAATTCTTCTGTTAGGCTTTTTCCGTGTATCATTCTTGTCAGAGAAGAGAGAGTAGCTACCTCGATTCTCAACATGTTCATCAGGTTTTACCATGCCTTTAAAGAATAAAAAGGCTCATAAAGAAGTTACTGGTAAAACCCAAGTCAAGATACTCCCAAACAAGCAAAGCTACTTTATGGTGAAAAGTTGCACACTTATCTTGCATTATGCAAGCGTGAGCTTGAAATAACTAAAGATGTGGGGTCTGGACTTTTGAAAGCCTCTTGGGCCAGGATTAGGGAGGAGTACAATGCAAAAATTCACCTAACCCGTGGAACTAAATATTTTAGTAATGTCTAGTTTTACCAAATAGCGAAGTACAATGCTTGGACATGGCTTTTGAGAAGGACTGTGAATGGTTATAATGCAGAAACTCGCACGTTTTATCTTCCACCCGAAGAGTGGGATACCTTAATTAAGGTATAGTAGTCTTCCGATTATTATGTTCATATGCATAGTCACATTATAAATTTTTGAATGTTTATTTTCTTGATACACATCAGATAAATGAGAATGCCAATACATTTAGAAAAAGGTGGGCTACCTCATGAAGACTTGATGGAAACTATTTTTGCAAATAGAGTGGCTACTGGTAAATATACAATTGGTCCTGCTAATGATGATTTCATTGGTACGGCTACTTCAGATGTCGTCGCTGATTTTGATATTGAAAGAATAATACCCCAAGAGGCTTTCAAAAGAAAAACTGATACATACTTCACCGATCATTATTTTAGACTATCTGGGGGTTCATTTCCTACTTGGTCTCGGAGTTTATTAACTTTTGTTGATATTCGACTATTTGCTATTTTGGACTATGTTGGTTTGTGTTATCTTAAGATTCGTACTTCAAACTATCTTTAATTTTGTTGATCTGTATAAACCATTTTGTATGTCCATTTTGTATATGTTGTGTAATACTGCATCCATTTTGTCCATTTTCAAGTTGTGAATATACTTTTATGGTGTCATAGTACTTTATTGTGGAGAAATGCTCCCAATTTTGAGGTGATGCTCTAAGTTGTGTTCTTTTATAATAAGGGTATTTAAAGCATTTACTAACTTTTAACACTTCTTAGAAAAAAAAAAAAAAAACACTAACTTATTTAGCACTTAAAAAACATTAGAGGCAAAGTTAGAGGCAAAAACAAATGGATTTAACTCTACCAGTTAGAGAGAGGTAGAGTTTTTAAGCCAAGTAAAAGCTCTTACTGTTTGGAAGAAATAGAGCCTCACTAGGATTTTCAACGAAGATAGTGAGGCACTTTTGGAGATGCTCTTGGAGCGAAAAACAAACACCCCCTTCGTCTAACACAAACAGTGGTGTCTAACACAAACAGTGGTGAAAAAATGGCGTCAGAGAAATGGAAAAACACAGCTTTGCTCGTGATCGACATGCAGGTAAACTCTAATTTTCCCTTTTCCCAAATCTCAATTTCCACTATTTAGTTAAAATTGAAGATACCCATATCGTTATTTCATCCCAATTCGTGTTTCTCAATCACAAATTCATGTTTTCCTCAGAAAGATTTTATACTCCCAAAAGGTTTGCTTTGCGTTAATGGTGGAAAAGCAATTGTTCCTGCAGTTGTAAAGGCTGTTGAAGTTGCGAGAAAGCGCGGGATTCTCGTGGTTTGGGTAAACTCACTTAACCATTTCATCAAACACTAAGTGCTGCATGATAATTATATCGGTGTCATTAGCGTTTTATCAATAAATTTGGGAAGTATTGAAGTGTTGATACTTGATGTGATGATTCTGTGTTTTGTTGGGTACAAGTGAGAGTAGAGGAAGATATTTGTCCAAGAATTTGGTTTAGTAGCGGTAAGGTAAAGGCGGTTTTAGTACGGTAGCCCCCCGGGAACCATTTGGGGCTTTGATGGATAATCGCATTTTTTTTTCTTCTACATAGTAAGTATTAAAAATCTGGGTGTTACTAGCTATTTAAGGGAAAAAGATTATGCTATTTGAATGGTCAGTAATCAGAATACGAAAGGAAATTGATGTATCTATTAGTGCAAAGTAAATCACAAAGGAAAAAACAGAATAATACGTGGGAGACTTGCTTAAAATAGATTCCTCTATTTTTCTCTAAAAATTAAGAATTCTTATTTGCATAACTATTATAGCTAGATTTCCTTCCCAACTATAGGGGTATTTTAGGAGAGAAACAATAAAAGTAGGGAAATTTTTTCAGTAGGGTCAATTATTGTGATAAGAGTAAAAGCTTGTGTAGTGCCCCGTTATATTTTTCTTTGCTTGTTTGTGCCAGAGGCTATTTACTTAGCTTGCACCTGTATTACAATAGTAGGTTCTTGGTTTTGTTTAGAGAATACCCATTCAAACTCAGCACCGATTTCTCCCTAATTCTTCTCCATCCCTCCCTCTATCTCCTTTTTAAATCTTTAGCCATTAGAGACTCTTAGAGTAAGCATTTATTACTCTAAACTCGTTTACCTTCTAGCTCTCTTTTTTACCTGTTTTGGAGTGGGTTGGATTTAGTTTTTGTCGAGCATTGCAAGGGGTACTTCGCTCCTCGATTGGTAGCAAAATCCCTAATCAGGCAAGTACCATTATCACTGAGCATTGATCATTATTGATTGGTATAATTTCGGATTTGAAGTCAGTATAATCATATGATTATGTCATATTAGTTTTACTTGCTAATTTTTGAATACTCTGTAGAGATTTAGGTTATCAGTGTTGATCCAATTTTGCCCCTGTATGATAATCTGTTTTAAAGGTATATCAAAATGATGCTTTTGTTATGAACCCTAGGTGATATGGGTTCAAAATGTAAATTACATTAGTATACTATATTAAGGGAAACTTTCTTTTAATTTAAGTTTGAATCTCTCCTGGCATCAGTAGCATAACTTAGTTATATATTGGGGTTATACATTACAACCCTCCTTTTTCATTACAACCTCGATTATAGGTAAATTAATAAATGGTTGCCATAGCTTTTAGTGCATGGGTTGATGCACATCAATTCCTGTAAGGATTGTTGTACACTAGTATGAGTAGTTGGGTCCGTGCATTGATATAATTTGGAACTCCTAACTTTGATTATCATTTAGCATCTTAACCTAGACTTCCTAGTTTAATTTTAAGACGTGTTATAGGTTGTATCATAGTTTAGCTTAAGCATCTATTAAGACACGTTCCTTGACATATAATGGTGACGTAATATAGTTAAATAGTATACTAGAATCACAATGTGTTAGTGTTTCTTAAGAGGATATCCCTCGTTGACAATCGAAAAATAATATAACTTGTCTAGTAGTTATTAATGACTAGAACCTAGCAAGTAAAGATATTTGGTATGCGGCTTAACTTAGCCACGATTATAGGACTTTACTGATATAACCTTTGATAACTTGAGGTAGACAGATCATTGATAGTTAATGTATAATATCGACTGAGACCTACTCCTATATATGTGAGGGTAGAAAGGTCATTGAGCATAAGATCGCCAATCATATGATATAGTCTCATTGCCTATAGAGCAAGGACAGATGGGTCATTTTGATTGAGTGTCGGTCTCTTAAATCATTCATGCGTAGGATAACTTAGAGTCGTGTACACAGTAGGGCTATGATGTCAGGTCCTTGGGTTCGATTCCCTAAACAAAAGATTAGGTGACTGTTTATCAGTGTTCCAGGGTTGCAAGCCCCTAAAACTCTTCCCCAGTTACATATCGGCTTTGTTATTCTTTGTGAATACTCCCCGTGGGCATAGATCCCTGAAAGTGAAAATAAATCAGGCTTTAGACCTGTAGGTTGAAACTCCTTGAGCACCTTGATCCGGTGATTTCCCCGCTAATTCCTGGCTCACTAAAAAGGAATCCGCCAATCCCTGGCTCGACAATAAGGGATACGCTTCTGTTGAGGACAGAAGGGTGCGAGAGTGTGGTCCCACTAAATTAAAAGTGACCCTGTGTACATCGTCTGTTAGTTATCCCCCACACCTAATAATACTCTATAATTATTTATAATACTAGTTGGCGCCAACGCTTAAAAACGACATTAATAATTGAACCTCATTTCCTCAATGCATTGGATCATTTATATATATTTATAGAATATTATATCACACTAGTACTTCTGTATTATCTCGGTCTGTCATGTTCAGTGACCGGTAATAATTGTGCTTGCTTGACGCCCTGTGCGCTATATTTTTCAGGAGGTCGAGCACAGTAGGTTTTTGCTTAGTAAGGCTTGGTTGATCATTTTTGTGATTCTTTAGAGTTCTTTGGATCGCTGAGCTGTCGTAGGGTATCTATGATCTATTTATTTCATATTTCATTGTCGTATTTTTATTCTCGTTTTTAGAGTTAGAAGAGATTTTATTCATTTTAATCTATCTATTCATTTAATTTATATTGAGTTATTTTCCGCTGCGTTTCTTTGGTAAGTAGATGTAATTTATGTTGAAATATAATACATCTGTGGGGTTTCATCCGTGGGATGCCCGACTTGTCAAGCCTTAGAATGTGTTTTATGATTTATTATCAGAAAGCGGATTTTGGGGCGTGACAAACTTGGTATCAGAGCGCTAGGTTAAATCCTTTAGCAGTTTAGATAATAGATTAGGACTCGTTGTTTTTTTCGGCTTTTCTCGATTTTATCGATTTTTATCTTTTTGCGCGTTTGCTGATTTTTATCTTGTCCAGATGGTGCGAGGACGAGGTAATGGGCGTGTTGCTGCTAACCTTGTTGTTGTAGGTCGCGGTGCTCCTCGTCGCAGTGCTCGAGTGCCAGTTCCTCGTGTGCCTGCTGCAGCGCGTGGTTTGCGAACCAATGTCCTTCGGGGACGTGGTTTAGGTCGTGGTGTGGGACGTGGTGCATTACCGGTAGATGAGGTTGTCGAGGAGACTTCGGTTCACGTGGGACAAGATTACGTTCCAGAGGTTACTCAAGAGGAGATTGTTGTGCCACCTGTTCCTGCTGTGGTTCCTCAGGGGGATTTTCAGCAAGTATTTCAGATGTTCATGCTGCAGCAGAATGCAAATCACGGGGTCGGTAACAAATGGCAGAAGGAGATGCGACGGTACAAGTTGGATTCCTTTGTGGGTCTTCCTGATCCAAAGATTGCTGAAGATTGGATGAAGCAGGTTGAGAAGATTTTTAAGAATATGGGATGTCCTGATGAAGAGAAGGTGGAGTGTACCACTTTTCATATGAAGAACGAAGCCTGGAACTGGTGGGAGATGACTGAGAGGAATCACGGGTTGATGCCACCAATGACTTTGGCTGAGTTCAAGGTTAAGTTCTTTGAGCGGTACTTTTCACAGAGCTTCAGACATCAGATGACAACTGAGTTCTATCAGTTGACTCAAGATAAGATGGCAGTGTCACAGTATGAGGCACGTTTTACGGAGTTGTCTCGTTATGCTCCAGCAGTTGTAGCTGATGAGGAGTCAAGGGTTGTGAAGTTCATAGAGGGTCTTATTTCGCCTATTCGAACTAGATGCAGAGGTTTTCTTGGGCAGACTTATGGAATTATTCCAAGTAGTCATCTTAAAAAAATGCTCGAACTCATTGGGCTCGTGGAATCTCTCACTTCCAACTGTGTACGATGAAACTCAAACTGAGAAAATAAAAGAGCTTAATCGTAAAATATTCAAAGTCTCAAATGGTTGGATTCTAAGAACCTTCCAACTCAATTTTTTTTTGTGAAGAAATAATAAGGTATATTTAGTTGGTTACACATAAATCAACTCACAAATAAATAAATAAATAAATAAAAGAAGAGATAACACCATAAGAGATAGAAGGCTCAAACCTGATTGGTGAGAAAAGGAAAAAGATAGAAATCACCTAGATGAAAAGATAAAGTAAAAAAAAAATTCCAGATATATGCAAGGACAACGATTTAGACCCCTTTTTGTGTGATAGAAATCCAAAATTGTAAAGATTTGATTGCAGAGGTTACAAATCATATAAAACATTATGCTTCAAAGCACTGAAAATGGAGTAAGAATAAAAAGGTCATAAATCAAAATATAATATTGCCATCAAGATTCAATGGTTAAAGATCATACTATCAAATCCAAAAATCATATAAACAATTTTGCAGTTTATCGAGGAATAGTAATCACTGTTCATAGATGAATAATAATCATTGTTCATCGGAATAGTGATTAATGTTCACGTGAATAATAATTAATGTTTTTTTTAATACTTTTCTTGGAAACCAAGAAACGAAATAAACTCCAAAGAATATAGGGATTTAAGAAAAATAAAAGAAAAAAATCACAAAGGAAAAGGAAAAGAAAAATACCGAAATTGATGATCCGGCGACGACAACAGCCACCGTCAGCGAAAGCGATCTTCAAGATCAGAGAGACTCTGATACCAAGTTAAATTAGGAGGAAAAGAGAAAACTTTATTGATTATGGAAGAGATAATTGCAATCAACCTAAAGAGGAATTTAAATAGAAACCTACATGAATCCGATTAGGAAATTGACACCTAGGTAACTACTAAATATGAAAATAACTAAAGATATAAACACATCCTAGTAATACTACTCTTAAGATATGACCCGGTGTATCACACCATACAATATTATGATGTCCCCGGGCATCACACTAAACATAAATCACAATCTCCAGCAGGGCTAACTCGACCTGGATTGCCAAGTTGTCTCGATTCTCATTGGTCCGAATTGGAACAATACTTATTTTTTCAAAGATTTCATTTATTTTCCCCCATATATCTAGGATTCTCTTCAAATAAATCTCTGTCTGTAGCCCACCTTTCCTTAGTATGAATTTGCCAAAGAGATATATTGGTGAGTAACTGATCTATAAGAATATGACATGTTGAACCACGAAGACGGAAACCTAAGGCCCTAATCACTATGTGAGCGAAACCACATTTTAGTCGTCTTCCCCATGATAGGCGGGCGCCAATCATCGCATCGAAAATTACTGACATGTGTTAGACTATTTTTATTTTTTATTATTAGTATTATTATTATTTAAAAATAATAATTTGATTTACATAACAAGCTGGGCCATAGTTATCCTTATTCTAGTACTGTGTACATGCCATTCTTCCTGATTCCTGAGCTACTCACCAATATTATTCATGAGCAAATCTTCTCCCATCTTACGTCTTTCCGTTTTTGTGAATAACCTATATTGAGTTTACTTCCCTATACTAATCCTTTACATAAAGGAAAAAAATCTGCAAGTTTTCAACAATCATAAATCCAATCCAGCTCATTCCTTTACATTATTATCTTGACTAACCATTTTTTTTCTTCTTTTGTTTTCACCCACATCTCGCTTTTATATTAGTTTTTCAAATCTTTGTCTATTTCAGCCATAATTGCCTTGGATTATTAAGGATCAGCCATGTATGATCTCGAGTCAGACTCAGTGGCTTCCAACCATGCTCCTCACTTTTGGAGACTTTCAGCTACTTTTCAAATATCAAAATAAGAGACTACAGGCTTGTTCATCCAGGAAACTATTCCAAGTTGTTTTCCCGAAATTATTTGTGCTAAAGATACTTATGAACATTGTTATCAAAATCATATGATTATACGATTTGAATCGCATAATTAAAATCAGAACTTGAAAAACAATTTTGATCATATTTTAAACCGGTTCGAATCGGCAATTCAATCCTATGGCTCGTTGATTTTCCCATAATCATATGCTTCAGGAAAAAATTGGTAAAATACATTTGATAAAAGCTAATTTTGCCCTGAATATCCCTTAATTTTCACTAAAGATGATGGCGATTTTGGTGGTGAAAAGGAGTTATCTAGTGACAAAGATGTGGACATCTTTTTGATGATGGGTGATGAAAAACTAAGGATGACGAGCTAAATGTTTATGATATGATTTGGGTTAATGTATTTTACTATAAAGTCAAATGTTTAGATTTATTTTTCGAAGATTAGTATCTTTTGCTCTTTAATTTTCGTAATATTTATTTATTTCATTGTTTGATGAAGTATGGAATAAATCATTTTTGTTTTTTGTTTTTTGTTTTTTATCTTTACGTGTATAAATATATGAACACGTATGTATTATATTTTACAACTGTATAATACATTTTCATATTAAGTATCTATGATCTACGATTTATGATTCACTGATATTAGAAATACATTTCACTTAACGATTCACAGCTCAACAAAATTGATTACAAATTAAAGCTGCGTAGCCCACACGACTTACTAAATATCAAACATTTTTTCTATATAAACATACAGTTTTTAATTTTTCATTCATCGCATTCTTTGCCTCTTTGGATACTCCACTTTTTCCTAGTTCCAAATACCAACTAAGTATCCCAGTTTCGGTATAACCTTGCAGAAATTTTATTCTTCATCTCTTATCCTTTTTCTTTGTCATCTCTTTCGACTCTAGATTGAGTTATTTCATAATGGCTGGTGGTGGTTATTGGTCTGATCTTCCCAAGGATCTGCTAATAGTGATAGCAAAGCGAGTTTTGACATCTGACGTGGTTGATTATATTAGATTTGGTGCCGTCTGTACATCATGGAGGTCAGTCAGTTTAAAGAAAAGTATAAGACAATATTTACCCTATGATATTCCTTGTTTGCTTTTCCCCCACAGGAAGGAGTTTGAATCCCATCGTTGCTTCTTAAATGCGTCCAGTAACAAAGTCCATTCACTGAAGGGAAGGGCAGCTCTGAACGATTATTGTGTTGGATCGAGCCAATGCTGGTTGGTTATGCTGGTGTGGAATAGCTATGAGTTTTATTTGCTGAACCCAGGTAGAAAAGTCCGATTTAACCTTCCGTCCGGGGAAACATTAAGAAAGGGGGGATATAATATATATCCAAATTTATTAATTAGCAAAGTGGTAATATCCTCACCTCCATCATCGAATGATGTTAGCAGTTGTATAGTCATGGCTATTGTAAACCGCGAGGAATTGGCATTTTGTAAACCAGGGGATGATAGTTGGATTATAATCCCACGTGAGGGTCCTCCTTTTAGACATGTTAAAGATTTGACCTATTGCGACGGGCAATTCTTTTTATGGGATTATGACTACCGAGTCTGCGTAGTGGATTGGTACTACATAAAGGTTTATCCCCATATTCTTCCATTTGTGAGAAAAATTAAATCATATGAAAGTCTGCAAGGGTTTACCCCTAGTGGTCTGGTTGAATCATCTGGGGAACTCTTGTTGTTATGCATAAAGAAAGTGAAAGAAAGGGAGGAATACAAACTAATGAAGCTAGACTTCAGTAGCCACAGGTGGTTGCAGATGGCGAGCCTTCATGGTCATACATTGTTTTTGAGTCCCACAAGTTCCTTCTCTATCTTGGCTGCAAATTGCCCTGGGCTTGAAGGAAATTGCGTCTACCATTATCGATGCATTGGATGTATGAATGGATGTAGCGATCAATGTAGCAGAATCTTCAATTTGAAGGATGGAAGTATCAAACTATTATCTAATTACAGCCACAATCAGGAAAATAAGGATTCCTTTCCTACTTCATCCACAAAAACCCCCGTATCTGATTATAGTATCTATCAACATCCTGTCTGGGTTACCATAAAGTTAGTGTAATTTTGATTACGCTTTGAGCATTGGCTTTTGTGGTTTACATTCAAACAATGTGAAAAGGGCAATTTCTGAGGTGTAAAAACCTCTTTTATATTTAAATTCTTCTATCTCTTTGCGTTTAGTTGATATATTGTATTTGGTTATTCAAAAGTGAAACAAATCTTGACATCAAGAAAATGGTGATGCTTAGTTCCTCTCCCCATTGCTGTAGTAGTAAGTAACCAACAGACAATCTACATAACTTAGATTTTGTTGAACTATGAGTGATAGCAATTGGAAAGACACAAACAGAATTGGGTACATTCTAGTAAACATATGATACCCCACACCCAAATCTATTTTTAAAATAAGGAAAGTTTTTTGAATGGTTTGAGGATGTTAGATGAAGATTAGGCTCAAACGATTTAGGATCCTGATGTATTTTAATATAAATGATGTATCTTTAGTTGAATTTCAAACTCTTAGGTTCGGGATATTTACCTTAAGGTTCAGTTACCTATAAATAATGTAGTCGTTGGCCATTCAAGTTAATCAAACAGTTATTTGTTCTTTAAAATGTATATCAACATAGCTTTTCTTGGTTTTACTTATTAGCACTCTAGACTAACGATTGTCATCACATTATCCAATATAGGTTGTTCGGGAGCATGATCCTCTGGGAAGAGATGTCGAACTTTTCCGTCGTCACATGTACAGTGGCGGAGAAACTGGACCTACTGTCAAGGGGACTGAGGGGGCAGAGCTGGTTGATGGCCTTGTCATCAAAGAAGGGGATTATAAACTGGTGAAGACACGTTTTAGTGCTTTCTTCTCTACACACCTTCACTCATTTCTCCAAGGCAATGGAATCAATAGCTTGGTTATCATTGGTAAGCAAAGTTATATATATGATTGAGATGCCTCAAAGTTTTTCTGTACACTCTGGGGGAAATGATTGACGCTAAGAGACACACTGCTCAATTTTTGTTTGGCGTATATTTTTCTGTGGGAAACAATACATGGGCTTGTTTTATTTATTTGAATGGCACTCTACGATATAAACCAGAGACCTTAGTATGCGTACAGATTTAGCTATTTGATTGATATCATTATTTGCAGGAGTTCAGACTCCAAACTGTATCCGGCAGAGTGTGTATGACGCAGTAGAGTTAGATTATAAATCTGTTACTGTCATCATTGATGCCACAGCTGCTGCTACGCGTGAAGTACATCTTGGTATGTGCTTTAACTTCTTGGTGCTACTATTCTCAAACCTCTCGATAGATGAATCTGTTTTCCTTTGTTTATATCTGCTTGCACACCTAAAAGTTTTGTTAGTCCATAGTAATAGAATGTTGTACAGTGAAATTAGGCAATAATATATTTTGTTTATTTTCTTGTAGGTTGATACCACATTTAAACTTATAGGTAAATTAAATATTTTGAGGCTCATTTAATCACCATATTATTTGATTCTGCGAAACAGACTAACAGGATGTCATTACCCTAATTCTACCTCATTGAATGTAGTTAGAATTTACAAAAGCGGGAGGGAGCATCCAACTAATAATAAGCCATTTCCTTACAAGTAGGGAAAGCCTAAATATTTAGCAGTAGGATCGATCCTTGATACCTTTAATGGAACCCGCAAGGAAGGAACAAATTTAGGACTGTAAGGAGTCTATACTGTGAAAGCACTAGGTCCTGTGAGTCAATCCTAGACTCTCTAGGATCAACCCTATGGGAAGGAAATCTATCTTTCAACATTTACCCCTTAATGTGGGTGCTGGAGCATTCCTAGCCGTAAAACAAATTGAAGTTAAGCACGAGGATATGATGAACATATTCGAGTAAAGCGCAAAGGTAAAGATTTACGCGGTTCACCACTTTGACGCTATCAGGTACTCTGATAAAGAATAACCAGTTATACATACAAATCAAACGAACTAAGCAGAAATATAGGTTTCCTAAATACTACCTTACCCTACTAAATTGTGGGTCTATCTGTAGTAAAGTGAAAGGATTGAAAGACATGTTAGAAACATCAAAATAACTTTGAAAGGAACACAAATGAGGGTTAAAGTTTGTCTTGAAATTTATGTATTTCGCACTGGACTCTGGAGTGATTTGCTGTTGAAGTTTGTGAAAAACGGCTATTACAAAGTAGCAGATGTAGGGGCCTAACTTCTTGAGAAGGGGAAGTCGGCTCTTACACCACGGGGTTAATCCTTTATCACAGGTAATCAAGTATATAATCTAGAATGCGAATAAACTACAGATAATATACTTGGTGGAGGCCTGGAATGTGACTCTCCACGACCTCTGATGAGGATTTTTAAGAGTGTTTATATTTCTATCGAGTAGTCGAAGGTTCGAGTACTGTGTTTTACAAAGTGGTCGAAGGTAAACTGTAAGGGCTCAGAGGGGAGATTTTGTAACCTCTCATTGGTTCCCCACCCCTCCTATTTATAGAATATAGGAAGTGTTGAGTCACCAAGGTTAGGTCACCTTACAAGTGTACTATCCGGGTATCCTCCGGATATCGAGCGGGTATCCCGGATTAGGTGTTGACGCCGGAAATGTTGGGTATGTCTCTGTCACTGTAGTTGTCTGTCGGCCCTGTCACTGTGCCGAGTCACCAAGGTCAGGTCACCTTACAAGTGTACTATCCGGGTATCCTCCGGATATCGAGCGGGTATCCCGGATTAGGTGTTGACGCCGGAAATGTCGGGTATGTCTCTGTCACTGTAGCTGTCTGTCGGCCCTGTCACTGTGTGCTGACACTGTAGCCGTCTGTCGGCCCTGTCACTGTGTGCTGACACTGTAGCCGTCTGCTGGCCCTGTCACTGTAGCCAACTGAGCCGACAACAACGTTGTTCTTAACTGGTGATCTGGCTGTCCTATCACACTTTGACCACGTACGGATATGGTCGAAGTGTTTTTGATGTTGAAGTGGAGTTCTTCTTCGAGGCTTGTTCAGAGTCGAGGCTTCGTCTTCGGATAATCTTTGGGAGACTTGTTTGGGGGTTGTATGGGCTTCGAGATATTCGAGTAGGCTTCGAAGTAGCCTTCGAGTGTTTGTCTGGGGTAGAAGGCTGCGAGTAGGCTACTACAGCAGATACTATCTTTCTATGTACATCCTGATAAAAACACATAATACCGTGTTCCCTGTAATTATTTGACTTCAGTGTTTCTAATTATATATTTGTGTTTAAATGGCTTAGAATTCACATAAGAATGGCTTAATTCATTTCTTTTTTCTCTTCCTAAGTAAGTTCCACTGACACTTGAAAATTTCTCCAACACGAAAAATTTCTGAGGAAGTTTATGACATGATGTTTTTTATTCCTGCTGGCCAGCTAATATCTCGGACATGAGAAATATCGGAGTGGCGACTCCAAGCTTGCAGGAGTGGTGCAGCCCTGACGCTTGATCCACCTCGCTTCCCTCTCCCCTCTCTATATCTGGTTTGTTGTATGATTGTAAAGTAGCGTTGAAACAAGTTTATTCCTCTTGTAGATTGTAAGGTGCTGGTCCTGGTCCTGGTCCTGAGTATGGATGACTGAAGATACGTTCTCTGTGTTGCAAATAAAAAGTTATTGTATCCTCTAAACCAGATTTCAGCATGATCCTAGAGCATCTCCAATGACCTTCCCATAGTCAACAAACAAAAAAAAAAAATAGAGCTCCTACAATATCAACTATCTGCACCCGTTTTAGGCGACAACAGAGGGCCGCCCCAACTTACTTCTTTAAAGACTATCGAGATTCCATATGGCACAACTCTTGAATTGCCATAAAGATGATAGAAACATTATATCTTCTTTCTTATACTTTTTATTTCAAACCTGAAAAGGTTGTATTTATAAATAGGGAAAAAAAAGACCAAATTAATTTTGAATTTAAGACTCCCTTGATTCCTTCTATTTTATTGATATCAAAACCAAGTTAGGGCCTCTATGATCTAATATTCAATTTTCATTCCCGGCAGCTCTCTAAATAAGTTTTAATATTATGAATTAAAACACGGTAAATTCCCAAGAATATACTATTATAACCAAAACATTACATTTCAGAAAATTTAGTAATTTTCACGACGAGAATAAGCGATTATTTAAGAATTTAGGCAAGTAAAAGTTGTGCCTGAGGATTTGTTATCATATGTAAGAAGTACTAGGGAGTGGTTGATCTGTAATTTGTGCAAAGCCTTGTATTTATTGTAACGTGGCAGATAACTATTGGATACAGAGAGAAGAAAATCCAAATTTTGGAGCTTTCTTTTGAGAACTATTTTGATCAAAGTCAAACCGGCCGGGCGGCCTTGGTCCCACTTCGTGACTGACCCTGAACCAACTTTAACCTTGAAATTACAGTTATAGCCCTGCCCTCTTCTTTCTCAGTCAGCTGTCACTGCCTAAATGACAAAACGCCCCTTTTAATTAACACTATAAATATTAAACTATAATAAATTTGATGAGGGTATAACAGTCACATCTTTTGAAAAACGGGTATTTCCGTTATTAGCAGCCCAAAACATATCCAAATTCTCATTTCTTGTTCCCCTCCAAAACTCAAAGCTCAAGAATCCTTAACACCACCATGACCACAATCACCACCGCGGCTACAACCTCGGGGCAAATTTTAGACCACACGACCGCCTTCATCTCCGAAACACTCTTGAAACCAGAACTCCGGTACCGTATCTTCTCCGCGCTCCGCGAAAGATTACCCTCCTCTGATCAAACTACCCTTAAATCACTCAACCTTGCAGAGGAAGCTATTGAAAACACTATCTCCACTAATAGTGCTGCCACCAGAATTTCTTCTCTCAGGGTTGCGGAGAAACTACTTCTTTCTTACCCTGAAAACGCATGTTCTGCCCTTCTTTTCTCTCTAATTTATAGTCTCCGGCGTCACCCTGTGGATTCCGCTCTCTATTTGCTAGATGTGTTCTACTTTGATCCTTTGGTAGCTAGGACAGAGATTGCCCCAGTTTTATTTGAAGAGATATTTCTTGTCCACCTTCTGCCTGTTTTTCAATGGTTTAATGATCAGAGATCAAGAATTTTATCCTCGTTATCGCAAGATTTAGGTTTTAACGCAACTAAGCTGTTGTCGAAGGTGAGTGGGGGTCAGGGAGCGAAGCTGAAGAAGTTGGAGAGCGAATATGAAGAAGTTCTTGATGAGAATTGTAAGGTTTTTTCTGGGTATTTGAAGGAGATAGTGAAGGATAAAGATGGGAATCAATTGGTTTCTCCACCACAGTTGATATTGACGGGAAAGTCCAAAGAAGAAACGTTGGAGTTCGATCAAGAGGAGAACATCAAAGTAGATGAAGTCGGATTACGAAATGGCCAGTACAATGTAATGCCACAATTTCCTTGTTTTCTTACCTCTGTTCTCTTCTCATGATCGATATTTTTCATAAGAAAACTACGAAAACAACTAAGAATTATTTTAACAAACTAAAAGTTGAATTTCTAAAGATTTCAAGTAACAAGACTCAAAGTTTTCTTACTAGCAAAGTCGGATGTTCTGCAACTAGTCTAAAAAAAATCTCCAACAAAATTGCCTAGTTTTTACATTTTTGTGTATGTTTCTTCTTAGTTTTTTTTGCTCCAAGAAATTGAAGTATTATTAAATCACAAGTGTGCATGTTTTATTTAATTTACTAGGGACACCAAAAAGTTTAAGTTTCTTCTTTGGACTAATTCAACTCTAGTGTTTCCGAGTTTTTTTATTTTTCTTTTGTCATCTAGTTTAAGACTAAGGAATACTTGTTCAATTGTGGCAGCCAATGTGGAGTGAAGAAGAAGAGAAATCGGCCGAGTTCTATAACAGTAGCAGTAGCAGCACCAACAGCAAATCGAACTTTCCACCTTTTTATCCTCAAAGAGTCTCCTTGAATTTCCTAACTAATCAAGAGTCCACTAGAAGACTGAAAACATCACCGGATTGTAATTCAAGTCAAGATTGCGATCCCGACTCGTCTTCAGAAAACATCTCGACTGATTCTTCTTCCTCCGAATCCAAACATAAAGAAGAGGTATGAATATCGAAGATCGATGCCCACGAGAAAAGGGTGAAATGGGAAATGAATTCTCCCTTATGTCTTTCTCATCTTTGTTGTCTGATTTACCAATGAAATATTTTCTAAATTTTCTGTATTGTTTCAATTGTTCAATAATATGTCATGTAGGAAAAGAACAGAAAATCTGCATTGTTTGCGCCTAACAACAGCCAAATCCTAAAAAAGAAATGTCCTATGAAATCAGTAAGATCCAGTTGGTATGTAAATTATAACTCTCACGGTCTCACCACCACTATCTTTCTCTTCTTCTTCTTCTCATACTAGTATATATACAAACTTTCTTGTTTTCAGCTCTCAAGATCCTCCAATGGCTAATTCAGATAATCCACCGGGCAAAAGTACTCCTAAGGACTTTGTTTGCCCTATTACTAGCCATCTGTTTGTCGACCCAGTCACACTTGAAACAGGTCAGACTTATGAGCGCCGAGCAATCGAAGAATGGCTGGAGAGGGGTAATTTGACATGCCCGATTACACGCCAGACACTACAGAGTACCCAATTGCCGAAAACTAACTACGTTCTCAAGCGACTTATTGCTAGTTGGCAGGAAAAACACCCAGGGTCAGCCCTAATCCAATCTGAATATTCACTCCCAAAAATCCCAGGATCAACTCGTAACCAATCTGAACCATCATTTAATTCTATGAAACCTTCAACTTCTCCAACTAGTGTAATTAGTCAAGCTACCATTGATGGCACAACTAACGAACTGCGACTTGCAATCACTAATCTTTGTATGTCAGATATTCTCGGTGAGTCTGAAACTGCAGTTGTCCGAATAGAACGTTTCTGGCGGGAAACCAACAAAATGTCTGATATTCAAAATTCCCTATCGAAGCCTGAGGTAATCAATGGATTTGTTGAGATCCTTTTTAATTCCGTTGATCCTCAGGTATTGAAAGCTACAGTATTTCTCCTCTCAGAACTGGGATCAAGAGATAAAGTGGTGATCCAAACGCTTACCCAAGTGGACTCAGATGTAGATTGTGTTGTTGCTCTTTTCAAAAAAGGACTAATGGAAGCCGTAGTTTTGATTTATTTGTTGAGACCTTCAGCGAATACTCTTGTTAAGATGGACATGGTTGAACCCCTTTTAATGGTAATTAAGAAGAAAGAAGAGGATATGTTGGAGATGTATTTAAGGCCAAAAACAGCTTCTATGCTTTTGTTAAGGAAGATACTTGGAGGTGGTGAAGAGAGCAATATTTCTACTTTTTCTCCTTCGTTGGTTTCAGCAAAGGCAATTGAATCTTTTATTGGGAGTTTGGAAGCTAATTCTTCCGAGGAAAGGATTGCCGCGATTGGTATCTTATTGAGATGCATGTTAGAGGATGGGGCTTGTAGAAATATTATAGCTGATAAAGCCGAATTAGCTCCTATTCTGGAGAGCTTCAGAGGAGCAAACGATGACGGAAAATTTCAAATAGTCCATTTTCTATACGAATTGGTCAAGCTAAACAGGTAAATTGGTTTAAACTTCCTATTAGTCAATCATATATTCCACAAATTTCTCCGAGTTTAGATATGAACTTAGATGTGCTTGTCATGTTTTCTTATGCATGAAATTCTTGTAGAATAGCCTGCAAGGACTTTCAAATCGCTCAATGTCTCAGAAAATAAAAGGCAAATTAAACAGTAATGAAATAAGAGTTGTCCAAAACCTCAACACAATAACACAATGATTTACCTGGAACTCTGTAAAGGAGGAGCTAACCACGGGCAAAGACATTTTAACGTGTTTATATGAAACAAAATAGTATCTGGCTATCTGCTTATTTGAGCCATAACTCAAAAGAATTGAGGGGTGTTCCTTTAATGTCTTCAATTGAGATATTCCTCTTCTCAGCTATGATTTTATAGGCCTATGAGTATTCAACCAAACTGATCTCCTTGTTCAAATATAGTCATATCTGGATCTTGTAACTATTGTATGAATTAATTTTGTCGCCAGGAGGATATTTAATCAACAGCTGCTCCATATAATAAAAGATGAAGGCACTTTTAGTACAATGCACACCTTTCTCGTTTATCTACAAACAGCACTTCAAGATCAACGTCCTGTTGTTGCTGGTCTCCTTCTTCAACTTGATCTTCTGGTAAGAATTTCTTGCTATCCTTAACGATTCAAATAGTTAGGGGGTAACCTCTTCTAATTTAAGTATGTTTTACATGTAATTGCCTTTGAGCTTAATCATAGCCAATGACTGAATATGTGTCTTTGTCTATAGGTGGAGCCAAGAAAAATGAGCATGTATCGTGAAGAGGCTATTGATGCTCTTATTTCGTGCCTCGGAAACTCAAACTTCACCAGCTCCCAAATTATAGCGGCAGAGACAATTTTGGACCTACAGGGGAGGTTTTCATCCTCCGGAGAACCTCTTGCTCGAGCTATTCTTCTAAAACGTGCAGGACTAGATCGAACTTATAAAGCTTTAATGCGGACGGAGAAGCACGACAACCTTAGTGCCAAATCCGAGGAAAATTTGGTTTGTTTTCCATTTTGAACTGTTTTCTTATATTCTTGGACAACTTCATTTTAAAGTCTTATTATATGTATGAATAAGTAATATTGTACTTCAGTTGGTGCATTTTTCTTGATCTCTTGGTGCTAGATTATTACCCACTGATATGCTTAGATATTCTTTACTCTGTTTTTATTGTATTAAGTTTTTGTTTGTTGAGAAGTTTTTTTCCCTATTAATTGCAGAATAATACTGAATTTTTGCTGCTTATTTTCTTCTAAATAGGAAGAAGAGAAGGCCGCAGAAGAATGGGAAAGAAAAATGGCTTCGGTTCTAGTCAGCCATGAGTTCGGTTTACTATTTGAAGCATTAGGAGAAGGCCTGAAGAGTAATTACGCAGAGTTATCCTCTGCAAGTTTCGTGTCTGCTACATGGTTAACACAAATGCTCGCTATTCTACCCGATACAGGGTTACGAGGTGCAGCTCGGGTTTGCTTGCTCAAGCAGTTTGTCTCAATATTGAAGTCTGCGAATGATCCTGAAGACAAAGCTCTTGCAATTCTTGCTCTTAGCAGCTTTATTTATGACCCTGGTAGGTGGAAACCCAAGGTTTACTTCGTGGACATTGGGTCATTCATAATAAGATTAATACCTTTAATTATCTTGTTACATAATATATTGAGAATTAATATTTAGTGTTTTTTGTGGAGGAGAAAGAGTTAAGGATAGAATTGGAGAAAGGGAGAGTAAGACACTGGGAATAGGGAGAGATGGGTTTCAGGTGGTGATGCTCGCATTGAGAGAGTTATTGAAAGTGAGAGATTTGCAATCTTGAATAGTCCATTTGTGCTCTTAGTGAATCCAAAGTTGGGAGGGCTGGAGCTTGAGAAACTTCTATTCTTGATCTTTTTCCCATAGTTATCAATTGACCCTTTGTTATATGTTATGACGTCTTTGGGCTTATTTCCAAAGCTTCAAATATCCAGGTGTAGTTGGGTTTCTGTATCCATGTTTTTGTTACATATCATAACGCTTATGAGTGAATCCAAACCATTAAGGGTTTAAAGTAGTTTGATCTCAGTGTTACGTATTTCAGAAGGACTAAAAGACATAACTCCCCATATGAAGGATATGCTCAAAGGTATTAGGGAGCTCAAGAAATCCTCCAGCTTAGCATCAGAGATGCTAAAAGTTTTCTCAGAAGGGCAGGATTCGAGTGCTGTAAGTTAAACATACTTGTGTATATCTCTTCCAGATAATTATTCAGAGAAAGTTTCTTAATGTTTATCTTCCATTTGTATTTTGGCCACAGGAATTCTGGAATCATAAGAAATTGATTCAAGTGGACTGCAGTGCCAATGGGGAAGTGCTCTCTATTATTTGCTTCAAGGATAAAATTTTCTCGGGGCATTCGGATGGGACGCTGAAGGTAAAACTAATAGCTTTCTTTGTTTGTTTAGAGGTTTTTTTTTCTTTTTTTCCCCTGATTCTCACTCATTCAAAAACGTTGACATCTTGAAGGTATGGAGCGGTAAAGGTAGTAATCTTCAACTGACCCAGGAAATTCGAGAACACAACAAGGCAATCACTAGCTTGACGATTCTACAATCTGGAGAGAAACTATACAGTGGCTCACTTGATAAAACCACAAGGGTATCATTTTTTTTCTTCTTTTTCTTCTCAAGCTGTAGAACACAACTTGCTAATTGTCTTATGATTGAAATGACTACATTTCCGCACTGACCAAATTTTTGGACGGAAGTCTAAATTTGATCATAAATTGAAGGTTCTAAAAATTGGAGTAAGTCCAATCCAAATTTTAGAAATTTGAGGGGTGTCTAGTCTAAGTTAGATCATAGTCATAATATCCTTTTACTTTTAGATGCTGCTTACTTGGTGCTTTGATTAACAGGTTTGGGCTATTGGGCATGAAGCAATTCATTGTGTACAAGTTCATGATATGAAAGACCAGGTTCATAAAATAGTAGTCGCCAATTCCATTTCTTGCTTCATACCATATGGGGCTGGTGTCAAGGTATCATTCAGTTCTATATTATCTTATAGTGTTAGAACCACTTGAAGGCCTATGTATTTAAATCAATTAAGTTGAGAAAAATATCAAACTTTCTATGGTTCTTGTTTCATTAGGTTCATTCCTGGAGTGGAGAATCAAAGTTGATCAACCCTAATAAATACGTGAAATGTTTAGCACTCGTACAGGGGAAACTATATTGCGGATGCGCTGATAGCAGTCTTCAGGTACGATCCAAATGTTCTTACTCCTTTTCATTACTGTTTGATTCTCGAGGTTATAATGACTACAATTTTTGAAACTTATAGGAAATCGATCTGGCTAGTGGAACGATGACAACAATCCAAACGGGTAGCAAAAAATTAATAAGAAAATCTTATCCAATCTTTGCATTGCAAGTTTGCGATGGACTGATATATTCAGCCAGCAGTTCTTTAGATGGAGCAGCAGTGAAGGTAAAATTACCTCGATAGATTTCTTACCTATTTCTCTTCGGGTTTTAATAGAACTTATTTCAATTTTTTTTTGTTTGAACTTTTGTAAGTAATAAGATCTTCTTTTTGTCGATGAAAGATATGGAGCACATCTGATTTCAGTAGTGTTGGATCACTTCAGTCTACCCTGGAAGTGCGATCCATGGCAGTAAGCTCTGACTTGATTTACTTGGGGTGCAAACTGGGGACTGTGGAAATATGGTGTAAAGAGAAACATACAAGAGTAGAAACACTAACTACTGGTACTAACGGAAAAGTGCTTTGCATGGCTATCAACGAGGACGCCGAATCTCTCGTGGTTGGAACTTCCGACGGACGGATTCAGGTAAAAGCACTAATGTTATAAACTAGAGATAATCTAAAATCGTAAATCCGGGTTAAAATGGTAAATCTTTTTTGTTTTCTCATTTGACGTTTAAAATTTGATTGGATGCAGGCATGGGGACTGGCTTAAAGAAGTTGTCATTAATTCACCCACTTGACAAACAAAATTAATACTCTCTTCTCCTTCCTTCTTTTTATTTCAATTTATAAATTCTTAGGCATTTAACATAGGGCTTCTTCATTGGGAACTACTCTTGAAATTTTGTACAGGTGAAACTAAATCGATATTTATTCGCCATCGAGTTGTAACATTTTTTTCTGTATATAAATATAGCATTGTTGAGTTTGATATACCAAAATATTATTTATAATGTAATTTTGAGAAATTAACTTGAGGGTTTTTGTTTTGAACAATGCTGATCTGAAGCCTGAATGTTACGTTAAAGCGGAACCGTAAAAACCATGATGTAGGAAATTAAGTCATTGCTGAAGCAGAGAACTGCAAGCCATGAAATTGTAAAATTAAGTACTCTTTCATTTGCTAACTCAAGTCAGGAGAAAACTTGTCTAATTACCAAAATTGAGCTATCACATGCCCACTAATACTTTAAAATCTTGTGTCCACTAATACTTGGCTTTAAAATATTTTGTGGAAGAAAACACTAGTCTCCTATCATCTTTATCAAATGTACGGGTGAATTGGCCCATATTTTCTACAATAATACTCTCGGTGTAGTCCCCAGTGGCTTCAAAGGGGGTTTACTGTATGACTATGACACACAACTCAAGTGGGTGTACTGGAGAGATGGCTAACACAATAAAGGCAATGGTTGCATAAGTGATTTAATCCAACATTGGTTAAGATCATGTGGGGCGTAAGATCATTAAGTACGGATATTAAGAGGCGTATGATCTTTCAATGAAAAATAGGCGTAACAAAGTAACAATTAACATACAAATTGTAGTCGGCACCCTTCCCCCACGACAGGTGCCTTAATTAAACCCAAATTCAACTATTGTGATTTGTGACTAACACCGTCAATATATGAATGCAAAGATCATTGTTTTCCTCTTTTCTTTGACTTCCAATTGTAACTATGGCTTCTCACATATATGTCCCCTTCCACGTTTCAAGCTATCGACGGCCATTCTCACATTGGGCCACCTATATTTCAGTGTTAGCAAACACCGGCCACTAAATGAACCCATCTTAATCAATGTCATCAATCATATCTCTTATATAAACAAAGCAGTGAAGAAAATGGTCCAACTTAGATACAGCAAAACCCCTATATATTAATATTGTAGATGGAAACTATGCTTTCAAAACTAAAATGGGTGAATTTGACAAATACCCTGATGTTTTATAGTATATTTGACTTACACCCCACGGTTTGCAAAATATTTGACATACACCCTATATTTGCAATTTGACTGCAGTTCACCAACATTTGAACATGTGATCTTTTGTTCAAACTTACAAAAGAAAAAAATAAATAAATAAATAAAAACGTGTCAAATCATCCATTGGTTAAAAGTTGAACAATCCAAGATATGAGTATCTCGAGGAGTTTTTGAATTTATTTAAATAGTTTGTTATTTTAATTCAAAAGGGTAGTCTTGTCTTTTAAAAGAGTTAGGTTGACTATAATTAGAGCTGTCAAGCTACAAATGTGGGTGTATGTCAAATATTTTGCAAACCGTAGGGTGTAAATCAAATATTATATAAAACATTTGAGTATTTGTCAAATTCACCCGAACTAAAATAGAGAATTCTTATATTATCCTTTCGTGTGAACTTGATACTGATTTTGTTGTCGATATATTAATTCAAGCCGATTATTACTATTAACTTATGGAGAATAAATATAAAGATGTTTTAATATGGTAGAGAAGTTTAAAGGAACTCAAAACTACAAACACATAATTTAAAGTTTGAATGTTAAAGCGGAACTATAAAAACTATGATATAGGAAATTAAAGCGGAACTGTAGAAACTACGCTTTCAAAACTAAAATAGAGAATTATTATATTATCCTTTCTTGTGAACTTAAGACTGCAATTTTGTTGTTTGTATATTAATTCAAGCTGATTATTATTATTAACTTATGGAGGGTAAATGACGTGGCACGTCCCTTATAGGATCGTCTACCCCCGTGTGACCTATGTTTAATTTTATGCTTAGCTTATGCTCTGTTGGAGAGATCCAATGTGGGTTATTAACAGTTTGAGATATTGAAAGAGTGATTCTAGGGAAACCTAGGTTATAAAGGGAGAGGGTGGTGTAATTTCAATATTTAATTGTTAATAAAGTTAAGTTATTTTAGTAGAAACTAATAGTTTTCTCTAATTCTTACAAACAACGTGGTTTTCTTACAAATCTCGTTTCCACGTTCGTAGTCATCACGTCAATTGGTACCAGAGCTGCGTTAGAATCCAGTGTAGTCAGTTTCAAGAGCAAAGATGCCTCGTGGAAGACCCACGACGAAGAAACCTACTGTCGCTCAAGATGTAGCAACCTTAACGGGTAGGCTTGATAAGCTTGTCGAGGCTTTTGGAAATGTTGCATTTTTACCGTCCCCCCAACCACCTCTGTTGGGCGTAATAGAAGACCCCTCTCTTGAGGGAAGCGTCGCCGCAAGGAGCGACGATCTCAATAATCCTTTTACAAGTTTGAACATCGAAAACGAGGCTTCCAATGATATGGGAATCGAGACCCAAGCGCTACCCAAAAGGCCGGCCCCGACAATCAACGACCAAATACACAGACCACACCAAGAGGCAGACCAACAACATCAGCCAACACCGACCATCACCCCGACTGTGATCAATACGACAGCAGTACCGGTTGCGTTATCAAAATAAGATTTCTTTACTTGGGTGAATATCCAACAGGCCCGAGCCTATGAGGCCGAAAGCCAAAACCATACTCACTTCAATCGGACCCAGACCAAACCCAAAAGGGTGATGACCTAATAGAAAGTCTATAAATATAGAGTATAAGTTAAAGGCCTCTGTACAGGGAGAAAAGAGTTAGAGAGGAAAAAAAGGAAAAATCTAGGGTTTTACTCTGGAGAGATTTCTTAGGTTTTCTTTCTAGGGTTTCTTGCTAGGGATTATCTGTAAAGGTAGAGGTGAGATTGTATATTATCTAGAACTTCTTGTAACCCTAAGTGATAATATATTCTTCGTGCTTGTCGGGGGTAGTTTTGATCATTTAGGGTTTCTACCTGTAATAGCCTATTTTTGTATTGGACGAAGATAGTATCTTACACCCTTGAAATGTAAAATTTTGGTTAAGAACTGAAAGTAATTAATACGAGACTTAGCGTGGAAAACCCTTGAATGGGTAAAAAACCATGACCTCTCTTGAGGATTTCTGAAAGAATGGTGTTTATATAGATGCTAGCTATTACAAAGAGAAAGA
Organism: Kingdonia uniflora; assembly: GCA_014058105.1. Taxonomy (NCBI): domain Eukaryota; kingdom Viridiplantae; phylum Streptophyta; class Magnoliopsida; order Ranunculales; family Circaeasteraceae; genus Kingdonia; species Kingdonia uniflora. The sequence goes on along the minus strand of JACGCM010000926.1, from coordinate 465,287 downwards.
GATTGAATATCTGAGTTTTGGTAGGGATCACTTTCTCTAAGAGTTCTGTAGGTTATAATAGCCGTCCTGGATTATGATCCCCAGGTCTCTTTTTATAGGTCTTATAATATGATCGTTGGTTACATTGATGACGCACGTTTTGGTCATTCGTATTTGATGAGTCTTTATGAGGTCTTTAGTAACGTCTTGATACTTGTTGATCTATAATAGATCTATTGATGACCTTAGCTGTAACTTCGAACTGTTGATGAAGATACGATCTCTAACGATGTTCGTATGTATACGAACTGTTGATGGATATCTGAGTATCTTCTACAGTGCGATGTTACTAGATATTTTAATATCCTCGAACTGTAGGTGAGGAAGTCTGTATTGTAATCTTCTTGCTCTCAATCTTTGGATGATTGTTAGTGTGTTTATACGGACTATGTGAGCTCGAATATCGGGCTGAGTACGAGGATTAGAAATAAGCCATTACACTACCTAATTTAAACCTTGTGCATGTGTTTAATTGTCTTGGCTTGAATTCTTCGTGGTTAGAGTTGGATCTTAAGTTCTTGCTCAATCGTATTATGCTTTCGCGTTACAATTTGCCCCCTCGGTTTCCTAGCAATTTGTGTCAGAACGAGGTTTAGGGTAAGCAGAGAAGCAAGATGAGAATATCTAAGTACTCTAACGCTATCAAGCTTGATGTGGAAAAGTTCGATGGGAAGATCAAATTTGGATTATGGCAAATACAAGTCCAATTCAAGGCAGGTTACGCAGGCACTGAAAGGGAAACATATACCTAAAACTCCGGTTGAAGGTATAGCGGCCCAAAAAGTGGACGGCGATGAAAAAGAAGACTGGAAAGATTTGGATTCAAGGGATGCGAGTGGGATACGCCTTTGTCACGCTAAAAATGTTTTGGCAAACGTGGTTGGAAAAGAGACCGCAAAGGGTCTTTGGGAAAAACTTAAAAGTTTGTACCAAACGAAGAGTCCTTCAAATCACTTATACCTCAAGGAACGGGTTCATACGCTTCAGATGGATGAAGGTACGAGCGTTGGTGATCACCTAGGTTCTTTGAACGGGATCGTTTCGGAATTGGAATCGATAGGAGTTAAAGTTAAGGATGAAGATAAGGTGCTTTAACTCATATGGTATATTCCTTCTACCTTCAAGCATCTTCAACCTATGTTGATGTATGGGAAGGAAACTTTGAATTTTGAGGAGGTTACTAGTACGCTTCTTTCCGAGGAAAGAAGGCTAAAGGGTAGCGAATCCTTTGTGAAAAACTCGGCGATGGTGGTTAGTGGGAAGAGAAGCCTTAATAAGTTCATAAAAGGAACTTGTTAGAGTTGTGGTCAATCGGATTACAAAGTTGGGAAAGGTAATGGAGCAAGTTCGGCAAAGGGCTCCGAAAGTGACACTAACAAACTGGCAACGGTTACTGGTAACGATAGTGATGAGGCACTTCTCATGGTAGCCACTTATGGTTCTTACCATGATAGAGGATGGGTGTTTGATAGTGGGGCTACAATGCATGTATGCGCACACAAGGTATGGTTTGGCAAATATGCAAGGTATGAGGGTAGAAAGTTTGTGTCGACGAGCGATGGCTCTCAAATGCTGATTTCGGGAGTAGGTGATATTCACGTGAGGATGCTCGATGTACGCATCGTAGTTCTTCATGATGTTCGACATGTGCCGAGTATGACTCATAATCTAATTTTACTTTCCAAATTAGATAATGAGGGTTACAATTACTCCGGGCGAGATGGAGTAATGAAAGTTTATTGGAAGTCTCATTTGATCATGAATGGAGTTCTAAGTAGGAACTTGTATGCATTTGTTGGTAAATCAGTGGGTGAAGATGTGAAGATTGCATGTACCGATAGAGCTATGGAGATTTCTCAAAAAAAGAATTTAGTTCAAGGTAGAGCAATGGTACGGTCTACAAAGATGATCAGAAAGTGGGTTTCGATTGGTGGGTTTAGGAAAAACCTAGACTCGGGTAATTCTCTTAATTGAGAAGTTGCTCATAGGGGCAACGCGACAAGGATACACGACGAATGCAGCAAAAGAAATGGTTTATTTTTTGCCGAGGTGGAGATTGTTCGGTTACGACTCAAAAGAGAGGAAAGTCATTCTAACGAGACATGAAGTCGTTTGAGCGAAAAAAAATTCGTTGAAGTCGTTCGAACGAGCCTTAGGTCGTTCGAACGAAAAATACTATGTTTATTTGTTTATGAGTTCGTACTTAAGGGGATTTATTCCAAAGTGATGGTTTATCTTGTGATGCGTACTTCGCTGATGACCTAATAGAAAGTCTATAAATATAGAGTGTAAGGTAAATGCCTTTATACAGGGAGAAAAGAGTTAGAGAGAGAAAATAGAGAAATCTAGGGTTTTACTCTGGAGAAATTTCTTGGGTTTTCTTTCTAGGGTTTCTTGTTGGGGATTATTTGTAAGGGTAGAGGTGAGATAGTGTGTTCTCTAAAACTTTTTGTAACCATAAGTGATAATATATTCGTTGTGCTTGTCAGGGGTGGTTTTGATCATTTGAGGTTTTCACCTAATTTAAACCTTGTGTATGTGTTTAATTGTCTTGGCTTGAATTTTTCATGGTTAGAGTTGGATCTTAAGTTCTTGCTCAATCGTATTGTGCTTCCGCGTTGCGATTTCCCCCCTCAGTTTCATAACAACGCCTTTATTGAATGGTTGGATAAAATTGAGCATATATTCAACTACAAGAAATATGAGGATCCAAAATAATTAATGATCATTAAGTCCCACCTTACTGGTTTTGCTCTTACCTGGTGGAACAATGTTCAACAGACAAGGCATACATCGGGTTACCATCCCATTTCAAAATGGTGGAAAATGCAGAGAGAGCTGAAGGAGAGGTTCATCCCTATGAACTACGGCGAGGTTGCATTTGGGAAACTTCAGTCCCTCAAAATGAGTATCTCTTCCCTTGATGATTACACTGATCAGTTCTATCTCCTTGAAGCACGTGTTCGACTTCATGAGACTGAGAAACAACAGGTTAGTAGGTACAAATCTGGTTTGACGAAGAAACTACAGGAGGCCTTCAACCCGTCTTTTGTCTTACCGAAATTGTACAGTTTGCCAAACAGAGCAAGTTACATGCGCAGTATAGCCCTCCGGTTCAAGCAGCAACACCAGCAGCCCCAACTATTTCAGCAGTCACTGTACCACATACCTTTGTTTTAGGTAACAGTTATGGATGTGGCAAACCAGGACACCAGAAATGTGATTGTCCTGTATTTGCTAAAAATGTTAGCTTAGTCGTAGATGGTATGCGTGAGAGTGTAATAGCAACAATTTAGCGTATTCTGCAGGATGAAGATGAAGATGAAGAAGAAACTAAGATGCATACAACATTCGTGTGTGAGTCTTCTGGAGCACCCCCCTTGATTTCGTGGATGAAATCTTCTTAGACGGAGGGTTTAACGTGGTACGTCTACCCCCGTGTGATCTATGTTTAATTTTATGCTTAGCTTATGCTTTGTTGAAGAGGTCCAATGTGGGTTATTTGCAGTTTTTGTTTTTTAGGTTAGTTTCCTAATTGAATAAGTTAAGGGAGAGATATTGTAAGAGTGATTTTAGGAAAACCTAGGTTATAAAAGAGTCTGGATTTGCCAACCCTCCCTAACGGAGGGTTGTCACAACCCTCTTTCTTATTAATTGTAGATTTAACGTCAAGTTATAATAAAAGTTCCCATTTTCAGAAATCTCCAAATAACTATATTTTTGCGGGAGATAATCTCTCCATTTCCTATTTATATCTTCACTTTCTCTCTCCCCTTTACCATTATCTCATATAATTATTTGCAACTCTTTTCCTCCTTAGTCTCTTTATTCTCTTCCATCTAAAGGTTAAAACTAAAATATACGGTTCAAAACTAAAATTTCAATAATTTATTTAAAATTTTATTTAAAGTGAGCATATGAAGGTGTTCCTTTATAGAGAGATTTCTTTGTACTTCTTTGCTAAAAAAAAGCTACTTTAAAAGCTCCGAGAGTCAGCAATGAACAAATCATCTATCATACATATATTTAAATGAGAGAGAGAGCAATGAAAAGTATTGAGGATAGAGAAAGTACATCACAAAGAAAATAGGGGGTGGAGAGATTTTCTCTAGATAAATTAGCAAATATAGATTTTTAAAATAAGAAACTCTCTCCTAACATCCGTAAAATGTTAGGCCAATAATTGGGAGGGTTAGCACAACTCTCCGTTAATGAGGGTTGGCAAATCTGGACTTGTTATAAAGGGAGAGGGTGGTGTAATTTCAATATTCAGTTGTTAATGAAGTCAAGTTGTTTTAGTAGAAACTAATAGTTTTCTCTAAATTTTAGATGCAACGTGGTTTTCTTACGAATCTCGCTTCTGCATTCGTAGCCATCATGTCAATAAATATACAGAGGTTTTAATATGAGCAAAACTATTAGCTAACAACTATGGACTCATAGTTTGATAGCTGCTACAGTGTCCTACCAAGTATCTAAAATTATGAGCAAAACTACAAACACAAAATTTGAAGCCTGAATGTTAAAGCCGAACTGTAAGAACCATGATACATGAAATTAAAGTGGAACTGTAGAAACTACGATTTCAGAACTAAAACAGAGAATTATTATATTATCCTTTCGTGTGAACTTGAGACTGCAATTTTGTTGTATACATAGTAATTCAATAATTCAAGCCGATTATTATTATTATTAACAAATATATAGAGTTTTTAATATGGTAGAGAGCTAAGAAGTTTTAAAGGGACTCACTCATAGCTGAAGTGCCATACTACAGTATCTGAAATTATGAGCAAAACTACATACACATAATTCTGAAACACGCAAGTGAATCTGAAACACGCAAGTCTCGTGTTTAGACTAAAAGAGACCCCACACTCCACCTCCATGTGACACTCCAAACTCGTATGAATCATGATAATATTTTTTTCAAGGTACTTGAAAATACCAAATAATTGGTAATTTGGTCCCCCACTACTTTCTTTCTTCACTCAAATCAGTGATTTGACTGACTGTTACCTGTATTTTCATTTTACTTTTTTGGACAACAGTAGAAGCAAACTCTCAATTTCTCTCCTCTCTATAAATCACACCATATGTTTGTAGGAAAGAATGAAACCGTATCAACACATAAATATACTCTTTTAGCTGAGAAGAGTGTTAAGCTGAAGAGAAGAGGAGAGGAGGAGATCATGGAGGTCCCCTCAGATCCAAACAAGATCACTAAAGATGTCTCAAAGACAAAGGGTGGCTTTAGAACCATGCCCTTCATCATAGGTAAACCATTCTTCATTTTTGCTCATAATGCATTCTCCAGTGGTTAGTAGAATTTTAAGTAATGGGGTATTGGTTCCATCTCAAAACCAATTGGCTTTGAGATCTTATATTATTGAGTTGATTTGTCCAATGTATATCTCAAGTACTTAACGAGCTGTGTTGTGGGTTATAATATAATAGACTAGACTTCAATCGAGCTAAGGTAGCAATATCCCGCGCTATAAGTATTTTGTGGCAAATTTAATAGCTAACAACTATGGCAATATTATTTATTGTGGAATTTTGTTGTGATTGTACTCTTGGTTTTCTTGTAGCTAATGAGGCATTTGAGAAGGTGGCAAGCTATGGACTTCTTCCCAACATGATCTTGTACTTAATCAATGAATATCATATGAAGCTCACCACTGGACAATACGTATTATCGTTGTGGTCTGCATTTACAAATTTCCTACCCATAGTCGGGGCTTTCATATCGGATTCTTATTTGGGTCAATATCGAACAATCGCGTTAGGGTCTTTTGCTAGCCTTCTGGTAAGTCAAATAAGTTCGTGAATTTGTTTTTTCCATAATGTCTTAAGTTGTAATGTTTCTATTAATTTGATTAACACCACTAACATATATTCTTGTCACAGGGAATGACCTTACTGTGGTTAACAGCCATGATTCCGCAAGCAAAACCTCCCAAATGTCCCCCACATTCCCATACATGTGAATCCTCCTCGTCTGCTCAACTTGCGCTCCTATTCGCGTCCTTTGTGCTAATGTCCATCGGAGCTGGTGGAATTAGACCATGTTCGTTAGCGTTTGGTGCAGAACAGTTTGACAAGAAAGAAAACCCGAATAATGAAAAAGTCTTGCAGAGCTTCTTCAATTGGTATTATGCATCTGCAGCAGTTTCAGTTTTGATTGCGATGTCTGTTATAGTTTATATTCAAGATCACTTGGGATGGAAAATTGGGTTTGGAATTCCTGCAATCCTAATGTTGTTATCGGCGTTTTTATTTGTGTTTGCCTCTTCCTATTATATTAAGGCGAATGCAGACAAGAGTTTATTCACCGGGCTTGCTCAAGTAATTGTTGTAGCTTTTAAGAACAGAAGGCTTCCTCACCCACAGAAGGACACTGAAGATTGTTATTATCACATCAAGGGATCGAGGCGCTTTGTCCCATCACAAAAATTAAGGTATGCATTTTCCAAGAGCATCTCAAATGTTTTTTTTTTTTTTTTTTTATCTGCAAAAAACTTAGCGCTGGCAAATATTATGTCTAATTTAATTTCAACATTGAGCCCCATTGTGGAGTTTGTTTTCTCATAATTAGTGCAAATATAGAGCACCAATGTTGAAAATGTTCTAGTATTTACGTCGTACTAATGTTTTCTACGTTTATAATGCCCTCTAGCTTCTTAAACAAAGCTTGCATCATTACAAACTTTGAGAAAGACTTGGACCATGACCCATGGAGTCTCTGCACCGTAGATCAAGTTGAAGACTTAAAGACAGTATTTAAAGTGATTCCGATATGGTCTACTGGAATCATGCTTATGATCAGCCTGAGCACACCAGGATTTCCGATACTCCAAGCCAACTCCATGGATCGTCATATAACCTCACACTTCCAAATCCCTGCAGGATCATTCGCCTTGTTCACAATTGGTGCGTTAACTATTTGGATTGCTATCTATGACCGTTTAGTCATCCCCCTTCTGGCAAAGCTAACGGGAAGACCCTACGGTCTTGGCCTCAAACAACGAATGGGTATTGGATTAATTTTTTCAATCCTTGCATGTGCCACGGCTGCAATAGTTGAGAGCATCAGACGCAAAACTGCAATTCAACAAGGGTTTTCAGATAACCCACAAGGCATAGTGACCATGTCTGCAATGTGGTTAGTCCCTCAACATTGTCTAAATGGCCTAGCGGAGGCTTTCAACGCAGTGGGGCAAACCGAGTTTTACTACTCTGAGTTCCCCAAGAGTATGTCTAGTATTGCAGCAGCGCTTTTCGGATTGGGAATGGCTTTTGCTAACTTGATAGTTGGCCTTTTAGTAAAGATAGTTGATGATGCCACAAAGTCAGGTGGGAAAGGGAGTTGGGTTGCAAGTAACCTTAATAAGGCACGGTACGACTACTATTACTGGCTTCTTGTTGTCTTGGGCACAGTAAATTTTATTTACTATCTTGGTTGTTGTTGGGCTTTTGGTCCTTGTGAGCGTGAAAGAGTTAGGGATTTAAAAGAAGGGGAAGAGATGAAAGAGGAAGCGTTATCTAAGCCTAAAGAACTATCAGCATAATTACTGTACTAGTAGGAAATATATATGATAATGGTGTAACATTTTGTTGTCCTCAATGTAGTTTTTGGGTTTACCATATTGTTATAAACATATTTACTTGACACCGATTTATGTACATCCCTTCCTGATTTTCATTTTATAAAGAAGTTACATCAAGCACTACTGGTACTGCTGCTATTAGACCATCTTTAGTAGATCCCTGTTCCATCCCAAACGCTTTCAGTTCAAAACTCAAAAATCGTGCTCTATCAAATTTACACACTATCAGCGAGGAGGCCATGCCAGGCTGGGTTTCCCATCCCGTACTGCTGAAGATGTTATTTAACTGGGGGGAGGGGGCAAATTAGTTTTTACACCCTAACTAACATGAATCTAACCTCTCTTAATTGTCATTTTTAGCTTTTAGACCCTAAAACACCCCAAATCAAGTCTATCAAATCTAGAATTCCGATTGAATAATGCTTGTGGAGCGTAATCTAATATGAATATACAGAGGATCACATAAATTTCCTCCCGCATTCTTGGTTCTAAATAAAAATAAATGCTCAACCATATAAGTACAAAATTGGTGAAGATGTACAATTTAACCAGGCCAGGCCGGCCTTCCCACAGTCGAATATGTGTTGGCCAACCAATCTGCACTGCTGAAGATGCTATTTTTGTTTCATTGACTTAAAACCAAAATAAACTCTCTTTTTTTTTTTTTTATAGCAAAAACACCTCATCTCGAGGAAAACATACAAAGCTGATTGAATCGGATCTCAAAACGGTTATCAAATACAGCAAAGACAACAGTTCAAATCCGGAAAATAAAATATCTATAAAACCCCCCTAGGAGAATCACAATTGACCTCATCTTGCTTTAAGAGTTTCAGAACTGAATAGTTAATATCTAGATCATTATCCACCGTTGGATCAGTAGAAATCAATGGCTCCAATTGCAGTTGGAGACTCTATCCCTGATGGAACACTCGCTCATTTTGACGAAGATGATCAACTCCAGCAGGTATCAGTGCACTCGCTATCTGCCGGTAAAAAGGTCATCCTCTTTGGCGTTCCTGGTGCTTTCACTCCCACTTGCAGGTAACTAACCGGTCTTGCTCATTTTTTCTAATAATGTCGAATTTGCCCTCGTGAACAATTTAAATGACTAATATATTTCATCTTGGATCATCTCCAATTGTTTGATTATTAGTACTGCCAAAGAAAATGTATTTTTATTTTACCTTAAAGCAGGTAATGTGCAATTAGGTTTGCATTAATTTTGCGCGTCCTAGGGATTTGTGTTGTACCGAATATAATGTGAACCGTTGTACCAAAATAATCTCTAGGGTCACTAGAGTCATATATTAAAATACGTTGGTTGCACTTGTAGTTGGATATAAGGAGATACGGACTATTAATGGTAACGTCTTAGGATGTTCGGTCTTTGATAAGCCCCGTTATGTCGGGGTTTTGGTGACAACACAATATATTACAGAGTAGCCCGCAGATATTCAAACCCCGGTGGGGACTATCATATCGAGCGATGCCACTTCAAATTAGATCTCTTCCCAAACAACTTGAAATGTGTTTAGGAAATGATCCATCCTTAGTAGAAAGTAGACTGCCTTAAATCTGCTATGCATCTGCAGGTTACTTATGTCATTGTAAGAATTAAGTTTGTTACCGGGTTTGGGATCTCTAGTGGCATCTTTTACGATAATGTTAATTAGCTTATCCCAAATAGGCATATGCAACTCTTTGGTTTTTGTGTTATGATGTTTTTATAATTATGCTATAATTTGTGATACAATATATTGTTAAATACATCCCCTTAGATTATAAAGATAAGTACTTCACATGTAAATGAGGTATCCCACACTCCTTACCTCAGTTCCAGCGACTTCACTGGTAGGCTAGGTGATCGAGTTCTTGTGGTTTAAACCCAGGCCTTTGATGATAACCCCCAGAGTGTGTGCATGGATCGTGATATTTATGCTCTTTAAATAAGAACGGGTAAAACTTAGGAACCTATACTTCTATAGGCGTCTATAAGAAATATAAGAAAAATATGAGTCACTCTTTTTGAGAGTGGGACTGCAACCATCGTCGATCAGTATTGTGTTAAATGTTTTGATGTATACAATTGTGTTGAGATTGTGATTCAAGAAGTTTTTGTAATATTCATATGATACGAAGTCTTCAGGCTTCACGACATCCTTTAACTCGTAACTTTATGTGTTGATTTTAAGTATTTACTTTACTACTATGTTAGTCTGCTCTAAACTATTTTCATGTGTCTGGCACAGCATGAAACATGTGCCTGGGTTTATTGAACATGCGGAAGAGCTGAAATCGAAGGGCATCGATGAAATCTTGCTTATTAGCGGTATTTTTTTGACTTTTTTCAAACTGTAATGTAGCTTTAAATTGAGATCATCTTTTTGTATGTTATTTTTTAAAATGTTCCCAATTTTGTTGAATTGCAGTTAATGATCCATTTGTGATGAAGGCATGGGGAAAGACATACCCAGACAACAAGCATGTGAAGTTCCTTGCTGATGGCTCGGCAACTTACACTCACGCCCTTGGTCTAGAGCTCGATCTTGGAGAGAAAGGACTTGGAACTCGTTCCCGAAGGTTTGCTCTGTTGGTCGACGATCTTAAGGTGAAAGTTGCAAACATTGAATCAGGAGGAGAGTTCACTGTCTCCAGTGCTGAAGATATTATCAAAGCTCTCTAGATCTTTTGCCGTGTAACCTGATGTGCTTCTTTAGCACATGATGTATCTCACGATGGTTATCAGCTTTTGATAAGCTCAGCTCGTAATTTGCAGAAATAAATTCATTTTGGCATGTTATGTTTGTGGATTTTTCTTTTTCTTTTTAATATATATTTACAACAATGTGGTATCAAATAATAATTTTCATAAGCGATGTTACAAATTACACATACAGATTCCAAACTGAAAATAAAGAAACAAGCACCGAGCCATTAAAAGCTTAAATTTTTAAGCTTGACTGCTAGTGAGAACCTGAATTCGTATGATTCAAATTTTACATAAAAAATTTTTCTCTTGAAGAGTACTTGTGGACATCCATTGCAGGAAAGCAATTAAATCGCCACTCTTCTTTTTAATCTCCACTACGACGATAGAGTTCACCACTGTCATACACAATCTTACCCTCAACCTCAATTTCTTGCTGAAAGTGAGAATGATAAAATGGAAAATCATAAACCAAAAGTTTAGCCATGATAAAATGTGTTAATTAAAGTGGTTAATTATGATGATGTCAAAGTTCATGGTAATAAGAACACTAACACCAATTGTGGTCGTTGAAAAGTACGATATGTCAAAGTTCATTGATACTTTGATGTGCCCAACAGATGTCATTATCGCAGGAACCCCAACATCATCGATCAATATTGTTATTGCTCTCGCGTGCCAATTTCCGTTCTTATCCTGTCAATCACAGAAATAAATAAAATAAATCAATGAGGAAAATATGGAAAAAAGATGAAGAAAATAAAATGAAGCTGGGGATTCATTACAGCTAAGCTTTCATGAACAACGTAGTTGCATCGAATCAGACCTTTCTGGGCTTTTACGACCTCCATGCCCTGAAATACTAAGGTTTCTTTCTCAAGGCGACACTGTTGTGGGGTAATTTTTTTGATATTTCTTGCTATTTCACTTACTGGTGCATTTTTAAGCGGGTGAGTGTATTTGCTTAATGAACCTCAAAGATGATCCACGATTAATTGGCTTAATTCTAAAGTCTGCCAGATACGCCTAAACGTAATTAGTGTGATTGATAGTGTGTAATGCCTCATTGATTGTATCTAATCCAATAGATACAATGAGGATCCGTGGACGCTCATTTTTGGGGCACTTATCTATTACTAACACAAAAAGATGTTTGAAGATAGTTTTTTATGGATGTGATATACTTATCATGAAGATCGTTATCACCAAAAATTAAGTTGTTCCGACATTTTTATCAACATTAAAAAGAAATTTGATAAAATGAACATTTTAAAACGGGTACAAAATACTATATTTCAAATATCACTTTGATGTTGATAAAAAATTGAAATAACTTTAATTTTGGGAGGATGATTTACAAGATAAGTACATCATATCCATAAAAATATATCTTCTTAAATCCTCTTTACGTGTTCGTAATAGATGAGTATCCAAGGAGTGTCCCATACATTGAGTGTCCCCGAATCCACTCCGAATTCGCTCCCAGAGATCAGGGCCGGTGCTAGCATTTTGGTGGCCAAAAGCGAACTTCAAAGTTGGGCCTATGTTGGAAGAAAAAAAAATCTAAGTAGTAAACTAAGTCATGCCCAAAAAAGCTTTGAAGCTACACAATTTCAGGAAAACAAAAACATAAAGCAAACAAAAAGATCTTCTAAAGAAAAGGGTATGGAAATCAAACAAAAAATAGGCATAAGGAGATTATGAAAGTGTACGAAGTTAAATTTAGGAAAACAAATGCATGGAAAAACTACCTATAGTTTTTTAGCACCGTAGAAACTGTAGTAGCATATTGACTCATGTATACAGGAATAAAAGAGAATAGGCATTTTGATATTTTAAAAAAATAAGGGATATAGATTAGAGTGTGGAGTTTTTTTTGGCTAAAAGCAAGGGGAAGATAGAAGTCTGGAGATACCGGATATCAATTTAAAGAGTTTGCTTAAGATATCTTAATTGTTGAGTATCGAGGTAGCTACTCTCTCTTCTACGAAAAGAACGATATGCGAAATAAGCCTAACAAAAGAACAATAAAAAAGACAAGAATATTTTCCCGGAGGAGGGAAGCCGAAAACCCTTACAGATAAAAAACCACACCCCACGAACAATCCACCATGATCAAATAGGTTACACGATCTCTCAAATTCTAGCTCTCTAGAATTAACTCACAGAGAAAAGATAGATCAACAAAATAACCTAAGTCCTCTTTATATACTAGATGACTAATTACAATAGAACGGATCTCGAGGCAGACTCAACGTCCCAGACGAACTTCCAAGACAACCAACACACATCTTGTTCGAACGACTTTGACGACAAAAGGATTACAGCCCTAGAAACACGTAACTCGTTCGAACGACTTTAACGAACCAAGTTCCAAAATGCGAAAACAGGCAACTCGTTCGAACGACATCCATTTTCGTTCAAACGACTTCGACAATTTCATTTCTTCGACAATTCGAATTCACACTCAACAATCTCCCACTTGAAATCAAATCCCGTAACCCATCCAGATCTCCAAATGAATTGCTCGCACTACCCGGACCTTCAATCTTGAAGACCCACATAAGTTGTGCATGTCGTCAGCTTCTGAAAAGTCACCACCTTCGTAAACATATCGACCGGATTCACATCAGTATGAATCTTCACAAGCTTCAACACACCGTCCTAGAGGAGCGAACAAATATAATAATACCGAATATCAATATGTTTGGTCCTAGAGTGAAAAACCAAATTCTTCGTTAAGTGTATAGCGCTTTGATTATCACTATACAACTTAGGAGAAAATTGTTCTCTACTAAGCTCTTTCATCAACCTTTAAGTCAAACCATATCCTTGCATGCTTCCGTAGCCGCAACATATTCCGCCTTCGTTGTAGACAAAACTACAATTTTTTGTAGCTTAGAAACCCATGTTACTGCACCGCATCCCAATGTAAATACGAAACCACTAGTACTCTTCCGCCTATCAATGTCACCCGCCATATCATAATCAACGAAACCCTGTAAGCATATTTGAGAACCCCCACAACATAATGTCATATCTTGAGTCCATTTTAGATACCTCAATATCCATTTCACAACTCTCTAATGCTCCTTACCTTGATTACTCATATACCTACTAACAACTCTCACTGCTTGGGCAATATCCGATCTCGTACAAATCATAAAGTACATTAGGCTACCAACCGCGGATTGATAAGGAACCTTCCGCATCTCATCGCAATCCTTCTGCATCTTCGGACAACAATCCTTTGACAATTTAAAGTGACCTCTCAATGGTGTACTAACAACTTTAGAACCGTCTATATTAAACTGTTTAAGTACTTTGTCGATGTACTCAGCGAGATCACTTCAATTCTTGCCGTTTTCTGTCATTTGTAGCACGCATACCAAGAACTTGTTTTGTTGCACCCAAGTCCTTCATTGAAAACTCTCGGGATAACTGTTCCTTCAACTTGACAGTCTCTCCCATATCGGCACTTGCTACCAACATATCATATACATACAGAAGTAGAATAATATATGAGTTCCCAGTATTTTTGATAAAACAACATTGATCTGCATTACTCTTCGAATAACCATTTCTGGACATGAATTGTTCGAACTTCAAATATCAATGTCTCGACGTTTGTTTCAAACCATATAAGTTCTTCGTGAGCCTACATACAAGATCTTCTTCCTCTTTAACCGAATACATTTTTGGCTGCTTCATATAAATTTATTCATCAAGGTTGTTGTGAAGAAATGCTGTCTTGACATCAAGTTGATCAAGATGCAAATTTTTAACTGGAACTATATTCATCACAACCCGAATAGTAGACATCTTCACAACAGGAGCAAAGATCTCACCAAAATTAACGCCTTTTTTATGCTAAAAACCATTCACCACAAGTCTAGCCTTAAATCTCTTTGAATCGTCAGATTCCTGTTTTAGTCTGTATAACCGAACTAAATCCCAAGTTCAATTTACTAATAATGATTGCATCTCATCATCTATAACAAGCTCCCACTTGTCCTTGGCTTCCACATCTAAAGCCTGATTGTAACTTTTCGGTACACAACCATCCGTAAGTAACAAGTGATTTAGGGAGTTAACGTACCTAGCCGAAACTCTTGGAATTCTCGGCTCCTTTCGAAGTGTTATTGGAATGTCTAGATCATTAGGTTACTCGCCTTGATCTGGTGCATCAGACTCAACTACGACTTCTTCATCAACATCTCGAGATGGTTCATCATTAATGTCGACACTTTCCGCTGCTTCATTTCGACTCTTTTGCACAGGTACTTTGAAGTCTTTATACAATATTTCCTCATTGAATGTAACATTATGGCTCCGAATGACTTTCTGATTCCTCGCATCCCAAAATTGGTACCCAAACTCATCACCACTATATCTAATGAATATGCACTTCGTCGACTTTGCATCTAACTTTATCCTTATATCTGAATTATCAAACACATATGAGGTACAACCGAAAATACGCAAGTGAGAAAGGTTTACCTATTTACTGGTCCGTGCATCTTCAAAAAGTCCAAAGCCGTTGAAGGCCATCTGTTAATCAAGTACGCCGCCGTACTAACCGCATCCGCCCAAAAACATTTTGGCAATCTAGCGTTGAGTCTTATACTCCTCGCTCTTTCGTTTATTGTTCGGTTCATGCGTTCTACAACATCATTTTGTTGCGGTGTTCTACAACATCATTCCGTTTGATGCGCAAAAGTCTTCAAACTCGTCACTACAGTATTCACCATTGTTATCCGACCTAAAGCACTTCTGTTTCAAGCCAGTTTCATTTTCAACTAGAGACATCTACTTCTTGAATTTATTGAACACATCTGATTTGTTCTTCACGAAATAGACCCACAGTTTACAAGTAGCATCATCAATGAAAGTTGTGTACAAGATCCAAGTTTCCTTGATCTTCCAGTTATTTTGAAACTGACATTCTTCTGCTTCGCAAGAACACACTTTTCACAAAACTTGAGATCAACCTCATCAAGACCCTCTAGCTTTCCCTTTGTTACCATCATCTTCATCCCATTTTCACTCATGTAACCGAGTCGTTTGTGCCAAATACTTGTATTAATCCCCGGAGTGGCCGCACAAATAGTAGAAATTGTGTTTTGCGTTGTATACATCGTTCTTTGTCTTAAGCCTTGAGCTACTCCCTTTGTAACCTTCCAGAAGGTTGCACCAAAGGTGCTTACATATCCACCAATTTGTTAACCAATATAAGGTTACGCCCCAATTTGCTTGCATTTTCATCATGTTTGCACTAAACCAAACTGAGCCAAAGTTGCATTTGATAAAGCCTCTCTGCTTTTACGACTTCCAGATCCCGGATAGCTAAGGGCTCAGTTTGGTAACCTGAGCAGCCATGACTGATATCTTCCAGCAATTACCTGGTTTTATGAGGATACTCATCTTCCATCAAGCTCTCTAAGATAAAAGTTTTGCTTTTTCTATCCAAACTTAAATGTAATTGAGAATCAATGTAGTCTCCAAGTTAGACTTTATAACTATGAGCCAAAAGACTCTCTTCAATTGTAATGTAGGAGTTTACATAGACATTAACACAAAAACAACTTGTCTCATAAAAATTTACATTACAGAAACATTAGTCAATGACAAGGTTCCTGCTTTTGCAAAACAACAGCAACCTTCTACGGTAAGAACTTTCTGAAACATCTCTGAGATTTTAGAATCAGGCAGAAACATCATCTGGTCATTACATGATTTTTCCACAATGTATTTGGTAACTCAGAGTTAAGCAGACCCTGCTAAAGGCACTAATGACTGGCAAATCGCTTCACAGCCAAGTCTGAAGGCAGAAAGCCCCCTTCAGAATATATGATTATCTAACTGATGGTCTAGTAGTCGAGGTTATGAATTTCTACTATGTTAGTGTGATTGATGATATGAATGTCCATTGCCAAATTTAATCCAATGGATGCTATGAAATATCATGGTCGTCATCTATTTGCTAAATAATGATTCAACTAACTCCCATATAGTATTTTGATAACTTGTACTTAGTTATTAAAACCACTTGTTTACAGTTTTGAGCCAAAGGCTAAACAACAAAAGTAGAAGAAAAAAAAAGACCATATATAAGCAAAGGAATTATAAGCAAAGGAATAGTTGGGAGTAAGGTTGTCAATAGATCGGATTGGTACCGGATGTATACAAATCCGTACCGATCCGAATTTCTACCAGCTAAATCCAAATCCAATCCGATTCCAAATAAGGGAAGCCCTATCCAAATCCAATTGCTATCAAATCCGAACCCAAATCCAAATAATTTACACAATATTGATTATTCGCTTCAATAATTATTGCAAGGCAACACAATCTAAAGATAATCAAAACTGATATTAATAAACTTCGATAACTAACCTATATTTTCTATAGAAACTTCTAATGAGAGTTATGAACAGAAGGATATATATAATATTTATGCACAAATAAAAATATATTTAAAATATGTACTAATCTAAATCGGATTCGGTGTATAATGGACTGGATAGACTAACATCCAAATCCAAATTCGAATCCGAAACTATTTTGGATCTTAATTTGACATCCATACCCAATCCGAAATTACAAAAGTCAAATCCAAATCCAAAAGTTTCGGATCGAATCGGATTTCGGATTTTATCCAACCCATTGACAGCCCTACTTGGGAGCAACTCTTAAAAGTGCTGACAAAGTAAATCCCCCTGCATAATAGGCTATCAGAAGAATATCTGAAATCGATCATATATATAAATATATTGGTTATATCCTTTTGCACGAGAATTCATGTAATCTTGGGTGTAAATCACCGAATATTGAATTTTTACAAGGTATATACCCTTCCACTTGGTCAATTTCAAAGGTGCAACCGTATAGCTGATTTTGAGGGGAGTCACAACAATTTCCTCTCATTAACATTCCAGATTTCGCCTACTTGAGTTTATTATCAAAGCTTCAGTCATTGATTCTAAAGCGTTCCAAATGGCACTATTAAGTGCAATGATACTAAATAATATACATTAGTCTAACAAGTTTATATTGCCGGCTACCAGGTTATTTTGTTATGGTTTCTGGGTTAAGATGCCACAATCAATGTTTCCTTGAGATATTTTTAACAGCTTCCATCAGTCCATGGCTTACGGGATAACACCAAAATATAAAACATAAAGCAATACTCATGGGCAATAAGGAAGGAATATGTTACAAACATATCTTTTATCTGGGGGAAAATAACATTGCCTAGCCCAAACAAAAGTAACAAAAGAATGCCATTCTATATAGATTGTGGGTGGATTGGAGAAATTTCTTACCTCTAACATCTTTCTCAATATTGACACGTAGGCCACGAGGCAAGGAGCTAGATGAATATACACTTAAACAAAGGCATGATAACATTTGAAAATCTGCAGAGTGATTAGCTTTCCTGTGGAGTGAAAATTTCTGAATATGTTGTTCTAGCATAATTTTGCAGTTTCAAGGAGCATTTGTTCCATATCTGAGGAAAGATACATCTACATCTATTATATATTAGAGAACGGTGTTTTTCAAATAGACAAGTTTTCCATTGTCTAAAAGACAGAGGGGTTTGGGATTTAATGAATTTTTTGTAGAGATTGGTAAATATGGCGAGATGAACGGACCAGATCTGTTTAACCTTTGGTAAAAGAAGGGTACTTTAGACTAAAGACATCAAAAGAGTACTTTAGTCTCAACTGACAATACAAGATAAACCTTTCACCCCGACTCTCTCCTTCTTCACGACTCTTTCTCTCTCTTTCTTTTTCATCACGTCTCTCTCGCTCTTTCCCATAGCCGTATCCCGCATCTCGCATCTCAAAAGCCCCTCTCAGAGTCTCTCTCTAAAGGTAGATTAAATCTTTGTAGGTAGATATTGAGGGAATTAGGGGTTTCAGACGGTCGATCCTTGAGATATGTATTTTAACGAAGAAGAATTAGGGTGGATTAAGAGATTGAACTCCTAAATATTGGGGTTTTCGTTTGGAATCTTAGGGTTTTGCTTTGGAATGTTGGAATTATAAGTTTTAATTTCGAGTTTGATTTGTATTGATATTCGAATGTTAGGGTTTCAAATTGTATTTGAGATGTGTGAGTAAATCCCATGGAAGGTGTATGAATTTGCTCGGTATCGATTTGATGTAGCGATGTTCATCGGTTCGTAGATCAAACCCTTGAATAACTCCTGAATCATGGGGTTTCGTTTGGAATTCGAGGGGGCTTTGGAACATTGCTTCAATTATCGGCTTAGACTTCTTAAATCAAGAACTCTGTACATAACAACAACTCCGCATTGAATGAGGTATGATCTTTGTATATTTGATTTTGCTTAACGTTCATAGTTGTTTGGTCATGAATAGAGTTTCCCCCAATTTACTTTAATTAATCTAGGTGATATTCATAACAAGCTTGGGTTTATTTCCCATTTTGGAGATTTTGGGTTGTAATTGTGTTGATTCTTTTATGAAACTTATGGGTTCAAAATGGGTATGATAAATTTGGCATACTAAATCCATGGTTTTTAATGGGTTCAAACCATTGCTTGATCATCTATGTATGCATTAAAACTAGGGCGAAATGGGGTATGATTAAGAGAAATACATGGGTCAGATCAAGAGTTGGGAGATGAATTATGGGTTGAGAAATGATAAAGTTAAATAACTTGATATGTGGACATGTAGTTTTTTTCTTTGTAAGTAGTTGTACTCCGTAGTTTTATTGTTGTTTACGGTTTTAAGTAGTTGGATGCCAACCGGATTGGTTCACTTTGATTAGATGATGAGATAAAATAGAGAATGGGGCTCTCTTTGTGGTTCTGTGGGTGTATGTTGTTGTTCTTTTTCTTTTGCTTCTTGCCTTTACTGGGATTGAAAATTCTTGAAGAGATAATGGTGATGTTGGGGTTTTCTAAGGTTTTAGGCAGTTCGATGGTTCGGGTATTTTGGATATGTTGAGGGGTTGAAGGAATTGAAGATTCCAGTATTGGATATGCAGTCTACTACAAAAACTGAGTTGAATTATAGGCTTACATAGTGGTTTTTCATTGGAACTATGATTAGCATTCGGTAGCATATCATCTGAAGATAAATTATTAAGCGTTCCTCAAATTTCAACTTGGTATATATAAGTTTCAAGTTTTTTGCATTGTTCTTCTTTTTGAAAACTGGAAGTGAATTCTCTTGCTGCATCTAGATTTTTTTTCGTTGTCTATTATAATGAAACAATGTGTTTGCTGATTTATAGGTTTTTTCGATTTCCAGATGATGTGTTCGTGGTTTCTCTTGCGATTTCCTGAATGAGATCTATGAATGGATATACTACATCAGTAGGTAAATTCTTCCCCCTCCCCCTCCCCCTCCCCTTTCCCCTCTCCATTTTGGTGTTCGACTCTTATATATGTAAATTGTCGACTTGACAAGCTTTAAAGAGAGTTTGAGAAATTCTTAAAGTTTGACCAAACTTTAGATCTTCCACTATAGTTTTTTTTCCTGTTATGTTCCTATAGTGTGAAAATAATAATTTACCTATTTTGCCAAGTCCTTGACCATTCCTTTTCATGATGTACTGATTTTTTTCCTTTTTTAGGATAAACTAAGATCTATCCAAAGAGATGAAATATTGACAAAAATAAAGAAAAATGAGGCATTAACATTGTTAATGTACTGCCACATAATATGTCCATGATATGACATAAATTTCACTGAGAGTGTTCATAGATGTGGTAAGATTATAAATTTGGGTCTACTTGATTGTTTGTGGAGAATCTTCTTACAAGTTGAGACTTTGATAATAGTAATTTGCAGTTTTAGTTGATCATCCAAAAGCATGCGGGTACCAGAGATTTTATTTTACCTTCTTTTATATGATCGCAATACCATACAATCATTATAATTAATATATGCCTAAGCATTACTGTTTAAAAGTTTCGGTTGCTCGCCATGTATCCTTAAGGCTATGCCTTGCCTAAACATCTCTCTCCTTTCATTGTTTAATGGTTTTATTTTAATTTTGGAGAATTTCTTTTCTTCTATTGAAATGATGCAGAAGGTTGGATTTTCCTAGGGGCTTCAATCATGGATCGGGGTGGTTTCAATCTTCTCATGCTTCTCTCTCCCCCACTCTCTCTTTGTTTGTGAAGTTCAAAGTTGACAGCGATGATTGCAAATCACCTCTCCAATCCATAGCCAAAACTTCTAGATGAAAATTTTAACAGGTGCTTCTATAATCATATTATTGTTGCAAATTACTTTCCTTTTTTAATTACTCAAATTACTTCAATTTGGTGTTTTGTGTTGAAACTCAATAATCCAATCTAATTTTATTGTGGTTTTGTGTCGAATTACAGATTCGTTTTGTTTACTCATGAATCACACCAAAGGTAAATTTCTTTTATTTCAACTATCTCTCTTATTATTTTTTAGGGTTTATTTTAGTGATAGATTTAAAATTGAAATGTTAGTTTACACTTAATAGTTAACAACATAATTTGGAGAATTTTGGGGAAGTCCAAAAAAGAAAGATTCAACAATGGCGAGGAGCCATGGGGAATCTGCAAATACGTCAAGGATTTTTTCTAACAAGTGCCATGGTGTGTATCTTGCTTCAATACAATAGGTATTTCTCGTCTCTTCAATGCCATAAACTTTTATTAGTCATTGTGGATTTTTCTTGTAGTCATGTTTAGACGTTGTTGATCATGTACTCCACAAGCCTAATCCGCCTATCGTTTGAGTTGGCATAGATACCATTTTTTTTCTTTTCAAAGGTTGTCTTTGTTATAATAGAAGTGATAATGCATGTTTATATACTTATGTTAATTTAATGCTTATTTTACAAGGTATTAGCCGTTGATTCAAGAACGATACTTTCATCAAGGAAGATATCATTTCAAACCGGTAAAGAATGTGGGTGTGCAATAATGATGTTTAACTATGTTGGAGAATAGAGTCATGGTGATAATACACATGGATAAGCATAAAATACTTAACAAGTCTACAACAACAGCTCGGGAGTATGTTAATGTATGTTGTTCGATGTGGTGCATCTGATGCTCCTCGCACCATTATGAGGATTTTTTACTTGGGATAGATGAGATGTTCATTGGAATAAGAATTCCCAAATTAAATAATCATGGTAAGAATGGATACACCGATATTGTCAAACTTAAAGTCATTTAACTTTCAGATTAGTTTGTGAAATTCCAACCATGTAAATATTTTTGTTGTAAAGATGTTGATTTTCGTGTTTATGTAATTTTGTATTGGGTTGGTTTGCTTATTTGAAGAAGTCATAGTTCTCTAAACTTAAATAGTGT
Organism: Kingdonia uniflora; assembly: GCA_014058105.1. NCBI lineage: Eukaryota > Viridiplantae > Streptophyta > Magnoliopsida > Ranunculales > Circaeasteraceae > Kingdonia > Kingdonia uniflora. The sequence continues at coordinate 443,584 of JACGCM010000926.1, read as the reverse complement.
AGTTCAACTCATACATCTTTCCATTTCTTTTATATAGATCCTTCTCCGTGTTGCTTGCAAATATTGCGATGTATCGAGTGGTGTGTGTGTTTAGGGTAGGGCATGCAAGGTGCACCTTCATGTAATCTTAGGGGTGAAGTTATGTATACGCCTCAAATATAGCTCCGAAGGCGCATCGACGTATTCAACGTGGCGAGCCACGGGTAGTACTAGTAGATTAATATCACCCAAAGCTTGTTTATGTCTTGTTATACTTTATATATAAGGAAACCATATTTCTTGAACAAACCACTGCCAACCTCCCCTTGTTTAGATCATCGCATTGTCAGGAAAACATAATCAAGCCAATATAGTTATGAGAAAGACGGTCAACAGTGGCAAGAAAAATGACTTCTCCACTGCTTTGGAAGCAGTTTTTTCTAGTCTGGAAGTATCATTTTCCTATAAAATATCAGACTTCGGCATGACAAGGATTTTGGAAAAAATGAACACCAAGCTATTAGAGAAAGGGTGGTTGGAACATTGTAAACAGAATCGCACTAATATATTCATATCCACTTTATGTATGTTATGAATTACAAGACACTAATCTAATAATATGATGCAGCGGCTATGTCACTAGAGTACGCTATTGAAGGTATTCTCTCTGTGAAATCTGATGTTTTTAGCTTTGGAGTGTTACTGTTAGAGATCATTAGCGGAAAGAAGAACGCAGGCTGTATGATTTGGGTGACTTTGTGATCCAGGAGGATCTATACCTCTTTATTTCTGACTCCGTATTTCGGTGCAAATTAGGCCAAAGGATTTATGGTTCTCTTTTAAAGGCATCCTGTGAGCGAGATTAAGGACTTTTGGATCGATTCGATGTGACATTTTACACTACGTGATCCAGGAGGATCTAGGGAGTGTTTTTTTTCGAATTTTGACCAAGTCGTTCGAACGAGATTTGGAGTCGTTCGGATGACTTGAGGTTTATTCGAACATACTTTTAAATTTGTTCGAATAAACAGGCATCTCAGGTGTTTTATTCGAATACACTAATGTCTGTTCGAACAAAGACTTGTTCTATTTGAACAAAGGCGCGATTCAGCCTATTTCTTTAGGCATTTAAGGGCATATTTGTCCTATTTTGTAACTAGGAACTTGTAACCCTTATAAAGAGGCAAGGCAAGGCAAGAGAACATAATGTTAGATCAATCAAAGTTCTGAGAGAGAGACTTTGAGCTTGAGATAAATTTGATTGTAATCGAGCAATTGAAACTCTAAAAGGGATTTTTTTTCAACCAATTGGTGTGTTCTTCGTACTTTTCTGCTAATTAGGGTTTCTCAATTCGTATTGTGGATTACTACGACCGACCTATTTTTGGGCATGGATCCATGTATTTAACTTAGACCTAGTTTAGGTATTTTGCATTGCAAAAACCTAATTTCTATTATGAGTAGGATTCCAACTCCACTCTATTTAATAGGTATTGTAACCCATAAAAGGGCAATCAAGCCTTTCTATATTGTAATTGTTTTTGAGCAATAAAGAGCTAGATGAAGATTTTCTCGAATTATATTGTGTTTTTATTTCTTCTTCAATTATTGTTCCTTCTATAGAACCTATTAGGATATGCGAGTATGAGTATACATAATGGTGTTTAATTTCTTTCCCTTACGTCTTTTCATCTCAGACAAATATGTAACCGTTAATTTATGACATGGATTATCTGTGTTAAATGGAAAATTTTCACAGATGGCAGATATGGAATGATGGGGAAGTTCTGAAGTTTGTGGATCCAATATTGGACAACAAAATGACTCCAAGAAAGATTGAGAAGTGCATACATTTCGGACTCCTATCAGTTCAAGATAACCCAATCAATAGGCTGAACATGCTTGAGGTTGCTTCTATGCTTAACACTGAAACTGCAACCTTGCCTGTGCCCAAACCACCTACCTTCTCCTTCTCCAGAGGAAGAAATGCAACCAAGGATATTATATGTACAGAGCAACTCGAAACTTACTCAGTAAACGATCTAACTATTTCTGTTGTTGAAGGTCGATAAGGGTGTAGATTATAAAGATGTAATACAAAAGAATAAAATAATGATCAGCAAAGCTAAATCATTTATATTTAGTTGTGCTGAATGCTCTTGATAAGGACACTGATATGGGGTAGTCTAGATTGCGTATAAGGTTAGACTCTGAAGCTACAACTCTAGCTTTCAATAAGACATTCCCATGATGTGGAAAGGATCATATTCTCTGCTATTTGACAGGATATTAATTTTCAGCTGAGCCGTTATCTCATGATTGAAGAGGTGAACATTTAGTATCTTTCATAATTTTGTAATTACTGTTTTAGGGGCTTGGGCTGGCGTTACAGTGATATTACCTCCACCCCTCTGTGAATTTTTAGTCCGAGTTTTTTGGCATTAAGTTCTAAACTCTTTGCAAGAAAAAATATATATATTTCCAACATTGAAGGAACCAAGCGAAAACATTTGGTGCGTAGTATTACAAATATAATATATTCCAAATTAAAGTGAAAAAACGCAAAGCCAGGTATTAGAAGCTCAAACTAAGTTCGATTACTTTACTTATTTTGATTCAGAGCTTACTTGGTTTTGTTTTTTCAATGATAAATTTTGATATCATCCATTGCTTTCCTATAGCAATCACATCTCCATTCTCCTTCCTTCTAATTTCTACGATAACGGACGACAATTTATTTCTGTGCCCCAGTATCTTAGCCTCAATCTCAACCGCTTCCTGAATTCAACAAAAAAAAAAACAATAAAGTGCATGCCCACACCAAGGAAAAAAACATGACTAGTATTGATGGTAAAAAAAGGGTAAATTAGCTTTTAGACCCTACATAATGGCCACGAATTGGTCTAACCCCTCTTGATTGTATTTTTTAGCTTTTGGACCCTAAAAAGTTAAAAATAATATAAACTACCGAGAATATTATCCGTTAACAATTCAAAACCACTCTTCCCCAATAAAAAAACAACTTAAACCTAAACCACTATTCTCAAAACTACTCATCCCAACCAGGGGCGGATTTACCCCCCCCCCCCCTAAGAATTTTGGGGAAAAAAAAATACTATATAGTGCGAAAATTTTTGAAATAAAATAAAATAAAAATGAAAATACTATAATTCTTCTTCTTCATTCTTCTAAATGCAAATAGAAGTAGCTCAATTGGTTAAGAATCTAGGAATTGATTCTATTTACCTAAAGTTCAATTCTTGATTAGCCTTTTTCTTTTTCTTTTTATCTTCTTTTATCTTTCGAATTTCTTTTCCTTTCATTTTCTATCAAGTAAGTGTTTCTGATGTGACACGGGTCACATGGTTATCTCTAACCCTGCTCGAGTTTGAGCCCATTATAGTTTGATCACTGTTGTAGTTGTTTTACAATTTTGTTTCTTCTATTGTTGGGTTAGTAGGATTGAGAAAGATTTTTTAGGAGAGATTCTAGGGAAATAATTAGGGGTTTAGAGAATAAATACACGGAGGTGGTGTGATTGTTCTGAGGTTGTTGAAGTTGAAACTCTAGTTTTGAGTAGAAATTATGTTATTTTAATTTGTTTTGTCTTTAGTTTTGTTATTAATTGATGTTGAATTGAAGCAGTTCCGCTTCCGCGCTGTATTCTCATCAGTTGCTAATTGCCTATAATGAGTTTGATTAAAATATATATCCAATTGTTAATTAAGATAAGGTTTTAATTTGATTATCTTCGGTTATTATTTAGTACCCCAATTTTTTTTTTAATTAAGATAGGGTTTTAATTTGATTATCTTCGGTTATTATTTAGTACCCCAATTTTTTTTTTGAAATAATCCTTCGTATCCCGCTAAACTTCTCCCCCCAAACTTTAAATCCTAGCTCCGCCCCTGATCCTAACCCAAAATTACTCATCCCTAACTCAAAAATCACTCATTCCTAATTGTAAATCACCCATCTCCAAACCAAAATCAACTATTACTAACCTCTCTCTCCCAAAAAACTTTGTTTCTCACTCTAAAATTACACTTAACAATAGTTTTTAGTTCATAACTACAAACCCCCTTAACTATTATACAATAATTTCTCTGTGTCCTCAAACCCCACCTTCTAATGGTATTCGGATGCGGATGAGTGGTTTTGAGTGTTGGGGGAAGACGAAGCATAAAGAGTAATTTTGGCATTTTTGAAGAATTGGTGAATTTTAAGGTCTAAAAGCTAAAAAAGACAATCAAGGGGGGTTAGACCAACTCTTGGTCATTATGTAGGGTCTAAAAGCTAATTTTCCCTAAAAAAAATTAACATCGATTTTGAAATACTTCTTATGTTGTTTCGACGATTCTTATATAATAGTTACAACCCAATGAATAACTATAGTATCTTTCTTTTGTACAATTTTTTTTCTAAGGCTCCACTTGGTATACTTTTGCATTAGCTAAGCTTTTTTATCATACATGAATCTAAGGGTTAGCATATATGTAAATCAACGGAAATGTTCGTGATCACATACATTTCTGGTGTACCAAGTGGAGCCTAACTGCATTACCATTGCAAAACTAGTCATTGTGGCGCACCCAAAAAACATTGGCAAGCAAAGTCAAAACAATGTACCCACTAATAATTAGTAACTAATTTCACTTCTAAAGTATAACATAGAGCAGAGTTTACAGTAGTAAGAATACTAACACCAATCTTAGCCGTCGAAAAGTAAGATACATTGAAGTTCACCGAAACTTTGATGTAGCCTACAGATGTCATTATAGCAGCAGCCCCAACACAATCAATCAGTGTTGCCATTGCTCCCGGATGCCAATTTCCAGTTTTATCCTATAAAATAACAAAGAGAAGATAGACACCATGAAGGGCATTAATGGATAAAAAAACTATTTGAGGAGATGAAGGGTGAGGATTAATTACAGCGATGTTTTCTCGTACGACGAAATTGCACTTGATCAAACCTTTCTGTGCTTTAACGATATCCAGGCCTCCTAAAGTTAGGGCTTCGATACCACTGCTTGCGTGAGCCCGGGTAACATCTTGAAGCCATTTTATTGCACTCTCAGAATACTCGGCACTCTCATCTTCCATCTTCGTAGCTTTCTCTCTCTCTCTCTCTCTCTTTTCGTTCGTGCTTAAGATTGTTTAAGAATGTACAAGTGTCCAAAATAATATTTGGTAGTGAGGCGATGACTTTGACTTGTAGATAGACCATCTCTAGCAGTGCATGGAGCTGGTCATTTTCATGCTTCAAACTAGTACTTAGTAGTGAACCATAAAATGGTGATAAGAGAGAGAGAGAGAGTATATGAAGAAGAGATTGGAGATGGAAAAGAGAGAAGAATAAATTGGAGGGAAGAAAGAAATAGAGGTGAAGAAGAAGAAGAAACAAAATGCGATAATGATGAACAGAAGGATATTTTCTTTGATATCTTTAGCTTTTCACTATGCCTATTGCATTGTAAGACACTACCTTCTACAGTAATCTAAAACTAGAAGTGGAATACAATAGTTATGCGCTTCTAATTCCTTTTTGTGTGGTTCTTTTACTCAGCTTGTGTAAGGAGTTGATTTTGAAGGTTGTTCCTGTAGGGACCTGTCCCTTGAGCTATAATAAACTCGAACTTATTCAATACCATACTCACACAATATACACGTGACGTACACCATCAGCAATGACACATAAACCACGAACTAATGAAGAGCGTGGCTCACACTACAGATGAAAAAGAACAAGTCAAAAATACATGTTCCCACGAACTAGTAGTTACAAGTCCAACTACCACTAGCCCTCATTTTCAGGAGAACGTGCTTATACACGACAACGAACTGAGAGTGAGGTCTATAAAAAAGATGAGTTCCAGAGGAGAAATGACAGTTTTTCTAGCTCAAGAGATCATAACTTGTAATCAAAATATTAGCCTCAAGCAATAAAGTTACAGTTACTAAATCCTCAAACCGAGGTCGTGGTTTTTACCTATTCAAAGGTTTTCACGCTAATCACCTGTCATTTTTAGGGTTATATTAATTCTTGTCATAGGTACATTTGGTGTAAGAGATAATTCAAGCTGTTGCAAAATTAGGTCTTTACATTTGGCACCGTCTGTGGGAAAGAAGACATTTTCACGAAATCCTAAGGCATACAGTTACTCAATAATCAATTTTCAATCATGATGACTTGAAAGCGACCAGCCACTGAAGTTCAGCATAAAATTTCAGTCGAACCAAATTAGCTCGCAGAATTACGAGCGAACCTCCACGCCAAAATAGATAAACGAAATGAGCTCGAACGTTAGTTGTTGCTCGACCGCGAGCTCCGCGAACAAGAACTAGAAGGTGAACGCCAAGCTCGTCAAAAAGAATTTAAGCGACATGAAGAATAGATGACAACGATGCAGACTGCCTTGCAAGACAATCAACAAGTTCCCTTTCAAAAGGAACGTGATCAGATACTAGTGAACTCCTGAGTTTTAGCACAAGACAGGTTGGGACCTCGAGGAGCAACTAGCAAAGGAGCTTCCAGACATCCACGTAATGACCCACACGTACTAGAAGCTTCAATTCATATAGGACGGGAAGATCAGTATGAAATTAGTAGAGGACACAGGCCCTCCAAATGTCAAGAAGGGGAGCTACGACCTTAATCCAGGATACTAGGTCGTGAACGTTTGAGCGAAGGTAGTGGTACTCATAACCCCGACCTGTACGCCAAGTTGCTCAAACACCACGACAATACGTCATACAAGAATACATGGATCAACAAATTAAAGAATTAATCGCAGTTCAAGCTCTCGGCAAAAAGGACGATTTGACCAAACTATGCGGTAGTCCACTTACCAAAAAGTTATTTGATATGGAAGTACCGATAGGTTTCTATACTTTGAAGATACATAAGTACAAAGGCACCAATCCAAAAGAACACATTCAGCAATTCTGAGACTCACTGCTATTGTATTCCAACTTGAACCTTATTCTGTGTCGCCTGTTTGCCATAAGCCTATAGGGAAAACCGTTCTGGTGGTTCCATTCTCTACCTGAAGATTCAATCCTCATATTCGACCAACTACAGAAGATCTTCGTCAAGACGTACACTCACAACAAATACAAGGAAGATGATTTATACACTCTTATTAGTCTCAAATATTCTAAGGGGAAAAACTTGAGGTCTTCGAAAAAAATAATTGGAACTTGCTCGAAAAGTTGATAATCTTGACCAGAAGATAATCGTTTCAGCGTTTACCAATGCACTACAAAATTATTGCAAAGCGAAGGAACATCTGTTCTTGAACAAACCCTTGACTTTGGAAGACATGATTACCAAGGTCAATGGGTATGTCGACCTGGAAAGGATGATGACCGAAGGGCATAACTCTACTAAAAGCGTCATAACCACGAAAGGTCAAACACACAGATAGAAACAATGAGCAAAAGGATGGCCAAGGTGATAAAAAGCATACTAAAGCAAATACTGGCAACTCTTGAAAAGTTAATTTATTACCCAAAGTAGTCCTTCTAAAGGTAAATGTCAGGATCTCAGCGATCTATCATATGTTGGAGAAAGATAAATTCTACCGTGTATCTCAGCCTCTGGAACCAATCGAAGGCAGACCATATTGTTTGCACCACAAAGTAACTCATCATGAAACTGACAACTGTTATGCTTTACAGAAATTGCTAGAATATATTTTTAAAGACGAGAGAATACACAAATACGCTATCGACCTGGAGGGATACAAAAATGGAAGCTATAAGACGTAAGTCGAAGTAGTTCAGGTCGAAGATCAATTCGAGGAAAAATACTTATACCACATCTACCACAGTCACATGATTGAGATCCATCAGATCAACAATTCTACAAAATTCAAAAGAAAGATATTTATGGAATGCTGCAACCTTACAGTTCAGGATAAAGAAGCAAAACTCCCCCCTGAATTGAGCAATCGATGAATCGGAATTTCATTTGAAGATTGTGACATCGGTCATGTCAAGTTTCCACATCATGACGCAATGGTTATTATACTTAAGATAAAAAAAAATTTCATGCATACCATGATGACAGATACAGGCAGCAGTATTGAGATCATTTTTCAGAGCACAATCGAACAAATGGGTTTAGCTGATCAAGTTGTACCAAACGACATCAATATCAGTGGTTTTAACGTATCTATAGAAGAACGGGTAGAAAAGATCATCCTTCCTATCACTGCTAGACCCACCACTATCGACGTAGTTTTCTACATCATCAATGCCAAGTCCCGCTACCTAGGGATAATGACACGCTGCTGGTTACACAACATGGAAGCAATCGCCTCCACATACCATCAAGTACTCCGTTTCAAGTACAATGACGACATCTATGAGATCAAAGTCAGTCAAAAGCTCTCACGAGCTTGCAAAAATACCGTATCTGTTATCCTAGACAGATTTGCTACATAGCAATTACAGAAAACTGATCACATCGATGTTCAGCCTTCCACACTAAAACCTACAGAGTACATTGAGATTGATGGACCTAGTAGGGGTACTTATATTGGTACCAGGCTGGTTTAACAAAAGAAAGAAGTTCTCATTCATTTTTTACAAATAAACCGAGACGTCTTCGCTTAGACTTTTCAAAAAATGCTAGGAGTTGACCCCACCAAGGCGTGTCACAAATTGAGCATCAACGACAAAGCTACGATAGTCAAACAAAAATAGAGAAGGCTATCACCTTGTCTCAAAGATGAGATCAATAATGAAATCGACAAGTTGATCGAGGTCGAATTCATTCGAGAAGCAAAGTACCTGGATTGGATCTCAAACATTATCGTAATTCTAAAAAAGAATGGGAAAGTTCGAGTTTGCGTAGATTTTACAGATCTAAACAAACACATGCCAAAAGACAGTTTTCCTCTTCCCATCATTCATCAAATTCTTGATTCTACAGTAGGTCGTGAGCTGTTATCTATGATGAACGCTGCTTCAAGGTACAACCAAATACCCCTCTTAGACGCCGATCTAGAAAAAATGACCTTCATCACTGAAAGAGGGCACTCCTGTTACAAAGTCATGCATTTTGGATTGAATTATGCTAGAATGACCTATTAAAGGTTAGTGATGAGCATGTTCAAAGAGTACTTGGGGGAAATTGTTGAAGTATATATTGACGATCTACTATGCAAAATCTTACAGAAGAAAGATCATATAAAACATCTCGATATAGTCTTCAACATATTACGGTCATATTGCATGAAGCTCAATCCAGATAAATGTCAATTCGGAGTGTACTCTGGCAAGTTCTTGGGATATATCATCAGCAAGAAAGGAATCAAAGCTGATCCATATCAGATTCAAGCTCTAATCTCCATTCCATTACTAAAAACAAAGAAAGATGTGCAAAAGCTCGCTGGCAAGACTGCAGCTTAAAAGCAATAGTAAAACATTGGATCATTACTCTCACTCTACAGCCCATTGATCTTCAAATATATATTTCCTGTGAATATTATCTAGAATCAATCCCATATATCATGTAATCAAATATTCACCTCCATAGATCATGCAATCAAATATTCACTTCTCATATATCATGTAATCAAACATTCCCTGTCTCCTATGTATTCCTCTATAAATACCCATTGTAATCTTTGTAAGAATAATCAAGTAAGAAGTAATTCCAGTTTCAGTTCTCTACTTGTTTACTCCTTTATGGTGTCTGAGATTCTTTAAGGACTCACATCCAACGATCCTAGATCTTTTTTTTATTCTTCCATTCCTTCAAATTATTCAATGGCATCATCATTGAACAATAACCCAACTTTTATAATCTCGAATATCTATCAGCTTGCATCTATCAAGCTTGATTGCCATAATTATTTATTATGGAAATCGCAATTCATGCCGGTGCTTAGAGGCCATGGACTCGTCGGTTTTGTCGATGGTACGTACCCATGTCCCAATGAGTTTCTTCCTAATTTAGAAGGGAAAGAAACTGCTGCCGTGAATCCTAAATACACGAAATGGCATCGTCAAGATCAAAATATCTTGAGTTGGATTAATGCTACTCTTTCGGTGACTGTTCTCTCTTATGTGATTGGCCTCCCAACTTCTGAAATCGTTTGGGTTACTCTAGACCGCCGATTTTCAACCTTGTCTAGATCCCATATAATATAACTTAAAGATCAAATTCATTTCGTTAAGAAAGGTACGTTCTCAGCTTCAGAGTACCTTCTCAATATCAAACAACTCTCAGATCGATTGGCTTCTGTTGGAAAGCCGATGGATGATGCAGATCTTATTCTAGTAACTCTCAATGGGTTACCCTCAGAATTTGCTACTTTTAAGACTTCGGTAAAAGAGTGACATAAACCAGTTACATTTGATGAATTGGATAGCCTTCTTATATGTGAAGAACTATCAATAGTTGCATCAAAAACCTCTCTCCCACCAACTGAATCCACAGCCTTTATTGCCTCAAGGGGAGCGTATCAACAATCTCTGGGCCGTGCTTCGTTTCGCCCCAATCCACCATACAATCCACAACGCGGACGAGGGAGAGGTCGTACCTATAGTGGGCAAGGGGGACGTTCTAATGGTGGATCTCACACCGTTGCCAACACTAATCGACCAACGTGTCAGATCTGCAATCGCGTTGGTCATATAGCGATATATTGCTACCATATCGGAATGACTACGCCTTCTAAAGAAGGAACCCTCCACAACAACTTGCAGCTATGGTCGCGACTACAAGTAACCCAAATCAGACCTGGTATATCGACACAGGGGCTACAAATCATTTCACTTCAGATCTCTCAAACTTGTCTCCCCATTCTGAATATCAAGGAAGTGACAAGCTATCGGTAGGTAATGGTCAAGGTTTGTCTATTCGCAATACTAGTTATGCCTCTTTACAAACACCATCTTCATCTTTCAACTTGAGAAATTTATTACATGTCCCAACTATTTCATCAAATTTGCTCTCAGTTCACAAATTTTCTACAGATAATAATTGTAGATTTATCTTTGATCAAAATGGTTTTTTCATCCAGGATCGAACATCGGGGAAGACGCTTTTCCACGGCCGGAGTGAGAATGGCCTGTACCCGTTCAAAGTATCACAAAATAAACTCAATAAATCTCTAATGGCATTGATTGGGGAACACATAACTATCTCTCAATGGCACCAACATTTGGGCCATCCTTCATCTTCTATTCAAAATCGTATTTCTGCCGAACTTCCGGTCAAAGGAAACAAATTATCCTTACCCTTTTGTAGCTCTTGTCAATTGGGTAAAAGTCGTCGTTTACCTTTCTCACCGTCAATGAATAATTGTTCCAAACCGCTTGAAATTATTCATTAAGATATTTGGGGACCTGCACCTGTTAATTCAATAAGTGGTTTGCGTTATTATGTTGTCTTTATTGATGATTTCTCAAAATATTGCTGGTTGTTTCCATTACATACACGTGATCAGTTGTTTGATGTATTTGTTACTTTCAAGTCTAAAGTTGAAAATATTCTCAACTGCAAAATAAAAGCCCTACAAAGTGATGGGGCTAGTGAGTACACCAGTGATAGATTTAGTCGTTTCTTGACTAAACATGGCATTTCTCACAAGCTATCATGTCTGCATACTCCCGAGCAAAACGGGACAGCCGAGCGGAAACATCGCCACATAGTGGAAATGGGTCTAACCTTACTATCCAAAGCTCACATGCCTTCATCATATTGGGCTGAAGCATTTCGTACTTCAATCTTTTTGATAAATCGAATGTTGAGTCGTGTAACCAACATGAAATTTCCATGGGAAATTCTTTTTCAAAAACAACCAAATTACACTTTTTTACACACCTTTGGGAGTGCTTGCTATCATTGGTTACGTCCTTATAACAAACACAAACTCGAGTATCATTCTGGTAAATGTGTATTTCTTGGTTATAGTCTTGATCATAAAGGATATCGTTGTTTAAACGTATCTACTGGACGTGCCTATCTTTCTCGACATGTTATCTTTGACGAAGAAGAGTTCCCATTTCATGATACTTTGAACAGGACACCGCATGTCTTACTGGCGAAAAGTGTTCCATCCGATGATATCGGGCTGCTAACCATTTGGTTTCTAGAAAAATCAATACCACCTTCACCAACTATCCAAACCAACATTATACCAACCATTGTTCCATCTACCATAACCAGGAATATGTCATATGAACCTATCCCTCAATCTCCAACACCCATACACCAATCTACTCTGGATATGACCTTTCTAATTCAAGCCCCAAACCAGATTTCTAGTGGTAATCCTAGTCCCATATCTACCACTCATGAATCAACGAGTACCACCCAACCTAAAATCCCAACTAACCAACATGCTAGAAATGAAAGCAATGTTGCTCTCCCTTCAACCCATATCATTTCACATCCCATGATAACTCGTGCTCGAAATGGCATATTTAAACCCAAAGTACACTATAGCACTCGACACCCGTTACCTATGGCTCTTGCTGCAAGTTGAGGATCAAGTAAACCTACATGTTGTTCCCAAGCCACAAAACTTCCAGAATAGCGGGCTGCAATGTCTGAAGAGTTTATGGCCCTTCAAAAACAAGGAACGTGGTCACTCGTTCCCCGCTCTCAAGTAAAAAATTTAGTTGGGTGTAAATGGGTATACCGCATTAAAAATCGTTCAGATCGATTTATAGAACGTCATAAAGCACACCTAGTTGCCAAAGGGTTTCATCAACAACCTGGTGTGGACTATACAGAAACGTTTAGTTTGATTGCTAAGCCAACTACAATAAGGATAATACTCACACTAGCGGTTCATTTTGGAAGGCCTCTCCGCCAACTTGACGTCCACAATGCCTTTTTACATGCAATACTCCGTGAAGAAGTATATATGCAGCAACCGCCGGGATTTATTGGCCCACAATTTCCAGATCATGTGTGTTATCTACATAAGTCTATCTATGGCTTAAAACAAGCCCCACAAGCTTGGAATGACCAGTTTACGCATCATTTACTAGAGTTGGGTTTTCATGGAATAATTTTGGATTCGTCACTTTTTATTCGACAAAAGGAGAAAGATATTATTATACTCCTAATATATGTTGATGATATCATTGTTACAAGAAACAATCCATCATCTCTTCAAAGCCTTATTAGTGAAATGGGATCCACATTTTTTATGAAGGACTTGGGTCCATTGCATTTTTTTCTAGGTCTTGAGGTTCAGCGTGACAAGCATGGACTCTTCCTCTCACAACGCAAATACACTCTCAACCTTCTTGAGCGAGCCTCCATGATCGGTGCAAAGCCTTATTCTTCTCCAGCGGTTTCCATAGGAAGATTATCTCAGCATGTCGGTACACCGCTCTCAAATCCAACTGAATATCGTAGTTTAGTCAGAGCTCTTCAATATCTCACATGGACAAGGCCGAATATTTCATTTGCGGTCAATCAAGTTTGCCAATTTATGCACCAACCGACCGACATCCATTTAACTGCTGTGAAACGTATTCTTCGATATCTCAAGGAACTGTAACACATGGTATTTATGTTTCACGTGGTACGATTACAAGCATATTCAGATGCCGATTGGGTGGGCAGACCCGAAGATCGTCGTTCTACTGTTGGGTTTTGTGTATACATGGGTTCCAACATCATCTCTTGAAGTGCGAAGAAAAAGCCTATTGTAGCAAGATCTAGCACTAAATCAGAGTATTGGTCACTGGCTCACTCATGTGTTGAGCTCTTTTGGATTCGTTCGCTTCTGAAGGACCTTCATATCTACATATCATCCCAACCACTAATTTGGTATAACAACATCAGTGCCATCTCTCTAGCATCTAATCTCGCCTTTCATGGTCGTGCAAAGCATATAGAGATCGACTATCATTACATCCGGGAGAAGGTAGTACGCAAGGATCTTGACATTCGATATATCTTAACACAAGATCAAATCGCTGATATTTTTTCAAAAGTCTTTCTTCATCACAGTTTCAAACTCTCAGATCCAAGCTAAAAGTGTGTGATCACCCCATTAGCTTGAGGGAGGGTAAAAGCAATAGTAAAGCATTGGATCATTACTCTCACTCTACAACTCATTGATCTTCACATATATATTGCCTGTGAATATTATCTAGAATCAATCCCATATATCATGCAATTAAATATTCACCTTTATGGATCATGCAATCAAATATTCACTTCCCATATATCATGTAATCAAATATCCCCTGTCACCAATGTATTCCTCTATAAATACCCATTGTAATCTTTGTAAGAATAATCAAGTAAGAAGTAATTACCAGTTTCAGTTGTTCTCTACTTGTTTACTCCTTTACAACTATCAACAGATTCGTCTCAAAATCTTCAGATCGGTATCGATAATTGTTCATGCTACTTCGTGAATCTACCAGAAGGGGCAACGAATGACAGATGGAAGAGATCGATTAGACAACAGAGTATGAAGCAGCTTTTCAAGAAATTAAAATCTATTTGGGGAAATCTCTTATGATGAGTACCCCGAAAGATAATGAGGAATTTATCATCTACCTCGTAGCTACAAATAACTCTCTCAGCTCGGTTCTCATTCGACTCGAGGGAAATATTGAGAAGTCAATGTATTTTATAAGCAAAACCCTCACACTGACGAAAATACGATATTCTAAGATTGAGAAACTACTCCTCACACTCGTCTACACTTCACAAAAGCTCAAGCACTATTTTCTAGCACATTCGGTCAAAGTCATGACAAATTATCCCATTCGCGAAGTCTTATCTAAGAAGGAGAAATCACGCAGAGTATAACAATGGTCCATCGCTTTGGGAGAGCATGACATCAAATTCGAATAGAGAACCTCAGAAAAAGGTCAGGCGGTAGCTGATTTTTTAATAGACTTCCCAGTCGACTATCCAAACTGGGAGGAACACAATCTCGATCTCACAAAAGAACTCGAAGATGATCCACCTTCAAAATCTTTTGAAGAACGAGCTAAATGGGCTACACAGAAGGGATGAAGACTTCTTACAGATGGATCAGCAGGACCCGCAGGGTCAGGAATTATAATCGTACTGATTACACCCTCCAACGACAGAATTGAGAAATCAATACGCTTCAATTTTGAAGCCTCCAACAATATTACAGAGTACAAAACATTAATTCATGGCCTAGATATGGCGTTAGAGATCGGAGTTCCTGAACTATCGGTCTATACTGATTCCTTGCTAATCGTTTATCACTACTCCGAGCAATATAAGAAAATTGACAAAATGGTTGATTATGTAGCCCTAGTTGCTGACAGGATGAGCATATTCAATGAAACTACTCTCAATTTTTTACCTCGTGGCAAAAATCTACACGCCGATTCCTTTGCTTACTTAGCCGGGGTCTTAGGTACAGAAGTAAGGTATCTCCAAATCGAAGTCATTTCAACCCCCAAGATTGATCTCCCAATGGTATGCGCAATCAACACTGGGGGCGATGAAGACGATTGGAAGGAACCTTTCCTCACATATCTTGGCCTAAAGAACAAGGTACGATGGGACCCTTCCATCAAATCTAAAAGAGCATTGACAGTTGATCAAAAACTCGAAGCGTTACACAGTTTAAAAAACTGAATTATATAGAAGGTCAGTCACTGGACCGTACCTCAAGTGCCTCTCGAAGACAGAAGTTGATGGAATGCTAAAAGTTCTACATGAAGGGACTTGTGTCTCCCATGTCGTAGGTTAATCACTCGTAAACAGAGCAATTACGCAAGTATTATGGCCCAGAATATAAAAATAGGCCGATGAATATTCACAAAAATGTTACCCGTGCCAGTGACATGGTAATCAAATACGAGCTCCTGCTCTCAAGCTCTATGTAAGTAAGGTATTCTGGCCATTCAAGTAATGGGCACTCGATCTCGTGGGGGAATTCCCCAGCACGCCGGGTAATAAAAGATTCTTGCTTGTCACAATAGATTACTTTACGAAGTAGGTTGAAGCAGTTCCCCTATGTCGAACCTGAGAAGAAGAAGTGATCTCATTTATCTGGAAACATATCATCACGCGATTTGGTTGACCCCACCTAATTCGAATCGATAACGGCCCACAGCTAGTTTGAGAGGAGGTCATGGCATTTCTAAATAAACAAAATATTATTTATTCACCATTCAATCCGTATTACCCCCAAGGCAATGGGCAGGCCGAAATCACGAACAAGACCATCATTAATATAATCAAGAAGAGACTCAAATCAGATAAAAATAGCAATTGGATAAGAGAATTGCCACATGTCTTATGGGCTTACCACACGATACCGAGACAGTCAACATAATGTTCTCCATTCCTACTTGCATATGGAATAGAATCCGTAATCCCTACAGACTATCATTATCCCGCCAAAGATCATGAGCTTACTGATGAAGAAAATGAATTTGAATTAGCCCACAATATGAATTGGATCGATTAAACAAGAGCTCGAGTTGTTGCCAACTTAGGCCGATATCATGATATGTTAGCCAGTTCATACAACAGAAGAGTTCAGAGTAAGTATTGCGTCAGAATACAAAATCATTGGAACACTCAATGATTGAAGCGATATTATCGTTAAATCTTCTAATTTTCCAAGCACAGGATGTCTACTATTGTTCCAAAAGTGAGATTACAATCTCGAACAAAATATACATTCTTTTCTCATCAATGAATTTTCCCACATTACTCTCTACAGCCATATATATAATTCTCTACTAAATCTCAAAAATTTAAGCAAAGGTAATACTAGCTTTCAATCGATGCACATCTATTATCTACTAAATCTCAAATATTAAAGCAAAGATAATACTAGCTTTCAATCGCTACACATCAATTCTTTACTATATCTCAAAGATTAAAGTAAAAGTAATACTAGTTTTCAATCGACCCACGTCTACTATCTAATGATAAAACAAAGAACAACTAGCTTTTATCTATCTACCATAACAGAAACAAAAACATGTAATACTTCTTTTACACCGATCGATGTCTTGAAACACAAAATTAAGCTCAACCGTCCTCAGACAATATCCTACCAGATTCAGACGTTCTAAATTATGGCACTCTAGCTGCAACAAAGTCTCTAACTCGATCCACCAGTCTTTGGGTAAGCGCTTCAAGCTTTGAAGTAAAGCACTCCAAATATTTAGAGCGTACTAAGCCCATTTCACACCTTACTCCCTTTGCAATCATCTTATCATGCAAGGTATCTCTCTCTACTTGAACCTTGCATGGGCATCCTTTAGTTATTTTTCTAAATTTCTACAACATTCTCTTTTTTTTGTATTGTCCGAGGATAAGTCAGCATTACATTCCTCTATCACTCTCATAAACTCATCCATCTGCCCAAGCATGCTAATAGCTTCCTCCATCCTTGCCTGGTCGCCAATTCTTTCAACGACCTCACCATCAAGGTTTCGTTGGGCCATTTCAATATCTGCCTCCAATTTTTGAATTTTTATTCAAAACAACATCCCTATCCCACGCCTCAGCCTGTTCGGCCTCCATTTTTCTTATGTTCTCATTGGAATTGCATAATACTGCGCGAACATATTTAAGATCGGCCTCAAGCGTCACTATATGTTCCAAATGTGCCTTCCCTTTATGATTTTTCTTTCCAAGTTGTTTTCTCAGATCCTTTATATCCCTGAGTATCCTCTTCAATCTCTCCATCATCTCCTTCTTACTACCATGACTACTTGATATGTCAGCCTTCATTTTCTCCAACCGTTCAAAGAGCTTGTCACAATGACTCTGCGTACTCTGAATACTATCCTCTTTTCTCTTTACAGTGTCACTCAACTTCTCCACATCACTTTCAACACTCGACAAATCAGTTCGCGTTCTCACCAATTCTCCCTCCTTCTTCCTCAATTGCTCCCTCAAGTTACTGAGATACCCTTTTAACTCCATTGCTTCTAACTCTAACGATCTGATACGATATTGAGCGATATCCACATCTTTGCACTTCCCTTTCAAGCACTCTACTGTGCTCTTCAACTTCTCAACCTCGCTTTGAGAACTAACTAACTCAACTTGAATTCTACCCAAATTAGCTTCCTTCTCCACTTTTACATACTGATCTACACTCTCTTCAAATACTTGATGGATCCTATCCAATTCGAGTTTAAACTCATAATTACATTTCAAAGCATCTTCCTCACGTGATTGTGTGGCTTCTAGATTGGCATGTACAACAATTCGATTTCACGTTCAACACATTGAAAACAATCTATATTTCTCATATAAACAATTCAAACATACAACAGTTTACAGACATTTATCTATCATAGACCCACCACAACGAGCTAATACTTAACTTTTAAGCTATGAAGATTTCTCGCTCTGGTGGCCATACGTTCTACGATCTCAGGATCAGGTTAATACACAATCTTTTAATATTCTAAGGTACACCTTTTTTCACCCTCTCTCACTATTTATCTCAGCTTCTAAAAGGAGGTTGAATTTTTATGTACCTATACCTATCTTTTTGCTTAAATATATATTTTCTCACCTGAACCTCCGAGCATGCAGTTATGAGCACTGCTGCATATGCAACATTTTTCTCCCTAGCGAGCTCACTCTTTAACGTCTCATTGGTGACGCGCAGCTCGTTTAGCTCCTACACAACAATTTTCCTATCAAACAGTATACCAACATCCATATTTCATACTTAAACAATCAGTACAAATGGTGTCCCTCCTCCAATCAATATTTAATAAAGCCGTTACATGCATACTACTCTACCTTAATTTTCAGGATCCTCCTCCACTCCTTGATTATCTAACTCAGTACTCACATTTAAACCTTTCACAGTCTCCTGGGGAGTACTGCCAGCCTCTGGGTCCTCCTCTAGCTCGGGCTCCTCCATGTCCACAAATTGCCCTTCCATTATAGCGACAACATCAGCCTCAGAGTATCCGTCCTCGAAAAGCCTTTGACCGAGCTTGTCTAGAGCAGCAGTCGCTTCCTCTATATTATTTTTAGCCTAATGTTCAAGCTGTTCCATGGCTACCCGGAATAAATTCATTAAGTTCTCCACCTCTAAGCTTGACCGCGCTTTCTCTTCTACCAACTCTTTCTATAGCTCAGCGATTCGCTTCAGTGTCGTCCTCCCCTCCGCGACACCGAGGTCGATCCCTTTCAGCATTTGGGTTACCTGCACAAAACAAAACTTAACACAGTGCTACTTGTCAAGAAAATTCATAATGAGTATTATTAGTTCTCAACGTACCCTAGAAAGCTCCACACGAACTAATGATCTAAATTCCTCGTCGTCCTCCAGAACAACGGTTTTAAACTTCTCTTCAAGAGCAGCCATCTCCACCTCTAATTCCTTTTCCACCTCCACCTCCTGTGCCTCGTTAACTATCACCGGTGAGAGATTGCCTACATTTCTTTTTTTGAAACCATCTCGACCTCCCCACTACCCGTGGTCAGAGATTTTGGGCCACCACTCTTCGCGAGTCTCCTCTTCGTTGTCCTTGGGTTTCCTCTACTAGAGGTCGAAGTTGTACCTTTCGATACCATAACGATTGGTGTAACTTTCACCAAAACTGGCAACACCCCGATATCTGTAGATGATTTCACTTCAGTAGATGAGACAACTCCAGTTATTTTTCTCTTGGCATGTGATTTCTGAACCTTAGCCGATTTGCTGTTCACTTTCTTGTGCCTGCTTATCTCAAGTTCGCCCAACACAGCTTCTACCTCGACTCCTTCTCGGGATACTATATCAATTAGAGATTCTCCTATCTTCACTTTAGAATGAGGATATGCATGAAACACAAAATATCACCATAAACATACATACCACTATAACAGATACAGCTTTAAATTTTTAAAATTTACTTACGAATCTTAAAGGTTTTATATTTGAGAGCCAGGGGATCCTCGTCAGCTGGCTGGATACACTCGCCTTTCATCCAAATCAGATTATCATTTCATACTTTCCAGCAAAGTTTAGGTCAAAAATTGGGGTCGGGTCAAGCATCTGAGGAAGTTAATCTTCTCTCCTTCCCCTCATGGGCCCAAGTCCTATTTAAAGTCTCACATACGTTTATCACCTCCCATATGTTCCCGTTCAACTGGGCAGGGCATGCCTCGATCTTGTTCATGATGCCTTTGCATGGTTGCTTAAAGGCACCACCAATCCATATTCGAACTGGGCCAGATAACACAAAAAACCCTCATCCAAATCGCCTCCCATATCCCTATCAAAATACTCAAGAGTAACAGACTCTGGTATTTTCCTACGATTTTTCTTGTACTCCAAGTCAGGCAACAAAAAATATGCACTTGCACCCCCTTCTCTAACACATCCCCTGAATAACCTCCCTTCATACTCCATTACATCCCCCCATATACCAACTAAACTAATTTTACATTTACAATACTCCCTAAACACATCTGAATCTACCGGATAACGAAGAACCAGGGAAATCTGGAAACTCGAGTTGTTCCTCACCTTCCCTCTTCTCTGAGGTGCTCTCCCCTTCATTAACTCGAGCAACCTCATTCAAGCTACTCTTACTACGTTCGCCCCCCACAGTTTTTGTAAACTCCATTCCTACATTTTTTTCCTCAATAGAATAGCCCGAGATGGAAGCCTCCATCTCTAACAATAAGCTTGACAAGGACAAACGTCTACTTCTAACTTCTGTCACGAATCTATACCTACATAAAGGTCCAGGTATTTCCAATCAATTTCAGTATATCTCTTTTATTGTAGTTTTTCATATCAAACAATATATATATATATATATATATATATATATATATATTACTTTCATCTCTCTACATAACTTCTCACTCAAAAAGGAAAGCAAATTTCACAAAAAACCAATTTTTCCTCACATCCATACACAAACAAACTTTCCCCATATAGTAAAACACTTCAAAATTCAAAATACACAAACTAGAGGGAAAAGATTCATTCAAACAACACTGAAGAAATCAAACAACCATACACAACAATAATATCAAACATAATTCAGACACAAAGAACACCAACCTTCAATGCCGGAAAAGGAATGAGGCACCGTGAATGTTTCCTCCTTCTCAACTGAACTCTGTAAAAGTAATTTTTTCTCCACCCCAACAATGACAACTTCCTCTCTCCTCAGAAAAAGATGCCTATTTACTGGGTTTTTCTCTCCAAGATCTCTATAATCCCAATTTTTTTTCTCTCTCTAGATTTTTGCCTCTTTGCTTTCTGTAAACGTTTGGAAAAAGAAAGAGAGGGACTATTTATACTTTTTCTCTCTAACCGCTGGCAATTTTTTGGACTCACGCAAGCCGCCTTCTGTTTTGCAACCGATGCTTCTTTTTCACTACACCTATCAGACGATTCATACCTTTTAGGTTCCCACACCTTTTCATCATTACCCCAAACCCTATAATTAAATGTGTTTCTCTCTCTCTCCTGCCCACCCCTCTCTCACACCTTCCCACATTCATGATGGTAAAATCAAATTACACGTAATCGAACTACACCTCCAACATCATTTTCATCTATTAATTTCTATTCTCTTACTCACGATCCTTACTTATAACAATTACAATGTCATTCCCAATGCTCAAACATTCGAAATTCAAATATCTTCAACAACATTCACATAAAACATGGAGCAGAATCAGAACAGAATATTATTCACTTATATACCATTACATTATTTCGACCTACACAAATAATCGACCTCTTAAAGATGGTTACATCTAAAATAACCAAGGTGCCATGCAGTACCACATCTAATCAATGCATCACCAACAATCCTCTCATCTTCAACCGTTATCTCATCCAGTGCAATCTCCTTCATAACAGTTATTCGAGCTTCAGGCTCAGCAATCAATTTGTGGAATACCTCACACCAAAAATGACGATCAACCCCATTCTCTTGCACCCTTGAACTCAACCCATCCAACTGTAGTACAGATTCAAGCAAATTAGCATCGTAATCAAGCTGCCCAAATATCTGTTCACGAACTTCAACAACCTTTATCACTAATCGCCCTTCCATCGCTTGTCGAACTCTCTGAGAACGAGTCCTCACGATGTTTACTCATTTCACGTCTTCACCTATCCATTATTTATAAAAACAAACCGTATCATCAAATCCCATCTTGTACACCTCTCATATACTACCTGATAAACATCGTAGTTGTCATAGTTATACACTCTAACAAAGAGATACTTATCTTTCCAACCCAGAACGAAAAAATGCACACTACTTGGTAAAAAAATTATTCATTTATTTTTTGAGCTATACGTTTCTAAAAAACTTCGAGCGTTGCACGCTTATTCTTATTATACATATTTACTCAGTTCAATCAGATTTGCAACATTCAACACATACACTGTCCAACCGACCTATCACTTACAGTTCAATAATTATTTTATATTTCCATCTACCATACTATATTCTGCAATTCGATATAATTAATTTTATCTACTAACCTAGAGTTTCAAAAATGTAATGTTACAACAGCCTTTTTCATTAGCTCGAAACTGCAGATTATAAATTACAGGAAACAGTAAGTTACAAATACCTTATACATATTGTTCTACAGGTTACTATCAAATCTCGCCAAGATCTTCAAGTACAAACACAAGCAGCTTCGTCCACCTCTGAGCCTACCACTTCTGCAAGAAAGCGAAGATGGTTGTAACAAAAGCATACTTCCGCCACCTCTGAAACCACCACCACCTCCACAAGAAAGTGAAAATGGTTGTAACAGAGATCTACTACCGCCTCCGCCTACAGCACCCGATCACTCACACGACAATGGCGAAACTTCCCGACACTGAGGCCAACATCATCTTCCTCTGCAGTAACATCATTCTCCGCAAGAAGCGAAGATACTCCCTACGGTGTTGTCCCGATGTATGCATACAATGGAAGCGGAACATATGGCAATAATCTTCATCAGCCTTCGTTGTCTCCTCAATAGTCATACCTTAGAAGGTAGGCCTGACAAGGGTGGGAGTCGGAAAATCAAGGGACTGGGTGCCAAAGTATCGACACTTAAATTCTTACACTTTGGCAAGAACCCTAGCTTCCCTTGCTTGACTTCTGGTGGTCACCATTGCTCAATTACATAGAGAACAAGAACAATTACAACAGATTTGAAGAGACATAAACTTACAACAACATACCAAGCTTTACAATAACAACAGTCTTTATATAGATATATACATTCAATGCATGAAAGATTTCCAGAGCAGTCATCATTCAAAGACTACTAATGGAAAACCCAATACCCAATTAAACACCGTCAAAATCCTAACAACATTCCAATTCCCAACAGCCAAACACATCAGTCAACTCAATGCCTCCAACACAATCAATACGACAATCCAACCTCCAATAAATACTTCACAATTCCAAGACAAATCCACATCAAGAAAATACATCATTCAATTCTTGCAAACCATTCCAAAATTCCAACTCATAACATCGATGGGCACTTCTCAACTAAAGTCACATGTGCCTTCAGTTGCGAGGGGCGATTGTAAGGACTTGTCCCTCGAGCTGTGGTAAACTCGAACTGACTCAATTCCAGACTCACACAATATACACGTAACATGCACCATCAGCAATAACACCTAGACCACGAACTAATGAAGAGTGTGACTCGAGCCTACATGTGAAAAATAACAAGTCAAAGATATCTGTCTCCCGCGAACTAACAGTTACAAATCCAACTACCACTTGCCCCCATTTTCAGGAAAACGTACTTATACACGATAACGAACTAAGAGTGAGGTCTATAGAAAAAAAAATGAGTTTCAGAAGATAAATGACGAAGTTTTTCTTGCTCAAGAGATCATAACTTGTAATCAAAATATCAGCCTCAAACAATAAGTTACAATTACTAAATCCTCAAGCCGAGGTCGTGGTTTTTACCTAAGCTTTCCACGCTAATCACCTGTGTCATTTTTAAATTGGGTTATACTAATTCTTGTCATAGGAGGTACATTTGGTGTAAGAGCTATTTCAAGCTGTCACAAAATTAGGTTTTTACAGTTCCGATTGATCACACGGAGTTTGAGATCTTCCGGAGCAATCTTTAGGCACTATGTAGGGAGTTGGTTGGAATATATATAGCTACTTGATTTTTGTTTTCAATTTCTTGCTGGCATTGGGTTTCTTGTTGGCTTATGTTATTGTCATGCAGACAACACAAAACATTTAACTTAGAAGAATTAATATTTTCTCGCTGAGACTGACTTTTGATCACTGGTCTTAATGGTTTCTTTGAGTGCGTAGATCATGCCAATTATAGGCGAGTTTTCCTACCGTCAGGGTCTATCAAAATGTGATAACATAAATACATTAATCAATTACTATTACATGGCCTAAATTAGAATTGCCATTTACCAAATATGTCAATTTTCCTCATCTGGTTCAAAATGTAAATCGGCTTGCACTCCTTGTTTAAGCGAACCAGACTATTCCGATTCCCCTCTTCACCATTACAAAAGCTGCTGGAAACAAATGTGTACAAAAAAATCACAGAAATCTTTTCGAAAGGAGTCATACACTCAATACTTTATTACTTCTTGAACCTTGTCATATCGTCTTTCAACTGTATGTATGCAGCTCACTAGTTTTCTTTTGCAGCTAGTACGAGTTTTTTTTATCAAAATTACATGGCTGATAAAATTTGCACGCCTAATTTTCACTATAATAATAACTAAAACAAGAGGGGGAAATAAAAAAATATAATGGTTACATATTATCTTACTCTTAAGCCGAAAGACAGACATAAAGGTTGGTTATCTTTCATCACTCTAGCATTTTCTTCAGTTCCTTTTTGTTCACCTGCAATGAAACAAGATAGATTGTGATTACACAGTTCATAAGGAATTTGTTAATGAAAAAAGAGAGACGGAAACGAAGAAACACTAGAAGAAAGTTTTACCTTTCCCATGGCATTGCGGGGGATTGAGTCCCATAAAAATAACCTCGTTGGTATCTGCAAAATTGTAGCACAATTGGTTACAGGAATTCAAGCCTGTGTATTTGACAATAGATAAAATGCTCTAAACAGGAAGAGTCCATATAAGCAAAAATAAGATCATAGTAGTTTTGGGTAAACTCCAAAGCCTTCTCTAATACCATATAGAAATAAAGACACAATTAAAGGGGTAAGAATCCTATTAATTAATACAGTGTACGACTGAAGTATTTATTTATGATATGTTTACACATGATACACATACAATTTCTAGTATACATAAATATGCAAGAGGTCGGGATACCTAATGGTTACACATGAGGGAACCATACTGCAATCCAAAATTTTCATTTAACATCTTATTGTGCCCAGCCCAAAAAGTGCAAATGGAAATGTAAACGGACCTTGTATGGAGCAAGTTTCTCCTTAGCCCAGGTCTGAAGTTCTTTTAAGCTGATTGCTGGTTTAAGCTCTTCCACCCCTTGTATCTTTGCACCGGCTTGAGGTACGATTATTGCAGAAACAGCCTCCCCATAGTCTTTGTCTGATAAACCCAGCACACAACACTCTGCCACAAATGGATGCTGCAAATAAATTTTTAACCGTTGTCAGCAAACACTGCAACTCCAGAAAACCGTCACTAGTTCTAAAATGATAAATACAGCTTAAGTTACAAAATGTCAGTTCTCTTTCTCAAACAACAAGCTGGATATCAAGAAGATGAGAGCTTGCCTCTAAAATCACTCCTTCAATCTCTAGTGCAGATAGCTTATAGCCACCAACTTTCATGATATCGGCATTTGTACCTGCCAATGACAAAAGATATGTGATTTACGGGAAAGGAAAAACAGCTAATGTAAGATGATAAACATATTTAGCAGGTTGCGGACTTTAAATATCAACCTTAGCCTCCCCACTCAAAAGCACAAGCCGTACAGCCCAGCCCTCAAAAAAATTGCAGACAGGATTTTCATGGGGGCCTTGTTCTTACTGACTGGGTTTATGTCCAAAGGTTTGGCAGGAAAGATACTAGTTTGAAAGTGCCTTCATATTGAAAGGTTTTCAATTACGAGAAGATACTAAAACAAAGAAGATATTAATCTTGAATGAGGATAGCACTAACTTAGAAATGAAGTTTTACTTACGCCCCAAAATAATGAGGATAGCACTAACTTAGAAATGAGGATAGCATTAACTTAGAAATGAAGTTTTACTTACGCCCCAAAATAATGAAGTACCCATCCTCATCCACTTTAACTGTATCTCCAGTCTTGAAGTATCCATCATCAGTAAAGGATTCCTTTGTTACCTAGGATGTCACATGTATAAACCAAAATGTGCTAAAATGACTAATAGAACATTGGGGTTTGGATACTTGCAGAAATTAATAGGGAAACTATGGCGATTGTCTTGTAAATAATTTACTTAAAACAAGCTCTTTTTAATTTTTTGAGAAAGGAAATGTCAAGAAACTATACAAAATATGCCAGTACAAGAGGATTGAAAAAAGAAAACAAAAGGAAACCACATGGCTACATGAAATATAATAAGACGTACATCTGAACATAATATGATCTCGCTGTCATTTCCAAAAGCCAACTTTCACCACATTTATCCTATAACTATAGTTGCGATTCATTTACTGTAAAATCCACATTACTCACCTTAAATTCTTTAATGGGAAACTTAAAAGTCTTTTGTTATGTTTTTGTTGCTATAAGCAAGAGTTACCTCAATTAGTCCCCTATGCTTTGGGGTTAGTAGTTTGGCTTATTCTATAGACCCTTAACAAATATTTCTCTTTTGTAGTGTTCATGACGTAATTGTGTGGTATCTTTTCTCCTGCACATTTTCTTGTGGCTGGATCTTTCTCATGATAGCTACACCCGAGCATACTCATAGCTACTATTGAAAATAATGAACGTGACCTAAATAGGCAGCCCTTCATAAATACAGCAATGCACTGTACTTGTGATTTTTATCCATGAAAACTCGGCCAGCAATTTCTCAACTTGGATGATTTTGCAATGGCTTAGGATCTTGGAAAGTAGTAAAGACATAAAAGGAGAAGTTTTTTCGTTTGTTTGTATTTTGTAATAATGGATTATATATAATCCATACAAAGTTGTCCTATTTAGAAGAAAAAGCATTTTGGATGAGTTGAATCTGTACCAGCAATAAATATTGTTCATTTTCTAGAAAAAGCGAGTGACAGAATGGAAGTTGTGAGAAAGTACCTCCGGTCGTTTCCAGTATTCCTTAAACTGTGAAGGACTTTTAACGCATAGTTCTCCGACTCCTGTGTCGCTTCCACTCTTATCTTCTGAGAAAATTCTGACCTATCACAAATCCAAAACATATGCTTAAGAATTTGCAAATATTTTAGAGTATTTGTGCTCTTTCCGTATTTACTACGTACAATGGAAGTGGCGAGTTCGAGAAAGGGGCGTTTTCTGTTTCCCGGTATCAATATAACCTTGAATAACCATATTTTCTAATGCAAAATTAGGTAAAGGTATTGATAAGAATAATACAAACCTGAACACCCGGAAGAGGGTTGCCAACTGTGCCTCCCTTTCGTAAACCTCTTAAGGGATTAGATAGAGCCATGACAAACTAAGAATATTGTGTTAGTAACTATTAGAAAATATCTGAAGAATCACTTGAATCAACAAATCTCTTAACTTCACCAAAAGACATATATTCACTAACCTCAGTCATGCCATAGCGTTCCAAAAGACGGTGGCCTGTTATGCTTTCCCATTGGACCATAATGGGATAGGGAAGTGCAGAGGAACCACACATCTGTACGATGAAAAAGTATTCAAATCAACACCGGCATCTAAGCTTTCATCAATGCATTTACGTCATAAAAAGATGTACAGACTTATTGTGGGGCTTAAAGTGGTGATTATCGCATTAAAATATAGTCAATAAGAGAAGGAGAATGAGACACTCTAACTACAAATTTGTAACCATACATCGTGTAATCAAGCAATTGATTATACTTCAAATGATTTTAAGGATGTTCAATATTTGTATAGAGCTTCTATAAAACTAAAAGTTTTGAGCTCACATGGTAGATATGAACTTTTTTAAGAAACATTATAAAAGAGAAGCACACAAAAGACCTCGAACAGGAGAGTTACATAATAATGGGCTAATGTGGAAATATCCCTTTCAAATATCATTTTGGATGAAGTTAGAGACACTCTAGCAATGGTAAAAGGAGTTGTAAGAAAAGGACCAGATTTTGAAGTAGCGTCCCATTCCCTGAATGGTTGATATAGTAAAAGCAATGGATAACACGTCGTTTTTGATCAAAGACTCAACGTACCAGAATCTGTCACTTCCGACAGTATATTGGTCTATAAGGCAGCACTGCAAATATATATATACATATATGTGTGCGCCTTTACACTTGTCATTAGTTATTATATTTACCAAATATACCATTCAGATTTAGCCTGCGGGATAAGGTACACAAATCTCACTTTTGGATCTTAGCCTACGGTTTACCGATATACTATAACCGCAGAAAAAGAATTTTTCACCCTTTCTTACCAATTGCCCAATTTATATTATTGGAAACGTTTTGCACAAACTAAGAGTTATAAGCATAGTGGACCACTAATGCAACCATACTAAATTAATATATACAATTTCTAGTTATGGACAAATATTTCCGTTCATGGGACTAAGACAATGAAAAAAAACATACAAGGCAGTACTCGTTAGCTATCCAGATATTCAATTTTTAATTAAAGATGGTTATTGGTGCTAATTACCATAAGCCGCAAACGGCTTGCAGCTGAAGCTGAAACTGCTTGTAGTTCAGGATCCATTG
Organism: Kingdonia uniflora; assembly: GCA_014058105.1. Classification (NCBI taxonomy): domain Eukaryota; kingdom Viridiplantae; phylum Streptophyta; class Magnoliopsida; order Ranunculales; family Circaeasteraceae; genus Kingdonia; species Kingdonia uniflora. The sequence continues at coordinate 414,785 of JACGCM010000926.1, read as the reverse complement.
CTTCGTATCCTTGTATAAATCTAGTATACATTGTTGGAACCTATAAATCACAAAGATGCATGAGAATAAGACTTCAACCGAAGCAAATACATTTAATGGAGAAAGAAATATATAGAACTATCCTCACACACACAAAAAAAAACACTAGAAAACATTATATGCTTTATAATTTACAAATATTGCTACAATTGCCTTCAGTAGTTTCTCTTTTCAATATATTCTTATTTTGTATTGTCCATTGATGTGAACAAGTTAACTAAATAATTGGCAGGAAAGATAAATGTTTCGATATATCAGTCATCTAAGATTTCGTTATGTCACCCTTATATATTACATATAAATATCACAGCATAATGAATATACATCTATCCAATCTATTGATTTCTGGTAGACCGACAACGAATAATACCATCACGTGAACCGAAACAATCATATGATGTTTTCACAATTTATTTTGTTCACAAAAATTATCCAGATTATCACCCATCAAAAACATAAAAATAAAGCAACCTACTCCTGTGAACACGGTAATAGCATTTTCAGCTGTAGTTCCATCTGCTGGGTATGATTCACGCCATCTCTGCCAGATTCCCCTTACACTGAATTTGGGCAAGAACTCGACCTTCAACAACAAGAAGTTAATATAGTTCAAACCACACAGTGTAAATAGATTGACTGTTCGTTGTAAAGAAACCATTGGTAGAAAAAATAGGAAAATTTGTACATATCCCTCGATGAAGAAAAACATAAAACTTTTGCCTATATCTGTGAAGGATGCCATTGAGAATACGAGATATAGCCACTAAAGCTTGTATTTCGAGGATGGGTACGATGGCAAGACACAGTAGGTTTGTATTTCACAACTCCAAAAGAAGGTACAAATTTTCCAGATACAACTCCTCAGTTGAACCATTTTGGGAAACAAATAAGATGAGTTACGAGATGTTACCACGGCACCAGCATATAAAGGGGCAAGTAAGGCATTAAAAAGCCCATGGACATGTAAAGTACAAGTTAAGGATACAATTTCATATCAAGCATGGCACACAGGAAACAGATAACAGCGAAGGATAAATATATCGAATTCCGCTGATATATCAGTCAACCTAGATTTCGACATATCAAAATATCAGCATGTGTGTCTTGACCCATCAAATGCAAAATGTCACAAATAGTGCATAAATATACTGATATTTTTCTGTCCGATATATAGATATTTTTTATACAAAAAATATCTATAACAGCTCATACAATATATCATCCAACACTTTGTGACGTTAACTAAAAGTAACAAGTTTGATTTTTATTTCAAGAGTATTCACCAATTACCTGTACTAGTCCCCCAGATACTTGATATATTGGTCTGATGTATCGATGTGTCGGTGGATAATATGGAGTATGGGACAAACCAACATAAATTTTGTAAACCATAACTCAGAGTTCTCAACCTACAAAATCAATATTAAAACTCCACTAGTACTCAATTAAATATGTATTTGATGGATATGGTGTAGGGGGAGACAATGCAGAAATTGGTCCGAAGATGAATATTCCCAAGCTTCTGTCAAGATCCGGACCTGCCATTCCAGCAATGAATTCAATAATAATTAAAACAAAACTAGACTGAAGAAAAGAAAGTTCGAGAAAAAATAAAACAAATGATCTTATAAACATAAACTATAACATTCAATACTGAAGCACATATTTGTACAATAAGTTGTATGCAGCATATTTACAATATATAGGCAATTGAAAAGAGAGGCAAGTGCTCAAGGAGCATTGAGAAAAGGAGGCAACTCAATACAAATAATTTTTTATCGGTGTATTTTGTTATGGAAGAATACTGCCAGCCCACGAAGGACTAAGGAGGCAAGTGCTTTCAGGAACGGACTGGTAGTATTTGAAAGCCTAGTTGAAATACCCAGTGATTACAACAAGTTGCTTCCATTTTTGCAAATGTAATTATAAATAGTTTATGATCTTATAAATGTTATTCTGATAAAGTTATACTGGTGATTCCCACGAAGCCAAACAAAATACCCGATACCCAAGCTAATATATCTTGATATTGACAGAGTTTCAAATAAGTATGAATCAAAAATATGAAGAATAAAAAAAAGAGTCCATGTTGAAATTAGAAAGGAAATGGGTTTTCTGGAACCATAGAGCAAGGAAAACACAACAGAATTGAGTCAATTACCTGTGCAGCAATGCTGTTGTGTGTGTGAACGACACCTTTAGGTTTACCTGTTGTACCACTGGTATACACAATTAATGCAGGATCATCTCCTGCCCCATAAGAGATGTTTTCATGAGAAAACTATTATAGCTCCAAAAGAGACAAACCATTAAGCCTTAACAAAATGTCACCTGTAACTATTGAGTTTTCAGTTACTTCCAGCACGTTATTCTCTATACCCACATCTGGAACTTGTGAACTTCCAGTTGTACTTGTCTTTGGAAGAACACTGGAAATTGAAGGAATAAGAGAAAATTGAGCAGAACACTTAGCAGCAACATTCTTCATAAGCTCTTGATGATCTTCAGTACTCAAAAGCATGGCAATGTCCTAGAAATCATATACTTATAAATATTTTGCACAATTAAGAAAAATTACAATAAAATAAAGCTGGTAAAATATTTAGTTACTATGCCTTAGAAAAAGAATTAGTATGGCCTCATCAACTGACAGAGACGATAGCAAGTTTTAGATTTTGTACAAAACATAACGCATACAAAGAAGGTAAGAACCAAAAGACAAATTGCATTCTTTGGTCAGTTGTATTAATTATTAAAGTTCAATTTTGTGTTGGTCCATGATGAGATTTCTTTTACATATTTCTATTATTTTATAATAAAAAATGGCTTCTGGACCTTAATTAGTTTACGTTATTCGATGCAATTATATTTCTAAAATGTACTGGTCCAAAATTTGAGATTTATACATCTTCTCTATAATTTTCTTGAAATGGGATATAAGTAAGAAAAAATGAAGTTTGCATGTCCATCATAAAATTCCTAACAAGTGAGAACAAACGTATATATATATATTCTTTAGGGTATTATATGGTCTCTAGCCAGTTAATAAAACGACAGTGAATTTCTCGAGAAACTATAGTTTTGCTGATGTACACTCTAAACAATGATGATCACCAATTAAGTATAACAGGAAAGGGGAGGAATCCAAAAGACAATTTCGAGAACGCTGGTTGTTCCAGTTTTTAAGATAGCCTAACTACATTAGTTATTTTAAGAATGGCTTCATAAAATTGCTGATTCAGATTTTAGTAGAGTTATGCAATCTAGGATGTGGCAATCAATTCAACTTAGAGGTTAACAAAGAATATCATATGAAACATGTCAAGGTCGGCATGATCCCCAAATTTTTATTATATGAAAGGTAAATCGAAATCGATTGTATGTGTATTATTATTTATGAAAAATAAATGAGAAAAAAAATTAGAAGTAAGATGGGAATCGTCAAAAACGAACCGAGTCATTCATCACATGTAACAGTTCTGCTTCTGGATAGCTGAGTGCAAGTGGAACTGCAACTCCTCCACTGAGCCAAGTTCCCAGCATTGCAGCAACAAACTGAGCTGAAGGTTTAGCAACAATTCCAATTCGAGCTCCGTCAAGATACCTTGTTTCTTTGATGTCATCAGATGTCTGAATAAACATTTAATAAGAGAAATGAAAAGTTAGGTAAGAGAATACGTATGACTGCTCCACTTATGCAAATACCATTTCTATACCAACTTAAGGTCGAGATCAGGTGGCCCATTGAATTTTCACTTTTCATTTACCACGGTGAAGTATATATATGGATGCAGTTCCTAAATAGGCTGACTTTTTGTATGATTAGTTTTCATGGCAAGGTGCTCATTCTCAGGAAAGAATGTCAGCACATTCGGCAACCTCCAACCCCTAAATATGTTAACTTATAACTACTTGCTATAAGATCATCACAATAATGACCCTACTTACCAATGATACCCAGTACTTCATTATGTATGATGTACCTGTATCCACCTGACACAAGACCATAATGATATCTAACACTGAACAGAATATCTCTAGGCTACAAATAGGTCTCTTTTACACTACTCCCATCTAACACTGACCATAATGTCAGTCCTAATTATTTACTCTTTTTTTTTTTTTTTGCCATGAAAAATGTGGGCAAACCGACAAAGTATATTAGAACAAGCAAAGTAAAAGCTTTGTAATATTAAGAGTTTCATCATATAGGAGCTAAATAAAGAAGAATATGGTACTCAGATTAACAAAATCAAATAGCAAAGAAGGTATCAAAGATATTATGAGATGTATATATGCCATTTACACTTTTCGAAACACTTTTGCATAACAAATCTGATATATGCTTAGCGGAAGAGACGAGTTGAGCATAAGTGTAACTCTCTTGCTCCACTCTTAGAGCAATACTTCCATGCTTCCCGGATCCATGATTGCCAACTGCTTTGACCAACTCCATAAGTGCACCAGAGGATGATACTGTCGAGTTAGATAATAAAAAAAATGAATCTATCAGTATTTAGGACCATACTTACATATTATCAGAACCTTAACCCCAACTCCCCCACAATCATAAAACTGCCACAATACATTTCATGCATAGGAATTATAATGTTTTACAAAATATTACGATTAAATCGTCCAACATGCCATGAATTTCCTACAAATAACTGTAAGTAATCGCAATTACAATATACATTTCACATATTTTTCTTCCTACAATTATAATCTGATGATAAGTTTGGCCAAAACACATTCTCCAACATTTCATCGTAATTACGCAAGAATCATCAAACAAGTACAAAAACACATCCACGAACTCGCAATCACAAAATAGATGAAATTACAACAATTCTACGAAAGATTGAATGAAAGAGTACTTACACGAGAACGACTGAGCTTGAGAAATCGAGAATCTAGGGTTTCGTCCACGAGGGAACAAGAGAAACTCAATTCGGTTTTGTCGAGAGAGGAGAGGTTGACATTTGATGAGGTAGGTGAGAGGAGGTTTAATTGAGATCATCAGATCGCATTAATGGTTCTCACCAATTCTCTCTATTAGAGTTATTATTCCAAAAGTTGAACGTTTCCGTGAATGATTTTGAAATATTTGCAATGGTTTTGGGTTTCTCTGTTACGGTTTTATAACAACTCTCCTTATAAAACAAAAATCATAACCGAAAATATTCAGTTCGTATTCCATCAAAATTTGTAAATTTATTGTTTAAGTTAAGTATTTATTTTGACAATATTACATTTTAGCATTTTAATATATTACAAATATATAGAATAATGAAGAGTTGAGCTACATTTAGAGTTTTATTTACTAATAATGTTTATTCTCAGTTCGGTTCAGTTTTTGTCGGTTCATCTTATAGAGAAATAGAAATCGAATCCTTTCGGTTCCTTAATTTATGAACCGAAACCGAAGCCCCGAAAACCGAACCATTTTGTTAAGTTAGGATCGGTTTAGTTCGGTTTCTCGATTTTTTCGATTTTTCTGACCCCTAAACTCTTCCCTCCAATATTTTTAGATTAAAGAGAATAAATTTTATGCCTAAGAACATCTCCCACAATTATGAATGTGGGTTAGGTTTTTTGGCCAGCCCACACTCTGAATTCAAACTTAAACTCTTCCAAAAGTATAAAAAATGAGTTTGAGTTGTTTGCATGGCACTGTCAGAACTCAACCGGGTATGGGGAGCTCGCACTCAAAAAAATGGGTGTAACAGACTTTAAAAGCACGCGCGGTGTTTACTACTAATCGCCACAATTACAAATATTTCAAAATCCAAACACACACACACACACACACACACACACACTCTTTTTCTCTCTCTCTCCTTAAAACAGTTAGATTTTTCTCTTGCTCAATGACCGAATTATGCTTCTCTTGCCTCCTTCATTCCTACCTTCATTTTCATAAAATCTCTCCTTAATTCCTTCGACAACTTTCGATGAAAGTCAATTTGCTCTTCTCTTTGTCTTCTTATCATCAATTTCGGGCAATTCATGGTTATTATTGCCACCTCCGTTGTTACCCAAATACATTAAAGGTTGAGTCTTTAAAGACTTACCGGTGTCAATGCGAGTGGGGTTACAAGCGACAACAGATTCTCTCAGCCCAAATGTCATACTCATCACTATTATAGACCAAGTAGAGAAGGTCAAATGATTATCTTCTCTGTCACCTGAAGGTTGAAACCCCACTCCTTTTACGAATATAATCTTCTATTTTATTTGCTTCTAAGCATCTCTCACTCATGATTTCAACTATTGATTTCATTTGATTCATGTTTTTCCCTTTCTTCTTCTTGTGTTGCTTATGTAAAATTTGATTAAGCAATTTGAAGAAAAACTTTAATTGCGAATAGCTCGAGCTCAAAACCCCATTATCAAATAAGATAAGAGAGGTGTAATGAAGACTTACGACTTGCGATTTCTTTCTCTTCTACATTTCTACCATTTCTTAAATAAGTTTTGGGGCTTGAGGAGACTCAGGACTTGTGGCAGTCTTCAAAACCCCGCGCGCCCTTTATAAAGCAACCAAACTCGCCACGTAAGTGACAGCTGCTGGGAAGGTCGAGTGTAGGGCTGTTTACCTAAACCCGAGAACCCAAACCGGGCCGACCAGAACCGGCCGGTTCGGTCCGGGTTAAGGATTTGTCAGTTCGGTTTCGGGTTTGAATCTTAAAACCCTAATATAATCGGTTCGGGTTATGATTTTGTGTATGCTAAAACCCGACCCGAACCGACTATATATCTATATTATAAATCTCAACGATTGTCCTACGTGGCGTGCCAAAGCTGACTGGGACAAGATGACGTGTCAATGATTAGAATGAAATACCTTAATATCCAATTTAATATTATTTATAACTCTTTGAAATGGTTATTCAACATAATTTATTATTTTATTCTATTACCTCCCACGTTTATTCAATAAAAGAATTTTCTATTAGAACTATAACTTCAAGGGGCGACTGTCCATCTTTGACTATTTTTCTTTCCCCCCTCATCATGTATATATATGGTAATTCATGAATGAGCTAATCATTTCATGGAGCTACTCATTTCTTTCAGGCAATCGGCATCCTGGAATTACCTCTGGTAAGAATTTTAATTGATGAATTCTTTTTTGTTCTTCATTATGTTTATGATTTATGTATCTCAAGTACTTTTTGAGCATTATAATAGAACTCAGGCCTTAGCAAAAGTGATGCATCAACCTTCTCTGCCGAGAAACGAATAGGGTGGATACATGCTTGCTCTTTGTTTATGCATATTTAGGCTAAAAAGAGCATATAAATTTGGGTTTTGAGTTCCAACCAGTTATCTTTATAAGCATTATAGATGGCTTATGGATCTAGAACTGTTTTTCGCTAAAGAGGACTTGATCTCGCACCGAAGATGGTGTTGGTACAATATATGGTGGCATCTCTCATACCTTCAATGATTTTGACACCAATAATAGTGACAACCTTTTGTTGAAGAAACAAAACACTTTCATGTTCAGAATATAATTGTTATGAAAGGAAGAACATGGGAAAATGGGCTATTAGAATGAGAGAACAAATGGAAGATGGGAAGCATAAGCATCAACATAGTAACCAAAGGCCCGTTTTCAAATGAGTTGAGTATTACATCAAAGAATTTTGAAGCAGTTGGATCCCGACACATGAAATTATTAACAGATATTAAATGAGTCATTTTTCTCCTGTCAACGGAAATTGCTTTTCATCCTTCGCCTTTGCACCATAAGTGTTGCACATGACCTAGAAAACGTTTGCACAGTTTGGGGCGGAGATCGATGGATCTGAGAATGTTTTTGTGAAGACAAATGATCAAAATCATAAAGACCATATTGAGCAATGACCGCATCAAGACCATGAATGTGATTATTTTATTTGGAAGGTTAGGATGTCGAATTTCTACATGATTTTTTTTTTGTTAAGGAAGACTGAGGAACTTAAAAAAATCTTCGGTTTGAATGGTGAAAAGAAAACATATGGGTAATTACGAATAAGTAAAATCTTTATCTTCTCTATCTTGCATACTTTATTTTGTAATTCTTTTACTTAACTTATGTTGTCGTGCGGAGCACGGGTCTTTTTTGAAGTCTTAAAGTTAAAAGCATTTCAAACTCTCTAATAATTAACTTTGTTGATAGCATTTTAGATTGTAATTTACTATTATTTTGCAAGATTTAATGTATATAGATTACATTTGTGGATTATTCTTGCTATATCATACAAGATTTAATAAATTCTATTATTAGTTTCTAATAATTCACAAATATTTTCATGGATCCCATGTAACTTTCCCTTCTATTTATCCTCCTATCACGAATCTATCTCTAGAATTTCAGTCTTGAACCATGATCTATAACTATAACAATCAGGTAAGCTCCTTCATACATATCTTATTGTTATTCCATCTGTGTTTGGTCGTTCCTTTTGTAATGAGTTTGGATTTGTGTTTACTCTTACAAGTAAAACATATATTTCATATTTTAGAGTTAGTATTTAGTTTTGGTAATTCATTGATCTCAACGATTGTCCAAAGTTGACTAAGACAAGATGCGTGGCATTGAACATAAGAGAGTATGTTTAAGAGAAACTCAAGAGCTTAGACATCCGTGCGTAGCACGGGCTCATAAGCTAGTATATAATAAATCTCTCTTACTTTACCCTACGTGCCTCCTCACTCTCTCACAAACTCTCTTGATCTCCTCTCTTTCTCTCTCTCTTAAACTCTCTTGATCTCCTCCCTCAAAGAGAAAGATAATGAAGGCTTATGGACTTAAGCGAAGCCGAACCCTATGTTAAGATTGATACTGATGTGGCACTCCGGAAGACAAAATCCCTTGAAGTTTTTACCATTATTGCATTGCTGAAGACAGGTTGATGGATTGCAATCCCTTCATCTCACTTTGATAGTCTCGTCAATGGCTTGGAGCCTTGGACTGCTCTAAGATATGTTGTTGTGCTTAAATGGGTTTTAGCATATTGGGTTTTCAGATCTGTTGAGACACAGATTCGAATCGTTCGATAGAGTATTCTTGGGATGAGATTGTTCCCCACTCTGTTGTTGTTGTGGTGCTTAAATGGCTAGGCATATGAGCATTCTTCCCCACTCTGCCCTGATTTGGGGAATTAGTGAATTGGAATCTATTGTTTTGAATGGGATTGTTTTAGGTTTGGGAATTAGTGAATTGGAATCTATTGTTTTGAATGGGATTGTTTTAGGTTTGGGAATTAGTGATTTGAAATACTCTTGGGATGAGATTGTTTTAGGTTTGGGATTGTTCTGGGACATGTGCAATTTGAAAAAAAGAGGTTGCCTAGATGGCTTGCCATTGTCTCTCCATGGATGAGGAGAAAATATTGGAGTCCATGGAAGATTCTTTCTCTGTTCCTCCTATATCAACAACTTGAGAAAAAAAAAAAACCCCACACAAAATAACCCGAGTTCAGAACCTGGCCTGACCTGATCAATTCGGTTCGATTCCGGTTCGGGTTCTACAACTATTCGGTTCGGGTTGAAAAGTTGTAACCCGACCAGCCCGGGTCGGCTCAGGTTTAGGGCTTACCCGGGCTGACTCGACCCATGAATAGCCCTAGTCAAGTGTGGTATTGGTTTATTTCAAGCTTGACGTGTGGGGCCAGGAAGACCCACCCACACTCAACTACTGGAGATGCTCTAAGTAGTATCTATTGAGAAACTTTCTTAAGCATTTTTTTTTGGAATATTACTAATAAAAAAATTCATTGTTCATGATTTAAGTGAATGTAGGTTTGCATCTTAGAATTTTTCTTTATGTTTAACATTTGCATTAAAAATATTTTGGGGAGAGAAAAATGGAATGATATATAGGGAGGAGAGAGAATATGAGATGGAAGAGAGAGAATAGTCTAATGTAGAATTATATTTATTAATAGGTACCCTAAGTTTTATAAATTGTAGAAGAGTCTTTTTAGGATAGCTGGACACCAAATTTAGGACACCAAATTTAGGATAACAAAATTGGACTCTTTATGATCCAAGTAAGTAATAGGTCTGGGTGTGAAACATCCATATTTGGAGTTTGTTTCATTCTGTGTCTAGCTTAGATGTCAGCACAAACTCGTGGTTACTGGACGTCAGAGATTGCACATGGAGCGACTACAGCTGGACTGACACTGAATATGTAAGTGGGTTTTTAACTCCTTGTTCTATAATATCAAGCCCTATGTCTTTTACAGAGTATGAAAAAGTAATAAGAATGTCTCATTAAAGAAAATAGAAATTTTATTCGAATAACCTTTAATGTTGTTCGAATATGTTGCAACAGATAGAATTGTATTCGAATAGAATTACTTGTGTTCGAATAACTTTTAACATATGCATTTTTATTCGAATAGATTGATTGTTGTTCGAATAACTTTCAGCAGATACATTTCTATTCGAATAGATTGATTGTTGTTCAAATAACTTTCAACAGTTACTTCTCTGTTCGAATAGAATAACTGTTGTTCGAACAGAGCCTGTGTTTTATGTTTTCCTATTTAAGACATACTTACCTTTTTCAGACCTCATCTCCTCCAAAACCTAATTTTTCAGAGCTTGATATTTAGAGAGATGAGAGTTTTTCTTTGAGAGATTCGAGAGAGAATTAACAACTCAAACTTGAATCAATCATTGATTAAGAAACAAAATCATGATTTGTAAAGTTTGAACAATTCAAGCTTTAAAGCTTTGGTGCATTATCTAAGGCGAGGTGTTGCGAGAATGAAGAGGCGTTGCGAGAACGTGGAATTGATTGTGAGGAGTTCAATTAGAAGAGAGGTAACCACGGGATGTGCTTATCAAGTCTGTAAGTAATTGAATACTTATAATTCTTTTTTAATAGTGGATTGTTTTAGCTGTCGAGTGATTCGACAGCGACCTGTGGGTTTTTCTCATGAGAAAAGTTTTCCATAGGGTTAAAAATATTTACCTTGTCTTTAATTTCTATTGTTTGCTTGACATTAGATAATTGACCAACTTGATTAAGGTTAAGCATTGACCATTTATTCAAAGGAATTAAGACCTATCAATTTAGACCTAAAGCGATCAGAATTGGTTAGTCTCAAGGCGACTAGTTATTTCAATTTGGTATAAGAGGGGTCACGTTTCGAGGTTTAACAACCTAAGCGTGGATCCCGGATAGTTTGCTTGAGAATAATGAGTTCTGAGAAGTTTGGAGGTCCTATAAATCGCCCTCCAGCCTTTGATGGCAAAGACTACCCATACTGAAAAGTCCAAATGATTGCATACTTACAATTAATCAAAGAAGATGTATGGATTGTTGTTGAGGATGGATGGACACCCCCTACTGTGATGCAAGGTTCACCAGGGAGTGCTAAAGGGGTCCTTAAACCTAGGAACCAATGGTCAAAAGAAGAAAATGATACTGTTGGTTATAATTCTAAAGGCCTCAATGCGATCTTTACAGCTGTGAGTCAAAGTAAGTTTCGACATATCTCTGCATGTACCACTTCTAAAGAAGCTTGGGATATCCTAGTTCGAACTCATGAAGGCGATGATACAGTCAAAGAAAGTAGGCTTCAAATGCTTACTTCACAATTTGAGAATATCAGAATGAGTGAAAATGAACCTTTTGACGAGTTTTATACAAGACTAAGTGATATTGTAAACACTAGTGCCGCATTAGGACCAGCATACTCTGATGTTTAAATAGTTTGCAAAGTTCTAAGATCCCTTCCTAAGAACTTTAGATCCAGACGTGATGCTATAGAGGAAGCTCAGGATCTTAAGAAAATGAAACCAAGTACATTAGCTGGGAAATTGCGAACGTTTGAACTCGAGATGAAAATGGAAAATCCCGAGAAGAATAAGAGTATTGCTTTCAAGTCTTCATCTAACTCTTCTTCTTCTAAGGATACCAAAGAAGCTGACAATTTATCTGACTCTGATAATGATGATGGGTTTGATCTGGATTCACAGATTGCCTCTATAAGCCACCAGCTTAAAAACCTTGTGAAACAACGTTAATTTTAAAAATAAGGGCAATCGGTGAATCATAAGTCACAAACTCATGATCAGCATAGAGTGAATAACTAGCAGACCAACCTTGACACTAACCTAAGTCAAATTGAATGTTATAAGTATCATAAGCTTTGTCATTATGCTCACAGCTGTCCCAATAAGAAATTTGGGACCAATCACAAAGCTATGAATATCAGAGTTACTTGGGATGACAATGATGATGAGAATAATAATGAGAGTCATCCCCAAGTAGTTGAAAATAGACCATATTGTGCCTATCTTACTATTTTAAATTATGGTAATGATAACTATGACGTTTTTGTACTTGAAAATTCTATAAAAAAATTAGAGTGATCAAGAACAAAATAAATTTGAAGATATGAATCTTGAGGACTTGTATGCTCAGACTCTCGCCAAGTGTTTGAAACTCGGTAAATTTAACAAAGTCTTGAAAGACCAAGTTAATACACTTAAGTGTGAACTTCAAGACAAAACTGAGAATACAAGTCGCGAGATAGATATTCTTGAGAATGAGAAACTAGGCCTTCATGACAAAGTCGTGTGTTTAGAAAAAGAAGTTAATGATGCAAAGGAGAAAATGAAATCAACTTTGGATGAACTTCGTTTGGCCAAACTTGATGTAGTTCTATCTGAGCAGAAACTTGAGAAGTTTTGTCATGGGGCCAAGAACATTGATAAAATGTTATGTATGGGAAAGACGGATAGTGATAAAAGGGGTCTAGGATATGAGGAACCTCTTCTTAAATTTAAGACTCCTCAAATCACTAAGTTTGTAAAAGCAACTGCATCTACTTTGGTACCCAAACATAACATGATATACATTACTCATAATCACTTCAAACGGGTATCTTACTCTCATATTTATTATTGAAGTATATGTGGTCGAAAAGGTCATATTGCATCTTATTGTAGATTTGTTGGACCCTATCAACCATATGCTCACCCTTTCAATGGAGATAGATATAAGTCATATGTGAATGTTTCTAATGTGATTTGTTAGAATTTGAGTAGGTGGTCTGTTCTAGAAACTTCACCTCAAAAGGTGATTCGTGCAGTTTGGGTAAGAAAGAATGATTTGGCACCACATAAAAGGTGCAATGTTGCTCAAATAAGGTAATGAAAATTTACTGAGAAGGGTTTTAAGTATGCTTTTGTATGTAGAATATTCTTGCTAAACTTGGATTTTGCTTGTGTGTTATATTCATTTATGAGATAATTATTTGGTAAAACCACATTTCACAATAGTCATTGAGTCTCTTATTTAAACTAAAAGCTCATCGTGACTAGAACCGCATGTGGATAACTGTAGAGACTTCGTACCTAATGTTATGTGAGGATCTGACCTTATTTATGAGCTTCGAGTGTTATTACATTTACTCTTCGTTTATGATCTCGTTGTTTTTTTTATCTCATTTCGTTTCCTTACTCAATTGTCAAATGGTAACATCAAAGTCAAGTTATACTAGTAATGTTTTCCTACTTTTACTTGAGGCGAAAAAGATGACGGTGCCCAACCGAAGATATGATAATAGGCATTTTTATTGCTACATTTTTTTGGCCTTGGTGTGTGTTTACCCAAATTTGTATCCGCTTACAGCCCCTTGTGCCTTAAAAGATATCATTCATTTTTCTACCCTAGTCCTTCATTATTTTACCCATTTGTTCTGAGACTTTTTAGTGATTTTTGGGTGAAAAATGAATAGAAGAATACAATGTCTCCCTAAATGAAGTATGTTATTATCTCAAATCAGTGAAAAGGGAAGAAAAAAAAGAAAATAAAAATTATGTGTCTTTTGGGGAAAAGATGAATAGAAGAATAGAATGTGTCCCCAAATGACGTTTTTATTATTTCAAATCAGTGTAATGAAAAAAGGGGAGGAGAAGTGGTATTATTATTATTATGTGTACTCAATAAGAAGAAAAATGACAGAAGTTGTATTTGGTTTCAAGTGAGAAGGGGAGTTAGTGTAACTGTAGTCTCAGAATACCAGCAAAATACCTCCTCCGTCATATGCCTACCCGTGCCTACATTATAACCTATTCAAAGACCTATTTGATCTTGAGTTCGGCGCAGTCACTATTAGTGGAGAGTAGATATAGGAAGTCTTTATTAGTTTTAACTTGACACCATATATGACAATTGGGGTTCTTTCTTATGAGATCTTCTAGCTCACAGTGCGCAATTTTGTTATGAAATATGATTTTTCCGCTGCTTTATCTTCATATTCATATTTCACATAGGGTATTTGCTAGTCAATTCTCAATGATTTTGAGTGACCACCAAGATAGGCCTAAGTTGAAAAAACTTTCCAATATAGTATTCTAACTGTGGCAGAGTAATACGTTGAAAACTGGGCAACTCTTTGACTATGCACACACACACACCAAGTAATTCATTAAGTAATTATTTTATATCATATTGGCAATGTCTTGGTCTTTATAGGATATTGCATATTCATTGTCTTTCGATCATGCCTTGTGTTTAGGGGGAGTGTTGTTTTCTTGTGCTTACTTATTTCAGAGACACTCCCCGTATGTGTTTTTCCTTGTATTTCATTTTAAGGGGGTTATCGTTATTTTGAGGGGGAGATGCATATTATTTTGAGGGGGAGATGCCTATTATTTTGAGGGGGAGATGGATATTATTTTGGGATATTTGTGTTTTAGTGTTTTTCTTAACTACACTTTCTCCTACTGGTTTATTTATCCTCTTATGGGCAATTTACCCTTTGTTCATCTGTGCCAAAAAGGGGGAGAGATGATCATGACTGGTAAGTCAAGTGAGTTATGTTCTCTTTACTGAACATAAATGATCCTGACAGGTAAGTCAGGTAAGTTATATTCTTTTTACTGGATCCTTTATTTTAAGTAAATGGTTACGTGATGCATTTTGTTTAGTGTGCAGGGATTCAAGAGTATAGATGATCATGACAGGGACTCCAGAGTATATGATATATAAGATAAAAGTGGAGCTTTGAGTATGGATATTCAGTGATTGAGTCAGTCCATTGAGTTGTATTTTTATTTCTTATAGTTAGTTTTGGTTTTGACACGAAATGAACCAAATGGGAAGATTGAAACATCCATATTTGGAGTTTGTTTCATTCTGTGTCAAGTTTAGATGTTAGCACAATCTCGTGGTTACTCGACGTCAGAGATTGCACATGGCTAGAGCTGGACTGGCACTGAATATGTAAGTGGGTTTCTAACTCTTTGTTCTATAATATCAAGCCCTATGTCTTTTACAGAGTATGAAAAAGTAATAAGAATGTCTCATTAATGAAAATAGAAGTTCTATTCAAATAACTTTTAATGTTGTTCGAATATGTTGCAACAGATAGAATTGTATTCGAATAGAATTACTTGTGTTCGAATAACTTTTAACAGATGCATTTTTATTCGAATAGATTGATTGTTGTTCAAATAACTTTCAACAGCTACTTCTCTGTTCGAATAGAATAACTGTTGTTCGAACAAAGCCCGTGTTTTATGTTTTCCTATTTAAGACATGCTTACTTTTTTCAGACATCATCCTCCAAAACCTAATTTTCAGAGCTTGATATTTAGAGAGAGAGAAGTTTTTCTTTGAGAGATTCGAGAGAAAATTAACAACTCAAACTTGAATCAATCATTGATTAAGAAACAAAATCATGATTTGTAAAGTTTGAGCGATTCAAGCTTTAAAGCGTTGCGAAAATGTAGAATTAATTGCGAGGAGTTCAATTAGAAGAGAGGTAACCACGGGATGTGCTTATCGAGTCTGTAAGTAATTGAATACTTGTAATTCTTTTTCAATAGTGAATTGTTTTAGTTGTCGAGTGATTCGACAGCGACCTGTGGGTTTTTCTCATGTGAAAGGTTTTCCACAGGGTTAAAAATCTTTGCCTTGTCTTTAATTTCCATTGTGTGCTTGACATTATATAATTGACCAACTTGATTAAGGTTAAGCATTGATCATTTATTCAAATGAATTAAGACCTATCGATTTAGACCTAAAACGATCGGAATTGGTTAGTCTCAAGGCGACTAGTTATTTCAGGGTATGCTCCTGCAATCACATTAATAGTTAACTTTAAGGACTTAGCAATGTAGAGCAAACAAAATTTGGTTAAACAACTGCAAATGTTCTTAACTGGAAAAAAAAAGTTTCAGTCCCCGTTTCGCGTCTAACTTGCTTCGAAGGACCAAAATCACCTAAAAATGCTAAAACCTACCGTTTAATTGTAAACTATGGAAGATGGATTGTTGGGAACTATTGGAGTCTCCACCTTCCATTTAATTGTACACGAGTCAGATCGGCCCGGGTTCAGGTCTAGACTTGATCTGACCCGGATAACTCGGGTTCCTTTTTTCAAACACGGGCCCAAATTGACCACCCCCAAAACTCGAACCGAAACTGAACCAGAATAGTAAAGTCAGGCCGGTTTCAGAGCTCGGGTTTGGTTTCTCTTCTTCCCTAACGAAAAATTGCAATCACCGACGCAAAATACTCCACATTCTACCGATTTGGTAATTATCATCAAGCAAGCACATCAAGTCATCATCACAAACTCTCGTCATCAATATCAATCTGTCGATTCCACATTTCCACCCAAAATCCCAAATCAAACACCGCATATAAAAAACAAAAGACAAAATCCAAACACCCATAAAAAGACCCTACATAAACCTTCACTTTCCCCTGTGAGGGCTTGAAGCCTTAAAGGTAGGGGAGATTGAATGATTCCAGTTCCAAGATTGAGTTGGCCCGCTTGGATTTGCCCCATACCTAGAGAGAGCCATCTTTTCCTATGGCTGTGGATACAACTCTAGAGATAGATACAAATGTGACTTGTATTTTATTCAAATCTTGTACCGCCACTGGTTGATCATCATTGATAAAGTGGTGAAGTGACGGCCAAAGAGTGGTAATAACCTGCACTGATACTAGAAATATTGGCAAGGAGATCAAGATATCAAACCCTGAAGTTTAATGATGGAGAAGAGAGAGAGGAGTCACCGTTTAGGGAGGTAAGAGTTAAAAAGAGGTGTGAATGATTATTTGAGGTTATGTGGTTGAGGTTGAAAACCTAAACACTATTTTACAAATATACCCCTCGGTTCAGTTCGGGGTTTAGCCAAGTTAATAAGTCCAAAACCGAAGCCGACCCAATTTTATTCGGGTTTAGATGAACAAAACTGAAATCGACCTGGTCTGCCCTCAAAACCGGACCGAACCGGCCGGGTCGGTCCGGGTCAGTTTCTCGGGTTCTATGTACAGCCCTAACTGGAGATGGTGTTAAAATGGCTGACTAGTTCCGCCGATGGCAGTCAGATCACTTGATGTGAAGGCTGATGAGTTCCACCAGCCTCATGAGGGGGAGGAACTCCTTGGTTTGGATAAGTCTTACCTTGGGGCAATTAGTGTACTTCTATACCTTGCGGGGTGTACTAGACTCGATATATCTTTTGTAATTAACTTGCTTGTGAGGCATAGTTTGACGCCTAATATTAGGTACTTGAATGGTATTGAGCACATTCTGAGATATCTACGTGGCACTGTAGACTTGGGGTTATTCAATCCTATGGATGAAATACTGAAGTTAGTTTGATACGCCGATGCAGGATATTTTTGAGACCCACATAGAGCGCGTTCGCAAACGGGTTATGTGTTTTTATATGGGAAGAGTGCTATTTCATGAGATCAGTGAAACAGACGATGGTTGCAACTTCATCAAATCACTAAGAGATTTTGGCACTACATGAAGCTGGTAGATAATGTTTCTGGTTACAGTATATGATTTGTCATATTAATAGGACGTTTAGTCTTAATGACATTACTCGTGTGCCTACAGAGATCTTTAAAGATAACACAGCGTGTGTACAACATGTTAAAGCTTGTTACATCAAAGGTGATAGGACAAAACACATCTTGCCAAAGTTCTTCCATATCCACGAGTTACAACATACTAAAGAAGTTGAAGTGAATCAAGTTCACTCTTTTGAGAATCTTGCAGACTTGTTTACTAATAATTAAGGCATTGCCGAGACAAACTTTTGAGAAGTTCCATAGAATCGGAATGTGGAGTTTGTACTCACTCAAGTGTTGTTGAGCTTGTACACGTTAGGGGAATCTAAACCCCACTGACGATGCCAGGAAGTGTTTGACCTTCGTCAACTACATCAGGGGGAGTGGGATCCCCGTTGATAAGTTTTCAAGGTGTTTGATCCTTATAGATAAGATCTAGAAGTGTTTGATATTTGTAGATAAATCAGAAAGTGTATGTTTAATCTTCGCAGATACATCTAAAGGTACGACATGTGATCCTCATAGATAACATTAGGAGGTGTAATCCTCGTTAATATGTTAGGAGGTGCTTGATCAGCACTAACTGGACAAGAAGCATGTTGTGCTCTTTTTCCCATCACATAGTTCTTTCCCATTGGGTTTTGCTTATAAGGTTTTTATCGAGGCAGTTGATACACGTCCAACACTAAGACGATGAACACAGGGTTACACTCTTTCTTTTTATACTTTTTCCCAAGGGGATTTTGTGTGCAGAGTTTTTAGTGAGGCAATCGTTCATATTTTAGGCAGTACCCAAAAGGGGCAGTATTATGAGATATCGGGTCCATAGGGGATCAATATGCTCATGTCCACCTAGGGACTCATGTAGGTTTGGGTACCCCATCAAGACTCCACTACACTCCCAGGGATAACCACAGTTAGCTTACTTCTAAGGGAAGAAAGTTATCTTATTAGGGTTTTAAGAGAGTTATATATAGGTTTCTGAGCCTCCATTGTATACTATACTAAGAATGAATAAAATGTTCCTGAGTCACGTACTGACGAGCTGTAATGGTTGGTCATGGGACACGTCTTTCTCAAGGGTTGTAGTCGTTACTTCCTTCACTTAGTCGATCGCGTGCTGGAATACAAACTCTTCCTCGGGGTGGCTCTTCTGCTTGTCAGACTCTAGCAAATCCTCCATTAACTTTATGGTGAACTTCTTGTACCAGGGCTGGCTCACCCCCATATTTTTTATGAGCTTTACCTCCCAGATTGTTCGCATGAGGTCATATCCTATCGAGAACGAGAACCTGTGAAGCCGTTGGTAGCACGCCTTTGTTCTTCATGGTTGCAATCTGTTGACTCTGCAGAACCTTCAATGCGTCTTGCACGCTTACCAGCTGCTGCTCCAGAGCAGCTCGCCTTTCGGTTTCAGAGTTTAGATTGGCCCGCAATTCTGCTAGTGTGGCGTTTTCTTCTCCTGGAGAAATCGGCGTACTCTGGTCCAGAATAGTCATTTTGTAGAAAGATAATCAACTGTTTTATGAGGCAATGAGTTTGAGAACTTCGTTCCCAAAAACGGTGCCAAATGTAATAGCCTAATTTTATGATTTGAACTTAGTCTTTATACCAAAGATACTCAAAACGCTAATGAACAGTAAATAGTAGATGACACAAAAGTTTAGCGTGGAAAACCTTTGATTAGGTTAAAAGCCATGACCTCTCTTGAGGATTTTAGAAAGATAGAGAGATCTTATTGAGATTTACTAGCTATTGCAAAAGATATTATGAATATTTGAGTATAGAGTGTTAGAGCTAGGATTCATCTGTCCCTCATCTGGAATTCTCTAGTCCTATTTATAAGTCTTATAATATGACCATTTGATGGCCATTATTATCCTTAATGATGGACGTTATAATATATATTTGATAAACTTTGATTTGATTGTATAACGGTCTGATCTTGCTATTTTGTAACGGTTTCATTGACGATTGATCGTTTATTGGCTCAAACTGTTGATGTAAAGGTCGAAAGTGATGATTAGAACTCTGTAATTGTAATGTGCTATACATTGTGCCACGTGTCTGTAGATGAGGTCGAGTAGTCGTATGATGGTCGAAGATGAAGCATGAGATCGAGATGTGGAATAAGCCACTATAATAGTGATTGCCAATCTGAAGTACTGAGAGAATATGATTGCATCGGTCACAGGAGGGCAAAGTTCATCATAATCGATGAGTTTGATTTCTATGAGTGCAGTTTCTGTAGGAAACCGTGTGCAAACAGTCTCGCTTACAATCTCTCCCATTTCCTACATTATGTATGATCACCTACCCCAATAGGCTTGTGACACCACGTCACTGGACTTTAGGTATGTACACTTTACTTTAAGCTAGCTGTCAACTCTATTAGGACGTTCCACATGGTCAGTGCTAAAAATTTTAAACTAGAGTGACCGCAATGGTTTATTAGCGATAACTAGTTGGTAATGATTAATATTTTACTCAACGTACAAGCATGATATTGAGAGCTCTAATTTCAAGATGTGCATATGCCACTTCTAGGGCTGTCTACAGGGAGATAATGGATCGCGTAGCTAATATTGTCTTATTGATAGGTGTGGCCACATCATAAATTCTGACTACGCTAGGAGTCATAAGATCCCTTGCCGTCTATTCCATAGGTATGACTTGGCATCTACTTCAGTGGTATGAACTATGTGTCAACTGTATGTCACGTATTACGTGGGATTGATTCATTTACTGGATCAGCTCGGGGTTTAACCCTTTAAGGATAGCTCAAACCGTGCTAGTACATTTACTAAGGTATATGCGACTTCGTTACTTACGTTGCGCCATTTAGTGCTTCAAGGTATATCAAAAGCAATCCATGAAAGTGGAGTTCGTCTTCATCTGTCACTTTTGTATAAAATTGTGAATTACATGAAATAACAATGGTGTTTATTATAAACTCCCAAGCTGTTATATAGTCTATTCTCCCCCTAATGGCAAGGACATCATCTCAGTAAGTGACAGGTTATGCAAAATAGATTTAAACTGTCGCCGTAATACATTGCCCGACTTATGTTCCAACTATCGTAATATAAGTAGTGAATCATAACCAATTCATATCCCCGACAACATTGAGGGTCAATCTTTGTACATATATAAGTGCTTCAGGCACATGTATTGTATACTAAAGGGTACGTAGAAGGGAGACATAGTTGGCTGCATGACAATACTAGTTGCTAGGAAATGATTTGATGGTATAAAATTGGTATCATCTAATCAACTCTAAGGCATGAAATGTCTGAGAATTGTCGAAAGTTTTGTACGCTTATGTGGCTAAGAATCCCCTAAGATTTCCAGATTAGTGACTATGTCAAACACTCCAGAGTTTGCATATGAGGAGATTAAATGTCCATAATCAATTCCAACCGATAATCAAAAACATCAAATTGTTGAAAATCAAGTTTTCCCCATCCGCAAAGTCTACAGGACTTGTCAGGTAACCTGGGAATGTCGCCCAGTGAATAATGATCAATGTGTAAACATGCAGCTGTATTGTTCCTAGACGCTTGTAGGCAAACGTCAGACCATCTTTAGGATGCGTCTAAAATGACCATAAGACATATTGTGGATGGATAAGTCCACAGGTGTTTTCCGAGGACGCAAAGGAGAAATTAGTAGGGACCGAATCCCTACTTTGGTCTAACTAGGTCTCAAATATGAGCTTTCGAACAAGCGATGCACATATGTCTTTCATAATACATATATCTTACTTTAAAAGGAGATGAACTATCATGTTTTGATCTCTCATATCCGAGGAAGCCCAAATGAGAGGCTTGGATACATTTCCAAGGCCTTATTTAGCCTATGTAGAAAGAAGTGGTGTATAGGTATGACTTACCATTTGCTTTTGTGTGTTCTACGTAATATCCAATCCTATGGATATTCATACAATTTAGTAGGTATACTTTGAACCTTTCTGACTGCAGGGCAAATAAGATACGTAGTATCGCGCTTATTTTGACAGAGTTCTGTGGCTCTGTTGGATCCCTCCATTATATTAGAAAATATATTAGTAACGTTCAAGTTACTCAGGTCTGGTCGAGAAAACTGTTCTCTAAAGGTAGAATGGAGAGCGACATCGTCTGCTCGATAATAATCCATATCCATGTATGAATCAAAATATTCGATTGTCAGTAAAAACCATTTATGGAAAGGTAAGGGCAATCATAACACGAGGTCAAATAAAGGACAATTTCTAAGAGGCATACTATAGATTCTCCATAAATGTTTTAAGTATATGTGTACTCAAAGAATGATGCAAGTATCGCTAGCTGAATCTAGCAACGATGTCATGGGCACATACTTAAACAAGTTTATACTAAGAAGTATAGTATGTACAACGTACAACGTACAGAGTTATGTGCTAAAATGAATCGACATCGGATAAAGCTAATAAGATATTAAAGGTCGATGTACTCTGACGCGATTAGAACCTTGAAAGAGTGAGACGTGACAAAATAGAGGGATTACAGTCAATAAATGTCGGATTAGCAGTAGGCTAATTCTTGTGTAACTCCATGCATAACGATTTCCAATTCAAAATTTGACCCTAGGCAAACTCCAAGAATTTTGTGGAGGTGTGGTAAAACCATAATAGACCCCAAGTAGCATTTAGACATGATCCTATGTTACGTTGTCTTTCTTCCTTTGTGTATTCCACAGAAGGTGGGCACCACGTATACTACCACATCCTTGATTACGACTTCAGGCCCAGCTAAGACATACACTACATGAACTAATAATATTGTGCTTTAGGTACAAATATACTTATAAAGTATGAGCGAGTGCTTCATATACAAGCATTAATAGATTGCATGTATGTGTACAAAACACATGTATATGCATTTAAGCATAATAACGTATGTTCTGGGCATAGCGATGCGTGCTACATGCACATTAAAGTACTACACGCACTAAGTTATGCATCTATTTTAAGTGTACTAGGTATGACCGCATTCGTGATTCTCTCGAAGAATCGTAGTACCGTGTTTTGCTTCTGGTAGACACATTATTAGTTCATAGGTCTTAGAAAGGATCACACATTCTATTTTGCTACTATGGGAGTGCTAATAGGAATGTGGAGATTGTTGGAGTTTAACAGCTATACTCCGCGATCATATCTCAACAAAACTTCTGGTCTGGAGATTAAGGTGAGTAGATATAAAATAGAAAGGTTCATGGTGTGGAGATTGAATTGAGACGTGATGCCGCAAGGTTATACACGTCATGCCATCGTTCCAAGTCTTAATATGATATATACAGGATATCGATATTGTATCTTCCGGATACAAAAGTTATGGATGATGAGCGAGTTATCTAGACATGGAGATAAGGTGTATTGTTAACCGAGGGTAAGGGTCTCATGTGAAAAGATGAAAAAACACATATAATCCCTCCCCCTATTTTGAGATCCAGCTCAAAACTGTACATAAACTCACATAGCTAACAAGATGAAGATGGAAAAATGTATCGCATTATATACCAATAACCAGGTTTATACAAAAATAGGAGTATAGTGTAATTCACTCCAGGAATTTCCAGGGACAAACTATTTTTGTACAAGTTTAGAAT
Source organism: Kingdonia uniflora (assembly GCA_014058105.1). Lineage (NCBI taxonomy): Eukaryota > Viridiplantae > Streptophyta > Magnoliopsida > Ranunculales > Circaeasteraceae > Kingdonia > Kingdonia uniflora. The sequence continues at coordinate 391,285 of JACGCM010000926.1, read as the reverse complement.
TTTTTCTAATGGTAGAAGCATTTACATAATTGTCTGATCCGAAAATGGCATCAATTTTCTAAACAATCAGAAATACGAAACATGTCTCCTAGGTATCAAAATATGCATAAATGGAGGCTTCATAAAGGTAGGTGATCGGTAATAGTACTTAGGGGTTACTCCAAAGTTACGCGGACTATATGTATCTAAATTCTTAATATATAGCGCGATTTAAAGTACTTAAATCATAATATGCTATAAGTTTCCAAAACACATTGGTGTTCAAACCAGCATATGCAGTTTAATTTATAAGTTAGAGGCAATATAAACACAATTTTAGGTTTAAATGACCAAAAGCACAAAAATGTGGCTTTGGCAGAAATTGGTGCTAAAAGAAGTAACTACGATAAGCGCGTTGCTTATAGTTTATAAAGATTGATTGAGCTATTCGGGATGGGATCATATACGTACTATTCTCCTAAATGCAGAGAAGCCCGTTGACTGGATCTAAGAAGGCAACTAGTCCTCAATTAGTAACTCAGATCTTCAGGTGGTGAACAAGCAAAGAGACGGGGAATAACCAATTTCAAACAAATAAGTCGAAGACTATCTATCGAGGGTATAGGTTCAAAAATGTTTAAACAAATTTGTTTCCTAGAAATGAAATCACATGCGTCAAAAGCCCAACTACACACTCACTATCAGTCTTTAGACTGTGTAAACACAGGACCTTAGGGTGGGCTTAGAGAAAGTCTGGGTCGGTGTTGCCAAAAATGTTGAGTCATGAAGGAGAGTGGACTCATTTAAAGACTTAGAGTACGAAACAGGTATAACCAAGAGATCTAAAAATTTGTGGTGGGTGAAACGAGTTAGAGTCGACTTAAGCTATCGGCTTGTAGTGGAGTTAACTCGGTCTGAACTTAGTTAAAGATACTGCTCATTCCTGATCGGGGTACTCAACTCAGGCTGAGGTCTATGACACTTGTACCCTAGCTCAATGTGTGACTTATGACAAAAAGTCAAGTGGAAGTCGGCCAGGCGAGCACATATTTAGCTCTTTGAGTTTGTTAAAACTTGGGTTCGAACACTAAAGATCGCGGGTTCGGGCCCTAAGCCTCATACGCATGAGGTCAAGTTAGACCTAAGAGCTATCAGGCCCTAGGCCAGCATGCTCAGGTCGGCCTTTGAGTTGGATTAGGGCTACCCCCCATGAAATAAGCTCAGGGTTATATCGGATCAGGTTAGACTAGATCGAGTTTGGACTAAAGGTCTAACCTGGATTAGGGTTGGACACTGTGATCTGGTTTGGATTAGGTAAGGATCAGGCCTCGTCAAGACATGTTGGACCTAGATCGCATTAACCAAAGTCAACCTTGGATCGGGTTTACAGCTGCTGATAGAACCGGGTAGGGGTGGGGACAAGGTCGGCTTAGGCCTACCTAGAGTATGCAGGACTCAGTGGTCTTGGGCTTACCAAGTCCGTCTATACACAAGTGTTGTGGTGCTGTGTGTAAACACGCACACACATACACGCACACACACACACACATGCACACACATATACGCACACACACACACACACACACACACATACACACACACACACGCACAACATAATACGTGTCAGTCACGCGGGTCACTCACGACTGAGTCACGCGGGTCACACATATTATGCACAAGTGCACATGTGCACCTCACTCGAATTTGCATGGGGCCCACAGGTCTCACACACATACACAACCCGTGGGACTCTAAGGTTAGCACCACGTCACAAACACGTGTATAACACGTGCGTATGATACATCACGGGGTTGCACGTGCTGTGTACACGTGTACAACACGCGGGGATGCCACATGTGAACCACACACCTCACACGCGTGCACAACACAGGGCTCGCTTATACAGTCCCAACATTGTACACACGTGTTCGGTCATGCGAGCTGTTTAATGCAGGTTGGGCCTGGAACTTAAGTGTTATACGGGCTTGACTTGCTACAACAGTTGGGTCCAGGAATGGAAACTCAGCCAGTAGCTCGGTGTTGGAGCATAGCTCAACAAAACTGATACACATAATGTAGGCCTGCCGGGAGTGGGAAATCACACCGGTGGCTCGGCTTGGAGCTTTGCTCATATAAGGTCGATACACTAAAAAAATGTGTGACCCCCACTTAAAATCTTGGCTCGACTAAGGTGTTACGGGGTCAATATTCTAGTGCAAAGACTAACCAAAGTCCAAAAAATATTTGTGTATACACCTCTCAACAACAAACACATACGCATACGAGCCTACATGTTCATCTAACCTAACCAGGTCTAGACTCGCGGGTCAACCTACCTAGGAGGACTTATCAAGGAGTTTCCAAAAATATTGGGTATCCTCAAAATAGGTGATAGAGAACCGAATTAGAAGGATGCTTCTAAAAGACTTATCATATCTACACTTCCTAAAAATAGAATATATTATCTCACTAAAAATTATTTTTTATTCTAAAATATTAATAAAATAAATCCTAAAATAGCCTAATAATTAAGATAAAAAAAAGGTTTTCTCGAAACACGTAAAAACGCAATTTATAGGATAATTTTGGATCAAACCATATGATCTATGATGAATATATTGCTAAAAACCATAGTGAACGTGAAAAAAATTGGATATTAAACATATTATAAGACAAATTTTTGGATCAAACCACATGATTTATGATGAATATAGTGCTAAAAACCATAGTGAACATGGAAAAAAAAAACATATTCAACATATTCTCGGGCAAAAAATAGTAAAACCCTAGGACATACAAGAATTAAATCTAACATATAAACCTAAATTATACATAGCAAGATCTAACATGTAGTAGCCCTAGCATGACAAGATTTAACCAAATCTAACCACATAGCATGAAAAATTGTAGAGAACAATTTTACTATTTTTACTAAAGCATACCACATACTAGATCTAATCAAATAGTCTATATCATGCATCAAGATTAACGAAATCTAGCCTATGCATCATGTTCAAAGCATTACTGTGTAAAAATTGTAGAAATCAAAAGCAACTCTATTAAAAATCACACTAACATATTAAATCTAAGCATAAATATTCATAAGAATTACTCTAAACATGCATATTATGAGATCTAAAATTATGAACCTTGAATTTAGAGGAGTTTCTAGGGTTGCCTTAATCCAAAGCTATGAATAATAAGATATTACTATCCAAGATAAGCTCCAACATCACTATGAATTTGTGCTTGAAGGAAGAATAAACGTGGTTGATAACGTGTGATCGTCTAATATCTATCAACCAATATCGAACACATATAGAGAGATAGAGAGATTCCAGTAAGGCTCCAAAAGGCCAATAGAAATGTAAACAATAGCCTCTTTCTCACTCTAACTGAAACCCTAGGGGTATAGTAGTCCAATGTTGACCCAACCCACTCCACCTGGGGCCCCAACCTTGGGTGACGTGGACTATAACAGAAAACACAAGAATATGCACCCGATTTTTTACTTATAGACAGATAATACTTATGGACCATTTCGTTGAAAATAAGAAGAAAAAGACAACTATTGGATGGAAATAGCCACACTTATATGTTAAGTGTGAATTTCCTTGGATTTCAAGGTCACCAAGGTAAGCACTTTTGGAGATGCTCTTAGAGAAACTAATGACCATATCCAAGAATTTCACCTTTTTATAGCATGTTATTGCGCTTAGGGAAAAAATTGTAAAGTTCATATTATTGCATACAGATACAAAAAAAAATTTATAAGTCGAAATGCGCGCAGTACAGCACGAGAATATTATCTTCATTTTGAGCATTATAGCTCTTGGGACTCTTTAGCAGGTTCTGTCTTTGGTGCTGCACCATGGTGTGCGCGAGTTTTGAGAAGTAGAAACAGCAAAGAACTTTCTGAGTATAAAGAACTGGGGAACCAAGAGTTAAAACTCTTCAAATCATTTTTTTTTTCATTTATTTGTAAATTGTCCAACAAATACTAACTTAACTCTCAAGACTAAAGGGCACGTTCTATGCAACCTCAAACACTATCAAAAGATAAACGAAAAAACCTAGAACAATTTTTATTTTATTTTAAAGGTAAATTTCACTAAGCTAAGGTTCAAGGGGGCGGCGAGGAACAAGAAAAAAAGTCTGAGCAAGTTCCCCGCCGGGGCGGGCATATTACAAAAAAGGGGAGAGGCAGAGGCTCCCCAAGCCGCTAAAAGATGAGAATCAATATTAACATTCCTATACAAATTGACTCAAAACAAAACTCATCAAAAAGAGAAGCATGCTAGAGGAAGTTTGGAGCCGGCGACAACCTGCTGAGGTCAGACTGTGACCTATCAGAACTACAAAAGTATTTCCCTTGGCAACAGCTCTGGAGAACCAATGCTACTATTTAGTAGTACAATCACTTTGCCATCAACGTCAACGTCTACAATAACTGAATCTCCCTTTTTAATCTCTCCAGACAGCATTTTCAAAGCCATGCTATCCTCCAATAGCCTCATTATCGCTCTTCTCAAAGGTCGTACACCATAGCTTGGGTCGTACCCTTCATCGACCACCCTGTCTTTGAATTTCTCTGTCACCTGAAGCTCTATTTTTTTTAATCGTAACCTCTCAAAAACTTCTTTCATCATTATTTCACTGATCTCCTTGACTCCTAACTTTGTAAGCTGTCTGAACACGATCATTTCATCTAATCTGTTCAAGAATTCTGGTCGGAAATACTGTTTCAGCTCCTCAGTTACCAAACTCTTTATACAGTTGTAACTATTCTCCTTCTGATCGAAGTCCAGATCAAATCCTATACTGCGACCACCCTTTTCGATTACTCTACTCCGAATGTTGGATGTCATTATCAGAAGTGTATTCTTAAAATTCACAGTTCTACCTTTGCTATCTGTCAACCTTCCGTCTTCTAGTATCTGAAGCATCATGATGAAAACATCAGGGTGAGCCTTCTCAATTTCGTCAAAGAGAACCACAGAGTAGGGCCGACGATGAACGGCTTCGGTCAGTTGACCACCCTCAGTGTATCCAATATAGCCTGGTGGTGATCCAATGAGCTTGGACACTGTGTGCCTCTCCATAAACTCATTCATATCTAGTTGGATCATTGCTTCCTCAGACCCAAAGAAGTATGCCGCTAATGTTTTTGCCAATTCAGATTTCCCTACACCAGTAGGTGTTGGGAAACCGAGGGGGCAAATCGCAACGCGGAAGTACACTACGATTAACAAGAACTCGAAGAACTAACTCTAACCAAAGAGAATTCGAATAAATGCAAAAACACACACACACAAGGTTAAATTTGGTGGAAACCCTAAACAGGATCAAAACCACGCCCGACAAACACGACGAATATATTATCACACTAAGGGTTACAAGAAGTTCCAGAGATCACTCAAACCTCACCTCTACCCTTACAGATAATCCCAGCAAGAAACCCTAGAAAGAAAACCCAAGAAACCTCTCCAGAGCTAAACCCTAATTTTTTCTCTCTAACTCTTTCTCACAGTACAGAGGCCTTTAACATACACTCTCTATTTATAGGCTTTCCATTAGGTCATCTCCGAAATATGCATCACGAGATAATCCATCGTTTTGGATCAAATCCCCTTCAAAATGAACTTAGAAACAAACAAACAGAGCCAAAGTCGTTCGAACGAGTCATGAGGTCGTTTAAACTACCATTTAATAGTCATATGGAATTTTGGCCCAAGCGTTATTTTTGTTCGAACGACTTCAAAAGAAACTTTGTCGTTCGAACGACTTCCCCACTCGTTCGAGCGATATTCCCAGTTTTTGAACCGTATTCCTGACAATCTCTACCTCGGCGATAAAACTGTTTCTTCTACTGCATTCGTCGTGTATTCTTGTCGATTCTCAATTAAGAGAATTACCCGAGTCTAGGCTTTTCCTAGACCCACCAATCGGAACCCACTTTCTGATCAACTTTGTAGACCGTGCCATTGCTCCACCTTAAACTAAATTCTCCTTTTGAGAAATTTCATAGCTCCCTTGGTACACACAACCTTCACATCTCCACCCACCGATTTACTAACCAATGCATACAAGTTCCCGCTTAGAACTTCCTTCATGATCAAAGAAGATTTCCGATAAACTTTCATTGCTCCACCTCACTTGGAGTAATTGTAACCCTCATTATCTAACTTGGAAAGTGAAATTAGATTATGACTCATACTCGACACATGTTGAACATAATGAAGAACTACGATGCGTCCATCGAACATCCTCACGCGAATACCACCCACTCCCGAAATTGGTCTCGAGAGCCATCGCTCATCAACACAAACTTGTTGCCCCCATACCTTGCATAATTGCCGAACCATGCCTTGTGTGCGCATACATGCGTTGTAGCCTCACTATCAAACACCCATCCTCTATCGTGGTGAGAACCATCAACGACTACTACGAGGAGCGCCTCGACACCATCATTACTAGTAACCGTTGTCAGTTTGTTAGTGTCACTTTCGGAGCCTCTTGCTGAACTTGCTCCATTACCTTTTCCCGCTTTGCAATCCGATCTATAATGACCCGATTGACCACAACTAAAACAAGTTCCCTTTTTGAACCTATTAATGCTTCTCTTCCTACTAACCACCATTGCAGAGTTTTCCCCCAAGGATTCGCTACCCTTAACCCTTCTCTCCTCGGAAAGAAGCGTACTTGTAACCTCCTCAAAACTCAAGGTTTATTTCCCATACATCAATGTAGGTTGAAGATGTTTGAAGGAAGATGGAAGAGACCATATGAGTTGAAGCGCCTTATCTTCATCCTCAATTTTAAGTACTCTGATCGATTCTAATTCTGAAACGATCCCGTTTAAAGAACCTAGGTGATCATCAACGCTCGTACCCTCATCCATCCTAAGCATATGAAGCCACTCCTTGAGGTATAAGCAATTCGAAAGACTCTTCTTTTGGTACAAACTTTCAAGTTTTTCTCAAAGCCCCCTGCAGTCTTTTCTCTAGCCACGTTTGCCAAAACGTTTTTAGCGAGACAAATACGTACCCCATTCGCAACCCTTGAATCAAGATCTTCTCAGTCCTCTTCTTCATTGTCGTCCACTCTCTGGGCCACTATACCTTTTACCGGAGCTTTAGGTATAGGCTTCCCTTTTCGTGTCTTGCGTAACCCGCCTTGAATCAAGATATCTTGGACTTGTATTTGCCACAATCCCTAATTGATCTTCCCATCGAACTTCTCCACATCAAGCTTGATCGTGTTAGAATACTTAGATCTTCCCATCTTGCTACTCTACTTGCCCCAAACCTCGCTCTGATACCAATTGTTGGGAAACCGAGGGGGAAAATCACAACGCGGAAGCACACTACGATTAACAAGAACTCGAAGAACTAACTCTAACCAAAGAGAATTTGAATAAAGGCAATAAAACACACACACAAGGTTAAATTAGGTGAAAACCCTAAACAGGATCAATACCACCCCCGACAAGCACGACGAATATATTATCACACTAAGGGTTATAAGAAGTTCCAGAGATCACTCAAACCTCACCTGTACCCTTACAGATAATCCCAACAAGAAACCCTAGAAAGAAAACCCAAGAAACCTCTCTAAAGCTGAACCCTAGATTTCTCTATATTTTTTCTCTAACTCTTTCTCACAGTACGGAGGCCTTAAACATACACTCTCTATTTATAAGCTTTCTATTAGGTCATCTCTGAAATACGCATCACGAGATAATCTATCGCTTTGGATCAAATCCCTTTCAAAATGAACTTAGAAACAAACAAACAGAGCCAAAGCCGTTCGAATGAGTCATCGTTCGAACGACCATTTAACAGTCCTTTGGAATTTTGGCCCAAGCGTTATTTTCGTTCAAACGACCTCAGAAGTCATTCGAACGAGTGGGGAAGTCGTTCGAATGACTTTCCCAGTTTTTGAGCCGTATTCCTAACAGTAGGACCAGAGAATATGAAACTGGCAATGGGACGATTGGGATTTTTAGGTCCAACACGAGCCCAGCGAATAGCTCGGCTAATAGCTGTGACAGCTTCGTCTTGACTAATGACCCCACCGTGTAGTTTTTCTTCCATCCTTAGGAGGCGATCGGATTCGTCATTCGAGACTTTCTCAACAGGGACACCAGTTCATGTAGAAATAATATGTTGAATATCGACTTCTGTCACAACAGGGCCTGAATCATTTGCCTCGTTCTCTGCCTTAATTTGCTCTTTGCCCTTGTACACAAGATTACTGATCTGGACCTTACGGTCCATTTCTTTATCTTTGAACTCTGAAGCCTGCATAATTTTATTTGCAAACACAAAATCAAATTCAGAAGCAAACCCATTTGGACAGGAAATCTCAAACCTCTTAATATAGGTATATATTGCACCACATAACTACACATTATTTTCTCCTTTGAGATATTTTACTAAGATATAAAGCGACAATAAAAAAAAATCAATGGACCTTTCCGTACTCATGGCTGAGAACAGCTCCGTTCTTCTCTTTCCTAATTTGTCTCAGCTCTTTCTCAAGCTCTCTGACCTCTTCTGGAAGCTTTAAACCGTGCACAAAGCCAGCTATATTATAAGATGAATAGAAAATAAGAAGCATTTTTAATGACTAGCAGAGAACTTACCTGTGCATTGCGAAGCCGAAAACCTCCCTCATCAATCAAGCCGATTGCGGGAGGAAACGGCACTGGTCAACAAAAAATCCAACAAAATAGATGTAAGAGACCATACGCTTTACAGTATGTTGAAAAAATGAGAGCAATCCCACTTGAGTATACAACGGTTGGAAAAGTTGAATGCTAGATAGCAAAGAGTTCAGGATGTTAAGATAGATCTAGTGATAAACTAAGGGAAAAAGTAAGAATAAACAAATATGTTCAACGTATGAGTTAACTGTAAGAGATACTGGACCAAGGTAAAGTAAACTGATTATGAATAAATGAACACCAGTAACAACCCCATTAATAACAACAGGCAAATTGGAAGTTCTAACAAAGGCAAACCCCAAGCCCATAGAGGGCACTAAGATTGCCCCCATAGGAGTAAAAGCATATACATACCTTATGTACTGGAATGACAATTCAGCAGCAGCAACTAGAGCCTCATCCGTGTAACGGAGCATGTGGTGAATTTCTCTAAGGATCTCTACTGCCTCATCAACAGTCGGTTCAGGCACTTTTACTGGTTGGAATCGTATTTTTAAAGCAGGATCTTTCTCGATGTGCTTCCTGTATTCCTCACGGGTTGTAGCACCAATACACTGCACCAAAGACGAATAAAAAACTCACATAACCGATAATCCACCATAGGTTAACGTGAAAAGATTTGAAAAGTGTTCAATCCTAACTAAACCAATAATAATAAAGTTCGAACAAAAAGACAGCCTGAGGCCACACCAGAATCGTTAGCAAAGGGGTTTCAAAGTAGGTGAAGATTAGACTGCGAGAATTGACAAAACTGCCGTTCCCCTCTTGCCAAAGCTAGTTTAAAGATGTTTGCAGCATCAATAGCCCCTTCAGCTGCTCCTGCTCCGGCTCCAATTAAAGTATGCACTTCATCAGTAAAGAGTATTATGTCGTCACTCTGCTTAATTTCTTCTATCAGTTTCTTCAACCGTTCCTCGAACTCTCCATGGTATTTTGTACCAGCTATGATTGTTCTGCCTTAGAGTCTAAATGGATTAATTACTAAAAAATTAACTAAATGACAGAAATTAAAAATAGAAAAAAGTTCATTATTCATCACCCGCACAACTCATTCATAGCAGGGTTGCATGCCTTTTTACCTACTTATTTACCTGGGTTTCATGTCTATGTGACTACATTTAATTAACATAGTTATTAGTGAAGTAGTCGCATCCTCATCTTTTTTCCCTGGATTGTTTCTGGCACATCACCAGTTGCAATTCGTTGAGCAAGCCCTTCTGCGATTGCTGTTTTGCCCACACCTGGTTCTTCAATCAGTCACGGGTTGTTCTTTATCCGCCTACCCAAAATTTGAATTACACGTTCAATTTGCTTTGCCCTTCGGACAACAGGATCTAACTTACCCTGAAAACAAGAAAGCATGCAAGAATAATTAGTTTATAGGAGATACATTACCATCTTTTTTAGTATTCCTACGCATATAAAATGAACATAAATACCTCCTCTGCTAGTTTTGTAAGATTGGTGCCAAATTCTTCGAGCGTAGGCATCTTGTTGCCACTTCTACCTCCTTCAGCTCCAGTTGTAAATGAATCGCCAACCATACGGATAACCTACTCGAACCACCAAGAAAAATCAGAGTTAACGTAGTAAAATTATTTTTAGCTTGAGATATCGAAGTGTATTGGGATGTATCGACATCAAGGATAACTTTACGTTATAAACTTGCCAGTGTACGAATGTTGCTTGGATCAGCGCCTAGATTTTCTAGCACACTGGTTGCTACACCTTCACCTTCTCTAAGATGTCCAAGGAGCAGGTGTTCAGATCCAACATAGTTATGACCCAAAACAACCATATAGCATTAAAGTAGAAGCTAGAACAAGACTTTCTAAATAGCGGAGGCGCGAGTAAATAAACTCAAGAGAATTTGTTTTAGGTGCATACAGAAATGTCGATAGTAAGCTGTAAAAAAAATGGAATTCTTAAGTACCAAGTTGGCGGGCCTCCTCTATAGAAAGTTCGAGAACTCGCTTAGCACGAGGAGTAAAAGGTATCTCGACAGCAACAAATTCGGCACCCCTTCCAGTAATCTTTTCCACCTCGACACGAGCATCCTTCAAATTGATTCCCGCGGTTTTAAGAACCTTTGCAGCAATACCAGTCCATTCACCAATGAGGCCTAACAAAATTTGTTCTGTACCAATGTGATTGTGTCCTATCCTCCGTGATTCCTCTTGTGTAAGCAAAGTAATTTTCATAGCATTTTCCGTGAAGCATTCAAAGATAGCTTTAGGAACACAACGACTACCTCTTCCACGTGGAACAGATATAGACGTGTTCACCTTGGAAAGAAAACTATGATGGGCACTGGGCAGGTGTATCCAAAGCATTAGATTCACGTAAGCCAGAAAAGCTTCTCATTCTCAAACAAGGTGCTTGTACATTACATATCATTTTCACAGTCCTTGTGTAGTTTCGGGATCCTTGATGGTGGCCATTGTTTATACCAACGCTAGGAGTGCAAGTTGAATTGACTAAAGACCAAGCCATGGCTTCTACCAATAATAAACACGCTTATAAGCTGTATAAATCCCTTAGTTAAACTAGATGTTTCTAGTACGTACCTGAAACACAATAAACCCTAATATTCAGAGAAACCCTAAATAGACAATTCAAATATAAACATGAGTTACAACTCAAACATCAATCAATCATGAAATCGTAAGAAACCCTAATTCTCGAAACCCTAACCCTAAAAACATAGAGTTAAGTAAATTGAGGAGACACTCGAGAGGCGTTGAAGAGAGAGAAACAAAGAAGGAGAGAGGGAGGGAGAGATACAATTAAACCCTTTCAAAAAAAAGTGCGGGCAGGAGCCCACGCGGCAAGAGATGTTGTTTGAAAACTGTGTTTGTTTCATTGCATGGTTGGATGTGTTGTATTTATTATTATTACGAGCAGGAAAAGCACGCTAACGCGCGGCTAGCCCCACAGTTCATTTTTTGTATAACATGTGCCCTTATTTGTGTTAAAATTTACTTGGAAGATTATTTTTGTGTGGGCTAGATCGAATTATATTGATATGGGTTGCATAGGCCCAATATTAAAATTGTAGCCCACTCTGATTTTGGTCCATTGACATTCAGAGGTATATGGTAATGGAAGCCCATTTAGAGTTTAATTTGAGTTGGGCTTGAATATTGTTATTATAAAGGAAAAAATGGTTTAGTAACATAAACCTACTACTAAACTTAAAAGTTCATTGTTGTAACTATGGATCAGTTATCATCTTTTTCTTCATAACTACCATTTATTAATAGGCAATGATCTGGTATGCCTCAATAGTTCTATTTACCATGAACATCTTCCTCTATATCTCCTTGAGCAGTGGTATGTTTGTCATCAGCTTCTCCGTCACCACCATTTAGTTGGAAAGCAATCATAGTATCTTGTGAAACAGCTAAGTCTAGAACAGTGGATTGTTTATCATCATCTTCCTCGTTACTAACAAAAACTATATCACGATGATCCAGATTGCTGCGAAAAATATATTTATAAATGTATTTGACAGCGTAAACGCTGGCACAAACATTTGAATTTAAATCTTCCACTTTTACAATCTTCAGAGTTTGATAATTTAGATGTAGAATACCTTGCAAAGCAGCCAAGCGTAGAAGAGGGGATTAATTGTCATCAACTTCGTCATCACTAACATAAACTATTTGGGGATGTCCTTGAACTATAAATCGTATTTTGCATTGGACAACTGTCATAACTTTTTTGTGATTTTGCTATGATATTGTGATTTGTTTAAAAATAAGTGTACCTGCCTGTATGCATTTAACATTCTCTAAAGAAAGAGCTTGACGCTTTCTTCTTCTTCACTGGTCTCTATGTATGTATGGAATTATTGATCATTATACTTGTTCAAGGTCGCGACGAAGATTTGCTATCACTATAGCAATATATCTCACTTACTTTGATGTTTCCTATCATGTTATTTACCTCAAAATGCCTTATGATAATGATGTTCATGCACTTATCATTTACGTCAATATGCCTTACGATATAACATTTATTCAGCTGAAGGTGGTGCTATTAATTTGTTATGTATGATCCAAAACAACAGTTTAAATGTTCGGATGGTATTAATGTGATTGAAAACACATACTGATGTAAAAAAATACTGTTGATGTTTCACAAGGCAAATCAATTACTTGGAAAATATCTCTCAAAAGTATTTACATTGTTGGCATACTTAGCGGTAATTACATGACAGAAGACGTCAACACAGGTTAGCTAGGACCATATGAAATAGCTACACTACTAAAACAACTAAAATTAAGAGCATTATCCTACAATAGGACTGCATGGCTCAACTACTAAAAATGAGTTAATAATTGCTAATTAGCTAAGCCATATGTTGGCCTAGATGTCCCTAACTCCCAGCTTTCAGTTCGCTCATACCACTCCAACAGATATCCCTCTTCTTTGAGTCCCTCTAAGAATGAACTAGAACTAAAGGAAGATATTTACTGTATGCCATATTCCTACATCATGACATTTACGCAACAACTTAGTAATTAAGTTATACAGGAAGTATCTTTGCAATCCTTGTATTGATCTTCAAAAAGGAACAAAGATGTTTTAAGAATGTAAGTAACTCTTCCTCTTTTTTAATTTTTCTTTTATCTTCAAAAGTTGTTTTTTCTTCCTCCACAATCCTCTTAGAAACTCCAATATATGCATCTTATTATGTAGATGGAATACTAGACAGAAGATGGACATTAGTAAAGTAACAAAAAAGCATAAAAAAACTGAATGCCACCCAATGGCGATACCATGGATATTTAGGAGAATTTAACGTAGTATACACATATCCATCTAAGAAAGAGAAATTGGAGATCTGAATTCTTTTTTATGCTAGCATAAAACACATAGAGACCCTATTTAGGCCACTTGCAAGAGAAATTGGAGATCTGAATTCTTTTTTATGCTAACATATATTGTCTAGGATTAGAACAACCATTGCCTCATCGGGTAATGATCCAAAGCTGTGCATATCTTGAGAAGGAAGGATACCTTTAATATATCCTAGATGGTTGGGTTTAGACACAAAACTGTACCATGATCGAACCTAACTTATACTCATGCATTCTAATAAAAGGAGCATCAGACATATTACCATGAACCTAGACCTAAGAAGCTATATCACCATCAAATAAATGCTTAAACACCATCAGAACAGCAACTACACTTAAATGCAACTTGAATATAACATCTTTTGATGAAAGTCTCAACAACGACAAAACCTTGCTGTAATTTCCAATTAAAAATAATAATTTTGGAGAGATCGTCAGAGTTACATAACAGTCTCAAAGCTCCCATTAGGGTCAGAGACAGAAGAGATGACGAACAAAAATGATGCTCACATCGACGGATATTAAGAAGCCATTACTAAATACAAGGTAATACATAAGAAGTAAATACTAATAATTTGATGGAAGGGCAAAAAAGTCTCGAGCAAATACTGAATTGGACCTTGGACCTGCTATTATTGACAAAATTTACAATATTTCAAGTCTGTTGTTGATTTGGTAGGAAAAAGCCACAAGTCAGGATACTGAAAAATTAGCATGTTGTTATTGATGGAAGTGGTGAGGCTAACAAGACACTTGGAAACATTTGATATACCAATATTGCATACACAATGTGGAAGAAACCAACGATTTGCATCCTATTCAAGAAGATCGTCATGAGGAGTCGTATCATGAAAAAAAAAAAAGAATTCAATTTGTCCCCAGCCACAAGAAGCACTTGACGGCTATACAAATTCTCAAGGGACCATGGAGTATACCAATTTACGTAACAAGTATACTGAGGCTGATAATCAGAGTAAAAGGTCATACAAAAACTTCAGCAAGTTGGTTCTTGGAATTACCTGTGTTCTGGTGAAGGTTATAATTACGCTTTTCAAGATTATCAAGATTCATAATCACCATGCAACCATCCATCTTTTATCTTTCTAATGCCTATATTCTTGTAACGATTCATGGCCTTCCATGTCTATTGGAGAAACTGGTACAAAAGGTCCTGAAAGATTATAATCTCTTGAAAATTATAGCAATAGGAGCTACAGAAAAATGGCATTTCTTGCATGAAAATGATGCTCAGTACTTCCAATATATATATGAGGGCAAAGGTAAAGAGAAAGTGGGCACATGGTTTTCGAAAGGAGAAATGGCAGAAACTATCAGCTCTGAGATGGATATTGCTAAGTTTTGAATGCTTCAAATCCTGCAGGCATCTTTAAGGGGAAGTATCCGTCAGAGCAATCAATTACAAAGGGAAGGCATGATTAAACATTCTCCATTAATTTCAATACGACCTCAACATGTTAATTTCATACCGAAAAAATATTGTTATCACAATCAAGAGAGCTAAGTAGAGAGACATTTATAACACCAACCAGCGGATAGGAATCAGTTCAACCCAGAGAAGATAGTTCAGGTATGCTAAAGGGCAAAATGTGGGCATCAGTATTGAGAGCTCGCTGCATTTAAACCTAAATCGAACACCAAACTCCTTAAAATCGAGCAGTAAATCTAACATATTTAAACCAAATCGATGTTGGTAAAACCCCCAAATTAGAGCAAATCAAACACAATTACCTGGAAATTATAG
The DNA here is from genome assembly GCA_014058105.1 of Kingdonia uniflora. Taxonomy (NCBI): domain Eukaryota; kingdom Viridiplantae; phylum Streptophyta; class Magnoliopsida; order Ranunculales; family Circaeasteraceae; genus Kingdonia; species Kingdonia uniflora. The sequence continues at coordinate 375,951 of JACGCM010000926.1, read as the reverse complement.
AGATTTTAAGCTTAAACGTCTTTGGAAACAATCTACAACTCTAAATATCATGTGGTTAGATAAAACAGGGGTTTGCTAAGATGAAAGCTTACATAGACTTGGGTGAACCGGTCCTGATAAACATGTTATCGAGATTAAGTGAGATGATTCGCTCAGTTCTATTCTCACAGGTGAGTCCGGTCCAGTTGTTGTAAGATAACTTATAACCCTCAAAATTAGAAATACTCAACTCTGCACAATGTAACAAGATTGATCTCCGCCATTAATGCCCTCCTCTAACTTCACCGTCTTCACCCTCTGTAACATCACCTTCTGATTTGTCTCTAACTTGACCTATATCATCAACACAGCACAATAGACTTGAGAAATATTTGAAAAACAATACAACTCATACACCTTGTGTAGGTAAAAATAAAGATGAAATAGAGAACCCCAGAGGCTAATTTGAAGAAATCAAACTACTATTTGATGGTTTCAGCTAAATACATCACCAAATCCTCAAATTTTCATAATTCATCCAAACCCCACATCTTTTTTCACCAAATCCATAAATTTAAAACCAAAACAATATACCCCAAATGGATTCAAATGCACCTAATTCAAACTTTCAACCCTAAATCATCAACCTTAATTAGGAAATCATCAAAAAACAAAAGGGTTTCAAAAACATTACAGTGATGGCGATCATAAAAGCATAAGCGCAAGCAGTTTCTCCAATCGACATCATCGAACAATCGAAGGAGAGAAGAATGCTTCAAACCATCTAAGGAGAGAAGAATGCTTCAAAATATGCAAAATCATGAATTGTGCCGAATCATTTGGTAAAATGACACACTGAAAGTTAAAAATCGAAGAGAAGCAATTTGGTTCAGATTGGACGGCTGTGTTTTAAATTTAACTTTTCAATCTAATCCGAGCCGTTTAAAGAGGCCTCAACGCACGAGAAAAGGGTAATCTACGGCCTCCATGAGACGTTGGCAGAAAGTATGTATCGGTAGTAGTATAGATTTTTTTACGCAAAGCAAAGCATCACATTTAGTATACAACCAATCGGCATACCGTCAATCACCCTTTTCTTGGCCTCAATTTTAAAACCTAGCCATCGATCTTAACCAAAAATTTTGTCATCAATTCTAGATTAAAAGCCCCAAATCATTTGGTTTTTTCAATCAAATTTTTGTCATTGATTTTACAATTCTGTCTAAATCGTCAAACAATTGGGCAAAATTCCCAAATATTTTAAACACAACCTTACTCTCCAATCGATCTCCCCCTTAACTCCTCTCTCCAATCGATGCTTCTAAACCATCTCCTTCTCTCCCACCTTTACTCGATCGAGAATCGCCTCGCGATCTTCACTTACATCTTCCAAGGTCAGATCCCCCCTTTTTTTATATTTCTTTGTATTTGAATTACAGAGGGAGTATGTTATGTGAAGGTTAGCTAGACATCTCTCTTTCTCGACTCGAAGATCTGGTGATTTTAAACCCTTTTGGTTCTAATTTATTTTATTTTTTGTTATTAAACTTACAGCCTACTAAAGGGAATCCTTGAGGTAGTCTCAAGGGTTTCTTAAGGTGCAATTGGTGTGCCTTGTTTGCTTCATTTGAAGCTTGAGATGAAGAGAAATATGGCATCGAGATAGGTGTTTAAAGTATTAGATATTCTACAACGATGCCAAAGCTTGTAAATACACTTCATGTTATCCTATAGTTGAGATTCATGAAAGTTTGTTTTATCCCTTCTTTGATTAGCTTAAATAGGTTTTTTTGGATTTTTATGTTTCTTACAGGTTTAGAATTTACATTAATTTGGTTATGATTGAGGTCTAATGGCTCTACATTTGGGTACTTGAATCAAAAGTTGAAACTTTAAGAGAAAGCACTTGAGGTTCTTGACTTGCCTAATGATGGGGTTCATTGGCTTCTTTTCGATATAGGTAAATAAATGTCCTGATTCTTTCAAATGGTCTGTTTCATTTTGATTAGCTTATAATTGGATTTGATTATTATTAAAGATAACTATTGAATTGACTACAAAGTTACAATTTGAAGTGGGATTCGACATGATTTGTGCTCTAATTTTTTCTCGATTTTTTTGAATTGGAGGGGCTTAATGTAAATATACCCTATATGTACAAATTGTGAAGTGAAGGAATGATGACAGTTTCAGAAAGTTCACTTGGAGTTGCCGATTTCATGTGTGTAGGTTGCGGATCGAAACTTAGTAGGGAAACATTATCGGAGAATGGGATGGATCGCCGTAAATAATTCAAATTCAATGTTTAGCATGTGAATAACTTATTTCCAAACTACAAGTGTATTTATATTTTCTTAATATTTAATATTTTGAGTTCTAGAAAGAGGTTGTGGGTTCGAAGCCTCTTGGAATTGAAAACTCAGGGTTATAGATCCCTATATAAAGTCGGCTTGCCTTGCAAAAAAATAACAATAATAATATTTTGCATTCTAATAAGTTTCGTTGTAAATGTTACATTGAAGCGGGAAGAATTGGGGGATCTCTTAGTTAGTGATATGGGTCATGTAATCTCTTCCTTAGTGATACGGGTCAAATAATTCCTTAAATGGCTTTATTTTGTACATTTTCTTATCTTTTTTGGATTGCAAACGAGGGAGTCGTGGTATCAATACTCACTCACCAATTTATCAAATGTTACTCCTTTTGTGTTTAGTTTTCCGTACTTTTATAAGTTATTTGTTAATAGTGTATTCGCCAATAGTTATTCTTTTTAACCATAGATTTTTGCGTGATTACCATCATAAATTGGTTTCCTTAAAGTTGCCACAAAAGCATAGTTACGTTTGGAAAGATTTTATTTATTTTTGAACATTTGAAACTAATTATTTCTCATAGAGAGCATGCATGAATCGATTCAAAGAAACAGTGAAAACGTTGATTCAACAGCTACATGGACAAAATATAAATCAATGATTTTCACCTCTATGGTAAGGTCTAGTTGTTATACTACGTTTGTACCTTGAATACCCCAAACCTGATGCTCCTCTGGGGAAACCTGATTGTGTGATAACCTAATGTTACAGGTTATCAACAAAATAGTAAGGTAGGTGAATATTGTTCCAGGGGTTTTTAGAAGAACGTTCAAAGAGGTAGAGAAAAACGGTATGTTCGACTAAAACTAGTATGTTACGTACATATTAATTCACGAGACCTTTGTAACATCTTGTGAATCATCATTTCCTTGTGTATTTGTTAGGATATACGATTCCAGTAGGATGGGCAGTCATGGTTTGTCCTCCCGCTGTTCATTTGAACCCAACCAAGTATAAAGATCCCCTTGTCTTCAATCCATTGCGATGGGAGGTTAGTGTTTGTATATTTCATTTAGTCCATTCTCAACAAACTGACCAAGTGTGGCATTAATTTTGGGTGCTTCTCTGGTGTTACAGCAACCAGGGGTGGAAATAAGTGTTGGATCTAAGAACTTCATGGCTTTTGATGGGGGGTCCAAGATATTGTACAGAAGCAGACGTTGCAAAGCTGCAGATGACCGCATTTTTCATTGCTTGGTAACGCCCCCATCAAAAGCCATGAAGTTCTTAGATCCAAGCAATATCATCTTTGATGGGGGGGGGGGGGTCCAAGATATTGATTACTTCAAGTAAGTACTATGAGCGAGAGATACGCAATATCATCTTTAATTACAGGTATGAGGACATGATATAATTGAAGCAATCAATATTTGTAATTTTCAGGTGGATGATAGTGAAGGGAGGAGATATAGTCATAAGGATTGGTTTGATTTTTCCTATGGCATCCATATCCAACTCACTGAAAAAGAAGGAAATGAAAGTAAGATATTGGCCCAAATAAAATTTTGGGTACCCCTTCATCTCAGTCCTTTTGCCAATGTACAGTTTTTGAGAATGATGTATGTTATAATGCTTTTACTATTCTAAAGTAATATTCAATGTAACCTCTGTACTGGAGAAATGTTTAAACATAATTAATGGTTACCCATACAAGTTGAAAGGATTGGTAGAACTTGTAACAAAAGAAGGAAATATATGTTTTGCGTTCCATTTTGTCTTATCAGTGATCAAGATACCTCTTCTTACTTAGAATAAAGAGACAGCCAGCACTGCCTGCGCCTCATTCTCGGGTTGGTCTTAATGACCATCAGTCGTTTGTGTTTAGACTATTCAAAATCGATCAACCAAGGCATACAAACTTAGAAATTACTTTAAAATATCACAGATGGGCTAAGACATTATAGATTTGGTACTTTGATGTAACTAATATCAATGTTAAACCTCTAGGAATAGATTTATAACCATTAACAATTTGCAGCACCTCATGTTTTAGCTAAATACCTTATGCGCTCTCAGTCTGTATGCTCTAGTCATCCCATAATCATCCAATTGACATCTATAAACCACACAATAAGAGGAAAATATGTCCTTTACTATTAATCTCATTAGAAAATTTTAACACAAAAAAGGGCACATGCATCTAATAATAAGATTACACTAAAAATCAATTGTCTGGCTAGCAAGCGCGTTAGCGCGTGCCTTCGTGCTCGTAATAATCAGTTATAAGTACAAGAGTTTGACGAATTTTGAAATCCAGACAGGCATAGTAGTAGAATTAAATATTACAAACCCACTTAAACCCAAAGAAGCTAACTCGTGGGCAATAAAGTTAAATTGTCTAAGTATATAAACAAAGTACATAGATAAAGGGATAGGGAAGCAAGAGTCCAGATACTGCGTAACACACCATGAAATTGCAACATCCTTATCTTAGATACAGGATCATCTTTTGATAGTCAGCTACAACCAAAATCTCTTACATACCCACCATAGCCTTTACCCGTGAGCGGGCCCAGGTGCATCCTTGTCCTTTCACTTCCTCAGGAGATCGTGCTCTAGATCCATGATATTCTATAATTGTTGGGTTTTGGCTCAAAAATAGACAAAGTCGTTCAAACGAGACTTAAAGTCATTTGAACGAAAAAGCTTGTTTATAGGTTGGAAACTTGGTTCCATTGAAGTCGTTCAAACGAGACTTAAGTCGTTCGAATGAAAACCGCGTAGGCTATTTTGTAAGTTCGTTTTAGAGGCGATGGTTTATCTCGTGATGGGTACTTCGCTGATGACCTAATAGAGAGTCTATAAATATAGAGTATGAGTTTTAAGCCTCTGTGTGTGAGAGAAAAATATTTAGAGAGAGAAAATGGAGAAATCTAGGGTTTTACTTTGAAGAGATTTTTTTGGTTTTCTTTCGAGGGTTTCTTACTAGGGATTATCTGTAAGAGTAGAGGTCAGATTGAGAGATCTCTAGAACTTCTTGTGATCTTAATTGATAATAGATTCGTCGTGCTTTTCGGGGGTGGTTTTGATCATTTTGGGATTCTACCTAAATTTAAACCTTATGTATGTGTTTATTGCCTTGATTGAATTCTTTTTGGTTAAACTTAGATCTTCGATTCTTGCTTAATCATATCGTGCTTCTGTATTGTGATTTGCTCCCTTTGTTTCCTTGCAATTGGCATCAGAGCAAGGTTTGGGGCAAGTAGAGAAACAATATGGGAGGATCTAAGTACTCTAATACGATCAAATTTGATATGAAGAAGTTTGATGGGAAGATTAATTTTGGATTGTGACAAATACAAGTCCAAGATATCTTAATTCAAGGCGGGTTACACATGGCACTAAAAGGGAAGCCTATACCTAAAAAATCTAGTTGTAGGTATAGTAGCCTAGAAAGTGAACGACGATGAAGAAGACTGGGAAGATCTGGATTCAAGGGCTGCTAGTGGAATTCACCTTTGTCTTGTTAAAATGTTTTGGCAAATGTGGCCGGAGAGAACACCGCAAAGGGTCTTTGGGAAAAGCTTGAAATTTTGTACCAAATGAAGAGTCTTACGAATCGCTTATACCTCAAGGAACGACTTCATACGCTTCGGAAGAAATTATGGATTAGTTCCCCCTCTAAGTTTCTCTGGCCTCCCCTCAAACACTATAAAATCCACACATGAAATTGTAACGATTGCTGGTTACTTTCTTTTTGAATCGATAGAAGTGATTAAATCTTGCACCTTGAGTACTTAGTGGTTTAAAAATATTATAGGGTATTGGTAAATGGCCCAATACCTATTACAAGATTAATGTTTATAAGATCAAATATAATTAAACAATAAATAAACATCAAACTACCTATTATGTGATTCAAACCCTAAATTAAATATACAAAATTTTCTCTTTAGTCTTTTAATCTTTAGAGTACGGTGGAGAAGGTAAATGTCTGGAACTTTTATGATTATACATGATCCATATAACATACTAAAAAAATTTAAAATTATGAATTTAACCTCGGTCAAAAGGCATGCCAAATGGCCAAATGGCATGCCGCACATGCATGCCAAGTTTGGCATGTCGGTGCCGCGATGCCATGCACCCTAGACACAAGACCATAATAGCATCTACCACTGAGCAGAATATCTCTAGGCTACAAATACGTCTCTTTTACTTTACTCCCGCCAATTTCTTTTTTGTCCTAATTATTTACTTGTTTTTTTTTTTACCATGAAAAATGTGGACAAATCGACAAAGTATATTAGAACAAGCAAAGTAAAAGCTTTGTACTATTAAGAGTTCCATCATATAAGAGCAAAATAAGGAAGAATATGGTACTCTAATTAACGAAATCAAATAGCAAACAAGGTAACAAAGATATTATGAGATGTATATATGCCACTTACACTATTCAAGACACTTTTGCATAACAAATCTGATATATGCTTAGCGGAAGAGACGAGTTGAGCATAAGTGTAACTCTCTTGCTCCACTCTTAGAGAAATACTTTCATGCTTCCCAATTTCATGATTGCCAGCTGTTTTGACCACCTTCATAAGCGTACCAGAGGATGATATTGTCGAGTTAGATAATAAAAAATTAATCTATCAGCATTTCGGACCATACTTACATTAAAGCATCATCAGTAGTTACCTCAATACTTAAAAAAACACATGCCACATATGATTATTCCCCATTTTAGCCTCCAAAAGTTTTCTCAATGCTTGAATTTTAAGCATCAACCTGAATTTCATGCCTGATGCTTGAATGTTGAGTTTAAGATCAGGCGTAAAACCTTTATGCGTCTGAAACATTTCCTTATCAGGAGCATAACACTCAGGCGCATAATTGTTATGCCCCTATTTATTTTAAGCAACTTGGCGCTTGAAAGTCTGACTACGACAACGGCTATAAAAGGCTAGTTTTGCTTTTACCGCTCAATTTACTTCATCATCTTCACTCCAACACCATAAAAACCACTCAAGAACACCTACTACATTCTTTCTATTCTTAAGCAAAGCAACTCTATTGTTCCCAACAACTTTCGTACCATGTCGGATTCAATCAACAATGATCCTTTTGATTCGCTCCACATTGATGACTCTTACACGTCATATAAACCTCAAAATGCACAGGGCTACTCCTCAACCTCACCCCTCACAAAGCTCTCAATATCGGATGTATGAACAAAGCGGCTCCCACTACGGCCAAAGCTCCCAATGTGGTCCTCAATTCTCTCAAACTCCAGCTACCATTTCTCTCAAAACCCTCAATTCTTTTAATTATTCAAATAAAATCCTCAATTCTTTCAAAACTCTCAACTTACTCCAAATCCTAATGTTTCTCAAAACTCGCAATTTCAAAACTCCCCAAAATTCTTTTTATGATGATTGTGAAGATTCTCCTACCGTAAACATAGGGGAAAGACTTTGAGGAAAATGGGGGGGGAAACATGGTGGTCGGAGTGGAGGTCATAATATGAAGAAAGCGTATACCGCCCCTAAAGTAAATGTTGTGCCAAGGTGGACGTAGTGTCTAATCTCGGAGGACAATATCAATGAAAGTGGCCAAATCGGAGCGATATTCCTAAATATCATGTATGAAAAGTTTAAAGATGGCGACGGGATTATGCGTACGTCATCCGATATTCAAAATCATTAGACTAATGTATCGGGGGAGTGTCGGCTTTGGGAGAAAGCTTGGGATAAGGCCGTAAAAGCCGGGAAGAGCGGGGGGCGGGGGAAACATAAACACTTTTGTAAGTTTTTGTCCCGTACCTTTCATATTAGTTTCTAATCAGTTCTAGAATAACTAAGTGGTTTTATGTTTATAAAAATCTCATGCTGAAACATACTTTTTAACACTCAAGAAAGGCATGGCATTTCAATACCCGAAGGCATATGGATTACTAGAACACCATCCAGTTTGTTGTGGTATTCAAGTTCAATCTTCTTCTTTTTTTAAGCTGGTTTTTTATAGGGATCAGCAACCCTGAGTTTCCAACCCCATGAGGTTTCGAACCCACGACCTCTCACTAGGTGGAGTGGTACTACCACCACTGGGACAAGAGCCCAATGGTATTCTATTTAATTATTGTCTCTTTTGCGACGTAATGTGCGATCAAAAAGCCATTCCGACACTAGCCCGGAGAGCTGAACTCCCGGAACACCATCTTCTCCAGTTGTTAAATAACCAATAGAAAATTACTTGAATACCAACCTCCTCAATTGTGGCGAGGTACGTCCCGGTAGAACCAAAGCAAAAAAAAGAACTATAAAGAAGAATAGGAGGATAAGCACTTTGAGTGAACAATACAATTCACTAATGAAAAGGCTTAATAGTATCGAAGCCGATAAGGTAGATCGTAAAACCAAGAAGGCCCAACGAAGAATTAATATGGACGCTTAACTATTGAAGATGAAAAGGTCAAAAACGAGAGTGTGCGCATATTTGATCAAACAATTTGAATAATAAAAGGATCAAGAAATGATGTCAAAGGACTTGAGCAAAATGAGTGGTGCACAATACACGTTTTGGGCAAGAGCACAAGCCAAAGTTGTGGTGAAGATGGAAGAAGAGATAAGGGCTGAGAAAGAAGTGACGACATTGGAGGCAATGCATCTAGACCAATTGGAAGTTATGAAAAGGGCGGATGCGAAACATCACTATTTTCATTGATTGTAACTTATTATTTAAGTTCACATTTTATGTAACTTGGTGTACGGGTTTCCTTGAATTTAAGAGTTTATTTAATTTAAAGTTTTATAGAGATATTCATAATACTTTAGGTAATGATCAACTAAACATATAGATATGAATAGAGAACTAAAATCATCCATATAGACATATAGACGTAAAGTGACTCAGACTATGAGACGCATAAGGGTTATGCGCCTCATGAGTTTACAAAAACCATCAAGCACATAAGCTTTAGGCGCCTCAATTTTTTATTTAAAAAAAAAACCAATGAGGGACATAACATTTAGGTGCCTGATAGTTAAGTTGAATTCAAGTATTGAGCCTTATTGGAAGAGGTTGATCAAATGCTTGAAAAATTCAATGATTTAGCAAGAAAAAATTCAAGCCTTCTTGGAGATGCTCTTAGAGTTAAGAGTTAAAATTTAAAAAAATGATAAAAAGTATAATCATAACCTCAACCCCAATCTCCCCCACAATCATGCAACCTATATATATATATATATATGTAACCAGAGCCAAAAAGCTTAAGTTTGAGCACGTAGAAAACTTAAAAACTGATTTTATTGATGAAGTAGTACTACAATTACAAGCAAGCAACCAGAGTGGAAACAACTAGAGTAGAAAGATAAGAGAGGGAAAAAAGATGGGATACCCTGAACAAGCCTCAGGTCATACTATAAATAGAATCCTCTAAAGATCTTATGCGGACTTCAAAATAAGAATTTGAAATCCGAAAGCACAAATACAAAACCACTTAATAAAAACTATGGACTAAAACCACAGGTCCCCCTGGTTTTGTTGTACTAATGGAAAGACAAAAATAAAGTTATTCCATTTTGCCTTTTCCCTTGTCGGTAGCCTGTCCCCTAGTGGACTGAATTGATATTAAAGCATCGAAAAAAATCTGAAACAGTGGGTCCACTAGATTTAGTCGTGCTGGCCAAGGATATAGTATCATCCATATTGTCCTCATCTTCGAATGGGTCTTGAGATTCTTCAGCTGAGTGCACAAAACCTTCACCTGTTGGTGTATTTAATTGTGAAGCCAAAAATTGATCCTTTAATAATTCCATCACCTTGACATGTTACTTTGGTATGAAGAGAAGGGGATATTTATTCTTAACGGAGTCTAATAATACAGTAAATAAATTACTGGATTCCATTATTGTACCAGCAGATTTCTGGCTCTCTGATTTATGAATTTCTTCATAATTCTTCACAGTAGCTTTAATTGTTTCTACTGTCTTAGACATTTCAAACTTGTCCCACCATCTAAACCAAAATGTCCTCCGAAGAACTGGTATCTTTAATTGATCCCATCCAATCTGGAAGTCCCATTTCCAAATCCAAACTAGACGAAATTTTGTAAAGAACCATAAAGTATTTCGCCCAAAGGGAGGATTATTTGTTGTTTGACCCTTTAATTTTGAGTGTAATTGATACCACATAAGAAAAAAATTTCTTATGGCTGGAGGTACAATGTTCATGTCTGGACCCATCTTCTCCCACCATAGCAAAAACCAGGTAGGAAAACCTTGACGGAGACAAATATCAGGATTAACACAAAATAGCCAAGTGTGCTTCCTAATTAGGTTTTGGTAATAGAAAGCATAATGCCATGCTTGGGTATAATCCCAGTAATTAAATGGGGTATTGTTTAATTTAAGAATTCTGGGCTTGGTAGGCTCCAGACCCCATTCATGAATATGAAAGACTTTAGTGATATAACACTTAGAGTGAGTAATAGCATTTTCATGTCTTTGGGGTTGACATAAAAGTTTTCAATTTGTACAGAACAAATTTCAATAAGAATGGCCTCAAAAATGTAACGCATTCGACCTTCTTGAACCATGTAATTCTGGTTTCCAAAATATCTTTCCTTTAATCCCCAAGCATCTTGATGAAGCTTTAGGTCCTCAAAAGATAATGAAAGAACTTCTTCAATATGTTGCTTTTGAACAAAAACAACTTCTTGTTGAAGTATATCTTTAATAGATTTATGCGGGGAGGACGAAGCTCTTGCAGAATTGGCGTATTGCCTTTAATATGAGAGGCAGTAGTACCTCTTGATGAAGTCTCTTTTGTGGGCTTTTTGTTCTTCTTGGTGATGGTAGTAAACCCATCCTTATCCGGAGGTTGATGCATAATTCTACAAAAATTCTCTAGTCAGAAAATCAGGGAGAGAATTACTTTCTCCTTTAATATACTCTATGGAAAAATCAAAAGAGGATAATTCAGCTTGCCATCTAGCAAAAATTTGTTTGGAAACTAAACTTTTAACATCTTTTTGTAAAATGGTTTTGGCTGCACTACAATCGATTCTTAATAAAAATGATTGATTTAATAAATTATCTTGGAATTTAGAAATACATTTCACAATGGAAAGCATTTTTTTTTAATAGTGGAATAATTTTTCTGAGCAGCTTTCCACATTTCTGAAGTAAAACGAAGTAACTCTTCTTTATGAGAGGAAGGATTTCTTTGTTTTAATATGCCACCATAAACTAAGTCAGATGCATCTGTTTCAACAATTTTGAACCATTTAGGATGAGCTAATCCTAAACATGGTAATTGTTTAACATGTAATTTAATTTTCTGAACAGCTCGAGTATGTTCATCAGTCTATGGTAAAGGATTCTTTTTTAATCTATTATGCAATAATGCACAGTCACTTGATAAATTTTTGTAGTAGTCACCAATATAATTGAGGCTTCCTAAAAATCTTTGTAATTGAGTTTTATCCTTAATTTCATCAAGAAATTTGGATGCAAACTCTATACTCCTTTGTATAAGAATAACACTGCCTTGATTAATATTAAATCCCAAAAATCTAATTGTTGCTTGAAACAATTTCATTTTAAGGCCAGATAGGACTAAACCATTTCTTTTGATCACATCTTTCAAAGTTTTTAGATGTTTAAAATGTTGATCAATAGAATTGGAAAAGACAAGAATGTCATCTATATAAGTAATACAAAATTCAGAATATAGGGTAAAAATATCATTCATAATATTCTGGAATTCTGAAGGTGCATTTTTTAATCCAAAAGGCATTACATTTCATTCATAGTGACCAAATGAAACTGCAAATGCAGTTTTATATCTATCTTCTTCTTTAATTTGAATTTGCCAGTAACCTGATTTTAAATCAAATTTAGAAAAGATAATTGCTTGATAAAGTCTGTCTAATAAATCATTTTTATTGGGGATTGGACATCTAATCTATTTTAAAGCATCATTCAAAGGTTTGTAATTGACAACAAGCCTTGGAACACCCCTCTTCTTTTTAGCATTTTTATTAACATAGAAAGTTGTACAACTCCATGGACTTTTTCTAATAAGTTTTTTCTCTAATAAATTCTGGATTTCTTGTTTACATAAACTAATGTATTCAGAATTCATTTGGCTAGGCCTTGCTTTAGTAAGAATCTGAAATTTTTTATCAAAATCAGATTTATATGGTAATGAAATAATATAATTTTTTCTTTCCCAGAAAGCAGAAGGAATCACATTGCAAACATCATTTTGAAAACATTTTTCTAAATCTTGAATTTTAATTTTTAAAGAAGAATTCTGGAGTTTTTGAGAAATATTCATTAAGAAAATATCTTCTTTTAAAAAATTTAATTGTTTTCCTTTGAGACCAATCATGGTCCTAATTTCATTAATGAGACGAGTCTCTGGTTCTCTTATAAAATGAAAAACCAGATCATGACTATCATAGGTACAATAAATACATGTTGGGTCAATTTTTTGCAATGGCATGAGTATATTAAGCAAAGGAGTTCCCAAGATAACTTATTGTTGTAAATTTCTTACTAATAAAAAAAAAGTTGGAATATAAACTCCTTGATTGCAAATATTAACATCAGGTAATTTATATTGAATAATCATTCTACTACCACTAGCAGATGTCAAAGATTGGGTTATTTTTTCAAAATACTTAGTAGGAACTAAACCTTCTTGAATACAATTAAGATCAGCCCCACTATCTACTAAAGCAACCGCTTCTTGAATAGTATATTCTTTGTTTATAACAATAATAATTTTAATATACCATTTTTGGCAAGTAATTCTTTGGAGAAGATTAAGATAAGAGTTATCATTCTCTTCTTGATGTCCTTTGTCTTTATCTAAGGAATTGGGAATTTCTGTGGAAGAATTTTCTTCTTGTTTTGGAATGGCTTGACAGATTTGAAGATAATTAATCTTATCATTCTGTAAAGAAACATAAATTTTTAGATCTTTTACTTCAGTTTTTAAAATATTTATTTCCTTTTTTAAATCTTGAATGGTAACTGGTTGCTCCGTTTCCATTCTTGTAAAAACTTCCTGAAGATTGTAATGTCTTGAAGGCATTTGCATAATCTCCGGAATAGTAAAAGAATTTTGTTGTCTTCTTTCAAGGCAAAAATTAAGAAGTTTTCCTCTTAATTCTGCATCAGTAATTTTATCAATGGACAATAAAAGATCCAATTGATTATCTGTAATGACATTAATGCTTAAACCATTCATAGTGACAATGGCTTTCCAATAATCTTGTTCCTGTGAACAAGCCTGAGTACATGACTCTTCATTATCTGTATTAGGAGTAACATCAGGACTGGTGTTAAGTATTAATTTCATTAATTTCATTAATTTCATTGTACAAGACCCATCTTCTTCTAATTCATTAATTTCATTGTCACTGTTCTTAGGAGTAACATCAGGACTGGTGTTAAGTAATAATTTACTTAACTGAAGGCGTAATCCTTCATCAATATTTAACTCTGCTAATTTTTTCTTAGTGTTACACCTATTAGCTAGATGTCCAGGTTTTCCACATTTCCAACAAGTACGTGGTTCTTGGTTAGTAGGAGCTTTCTTAAATGTTTTCTTCTTAACAGGTACATACTTCGAAGAAGAAGCCTAATGTTTAGGTTTTGAAAAAAAATTCTTTGTAGGAGAAATCTTTTTCTTACCTTTTGGATAGTTAATAAGCATGTCATAAGAAAATTGATAGCAAAAGTCACCAATTTCCTTTTTGCTTGTTAAATTTTGTTTTTTAAGTTGGTATTGTAATTTTAAATCATTACAGATACTGAGACCAACTTGAGTACAAACACTTATGAGTTGACCATAAGTATAAATACTATACGGAATAGAATTTCCATCATGTAAATCTTTAAGTTTTTAACAAACTTTTTCTGCAAACAGAGAAGGGAGTCCATCAATAAACTTAGCTTTCCAATGCTCAGTATTAGCATCGATTCTTTGCATTACTTTGCAAAGGAAAACATCCTTATACCACCTAAAATGTGATAAGGTAGGACATCTTAAATTTTATAATAATTCTTTGTTTCTCTCATGTCTTTGGGGAAAGTTTCCTATAAAATGTGAGAGAAGAGTTTGGATTAATGTGTAAACAGCATCCTCTCTGGGTGGAGTATTAGTTGCTTCTTGCTTTACTGCACTTAAAATTTCTTCTTTTTGAGTAAAAGTTAGTGCATGATCCCACCAGCCTCTTAAACACCCAGTAAAACCATTAATAATAAACATAGCAACATTTCTATCATTATTGCCAGCGGTTTTACATATAGAAGCATACATGAGCATTTTATGTAAAATTTTATGAATTTGATATTCAGATAATCCATCCAAGTTCCATTCATAAATGGATCTACCATTATAAGAAACTTGGTTTTGAAAAAAATCTTCTTCAAACAAAAGATCTTGAGGTGTAGGTCTTTTGTAATAAGTTTTTAATCCAGGAGCATCATAACTAATTTTATTGAGACTAGCTTCCATATGTTGAAAAGATTGGAGGTTAGTATCAGAATATGATTGCTCTTCTTCTCATAAAACACTTATACTAGTCTTACTTAATTTGGCAACAAGAAGATCCATAAAAGCATTATCTTGTTGGTCGGTTAATTTGAAGTCTATGACAGACAATGGAGGCTGGATATCCACAGGTTGGATTTTAGAAATAGAAGCTTCTTTAATAAGTTTATCAAGAAGTTTGTCTTCCATACGATCTAATTGCTTGCCAATCATAGTCAAAGCCATATTAGTCAAATTATTTTAATGAATATTGGCTTTACTATTTTCAGTACTGGTACTGGGAACTGTTAGAACTATAGCTTCTACTTTAACGTCAAGTTCTTTAGATGTTCCCACTTTTGTTAATGCCAAATGTTCTACTGGTGGATGATGAGATTTAAAAGCTTTTCCATCAATAGTTTTCCAAATTTTTGTATGGTCTTCCAAAACTTGGATGTAATCCTGAGTTGGAAGCCAATCTTCAACCATTTACAAAACCAAATAACTTGATTTTTGGCAGAAATATTTTGAGAATAAAGAAACTTTATTAATTGAAGTTCACTTTTGGTGAAGGCACTAAAATATATCTCTCTGAAACTCTGATGTTCTGGAGATCCAAATTCCTTTCTAATAATTTATCTAAGAGTAGAGTTGGGGGAGAAATCCATACACTACAAATAGATTGTGGATTCAGGAGTGGCAGGACTTTCAATCTATGCTTCCTGATTTTCTTGATTTTCAGGTCTATGATGAGCAAAAGGATCACCATAAACATCATGGGGGATTTGTTGATCAGAAATTCTTATCCCCTGAATCTTAGACTCATCAATAATAGTCTTATCTTCTGAGATAGAATGTCTAGACGAGGTATGAGTAACATGACAAGGTATATTTCGCATAGATCCTCTAGAAGGCAGATTCCTTGACAAAGAGAGTCTATTAATCTCATTGGGGGCAAACGAGATAGTGACATCTCCATTAATATCCTGAGTGATTTGATCAATTTGATGATCTATAATAGGAGGTGGAGGAACAGCCTCTTGTATTTTCCATTCATCAGGAAATTTAATATCACTCCATTGAATTAGTCGAGGGATAACGACTTTAGTGGTTAGACAGTTACTATCAATAACAACTGTTTTACCTTCAGTGCTATGGAGAATAGCATTAGGACACATAGTATTCATTACTTTATAATGAATTCTATAAATAACACAAATTGTGTCAGTCCCTGGTTTGTAATTGTAACCTTCAGTTTGGATTTTTAAGGTTATAGCATCAAATAAATTTTTATCTGTAAAGGATAAAGTTAAATCAGGGTAGACAGTAAAGTGTAATGGTCTATTGCATAGACTAGTCTGAATGACACCAATGAGTGATGGCATAAAGTCTAAGCATCTACCATCCCTGATGTATGCTAGAATACTTGCATTTAATCCTTTATAAGTAGAAGGTTTAAAAGCTACTTGAACACATCCAATGTGAATGTAATTATAAGTAGACAAATATCGTTCAATATCCCTTAGGTTCAAGAGCTGTAAGGTATGCTCTATATTTTCTAAGGCAATAGATTGTTCTACAGTTTTAATATTATGTTGACTAATAAAGTCAAACATCCCCTTTTTATATATTTTCTTTGAAGAAATAGACGGTATTGTCCATTGATTTAACTGCTTGGTTTGAGAAAACTCAACCAGTTCTTCGTTATTAATTGATCGAGAAGATCCACTTTCATGTGATAGCTTTAGTCTGCTAAGCATGGATGAGAAATAGATAACCATGGAAAAATATAAATTAGTAGGATAAAAATATTGGAATAAAACTATAAAAGGATCATATCATTATCAATTGTATATTTAGTAATCATAGATTCAACACCAGTCCAAGCCAAACATCTTTCATAAGAAACATGGCATACATACCAAAATGATGCTCCAGAGTCTACATTCATACTAAAAAGCAATTGATAATAACAGTAACTTCTATGGTATTATTGCTCTATTTGAATACTAGTAAGATACATTATTTCCCTGGTTACCGAATAATTCTAGCCAATCATGGCTCTGATACCAATATAGCCAGATAATAAAATAAAAGAAATTAAAACTTAAGCTAAGAAATTAAAACTTAAGTTTGAGCAAGTAGAAAACTTACAAACTGATTTTATTGATGAAGTAGTACTATAATTACAAGCAAGCAACCATAGTGGAAACAACTAGAGTAGAAAGATAAGAGAGGGAAAAAAGATAGGATACCCTAAACAAGCCTCAGGTCTAACTATAAATATAATCCTTTAAAGATTCTATGCGGACTTCAAAATAAGAATTGAAATCCGAAAGCACAAATACAAAACCACTTAATAAAAACTATGGATTAAAACTATATATATATATATATTATTTTATTTTTTTGGTCCTACCCACTTCAAAGTGTGAACTAGAAAATATCTATCGACACTAAAACATTATTAAAATTTTACAAAACTGCCCCAATACATTACATCATACACTCAGTTTCAGTTTGGTATGCTGCAAACATGATGCAAATGCAAGAAATTGTATTTCTAACCGCTTCCATGTGTTTGGTTCGATTTCCAATTACAATGTGGTGCCTATAAAATATTTGCATGTATTTAGTTCACTTTTGCAAAACAAACAACTTGTATTTCCATGCAAAAGCTTCTCTTTTTGCTTGCATTTGGTTGTATTAAAAAATCTCTCTAATAGAGTTTGCATTTAGGTTTTCTCCTTAGGAGAGAAAATAGAAGAAAAATAAGATTTTTTAAGGGATAAAAAATTGTAGTTATCATTTGCATTTGCATAACAATGCACCTAACACAAACACAATCTACAATTAGTTGCACTTGCAGTGCATTGCATTCCTGCCTATATTGAAAAAGTTCCCCCGACTTTTATTGCAATACATCGAATTTGCATTACATCGTACTTGCAGCGAACCAAACTGAGAATATTTTGCAAAATATCACATATCTACCCACCAATTAACAAATATTTCAATATCACGACGAAATCGTCCAACATGCCGTGAATTTCCTACAAATAACTGTACGTAATCGCAATTACGACATACAATTCCTCACAATCCATAAGCGCTTTCACATATCTCAATGGACTTGTATTCGATTGAGATTTTTTTTGTGCAATTGAGAGTTTTGTTTTGGTAGGGAAGAGGAAGAGAGAAAGAGGGGGGATGAGTTGGTTTTGCAGAGTTGGTTATTCAGGGGAGAACAAATTTTTTTTCCTTGATTTCCTCCACTTTTGTAAGTAGTCTCTAAATTGTTTACTTTGGAAGTCACGTGAGGGATGTTACATGTCTTGATTTTATTGGGTCCTCGCCTCCTCACACAAATCTCGAGTCCACAAATCTCTCCTCAGAAAATTCGTACTCATCGGATTTGCATTGCATCGTACTTGCAGCGAACCAAACTGAGCCTTAGTTGTTCCCCGGCATGTGTCTGTGAGACTGTGAGTGCCGAGAGAAATTGACTTGTGACATATTTGAAGGTTTACTAACAGAATGGCAACTAAATCCTAAGCTGTTGTTTTGGGTTAAAATGATTATTTGAACACTAAGCCTTTTACGTCTATCATACTTCAAATTTTTTTAACAAGTGATTTTATGAATTTCAAGCTATTGAGAACATACCAAAGTGTAGATAAAATCACAATTTCATAGCAAAGTGGAAAGTCACCAACAGTTGTTGAAGATGAGCTGAAGTCAAAGACAATTTGGTCAAATTCAAATCCCAAATCAGCTATAAAGCCAAGTCGAATCAAGCTGATGGTCATGCGGCCACCCTAGGAGAGGCACTTTATAGACAGTCATATGGATATGCAGGTGAGACACAGAGACATATTTTTTGACTTCCCGGAGAAGTCACACACAATACACAATAAGTAGGTTTACTTAACTTCCTGGATAAGTTACAATTAGCCAAACAAGACTTCATAGAGAAGCCATCCAAGTCACAAAAGGAGAAGATTGTGTTTCTCGAGGAAAAAACAATGCCTGCTACTAGATGAGGGGAACTAAATGCACCAATATCTTACTGCACAAGTCTCGTTGAACAACCAATACTCCAGAGCAGGATATATTGGTTCCATTTTACGTCATCCTACACGCCTACCTACCGAAGAAGACATAAATACTCGAGCTCTCCAAAAGGCTTGTAGGATTTTGTCGTGGATATATTCGACTACATTCAGGAACGTCTTCTGCTCCCGAGATATCTCGACAACTCCGTTTTAATTGAGCAAATTATTTTGAAGTTGGAAACCATATCAAGTAAACAAGAAAAGCCAAGTGCCGTTTGAAGCCTTCTAGGTCCCCCATCCATCCACCCCACAATATTCTCTCCTTTCTACATCTTGAAACATGAAAAAGACCGTTGGGATTTGAATTTTATTATAGAGGGATTCAAAAAAGGGACTATTGCGTTTGAACTTTGACTGCCCGCATGATAAATTAAACCTACTATTATAACATTTGTCAGGATCATACACATGATATTGATTGATAAGTTTATGTTAATTTTGTAACACTTTAAAGATTAGAAACCCTCCTAAATCTTTATAAAAAGGTTAAACACGGGAGCCAATTAACAAACTAAGGTTAAGTAGGTGAGTTAAATGGGACACATATCTAAGTAGAGAGGTGTCTAGGATGGCTCTCGGTCCTAAGCGCTCGGGACTGAACTTTTTCTCCAAATAAGACTATTATTAGTCATGAGCTCCCACATTTGGCAAAAATAGACTTTATCCAAAACAAACTTATGCAATAGGCACGCACACTAACACACAAACTGAACCCTATAGCACACAATAAGCGTCTCACTCACTCTAGTAGGCATCCACAAAACTTATGCAGAGTAAAACTTTTGGTCATTCTGCTCGCCTTTAGTCTATTCTCAAACAAATATTGGCTCAAAAAACAAAAGAAAGTTTTACTCTAATGGCTTGGCATGTGTTGACTAGCAAATGAAATCTCTTGTAGAAGATAATTTTCATCCTCGTAGAAAACACATCATTCTCAAAGGAGCTCAATGGTTGAGATATATTGTCCCAAAAAAAAGTATTGCAATCTCATATCGTCCTAGACAATTATTTTGGTCCCACAAAATTTAATTTGAGATACACGTCCACGTGGCAAGATAGGGTGTGGTAGGTGTAGCAAGTAGTAGTTTTTTTTTTGTATTTTGAAAATAACTTTTTCTTGAAATTAGATATGACCAGACATACAAAAGGAGACATCTGCCTGTCTTTAACTTCTTCTTCTTCTCTCACTGTTTTTAATTCAAACAGAGCAAAATCTCTCCTCCCTGTTTTCAGATAGAATGAGTGCTTCAAAGTTCATAAAATGTGTCACTGTTGGTGATGGAGCTGTTGGGAAGACATGTATGCTTATTTGCTACACTAGCAACAAGTTCCCCACTGTAACTTTACCTCTCTCTCTGTGTGTGTGTATGTTTCTCTATCTTTCTATCTCTGAAATAATACAATTGTGGGGTTATGTTTGAATGACAGGACTATGTGCCCACTGTGTTTGACAACTTCAGTGCAAATGTGTCTGTAGATGGGAATATTGTCAACTTGGGGTTATGGGATACTGCAGGTGCAATCTCTGGTTTATATTTTGGTTTTTTTGTGATTGGAGTTTGAAATTTTTTTATTTTTTTTTTTTATGTTTGGTTTATACAGGGCAGGAAGATTATAGCAGGTTGAGGCCATTGAGTTATAGAGGTGCTGATATTTTTGTTTTGGCTTTCTCTTTGCTTAGCAGAGCTAGCTATGAAAATGTTCTCAAGAAGGTATTATTTTAATTCCTTTTGGCCTTTTTTTGCTTTGGTATCTCTCTTTTGATCTGTGGTTGAAAAGTGGGGGCTTTTTTATTTCAAATTAAAGTGGGTATTTTTTTCTATCTTTTTAGCACTTTTTGTATATATTGTGTTAGAAAAATGGGTTTTGTTTTGTGTATGTATATGTGTGTGAGCCTGAATGATGGGGAATATGTGTTGTGTATATGGGGTGTTTGAGTTTTATCCCCAATGTATGTTTGACCCTAAGAGCATAGGCATTAGTATTGTCTAGTATAAGCGCAGTAATTAAAAAAAAAATTAAGGAAGGAAGCTGCCAAGCTGGGGCTAGGCAGGACCTCCACCTGGTGTGGTAAACTTGACAGAGAGGATAGTGGCGTGGGTGGTTATTGTTTATGGTTTGGATAGGCAGGAAGAAAGTTCCCCTTTTTGTGTCACATTAGATTGTTAAGTGTAAACATGAGTAGGGAGGGAGTTTTATTGTTTGATAAAGATATCTAAGATTCACATATTTTGGCCCATGCTATCTACAAAAATCACAGTCTAGTAGGCATTTTCAAGCTGACCAATGAAAAAGATATTACTTGTGAAAGATGTCGTCATTAAAACAAGAATCCCATGAACTGCCATTGAGAAACAACAATCTTTATTCGCTCCATAGTTTCTAACAGATGCCTACTGGATAGGATTTAACACCCATATATAAGATATTATATAGGCTTGTTAGGCAATTTTGCAATTTAAGTATGAAGACTCATTAAAAATAGTATTTCTCGTCATAATCTCTTTTCTTGTTGAGATTCTATGTTATCAATGCCATCTATGTTTGTGCTTTATGAGTTTTAATAAGATTTTTTTTTTGGTACTTCTAACAGTGGATGCCTGAACTTCGTCGATTTGCACCCAATGTTCCAATTGTTCTTGTTGGAACAAAATTAGGTAAATAATAGTATGAAATATTCATGATGTGGATTTAAATTCAACTCTTAATTCTAATTTATTATTTTCAGATCTTCGTGATGGTAAAAGCTATATGGTTGATCATACCGGTGCTAGTACAGTTTCATATGCGCAAGTATGTATTGATGTTTTCACTCGATGAGTTATCTGTCAGTTAACTTTGAATAGAAGCGTGGTTCAACACTTCAACTCATTAGACCAACGTGCCTAGTTATTGAACCAATACATCAAAAACTTAGCACAATATTCTGATATTTTGCTTCGCTGAAATAGCAGATATACCACACAAGTTGATGAATAAAAATCTGAGCTGATAGATATACCGCTTGGATTCAATATTTTTATCCTTGCATAGAAGAATAAAATGCTTAACTGATGTCGATTGTGATACAGGGTGAGGAGCTAAGGAAACAAATTGGAGCAGCAGCTTATATTGAGTGCAGTTCTAAAACCCAACAGGTGCTTGAATATTATGTCGTCCTCTTTAGATTTTGAACTTTGTTTCATGTAAAAGATTCGTGTTTGATCGATTTAAACTTATCTTTTGTTTTCTTTTGCCCTTTGATTTGGTAGAATGTCAAGGCAGTTTTTGATACTGCTATCAAGGTTGTTCTTCAACCTCCTAGAAGGAAGGAGATGGCGATGAAAAGAAGGCGGAGAAGGTCTGGTTGCTCCCTTAGGTAAGTGGCTGAGTTTTTACATATATTAAATAGCTCAATTAAATTGATATTACATTGGAAAACTATGATATTGTTAGCTCAACTTCTTAGTTTGTGTTCGTGTCATGGTCTGATTGGTTTAAGAAACCAGCATCTGAAGGTGAAACACAAATGAAATGGAGGGTGAGTAGACCATGGGTAATTTTTTTGCTAGGCTTATTTGGTAGAGATCAGAAAAGGGAAGATGTTGTTACTGAACTTCTGCACATGCTTTACGCGTGGCACGTAGACTTCATGACGCAAGCAAATCTGTATTGCGTGGAGTATATATACGACATTTATATATCAACAAAAGTATAACCATACGGTATTCAACCAAGAAATTATTGTGTCCAATCTTCAGACATTGTCAATGAAGTATCCTCTAGTATTTTGTCTCTGTGGCTTAAATGAGCCATCACTATTGGCTCATGTAGCCTCTTTTAATATGGTTGAGATATGGCGGCTTCAATTGAGTTTTTTTTTTTTTTTTTTTTTCTGGATCATGCTAGGACTTTCTAACTAAACATTAATCTAGGGCTTATTTAGTTGAGTTGCAGTTTCATTGATGTTTTAAGAGCACCAGACTGAGAGTTTCAATGAGGAACCTTAGTCTTATGATTCCACTACAATTCTTTTGACCTTCCTAGTTTCTGAATGAACCACATAAAAAGTCTTGTATTATGGTGTATTTTTCATTGTTTAACATATTTACAGTAGGCTTGCTTTGTTCCTTAAAACTTCTGTTCATGTACAGTTTCCAGCTTCACACTAACCTTAGTTTTGTCAGTTTTGTTATGCGATAATTTACTATTACAATTTACAACCATTTTTGTATTAGACTGATAATGTGTTTCTCGTGGCAATTTTTTTCTCCTTGCAGGAGTGTCATTTGTGGAGGTTATGTTGCTTAGGGGTGATGTAATTTGGTAGCGGAGACCAACTCTGACTTGAACCTTCTTATTGAAAATTTTGTGTGGTTCGTACATGCAAAGGAAGTAATATATGTATGTACGTGCTTATGTGTGAAGTTCAGTAACAACAACATCTAACAATTTCTTCTTGAATTCTACTTTGCTGATTGGAAAAACGTTCCGTGCTTTGGTAGAGGTTGATGTTTCCGTTAATGTAATTTGTTGTTGTTTCAAAATTATGTCTTGTTGTTATCAGTTGCTAACACTACAGTTGGAGATATTTCTGTCTTGGTTAAGATCTTTAAATAAGACTTGTGATGATGCTATTAAGAGAATGACAGTGTGTGGAAAATGAGATCTTTAAATAGTACAAGCATTTCATTACGTCTGTAAATATGCACTTTTGTTTACCTAGTGAATGTCATGCATTAGTTTTTTTTTTGTTTTTTTATTAGCAAAAGGGAGTGATATCATAAAGCCACCTCGACCGAAACAGAAGTAATTGTATTTACAAAATGGGTAGCCACTAACGGCATCAAAAACGAAAACGCAAGTGGGTGTACTCCCCTGGCAGCGAGGGTGTGAGCCTCATAATTACAAAGTCTACTAAAATGACAAAATCTAAAAGTTGAAAAACTGGAAGCAATGGCAATCATGTCCGGTGCCAGTGTGAGTGCCCCCTAGGAAAGGTCGTTCGATCCTATCTCAAAAGCGCTGACCAGTCTTCTACAATTCGTGAGCACCATGACTCGCTCAAGGCCCAAACTACGTGCTACCTCCATGCCTCTAATCACGGAGATCGCCTCAGCCTCTTCTGGGTCCGCCGCCCGAGATGAGTCATAATCTGCACCAATAATAGAGGAAGTATGAGTCTTGATCACAAAACCTGACCCGCCCGGAGAGTCTCTGTTTGACCATGCTCTGTCCACTGTGACAATGTGCCATCCATCTCCGACCGCAGGCGGAGGTAGAGGAATGTGTTGTCTGGTCTGGGAGTGGTTTTGGATTGCAAGGGGGCAGTAGTATGTCTTCGCCATATTCACAGAAGCAGAGGGGTTAGTAACGACATTATTGAAAATAAGTTCATTTCTACTGGACCAGATAACGTAAAAAATAGAGCTGATTTTCCCCCATGAGGAGGTATCTGGTGCTGTCGTCCCATGTTTAGCAAGCTTTTGAAGTAGAGAGATTAGGGATTCAGTAAAGGGTCATAACTTGTAATCAATAGAAGGGTCGAAAACATACCAGAGGTCTCTAACGTTCTTACAAAAGAAGAGAGCATGCGTGGTAGATTCCTCTTCTTCTCCGTATCTGGGACACGTGGTATCCTAAACGGGATCTCCAAACCAAAGATTTCTCTTGGTAGGGATTCCATCTTGCAAAGCTTTCCATAAAAATAATTGAATTATGTAGGCTGCTTTCATTTTCCAAACTGCCTTCCAACGGATGTCATTATTGTCTCTCATAGTCATGCTAGAGTTATCTTGATACGCAGACCAGTAGACGGACTTTACCGTGAGAATGCCATTCAGCTCTTTCCTCCATCGAAGGGTGAATTTTGAAGGGAATTTGCTAAGAGGGATAAGGAGGATGGCCTCAGCAATATCTTGGTGGTAATGAAAGCGGATGAGAGCTTCCTTCCACTTACGCTGGGAAGGACAAATGAGGTCGGACACCTTGGTGATAGTTCGATGAAGCGGTGGAGGTCTACTAGATCTACCAAATGGAACATTTGGAATCCACGGTTCCAGCCAGCAGTCAATACTTTCCCCGTCGCCAATGTGCCAAATGAGGTCTGGCCAGATTCTATTTCTGGCGGCAATAATACATTTTCCAAATTCAGGAGTCAGAGGGTTTAGGGGAAGTGGTCAAAAGGGATTCAAGGGGGGAATAATGGTTCTTTAGGTCTTACGCCCAGATATTCTCGGGTTCTTTGATGACCCACCATAAGTGTTTAGCTTGCAGGGCTTGATTATGGGACAAGGCAGTTCTGATGCCCAGCCCACGACATTTGGTGGGCCGGCAGATTTTCTTCCAGCTAATAAGAGAAGCCTTTATGTTACCGTCAGTGTTAGAACCCTAAAGAAATTTGGTATTTATGGAGTCTAGCTTCTTGCATATCTTGATGGGGAAGGGGAAAACAAACATATGAAAGGAAGGGATTGCTGAGTGAACAGCTATAATGAGGGTAAGATGACCGGCTTGGGAGAGGTTCTAAGCCTTCCAACCCTTGATCCTACCAAAAACACGGGCGATAATCTATTGAAAGTTCAGGCTTTTCTTTCGGTCAAATTCAAGCTGGGCTCGAGGTATTTATCTCCACCCGTGTCCTTTTTGATGTGAAGGATGCGCTGAACAAGCTTGAGATGTTTGTGGTGGCAATTTTTGCTTAATAGAATGCAGGACTTATTCAGGTTTATCTCTTGCCTAGACATGTTCTTAAAAGTGTTCAGAGAGTCTTTGAGGTTACCGGCTTCGGTCAGATTAGCTTTACATAAAAATGAAACAGTCATCGGCAAACAGAAGGTAGGAAATTAGGGTACTCCCTCTAGCAGTCTTGATGTCGTGAAGCTCACCTTTTGCCTCTGCTTGGAGGATGATACGAGAAAGGACTTCCGTACAAATGAGGAAAAGGAAGGGTGAGAGAGGATCTCCTTGTCTGAGGCCTCTAACAGGCTTGTGGAAACCATACGGGGAGCCATTCAGATTGAAAGAGAGGGTTGTAGTGAAGATGCATTGGTGGATACAGGTACACCACTTGTTGCAGAAACTCATGGCTTTCATAGTGTCAATAAGAAAATCCTGTTCGACTTTGTCGAAGGTTTTACTCATATCTAGTTTGACAGCCATACACCCCGTGGCCCTTTTTTCTTTTTAAGAGATCTAAGAATCTCCTAGGCCATGATGATGTTGTCGAAGATTTGCCTACCAGGGACGAAAGCATTCTGCGTCGGGGAGATGATCTTGTTAAGATGGGATTTGAGCCTGCTAGTAATAATTTTTGTGATGATCTTAAATTTTACGTTAAAGAGGCTAATAGGTCGATAGTGATCAGAGGTGGTCAGGATTTTCTTTTTCAGGATAAGGGTGATATTGGTGTGTTTGCATTCAGCCAGAAGGTGACCCGATTGGAAGAAAGTGAGGGTGGCTTTGAACAAGTCATCCTTGATAATCTTCAAAGATTTTTGGTAGAAGAGGGGTGTGACACCATCCGAGCCAGGGGCTTTGTTGGGGTTCATAGAGAAAAGAGCTTCTCTGACCTCTTCCATCGTGGGATCTAGAGTGATGGTAGCGTTGTCCTCCGAGGTGATCAGCGTCTCCATAATGTTCAGCTTGGAGATCTTTGTCATTGGTTTGGCCGAAGTAAAAAGGTTTTTGTAGAAAGCCAGGAAAGTATCATCGATGTCCTTTCTGTCTTGCGCCCATAAACCATCAAGTTTACACACTTTGGAGATAGCATTGTCCTTCTGCGGCAGATAGTGGACACGTGGAAAAATCTAGTATTTCGGTCCCCTTCATTGAACCAGGTCTCTCTGGATTTATCTCTCCATAGGGTCTCCTCATTCTGCATGGTTTGCTCAAGCGTATCTAGTAGAGTTCGCTCTAAGAGTATATTCTGCTCAGAAGGGACCTCCTTCTGAATCTGACCAATCTGTTCACGGAGCAGCTGGATGGTACCCGGTGTGAAGTTGAACATTGTTCGGTTCCAGACGCTCAGCTCCTTTGTGTGTCGTAGCTTCTTACAAAGATGAAGGAGCCGCGAGCCATCTTGTTTAACTTTCCAAGCATTCTTAACAATGTTAGGGAAATCCTCATGCTTGGTCCAGATAGATTGGAAGTGAAATTTTTTAGGGAGCTGGAGATGGACAAGATCTGTGTTAAGAAGGATGGGGCCGAAGTCCGACCCAATAATTGGGAGGTTCGGAATGGAGGCATCAGGGAAGTAGGTCCTCCAAGGGTCAGAGACCAAGGCACAATCCAGCCTAAGTTTTGTCAAATCATACCCTTTCTGCTTGTTTGACCAGGTAAAGGGGACGTCGGAAAAACCCAAGTCGATCATGGAAGAATTAAAGATGAAATCCGCTAGGGGGTTGGTAGTGGTGGCATCGAAAGAAATCCTACCAAATTTTGCTGCCCTGAAAACGATACCATTGAGGTCGTCAATAATGATCCAAGGAATATGGATTGCGTTTGCCATTGTGGCAATGGACTCCCAGTAAGGGCCCCGATGCTGGTGTTCCGGCGATTCGTAAGTGAACGAGCACATTCAATTAACAGGCATCGTGTCCGGATTTGAGCTACCGCTGTAGAAGGTGATCAGGGTATCGATACTCCGCTAGGAAGAGGACAGGATCGTGAGGTCAATGCCTTTGTGCCAGGCTAATCGAGGCCTTCTCCATGGTTAGTAGTGGTTATCACACAGTGAGAGTGGGCGTAGCCCAGGGTGGAGAACTTTCAAAAGGAATCAGATTCTGAGGACTTGGTTTCAGAGAGGAAGACAATGTCTGGGTTGTGCTTCTTTTGGATATTGTGGAGCTCTCTTAAGGTGGAGGGCTTGCCACTCTCCCTACAGTTCCAGGAGAGAACAATCTTTCAAACCGAGGGCCGGTGTCAGGCCCACTTCCGATGGGTGGATATTGATGGGGTGCGAACGCCTAATGGCGGCCTGGGAGTAGAGACGCTTAAGGATACAGTAACTCTGGTGTTGTTTGCTTTGTGTCGGTCTGAGACCCAACAATGGGATGTACGAGGAGATGGACCAAAAGTTAGGCCAGGGCGGGAGGAGCTTGCAGGCTAGATGAACAAAAGTTCTGCGGAAGCCGGGAGCCCCTGACCGACGCTCGCTCTCAGACTGGGTCTGAAGGAGAGTGTCTAACTTCTTTGTTTCCCATACCCTTTTGATCCAGAGCCATATGTTTGATCTGGATGGAATATGCTGACGATGGCCCGAAGCCGCTTATACCCGGAGTGAAAACCTCTAGGCCTGCCCCTAGGGGGTTTCCATTTAAAATGTGGGGGGAGGCATGATCCTAGCAGGGCCTAGAGCCAGAATCGGGGTACGACGGTTTGGTCTTAATGCAAACTTTTTGGTAACCCGGTGGCCGGCCCCGATCAGGATAGGAGAACCCTGACCCCCGGCCAGAGTTCCCCATGCCTGAGGCGATCGGGTAGATAAATCTAAAACTGTAAGACAAAAATTGAGCTGGAATAGAAAATATACTGCGTAAATCAAAAACACGTACCTTTGCGGGGTGATCAGAGTCCCCCGTACCCTCCTCCTCAGAAAGAGCCTTGAAGCTGTTGCGTTTCCTGGCTCCTCTACTCATCATGCTCTTGTCGGAATAGTCACTATCTCTGTCAGTGTTGGAGCCGAAGAAATCAACTCGACGTGGGGTCACCCATGCTGAAAGCTATGAGGAGGAGTACCCAACCTCTAACGGCTCGAGTTCGGTGGAGGAACCTCCCTTTGAGGCTGATGGTCGATAAATGGATGGATAGACCGGGCCGGTCGGGAATAGAATATGAGTTGGTGCTGGCCTTTGCTGTAAAGACGGTCATTTGGGAAGCTTTGCAACTGGCCTGTAAATTGGGTTAGCCCGAAGAGGAGTATAAAAATTCAAAAGGCCCACCCGCTGTTGTCCCACGTCAAAACCCGAAATGGAGGTCTGACCCCGCCATGTATTTTTTGAGCTCAAGCCCCCATTTAACAATAGTTGGTCCAGTTTTTCGGGAGGCCTTTGAATAATATGGTCCATGATGGATTTGTTAAAAAAACTTAGGTTTGGAAGGTGGGACCCGCTATTGTTTGAGAATGTAAACTAACTGCTTCAAACAAACCGTTTTTTGTTAAAGTAATAAATGGGTGAGTCCCAGATGTTTTTGTGTAATTATAACCCAACGGCTCCTAAAAGCTGTAGCATTGTTAGAGAATACTCAAAAGGGTTGTGGCTCACCACGGTTTTTCATTTTTTATCCCCCGTTGACCTCAAAGGTGATGATTTGAAATCTTCTAGAAGTTGTTTTGCAATCCCATCTCCGCTGAAACTCCCAACGGCTTGGTGAAGCTCTGGCCTCTCTATACGCTTTTCAAAATTTAATGGGACTAACCGGGAATTGTTCTATTTTTTAAACTGTGGGCCTTGCTGTATAGGGGTTGGATAGGACAGTCCCAGTTGTTCAATGATGATGTTGGTTCGGGTATGTTGTCCGAAAGTTTTACCCGTCTGATCGGAGGTGTGAAAGTAGCCACAGAAATCACCGTCGCGGTGTGTTATCTTAAGGGCCTGTCCGGTGATGTCCTCGTTATCGTTTAGTCGTGCATGCAGATGGAAAGTAGGGTTGTCCCAAGGGTGAGAAGGTGGATGGGTGTAGTTCAGCTTGGGAGAATTGATCTCCTTGTAAAAGTTCTTGAATGGCGAGGCGGATACTTGAAATTTTTTTGGGGGATTGACTTGAATATGCGGGCCATATTGAAAATCAATTTTTGAGCTGATATTCAGGCGGTTTTGTTCGTGCATGAGTCTCTCAAAACTTTTGCAAAGAGAGATAGGGTGTACAATGATACCACAGTACAGACAGAAACCCTCAAGCCTCTCGTACCGGACTGTAACCCGGGCATCGCCATACCTCTGTGGACGCGGGATAGGGATGGAAATCACAAGAGGTTTATCAGTGAACAAGCTAACCTGTATACGAACAAAACTCGCTCTTCTAGTCTCTGTAGAAAATTCGTCGAAATCATCGCGAATGTACTCGCCTATCTTGTTACCTATAATTCTCAAAGCCTCTTTGTTGAGTAGGCAACAAGGGAGGCCGGCAACCTGTACCCAACATAGGTATTTGGGAAATACGATTTCCGATTGATGCAAGAGCGGGTCGAAACGTTGTTGGAGAAGGGAGAATCCAAACACATTTGTCGGTTGCGAGTCGAGAATGGTCATTTGATCCTTTTGATTATGGAAGTTAGCTACAAAATCCCCTAGAGCTTTGTTTGAAAGAGATAGGTGGTAACCTAGGTATAAGCTTCGACCATGCACGTGAAACACCATCAATAATAACGTGTTCTTTAACGTTCGGCGAGATGGATTTAAAGGCAACGACAAATTTCCATTGAGCTTGAAGATCTTCCCAACGTTGATTGTCGAGGAGTATAGGGATTGGGTCATGGGTCGAGCATTCATTCATCATATCGGCTAGAGTTTTCCCTTTCTCAAGTGATCTTTGTGTGTCACGAAACTCTTTCTTTTCCTCCATCGTAGTAATGAGTAAAGGTTTTGGAGGAGCAAGCAGGAGACCGGTGAAGAACGAGAGACAATGGGTGGCTGAGCCGGGGAGTGAAAGATGAAAGTGGTGGTGAGAGGAAGGTTTAGGGTAAGAAAAACACAGACAAGGAAAAGGGTGGGTTGGAGAAGAAAGTAAGAGGAGTAGGGTTTTAGGGTTTTTTTTTTATATGGAGGAGGGCTTGCATGGGTAGGGAGAGAGTAAAGGAAAAGGTTTGGTAAACTCAAGGCATCTGTGACAAGGTGAGAAGGAAGAGATAGAGGAGGGGAGAGAATGCTGGTGTGAAAACGTATGGGCTAGTGCATATAAAACGTCACGCATTAGTTTAGTAAAGCTTATCTTGATATATATTGAATGGAATTTTACCATCTGCCCCGCAAAAATCTGATATTTCGCCTCACTATTTCTCATCTCGTTCACACATTATGCAACATGGGACGATCTAAGGGCCACCAACCTCATTACTGCCTCTATCGAGCCCCCTTGCAGCCCTGCCGTGAGATTTATCTAATGCTTAGCTCAACTTGCATTTTGATCCTCATAACCAACAGCTTCATTGTCACCAGAGACAACGGACTAGGTTAAGTTCTGATCCAAGAGGGTCTAGGGAAGTTTTGATGAAAAATTGACCAAGTCGTTCGAACGAGATTTGGAGTCGTTCGAACGAGATTTGGAGTCGTTCGAACGACTTCGGGTCTATTCAAACAGACTTATTTTCTATTCGAATAGATAAAGTCCGGAGTGTTTTGTTCGAATACACTTTTTTTCTGTTCGAACATAGGCTTGTTCTATTCGGACAGATGTGCGATTCAGCCTATTATAAGGCCGTTTAAAGGCATAATTGTCCTATTTTTGTAACTAGGAACTTGTAACCCTTATAAAATGGGCAAGGCTAGGCAAGATCTAGAAGGTTAAATCAATGAAAATTCTAGGATAGAGACTTAGGGTTTAAGAGAAATTCGATTGTAATTGATTTCGATTAAGCAATTGAAGCTCTAAAGGGATTTTTCCCAACCAATTGGTTTGTTCTTCATACTTTTCTGCTAATTAAGGTTTCTCAACTCGTATTGTGGATTGAGTGGTATCAGTTTTCCAATTACGATTCTCAGGGTGATTGTGGTTTATGGTCTCTAAACGTGACCGTCTCAAGCAAACGAATGAGAAGCTAGTGAGTCTGTTGAAGATTCACCGAAAACCTAATTCGAAGAAGAACAATTTGGAGATGGGCGGTTTCAAAGATCGACTCACGACTTTGAAAACAAATGTTTTTAACCTAACTACCACTCTATGAGAGTTGGTAGAGCAATTACGTCTCACGAACCTCACACAAGCTTCCGCTGCGGTGAAACTGTGAATACGCTCGAAGAAGAAAGGTGTTGTGGAGGAGGATAGAGACGGGGGTACCGAAGAGGTAGATAGTGATTATAGTGATGCCGAATCCGACGAGGAGCGATCAGTTATTGGTAAGTTCACGAATCTTATGCGTCAACTTCGTATCAATTTTAAAATTAAAATTCCGGTATTCGACGGTTCAATCGATGCCGAGAAGTTGGATAATTGGTTAGATATGTTAGAAACCTATTTTTCCGTTTATGAATACTTCAATGCTAAGAAAATATGTTTTTCTACATTGAAATTCGCAAGTCATGCACTTACATGGTGAAAGTCCTACCGGAAATTCCACGAAGTAGGAAGTTTGAGTTGGAAAGAATTCAAGGTGTCAGTGAGGAAGCAATTCTATCCGATTGGGTATGAGCAAGAGAGATAGTACATATGGCATAATTTACGCCAAAAGTTTAAGCAATCCGTACAATAGTACACTACGGCGTTTCATAACCAAGCTTTGATTTTGGACATCGATGTGGACGTGTATGAGGTGTTCATGAAATACATGGGGGGTTTGTCAAAGTCCATTAGAAGAGAGTTGAAGCTCTTTATTGTGGCCAATATCGAAGAGGCTACCCTGAAGGTAATTGTTATTGAAGGCAAGTACTTGAAGAGTGACAAAGAAGACGACAAGAACAAGTTGGGGTACAAGTCTTGTTGAAAAAACGGGAATAAGGGAAAGTCCAAAGGAGAGGGGTCTTCGTCCAAAGAGAATTATTGCAATCATTATAAGGCGAGTGGGCATATTTTAGATAAATGTTGGAAACTTTACTCGGAGCTTATGCCGAAGGAGGAGAATATCAAGAAAGAATGATATGCACTAGCCGCTGAGGTTGTTGACCTCCCGAATTTAGATAAACCGAATCCTAAGCTTATACTTATGTTTCAGCAGTCTTTGACTACCGAGGAGGAGAGTCAGGAAGAACTTTATTATGTCAGTATTCAGGTAAAGCAGAGCTTAGTCGAGGCCATTGTTGATCCGGGTAGTCAGAAAATTTTGATTTATGAGGCGTTGGTGAAGAAGATGGGTTTGATTACTACAACTCATCCTAAGCCGTATGGTTTGGGGTGGATTTAGAAAGATACGAATTTGATGATCACGAAGCAGTGTACATTCAAGCTTGCAATCACTGAAAGGTTTATTGACGAGGTAACGTGTGAGGTAGTTCATTTAGATGTGTGTCAGGTCATCTTGGGTAGCCCTTATCTTTGGGACTGAGATACAATTCATTACCGTCGAGCTTGCAAGTATTATCTTGTGAAGGAGGGAAAGGAGTTCCATATCAATGCTTGTAGGAGCATGTCACTACAAAGAATTAAGTAACGACGACTCAGGTGAAGCGGTTGGTTAATGCGAGCGGCAAGTTTGTGTTATTGGTACGACCTGTTCAAGAAGGTACGTCGACTAGCGTGTTGTCTACAATGGCAACGTCGTATAAGCAACAAACCGACATGGGGAAGTTGCACGAGGAGGTTGTGGTACATTCTTATCACAGACAGTTCTAGTTTTTAGCTACAAAGTCCAAGCTACAGCAAGCTCGCCAGATGAAGGGGATGTCGTATCTCTAGCAATTCCCCTTGATTATCAAGTATAAGAATGGAGTTAACAACAAAATGGCTTATAGGTTATCTCGACCCCCATTACCAACTACTTCCGCTATGTTGGTAGCCATGTAGATACAACCTATTATTCCGTCAGAGTATGTTGCAAGATATGATGATCTCAAGGAGCATAGTGTGTTTCGCCAGAAGTTGCTGCAAGACAGGACATGTGAGTATGAATTGGATTTGCCACCTTATATGATGATGTATTCGGTGATTAATGTCGAGCATTTGAAATTATTTGAGCCGTCACTTTTAGATTAAGACTCTACAATCTGCACTCGCCTACCGTTAGTTGATGACTTATGAATGGAAAGAGAAGATCCATTACAGGAGGATGATATTCTAGAGAGGAAAGTTCATGCTATAAGACGGGGTGGTATTAAGTCGTTCCGAGTTGGGAAGAAGGGTCAACTACCTAGTAAGTCGAAGTGGTACAACAGGGAAATGGGCATAGCCACATTCCCACATCTCTAGTTCTAGCTTGAGCAGGAGCTCAAGGCTCTTAAAGAAGGGAGCCATGATCTAGGAGGATCTAGGGAAGTTTTGATAAAAAAAATTGACCAAGTCGATCGAACGAGATTTGGAGTCGTTCAAGCAACTTCTAGTCTATTCGAACAAATTTGTTTTCTATTTAAATAGATAAAGTCCAGAGTATTTTGTTCGAATACACTTCTTTTCTGTTTGAACATAGGCTTGTTCTATTCGGACAGATGTGCGATTCAACCTATTATAAGGCTGTTTAAAGGCATAATTGTCCTATTTTTGTAACTAGGAACTTGTAACCCTTATAAAATGGGCAAGGCTAGGCAAAATCTAGAAGGTTAAATCAATGAAAATTCTAGGATAGAGACTTAGGGTTTAAGAGAAATTCGATTGTAATTGATTTTGATTAAGCAATTGAAGCTCTAAAGGGATTTTTCCCAACCAATTGGTTTGTTCTTCATACTTTTTTGCTAATTAGGGTTTCTCAATTTGTATTGTGGATTAAGTTCAACTGTTCAAATCATTGCTCGATCGGTTAAGCAGTTAAATCATAGTATTTGTATCTTTCTCTACTGCTGAAGTACAACAATAAGCATGGAGAAATGAGTACTCAATAACCAAATAATTGAGATGCTTCGAGGTTTTTTTTTTTTTTTTTTTTCTGATTTTGATTGTTTATTTTGATTGCTGAATCTAGTGTCTGAATGTTGAATATATGAAAAATTATGTTTTTTTTTTTTTTTAGTGTTTTTTTTTTTTGAATGAGTCTGAAATGTCTAAAAAATAAAAACTATCAAATTGTCAAAATTACTCCGCACACTATTTTTTGCGCAACATGTTTTTACATAATCGCATTTAAATTCAAGTAATTTTTTTTCAATATCAGTTAATTAAAATAATTGTTGTTGTAGTAGTTTACTTTAACATGGATCTCAATCTTGTGTGATGATGACGATGTGATGATACACCAATTTCTGTTAATTTTTAGTTGTCTTCGATCTAGAAATGCTCA
Organism: Kingdonia uniflora; assembly: GCA_014058105.1. NCBI lineage: Eukaryota > Viridiplantae > Streptophyta > Magnoliopsida > Ranunculales > Circaeasteraceae > Kingdonia > Kingdonia uniflora. Next base: position 340,942 of record JACGCM010000926.1, on the reverse strand, counting down.
TTTGTCATGAAATCCCCATGTTTCATAGTTAGGGTTTGATAATGATGAAAATTAGAAGAGATGACATAAATTTGTGTTAAAAGTTAGGGGTATTTTGGGGTTTAAGATTAGGACACATTGGCTTTTTCAAGTATAAAAGAAGAAAAAAAAATTGAAAATGCTAGAAAACCCAACTTAAATGGGTAAAAATAGGGTGCCAAACCAAATAAGGTGTTTTAAAAAATCAACAAACAAACAAAAGTTCTACAACAAGACCATTAAACAAAATTACTTCAATTTGTTTAAGACATAAATTCAAGACCACTGACAAAAACAAGTATACAAAGATCCCAATGTGTTTCAGGTGCAAAAATACACATCGAGAGCAGGGGGGGAAACATTGCAGTAAAGTTTTTTACAATAATCAATGACACAATGAAATATTAGTTTTACTCTCCTTCCTGCTAAGGAGAGAATCTAATAGAGAAGCCTGTATCAGTAGTCCTGACATCTACATTGTTGCCTCCGAATTCCTCAAGATCAGAGCCTGAATCATCAAACCACTCCTCCCTTGGAGATCTCTCATTACCATCACTGTTAGTAGAAGGAACCCTGAGCTCACTAACCGAAACTGGTAGAGGATTTTCACTGAAATACCTGTCAGAAGGGAGATCCAATGCTGTAGCTCTACTTGATGGGTTGTAGCAAACAAGTCTCTGAATGAGCTTTACTTCATCAGAAGAGCGATTAGGAAGGCGCGACTGCAAGCCTAGCGGACTTTCGATCTCACCAAAAAACATTTTCCCATAATCAGGAAGTTTTGAACACCCAGGCCAAGTTTCCTCATTAAAGTTTCCCAATACATTGATAATCCTACTAAGCTGATCAATATCTGAATTACCAGGAAAAAGAGGGTCTAGAGAGATAAGCTCTGCAAAAATGCATCCCAACGACCATAAATCAATCTCTTGAGCATAATCTGTTGATCCATAGAGTAGTTCGGGGGCTCTATACCAACGAGTCCCAACACAAGATGTAAGAGAACCAGTTCCATCTTCTACATTCTCTTCTCCTGCGTCGAAAGAATAAGAAGAGCCTTTGTAAGAACAAGTCGAGCCTTTTAAAATGTCATCGTCCCTGTCGCTCGTTGTGCATGTAGCAAGACATGATGTGTCTCTGTCGTATAAATTAGTGCTTTTATAAGTTCCATCGAACAATTCCTTCGATTTGAAGTTGTTCACTTTTGAGTATTCTTCTCTTCCAATCGTTCTCTGATCTTGGTTGCCAGATTCTTCCGCAATTGTAGTTTTTCTATCAGAACTAATTTCTTGCTGGTCTGGACCGTTTTCATCATTTATAGCATCATCTCCAGCAACAATAATAGGATCCAACAGTATCCTGGCCTGACAAAGCAACATGAAGTCACTAATTACTTTATATTATTGAGAGCTTAAAAAGTAGTATTGTTTATAAGAACACCAGCTACTACTTAAAAATAAATTTAAAGAAATGTTTGTTTCTGTACTTATAAAAGAACATGGGTGTTTGGTTTTTTAAGCATTCTACTGACCAGCAAGCTAGCTTCACAAACCAGGAAATTAATTCTCCATTTTCTTTTTCTCAAACACAGATACACTTGACAGAAAACATTTTAGCTCAGAGAGGGGGAAAAACTGAAAGTGGAAAATCTGGAAAGAGAAAAAAAAAATCAAATTAATCTATATAGAAATCTATAATGAGAGAAATTCTGGAGTGCAAAATTTTAGAGTAAGATAGAGAGAATCTAGAAAGAAAACTAGAGGGATAGAATTTGGAGAGAGATAATATAAGGCAAATATGAGTATGTGAAGAGAATTTGATTGAGAAAATTTAGGGAGGAAAACTTGGATTGAGATACTTGTAGTCCCTTTTGTATTGGTTGTTGAAGAACGAAAGGCACCACTCTTTTTCGTCTTCTATCTCTGATAAGGTTTTGGATCTACAGGTCTCCAATCTCCTCCCTTTTCGATGGTTTTGTAGTCCTCTATTTATAGGAGAAGGCTAGGGCTAGGGAATACGGAATAAGGATTCTAGCCATATAGCAAGCACTACTACTTCAAACCAAAGAAGAGTGAGAACTATGTCTTCGAAGTCTGATAAGTTTATGATACCTCCTGGATTTGAGAGGAGGCGAGGGTTTCTGGTGGTTCCGTTGTGCTGACGGCTAAAATTTATGTCCAGCCTCATCCTACCAAGAAAGTGAAATTGGATAGTAATATTAAGGTGAATTTTGCAAGTTCCAAGGTAGGAGAATCTGTCACGGAGAGCCAACTTCTAAATGACGCTGAAAGGCTTATGGAGTCTCAAGTACACTCTCGAGCTTATTTGGACGAGCAAGTCCGTGCCCCGATCTGTAAGTACTCTTCGCTTTGAGCCTATTTCTTACTAGCTTTCTTTTTCAATACTTAGAGAAATTTTCTCTTGCATAGACTCCTTGCGTCATTGAGGCTTTGACGAGACTCTGGAAGGCAGAAGAAAGAAAAAATAGGGGGATCCAGAATGGTTTTAAAGACAAGGTTGAGGAAGCTGTTGCAATGCAAATTCAGAAGAAAATCGCCGAGTTTGAGCAATCACAATGGTGTATGAAGAGAAAGATGGAAGATGCGGCCAAGGTGGTTGTGCAGGAGATTAGTGAGCTTAAGGGGAAGGTTGTTGCTCTCGAGTTCAAAGCACAAGAAGAGGCAATGAGAACCAATACTGAGAAGTGCTATTACAGGAAAAGCTCAAGCGGGAGAGCGATGAACGCCAAGAGGCTATCAATGCGGTGGATGCTAAATGGGAAGACGTCCTATGCATAGAAAAAATAAAGAGGCGTATATTTGAGGATGTGAGTGAGCTTGCAGTGTATGGGCATGATACCAAAAGGCAACCGTGCCCCATAGAGTTAATGGATATCGAGGATCCTGAGGAGGCAGAGGTTGCTTCTTAGACAAAGTAGGCGAAGGGGGTGTAATTAGTCACAAAATGGGATTTCGTTTTGGTGATTGTGGACCTATCTATTTTGTAGGAAAATTGTTTAAGCTATGAATGGGCTCTTGAGTCCTATATGTTATTGCATTTATTTGGTTAGTGCGGGTAAGTTGTGTCTACGTGATATTGAACATCGATGGTGTTGGTTGGTGTGGGAAAATATATTTATTTTATCCATTCCTGGATAACATGATTTGTGAAAAAGTAACGCGTCGAGGAATCACCCATCTTAATTGTAGCAAGTTGAAATTGTGATGCAAGTAGGTCACCTGATAACTTGAACTTGTAAGAGTTTACCAGGTCTAGGATTCAACCACCCCGACTAGTGATGAGGAATTATGGTATAAGTAGGTTATGGGTGACCTGTTCGCCCACAGATAACATTAAATAGTAAAAGTTTATGAGGGCTAGGATTAAACCACCCCGACTGGTGAGCAGGAATTATTGTGCAAGTAGGTCATGGGTGACTTAATCGTCCCCAGATAACATTAAATAGTAAATTATACCAGGTTTGGGATTCAACCACCCCAACTATGGTAAGCACGAATTATGGTGCAAGTAGGTCATGAGTGACCTGTTCGCCCCAGATAACTTTAAATTGTAGAAATTTACCACGTCTGGGATTCAACCACCTCGAATGTGGTAAGCAGGAATTATGTGCAAGTAGGTCATGGGTGACCTTTCGCCCCCTGATAGCATTAAATTATAAAAATTTACCACGTTTGGGATTCAACCATCCCGACTGTGGTAAGCAGGAATTATGGTACAAGTAGGTCATGGGTAACCAGTTCACCCCAGATAACTTTAAAGTGTAAAAATTTACCACATCTGGGATTCAACCACCCCGACTGTGGTGAGCAGGATTTATGGTGCACGTAGGTCATGGGTAACCTGTTCACCCCAGATAACTTTAAAGTAAAAAAATTTACCAAGTCTGGGATTCAACCACCCCGACTGTGGTGAGCATGAATTATGTGCAAATAGGTCATGGGTGACCTACTCACCCAAATTATTTATTACTAGCATTAATAGACAGAGCAATGGAGGAAAAAATGAATTTATTGATAATATTTCCTCAAATTTAGCATGTTCCATGGAGAAGGCAACATTCTGCCATTACAGTCTCTCATAAAATATACTCCTCTTTCTACTAAGTTGTCGACAATATAAGGTCCTTCCCAGTTATGAAAATATTCTCCTATGTTTCTAGTTTCAGAGCTGGGGAATGCCTTTTTAAGAACGTAATCGCCTCTTTGAAGAGCTCTTGCTTTAACCCGCCGAATGTAGTTTCTTCTTAACGTGTTTTGGAAACGCCCAAAATTTGTTATTGCCTTGTCTCGGGTGTCGTCTAAGTGATCCAAATTTTTTAGGAGTCTTTCATTTTTAATGGTGTCTACGAAGTTGGATAGACTCCACAGGAAACACTGCCCTGATCCATAAGTAAGCATAAATGGGCTAAAACCCATACTTTATCTAAGAATCATTATGTACGTACATAATACTGCAGGAAGTTTTTCAACCCAGCACAGCACCCCTTGGCTTCACCTAGGCACTTTCAGATGTCGTCCAAGATTGTCTTGTTGGTTGTCTCTACTTGCCCGTTTCCTTGAGGGTATCTTGGTGTCGACATGATTACTTTGTAAGGTGTGAGGAACTCTACAACCTTTCTACGAACTGTGCACCATTGTCAGACATAATTGTGTGCGGCCCCAAACCTATTTGCTTGCAAACTTTGAAACCAACTCAATGTGTTACCCTCCAGGCTAGATGGGAATAACCTGCACTGCAATGCAACCAAAATACTCAGGAGCCCAAACTTTAAGTCTATTCTTGAACTTTGTAAGGTGTTCCTTTGGGTCGATCGTGCCTTTGAATATGGCGAATTTGAAATTAGGGAAACCCTACAGGGGGCGACCAACTAGGATGTCGCTAGTGAATAGACTTCATTGAATCTACCTCAGTGATGTCTCAGCAAGTCGGTTGGTGTTGTGCCCAACTATGTTGTCCCAGTGTTGCATCAACTCGTCTCTAGTAAGTGGTGCGTTCTTCGCTCCTTCAAACTCGTCATCCGACAGGTTGACCTCTTTATTTTGGTTGTATCTCTTCGATTCAGCTTTGTATACCCCATCGTGATTTGGAATCCCGCTTGATGGAGGTGGTGGACCTGTATAGTAAGGTCCGTTAGGTCAAGGGGGGCCCTGCTGGTACTGATGTCCGGGGAACCCATTTAGGCTTTCGGGGAATTGTTGGAAGGCTCGCCCATACGGGCGAAGGGGAGAAGTAAAGCCTGGAATTGAGGTGCATATTGAGTGAAAGGTACCTGGCCACCATGCTAATATTGGCATTCTTTGTTGTTGTGTCGCACAAAATTCTTCGAGGATGGTGTTCGGTGTTCTTCACGTTGGCTCTATTTGGCATGTGTGAATCCGTGTCCAGGTGTTTATTAAGGGATTCCGAATGATTGGGGATGGAATGATGGGGTGTGGGAGGGATGACGATAGGTATTTTCATGTTGTTGAGATGAATGGTAGGTGCTCGTGTGACTATGCACCGTCACCCTAGCATCTCCAATGGGAGATCTAGAACTGTCACCACCGGAGTGGCGTGATGCAGAGTAAACTGGTAAAAGCGAGATTTCATGCCTACCGATGCCCGGATAGGCTTGATCCTCCCTCAAAGTTTGGATCTCATCTCGCAATTCGGCTACGGAGTTGAGTAAGGCTTGGAACTCTACCTTCTTCACCATGGTTGCTAGCTGGTAGATCTTTCTGGGTCTGAGCACAAGACGGCGCCAATTGTAGTCCCTTCAAAATGGACTATTAAACCCAAGTATTTTGGACTTGGTTGTTGAAGAACAAAAGGTACCACTCTTTTTCATCTTCCATCTCTGATATGGTTTTGGATCTACAGATCTCCAATCTCCTTCCCTTTTGATGGTTTTGTAGAGAAAGTATAGCATCAAATATTGCCACTTAATGACAAAAATCGTGCTAGCCTTACTAGTTAGCAAACGAGTTCTACTAGCGAGATTTTGCATTTTGAAATGATGAAAACTCAAGCTTCGTCGACAATTACCTCCATGATCAATTGAACACAAAGAGAGGATGGAAGAGAAAAGGTCCGCTAGATTCAAGAAGAAGTGACGGTGGGTCTTCTTCTTAATGGGAGCATGTATCGAAGGAGGATCTCATGGGGCAGAATGGATCATTACTCCATTTAGAATTATACACTTCCTATAAACAGCACATACACTGCACATCTTTCAAGAACTTTACAATTACACAGTCAATTAAGGTTGTAACTTTTTAACGAATTTCCAAATTTTCCGAAATTCGATTCGATTTTGGAACACTGCATTTATTTCCCGATTTCTGAAAATCTGATTTCCGATTTATTTTCGAAAATAATCGGATTGGAATTGAATATAGTTTTGTGATTATGATTTTTCCGAATATTCTTATTCGATTTTTTATGTATTCTTTGTAGTTTAATGATTTATTTTTGTTAGATAGAGATGTGGTAACGTTACCATGTAACCTTGTGGATGAGTAAAGGTTGGATATTTTGACTTGAGAACACTACGTTTGATTTTACATATAAAAAAGCCGAAGATTCACTATTTCCACAATTATTATCTGAAATTTTTTATTTTTCCAAAATTTCATATTTCCGAAAATTGAATAATTTTTTGGATCGAAATGCAATATTGGTATCGAAATGCAATATTTCCAGAATTATACACTTCCTCAAAACGTCAATTAATCATTAACAATCCAGTTTTGTGGTAGGCCTTACTCTGCACTCACACATCTTTAAAAAAAAATCTTTGACTACAACTATTTTATATGCCTATCACAATCCTAAACAAACTTACCCCAATCCCAGCCAACAATCTCTTTCCCGTAAATTTCATGTTTAATATGCAGGATTTATTCTCTTAAATCTCAAGTGTACCTAGTGCATAACCCTAGCAACCGCCTTATAATCATGCTTCCAAATGCAAGAATTAAAAATCAAAGCACTTAACCAAATACATTACACTAAACATGAAAATCTTAAGGCATTTTTATTTACCTGACCGAAATCCGCTAATTTGAGAACCCCATCATCTGAAATCAACAAATTCGCAGGCTTTAAATCTCGATGAACAATAGAATTCTTATGACAAGCATCAACCCCATTTAATATCTGCACCATCCACCTCTTCACCTCTCCAACCCCAATCCCCTCCTCCCAATCCCTCTTCGCTTCCCTTATCAGCGACGCAAGATCGGTCCGTAAATACTCAAGAACAATCACAGCATCCTCATCTTCCCGCCAAAAATACTCAATCAAATTCACAATGTTAGGGTTGTTTTGAAGGAGTTGTAGCGATTCGATCTCGCGAAACGCACTCTGGTAATCGTGAATCTCTTTGAGAGCGACGATGAGGTTGTCGGAGAGACGTCGAGCTTTGTAAACGTCGGAGTATGCGCCGGAGCCGATTCGTTCGAGGATTTGGTAACGGTGAGTGATCTCGGTACGAGTGTGGATGCTCCAGCTTTTCAATTGTGGTGGTGAAATTTGGTCATCCATGGCGAATTTGGGGAGAAATTGGAGCTAAGGTTTCAAATTGAGAGAGATAGTTAGGTCCTGTTTGGTTGGAGATTTGTTTTTAATTTTAGGATTACAAAAGAGAGAGAGAGAGAGAGAGAGTTTAGTAAGTCTAACTCTTGACTCGTAAGTTTGACCATCAGTCCTTCAGTGAACAATTTTCTTGGAGATGTTTGTCTTTCAATACTCAAGTTCTGCAGATTAAAAATAACAGAAATCAATCCTACGACTCAAAATTTCAAGCAAAACATATTATATGAACCCAACAAAAACTTCGCAGATTTTCCTATATATATTCGACAATTCGAAACATGTAAAATATATTTATGAGAAACCCAATAACATTAATCATATCATAATGTATATACCTAATACCCCAACCAAAATCTCAAAATCAACAACTAATCCCACATGTACTCCATATAGAAGAACTATGCAAATATAGTTGCCCAACCCAATTATGATTTTGGGAGTCTTTAAAATCTGCTCAAAAGCAAAACATTGTTACGATGAGACCATTAAGTTTTAATGAGAAAGTAAGTATACAATATAAATGAGCAAACATCACATTCTAAGCAAATAAGAACAAGTTAGCATAATCAAGTTCAATCTCAAATTGCATCCTTAGTAACATAGTAGAAATGGGGACATATTATGGTGATTATCTCACTGGATTTACTACATGTTAAGGAATCTTGTAGGATGTTTAACATATAAGGAAGAACAACTTACTAGTATTTAAGGCTAGAGATGTCAAGCCGCATCCAAGTATAATCCAAAAACAAGGAAGTAAGTACACTGGAGGGACCCCAAAACCCCTTTTCAGATTGATAAATTATAGTGCAAATTTAGATTGATTGCCTTCGCAAATCCTTAATTTCCGTTCAGTGATCTTCAAAAACTATGCCAACAGATGAAAATTCAAAGTCAGATTCAACCTTAAATCATAAAATTAGAAATACACATATCTGCAAATAGGGAATTTAAGCAAGCAAAGTTAAATTCAGTTCAACCCTAGTTCTAAGCAAGAGAGTGGTGCAATGGAAATAATAACAAGAATCTAACCTAATTGATCATAATTTTCATAACAATCACGCAATTAGGTTGAATAACGTGTCAAATTTAGGATGCAATTGGATGATTTGGGAATTATCATACCTTCGATCGATTTCATTTTGAGACCAGCGAGGTTCGTCGCGAATGAGAGTGAGGCGCTGTTTATTTTTTGTTGATTAATTAATGTTTCAAAAGCAGAGAGATAGAGAGTGAGAGAAGAAGATAAAAGAAGAAAGAGAGAGGAGAGATGTATACTTGTTTTCCTTCAGAAAAGCCAGATGATATGCCATTCTTGGAAAAATATTTTTTTAATTTAGAACTTCCGGTTCTATGTCTAAGTGAATATGAGAGAAGTAGCCCAAAGATATTATATATAATTAAGGTGCAAAGCTTGAATATCAGATGTGGGAGTGGGACTATATATCTCAACAGAAAGGACGAGACTGATAGCTTCGAAGAAGAGAACATGGCTTTCACAGTAGTTGATTGCCCGCAATCTGTATTACCATTGGTACTGTGAAACAACAGGTATTTTCGACATTTGACTTTCCGTGACGGTAGTAGCAGCAATGGTGGAAGGTCGTTTTATACTTCAGAAATACCAATAAAATGGTGAGTTTTTTGCAAACATGAAAGTTATTTTCCTAGGAGAGTCGTTTACTAGTAAAAGCAGTGACTGTAAAGCTTCTTGCATGAAGTTTTTGGTGTAAATTGAAATTAAACTACGTCTTTTATTGTAAACATGGTAAGTGTAATTATTTTTACACTGAGAAGTGAATATTGTTGTTTATCCAGTCATTTATATGACAACTCTGTCTAACTAAATATCAGCTTAATGCGTGCAGAGAACAAATTTGATGCTCTAAAGAATACAAAGACTGCATCATCATGGAGAAAATTGTATCTAAGTAACCCATGTTGGTTATCCGAAGTCTTAATTAACCATGTTGATTAAACAGCTTTCAATCACAAGTCCTCTTCCACTTCTCCTGTTTGTGTATGGGATGAACTCTTCGAATATTTTGGTATCAAGGCTATTTTTGTTACAATGAATAAATACTTGAACCGAACTATTTTATTTATGGCTTAAGAGTTCATACCGATCAGGATAATTTTATGAGCACCGGAGGAACTCAAAACTCATAATATATTCTAAGAGATATGTTGGATAAAGTTTGAATAGCTTCATTTTGCCCTAAGAACTTACACCATGGCCTCCAGAAAATAAATTAGTAGACAGAAAACAGGATGATAAGATGCATTTGGGAAGACAAAAAATTGTTCCAGAGATTAGTTACTGCTCAAAATGCAAATGCATATCCCAGATACAAAGCTTTGCATGTAAACATCAAGTCCGTAATTAGGTTTCCGAATCGAATGCATCACAAAACTAGTTTACATGCGGACATCAAAGAAAACTCAAAACAGACATCAAAGAAAACTACAAATCAAACAAGAAGAAAAATAATTCATGAAGAGATATAGTTTCCTCTGTTTATAGGTATAACTGGAATCAAATTGGAGTAATCAAAATGCAGACATTTATTCTTGATTTATGCCTCCAATGTACTGCCGCAAAATAGCACATGTAAGCGTGGAATTTACCTAGAGGACTTCTGAACTTGCAGGATGAACATTAGACTGGTTTTATATCAAACATGACTACATATCTACAACAGTAATAACAAAATCATTTAAACCAAGGTTCATCAAAATAGCATATCCATCTTAAACTTACAGTTTAACATCGGTATACATGTAATTCCCCGCAAAAAGAATCATAAAGGGAAATTTAAATATCCGACATACATTCCTGTTTCTAATGTATGATATTTTATAAGTCTTTTACAAACTAACTTACATTGGAGCACATATCACGTCTATTATTCATGAAGTTCATAAGAGAAAATGAGTAATGAGATACCTCTGTAAATCTTATATTGGCAAAGAATTGCCAGTATACAGGTGTTGGGATGTGACGCCGTTACCGTCTCCATTTTGAACCTCCATAGAGCTCCTCCAGCTAACAATGACAATGAAGGGTTCCTCGTCTTGGAGAGCTCGAGAGAGCACCTTAATGGCCATTAACTTTTTCAAGAAAGACGCAATTCAAGGTGTAGTTCATAACCAATGGATGCTCTCAGGACGAACTCAACCATTAACGTCTTCTGCGTCTCAAATCCTTCGCCCCAATCATGAATTTGTTACCTTTTCCTATATAATTAAATTCAGCAGGATTTTGGTTAAAGTTGCATATCTCAAGCATTGGAGTGCATGTCCCCGTTCCAACTACTCCGCTCTTCATGTTCGGCAAATCTTTGCTTGAAGATAATTCATTATACTTGTCTGGAACACCATCTATTGAAATGGCCATGTAAGATTCCCAGGCGCAAGGTTGTGAAGGTGTCTTCGGCCTTTGTTTTTCTGCTGTTAGGGATTTGAAAGAACTAGACATCAATTTAGCTGAAAAGATATCTCCAGGCACACTTTCATTCTGTAATGCGGTCGAACCAACTGCGTTGAACTTAGGAACAGGAGGAAGACGTCCAAAGGATTTCCAAGATTGACGACTTTTATCGGAGAAATTTGAAAAAGTTCCCTGCACAGAGGCCTCGGAATTCCTGAAAAAGCTCTGATCTTTGCGCGTGTCGACATTTTCAGCTCTGTCAAGCCTCCTGTCCATAAATTTGAGCAAATCCATCGCTGGTATTGTTGCCTTCGCATATAGTTCTAAAGGCTCAGCCCCATTTGCTTGATGCGTGCCTTTTCCTCTCTCCAGTGGAGGGAATTGGTGTTCTAGGTATGTTCTCTGGTTTGCCTCCGAGATCCACTTCTCTCTGTCTTGAAAACTGGCATGTGGAGCCAGAGGTTTTGGCCCTCTGGGAAGTATCTCAAGATTTTGAGACATCCTGCTCATGTCTCTACAATCTGCAGCACCATCTAGAGGACAGGTTGTTCGAAAATCGTTGCAGTTCTGTTTCATTGGGGGCCAAACACCATTGTTTTCCAGATACGAGCTCTGCTGCTGGGGAATTGCTTGAGGAAGATAACCTCTTTCCCTTGCCACATCCTCATTCCAAACAAAACTTGAATTACCGCAGTTTCTTCTAGAGTTCACAATATGAAACTGGAAATCACTTGGTGGCATTTCACGACACTGTGGAAGTAGCGGAAATCTCATAAATCCACGAGACTGTAATTGGTGGCTTTTGCTGAAACGTTTTCTCTTGTAACCATCTGAGTTCTCCTTGAAAGGTTCCACTTGTGTACCTTTATCAGGCAATTTTGATATCTCGTTGCTACCAGCTTGGGAAAAATCCATTGGTTTCGTTACCTTCACTTTCCTAGGTGCATCTGATTTCTCCTTGGAAGGTGCCACTTGTTTACCTTTATCAGGCAATTTCGGCATCTCGTTGCTATCAGCTGGGGAAAAATCCATTGGTTTCGTTACCTTCACTTTCCCAGGTAGTTTCTCCTTGGAAGGTACCACTTGTTTACCTTTATCATGCAATTTCGACACCTCGTTGCTAACAGCTTGGGGAAAATCCATTGGTTTCGTTACCTTCACTTTCTCAGCTGAACTTTCAACATTGCATAGTTTTCTGTCCAAATTCCCCGCCAATAGTTCAACAATATCCATGGGAATACCATCTAGAGATAAAACTTCAGATCTATTGTTTCTTTGATCCCATTGTTTATTCAGACCTTCTCTATTTTCTAGAACAGTGGCATTCTCATAATTGGATGGACCAGAGGAAACCTGAAATAGATATATTAATACTTCTTTCAAGATAAGAATATAATTCCACATACGTCAGCAGAAAACTGCACATACTAATAAAACTATGCAAAGCATAACTTCCAAAAGAGCATGAGAGATATGCGATAATTGAGATGTTGGAATGATGATGCATTATCGAACTGCGATGTTGGTATGATACAGTTTTTCATTATTTAAAATCAGCCCATAAGTACTCAAAAAAGCTCATCTGTTTAATATAGTAAGTTGCAAATGTGCTGAAATTATCAGGATACAATTCTACCAACATACACATGTTCTTGCAATCCCATCATAGTTCTTCAAATACAATGTCTACACGATTCTTAAGCCATTTATTTATCAGCTCAAGGGAATAATAACAATTAGAATATCTTAGATGTTCAAATTGACGACAAATGAAGATGGATATGAAATATAATCCTTCAAGAACACTACAAAGCATTAACAAGGATCATAAGGAAAAAGTGTTGCAATGACGTTAGTTGTTACTGAAGAAGAGACCATACCTCTGGCTGGCAAAATAGAGCAGGACTTGAATATTCAGGATGAGACTTTTTCCCTCCACCTTCAACTAGAGATATACCAGTCTTTCTCTTCCGCGTACCAGACCATGGCTGCAGTCTCTTTGTAATACTTTTTTTTCTCCGCACTTCCTCTTGAGGACTCATCCTAGACAAGTTTCCATCTTCCACATTTATAAACGAGCTTTCACCCCAACTATTACATTGGGGAGATGGGTAACAATTCAGATCTGGAAGTAGGGTCCTTCCACTTAGAGTCCCATAATAGTTGTCACTTTCACCTTGAGGAATCGTTTTCTTCCCTTTCTCTAGCAGATCATTTCTAGCGCTTTGTAGTTCAATCAAAATACCTTCGCCACCAATTTCTCTGCCACTTTCGGAAGGAGGATCTCCATCTCGACGTACCCTCTTTTTTGCCTTTCCCAGAATAATCTTTCTCATGTTCTCTTGGGTAGGTACTTCATCTTTGGGATTGGAATCGAGAGATGATTTAGGCAGTTGGTCAGTGAAATAACTCTTTGTGTCTTTTTCTGATAAGGTCAGTGCCTGACCTATGTCAGACAACAGTCGAGTCTTCTTGCGAGGTGATTTTTTCGGAGTGAAAACTTTACTGCAAATGGACTTCGAGACAAGTTTCCCAATTTTATCTGTAGTTTTTTTTCCTTCCATGTCTTTAGATGTATAATTATCTGCAAGAAAAATTCACGATCCAACATCTTTAGTACAGCATTGGAAAAATAGATTCTTCAGGAAATCTGGAGTCGACTCAAAAAACTATCAAAAATACATTTCCGGGGCCTAAATGAAAAAAACCATCTCTCACTTGATTTAACTGAATTAGGTAAAGCTATCTTTTGCTTAAACCGGTGAAAAAATGTGGCCAGATGGGGGGCACTAGCTAAAGGTAAACTAGAATCGTGGAATATGTTTGGAAAGACGTAGGTAGGTGGTGCCTTTCGTTGTATCAAGGATAAAATTGTATCAGTTAAAACTTCAGATCCTTTCAACCAGAGGCCGTCAGAATTTGAAGTATAACATCTTGTAAGTTGAGAGAAGCACTTACTCACTTTAAATTTGTTAAGAAAAAATGCTTAAAAGAAATACAAAACAACTATGGATGCTAATCGGAGGATATGAACGAATTTATACCTTTTCCGATAAGGTGCAATTCTGCCGCCTCGTTCTCATTCCTATCACTACCCGGGGAAGGGTCAAAGTCTTCACCATTCACATTAGTAGTTGCATATTCGTCAGTCTTTCCTCGACGTTCCTTCTCTTTAGATGCATGTTGTGTACCAGAAGATGACATTGGGGCATCTTCGTGAGATGGCATGGCGGCATTGACATCAGAAGATAAAACCGTGGTTTCTAATCCGTTTGAACACTTAGTAACCTCTCCAGCCTCTGTTGGAGCACTTATAGCAGCCAATCCCTTGACGCAGTTTGTGCATTCCCAACATTTGAAATCAGGAATATCTAATGAAGGAAGCATATCTGCTTGAACTGCCAAACCTTCACGAATGCCAATCATGCCAAATGGATAGCAAATCTTGATATTATGTTTTCGAACCTTAGAAACATATCCCCTGCGTTCACGACAGAAATAACTTGTTTAGAGATATACTCCCAAAGTAAATGCAAATACTCTTGATTGAAGACATGCAATATAACTAATCGGTATCCTCTCATCTTCAATGAAGCTTAAATTGATCAATAAATGCTGTAATTTCTAATATATAAAGATAAATACAAATGGGCAATGTCATCATCCGTCAACAGTACATTTCCACTTTGCATCATGCAGATCCCAGCAAAAAAAACAATATATTTGTAACTCGCAAACAAAAGAGCAAAATTATAAGAGGCAGCGAGGAATTAAATTCAGATCCGAAATCTGAAAAGAGTAGATGCCAATAAAAATAAAGTGCAAACATAACTGAAAATAATTCATAATCACAACTGTTGAGCAGAGATAATATTTTTTATTTATTTAGAAAATGTTCCAATGGTATCAAGGTTCCATGTCTATTATTACTCGCTTAAACTATCACCAGTAAGTGACTACAAAAATCAGCTACAACTAGCTGTTACATGACCAAAAAAATGCCAAATTACAGTTTACTATCGTAATTTCCCAGCAAAAGATTACAACGGTTGTCAAAATGGCACATCAGCAGCAAGAACACCCTTCGAAAGGGTACTCGTTGTTGAAACCTACTTTAATAATTGAGAATGAGCCATCCCGGGAGCCTTTCTAAAGGGTGCTGTCAGTTTAACTATCACCAGTCACCCACACTGCATGAAGCAAGTGTGAGTAGCTGCACTTAAAGAAAGGTCATGAGTGCCTAGCCCACTGATAGATGTTTTTTGCTCTTTAGCTCTATAACATAACCCCTTATGAGAAGCCTACGGCAGATGCCTCGTGAGAGTGTAACAACTAAAACAGCCTAGAATTTATTAGGTTGTATCTTTACTGAACCCATTTCAATAGGTCCACCCAATGCCTTGATATTATCAACATGTTCCAAGCAAAATATTTTTCTGGAAAATGATGTCTTTTGAGAGATTATAAAAAGTATCTGACATTTGCATTCAAGATATAACTTCCCAGCCGAAAATGTTGAAGATACGATACTCTATAAGAAAGATAGTCAAATATTTGATCATATAAACATCAAATTCGAAAAATAATTATAGTTGCATGGCTCACCTAATTGAGAAGTGTCTGCATTTTTTCATCTCTTGCATCTCAGCTCCGTTGGCAACTTCCTTAGATCCCAGATCAATGGTAGAGATTCTAGATTTGGAAGAAGGAGTTACTTCCATAGGAAGAGCTGCTTCCATAGGCAACTCATTTTCCCCAGGTTTATAGCGGCCATGGACATTATTCTCCATATCTTGATGAACCGATAGAAACATTTTCAAGAGTAAAGATATCACTTCCTACAAAGAAGTACAAAATAATAGTTGTCACTAAATCATTCATATAGTCAAGATAATTCTTAGTTCAAATGAACACATACAACATTGAACAGTTGGTTATCATGATTTATGATACAAAAGCGTACTAGAGTTTAACTGTAGAAAAAATAGCACACCCAAGCTCCCCCGATAACCCAACACTTCAAATGAATACAACATTACGAACAATTATAAACTCAATTCACTTCGTTAATCACAAGCTTCATTATAAGATAACCCAATTAAGACGACAAGCACACTGAAATCACTTATCAACAACCAAACCCACTAACTACTATACATCAAAAATTTCCCCATAAAATAACATATCATGTAAGACAACCAACACAATACAACTCACCACGAAACCAATCTCGTTATAAAAGACTTACACTAGGCATTATCAAACACAACAACCCAAACCCCTAAAATAAATGAACACAACTAAACGCGAAGACTAACAAATTTTAGGGTTTGCTTCCAACCAACAGAAAAAAAACAACTCTTTACAGCATCCACTCGCCGATCAACCAAACTATCATTACCCACATTCATTCAAACTCCAAACAACACATTAAACTCACTTAAACAAGTTTTTTCAGAAAAAAATAATAATAATAATTACACCTTTTATTGTATCACTATTATAAACCCTAATTACACATGAAATAAATGAAGCTAAAAATAGCAATTGTATAATTACAAAAACCTCATTTTCAAACCCTTTTCTTACACACCAAACCAAACCCATACCTCAAACTTGAATCACACACAAATTAGATTCCTTCAAAAAGGAACCAAAAAACAAAAACAAAAAAAAATCCGATTTAGCTCACTAAGATCGAAACCCGTAAACGAAACAAAAGATCAAGCAAAACCCATCAAAGGAGAGACTCACCTAGTAGTTTCAGCTGAAATCAAAAGCGAGGCGATCGCTTAGTCGAAGATCTTAGTGAGATACTCGACGGGATTGTAATAAATTGGTACCACTAGAGAGATCATTTCGTGGTGAACCCTAATCTTAGGGTTTTGTGAGCTGATCTGGAGGTGGTTGAGAGGAATTCGAGTGAGAAAAATGGCGAAACCCTAGCTGTTTTTAGGGTTTGGGGAGAGAGTTTTAGAGAGAGACAGAAGAGAGAGAAATCCTCATCTTTTATCCGTCCGTAGTAATAAAAGATGCAGCGTGGGGTTCAAGATGTCCTACAACTAGGTCTATCTAACTTACTCAGCCACAGGTTTCTCATGACTGCCACTTGAGAATATTGACCACATAAACCCTAATTTTAATTACATTCCATCAAAAGCCCCGGCGCCGGCAGCCGAGAGATCTCCGATGGGAATGGAATAAAAGATTAAAAAGACAAAATCAGATATGGCAATTTCGATTAGCGAGGAGGTGAATCTACTTATATAATTTTCGTGAAACTCGAAACCAGACTGGATACAGATTTGGGGAAGAAATGATCTACAAAAAAAAAACTGACTACAAATTTAATTCATGGTGATTAAGATGAAAGTGTGAGAAATTACATGCGGGATCGTTCATAGCTGGTAGCATACATTCAGTTTTTTTGCAGAAGCAATCAAAATAAAGCCACATACTCGGAAATTTCAAGATCAAAATGTTAAAAATGAAGAAATGATTGAAAATCTTCAATTACGGTGAATGACGAGAATTCACATTTAGATCTAGCGTAATTTTACCAGAGTGCCTACATTGCTCATCAGAAGCGACTATAACAGGCAAGACAAAACTAGAAACAATAAAAATGAATCTTAGAAATTTCCAATCACGACAATTAAATTAAAACAAAAAATTAACATAGACTGATTGAAGTTTTTACCTTCCTGCAACAAAACCAGCTAGCGGTGGCGGCGATGGAGTTGTGAGCTGGTTAGCTAAGAAACACCTCAAACCACAGTATAGATTCACTCAAAGACAAGGGCTCTCATAGAAAAATAAGAGTGAGAGAGACATAAAGAAATAGAGACTAATGGCAGAGCAGCAACATGTCCAATGTTTTCGGTGCTTCTCTCATCACCACTCATTTTCTACACAAACCAAACCCTAATTTCTTTGTCCTCATAAATAGTGAAACCCTAACCCCCAAAACTAAACCCTAAATCTACGTAATGGTTTAATCCTGACCGTTGGATGGTTATCTGTCTACTTGCCAAGACAACGTGGATGACAGGTATGTGTGGGGACCACGTCTAGGTATTTTTTTTGCTTGCTAGGGATAAGGTAAAAAGCATTTGAGGCTCTCCTTTTGACCATTCAATTCTTGCTTCATAATTAAGAGAAAGATTTTATTAAGATTTAAATTACATCTTTAAATGTAAATAGGGATTTAGTGGTTAAACACCCAATTTATTTTTATTTTTATTTTCTAAAATTTTATAAAGTAAATTTGAATATATATAAATTTGAACCATTGGATGTTAATTGAGATTCACAAGTTAAGAGCTACAAGGTTTATTGGAAGGCTCAAACTCTGAACATTTGTCAAACAATACAATTTTCGCTCCCTGAAAGAAAGCTATGAATGAAAATTTGATTTGATTTCTTCGCCAAAAATGAGATTTACAATAAGATTTGATATTAATCAAGGAAATTGTAAAATTAAATATTGATTGGCACGTGTTCGTGCATGACTGTACTATTCATGTCGCACAAAATGGTCATGATGAAAGAAAACAATGGTAGTCTTTACGAAACGTGTTCGTGCATGTTGTACATTGGTAAGAAGTCATGAAAAAAAAACACTATAACCGTTACGGCATGAGAATACTGTGGAATACACTGAAACCTCAGAATGTTATAACTCTTCCTAGCGCTTTAAATAGCTAAATATTTTTAGGAAACTCAGAAAAAATTTCATAGAGATTTCATCTAGGTCTTTCATTAGCGCTAAGCTGATTATAGATTGTATGGGTATTTTCAGAAGTGTTGCATGGGTGTGTTACACAGCTTTTTCGCCGTTCAAGAACATGAGGGTACAACTTCACACATATTTCTCATAAAACATGGGAATCATGCCCAGTAGAGCCTGTTCGTGACCGGGTTGGAATAATGTTTCAACCCCGTCACCGAAATAATAAATATAAATAATTAGAATTCAAATAATATGTGAAAAGAATGCAGCATTCATATATAGCAAAAAACAAATAAAGTTAATAGCATTGGCCTGTACTGAAAGAATAGTTATAATAGGTTGGCCATCCTTGTCATCGTACTAAACCATCTACTTGAAGAAATAGAAAAGGTGGTAAACTATCACAATCTTTTGTAACTAATTCCGAAGTTACTACTTATTTATAATAGTTTTTTTTTCATTGCCACTATAGTCTATAGTTAAGAACTTAAAATCATGCACCAAATTATATTTGAAAAATTCCCATTTCATCTACCTAGATAATTCAAGTAATCTAGAACTAAAGTACTCAATCAAATGATATCTAGCTAGTTCACAGTTGGATCAAATTTGAAATAAAAGACCTTAAGCCAACCCATTAGCTATTGAGCTAGGGTTCAGCGTGAATATATTGTTTTTGACAGAAAGGAAGGTTGGATACGTTGTTTTCATGAGCTGTAAGCCTCTGCCTGAGTATATCCTGAAGAAGGCCTGCCACCCCATAGTGAGAATACTGTGTGTCCCTTCCATTTAAGGTTTGGGGTCAACCTTATTTCAATTTTTGTGTGTCTCCCTCTTTGAGAGGGAAGAGGGAAGAGAGAAGAGAGAAGAGAGATACAAGTATGGTCCCATACTCCTAGCAAGAACAAGTGGTAGCTGTAAAGTATGTGTGACATCTTCATTAAAGTAACATAACATACAACTACCTAATTTTCATCTATGTTACTACTTTTTACTGTGTGGGAATATATCTTCATGCAACTCACAAACAATTTACTTGGAAGAGAGTATTGTAAAACATACATTTCTCCCCCTCCAATTCACCTATAAATATCAAAAAACAGAAACAGTATATGTTGTGAGAAACAAATAAAATGACACAGTTAAACCTAGAATTATTACAAGCTTATATTATTAGTATATAAAACACTTGAACCCTAACAAATTTGTGTACTTAGTTAGGTTTACAAAAGTAGATAAAGATAAAGTCATAGATGAAATTAGTAAATTAAAGAATAAGGAGAAAAAGGAATATATATTAAAGATATGTAATGTGGAGTGTGGACTAGACGTTAAGGATCTTAAGATGCCTTTGGTCTTTGTACTTATTATTGTTTTTGTTTTTTTAGGTTCTTATAGTAAAAATATGTTCTCATTACGTAGAAATGTATTGGACAGCACATAATCTTGTAGAATCTTACAATAAGAGTGGGAGGAGTACAATAATCAACAATGTCATCATAAGTAAATAAAAAAGTAGTATGTCTCTAGCTTTGGTTTTCAAATCTCAGAAAATAAAAATCATGGTTTCTGTGGGGAAAAAGCTCAATTTTTTCTGTATTGGAACAGTCATATCTGGCCTGCTGAGCAACCTTTGAAGGGACTTGTCGGTATTGATTGAAATGGCTTGTTGGTTAACTCGGGGCATATATAAGGTGATAGGTTAAAACACATGCACAAACGATCTCTCTCCGGTTCTATAACAACATAGCTAGTTGTGTAACGTGGATGTGGATTTGAATCTCCTCCAAAAACCAAACTCCTCAAGTTAGCTAAGTACATGTGTGACGTGTAGTAAATTTATTGGGAGATGAATGAAAAATGAGTTTTATCGTTTTAAAAACAGTTTCCGCCTAATTAATTGTAGCTACCACCAAAGCAATTTGCCTATGTGGCTAGTTAATTTCTCTCCTTCCTAGCAATATTTGAGAAGAGAGAATGACAAAAGCTAAAAAAACTACCAACTTGGAGAGTCTGAAAATGGTGTTTTTAGAACTTTTGCCACTCTAAAATAGTTTTAGAGAGGCAGCTGTAGATGCTCTTAGCCTAGCTAAATATTACTTTAGTCTACCAGCAAAGCCTTGTTCTTGAGGCGCCCCTCTTGATTTTTGCGTAACCTCATTAGTATTTGGGCTGACAGAGATGTTTCCAGAGTCTCTCGGATGCCCCATGCTAATCTGGGACTCGAACTTTAAGTATTGGACGAGGCCTGCCTTTGACTCCCTTATTTATAAATGCGTCTATACTTGGGCACTTCTCTCTAATTACTTTAGCTTGAAATTTTGTTGCGTGAATTTTAGGGAATTAGTGGGGTGCACAAATCTTTTTGGCACGAGACTCCGACTCTTTCCACATCTCCAAGCTTTTAAGACGAGGTCTGCTAGCTGATCAAGCAATTAATTATAGTCCAGCCTTGTCCCGCAGGTTGTTTGAAATGCTTTCATAAATAGATTGCAGATCGCAATTTGAAGATAAAATTTACTCATTGGATTTTGCTCTGAGTGGTTGCTCATATAAATAAGAGTACCGGCCGGTTGAAAAGAGACTGGCAATGTTCTTGAGTGCAAGATTTGAAGTGGAGCCTGGAGGTGGCAGTTGAAAATTGCAGAACTAGGGAAGGCAGAGATTCTAGTTCGCTAGGGTTTACACAATACTTCCCAGGTTTAGATGACTAAGGCTCCAATGGGTATCTCCAAAGCATTTGTGATCAGGGCAATTTATGACCATTGGATTAGCCAACCGTTCCTATTATAACCGAATAAATGAAAATATTTGTGATCTTGAAACATTTCCCATGTACCAACCGGAACCCAAGAGAGGTTATCCTTGCAAACTGATCACATGCTTCAATATTAGATCGTGTTAAGCCCAAAATATTGCCTTCAACGCTGTCCACTAAGAGTCGAGCGACAATGCTATGGAAGTCAAGGTGGATTATGAGGTGGACTCGACTGACAATTATGAGGTGGAGTGGATTATGAGGTGGACTCGTTTGACAATTATGAGGTAGACTCTCCGATACTATATTCGAACTGGAGGTTCCATCTTAAAACCAGAGAAACAGCATCCAATGATCTTATATTTTGAGGTGCCCGATGTTGGACTATGAGAGAGAGAGAGAGAGAGAGAGACCCAATTATTATTGTAAAAACGTACGTGCTTACTTGCAGAAAGGAAAAAGGTGCAAAGGGTGACCGGCGGGGAACTAAATTTTTTCTTCTTGTTGGTAAAAAGCTTAGCGTTAACAAATGGACCTCGAAATAATCGAACGCCTTACCCTACTAGAAGAGGACCAATATATAAATGACCACCTGCTGCTTACACGTATATACGACCCCGCAACAACAATAATTTTGTATCATGAATTGGGGTTATCAACCATCACCTTAAAACACCAAATGTTTTGATTAGGTCTTTATCAGTGACAGTATACGACTTGGATAGATACTTCTAGGGTTTTACTGAAATATGTGATTTCTGAAGCTTGAAAAAACTATGATTTCCCCTTCGCAAAAGTGACGTAGGGTAAGGCTAGGCCGGAAAGAAAAAAGGTTACTTCCAGATTAGGAATGATAAATAAAATCGAAACTAGATAAAAGCGTACGTGTCAAAACGACTTCTCCAGTGCTACAAATAATTCAAATCCTTTTCGCGGTTGGGGCTATTTTCTAAGAGTTTGGATCATCATCGGAGTTCCTCATTTTTTATTTTTTTTGCAAGGCAAACCAGTTTTATATAGGGATTCGTAACCCTAAGTTTCCAATCTCATGGGGCTTCGAACACATGAAACCTCTCTTGGTGGAGGGTCACAACCACCACTAGGCCAAGAGCAGTTCTCTTTTTTTTTCCCAATTGTGGCATAATTCAAAGTTTTAAACTGTCATTTTATAATTTTAGCAAATCATGTTAAACACCACATTTTATGAATGACTAAGAAAATGCATGTACACGGACATCGTCCATCCGAATGGCGTCTAGTGTAGGGAGTCTAGGGACGTTGTTTACGCGTCTGTATCTAGGACAAATTGTGTCTCCCATTAGACAGTAGATTTGTGAGTTTAATTCCCGGCTGTAGGGCTGAGCAGAAAATCGAAAAAATTGATAAACCAATCCAAGCCGATCGAAATGGGTCGGTTTCTAGCAGTTCGATTTCGGTTTCGATTCCTGTACAAGGGAAACCGATTAAAACCAACCCGAACCAGCAAAACACTTAAGCCCAAACAAAACCCTACCCTTTGTTATTTTGACTTTTAGAGCCATCTCTTCTTTCTCTCTTGTGGTATTACCGAGCATGGCTTGAGACCTCACCATGGACGACCAAAGGTTTGAATCATTCTCTTATCTCTTCTCTCTTCTTCTCTTCTCTTTCTTTGCACCTCTCCCATAATACTTCTGATCCATTTGAATGAAACATTAGAAATTAGGGATTCTTATTCAATCCCCAATTAGTGAATCTCTTGCAATGGTCCCCAACCCCAACTAATGCAATGGTTCCCCAGGCCCAACAAGAATTCTTGTGTGGTGTGGCATTAAAAATGAGTTAGAATTTTGGTCATTAGAGCTTCATCATCTTATCTTCTCTACTTTGGTACTTGTTAATTGATATTATAGTTTATGTTTGAATAACAATTCATGACTCTACGGTAGGTACTTTAACTTTGTTGTTTACTAACGGTTAAAATTAGTAATTTTAGTCAGTCGAAGTAATAGTAGAAAGTCTGTGTTTAATTTCTAGCTTAATCAATGTAAGAGAGAACTAAACCCTACTGTAGGAAATGGCTTGGGTTTTATTTTCTTTCCCGGTTTGGTTTCAGTTTCAGTTCGGTTTTTCTTTTATTTTTTTGTTCGGTTTCGGGCTTGGTTTGGTGTTTTTTTTTTTCTCGGTTCGGTTTTACCTATATTATACCGGTTCGGTTTCGGTTTCAAAACTTAAAAACCGAAGTCTTCGGTTTCGATTTTGGTTCGGATCAAAACCAAACCGAACCGACCCATGCCAAGTCCTACCCGGGCACATACAGGGACAAAATCATAGTGTAAATCTTGTTTAGGTGGCTTCACTGCACTAAATATGATCACCAAAATTGGCTATGATGAGTCGTAATAGAAAAAATATATCGTAAACTCCCTTAGTTAGAAAGGTGATATTGAAATGAAGAGTATTAGAGCATCTCTAGCAATACCTCCACGTTGCTCAACCAATACTAAAGGTTACAGCTCCTCAATAAAGATCAATAGACCTAAACGCTTTAGAACATCTCCAACAGACCCCCGACATGAATCCATATTTGGATTAATCACTAAAAGTGGCCTCCAACAATGGGATCGGAATCCAGATTCAGAGCTGGAGCCTTGGTTCAATGCTCCAAATACGGAGTGGAGGTGGAGCGCTCCAAAACAGATCTAGGCGCTTAACCCAGATGGTGTTGCAAACGACCGAAAGATGAGGGAACCATATGGAGGGATGATTTGAGAGCTTAAATATGAATTAACATGAGTTTCAGTCAGGTTTCAAAACTTTGTTTGATATATAAGTTCTGCTGGAGATGATCTTAAAAACGTAAAAATTTTCTTCAATAACTGCTACTCTCTAGAAAGTCGGCCCATGCCTCCCTCTAAACTTTTTTTCTTCCGAAAGGTTTGGATTTCCCTTTGTTCAGAGAGTGAAAACAAATCAAATTTTCGGAAGTTGATAAATTGTTTAAGCGCAATCAGAATCAGCGGTAACCCTAGAGGCTTATTGGTTTCATATTCATCGTTTACATCCCTCCGCTTGTCAGGAACACAGACTCGCAATTCTGCACAGCAGATTATGATGTCAATAAGGTTAGCCGCATCAACTTATCGAGTTAACTAGAGTTCGCTAGATGATGCCCGTGTTTAATCAATCTCAACTTATTTGGTTCACCCAAATACAATCAAAAACAAAAAGCAAAAGCAAAAGCAAAAGCAAAAATTAAAATCAAAAACAGGATGACTAAAAAGTGATGTAGGAAATTGATACCCATAACCCAAACAAAACCCGCCCAACCCGAGAAAAAAAAATAAAAAAATAGGGCTAGCAGCCTTATGAATTGAGAAACCCCTAGCTTGATCAATCGAGTAAGCAGGTTGTAGCAAATTTAACGTACTCTCCACCAAATTTACCTAGGAGAAAATACCCTATAATATATTTGTCATAGAATGAGTGATCAGCATCAATAGAAAGGTATAAAAAGTAGAATACAACTGCAGAGATGCTAGTTCTCCAACATTTGCTTACGGAATCTAACAACTAAACCAATGACAGATCACATTACATGTAAATATGCAAGTATAGGCATAGCCACAATTGTCCAGAAAAAACTAACAGCATCTTTATGACATACATATGTTGTTCGAAGAAGAAAGAAAAACTCGGAATATACATAAGCCTTAGGGAGCAGCTATCCAAGCAACGATTTTTACTACCTAAAGAACTGAAAGAACTTTTGTGCAGGCTTAAACTTTCTTAAAAATTACATTTAGTACCTCAAAGTTTTGTAAACCACAAGTTGACCTTATTCTCAAGTATTAATTTCATGAGAAATTAAATATATATTCCAAGTTTAATTAGCTAACTCGAGTCTAAGCTCACCCCACTAAGTGTATTTGTTAGTTAATTAGCTCACCCCATCTTTAAAGTAAGAAAAAATAGAGCACAAAAATATTAAATTTCGAATAGATCGCCAAGTCCTTTCGCGACTTAGCTCATTTATCTGCTCTTCTATGATTCAAAACCTTCAAATAAAACGAACAAACAATAACAATAAAATCAATTTGTGATACACATCCTACTAATTTTAGTTTGTTTATTCGATACACAATACGAGTCTCTCTCTCTCTCTCTCTCTTGGCACATTCTTTCTCTCTTACGCTATCACGATGATCATTGTGACTTTCATCATTTTGTTGACGTTAAAAAATGCTCAACAATCTCTAATTGTTAATATTGTTTATTGATAGCTTCCATGTATAATATCGTGTCATGTGCTTATTGCCAAGATCAAAAGTGCAACTTGATTTTTTATCATTTCTCCATTAGTTCGAAATATAACAATGTGTTTCATGTTTAATTAAGATATATGATATGGCGAACTTTCAAAATAAAATATGTGATGCTCTTATTTTGAAGGCATACTTGTCTATACCACTTGAAAAATATTTGTTAGCATTTTAATATTAATTTTGAAATGGGGTGAGTTTCTAAAATTTTGGGATGTAATTAAAATTTATCTAATTTCATTTAGTACCCTGGAACTCTTATATACCATATTTGCCATTATTTTTTAAAATCATATTCACTTTATTTACTTCAAGCCTATTGAACAAATAAAAGTGAAAAGATAACATTGATTTTTATGTTCCAAGGTCTACTTCTTTAGGCAAACTTGCCCAACAGATGACCATCGCTATGGCAATTATAATTCATGGGTTTCTTCGAAGTCTCCATATCTCAAGAGCTTGTCAAATTCACTATAGTTATAGCTTGGTATTACGGGGCATTATGTTTTCTCATTCCTCTCCGGAGTAGGTGCATATATACATTTTAAGAAAGTAAGTTTTAAGAAAGGGTTCTAATGCTAATGATTAAGAATATTAACTATGCCATCATGATGTCATAGAGAAAGTTCTCGAACCTTTCTCAGTACAAACTTCCTGAAATAGTCATTACAAATTCCACAAGCATGGCATATGAATGTCGTTTGTTTTGTCCGAATTGCAATGAAATATGTATATCATTGCAATTCGGACAAAAAACTTTAAGCATTCACAAATCTCAAGGTCATATGTTAAAGTTAGTTCCTTAATGCTAACAATTCATTCAGTGCATACACCCCACAAGGAAGGGCACTTCTAAAGTTGGTTCCAAAATGACATAAGGTTAATGTACAAGGTTACAACTACACTCAGTTACGTAGCATTTTCAAAAATTGAAATAAAGGAATAGTTTAGGCATTTTGAAATATTAGGGTAGTAATTGAAACACAACTTTGAAAATAGGGTCTGTAAGTAGTTTGTAGTTTTTCAAACTGTACTAAATGTAATTTTTGGTAGAACTATAGGCCTTATACAAAAATTCCTTTTCTATAATTTTCCGTAGGGACCCACTCACTGATCAGAAGTCAGTCTACAAGGTCGAAAACTTTATTTTTAATCCCTTTGATCTCCCTGCATCCAAACAAACAAGCACCCAAGGTGTTACTACAATAAAAAGAACAGTTAAGCACAAAAAATATATGAAAGGCATTAACAAATTGTATAGCATATAATACAATTCTTACACAAATATAGCGTATAATTGAGTTTGTAAGAATTAGGAGGCACGACTCTGCTATTCAAAAGTTGTGTGGCTTCGTAAAGCTCAAAAAGTTTGTGGTCCAATAGATTTTTTGTTTCGACTGCAATATTTTAGCCATTGAATACCTCAAGATGGTTCTCTACTAATCTAACTAACTAATGACTGCCGTACTTCCTGGATAATATTGTACCGGAAAGCTTTAAGAGTACAAATCAGGGGCACAAGTCAATAATACTATATTGTTACCCAAAATTTCCCAGAATAATGTGCACTGGTAACGTTCCACACCAAGTTTTACAAAACGTGTTAAGGATTCTTACAGATTGTGGATGGAAATGAATGTGATTACACAAATAGAAAACTTGGAAGCATTAGAACTAAACCCGGTTTAGTTAAATGAAATGCTCCACTTGAGAACTATTTTCCCCAAACAATACTGTTTCCCTAAAACAGATCGGTAAATGAAAATAGTTAGCTGATTACAAGAAAATACCTCTATGCTGGTGGGAGAAGTGTTATCTCAATTTCTTGGAGAGATTTTCCTTTGGTTTCCACAACATTTCTCTTCACGAAAATCACTGCCATCAAGCAAACGGTAGCAAAAATAGAGTACAAGATCTGCGCTCCAAGTTGGTTTAGTAATTTCAAGAATAACAATCCGACAAAGAAGTTCACCACCTGTAAAGAACACAAGCAGAAGGTTTACGAAAAAAGGTCCCCTGAGGTAAGCAACAGTAATCAGGACAAAACACAACTTTTGATCACTTAGTAAGTTCAAAATCTTTTGGAAAATAGAATTATGTAATCAACAAATGAAAATCCCAGATTAACCACGCAGACGGACACAAAAATGTAAAGATAACTCTCAGTTTCAATACAATCAGTTAAACTCTTATCAAAAGAAGGCCAACACAGATAGGAAGCACAAAAGATATCACTGCCAAGGAAGCTATAAAATTTTGATTTCATATAGCTTTTTCCTCCCATTATAAGGAAAAAAAACCATAATTACAAACCGATTAATTTCTCCTATAGAGGTAGAGACTTATAAATACTTGGATTTTTGAAGATCAAAACTTGCAGACGTGGACCAAATCATTAAGTTATATATTGAGGATATCAAGGCATTTTACTCTTCATACATATAAGGGTACCATAGTTATGGAAATTTATCGCAATATATCAAGGTTAAATCTCTTCTTGCTCGGTGGATATATTGCAAGAAACTGGTATTATGATTAGAGATCTGAGTCCCTTTACCAAGTCAAAGCTGCAACTTTATGACATGCACCTAACTTTAATAAAGCTGGCAATATTTACAAAATGCAGAAAACTTATTATGTTCCATTAGAGTATCACTTCGTAAAATCTACTAGTGCCGGAGAGTCGTAATTACAAGAATAAGTTTACATTTCAACCTCAAGTCATGCAGAGTAGAAAAAAACATAGATAAATTATTTTATAATATTTAAGAAGGAAAAGTAGGCAAATACCCAATGCACAGATAAGCAGACTGACATAGCCTTTGCTCTAATTCGGCCAGGGAGAATTTCTGGTAGTAAAAGGCCTGGGACTGGACCAGCCCCCAATGCAAACGTTAAGACAAACCTGCACAAAACCTCCAGTATTAGCTTGCACCCCATATCATACTGATGTCCAAAAGACCTTAAAGTCGTCTATCTACTTAGCTAGCATAGCTAGCGATGCATATGATACCCATATAAATTAAGAAGATTGAGATGTTATATATTTATAGTAAAATAAATAAATATATAAAATCTCTGATTGGGCCACTAAAGAAATAATTGGTATGAAGGAGCAGAAGCCATCTGTTTTTGAGGTTAAATACATTTTTAGGGTAGGTTAATGCTTCTCAATTTGAAAAGTTGACCCCAACTCAGGGTATGAGGGACTTCGAGTAGATTTACTCTTTGGGGAAAAGAAAACGGTGTAGCCTATTCTTATTCCCTTTCCTAGTGAAATTTTTTATCGTCGCCATGAATTCCTCCCATTTAATTGTGGTTTGTTGACAAATCCTTGTATTGTGGTTTGCAATTATTTTTCTTTATTTCCTTAGTTAACTATTGTAAGTGTATTATTGTTTGTATCAACCAATCCTTCATATATATAGTGCAACAGCTTAAACACTCTTTCTAATTTCCACCAACAGGAACATCCAAGAAGAACTCATAGTCATGAGGAAATCCTACAAAAATCTTAGTCTTCACCAGTTGCACTTTGTAGGACGTCAGAATGGATGAATTTCTTAACTGGGTCAAAAGACCATGCATGGTGGGAAAAAAAACTATGAGCCAGCAGATATAATGGGTATTGTCAGATAGAACTCAAGTAGGATTTTACCCATGTGCAGGCTTTGTAATAATTTGCTATTCATAGGTGTAGATTACTTAAGTCTTCAAGTAGGATTTTACTCAAATAGGATATCTCTTATAAAATAAAAAACATTTCACTTAATCTACTTCTAGTTTCTTTAGGTTCATAGGTGTAGATTACTCACAGTAACATCCCCCCAACAGATAGGTACAAAGCTCCCAAACCTTGAACAATTGAACTTGCTGCAAGAACTTGAAGGCCCATGGCTACTGCCTGAATTAGTAAGAAACAGAAGCACTTATTTTTGAGATTCACATCACATCCAAGCAAAAACGAGAGATAGTCACTTTTACAAAATGTGGTTTCTAAGAGAAACCTACCATGCCAAAGAAGCTCCCCAAAAGAAGAACTTTTCTTCCTAGTCTGTCCATTAAGATCATCGCAATAATTGACCCTGAAATTTTACACTGTCAAAAGAAGAAAAATACAAATTTTCCATACTCCAAAACGAATAGTTTACATGGTAATGTA
The DNA here is from genome assembly GCA_014058105.1 of Kingdonia uniflora. Classification (NCBI taxonomy): domain Eukaryota; kingdom Viridiplantae; phylum Streptophyta; class Magnoliopsida; order Ranunculales; family Circaeasteraceae; genus Kingdonia; species Kingdonia uniflora. The sequence continues at coordinate 310,945 of JACGCM010000926.1, read as the reverse complement.
CCTGATAAATTTACAACTCCTATACAGGCGTTTGCCAGGTCTGAGGGTACCCCCGCACCTTTAAAGACAGTTGACGAGAAGTAGAAGACAGCGTTTATCCCAGATAGCTGTTGTAAAGCATAAAGGGTTGACCCAATAAAAATAACTGCCAAAGGAAAGAGTAAATAACAGTGCAATTACAAAGAACAAAGTTCAAAGATAAATTGTGAATCAGCACAAAAAATAAGTTTTATGACTAGAACAAATAATAATAGACATGAATAAGCAGATATTTTAAGCCTTTATGCATCGGAATATGCAACAAGTTTTATTGTATCCACAGGTGACTTTCCACAACAAACACGAGAGACACTAATTATTCAATCTGTAGAGACCTACAATAATCTTTGAAAAATAGTATTAGTACCTCTAAAGTGGCGACCATAAAGCAACTCCGAATACTTTACAGGGTCGGCACCATCTCCTCTGTCTGACTTTGCGAGTTCAGCAATTGCAGGTTTGACATGTGAACCCCCTAAGATCCTCTCAAGTGCAGCTTCAGCTTCAGCATATCGCCCTTGCTGCACCAGAGTACAATTAAATTAAGCATAGGGCATCATTTTTTTATAAGGTAGAGCGCAGTCTTGGCAACTTCCTTAGGACTTTTATATCCCAGAAAATATGGGACTATTAAGGAGTTTAAGAACATGAGGGAAATGAAGTGAGGATTGAGACTTAGGGTAAATGAAATCAAAGGAATTGAAAAAAGAGGGGTTTACCTCATGTAAGTTTTCTGCACGAGAGTACCATGGTGGGGAGTGTCATAGACGAAGCAAAAGAATATCGGTCTAGGCCATACACTTAGACAAAGAAAATCAACCATTCTATAAAGAGAAAAGTCTACACACTAATACAACTGACCTTGTAAAGCCAATGAGGACTTTCTGCGCAAAACTCCATACCAATAGCAAGCATTACAGCAGGAACAGCAGACACCCAAAAACACACACGCCACCTGTGCACAATTAAAATTTGGAAAGAATTACTCAACCAAATTATATTAAAATCTAAATCATTGACAGTATGTCTCCAGAAAAATGTCCTTACCAACCCACTATTTCTTTAACCGGGATTCCAATAAACAAAGCGCCCATTAGACCGAGACATGTCGCAATCTGAATGAAGCTTCCATAAGTACCCCTCACAAAAGAAGGTGAAACCTACATTGATAACACACAATCAAATAAGGAGATATCTAGATAGCATCAAGGAGTAAAAGATGTCTCACCCAGTAGTGAAACTATGATCGTATCGTACCTCAGTCACATAGAGAGATGCAACAGATGGACCCAGACCCATTCCACTTCCAACTAAGAACCTACCAAGAAGCATGCCTTCCAAACTTGTACTTGTTGCACTGCAATTGCATGTCAAATTCTCGAGTAAGCTCTACAAAAATGTTTAAATATTAACAACAAGAAGATGATAGAACACTGCCTAGATCGTATACCACCCATCATGAGTTGGTGGACCACGCAGGTCATATTCTATATTTGGACTTAAATCTCTCTATCTCTCTCTCTAGAAAGTTCTTCTAAATTCCTATTTTAGTAGTTGTTCATATCAGATGAAGTTGTACATTAAAATCCTGAAGCACGAAACGACCTCTTGCTTCCGCGGATTGTTCATATCAGATGAAGTCATACATTAAAATTTATCTTTTAGGCATAATGAATGCAAAAAATGCAAATGCTAACCTATGCTTGAGGGGATCTTACGAATAAGACAGCAATGTAGCCAGATTATGTTATCTTCTACATAATGATGTCATCTATCATATTTGCCCGTGTTCTTCGTGCTGTTCATTGGGGCTTCCATGTAAATCTTAAGAGTTGTGTTTGTGATTGTAAGACACTTTTTTTTTTGCTTTTTTTTTGCATAATCTTTCTGTGTCTTGAGCTGAATAATCCTTGTGGGCAATTTCACAATATATAAGAATTTGTATCCTTAAATTCTAGAATTCATGCAATGTTAAGAAACTCACCCCAATAAATATTTTTAATTAATATCAGTATATGCAGAAAGCTTAATTTTGAGAGAAGATGATGCACAAGGTCAGAAAATCAGATGTTGATCCACTTGAATGATGCAAAATGAATCCTATAACTAGGACGGCAAGAGATAAAACACCCTTATCGCAAATATTTCAGTTTGCACCACACAAAGAAAATTAGTGTTTCTCATTAACCCCGAATCCATAACTAAACATCAAGGCAAACTATAAGCTCAAAATTTGGAATGAGAAAAAAATAATGTTATGGTAACGATATAGACTAGTTGTCACTTGTCATTAGAAGAGAAAAAGGGTACAAACTTGAAGTTCAAGTGCGTTATGTTCACCAAAGATAGCAGAAAACAACATTTTTATAACCGTTGAAAATTATATTACCTTACAGAAGCACCAATAACCATCGGCAAAGCACTCAACTGGAAAGCCCTACGACGCCCAAGCCCATCCGCAATCCAACCGCTAAAGAGAGATCCAATAAAGGCACCACCCAAACACATACTTACTACTAGACCTTCAAAGGGCATACAAAGTTTCAAAGATGGCATTCAAATGCAGAAAAAGTGCAAGCAAATAAATAATAAGAAAATATCATCACAAGATGTACCTTCAGCTATGGTATTCCCACTAAAGCCAAGATCCAGAGAAATGCTTTCAAGTGGCTCATTAACTACTCTGCATACAATAAAATCCCACAACACAAATTATATGTATCAAATAATGCTTCACAAGTTTAGAAAGGAAAAACTCATAGTTTCAAAGATATAAACATACCCAAGATGGTAACCAAATAAGAAGGAAGAAAGGGTAGCCACAAGAATATGCGGCAAAGAAAGCTTCCACGAAGGGTTTGCAGTCCCTTGCCCCGTATCATTCTGAAAAAGGTCTATAACATACACGTATTTAGTTGAATTACTCAAAATACAATTAGTATCTATTTTATCAAACTTTTGCTCTTAGATCTGGATTACATAGAGTTTTTAGATACACCTCAAAAAAACCTAAATCTAGTGAAGTCTCCCAAATTAAGAACATCAACAAACAACAACAAACAGATAGAGCAGTGCACCCCTAAAGTCTAGAGATACACAATAGTACAATAAAAATCATCGTAACATATCACACCCCAAACCCAACATAGGCACTTTATTATCTCAAACACAAATCAAAAGATATATTGGCATTTATTTGATAAGCAACCAGAAGAAGAAGAAAAACAAATGGAAAAACAAACATGTAAACCAGCGATAACATGGACATGTGATGGAGAAAGACATAGTTGTCATTTGAATTCATAATCATAAGAGCCAAATACATGTGAAGCTAAGGATCAACGGCAACCATTAAATAAGGATAGTCCCAAATGGAACTCGGCACACTGCCAATAGCAAGTTTAATAAAGTGGATTACACCAAATCTCAAAGGCAGTGGGTTCTGGTACGTATCGAAAGTACTGACTGGAATAACTTAACAAGGAGTGTCATCGACAATATTGATAAATAGTTCACATAAAAGAACCTATAATAATATAGAAGCCGCTGTCATAAGTACCTAAATTATCTTCCTCATCCCCAATACACACATACTCTCTTGGCGCCATATGCTTATACGACGAAAAAGCGTCGCGGAGAGTTTGGCGTGCTCGCATGCCAAAAAATTCTAAATTCCTCCAAATGCCCTATCTTCAAATTGTCAAGTTATCTGCACTCCAACATCCCCATTTACACATATCAAGATTTTATTTAACCACATAAAAACACGCCTATATCAAGGTCTCCACCAATTACTTACTAACAAAAATAGCAAGATCTTAGATCTGGCAAATAGAGTTCCACTTTTTATTCACATAGTAATCCAAGTTTTCACTCCAAATACCTCAAAAACGAAACTCACCTAACAAAATCGCGATCCAAACAGGGCCTTGACTATATCATTGCAATTAAGATATATTTCCAATTAAATTCAGATAATGCAGATAACTAAAACGTAATAATCACAACTTCATTAATGATTACCAACTAAAACCAAGTTTCTCTAAGGAACTGTTTGGATCGTCGTTTTTAACATCGATCCAAACCTCCGAAACTCATGAATCTGTTTGAATCACTGAAACGTACCTGAAAAATTCTTCGTGGAAACACTAACGAGAACTCAACATCAGAGAGAGAGAGAGAGAAACAATGGCGAATGATAGAGGTCGGTCGGTCGGTCGGTCGGTCGGTGCACTCAAGGTGATATGATGCTAACGTGTACCGAAGAAGATTCAGAATCTCAAGTGAGATTTTGTGGCAAATTGGAGACGAGAGAGAGAAGGAGAACATAAACACTTGAAAATAAATTGAATTATTTGTTGTCGATATCTGAAAATATCAAAAGGACACGTGTTGGTTTCAGGTGAAATGGAAAGTAGAGGTAGTAGTTGTCTGTTTTTATACGTTTACGCACCGAGCCTTAGATCAGTAGAATGTCATCGAGATAAGCAACAGCTTGCATCCCAATGATCCGATACACAAAAAATCTCAACGGTGCCGTGTGGGTTTGTGTCACAGACTTTCTGCAGCATAGCCCTACTATAGCTAGTGTTCAGGGGGGGGGGGGGGGCCCTTTTGGATATCAGGGTCCAGGATTTTGGTCTAAACAACCCCTCACTCTTGACTCTGATCATAATTTGGTTAGGGCAATATCAAGATGTAACATAACTAAAAAAAAAAGAAGATAATTTGTTTACTCTAAGCTCTAACGGAACAAAGATGTAAGAACTTTCAGTAACTGGGACAAAAATACATGGCACTTAATCTCAAAGTTAAACCCTAGAGTGGGGGTAGGAATCTGGAAAAAAACAGGTATCTGTTTCATTCAACTTAAAACTGTTTTCACCAGTTTAAACTCAATAAGCTCAATATGGACGGTGGTTGTCCATCCTTCCGCGTCCCTGTCCGCGTGCCATATTGAACCTACCTTCTCTTCCACGATCCAGGTATGAATCCCTACGATAGTCTTTGAGTGGAGGTCCTCCTCTCACCGGTGACCTGCTTCTCTGTCTGATATCACGTGCCCATCTATCACGAGGTGGAACAGGAGGTGGTGGCGGGGGAGAGGGAGAAATGGGTCGCCTTTCGCTCCTTGCATCAAATCGCCTGTCATTCAAGAAGTTCCCCCTCCCTCTGCCTCTAGGCTCCCACTCCGACTGAGAAAAATCCCTCTCCCTATCAACCTTCCCCCTTCCTCTGTATTCCTCTTCGCGGTTATGGAGTCTTTCCCTTGGCATATGGTGATCAACAAACCTTCCCCCGTGCCTCGGTTCTGGTGGGCCAGCATCAAACTCCCTAGGACCCCCTCTGCCCCAACTACGAGGAGGAGGGGACCTGTAGCCATTTAGACCACGAACTGGAGAGCGATCAATTGGAGGACCAGAAAAACGGGGTGGACCAGGATAGTCCCTACGACCAATGCTGTCAAATCCAGGACGAGGTCTGTGGCATTTGTTGCAGTAATCCCGGCGTGCAAAGTTCAAGTTAGCACATCTGAAACAGCATGCACAAGAAACTAGATTAGAAAGACCAAAATAATGAAATAAAACTACATATCAAATACATAAAGCATATCCCAGTCCCTTTAAATTCACAGATGCGCAAATAGCTAACAGGAGAAAAATGCAAATAACCCAACTTCGAGATATTATTAAATCATGTTAACAACTCTTCCGTAACGCCCACATGGAGACAAAGCAAGATTTTGTCAGTTCTTGTTAAACTTTAAAATTAAAAAAACAAAAACAAAAACAAACTATATCTCAAATTTGAAAGATAGCATTCAATCCGCACTACCAAAATGTCTGAATAAGCTCTTTTTCTGGTCAGTGTGGTGTCCTACCTATTAAGATCATCCTCCAAAGACATCTTATTCAAACAATTTCTACTTAATTCATGATAAAAGTGGACAGCACAATGTGAGTAGTTTTTTGGATTTGAAAAAAAAAACAAAAAAGTTTAGAATTAGACATGTCTGAATGAGTTTTCTAGGGATGGTGTCTTGGTCAAAAGACTTACTCCAAAAGAAGTTAGCCCTTAAGTTTATCTACAGTAGTCTACCCTAATGAAGAGGATTATAAAAGGAATAAATGGCCATCCAAATATTGTGTAAGAACAAATAATAAAATAATAATAACAGGATGAGGGCGACTTACAAAGAATCTGGGCAAATCCAATCTCCTTCTCTTCGAGGCACATTTGGATTATTTCTAATCATGCCTTCGCTTCTTAATGGCTCTGGATCAAATCCAAATCTATCAGTACCTCTCGCAAAAGACCTACTACCACCACCTCTTCCTTGACTATAAGGTGGTGAAGAATCTCGAAAACTCCCAGGAACTCTCCCACCCCTAGTTCCTTGGTCAAATGGTGGTGAAGAATCTCGGAATCTCCCAGGACCTCTCCCACCCCTAGTTCCTCGAGCATCATATGAACCGCCAGAATTATCAAAATCAAAATCAGATCTGTAGAAATTCTCCACCTTTCTATGGTACGATGGCGAACCAGATCGAGCACGCATCCCACGTCCTGAAATTATACAAAGTTCAAAAATAAGCAAACATCAGCAAAAGAAATTGAATCACACTTATTATAGCCGGTTTGTGACTTAATAAGTTTGTAATGACAACTACCTGAATTGACAGCTCCCTCTCCATAAACCACATGAGTAAACAAACAAAAAATGTTAGAGTAGGTTATTGTTGCATAAGGCACCGGCCAGTACCGCCTACTTTCACACAACAAAGATCCCGTCTTACAAATAAACCTAACCAGAATTATAAACACCGCAAACAGTCTGCACTAACCAATGTATCTAAATGCAGTAACAGTTTCATTTACCCCTTAACCCAATAGATTTTAGAACCAATTTATTTTGCAAATGTCAGCCTGAAATGAGTGTCCAGAGAAACAGACCCTTTACCGAACTCCACGAAAGGGTCCGCAACTGAATTCTTCATTCTGGCTAAGTCGAGAAAGAGGAAAACTACAGGCCTAAGGAATTCTGAGGAGCCAATGCCTAAAACAATGGTTTTGGTGGAAAAGTTTTTGGAAATCTTCATTACTAGAGAAACCAAGCGCTGAAGGTTAGCCATTGACCTATCCCAGTTCTCTTTATAATGCATCTCAGCATCTTGTGTCAAGAAGCTTCACTGGAAACCCCCAAAGTTGATTGCCAAATGAAGGAAGCCCCATCCCCAAAACCATACCATACCAATACCCATTTCCAGAATAGCTCGAGACTATTGTATCAGCATTTTCAGCCTTTAAACTGGGAAACAATACATATTCATAGGAACGAAAGATTCCAGTAACTATTCCAAATCATTACTCGTCCAATCTTTGTAGTAGTTCCTAAATAGTATATTTCATTCGGTTGAGTAAAATTTGAGCATCCAGCGAAACCCCAACACATCCTTCAGTTTTCCACAGTTCAGGAACCCATGAAAAGTTAACCAATTACCTACACCGGTTCTATCTCGGCACCTCGTGTCAAAAAGCTTGATAGCACACCCCAAAAATTGACTGTCCAATGAAGGAGATCCCCTGCCAAAACCATAATATACCAGAACATTATCCAGATTAGTCCGTGATTACTGCATCAGTATTTTCGACCCAACTAACTAGTAACTCTTTGCATTGTCCGTCTTTAAACTGGGAAACAATACATAATTGCAGAATTGAAAGGCTTCAAAAAAAATACTCCGAATCTTTAATATATAACACTGGGTTGAGTACTACGTGAGCATTGAGCAGAACCCCCAACAAACCCGTCAGTTTCCCACACTTCATGAACTCCTGAAATAAAAAAAATTGTGCAATGGTAGCAATTAAAAAACCAACTCTTCATACCCAACCACCACGGGACTTGAACATTATGTCTAAAAGTAGATTTTAGAACCTCAAAATCAACTGCACCATCCCGGAATGAGAACTTGTGAAAAGCACATTTTAGATCCACCAAATTGTCCAACAGTGAAGAAACTGTCAGCCTCCCAAGTAAAACTGTGGGTGTAATGAACATCCTACGCATTGGCGACACCCAATTAAGTCTATCCTAATGTTAGATAACTTTTCAAGGCGCCCAAGAAATCAGTATCCTGTATACCACAAGTCATTTCAAAACCTAATTATATCAGCATGTCTAATCTTTAAGGTCAATCCTGGATGATGCCCCAACCACAGTAACAACCCCACTACATTCAGCCCCACCCATGACTTGAGCACCAAACTGAGACATGTACTTCTTTGAGGTTACTGCAGCAACTTACGCGTCACCATATTTCCTCATGCAGACCACCCATGCCTTGAGCACCAAACTGAGACATTACTTCAAGTTAATGGAGCAACTTACGGCATCACTATATTTTTATAAACATACCCTAAAAACTCAAGATTTCATCCCACACATAATTCGAGAACATAATTTTTTCCACAACGAAGATCTTGACCAAAGCAACTTTGAAAGCTGTAACAAACAACAAGAAAGTTCATTCTCAATTTAAAATCTCCTTAACTAGATGTCTGGACCCAAACAGCGAGCATGCAACACTACGCAATAGATTTTCCATAGAAATAGCAAAATCTACCATAAACAGCAAAGTTCATTAAAAGAGGTTTTCTTTTATTGTTTCAAAGACAAGTTAGTGATTAATTATTAATTGAGAAAATAATATACTCCACATCAAGGTAGTCAAGTTGTGCATGTAAAGCAAATGTTCAGATCTGCGAGGATATGTGGAGACAATCTAGCATAAACAGCTAATTTCGTTAGAGATGGACAGATAGGGTGTCACTAATCCTAATCTATAAAATGAACATTTTAGTTTTCAAAAAATTTGCCATGTCTGTTGGACTACACAATAGAAACACTAGGATTCACAAAAATAAGGTTCGTGTATAAAACCTGTATCAGTAGCAGGAATGACAGTTTATACAGGTGTTTGGCACCCATGAACGTAGCTGTCCTTGTCACATGGTTCCTTATTGTTGTGTGATGGATAATGAAAAAACAGTTTTTCTCATATCAAATGTTTTTCTATTGGGTTCAAGGGTGTAAGGGTTCTATATTCACATAAGCATTTTCATTATTGTGCCAGTCATGTTGACTTCAATCTAGGCTGGTGTCGCAGAGGATCTGAGTCCAAAGCCAGCAGATGTTACTGGCTGGTCTACAGTGGACTCAAGTCCAAAGCTAGCAGATTCATGTGATATGACTGTCTTAATGATGTGTTGAGTGTTGCAAAAGGCTAGGATGTTTCCATTCAAAGTTTCGTGCATGGATGTCTTTAGAAGGCATTCTAATTAAAAGGGGCATCTACAAGTGCATCAATCTCACGACTTCAAATTTCATATTGGAAAATCGATTATCGAGCATCCATGGGAAGCTCTTTTTCCTACAATAATTTATAAATAATACGCTTATCCCAATTTATGGCATGAGTGTCAAACCCTAGAGATGTTTCCTTCATATCTTATTATCTCTCCCTCCCCCTTACTTCTCAGACTATCAAAAGAACTCTTGTTATCTCCACTTTTTTCTTCATCTTAGGAGGTTCTCATTTCTTCTTAATAGCCTAAAAGTACCAGCAATCAACTAAGCCTGCTGCCTCCTTTGACAAACGGATATCTGTCATCCAGCTATAGTACACCATACGACTAACGAATGCATGGATGTCGAAGGTCCAGTTTTTCCATTATAATTTCAAGGTGGCATATCACTTCTTTTGTGTACAAGTTAAAGATTTTATTGATAGAGCAAGCAAGAAAATAAAAGCTATATATCTGATTGTGATGGTCACTATGAGTAAGAATCGCGCTTTGAGGAAAGTTAGTCAGCAAAATTAGTCGCTTTGGGCTTAACTAAGCGACTTTCTTCTTTTCGGATTGAGTTCCAATAGAGTAAACAAAAGAAAGCACATGCTCCAATGGATCCAAGGGTTCTAAGGATAGTTAGTCAGCAATTTGATTTTCTACCTATTAATATGATAGTGATAGTCATAAGAGTGTACGAAGCAGTAAGCTAAGCAGGTGGTTATACAAAAATCTTCTTAGAAAAATAAAACGAATAACTCTCCAGCGTAAGATTAATAAAAATAATCCAATCTCGGCTGTTGAACCACTTTTTAAGACCCTTACAACACAAGAATTCTGCGACACACTGGTATCGGAAGTTCCAAACCTTTCCTTAAGCTATCTAACGAATAATAAGATATTGAGCTACCTATAAGCATAAGTGTTGGGAACACCTTTCAAAGCAACCCTATTCTTAAACCCGTACCACATATTCAATCTATCCACTTCTACCTTCGCAAAAGGTTTACACTTAAGCTGTGCTTGGTTCACTGCATCCGGATGCAAACGCACCAGGTTGCAGGTGTTCAGCACTAGAGAGTGATTGTTTCGCCGTATGTATCATGGCGCATTGCAAACGGTTGCGGTGAGGGCAAAAATCTCTTCATAAGAAACTGCACTTGGTTGCAGCAGAAAATTCACTGCAGTACCTTGCAGTCTCAAATCACGACTTTGAAAAATCAAAATTAGACCGCGAAAAAAAAAAAAAAAAAAAAACACTCAAATTCAAAATATTTCTCGACCTTTCTCACCAAACTCTTTCCTTTTCTCTCTCCCTCTCTCTCAATTTGAGCATTAATGGAGGGAGGCAACAAATTTAGATTTTTTTGTTTTGTTCTGATGATGATTTTTGCACTGTGTGAACCAATCAGATGTAAGAACAGTGCTTCTGAGGGGATGCAGTGCAATTGCACGGCTGTGCCAATTGCAAGTGCTTGCAGCGAACCAAGCACAGCCTTAGCATCCATCCACCGTATCAAAATTACTTACGCCAAAAACCTCAGGCCACATCAATAAACACGAATCGACATCAAATACTTCATCTAATTTCAATATCTTCACTTTTTCCAATGCAATTAGAGCTTAGTGACTTACACACACTGCAAAAACTCTAGACTATCAAATCCAATTATGAACTCAAAATAGCTCAAAAGCAAAAACTAACTAACCTGAGTTATCATTGAAGCGATCAGAGCGGTGACCTAACATCAATCCAACAAAAACATCATCATCAGAAGCAATTCATCTAAAGTTTTCAAATTAGGGTTTCTAAAGAGAGGCCACCTGAGTTATCATGGAATCGTTCGGACCGAGAGTACGGTGGAGGAGGAGGTGGTGGTGGTTCGGGCCGAACTTCACCGGGCTCGTAATCGCTGCCTCCACCACCAGCACCGCCGCCGCCGCTGTCAGATGGGCGTACAATTAGACTACTGAGATGGTGGGGATGATGATGCGGTGGTGGTGAAGGAGATTGAGACGCCATTGTTGGTGAATCTCTCTCTCTCTCTCTCTCTCTGGAGTCGAAGAACTCAAAGAGTCTTCTCCGAGGTCTTGTGTTGTTGTGGGCGTTGTTTTTGTTGAAATTATTGGAAGAAGTGAAGTAAACCCTAGTTTTGCAGTTTGCACTCGACGTGGTGATGAACGACCGTGAAAAGGAATGTAGATCAACTTTAGAGCGTCTCCAAAAGAAATAGGAATTTGATCCCTACTTATTCTTAGGTTTAAAGGCCATTCTATATAGCCGTGCCTGGAGTTGGTGTTCAAATTCGAGATTTTAAGCTTCTCCCTAGAAAGAAAGAAAGAAAGAAAAAAGAACTACATCATAGTGTCCTGGAGCTTGACTTTTTCGTGATTGAGTTTCAGGCTCTACGCTCACCAGGGAGTATAAAGCGGGATGCAAGCAAGGAAAAATATTGTGGCACGTTTAGCAGGGATAAGTAGTATGACGTTAAGTAATTGAATGAATCTTCATTGTCAATTGGATAGTAATTAGTGGCGGGTAGGGGTGAGCATCAACAGAAAAAACCAAATAAACCGAACCGATCAGGTCAAATTTTTGAAGTAACTCGGTTCTGTTCGATTCTAAAATGGAAAACCGAGTCAAGCTCGGTTCAGTTTTCGGTTTCTGGTTTCCTTAATCCTCAACAAACCGAACCGAACAGATAATTTTTAAATTACTTAAACTATCCTTACTCCTTAGGTTTAGACAACCAACTATCTCTCTCTCTTTCTCGCCTCTGCCGTTTTCTACTCCTTTATTTCCCTCTCTCTATCTGGGCTCTACAATCTTCATTGAGACATTGACAACCAACTTCAGTTACTCCACTCTTTACTCTCTCTCTCATCACCAACTCCAATCTTCATTGACATTTGACAACCAACTCCAATCTCTCATCACCAACTCCAGTTACTCCACTATTTACTCCAATCTTCGTTGACAACCAACTCCAATCTCTCATCATCAACTCCAGTTACTCCACTCTTTACTCTAATCTTCATTAACAACCAACTCTAATCTTTATTGACAATCTGACATGTAAGTTCATCTCTATCTCTCTCACTTAATTGCACAAAGACTCAATTTGTGAGAAATAAATGTTAGTAACTAGAGTTTGTATTGGTTTGATTGAGTTATTCATTTGGGTTTCTTCTAACTTCTGAGATGGAATTTGGATTGTGTTTTATTTGTCCTCATAGATTCTTAGTTCCCAAAAAAATTTATAGTCGTTGAATTAAAGCAGGACAGCATGAATTGCTCATAAATTTGGATTATCTTTTTGATGTTGTATTAGAATGTTGGGGACTGATTTGGGAATTAATTTGGGAGTAGGTTTGATTTGGGTTTCTTTATTGGGAGAATTGATTAATAGGGTTTCACTAGGGGATTTTTCTGCCTCCCAAAATCTTACCAAACTCTATCTCCCATGCCTTTACTTGTTAAGTTTTTTTTATGCAATTGGTTTTGCTATTGTTAATTGTTGTTTGCTATTGGAATTGTTTTGTATATGGAAGTTGAACAATCGCAACCAAGTAGAGAAATAACTCAAGTTGCACTGAATGCCAAAAATTATACTCCGATTATTCTAACGCCGCTTTCACAAAGTAAAAAAGAGAGGTAACAAACGTAAAAAAATCTTTAGCTTGGGTTCATTTTACTTCAGTATAAGGTAGTGATCCTCCTCATGCCTTATGTCATTATTGTAGCACAAACATACATTGTGATCGTAAAACTAATGGGACAAGTACTATGAAAAACTATATAGCAAATGTATGTAAAATGTATCCATTTGGAAAATATGCTCAAACTAGTAGTAAATAAACCTTATCTATTAAGAAGAAAGGAGATGGACATGAGGTTGTGGGAATTATTTGGAGTGTAGAGGCTTGCCGATTGGCAGTGGCTGAAATGGTTATAATGGATGAATTACCTTTTAGGTTTGTGGAAGGCCTAGGTTTTAAATATTTTTATAATTTTTATATTCTAAAGTTTATCGTTCCATCTAGCTTTGCCATAGCTAGAGATTATCTAAAGTTGTACAAGAGTGAGAAAGAATGTTTAAAATCACTCATTAAAAGGTAAAAAAATAACCTTACAACGGATACATGGACATCTAATCAAAACTTGTATTATATATGTCTCACCGCTCATTGGATTGACAGCGAATGAAAAATAGAAAAAAAGATTCTAAATTTTTGTCAAGTTGTCAATTGTAAGGGATAGACCATTGGGATTATGGTTGAGAAATGCTTGATTAATTGGGGGATAGATAACATTTTTTGTGTTACGCTTGATAATGCAAGTTATAATAGTACCGCGGTTGATTACTTGAAACGAAACACTAAAAGTTAAAATAATACCATTTTGAATCACGAGTTTTTTGCATATGAGATGTTTGGCACATATACTTAATTTGATTGTTTCCGATGGTTTAGAATAATCAAGTGAAGCAATTATTTGGATAAGAAATGCTGTGAGATTTTTAAGGTCGTCTCCTCACAGACTAAAGCGTTTTAAGACAAGTGTGAAGGAGACTAAATTGGAAGAGAAAAGTTCAGTGTGTTTAGATATTTTAACTCAATGGAACTCAGCATACATGATGTTAGAGAGAGCTAAAAAGTTTGAAATGGCATTTTAAAGATTAACCTAAAGAGAGTCGGCGTACCGTGCTCATTTTAGAGAAGGGGAATGAGGAAAGAACATTTTGGGGCCTCCATCTTGTGTAGATTGGGAAGGTGCAAGAAGACTTGTGAGGTTTCTTACAAAAATTTATCATGCAATATTTAAGTTTTCTGGATCATTATATGTTACCTCAAATGCATTTTTCCAATAACTTGTTGCCATACAATCTAAATTGATTTTCTATATATATAAAAAGTCAAGATGTTCACATATCATTGATGGTGAGACGTATGCAAGAGAAGTCTTATAAGTATTGGGATATGGGGGAAATCAATTTGTTATTGTATGTTGCGGTTATTCTCGATCCACGATACAAAATGAAGTATGTGAAAAAAAATTAAGTTCAATATTAGATTTTAATTCATTAAAGGTGGATGATATGATGTTAAAGGTGAAAGATGCATTGATTTGGTTATACGATTGGCATCTAATGAAATAAGGTAGAGCTCAATCATCTTAAGGGCTAAGGAGGGACGTTCATTATGATGATGACGATGATGATATAACTTTTGATTATGAAAAATACTTGGAGGAAGAAAGTAGTTTGGAGAACAATTTGGAGGTTGAAAAGTACTTGGGAGAGACGTGCGAACCAATAAGGATGGAGCAATTTGATATATTATATTGGTGGAAGTCAAACTCATCAAGGTACCGGTTCCTTTCCTTTGTTGAAAGAAATGTATTGGCTATTCCCGTATCTTCGGTTGTATCGGAGTCGGCTTTTAGCACGGGAAGTTGAATACTTATCTCTTTTCATAGTTCATTAGCTGTTACCACGGTGGAAGTTCTTATTTGTGCGCAAGATTGGCTTTGGCCAACTGTGGTCCCAATTGATATTCGTAAGGCATTGACTGAAGTTGAAGAATTATAAAAACTCGATAAAGTTAATGAAATATTAAATTTTTTTGTTTATTTTTATGTTCTTCTAGTTTGTTGTTAACTATTATACGTCTTTCTTTTATAATACATTTTAGAATTGCTCGGAGGATCATCTCACATCCTTCTCTTGTTGACAATTAAAAAATAACCTTTTCAGATATTGATTTCTCAAGGTGAGTTTTTGAATTCTTGAAATTTTAAGCTTTTACAATATAAATATTTTATTTGTAAATTAATTGAAATTTAGGATATAGGCCTAGACTTGCATTATAAGTGTATAACATATTTGTTTGAGATGAGGTCAATATGGTTTATGTACCAACTAGGTTGGAACCTAGTTTGGTAGGATTGGATACTTGAAGTAATTCAAATCACTAAGCAGGAGTTACTAGTTAGGGTCTAATGGTATCTTCAGTAGGGGATTATGATCTACTGTCATCTTTGAAATACATGCACCATTTTCTCTTTATTACCTTGGGTCACTGCACTTCTGTCTTTCTACTTGAGTAACATACTAACATTATGTTTTGTATTATAGAGGCATCTCGAATTCCAAGTTCATCCATGCAAGGCTGTTTGGCAATGGCTAACAGCCAATAGTATCTGCATAGAGTAGTTGCAAATGTCCAAACATTTATAGAAAATTGTCTTACAAAATATTGGGCATGCACCATATTTCTGACCATTTGAAAATGTTTATGTATTCATCTCCATTTAATCTCTAGTTGTCATGGTATTGTGTTTGAGTTGAAAGCTTGACTTGCTGTAATAGAATATGTTGTAATCCATGCCCTTGTAAACCCCAGGTCATTAGCCTTGCATAAAGGCTTCTGATAAACACGTAATATTTACGTGAACAACTCCTAAATTTATATCTACCTAGTCATTTAATAAATAAATGTGACACTAATAGTACTTTTGTTTGTATTTACAGAAATCGGTCATATGATAAATAAGTCGTACAATTTTCTGGTTTTTAACGAAGATCAAGGGTGATACACTCCAACAATGATTCTCCTTTGAAGTTGTCAACCAAATGCCCATGCATGGAAGCCCATTGAAGAGAATTAGATATATATATATTTGATGTTTGGGAGCTGAGAAGCTTGAAAGGGCTTTCATGTTTGATGTTTGTACTTAATGGGCTTTATAGATGAAATGACTTTAATGTTTGATGTTTGGAAGGGATTTAAAGTTTGTATAAAATTTTAGATAAAAATGGGCTTTAATATTTGATGTAAGGGATTTAATGTTTGATGTTTGTAAGGGATTTAAAGTTTGTATAAAATTTTAGATAAAAATTTGACCCGATCCAAAATCGGTTCGGTTTTGGTTTTGGCCTTTTAGTTTTGGTTCGGTTCAGGTCGGGTTTTAGACCCAAATCGATTCGGTTCAGTTTAAGATTAAAAAAACCGATTAAGGCCGGTTCGGGCTCAGTTCAGGCCCAAAACCAACCTGAACCGACTTGTGCTCACCCCTAATGGGGAGGTTTAGCAAGGGTATTTCTCATAAAGTAATGTGTATGAGGAGATTGCCTTAGAGGGGCCAATTATATTTATATCTCGTAATGGATGACTACTAATGCTTACACGAGTAAATATAATTGATTGTATCACGGGGGTGTTTTGAGGCATAGGGATGTGACTAACATTTTTCGAATTTCCTGATTTCAAAACTTAGAAAGAGTTGGTAACAATGGACCACTAGCCAACACTCATACTGAGGGACAAGTCAATGGTACTCGTTTTCTCCCTATTATCCATTTTTCTGGCGTGGTCGTCAAAATCACTAAAACACCACCACGAGTTTTTTAGTAGTTCCTCAATCACAAACATTTTCATTGCCCAAGATGAAGCCTTAGACTTGACACATTATTGAAAAAACTAAAAATCCTCAATTTTGATTAACATTAGATCATAACTCTAATTGGATATTTCCAAGTTGCAAAGCACTCGAAAATCATACGACAAAAAATAGGCGGTGTCCCAAGATATCTTCGTGACTGTAGTCCTGAAAGTCCTCTCAGGGATGATAAAATATGATTATTAGTTTAGGCTTGATACATCTTACCAGAATAGGGCACTACTCGACTCTCTCTAGGTCTCTTCTCCCTCTTCCTTTGAAGCTGCTAGGGATTTGTAAATGGAGGAGGAGGTTCTGAAAAAATATCTCTTCTTAGGTTACCTTTCCTCCTTATTTATAGGAAGGGTCTTGACATAGAAGTGTTCAGGCTCACGTGACGTGTATAATTCGTAAGATACCCCTCTGGGTCTTAGGTTTTACCTTTCCACGTGGGCATGGCATAAAATGTTCGTCGCGGCTCGTGAGTCATTATGATAACTTTTCCTAAGATGTGCTCGTCTATCAGTGGGGAGGTCGTCCAACAACCTGGCAGGTCACGTGGTTAGCGGGAGCGTGCTCCGACATCGTGGGTCGTTAAGAAAACATCCCCTAAGATGTGCCTGTCTATGGATGGGGAGGTCGCTTAATGACCTGGGAGCCCTGTGATTAGCGGGAGCGTACTCCTACAATTGTGACCCCTCAGTTTTTGTTCATTACGAGGGAGAGCTGAGGCAAAATGTTATGTTTGTCTTACCGTTTAGGTACGAGAACAAGGCCTCGTCCGGCTAGATGCGTGGTTATTTTTAAATTTTTAATGTTCTAGCTGTTATTTTATAAGTTATGAGACACCATTATTGTCCGTGTATTGGGGAAATAAATAAATAATAAATAATATTTTAGTTAATGTGGCGTGCGGTTATTGTCGAAACTGTTGGGCGACGTGTCCTACTGATGTTGTCTCTTTATAAAAGGGAGGTTTGTGTTCCTGACATCACTTTGGTTTTTCTCTCTTATTTCATTTTGCTATCGCTGATCTCTGTTATGCTTCTCTATTTCTTACTGTTGTCGTACTTTGAAGAATTTGGATCCTTGTTGTTTATGCTTTTTCGTGGATTATGTTTCGGGTTAGCATTGTTTTGGTAAGTTTGCAATTTACAATTCCAATTTATTGTTGCTTATTATTATCCCTATTTAGAGATTTGAAGCTTCTTGGTAGCCTTCCTCTGTAATAAGGATGGGAAATCAGTGGTAATACCTGTGATGTTTAGGTTGTATTTTACTTTGAATTTAGCTAGGACCGAATTGGAGGTACCTTTGGGATGATGGGTCCCTAAGGCTGTCCTAGTTTGATATATAACAATTGTTCCCATTTTTTTGAGTTGGCTTTTACCTTTACACATGGCTTGTGCAGGGATGACAGCTCATCTTGCACGAATATGTGTGCCTTTGCCTTAGAGTACTCGTTGCAATGGATAGATTTATCTGGAGATGAGTTGACGATAGAATGGTCATCCGCGAGACCTCCATGTGTTCTACCCCCAGATTGGGGAGGCCGTCACGACCACGAGGTAGGCACTTTGGTCCCTCGTGACTTGGAGTTCGAGTCTGGCATGGATTTTATGCCACGTAGAGAGTGTTAGGGGATTTGGCCCATAAGACAATTATTAGTGGTCATACTAGGGGAGGCTCAAAAGGCTTTTGGCCTTACCCGAGCGAGTGGAGACCACCTGTGTCATTAGTTGAGTATGAAACCGATAAAATAAGTATGAAATATTTGAATGTTGTGAACGAGCGTGCGAGGGCGAATCGAAGTGACGATTAGATTTGGCCTGACAGCCAAACTTTGGCTCTAAGCTGATGTATATGCTACTTTGGGTAATTTAATGCTGGTCTACGGTTCCCTTTAAACGACCTTTACGAAGAAATATTTGAACTCGTTTGGACGAGCACGGGGTCAGATGAACGAGAGTTTTTATAGGGTAATGATTGGCTGTCATTTAATTAACCAGTCAGTATCTCTCTTTATAACGTGGGTTATGCTGACATTATAGTGATGCATAAGACATGGCGTTGTCCCCGATAATGGGACTTGGTCCCCAGGGATCCTGTGAATGAGGGTCAGGGGGTTGGTTCGTCGGATGAGCCTGTACCATCACCTCGTGTGATGCGTGCTCGTTCGAAGGCATGTCCCAAGGGACGTCAAACCTATACATCAGTGAAAGCGAAGACATGTGTGGCTAAGAGGTCCCCTGGTAAGAAGAGGGAGGCTAAACTGAAGGGTGAGAGGGTTATGCATAGCTGTACTCCCGAGTGGAGGTACTGGTATTATATTACTCGTAAGTCAAGCAAGCCAAAAAAAATTAACTTACCCACCGGTGGTAATTTATGGTGTCGTTGGTAACCGATGCGTTTGATTTTGACGACGGTCCCAATCGTCGTCTCCGTCACAACATTTTTAACACTAAGTGTATGCTTTATCTTGTCTTATATTCATGAACTATCGTCGTTTATGTAAGGTCTGACATCTTATCAGTTCCTCGTGGTATTACGCTTGCAGGAGTCACATACAAGGGCTCTCATCTGCATTAGTTAGGCATTCAAAACAATGATTACCACGTTCTTACAAATATTTTTGACTGGAAGTTCAATACGAATAGGTATTGGTCGCTGGCTAAGTACAACAAGCCACGTGGGCATTCCATGAGCAATACTATCTCCTTGCAGAGCACACATATGTGCAAGTCTACGGAGACTGCTGAGATGAAGCCTCATTTTCTTGCTTCAAAGGGGAATGACTCTGTCGGTGCCTTGTAGTCGTTTCCCCTTGTGCCCTGCATGAGTGCTGGGCTGAAGGTGTTAACATCCACACTGAGAAGGATGCCCCAAATGCTAAGTGCCATTAAGTTGTATACTAGGGCCTTGTTGATGAGGAGTGGTAAGCTATTCTCAGGCTGCTTGCTAGAGGGGGAGGTCCAGAGTACAACCAATAAGGACAAAGAGAAGGCTTGCTTGACCGAGGCTCTCTTAGACCCTCGTATTCGGTGCACTGTTGTTGTTGTTGTCGTGCGGGTAGGGATCTTGGTTACAGCTACTTGTACTTACATTTATCTTGAGTAGAAATGGCTCGTTCTTTCTTTAAACTATTGTTATTTGTCGATTACAGTGCACGCTGACTCTGGAGGCTACCCTCCAACGTGGTGAGAACCTTGCTAGTCGTAACAACGACCTGGAGCAATGCTTCGCTGATATGCAGGCCCACCAGAGGAGCTTTTTAGGAAAGATGTACAGCGTGAGCTGGCAAAATACGTGGTAGACCAAATGAAGGTGTTGGCAGAGGAGGCCAAAGTGTTCAGGGAGAAGAAGTTGATGCTCAAACGGAACTTAGAGGCCGCCAATGGTCACGTTAAGAGTCTGAGGTTGGAAAAGGAGGATGATGAACAGGTTCTCCATAGGGCAGCTCAATGGTGAGAGGATGGTGTCGGCTAACTTGCAAGGCCATGTAGGGGAGTTGGTCGAGAACTTAACCAATGTTGAAAAAGAGTTTCGTTTATCCACCGATTGGTAGGTCGTCGCGGTTGTTCCCCCGTTGCTTACCCTGCGCCTTACCCAAGATGTCCCTGAGTTGCGTCATCTCGGGTACTCTAGTTGGTGAGGTCCTATCCCAGTTGGATATGAAAAGGATATCACTGCCGAGGAAGAGGCATAGGTTACCACCGAGGATACCGTCGCCATTATAGTGACGAACCCTGCCTCGTAGTTATGTTGCTTGTAAGTTTTATAGTGCCCATAGTGGCTATGTTGTAACACTTGGCTAAACTGTTTGCACCGTTGTGGGTTGTTAACTATGGTTACTGGATTTTTGGATATATTTGTGCTGAGTAGACGTATTTTGTTGTTAGATGATGTATGATGGGTCATTGTCCCCGTTGGAATGAATATCTTTATCGTTATGACGATATAACCTTAAAATAAATATTGGATTTTGAGAGTTGCTAGCAGCTCATTTATTAGTCCTCGTTAAACTACCTATCTTGGTCGTTAGTACGACTAACCACGAAATGTACATGGGATTTTAGTAGTCCTCGTTAGACTATGAATCTTGGTCGTAATGACGATCTCAAGAGAGATATATTTATGATATTTTAGAGTTCATCGTGGATTCTTTAAGTAAGTTGAAAAGTATGTTATTGGGGGTAAGTTGGCGAAGTTATACGGCTTTCCTTATGTGCATTAATGTACATTGGTAATCCACACCATTAATACTAGGGTTAATACCCTAATGTACTATAAAAGGTGTTCTCTTCTACACTTATTTTTACCTTATTTGCTTATCTTCTTAGAAGTTCCTTCAAACGTGTTGTATAATGCAAACTCGATCCCAAACTTGGCATGAAACCCGTGTTGCTGCGTGAGTGGATTTCTACACCCGTATGTATTTTGATAATCGGGGATTGGTAGGGAAGCCTCTGAAGTGTGCGTATGTGACTCTTCTGGGAAGGGTGCGATGGGCACACCAGAAGAACTAGTTTTGGCACCACGTATTGCGTGACTAGGTGAAGACTTTCTCTGGTTGTTCGATCATCCAAAGGACCATGGCTCTGGAAGACGTGATGGAAGAGGACGAGGCGGGTAGGCACAACTACGATGGGGGAGATAATTAAACCGTGCCCTGGGTGTTTGTAATTTTTTGTCTTGGCTTTATTTTCATGTTATAATCATTATTCTAGAAATAAATTTTTGATTGAATTTCTCCGTTCACCTGTTACCCTGTATATATTGAGCTTAAGGAGGTACTCCAAGCAAACTTCTTTGTAATAGATAAGCCGTTCCAATGACGTAATATTGAAACATATTTATATTGGTCGTTAGTATGATCTATCATCGAAATATACATGGGATTCTTGAATGCCCACCAACTATTTTACTAGTCTTCGTTCGACTATTTATATTGGTCGTGATTTACGACCTAACGTTGAAATATATATGAGTTATTTTAAGTTCCCACCAACTTTATTACTAGTTCTCATAGGACTATTTATATTAGTCGTGTTTTACAATCTAACGTTGAAATATAGGAGAGTTTTTTGAGCTCCCATCAACTCTTTACTAGTCCTTGTTGGATTCTTTCGTTATTACGACCTTGAGAAAAAATTTGGGAGCTACCTGTGCTTTCGGTACCGGTGTACCTTGGGAAGGAGCTGGGTTGACTTAGTTAAGTTATTTTGTTTGAAACTGACGGTGTTGATTTTGTGGTACCATATTCATTGTTGGCATTGAATATTATTTCTATAAAAGAGGCCGACCTGCCTTTCTCATGTTGTATATTTCTTAGTTTTAATCATCTATTTTCCTGGTAAGTGAGATGAAGACTCGATCCAATCCCGTTATGAAGAGATAGAAGCACTGATCGCACCAGTGCTTGACAAATGGACCACTTTCCTCTTTGGGGATGGGGGTCTGGTCGGTGAACTACAACTCTGTCAGCGCCTCGTTCTAGAGTCCCTCCCTGAATGTAATCGAAAAGAGACGCATGAAGGGTGAAACTTGTACATTATGTTTCGCAATGTAATGCTAAGCTCTTGCGACCACGGTTTTGAACTGCAAACAATGGCATTAGTGGAACTGGGGTTGTACGAGGAGTATCACTATGGCAAAGACTGCCAGTCATTTAAGAAGAAATGTGGGTGTCTTACCTAAATTACCTTGTAATATTATTGGTTACGATGTCGTGAATAAAATAAATAAAAATTGGTACACTTGTATGTGGTTTATTTGATTTATTCTCCCTCGTACAGTATTATCGTAATACTCTTGTCCAGATTAAATGGTAATATTAGAGGTCTTCAAAAATGACTTCAGTTGTTGGGGGGACGTTATACTTCAAAACGCCCCCAACATAGGGGAGAACATTTTTACTTCAAAGAGCCACTCTAGTACTTGGGGGGCATTTTACTTCAAAAATGACTTCAGTATTTGAGATGACATTTTAGTTTAAAAATACCCCAAGTATAGGGGAGGTCAGTTTTACTTTAAGAAATGACTCTAGTATTTGAGAGAACGTTTTACTTCAAAAACTCCCCCAATGTTCAATAGTGTTTATGTTAGGAGAAACGAGTATTGAAATTTTGCTTAGTAAATTTATACAAGCGGGGTACGCTACTGGTTCCATTTACGAAGATTCATTACGTTCTAAGGAGATTTTAACTCTTCCTCATCACTATTCATCAAGTAGTAGTCATTTCCATCAACGACCCGTGAGATAAGGTATAGTCCCTCCCAGCTTGGCTAGAGTTTGTCTTTGTTGTAGTTCAAAGTTGTGGGGAAGACCTTCTTCATTACCTATTCCCCATCTTGGAACTCTAGTGGGCAGACTCATTTATTAAAATTTCATTTCAGTGTCTCATGGTATCTTAACATTTGGGAGGAGGTCTCCTCTCTTATTTCATCAAAAAAATTAAGGCTTTTTTTAAGGAGTCGATCATCGATTTTACTGTAAACGACCAGAGATTTGGTTGTATGGGCTATGATCTCAGTGGGCGACATTGCCTTGGACCTGTAGGTAAGCATAAACGAAGTGAAGCCTATCAACTTTCGAGGAGTTGTTCGGTAGGATCATAAAATATAAGGTAATTCGTCGACCCATCGACCTTTGGCGGCGTCCAACTTCTTACTGATACCATCAATTATCATTTTATTGGTTGTATCGACATGTCCATTCCCTTAGGGTACCTTGGGCTTGATGATAATATTTTGATGTTGTATGGTCGTACGAACTCAACGACCTTACTACCTACGAACTGAGTCCCATTGTCTGTCATCAAGATCGATGAGACTTCTAACCTTGTGATAATGTACTTCTACAGGAAGTAAATTACCTCTTCATCTCCTATACGAGCAACTAGTATAGCTTTGACCTACTTGGTGAAGTAGTCTGTAGTGACCGACAACCATTTACGTCTCCCACTTGCCATGGGGAGTGCTCCGATTATGTCTAGTCCCCATTTTATGAATGGTCATGGGCTTGAGACTGTATGGAGGTCTACAACGGGGGCGTGGATAAGATGATTGTGGAACTGACATTTTTTGTACTTTTTGGCATATTCTATGGAGGCTTGTCCCATCATTGGCCAGTAAAATCCATGTGTTTTGCGCTCGTTCGGCCATGGACCTACCCGTTGTATACACTCCACATGCCCCATTGTAGATTTCTTCGATGACCGTTGTCATACGTTCTTCGACAATACATGTGAGGTGTGGGGTATACAGGTTCGTTCGGTAAAGCTCGTTGTTTATCACTGTATATTTCCTTACTTTGCTATGGATACTTTCGGCGTCCGATCTTTTCGCTGAAAGGATTTGGAGTTCGCCGAAGAAATCAATAAGTGGTCGCCGCCAGTCAAATTATTCATTTGTAGCCCCACTGTTGATTTGCATTACTTCTTCCTTGTATACTAGTACGCTTGGCTGGTCGAGGACTTTAACTTGGATAACTCTTAGACAGTCGCCGATGATTCGCGAAGGTGTCAAAATGCATATTCTCACCTCAGTGAAAGTGTTCGAGGTTGACCTTCTTGAATTTTATAATTCTTTGCTTCAAGATTTCCATGTAATTCGGCCATCTTTTTGTTGGCCTGAAATATCCCGCTATGCTTGCTAACAACTAGCTGCAAGTCGATAAAGATGGAATTTCTTCTACGCCCAGTGCCAATGCTGCATCTACTCCACACAATATGGCTTCGTATTCTGCTTCATTATTATTTAGTGAGAAGTTGACTCGTATGGCTTTCTTTATCTTATTATTGCTAGGAGTGATTGATATGATCCCCATGCCTTAACCATCAACATAAACTAATTCGTCCGTGTATAACCGTTATCCCTTTGTATATGGAGCATCAGTATCATCAGGAGGAGTGACTTGGTCGTTATCTTCCTTGTTGATCCAATTCTCATCGTTAATGGGGAGTTCGGCCAAGAGATCTGCCATGACCTGTCCCTTAATGGCTGCCTAGGGCACAAATTGAATGTCAAACTCTCCTAAGGTGATTGCCTATTTTTCTATTCAAAAGGCCTTATCTTTCTTCGTAAAGACCTCTTGCAATGGCTGAGTCGTTATGACCTTAGTTTTGTTGGCTTATAAGTATAGTCTTAGATTCTGTGATGCGTATACCAAGGCGAGCGTTTGCTTTTCGACTGTAGAATATCGTAATTATTCCCATAAGAGGGTCTTACTAACGAAGAATACTGGTTTTTTGGTTTTGAATCTTTTGATAACTGTTCTGACGAGGACTACGCTGATTGATTCCTCCGTGTTGCCCAAGTACAATCCTAGAAGCCCGTGTTCCTTTGGTTCGCTGAGGATTGGGGGTGTGGCCAAATATCTTAACATATCTTGGAAAACTGGCTCACATTCTACGTTCCATTGACATTTTTTATTCTCCCAGATACATTGAAACAGTGGTCGACATTTGTACGAGGCATTATAAATGAAGTGTTCGAGTGCTACAAATTTACATACTAGCTTCTAAACTTGCTTCAGTATCCGAGGTGATGGCTTACATGCAAATGCCCGTATTTGGTCGAGGTCGGCCTCTATTCCTCGTTGAGTGATCAAGCGCTCCAGGAACTTCCCCGAGGAAATGCCAAAGCTATACTTCTCAGTGTTGAGTCGCATTTTGTAGTGCCTTAGCTTGGTGAACACGGTCTTTAGGTCGGCTATATATTCATTTTGTAGCTTTCTTTTGACGAGCATGTCATCAATGTAGACTTCATCAATGTAAACTTCTACTGTTTTACCCAACTATTTTTCGAATATCGTCATGACCAGCCTCTGGTATGTGAATCCTGCATTCTTCAGGCTGAAAGGCATTATGGTATAACAGTACAAGCTCTACTCTGTGGTGAAGGAAGTGCATTATTGGTTCTCGACAACCATAGGTATTTGGCTGTACCCTGAGTAACCATCTATAAATGGCATTCATTCATGGTCGATCGTGGAGCTCACTAGTCATATTATGAGGGGCATGGGGACTGCTACCACGTTTAAGTCGTGGACCAAGAATGTACTCGTGTGAAATCAATGCAGACTCATGATTGTTATTCTTCTTGAGGATTGCCACCACGCTTTCTACCCATTGGGGATAATCCATGGGTATGTTAAATCCTGCCTTGAGTAATTTTTTGATCTCATTACTTATCTCTGTTCGAAGTCTTGGGGCTGTTCGTCGTGGCTTTTATTTAATAGGTGTTGTTTTGGTGTTAGCGTGTAAGCGTTGACAGGCAATGCTAGGGCCGATACCCAATATTTCCTCGAATGACCAGGCGAATACATCTTTGTATACCCTTGGCTTACCTTCTCGAAGGTTAGGTTCAACTTTACCTCGAGGATCTTTGTTTACTCTCCTTTTGTTCCTCTTCTCGTCATATATGCACTGCTTGTCGGGCATATCTCTCATGTGTTTGGGCGTTTCTGGACGCATGACTGTAGGGCGGAGGTGGTACTGAGAAGATCAGTTATCTGAGAGGTAGATACACGGTTTTTCGTTTCCACATTCTAGTATTTTCATACCTTTTCGTATAGATTTTCCAGTGTCTTTGGTCGTTTCATGTGCAAAGCTTCGCGTAACTTTGAACCGGGTAAGCATGCGCCAATAAATGCCAAGCAAGCTGTCTGGGCATCTAATTTTTTAATGCGTATTAGCTCGTTCTTGAATCTCTTCAGGAAGGAATCGATGGTTTCTTCGACCTGCTATTTTAGAGAAAATAACTCCGATAGTTGCTTCTTTGATTGTTGGTTGTGCAAGTATTTTTCCATGAACGCCATAAAGAGTTACTCAAAGGTGGATATCGAGTTGGGTTAAAGGCTTTAAAACCAGGCGATGGCCCCATCTAACAAGGTCAAGGCACATGTGCTCATCTGTCTGGTGTTGCAGGTCAATACTATACTGAAACTTTGAGATGTGTTAGCCTGGGTCTTGGCTCCTGGTGAAGGCCTCTACCTTTGATCTAAAATAGCTCTGGCCCAGTACATAATTCCTGATGGCCTCCGTGAATGGGGTGCAATATATCCTGCGTAGAGTCTCCTTCGTTAACCATTTGGTCGGGTCGTTGTTTTGCATGTGTTTGATCAATGCCTCGACGGAGGCAGCCGTTAAGGTTAGATGGCCGCATTTTCCTTCATCCCTTATTGGACCTCGTCCTCCCAGGATTGCGACTCATCGTAGTAGTTGTCTTCGTATGGTTCATACGGTTGTCCAAACTGAGGTATTCCTTGGTATCGTTCGTTAAAACGATCATTGTAGATAAAATTTCTTTCTTGATACTGCTTATGACCGTACCCAGGTGGGTAGGATGGGTCGTCAAGGCGTCAAGGTTGTATTGTTGATGCCACTAAGGAAGATTTTCGTGATAATTATCGTACGAGGCCCCTATGTATATTGTAGGTGCAGGGGGACGCATACCCTGGTATTGTGGAGCATACCGGCCAGGTGGTGGTATAAAGTTCAGTCGCGAGGACGTATACAACGCCAATTATAGTCCTGAAAGTTCTTTCAGGGATGACAATACATGATTATTAGTTTTGGTCTTGATACGTCTCACCAGATGAGGGCACCAGTCGACTCTCTTTGGGTCCCTTTTCCTTCTTCCTCTAGAGCTGCTAGGGTTTTGTAGATAGATGATGAGGTTATTAAAAAGGTTACTTCTTAGGTTACATTTCCTCCTTATTTATAGGGAGAGTCTTGACCTATAAGTGTTCAGGCTCACGTGACATGTTTAATTCCTAAGATACACCTCTGGGGTCTTAGGCTTTACCTTTCCACATGGGCATGATGGCATAAAGTGCTCATCGTGGCTCGTGAGTCGTTAAAAGAGCTTCCCCTAAGATGTGCTCGTCTATCGGTGGGGAGGTCGTCCAACGACCTGATAGGCCGCGTGGTTAGCGAGAGTGTGCTCCTACATTGTTGGTCGTTAAGAGAGTTTCCCCTAAGATGTGCTCGTCTATCACTAGGGAGGTTGTTCAATGACCTGGGAGCCTCGTGGTTAGCGGGAGTGGCACTCCTACAATGACTAAACTTTAAGAATATTATAAACATCAAATATTTTAATTCTAGTTAGAGAGAGAATATTAGCATGATTTAAAAATTTTCTTTAAAGACTTTCGTCAAATTCCGTAACTCATCATCTCAACATCTACCATCAATTAAAGACTCATCAAAAAACCGATAATCCCCAATTTTTAGAATTTGGCTATCAAAATCAAAGTTAGATTAAATACATTTGGTTTATTACCAAGAGAGATAGACAGAACACAATAGGAATAGAGGAAGGTAGAGGTGATTCCTCATTGGTTTTCCCTTAGAATAGTGGAGGGCATAAATGTAATTTATGAATAATGGAGGGCAATAATGTAATTTGAAGTGTCGACCAAAACCGGCTTATATGGCTCTAAGATCGTTTTGGTTTATAAAGTAGTATATATAGATATTATCGAAGATGTCTTTGAAGACTATAAAAAAGTATTTAAATACGACCAATGATAATGTTGTTCTTTATGCCATAGTATGCATGGAGTTCCCTTGTAGGTAGCCAAGTAGGTACTCAAGCTCTATTCCTATATTCCATTTTCTTGATTTTGAAGTTGTTTCGGGAAATAGGACTTTGATGTGTACATTTCATGTTGTTTATATACTCTCTCTTCAAACTCACCCCCGATAAAGAACATGGTTGAAGTGAATGCTATCATACCATCCGTAGTATCAATTTCAACAAATCCAGAACGAGGTAATCCATAAGACGCTCTTATTGAATATGCTAAATGTATTATTTATTTATATATTTTTTTGGAATCCGAAAATTCATCGAGTTCATGATTTTTCACCATTCTCCCAACTAGTATATTGGGGCTCACCACGGTACCTCCGTAAGCTGCACGCTCCATTATAGGTCAAGATAAATCTTGGCAGATGATCCCTGGTGTTGGGTTTCAAACTCGTAACCACTATGCTAAATGTATTGACGGGTGAGAAGAAGTTATTTGAAAATTATGTTGCCCCTCCATATCATTACCCGGGTACCAAAAGGCTTACAAAAATCCTTACTCACGTATGCAATTTACACATAATTATTATTCAAATTGCGTGTCTATCTATCAACACAATAAAAAAATAATTCGAAAATAGATGTAAATTTTAATTTGGTAGATGCGAGCTCTATTTTATTTTAAAAAGTAGATTAAACAGTTGTCCCCCTCGCACGACCTGTTATTATATATACAACCGTACGTACACTTGGATACATGACATGACATATCCAACCATTAATCGTTATTGTGATTTGTTTTGGCTCAGAACTACATCGTCTCAAAGCATGTAATATGAAAGTTTATGATTTACCAATCATCGGGGATGTACATGAGTAGCTAAGCACAAAAACTGTTAGAGACAACATTTAAGCCATAATAAAACATGTGCTTGATAGGAAAATAAAATTTGTTGATCTCATCACCTTCCTGTACCTGTAGGCCGTAGGGGACCATTTTAGCGCCATTAATATTTTTTATTTTTCATCAAAATAATACGAAAATCTCCCAACTTTCCTCAAAACGCCATAAATTACACATCTACACTCAATCTAACGACCTCCAACCCACCATCTACACCCCTATGAATTTGCACCGTCCGATCAACCTCTTCAAGATCTAATTAGCATCCGATCGTCCAATTATTTTACAAAAAATTCAATTTCAAAAGCTCGAGAGGGAGGAAACAAAAACAAAGCCTCACCTTTTCTCTCCGTTCCTCTCTCAACAAATCTCTCTATCTCTCTATCTCGACGAGGTTTCTCTCACTACATTCTCCGGCGAAGCAGATCGAGGTTTCAGGTCTCCGGTACATGTGCCATGGTTTCCGACGAACTCCATTAGAGTTTGATTTCGGTTGTTTTGGAGTATTTGTTGGGCGATCTTTCGGTGGTTTTCGATCTGATAAGGTTTGAATTTGAGGTTGTTTGTGAGGGTTTTGGTGACGATTGAAGTGAGGATTCTTGATTTGGTGAATTTGAATTTTGTTTTGGTGGTGATGGAGAAAGGTGGAAGCGGAGATTTCCCGCCAAATAAGCTTCAATCATCTGGAGGAGCTACTATTGTAACAGTGAGTAGTGATTTTACTCCTAATAAGCTTGCAAGAAAGCTTGATTTTACTGGGTTTTCAAACACATCATCGGCGACGAATCCAATTGTGGTGCCGGAGCAACCGCAAACGCAACCACAAGCGCAGCAGTTGCAGCCGCTGTTGCTGCCACCGCAGCCGCTGATAACACCATCACAGCAGTCTCAGGTGCAGCAGTCGCAGCCACTGATGCCACCACTGGTGCAGCCGGTGATGCCAGCGATGGCTCGCCCATTTTTTTCGAACATGTAAGTTTTTTTGGTTATTTTTATTATTATTATCATGTTTGTAATTATTTGATTTTTGTAAAATTTAAATTTTGAGGAATGAGGGTTTCAGTAATTACCTTATGTAGGTGGATTGTAAATTTGAATTTTGTAATTGTTGTTGTTTTGACAAACTATTTATAGTTAGGATCAGAAATGTTGTTAATAGAGAAGAATTATGGAATGCTTGGTAATTATTTGTAATTTGAGATCAGGTCAGCGAATTAGGGTCGAAGCTTAGAAAGTAATTATAGCGAATTGGGGATTGAGGGAAAATTTTGATGTAATTCTATGTGCATGCTCATTGTTTTGTTGAGATTATAGCTCAGGAACTAGATAACATCTGCTGTAGTTGAGAAACAACCAGTCTTCTAGACGGAATTTACATAGAGATGTAGGAAGAGAGGTCCTTACGTCTTAGACGGGTTTAAGGATTTTTTTCGAATGTGGCAATACGCATACCGATTCCGTGTGAGGTGAAATTGTTAAGAAGGGACGCTTGAATGTGTATATTATGAAGTTAAGAATACTATTTTGCTTGTCTGATGTCTCCAAATTTGAACTGCTTACAATGAAATATTATACTTAAAAGAAAACATACACCTTTTAGCCTTTTGTTTAGAGAAAGTACTAAGTTTATTTTTGTGTTTATTTCGTTTTTTTGGAATCACATTATGGTCTGTAGAATACCTGTGTATCTGTTTGTGGTAGTCAAAGAGGAAAGAATTTAGGTATTTTTAGTAGAGACATACCAGAATAATAAAAGCTGTTAAGTGGTATACTGGTATACAATGAGTACCACGTCCACATTAGTACGTCAATTAGTTGTTTCACAAATTATTGAACGCATACAGTATATCGACATATTATGTAGATTGACCTCTTGTAGTATCCACATGCTTTTAAACGTATTCGGCAATATGAATGTTAGTTGTTGTATTGTAAGTTTCCCAATTTAGGGGGGGGGGAATAGTTCTGCTTATTTAAGACAGAAAATTAGTCAAAAACAGTTTATTTTGATGTCTAACTCTTTTTATGACTACTTTCAGAAAGCCAGAGTCCCCTGGATCACGACCACGGCCTACTGTTGAAGTCAAAGATGGCACCCCCAAGAAGCAAAGACAATGCAATTGCAAGCATTCACGATGCTTAAAGTTGTAAGTGTCACCTCTTATATGGTTTTTTTATCTAAAATCTTTTGAAACTAAGATAGTTCCCATAATCTGATATGAACAATGAAACACAATCTAGGTTTCAGAAAATACTCTTTTACTGTTTTAGGCCTGTAGTTTACTGTAAATATAAATTGTTTATTCTAATGTGCCAAATCAAGTAATTTGCACTCTGTATCTTATAGATCACCACCAAAGATAATTAAGTTATGCTTATGTTTTACTGTAAAGGAACATGGACCCCAGAATGTAGGCTTTACAACAAGGGGTCATTGCTAATAATATCTCACCGCATTTTCTTTTTCTAACCTCGTCACCGATTAGCTAATATTGTCAACGTATATCAGGTATTGCGAGTGCTTTGCTTCCGGAGGTTTCTGTGATGGTTGCAACTGCGTAAACTGCTATAATAATTTTGAGACTGAGTCAATACGACAAGATGCTATTGGTGCAACTTTAGAACGTAATCCATTTGCTTTCCGTTCAAAGATAGAAGGGAGTCCACATGGAGTTCGGGATAGGAAGGTAGAAATTTCAACTCTACTTATTTCTTATGTCTTTATAGAATTATGCGTACTAGAGACTAGTGCTAATCTGTTGGAAGTACTTATATCCTGGTTTTGGGCTATTTTATCTAAGTGTAACTTACCAGGAGTAACTCTGGTAACTTGCCTTCTTTAAAATTTTAAGCACGTTTGATCGTGGGTAAACTGATTGCTTGGCCAGTGCTTAGTTTGTACTTATGATTGATGCTTTACTCACCATCACATTATATCGTGTGGCAGTACACAATTGACTACTTTGATCACCCCATTATCCCCCATTTAATCAAGCATCCAACGAAGAGCCTATGAAACTTCAATGAAGAGCCTATCCACCCACCTGACTACTACCTTCTAGATCATTCTTTTTAGTATACTTAGTCAGTAAACTCCCAATCGACATTGTCTAAATGTTGTCTCCATGTCAATTACATAACACTCCTGAGAGTGAAGAATAGAGCCACATACAACTTATAGACACGAAGTTAAATAAAGTCTTAGATAACCACCACAAAATGAAACAAACCCGGAGGCTAGATAATTCAATATATTTAATATAAGCCCCTCCACTTATACTAAGAGTTGAGGCAAGCTCGGCAACCTCTCTGAAGGCTGGTCACCTGCATGATATTCTTCTGCAGGAATAATTTATTTTCATGAACAAACATGTATACTACTATATTTAATATAAATTTGAGTCGCGGAAGCAGGAACTCTAATTGATAAATGCTAACCTAATTAAAATTAGGGTTTTTATTAACACTAAGACACAAAACTAAACTTCAAATTGAAATCAAACAAAAACTTAAACTGAATTCTCTTCAAATCATCAACAAACTAAAATAGGAAACCTTGCATCCCTTTTATAGAACACTAGGGGGTGGAAACCTTATTAAGAATATTCTAAAAACAGGGAAAAAATACATTTTTAACCTTGTGTTGGTTAATTAGGAACTCCCTAAAACCCACTAAACATCTCTAGCAGAGAGGCATGAATCAAAATAGCATTAATGTAAATAAATCATAAACGGTGAGAAACGACCATGCGAGGATGATTTACATCAAATCCCTCAGTCTTTGGAAGATTTCGACTACGAAATCGGCAAATTTTGAAATGCAACGGAACTCAAGACTTTATAATATGGCATACCTGTCTTCAAGCCTCGAATTATGCCGTGAAATTTACCATAACCCAAGGTTGTACCCATGTGCGGTGCTACTATGTTGTCACCAACATCCCTATTTTGAAGAACGTCCAAAAATAAAGTAAACATTGGTATCCGCTTCGCGAAGTTTGCTAAGAAGCCATCCCAAAATGGATCAACGAACTATTTTTTAATGACACCATTTGGATACTCGTCAAATATTGGAGGTTATCCCAATCAACGAGTGGGAGAAATTCACAATCTTGTGTGAAAGTACGATTCCTGAGAGCCTGGTTGGATATGTGATTTGCATGCGCACGTATCGGTGCAAACTGGGTTTGGAGCTGCTAGAGCTGATCGGGCATGATTGTGTTGTGTGTTGTTGGAGCTGGTTGGTTTGGTGTAAGAAACATGTGCCTAACGCATGTTTTATTTTAATATGGGTTTAGTGTACCCTGATTCACTGAATCTTTTTCTCTTGTTTTTCTTCTACTACCAAAACCACAACTTTGTAACTCAATTTCAATAGGATGTTGGGTGGGAAATTCAAACCCCAATTCTTTTATCACCTTTGCCCTTCCTACAATTCTTGTAGTCACTCTTTTCATCTCTTATTCTTATACCCTTTCTTACTTCACCATCAGATTCGCCATAAACATCATAATCATCATCATTAACATCAATCCCATTAAGCCAACTATGCGATAAATCAAACAATTCACGCCTATCATCAACTATCTTCATCGTTTGGGTATCCATCTGGGATGATTCAAGAGTATTTCCAAGCAGTAGAATATGATAAATCGGTGACGATTGTGATCGATAGGGTCACGGTGTAAATGTTTGGGCAGTCGGTGTTGGTGTTGGGGGACCTTGGAACTTTCGGGGTTGACCGAACGGTATCTGATTTGGCCGAAGTCCCGAGGCGAGTCATGGTAGTCAAAATCTTTGTTGCCTTCGTGGGTTGCAGTGGGTGATGGAGGAGAAAGGGATTGGTTTGGTTTTTAGGCGGGCTTAGAGTCAACCTTGGTTGGGCTTGCTATAACCACAACACGTGTCGTGCACATGTATTGATATTCGGGTCTGGTGGTTTGGGTTTAGGCTTGGGTCTGGGCTGGATTTTAAACTGTTGGATATGGGCTTGACTTAAGTGAAAAACATGTCGGTCGCGTACTTCTTTTAAAACCGATTCTGGTTCGTATGAAAACCCATCCTCTCTCCCACAATCTGGACCTCTCTTACCTTCAAAACTTGTAACAGTTGTGATTAGGGTTGGCGTAACGACGATTTTCCCAGTTAAAACTCCGACTTGAGGTGTTCCTTGAACTCTGGAGAAAGTTTTGGACAATCTTCTTTGCAATTTCTCGCTTTCTCCGTGATTGTCTTTCTCGGATCGACAACTTTTGTAACTTTACCGGTGAGATCTCCATGACCAACAACGCCGTTTGGATCTGACTTGGGTGCGGATTTCGGTTTGGGCTGATTTTTTTAGAGATTTATAACCTCTGCGCCACCCACGAGAACGGCCCCGTATACGTGAGTCACGTGTTTTCTTCACTCATAAACTCCTCTTGCTCTTTCGAATCTGTGATCAACCCGTTGTCGGGGTTTTGTGTTGTTTCGACCGGTAACGGCGAAACTGTCGTTGGCCCAAATTGGGCCTTAAGGTGAGAGGTTAAAATCCTTTCGAAACCAAAGCTTCGACTAGCTTATCGAATTTGGTATCTAACTCTTTGATTGTCGTAACCATCTCGTGGATCTAGAAATCTAAACTCCTTCAAGAAAATTTAACCGACTCTGATACCTAACGTAAATCTGAGTCGCGGAAGCAGGAACTCGGATTGATAAATGTTAACCTAATTAAAATTAGAGTTTTTACTAACATTAAGACACAAAACTAAACTTCAAATTGAAACTAAACAAAAACTTAAACTGAATTCTCTTCAAATCATCAACTAACTAAAATAGAGAACCTAGCCCTCCTTTTATAGAACATAAGGGGGTGGAAACCCTTATTAAGAATATTCTAGAAACTGGAAAAAATACCCTTTTAACCTTGTGTTGGTTAATTAAGAACCCCCTAAAACCTACTAAACATCTCTAGGAGAGAGGCATGAATCAAAATAACATTAATGTAAATAAATCATAGACTGTGAGAAACGACCATGACCAACTTAAAACTGGACAAAAGTTCAATATTCTGGATGTACCAAGAGAAAGCTACGGTCTAATGATGGTCTTTGCAAAATGATTCAGCCCTGGTTAAATTACTACGACTTATGTATGGAAGGAAAGATCCAAAGCCAACTCTAGGAACAATAAAACTTTATAAGGGAGGTCTTAATTTCTTTACACACCTAAACTTCAACTACTTATTATAGAAGAAATGGGGTGGTCCGCGCACTTAAAGGTGGACTAAAATTATAGAATGCGGAGTTAGTCAAATTGACAAATTTTGGTCACAACCCACATAATTTACACAAAAGTAACAATAAAGAAAATACTCAACATTCTACAACATCTCAAACCTTTGCTTAAATGATGAAATGTAATGATTTTTCTGACACTAAAATAGATAATGTTCTATAGGTTTTTGTTAAACATGAATTTAAATTTTTAGTAAAGATAATGAACTGTGGTGTTCAGTTTACATTAACAATAATATTGGTATCTTTTGTAGATTATTCATTTGAGATCTATAACATGGACTGTTTCATAAAATGTAGGAGATAGCAGGGGATATCCTACCGATGGGGAAGCACAATAAGGGATGTCATTGCAAAAAGTCTGGATGTCTCAAGAAATATTGTGAATGCTTCCAGGCAAACATTCTTTGTTCGGAAAATTGTAAATGTATGGACTGCAAGAACTTTGAAGGGAGCGAAGAGAGACGAGCTATCTTTAATGGAGACAGTAATGGTAATAATGCCCTTTACATCCAGAAGGTGGCGGCTAATGCCGCAATTACGGGAGCAGTTGGATCTTCTGGCTACGGATCCTCACCAGCATCCAGGAAGAGAAAGAATCCCGAACTCTTCTTTGGATTACCAACCCAGGATCAATCCGTTAACAGGGTCAATCAATTCCATCAGGTACTTTTTTATCTACCAATTCTTGTAAAGATCGACATAGTTAGTCAATTGTTATCACAATCTTTAACTGGTTGCTACTACCTAGTTAGCAAGCTGCTGTATAATTCTCACAAGGACCCGAATTGATAGAACTTGCTTTTAGTTGTAAAGCTTCGCATGATACTGAGTATTTTGTATAGAGGTATCATATACGCACTATACTGTTGCATTCAACTATTATTATGAAAGTGGCACAGTCATCAAATTTTGGTCTTTGTAATATAATTTTCTTGTTTTTGACATGCAATATTTATACCTATATATACTTTTGTTAAGTTTTTGAGCAGATTTTTGGATACCAAATTTACTAGAATATCTTCCGTATTAAGTGATTGCTTACGACAACCAATCTGTTAGAAACCTTGTTCCCAACGTTTACTTTTTTGAGTGGGGATTAGCTACCTTCAATTCACTTCAAGGGGAATCGTTCTTCGATATTAACTAAACTAAATTGATATTTATTGTTTATTGAATAATGAGGACCACTTACCTAATTCTGTAATAAAGCCACTGTCATCTAAATAGGACTCTAGTATTGTTATTAGAAATAAAGTATGCAGCCTTAGTGATCTAGATTTACTTATGAACTAATTACAGTAGAACCTAGCAGGGTACTTAACACAATCTTACAGTAAAACTGTATGATTCTTTTGAATTACTTCCTCTACCCCCTCGTTTGACAGAATTTATCTCATTTCTTCCAATTTTTCTACTTCAAATATAGAGATTTGTTTCAAAACTAGTGCTCATTTTTTGCGAAGTAGTAAATATCAAGTTATCGAAGAATGGTAACGTACACAATGCCATTTGACGATCATATTTGCATCAACAAGCACTACTGCATAATTGGATGACCACAAAAAGTTAATGGATGATGATCTTCACATGCAATTTCAGTTTCCTATGATTCATAAATTAATCCATCCATTTCTTTTACTTCTCATATTAGAACTATGTCAAAAACTCCTCATATCTTTGTTTTGATTTGATATATCTTATGTTTAGCAGACAAATCATTTAAAACCTTCACCCCCTGTATCTTCTTCGACATTCATGCCTGTTACACAAGCTGTGAATCCTTCAATATTGGGCTCTTCAAAATTGACATACCGGTATTTGTCTTTGCTCATCCCATGTTTAGTGAATGAAAATTTTCTTTCCTTTGTAAACTCCCCTGTATGGCTGGTTTTTTTTTCGGATTCACAAAATTGACATTATCTATTGATAATGCTGTAGGTCTCTATTAGCAGACGTTCTTCAACCGCAAGATGTAAAGGAACTTTGTGCAGTTTTGGTCACAGTGTCGGGACAGGCATCTAGGAGACTTACAGGTACGTATCAGTTAAACCTTGCTTCTGGATCATTATGTTATTTGGCAAGGGTTTGATCCTATAGCATCTGAAGGAGCATATACTTTATATTTTTACTAAATGAAGAGATTTCATTAAATAAAGAATATCACCTTGAGGTCACAAGGGTAATAAGCCGGAGATATATGCGTATAAGAAATGCCTAACAAGTGGCCTGAAAGAACAAAAAAGAATA
Source organism: Kingdonia uniflora (assembly GCA_014058105.1). NCBI lineage: Eukaryota > Viridiplantae > Streptophyta > Magnoliopsida > Ranunculales > Circaeasteraceae > Kingdonia > Kingdonia uniflora. The sequence goes on along the minus strand of JACGCM010000926.1, from coordinate 273,150 downwards.
GCAAACAAAAAAATTGAACAAATAGAGGAAGAAGAAGACACTAGACCAAAAGTCCCCCTCCATGCAAAATGGTATCCCAGTTACAAAACAACTCTGCAAAACTGATTCCACTGATCTATTTAAAAATAACAATGAAACAAAATTCCCTTTCACCTCTAGCAAAATGTGTGGCAAATCATACTCCACCCCCATGAAAACTCGCCTTTTCCTCTCACTCCATATGGTCCAAATGATGGCATGCGGAATCAGCCTCCAAAGTCTGTCGTAGATAAACTCATCTCAGGCATATTTTCTGAGTTTGTTGATGCGTGTAGATTTTAGCTCACGTTTTTCCTGTCCAATGAGGCTCGACTCACACCTAATCAAGATGTTGTTGGACTTGGTTAGGGACTTTGGACCCATACTGTCCCTATACAAATTCGACCAGATGGCACTATTCATCTCATGTACATCACCGAACGCATAAAAATGTCTAACCAACTAATAGCATCCACAGTAGGAGACACCCCAGAAAAGCTACATTTAGCCATAGCTTAAAATTGTAACCTAGGAATTACTGTGTCTCGCACAGGCTGTAGGCTCGCGGGGTCAAAAATTATCTTATTGTTAAAACCTATTGAAATCATTACACTGAAAAAGGAGCAAGGAAAAATGAGTTGTTTGTAACATTACATATTTAAATATTTTCAGAGAAGAAATGTGCATCAGAAAAGCAGGCGGAGCGTGAAGATCAAACGGAAAATTCTGTTGCTTTGCCAAGTGAAATCAGAGAAAAAGAGCCAGTTGGCGATCACTGTTCGAGCAGGACCCAGGCTTCTGATAAAACAAACACAATTGATTCTAAATCAGACGGTTCTGACGAGCAGAAAGGAGTGCCAATGTCTCCTGAAACGCTAGCATTGATGTGTGACGAGCAAGACACTGTGTTTATTTCAGATACATTATCTCCAAATGGCAGGTTGGATGCTGGCCAGGGCCAGAGTATGCCGGAGCTCTATGTGGAGCAAGAGAGGCTTGTCTTGACAGGGTTCCGAGATTATTTAAGAAGGCTTGTTACCTGCGGAACAATAAAAGGTAAGTTTCTCTCTCTATATTATTATTATTTATACTCTGTACAGTTTGTATGTATTATTCAGGTTCTAAGTAAAAGCAGTTTTAGACGCCGATCAACTTGCCTATTGCTGTTTTGCCCAGCATTGCTGACTAACGGGGTGGTTCTACAAACCTGAAGTGGACCCCCCGGACGTTAATAAAACTTCAACCGCCCTATTACAAAATCTTTAATACGTCTCCATACGGTTATTTGGATAGTCAAGCGGGGAGCCCATTTTGTGCCCTTTGATAGCGTTGTTGGAAGTCCTTCAAACTTTTCCTTTGGCTTTTAATGTGATTTGGGTTGTAGTTGGTTTGGATTGCCACCATTTGCATCCTTGTATTTGTATTCACTTATTCTTAAACTTCTATGACTATTTTGGAAATGATGCATCTTTGACATATTTGGTCCTTTTTGATACAGGAAAGCAGTATTCTGCAATGGGGACGAGCGTAGAAACAGGAAGTGAGCCTCCCATGCCCGCAGTAAACATTCTAGAAAATAACACAAGACCTCAAAAGGAGTTGAATATATCAATCTCGTCTAACACCAATCATCATCAAAACAACGAGCTGCACACAGGAAACGGAATAATAAACCCAAAGATAGAAAGTCAGGTGTAAAGAGATAGTTTACAGAGAGAAAGAGAAGGTTAGCCCCAAAAATGATATAGCGGCATCCCCTTGATGCCCCGTCGCAGAATTTAGTATTACTCCATCTTCTTTGTAAATCTCAGTGGTCATGTAAAAATATTTAGGCCCCTCTTTTCATGGCGTATTCAGATGATCATATTCATTATTTATTGTTTTAATATAGCAATTAATTTCCTTTTGGCCGCAGAGACGATCAGAAAAGAAAAATAGTGTAGCTTCTCTCTTGGTGAAATGCTTTTAGCTTCTTTTGCACCATCCAGTGGTAGGTGCGACATGTCCTGTGAATCGACGACCAGGTTTTATTCCTTATTCTGCAGCGGCATATGCGTGTCCTGCCCACAACCAGGTTATAATCCTTTAACGGTAAAATAGGCATTTTCTCTACTATATACCTAAAATTACTATTTTAATTGTGGAGGAAATTTAGAAATTTTCATCAGTCTTTCCGAAAACCACTTGTTATTTTTGGTGATTCTGAACGCTTTTTTTCTCTCTCATTCAGTGCCCTAGGATTTGTCAATTTCACCATCTCCGGCCGTGTTGGTCATCTCCAACTAAATTAACACCACTAATAATTCGTGTACACCGCCCATCTCCGGCCGTGCCCCTCCTCTCCAATTAATTTTATTGCAATTTAACGACCACTAGGAGTTTAGTACTAATTGTAGCATTATGTAATTATTATTATTCTTTTTTAATTACATGCATTCAAATTCATTAATTAACAACAAGCTGCCACGTGTACAAAACTACCAACCTGACTACCTGTGAGAGAGAGAACACTATTGTAATCATCCTTCCTGGTCAAGCTTATTCTAAGAGCATCTCTAGCAACGAGTGTGGGTTTGGGTGTTGGTTCTGACACCCCGGCCCACCAAACCTACAACTCAAACTCAACCTCTCCCAACAGCCAGTGTGAGTTTGCCAACGTGTTTTTTTTTCTTTTCAAGTTAGAGGAGATTAAAACACCGCGCGGTGTTCTAAGCACCGCCGCAATATCTGTAAGTAAAACTCACAAGTGAATTTGACTATTCTCTTGTTTTTTACATCTACCTCTCTCTCAAAAAATCCTTGGTAAAAAAAACTTTAATTCCAACAAAATCAAAATGCAAATGCCAGATGGAGACCCACACCCCAGTACTCTGCCTGGGTTTAGAGGAACAAGAGATCCTGAGCGTTCCGTAACTTGCTCGAGGTCCAGATGGAAGAAAAAGCTGGTGGAATTTGAAGATGTTCAACCCCAAGATATACCAAACCCAACCGAAGATAACTTCCCGCGGAGGTGTATTACCCAACTCCCAGATGGAGTCAGTCATATCTATTACACGGGAAAGGAACTCAAGGTAAGTTTTAGTGTAATTGTGAAATTGTTTTATCCATATATCAAGTGTTTGACAAAATGCCTCAATGAACAGAATCGGGATTCGATGCGTGTGTACGACACATTCACTACGGTGTTCAAAGAGTGGAAGGATATTGCCACACTTTCAGCTGTAAGGGACGTCGTGGTGAATATTTTTGGGCAGTTTATGGATATACGCTTGGGCAATTCGGATAATCGGTTAATTCAGGCGCTTACAGAGCGTTGGTGGCCGACCACACACACGTTTCTGTTCTCTTGTGTGGAGATAGGGGCCACTCCCCTCGATTTTACTATGCTGACATCATTGTCCATCGGCCGATATCCGACACAGGTGCCATATGATGATACATGGTCTATTTTATCCAATGCGAGGCAATTGCTCCCCAACATTGATTCCAGTCATATAAAAAGTGGGAACGTCAACATTGCACATTTAAGGACTTACTTGACCGCCGAAGCTGATCGGGAGGATGATATTACAATTTATCGTGCTTTTATCCTCTTCATGATGGGACATTTGTGGTTCCAAACGGCCAACGATACCGTCCCGCTTGGATATCTCGCGGCCGTGAATGATTTGGACTCGGCTGCCCAATATGACAGGGGTTATACTATTCTTGCTTCCTTGTACCATGGTTTGGATACTGCAGTCACGACCGGGGGTGCCATCACTGGATTTGTGCAACTTCTTCCGGTACACTAACACTTTTTCCATTTACAAATCAAATATCTTCCAAAATGCAGTATTGGTTCTAATTATTTTTTCTGTTATTCCAAAATGCAGTATTGGTTCTACGAGTATTGTGGGGTTGGTCACTCTATAGTCAAGGAAGAGGTAAAGTACCCGGCCTATCCGCGCCTCAGAGCATGGGAGAGGGGGAACAGGAGGAAAATAAATGACCAGGTGGCGAATTTGTTTATTATAGGCAGATACCATATTGATCACCGCACTGTTGAGACGATCACATGGGAACCTTGGTTCGATTCTGCAGTGTCTAAGACAGAGGACGTACTGAATGCAAAACTCATATCCCGTAAAAGGATACCACTTCAAGTACCAAACGGAAACTGCGAATATTACTTGGGGGGTAGATGCTGGAAGCAGGTGACTGGCGAGGTGCGTATTCCTTTGGATCCTTCGCTTAGCATGTCACCACATATTAGTCCAACAGCTTTACATGAGATGAGACTGGCCAGGTTCGTTGACTGTGAGCAGCTTGTGGTAGGGGAGGTGCGAGAGACTTACGCCTCATACTGGGCTGAACAAATTTTGGAGGTAGGCCACATGTAGACAGATTCCCAGAGGATGAGGAATCTAGATCTGTTCGGACTGAGTGCACTCAGAGCTGGTATTACACCCATGGTGGTTACGTCAGTGTCGGCTCATAGCTTGTCCCAGGAGTTCAGTTTGCCTGGCGAGGCAGAGGGGCCAGACCTGGGGTGGCACATGGAGTGGACAGGGTGGCGTGAGAGGCTCCCCATCGCCCGCTTGAGGGACCCGCCACCCATGTCTTCATCTTACGGCGCAGAGGAACTGTGGTACCTGACCAATGGTATGCGGCGACTCGTCCTTGCAGAGTTTGTGCGGGACGCACAGAGGATCCAGGAGGTGGAGGAAGAGCTTGTTATTGTCCGCAGGCAAATTGACAGTGTAGATCATTAGCTATATGCCCATGTAAGTAATTTATTTATATATTTATTGCGGTGTTTTTTCTTAATGTCATATTTATTTTGTCAAAATATTTATAAAGTTTCATTGTCCCGTTAAGGACCTACAGCTGAGGAGGGGGCGTGACGCACGGGTGGCTACCACCTGGTGGAGGCGCGAGGACGAGGCAACTTGGATTTGGTCCGCGAACCAGGGGTGGCAGTACTAGCCGCAGGGGGCGGGGTACTAAAGATGATTCTGAGTAGATATAAGTATTTTTTATGTTTTTTTAGACGATGTAGAAGCTGTGCTTTGATTATGTAGATGATTATAAGTAAACGATATATTTGTAGACGATGTTTTGGATGTCTTTAATGTTCATTAGCCATTATTATCTAATGTTGAAATTGACTGAAGTTTTTGCTGAAATTGACTATTTGTCTGTTCGAATAAATTTGCACTGAGGTGTTTTATATTTCTACAGACTATTTGGTGATGTTTTTAGGTTTTTGGTAGAGTTTTTTTAATGTCTAATCGAACAGACTATTTCTCTGTTCGAATAAATTTTAACAATTTTGTACAATTTGGCACTGAGCAGTTTTATTCGAATAGAACCTAATTCTATTCGAACAAAATTGTCACTGAGGAATACAAACATAGATTTGACGGTGAAATGAACACCGCGCGGTGTTCTTTTTACTGCCAAATCTAGGGTAAAAGACCCACAACTTCTTCCCCTTTTATATTTGTCCCATTTTTACACCTCTCTTCCATTGGAAACACATCTACCTTCTGGTATTACGCCAATCTCTCAATTCCACAGCCTCAAATGTCTTATTCATCATCCGATTCATCCATACCCGATCCTCCAGGTTTATCGTCGTCGTCCTCCGATGACGATCTTATCTATAATTGCGCGGCGGCAATTTGCGTTCTGCACCAAGCTGCAGTAAACATAGCAGTTGAGGATGCAACTTCGAGTTATCACGGGAGTGTCATGGGCCGTAAAGATAAGAGAAAGTAGCGAGATCACCCATTGGGGCATTACAACATTATACGAGACTACTTTGAGACGAATTGCACATATGAGCCATGGGAATTTTGGCGACGTTTTCGTATGAGTAGAGACATGTTTATGCATCTATTCGATGCAGTCATTGCACATGATCATTATTTTGTCCAGAAACCCAACAATGCTGGTACTATGGGGTTATCACCGCACCAAAAGGTAGTCGTAGCAATACATTTCCTAAGCTACGGTGTTGCGGCAGATCTTTTTGATAAATATATCCGAATAGGGGAAAGCACAACCTTGTTATGTATGAAAATGCTTTGTGTTGCGGTTATACAAATTTTTGGCGAGGAATATCTTCGAGCACCAAACGCGGCCGACATCGAAAAGTTAAAAGCGATCGAAAAAGTCCCAGGGATTTCCCGGCATGTTAGGAAGCCTTGATTGCATGCATTGGATATGGAAAAATTGTCCCAAAGCTTGGCATGGTCAATTTACTTGTCATTACCCCAAGGCGACACTGATTCTTGAAGCAGTAGCTTCACACGACCTTTAGATTTGGCATATTTTTTTGGGTTACAAGGGTCTAACAATGATATCAATGTCCTGCAACAATCACATCTTTTCACCGACCTGGCCGATGGTATCGCCCCGCCTTGCAATTATGCAATTGCCAGGAAAGCTTATGATTTGGGGTATTACCTAGCGAATGGCATATACCCTAAATGGGGAACACTTGTCCAAACCATATCCAATCCGGTTACAGGGAAACAAAAATTATTTGCTCAACAACAAGAATGTTGCCGAAAAGACGTAGAACAGGAGTTTGGGATTTTACAATCTCGGTTCAATGTTGTAAAAAATCTGGTAAAATTACGTGGCCCCCAGATTTTCTGCAATGTCATGAAGGCGTGCGTGATAATGCACAATATGATCGTCGAAGAGGAACGAGGTGCGCTCCCATCATATTTAGACTATTATCCGGCCGAGCCCTCAACTATCGAAGGCGAACGGTTCCATATTGTACGCGAACGCGGAACAATAGAATCTTTTATATCGAAAATGAATCGGATTCGAAGTCGAGAACTTCACTTTGATCTAATGAATGATCTAATCGAGCATTTGTGGGTCGTGAAGGGGAATTTCAATCCTAGTACTCTATTTCTTGTATTATCTGAGTCTTATTCATGTAATTTAATGCTTATTGTCGTACAAGTTTATTAAACAAGTTTTTGATATTGTATTAATCTTGTATTTGTTTTAACGCAATATTATCGAAAATAAACATTTTAAAAACAAAATTGCATTCTTAAATAGCAAAGTACATTATTCAGACGATTACATTATTCGATGGTAAACTACATTCTTGGAAATAAAACTGAAATATATAGCAAAGTTAAATTACATTTCATCACCACTTTAAGTACCTGGTCCGCCCCTATTGGCCAGGCGTTCCATTATCTCAGCTTGCCTTTGTAGATAGTATTGCAATTGATGTCCAGAAAGAGTACTCAAGTCTTTCTCCATGATTTTGTGATCTTCCTTTGCTTGCTCCAAATCCATTTTGGCTTGCCAGTGTTGTATTGCTTATGTTCTTCTTTTTTCTTTTTCTTCTTTCGCTTGCATCTTCTCCAACCGTAATTAATCCAGCAGAGCATGGATACCGCTACCAGATGCAGTAACACCCTCCATTGCCTTTTGTGATGCAATGTTATTTTTGTGGAGTTTTTGGCCGATGGGCCTGCTTCCACCCTCATACAACAAACCATCTAAGTCAGAATTTGGGCCAGCGGATTGAGGTGCAGGTGGGCCATCGGGGTCCTCCAATAGATTGCTTGATCCGACCGAGTTCCCTGGAGAAGAATAGTCCAATGTTCTCCTGGCCACATTTCTTGGTATATTCACCGCATGGTTCAACCCATCATCCCTTAGGTTGGCCCATCGCGGTTCCCGCGCCAAAATCTTATACGCTTAACGGTGTTTGAAGTCATTACCACCATTCAAGCCTTTATAGATTTTGTATGCGTCGTTTTCCTGCAATTCACAAAATTACCCAATACAAGTAAATAACGTGTATATCCGCGATAAATAATCGAAATTGAGTTAAAGAAAACTATAACGTACCCGATCTTCTTTTGTTTTTCCGCTGCTATTCCTAAATTGTTCTTGAGCAACTATCCCCTTGTACGCCACACATTGTGCATTAAGGGCATACCACTGAGATTTGGTCGACTCACATGATCGTCGTGTGGGGCACTCGGGGTCTCTGTTAAAGGCAATGTTGACCTTTTGATAGAAAGTGAAACCCTTTGTACGGCCATTTGTTTGGACCGAAGTTGTTACCCACGCCTTTGCAAGACACGTAAAGTCTGCGTCCGCCCAATGCATTCTAACATCATCCGTCTCGTCCAAAAACTTAACATCTTCTGGCACTTGCACGCTTGGCCTTTATTATGCGGGTGCTCTTTTCTGTCTTCCTTTTCCTTTTTCTTTTTGGGGAGCCGTCGCTTCAACAAGTATTGACGCATTTGCGTTACTTTGACTGTGCTGAGTAGATTCACCATGGAATAGATAAATTTGAAAGTAATTTGGCGGTTAAAAACTTTGAGGTTGAGTGAGCGGTTAGGGTTGATAGTACGGGCTAAACGCCTGAGGTCGCGGCTGAGATAGTACAAATGAGCTTTGATATTGCCCATAACTAGGATCCCCTTGCGACATAGTAAACGGAGGTGGGGTCTGTGATTGGAATTGAGGTTAAAATTGCGATGGGTTTTGGTAGAGATATGTAGTGAATTGTGATGATGGGTGTTGAGCGAATGGTGTTGAAGGTGGGCTTTGGGAGGATGGGGTCGACGGTGTAGAGTTATTACCACTAGTTGCGGAGTTCGCCATTTGGGGAGGGCGTAGAGATTCTCATCCATACTAGGCTTTCTTGGTTGTGGGTGAGACGAAGAAAATAGGGAGTGGTCTAGAGATATAATTGAGTTTGGAGGTGTTTAGATCACCGCGCGGTTAAAAAAACACCGCGCGGTGATCTAAACACCGCTAAACTCATTTTTTTTAGTGTGAGCTCCCTACACTCAGTTAGGTTCCTGTAGCGCCAGCTCATCGAACTCGCACTCAAACAGTGCCTGCTGGGAGATGTTTGGGTATGTGTTTGGGTGTGGGTTGGCAAACTCAGCTCAACCCACACCCTGCTGCGGATGCTCTAAAATCAAAACGAAAAATTGTGGTGAGCTTTGAAGAAGTGGAGTAAATATCCAATTTTAAGTATCTCTTATGAATACATGGCAATTTTACACTTCAATTCCATTTACTACAAGTCCAAATGCGCTAAATAACCATGGAAAGTGATTATGTAAATAACCATAAAAATGAATATAAGAAACTTGCAACACTTGAAATTAAATTGCACTAATGCTGCTATATAAAAACCTTTACTTCCTTCATCTGTTACTCTTAATATGTAAGATTTCTAATTTTGCTTCATATACAAAAATATTTTTCTGAAATGTAGCCTAAACTAATATCACTGGGTTTAAATATTTTTGGCCATAGGATGGAATTTGGCAGTAGGAGGTTGTAAATTTCATAGTTCAAGCCCAAACCGATATCACTATTATGGGAATACATTGCCTTCATTTTCCCATAACCTAGACCCTATTTGTGTAACTATTATCAAAAATTCACTGAAACAAAGGTGGCGGACTACATTGTCACTTATGAATCAAACTGTTTATATGATGAGTTGTTGAGCTTATTGTATAGTGGTTAACATCCGGATGTGGATGTAAATAATGATGACGTGAATAAATAATGTGCATTTGGCTTTCCTAGGACTTCACTCTGCCCGACTTGGAGATGGGGCCAGACCTGGGGTGGAATATGGAGTGGACAGGGAGGCGTGAGGCGATCCCCATCTACCGCTTGAGGTGCCTGTCTCCTACAACTCAGAGGAGTTGTGGCACCTGACTCATGGTATGCGGTGAGTCGTCCTTGCAGAGTCTGCGCAAGACCCCTATACGATCCAGTAGTTGACTGATGAGCTTGCTGTTGCCATGAGGAACATAGATATTATAGACGACCAACTATATCAGTATGTAAGTTATTTATTTATTTATTTATGTTTACTTCTTAAAGTCATATTTATTTTGTCCAAATCTAAATAAATTATATTTGTCCCGTTTAGAACATACAGCTGAAGAGGACACCAACAATACAGGTGGTGCCGCTACCAGCTGGAGGTAGCGTGAGGACAAGGCAGGGGAGCCGTGGACATGACGTTCAAACCAAGGGAGCCGGTAGTATCCGCAAGGGGCGGGGTACTGGAGATCATATTGGCCTGCCTCAGTAGATATAGCTGTGAGATGAGTGTTCTTGTAGACGTATATTTTTATTGTGTGCATCAGTGTTGAGCTATTCTATTGTAGATTTTTGTTTCTCTATATAAGTAACTTGTACGACCTGATGTCCCATTTCTTTATATTCAATCAATATTGATCAAATTTATTTTTATTCTTGAATTTAAATGGAAATGCAATTAAAATTCTTAGAATAATAGTTCTACGCACGAAATGAAACTCATAACATATACAATTAAACTTAATTTATCATTCACGACTGATGTAGGGATTAAACTAGGACTATTTAGTAAAGGGGAACGGATCCTGTCCATAGTTGGAAAGTTGTAAATTTGCATGAAACTCATCAGGCGGGACATAGTTCCAGTAAAAAATATCGTATGGAGTCTCGAACGGGAACGATTGGTTATATTTCTCATACCATTCATCTCTGGCTTCGTGCAGAATATAGGTTAGTAGAACACCTCTGACCCGTCTATAAATATTTTTTTATATCTCATGAAACTCATCACATTTAACCTTAAGAACATTCCACCTGTTATATAAATCTATTGGAGGGTATCAAAGTTTCGTGTGGGCCCTGAATTGAACATGAACTCGGTCCCATAACTGATTGAAGTTGAGTTGTCAGAGAGGTGGATTATCAACAAAATACTGCCAGGACGCGGTGAGGGTGTAATCTTCATTCCAGCCAAATACCACTGAAGAATCCTGTGTTAGAGGTAAAAAACTTGGCATTATTGAGTTGAACTGGAGGGACTGTTGCTAGAACATCTCCAACTAGCATCTATATATCTAAATATAAAAAAAGTCATTGGGATGCAAAAATGGTCGTTGGGATGCCAAAACTAGCCGTTGGGAAGGACCCACAAAGATAGTTTTTCTTCCCTTTATCCTTTTAGACTTCTCTCTGTTTGTTCCTCCTTCACTTCCAATACCATTATTTCAACTCCACAGCCTCAAATGTCTTCCTCGTCATCCTTTTTTTTCCATTGATGATCCTCCACGTGTATCGTCCTCCTCTGACGATCTTATGTTTGATTGTGCGATGGTAATGGCCGTTATGAACTAAAATGCAATGAACCTAGTAGTACATGATAAAACTTCAAGTCACCGCGGGAGTGCCATGGGCCGTAAGGATAAGAGAAAGAAGCGAGAACACGAATTGGGGCATTACATCATTATGCGAGACTACTTCAACACGAGGTGCACATATACGCCAGATGAATTTTAACGACGTTTTCGTATAAGTAGACAAATGTTTATGCACATATTCGATGTTGTAGATGCACATGATGGTTACTTTGTCCAAAAACCCAACAACGTAAAAACTATAGGGTTATCACCGTACCAAAAGATAATCGTGGCACTACATTTCCTAAGCTACGGTGTCGCGACAAATCTTTTTGAGGAGTATTTGAGAATAGGAGAAAACACAACCTTGTTAAGTATGGAAAGGTTTTGTGTTGCGGTTATAGAAATTTTTGGCAATGAATATCCTCGGGCACCAAACGCGGCCGATGTCGAAAGGTTAAAAGCGATAGGAGAGCCAGAGGGTTTTCTCGGCATGTTAGGAAGCCTTGATTGCATGCATTGGATATGAAAAATTTGTCCCTTAGCTTGGCATGGTCAATTTACTGGTCATTATCCCAAGGCGACTATGATTTTTGAAGCGGTAACTCCACATGACCTTTGGTTTTGGCATGCCTTTTTTGGGTTACTAGGGTCTAGCAATGATATCAATGTCCATTAACAATAACATCTTTTCACCGACCTAGCCGATGGTATTGCCCCGCCTTGCAATTATGCAATTGCCGAAAAAGCTTATGATATGGGTTATTACCTAGCTGATGGCATATACCCCAAATGGGGAACACTTGTCCAAACCATATCCAATCCGGTTACAGCGAAACAAAAATTGTTTGCTCAACAACAAGAAAGTTGTCAAAAAGACGTAGAATGGGCGTTTGGGATTTTACAATCACGGTTTAATATTGTCAAAATTTTGGTTAAATTGTAGAAACCCAAGGTTTTAAACAATGTCATGAAGGCATGCGTGATAATGCATAATATGATCGTCGAAGAGGAGCGAGGTTCATTCCATCATACTTAGGCTACGATCCGGACTATCCCAAAATTGTCCAAGGGAAACCTATTGTACACGAACGCGGAACAATAGAAACTTTTATAACAAAAATGAACTGAATTCAAAGTTGAGAACTACACTTTGATTTAAAGGATGATCTAATCGAGCATTTGTGGGTTGTAAAGGGAAATCTTTGTTCTTAGTGTTACAATCAAGTATTATCTTAGTGTTCTTGATATAATTTAATGTTTCTTGCCGCACAAGCTTATTGAACAAGTTGTTAATATTGCATTAATCTTGCATTTGTTTTAACGCAATATTCTCATAAACAAATATTTCTTCAAAAGATTACATTCTTCAATAGCAAAGTACATTCTTCAAACGAATGCATTATTAAAAAGTAAACTACGTTCTTGGAAAGAAAACTTATCTTTCGCAAAGTTAAATTACATTTAATAACCTGAACCGGTAGTTGGTCCACCATTCTTGTTCCATGACCTCAACTTGCCTTTGCTGATAGTATTGTAATACATGTCCAAAAATATTACTCATGTCTTTATCCATGATTTTGTGATCTTCCCTTGCTTGTTCCAAATATAGTTTGGCTTGCCATTATTGATTTACTTCCGCTCTTCTTATTTTTGTTCTTCTTATTTCGCTTGTCTCTTCTCCAACCTCATCTCCGTAAGCATTGTTTGGATATCGCTACCAGATGCAATAATGATAGACCGTATCAAATCGAGTGTTGTAATATAGGTTAGGGTTGTCGTTCTTCAGGGATACATAGATCAAATCATAGTTCCTATTATCAAATATAGTAAATATAAATTATAAAGAAGAACTAATTAATAAAATCACTTACTGATTGATTTCATAGATTTCCCAAGATATTCCATAAAAATGATACATAATTATCTCTGGAAGAATACAAAAATAGCTACGGTTCCCCAGAGAGAAAAGATGAACTCCTCTCCTTCTCTACAACTCTATCTTTATCCCCTAACAAAGTTTCTTCCCAACTCTCAACAACTCTGATTTCGTGGAGATATTCTAGCCAGGTCTTGACTACCAAGTCCAACAACTCTTGACACCTTATCTTCACTAGGTCATCTTCAGCAACATCATTTAGCTTGTAAAAGTTGGGCATTCAGGCCGGGTTTGGTTGCAATTGTCTTATTACCTGCAATAGTCAAATATATTTCAATTAGGCCCAGTGAAGCATAAAATAAAGTCATAGATAATGTAAATTGAAAGACAAAAATATGCATTTTTCATGCCTATCAAATAATCTCATCCAATACCTTGTTTCTTGCAAGGTTTTTTCTAGAGATTTTTTGGTTTATGGCCTTGTTCCACCCTCATACAACAAACCATCTAATTCAGAATTTTGGAGAGCGAATTGAGGTGTAGGTGGGTCGTCAGGATCCTCCGATAGGTTGTTTGATCCGATCGAGTTCCCCACAGAAGAATTGTGTGATGCTCTCCTGGCTATATTTCTAGGTGCATTCCCCACATGGTTCAGCCCATCATCCTATAGGTTGGCCCATCGCGGTTCTCGTGCCAAAATTTTATACGCTTCACGGTGTTTGAAGTCATCATTCATACCTTGATAGATTTTGTGTGCATCATTTTTCTACAAATTCACAAAATTACCAAATACAAATAAATACCGTGAATATACAAGAAAAATAAACAAAATTGAGTTAAAGCAAATTAGAACGTACCCGATCTTCATCGATTTTTCCGTTCTTGTGTCGAAATTGTACTTGAGCAACTATCCTCTTGTACGCCATACATTGTGCATTAAGGGGATACCACTGAGATTTGGCCGACCCACATAATTATCGTGTGGGGTACTCGAGGTTTCTGTTAAAGACAATGTTGACCTTTTGATAGAAAGTAAAACCCTTTGTGCGCCCCGTGGTATGGACAGAAGCCGTTACCTACACCCTTGCGGGATACATGAAGTCCGCATCTGTCTAATGAACTCCAACATTATCCGTCTCATCCAAAAATTCTGCATCATCCGGCACTTGCACGTTTTGTCTTTGTTTTGCGGGTGTTATTTTCTTTTTTTCTTTTCATTTTTCTTTCTCGGGCGCTGCCGCTTCAACATGTATTGGCTCATTTGCGCTATTTTTATTGTGTTGAGTAGATTCACTATTGAATAAGTAGTTCTGAAAGTAATTTGGAGGTTGAAAACCTTGAGGTCGAGTGACCGGATAATGTTGATAGTATGGGCTAAACTCCTGAGGCTGTGATTGAGAGAGGGTAAAATGATTTTGATACTGTCCTCCGAAGGTATCTCCTTACGACATGATAAACGAAAGTGGGGTATGTGATTGAAATTGTGATTGGTTGTGGTAGAGGTATGGAGTCAATTATGATGATGGGTGTTGAGTTATTATTGCTGGTGCCGGAGTTCGCCATTTGGGGACTGCTAGAGGTTCTCTTCTCTGAAACTGGGTTAAATGAGAGAAAAAATAACCAAGGGAGAGCTCGACCAACCATAATGGATAAGATGATTTTTAAATACCGCCCGAATTTCAGAACACCGCGCGGTATTTAAAAGTCCGTCAAACTTTTATTTTTTGTGTGGGAGGAGCTCACACCCAATTGGGTTGTGACAGCATGACATCATCAAACCCAAACCCAATTTTTGACTTGCGTTTGCGTTTGCGTTTGCGTTTGCGTTTGGGTTTCGGCTGACAAAACAAACCGAACCCAAACCCTGCTGGAGATGCTCTTATAAATAACAATCACTTACAAAAACTAAAGCGTCTTCTTCAGTTGAAGTCTAAAGATCAAAGAAGAAGAAAATGGTTACAGCTAATGATGATTCAATCTTGAAACTTCGATCTCGTTTCATCGATGTTCTTAATAGCCGGAGATCTGAAAAAGGTGATCTCGCAACTTTTCATTCAAAAATTTACTATTAATTGTTACTAATTCCGTTTTAATAGTTACCTTTGCAATGTAGTTGGTTTGATCCAGTTTTGTACAATTTAGTAGAAGTTGACCAAAGTTTAGTGGTTTTGAAATGGCACACTAAATGGGGACTGCGAAGGAGATAGTTGAAGATTTAGGGGGTGTTTTTTTTTTTTTTTTCACATAAAAATGCTGAATGTTGAACCAAGTGCTGAATGTTTACTGCTGAATGGATTGAAGTGCTTAATGCTGAATGATTTGGAGTGCTGAATGATCATGGTGTTTTATCTCTAAAAATGCTGAATGCTAGTAGATATCTAAAATACCTTTGTTATAAAAATATGATTTGATTATTTCATCTACTACTACGAAAGTTAGAGAACCCCAACTTTTCTTTTGGGTATTTTTTGTGGATTATTTACTTGTAAACTCATATCCATTGTTGTAAAAGAGATTGAGAGATAAAATTGGGTGAACAACAAGCACAGAGGCATTAATCAACATATTGATAATTGAAGAAACTAAGGTTGTGAAGAGAAGAATTGTACATTCAATTAGAGAAAACACGACCAAATAGGGTTGAATCTATTTATAAATCGCACAAATTAGGATCTCCAGTACTAAAAATCAAGAAATTTTAACAAACTAGGGTTGTAGGAGAACTAGGTGATAACATCACAGTCGTGGGAGAAATGACAAGGGAAATTTGAGAAGTTTATCTTCTCTGTTAGCGTCATTAAACATTAGAGAAGTTTTAAATACACCCCAAACTCTATAAGCTCACCCCAGCCAATTAGTTTTATGTTACATGACTATTCTTCGTATGTAAAGGCAAATATGCCCCCAAAATAATGACACAACAATATTTCATTCTAAAAGCTTGCCCCTCATATTCTAATCGATCTTCTCTCTAGCAACCTAAATAACTCGGATCTTTATATAGAATTTTTGTCGCTTAAACTTCTAAAATATGAGTAATTCCTCGTAAGAAAGTTTTTGTTTAGCAAAAATGGGATAAAATATAGCTTTTTAACTTTGAAATAACATCAAGAGATGTAATGCATCCCGTATGCAACCCCATAATCACGATCGTTAATAACAAAAGTATCCATACACTCACCAAAGCAAATACACATTTTCATAGATTTTAAAAGAGCCATACACTAGAAAAGAATATACGACTTTTGCCCTCAAATATCTAGAATGTGGACCGAGTGAAAATGATAACGAGAGGCATACTTGAATATTTGAAACCCGAGAACGAAAGATGGAGAAACTAAATTACGGGGGAGTTGGGTGAGCTACCTATTAAACCTTTTTAACTTAATTTGGTATTTCTTAAAGAGATGGGGTGAACTAATATATCTTAAAAAAAAAGAAAAAAAAGAAAGTAGAGTGAGCATAAAGTGGGATGAGCTTCTTAAGTATGGGGTGTATTTAAAATTACTCTAAACATTAAGCTACTTTGGTTGACTTAATAGAAAATGCTTAATGAAGCAGCTGAATGAGGCATTAAGCAAAAAAACCAAAACACCAAAAAAGTGATGAATGAGGGCATTAAGCTACCCATTAAGCATTAAGTACTTTAAATTGAAAAAACAAACACCCCCTTAGTGTTTGTTTGTAAGGTTTGATTGGTGTTGAAACAGTGGGGGAGCTAGTATCTCTTTTTGTAGTTGTGGTAAATATGTTTGATGGATCTAGTAAAATGGGGGAAATTAATAGTTTAAGTTCTTTGCTAGAAAATAATAGATATTTGTTGTGATTAGTAGGATTATATGTAATGAACACTTGTTTGGGGGAGGAAACGTGGAAGTCTTCGATGCTATGTAAAGGTAGTGCTTTGATGTTGAAGGGATAACCAGTGGAGTTTTTTTTTGGAACATTTTTCAAGAACTTTGTAATAAAATTAGGAGTAGTCTTTCTAGTTGTTGCTCGGCCAATTGGTTGCCTTTTATAAAGCTTCTTTTGTGGGTGTTAGTTTTGTCCATTAATCAATTATATGAAGGCTGCAAAGATATGTGAATTTATGTGTTTATTTATGAAATTGTATCGACGTGTACCTACTATTTTGTCTTTTGTGGTCTTCCAATTGTATGCGTAGAATATATCATATATACATTGAATGAAGAATCTAGCAGTTTTAAAAATCTCTCTGTATTTTACTCATCTGATTGTGTTAAACTAGATTTGAGATTGACTTTTCTTGGTCTCTGACCATTTGTCTGATTTTTCAGTTCCTCTTTGTGTGGAGCCTGCGGGACCCGTCACACATCCTATGTATCAAGAAATACCTCCTCCGACCTACAGCGAGGTTCAATTGCTTTCACAATCTTTTCTAAATGCTTTATTCTTTCTTTCTGCTGAGATTTATTTCATTCTTTGTGTGATTTCACCAGGTAATGAATTCATGCCCAAAGAAGGACATAGCAGACTTTTGCGATCAATTGGTAGAGGAAAACTTTTACTTGATTACTGAGGTAAGTCAAAATTTTGATTCTATGACATTCCTTCTACTGTAAGTACTATAAGGTCACGGAGTAATGTTTTGATATATGAACATGGTTATATTTCTCACCTCTTACAAGTTAGCAGGTACTGCTTGTATCACCTGTAAGGCTAGGGTATAAATGAAATTGTAAAACTGCCATTCACTTTATTTCCGGCTTCTTGTATTCCTAAGAATCAAGGCATTTCCCGACAACATCTATGCTTGTCTATATGGGGTTCAAGAAAAAAATTAGAACACTTTGGCCCCTTCTAGATCCAGCTAGTACTCTTATCTACCACTGACTGCAGCTATTCTTTTTCTGATTATTAGTATAAGCTTTTTTATATTATCATCATTCTACATAAATAAAAGTATAAGTCCTACAACCTGAGATGTACTCCCATCCAAATTACCATCTTTCGGGAAATCTTCCAATCACGATTTAGTTTTTATCAGATCCTTTGGAAACTTCCTGGCTAGCAAGTTCTTAATATGTATCCACTCTGTTGTTACAGTCCGGTGATCAAGGACGCGTACCAGTTCTTATACTAAGCATGAAAGAAAGCGAGAAAACAAAAAGACCAGCCGTGGTATTCTTGCACAGCACAAAAAAGTGTAAGGAATGGTTGCGGCCTTTGCTTGAGGTGAAAAACATTTTATTGTTTACTTAAGGGAATTTTCTGGCTGCCAACTTCAGTTATCACCTCATTACTTTATTGTTTGTCAGGCATATGCCTCACGAGGATATATAGCTATTGCCATCGATTCTCGCTACCATGGAGAACGAGCAACATCAAAAACCACATATGCAGATGTATTAATCATCACCTTTTCTCCTCCTTTTAGTCATTTGAGTAGATCAATTTCAGTGTTAGCTGTACTACATTTATTTCCCTCTAAATGCTTCAGCGAGTGGCTATATACCATGAGTTGAAGTGTCTTATAATATCGTGATACATTTCGTTTTCTTACTTACAATGCATCATGATATGTACAAGTGGTCTATTGTGATAGAATATATTTAAGGTTCAAGCTATGAACAAGTATCACAATGATATATCAGCTTGTATATTTCTGGGGTATGAGGTATAAGATAATGGTAAAAATCAAGCGCTAAATAACACCGACGAACTGGCTTTGCAGCTTTTCTACACAGTATATGATGGTACTGTAGGATTATGATATTTTTCTCTTGGCTAGGGCAAGATAGCACTTTTTCTAAGGTCCAAACAATATCATGGTACTTGTGGATGCATTCAGTTTAGTCTACTTCATGGAAATTGCATTCTGGTTAATGCTTTAACTTGATGCCCCATTTTTGATGATCCAAATGCAGGCTCTTTTTGCGGCGTGGAAAGATTGGACAATGCCTTTCATATATGATACGGTAGTACCAATATCCCTCCTGATTTTCACTATTACATCTATTATTATGAATCAGAAAAGCATTTTTTGGCATGTTCTCTGCTTTAGAGAGGTTTGCTTGTTGAATATTTTATTTACCTATTTATACGTACAAACGGATAATTTAAGAACTAGTTAAGATCTAGGTTCAAATATTCATTTGCTCATAATATATCATTGGCTGAAGTTTATGATGTGGCATTATATGTTGGATTTTGAAACATCAAACGTTTATTTCTGAATCCTGAATCAGGCAATGTATCGCTGCTATCCAATATATCGAATATACACTTGTTTTTATACTTCACAATGTCATCATTTTTCATTCTATAATGTTTAAAGGAAACATATTTGATATATAGGGCACTAGATATCTCATCATTAATCAAATTTGCGATATGCATCTAAAAGCCTGATATCTGAGATACTGAATCATGGTTCTGCAAGGTGTGGGACCTGATAAAACTGGCAGATTATCTTTCAGGAAGAGATGATATCAACACTTCCAAGATAGGAATTACTGGAGAATCTCTTGGAGGTTGGATAAGTGAAGTTTTAGTCGTTGAAAACTTACATAGGTGATGATTAAATTAGCAACTCGTAGTAAACAGATTCTAGTTTCGTGGTGTAGGAATGCATGCATGGTTTGCTGCTGCTGTGGATACTCGGTATGCTGTTGTTGTTCCTATTATTGGTGTTCAGGTGCGTCAGATTAGATTTTTGTTGTCCATTAACTCCATGAACTCATCCATGAAAATTAGGGGAAGGTGATTAGTTACGGAAAATGTTTGCAGGGATTTCGATGGGCCCTAGATAATGATAAATGGCAGGCTCGAGTAGACAGTATAAAACCTGCTTTTGAAGGTTAGCTTAACAATATCACAAAGAGACTAAAATGTACATGGGGTTATATAAGTGTTACCTATGCGGCTACGCCTTATTAGATAATATTTTTATCAATAACTTATAGCGGTCAATGTCATCATTAATACTTTATGCGTAAGCATGGGTCTTCATAGAATTTTTCAGTACTCCCACCCACTTTATTTTCAACGTTTTTTTCACCTTCTTAGAGAATTAAGATCCTCGATATTAATTGCGTCAGTAGTCTTTATTTTACGTCCCAAACGCGATTTGGCTTTCATTAGGTTTATCAAATGGAATTATTCCTAGATTCATTCCTAGTCTTTTTAATTCCATGATCCATCTCGGCTTCCTCATTTATGCAAGCTCATCTTGTGAGCATTTTTATTGATCCTAGTGTGGCTCCTTTTTTGTTGACTTATAAAATTGCCCTATTTTGATTCGATTTAAATCCTGGATTCAAATGCCACCACAATCGTTTTAGTGTCACCGCCCCATATGGATCACGTTGTCACCACTCTCTCCACATGTAATGGTATACTAAAAATATATCCATTCCTGGGAGTTATCTTCCTGACAATTCGATCTTGGTTCTAATAAACTACTAAAGTATTCTTGTTTAACCATTCAAAGAGTTGCTGTGTATGAGTGTATTATTAAATAGTAGTTGCATCTACAATAAACTATTTCTATGTTAAATTCACAATCTAAAACCTGTTTTATGGTACCAAGTTTCTTAACATATTTTTTTGTTTGTTACAGTTGCTATGCTTGATTTAAAGAAGGTGAACATTGACAAAGAGTTGGTGGAAAAGGTTAGTAGAAAAGACTTGGTATTGTGTTTAACTCCCGCTTTTCATTTTTCTGCACCATATTGTGTTTACTATTAGTGATGTTTGTATCTCTCAACACATGCATTTTGATATAAGCTAATAGAAGACTGTGATTTGTTAGTATTGCTATGCTGTGAATATTCTATATATCCTGAATATATCTCTTTTATTTTTTCATTATAATGATTTTAATTTCTACATTAAAAAAATTCATATTAGAAGGAAAGAACATCACAGGTCTCTGATTAAATATCTTTATTTTTGGAGTGACCTGTTTTGCAACGATCTTGTAGCCCACCCAAAAAAGTGAGACCCTCATAAGCCATCTCCTCTTGAATTGAATCAGGGAAGCGCCTGAGGTATGTCCCAAAACGGAACATCTGAAATGATCACCCATTATTAGTATACGCTTACATGTGGATAATTCCATTACTGTTAATGGGCTATATGGTTTTCTGTTCTTTTGGCAACCAACCGTCAAATATTCAGCTTTTAGAACGCCTCAATAGATGTTGAATAATATTATAAAGTGCTTTGTTGAATAGGTCTATGATAAGATCAATCCTGGTTTAACTTCCGAGTTTGACTCTCCTTACACAGTTCCAGCTATTGCACCACGCCCTCTGCTGATTCTAAATGGTATAAAATTTTCAAACTTCAGCCTTTTACATAGGATTCTCATTTAGCTTTTGGATATAGTAGTTTTAATTGTGACAAGGATTTTTTTCCAAAACTTTTGTTGCGAAATTATAAACCGGATATCTTATAGTTCATGCATTATTTCAAATCTACAGGTGCGGTGGACCCTCGGTGCCCTCTTGGAGGTTTGGGAAATCCTGTTGCACTAACACTTGCAGTTTACAGAGCGGCAAATGTTGAAGAAAATTTCAAGGTACTATTCACTACTATGAATGTTCTTCACTATGCTCAAAAGGCTCCCGATTCTCTTAATATTCTTAACTATGAAGAAACTTCACATGAAGCTCTCAGTTCTTAATTTTCTATGTCGAACTTATTAGAACTGGAGGCTCCATCTCCCCCACCAGGATCTTATATTTTGAGGTGCAAGGCTATGTGTGTCCGATGTGGGACTATATCTCAACAGAACTTTCGTCCCACAGCTCTCAGTTCTCTTTAATTTTCTATGTCGAACTTTCGTCCCACAACTCAGTTATCAAATCCACTAGTCGATTTTTTCTATATTATTAGGTCCTTATCTTTATTGTCTCAAATATGTTGCTTTATTTAACATCGGTGCTTCCTTGATCTGTAGATCATAGCCGAACCCAAAATTGGCCATCAAATGACATCGTTGATGGTGAAAGAAGCAAGTGATTGGTTCGACAAGTTTCTCATGGGAGAGAGTTCCTAGAACTGTAACTCAGCTCGAGATTTTAGACCTTCAAACTCGAATGTTTTACTCCAATCTACCTCTGTAACGCCTTTGTAAAATTTTCTTCTGCACTGATCTTGTCCCCAAGAATACCAAATAATCACATTCAGTATGGACTAGTTCCAGGTGAACACTTTAGTTTATGAATTCATCTATAGTAATACAGGGGTCTAAGGTTTAAGAAAAGATTCAAAGAAGGGTTTTAGGATCCTTTATGACTACACATTTGAGTAAAATTTCCCGGTTGCACTTGAGATGTCAGCCCATGAGTCTGGGCGGCAGGCGCTAGTGCGCTAGAAAACAGCCATATATACTAACATTATCTCGATGAACTGACATCAAAGTTAAGTGCTTGCCACTAAAGAGCGGCATATCATTTTTCTAAGGAACCTGAGCTAAACAACATATTCCTCCCACTATTTCACTTTTTTCTTCTGAAGATCTTCGGAGAGGCCAAATCAAAGTGACTACAATGACACCCAAATTGCAACTTTAGAATACGGGTTTCTAATCTTGTATCCAAGATATCAAAAATGCAAAGACATACTGGTCCTAAACAGCGATATTAGTTTGCCTTTAAAGACTATTGTCATCACGCAAAAATGTAAAAGCTCCATCACAGAAGACATGTAGAATAAGTATCTACTTCTTTACTAACCAACTAAATAGTCAAGTAGCCACAAGGAAAAAAATTACACAACATTCTGGAACTGAGATCTTATTACATTCAGAACCTCTGAATGGTTACCAACACAATTGAGATACTTTATTATCCTAGTACCCATAGTATCCCTTGCTGGTGATATTGTTTCAGGATGAAGAGGTGCTTTTTTATCTACATGCGAGACCTTGAAGATTCAGATGTTGATGCGGGCGCACTCTGTAGGAAAATGAGAGAATGTTAGCACATTTTAACAAGATTCACATTTTTTATTTATTCCATTCATGGAATATAACCGCTGCGCATGATAAGTTGCAGAACAGCTCTTATATATGATGTTCACAAATATTATGGCCATATAGAACATTAGAAGAACATCGTATATGTTTTCAAGAAGGCATAATCTAACTCGTCTATTCCACTTAGAACTAATGATAAGAAACGAGCAAGGGTTGAGCTTAAAGTGTATATAATTTATAATGATAAGCATGAAAAAGGCGTAGGATAGAAAAAAGCTTTTCTGTACATTTTCATTAGATGTACGTACCAAAGGAATTCCTTTCATTGCTCTCTTTTCCAAAAACTCCGACGGTTTAAAGAAGCTTCCATATACCTCTGACCACTTCTTAAGACTTGTATATATGTGTTGAGGTCCTACTAGATCAGCCCAAAATACAATACCACCACTAGAAAACAGATAGAAAATGAAGTGCAGTTAGTTCATGTGTTATAAACTAAAGATAATTCTTTTATTTTTTTGCTAGGGTTTTGATGTGCTGGTTAAAAGATCCTAACAGAAAAGAGTTTAGATGCATAACCACAAGTATATATAAAACAAGAACATATAAGTAATCAATGGTGTTCACCGGTAAGAAGGGAAACTCATTCCTAGAACAGATGCAACGTCAAGGTCAGATGCGCGAACGACAATTCCTTCGTCCAAACAGCGGCAAGCTTCGTTCACCACCGGAAAAAGTATCATCTCTAAAATATCTTGATCACTTACTGATATAGGCTGTCACATCCCACCAAACACGTGGTCAGATACTTATAAACAGGAGTATAACCTTTCACGTTTCGTGTTTCATAGTCGTAGATGATATACTTGACTTCTATGTTATATTATCAAGATGTGTATCAACAGAATAAATACGGCCACGTGGATTATGACATGAAACATTTAGAAACAAAAATAATAATAATCTATTGACAAAGGAGGAACCTTTCCATCTGGCATAATGTTTGTAATCCTTATAGATTCCTTAATAATTGGTAACACAGATAGGTCAGGTTTTGGCTTGCTTCCTTTTTCATATATATAGTATCCTTTTCCATTGTTTTTACCTGAAATGTCAAATGGGATATCATGAAACCAAAATGGTATTAGACGTGACTAAATAGGCATAAAATGATGGGTCAGTTACCCGAAAATAATCAAAACTGGTTAGTAAGAGTCTGAGAGTTTTTCTTACCATTTCTTCCACTTTTTATTAAAAGATCAACTAATGGAGACTGGAATGTACGGTCAGGGAAAGAAGCGGCAAACTCTTTAGACACGGCCATGGCAACTCCATACCCAGCTAAATCCTGAAGCCTGTAAAATAAAACCAAGTGGAACACTTCAATATTTGTCTGAAATAAGCCACAAACATGTCGTTTCCCACATGTCAAGGCATGAAAAGCCCAAGGGAAATTGTAGGATACGATGAGCACTAACATAACATGTACGAGCACTAACTAATAGACAAACGATTGTGCAGACGAACACAACTTTGGCCTCGCAAGAGAAGCAAAGTAGTTGATGGTCCTGGAGGAATGATACTACAGTTTAATAGAACACAATAACGCAGTGAAACTAATAACGCAGAAGACTATCGCCTATAAAGTATAAACTAATATAACATGGCAGCATCTTGTAAGCCTATTTCCTAAAAGCAAATTTCATATTATCACCCCAAGTTCATTTACAGGTAACCTCAAAAAGATTAGATTTAAGACTGTTAATGGCAGGGGATATGTAAGATCCTAAATTTGTAATGTAATAATTCCATTTTTTTTCTCAATGAAAAGGTCTCTTTAACTCTGCTCACTTATCAAAAGAAAAAAAGAAAAGAATATTAAAGTGACATAACACAATACAAAAATCTGGTTTACCATATGATATGCCCGGTATATCCGTCCCATATTGTAGATGTTGTAAATGATACTTAGCCCATAACTCATGATACACTATACCTAATGAAAACAATACAATTGCGATATTGTCATATCATATGTGACTGAATTATGCGATATAGGTACAAATCGGGTTGTGTGATATATTGTTGAAAGTGGAGGCCATTTGGGAAAATGAAAACACAACTTTGGTATTATTTTTGGTGATGTTATATGACACATTTCAATTTCGCAAGTGCGCGTGTGCATTTTCATCAGACATAAAACAGCCAAGTGCAGTAATAAAGTCAATAATGCAAGAATATTACTGAAAAGGTCCCACTGGCAAGCCAAAATTGCTGATCACTCTGTCCAGTCTGAAAACGTCCACACCTAGGTTTGCCAGGACATGCGCTCCTTGTGTGTATGGAAAGAAAGTACGATTAACTGCAAACCCAGTGCAGTTTCGTACTACAACAGGAACTTTCTTTATCGTCTTCCCGACAGCCATGAGATCAAGAATTGTTTGTGGAGAGGTGTTATTTGTTCGAATGATTTCCAGGAGAGGCATCACATGAGCAGGACTGTTCATCAAAAAAAGTTACATATAAATCATGTTGTCCAAATAAAAACAATCTACAACATGCACAAATGAGAATTAAGGAATTACAGTTACAGTAATACAGAGATCCAGTAGCTATTGAATACGACTTAAACCTCGACATGACAATAACAACATCATACACATTTTCGCTAAAATTTATTAATTGTCTTGAGAATGCATAGGTTCTCAAGGATGCACATATAACCAGTCGCACTTATTTTTTCGCTTAACCCCGCGGCCGAAGCTGCCCAGGCCAGACCAAACCTCGGGTTGGACAGCCATGGCACAGGCACGGGAAATAAAAAGAATTTTCTTTTGTTATCATTGATTCTTTCTTTACAACCATATTAAAAACGTGTATGTGCAATAGTTCTTTAATTTCCTCTTTCTTCCTTGCTTGTGGCTGATCCCACTATCCACATAATGGTTCAACATGATGGCTGTGATAAGCACGCTTAAAGATTATGTTTTTCCTAACTCCATTGTTTCTGAAAACGTCTTGTGATAATTCTTTATTTTTCTTTTCCATGAATACTTGTGAGTGAACCAATTTCCTACACAACGATTTAGAACCATGGTTGCGATTGAAACACTACGTATACTATTTTCTCATCCCACCATTATCGAAAAGATTACTCATAACTTATAGTACATTATCTAACATTATTGGTTCTTTACTATACCTAACTATATACTTGCTGACAGAAGCATTCTTTTATTGTGTGCCAATATTAAAGTTTTAAGTGAAAGAGAAATCAGGAAGAAGGTACAAACTTACCTGAAAAAATGTGCCCCCACAATGCGATCTTTAGCATTGGTCTTTTCTCCAACTGTATTGAGATCAATAGTAGATGTATTTGATGCCAAAATACAGTGAGGAGGACAAATCTTTTCGATTTCGCTAAAAATTGATTGCTTCAATGGAACACTTTCAATAACAGCCTGCAGATAAACTCTATCAATTTATTTTTTTGCAGACATTCAAAACATCTGACACTCTAATTGAACACGGATATTTGAGAATAGATGAGCCCCAAAAAGTACGAAGATAAAAAGAAAATGGGACACCCACCTCTATCACCAGATCAACATTTTTAAACTCTGAATAGTCCAATGCACCTTTAAGCCTTGATAAGGCCTTCTCTGCTTTATCTTGAGTTAACTTTCCTCTTGTTACTAGGCCCCGAAGATTTCCTGGTATAAATGAAAATATTTTTTAATAGAACTTTTACCCCACATACGATGTAAATGATATGCGCCCTCACAAAAGAATGTTTGCTATTATAACCACATATGAAGTCTTTCTTACATTACCCACAATTTCTCACATTAGCTTTTTTATCTTGAGCTCCGTTCTCATGATCAGTGGTAAGTCTTTCCAGTTGTAACAAATGGGAATTCCACTACATCCTAGATATATCGTGATTCGGCCAGTACTTTTTTTTGTTCCCAAAAATCGTTAAATATTTTATTACTTGAAATACCGATAGACAACAGTATATCTCCATATATAATGATAACAAGATATTTTACTACATTCATAAATACTTAAATATATATCTAAAAGCAACTGAAATAAAACATTGATAAATAGGACAACATTGTTATAGTATCTCTTAAATTGTACAAGTCCCCACACTTTCTATATATTTTTAAAAAGAGAAAATATTTGTACAAGGCCCATAGTTCTACCAAAATTACATTTAGTACCTTAAGTTTGAAAAACTACTTATAGACCCTATTTTCAATGTTGTGTTTCAATTAATACCCTAATATTTCCAAATGCCTAATCTATCCCTTTATTTCAATTTTTCAAAAATATTTTGTACCTGAGTGTAGTTGTAACCTTGTAAACTAATCTATATATCATTTAGGAACTAACTACAGAACTGCCTTCCTTGGGGATGTATGCAAAGAATGAATTGGTAGTATTAAGGAACTAACTTTGGCGGGCATGTCTTGCATACGACCCGAGATTTGTGAATGCTTAAAGTTTTTTGTCCAAATTGCAATGATATACATAATTCATGTCCAAATAAAATGACATTAGTACAGCCATGCTTGTGGAAATTGTAATAGCTTTATAATAACATTGAAGGTACTAGTAGTAAGTGCATTGGAGGTGTCGGCATGCCGCTGTTCATCATCGTGTACCGTAATCGCTCTTCTCAAAAAATCGCAGTAACCATATTCATAAATTTGTATTGAGAACGGTTCACGAGCACTTTATCTATGACATCATGGCATGGTTAATTAATATCCTTTATCATTAGCATTAGAATCCCCATGGGGGCAATTTACTGGATCGTGGAGAGTATGGAATGTGGAAAATATTAAAAATCTAAAACAAGTTTTTTCCAAATGTCGGTATGCATACCTACTCTGGAGAGAAATGAG
Organism: Kingdonia uniflora; assembly: GCA_014058105.1. Classification (NCBI taxonomy): domain Eukaryota; kingdom Viridiplantae; phylum Streptophyta; class Magnoliopsida; order Ranunculales; family Circaeasteraceae; genus Kingdonia; species Kingdonia uniflora. The sequence continues at coordinate 245,205 of JACGCM010000926.1, read as the reverse complement.
AAAACATAATGCCCCATAACACCGAGTTATGGCTATAGTGAATTTGACAAGCTGTTGATAATGATATGGAGACTTCGAAGAAGTACCCATGAATTTTAACCGCCATAGCGATGGCCAATCAGTTGGGTAAGTTTGCCTAAAGGAGTAGACCTTGGAACACAAAACCCAATGTATCTTTCCACTTTTACTTGCTAAGTAGGCTATTCTTCAAGTAAATAGAGTGAATATGATTTTTAAAAACAGGGGCAAATATGGTATATAAGAGTTTCATAGTACTAATTAAAATTAATACTTGAGAATAGGGCCCACTTGTAGTTTACAAAATTTTGAGGTACTAAATGTAATTCTTAAGAATGCTTAGGCCCTGTACAAAAATTCCTTCTTTAAAAAATAATGGAAAAAATTTGATTGTAAATAAAGATCTGTATATAAAATAATACCTTCGATTGTTTTCATTCCTTTCTGAAGGTACTCGGTGTTGATTTCCTTGAGAACAACAGATATATTGCCTAATAAAAGAGCTGTAACAATTCCAGAACCCATTAAACCTCCACCAATAACAGCGACTTTCTTTATTTGCCGTGGTTTTAGTCCAATATCAGTAACATTAGGTATCTGTAAAAAGCACAAGTAAGAAATTCCAATCACATTAAAGAAACATAATGGAGATTAGTCAACTACATAGCTCATTACATGAATAATCATACCTTGGATATTGCACGCTGAGCAAGAAAGGTATGAACAAGACCTTTAGACGTGTTTGACAGAACCAAATCATTGAATACTATTGCTTCCTGCAAACATTATATTCCATTTTAGCCTGTGATAGAAGCAAAACTTGAGGCAGGAGAATCTTATATAAACAGACTACTACAGCTAAGGCTCATTTACAAGATCAAGCTATTCACTCGCAAAGAATATTGTATGTTTTTGTTAAGGCCTGTCAATGGCTCGGATTCGCACAGATTGGTGCAAGTTCATCTGATCCGAATTGCCACAGATCTGAATCCAACATCAAACCATATATGGACATAGACTTTCAGGTGGGTCTCGGGATGAAAAGTCATCATCTAAATCCAAATTCATGATCATAAGGTGAAGTAAATCCAAAAAATTGGCAGCCAAAATCTGTATGTTCGTATTTGAGCACTCATGCATGGGATTGAACTGTGGAGGACACACTACTACAAATCATGAGACAATAACATTAATATTTACTTTACAATGGAGGAAATGACACATTAGAAATACAAAAGGTAAGAAATATAAACACCTTGAGTACGCCAGAGTATCCTCCAAAAACAACACCCTCCTCAATTACGTCAATGCATGTCTGGTGTTGAGGCAAATTCGCAGCTGTCCTTTTTGCCTGTTGCCTCGCAACTTTCAATATCTCGCGTACTTCAGACAAGGAGCCAAGCCTGTCAGTCCTACGAAGAGATGAAATCCAAGGTTTACGTTTCTCAGCAATGTCTAAAGCCCAGGCACGTGCTACTTTTAGCAATTCTCCAGAAGGTACAACCGCATCAATAAGACCCAACTTATTCCCTTCTTCAGACATAATTGGTTTCGACGTCTATATCATTCAATCATCATTAGGAAGAATTAATAAATTATATAGGATAGCACAGACAAGCTACTACTAAGTTAACTTCCAACTTACAAAAATATGTAGCATGCCAAATATGGGTGTTATATTGAGGGTGATCGGGCAAATATTTGTTAGAATGGCATATGTATATTTGTACAATTCGGGCAGATCTATAAGAAATCCAACCATGTCTAGACATTTAGAAAGATGAATGATACATACTTAGTTGTGTTTTTATCTATAGTAAGATGCCCCATTACAAGTAGAAACACCCCATTTCCAGGGAAGTTATAAAAAACCCTAAAACGATATAAAATCCAAAACTTTATTGTTATATAACTGCCGCACCGTTACCACTAAATAGTTACAAGAAACCGAGTGAGTAGGTTACTATTGCGCGGGTAGAGAAGGCCTCTAATATAATGGTGCTAACTCGTATGCCACCGTTTCGACATTTTGCTTCAGATAGAAGCCAAAAAAGAAGTAATCATTAAGTTGTTAACTAATACTAGAGGGTAAAAATTACCAGCATCATTTCAACAGCCTTCTTCATCCCTATGAGTCTTGGAAGACGTTGAGTACCTTAAAAACAACCATGTATATAAATGACTTAATTAAAAATCAAAACCTGGAGAGACGTTCCAATTATAATAAAACTATAAGTACCTCCAAATCCTGGTATAACTCCAAGTGTCAACTCAGGCAAGCCAAGTTGAGCTTTAGGTGCAGCAATTCGTGCATGACATCCCTTTATAAGGTTAATTAGGAGGAACAAGTAAGTAATGATTCAGCGCATATAATATCAATTATGATTGAAAAAAAATTCAATTTAGTAGAATTCACAAACCATTGCTAGTTCCAAGCCACCCCCAAGAGCAAGCCCTTCAATAGCGGCAACAGAAGGCTTTTTGCCATCTGTGGTTGAGAAAAAAATTTGAAATGATGAAAATTTAATGATAAAACAACAATGAAGCCCGAAGTTAAAATGCTAGATGCAAATTTAGAAATACGGAAAGGGTGTTAGAAATAAAAAGTACCTTCCATTGTGTTGACAACCAGATCAACAGAAACATTAGGAAGAGCTGATAGGTCTCCTGTGATACACAAGACCAAAATGGGATAAATCACAAAGAATAAGCTATAGACAAGAAACCTCCAAGTAACAATGGTTCCTATACACAAAGTAAAATGAAAGATCAAATACCACTCTTGTGAACCTTCTGAAAAACATTGATGTCGAAACCACCAGAGAATCTCCCTTTCTCGCCTTCAGCAATTCAAGAGTATAACAAACCAATATCAGAATACATATATCACTAACGGATCATGAATCAACTATAAGTCAGAGTCAAAGATAGTCACAATCAATCCTGATCAGATCTATCAGCAACTGCAAGTAATTTACACTAAAACACCACTTAACAATAAATTTGTATCTTCATATGTTTTTTTATAATGACGTAAATTTCGCACACTAAACCAAAATTATTCGGCAATTGGTCTACATTCTCCACAGTCCCCAAAAAAATTCACATCATTACATGCACTGCGGTCATCTACTCATCTTTATGAATCTAAACTAGCGAAATCGAGTTAACGACTAACTCACTAATTAACTCCACAAAACAGATTATTAAAATCAAAAGCTCACCCATCAACACTACAGCTTTAACATCATCTCTATTCATCGCTTCTTTGTATTTCTCCTTCAAAGCCGCAATAACTGCAATTGAAACCATCAGATCACACAATTACTACAAATCAAACCGTAATTCTCCATTAAATTAAGCGAATTAGAGCTTACTTATAGGTGCTAATGCGTTAACAGGAGGATTAGAGATCTTGATTACTGCAACTCCATCGTTTCCAACTTCCATCGTCACTCGAACGTTCGCCATGATCGATCTGATGATGATGATGGATTGGAGAGCTCTTATTACATTTCTTTTGTATATGATCACATAAGCAGTCGTTGTTTAAATTTTCTTACGTTTGCCACGTGGAACTGATACTGAAAGAACTACTGATGGTAAGATAATAAATGACCACAGGTGATATAGACCGTTAGATTGGGAAGATGCAAATCTCATTATTCAAATGACGTGGATCGCAAGGGGATGTCATTTACTTGCGACGTATCCAGCAGTAGTGGATTATTTTTCTCGTGGATTATTGTGACGTACTCATTGGTTTATCTAGTGTGGCGATGGCACACGAGTCGAAGAGATAGAGATTCTAGAACGGGTCAACCCGTAATTGTTTCAATTAGTTTTCCAGTTTTACCCATTTAGCTCAGCTTCTTTTCTTTAAATAAAAAGGGTATAAATGTCCTGCCAGTAAAATGATTATAAATTATAAACACGTGCTCGTGCTCGTGCTCGTGCTCCAGGGATTAGTCAGGCAAATGGTGATAAATTATAAACACGGATTACTGTAGCTGCAAAAGGAAGAAGAAGTTAATTCGGCAAACAAGAGAGAAATGGTTTCCTACCTGTGAGAAACATGATTTCTCATCTAATATAAATGGTTTCAGAAACACTTTATTTTGACAGAGAGATAAAAATGAATTATGCCATACGGGATAAGTGCTCGATAGTTGACAGTATTGATAAATCCAAAATCGCTGTCCATGAGAATCAATAATGCAATCAATGAATCAAGATAAAAATACAGACATGTTTAACAGACTTATTTGGATAACTGTTGTCAACACAAGTGTGTGAATACCAATTGCATGATTTTAGTAACGCGGCTCTAGAAGATCTGTACAATTTATGTTTAAAATGATAAACAGTAATGGGAACTTTCATTTTTCCAAAGTCAGGAGAAGATAATACAGATTCAGTTTGAGCACTTCATTTGTTAAACAACATCTAAGTTCGCGAGGTATGCCACATACATCATTCATAAACACATTTAGAGGCAACTGCCATATGATACTGATACAGATATTTGTTCATCAATTGTTATCCTTTCTTTGGCATGGCGGCGAGCCTTGTATACATCCTTGCCATGGAATGGAATCCCCTGACATCACCAGACCGCAGAAGATTTCCTGCACAAACATTTAACAAATAGTAATAACAAGCTCGGAAACAAATATGTTTACCCAGGTTCAAACTTTAAAGTCTAAGCATAAAGAAAAGATATTTCGAACCCATGAACTCGAAAATGATGTAAAGATGTTATCCACATAAACAAATAAAATATCCTCCACACGGATAGAAATATTTGTAGGTTATCTAATCACTATTAGTTAGTAGCGGGAGCTGAGAGAAAGCACCACGAGCATTCTCTTCTCTCAACCCTCCCCATAAGCACTTTGTCCACGTGGCAAAGGTTTCTACAAGCCACCTCATTATACCATTAAAGATTCTCCATTGTAACTCTCCATTTACTCCAATTGAGCAATTAAATTCTAAATCATAACCCCAAGATATTTACTCTCCATTTACCCCACTAATGATCCGATTCATAGTTAAGAGTGATGTTGACAAAAAGAGTAATTTCTGAAAATAACTCATATACCCCAACGGTTTTTTTTCATGTGAACTGAAGGTATTTATCTTTTTCGAGCGAAGCTCAGACAAACAAAGCTAGTATTTTGGAAGAATTCTGACTACTCAAAATTATGGAGGTACAGTGCTTACTATGAATCATTTGATCGGCTTGAAAAGAAAGAAATGTCATATTTCCAGAGGAAAGTTTCATAATCGGATGCTCCTGACATGTGGGTTAATAGTGTCGTTTATTAGGATCCATAGATAGCGGTCTTTTTGTACTCATCTTTTTAGGGGGTGCCTAGTGGATATTTGTATATCTCCTAAGAAGCCCTAGAGCTACTCGTTACTAGCTATATTGTAGTTTTTTAAGAGAGAAAAAAAACGAGGACCATGGACAAGACTCGCATAAGGGCTTAAACAAGCAGCTGGACAAAGTACAATAACCAAATATGCACAAGTATACAGCAAATACTACACTACAGTATTTAATAAATTAAGTAATGTAGAATTTTAAATGACTTACCGGAATCACAATTGAGTGGGCTGTCTGGTTCTGGATGGGCCATCAAGGCAATTATTGCTCTACATACTGACTGAAGTGTCCAAGCAGGACTCCACGCATTCTTCAAGATATCTAAGCAAATCTCTCCTGACTGCCCAATGACAAAAGGAAAAAAAAATCTGATAAAAGATTTATTTTTGTAAGGATATATGCCCCAACAGGTGAATACGAATTTTCTTCCAAACCAGTTAATCAAATGAAGTTAACACTCAAGTTTTACTCCTTTCACTCATGTTTTCTGAGTCTGATTCATGATTACATGAATGTCAGGCATGTGATACGGCCATGTGGGACATTTGATTAGAGACATAAAGATAGACAGATAGAGACGACAGAGTTTGAATACGAAGCAAGCTGTATTAATTTTGTTTATAAGCTCTTTTATTTTTAGTGGTGTGTTATATGAGAGGCCTTTCTTTGAAACTTTGACGTCAAAAGGAAGTCAAACCGTCGAATTTGTTTTCTGTTTGTTTCTATTCTTCTTTCTTCCTTCTTTCTTTATATTATCATTAATATTTATTTATTTCTGGTCTCCTCTTTCTCACGTTGCTTTGGTTTTTGATGAGTCTAGCATTAAGGCATTTTCTGACCAAGAAGGGCCATTGCCAATTCTGATCAAGAAGTAAAGGGTTGAGATCAAGATATTTATATATTTAGTAGTGATCAAAACATAAGTTTAAATTATCAAGTTTACGGAGACTAAGAGTTGCTGTAACCTTTGTTTTATTAAGTTTGCTGAGTATCCAAGATGGATAAACAAAATAAATAACTATCAAGCATAACGCTCTCAAATTAGTGAAGAGCCACTTAAAAAACAAAATAAATGAATTCTGTCAAACCAGAGGCTTATGTATTTTTTCTCCTGACAATTCTTTAATTATCTTTCATTTCAACAAAATGTGTTCTCGTCAACCTTTAAGAGCAAGGTTTAGTATGGTTTGACAATGTACAATATCTATGCTTGTTAAACGTGTCATAGCCTCAGGTACGAAATTCCTAAGAGGCTAAATGTATTTTCAGAAGTTACTACAATAGTAACAACCTTAACGGCACAATTTCCCACTAGTTCATTTGCCCTTCCTACAGCCATTCGCAGTTATTTGCATATGAATACCAAAAAACAAATAATTCTCAAACATGCATAAGAGAAGTGTGTAACAGAAGCGCACCTTAAAATGTACATTTGGGTGAAATATTTTTGTTAGGAATCGAACATTAGGAGGTTGCAAAGGGTACTGCTCAGGAACAGCAAATGCAAGCTGGAAAACACCACCTTCATAAGGAGTTTCTGACGGTCCCTAAACACGAAAGAAACAAAATTTAACTGGAAAGGCAACAAGAAATATCAAAAAGAATCTCAGAAAAGAAAAGAAATATCATACACTTCTTAAAAACGCAAAAAAGAAAAAGTATCATACACACCCGACATAGAACCGCTTACCTTTATTAGAGCAGTCCATTTAAATATATTGGCATCATCACATACCAACTGAATATCTGGATCAGCCACTTTCTCTCTCTGTACGTCTTTGTATTCCTTAAAAAGCCTTGCCCTTGATGCCTGCATGTGGAATATAACTCCAACAGTAAATCATAAAACCAAACAAAACAAAGAGTTGCAATGCGAAATCTTCAATATATGGGGAGTCATGAACAATCCTTTTTCCATGTTACTGTGTGCAAAATTCAACAATGATACTGTTACCTAAGCGAAATTTAATAAAAATTCTGTTGGAGCATCTCCAATGGCCATCTTGTCTGATTGATGAAGATTATAACAAATTGAGAACGTTTTGCATGTCCAACAGTTACCTCACTCAACAGCAAAACAGGGTATAAAATGGCAACTGTTAACAAATTCAGAAGTTTTTCGTTGTATGTAGGTGTCTTGTAATTGATACTTCCTTTTAGTGTTTGGATACTGATACGTTTTAAGTGTCTTCGCTACAATTTTACATCATAAAAGCAATAAGAATAGTTTTTTCTCTTTTCTTTGTAAGTGAGTGCTAAGACTAGATATGCTTTATGCAATTGAAACTGATAGCATATAATAATGTAGATTTTTCTGTGTTTTATACAGTGGGATTCGTCCATTCTTATAGAAAATCAATCTCTGATGAAAGTGTAGAGCGATCAGGCTATCCTTTCGAATTTAAGAATAGATAGATGACGTTGTCATGTCTTTAATTATAATTAGCATCACTGTAGGGTTTTTTTTCCTTATCCTTTTCTTTTCTATTCAGGGGTGTTTATGGCTGGACAGCCGACCAAACTCCCCAGTTGGCTGTAGTACAGATAAAAATAAACTATTGTGGTCGGCTGTACTCCGACCACAATAGCTGGATTATATTCTCAAACAAATGGCATATACATTCTCAAACAGTGATAATTTAGATATAATGAGGTCGTTGGGTCTGTGCACAATGCAGTTTACTGTCAAGTTGAATCTATATGAATTTACATATAGATTAGGATTATATGTAATTTTTGCCTACTGTATTGCAATATTAGCAATGGCCTTGCAATAATCCAGTTATCCGCAATAATATTTTTTCCGTGCGTGGTCGCATCACATCGCAACACGCATTAACAACCTTGGTTAGAAATGATACTTTTCATTTATTGAATTTCTTTCTGAACTCAATCCAAAGTATGGCTCTCTTTGTTCTCAGATACAGACATTACTGAATTTCTGCTGGTCAATGAAGTTCACTCTCGCCTAGATCTGAGGCATTTTCTATTCCTCCCTCCGATAGACAAATAGGGTTATGTGGGAAGGACTGTAACCATGGCGACTGCAGCACGCGATACATCAAGAACCTCTTGTGGACATGGTTCTGCAAGCAGTGGTCGTGGTAATGGACGGGGTTCTACGACTGCAGCACGCGATAGCCTAATCGTCTCTAGTTCAGATCAACATAATGATCCTCCAGCCTGACTTAACTTAATCAGCTAATGGACCGACCCATCTTACAACCTAGCCATTAAATTCAGTGTTGTAGGCTTGTAGCTACTAAAGTTGCTTTACCCAAAACAGAAAAGTTTACTAAACTGTAAAGTGAAAATACTACTAACCTGAATCATTTTGATAAGTTTTTTCCACTTCTAATGAGCAATACCCAAAGAAACGCAGTAAAATCTGCGGTAATGATACAAAAAATTAGTGAAGAATTTATAATATGATGTAGATACATACAACAGTTTTTACATCTTTTTGTAGTTATGGCAATAATTGGAGGAAAGTTCAAATTAATTTTACTTTGATAAAATTCGATGAATTTATGTCAAATTGCATAATCGAATTATGAAATTGGAAAGAAGAGGAGATGAAATTGAGATCAAACCTTGGAATTGCGAACCCTTGATCGCAAATAATAAAGTTTGGAGCAAATGAGTTTGAGACTTGTAGTGTCGTGGTCTCTATCTGCAGCAGTGCATTATGCTTGCTTGGAGCTCCTTGACAAAAGCTCCACATCGGGTTCTTTTTGGGAAAATTTGCACTTGCCGCATTTTTTTATATTTTTTTTAATCAAAAGAACTAAATATATTACGCACCAAGTGGTCGAAAAGAAAGAGCATAGTCAACAAGATTTGCCGCCTCAATCGACTCAAAAAAGAAAGAAAACGCAGTGGAGCGGACTCCCACTGCGGCCAAGACATGAGCCTCATAGTTATACAATCTACTAATAAACTGAAATCTGAACATTGTGAATCGGGATGCCAAAGCAAGCATTTCTGGTAACAGTGTGAGAGCGCCCTAAGATAGGTCATCGGATCCTGCCTCGTGAGTTATGACAAGCCTCCTGCAGTCAGTAAGGACCATCGCTCTCTCAATACCCATCCATAAGGGTTGTACAACCAAACCCGGAACCCGAGAAACCGACCCGAGCCGGTTTTGCCGGGTTTTTAACATATCCAGTTCGGTTTCGGTTCATATAAATGAAAACCCGATATCTCTGGTTCGGTTTCGATTTCTAATATCAAAAGTCGATTAAACCCGACCCGAACCGGATCTGGTTTAGGGTTTGACTATAAATTTCCCATCTCCTTCTAAACCTCACTCCTCTCCTTCTCTGCCCTCTTTCTCCAACGAAACCTTTTCTACTTGTTTGTCCAAAGTCCAAACAACAACCAACACCTACACATATCTTCACCACCAACCTCATCTCATCTCATCTCATTTGAGGACTCCATTGAGAGAGAGATCTTCCCCTGTTTCAGATTCGTCTCTCATGGCTTGCTCCTTCTCGCAGCTTCGTTTAATGTCAGATCTCAAATCAATCGTAAACGAACCCCCAGAGGTGAGTACACTCGATTTGAATCATACCCATTGTTTCAATTTTATTTTTTTTTGGAAATTTAAAGTTTGATTTGATGATTTTAATCATGAATTAGGGATGCAGTGCCAATCCAAATTCAGATGAGAATTTGTTTGGTTGGAGTGCGACGATATTTGGTCCCGATGAAACCCCTTGGGAAGGTAGATCGCGATAATACCGATTTGAAATTAATTTAGTTGTTTTGAATTTGTTTGATGAGATAAGTGGTTTTTGTGAAATGATTCAGGGGGTGTTTTTGGTTTGAGATTGACGTTTGGGGATAATTATCCAGAGAAACCGCCTCGTTGTTATAGGTAAAGGAACTATCTTGCATTCAGATGATGATGTTGTTGCCATTAGAGGAGTAAGAAATGCTCATTGGGGATTGGGTTCTACAATTAGGGTTTTGTTTGGGAATGATTGATGGGGTTAGGTTGGTACGAGAGATTGAAGTAAAGATTCTTGGAAAGATCATTGATGGTTGTTGACTTGTTGTGATAATAATTATGAAAATTTGAAGGTTTGGAGCAAACAATTGGACTAAATTTAATGTTTACACCAAACAATTGTTTCCACCATTAAAGCTTGTATATGATATGGTTGTTGTAATTTCTAAATTGAGTATGATGCTCTAACCCTAATTTCTTAACAGGGGTGCTCCCTCTCTTGGAGACCGTTGTGTTTTACAAAAGTAGCATTTCTGATAGGCTTAAGTAAGGTTAAAAGTCCAACCTGAGCCTTAACAGGTTTAGAAAATTGAACCCATTTTGATTGCGTTGTTATAGGCCCTGCTCAAAGCCCAACCAAAAAAAGATTTGAAGTGATGTGCATTCTTTTGTTGAATTGGATCTGAAAAAACAAAACAAAAAAAAAAACAAAATCGAGTTCAGAATCCGGCCCGACCCGATTAATTCGGTTCGGTTTGGGTTCGGGTTCAAATGTGGTTAACCCGACCAACCTGGGTTCGGGTTCAAAAGTGGCTTAACCCGACCTGACCCGTGAACAGCCCTACCCATCATGTGTGATGCCGCCATGCCTCTGATCACTGATAACGCCTCGGCCTCTTCAGGGCCCAATCGCGCCCACTTAGTAGCATCAAAGTCTACTGGCTTCATCTCAGCTCTACCCAGTGGTAAATCAAGATCCTTCTGATAGAGGTAATCTTCTACTGTATCTTCCACACTCCAAAATTCGACCCATTGAACTTTGTGAACTTTAACTTCTCTTGATCGGCCATCGTTCTTCACCACACAGGCCCTAACACTTGCTCTTACACCAATTGTTAAGAATCGAGGTAGCTACTCTATCTTCCCTTACAAGAACGATACGCGGAAATTGCCAACACAAGAAGTAAATCAATAAAGAATAGTAAAGAACACAATAAGGTTTCCCAGAGAAGGGAAGTGGAAAACCCTTGCGGATGAAAACCCACTCCCCATGAATAATTTACAGTGATATCAAACAAGTTACAATGATCTCTCAAGCTTCTCAAGCTTTAATGGAGTATCTTCAAACCCTAGCCTTTCTAAGGTTAAACTCACCAAAAGATAGGTTAACATAATAACCTAAGTCCTCTTTATATACTAGAAGACCAAAAATACAAGTAGTACGAATCTTGAGGCATAACTCTAACATCAAAGGCAAACCTACATGAAGCTCGTTTGAACGACTCCAAGCCCATTCGAACGACTTGCGATAGTTGGTCTCCAACCCTATAAACATAACATCTCGTTTGAACGAAACGACATCTAAGCTCGTCCGAACGAGATTGACTCCTGGGCCAAAATTTCAGTGACTACAAGAGTTCGTTCGAACGAGATTGACTCTTGGGCTAAAATTCCAGGGAGTACAAGAGTTTGTTCGAACGACTATTAAGCTCGTTTGAACGACTTCGACAATTTCCAAACTTTGACAATCCTTCTATTCGAGTTCATACCCAACAGACCCCCAGTCTATTTCTGTTTCCTCTCCCGTATTGGTGTCATTTTCCTTCATTTGAAGGTCCTTAAAGGATGAGTGATAAGCAGATTTAATCGTGAGGAGGCCGTTCTTTTCCTTTCTCCATCTATGCGAATCTTTGGCCTTGAATTTGTTGAGCAACAGTCTGAGGATGATTTCTGCTATATCTTGGTGGTACGATGATCAGATGATCTCTTCCTTCTAAGAGCGCTGAAAGGGGTAGATAAGGTCAGCCACTCTTGTAGCCATCCTATTTTATAAGGGAGTCCCAGAAGGTCGACCATATCGGATTCCTGGGATCCAAGGCTCAAGCCAACAGTCTACACTTTCTCCATTGCTAATGTGCCAGATAAGCTCTGACCAGATTCTATCTCTAGCGGCGATAATGCCTTTCCAAATCTAGGAATCAGCGAGCCTATAGGAGGAAATCATCGGAGATTCCCTGGGGGAGTACTTTTGTTTGAGATTGAAGGCCCAGGTTTTATTAGGTTCTCTAATGATTCTCCAGAATAATTTGCCGAGAAGAGCTTGGTTGTGGGCGAGGGCGGTTCTGATGCCCAGCCATCCCCTGTCCTTGGGACGACAGACTTTCTTCTAACTGATAAAATGTATTTTGTTGTTCCCAACACTATTAGTTCCCCACATGAAGTGAGAATTGACAGAGTCTAGCTTCCTGCAGATCTTAATATGGAAAGGGAACGTCGACATATAGAACAAAGGGATTGCTGAGTTAACAGCTTTAATAAGAGTGAGTCTGCCCGCTTGAGAAAGGTTCTTAGCTTTTTCCATCCCTCGATTCTGTTTGAGACACAAGTGGTGATATCTTGAAAGTTAAGGCTTTTCTTGCGGTCGAACTCCAGGGGGGTACCCAAATATCTAACCCTGACAGAGTCACTTTTGATGTGAAGGATGCGTTGGATAAGCTGGTGATGTCTCTGGTGCCCGTTCTTACTGAAGAGAATACAAGATGTCTCCAAGTTGATCTCCTGATCTGAAATACTTTTAAAAGTGTCCATGACGTCTTTAAGCGTACCCGATTCTTTCAGATTGGCTTTGCAGAAAATGAAGCAGTCGTCGGCAAAAAGAAAGTGGGAGGTAGGAGTGGTGTTTCTTGCCATCTTGATGCCATGCATATTCCCATCTATCTCTGCTCTAAAGATGATTCTAGAAAGGACCTCGGTGCAGATGAGGAAGAAAAAAGGGGAGAGAGGATCGCCTTGTCTGAGCCCACGACCAGGCTTGAGAAAACTATAATGGGAGCCATCAATATTGAACGAGATAGCAGCGGTGGAAATGCATTGTTAAATCCAAGTACACAATTTTTTGCAAAACCCCATGGATTTCATGGTATCCCCTAGAAAACTCCACTCCACCCTATCAAAGGCTTTACTAAGATCCAGTTTGACTGCCATACTCCCTGTTACACCTTTTTTTTTCTTCAGGGATTTGAGAATTTCTTGTGCCATAATAATGTTGTCGTAGATTTGTCGGCCAGGCACGAAAGCATTCTGGGTAGGGGAAATGATTTTATGGATAAGGGGTTTGAGCCTGTTAGCCAAATTTTTGGTGATAATTTTGAATTTGACGTTGCACAAACTGATAGGTCTAAAATGCTCAGGGCTAGTAGGTTTTTTTTTGTGTGGGATAAGAGTGATATTGGTATGATTGAATTCACCGAGGAGATGACCTATCTGGAAAAAGGCTAGGATGGCTTGATAGAGGCCATTTTTAACTGTATCCCAAGATTTTTGGTAGAAGAGTGGTGTAAAACCATCAGGTCCCAAAGATTTATGGGTGTTCGTCGAGAATAGGGCTTCTTTAATTTCTTTCATGGAGGGAAATTTGGTCAGGATAAAACTGTCATCTTGCGCGATCAGTTTTTTCATGATGTTAAGATCATCGATTTTAGTGGCAGGGTTCACCGAGGTAAACAGCTTCTTGAAATAGTCAAGGAAGGACTCACCAATATCTTTCCTATCATTCGCCCAGGAGCCGTCCTCCTTCCGGATGTTAATAATGGAATTCTTCCTCCTACGATAGATGGTAGACATGTGAAAGAAATGAGTATTCATATCTCTCTCTTTAAGCCAGATCTTTCTAGATTTATCTTTCCATAAGGCCTCCTCTAAATTGAAGATTTACTCAAGGGAATTCTGCATGTTGAGCTCATCGGCAATATTCTGATCAGATAGAGGTTCTTTTTGTAGCTTATCGATTTGATCTCTGAGCTTCTGGATCTTCCCAAAGGTGATGTTAAAAATGTCTTTGTTCCAGATATTTAAAACCCTATTGGTGTGACGGAGCTTCTTGTAAAATCTGAGAGGTCTAGATCCCTCCTGCTCTACCGTCAATGCTTTCTTAATGACCTCTTGGTAGTTCTCATGGTTAGGCCAAAAGGATTGGAAGTGAAATTGTTTGGGGAAGTTATGCGATAAGGAGCTAGTGTTGAGAAGGATGAGACCATGGTCCGAGCCGATGATCGGGAAATTGTGGATGGTTGCATCTTGAAAGGTGGCTCTCCCCGGAACAGAGGCGAGGGCACGGTTCAGCCTAAGCTTAGTTAACTCAGCTCCCTTTCTCTTGTTAGTCCACGTGAAGGGTACCCCCGAGAAGCCCAGGTCGACCATGAAGGCGTAGAACATAAAATCTTTGAGAGGATTATGAGTAGTGTTATCAAACGGGATTCTGCCGAACTTGTCTTCCCTGGAAACAATATTGTTAAGATCACCGATGATGAGCTAGGGAATCGAAATGGCATTAGCCATCTGAGAAATGGTAGACCAATAGGAGTTCCAATTAGTGGTTTTCGGGGGGCCATAGGTGAAAGAGTACATCCAATGGACATATGTCGTCTCTGGCAAAGGGTTATGCCCTGCCGATGAGATGAGAACGTTAATCCCCCTATGGGAGGAGGCAAGGATAGTGAGATTGATGCCCTTATTCCAGACCAACCATAGGCCCCCTCCGTGTTTAGTAGTAGCGGCCATCATATATAAGTGGTCGTAACCCAGCTTGAGAAACTTCCTGAAAGAGTACAGTTCTGTCGCTTTAGTCTTAACCAGGAAGAGGACATCGGGGTCATGTTTTTTTTGGATATTATGGAGCTCCTGAAGGGTGGCAGGTTTGGCACTCCCCCTACTGTTCCATGAGAGGATAATCAGATCTCACCAAAGGCCGGTGTCGGGCCTACTTCAGAAGAAAGAGTAATTCTCTCGTGTTGGGTCTTTTTGCTTTGTAGCAGTTTGCTTCTCCATAGATTTCCCTTGTTTTCCACCAGCCACCGAAGAGCTTGCTTGCATTAAGGTAAAGAGCATACCTGCCTAACGATTGAGGCCTTAAGATAAGAAGAGAAGAGAATGGAGCGAGTTACGGCGTGAAGGGAGTAGTTTCGGGCATCGGCCCCCAGAGCTTTCCTTTACCCTTCAGAGGGAGATGAGGTTCAGTCTCTAAGTACCTCTTTATCTTAAAACGGGTTCTTACTAGCTTAACCCAGTAATGGGGGTCTAGGCGGGTGAAAATCTCCCTTCTGGTACCCAATTTTCAAAAAGGGGGTAATATGAGGGCAGTCAGGAAGGCTTAAGAGTACTTCCTAGGAAGGGTTCTCGGTCTCTGCTCTGTAAGAGCACAAGAACGGAGAGTAATGATCTTTAAAGAGATAAGAACAATTAATCTTAGTAACAGTTTTAGGATCCCTACTCCGATCAGTGCATCTAAGGTAGTTTATCCTATCACGTATACGTTTGTTAATCCTAGTGCAAGGGGGCCGACCCCAGTCAAAGGGTTGAAAGTAATTCGAAGACATGGGCCTTGAGAAAAAATAGAAGGACTGAGATACAAGTCTAATAAAGTGATGTTCATGCTAAAACTGAATCAGAAAAGGAAGGGAAAAAGAGATAACACGTACCTTAGCGGGGGGCAGAGAGTCCCCCAAACATTCCTTTGAAGTTGGTGTATCAAAAAGACCCCATTTCCTATTGCCCTTTCCCTTAGTGTCTATTCCCGAGCTGCCTGCAGTCTAGTCTCTAATAGTACCAATAATATCCTCCAGAGTCGGTGTGACCCATATCGAGTGCTCTGAGGAAGAATAGCCGATCTCTAGTAGTTATGGGTCAGACAAGGAGTAAGCCAGTGATGTGGTAATAAGGGAAGTGGTTGGGTTCGGCCGGTGATGTGGGGCCAAGTCCGTCGGGGTGAGCGGGAAGAGAATATGGGTAGGGGCCGGTCGTTGTATGCGGGTGGGCCCGGGTGGTCACCGATGGGTGGGACGAAAGATCGGGTTCTTCGCCAAGGGTGAGGTGAGATTCGAAATGTCGACCAGATTCTGGCCCAGGCCTGGTTCCAAACCCATTTCATCCAAGTAAAATAAAATCAACTAGAAAATGGTGCAGTCAAGGCCCTGACCCGTAATGATTGGGTTTCTATTACCCTTTGTTGTCAAACTTTCAAGGCCCCCGCCCAAAAGGAGTAGGGTACATTCTCTTGGCCTGGGTTGATGAAAGCCCGTGTGGTCAAACCATCCTTGATAATTTTTTGAGGGTGATGCAAAGTTGTTGCATGCAGGTGAGAGAGGATGGGTCCCGGTGTCATGATTCCAAACTCCTCCAAATTGTTTCCTAAATGAGTGCGAAGTACGAAAAGCTTGTGACAAGTGGGTCCCGGTGTCATGATTCACTTCTCCTTCCATAATGTGTTTGTTTTTTCGGCAGTTATTTGCCTCTAAGAAGTTGAGATCAAAATCATTTAATAATTTTTTAATCGTACCATCCCCTCCAAAAGGATTAACGGTCGTCTGGTCTCCATGATTAGGATTTCTTGAACGCATCCCCGAAGTGATGTCTGTAAGCCTTTGATGGTAACTGAGTTGCCTCTGTTGTCTACTGTCTGTACTTTTGAGTATTTTGCATTTTGGTCCGCTGTCGTGCCTTTTGAAACCTCAAATTCCTGGTTGCTTGAGAAACTCTGATGAAAATGTTACTTTTATTGTTGATGCGAGTCTTGATAACCAGTGTAAAAATGCTTAAACGTAGAAGAGACAAGATTTTTAGGAGGATTCACTTGTATATGAGATCCATAATGAAACTTGAATTTGGAGTTGAGATTTAGCCTGTTCCTTTCTTGCATGACTTTTTTAAATCTTTTGCAGAGGGAGAATGGGTGGTTGATGATGCCACAATAAGGGAAAAACCCTTTAAGTCTCTCGTATTTGACTGTGATTCGTGCGTTATCAAACTGTTGTGGTCTCGATATAGGGATGGATAGTACAAGAGGTTTTTATGTAAAGAGATTCACTATAATACGCACAAAATTTGTCCTCCTTAACTCCGTTTGGTATTCTTCATAATCGTCACGAATGTATTTGCCTATCTTGTTATCAACGAGTCGTAGTGTATCTTTGCTGAGCATGCAACATAGTAGCCCAGACACCTGAACCTAGCAAAGATAATAAGAAAAGCTAATCTCCGATTGGTGTAACATAGGGTTAAAAGGTGTTAGGAGGATTGAGAATCCAAAAACATTCACCGGTTGAGCATTAAGAATTGTTTGTTGGTCTTTTAGGTTGGCGAAGTTGGCCACGAAGACTTTCAATTCTTGTTCATAGGATTACGGAGGTATACGTGGTATAATCTTCGCCCAAGCTCTGGAAACTCCATCCATAATCACTTGTTCTATAATATTTGGAGAAATTGACTTAAAGGTGATCGCAAATTTCCATTTAGTTTGTAAATTCGCCCACATAGTATCGTCGAGTAAGAGGATGGGTATCGGATCGTGCATAGAACATCCTTGTAGCATCATCTCCGCCAGCTCTCCTTCCTCAGCCATCTTACAGCGACCCGTAATCTCGTCTGAGGTGTCCGTCATTGTTGTGAAGGAGTAGTAAATCACGAGAGCCCTTAGGGTTAGTAATGGGGAAGTGTTTGGTTACAAAAACAACAACGAAAGGATAAGGGTTTGGAAAAGGAAAGTGTTGATATTGTATGTGTAACTTTTATAGTGGGATTATGGCTGAGGTAGAGAGATTTGGTGAGTGTATGTTATGGATAGAGTGGCTGAGGTAGGATGGCATGGTGGATATGGAGTAGAGTGGCTAGGAGATTATGAATTGCAGTGATAATGGTGTTGTTGGTGAGATATGGTGGTGTTGGTGCTAATGGTGGTAATGGAAAATAAAGTTTTGGAGCTTGGGGGGAGAGGGAGAGTAGGAGAGAGGAGAGTGAGAGAGAGGGAGGCTCTTGCCCCCATTATTTGATGCGTATTCACACTTACCACTCAGATTTACCAAAATGAGCCTATAGACCCCAAAATAGACTTGACCTGCCTTTGACTTGAGTTGACGGGTCTCTTTTGTGTAAACTGACTAATGTACCCAAGCGTGCTCTCCTCGTGAGGAAAATAATCCAAGTAACTGGTTATCACTATTTTTATATTATCTCTTTCCCATTCTCTCCCTTAAACTGAAGTTTTACGACTGTAAATCCTCGATCTTCTCCTATTGCTTTCCAATAAATAGTTTCAGTTGCTCTGTTTCTTCAAAGATGTGTTGGGTACTTTAGATCTCTGAGGCTTTAGAAATACTTCACTTTCTATCCCATATTTGCTCTGTCTGTAACAACAACTACAAAATCAAACAACCTCGGAGTTGAAAACTAGATTGAAATAAATGTGTTGAATGAAATTACTGGGAGATGATTATGGGTAAAAAGAAGTGATGGGTTGTGTTTATTGAAATCAAGGAGTTTATTGAAATTACTTTTGATTGTTAGAAGTAAGCATTGGGTAGTTGAAGCAGTCTTATAAGAATGAGTTTAGGGTTGTTATTTTGTGTCCCGGGTCAGTAGTATTAGTTGTTTAAGTGGTCCTTACTTGTAGCAAGTTAGTTTCCTGTGTATTGTATACATGAGTAGTCCAGGAGCTATGTTTAATAAACATCATCATCTGAATAAACTTCTCTTTCACTAATATTTGTTTTATTTGGCATCCGTGCTAGGTTCCTTTATATATATGTTTTTCTTCTTCTTTCTCAAGCTCGTTCATTGTTCTTTGATGGCGACAGAGTACTTTGTGACACCTTCGATTCTTCGTTTTGATGGGCACTATGATCATTGGAGCATATTAATGGAGAATTTTTTTGAGGTTAAAAGAGTATTGGAGTCTAGTTGAAGTTGGTGTGCCTGAGCCTGCGAACAAAGATGCATTGCAAGCATTGACAAACGCTCAGAAAAAGTCATTGGAGAAGCAATGGTTGAAGGATATGAAGGCGAAATTTTTTCTTTACGAATCGATTGATAGGTCAATCTTAAAGACAATTCTCTCAAATGAGACCACTAAGCAATTTTGGGATTCAATGAAGATGAAATATCAAGGAACGGGGTAGGTGAAACGAACCCAATTACAGGCACTTCGGGCAAATTTTGAGATTCTCTGTATGAAGTCAGAGGAGTCAATAACAGATTACTTCTCCATGACAATGACGATCGCAAATAACATGTGAATTCAAGGTGAAAAGATGGTTAATATTACAATAATCGACAAGGTTCTTCGATATATAACACCAAAGTTCGATTATGTAGTATGCTTGATTGAAGAATCAAAGGATCTAGACAGGTTGTCAGTTGATGAATTTATGAGTTCATTGTTGGTTCACGAGCAAAGAATAAATCAACATGTGACGGTAGAGCAAGCACTATAAGCCTCGACCATTAGCTCATGAGGAGCATGGAAAGGAGGACGAGGACGAGGCAGAGGTCTTCAGGGTGATTCTTACAAACGAGTAGAAGGTAATTCAGGTTACGGGCACCAAGGAGGATGAGGTAAAGGTTTTCATGGTGATTCTTCCAAACATGCAGAAGGTAATCAAAGTTATGGTTACCAAGGAAGAGGGCGAGGTCATGCTAATTTCGGTGTTAAATGTTTCCGGTGTAACGATTATGGCCATTATCCTTCCGATTGTCGAGTAATTTTGTACAAGGAAAACGGAGAAAAAACAAACTTCCCAGAGGAGGATCAAAATGAAAACTTTGCGGACGAGGATGAGCTTTCTCTTTATTTGATCTGCAACTCCAAAGAGGAAACTTCTAATCAAAATATGTAGTACTTGGATTCGGGTGTCAGTAACCACATGTGCGGGGAAAAGTATATATTTACAGATATTGATGACTCTTTTTGCAAGTCGGTAAAATTTGGAGATAGTTCCAAAATACAGGTTATGGGGAAATGAAATATTCAAATTCATATTTCTAGTAACAAATAACATTAAATCTTAGATGTTTTTAATATTCCAGGTCTGGATTGCAATCTCTTACGTGTTGGGCAACTTCAAGAAAAATGTTACTCAAATCTGAAGAATTTTGATCAGATAGTGTTATGTGGAGTACTTACATTTTAAATCGAAGTCCTACAAAGGTGGTTCGAAATATAACACCCGAAGAAGCATGGAGTAGAAGAAAACCAAGTGTCGATCATTTACGAATTTTTGGGTGTGTCGCATATGCCCATGCTCCTTATCAAAATAGAAAAAGCTCGATGATAAAGACAAAAAGTGTGTATTTTTTGGTATTGCTGCGAATTCAAAGGCGTACAAGTTATATAATCCTGTCACCAAGAAAATTGTTGTCAGTCGAGATGTGTGGTTTGACGAAGAAAAGAAATGGTACTGGACCATTACTAAAGAAGGGCAAAGCATTTTAGAGATCATTGATGATGTTCAAACTGAAAATGGATTAGGTCATTCAAAGATTCAAGTGGGAAACTCATGACCACCACCATCCTCTACACCTTCAAGGGGACAATCACCATGTCCTTCTCATATACCACAATCTAGCCAAGCAACAACAAGACCACAACGAATTACAAGGAGACCCTCGTGGATGCAAGATTATGAAGTACCTGAAGTTCAACAATCTAATGATCCAGAAATGTATATATATTTGTTTTCTAGTTGTGATCAAGTTTCTTTTAAAGAAGCGGTACAAGAGCCAAAGTTGTAGGAGGCGATGAATGACGAGATGGGATCGATTGAGAAAAAAGTATACATGGGAGCTAACTGACCTTCCAAATGGTCACAAAGCGATCGGTATAAAATGGGTCTACAAAACCAAGTTAAATGCAGACGGTGGAGTCGACAAATATAAGGCACGATTGGTAGTTAAGGGCTATAAACAATGATATGGGATTGATTATGATGAGATCTTTGCTCCTGTTGCACGACATGATACAATTTGGATGATTCTCGCATTAGCGACAAAAAACTTTTGATCTATATTTCAGCTCGACGTGAAGTCGACCTTTTTACATGGTGATTTGCAAGAAAAAGTGTTTGTCGATCAACCTCCAGGTTATGCAAAGGAGGGGAGTGCAAACAAAGTGTACCAATTAAAAAAAGCTTTATACGGTCTAAAACAAGCTCCACGAGCTTGGTATAGTCGCATTGAGGCATATTTTTTGAAAGGAGGGTTCGAAAAGTGTCTGTACGAGCCAACCCTCTTTATGAAATATGGGTCTAATGGTAAGTTTATCATACTGTGTGTTATATGTGGATGATCTTATCTACACATGGAATGATTGGGCAATGTTTGAAGAATTCAAGCAGTCGATGATGGCAAAATTTGAGATGTCTAATCTTGGTAAAAATGCATTATTTCCTCAGTATTGAAGTAGTGCAGTCCGAAAAGGGCATTTTCATATCACAGAAGAAATACGTCAAAAATATTTTAGAAAATTTTCAAATGAAGGATTGCAATCCAGTTCAAACACCGGCTGAAGTTGCTTTGAAGTTAACGAAAGATCCCAAAGGTGAGAAGGTTGATAGCACTATATATAAGCAAATCGTGGGTATTCTCATGTACTTAACAACGACGAGGCCTGACATCCAGCACGTAGTTAGCTTGATCAGTCGTTATATGGAAATTCCGAAGATCATGCACCTTAATGCCGCCAAGAGGAGTTTCCGATATTTAAAAGGTACAACTGATTTCGGCATTTTTTACATGAAAGAAGAGACTTCAGATTTGATAGGTTTTACTGATAGTGGTAAGAGAAGATTTAGGGTCCATGCTCAAATTGATGCCAACAGTGAGGGGCGAGTGTGAATTCAAGGGGAATATTGGGGCTTTTATTTTTATTTTTTTTGCTTTTAAGTAGTGTAGCATGCTCGTGATTTTAAAATTTTAGGGAGGTATGAACACGTTTGAGATTTGGACACTTTATGCGATAGTGATTGTTATTTTGTGATTTCTAATCAATCTTTTCTAAGAAAGGCATTTGAAGTAATTTTATAAGCATTTGATTTTGAACTCGATGAACCAAGCTATTGTTTGAGCATTTTGGAGTTTAAGAATTCTTCCATGATCCCCTTGCAATCTGCAAGGCCCAGGCTGAAATGGAGTTTAAAATTTAGACACACTAAAATTTTAAAATTTCGAGCTAGAGCTTATAATCTAGAGCACCAGTTGTAATAGTACAACCGTATTCAACTTAAAAAAATAAAATAAAATAAAGACCAGGCTCGTAACAATTATGCGTCTCATGTTACGCCCATTGGAGTATATTCCCCACAAGTACACTCTACAAAACCCGCATAACCCCCCCCCCCCCCCCCCATAACAATTACATGTCATTTCAATTCATTAAGCTCAGACTTCCCTTTCCCACAGGGAGCTCTGAGAGTTATATGTTTGAGTACTAGTTGATTACCTCCAAATACTCTTATGGAGCGGTGGAACTTGAAATTAATAGTTTGAGCACCAACTCCATTCAGACATGCATTAGGGAGCTCAAAACTTGAATTTCAAGTCGTTCGAGTACTAACTGACTAGCTCCCTACACAACTATAGTGGTTTTTGTTGACATAGAACTTGAAATTAACAGCTTGAGCACCAACAGCTTTAGACATACAATGCTGGAGGTAATCTAACGAAACAATGATATCATTTCTAGAAAATAAATTTTGGTAGCCACTACTTGTACATCCCATTTTTACCTTAGATACACACCCCAACCCAATGATAAGTATGCCCTTCCAAGTGTTGAATATTTACAACTTTTCAAACCATTTTTTTACTTCTCCCATAACCCAAATTAGATTGATTTAGTTAGATTTATGTTTAGTTAAGAACTTCCTCCCTCCATATTTAGTTAAAAGCTTCTTCCCTCCATTATTATAATCTTCCCACCATCACTCTAATCTTCCCTCCATTCCTAAAACATCACTTTGGAAGACCCTCAATGGATTATGTTAGCACCGGAGATCATGTTGGCACCGGAGATGCTCCTAATTTCGACGGAGAACCTTCTATAACTCCCATCAACTTAGAACCCGACGATCATGATCTTTATGAGAACGTAGACCGTAATGGTGTTCCATACGTTTATTTTAATTTCCTCAACCCCGAGATATCTTGTTTTTCTCTTCTCTATTTGGGGATTGGGACAATTTTGTTGAAAAATGTATGTTCTTTAATACATGTTTGATATTGTAGAATGAAGTAAATGCTCATTTCACCAATGAAGATGAGCACAATTTCAGTAAATTACCACTGTATATGTTAATTTACAAGTGCACAATGCAGATCCCCTTTGATATTTGGATAAAGAAGGGCGATTCGTTAGTTCGATAATGCGTCTTCAGGTAGTTTAGAAGGACTAGTTTTTTTTGGACAAGAAAAGCATCAGCTGATTTCCACCCGGTCGTCGTATAGATTCTGACATCAGCGGTTCATTGTAAAAAAAAGATGTGCTCTAGACCGGGGGAAAGAAAGGATAAAAGGTTCGAATATGAGTGCAAGTGGGATCGCTAACGTTGGTAACCAATAGGGTTCTTCTATGGTGATACTGGCAACCAAAAAGACTGAAGAAATTTGTGGTGAAACTTTTGCGCTTTGGTTACCTTATCTGCCCCGCTGAGTTCACCTCGCTTTAGTAGTCCAAAACATATTAGCAATTGGTCTTTTTACATTAACTAACGCATGGGTTAGTCCCTTGCGTTTTGATTCGGGGGAAAGATAGCATGTCATAAAGATGAGAGACAAGGAGAAAAAAACTCGCTTGAATTGCCGGTGTTAATTTACGAGATGGCCGAATCTTAAATATTTAGTTGTTTGAATATTTTTAGGAGTTTTTATTGGTTTTGGGTGACCAAATTTTGCAGATTTTGCGCCCCAAATTACAGAGTTTCGTTATTTTTTAACTTTTTTAGTTTTGGGCGCCCAAATTGTGACCGAAATTACAGATAATTTTTTTTTTTCAGTTTTGGGTGCCCCAACTCTCCGCCCGAAATTATAAAAAGTTTGGGGTATGGGGTTAGTAAAACAAATATAAGAGGGATTTAATTACATCTTAAAGAGTTTTAGCTTGATAGAGGCATCACCTTGATGTCCTCTAAATATATGTATATGGGAGTAGTCATCCGGGATGCGCATCCATGCGCAAGTAAAGTCTCCCAGAAATTGTTTTCTTCGTTGTTAGAGCAAACGCAACAGAGTATGGATTGAGTTGGGTTTTCAAACCCACACTCAAACCCACACTTTGGAGTTTCCCAGCAGCAACTGTTTGGGTGTAAGTTGGGTGACCTGGCGCTACAGTAACTCAATTGAGTGTGAGGAGCTTACACTCAAAAAAATTGAGTGTGGCGGTGTTTAGATTAACGGCGCGTTAATTTTTTTATTTTTATTTATGTGTGAGAGAGATGAATAGTTATGAGGAGAAAGGAATACCGCGCGGACTAAATTAAAAAAAAAACTCAAACTCAACTCATACGCACACGCACACGCACACGCACTGCTTAGAGCAAACGCAGCAGGGTGTGGGTTGAGTTGAGTTTGCCAACCCACACCCAAACCCCTCCCAGCAGACACTGTTTAAGTGTAAATTCGTTGAGCTGGCGCTACAGGAACTTAACTGAGTGTGGGGAGCTCACACTAATTTTTTTTTAAGTTTGGCGGTGTTTAGATCACCGCCAAACTCAATTATTTCTCTAGATCAGCTCTCTGGCTCCTTCTTCTCACCCAAATCCAAGAAACCCTAGTATAGAGGAGAACCTCTACGCTCTCCCCAAATGGTGAACTCCGACACTAGTGGTAATAACTTTACACCGTCGACCCCATCATCCCAAAACCCACCTTCAACACCATTCGCTCAACACCCATCATCACAATTCACTCCATATCTCTACCAAAACCCATCGCAATTTCAATCTCAATTCCAATCACAGACCCCACCTCCGTTTACTATGTCGCAAGGGGATCCCAGTTATGGACAATATCAAAGTCTATTTACATTATCTCAGGCGTTTAGCCCATACTATCAACCCTATCCGCTCACTCAACCTCAAGGTTTTCAACTGCCAAATTATTTTCAGAACTATCTATTCCATGGTGAATCTACTAAGCACAGTTAAAGTGATGCAAATACGTCAATACCTGTTGAAGCGGCGGCTCCCCAGAAAGATAAAGGAAAAGGAAGAAAGAAAACAGCACCTGCAAAACAAAGACCAATCGTGCAAGTGTCAGAAGATGCAGAGTTTTTGAACAAGACGGATGATGCTGGAATGCATTGGACGGACACAGAATTTACGTGGCTCGCAAGGGCGTGGGTAACAACTTCTGTAAATGTTAATGGCCGCACAAAGGGTTTTACTTTCTATCAAAAGGTCAACATTGCTTTTAACAGAGACTCTGAGTGCCCCACACGACGATCATGTGGGTCGACCAAATCTCAGTGGTATGCCCTTAATGCACAATGTGTGGCGTACAAGGGAATAGTTGTTCAAGAACGATTTAGGAATAACAGCGGAAAAATAGAAAAAGATCGGGTACCTTATAGTTTTCTTTAACTCAATTTTAATTATTTATCGCGGATATACACGTTATTTATTTGTATTGGGTAATTTTGCGAATTATAGGAAAATGATGCACACAAAATCTATAAAGGCTTGAATGACGGCAATGACTTCAAACACCGCGAAACGTATAAGATTTTGGCGTGGGACTGCGATGAGCCAACCTAAGGGATGATGGGTTGAACCATGCGGTGAATATACCAAGAAATGTGGCCAGGATAACATCAGACAATTCTTCTCCGGGGAACTCGGTCGGATCAAACAATCTATCGGAAGACCCCGACGGCCTACCTATACCTCAATCCGCGGGCCCAAATTCTGACTTAGATGGTTCGTTGTATGAGGGTGGAAGCAGACCCATCGGCCAAAAACTCCACAGAAAGCACATTGCATCACAAAAGACAATGGAAGGTGTTACTGCATCTGGAAGTAGTATCCAGACTCTGCTGGATGAACTTCGGTTGGAGAAGATGCAAGCGAACCAAGAAAAGGAAAGAAGAAGAGCAGAAGCAATACAACACTGGCAAGCCAAAATGGATTTGGAGCAAGCAAAAGAAGATTGCAAAATCATGGAGAAAGACTTGAGTACTCTTTCTGGACATCAATTGCAATACTATCTACAAAGGCAAGCTAAGATAATAGAACGTATGGCCAATAAGGGCGGACCAGGTACTTTAATAGGTGATGAAATGTAATTTAACTTTACTGTATATTTGAGTTTTATTTCCAAGAATGTAGTTTACCTTCCAATAATGTAATCGTCTTAATAATGTACTTTGCTATTGAAGAATGCAATCTTGTTTTAGAAATATTTATTTCCGATAATATTGCGTTAAAACAAATACAAGATTAATGCAATATCAAAAACTTGTTTAATAAACTTGTACGACAAGAAGTATTAAATTACATGAATAACACTCAGATAATACAAAAAATAAAGTACTAGGTTTAAAAATTTCCCTTCACGGCCCCCAAATTCTTGATTAGATCATCATTTAGATCAAAGTGAAGTTCTCGACTTCTAATCCGGTTCATTTTGGATATAAAAGATTCTATTGTTCTGCGTTCGTATATAATATCGAACCGTCCGCCTTCGATAGTTGAGGGCTCGGCCGGATCGTAGTCTAAGTATGATGGGAATGCATCTCGTTCCTTTTCGACGATCATATTGTGCATTATCACACACACCTTCATAAAATTGCTCAATACCTGGGGGTCCCACAATTTCACTAGATTTTTTACAACATTGAACCGAGATTGTAAAATCCCAAACGCCCGTTCTACGTCTTTTCGGTAACTTTCTTGTTGTTGAGCAAAAAAAATTGTTTCGCTGTAATCGGATTGGATTTGGTTTGGACAAGTGTTCCCCATTTGGGGTATATGCCATCCGCTAGGTAATACCCCATATCATAAGTTTTCCCGACAATTGTATAATTGCAAGGCAGGGCAATACCATCGGCCATGTCGGTGAAAAGATGTGATTGTTGCAGGACATTGATATAAATTGTTAGACCCTGGTAACCCAAAAAAATTATACAAAATCCAAAGGTCGTGTGAAGCTACCGCTTCAAGAAGAAGTGTTGCCTTGGGGTAATGACCAGTAAATTGACCGTGCTAAGCTTTGGGATAATTTTTCCATATCCAATACATGCAATCAAGGCTTCCTAACATGCCAGGAAATACCCAGGACTCTCCGATCGCTTTTAACTTTTTGATGTCGGCCGCGTTTGGTGTTCGAAGATATTTCTAGCCAAAAATTTGTATAACCGCAACACAAAACCTTTTCACACATAACAAGGTTGTGCTTTCTCCTATTCGGATATATTCGTCAAAAGGATATGCCGCAACACCGTAGGTTAGGAAACGTAGTGCTGCGACTACCTTTTGGTACGGTGATAACCCCATAGTACCAGCGTTGTTGGGTTTCTGGAAAAAATAATAATCATGTGCAACGACTGCATCGAAAGGACGCATAAACATGTTTCTACTCATACGAAAATGTCGCCGAAATTCCTATGGCTCATATGTGCAATTTGGCTGGAAGTAGTTTCGTATAATGCTGTAATGTCCCAATTGACGATCTCGCTTCTTTCTCTTATCTTTACGGCCCATGACACTTCTGTGATAACTCGAAGTTGCATCCTCAACTACTATGTTTACTACAGCTTGGTGAAGAACGCAAAGTGCCGCCGCACAATTATAGATAAGATCGTCATCGGAGGACGACGACGATAAACCTGGAGGATTGGGTATGGATGAATTAGATGATGAAGAAGACATTTGAGGCTGTGGAGTTAAGAGAAGGGTGTAATACCAGAAGGTAGATGTGTTTCCAATGGAAGAGAGGTGTAAAAATAGGAGAAATGTAAAAGGGGAAGAAGCTGTGGGTCTTTTACCCTAGATTTGACGGTGAAATGAACACCGCGCGGTGTTCCTTTTACCGCGCGGTGTTCCTTTTATCGCGCGGTGTTCATTTCACCGCCAAATCTATGTTTGAATTCCTCAGTGACAATTTTGTTCGAATAGAATTATGTTCTATTCGAATAAAACTGTTTAGTGCCAAATTGTGCAAAATTGTTGAAATTTATTCGAACAGACAAATAGTCAGTTCGATTAGACATTGAAAAAACTCTACCAAAAACCTAAAAATATCACCAAATAGTCTGTAGAAATATAAAACACCTCAGTTCAAATTTAATCGAACAGACAAATAGTCAATTTCAGCAAAAACTTCAGTCAATTTCAACATTAGATAATAATGGCTAATGAACATTAAAAACATCCAAAACATTGTCTACAAATATATCGTTTACTCATAATCATTTACATAATTAAAGTACAACTTCTACATCGTCTAAAAAAACATAAAAAACACCTATATCTACTCAGAATCATCTCCAGTACCCCGCCCCCTGCGGCTAGTACTGCCTCCCCTGGTTCGCGGACCAGATCCACGCTGCCTCGTCCTCGTGCATCCTCCAGGCGGTAGCGGCACCACCCGTACGTCATGCCTCCTCCTCAGATGTAGGTCCTAAACGGGACAAAAAAACTTTATAAATATTTTGACAAAATAAATATAGCATTAAAAAAAAACACCGCAATAAATATATAAATAAATTACTTACATAGGCATATAGTTGATGATCTATACTATCAATTTGCCTGCGGGTAATAACAAGCTCTTCCTCCACCTCGTGGATCCTCTGTGCATCCTGCACAGATTCTGCAAGGACGAGTCGCCGCATACCTTGGGTCAGGTACCACAACTCCTCTACGCCGTAGGATAAAGATATGGGTGACGGGTCCCTTAAGCTGGCGATGGGGAGCCTCTCACGCCGCTCTGTCCACCTCATGTGCCACCCCAAGTCTGGCCCCTCCGCCTCCCCAGGCAAACAGAAGTCCTGGGACAAGTTATGAACCAACCCTGAAGTAACCACCACGGGTGTAATACTAGCTCTGAGTGCACTCGGTCCGAACAGATCTAGATTCCCCATCCTCTGGGAATTTGTCAACTTGTGGCCTACCTTCAAAATTTGTTCAGCCCAGTATGAGGCGTAAGTCTCTCGTACCTCCCCTACCACAAACTGCTCACAGTCAACGAACCTGGTCTGTCTCATCTCATGTAAAGTCGCTAGACTAATATGTGGCGACATGCTAAGCGGAGGATCCAAAGGAATACGCACCTCGCCAGTCACCTGCCTCCAGCATCTATCCCCCAAGTGATATTCGCAGTTTCTATTTGGTACTTGAAGTGGTATCCTTTTACGGGATAAGAGTTTTGCATTCAGTACGTCCTCTGTCTCAGACACTGTGGAATCGAACCAAGGTTCCCATGTGATCGTCTCAACAGTGCGGTGATCAATATGGTATCTGCCTATAATAAACAAATTGGCCACCTGGTCATTTTTTCCCCCTGTTCCCCCTCTCCCATGCTCTGAGGTGCGGATAGGCCAGGTACTTTACCTCTTCTTTGACTATAGGGTGACCAACCCCACAATACTCGTAGAACCAATACTGCAATTTGGAATAACAGAAAAAATAATTAGAATTTATATTTAAGACGTTTATTGGAAGATATTTGATTTGTAAATGGAAAACGTGCTAGCGTACCGGAAGAAGTTGCACAAATCCAGTAATGGCACCCCCGGTCGTGACTGCAGTATCCAAACCATGGTACAGGGAAGCAAGAATAGAAGAACCCCAGTCATATTGGGCAGCTGAGTCCAAATCATTCACGGCCCGCGAGATATCCAAGCGGGGCGGTGTCGTTGGCCGTTTGGAACCACAAATGTCCCATCATGAAGAGGATTAAAACACGAGTAATTGTAATATCATCCTCCCGATCAGCTTCGACGATCAAGTACATCCTCAAATGTGCAATGCTGACGTTCCCACTTTTTATATGGCTGAAATCAATGTTGGGGGGCAATTGCCTCACATTGGATAAAATATACCATGTGTCATCATATGGCACCTGTATCGGATATCGGCCGATGGATAATGATGTCAGCATAGTAAAATCGAGGGGAGTGGCCCTTATCTCCGCACAAGGGAACAGAAACGCGTGTGTGGTCGGCCACCAACGTTCTGTAAGCACCTGAATTAGTCGATTATTCAAAATGCCCAAGCGTATATCCATAAACTGCCCAAAAATATTTACCACGGTGTCCCTTACAGTTGGAAGTGTGGCAATATCCTTCCACACTTTGAACACCGTAGTGAATATGCCGTGCACACGCATCGAATCCCAATTCTGTTCATTGAGGCATTTTTTCAAACACTTGATATATAGGAAAAACAATTTCACAATTACACTAAAACTTACCGTGAGTTCATTTCCCGTGTAATAGATGTGACTGACTCCGTTTGGAAGTTGGGTAATACATCTCCGCGGGAAGTTATCTTCGGTTGGGTTTGGTATATCTTGGGGTTGAACATCTTCAAATTCCAACCGCTTTTCCTTCATTCCGGACCTCGAGCGAGTTACGGAACGCTCAGGATCTCTTGTTCCTCTAAACCCAGGCAGAGTACTGGGGTGTGGGTCTCCCTCTGACATTTGCATTTTGATTTGTTGGAATTAAAGTTTTTTTTATCAAGGGATTTTTGAGAGAGAGGTAGATGCAAAAAACAAGAGAATAGTCGAATTCACTTGTGAGTTTTACTTACATATATTGCGGCGGTGTTTAGAACCCCGCGCATTGTTCTTTTTACCGCGCGGTAAAAGGAACACCGTGCGGTGTTTTAATCTCCTCCAACTTAAAAAAGAAGAAGAAGCCACGTTAGCAAACTCACACTGGCTGCTGGGAGAGGTTGAGTTTGAGTTGTGGGTTTGGTGGGCCAGGGTGTCAGAACCCACACTCGCTGCGAGAGATGCTCTAAAAGAGAATGGGTGTGAGTTGGGTTTTTTGTGGGCCCCTTGTGAGAGCCCACACCCAAACTTTAACTTGCTGCTAGAGATGCTCTTAAAGTAGGGGAGTGAGCTTAAACCCTTGTAAAACCTCACCAAAGATCAGCAAAAATGGTGTCTGCTTCAACAATTCTCTCGAGATTATGCACTCGTTCTCCATCACTAGCTCTCAAATTCCACAAAAAACCAATCCCCTCTCCCATTTCGCCTCTCAAATCGACTTCATCGTCTCAAATATCCGAATCAACGAAGCCCATTTCGAGAATTTCAAGGCGAGAAAACTTATAACAGCATTCAATCACTGATACCCATTTCCCCAATTTTATTTATTTGATCTCTAATTTGTGTTGTGTTTGTAGATTATCATTGGGGTTGAGCAGTTTGGGAGGATCAATGATGCCGCTGCATAGTGCAATTGCTTCGGCTCGCTTGCAATCGAACCTGTCGATAGAGTCTCAGAGTTGGGGATTGGTTCTTCAAGGTGTGTTTATCTCTTTCTCTATCTAATGGGTATATTTTTTCATGTATTAAATGAGCCTAGTTTGATATATTATAGGTTCTGATAATAGTATTTTGAGCTTAATGTAGTTATAGTTTATGATAATACCATCGCAGTCGAACTTTGAGTTGATTCTAAATGTTATGATTCAATACCAAAACCTTGTGGAAGTCTTGAGTTTGAATCCGGATATTGGGGTGAGCTACCATTTTAGTTTTGATGTCGGGCTTTGTTCCTTTGGGCATTATATTGCTTATCAAAACATAAGCTACGCTACTACACTATATGTCGCAAACAAGTACAATAAATTACATGGCATGGTGAAGAGGAGCTGGCCAGGTATAATTTAAGTAAAGTAGGTAAGGTTTGCTCACCTTAATGCGTTTAACCATCTAGGATTTGGAGGTTGGGGAAATTAGGACTCTTAACACATCAAACTAAGGAGAGATGGCTCTTGGAATTTGGAATATAAGGGGAGAGGTTGGGAGAGTTTTCGGTGCGATGGGTATAACTGTAAATTTTGGGAGGAACTATTGGGATGGGACTAGGAGTTCTAATACAAAATTATCCTTTAGTTATATAGTTTGGGGAGGTATTCGAGAGAATTGCGAGTGGTATGACGTGGTTGGGCTCTATATTGGTTTTGGTTGGGTAGTGATAGTTCGAGCTCATAAGTTGGTAGTGCGCTTGATTTGGCATCTGATTTAGCGCAAGGTTAGTTACCTTGGAAGTAAGTAACTTTGCCATAAATAAGGGAGAAAACGTTTTGAAGTTAGCACAGTCTGCATTAATTAACTGCTTGAAAGGAGCATTCATCGCGAAACAAGCATAGGGGGGTCAAAATATCTTATGACTAGTTATTGAAGTATTTTCCAGTTCATCTGTGCATCCACAGATGCCATTTTTCTTTGGCAGATGAAGCTGAATCCTCTGACCCTCCTACTATTGAGAACTAGGAGATGTTTTATAATGTTTTAAGTGTATGTCAGACTTCAGATCATTCGATAAGGATAAGACTAGCTGAGTTGGTGTGGTGGAAAATGTCATGTTTTACATAATTAAGTTGCTATTTTTCTTACCTCCGTGATCTAATTTTAATGCATGGATAGTTACCTTGGAGTAGGTAAATTCATCTGAGCATAAGAAATGAAACTGTTTAAAGCGAGATTAGTTTGCTGTTGTAATTTGGTGACAAAGAGAGCTTGCATAGCAAAAGAAAAATATTAAAGTAGTGAAAGCATCTTATTAGAAGTTACTAGTAAGTCTCCACCCTGTGTCTGCATCCACAGATGCTATCTTCTTTGGTCGAGAATCTGGAAGTCTGGAAACAGATTTTTATTATTTATTTGTTGCCTACTACTCTATGTTAAGGTTTCTGGAAAAGAAAGATCAAGGACAATATCCTATATATAGCTCCAATCCGTAGAAGCTGTCAGCGGCAGATGGCTTGTCCAACTAGGGAAAATATGTGACGTGATCATAAGCAAATAGAAGGGAAGCCGTATTGGAGTTGTATCAGTCATGTAAACATACTTAATGCTACTCTCTGCTCATTTGACAAGATTACCTCAAGGTTTCACAATGGGCTTGGATTGCCTTTTGTGAAGCAGTACATTCTAAAAGCATCGGGTGATGTTTTCTTTTCATAGATAATGAACTAGAGGAAAATGGATGTATAAAAACCATTATCCTTGTGCATGGCATTGTAGGAAAATTTGTTAAAAGAAATATGTTTTTTGCATTTGACTGAAAATAAAGGAAAATCAACTTCCTTTCCAACAATCGGAAATTGAATTTTCTTTTTACTTTTTCTGAACTCTCGACAATGATCTACACAGATAATTGAGATCACCACATTTTAAAATAAAATAATTGAGAATGGCTAGAGAGATCATCTAAAGATGAAAAATGTCCCGGAGAGAATTTGTAAAAAGAGAATCTTGGAGAGAAACAATAGGGAATCCGCGGAGATAGAAAATTGAAGAGAAAATATTGACAAACAAAAATTGGAGATCAAATCTAAAGAAATAATATCGGGAAAAAAATGGAAGAAAATACTTATGGACTGAGATTTTGATAACGTGATCAACACCCAAAGAGAGGTAGAGTAAAAACAGACTTTCTAAAAAAAGAGAGAAAATATGGACTTTTTAGATAGATAATCCAGATTCCAGGGAGTGAAGGAGATATAAGGAAAGAGAGATTTTGGAGATGGTTAAAGTATTGGTTCAAGCCGAGGAAATATATTTTGCTTGATACTTTATCTACATACTATCTAAGCTTGAAACGCTTTGTTTGCTAACTTTTTTTTGGCATAGAGCATGTTCAGAGAAGATCTGTAAGATTATAGACGACGGAGGCCTAGAATAAGAAATCTAAGAGATGTAAAATTTGTTGTTATTACAAAAAACACTGGCTGAGCTCTACATCCAGATTCTAGGCTCAGTCAGTATGATATCCAGATTTTAGGATAAGAAATCCAAGAGAACCTCTTAAATTTTACATGACACTTAATTTATTTATTCTTCCATTTTGTTTCGACGAGTTTGTATAGCTCGTAAACTACAGTTATTGGAAAACCTATAAAGTGGGTATTCTTTCATTGCCCATTACAGAGTAAGGTCTATCGCTCAATGTAAAGCAACGGATCATAAGTGAGTCAAGATTTGAGATCTAACGGTGGAGATGTTCGAGTGGTAACTGTCATTTTGGATCTATATAAAAGAAAACTATGATTTCAAAGGGTGTAATATTTTGGTTTAAAAATAATTGATGGGTCCTATTTGTCTGTATTCATTATTAAAGTCAGTTTCTGTTAGACTCGAAATTTAGGAATTATCAGTCGGGTGCTAATAAGTGAGTTGGACTACCTTTCAAGGAATTAGTTTACTTATTTTGCAATTCTTCCAAGGGGATGAACAATGCTTTATTAGGTAAATAGCATATGATATTTGTCCATGACGACCCAACCTTTGAATAGAGGTGCTGGTGGCTGGATATGGGAGCTTGACCATTTTTAGTTTTTAAAGCATACCTTTGGTGCCTCTCAGGTTCAACCTATGGATAAATATTGTAAATGACTATCTTTCTTATAAGGTATTCGTCAAATTTGGTTGTACTGAAGTGATCAGGCTCTGGACAAATAATGATGCAGAGATTTGTTATTTCCTTGTGACTGGGCTCCCTTTTGAGCTTCACCTGTGCTTAATACATTTTGTTAGTTTTCACATACGTATTATACATATCATCTGTATGCATTTTTAACATCTGTTCTTGTTCATACTGCAGGGATCTCAATGCCTTTCTGACACATTCTATGGCTCTTCGTCTTTTCTACAAAATTAAGAGAATATTCGAGAAGTTTCTTGATAAAGATTGATTGATTGTCTGTACCTTTTGATAATCTATGTATCATATTTTTCCTGGTTGTTCTTTGTAGTTGATCACAAGTACGATTGTTCTTTTGTTCTTGCAAGCATGAATAATTTAGGGTTTTCATCGAATGTGACAATCGTGGAATGATCTGAAGGAAATTTGCCCAGTTTTTACCTTTTCCGTTTGAAGTTTATTATCATGCTGGCAATGTTGGTTTATTCTTTAGCTATTAGTTGATTTCTCTTTGGTATGTTGTACAATTGTGTTAAATTTGATTTCTATCTGCAATATATTCGGCAAACTTAAACTTGGGTCTTGCCGTTGATAACATTTGTTGTCTGAATTTTAAAATTTTTGAGGGCATGAGAATTGCAAATATACGCTATCTCCATACGTATGTAAAATTTTAGCACAAAGAAATAACATGACTGCGAATCTCATGCCAATTTATCCTCCCCAGTACAGCCACCCTTTTGCCTTTTCATGGAGGTTTTCTCATGAAACTTGTGTGATACGACAATTCTTTATAAGTAGAAGACCGATTTCAGATAGTTTTTCAAACTTCTCCTACGAACTGTAGAAGCTGTATGTGAGAGTTGTGGGAGACTGAATTAATGGCATTAAATCGTGTGCATTACTTCAGTTTCCTCCGACATCTTACCTCCGACTTCCCCTTCAAACATTCCTAAATGGTTGGCACTTGGCAGGAAAATCAAAGGGTGTCGAATTTGTATGTGAGAGTCGTAGGAAACTGAACCAAAGGCGTTAAATTACGTTATTAGCTCAGTTTCCTCCGACATCTTACCTCCAAATTCCACAACAGAGAGAAAAAAAAAAAAAACAGTTTTCAAAGCCTCACGTCACTTCGCGCCTAATACGATACCGTCCGCCGCGAATAAATTTTTTGATGCCCCGGAAAACAATTTATGGTGAAAAAAAATAATTTAATCTACCAAACAGACCCTATAATTATTTTTCTGGGGAAGTCTTTTGACATTTTATTTTCAGCCCAACAATTTAACCGCTGGAGATGGTATCTTTTGTCTCTAAAACCCTAACTCCATTTTATCTCTCCTCAAAACCACTCTCTCACAGTCTCAGAGCATCAATTATTTGCTGAAACGATTTGAAGTAAGTCACTCTTTGATTTGTATTTCTTCATATTTGATATAGTTTTAATTTTGAGTAGTAATTGGTTCGAATTGAATTAAGAGACTCAAATTATATAATTTGATTTGTATTTCGTCTTTAGGGTATTTGCGTATGAATTCATTTGGCATTGTGTGAGAAGAAGACCCCTCTTAGCAGTTGGAAACATTACATTAGACTAAAGTTAATTGAAGGGGGAAAAACCAAATCTTTATTTAATTTAAGTTGTAAACCCCAAACCTCACTAGACTACACAAGTGCATACGCAATATACACTGGATCAAAAGGAGAAATATTTTTTATATACCTAGTTGTAAATTCTCGTAAAAATAAAGTTTTTGAGTACTCTCCCGCCTTAATTCTTTAAAAGAACCAAAAACCTCTAAGCAGGTTTAGAGATTTATTATCAAAATTAAAATACCCATATGTCATAAACCAATCTTAAATCTCAAATGCCCCCTTATTTTTTTTTTTTTCTCCTTTTGATATCATACTAAAATCTCATAAAAACCACCTCTAACAGGAGACAAATATTACAAATCTACCTCTAACTTGTGAAAATGTTAGTGGGGATAGTCTTCTTTTAATATTTTTCTCTATCTGCTCTTTTCATCTCTATCTCTCTCTAACTTCATTTACGGTTTACCTGAGGTGCACACTTATTCTTTTACGTAGACTTCCGGGATAATTGAAGCTACTGTATACGTTACGCTTGTTGTATCCTGAAAGAGATCAGACCTTCGTTGCCTTACCCGAGGTAGGTCGAAATACTCTTTAAAGAGAGTGCGACCCACGCCACGAGCTTCTCCTTATTTATCAGTTCTTACTGTTACGAATTGCCTGTTATTCTTGAGCTAATACTTGCTATTTGCCGGAGTTGAAACCTGCCTTACCCAACAGCTCTTGCTGCCTGAACTTGCGCTACTTATCCAACTGTTTTTGCTGCTGAACCTGCATGTTATTCTTGTGTTAATACATTGCTGCTATTCGCCGGAGTTTACTGCTGCATTTTCCCGGAAGTACAAACTGCGCTGCTACTGTTGTTTATTACCGGAGATTACCAACTGTTGCTATAGTTCTTGTTGCTACTGAAACTACTATTTCTTGTCGCTACAAACAAAAACTGATCTTGCTGTAAACAAGAACTGATCTTGTAGTTACAAAACTGCTGCTGAAACTGCCGATAAAATCTGCCTGAAACTGCCGATAAAATCTGCCTGTTCTTGCACTAATAACTTGCCATTCTTGCGCTGTTTACCTGAGTATTACCTGCTGAATACATGTTGTTTACATTGCTGTTTTACTAACCGGAACACCTGCTGTTTACATTACTGTTTTGCTGACCGGAATACTTCCTGCGCTACGCTGCTGTTTACCGGAGTGCTAAGTACTTGTTGTTGTGAACCTTTATCTGGGGTGAATACTAGTTGTACTTCTGAGTTGCCGTCACAAGTCAAAGGAGGAAAGCTATATTACATGTTCATAAGATTATAGTTTTACAATTTTTTAAAAACTATAATCTTATGAACCTGTAATATAGCTTTTCCACTTGCAACAGTAGCAGGAGTTTATAGGTAGCAACAACAAGCTCGAACCAAGTTTTCTTTTCAGCGAATAACAAACAACATCAGGTCTGATTTGTAGTGCAATAACATGCAGATTTTAGTTCACGAAACAGGCAGATTTTAGCATAAGAGAAAGACAGTTTCAGCGCAGCTTCAGGCAGATTTTAGCACAAGAGAAAGACAGTTTTAGCGCAGCTTCAGGTAGATTTCAGCACAAGAGAAATGCAGTTTCAGCAGCAGAAACTCAGATGTACAGCAGCAGCAATGTAACTACAAGATCAGTTCTTGTTTACAGCAAAATCAGTTCTGGTTTGTAGTGACAGGAAATAGCAGTTTCAGTAGCAACATGAACTCCGGTAATAAGTAACAGCAGCTCCGGCAGGCTCCGGCAGGCAGTGAAAGAACTCAGTTCTGGTTTGGTAAACTCCGGCAAGTTAATAAACAACAACAGCAGCAGTAACCAGGAGGTAACACCGGTAACAAAACAACAGCAGCAACGCAGTGGTAACTTCGGCAAACAACAGCAAGAACACCGGTAACGGCAGTTAACACCACGTAAACAACGCCTATTAACAAAGAGAGAGAGAGACAACAGAACATAACAGTGATTGCTCGAGGCGTGGGTCGCACTCTCTTTAAAGAGTATTTCGACCTACCTCGGGTAAGGTAACGAAGGTGTGATCTCTTCCAGGATACAATGAGCGTAACGTATACAGTAGCTTCAGTTATCCCGGAAGTTTACGTAAAGATTAAGTATGCACCCTCAGGTAACCGTACAATGTATAGAGAGAGTTTAAACACAGAGAGGAGAGTAGTTTTCTGTGTGTTTTTAGAAGGTGGAGAAGAGTTGTATTTATAGAGAGAGGTTTCCCAACGGCTTTCTCTCTATTCAAACGTGTGGGATGTGTCCCTGAGGATTAGGTCTCCTATAGGAGTGGAGAGAGCAAAGTGAAGACCAAGACTAAGGAATTAAACCAAACCCAAGCCCAATGAAACTTTTGTTAAAAAGATTAGGGTAAGACAAGCCCAAGTCCAAAGGGCCCCCAAGGCCTCCAGAGCCAATTGCCCAATCCCAATCCCAATCCCAAGTCCGAGTCAGAGCCAGCCCGGCCTACCGGGCCGCCTAAGAGAGGTCCAAGTGTGTATAGGGTATAAAATTCCCTCACACAACTATACACTCTCTCTATGTCACATGTTACACACATGTCACATGGGCACTACCTTATATGTTTAGTTCCTTTATTGTTTATAAACAATGTGAGACTAAACTCTAGGCTATAATTTAGGAGTGACATAAAATAGATGACCAAGAGGTCATGGGTTTAAGGCTCAAAATGAGGTACAAGTTTTGAAAAATTCCAACAGATTTATTATCAAAATTAAAATACCCATATGTCATAAACCAATCTTAAATCTCAAATGCCCACCCTTTTTTTTTTCTTTCTCCTTTTGATATCATACTAAAATCTCCTAAAACCCACCTCTAACAGGAGACAAATATTACAAATCTACCTCTAACTTGTGAAAATGTTAGTGGGGATAGCTGCCCCCACTCGCTCGTATGTGGCTCTGCCACTGCATATAGATATTGCTATAAGGTTGGACGATTTCTAATTAAACTTAATTTTTTAGTTCTGATTTTTATCAAGAAAACACCAATTAAGTGGTGTGATTTCGTTATTTGTGCAACAGGGGCCATTGGTTTAGCTTGCGCTACGGGTCTGGAGTTATTCTTCATCAAGCTTGATTTCAGCGGAGATCGGTTGGTTGCCAGTTGCCACTGTGTTACAATACTCTAGTATTATTGTCATTGTCTTCCTTTCTATTTAAATTCTTCAACCCTAGTAAAAAAGCCAGAGAGATATGAATCTAGTAGCAGGTTCTTATGAAAAATTCATATGGGGATTCAAGGTAAAAACTGGAGAAACCCCAACTCTAAAAACCATCTTCTCATACCCATCTCACCTCTCGACTATCCGATGCGTTTCGGTTTCTGGTCCAGTTGCCGTATCTGGTGGTACAGATGACGCAATCAAAATCTACGATCTCAACAATTCTTCTGAAATCGGATCCCTAATGGACTACGCTGGAACAGTGAACACCCTCTGCTTCTACAACCCTTCGTCCCTCTCGTACCCTCGCAATCTTCTTAGCGGGTTTGATGATGGGACCGTCCACATCTACGAAGTCGACCCTTTCGTGCTTCTCAAAACCGTGAAAATCCATAAAAAGGGAGTTAACGATCTTGGGATACATCCGTCGGGAAAACTGGCGTTGACCGTTGGGAGAGATTCGTGTTTGGCAATGTTGAATCTTGTGAGGGGGCGAAGGAGTTTTTGCTGTAGGTTAGATAAAGAAGCGTCTATTGTAAAGTATAATTCTGAAGGGGATAAGTTCTTTATGGTGAAGGAAGAGAAAGTTTCGGTTCATGATTCGGAGGATGCCAAGTCGGTTTTCGAAATGGAGAGTCAAAAGAGAGTTCTTTGTATTGCCCCCACTTCGGTAAGTTTCTTATTGCATCTATTTTTCATTTTACTTTTAGTTTATGTATGATTTTTTGATTGGGTAATGAGTGATTGATACAAATTGTTGAGATGTTGTGCTTATGTGGTTAGTTAGAAAACTATTTTACTTCACGAATTTAGATAATAGATTTATTGCTTGGAGCGAAAATTTGATTTTTTTTTCTTCTAATGTGCAATGTGGCGTTTTGTGTGCCTGTGATAAATGTGGACTGTAGAGTGCTTCATTTGGAACTTCTGGAGGGGATGTTTGGCATATTGCTTTCGATGAATATATCATCAATATTGTGTCCAAACCCGTTATCCAAAGTAGCAGTGAACCTATTGGACCTCGTTGCATTTATTCTTTTTTGAGCTTCTATGTTTTAGGAGGAAAAGTAGATTTCCCCCATCAATTACAGCTGTCAAATTGCTTTCTGCCTTAAAAAATCAATTTTCATATTCTAGAATCAGAGCTAACCCTCCACATTTGTCACCTAATCTATTCAATAATGGTATCCAGAAGATGATGACATTTTTTTTAATAGTGTGATACTGTGATCACTGATCTGTATATCACAATCACTCTAATAAATTGC
Organism: Kingdonia uniflora; assembly: GCA_014058105.1. Taxonomy (NCBI): domain Eukaryota; kingdom Viridiplantae; phylum Streptophyta; class Magnoliopsida; order Ranunculales; family Circaeasteraceae; genus Kingdonia; species Kingdonia uniflora. The sequence goes on along the minus strand of JACGCM010000926.1, from coordinate 204,342 downwards.
TGATGCCATCTTATAGTAAGACGCATCTTAACTTGGATCTTAGGTGGTAATCCTGGTTTATTAGAAAAAAATTGTGGATACTTAATTCTGAATGAAATCTTTTACCAGTTTTATTCTTGATACACATAACTAAATAGGCTGGTGCTATGCAACAGTGTGCATGCAGCAGGTGAGATGTATGAGGTGGTCTTGTGAGGTGTAACCTATTAAGCCTGATATAGGGAGATCCGGAAGGGTACTAACCCTGCCTTCAAACTGAGGGGGTGCCTTGACGCACTAATGTGAAACATTAATTTTAACGTTGAAATGCATACAAGAACAATTAATGTACTATATAAGCTCAATTATGTTCCATTTAGATATATGCTTATGTACTTTTTTTCCCCATTCATCTTATAGTTCTTTTAACACTTTAACAGAATGGTCTTTTATTTACTGGTGGAGAGGACCGCAATGTTACTGCATGGGACACGGCTAGCGGGAATGTTGCATTTTCCATCGGGGACGCACATTCAGCACGTGTTAAAGGTATTGTTGTTCTCAAAAATAAAAATGATGGCAGTGACTCGCATCTACTAGCAACTGCTTCGTCTGATGGAGTCATAAGAGTCTGGGATCGACGAAATATGGGGGAGGAGAAGCCAAATCCTTTGACGGAGGTGAACACAAAATCAAGGCTCACTTGCCTTGCTTGATCTCTTAAAGACTTAAAAGGTTAGTTTTCTCCTTATCTTGCTCATTGATTATTATTATTATTATTTGGAACATGTATCTTATTAATCAAATATTAGTTCAACACATAAAACTTGAGGAATCTCTTACCTGGAATCTTATTATGACCTATGGGCTACGACTTTGGCGTTCGTGAAAGTTTACATACCCCTCAAAGTTCCTTTCGGCCATCTCGAGTGAAAGGAATACAAGTCCATACAATATGATCATCTTATTTTGAATGCTTGCTACTTTTTTTGCCATTCTTTCTACTACTGTGTAGGAAAACTGTTTTGATCTCGTATATAGTCACTAAGATTTGAATCATGGATTCATTTGGGACTCTCGATGACACACTATACTTCAATTAGCCACGACAAGTTTGTCCTTTCACTTCCTTAGAGATTACGAAAACTTATCCCTTGTTAATTGTCCAGTTGTCAACTGTTTCAGGATCCAGCAACCAAAGTTTACTTATGTTACTCCATCTTTCTTTATTGTGATGGTGTAAACACGACCCCTCTCCATTAAACGTGTCAAAGATGCATTTTACTGTGCTTTTCTTAACCTCGATATAAACAACATTTCTTTTGAGAACAGATAAATTGAAATCTTCAACAGTTTTACATTGTAACACTGCTTGCTCGTGGGATTAACATGTAGTTATTCGTCTTTTTCAGCTTTTGAAAACACAGCTTGGAGAAACAGTACTGCAAAAAATAGCAGGATGCAACCTAAGAAGATAAATGAGGGGTGGGAGCCTGACAGAAATCAACCATATCTACGGATTTTATATTAAGGTCCACAAGGATAAAATATCTTCCAAGTAAACTATGCTAGAGCATTAGGCAATGCATTTATAGAAGGGAGCACACAATTCCTTCCCCTCCAATTTGGTGTGTTTTTGGATGGAGGTTTTAATATTTTTGTTTCTTCGGTGTGTATGTGTTACTTAGTCGAATATATGGCTTTGTTACTTGGTATTATTCTTATGTGAGACATTGTTATTAGCTTTTTGTTCCTCGCACCCATATGCCTCATCTATAAGTTGCATACTTCAGTTTTCTGTTATGAATATTTCAGGGTGATCAATGTGTAATTTGCTCTCTTGGATGACAAGTCTTTTGCTATAAGAGTGAAAAAAATTGATGTAGCCTTCAGTAACAAGAGAGAAGTAGATGCTGCTTATGCTTATGTGGAGAACGTCTTTTACCTTTTATCATTTTCTTATAGCAAGTCTAATTCTGTCTGATAAATTTGTGACAGAAATTAAAATCTTTTCATAAAAAATGAAGTTTAATGTCTAGACTGCCGTATTGCATTAAGTAACTAAATAATCGTTAATGTGAAGTTAAGCTTTGGGACATCTATTTATAATTCAGCTTCAAAATATGAATGTATGGACGAGTTTTACTTCGATTCATGATTAACAAACTTTCAGATAGAAAGAGGGACAAAATGTAATTTCAGTTTAACGACATAAAATATCACTGGTACTTAAGCTTCTATCCACAAAACGGGGATACAAACATATGCAGTTGAGAAAGCGCAAGTTAATTGTGTATTTTATTTACTAAAATTATATTTCTTGAATGTAGGGCAAAGGCCGTCGATAAATGATGTAACTCTTTGAGCCAGAGTGCTCCAATATATAACAAGTTCCGGAGTAGTGAAGAACTCACATCAAAATGAAAATTGTTGAGTAAAAACGAGAATGTGCTTGAGACAATATATAAACAATAACCTCCAAAAAAAATAAAAAAATACAATATATAAACAATAATATTTTGCAATATGAATTCAATTATTTATTAAAATTAGTAAGCTATGCATTTTCCTTCTAATTTACAATAAGAGTTCAATTATTTCTATGTAATCAGCCTATTTAAGTCGTTGAGAGGTATGCTAATTTTTATTTCATTAGACCAAAGGGGGAAAGGGTGGTTCTTTGTGTTTCCAACAACTAACATTTTCAGCTTACTCCACTATCTTATTACTTTGTTGCCGACTTTTATATGCATGTAAACAAGGTATAATGAGTACAATTGCATATAAGTATATGAATCAAAGATCTTATATATACCATCATTCATATGAAAATTGTTGCGAGGTAGCATATTTCTAACTCACCCTATATTCATTTTCGTGAGAGCACAAGGAGTATGAGTTAGTAGGTGCTTAAAGCACTATTACAATTTCTCTACTGTGTTAGTAACTATTATTCCTTTGCTTGAATCTGCTATGCTCGCTAGTTGGTTTAGAACATCATTTGCTAAATAAGCATTACATTACTAGAAATAAATCAAACTAGCGATACAACATGATCGTTCTTAATTTTCTTAACTTAATTAAGACCTAATTTTCATGCAATAGGAGGACATTTCTCCTTTCGATTTTTCTTGCTAGATATCATCCCCATGCACTTCGATCCAATCTCGTACGAAAGAAAAGGAGTTAAGAGTCCCACACTTCACACCATCAGTAGAAATATCTCCATGGGAGCTAGTATACCATTCAACCTTGGTTGGCATGCAACTTAACATTCATCTCATCTCCCAAGATTAATTTCGATAGTCGCTCCAAGTTGTATCAGCCTAGATTATCTCCACCGAGCGCCTCCTGTGAAAAAGAAAACAATTATCAATACAAATCCAAATTATCAGAGGGAAATATCCAAGTTCCAGATATCTGATATACTCATGTATATATCGCCTAAATATTCGAATGGGCTAAAAATATCATACAACTAATATTTACACATATTAGACCCCAAGGGACCGAAGAAGGGGACTCTGCACGAAACTTTTCAACACTTATATGCCTAAATTTGGGAGCATCAGAATAGTATAACTGTACAAGTCGGGTTTAAGTAGAAATGGCATTCAAATAGAGGTCTGAAAACTATTTTCCAACTCCTGGAAAGCTGATTTTGAGTGGCTCAGATAGTCAGATGTATGACTCGACATCTTACGACTCCGACAAGGCAACACCTTGACCTAAGTTCAAAAGCATTGCAATTAACTCGAGGCTACCAACACGTACAATTGTTTGTATCAACCTAATATCACCAGTTCATCTGATATCCAAGATATAGAGATGTGAAGACTTGAAGCAAGCTTTTTCTATGATTCTCATAGAAATATGAATCCTGGAGTAATTCTTCCTCAGGCCAATTTTTTTTTATATTTACGAAATCTCTCCGAGGATATTATCAAATTTTCGGCCAAAATATCATAATAATTCGATACTCGAAAACCCTAAATTTGGCAAAATTGGAGTAAATTTAAACGAAAAATAATAGATTCAGTTTGATCGGTTATTTGTTAATATAAACGAAATTAGAAATTTAGAATCCCTGCACCTGAGCCAAACTCCACAAATCCACATGCATCTCCACTCGCAACTTAGCATCAATACCTAACTTCTTCACCAAGTTTTCCACCCCAACTCCAACAAAAGTGTTATTAGGATTTAAGAGAAAATCTGTAAGTACTTTAAGAGCATAGTCCGGGTACTCCAATATTAGACAGTGAGAACACAGAGTTGTAAAAGATAGATAGTACCAGCTGAATCCACACCATCAGCGCATATACCGATAATCAACTTTTTGGAGTGTTGATTCTTTTGGTAACTGTGCACATCGTGAAGCCAGTCGAGAGTATCTTGTCGCCGTGATTTGTTAGCAAAGGTTTGGATGATTTTGTTACCAATTGTGACTGTGTGCTCCTTGTTCTCTTCTTGAACTGTGATCTCCATAGTGTACCTGTGTGAAAGAGAGAACTCGCTTTGTTGTTTTTATAGTTTTTGGAGAGTTTAGTTAGATTAGCTTATGCTGAACTTTTAGAGTACCGTTGGGTGTGGTAAACGACTGTGGCCGGCTGGCGGCAGTATTACATCGCCAAGTGCAACTGCGTGGAGGAGACCAACCAGTTCATCTTAGACAGAGGTGACAAGTTTTTTTTTTGTACATACCATGAGAGCAGATATTCGCCCAATAACAAGGCCCTTTCCCAAAGGAGTATCCTGATCTCAGTTTCATAATTTTACATGGCAATCAAACACCCCAAAAATCAAACGTCCACGCCACGGGCATGTATCATAGTTGCAGGTCAATCAATTAGAACAATAGATTCAGCAAAAATTTATACGAAAAACCAACACTAATAATTTCAAGCATAATTCAGTGATAATAGGCACTATATATATTCGCAAAGAAACTTACAATATAAATCCTAGCATCACATTAGTCTCAGATGTTATCTCAGTTGACAATACACAGTTCTTAGAAGTAAACAATACAAATTTCTAAGTATCTCTAGGACGAACTTACAATCTTCTAATATCGAATTAAATTGACACCAAAGTGGGAATCCAATATAAATCAACCTGCCCATTAGAAATGCCTAATTAATTTTTTTTGTTCGTTCTTTCTACAAGGAATATACATGATCTCAATCGTCACAATAGCGAATATGAAATAAAGCCAAGAAACTCTGAAAAATTATATAACAAAAAGCAGCTTGGAAAAAAAAATGCTTACGAGTAAATTGGAAAAGAGGAAATATCAATAACACTCACCATTATTACATACTTCCGGCTCTACCGGGATTGGATTTCTTGATCTTTGCCATGTCCACGAGATCTCCAAACAGCTTATCCTCTGGCTTCGACGGTCTCATAGGAACTGAGTAAGAAGAAGAGACCGAACTTGCATATGATGATGTCCGCATAGGGCTTTCATCTTGCATTGATAAACCGTACATTCTCTGATCGAGATACTGAGAATCGGGTTGCTGGGCTCCATATCCATACCCGTAACCCCCCATCTGGTTGTTCTGCATCTGTTGCATTTGTTGCATTTGTTGTACTTGTTGCATTTGTTGAGGATACATCCCCATCATTTGGCCTCCCTGGATTTGATGAGGATGCATTCCTATCATCTGATTGTTTTGCATTGGCTGATTATGATGCATGGCTGCCAGCTGCCCATTCGTGATTGGCTGAATGTACATACCTACCACCTGGTCGTTCCCCATTGGCTGGGGATAAGTGCCACCACCCTGTTGTACCGGTTGGGCGTGTGTGACCATTACCTGTGTGACTTGCATTGATTGGGGATTTGTGCTCATGGTTTGATTACCATCCATCGAATTAACCTCCCAAGGTGGAGGAGGTAAGCCTGCTCCATTACTACTTTGTGCACCTAAATTTCAAAAAATATAAAACGAAAAAGATTAATCAGTGCAAGAAGTAAAATCTTACAGTTATACATGTGCTTGCTTCAAGGATATACAAAACGTTCTCCTGGAAAACGAGCAATTCCTTTTTATCCAAAAGAGAAATCATTCTCTAAGATTCAAGCAGGACGATTCCCTAAACTATTTTGGTTAACAACTTTGTAAAGTTTCATAGGATGGGCATTTCTTACATGGAAATTCGACATCTTTTCAGTTCTTAAAGAAGAGAGGTGGGGTTCTCAAAAAAATTGGTAAAAAAATATGCATTTATATATTTGTGCACGACCTTCATCAACTTCGATTAATACTAATTAATATCATAAATTCAGTGATATCATTAAAAAACCTAGTTTACTATACAGTTTCCACAAAAACTTAAACCATATCCAAAAGTATTTTCTCGAGCATGTTGTTTGAAATCAATTTTATTATATACAAGTGCGTTTATGTAAGTGTTAAGACACACAACGCAAGTGCGAAAACACTAGTAACCTAGTTAATTTGAAAGTGAAAAAGAACAGTTGAATGATGGAGAACATAGACATACCATAAGCAGGTTGTTGCTGCTGTTGATGGTGGGTGAAGCCTTGAGGAACTTGGCTATTCCAAGCATTGTTAAACTGGTTGAATGGTCCACCTCCTGTGCTATGAGGACTTCCATTTGAATAGTATGCCGGTTGTGGAGATTGCTGTTGTTGAAACTGTGATGTTGGAGAAAATGTCTGCCCCGCTAGATATGACGGTTGAGAACCAAAATTATCTGTATTATTGTTATTGGTTGTAGAAAACATGTCTGAAAGAGCGAGAATGTTGTTCTGAGATAAAGGACTTCTTGGTTGTGGTTCACCTACAGTTACAGGAACAAGGGCTAGCGAATTGTCTGCAGTTGGTGAATTATAATCATCACCACTAAGTAGATCAAATTTGGGATTAACTTTTATCAAAGGTGGAGTAACTGCTGGACCATTAGAAGCAGATTGGCCTGGAACCAGTAGCTGTATAGGAGGTAGAGGCGGTGCACTTGCATTTGAACTAGGCCTGCGAAGAAAAACATACCTCGTGTTTCATTATGGCAAGCCGCAAGACTAAAATATAGAAAAACATTTCAAGATATTTTATGATATAGTAAGTGATATTATTACGAAAGATAAAATGTAGCAGGCGACGCTTAGTATGAATAAAGGGATAAAATAAAAATAAATATCCAGCTATATAACTGTCATGCCAAATACCAATATATCCATGATAACAACATCTGTAATGTTTCAAAAAGCCAAGGGAATTTTCATTATCGATATTATCCAAAACGACCAATATATTACAAATATATCAAAAGTAGTTTATAAATATCATAAAATAAAATATTTGATCATGAGTTTCACAAACCCAAGCATAACAAACCCTGAAAAACCTCATCCGAGCTCTCAACCGCAAATCCGAATCAATTTAATCATAAGCTTCCTAATTGTTTAATAGGTTGAACTCGGCCATCAGTTTTGAGTTGTGACTTGCGAATGTTGCATCCCAACAATCAAGATGTTTAACTAATTAGGAATAAAGACCTCTTAGAATAACTTAATGGCAATGAAGAAAAATCTAAAGAGAACAACATAGTAGTATAAAGATCACACAGATATAACTTGAAGCTATGAATCTCTGTAAAATGGCCTTTATTACCTTCCATCTTGCTGTGAACCATTAGCCTTAGGAGTATCAACAGAATCCCCGAAATCAACTAGTGCCTCGAGAGTTTTAGGTTTAGGTTTCTCTGCTCTTATAGGTGCTCCTGAAGCAATTGCTTCATGCTTAGCTAGTACACGCTGCAGGTCATCATTCAAACTTAGTCCTTGGTAAAGAAGATCTTCATCCCTGAAAGAAGGGTAAGAGGAGTTAGTATATTTAATTTGTAAGTTAAACTAAAACTTTTTTAAATAGAACATGAACTAAGTACATGGTTTGATTGGAGCTTCTAGGATACTCTCTCACTGCTAGATCAACCAATGTTATAGTTAATTTTATTTGAATGAATGCATGGAGGTGATGTGCAAAATATCATTGCAGACCCCAACCTTTAGAAATGTCCATATGAGATTTAGCTTAGGAGGCATGTGACACATGAATATTAAGCATTCTATGTTTGTATTATAATTAACAGAAATATTTTACTTTGTGTTAGGAAAACTGGGGTTTGGGAATGACTCCATTATCAGATTTATAGAAATAAATACTACAGAAAACTAGTATAGGAAGAAAAAAGCTTCCCCAAGCCACCTTCGTAGGAAGAGGCACACAAGATATAAAGTTTTTCCCATGAATTGTCGGAGAGATGAGGTGGCAACTTCATGTGGAAAAAGCTACACAAATATTGGGGTGGGGGTTGAGGTGGCTCCAACTTCCACATAAAGCCAGGTTGTCACGCGAGTGCACGTATAAGCAGGCTGTGTGTGTGTGTGAGAGAGAGAGAGAGAGAGATTACGTGGTTTTGTTAACAAGGTGTACAACTCTCTGCTTGTATGCACGGCACTGGTTAACCAGGTCAACGATTACCTCCTGTTTAAGGCCCTGAAATGAAAGTAATATGAATGAGTATGTATTAAAAATTGAATCAGCATTCCTATACCGAGCAAGTATGTACAAATAATTCAACTTAATAGCAGACTTCCTATCATGTAATATGTTTATCTACACGTTTAAATTAAAGAATACCTCTTTGTTTCCTGGATCTAATGCATTTAACATTTCTGAAAGAACATCCATAATACCACGTGCGTTCTGAATTTCAGTCATGCTAAAAATAAATAAAAAGGTAAACATTAAGCTCCTTGGAGAATACTTGCAACAGAAAACTACTAAAATACCATAAGTATAAAATAAAACTACAAAATAATGTACACCAAACAATCGAACACTGAAAATGCTGTTGAAATATACACTGAAACTGCCTTCACTAAAATTTCCAAAATTCACCATAAAACTCCAAATTGACATAATTCCCAGTAAAGTTTAACGAAAATCCCCAAATTCAACTAAATTTTCGATATTCCCACAATTTCCCCAATTTGAATCTTAATATCCATCCAAATTTCCTTGTGATAAAAACCTTTATGGTTACAGACAATTTTCTAATTTTTTCATATGAAACACAGGTTTTTAGCGACTACTGATATATGCAATAAGTGAGTACTCATGATTTGCATTCGGTTTTTAGCGACTATTGATATTTGCAATGAGTGAGTACTCATAACTTCCATCCTCGTCAATATAACTACTACTGATCAACTGAAATTACAGAGAAAAAAGAGCTTAAGGAGGCAAGTGTTCACAAAACCCATTATTGTTACACTCACTAATCATGCAAATAATCACAACAGATATATTTGTTCTTATGACAATAAAAATATAAGTTTTCATTTTGTATCCCTCTAAATTTTGGAAGCAAGCGGCTACAATGGCCATTCGCTTTGAGCTAAAGAACAAACCCTATTACGTAACCTTATGCGTGATTTAAATAAGGCATCTTATTGAACATAACCCCAAGGAAAATTTTAGGCTTTATGTTGCAAACCCTTTACTCCAAAAAAAATCTGAGATATAAAAAATATTGTATCTCAGAAAAGTTCAAGGAAAAATGAGGTACACAAGCTAACGTAAAATCAAGTCACAGAAGCAAGAGCTTGAGAGATTACGCTAACCTAATTGAAATTAGGGTTTCTTCTACTAAACTCTAAATAATAAAACCAAATTAGGGCTAAACCTTGAACTTTATTCAATCACCCTCTCCTTATAGGCCTCAATCATAATCCTCCTACAATAGCAAGTCCCCTACCTCTCCAAATTAGAATCTAATTAAACATTAAAATAAAAGCAACTCCAATAGTTAAGCCCCTAATCTAATAAGCTAAAATAAAAGGAGACCGTCAATGAGGGGATGATGTGCACTACGAGCTGTTCACATCAAATCCCTCCATCTTAGAAAAATTTCGACCACCAAATTAAACTGGGCGTGCTCCTGACGAAGCATTCGTCAGTGCCACTTTGGTAACACCTTCAAAAGCATCAAACTTGTCTTCATCTTCTTCTTGTAACACTTGTTGTACTGTGACAATCACGTGTTCCCTCATACCATCAACGACTAACCCAACCCGTTTGGCAACTTGTGGGAAATCCTTTTTCCGGTGACCCGGTTTTCTACAACCAAAACGAAAAATACATGGAACTGTAGATGTTGAATTAGCTTGAATAGTAGAAGTTGAAGTCGTACTTGAGTTGGTAGTTGGTGTGTATAACTCTTCTGACTTCAAAGCATATTTTACCGCATCCGCCATCATAAAAAGGTCTTTGAATGCGATATCCTTCTAAATGATGCTTTGTAAGCCGTTTACATACCATCCCACCTTTTGTTCTTCAGTTATACGCAAATTAGCCCGGGCGCTCAATAAGAAAAATTCATTTGTATACTCAGTCACATTGGACTTACCATGACATAGGTTTTGTAATCACATAAAAATATCACGCTCATAGCCGATTGGGATAAACTGCTTCGCAAAATACCGACGCATTTGTCCCCATTCAATAATTGGCAGATACCCCTGCTGAATACGACCAGATTGCACACTATTTCACCAAGTGCGGGCATAACCCAAGAGCTTTGTCTCGATGAGCATTACTCAATTGGGATCCTCATACGTTTTATATGAATTTTTTTTGTCAACTCGGGTGATCCAATCCATAAAGGCATCCGAGTCAAGTTTCCCGTCAAACTCCGCAATATTAAGCTCAACAACGTGTTGAAGAGAAGTAAGAATGCGAGTAAAAGCAGAGAGATCGTTACCTTCCGATGATTATTGTTGATAGCGAGGAGGTAAAGGTGCCTGATTAGGATTGCCTCCTTAGGTGTTGCTATTGTTCCAGCCACTTTCCCGATCAGCCCTGTGATTAATGTCCCCCCAAATTGTTCGTGCGACCCCTTTTTACGAGCTTGTCCCTGTTGAGTAGTTGTTTGAGGATGACGTAGTGGTGGTACATAACGAGTATCCTCATGGAAAGGATTAAAAGACAAGTCCTCAGCTAATGGTTCAAAATTCTCTTTGTCTTTATCATAAACTGGTTCTTTTGATTGTTGCTCATCGATTACCTCTGAATTTTCTGCACTCGTAGCCGCTTCTCCGGTAGTGTTTGACGCCTTATTTTGGGCACCAATAAAAGCCTGAAACATCTCTTGCATCTTGGATATCCCATCTTTCAGCTCATCGATCGACCCCTCAATACGATCAACACGTGTGTCAAGACTAGGTGGTATCCCCACCGGTCTCTTACTTGCCATTGAAAAAAATTCCTGATTGAAGATGAAACGAACGAAAGAAAAATATCCTTTTTTTTACAAAAAATTACTGTAGCAAATTGTAGCAAATTACTGCAGCTGGCACAGAAAACACTAGCAGTTGCAAAAAAATCCCAAGGGCATAACCTTGCACTAATACCAAATTTAACGTAAAATCAAGTCACGGAAGCAAGAGCTTGAGAGATTACGCTAACCTGATCGAAATTAAGGTTTTTTCTACGATACTCTAAACAATAAAACCAAATTAGGGCACTTTATTCAATCACCATCTCCTTATATAGGCCCCAACCCTAATCCTCCTACAATAGCAAGTCCCCTACCTCACCAAATTATAATCTAATTAGACATTAAAATAAAAGCAACTCCAATAGTTAAGTCCCTAATCTAATAAGCTAAAATAAAAAGAGACCGTCAACGAGTGGACGACATGCACTAGGAGCTGTTCACATCACAAGTTGTCCATATTTCTTGCACTTCAAAGAATAAAAAAATTCATAAAATGAGTTTGCAACATGGCTTGAAAACTCGGACCGACTCGGGCGAGTTGCCTCGGGATCGGTCAGGTCCGAGTTTGGTTGAAAAATCGAAAAAAACTGACTCGAGACAACTCGTCCCAACTCGGGCGAGTTTTTGTGAGTTGTCTCAGATCGGATCGGTGGATTGTTGTTTTTTTTTAATATTGATTTTAATTATTTTAGGCTATTTGATACAACAAAAGGGTATGAAAGACAAAAGGTGAATTGACAAAGCAATGGCTATAGTACTCCCGTTATTTTTTGCCTCAATTATATCAATGGTGCAGATAAACTTCAATAATGGGTACAACGTGAAGGAGGTGATAGTAGCCAACACAGAAGAGCTGGTAGTAGCCAGCGCGGATGAGTTGGCAGTAGACAAGTATAAGAGTTGGCACTAGTCAGAACTGAGGAGTTTGTAGTAGTCAGCAAATAAGGGGAAGAACTAGTTCTCCTAGCCCTAGTGGAGTCGGCATTGATAACATGGACAGAGATGGGTGGCATGATGACAATCTATATTGCGGGGAAATGCTTCTCAAACGTTTCCTGGGAATCCCGTTTTGGACGGGTGCGATTCGGTTTGCCCAAATTCGGAAAACGTTGGAGAATCGTCGGGGAAACGAATGTGATTCGTGTTTCGATTCAACTGCAATTCGGTCTAGAAAACGCTGATGATTCAATTTTTGATTTGCATGATTCGTATATTAAAGCGAATGTGAAACAATGCTCTTATATACCCACAAAGGAAGAAAAAACCCGTCAAACCTATAAATACTACTTTATAACGAAATCTCCTTAAGAAATGAAGCCTTTAATCATACTTAACCTTTCGTATTCTCTTCCCTCTTGACTAAGTTAACAAGTATTGCCTTTATATCTTAATCTCTCTACTATCAAAAGGTATCACTCTTTGCTTCTTTTGACACTTATTACTTGTTTCATAGTTCGGATTTGTTTACACTTAAATACTCGTTTCCCTCTTCGTTTCACATTTCGCTTCAATTGTCGCGTCACTCCTGTATACGATTCCCGTTTCCTGAGTCATGTATAAAAAATATTGGACGTTTCCAGTATCCGTTTCTCATATCGTTTCCCGTACTCGCTTCACTTTCAAGTTATATAGATGGCAATCAAGCTGATAGCGGCTTGAACAATACTCAACTAGATCACAAATTTTCTCATACATAATGACAGTATGTGGTGCTTTTTGATTCTAGTGGGAGGACTATTATGGATCTTATCAAACCCCATATGATCCATACTACGGCTCTTACGGGCAGTCCGAGATGCAGCCTGGGCAATGCGGTACTAATACTACTTATCAACAAGGTGATACTTCTTCATCTTCAATTCCTTAAGACGGCTATTCCGAATGTTGCAATACCAATTGGGGAGTGCATCCTTATCATTGAGGCCCATAATGATTTGGTTAAGCAAATGAGTAATCTAATTATCGAGCTGCTTTATTATGGAACTCGTATTTCAGGTGTAGTGTGTTTGTATCATTTATGTTTGAGTATATGAATTAATGTATCATGGTTTTCACGGCCGCGTACACATACTTAGAGAGAAGGCGTCTCTCTTTAGTCGACGCCACTCTCTCCACATTCATTTCATTTTCTTTTAGTACTTGATGTTATAGGTTATTGGGGTAACTGCTAAAGATCTCCTAATTTTAGGAACCCTAATGTTAGTGGGATTAGGGGGCTTCTATAGGGTTAGTAGTCGTCAGTTGTTATTTGGTTATTTGGTTATTAGGTTATTTATTTTATTAAGGTTATTTGAAGCTATTAATAAATAAAAGAGTTTAGAGTCTAAATCAATGATGTTTTAATTCGTTTATTTAATTGACGTATTCACATAATGAACTATCTTTGTATTTGTATCTTTCGTGTAGAGTGTTCTTTGTATCTTTGGTGTGGATTGTACACGACCCAGTTTAATATTATTTGGATTGATTATTTGAGCTATATAAAAATAACAAATAACAACTTAATATACATATATCATATTTTATGTTGTAAGAATACCAACTCGGGGACGGATCGCCAGATCCAACTCGGGATCGGTTGTGGGAGACCCAAGTCCCGAGTCTGAGTATTTGAACTATGGTTGGTAACAAGAACGCAAACATGTATACACTTTATAATAGCACACAATGAAAAAAGAAATGTCACAAACCAAATTATATTTTGAGAATAGACAGGCTAAAGACCTTGCTATGAAAACACAAAAGAAAAAGGAGCTGAAGGTACCTTAAGGATGGAAAATCGGCGGCGTCAGAAGACTCAGGTGTATCTCCACGGTTTTCAGGATGACGTAGATTTTGAGGAAAAGATGTTAAAGGCTGCGTCTGTGGAGGTGTAAATATGGGTGCAGACTTTTCAGATCTTTGAGGAAATACTGCTCCAGCCCTCTGAAAAAGTACAAAAGAAAATTTCCTTATATACTGAATCTTCTACTAGAAATGGAAAATAATGTCATGCTACATAAAATTCTTTTTACAATGTGATTATATTTTTTTTATACAACCCCCCAGATCATCTCCAATCTTGCTAAAAAAAAAGATCCACGGTGATGCCGAAAATATTTGAAATTGGTACCAAAAAAGAAGAGGTTTTCGAAACATGAGAGCTTCAGTCCTATTCGTTGCTGTAAAAATAAAGTTTTAAAAGTGGAGCAAGAAACTCATGAGAGAGCAGTACTGGGGCAAACACTCAAGCGAGAATATCATTGGAAATGCAGTTATGCACGTAAATTTAATTAATGTTAGAATAAAAAATATAAAACAATACCAACAGCTCTTGATATGCAGCATAGTATTGTGGATATCTAGCCCTCGCTCCTCCAAATGCTTCTTGCCAAGTATCTATAAGAGTTAGTATCTTCTCCTTAACGTGCATGTCGGGCTGCACAAATGTAGAATTGCAATTTAAGGAAGGTCTCATCATGATATAAATTAGCCACAAAAGAGGAACCAAAAGATTTAATCACTCAAACCTTCTTCTTTACTATCTTCACCATCTCATGAAGAATGTCTTTCTCTGCAACATGCATATGGACAATGTCTCCGCAATTCTTTATTACCGTCTCTAATAGCTAGGAAATGGAAAACGAAAGAAGCCATTACTTAAAGTTATCCTCTATGGTATAAATTAACAATCGACAATTGTGAAAAATAAAAAGATATGTATCCCAAAAGCGAGCATTGTGAGGCACTACATTTCTGTGTAAATCTAAGCTCGGTCAAATACCAATTTGAAACAGTATCAAATAATTTTTCTGTTACAGCATTTACAATGCTAGTGTAAGATGGAAAACAGGTTGTCTAATAAATTCAAACCCCACTTCAATAGTAATGTCAAAATGCCTAAGAGCCTCAGTATCCAGGATTTCATCTTCTTGATTCCCAGATTTTATATTACATCCTCTTCCTCCTCCCCACTACTTAACTACTCACCTCACTTTCTCCTTCCAGGTAGTGTGACATCCGCCATAGGTGATGTGGGAAGCCCTTCCCGTGAAGGGGGCATACCATTTACAAACACTATAACAGATTTGTTTAATGATATAAAGTGCATTAAAGAGCACATCAGTCTCCACTAACTAGAATTAATACTGGGGAAGGTCAAATGATACTAACATGAGCATACATCAGTACCATCTTAAATTAAGCCTGCATACCTCTCACTAAAGTACATTCATGCACTAAAGCAGCTATATCTAAATCTGTGTCGAACGACGTCAGAAGGACAAACGCAAGGAAGATGTACATCCACAATGTAGATAATTAACATATGACTGAAACCCAAAATCAAATGCACCCTTATTCGAAATGTGAAGTTCGGCAAACACATAATTGTCAAATGGAATATTGCAGTATCAAGAGCCATTACATTTACTTTAGCTAAAGAGCCATTATATTTATGGTCATAAAGACAACCACACAAGTTTGAACGATAAAAAAGCTAAGCCTAGTATCTTACCGTGAGGGCGAGAAGCTGAACCTTTGGGTTCCTACTACCAAGACGCTTTTTGAGGCCCTTAACAACATCTTTTGCTTGCCTGCAGACCAGAATCAAACTTGTAAAATCAAATTTGGTGTGGATGGGAAAACATACAAGTCCGCTGCAGCATCAGTAATGACTGCATTTTTTTACAGTTTGTAAACAATATACAGAAACCAAAAACTGCAGGAAACACATAATTATCTCATTTTATGGTCCTCTCGTATTCAAACCAACAAATTGGTGACTGGATTCGACTGATCAACATAAACAACTAAATCTTACTCAGGAAAAGTCCTCTCATATTGGTAGTGCGGCAACATTAGTTTCACGTCGGAGTGAAAAATGATTAAACTACAAATGATAAGAGATATACAAGAACATGTCCAAATGATAAATAGAATTTAAGGTGCAATATTACTTCTCAGTTTCAAGAGTTTGAATGGGCTAATGCACTGTCAGAATTGGAGGCAAAATTGGCTCCAATACTGGGAAAACTTGCAGAGAAAACGAGAAAGCGGGAGAACTAGCAATACCAGTTGACTAGTTGAGGGGTAAAATTTAAAGGATCCCAGCGTAGGTAGAAGGTAACATCCAATGAACTTGAGAGAGGTAGATGTAGAGGTATAAAGGAATAGTGGTTAACGCATTTTCCCTCCAAATAAGTTACACAAATTCTCTACACACACACTCACTAAGGACCTTCGACCCAACATTTAGCTACACGAAATCATCCAATTGTCATTAAACATCAAAATCCGCGCATATTATATCTGTTCAACCCATTTCTACTCAGCTCCGCAAATGTTTAGCTGTTTTATCCATCTCTCTCCAGAAATAAGATTGATTTCTTAAATTTATCCAACACTACATCACATATACTACATTATAGAAGCTATTTTTCATAAAATTAATTTCAAACCTCATCATTCACAGAATCACACATCAAAATCATCTCAATACATGAATCATCAAAAACATGAATCTAATCCAAATTCTTCCGATCCAAACATGATCATCAAACAAAACACACAAAAGTCAAATAAAATTACACGAAATCAATCAAATCAACGACGTACCCGGGATCGCGATTGAGAATATCACAGATCTCAAGGTTCATCGCCCAATCAGGACCGATCAGCAAATCAGTCGTCGCTCTCTCCACCAACGAATTCACCATGTCTGCAACTCGAAATCGATCTCAAATCACAACCAATTTGGGAGAATCGAAGAATAATTGTGTTGTTTTTGATGATCTTTGTGATCGAATCAGAGAGAATTAAAGACCGGGTCAGAACAACTCTCTCCCTCGAAGTATCAACCGAAATCTTCGCTTTCGATCGCTCATTCTTTATTTTTCTGTTTTGCTTTCAGTTTAACTAAAAAAGCATAGATGTTCGCACCAATTGGATACTGACACGTGTGTTATTAGCTAATAAACTACAGTGATCAAATCTTTGAGGAGTACGAAGGTACCTCACTTTGCCACGTGGCACATCCAAAGATGATGAAGGAGCCGATGGCGAGAAGATGTTGGATGAAGAGATGGGAAATTGATGGACATTGAATTTGTGGCTATGCTTATCTCAAAAACACTGCATAAGATAAGTTGAATTACATTTAATTGTTCTTCTAATCTAGTAGTTGTTATTTTGTTGCTGTAACCTGCAAGTTTTGATAACTTTGCAAGAATCATTACCGTTATTTAGGCAAGCGATAACAAACAGGGGAAAAAGTATGGATTCAAACAAGTATAGAGAAGATGATAAAAATTTGGATAGAAGGACATTAAACACATGACATATTTGGATTTTAATGGTGCTTATCAAGAAAAACACTCCTCACGACCCTTTAGTTACACATAATGATACTTTTAATCTAATCATTACCGTGGTCATGATATCACCAAGTTGTCGAGATTCTGTCCATTACAATCTTTCGCCTTAGTTTGCACCGAAGGACCTAAGCCTATAAAAGATGGCAGGGGGTGTTTTCGCTTACCCAGGTCCCAGGGATGAGTTCAAGCACCAGCTCCATCAGTCACCCTGCTGGAGATGGTTTTGGGACTTGCTGTTGTAAAACACCCGCGAAAAAGAATAATCGGTAAATCTGAAACTTTAAGGCGATTTCAGAAACCCTAATTTGTCTCCTCAATTCAAACCAGATCTACAAACCCTAACCCATCTCAAAATCAAACTCACGGTCCAATCTCAATCACATGAACAAACCCTAGATTTCATCATACTAGAGATCACTCCAATGGCAATTATCAGCGACGCGCTTCGCCAGGCATTCATGCCGAAACACGAGTACGAAACCCTTCGCGAGGAGGAGAAAGCATGGGCGCGTCTCCAAAGACCTTTAATCATGGTTATAGTAGTGATTCTATGGTTAGCTATTGTTGTTTCTAGTTTAATTAGTTTGAAAATTGTGTTTCCTTCGGACGATGAGGGGACGCGAGTGTTCTGTTATGATCGAAGAGGGATTCAACCCCTTTCGATTAATACGAGTGGAGAATCGGATATTTTTCCCGGTGCATTTTATCTTACAGATAAAGAAGCAGCGGATTATTATTGGATGGTTGTGTTTATTCCTTCGGCGATTGTGTTCTTGGCTTCGATTGCTTACTTGCTTGCGGGTAAGAAAAGTTATACTCTATTAATTATTAATGCAACGCTTATATATTTAATGAGACGTAAATTTAGTTGATAGAGTAGATATTAAACACTTGGATTTGAGTTAGTTGAAGTTAAGATAGCGTCCATATATCAGCGTATAGTTTTAAATAACCATGTCCCGACGTGAAGGATGGGACATGGCTATTTTGGGGCTTTGGAGATGAACAAATAGTTGAAGAAACTTAGTGTGGTATAGAGAGAAAGCGTGTAGTAAATGTCAAATGAAAAAGAAGTTGGTCGATTTTGAACTAAAAGACTTGAGACGGGAAATATAGTGATATTTATTAAAATGAGAAGGATGGGTCTCCATGGACTAAGAAGATTGTCTCATTTGTTGAGCCAGATGAAGATAGAGGAAGAGAGGTACAAAATTGGTCCTATGAGAAGAAAGGGGAACTAGGGAATTAATTATATAAGACAAAAGCTTATAAAAATTATGGAGTGAAGAGTGGGTCTTTGTGGCACAAGAGACTGTTATGAACTTTCAACGCAAACATGGTGGTTTTATAAGAAGCATGAGAAAGGATGGCTTAGCTTTTATAATTTTATTGGTACAGCTAATGATAGTGATGACAATTACATGAAAAATCTCTTAAAAGTAGAACCAATGGTTTCTCCATGTACAATATCATTCACCGAGAGGTACAAGCAATTAGAGATTATAATGTGGGAATTGCGTGTAAACACAGAATGGAATTGATCACTCAACCATTATTTTTCTTTCCTTTTTGATGAAAGATGATAATCTTCGTAGAATGTTAGTGTTGTTCATTACATCTTTTAAAAAGTATTTAAAGAATACTCTGATCGAGTGAACCAGGTTTAAATATCATTTGTGAATTCACCATTGATGCATCTTTAAAGATTTCAAGGAAGGAGATACAACCTATATTGGATTTGTGAACACCAAGATTGCATCAGATACTGATTAAGGCGACACCATTGTGTGCCAGCAGATTGTATTGATCGCGCAACAGATGTAGCATGGAAAGAACTAAGAAATCAAGAGTTGGCTGGAAGACACCATGAAATTAGTGTATTACAGATAGAAGTATGCAAGCATCTGATACAAAAAATGATGTATGAAGGACTACTTGCAAAAGATCGTAATGACTCGTTGAGAGAAGGATGAAGCTTAGATTAAAGACAAAATAAATACACGAAAACAGAGTAAGGTGAAGGTAGTCGTCTGGCGGCGGGAGTCATCAGCACCAGTCAACAAAAAACGGGATCAGAGTATCTCTAACTAAAACTGTAAGTCTAGGATAGTTTCGTTCATTGAATCTATTAGGTTGAAATAATAATGACTAGAGAAACAAAATTACCATGATATTATCACACAATGTTACTCTAAATAGCGTAATCCTCATCAGTCCCAGGATCTTGTTCTCCCATGAACAAGGGATGATTACATTTCTTGGAAGGCAATTTATCAAATTGGTAAAGGGTTTAGGTTTAGTAATGGAACTTTGATAAGTAAGGAGTTAATTCTGCCAACAGAAAGGGGGGGGGGGGGGGGGGGTTCAATTTTGTTAAGAATCTTTATTATCAAATTTTAGGGGAATAGGGAAGAGAAAATCGAAAGTTGTTAGTGAGGGTCCCTAGACAAATTCATTTTTAGGCTTGAGAACATTTGGTTGGGTGACTGGGTTTAGAGTTGTAGAAAAGGCCAGGGTAATGGTGGGAATGCTTCCATAATCAAAGGATGTTTTGAAAGTTGAACCCGTTAAAGCTTTATCGAAGAGGTAGAAGTCGGAATTTGAAAGGAGATGCTTGAAGTCACCAGGGGTAAATGTTATAGATTGGGAAAAAGGTTGCATTGGAGGAGTTAAATTAGGATAGCATAATTGGCTCAAAATGGAATAGTTGACTTTGGGCATAGAAGTACAAGGGTTAGTTGGCTGTAGGGGATAACAACAATATTTCTTTCACTTTGAACTATACAATGGAAAAAAGTTAATAGGATTTCCCCTGTTAATGCTGCGAGTAAGATTTGAAAAGAGGAGGAAAGGATGATGCCATTAATAATAAGATTTTACGATTACTTAGATATGTAAGAAATTCCCCTACAAGATCTAGGATAGAACTGAATTTTGGTGGGAAAAGGATATGGTTGAAAGACCGGTAGACAAGTAGAAAATTTGGATGTGAATAAGGCTCTAAAATATGATAGATTTACTTATACGTTTTATAACACTCTACAAGGCATATTAAAATACCAATAACGGGGAAATCATTATGCTAATCAATGTGGTGAGGGAGTTATTAGATTAAGCAATTTCGGACTATATTTTTAAGGTGTAACTATGTTTCCTTCATTCTTAAGATACAAATGACGGGGTTCATTACGGAGTATACACTATCAGCGTGGTGGAAGAAATCTGTATAGTCATTTCTAAGGCACTAGCTTCCTGAATGAAGACACTTCTTACTACATTTGGTATCTGCGGAAGATGGAGCTTTTGTCAAAGAGAGGCAACTATTTAGCATTCTGATTGCTAATGGGTTTATTGTTTTGAGAATGAGATGGCCAAGTTATAGGGTCGTCTGTAAAATAGATGTGGAAAAAGCTTAGGAGTTGGGATCTTCTGAACTGTGATTTTTTGGTTGGAAGTTCAGTAGATTAATACTATAGAATTATCTTCTTTTGCAATGATTTGAAAGTAGAAAAGGAATAAATGGTTTCTTAATCATAAGGTCATATTTCTTCGAATAAGTGGTGTTGAAGGTTAATGCTTGAAAGCTATTTTGTATCCGGTTCTCTTCTACTCCTGGGATATAATGATTTAATCTTTAGCTTCGGGAGTAATTAACATCTTGTTGAAGTCTTAATATTTAGGGTAAAGTGGTATCCTATTTCCTTTCTTTAGCAGATATTTCCTTTTAGTCCTATATGTTAAAATCTCTCTTCTCACTTCTAAATTTGGTATGGAGTTTTACAGCTTAGAAGCCTCTGACAGGAGCCAACTACATCAAAGTAATGTAACACTGTTACTTAATTTTTGATTTTCCTTAATAATGAATATTTAATCAGTTTTTTTATACTATTCATAATCTACATGGACATAAAATTTGGGATGGATGGGTTGTGGCTATTGCTTTATTTGGGGTAATACAGGTCTGCTAATTTATGTGATGAGATGGATGGATTTTGCTACTTTGCAGCCTATAATGCCGTGAACCATTTGTTCTATTATATATATATATATATTTATATATTTTGCCTTTGGGCTGTTTATCTTCATGTTTGTTCAATAAATTATTATATCATCTCAGTATTCTTGTTAGTTCCTCATAAACTTCTTTTATGCCACAGGTATTGCTGTTGCATATTCCGCACCAGCTAGACATGGATGCTTAAAGGTTGTGGAGAACAACTACTGTGCATCGAAAAGAGGTATGCTTCATCCATAAAATAACATTCTCATTGAACAACTTGGAATATGTTTTCATGATTAGTTTCTCTAAACATGCACATGTATGACAACGAGCTATACCATTTTACAAAGAATGGATTGCAAGCCTTAAGGAAGAGAAGTGGGATTATATCATTTGTGGGGAACGAGGTAGATAATCTAAGAGGGGAACATATCGATTTTGCTAGTATCAGTTTACACTTTTGTACTTGGTATAAGCCCTAATGGTTTACCCGTATATGTTTGTTTACATGTGTGGGAGATACCTTTAGCCAGTACTGTATGTAAAACAATAACTTAGTTAATTCCTTGATGGCATTGGATTATTACAGTTGAAAATTGATTAGGTTAGTCAGTTGTCACACGTCAAACATATACAAACTCAAGCACTGTACTCTGTATGGGTAGTATCTAGCACTTTAAGGCGGTCTATTTGTGTCAATGATATAGTTCACTGCAGTGGTTGAGCGACTTGAATCACCTCTTGTTAAAATCTATTATGCTCTATATGCTTAAGTGCTAGAGTCAGCCCCATTTCTATCGCGTAGATCCGAGATAGGAACCGAGTGAGAGCTAGAATGCCCTGTAGCAGCTGTCACTGTTTTACCTTCAAAGTCTGTCAGACATGCACCTATGCTACCTCTGTTGTTCTTGTAATATCCATCAGCGTTGGTAGTCAAGTGACCACTGGAAGCAGCTTCCTATTTATTTTCACCTGTGATGCTCAATGAAATCAGTATCAGATTCATCTAGCCATGAGCTCTATGTTACTGTTTCTGTTTTTACACTGTAGTTTGCTGCAGGTTTCTAAACCATTTTTTACTGTCACAAATTTATTTCATGCTAATTGGTGATTGTATAAACGTTATTGAAATTGGCCTATTTCAGTTTAATTGTTACGTTAGATTTAACTTGACAAAAATATCCAATTCGTGCTATTGTGTTTTCTGGTGTTTGTAGGAGGGGTGCGCTGTTTAGCCATTCTCAACATTGTGTTTGCCGTCGTATTTGGACTTCTTGCTCTGTTTCTTGGATCAAGCCTCCTCACCCTTGGTAGCAGCTGCTCCCTACCCTTGTTCTGGTGCTACGAGATCGCTTCATGGAGTCTCGTCATATTGTATGGGGGCACTGCAGTCTTTCTGAGGAGGAAAGCAGCAGTGATTCTTGATGAGGGTAATTTCTATGGTGGAAATCTGGGACTAGAGATGTTGGAGTCATCCCCACCTCAAGAAGTGAGTCCAGAAGTGGAGAGACGTGTTAATGAAGGCTTCAAGGCTTGGATGGGATCATCCCTTTTATCCTCTGATGAAGAAGATGGACCGGACGGGCCAGACGATTACCAAGAAGTCGCTTATCCAATGGCCCGAAGTTACTCTAGCAGGCTGCGAGTGTGATCGTCAAAGATCAACTATGATGGCTGAATACTTTTATAATACTAACAGATGGTCTGATCGACCCACAATCATACAGTTGATAGAATTTGCTACGAACTAAACTGGGAAAAAGTCTCACACCCCTATCAATCGCCAGAAGTTTGTACCAAGAAGATTAGTTGCTGCTTGTAGAAGACCAATGTATATGAAGCTCTTCCATACCAAGCTTTGTATTGGACTTGTTCTTGTATATTTCTCTCCATGTATGTATTTCTTGTATCAGGAATATGTTTACGGGTTTCATTTCAAGATTTCCCAAATTGACCCATTGTTTTTTGATAATCTGACTGAAAGAGAAATGCGATGGGGATAATTTTTTGCCGCTAATCAACAGTTGTTTAACCTGCCGGTGGATGAAAGCTATTTACGGTGAATGAGAAGCAAAATCCTCCATGGCCGTCGTTTTCACTATACAACAGATAGTATTTTCTCTTCCATTACGTCGTTTCAATAAACAACGGACTAAAAAGTTGAAGATAAACAACAGACTTGAAGTTTTCAAGTTTCTCCAACAATGGCAGCAACTGCAACATCCACCTGTTTCTGCTTCTCTCCACCATTTCACCATCAAACCCACAGAAAACACCCTCAGCATCAACATGAGCTTCTCCTCTTCAAACCCTCTTCAAGAGATACCATTCTCTCTTCACCAACCTCCATTAAAGCTTCCTCCACATTGCTCCAAACAACTACCACTAAGAACCACCCAGAGAACACCAACACAGAGATATCTAGATTATGTGAAATGGGTGATCTTAGAAACGCCATGAATCTTCTTCTTTGTAATCCCCACTCATCAAAATCCAAGCTTGAGCTGAAAACTTACTGTTCAATATTACAACTATGTGCTGAACATAAGTCTTTATATGATGGTAAGAGAATACATTCTATTATAAGTTCTTTGGGTATTTTAATTGATGGGGTTTTGGGTTGTAAGTTAGTTTTTATGTATTTAACTTGTGGGGATTTGATAGGGGGGAGAAGGGTTTTTGATGAGATGGTTGTGAATGAGAAAGTGTTTCTTTGGAATCTCATGATGAATGGGTATGCTAAAGTTGGGGACTTTAGAGAAAGTATTAGATTGTTTATTCGAATGAAGGAGTCAGGGGTTCGACCGAATGAGTATAGTTTTTCGATTGTTTTCAAGTGTTTTGCTGCTTTAACAAGTGTTCTAGGAGGTGAAGAGACTCATGGGTATCTATTGAAATTGGGTTATGGTAGTTATAGTACAGTTGTTGGGAATGCGTTGATTTCTTTTTATTCGAAGTGTAGGAAAATGGATAGTGCGCGTACTTTGTTTGAGAATTTGAGTGAGCGAGATGTTATATCGTGGAATTCGATCATTGGTGGGTATGTATCAAATGGTTTTCCTGAGGAGGGACTACATATGTTAACGGAGATGAGATTTTCTGGAGTAGACGCCGATTTAATTACGGTGGTCAGCATTGTACAGGCGTGTGTGGAAATGGGTGACCTATTTTTGGGAAGAGCGGTTCATGGGTTTGTGATTAAAGGTATTTCGTTTAAGGGGGAGGTCGCTCTTAGCAATTGTTTACTCGATATGTATGGGAAATGTGGTGACTTGATAAGCGCAGAGCGAATTTTTGGGGAGATGGGTAAGAAAAATGTTGTATCTTGGACGTCGATGATATCAGGGTATGCTAGAGAAGAGCAATGTGATAGAGCAGTTGAAATGCTTAGGGAAATGGGAGAAAAAGGTGTTAAACCTGATCTCCTTACAGTTACGAGCATTCTTCATGCTTTTTGGCATAATAGATCGCCAAAAAATGTTGAGGATATTCATGGATACATCATGCGAAATGGTTTACAATCTAATCTTTACGTTACTAATGCTCTAATAGATGCGTACGCCAAAGGCGGAAGAATGGAAGATGCTCGATCAGTTTTTGATCAGATGAAGGTAAGGGATGTCATAACATGGAATACAATTATAGGATGTTACTCAAAGAACTCTCTATTTAATGAAGCTCTTGGTCTTTTGATAGAAATGCAACTCAAGTTTAAGCCGAATGGTGTAACCATGACATGTGTACTTCCAGCATGTGCAAGCCTATCGGCTTTAGAAAGAGGCCAAGAGATCCATGGTTATGTTTTAAGGAATGGGTTCTACTCGGACATTTATATAAGCAATGCCCTTGTTGACATGTATGCGAAGTGTGGAGCACTGCCTCATGCACGTTTACTCTTCAATAGAGTGCCTGTAAAGGACCTGGTGTCGTGGACAGTGATGATCGCTGGGTACGGTATGCACGGGTCTGGCAAAGATGCCATTGCTCTATTCAGTGAAATGCGAGCAACGGGTATTACACTGCAGGAGGTCTCCTTCATTGCTATACTGTATGCTTGTAGCCGATCAGGGTTATTAGATGAAGGGTGGAGATTCTTTAATATTATGAGAAATGACTACAAGATTGAGCCCAAGTTGGAGCACTACGCTTGTATGGTATCTCTTCTTGCTCGTGCTGGGCGATTAACAAAAGCATACAAATTCATCGAAGCAATGCCAATTGCGCCAGATTCGAAAGTCTGGGGGGCATTACTCTGTGGATGCAGGATCCACCGAGATGTTGAACTTGCAGAGAAAGTTGCAGAAAAGGTTTTCGAGCTAGATCCCGAGAATACTGAATACTACACTCTTCTAGCCAGTATATATTTAGAAGCTGAGAAGTGGGAGGAAGTGAAGAAAATATGGGCGGGGAGTGGTGGCCGTCGTGGAATAAGAAAAAATATAGGCTATAGCTGGATAGAGATAAAGAAAAAGGTTCATGTTTTTGTCGAGGGAGATAAATCCCATTTACATCCACAATCTAAAAGGATAGAGTTGTTTCTTGAAAGAGCGAGAATGAGAATGAAGGAAGAAGGATGTGTTTCAAAGAAGAACTATGGTTTGGATAATGCATCAAATAAGATTGATAAGGAAGAGGCTATTTGTGGACACAGTGAGAAATTGGCCATGGCTTACGGTGTACTGAATTCTCCACCAGGCAAGACTGTGCGCGTCACCAAGAATTTAAGGGTCTGTGGTGATTGTCATGAGATGGGGAAATTCTTGTCCAATTTGGAAGAGAAGGAGATATTTCTGAGAGACTCCAGTGGCTTTCATCATTTCAAGCATGGACGGTGTTCATGCAGAGGTTACTGGTGAAGCAAGTAGATTTTTCAGACACAGTTAGCAATGCAAGGTGGAGAAACTTTATGTATGGTTATTCTGCCATCATAACATGTCAGGGGCAAGAAGCTCTTTTCTCCATGTTCCAAGGGTTACAAGTTTGCTGAATGTGAAGCTGTAATTGCTTCCGTGAATTCATGGCTACATGTCTGGTACTTCACTTAAATGGCTGGAGATCATTTACATTCGGGATTAGTTTTGATGCCAAGTTCGAAACTTGGGATAGGCAAACATTCATGCATATGTAGCCTGAGAAAGGGCCATACAACCTTGCTAGAATGTCCTACCTCACCTGAGAGGAAATTGAGAGAAAGATTTAATAACTCAAGGCTGGCGAGACCGGTCAAAAAAGTTGGTATTATTATCCGGTTACTGGATAAATAGAAGTGTTGGTTGGCATTTTCAATCTAGTCATAGCAGTTTATAGGCAAAACGGCTGGAATTTATGATAAACACAATGTGACATCTCAGAACTGTTATGGTTTTGCAAAACAGAATTTTTTTGTATACTTTTTATTGGAGCCTCTCTTGCTTAGCCAGTAAACAAAAGCAGGTGGAGAACAGTCTTTTAAGTGGTAAGATAGACTATAGAGGGACTGAAAGAAAGTGATTCATTTGGATTCAACAGTTGATTGAGGAGCTGAACCTTTTTGATTAGGATGGAGAAAGAAGCATGAAAGTTTGGGTTTCATTGTACACTGTACGTTATGAGAGCGTCTGTTTGCATGAGGATGAATAATGCATACCTCAATTTGTAACACAAAGTGTTGGAGTTAGAGTGATCTACAAAAAAGAAAAATAAGACAATTTCCTCATTTTCATCATAGAATCCATCAAAGCATATAAAGTTGGAGATAATGGCTTAATCTAGGGTTTTTCTTACTTTTGATCAAGTTTTTGGCCTGTCTTCGAAATCACTTCTATTATTTGAAACAGGCGGGAATTGGATCTTGTTAGTTGGTGTTTGGTAATTTTTGGGAGGATGTCAAGTATGGATGTTGTTCGCTCCAAAGACTTTGGGAAAGAAATTTGGTAAAGGTATTGTTTGTTTTTTTGAAAGCTGCTCAGTTGAATTTGATTGTGATGTAGCTTTGTTCTGGTGGCAATCTTGAGGAGTTACTGAAAAGCGAGGTCCATGTTTTCACAGAGTCTGAGGTCAAAGATCTTATTGGGCAGCCTATGAAGCCAATGGTGTTATTCATTATGATCTGAAATCTCATAATATTTTCTTGGTTTCAAATGCATTACTACCGCGCTTCAAATTGGGGGGGGTCTGGTTTTGCCAATACTGTATATCATGCCATGTAATCTCTAATCTTTATTAACTTTGTTCTTTAAATTTTCCCTGCTATCATATTTTGCTAAGATGCTGTGATTTGTGATAGCAGTATAGGAACCGTCTGGGACTACCGGGACACAAGTTTATGTGGCTCCAGAGATACAGACAGGTCACTTCATCTGTCTGGAGTGTTGGAATTGTCCCTTACATCCAGTGGATCTATGCCTCTTGTTCACCGTGACTAGTCGGGGGAGTTATATGCTGGCTATGGTTTTTCAAATCACTGTTGGAGCACCATAACACCACAACTTGTCAGCCAATGATTTACTCTCTAAATGCTTAGTAGCTCTCTAGCAACGTGGCAGGGGAGCTAAAGCGAACACCTGCTTAGAATTCTAGCAGGGGGAGTGGTGCTGTGGGGGTTGGGGTTGCCTCCCATGAAGCGGAGGTCCTGGAATTGATTTTTCATTCATGCAAAGGGGCCACTCATTAGGAGAAATCCTATCTATAAATGGCTAATGCGGTTGATGGGGACTGCATATATTCTGGGCATTAGTCGGGCTAATAGCTGACCACTAATCATCCCCAATGGTAGAAAAGTATAATGTCCAAATAAATGCCAATATGCGCTCTTTTGATGTTCTAACTTCTAAACCTTACTGCATTTTCCTTTTGCGAGTTTCTTTTAATGTTAATGGGAACCTCTTTTAACTACAGATCAATCGAGCAAGGAGGAATCTACGAAGATGGATATAACTTATAATTTCTCCTTCAAAGGTATAACATCCAAATACATTACACATGGCAAAGGGCTCTAAAATGGAATATAAGTTATGAGGCAGAGAGGGCTCTAAAATCTCTGAAGACAGATTATAATTTGCAGACTGTTTGGATGCCACAACCGGGTTCTTAGGTGGACTTGAATAAACTTGCATAATTGATCGGGTTCTTAGTCCATGACCGGGATTATGGCAAGGCAAAGAGGTTTTCTTTGCCAATATTTATTGAATAAGTAGCAGCAAGGGCTGACGGTCCCCGGGCCAACAGGCCCGGATACATCTAGCATAGCGGAAAAAAGAAAAGAAAAGAAAGACAGTAGCAGCAAGGGAGGCATTCTTTTTGGTCAAGCTCCATTGTTTAGGCGCTCATGTCCATTTGGGTGCTTGACCTACTACCCGAGTTTGAACCCGGCCCCATTCACGAAAAACATTGGCCCAAAGTTATGTTGTGGGGAAACGTTTCCATTCTTCCCAAACGTTTCCTTAGAGCATCCACAGCAGTTCACAGGGTGGATTTGATGAATTTCAAGGTGAATCCAATCCATTTAACATATTTCTACAACAGTCAAGGTGAATTTCAAGGTGAATTCCCAACACGCAGTTCTGAATTGTGCAGCATAATAATAAATTTTTTTTTCTCTCAACGTGGCTCAATCTGGAGCGTTCATTACCCAACGCGCGGTTCAGTAGTGCGCGACATGAATTCACCCCAAATCCACCTTTAGGGTGAATTTTTTTTTGCCACGTCACCGATTCACCTAGCTGCTGGGAAGCATTTGGGGTGAATTTGAAATTTACCCTGCCACGTCAGAATCCACCTAGTTGCTGTGGATGCTCTTAGGAAACTCGTTTCTGAAATAGGTGGGATTCGGTTTCCCAAATTCGGGGAACGAACATGATTCGCGTTTCAATTTAATTGTGATTCGATATGGGAAACGCTAATAATTCGGTTTGGGAAACGTTGATGATTCAATTTTCGATTCGCGTGGTTCGTTCTTTGAATCGAATTTTGATTCGATTTGGGAAACTTTTGAAATTCGTATATCAGAATTGATGTGAAACAGCGCTTCGTATATGTGATTTGATGCTCTTATACCCACAACAGAAAATAAAAAAACACTCACATAGATACTACTACTTTATAATGAAATCTCCTTAAGAAAGAAAACTCTTAATCATACTTAATTTTTCGTATTCTCTTCCGTCTCGACCAAGTTAATAAATATTTTCTTTGTATCTTGATCTCTCTTATCAAAAAGTATCACTCTTTGCTTAATTCGACATTTCTTACTCGTTTCCTAATTCGAATTTGTTTGCGCTTCAATACTCGTTTCCTTCTTCGTTTTACATTTACCATCAATTGTGGCATATCTCCTATATGCTTTTCTCGTTTCCCGAATAATGTATAAAAAATATTAAACGTTTCCATTTCCGTTTCCGTTCTCGTATTGTTCTGTACCCACTTCACTTTCAAGTAACATAGGCCCAAACTGTGGTTTCCGGAGGCTTTGCCACCCTTGTTGCAGCCTTGCTTCGACATGTAACTGCAAACATGCGTGCATGTGACAGTTTATACGTGTTGGTTTACTCTCTGTCTCTTAGATATGTTCAAAACATTGAAGAAGATTGTCTCTTCTCATAGTTGTGTGAGGACACAACGGATCACGGGGCTTAAAATAATGGATTGAGTTGGGCACATCATCATGAGTCTTATTTGTCTCCATGGAGACATATCACGAGTCTGCAGTTGGCAGTTGTACTTGGATTTTGGCTACTTGTTCTCCCACTCCCACTCCCACTCCCACTGTCCATTGACGCCTCTCTCTCTAGTGAAACCAAAGATAGTTACTTAACAGATGATTGATAGATAGATTGTATTAAGAAGAAATGGAAGAACATAAATTGCAGACCAGAACTTGTGCTCTCTGGAATAAGCATGGAGAAGCCGAATTCGACTCCAAATCATCTCCCCAGGAAAATCCGGAACCGAAACCCGACGATGTTGCTCGCTTTGATAAATCTCTGCAAGTAAACACTCACTTTATAATTCCTTTGAGTTTGTTATTTTCTTCTGTTTGGGAGCTCATTGTAGTGATGAATGGTTCATGCAGGAACTCAAGGAGTTACGTTCACAGCTTCAACATGCTGCAGCTTATTCAGAAATGTCATTTCTCAAGGCAGAACACAAGAAAAAGTATGCTTTCTAGTTTCTCTTTTATTTAGTCCTTAGTTCATAAGTTGAGCTTATCATCATCTTCAAGTCCATAATGGAATTGCTCCCAGTATGAGACAGATACACAAACATGCCATATAGAAAACAAACGTAAAAACGGAATTCCAAAACGTGTTTCTGTGCAGGGTACTGGAGAATACAAAGGAATACATATGCATGGCTATGGTTGCAGTTGTTGATCATATTGGAAGTGTCTCTTCAAATCTCGAGTGTCGCATTTCTGAAAATAATAAGATTTCAGAGACAGAAATTCGAATCAACTGCTTGAATCAAGTTAGTATTTCCCATACTGTTTTGATGAAACCCTCAATGTCCTATGATCTGCTAATTAGTATTTCTTTGTGATTTCTTTCTTTTAGAGGCTTCTCACGTGCGAACATTACGTACAAAACCTCGCTCTCTCTGACGTGCGACGGATTGAGAATTTTCCGACTTATAACCCGCGTTATATTTCATCCTGTAAGCAATTTATCTCAGCTTTTATCCTGAACTTTAGGGGGGGAGTGTATTTTCTCAACATTTTTTTTTTGGAATCTTAATCAGCAGCTCCAATTCTTGAGAGATCAAATGGAGATCTAAGGTATTAATTTCTTCTCTCTAGTTATGTGGTCTAACAATTTTGTTTTTGCTCCATATACGAATGGTTGCGAGTTGGTCCTGCTCGTGGCATTCAAACCTAAACCCAACCAAAAGTTCCGTCGAGCGCTTTGAGTTCATTTTGACTGATTCAGGAGGATCTGAGTTTTATTTTTTGACTTTTTAAAAAGTCTACCTTTTGTATTAGAATAAACTTTTTTTTTATTCGAATAAACAGGTGTCTGAGTGTTATGTTCGAACAAACTTTTGGTCTATTCGAATACACTTTGATTTCTATTCGAATAAACGCCTGTCTGAGTCTTCTATTAGTCTGTTCGAATGCACTTTTTCCTGTTCGAACAGTTCGAACAGAGGCTTGTTCTGATCGAACAGATGCGCAATTCAGCCTATTTCTTTAGGCGTTTAAGGGCATATTTGCCATATTTTGTAACTAAGACTTGTAATCCTTATAAAAGGGGCAAGGCTAGGCAAGATTAGTTAGGTTAGATCAATCAAAGTTCTGAGAGAGAAACTTAGGGGCTTGAGAGTAATTCAATTGTAATTGATTTCTATTAAGCAATTGAAGCTCTTAAAGGGATTTTCCCAACCAATTGGTGTGTTCTTCATACAATTATTCGTTTTAGGGTTTCTCTATTCGTATTGTGGATTACTGACAGTCTGGGATTGAAAAATTTAATACCCGAATTTGGTTTCGGCACCTGACTAGCCCAAAAACTTGCCTTGTGAATTTATTTTTTGGATGGGGGGCTGGGGCAATTATTTTCCTACATTGCAAGGGCTCAGGTGGATTGAATTTTTTTGAGCTGACCTTACGCAGACCCTCTCAACTTGCTCAGTCAAGGCCGGCCATGGCTATAGGTGCAAGAGGCGGCCGCCTAAGGCCCCGATTTTTAATTTAAATTTGGGGCCTCAAAATGGCAATTATTAGGAAACAAAATGGCCCTAAAATATCATAAAATGAAGTTGTCTTGGTTTAAATAGATTTAACTTGGTGATAAGGTCAAAGATTCAAGTCCTCACCTTGGTTACAATTTTCATTATTTTTTTTCCAGGAAAACATGTACTACTAAAAAAAACATCCCTGGCAGGGGACCTCATTTTTGGACCTCGTCTAGGGCCTCTTAAACCTCAAGGCCGGCCCTGAGTCAGTCTGCCCTACTTGAAGCTCTAATAAATAAGGCGTTTAGTTTCTATATTAGTCTACTATAAGTTATGATTGCATCAATACAGGAATAGCCAGCAGTCAGGTTCTTCTGAAATTACTCATAAATCAGTGTTAACGAAGCTTTCGTCGTTGGATATTGATGTGGAGAAACCCAGACTTGATTCGACTTCAGGTGAATTTTTATTTTACTGTTAGTTTTATACTTCACGCCTAATACTTAAGGCAGCTTGTAGCAGCATCATATCTACTGTTCCAGTATTTTCCTGATCCCATCCAAATCCATGTCTATTTCAGGACTCAAATTTTCTGCAGTAACATCTGTTCATGAAGGCTCGCCCGTTCATCCAAAACCGGAGGTTCCTTCTTTCTATTTTCAGGTGAAGTCCTTAGTGCCGAAAATAAATATAAAATATCTCTGACAGTATATGTTTATGTGATTTAATCTGGGGATAGTTGAATCTATTGCAGGAGACTAAGAAGCTCAGGTCGAAGAAGCTAAGTCGAAGATCGTTACAAATCCGCTGGAGGAAAACATGTCATGTATAATACAGAAAATGGTTACAATTCCGCAGGAGAGAAAATTGTCATGCATGATACGGAGATAGTTAAAACCACGAATAATCTGATCTGTTCTGATCTAACTTTACTTAATCGAGATTGGGATTATTTAGACTTTTTATTTCATTGTTTTCCTCCATACTAATCAAATTTATTTGCATTTACATTATACATCAACGTCAACAAACAATCCCCTCTCAGCTCATTCTCATCTACTCTTCCACCACTACCATTCTCTGTAACAAAGCTTAAACCTATTTTTCAGAAGTTCCCATCAAAACAATAATTAAGTTAAAACAACCAGTCGCCAACCGTGGCCTCCAGTTCTCACTACGACTTGGTAGGCGATAATTACATGTTAAAGATTCCCGGTTACGAAAGTAAAAGTACTACTATACTTGAGCTGTGCTTGGCATTGTATTCTTAGGAGGATGTAACTTTTGAATATTTAAAATTTGTTAATACATTACCTTACATCACATTGACTATTGACACCGGAGGTATCGAAAGATCGAAGTAAAATATTAGGAGGGAGATAAAGAAAAGAAGTGGAAGGGCGACCCGAGGCACGAAGTAAATATTGCCACAAAGAAATATTGCCCTAACTGAGGATATGCCATCTCTAGTTAAGACGTTTCAAGTACTGGAGAGTACAATATCGCATTGAGACACTACTCAAAGTAGAAAATAATACATTTTCTCAGAAAGGCCAAGACACCAAAAGTGAAAAACCACAGGAGTGCGGAGGCCGGAAGCCGGTGACAGGGGTGCCATTTGGTGCTCGAATATGTACCCTAGGGAAAAATCAATGTACTAACTGTTAAGTAATGAATTCAAATTGGTTTTGTAGAAGTTCATTACATTCGTTGGACGAACGAGGGTCAAGGACGAAGGAAAAGATCATTCCGGAGATTTTTTGGTGTTATGTTCGAACAGAAGAGGCAGAGAACTCTCTATCCGAATAGACTTTAGTCTATGTTAAAATAGACCTCGTATTCTCAGTTTTTTGTAGTAAAGCTGTGGTCGTTTACTTGCTTCGTGATTCGTACTTCGAGCCCTAAAGTCTTCCTATGTTTATAAGGGATACTTAGAGTATTTCTTAGGATATCTATGTAAGTTTAATCCTAGAGAGAAAATTAGGGTTTGAGAGATTCAATAAAGTTTCGAGGAAGCTTGAGAGATCGATTGTAACTTGTTTGATTGATAGTGGATTGTTCGCAGGGAGTGGTTTTTTATCCGAAAAGGGTTTTCCACTTCCCTCCTCCGGGTAAATCTTTGTATTTGCGTTTGTTCTTTGTTTGGTTAATTTCTTGTTTGGCGATTTCCGGGTTTCGTTATTGTCGTAGAATTGTGATTAGCTACCTCGATTCTCAACACTAACTCATCTCCTGAAGCAAAGAATTTATATATCAGACATGTTATAAGCTTACAATTAGGATAATCTAGCGAAATTGAAAAAAATGTACTAATGCTTTTCTCATATATATATATATTGTAAAACTTATTATGGTTCATATGAGTAGGGGTTATTTAATAATTATGGGTTTCTAACTATGATGATCAAAGTCTTAATAGGAAACTAATCTTATTGGTTAATAAAGTTAGGGTTTCCTACAACTATTTACTTTGATGGAAAATAGTTCTAATTGAAATAAGAAACTAGGTCCTCTCTCTACCTATATAAGTGTGCATAGCCTATCAACTAAATAACTATCTCAAAAAAGAAAAGCAAAAGTTAAAGGAGAGAAAACCTAGTTGTCACCGCTTACCGCCGCCGACGAACAGAAAGACATACCTCAATCAATCAAGCTATGGATCAAGCTGTATGTGATTATGTTTCCGCATTATCGTTTAATGTAATAATTGCATGAAGTCCCAGGTCCTTATAGATATTAATATTTATAGATCTTGTCATGTTTTACATGTGGTATCAGAGCTTTGTTAGACTTTTGTAATTTTTCAATTATGATTTGTTTGTGTTATGTTTCTTTGTTATACGATCTTGTAAGAAAATTAACTTTCATAATTTTTTCGAGTATTGATCGTCGAATAAAATTACGGTTTCTGTACCTTATAACATTAAAGTTAAAATAATGCTATTGCATGAAGTTTAGTTTTATTTTAATATATACAAATTGGTGTTGGTTCTTATTATAATTATAATATGTAGAGTTACAACACTGAGATATTTGTATGATTTATTGTTCTCATACAAACAAGAAGTACCCTTATGCAATAGTTAGGTCATCAAAATGTACTATTTGATTTTGACTATAATGTATGTTTGATATTTTATTCTAAAGTTTTATCGGAAATCTGACTACTTGTTTGTATGCCAAGTACTAATGCTTCGAGATCTGCATATATTTTAAGGCTAAAATATTAATGTAATTTCATAGGAGCCATACTAAAATATTAATGCTTCGAGATCTGACTATAATATTAATGCACTTTATCACGTATTTAAGTTTTTCATAAAGATGTATGTGTTTGCCGATTTATTTTCCAGTTTGCGCATATAATGTGAGTAGATCATGCTTAAAGTTATCGATTTGAGATCCGTGATTTTGGAAGATTGGATGTCGCCAAAGTGACCAAAATATTATAAAGCATGGATATCAAACCGAGAACGTAATACAATTTATTTATCTCAAAATATTATGAATTCGCCCAAAGGCGGATTTGACTTTTGAGAGATTAATAAATTAAAATAGGGTAATTGATATGTATTATAGTTTGTGTTTGGAACTAATAACCCAAATGTAAAGAACCTTACATAATTTGGCGTACACTTTTAATTAGCCCTATTATATTAATGTTATAATTATTTGAGTGGACATTTTATATATTATAATTTAGACCCAAATGTTGATTTGTGATAATATTATTAGTTCATCATCAGAATATAATTTGGTTTTAATTTCTTATATTTTAACTTATGTTTAATTTATCTATAATTTGTAGTATTAATATTTTGTGAGCTTTTAATTATTTTGCACTACCGAACCCTATTTCGCTACATTCGTATGCTTCGTCTGTTCCAATTCTCAATGGAACTAATGTTTCAGACTAGAGTGAACAAATTCAGTTTCACTTAGGTGTTATGGATCTTGATTTAGCACTTCTGGCTGAAAAACCCGCTGATCTTTCTACTGAGAGTAGTGCGGATGAGAAGACTTTCCATAAAGCTTGGAAAAGGTCAAACATGTTAAGTCTTATGTTTATGCAGATGACCATAGCGACTAATATCAAGTTTTCACTTCCTAAGTCAAAAAATGCAATTTTTTTTAACATCTATGGCAGAACGTTTTAAAACTGTTGATAAGTCATTAGCTAAGACTTTAATGACTAAACTTACTACAATAAAATATGTGGTGTATGAGGTATGCACGAGCATGTTTTCGAAATGATAAATCTAGCTGCTGAATTCAAAACATTGGGGATGGAAGTGAATGATTCATTTACTATTTAATTTATTTTAAACCATTTTCCATCTCAGTTTGGTCCATTTCAAATTTATTGCAACACTATTAAGGATAACTGAAATGTGAATGAATTGGCCAACATGATTGTTCAAGAGGAGGCAAAGCTTAGGCAACAAGGAAATCATTCAGTTCATCTTAGAATACAAGAAGCTATAAAGAATTGAAGGAAGCTTGATAAGAAACGAGGGACACTCAAGGTTAAGGGGCCTTCTAATGTTATTAAGGCCCCTAGGACAGAACACGATGATAAACATAATAGGTGCTACTTCTGTAAAATGACGGGGCATGTTAAAAAATATTGTTACAAACGTAAGGCTTGGTTTGAAAAGAATGGTAATCATTTAAATTTTGTATGTTTCTAATCAAATCTTACTGAAGTTCCTTCTAATACTTAGTGAATTGACTCGGGTGTTACTATTCATGTTTCCAATACGATGCAGAGATTCCTTATGACCCAGAACGCGGAACCAAATGAAAAATTCATATTCATGAGAAATAGAGTTAAAGCTTCAGTTGAAGCCGTGGGGACCTCTCGTTTATTCTTTAGACACTAGAGATCATTTAGATTTACCGCTTACCTTATATGTTCTTTCAATTTTCCACAATTTGCTTTTTTTATCTCTTTTAGACCTTGATGGATATTTTTTTTACTTTGGGAATGGTTCTTTCAATTTACTCAAGAATTCCGCTTTTATTGGTTATGGTGTTTTATGTGATGGACTATACAAATTAAATCTTGATAATATGTTCGCCAAAACCCTTTTGACTCTGCATGCTAATGTTAGAACGAAACGTGGCATAACTAATGAAAATTCCTCCATCTTATAGTACAGACGACTGTGACATATTTCCAGAGAAAGAATGCAGATATTAGTAAAAGATTGAGTCCTTCCGAACCTAGATTTTACTGATTTCGGTGTGTGTGTGTGTGGATTGTATTAAAGTCAAACAAACCAAACACACCAAGAAGGGTGCCACAAGAAGTACATAGCTTCTTGAAATTATTCATATAGACATTTGTGGACCTTTTACCACTCCTTATTTTATGGGAGAAAATGTCACACCCCAAAATTCATATTTTGAGACTTGTCAGAATATGTCTCTCGAGGCCGCAAATAGGTTGGGGATCCCAAAACGGATGAACCATAATGATGTAGTAAATAAATGATATTTAATAATACTACATCCACACATATATACACAGCGAAAATATCAATCGAATTTAAAATTCTAAAACCATATGTCATTCAACATGACTACAATTAAAGAAATAAGATAGCGTCTCACATAAACGAAAAATAAACTAAAAGAGCGTCGCAACAACATGCTCCCAGCTACTACCCCTAGTGGTCCTGAACACCCTGCTAATGACCTGGTCCTAAAATATATATTGCGCAAGGCGTTAGTAAGCCACGGCTAAGCAAGTACACAATCCTTACAATTTATCATAATAGATAAGGATACATAAGCAATGGTAATGATGCAATATATATAAAAGATTATCTAATCTCAAACGAAGTATGTACAATACATGATTATTCAAGTACTAGTAGTTATAGCAAGCTGTAACCATATTATGTGTCGCTACTTAAGGATTACATCTACGTGAATACGAATATCCTATCAGTAAATTTGTATACAGGGTTTTCTCATATGGCTTAACCATACTTTAGAAATCTTCCGTCCTCTATCCAGATTAACATCTCTTTTAGGGATTAAAGCCCTTGGAAATTCCCAAGGTTTCACGGAATCCAAGAACCTGACCAATTCTTTTAAGGATAAACCACAAGAAGATGCCTACGGTTTAAATCAACGACCTGACCAATGCTCTTTCAGGGATTGAAACCCATGGAAATGTTATGGATTCTGTTATTTCCTATGACCTGACCAATACTATTTCAGGGATTGGAACCTATGAAAATGCCAAGATATATTTGCCGTAGACCTGACCAATAGAACCCTAACATATGCATTCACTTTAAAGATATCTTGCTTAAGATTTATGTACCACTCTATCAATCACAATCTCGTAGGAATCATCACCTAATGATTTAGTACACCAAAATCTTTAAAGTGTAAAATCCTGAACTCTTCTATAGGAGAGCCATACAGACCTCGCACTAGGCTACTAGTTTCATCACTAACTCTTATAGCATAAGCACATAAATATCGAGTTTTTTAGACTTATATCCTTTGATTTATATCGATATTTGACTTATATCCCTCAATTTAGTAGAAAAGCAGTTATAGTCCTTTTTTTAAATTTTACTCCGGTCAACTCAAGTTGACTCACGTTGACTTACGTTGACTGATTCAACAAATATTAATGCCAAGTTTTCCCTTTTACAATTAAAATTTTTAAAAAAAAAAAAACAAAAAAAACCACACCTCGAGATACTTACCTGCAGCTATCGGACGATGCACAAGAGTCGACCGTTGGTCGTCGTTGCAGTCAAAACCAGTCCTCTCTCTCTCCCTCTCTCCAATCTTAGCTTCCCTCTCTCCATTAATCAATTCTCTTCCTTTCCAATCTCAGTTTCAATAAGGTTTTCTTCTTTCTCTCCAATCTCTGAGGTGTTTCTGCAACCTTAAAAAACAAATATAATTTAGCCATGGGAGGTGGTTCTGAAACACAAACAAATATAATTTACCACTACTACAAGCTTTGTTACTGTATTAATTACAAAAATAAAGCTTTTAGTCCATGAATCAAATTTTTGAGAGAAAGGACTAAAGCCTATCTTGTTTACAAACAGAGGGACTTAAGTCTAATATATTTATCTTGTTTCCAAATTGCAGTGTGTAATGTGTTACCTTAAAGGCCACTCCCCTGACTGTTTCCCTTGGCTATACACCAAATATAGGTTTCTTCATTATGATGGCATTAGGAATCTTATAACTTCATACACAACAAAGAACTATAAGAAAAAATATCTCAAGTGTCAACACTCAAAATGCACTAAATTTCAGTGGTTATCTGATGCAAATGTTTAATCTGGAAGTTCTGCTGGGACCTCCTCTGAAAGTGGGTGTTTTGGGTGTGGTGGTTCATCTCAGTGGATTAAAGATTTCCCTTGGAAAGAATCCAAATGTGAAGTACAAGGTTGTGTTGGGACAATGATGCTTAAAACTTCTAGGCAAGATCATAGTTATGGGCAGAAGTATTTGAAATGCTTTACTTGTGGCAATTTTCAGTGGTTGAAGGCTACTTTAGAGGATTTCAAGGAAGCCAAGAATGAAAAGCTTAATGTGAAGGTCATTGTCGAGATGGGGCTAGTTGAATTCATTAAGGAGTTTAAAATAAAAACAACTATGTAAAAGAGATGTGTTTGAAAACATGAATGTAATGATTTGAAAAAAAGGATGCATGCCTTCTTATGTAGTATACCTCATTCTGCCTTCTTTTTATGTCATAAGCATTCCGATATTCCAGCATTCCAGATACAGCATTTCAGAGAGCATCACATATAAAGACAGTTTCAGATACAACATTTCAAATACAAGAATATCACTTACAGCATTTCAGATACAACATCACATATCTCTTATAACATTATAGTTTCACATATAAAGACAGTTTCACATATAGAGACAGTTTCACAATTACTGTTTCACATACAGTTTTAGATACAACATCAAATATCCAGTTCACAATTACATGCAAAGATAGTTTTACATACAATTTCAGATATAACATCACATATAAGAATAACAGGCAATTTCACTGTACATACAACATCACATCCAACATCACATATAATTAATAGACATGGCCCCTTTACGGTTAAAATTATTTTTCCTCATGGGGATGTGGAGGTGGAGGATCCTAAGAACAAAAATATTTTTAAGGTCAATGACCAACGATTAAAGCCGTACTTAGAGTCCTACACTTTTGATGAAGAGATAACATTTCCAAATGATTCAGTATATCAGAGCCGATATTGTGTACCCCTATAGTACCATTGTACCATCATTTAAGTATGGGGGCATATTAGTCTGGCTGAAGACGGTAAACTTAGCGCTTCTTGAGAGGCAACCCATGACACATTCAGGTAAAAAAATTTAGTTTTCATCTTCCATTTATTTTCTTGTTCTCAAATATTGAGGGCAATGCTTGATTTAAGTTTGGGAGTAGGAAATCATTTCTTTAAATATTTTTTGAAGAAAAGTAAAATAATGGCACTTTGACAATTTATGATATATTTATGACGAATTTCCAAACACTTAAATTGATTTTTCCTTGACATAAATATTATGGAAAAGCCTAAATATTGAAATTGTACCAAGTATATACTAGAATATTTTGGACTATCTTAGGCTGAATGCACTATCTTTTTATTAGCGACTAATTCAAGTTAACTTGACATATTTTGAAAATGTGCACTTCACTGTAGTTTTGCAATTAATACCTTTAATAGATTTTGGCTCAGTATAAGGGAAATTTAGCATTTATGTTAAGAATAGTTTGCTACAACGGAGATAACTACTTAAAAATAAGTTCATTCCTAAGAAAAGAAGAAGAAGCCAAATGTGCTCTAAAAACTTTCACGCTGCAAGGCTACTCGCATGATTAAGAACTGAAAGAGGAAAAATTATCACCAATCTCGAGTTTGATCATGAACTATGTGATAGGAGCACACGAAAATGTTCCTTGTGAGAATCCTGAGTCTAAGTCATGATGGGGCACTACACCCCAGTAACCTTAGCCAACTGTCGGGGATTGTTGACCAAAAACTCCTTGTTACGGAGGCTTCACTGAGAAATAATATACTAAAAAAAGGCTTAAAAGAAAATAAAAGTAAAATTCTAGGAACATGAATTAACCAAGGCACTTGTCGAACTGACCGTTAAATTTGTTTCAGTAAAAACTAGACTACCAAAAATTGAGTAAATTATTCTTGACAACATATTAGGCGATAAAACTATTTGCACTGTACACTCAAATATAGCTAAAACAAAATACTTGAATCTCTTTCTAATCTTGAGGTAGTACCTCTAGCTTTGGATAAGCTTAAAATATTCTTTGGTATACTTGGGAAAATAACAAGTTTAAGGATTTTTTCATTAGTATATTTTTGTCACAACTAAGTAAGGATAAGTTCACAGGAAATAAGTCATACGTATTCAAGAATTGTTTAAAATGTCATTATTGACTGCTGTGGGTATTGTCACTGCAAACTCTCACAAGATAACACTCGTCTACCAGGCTAAACCTAGAGGTTTAATTGCTTGTTATATATGCTAAATGCAATCGCACTCCCTACGAAAGTGGCTATTATTTTATTTTACTCGGGACGAGCAAAAAACAAGTTTGGAGGTATTTAATAAGCGCGTAATTATGATATTTTTAATATACTCGAACATGTATTTTAGTCGTCCATTATATTTAATTTTAAGTACTTATGTACGTTTGTTTGATTACAGCTATTGGAGATGGATATTTAATACCAAGCTCTTAAAGTTAAGTAAAAGTGTCTACAACAGTTCATAACACAAAAAGTCAAAGACACAATATATTTTCTCTCAAGATTGAAGAAATATATACACAAATATTCTTGGAGAATAAGATCAAAAATTATATTGCATCCAAGATCCTTGAAGATATATGCAAGAGTTTCTATGAAGAAAAATATCTACATCACTTAAGGGAATTATATGAAAGAATCTTAGGTGATTGGTTGTAAAATTAGAAGATATTATTGTGAATATATTCTTTACAATTTAATGTATAGTTTCTAAATTTGGGTTCCTTCACCTATAAAAGGAACCCTCCCCCCATTATAATTGGGCATCTCATATTGAAGCAAGTTTAAAAGAAATAAAATCATAGTTTTATTTAATTGTCTCTTCTTCTCTTTTAGTTTAATTTTTGTTAATATCTTCATTAGTTGTTAATGCAATAAAGTCCGAGATGAGAGGCTAATCTCCTAGCTAAGGCTAGGATGAGGCCTCTTCTTGGATGAGTAATAGTTGGTATTAATTAGGTTATAATTAGTTTTCTCTTAGTACTTTATGATTGATAAGTTAGTGCATCATATCGAAGGCTTGACCATAGCTTCGGTTTGGTGTATGATTACTTTGGATACAAACAAGTACTACTAACCGTAGACATGGTTGAGTTGATAATTCTCTAAGGCACTCTTCACCACCACTTAAAAGCATAACCACTAAATGCTTGACCATAGATTTAGTGGTTTATTTTACAAACATCGTAGGTGTCTTAACACGAACATATGATGGGTGGAGATATTATGATATATTTATATATCGATTAGTGCTTTGAAAGGTAGAGACCAAGTCCAAACCTTAGCTCTCTCTTATTAAGTTTTATAATTAGTTTTTATTTCTTCTTCTTAGATTTATCTCTTATAAAACCGTAATTCGGCCTAGAAAGTATTTATTTTCCCAAACCTCCTTGTGGATTTGATCCCATTCATCCGTGCTACAGTTCAGTAACCGTACTTTAAACGGGTATTTTATAGAGGACACAAAAATCCTTTTATCAATGCTCAATACACAATGCCAAGAATGTCACAGCAGAATGGTGTAGCTAAAAGATGTAATCATACTTTAATGGAAATGGTTAGGAGTATGATAAGTAATTTATCTTTACTCGTATCTTTATGGATTGAAGCTTTAAAGACCGCTGTACATTTATTAAATATGGTTCATAGTAAGGCAGTTCTGAAAACTCCATTCGAGCTTTGGACTGGAAGGAAACCTAGTTTAAGACATCTTCATGTTTGGGGATGTACAACGGAGGCTAGAATTTATAATCCACATGAAGAGAAATTGGACCTTAAATTATTTGTGGGCACTTTATTGGTTACCCTGAT
This sequence comes from Kingdonia uniflora, assembly GCA_014058105.1. Classification (NCBI taxonomy): domain Eukaryota; kingdom Viridiplantae; phylum Streptophyta; class Magnoliopsida; order Ranunculales; family Circaeasteraceae; genus Kingdonia; species Kingdonia uniflora. The sequence goes on along the minus strand of JACGCM010000926.1, from coordinate 160,882 downwards.
AAGTCCAAAAGGTATAGGTTTTACTATCCTACCCATAGTACGAGAATTGTTGAAATCGGTAATCCAAGATTCCTTGGAAATGGTGAAATTAGTGGGAGTAGTAAATCATGAAATGTGGTTATTGAAAAGGTTAGGGTGCAAGTCCCATTACCCATAACTTATAATCCTATTGGTGTTCCTATGGTTGTTGATCAAATCGATAATATCGAGCAACAACTGGGCAATCAGCCACTCCATAATGAGATTGTCACCAATAAACCAAAAATAGAGGTACCATAAGAAATAACACCACGCCAATCCCAACGGGAAAATAGATATGCTATTTTAGATGACTATGTGGTGCACTTACAAGAATCTGAATTTGAGATAGGGACTATTAAGGATTCAGTTTCATTTTCACAAGCCATGGATAATAATAATTCTACTAAATGGATTGATGTTATTAAAGAAGAGTTGAAATGTTTCACTCCGAAAGAAGGCATTGATTACAAGAAGGCTTTCTCAATGTATTAATTTCAAGAAGACCTTCTCATCTGTAGCAAAGAAGGACTCACTTAGAATTATTATGGCATTGGTGGCTCATTATGATTTAGAGTTACACCAAATAGAAGTTAAAAATACTTTTTTAAATGGGAGTTTAGATAAGAAGTCCATATGAATCAACCTGAAGGTTTCTCCGAAGAGGGAAAAGAAAATATGGTTTGTAAGCTTAAGAAATCAATATACAGTCTTAAGTAAGCCTCCCGCCAATGGTACGATACCATTGTTTATTTTGGTTTTAAGGAAAACATTGTTGATAGATGTATATACCTCAAGGCCAGTGGGAGTAAGTTTATATTTTTGATTTTTTATTCTGATGATATCTTACTTGCTAGTAACGATCTTAGTCTACTTCACCAGTCTAAGAAGTTTGTCTCTAAGAACTTTGAAATGAAAAATTTATGGAAGGCATCTTATGTGATTGGAATCGAAATCTATCGAGATCGAGAATGAAGATTATTAGGGCTGTCTCAAAAAGCCTATATCAATAAAGTTTTAGAGAGATTCGGTATAGACAATTGTTTAGCTAGTGATGTACCAATCAGAAAGGTGATAAATTTAGTCTTATGCAATGCCTAAAGACTGAATATGAACGTAAACAGATGGAAAAGATTCTGTACGCATTTGCCGTGGGGAGTCAAATATATGCGTAGACTTGTACTAGACCGGATATTAGCTTTGCCATTGGCATGCTAGGTAGATATCAAATCAATCCAAGGATGAACCATTGGAAAACTACAAAGAAGGTTATGAGATACTTGCAAAGAACAAAATATTATATGCTCACATTTATGAGGTCTGATCATCTAGAAGTGATCGGTTACTCAGACTCAAATTTTGTTGGATGCCCTGATAGTTGGAAGTCTACTTTTGGTTATGTCTTCCTACTGGCTGGAGGGGCAATTTCATGGAAAAGTACAAAACAAGATAGTATTTCTTCATCTACTATGGAGATTGAGTTTATGACATGCTATGAGGCTATAGATCATGGTTTATGGTTGTGGAATTTTTTCTAAGGACTTGGAGTTGTCGACTCTATTGCCAAGCTGCTGAGAATTTATTGTGATAATACCGCATCAGTCTTTTTCTCTGAGAATGATAAGTATTCTAATGGTGCTAAGCACATGGAGATAAAAATATTTTTCAATCAAGGAGTCTGTTCAGTAACAACGAGTGTTTATAGAACACATAAGCACAACGCTTATAGTTACAGATCTATTGACTAAGGGATTATCGCCAAAAACATTTAAGGAACATGTTCAGAGTATGGGTCTTGGGCGGATTCCATGATGTTTTTCTTTGTAGTTATGGATTTTTAGTTTGATTGCTTTCTTTAGACATATCTTATTACAGTATATTTCTCATATTTTTCTGTTTACCATTATATGTACACATGTATGTGATTGGATGAACGATAACAGAAAAGTCTTTTGACAAGACATTATTGATGGACATTTTATAGGCCTATTTGTTAACGCATATAAACCTCACTTCTGAACCAAGTTAAATAGTTCATTATTGTTATAGTACATGGAATGACATGTGTCGTAAAATTGCATAAGACCGCCATGACTCGCTTTAGTAAATTGTTTGATTTTATCATTATGATGACCAATAAAGATAGTACGACTTAGATATATTTTAAATCGCACACGTATCAGTTATTTAATCGTTGAGCCCATTTTGAGTCAAATTTTTTATAAACTTAAGTTTTATTGAGTATAATTTTTAAAACTACTTCATATGGGCCAAGTGGGAGAATGTAAGACTTATTATGGCCCACTTGAGTAAGGGTCCTTTAGTAATTATAGGTTTCTAACTATGATAATTCAAGTCCTAATAGAAAACTAATCCTATTGGTTAATGAGGTTAGGGTTTTCTACAACTCTTTACTTTGATAGAAAATAGTTCTAATTGAAATAAAAAAGGTTAAGGGAGAAAAAACCTAGTTGTCGCCGCTTACTGCCGCCAACGAACTCAAGCTCAATCATTCCAGCTTTGGATCAATGCATGTGATTATGTTTCCGCATTATCGCTTAACGTGATTATCGCATGAAGTCCTAGGTCCTTATAAATATTAATGTTTATTGATCTTGTCATGTTTCCTAAGTTTATAAGGGATACTTAGAGGGTTTCTTAATTAGGTTATCTATGTGAGTTTAATCTTAGAGAGAAAACTAGAGTTGAGAGATTCAATGAAGCTTGAGAGATTGATTGTAACTTGTTTGATTGATAGTGAATTGTTTACGGGGAGTGGTTTTTCATCCGAAAAGGGCTTTCCACCCCTCCTCCGGCTAAATCTTTGTTTTTATGTTTGTTTTTCGTTTGGTTAATTTCTTGTTTGGCGATTTCCGCATTTCGTTCTTTTCATAGAATTGGAATTAGCTACCTCGTTTCTCAACACTAACTCATCTCCTCTAGCAAAGAAATCCCGCATCAGACATGTTACAAACTTACAATTAGGATAATCTAGCGAAATTGAAAAAAAATGTACTAATGCTTTTCTCATGCATATACAAGTTGTTGGGTATGAACTCGAATAGAAGGATTGTCGAAGTTGAGAGGAGAGAGTAGCTACCTCGATTCTCAATAGTTGTATCATGCTAAACTACATTAAAGTGTTGGACACCTCTTTATAATCATCTATATGGTGCATGAAATTTATATTACTCACATTATTTTCGAGTGTGGTTGAACATATAAAAGAAGGCTTTTTAGTGTATAAATATGTTGGTAATATAATATCTGCATTTTTAAGAGAATAATGCAGAAATCCATTTGGAGGATTGAGATACTGGGGTACACCAAATATTTAAGCATCAGCCGCTAACTAAAGTGGAGGTGACTATCCATGTAAGTAGATCCATGTAAGTAGTGGAAGGACGTAGAAGAATGTGGAGGTGACTATCCATGTACGTAGTGGAAGGATGTAGAAGAATGTAATAAGTAATCTTACCCGCATAATACTCGTATAGAGAAAACTTTGGTTCTACAAGAATACCTAATTAGAATATCATAAGTTTCGAATAAATACTTGAACCAAATTCTTCTTTTGTACCACAATCGAAACTATTAATTTTAATCGCAGATTTTTTCAATTTGATATTTTTTCTCATTGCTCTCCTATGTGTAATATTATGTGTGTGAATTAAATACATCATTTAATTCGAGAACTTTTCTCATGAATAATCTAATATGATCTAATGCTACTTAATACAAAGGGGCAGGTTGGTTAAACCTTTCTCAATGTCTAATATATGATTGGGCAAAATGTAAATACATTCATCATGGTTCTTAAGTAACCTCCTTCATACAGATCAAAGCATTTGCTTCCTAGACATTAATATCAATGATCAATCCCCTCTCAAATTAATTATTACTTCTCATCTACTCTTCTACAATTACTGCAGAGATATAGTCCCACAACGAGCACATAGAGCCTTGCACCTCAAAACATTAGATCCTGGGGATACTCTTTAATCCACAATACAATTGAGAAATAAACTAAGTCCCCTTTATATACCAGGGAACTTAAAATACTAAAAGAATGCATCTTGAGGTTAAACAATCCTCAAAAATAAAACTAACGCCAAAAGGAAAAAGGCTGAATCGCACATCTGTTCGAACAAAATAAGTTTCTGTTCGAATAAAATAAATGTATTCCAATAGAATAAATTCTATTCAAATAAAACACCACAGGCAGAAATACCATAAATCTATTCGAATAGAATAAAAATCTATTCGAATAAAACACCTCAGACAGAAATGTATACGAATAAAACACCTCAGGCATAAAAGTATTCGAACAGAAATAATTATGTTCGAATAGAAACTTAAAAACCTTCATGTCTTCTTCAGATCCTTCTGGATCATGGTTCACCGCTTTAGGATCCTTGAGCTCCTTCTCAAGCTAGAACTGGAGATGTGGGAATGCGGCAATGCCCAATTCCCTACTGTACCACTTCGACTTACTCGGTAGTGTACCATTCTTCCCAATTTGGAATGATTCAATAGCACCCCGTCTAGTAGTATGAACCTTCCTCTCTAGAATACCATCCTCCGACAATGGATCTTCACTTTCCCTCTACAAGTCATCAACTGACGGCAGACGAGTATCGATTTCAGAGTCTTCATCCAGAAGAGACGGCTCAAACAGTTTCAAATGCTCGACATTAATCACCGCATACATCTTCATGAAATGTGACAAATCCAACTGGAATGCATTGTTACCAATCTTCATGAGTATCAAAAACGGACCATAACGGATAGGTTTAAGCTTCTTACCTTCCCCCTTAAGCTTTTCCTTACCAAAATGTAACCAAACTAAGTCACCCTCTTGAAAAGTACACTCAACCCAATTCTTGTCATGGCGAGCCTTATACTTCGCTTGAGTCTTCATCAACTGTGTTTCAACCGCCTTATAAACCTTGCTTATCCTCTCAATGAAACCCTGAGCTTTAACTTGCTCCCCTTCCTCCTTCCCTGACACCGTCTTGTCGCCAAGACTAAACGCCAAATCAAAAGAGCTTTGTGGCAAGTACCCAAAATAAACTTCAAAAGGAGACTTCAAAGTAGAACCATGAACTGCCCGGTTGAACGCAAACTGAAGATACGGTAAACTCTCATCCCAAGTCTTAGGATGCCTATAATGGAAACCCCATAATAAATGTACCAAAGTACGGTTAACGACCTATGTTTGCCCGTCTGTCTGCGAATAAAAGGCGGTACTCCTCTTCAACTTAGTATCCATCATCCCCCATAACGATCTCCAGAAATTCCCCAAAAAATGATTATCCCTATCATAAATAATAGAAGAAGGGAGCCCGAAATACCTCCATACGTCTTTAAAAAATAATCGCGTTGTTCCTTCACCTGTGACCGCCTTTTGACATGGAATAAGAACAATCATCTTGCTGAATCGATCCACCAGCACAAACAAATAGTCATTCTTACACCTGGTCATGGGCATACCACCCATAAAATCTATCAAAATACTCTCCCAAGGTCGACTAGGAACTGACAATGGTAAGTACAGTCCTATCTTCCTATTGGAAGGCTTCGATGTGTTGCATAACACGCAACCACGAACCACACGAGTCACATCCACCTGCATCTTCGGCCAATAGACATAACGCTACAAATTCAAAAGAGTCTTCTCAACCTCGAAATGACCTGTCACCCAGGAATAATATGCCTCCCGAATCTACTGCAAGCAGTCTCCACCCTCAGGAATACATAGTAAACTGCCCCTATAAATTAAACCATCCTTCTGAACATACTCGCAAGTCTTGCTCTGTAGCAACTTCTCGTGAATCATACTGAGATCCTTATCGTCATCATACCCTGAAACGTACTCAGAAGGAACAACCGGCTGGATCTGCCTAGCTACCAACAAACGGAAATAGTTGGTAATGGGGGCCGAGATAACATATCAGCCATCTCGTTGTCCACTCCTTTCTTATACTTAATCAATAAGGTAAACTCCTGAAGATACAACATCCACTTCATATGGCGAGTTTGCTGAAGCTTGGACTGCGAAGATAAGAACTGTAACAGTTTGTGATCGGAATGTACCATAACCTCCTTCCCCAATAAGTAACTCCGCCAATACTTCACTGATTGATATAACGCGTCGAACTCCTTATAGTAGGTAGGATAGCTGCGTATTGCTCCTGTAAACATCTCAGAATAAGCAACCGGCTTCCCATCCTGTAAAAGGATTGTACCTAATACATAGTCTGTTGCATCTGTCTCGACCTCAAAAGACCGCTACAAATTAGGCAATGCTAACATTGGTACATCCGTAATCTTCCACTTCAATAACAAAAAAGTCTTCCCATGGTGATCTTCTCACACAAACTGTACCCCGGTCTTCGTTAAAAAATACAACGGTGTGGCTATTTGTGAAAAATACCGAATATATTTCTGTAAGTACTGATAAGAACCCATAAAACTCCTCACTTCCGTCACTATGAGGGGCCTAGGCCAATTAGTAATGACCGAGACCTTCTCTGGATCAACCTTAAGCTCACCACCACCAACAATAAAACCTCAATAGACTAGCTCCTATTTTCCAAACTCGTACTTCATCCCGTTCAGAAAAAGCTGTTGTGATCGCAACACGCCCAACACTTTGCGTAATGCCCAAGATGCTCCTCCCATGTACGACCATATATCAAGATATCATCCAAATATACAATCACAAAATCATCAATAAATGCATAAAGTACCTCATTCATTAGCCGTATAAACGTCGCCAGGGCATTGCATAACCCAAAAGATATCACTAACCACTCAAATAAACCCTGTTTGGTTTTGAATGCTGTCTTCCAAGTATCCTCCTCCCGGATTCGAACTTGATGGTAACCCGACTTGAGATCCAATTTGGTAAAAAATTGAGCCGTCTGCAACTCATCTAAAAGCTCATCAATCCATGGAAGTGGATAACGATTATTTAAAGTAATCTTGTTGAACGCCCGATAATCCACATACATCCTCCAAGATCCATCCTTCTTCGGCACCAGTAACATCGACGAACCACAAGGTGATCAACTTGGATTAATAACTCATTGCTCCAGAAGTTCATGTACCTGTTTCTTGATCTCAATAGACTCGGTAATAGAAGTTTGATATAACCCAATATTTGGTAGTGGCTCACCATTCACCAAGGTGATATCATGCTTCATATCCCTCTTACGCGATATGCCTTCTATGCCCAGAAACGAGTCTTCATACTCCCCTTGAAACTCCCCCATATCGGTTTGTTGCTTAAGAGACATTGCCAAAGTAGATAATACTGTAGCCGAAGGACCCTCTTAGACCTGTCACAGTAACAGCAAAACAAATTTGTCGCTCGCATTAATCAACCTCATCACCTGAGTCGCTGTTACCAAATTACTGGTAGTGATATGTTCCTTACACGCATTAATATGAAACTCAGTCTCATACTTCACCAAATAATACTTAAGAGCACGATGGTAAAAGATTGTATCTCAGTCCCAAAGATAAGGGCTATCCAAGATGACTTGATACGCGTCCAACAGAACCATCTCACATGTCACTTCGTCAATAAACTTCTCAGTAATCGCAAATTTGAACGTACATTGCTTAATGATCTTCAACTCCCCGTTTTTCTGAATCCAACCCAAACCATACTGCTTAGGATGAGCCACAGTAGCCAAACCCATCTTTTTCACCACCACCTCAGAAATTAAATTTTTCTGGCAACCCAGATTAATAATGGCCTTGACTAAGCTCTGCTTCATCTGAATGCTGACAAAGAAAAACTCTTTCCGACCCGCCTTGTCGATAGCTAGAGGTTGCTTGAACATTAGAGTAAGCTTAGGATTTGGCTTATCTAAATCCGGAAGATCCACAATCTCTGCGACTAGTCCACATTTTCCTTTCTTGCCCTTTTCCTCCTTCAGCCAAAGCTCCGGGTGAAGTTTCCAACATCTCTCTGAATTGTGCCCATTAGCCTTATAATGACTACAGATAGTCCCCTTGAATGAAGACCCATCTCTTTTGGACTCCCCTTTCTTATCAAACTTCCAATTAGCCTTGTACCCTAACTAGTTCTTGTAGTCTTTCTTGTCACTCTTCAAGTACTTGCCTTCAATAAAAATTACTTTAACGGTAGCGTCCTCGATATTTTCCACATTAAAGAGCTTTAATTCTCTTCGAATGGACTCCGATAAACCCCCCGTATACTTCATGAACACATCGTACTCCTCCACGTCAATATCCAAAACCAATACTTGGTTATGAAACTCCGTAGTAAATTGTTGTACGGATTGCCCAAACCTTTGACTCAAGTTGTGCCATTTGTACCATTGCTCCTGTTCATACCCAATTAGATAGAATTGCTTTCTCACCAAAACCTTGAATTCCTCCAACTCAGACTTCTGACATCATGCCATTTCTGATAGGATCTCCACCACGTGAGTGAGTGACTTGTAAATTTCAAAGTTGAAAAGTAAATCTTCTGAGCGTTGGAATATTCATCAATGGAAAAATAGGTCTCCAACCTATCTAACCAATTATCTAATTTCTCAGCGTCGATGAAACCATCGAAAATTGGAATCTCAATCTTTAAACCAAGACAAAGATTACGCATAGGATTCGTTGACTTACCAAAACTTGGGCGCTCCTTGACAGAATCGGCATCACTAGAATCATCGAATACTGAAACATCCTCGTCCCCATCTACCTCCATAACCCCTTTCTTCTTCAAACGGCCTCGCCGTTCCACTGAAGTAGAAGCCATAGCGAGGTTCGTGAGATGCAACTGCTCCACTAACTCCCCTACAGTAGAAGTTAGGGAAAAAACTGTCATTTCTAAAATCGTGAGTTTTTTGCTGGGATTGTCCATCTCCAAATCATCATTCTTCTTCGAATTAGGTTTGCGATGAATTTTCAATGGACTCACTAGCTTCTCCTTCATTTGCTTGAGACGGTCACGTGTAGAGACCATAAACCACAATCAACCCCCCGAGAATCAAAAATTGGAAAACTGATACCACTTAATCCACAATACGATTGAGAAGCTCTAGTTAGTAGAAAAGTACGAAGAACGCCAAATTAGATAGGAAAAATAAGAGATTTAATTGCATAAACCAAGTAATTACAATGAATAAACTCTAAACCCTAAGTTTCTTCCTTAGAACTTCTCTCTAGATCTAATCTAGAAAAGAAATAAACTAAGTCCCCTTTATATACTAGGGAACTTAAAATACTAAAAGAACGCATCTCGAGGTAAAATATCCCTCAAAAATATAACTAACGCTAAAAGGAAATAGGCTGAATCGCGCCTCTGTTCGAACATAATAAGTTTCTGTTAGAATAAAATAAATGTATTCGAATAGAATAAATTATATTCAAATAAAACACCTCAGGCAGAAATACCAGAAATCTATTCAAATAAAATAAAAATATATTCGAATAAAACAACTCAGGCAGAAATGTATTCGAATAGAATTTATTCTATTTGAATAGAACACCTCAGGCATAAATGTATTCGAACAGAAATAATTCTATTCAAATAGAAACTTGAAAACTTTCATGTCTTCTTTAGATCCTCCTGGATCACTCGAAATAATAAAAGAACGGATCTCAAGGCAAAAACATGCCTCAGAAATACAACCACTGCCAAAGTCGTTCAAACGAAATAGGGAGTGGTTTGAACGACTTTACACCTAATTGGTCTAAAACCCTAGAAAGTTAATAACTCATTCAAACGGCATGAAAACTCGTTCGAACAAAAATCCTCTATGGGCCAAATTTTAGAGAGCATGATAAAGGTCGTTTGAATAAAATTGAGAATCGTTCGAACGACTTGGGTTTCCTGGGCTAAATTCCCGGGAGGTGAAATTGGGTCGTTCAAACGACTCTAAACCTTGTTCGAACGACTTTGGTAATAACCCAATTTTCCCTAGATCCTCTTGGATCATGGCTCTACCCTTTAGGAGCCTAGAGCTCCTACTCAAGCTAGAGCTGGAGATGTGGGAACGCGGCGATGCCCAATTCCCTGCTGTACTTCAACTTACTCGGTAGCTGACCCTTCTTCCCAAGTCGAAACGATTCAATACCACCCCGTCTTGTAGTATGAACCTTCCTCTCTAGAATACCATCATCATGTAATGGATCTTCTCTTTCAATCCATAAGTCATCAACTGACGGTAGGCGAGTATCGATAGTAGGGTCTTCATCTAAAAGAGATGGCTCAAACAACTTCAAATGCTCGGTATTAATCACCGAATACATCTTCATGAAAGGTGGAAAATCCAACTGGAATGCATTGTCACCAATCTTCTTGAGTGCCAAAAACGGACCATAATGGATAGGCTTGGGCTTCTAACCTTCCCCCTTAAGATTTTCCTTACCCAAATCTAACCAAACTAGGTTGCCCTTTTAAGAAGTATACTCAACCCAATGCTTGTCGTGGTGAGCCTTATACTTCGCTTGAATCTTCTTCAACTGAGCTTCAACCGCCTTATGAACCTTGTTTATCTTTGCAATAAAATGCTGAGCTTTAATCTGCTCATCTTCCTCTTTCCCTGACACCGTCTTATCGCCAAGACTAAATGCCAAATCAAAAAGGTTTTGCGGCAAGTACTCCAAACATACTTCAAATGGAGACTTTAAAGTGGAACCATGAATCGCCCGGTTGAACGCAAACAGAAGATACGATAAACTCTCATCCCAAGTCATAGGATGCTTAGAATGTAATCCCCGTAATAAATGTTCCAAAGTATAATTAACTACCTCTGTTTACCCGTCAGTCTGCGGATGAAAAGTGGTACTTCTCTTCAACTTAGTGTCCATCATCCCCCATAACGATCTCCAGAAATGCCCTAAAATGTGGCTATCCCTATCAGAAATAATATAAGAAAGGAGCCCAAAATACCTCCAGATGTCTCTAAAAAACAATTGCGCTTCTCCTTCCCCTGTGACCGTCTTCTGGCATGGAATAAGAATAATTATCTTGCTGAATCGATCCACCACCATAAATAAATAGTCATTCTTACACCTGGTCATGGGAAAACCACCCATAAAATCCATCGAAATGCTCTCCCAAGGTCGACTAGGAACTGGCAATGGTAAGTACAGTCCTATCTTCCTATTGGAAGGCTTCGATGTGTTGCATAGTACGCAACCACGAACCACACGAGCAACATCTACCTGCATCTTCGGCCAATAGACATAACGCCGAAAATTTAAAAGTGTCTTCTCAACCCTGAAATAACCTGCCACCCGGGAACAATGTGCCTCTCGAATCTACTACAAATTGTCTCCACCCTCAAGAATACACAGTATACTCCCCTGTAAATCAAACCATCCTTCAGAACATACTCACATGTCTTGTCCTGCACCAACTTCTCGTGAATCACACTGAGCTCCTTGTCGTCGTCATACCCTGAAACGTATTCAGAAGGAACAATAGGCTGGATCTGCATAGCTACCAACAAAGCAGAAATAGTTGGTAATGGGGGTCGAGATAACATATCAACCATCTTGTTGTCCACTCTTTTCTTATACTTGATCAATAAGGAAAACAGCTGAAGGTACGACATTCACTTCATATGGTGAGCTTACTGAAGCTTGGACTACGTAGATAAGAACTGTAATGATTTGTGATCAAAATGTACCACAACCTCCTTCCCTAATAAGTAACTCCACCAATGTTTCACTGATTAATATAACGCGTAGAAATCATTATCGTAGATAGGATAGTTGCGTATTGCTCTTGTAAACATCTCAGAATGGTAAGCAGCCGACTTCCCATCTTTTAAAAGGATTGCCCCTAATGCATAGTCTGACGCATATGTCTCGACCTCAAAAGACCGCTGTAAATTGGACAATGCTAACACCGGTGCATCCATAGTCTTGCGCTTCAGTAATAGAAAGGTCTTCTCATGGTGCTTTTCCCACAAAAACTATACCCTGGCCTTGGTCAAAGAATGCAACAGTGTGGCTATTTGTGAAAAATGCCAAATAAATTTCCATAAGTACTGACAAGAACTCATAAAACTCCTTACTTTTGTCACTGCACGAGGTCGAGGCCAATTCGTAATGACCGAGACCTTCTCTGGATCGACCTTAAGCTCGCCGCCACCAACAATAAATCCCAAATAGACTAGCTCCCTCTTCTCAAACTCGCACTTCTTTCCGTTTAGAAGAAGTTATTGTGATCGCAAAATTCCCAACACTTTGCGTAAATGTCCAAGGTGCTCCTCCCATGTACGACTATATATCAAGATATCATCTAAATACACAATCACAAAATTATCAATAAAAGTACGAAGAACCTCATTTATTAGTCGTATAAACGTCGCCGGAGCGTTGCATAACCCAAAGGGCATTACCAACCACTCAAATAAGCCCTATTTGGTCTTGAACGTTATCTTCCAAGTATCTTCTTCCCAGATTCTAACTTGATGGTAATCCGACTTAAGATTTAACTTGGTAAAAAACTGAGCCGTCTACAACTCATCTAAAAGTTTGTCAATCCGTGGAGGCGGATAACGATTCTTCACTGTAATCTTGTTCAACGCTCGATAATCCACATACATCCTTCAAGACCCATCCTTCTTCGGCACTAATAACACCGGTAAACCACAAGGTGAGCAACTTGGATTAATAACTCCTTGCTCTATGAGTTCATGTACCTATTTCTTGATTTCATCAGACTCTGTAATAGAAGTTTGATATAACCCAATATTGGGTAGTGGCTCATCATTTACCAAGGTGATATCATGTTCCACATCCCTCTTTCGCGACATCCCTTCTATGCCCAGAAACAAGTCTTCATACTTCTATTGTAACTCCCCCATATCAGTTTGTTGCTTATGAGACATTGCTAAAGTAGACAATACCGTAACCGATGGACCCTCTTGAGCCGGTCGCCCCAACAATAATACAAATTTGCCACTTGCATTAACCAACCTCTTCACCTGAGTCGCCGTTACCAAATTACTGGTAGTGATATGTTCCTTGTACGCATTAATATGAAACTCAGTCCCATCCTTCACCAGACGATACTTGCGAGCTCGACGGTAAAGGATTACATCTCGGTCCCAAAGATAAGGGCTACCCAAAATGACTTGATACATGTCCAACGGAACTACCTCACATGTCACTTCGTCAATAAACTTCACAGTAATCGCAACCTTGAACGTACACTTCTTAGTGACCTTCAACTCCGCATTTTTCTGAATCCAACCCAAACCATACGGCTTAGGATGAGCCACAGTAGCCAAACCCATCTTCTTCACCACCGCCTCAGAAATTAAATTCTTCTGACTACCCAGATCAATGATGGCCTCGACTAAGCTCTGTTTTACTTAAAATGCTAACATAGAAAAGCTCTTCCCGACTCACCTCGTTGATAGCTAGAGGTTGCTTGAACATTAGAGTAAGCTTAGGATTTGGCTTATCTAAATTTGGAAGATCCACAATCGCTGCGGCTAGTGCACGTTTATCTTTCTTGCCATTTTCCTCCTTCGGCCGAAGCTCCGGGTGTAGTTTCTAGCATCTATATGAATTGTGCCTATTAGCCTTACAATGACTACAAATAGTCCCCTTGAATGAAGGCCCCTCTCCTTTCGACTCCCCCTTTCTGATCAAACTTCCAAGTAGACTTGTACCCCGACTTGCTCTTACCGTCTTTCATGTCGCTCTTTAAGTACTTGCCTTCAATGGCAATTGCTGTAACGGTAGCATCCTCGATATTATTCACATTAAAGAGCTTTAATTCTCTTCTAATGGACTCCGACAAACCTCCCGTATACTTTATGAACACCTCGTACTCATCCACCTCAATATCCAAAACCAACGCTTGGTTATAAAATTTTGTAGTGAACTATTGTACGGATTGCCCAAACCTTTTTGCGTAAATTGTGCCATTTATACCATCGCTCATGTTCATACCCAATTGGATAGAATTGCTTCCTCACCAAAACTTTGAATTCCTTCCAACTTAGACTTCCGACATCGTGTCATTTCCGATAGGATTTTCACCACGTTAGTAAATGACTTGCGAATTTCAAAGTAGAGAAGCAAATTTTCCGAGTGTTGAAATATTTATAAACAAAAAAATAGGTCTCTAATTTATCTAACCAATTATCCAACTTCTCGGCGTCGACGAAACCATCGAATACCGAAATTTTAATCTTAAAGTCAATACGAATATTACGCATATGATTCAATGACTTACCAAAACCCGAACGCTCCTTGACAGAATCGGCATCACTAAAATCGTTATCTATCTCTGCAAAATTCCTGTCTCCATCCACCTCCGAAACCCCTTTCTTCCTTGAGCGGCCTCGCTGATGAGAGCGGCCTCGCCGTGTCGCCGAAACGGAAACCTTCGCGAGGTTCGTGAGACGCAATTCCTCTACCAACTCCCCTATAGTAGAAGTTAGATCAGAAACTGTCGTTTCTAAAATTGTGAGTCGATCGTTGGACTCGTCCATCTCCAAATCGTCATTCTTCGAATTAGGTTTGCGATGAATCTTTAACGGATTTACTAGCTTCTCCTTCGTTTGCTTGAAACGGTCACGTGTAGAGACCATAAACCACAATCAACCCCCGAAGATCGTAACTGGAAAACTGATGCCACTTAATCCACAATATGATTAAGAAGCTCTAGTTAGCGGAAAAACACGAAGAACACCAAATTGATTGGGAAAAATAATAGATTCAATTGTATAAACGAAGTAATTACAATGAATAAACTCTAAACCCTAAACATCTTTCTTAGAACTCCTCTAGATCTAACCTAGATAGAAAAATAACCTAAGTTCCCTTTATATACAAGGGAACTCAAAATAATAAAAGAACGGATCTCGAGGCAAAAACACGCCTCATAAATACAACCACCGCCAAAGTCGTTTGAACGAAATAGGGAGTTGTTCGAACGATTTTACGCCTAATTGGTCTAAAACTCTAGAAAGTTGACAACTCGTTCGAACGGCATGACAACTCGTTCGAACGAAAATCCTCTATGGGCCAAATTCGAGTGAGCATGACAAAGGTCGTTTGAACAAAATTGGGAGTCGTTCGAACGACTTTGGTTTCCTGGGCCAAATTCTAGAGAGGTGGAATTGGGTCGTTCGAACGACTCTCAACCTTGTTCGAACGACTTTGGTATTAACCCAATTTTCCCTAGATCCTCCTGGATCACTCCTCTCATTCCCAATTGGTTTTGAGATGGAACCTCTACTTCTAATAACTACCATTCTTTGTAAAGCTTAAACTTGCTTTTCACGAGCTTGGTCCCATAGTTAAAACAAATTCTCGCGGCCTCCAGTTCTGTCTACAACTTGGCCGGCGACAATTATAGACTGGTTTAAGCTTAATACTAAAGTATTATTTTTAAGATGTGTTTGGCATTGTGTTAATAGGACACAGTTCATGCATATTTTTTGCATGACTATTGAGAGTCTGAGACCTGAAGGACTGAAGGAAATAGAACATTTAAACAGATATAACTATAGTACACAAGTATTTTTTTTATTTCGCTTTCAGTTGATGTTCCTTGAAAATTTAAATGCCAAATCTAAACTAAAGTCTTGCTTGATATATTACTCCCTAAACAACAATAAGAATAGTTTCTATAAAACGGGTTTTCTTAATGCATGTGCTAGTTCATTCTCCTGAACATCTACCATTCTTCAGCTACTCATTTCACAGTGCATCATTTTAATCCCTTTGTTTATTGTTACTTAGTGGCATAATAACTATTACAAGCAAATTAGGGGATCATGTCAAATTAATGATATTGTGTTCGTGTGAATCGTGTCTAAAATACTGCTTTTTCAGTTCCAACTCACGTTCTACTGCTAGCGAGGATTGAGTATGAGTTGAATATGTACACGAGTGAAAAACCAATGTACCAACTCATCCATAGAGGATTCCGTAAGTATGACCTCCTGGAACAAAGAAATCACACATCTGAGGTAAATGTACCAATGCATATCCTGTGTATACACTAGTTGGGTTCTTGAAAGCATGATCTGGTGTTGGACAGACCTCTGTATTATCATATTTGTAGTGCATGGAATTTATATTGCTCACATTATTTTAGTGCGGGATGCCTTTTTTAATGTCGAACATTGCATAAAGGAAGGCTTTTTAGTTTAGAAATATGTTGATAATTTAATATCTACATTTTTAAAAGAATAATGATTCTGCCTACTTGTTTTTGGAGGAATCAGATACTGGGGGAGACCAAATATCTAAACATCAGCCACAACTAAATGGAACTGAGTATGCATGGGCATAGTTGAATCCAGATTCAGTGATTTTACTGCAAATTTAGCTGAAATTGGTATGTAAAATCAACAATAAAAAGTTAAATAATTTTGTGGGACTGCTTGAATAGAAACAATGTTGTCATTGCTGCGGGTTCTCAATCTGTTAGAACTTCAATCTATTAAAAGTTATTAGGGATACGATTAGTAGTTAATCTATTCAAAGTTATTAGGGGTACGATTAGTAGTTAAACTAGTGCGCTCCAAGTTATTAGGAGTCAAAAGAAACATTGATATATCTTTTGACTGTCTTATTGTGGTTCGCTATGGGTAGGCTTATTCCCCATCACAATATTTATCGGAATTATGTAATGTGGAACATTCAGAAAACACAAATTCATATGTAAGCCATTTCAGACGAATGGATTTGCCGATGAACTCACATGACTATATATAAACCGGGAGAATTCAACATAATAAGGTGACAATAGGATAGAGATACTAATCTTCGTCCCCCCCCCAACCCAACACACACACACCAATGCATGGGGAATTAAGCATGACATTCTCCTAAATTTTGAGGGGTTTAGAAAGAAGATACAATGTAGAGAAACTCCGGTTAACCAAAGAATGTCACTTCAGGATGTTGTAAGTTTAAAAAAAGAAGAAGAACTGAACACCCTCTATTGTTCTTGTTTCCCTAAGTTAATGGCTATATTGCCCAAGCCCTGGAAACCTACTTCATTTCGTCCCAGCGCTTTTGTCACGAATAATGGGATATGATCTAATGCTCCTCACTAGAGATTGAGACGGGTTTGTTAAACTTTTTTCTCAATATCTACTCCATGATTATTGAGTAAAATGTAAATGTATATGGTTCTTTAAAGACCTTCCTTCATAGAGATCAAAGCATTTGCTTCCCAGACATTAAAATTAACGATCAGTCCCCTCTTAACATTTTAATTCTCATCTACTATTCCACAACTGCCATTCTCTGTAAAAGCTTAAACTCGCTTTTCACGAGCTTGATCCCACAGTTAAAACAAACAGTCGCGGCCTCTGGTTCTGACTACAACCTGGTGGGCGACAATTACGTATTACAGATTCCATAGGAAGCCGAAGCCGTGCTAGTTAGAACTTAATTACTAAAGTATTATGTTTAAGATGTATTTGGCATTGTGTTAATTGGAGCACAATACTTCTACATATTTTAGATTCTGTTCATGCATATTTTTTGCATGACTATTGAGACCTGAAGGACTGAAGGAAATAGAACATTTGAACAGATAAAAATAATCGGACAAGGTCTTTTTCTTCTTGATTTTGGTTGATATTTCTTGTAAATTGAGCTAAGAGCCAAATCGTAACAAAAGTGTTGCTTGGTATATTACTCCCTAAACAACAATAAGAATAATTTCTATAAAACGGGGTTTCTTAATGCATGCAGTGGTTCATTCTTCTGGCCATCTACCATTCTTCAGCTACCAAATTCTAGCTAGTTGTTACAAGCAATTAGGGGGTCAACACAAATGAATGATATTGTGTTCATGTAAATTGTGTTTATAATAATGCTTTTCAGTTCCAACTCACGCTCTAGTGCTGCCGTGCTGTCGAGGATTGAGTATGAGTATGAGCTCATCTCGGTAACTATGCATTCGGGTTTAAACCCAGTTTGGCCACCAGGTAGTTGATTCCCACCTAGTGCTTTCAGTAACTAACGTCCGTTGAAACGTTTATAAACAAATTAAGCCTACAATGTTATCTAACTAGCGTCCCGTCAAGCCTATTGCCTTACATTGTTCAATTAGCATAACTTATGATTTATTTATTTTGAGTTGGAAGCTATTTATTTTGAGTTGGAAGCTGCTTGTGGGAATTGATCCCAGGACCTCCTGATTTTTATTTTCCAGGCCACTAGTCCTACCAACTGAGCAAGCCCTCGTTGGTTTACCGAAAGGAACACCACCCTCCTTAATTTTGAAAAAAAAAATGCCTGGGATTGCCTCGTATAACTATTGTATGAGAGAGTTGCCCCCGCAAACACTCCACGAGGGCCTTGCTGCTTAAGCTCAAGATCAGAGGTAGGACTCAGTAAACCTAGACTGAAAATCGCCCTCCTTGTATGACCTGGAATGACAAAAAACATGTAAACCTCAAAAGTATTATGCGCCTCTTCTAATTTTAGAGGAGGTTTATAACTCTTATGGGCGCCTCGTCCAAACTTTAACGAGCACGAAAACATGTAAACAATCATTGCTGGAGATGGTTTAAGCAGCACTCAATATTAAAGCACGTGCTCCAATCAAAAAAACAGTTGGGATTTGAAGAAAAGGCGGTAAAGTAAACCTAAAATATTTGTTCCAATATTGTATCTAACGGTCAACAACTACTAGCCCTCACTCTCTCTGTTTACACAATCTCTCAAACCTACAATTCCTTCCTTTGTTTTACATCCTTAAATCAATGGTGTCCCACTTACCTAACAATTATCTTTCTCTCTCTCTACAACTCCATTAAAGAACAATCTCCATTTTTTTCTAATCACAATGGTAGTCGAAATGTCGAATCCTCACCCCTTTCGTACCAAGAACTTCTTCGAATCACCCGCTCTATCTCTAAGTCTTGTAAGATTGATTAAAACTACCCCTTTTGTTTTAATTGAGATGGGTATTAGCCAAATTGTTCTAATTTTGGTTCTTGATTTGTTTTGTGTAGGCGGGTATTTTTCGAAATGCGGGTGGTGGGGTTGGAGCATCGACTTCGGGTGTGGGTGTTGAAGAAGGAGATGCGGAGAGTGTTGGTTGTGGTGGTCAAGAAGTGGCGGTGGAGATTAGTAGTGAGAACACGGGGACGGGGAAATCGGAGGATGATATGTGCGAGCTAGAAGAGGATGGGAATGAGGGGTGTGACACAAAAAAAAACAAGAAGAGGAAGAAGTATCATAGACACACCGCTGAGCAAATTAAAGAAATGGAAGGGTAAGTTGTTCAATGAAATATCAAACTCAGAATATATTTGTTTGTCAATGAATTTATGTAGTTATACGAACTTTTGTAGGTTATATAAAGATTCACCACATCCAGATGAGAAGCAGAGGCAACAATTGAGCAAAAAACTAGGACTTGCTCCTAGGCAAGTCAAGTTTTGGTTTCAAAACCGTCGAACCCAAATCAAGGTAATTCTAAATATGTTTGTGATTTTGCTGGAATTACTTAGTTGTTGGATGGTGTCATCATATTACGTGGGTGGATCAAGTGGTAACCTGGTTTATCAATTTTGATTCACTTGGATATGAGACCAGAGCCTAGGCTTCCCATGGGTTTAGGATGCGGTCTCATTTTAAATTTCTCAATACATTTGAAGCTTGCCTGGCCACTGATTTTCATCTGGAGTTCAAGATTGTCAGATTTATTCGGAGACATTTTGCTTGAATTTGGTGCAACTGTTTTCGGATGATATAAAAATAATAAGATATACGATTTGAATGATTTATTTTGTGTCATGTCCCATTTCAACTTAATCAAATCCTTTCCAGCGACCTTATTTACCCCTTACAAATCATCAAGATTTTATGGATTATTTTCATTCTCTTCTGAAGAGTGAATTTCCAAAAAGTGATCTATGTTCATGAAAATGCGAGTATGTGTCAAGATGGCACCAAAAACTAAGGGGTGACTTCACATACTCCTTTCCGGGTCTTAGAATATGAATGCACATTACCTGCAAGGAAAAAGATGCTCATTTTTGAGATGTTAGATCACATTACAAATGGTCCCTCAAGTGATTACATTTTTTTTTTTTTTCATTCTCTTTTCCCTTAATACTGGTAATGATGCAGGCAGTACAAGAGCGCCATGAGAATTCTTTGCTGAAATCGGAGATGGACAAACTTCGGGATGAAAATCTTTGCATGAGGGAAACTATTAAGAAGGCATGTTGTCCGAACTGTGGATTTGCCACCTCTAGTAAAGACGTTTCAAGCACTGGAGAACAACAACTAAGGATCGAAAACGCTAAACTCAAAGCTGAGGTTTGTTAAGTAGAAGAGTAATGCATGCTAGAAACAACTACTAAAAGAGTTTGTTTATGTACATATGCACTAAATAAAAATAATCTTGTCTTAGAAGTGGTCTTTAAAGTCTAGTTTATTTACTTTAAAGCAGGGATTCAAGAATATCCCGAAATATATGAATGATGGAATGCCTATATATCCTCAATGCATCTGCAGTATTGTGGATAGTTAAATCCTTGCTTTGGCAACTGATATATTAGTGCTCATGTACAAAAACATTTGCTTTAAGAGGAGACTACTTGATATTAATCCTCTGAATATTTTGCCATTTGTAAGATTTCGATAACCATGTCAGCTATTTTATTGTGTAGATAGAAAAATTACAAGCAGCTAATGGAAAACACACCATTGGACCATCATCACCTAGCTCCTCTTGCTCTGCTGGATATGATAATCAAGAGAGTAGAACTACTTTTGATTACTACAATCGAATATACGGTCTCGAGAAATCAAGGATCTTTGAGATAGTTGATCAAGCCATGAAAGAGCTTATTAAGATGGCTACTACAGGAGAGCCATTATGGATACAAAGTGTTGAGACTGGCCGTGAGATTCTCAATTACGATGAGTACATACGTGAGTTCCCACCTGAAAACTCCGACAACAAGGGACGGATAAGGCGATCAATTGAGGCTTCAAGAGAGATGGGTGTCATCTTCATAGACCTCCCTAGGCTGGTTCAATCCTTCATGGTTGTGGTAAGATCTTCACCTCAAGAGAACCTATAAATTTTCTTATATGTGCACAATCACACAATTTATATTAGAAATTGAAAAAAGAGGACAAAACAAAGTATGCGATCCCATTTTAGATAACATAACTAAAATCCAATTTCTTAAGTTTTTCTCTCATTATCTTTCTGTAGGATCAATGGAAGGAAATGTTTCCCTTCATGATCTCCAAGGCAGATACCATTGATGTAATCTCCAGCGGTGAAGGAGCTAATAGAGATGGCGCCATACAATTTGTAAGTAGTTTCCTGTTTGTATGTTATAAGATTGTAATTCAGGACTTCTGCATCAACCATATGAATCAAAGTTTATATTGATTACCAGATGGTTGCAGAGCTACAATTGCTCACTCCAATGGTTCCAACAAGAGAAGTTTACTTCATCAGACATTGCAAGCAACTAAGCGCTGATCGGTGGGCAGTCGTTGACGTCTCCATTGACAGTATTGAAGATAACATTGAGTGCTCTATGAAATGTCGTAAACAACCATCTGGCTGCATTATAGAAGACACATCCAATGGCCACTGCAAAGTAATTTCCAAATACTTGTTCTCTGATTTAATATTTCTTTACACTTGAGTTGTGAAGTTCAATGAACGTTAGTACTGTGTAGGTGATTTGGGTTGAACATTTGCAATGTCAAAGAAGTACTGTTCATACAATGTATCGTGCTATTGTTAACAATGGGTTGGCGTTTGGAGCTAAACACTGGTTAGCAACATTACAGATCCAGTGTGAACGGCTTGTTTTCTGTATGGCAACCAATGTTCCTACAAAGGATTCAACTGGTGAGTTTTCTTATATATTTCCTCATTGGATAGTAAATCTACTTCTTTATTGCACATAATAACACTACTTAACATGCCGTGATGAAAACATTACCATAATATATAAACTTAGGGTACTGTGAACTACATGAAGTAGGCCCCCTGGGTAAAGATTCAATGAAAGCTTTTTGTGCACTCATGAAGGTCTTATTTGAGCTGAAAAATTGAGACTGATGGTTTTTCTCATTTGAAGGTGTCCTCGGCCAATTCTGGGAACAGAAAAAAACTATCAAACTGAGACCTTAGCTTGTCCAAGACTCAAAGTGAAGATTAATATTAGGGTCATTGCTATTTGCTAACAAGGCTTAATCAGGGGAACAGAGTAATGAGTGCATGCGGTAAAACTTGAATAGAGTAAACATTGACAAATAATCGGTTTTTATATTTTAATGCATAATCATAAAAATCACGAGTTACTAAATAAAAATCTGAAGGAACTTTTTAAAGTTGCTTAAACGTATTATCTCTACATTTTTAAGCTGCAGATGATTATAACAACTTTTGATATATGATGGTATTTGTGCCGTAGGTGTTGCAACATTGGCTGGAAGAAAAAGCATATTGAATTTGGCGCAACGAATGACACAAAGCTTTTGTCAGGCTATTAGTGCATCAAGCTTTAACACATGGACTAAGCTCTCAACAAAAGGAGGTGATGATATCAGGATATCCTCTAGGAAAAACTTGAATGATCCAGGCGAACCCCAAGGACTGATTCTATGTGCAGTTTCATCAGTATGGTTGCCTGCCTCAACCCATACCTTATTCGACTTCTTAAGAGATGAAGCTCGCCGTCATGAAGTGAGTATAAAAAATCCTCATAGTACCCAACTCTTATATGAGAGATACAAAGAAGCACTCATTTAAAAAGTTGCCTAAAGCTATAAGATCTACATAGTACTCAAAGAAGTAAAATTGAAAGATCCCTTCTGTGACAAAATGTTTTAATCGTTTTTCTTGTGTATATTCTAGTGGGATATCATGTCAGAAGGAAGCTCAATACAAAGCATCGCCAACTTAGCCAAAGGACAAGATCGTGGCAATGCTGTAACGATCCAAGTTAGTCATCTTTCCTAATCTCCTGTGTATATGGTTAACTCATAAGCTATGTAACACGGACACTTCATTTTCTTAAAAAAATCCGTGTTCAAACGTGTCGGACACTCGGACACACCGACACTCATGTGGACACTTCAACGGACACTTCTTGCTTAGATAATCAACTTTTTGACATTAATTTCCAAAAGCTTTCAATTCTTATACATGTTATTAAACCCTACTAACTATTATCATTGTTTATGTTTGTTCTTAGTTGTAAATTAACCTATAAGTTACTATCGTAGTCATATTCATAATACATTTACATATAATAAGATATAATACATGAGAAGAATGATACTATCTTTTTAGGTATAAGGCCGTGTCCGACACCTCGTACCCATATCGGACACCGATACGCGTACCCGAGTCAATGTTACATAGCTCATAAGTCATCTCTCATATTCACTAACCATGTGAGCGGTTTAATATTGCAGGCTTGTCAAACGAAAGAAAGTAGTACGTGGATACTACAAGATAGTTGTACTAATGCTTACGAGTCCATGGTCGTCTACGCATCGGCAGACATCAATAGCATGCAATCAGTAGTGACAGGTTGTGACTCTAGCCATGTTCAAATACTATCATCAGGGTTTTCAATTCTATCAGACGGGCTTGAGACGAGGCCTCTAGTGATCAGCTCAAGGGCAGAGGAGAAATCTTTAGATGGAGGATCATTGCTCACTATTGCATTTCAAATCCTGGCAAATACCTCTCCTACATCAAAATTAACTGCTGAATATGTGGAGGGTGTTAACACTCTTATATCATGTACACTGCAGAAAATCAAGACCAGTTTGCAATGCGAAGATAGCTGAAATTTGTGGAATCTGACAGTAAGATATTTAACAGTGATATGAGATGTAGTAATTTTTAACATTGGTTTTAGAAAGATTGATATATACATATACTTACTTCAGTGATTTTACTAATACATCAGTTTTCATTTGTTTATTTTGTAAAATTAAGTAGAGAGTATTTGCCTATATCTTTACTCAAAGTGATGTATTTTTATCATCTTGATACCTTTTTTACTAGAGCATCTTGGAATCTCGATATTTTAGGCAAATACTAAGTCATGTATGTCAGAAAATCGGGTGAAAATATGGTACAAAATCAAGGGAGTGGTCTCTTATAAGTAAAAGTCCTAATGTACCAAGTACATATTGGCCAATATTACGATAGTTCTCGTAAATTTTAAATGTTGACTAGCAATCGGGCAACAATTATTTGTAAAGTTTTTTTCGGGTAGATATTGTTAGGAGTTGGGTCCAGTCTAGGTAGGAGCCCAACTGGGTTGGGGTGCTCTATTGGACTCCTAACAAGCCCATATGCATTTAAGGTTTATGGGGAGAGTTTAAGTAGGATTGGCAACCTTTGTTGTAGGGTTAATCTTATTTGTAGTACGTACAGATAACAGTTCTCAATCAATAAGAAATCCTTTTCTCTTTCAATTGCTCTCAATATAGAACTGGTAGCTTAGATTCTATTATTTCTCAACACGTTATTAACACGTAAGCTAATGGATTAAGAGGATAATAAAATAACTCTCCAATTAGCGTTTTCAGGGAATTCTTGTGATCAGGTGAGGTATTTTATATATTTTTGAATTTATAATCAATTTCTCTCTAATCTATGATTTATGTTATCCAAATATGGATTAGAAGTATTTTTTCCTATTTTTTTCGGATTAAAAATAACAGTATTTGGTAATGTTTACCCTTGATTAATGGTTGTTTTCAAACTAAAATTACTTTCTTTGTGGACATTGGATAGATGCGAGACCAATTTCATTAGGTAGCCTATCCCACGAGCTTCCCAACGGTATATGACACGTCTTAGGGAGATGTCACAATCGTCAAGAAAGTAGCATTAAAAATAGGCAGGTTCACAGCCAAAAACGGCATTTTTAGGTCAGATGATGTCAGCAAATAAAATAATTTTTTTAATTTTTTTTTTATTATTTAATATTTATCTGTTGATAACATCATCATTATCCACGGTGCTGACGTCAGCAATGACACGTGTCGAGGACACGTGGTATGCTGACGTGGCAGTGACACGTGGCAGTCACCGGCAACGGACGATCACCGGACCGGTGACTGGAGTGACACGTGGCAGGCATATGTGGAACGTGTGGCAGACACGTGTAGGACACGTGTAGGACACGTGCGGCTTCCACATGCGAGGCACGTGTGGCACATGTGGGGTACGTGTGTGGACAGTTTGACTAGGCCAACCCGGTCCAAGCCTTGACCTAGAACGAGTAAAACTGGTCTAAGACCGGTTTAAACACTGAATTGGCTATAAAATGTCCAATTCTTGGCCAAATTGAGTTTAATTTTTTTTGAAAAATTCCTATTGACTAGATCTACCCCATAGGGGACTCATTTTTAATTTTTTTTTGGGAATAGGTGCCCTGTATAGGAAAACTGACTCACTTATATAAGATAAAAGTAGATAGATTAATACTTATTTAAGTATCTTACGATAGCTAATATGATATTAATGGTATGCCCCTAGGATACTAATTATCATGATTAGGGGATCATAGATAATACAAAACCAAGACTAATTTAAAATACGACTAGGAGTCATATCTAAATCATAGTTAATTATCAAGGACAAATAATTAGAGCTCAATTGGGAATTGACTTAGTCTTATTTCTAAAAACTTGGTGTCTGAGAAACTAATTTTTCATATCTAGGTACAATTAGATGTTACATAATAACATTTAGAGGTATATAGACACTGATAACAACCTATAGTACCCTAGAATGTTAGTTCAAAGACAGACATAATCTACATATCTTGTAAATACAATAGACTTCGGGGTGGGACAACTTGTCAGCTAAACATCTAATACCCTTCATATTCGTAGTAAATGGGTTATTTGGCTAGAAAATACCAACCTTATAAAACTTTAAGGATTAGAACACCCTAGTTGTTAAAATAAGGAACGCAACATCTAGTAGTTTTGAATATCTATCTTCGCCAATACTCTATTAAAATATACTTTAAGGTTAAGATCACTATTTTACGGGGTAAAATTGGGATTTGATGCTTAATAGGATCTCATGAGTATAGAGCCATGAACTGGGTTCACTTACAAGTAATGATTGGGAATCATGTACTTCATTGCGCTATATATTATGAACCACAAGTAATGATTGGAAATCATATACTTAAATAGGATTTCATAAGTAATATAATATAAACAAGGTTCACCTACAAGTATTAATTGAGAATTATTGACTTGAATACTATAAATTTCTTTTATGCAAGGAATTTTTATCAAGTACTACTACTGGTGTTGATGTACATGCATAATAGATGTTGGTGACACTCAGAACATTGAGTACTTTCCATACTGCAATTTTTATTTTAGGTACCAATAAACTTGACTTGTATGGATACTAAAATCTTTCTACTATTGTAAAATTTGGAAAAGACTATTGTTGAGAATAATGAGTCTCTAAATAACAAAGTAGGAGCTTTGTTTAGCACCCTCACCTCCATATTCAGGAGGCCTGATAATGGATTATCTTATACTATGATAGTATTATATGACTGCGGTAAAAATTTTATTCGGCAGTGCAACTCCACTATAATCTCACATGGAGAAATAGTTTAAGTAAATAGAGATATTGAGAATATTCTATTATATTTTCTACGCTTCAAATATTGCGCTTCCGAGGCAATACTTGATAAATTACTGTGCACGCAAACCTAATTCAAGTTTTCCTCATTTATGAGCAAAATAATGAACTACTGGTTAGGAACCTTAAACGTATGCCTAATAAGAGTAAGCATGTGATAGGTCGTACAATGTTGGGTCTAGTGACAGGTGAAGTTGCGGACAGGGTCACAACTGTGGATTGACGAGAGGTGGTAATAATGGCAGGATTAAATTCTAGCCATCAGTAACCTGAGGCAAGGGGAACAAGAAGTTCACCAATAGACCAAAATGGAATAGGAAGAATTTCAAAATGGATACGAGATAGTCGGGTATGGGATTGCAAGGTACCCCAGAAGATTTAAAGAGATCAGCCCCAGACTTATCACGTGATCGCAGTTGGCAAAGACCTCCCCATGGCAGAGTTTGTGGCCATAGATTTCTACCATGATACCAATGTAGCTTTGGATCAAGTTATAAGAATGAATAGTAGTAAATTCTCAATAGATTAATGATGTTACCTAGAAAGCATTGCCAAGTAGTAACTTTACTTGTTGCATAATAGTAGTTTTGCTTTATTAATTCTATCATTGATTGAGTTGGGAACTCTTCAGTGTTTAGTTAAATAGAATGCTTGTGACATGTACTAGTTTGGAAAGTAGTTAAATTCTATGTATGATAGTTGATCTACTATATACAACCCGCCTATGGATTTATCTACTCATTGAGCATGACCGATAATTGGATGAGTGGCGACATATATCTAAGAGACATTAGTACTAAGCACTCGATCCTTTTTGAGATATGAATATATTTCTTGTCTAAACTTGTGCATCGGGAATGGCACGAATATCATTGGTACGACCACAATAAAAGAACGCACTGAGTGCATCACGCTATTACTCTCTAACGGTACGATACGAGATATCTAGTCCACTTTACACACTAGTAAATCCAGCCAAATTTTTTCTAAGTTTAGGGAGATACATGATAATACTTATCGCGTAATGACTATCGGAGAAAATGACATACAAAGTTTTGTGCAGTCACTCCATATTTAAAGGTTAGAACATGCTATTGGAATGGTTTCCAATACACCCCTCATGGCTCAAATAATGAGGAGGATTATTGGGATTACATCTCAACTTTTCTTGAAAGGAGAGAAGATCCAGAGAGTGTACGTATAACGATTACTTTCAAGGAAAGTCTATTATTTTATCCTAGTATGACCAAGGTAGAGTGGGATCTCCAACCTTTACTCCAAATGTATCCATAAAGACACATGTGGACCTATCCATCCACATTGTGGCCCACTTGATTATTTATGATCATAATAGATGCATCTAAGAGATGGTATTACATTTGCCTATTATTACATCTAAGAATGTAACGTTGACACAACTTTTCACTTAGATCATTCGATCGCAGACTCAGTTCCTGGATTAACCGATCAAAGTCGATTGATACGACTTGACGGGGGCTTGGGAGTGAGACTCACAGGCTTTGATAATTATTTTATCGCTACATGAGATAGATGATTGAGCATCGTGAGTACCCCATACCATACCCAACTCAGGATTGACGGAAAACCTAATTAACCGATTTAGGATAATCGCAAGGCCACTGTTATTACGATTACTGCTTCTACCTAGTGTGTGGGATATGCATTCTTACTCTCACATCACTGATTAGGGTTCGTCCCATAGTAAGTCATCAAATTATTTTTTCCCAAAAATGACTAGTAACTGGGTCGGAGCCCAGTGTCCCCCATCGATGAGCATTTAGATGTTCTGTATAGGTGCCAATCACACCACAATGTATGAAGATGAGACCCTCAACGTCAGCCTGGTATTCTGTGGGGTTATAATTCGTATTTATCACTGGATATTTGGAACCCACTAGCGACGCATATACTCCAAGGAGATAATTGTTACTCTGATGAGACGATATTCTCAGCATTGGAGGGAGATATGATAGTCAATACTGAGGATGTTTCTAAGAGGTTTTGGAAAACACCATTGTTGTTTCATCTAGATCCCTATACATAAGTTAGGTGACAATAAGGTTCAATGGATTACAAACCTCCAATAGGTCGTAAATGAATTGCCAGACACATTTATAGATACTATTGAAGTACCGTAAGTGTATGTACCTATAAGTAATACACCTACACAGCAGAACATTCCAGGGGAACTAGTACCGTAACTGAACGTTCTAAGGGAATTAGTACTGCAACTGAATCTAAGGTTCGCACTTAGTGCGGAGCATCGTTGGATGAAAGTATTATAAGTTGAGGAGCTGCAGAATATGGGACAAATATGACTAATGGTGTTGTCGGTTCATCGAGGATGGAGCCACCCATTGATGAGGCAATAGTAGCTACGCGACTAGTTGATGCATTACGCGACTAGCCTAGGGTAGCACATGTGTGTGATAATAATGAGATTTCAATCTATTAAAATTTTGTAATAAGCACAACGTAAGATCGTTCAGTAAAAAACTTGTAATGTTTCAGCACTCTGGAAGTACCCTTTTTTCACATGAAATATTATTGAGATGAGTAGTCAATGTCATTTTATTTCAACCCTTTCTTGAGATACTTTATTTTATGTTAGGCTCTGTGTGGATTATTTGAGTTTTAAGTAATATTTTGAAATCTTAGAGTTTTCTGTAATCCCTAACAGATGAAATTACTCATGGTAAAATTTCATGTTTTCTTCTTTGTAATACTGAAATCTTAGAGCTATTTATCAAATTGTTGATGGTAGCAAACCTTCAACATTATCATTCTGGCTGAAACACCCATATTGCCAGAATGTTGATACACCTGTAATGACTAGGAATGGAGTAGACTGTTGAGAATTGAGGTAGCTAATCTTTATTCTATGACAAGAATGATTAGAGGTTACAACCCTAGAAAACATGCATTATCATTTGAACAAAATCCAATCTCGTTCGAACGACTTCTTCGGTCTTCAAATCTAAAATACAAAATCAAACAATTCGTTCGAACGAGCTCCATTCTCGTTCGAACGACTTCGACCTACTTTGAGTTCATCTTCAGCAACTCGAACAGAACCAGCTTGAGTCTTCATGTAACATAACCAGCTTGAAATTCAGGTAACTTAACCAGTTTGAATCTTCAGGTAACTTAACCAGCTCGAACTTCTATCGATCATAACCAATTCGAATCTGAACATTGAAAATCTCATTTTTAATTCGTTTCAATCCGACTTCAATCCTTGAACTGAAATAACTCGAACTAAAATGACCTCGAACATAATTCAAGTTCATACCTTAACAATCTCCCACTTAAAATTGAATATATCATAACCCATCCCCAGATCTCCAAATAAATTGCTTGAACTACCCGAACCTTCAATATTGAGGAACCACAAAAGTTGTACATGTCGTCAACTTCTAAAAAGTCACCACCTTCGTAAACATATCGGCCGGATTCACATCAGTATGAATCTTCACGAGCTTCAACATACCATCCTTGAGGAGCGAACAAATATAATGATATCGAATATCAATGTGCTTGGTCCTAGAGTAAAAAGCCAAATTCTTTGCTAAGTGCATAGAACTTTGACTATCACTATACAGCTTAGTAGAATATTGTTTTTTGCCGAGCTCTTTCAACAACCCTTTAAGCCAAACCATATCTTTGCAAGCTTCTGTAGCTGTAACATATTTTGCCTCCGTCGTAGACAAAGCTACAATCTTCTGTAGCCTAGAAACCCATGTAACCGCACCGCTTCCCAATGTTAATACAAAACCACTAGTGTTCTTCTGCCTATCAATATCACCTGCCATATCAGAATCAACAAAACCTTGTAAGCATATTTGAAAAACTCCATAGCATAATGCCATATCTTGAGTCCTATTTAGATACCTCAAAATCCATTTCACAGCTCTCCAATGCTCCTTGCCTGGATTACTCATATACTTACTAACAACTCCTACTGCTTGGGCAATGTCTGGTCTCATACAAATTATAACGTATATTAGGCTACCAACCGCGGATTGATAAGGACCTTCCGCATCTCATCACGACCCTTCTGTGTCTTCGGACAACAGTCCTTTGATAATTTAAAGTGACCTCCTAATGGTGTACTAACAACTTTAAAACCATCCATATTGAACCGCTTAAGTACTTTGCCGATGTACTCAGCTTGAGATAGCTTCAATTCTCACCGTTTTTTGTCCCTTGTAACACACATACCAATAACTTGTTTCGCCGCACCCAAGTCCTTCATAGAAAACTCCCAGGATAACTGTTCCTTTAACTTGACAATTTTTATCATGTCGGCACTTGCTACCAACATATCATCACATACAGAAGTAGAATAATATATGAGTTCCCCGTATTCTTGATAAAACAACAGTGATCCGCATTGCTCATCGAATAACCATTTCTGAACATGAATTGTTTCAAACCATATAAGCTCTTCGTGAGCTTACACACAAGATCTCCTTTCCCTTTCACATAGTACCTTTCTGGCTGCTTCATATAAATCTCTTCATCGAGGTTGCCGAGGAGAAATACTGTCTTGACGTCAAGTTGCTCAAGATGCAAAACTTCAACAACAACTATATTCATCATAATCCAAGTTGTAGACATCTTCACAACAGGAACAAAGATCTTACCGAAATCAATGCCTTCTTTCTGTTGAAAACCCTTCACCACAAGTTTAGACTTGAATCTCCTTAAACCGTCATATTCCTGCTTTAGTCCGTATACCCACTTATTGTGCAATGCTCTCTTTCCTTTCGGTAACCAAACTAAATCCCAAGATCGATTAACTGGTAATGACTGTATCTCATTATCCATAGCAAGCTCCTACTTGTTTTTGGCTTCCACATCTAAAGCCTCCTTGTAACTTTCAGGTTCACCACCATCTATAAGTAACAAGTGATTTAAGGAGTTAACGTACCTAGCCAGAATTCTTGCAACTCTCGGCTCCTTTCAAAGTGCTATTGAAATGTCTAGATCATTAGGTTCCTTACCTTGATCGGGTGCATCGGACTCAACCACAACTTCTTCATCAACCTCTCGAGAGGGTTCATCATCTTCAATGTTGACACTTTCCGCTGCTTTACTTTGACTTCTTTCACTAGGTACTTTGAAATATTTATACAAGACTTCCTCATTGAATGTAATGTTACGGCTCTGGATAACTTTCTGATTCTTTGCATCCTAAAATCGATACCCAAACTCATCACCCCCGTATTCAATGAATATACACTTCATCCACCTTACATCTAGCTTTGTCCTTGTATCTGAATTATCAAGCACATATGAGGTACAACAAAAAATACGCAAGTGATTTAGGTTTACCTCTTTACTGGTCCATGCTTCTTTAGGAAGTCTAAAATCCAAAGCCGTTGAAGGCCCTCTGTTAATTAAATACGCCGCCATACTAGCCGCATCCTCCCAAAAACACTTTGGCAATCCAGCGTTGGGTCTCATACTCCTCACTTTTTTGTTTATTGTTCGATTCATGCGTTCTACAACACTATTTTATTGCGGTGTTTTAGGAATAGTCTTTTATCTCCTAATCCTATTTGATGAGCAAAAGTCTTCAAACTTGTTACTACAGTATTCGCCCTCATTATCCGACCTGAGACACTTCAGTTTTAAATCGGTTTTATTTTCAACTAGAGCCCTCCACCTCTTAAATTTATCGAACACATCTGATTTGTTCTTGACGAAGTAGACCCACAGTTTACGAGTAGCATCATCAAAAAAAGTAATATAATAATGAGAACTACCAAGAGAAGACATCTTGGTTGGCCCCCAAATATTTATGTGTACAAGATCCAGTTTTTCCAGGTTTCCTCGATCTTCCAAATATTTTGAAACTGATTTTCTTCTGCTTTGCAAGAACACACTCTTCACAAAACTTGAGATCAACCTCAGTAAGACCCTCTAACTTTTCCTTTGTTACCATCATCTTCATCCCCTTTTCACTCATGTGACTGAGCCATTTGTGTCATGTACTTGTATCAATCCTCAAAGTGGCTGAACAAATAGTAGAAATTATGTTTTATGTTGTATACAACATTCCTTGTCGCAAGCTTTGAGCTACTACCATAGCTTACTTTGTAACCTTCCAGAAGGTTGAACTAAAGGTACTCACATATCCACCATCATTCGTTAATTTACCAACCGATATAAGGCTATACCCTAATTTGGGTACAAGTCGCACATTCTGTAAAGCCAACGTTCCCCCTGAAGGCAAACAACCTAGCGTTTCCCTTTCCAGTAATATTACGTGCACTCTTATCTGTAAGAAAGACCGTACTGAAGTTGCCTTTAACAATATTGGTTAGGAAACCTATGTTCGCAGTAGCATAGAAAGAGACACCCGAATTAACTATCCAAGATTCATGAACATCATTTAATCCATAATACGATTGAAAAACCCTAATTAGCAGAAAAGTATGAAGAACAAACCAATTGGCTGGGAAAAATCCCTTTAGAGCTTCAATTGCTTAATCGAAATCAATTACAATTGAATTCCTCTCAAGCCCTAAGTCTCTCTTCTAGAATTTATATTGATCTCACATAATCTAATTGTAGGGGCCAAGTTTCATAGAAGGGGAAACTAGCCCTTACACCACAAGGTTATCTTCGACTAGGGGATTATGCAAGTATCTAATATGATAATAGACAATATTACTATACTAACACACTTGTGTGGAGTCCTAGAATGGGTTACTCCATGACCTCTAGAGAGGATTTTTAATAGCTGATGATATATATCAAGTTAGATGATAGATCGAATAGAGGTTGATTACAGGGTAGTCAAAGGTCATCTTAGAGAGTTAATGGGAGAGATTTTCTGACCCCTTCATAGTGCCTCCTCCCTCCTATTTATAGGAGATAGAATGGGGTGAGTCACCACGGGAGGTCAGATTACATGAATATCCTTTAGGGACAACTATTCTGTACCCAGAGTCAGTTCTGATACTGTAGCTGTTGGTTCTGACACTATGGTTGTCTAGCGGCTTGTCTCATTATTATGTCTGGCGAGTTGGCTGTCAGACGTGTCTACCTTCGACCGTGTATTACCATGGTCGACGTCTTTTGGGTACGTACTGATGTTGAATCTTGGTAACGACCGTCTGTCTTTGGCTTCGATATGTCCTTAAGTGTTCGACTAATCTGGAAAGGCTTCGTATACTTAGTTACTATCTTGTTGGGCTTTAAGTCTCTAGGTAGGCTTCGATGTAGCCTTCAAGTATTCAACTGGTGCTGGAAGGCTGCGAGTAGGCTACTACATTCGCCCCCTTTCAGCAGGGGCCTCGAGAATTGATGTAGATGGCGCATGCTGAGAAAATTGGTTAGGCATGAAAAGTTGATAAGTTGACTATTGAATGTGGGCAATTATAAGTAAAGTAATTAAGGAGGATTATTAATGTAAGTGGTGATTAAGGGGAGATTAAATGGCCTTTAATCAAGGTATAAAAGGGTCGTTTGGGGGGATGCTAACTATTCTTCATCTTCTTCTTCTCTGAGTAAAACAAAACATGGAAACTACACCAAACATACGATACCAGAAGAGGATGGAGGTAAAGGAGCGAGGAATCGAAGAGAAGACGAGGGTTCTGAAGGAGAAATTCTTCAGAGACCAAGGATTGGATGTGGTGCTGCCTGACTTGGCAGAGCTGGAGCCAGAGGAGCCTATCTGTGGGATACCATATGAGCACTGGTGGAGGGTGTTGTAGTGGTTAGGGCCGAACGTTAGTAATTGGTACTATCTGCTGAAGAGCCTGGCAAAAGACCAGGTAGATGTGGAAGACGTGGTCAAGGGTGAGGCAGGGCTCTACAAGAACTGCCCCGTATGCAAATAGGGGTGTTCTCTAAAAAGTTGTGGTAGTGTAGATCTTGTTGTTGGTGATATTTTTTATCTTTCTGTCTTTACTTTGTTTTTTTGTTTTTATGTACGTTCGATGGTTTTGTTGTTTCGAAATAAAAAACATGTTTGTTAAAGTATGATAGTAGAACCATGTTAGGGTTGGTAAACGATGATAAGTTAGGCACGGTGTTAACTCTCGAACGTCAAATGTAAGAAATGAACACGACTAAAAATGGTGAGACATTGGGTTCAGTTATATGAAGAAAAGTACTGACCGAAGGTTCGAGTACTAATGCATATGTATGATGGGATGAAGTAGAATGTAGACGATAGTTTTAAAATAAAAGCATGAGAGGGCTTGAAAATTCCTGTTATCAAAGGCATATGTGCTTCGATTATAATATTTGACAGCCGTAATGGCAGATATGTCAGAGGTGGTACTGTTCCTAGGGCAGTGCGCCACTACAGGTTTTCATGATGTTTCCTCGGGGTATGGGAAAGAGGTGGAGGTAACACGTGCATTTGAGTTGACAACTTTGGGCAGTGTGCCAGAAGCTTTAAGAGGGCTAAAAGAGTAATTACTGGCGTAAAAATGTGACACGCACGTGGGAGCAGGTGAGAGTGATCGATTATAAACCGACGTCTTAAAAGACCTGCAAGCGCACAGTATACCGTTAAGTACATGGGTAAGCGTGGTCATATCCCAAGAGACTTGTGGTGCAAATTATACTTCGAGCTACTAGTTTTATCGAATAACAATGAGTTTGCGTAGGTTTTGAAATAAAAAGAATAACGAAACAAATTACAAGATAAATTGGAGTGGAAACCAAGGCATTGATTCCACTACACCCTTTAAAACCCTTATATAGCATAAATAATTAAAGTAAATTACGAGTTCCCGTATCGCATATCCTTGGTCGGGCATATGCAATACATCAAAAAATACAAGAGATTTAGTAATCGGGAACTTCTCATCTGCCAACTTACTCAACCATGGTCCGGTTGATAAGTATGGATTATGTTCTCCTTCATGTTCCTAACCTATCTTGTTATGGTCTAACAAGATGGTTACATAGATTCATTATTCATCCTAATCCTAGCTATGCTCAAGCATAGGACGAAAGAATACGAATATACAAAATTTCAGGATAAAGAGAAGGTAATTATAATAACTAAGCTACACAATCTACACTAAGGCTACATTGGGTGGAGCTTTCTCTAGCCTTGGCTAAGAAGATTAGCTACTCATCCCTTTGATCATTGCCATACTACTATTACTATGATAAAATTAAAAGACAAGAACAAGAGAAAGAATAAGCTTTATTGTTATGAACTTTGATTTACACTCTCCAAGATGATCCCTCATGGGTAGGATTCCCCTCCTATTTATAGAGTATAGGAAGGGTTACTAAAAATTACCATTAATATAAAATCTCCTAAACAATGCCTAAAATCATGCATTACAACTCATGAGAATAATATATATATATATATATATATATATATATATATATATATATATATCTAATTCTCTTCAATGGGCTTTCATGCATGGGCCTTTGGTTGACAACTTTAAATTAGAATCATTGTTGGAGTGCATCACCCTTGTTTTTCGTTAAAAACTGAAAAATTGTATGACTTGTTTATCATGTGACCGATTTCTGTAAATACAAGCAAAAACACTATTAGTGTCATATTTATTTAATAAATGACTAGGTAGATATAAATTTAAGAGTTGTACACGTAAATATTACGTGTCTATCAGAGAGTAATATCGTCAAGACACATCTCAGCCGAAAAGTGATGGGAAGTGGAGGAGTGGTAATGATGCTGAGTGGGGGAAATCAAGGCGGTTTTATTTGTTTGTGGTATTTAAAGAGGTGAGAGAGAAATTTATTATTCCCAAACAATCAATCATAGAGATAACAAAGGAGGAAAAGAAGAAAACACGTACGCCATTATTGTAGTAGATCTTGTTGGAGAGGAGAGAAGAACACTTCGTTGTTGCTGTGACATTTGATCAATTCAAACAGGTATGTCCTCTGATTGCTTGTAAAAATAGGTAATTTGAATTTATGCGCACTGCTCTGCCATTTCTCCTTTTGTAATTGTATTTTGTCTGGTTGGTGAGGTGAGTGCTACTAGGTTTTCTGTTTGTAATGTTGTTACTGAGGAAGGGGGTAACTCATGTGGCTGGAGGCTCGGCCAAGTGGTAAATTGGGAGGAGTGAATGGGTGATTGGGGTTGTAATTGAACATTCGACTGTGGGTTGGGCGATTTGTAGAGGGTAGAAAATAATATAATATTAATACTTGATACTCAAATATATTGAGCTAATTGCGCTCCTCTTCTTTTATGGGGGTATAATATGTACCCATCAAGCTTTGAGGATGAGGCAGGTAGATGAGGAGAACGAAGTAAGCAAGCCAAGTATATTAGGTCGAGGTCGAGGGGGTGAGAGTAGTGAAGTAGAAGTGTTAGAGATTACAACGGTCATCCCATTGGCTTTGGTAATGCCAGAGGTTGGAGCTTCGACTAGGAGCCGTCGTAGGGCTCAAGTAGTCGGGGAGAGTGACGAAGAGGAGATTGATGAGGGGGAGGGAAAGGGGAACGAAGGTAATGTCGAGCCTTCGAGTGATGAGAGGGAGGAAGGGGAAGAGGATCAGAGTGATAATATGGATGATTCGGATGATGCGGGGACAACAGCGGGACCAGTCTCAGCTCAAGAAAGGGCGAGATTAGATCGGTTCATGGTGAAACACGAGTTGTCGAAGGTGTGTGTTATACTAGTGCCAGTAGGGGCCGATTTCATTTTTAAGGATACCCCCCAGGTGGACATCATGGCGTTCAGGGGCCAGATTCAATTAGGGATGCAACAACCCCTTCGAAAGCTGGTGAAGCAGGTATTAAATTACTGAGGCGTTGCCTCATGCCAGATGAATGGAAAATTTTATGGGATGATGAGGGTTGTCGAGGGGATGAATGTAGAGTTGAAACGTGAAAAGAGGGGTTTGATCGTGTGGTTCGATATTGTATCGTTCTACTCGAGGAAAGCAAATAAGAAGGCGGATACGTATCACATTCAATGTCATGCAGACAAACTATGGTTATTTGATTTGTGTTCAACGAGGCGTGGGGGGGATAAGTATTTGGTGGTGGTAAGGGGTAATTATGAGAATACAGAGGGGGAAGAAGTGTATAAGCTGAAGCATAAGCTGTATAATCCAAATAAGTTGATAGTCGAAGGCTGCTTATTATGTGGATCAAATAGGTTATTAAACTTGTTTTCATTGTTTTGCAGATCCCAGCAGCAATACATTGACAAATCCGAGGAGGTATATTGACGAACTGATTGACCACGACGAGAAGTGGGTAAATTGGGTATTCGGTAAGTTGGGTATTATGAGGAAGAGGTGAAAGAAGATATATACGTTATTGTGAGACGTACCTGTTGCTACTAGTCACTCAAAGAAGAGAAAAGAGGGAAGTACTTTGGTGGCGGCAAGTAAGATGGACAAGGACAGGTTGAGTCGAAATTCGAGCTAGGTGCTGAGGGAGTGGTGAGGATGGACGGGGACTGTACGACCGAGTATGCCCGAGGCCGTCCTCGAGATACCGCGGCAGACTAACAAAGGTAAGGGCAAAGCCGTTCCCTAAACTTTGACATTACAGCAGACGAAAACTACTCTGTGTAAGAGGCCTCGTGAGTAGGTGGCCGATGATGAGGGTGATTCTGTCAAAGTGAGGCGACACAAAGATGAACTGGGGGAGCATGCTCGGACGATGGCCGCGTCCATGGCTACTATCTGTATAATAAACCCAGAGGAAGCAGGGAGGTAAATGAACAAGGCTCAGCATCAGGTAAGTATTTATGAAATTACGAAGTTACAATTTTATTCGAGAACTGCTGATTAGTCGAGTATTCATGTAGGTGAATGCTTGGGCGATAACTTTTATCAAAGCCCAGAAAGTATCGAGTAAACAGTTGAAGCAGTCTGGAACTCGCTCAGGGAACCATAATGTTGCTTGAGACCGAGATCACTGTGTTAGAACGAGAGAAGTTATAGATTAGAGCCGATGTTGCAAGGGAGGTCGAGGCTGCGATTGCCAATAATATTCAGACCCGAGTAGTGCTAAAGGCAAAGCTGATTGAGATAAATGAGCAGCTGAAGGATAACAAAGTACGTTTCCAGGCGCAATACGATGAGGAATGTGACACGACCACGACTCTGAAGAACTTTATAGATGGGCTGGGGTATAATAATCCACAATACAATTGAGAAGCTCTAGTTAGTAGAAATGTATAAAGAACACCAATTGGTCTAGAAAAATAGATAATTCGATTACTTAAAGCAAAGTAATTACAAGGAAAAACTCTTAAACCCTAGGCTTCTCTCAGAACTCTTTTCAGATCTAACATAACCTAGAAAATAACCTAAGTTCCCTTTATATACTAGGGAACTCGAAAATCATAAAAGAACAGATTTCGAGGTAAAACAATGCTTGAAAATCCAAAACAGCGCCAAAGTCGTTTGAACGAACTAAGGAGTCGTTCGAACGACTTTACGACTAATTGGTATAAAACCCTAGAAACTTGCCTAGTCGTTCGAACAAAATCTCAACTCATTCGATCGAAATATGGCTCTGGGCCAAATTTCCAGTGGGACAAACTTTAGTCGTTCGAATGAAATTGGGAGTCGTTCGAACGACTGGATCATTCAAACGACTCTCAATCTCGTTCGAACGACTTTTACTTAAACATCTAATATTCTCAGATCCTCCTAGATCATGGCTCCCCCCTTTAGGAGCCTTGAGCTCCTGCTCAAGCTAGAACTGGAGAGGTGGGAATATGGCATTGCCCATGACCCTGCTAGACTACTTCGACGTACGAGGTAGCTGACCCTTCTTCTTAACTCGAAGCAACTCAATACCACCACATGTCTTGCCTGGCAGCAACTTTCGACAAAACACACTACGCCCCTTAGGATCATCATATCCTGCAATATATCCTGACGTAACAAAAGGCTGTATTTGCATAAAAACCAACATAGCGGAAATAGTTGGTAATGGGGGTTGAGATAACCTATCAGCCAATTTGTTGTCCACTCCCTTCTTATACTATATAATCAAAGGAAATTGTTGGAGATATGACAACCCATTCATCTGGTGAGCTTGTTGTAGCTTGGATTGTGTAGCTAAAAACTAGAACGGTTCGTGATTAGTATGTACCACAATCTCCTCTTGCAATATCCCCAAGTCGGTTTGTT
Source organism: Kingdonia uniflora (assembly GCA_014058105.1). NCBI lineage: Eukaryota > Viridiplantae > Streptophyta > Magnoliopsida > Ranunculales > Circaeasteraceae > Kingdonia > Kingdonia uniflora. The sequence goes on along the minus strand of JACGCM010000926.1, from coordinate 121,053 downwards.
GCTTTAAAATTTTTCTCATTGAAGACAACACTCTAACCGACGTACCATCCTGAACAGGTCACACCGATAGTACAAACTTACCGCTCGCATTAACCAACCGCTTCACCTGAGTCGCCGTTACTAAATTAGACGTAGTGACATGCTCCTTACAAGCATTGATATAGAACTTCTTTCCCTCCTTCACAAGATGATACTTGTGAGCTTTACGGTAATGAATTGCATCCCGGTCCCAAAGATAACGGCTACCCAAGATGAACTGACACACATCCAAAGGAACCACCTCACACATCACCTCGTCAATAAATCTTTCAGTAATCGCAAACTTGAAAATACACTACTTCGTGATCCTCAAATCCGTATCTTTCTGAATCTACCCCAAACCATATGGCTTAGGATGAGCTATAGTCGTCAAACCCATCTTCTTCACCAACGTCTCAGAAATCAATTTTTTTTACTACCCGAATCCATAATGGCCTCGTCTAAACTCTGCTTTACCTGAATACTAACATAAAAAAGTTCTTCCCGACTCTCCTCCTCGGTAGCCAAATTCTGCTAAAACATAAGTGTAAGCTTAGGATTCGGTTTATCTAAATCCGGGAAGTCAACCTGCGGCTAGTGCATATCTCTCTTTCTTGCTCTTCTACACCTTCAGCCTAAGCTCCGGGTGGAGTTTCCAATAATAATCGGAAATATGCCCACTCGCCTTACAATGATTGCAATGAAACTCCTTGGATGAAGATCCCTCTCCTTTGGCCTCTCTCTTATGCTTGTGTTTCCAACTAGACTTATATCCTGACTTGATCTTGCTGTCTTCTTTGTCACTCTTCAAGTACTTGCCTTCAATGAAAATTACCTTCACGGTAGCGTCTTCAATATTGGCCACAGTAAAGAGCTTCAACTCTCTTCTAATAAACCCCGATAAACCCCCCGTGTACTTCATGAGCACCTCATACTCGTCCACATCAATGTCTAAAACCAAAGCTTGGTTATGAAACGCCGCAGTGTACTCATGTACGGATTGCTCAAACTATTGGTGCGAATTGTACCATTTATACCATCTTTCTTGCTCATACCCAATCGGATAAAACTACTTTCGCACTAATACCTTGAATTCTTTCCAACCCAAATCTCCTACATCGTGGTATTTCCGATAAGATTTTTACCACGTTAGTGCATGACTTGCAAATTTCAATGTAGCAAAGCATATTTACTGAGCATTAGAGTATTCATAAACAGAAAAATAAGTTTCTAACCTATCTAACCAATCATCCAACTTCCCAGCATCGATCGAACTATCGAATACCAGAATTTCAATCTTAAAATTGATACGAATATTACAAATAGGATTCGATGACTTACCAATACCCGATCGCTCCTTGTCGGATTCAGCCTTACTAGAATCACTATCGATCTCCGTAAAATTATCGTCGTCATCCACCCCCATAAACCCTTTCTTCTTCGAGCGGCCTCACCGTTCCGTCGAAGCAGAATCCTTCGCGAGGTTTGTGAGACACAATTATTCAACTAACTCCCCTACAGTAGAAGTTAGGTTCAAAACTGTTATTTCCAAAATTGTGAGTCGATCGTCGAAATCGTCCATCTCTAAATCGTCATTCTTCTTCGAATTAGGTTTACGATGGATCGTCAACGGACTCACTAGCTTCTTCTTCGTTTGCTTGAGACGGTCATGTGTAGAGACCATAAACCATAATTAACCCCCAGAGAATCGCAACTGGAGCTCTGATACCACTTAATCCACAATACGATTGAAAAGCTCTAGTTAGTAGAAAAGTATGAAGAACACCAATTAGTTTAGAAAAATAGAGAATTTGATTACTTAAAATAAAGTAATTACAAGGAAAAACTTTCAAACCCTAGGCTTCTCTCAGAACTCTTTCAGATCTAACATAACCTAGAAAATAACCTAAGTTCCCTTTATATTCTAGGTAACTCGAAAATCATAAAAGAACGGATCTCATGGCAAAACAATGCCTGAGAATCCAAAACAGCGCCAAAGTCGTTCAAACGAACTAGGGAGTCGTTCGAACGAATTTACGACTAATTATTCTAAAACTCTAGAAACTTGCCTAGTCATTCGAACGAAATCTTAACTCGTTCGAACGAAATATGGCTCTAGGCCAAATTTCGAGTGGGACAAACTTTGGTCGTTCGAACGAAATTAAGAGTCGTTCGAATGACTGGGTCGTTCAAATGACTCTCAAGCTCGTTCAAACGACTTTTACTTAAACATCTAATATTCTCATATCCTCATGGATCATATAATCCTGAGACCTTCGAGAGTTTTCCTTTGACCGAAGAGCCTGCTACCGAAGATGTTGCTCAGGTAGCGGGGATGGAAGTCGACCAAATAGTGAGAGGTACTAGAGATGGTGTAGTTGATCCTGCGGTTGAAGGGGATGGTACTGGTGTTGGAGGGTGTTCCGTAGTCGATGGTACGACTGATGTTGTAGGACTGAACCTTGCTGTCAAGGATAGTGGAGGTGCTGCTGTAGAAGAACCTGTAGAGGGAGTTAGTACGGCCACTCCCATGTGAGTATGATGTTTGTAGAAGGTATTTGGTTTGGTTTTTTGTAGAACTCTTTTTCCGTAACTTGTTGTGATGTTGAGTTTGAATGATGTTGAATTTGAACTAAGTGTATTGGATCGGTAGTACTCGAACGATGTGGAACGTAATTTAACTTGAGCTGCTTGTATGTATGTAGTGGACTTGAATTGCTTGTATGTATGTAGTTAACTTGAATTGCTTGTATGTTTGTGTGAGAATTCGAAGTATAGAAAGCATTTAACGCCGAGGAACGAAAAATGATGTTCTCGGCTACAATATATCCTCGAGTGTCCGGTTTGTCGACCGCTCGTGCCATGCGGGATTGCTCAAACTAGAAACTCGAATAACGTCGAGGTCACCCCCGAGTATCTGTCAAGTCTAAGCATTGACATGCTACTTAGGTTTGTTCCAGAGGTTCACCAGACTTAGAAGGTCGCCCCCGGGTCTTTCCGCAGGATTGAACCTAAACGAAGCACTATGTGGTCGGCCTCAATGCATCCCCGAGGGTCCGGTCTATCGACCATTCATGCCCCTCGGGTTTGCTCGAATTGAAACCTTAAAAAACTTTGAGTTCACCCCCAGGTATCAGTCGGGTTGAAGGGTTAACGAGATACTTAGGTTTGTCCAAGAAGTTCACTGGACTTTGAAGGTCACCTCTGGATCTATCCGCGGGATTGAGCCTAAACAAAGCATTGTGTGGTCATCCCCAATGCACCCCCGAGGGTCCGGTCTATTAACCATTCATGCCCCCCGGGTTTGCTTGAATTGGAACCTTAAAAAACTTTGAGGCCTCCCCCAAGTATCAGTCGGGTCGAAGGGTTGACGTGATACTTAGGTTTGACCAAAAATTTCACTGGACTTCAAGGGTCACCCCCAGGTCTATCCGTGGGATTGAACCTAAACAAAGCATTATGTGGTCGGCCCCAATGCATCCCCGAGGGTCCGGTCTATCGACCATTCATGCTCCTCGGGTTTGCTCGAATTGGAACCTTAAAAATCTTCGAGGTCGTCCCCAAGTATCAGTCGGGTCGAAGGGTTGACGTGATACATAGGCTTGACCAAGAAGTTTACTTTAAGACAAGGCATGAAGCTCAGAGGATAAAAAATATGTTCATTGATTATATTGTATTAATATGAGTTGAATAAGGTGGTGGCCACGACCTGTTATATGAGGCTAACTGTATTGTGTTCCAAGGGTTGGGTAGAGGCTCCTCAGCTTCTTTCATTAAATAATAGGATCCTTTATCAGTTTTATCATACACGACATAAGGCCATTTCCAAGATTCGGCTAGCTTGCTGGCATTGCGAGGCTTCAAAGAGTGTGTGACTCGTCGAAGTACCAAATCTCTAATATTGAAATTGTATGGTTGAAGTCTTTTGTTGTATGACTTTTGGAGAAAGATAGGTGATAACGGACGAGGTTTTCTATGGCTCGGTCTCTGGTTTCATCGATTTATAATATGTTGCATCCAAGTTCGAACTCATTATCTTCATCGGGGAGGTCAGGATCGCGTGTTGGTACTTCGAACTGGGTAGGGAGTACAACTTCGGTACCGTAAGCCAGGAGGAAGGGAGTGCAGCCCGTCACCTTTCTTGGTGTGGTAGAATAGGCCTAGAGTACATGTTGTAGTTCTTGAACCCATCGGCCTTTTTTCTCATTGATGCGTTTCTTAAGACCGTCGACTATAGTTTTATTGATTGCTTCGACCTGGCCATTCCCCTATGGGTAATAAGGTGTTGAAGGGAAGAGGATGACGTTGTACTTCTTGAGGAAATTTTAAACTTTGTTCCCAACAAACTGTGGACCGTTGTCGCATCAAATCATGTGAGGGCAGCCAAAATTTGTAATGATATTTTCCAATAAGAACTTGATAACTTCTTCTTCTCTGGTTAGACATAGAGGCACGGCTTCGACCCATTTAGTAAAGTAATCTGTAACCACTAGATTATGTTCTCATTTACCTAAAGCCTTGGGAAAAGGGCCCACTAGATCAATCGTCCATCGTTTAAAGGGCCAAACGACTTGGCTGCAATGGAAGTCTTGTGAAGGGCTTCGGATGTCATGGGCATCATGTTGGCATTTTTCACAGTGTTTCGCATACTGTTCAATTTGTTTCATCATATTAGGCTAGAATAAACCTTCTGTTACGGCTTGAAGAACCATAAATCGACCAGCAGTGTAAGTACCGCAGGTACCTTCGTGGAGTTCAGTAAGTATGGTAGTGGCTTCGTTTTGGGAGATGCATCAGAGGTGTACGCTGTTTGAGGATTTGTGGTGTAGTCCGCCTTTAAGAATGGTGTATCTGAGGCCGTTTTCCAGTAATGAACATTTGGCTCTGGGATCTTCTGGGAGGGTAGAACTATTGAATTATGCAAGGAAGGGTGTTCGCCAGTCATCGGGATTGAGATTCTCGCCCCTAGTATTGATGGTATTGACTTCCATCTGGTCGATACTTGGGCGTTCGAGTACTTTGATATAGAGTGTTCGAGATTCAGACTGGCCTAACATGGCTGCGATGTAAGCGAGGGCATCGGCATGTCTATTTTCGCCTCAAGGGTAATGTATAATAGAAGACTTTTCAAGGAAACAATTCATGTGCTGCGGACAGGGGCAGCATACTCAGCCATGCGATCGTTTGCCTAATTTTTACCGGTGTGCTATCTCCGAACAAGTTGGGAATCGATAAATACTGTAAGTTTGGGAACACCAAGTTTGAGGGTGAGATCGAGGCCATGTATTAGGGCTTCATACTCGGCCTCGTTATTAGAACATTCGAAGTTTAACTTGACAGCCTTTTTAATTCTGTCATTGAAGGGGGTAACCAGAACAACACCAATCCCAGAACCGTTAGGCCCAACGTATCTATCTGTAAAGAGACGCCAACCCGTGTTAGGATTCCAAGGGTCGTTCTGTTTGGGATGGTCTTCTAGTAGATCATCTTCGTGTTCTTCCCAGTCGATGTCTTCGACCGGGAAGTCGCTAAGGATATCAATGACTGTTTAGCCTTTTTGAGATATCTGCTTCTTGAAAGTGATGGCATGTTCACCAAGATAAACAGACTATTATTATACCTGTCTAGATTTATCTTTTTGTTGAAGATCTCTCAAAGGGGGTAGTTGGTGATAATACGCATAGGGTGAGTTTGAAAGTATGGTTTGAGTTTTTGAGCAATGTAGACGAGTGTAAGGAACAATCGCTCGAGCCTGGTATATCGAGTCTCGGCAGGTGTCAGAGTTTTACTGATAAAGTACACGGGTTTCTCGATATTGAATTCGAGTTGAATAAGGACCGAGCTAATAGAAGTATCGATAATCGGTAGGTATAAAGAAAGTATTTCACCTTCGATGGGGGTGCTGATGATGGGTGGTCGACTAAGGTATGTTTTGAGATCGAGGAAGGCATATCAATGAGGGCGCGGATATGAGTGAGGTCGATCTTGATACCTCGTTTGCTGATGAGGTGGCCCAAGAATTTGCCGGATGAAATGCCAAATTAGCATTTGTCTGGGTTTAGCTTCATGTTATAAGAACGAAGTATCGAGAACACTTCGGTTAGGTCATGTATATGGGTATATTTTTGGAGGCTTTTTGCATAACATGTCATCGATGTAAACTTCGATCGACTTGCCAAACAAAGGTTTGAACATGGTAGTAACAAAACATTGGTAAGTGGCACCCACATTTTTAAGGCTGGAAGGCATGATGTTAAAGCAATAAAGACCTTGTTCAGTAATAAATGAAGTTTTAAGTTGGTCCTCGGGGAGGAGGGGTACCTGATTGTAACCCGAAGCCACGTCCATCATCGATAATCGTTCATGACTGGCTGTGGCATCCAGGAGTACTGAAATGATCGGAAGGGGAAAGTTGGTATATATTTGTTAAGGTCTGTGAAATCGACGCAGATTCAGATCTTGCTGTTCTTCTTAGGGACAACAATAATATTGGAGATCCAGTCGGCGTACTTGACTTCTTGGATGAAACCTGTGGCCAAAAGTTTTTTGACCTCGAGGCTTACTACTTCTCGAATCCTCGGTGCCAAAGTGCGCTTCTTCTTCTTCACGACGGCAGAGTGAGGGACAAGGTCAAGACGATGACAGACCATGGTGGGGTCGACACCAGGCATCTCATGGAACGTCCAGGCAAAACTATCTTTATTTGTCCGAAGAAAGGTGGTGAACTCGAGGCGTTCGACCTCATCCAAAAAACTACCAATGAATGTACTTCGACCAGGACCGTCAAGTTCGATGTAAACAGTAGGTTTGAGAGGTGTGTTAGATAGGTTTGATGGTGTTGGGAGGGAGAGAAACATTAATTGTTATAGTTTGACAAGTTTTTTGGTAAAATCAATCTCAGGGTGCTCGCAGGAGCGGGCAAGGCGTTGAGAGCCTTTCATGTTCCAAGTGTCGTAAGGGGTAGTAAAACGAAGTGCTTTGTGGTAGGTTGAAGGTATAACTTTTATGGCATGAAGCCAATTGCACCCTAGAATGCCCAGGTACTTAGATTTCTTGTCGATGACGAGAAAACTGGTTTGGAGGGTGACTAAACCAGTAGTGACAGAGAGGCTAAGGCGACCGACGATGACTTTGATAGCACCGTTAAAGCCCTTGAGCTTGACGTTAGCTGGTGTGATGAGGTCTATGTTTTATATGGCTTGAACAGTCTGGAGGAAAAGTACGTCTGCTGCACTGCCCGTATCGATGAGTATAGTATGGAGGATGAGGTGTTCGACCTTAATCATAATGACCAAGGGGTCAGAGTGGAGGAAGCGAACATGAGAAGTATCGCAATCGATTAAGGATATACCTTCAGGTCGAGAGCGTTGGCTAGATTCTGGTAGAAAGAAGGGTAGCTTCTCCTGATAGGTAAGCTTACAGCATTCTTTAACGCGCTTGCGTTTACTTCTAGAATGACCGTTGTCGATATTGTTAACTTCAATGAGATGGAGTTAGAAAATGCGTACCTCAGCTGGGTTGGTAGTTAGGGTAGGTTGTGGCTTGAGATACGCCCCATCGAGGTTACTGGGGAGGTCTACGACATATCGATATAGTTGATCTGCTTTAAGAATCATCTCCAGTGACCGTTGTAAAGCATATCATTTGTTGGTAGGGTGGCAGTTTTACTTATGATTTTGGCAGTAAGGCTCAGCTTTTCGGACTTCGATGGGGAAGGGGGTATACCAAATAGGGTCGGCCTGTATCTGTGTGATATGGGTGCTGATGGGGGTAGTGAGTTTTGGTAAGACTGACATAGGCCATTTTTTGTGGATGTCAGAAGGGGTAACATCTGAGTGAGAGCGTTTGCGGCTCTCGGTCTCCTGTGAGACAGGAGCGACCATGGGTATAGAAGAGGGTCGAGATCTGTTTTGCTTGGGGGTTGAGGATTGCCCTTGGCGATTAGATTCGCGGGGGCATTCGAGGTCGATGTATCTATTAACCTTAAATAACATCTCCTCGAGGGTTAGTGGTTTATGAAGCACGATGTACTCCTTGACATGACTATGATCTGGCAGAGCGTTTGACTACGCGAGAATGGCATCCGCTCAATCGAGGTTTTGGACTTTGCGCGACTCATCAAGAAACTGCTTGGTGAAGGCTTCAAGCATTTCGCTGGAGGATTTGCAGAAGTTGAAGAGAGCATCGATGCGAACCTCATGGTATTTGTTAAAGGCAAATTGAGCGATAAAAAGGTTCGACAATTACTTGAAGCTCTGGATAGAGCCGTTGGGTAGGTTGTGGTACCATTTGAGTGGGCTATCAGTTAGACTGGTTGGAAACATTTGACATAAGATATGGTCGGTTGTGGAATACAGACTCAAAGCATTTTGGAATTCGAAGATGTGAGACTGAGGGTCGGTATTGCAGTATTTACTGATGTTGGGAGTATAAAAATTTTGAGGTACTTTGACCGCGAGAAGTTTGGGGCAGATAGGGTTGTTTAACCGACTCCACGAGTTCAGTGTGGGGATCGCGCTGACGCAAATAGCAGCGTGGATTTTCTGATCGAGTTTCTGCTGAGTAAGGTAGGTAAGATGAGGAGGCGATCGCTAGGGTCGAGGGAGATGAGACCTTTGATAAGAGCATGTTTGGCGTTTTGCTCGTCAAGGCGTTCGCAAGCATGACGCCATGCGGGGTGACGAGATGTGCGAAGGGTTGAATAAGAGGAGTCCTCTATAATGGGGATGCCTAAATAGATCGAGTTAGTGGGTACGGCGGTGGGTGCACCCTCGACGCCAAGATGGACTAGGGGTACTTCGATATGTGGATGGGGCCCAAGCCGTGTGTAGGCTGATATGCGCGAGGGGGCGGTTAATCGAGAGTGTTGAGGAACGTCGTGGGTATGACCTTGTTGAAGCTCTCGGACGGTAAGGCGTAATTCGTTGAGGGCACGGTGTTGTCGGTGCGTTCGTCAACCCGAATGGCATCACTCAAAACTCATAGTGCCCGTAACTAGTCCGAAAGGCTGTCTTCGAAACATCAGCTGCCCTGATCCTCAGTTGGTGGTAACCCGATCTGAGATCAATCTTCGAAAAGAACTGCGCTCCTCGAAGCTGGTCAAACAAGTCCTCGATCCTCGGCAACGGATATTTGTTCTTGATCGTGACTTTATTCAACTCGCGGTAGTCAATACACAAACGCATCGAACCATCTTTCTTCTTTGCGAACAAAACCGGAGCCCCCCACGGTGAAGTACTCAGCCGAATGAACCCCTGATCCATCAACTCAGAAATCTGATCCTTCAGCTCCTTCAGCTTGACAGGTACCATACGGTACGGTGCCTTCGAAATCGGAGCTGTACCAGGAATAAGATCTATGCCAAAATTAATCCTTCTCATCGGCGGTAAATCGGGAATCCACTGGAAAATGTCGGAATAATCGTAAACTACCGGAATAGAACTAACGTCCACGCCCGAGGACTCTAACTCTAAGAAAGCTAGTAAGTCGTCCCCTGTCTGTACAGGTTTCGAACTAGTGAACACGAATCGCCTCTCAGCGGGAATATAAAAGGTAGCCGTCTTCTCGAAGCAGTCTAAAGTGACCCGGTGTGTCGACAACCAATCCATGCCTAGGATTATGTCAAACTCATGCATCGGCAAAACTAATTGGTCTGCTGATAGGACTCGACCACAAACAACTATTGGGAAATCTCTACATATGCATGAGATAGACACCTAAGAATCTAAAGGAGTACCCACGAAAACCTCATCTATCAGTAAAGAAGACTTAAAGCCAATAATGCAGAAGAATGCAAATGCGATGAATGAATGCGATGCACCGGAATCGAAAAGGACATGAGAGGGCAAATAAGAGATATGGATCGTACCTTCCACCACAGGTAGAACGGTGTGAGAGTCTCGCCTCCCCACTACAAATACTCTGCCCTTACCACGGCTCTGAACCTGACCCTGCTGCTGACTCGGATGCTGCGGCCTCTGTACACCCTGAGGACCTAGAATCATTTGTCTGCCCTGTGGACCCTGAAACTGCCTCTGAGGAAACTGTTGGACCTGAGGAACCTGCTGTGATCGTGGCTGGTAACCAACTGGACCCTGAAACTGTCGTAGCGGTTGCTGACCTCTATCTGGTTTGAGACAGAACCTCTTAATATGCCCATTTCCCCCGCAGTTCCAACAAGTGTGAGGAGGAAGCTGTGCTCCCTCCAAGTACTGTCCGCCCGTAGCTCTGGCTGGTGTACTCTCAAATCTCTGTCTCTTCGGGCCTAAACTGCTGTACTGAGTCTGAACTGCCTTGCCCTTATCGGGTCTTGTATCCTGTCTCGCTGGGTTCCTCGCGTCCCTGGACCTGCGGTCCTCGGCCTCATTTTGTTCCAAGGCTAGCGCCTTAGACAAAATCTCTCTGTACGTGCTGGCACCGGAGGAGATCAAGAACCTCCTAAAGAATGGACGAAGACCCTTCAAGAATTTCATCTTCCTCTGTTTCTCGTCCTGAACAATAAACGGAACATAACGAGCGAGCTCGTTAAACCTCTGATCCTAACGGGCAATACTCATATCACCCTGCTCAAGTGCGTAGAACTCGGAGATGCATACGTCTCTGTAGCTCTGAAGAAAGTACTGAGCGAAGAAAAGCTCCTGGAATGATGACCAAGGAATAGGGGTCTCCAAAACCGTCCTCTTGGCCATATCCCACCAAAAGTCTGCCTCACCCTGAAGTTGGCAAGCTGCAAGTGTCACCCGCTGATCATCGGGACACTTCATCGCGTCAAAGGTCTTCTTTATAGACCTGAACCATGCCTCGGCCTCTGAAGGAATCAATGTGCCGGAAAAAGTTGGGTGCTTGTATCTCTGAAGCTGCCTAAGTAACTGTGCTCCTTGGGTACAGGTCTTCTAGTCTACTGAAAGGAAGCGACAAAGCTATCCATAAACTGCTTCATCTCCGTTGAAACACCTTAAGCTGCCAGAACCGGTAAGACACCTGGATGCCCTGGAAGTACTGGAGCAGGTGAGGCACCCTGATGAATCTGAACCTCTGGTGCAACTCCCATACCAACCCCAGCCTCAGAAACTACAGGCTCTGTCTGTGGGATCGGAATGGACCCCAAACTCTCCTGACTGACCACCTGCTCATCAGTCCCCGCGCTACTGCACAAACTCTGGCGAACACCCTCTCGGATACCCCCACGGGTTCTAGCACGACCTCTGCCACCTCTAGCCATAGAAATAGAAATCTGCCACGAATAAGGAAACATAACTCAGGAACGGATAGGAATGGATTAGGAATAGGAAAGGAATACGATTAATATGAAATCTAAAAAGAATCAATCCTAGCTCTGTCTAAAGGATAACTCGTCATATGATCTGCCATAACAGAGATATGGATTAACCTTACGCTCTGATACCAAGTCTGTCACGCCCTGAAATCCAGTAATCGGTAGCTTGACCAATTACTAGACTCTAAGTAGTGCAGGTTGGGGAATCCGAAGATTCTACCCCACAAATAGCCAAGCCGTAGACAAATTCTGGCTCGGCTATTCACATATAGCAAAAATCATCAGAGTAAAGAAATAGCGATACACAATATAACAATATAACGCGGAAGCAAAAGACATATATGTGTACATATCATGTCAAAACGTAATACAATATCTCAAATACAAGCTCAGCTACACAATGCTGAGAACACCTACAGAATCTTGAACTTAAAGAATCTGCAGCGGCAAAATCAATCTCTGGACCGGCTAACCCGCGGCAGTCCAAGCGACTCAACCTCTGAAAAATATTAAATGCAAGAGTGAGCAAACAACGAGCTCACTAATCCAACAGAACTAAATAACTTACTAATAACAGGTACTGGAATAGAGTAGAGATGAGTGTTATAAAAAAAATAGGCAACTAAGCAGTTCTAGCAATAATCAGTAACCATCAATAAAATAAGTAATTACTACGGAAATGAGGATTGAATTGATAAGAGAATGGAGAATAGAGTTAATGCGGAGAGAGAGTGGAGTGGATTTGGAAAAGGGATAGAGTTAAGAATGTGAGAGGAGGGAATGGTGATGATGATGCAATGCTATGACGTAAAGTGATGGCTAGGAAAATCCCATACTTATCCTAGATGCAATGATATGATATGATGAGCGGCGATATTCCCATAAATATCCCCTAATACAAAATGATTTAATGCTAACGTCTAATGCTATCTTAAGGAGATTTGGTAAAGAGGATACACTGGTACGATCTGTTTAAGCTTGACCAAGCTAGGATGGTTGCACTCGATCAAAGTGGAAGGGTGGATCAAACCCCAAAACTAGTCCTGCACATTTCAAGGAATTTCAACCTCAACGAGGATAAGTTTGGGATCACCAGGACTCTGTCTCATACCAATCCACACTCCGCGGTGGTTTTGCTAAGTATGATAGTACCATTCCCAATCTCACCTGCGTATTTTGACCCGATCACACGGACTCCATGGATCCCATTGGAGGTCAACCGAAGCGGAGTGTTTGTGTATTCCATCTCAATAAGTTTGAAAAATGCAATAAGTTATATCATGTAGTCGGTGCCCAAGCACAACCCGGTTGCCGCTAACCTGGCAACCCAAACAGGATCAATAGGGACTTGTTGCACCTACTCTACATAGACGAAATAGCAACCTAACCGTCGCCTACGTCCAAGCCAACGGAACACGAACCCCAACCACCACTACTAACCACAGGTTCTATATAAACCAAAATTCAACTCGGGAATCATTCCCATCCAACCACAGCTTAATAACTACAACCCAAAACCCAACCTCAGAATCAAGCTATCACCCATACTACAGGTTAACAATTCTAACAGAATAATCTCTAAGTTAAACTATAGTTAATCACAACACATCTCTAAGTTCAATGCTACTCTCTAAAACAATATACTGGAACTAGTAAAGAAACTTAGTAAAGTTGGGATATGAAACTCGCCTGATAATAAATCTGAGTCCTGCAGAAATCCAACTCGGAAACCCAATCAAAATCCACGGAACGGCTACGGAACGCCCGAATAACCTAACGCAATCACTGAGAACAACAATCCACCCAAACAATTAAGGAAACGGCAATAAAGCCCAAACCCTAGAAATCAACCTGCGCCAAATCGAAATGAATTTGAGAATTACTCACCGAGGATAGGAGAGAAGATCGCGGCGAAGCTGAGGAAGAATCCGCGAGCGATGGGGAAGATTGGATTAGGAGTTTGGAGGACAGAGGATTGGTGTTTAGGAGAGGATTCGGGTTGATTTTGGGAGAGGAGAGGGAGAGAGAAAAGGTCTAAAAACAACCCAAACTCCGTTAAGCAAAAGAAGAAAATATTTGTTTTTACTATTCAGCAAAAAAAAATATTCAAATATTTTCAAAAATATTCAAATATTTTTTCTCTGCACCAAAATATTCGAACAGAGGAAAACTATTATGACAGAAAACCCTGAAAATTCAACAGGCCAACCCCGGACACCCCGGAAACACCACGGGCCACCCCCACAACTACTCAAACACTCCTATAAGCCTAACAAGGATTTCTCAAGGTGAAAACACCACCTCCACCGCCTCACGGCCACCAAAATACCTAGGCCCCCAAAAAGAATTTTTTCCTCGGAAAAGTCTGGAAACTCACCGGCCACTCCAACGGCTCACCGGAACCACCCCAAACCACACACACAACATAAAAACATCAATACCAACCCATCTAGGGGTTCCCACAAATCATAACACCTCCGTAACACCTAAAACCACCAGAATGCCAAAAAAGAATCTTTTTCCCGGGCGACTCTAGAAACCTACCGGCAACTCCAACGGCTCACTGGAACCACCCCAAACCACACACACAACATACAAACATCTAAACCAAACTTTCTATGGGCTCCCAAGGCCACAAAACTACCTCTACCTCCAAAACACCTCTGAACCGCTAAAACCACAACAAAAAGAATCTAATGCTAAACCACCGAAAGGAATAAATGGATGCATAAAAAGGATGGAGGAGTAAATGAGGAATATATGTGGAATGTAAATGCGGATAATGAATATGCAGAGGTGAGAATGAATAGGAATACGCGGAGTATTATAATAATGAGTATACTAAAAGCTAAAATAGGAATTTAAAATCGGGGTCATTACAAATAGACTTCAAGTCGTTCGAACGAATCCAAATCTCGTTCGAACGACTTGGTCAAAATTAAAAAAAAAATACTCCCTAGATCCTCTTGGGTCATCATCACATGACAGTAGTAGAGCATTGTCATAACTAACCTCCTCAGTAAGGTTCATTGTATCTTTCTCCTCATCATTATTTTTTTTAGAAGAAGAATTACAATTTCGCCTGAAGTGACCCTTCCTAGCTCTCATGCATCTGCCCTAAAAGAGCCCACGCTCTCACTTCCTCGGTAAAAGTGATTTTAACAAATTCCAGTTAAGCATGTTTGGTATTGAACTCGCTGATATGAGCTTGCACACTTTTATTATCCTTCATCTTCAAAGTAAACAAGCACCGTAAAAGATGTACCTTGTTTGCCCCTGATGATTCCGAGTACATAGCGGACAACGTCTCCATCAAACCCTTCGTTGTCATAACTTTGGAGATCATATGTAGAATCTGAGATGACGGCGCTAACCTAACGGTTCCAAACGCCTTACGATCTAATCGCGCCCACTTAGCAGTATCGTATTCTGCTGGCATCATCTCATCTCCACCCAATGGTAAGTCAAGATTCTTCTGATAGGATAATCTTCTATATGTATCTTCCACACTCTAAAATTTGATCCATTGAAGTTCGTGATCTTCAACTTCTCCGGATCAGCCATCGCTCTGACACCAATTGTTGAGAATCGATGTAGCTAATCTCTCTTCTACGACAAGAACGATTAATAGAGGTTCCAGCCCAAGAAAACATACAATGTTGTTCGAACGAAATCCAATCTCGTTCGAACGACTTCTTCGGTCTTCAAATCCAAAATGCAAAATTAGACAACTCGTTCGAACGAGCTCCATTCTTGTTCGAACGACTTTGACCTACTTTGAGTTCATCTTCATCAACTTGAACAGAACCAGCTCGAGTCTTCAGGTAACATAATCAGTTTGAACTTCAGGTAAATTAACCAGTTTGAATCTTCAGGTAACTTAACCAGCTCGAACTTCTGTTGATCATAACTAGTTCGAATCTGAACATTGAAAATCTCATTTTCAATCCATTTCAATCCGACTGCAATCCTTGAACTGAAATAACTCGAACTAAAACGACCTCGAACAAAATTCAAGTTCATACCTTAACACAGACACGCAAGCAAGATATCTTGACAGAGAGAATTGTGTTTATAAATCTCTTTGTAAGTTTTTGCGCAGGCTGTCAGCCTCACGATATGTAGGAGAAACGCTTCAGAGGGTGGACGACCTTCACTGAGATTAGATCTATGTATCCCAATGTTGATGTTAGGAACCTCAAGAATATCGTGAAAACTGTGATTCTTGCTCTCCCTGAAGCACCTATGATGAGACCAACAGAATACCTGACTCCCTTACTCTTGCAGTGGGATAACAGCATTTGGTGTGTTTAATTGGTTGATAGACCAACAGAAATACCATGCTTTTGATGATAATCAGGAAGCTTAGGGCACTATCAAGCCTTAACCTTCATATTAGAATTAAGGGGGTGTTTGTTCTTAAGTGCTGAATGCTGAACAAAGGCACCCAATAACTACATTTCTAAACGACATTCAATGTCTTAATGGATAATGAATTTGAAATTTGATTGATACATTCAGTACCTAGGACTTAAGGGACACTTTTTTTTTACTTTGAGAGGCATTGTATGTACACCACTCAAGCAAATACTGATTATAACCTGAAATTTGGATTGCTAGTTATTCAATGTCTTTAAGGGCTTCAGTTATCCCATGCAAAGCGACATCATGAACCATCTTTAACCTTAGCATCGGAGTATTTTCATTTATGTCACCAGTTTTTCACTTTACAATGCTAAAGATGTGGGGGAAGTAGTGATATAGGATAAGCATATACTTTGCGCTGATGGATAGTTCAGAACTTTGTTTCTAACAATGTCCTTTCTATTTAAAACTAGTAGAGTGCAAACTGCAAACTGCAAACTGCAAACTGCGAAGTGCAAAAAACTCAAGATAAAAAAGCGAATTGAATAGAAAGAATACTTGAGTTTGAATCCTAGAACAAAAAAGGTTTAAAATCCAATATACTGAATACATTGTTCCAAAA
The DNA here is from genome assembly GCA_014058105.1 of Kingdonia uniflora. Classification (NCBI taxonomy): domain Eukaryota; kingdom Viridiplantae; phylum Streptophyta; class Magnoliopsida; order Ranunculales; family Circaeasteraceae; genus Kingdonia; species Kingdonia uniflora. Next base: position 104,773 of record JACGCM010000926.1, on the reverse strand, counting down.
AATCTTTATCTTTCATACTTCTTCAGAAGGCTTTCCGGTCTTCTCCGTCTCCATAATATCATCTGGAATATACTTTCCCCAAACTTTGTGTTCTTTCCACACACTCCACATTTCTTCGATGGGTACACCCCTCGTTTCAGGCAGATAGTACCAGACAAAGCTGGCCATCACTAGTGTGAAGAAAGCAAAGACGTAGAAGAGACCAAACTTAGCATTACAAAGCAACCACGGGAAGATTTGAGCAATGATAAAAGTAAACAACATATTCACCGCAACCGTGATACTCTGTGCAGCGGATCTGATCTCAAGCGGGCAAATCTCACTAGGTACTAACCAAGCCAAAGGACCCCATGACCATGCAAACCCAGCAACAAAACAGCAAATGCAGAACACGACTCCAATAGCATAAGGTTGGCTTACCATAGCAACACCGCTCGTTCCAAACTTTGCCCAAATCAGACTTCCAACAATGACCTGGAAAATAAACATCTGGAGTGCACCCTCTATTAGGAGAAATCTCCTCCCCTTCCTATCAACGAGTGCCACAGATACGAACGTTGCAGCAACATTGACTCCTCCAGTGATAACAGCAGAAGCGAGAGAGGCTTCATTTCCGAACCCAAGAGTCTTAAATAGTACGGGCGCGTAGAACATAACTACATTAATACCGGTAAGTTGTTGTAAGCCAGGCAAAAGTGCAGCCATTATAATATGAGGCCTATACTTCCTTTCGAGAATCTTTTTCCATGGATCATTCACTAACTTTGATGCTTCACTAGCGAGAGAAATATCGTTATACTCTTCATCAATATCATCAGTTCCACGGATTCTTTTAAGTACAGCTTTAGCCTCTTTGTGTTTATTACTATCAATAAGATAATTAGGAGTATCAGGCAAAAAAGATGCGCCCAACACGACAATCAAAGCAGGAACGGCAGCTAAGGCTAAACTCAAACGCCAACCCCAGCCTGCCTTGATCTTGTCAGAACCATAGTTCACAAGATTTGCTATGAGAATACCAATGGTGATCATCAGTTGGAAAAGAACATTGAGTCTTCCACGGTACATGCACGGAGCCATCTCAGAGAGGTAGAGTGGCACAGACTGCAGGAAATATGAAGATAATATTAATCGTTAGGTTTGCAAAAATCAAATTACTATGCTATTTCCTACAATATATAAGAAACTGTTTTTGAAAAGAGAAAATATGAATGTAGAAAGTAGTACCTGACTAGCAAATCCAACACCAACACCTAGAAAAACCCGTCCAATATAAAGCATAGCAACGTTGAACGCAATACCGTTTAGAACTGCTCCAATTAAAAACAGGAAACCTCCAAGAATCATAGATATCTTCCGGCCAAACTTCCTTGTAACCGTTGAAGCTACAAAAGAAGCTACAAGTGCGGCAAGGTACAAAGAGGAAGTAAATAAAGTGAGCGTCTCACTGTTGAATGTGCAGTACTGATTGGTGTTTTGGACGCCAATCTCCTTCTCGTATACGCTCGGAAAGAATTTCATCAGAAAAGGTTGCATTGAGGTAACTCCCCCAGAAATACCAATATCATAACCAAATATTAAACCACCACATGAAGCAACTAATATAGCCCAAAAAACGTAAAACGTCATCCCTCCACTATACGATTTGTTTGGTCCCACAGACGAAACCATCGTACCACCCGCCATATTGTCCTCGTTAAACCTTAACTGAAACAAGATGAGAAAGGTTAACACATAAATAACTAATAATTTGTTCTTTTTAATATAACAAAGTATATACAGACAGTAACATGAAGAGAACACGAGATACAAAGCAAAATATCAAATCAATCTACGAGTTGCAGACTCTAGATATGATCATAAGAACCCTGATTTGAAAAGGTATCAAGAAACAAACACAAAGTAAGGAAACTTACTTGATCAACAAAAGACAGAGGAAAATCTAGAGGATGAATTGAGTAGTTTATGAAACAGAGTTAGTTGTATTTATAGAAGGGATGATAGGATGTCCGAATCCTAATATCTGTAGAGATGATATAATATCCGAATCCCAACATGAGTAGGGTAACCGTAAGTGTAATATATAATTTGAAATTAGTAAGTTCTTTGTAAGTTCTTCTAGATATAGTAAGTTCTTTGTAGTTTGGAGTCATAGTTGGAGTTGGAGTTGGTGTTGGAGTAAAATATATAATTTGAAATTATTATGTTTCTGAGCAAACCCTAATCTGTTTACTTTGCAATGTTTAGGGAAGTACTTTTTTTTTTCTTTTTAAAAAATAAATAAAGCACCGTAGCTGGTGGGGGTTAGGTTGACCCCTACCCATTCATTACAAATGGGAGGACTAGACCTTGCCCAATACAAGAAAACAAGATTGCCACTGAAGGGAAATGACTCCCCTTTTGTCCATAAGGAGAGCAGTTTTTACATTGCGAGGATCATTTCTGATGCAAAATACAAACAAGAATCTAAATTACTTCCTTGTTGGAAAGCAAATCAGAAGGGCAATTGCCCTCCCTGTAATTGTGAGAAAGGGAGATGTCCAAGAGGTTGCCCATTCTTAAAACTTCCGCCCAAGTGTTAGCAAGAGCCCAAGGTACTTCAAATCTATTGTTATACCAGTTGGCAATAACAAAAGAATCCATTTCATAAACAAGAGGAAAGAAGTTGTAATGATGACAATAGTGGAGCTTGAGAAGTAACATAACCATTTCGGCAGCCATACTAAGTTGATATCTAAGTTGGTATGTAGGAAAAAACTAAGATACATGGAGAAAGCAAAGACTGTGTTGTTGGAAAAAACCTTGTGGTTTTATTCTTAGTTTAAATAGTTGATATCTAAATGGTTTATTTTGTACCACATTGGGTATGTAGGTTACACATCATGAGGTATGTCTTATGAGTTGTAATGTGCGTGATTTGAGTTGTCTCCAACAGACACATCATGAGGTATGTCTTAAGGTGTGACCCTTGGTGAAGAGTCGTAACTTGAGGTGTGATCTTTTGGTGAACAGGCACTAACTTGAGGTGTGACCCTTGGTGAAGAGTCACCTATACTCTATATAACCCAACTTCGTTTTCATTTTTTATGATCAATTTTTCAGAGTTTTCTTGAGTCATTTTCAAGAGAGAAAAGAGACGCAATCAATATTCATTTGGCAGAGAGATAGAAGTGTTTTCTTCTCTCTACAACTGATCGTTGTATCCTGGGAGACAAGGGCCGATTATATCCTGCAAAACACTGTGGCAGGGGCGAATCTGTCTTAAGGAGATAGTGTGCATGCACTAGACTCGATCATATCCCGATAAGTATTTTGATCTCTTTCTAATCTCCTTAACTTGTTTTTGATACTGTCAATTTTTGAACGCATGCTAACAACATAAGTTGCCCAAGTGATCCCTAATAACTCCTCCACTTTGGCCAAGATTGGCACGGGCAGACCCATCTGTATTATGCTTGTAATACCCAAAAGGAGGTTTCGGCCACATGATATCTTTAGAAACTCTAGAAGCAAGAACTTTAGCATAAAGACCTATGGCATCCAAGGAAAGAGTGTCAAGGGAGGGCGAAGACTTTGAGACTTTGAGACTTTGAATTTGATGGCAAGATCCTTAAGCCATTTCTGAACCTTACCAACAATTATCATAGAGTTTATATCAATGTTGTCATATTTCTTGGAGCACCTAGCTTCCACACTTCCGAGCAAATGAGAGAGGGAATAAGGCCCTTAACAATACCCATGCGAGAGGATTTGTGAACGGCGTTGATCCATGTCTTAAAACTTAAATGCACACCATGAGTGCTAAGGAATTGAATCCTATAACAACGACTAAAATGTTTCCAAACATTAATAGTAACAGAGCTTAGACTAAAAAGGTGATCACCATCTTCACACGAAACATTCATTCCATTGATAGAACTTAGAAGATTAGAGGAGAAAAATGCACAAGAATTCTAAATACTACATTGGAATACTACATGAATAAAGGGTAAAAGTCACGGCAAAATCCGTGGAAAAAGAGTTTTCGCCACGATTTTTATTGTGGCACGTGTAGTGTTCATAGATGGGGTGGCTAAAAGTAAGCAACCATTAAAATCGTGGCAAAAAATTGGCATGGCTATTTTCCATGGTAAAAGCCTGTAGTCAACTACTATTTTAACTGTGGCAAAAAGGTTTATTTATTAAAAAAATCACATAATTTTCAATTACCCATATTAATTCACCATAAATCATTGTAAATTCACTATTTAAATAAGCACAATTATTATTCAAATAATAAAAATTCTACAGCATTACACTCGTTTCAGCAATTTTATTATGCTCCTAAGAAAATAGCATTGATACTAACGAAGAAAATTACAACAACTAAAAAATGATCTTAGTGTTTACAGCTTTTACAAATATTGCGGCCTAGGTTCATGTACAATGGTTGTTTCAACACCAGCAAAGATAAATGTATTGAAAACTAAATTAGCATAAATCCAGTAGGCATTTAAATTGCCAAATATTTTTAAAACCAATAGAATATGAGTAGGATCTCAATGATAAATCCCGAATACACAAAAACAATATGACTGCTCTAGGCGAGGTCCGAAAATGATCCCCCCCCCCCCCCCCCCCCCCCGTCGTAGGGGAAATAAAATTTGGTAGTATATTTTTTCTTGTTAAAAAATGATTAAAATTGTAAACAAGGAGAAGATTTGAACCCTGACCTTGTGATGAAGTCCATCACAAGGTAAAAAGGCAACTTCATTTTGTCATTTTTGGGTCCCTTTTTTATATACTACTTAACCATTTGGAGGCCCCAAATTTACATGAAAAATTAGGGTCCCTAGGCGGACCACCTCTTGCGCATATATCTAGGGCCGGCCCTGACTCAGACCCTTCACTCAAACCATTCTCAAATCGGACCCCTCAATCGCATAACACAATATAACCAAGAAATTTCAAAAGATTGGGCAAAACAAAGGAATCCCATATCTCTGTTTTGCCATATGTGCAAAGAAACAAAAATTGTAAAAAAATGGGAGAACCTGAATTTATCCAAAAAGAATTCCCCACTGTCACCATTAAATTTTTAACACAAATTATCGAAGAAGTCTTACCAGAGTTCAGGCCAACTGTTGAAGAAATTATAAGTGAGATTATTGTTGAGAATCGAGGTAGCTAATCTTTCTTCTACGCCAATAACAATATGCGGAATAAGCCTAACAAGAGAAATAATCAAGCAAGAACAATAAAGAAGACATGAATTTCCCAGATGAGGGAAGTAGAAAACCCTTGCGGATAAAAAACTACTCCCCACGAACAATTCACTATGATCAAATAGGTTACACGATCTCTCCAAGCTTCTCAAGCTTTGTAATTGAGTCTCTCAAATTCTAGGTCTCTAAAATTAATCTCACAGAGAAAAAGATGGGTTAACAAATAATCGAAGTCTTTTTTATATACTAGAGGACTAATTACAAGCAAAATGGATCTCGGGGTAAACTCAACATCTCAAACGACCTTCCAAGGCAACCTACGCACAACTCATTCGAACGAAACACAAACTCGTTCGAACGACTTTGACGGCTAAAGGTTCCAGCCCTAGAAAACATACATGTCGTTTGAACGACATCCTGGCTCGTTCGAATGACTTCTTCGGTCTTCAAATTTCCAACTCAAAAAATAGACATCTCGTTCGAACGAGATCTATTTTCGTTTGAGCGACTTCAACCTATTTTGAGTTCAACTTTAGCAGCTTGAACTTGGTCGAACAGAACCAGTTCGAATATTCAGGTAAGTTAACTAGCTCGAACTTCAGGTCGAATAGAACCTGTCGAACAGAACCAGTTCAAATATGAATATTGAAAATTCCCATTTTCAATCTGTCTTCAATCCTTATACTGAACTAGCTCAAACTGAAACTACCTTGAACATAAATTCGAGTTTATACCTTAACAGTCTCTCACTTGAAATTGAATCTACTGTAACCCATGACCAGATCTCTAAATAAATTGTTTGAACTATCCAGACTTTCAATCTTGAAGACCCACAGAAGTTATACATGTCGTCAACTTCTGAAAAGTCACCACCTTCGCAAATATATCAGCCGAATTCACATTAGTATAAATCCTCACGAGCCTCAACACATCATTTTCGAGGAGCGAATTAATATAATGATATCAAATATCAATGTGATTGGTCCTTGAGTGAAAAGCTGAATTCTTTGCTAAGTGTATAGCGTTTTGACTATCACTATACAACTTATGAGAAAATTGTTCTCTACCAAGCTCTTTCATCAACCCTTTAAGAAAAAACCATATCCTTCCAAGCTTCTGTAGCTGCAACATATTCTGCATCTATTGTAGACAAAGCTACAATCTTTTGTAGCCTAAAAACCCATGCAATCACACCGCTTCCCAATGTAAATATGAAAGTACTAGTACTATTCCCCATATCAATGTCACCCGCCATATCATAATCAATAAAACCTTGTAAGCATATTTGAGAACCCTCATAACATAATGTCATATCTTGAGTCCCCTTTAGATACCATAGTGTCCATTTCACAGCTCTCTAATGCTCCTTGCCTGGATTACTTATATACCTACTAACAACTCCCACTGCTTGGGGTAATATTTTGTCTCGTAGAAGTCATAGCGTATATTCGGCTACCAAGCGCGGATTGATAAGGAACATTTCGCATCTTGTAGCGATCCTTCTGCGTCTTCGGACAATAATCTTTTGATAATTTAAAGTGACCTCCCAATGGTGTACTGACAACTTTAGAACCATCCATATTAAACTGATTAAGTACTTTGCCGATGTACTTCGCTTAAGATAACTTCAATTCTTACTACTTTTTGTCCCTTGTAACACGCATACCAAGAACTTGTTTAGCTGCACCCAAGTCCTTCATAGAAAACTCCCGGGATAACTATTCCTTCAACTTGACAATCTTTCTCATGTCGGCACTTGCTACCACATATCATATACATACAGAAGTAGAATAATATACAAGTTCCCCATATTTTTGATAAAATAACAGTGATCCGTATTGTTCTCCAAGTCATCGGACGACCAATTCTTAGAGTTGGAGTATTGTTCTTTGTCGTCATGAACATCCTTCAAAGCCTCAAGTATATCCATAACTATAATAGGTGTCGATGCCGTCTTTCTTTTAGACTTTGCCTTCCCGGCGTATTACTTCTCGTGAGAACCGGATTGAGTTCCTCAGCCTGAGTTACATCCTTAACTATAATAGGTGTCGATGCTGTTTTTCTTGTAGACTTTGCCTTCCTATGAGTCCACGTATTACTTCTCGCGAGAACCGGATTGAGTTCCTTGGAGATGACCGGAGATGCAACCGGTGATGTATTAAGATTTAAATAATTTAAACCCCATGTACCTTGCATCGGCGTGGTACTCGAACTTCCACCGGCGAAAAAAGTTTGAGATGAATAATATGGATTTCCCGGTTGAGGGTACGATCCCGTATACCCATCAAATTAAGTGTAATATCCTTGGTTTGGGTAATAAGGGTAATATCCATGGGTTTGAAATTGAGATTGATTGTCAGGTGGTGGAAATAGTTGGCGAACATGGTGATTCTGACCTTGTAAAGTGTTAGGCATTTGCGACGGATCAAATGTGCCGATTTGATGAGGAAAGACGTTTCCTTGTTAGTTCGTATTGGAGGATTGAGAGTGGTTTTGAGAATTAGATTGGGAGCTTGAGGAAGACATAGTGATTTTGAAGAGAGGGGTAAGAAGAGAGGATAGTGTAGAAGATTAGAAGGGAGGAGAGTGTAGGAGATGAATGATATTTATAGATGAAAAAAACTAGCCGTTAACAAGTGTTCAAAAGAAATATAGCCGTTAACAAGTGTCCAAAAAAATATAGCCGTTATTATAGCCGTTGAGTAACTTTTACAACAAGTTTCAAAAAATAAATATAACCGCTAATATAGCCGTTGAGTAACTTGTACAACAAGTTTCCAAGATAAAATATATAGCCGTTAATATGTCCGTTGAGTAACTTGTACAACAAGTTTCCAAAAATATAATTATTAAAATAATTAATATATTAATATTCTGAATAAAACATAGTTTAAACCATAGTTTAAACAATATTAATACATAACATAGTTTAAACAAAATATAAATAAAAGTTCTAAATAAAATATAGCCTAATTGGGTCGACCTCTTTTCGTTTGGTGGGCGCGTCTACCACGTGCGAGACTCTCATCATAGGTACATTGCACAACCAGCTCTGTCTGGTAGGAAATAGACATCTCAGCTAGACTATCGGAGGTCTCTCGGATGATTTCATCCCTTCGCCTCAGCTGTTCCTCTAACTCGGTCGTGCGATCAACGTATTGCCTCGAGTCATCATATGCCTCATACCATAATCCTTGTTTTTGATGCCACAACTCATCCGTACTATACGCAGGTGGACACGGGTATGGTACCTGCATCACCGGGATCGGTATCCGTCTACGTTGATCGTTCGGTCCTGCCGCATCCATGAACCATAGTCTTGCACCTGTGAAGACGTAGCTAAACTCGACGTAGGTGGCAAGATTACATCGGGCCTCACTATATCACGCCCGACCGACCAAATATTTCTCGTCATCTTTACTAAAGTGCAACTGATCTTGGGATTTGGATGAACGAGACGCCAATATGTCATGTAATATACTAAGGGAACAAGATAATCGCGACCATCGTAGAAGTCCACATCCTTCAAACTCTAATATAACTCTCGATCGTACCTTGAGAATTCCATAATCTCCTGAGGGGGGTCATATGGCACACTATCATGCCCGGTCATCTGACGCATACACCGGTCTCCTAAATACCAAAATATACCATGGCCGTATGGGACTGACACCAATGGAACCCTCTGGGTGCTCAGCGTTGAAGCAACTCTTACCTCTGGACGTCTCAATTGCTTAGACCTGTGCCATGGTTGCCAATCTATGTTGGTTTTGTCCTTCCATTCTATCATATCTCTGATCACAGCAAAAGCGTGATGGATTTCAGCCTCGGTACTCGCCCTTTCATCTCTCCACCCAAAAATACGAGGATAAATATGGTTAAAGTTTGGTACCTTAACTAGATACATTCCAACCCGACAGTACTCGAAGAACCAGTACTCCAACACCGCATAGAATCCGGTGATCGATTTCTTCACCTTCCCGGGACTCAGAACTGAGACATCATCAAGCCCCCGATACAAAGCTGTCATAATCGGCGTACCCCAGTCAAAACCCGACGTACCAAGAATATCGTAGTCTGTCAAGGCTGCTAGATAACCCGCCCGAAGGGATGTGGCACCATTTGAGAAGAAGAGATTACCCATCATATATAGAATAAATGCCCGTGCATACACGGTATCCATTTATGAGTCGTAATTGTAGAGATTTGGATTCAAAGGCTCTTGCCACTTTTTTAAATAGGTGAGAGTGATGTTACCGTATCTCATGTCAGAGCTTGTAATTCCCGGGAACATATTTGTTGCTTCCTCTAACTTGGAGTACCTCTCGTCGTACGGGAGTTTGCGACCCCTACCAAAAGATATGCCCGTTAGCATGACGAAGTCTAACGATGTGAAACCCAGTTCCCCGCAAGGGAAGTGAAAGGTATGGGTGGAAGGCCACCACCGCTCCACGAGAGCATGAATGAGACGGTTATCCGAGTTTCCCGCATTAATCCAGCAAAAGTCCGCAAAAAGCCCATACCGTCGACCAACTTCTTCAACGTCGGGTACACCGCAATCCATCGGTACCACTTCAGTACCTTATCCAATGATCCCCTACACTGTAATTCATCTCGGTTCTGACAAAAAAAACACATTAACACGTTAGAAGTTCATTCAGGCATTTCATCGAACACATTGCAATATACGTTAATAACACATGAAATTTACATAAAACTTACCGCTATTTCCTCCGACCCAGCAGAAATATGGACCCAGCCGTCCGGGAGGATATCTACTCGGTTCAACTCATCGTACGATGGGGTGGGATCGTTGTCCGACGCTAATTATAACGGCCAATTATTTGTGATGTCGGCATTCCCCCTTCGTTTAACTTCAACGTTAGAGTTACGTGTAGTTTTGGAAGCATTTTTCCTCGGTCGTGAACTAGAATAACCCAACATTTTGAAGTGATTAAATGAAGAAATGGGTTGGGTTGGGTTGGGAAACTTGTGGAGTAAGGTTGGGTATGCCTTGGGTAAAACCTCAAACACAAGTGTTTATGCCTTTTAACACTTAGAAAAACAGTACAAGTAACACTAGAACAAAAACACAAGTGTTTAGCCTTTTAGCTTACAGGATGATGCCGCGCGGTTCTGAATTACGCTGCTACATATTTAAAATATAATAATACGTGTCAAATTTTAATTGGATGTTAGTTAAGCGCGGTTTAGAACTGCGCTGGGTTGGAATGGTTGAGATTTGTCCACGTGGATGCATCTGAGACGTCTATTTTACCGCGCGGTTCAGAAGTGCGCTGGGTTGAATTCACCTTGGGGTGGATTGAAACTGCTCTGGGGTGGATTGAGGTGGATTGGATTCACCTCAATATTCATCAAATCCACCCTCTTGACTGTTGTGGATGCTCTTATGTTAGTTTTGATAAATGTATCCGATTAACATAAATTTTGGTGATGATAAGCTATGGGGATCATGTTATTTCTTGGTTATAAATTTTGGTTATGATAAGAGATGTTTTTTCAGATAAAATGGGGATCAATATTTAGTAAAATATACCATGTGAACCCGTACGTTAGAGTTGCAGTTTTTCACGGTTACCGGCTAAATTATAGTCAAATTGCGAACCATTAAAAGAATGTACTACATTTTCAGACAACCTGGCTTTATATTAGAGAATTTGCAATGGTGGTAGGATGAGAACCATCACCACACCCCGAAAATGCGCCACTTGCTCAAAGACTGGCAACGGTTATTCTTCGGGTGTGAAATGGCCAAATAGCTAGATTTGAGTATGCAAAACACTGAGAAGATCACTGAGAAAATAGCCAGATTAATGAAAATCAACTACCAATATTCAGATATGTTACAAAAACTTAACCAGATTCAGTAGAGATCATCCATCAGCAGTTATTTAGCAGTACAATACTCATTCTGAACTCTTTAGCGACTACAAAATTCATCATCAAAATTTCAGATCAGTTGTCCATGTTCCCTGCACACTTGGATTCCTAGTGATGTGTCTAGTTCTCAGCTTCAGCACTTTCCGTCCCAACGCATTCCGTAACCTCGTTGCCTGTAAGAGTATATCCTCAGGTGATAGATTCTTTACACAGACGACACGCTCATTCTTGTTCTCTGTTCAATGCAACACGTAAAAAAATTCAACAATCTCGTCCTAGAACACCTCTGGACTTCACAAAGATGATCAGTTAAAAGATTAATACAAAATAACACTTGCATACATAAAAATCATGACATTTTAAATATGTTCACCATCCAAATCAAAATGGCAATGTTGTAAGGAAAAACAAGAAGGTCCAAGTCGTTGCTGAAGTGAGATTTTGCCTAGAGGCAAGATTTGGAAACTGGTTTAAAAGACAGATAAGCTCGCCTGTTATTCTCTAGTTTCTCAGCAATCCACTGAGAGTTACACAATAGAGTTTGATAGTGTAAATTATGTTGTTTAACTGTCATGTATATAGGGTGATAATGTTCAATCTTAGGAACATCCTATAGACAGCATGTTATTTGACTACACAAAACGAAGTAGGATAGATAGAGTGGAGTAAACCTGATGAACCAAATGGAAGAACCACCGGACTATATTATATATTTTGACGTAGTTTGATGCACACCTAAGCTTTGAGTAACACGCCTACTACATAGGTGTATACCTCGTTTTGCACATCAATCTCCAGAGCTTTCAAAGTGCAAAAATACTCCAATCATTCTTAATTGATTCTACACTACCAAAGGAATTGCTATTGGGGGACTTGATACGGCCACTTCATGTTTGCAAATTAACCAGCAAATAAAGTAAGGCAACAAGGATCATAAAATAAGCTGTTGAAATGTACACACTAAAACTTACTGTAAAATGCTTTTAAAAGTGGATGTTGGCCGCGATTAAGCTCAGTTTCCACCACCAGCTGAGGATTTCCGTTCTTCAAAGCAGGCAAATGAGACTCCATAAATGCCCTGTCATATATATGCATATTAGATCAGCAATATTGAACTAAGACGAACTGGGACATAAAAGGTTCTAGGACGTGTTGGTGCAACGGATAAGGACAATGTCTCATGACGTACAAGTCATGGGATCGAACCACCACCAACAGGAGCCACCCACCAAGAGTTATCTTGACTAAAACGGCGTGTGCAGAGTGTGCACTTTATAACGGGTCCCAGGGGAGTAGTTGGGTGAGTAGTGAAAGATGATGAACCCGGTGAACCTCTGGATCTAAAAAAAAACAGGGACCTTCGGGTGGTCTTCAAAGCTAGAAAATAAACCTCAGTTTGGACAGCTTATCTATCCAGAAATTAGAACATATGCCACCTATTCATAGCCGTACTTGTATTTATAAATAAAAAATTCCCTATATCGAAGTTTACACTGATTCAGAATGTGTAAAGAACAACATTACTCCCTCGTGAGACTGTATTCTGCTACTGCACTCAATCAAGCACAGCATCAGAAAGCTCATCTGTTTAAGTATTCCATGTCTTTAGAGAAGCAAATTATTGTCTTGACTTTTGTCCAATTATTGTAACTCCCTAGGAGAACTTGTACTCGTCCTTAGCTCCCTTCCGCAAGAAATTTGCTCTCATATGGAAGAGCATGCTAAGAGAAAGGTGTACACCGGGATGTAATTCTTTGTACTGTTAATAATATGGATCATGGGGTCCCTACCCCATCTTTTGCCTAGCAAAAAAATGATCCTCACAAGCTCCTTTTTTACATTGTTAATGTGTTGTGCGCTTCAAGCAAACTACTTTTACTAAAGAATCCGACCTTATCCTCAATTTCGCTTTCCTGGTGAGATTAGCGTGTTTCCTTATTTCAATGCTTTAAGTATGATTATAACCCTTATTTCAATGCTTTAAGTATGCTTTAAGTATGATTATATATTTCAATGCTTTAAGTGTGTTTCATAGTTGCCAATAGATCGAGAGTAAAAAAATATTGAAATTACATAAGGGCCAAGGTCTTCACCATGTTTTGACTTAATGGAGCTCATATATAACTTTATTAATTGAAAAATATGTGACTTAATGTTTCTGCTAATTTGATTGAACAAATACACAGATCATGTAGGCCTAGCTACAATGAGCAAAATAATATATTCTCTAATAGGAATCAGAAACTTAAACAAACACAAATAGGTTCATGTCTTAGCAGCAACCCCGTCGCCTTTCAGATAAATATTCTTACATATACTATTTAGTAATATAAGAAACTGACCTTATACCCCTACTACTCCCTCCCCAATTACAATAGCTCACAATCAGCTTTTCAAGTTGCCAGACTCCTCTCAAGGCCATCCCACTTTGAAATTAAAGAACGTGAATAAGGAAGAGCCACTGAAAAAGTAACATAAACCATCTGTTATGTTAAATCCTGCATTGCTTATAACAAGAAGTGTTATATACGATTAATAAGGTGGAAGAATGGTAGTTTCCCCCCAATTACACAAACATACAGCAGAAAAAAACCATTAACTATATTTGGACACGAATACACGCATAGGGAGCACAAGAGATTGGCAACTCCATCTTTCAGTCTACCCAATATATCAGAAGACTATTTCGCACCCATAGTGACGTGAAAACGAGTAACTCGTGACTAATGAGTGCTTGTTGTAGTTTTGTACAGTATCATCAGGACATACATAATAAATAATTGTAGCATATCTTGAGGAAGATGAATGGAGGAGAACCATGAGAGGTGACATCCAAGTTTTGATGTTTCTGGAGACAATTAATTCTTCTTCATCTTTTTTACAAGTGTAAACTTTATTGATGTAAAAACAAGTACAAGCCAATACAAGAGGGGGGGGGGGAACAATATCCAAAATGATAACACGGACACAAAAGGAAAAAAAAAAAAACAAGAAATCACTACTCAAGCCACTATCCATCAAGTATATCCGGTGATCGTCTCCTTCCACTTCATCGTAAGCTACTCAAAAGACGTCCCCGACATATCCATTCTAGCTTTACTCCACCAAAAAATAATAGTTTTAATAGAGACCATGACCGACGCTCTTGACTTCTCTTTCCCTTCGAACTTCCTCGCATTACGCTTTAGCCATATAGACCACATCGCCGCAAAACGAAGAAAACACCATAACACCTTACCCTGTCCAACAAGGTTTCTTGTCTTCCAATTAGTTAAAAGTTCCATAATATTCCTAAAATAAAGCCACAAATGTTGACTCTAGTAAATAATTCAATCCAAATACTTTTAGCCAAAAGACAAAGAAGAAACAAATGGTCATGGACTCCCCATCGCTTTTACACATAACAAAATATGACAACAAGAACTTTTCGTCTACGGAGAATGTCAATAGTCAAAGCTCTATCCAAGAACAATGTCCAAGCCAAAAAGCCACCTTAAAAGGTAGCTTCGGAACCCAAAATTTCTTTTTTAGACAGGTTATAGGAGTATCAGGAGTTGGATTATCCAATACCTTATAGAAAGTTTTCGCGGTGAAACATGCCTTTGGCACACTCAATCCAGACCATCCTATCCTTATGCCTGGATAATGACGAAAGCTAATCAATTTATCCAAAAGAGATGTAACGACATCCAATTCCCAATCATTCAAATTACGATGCAAACCGAAATTCCAAGACACACCGGTACAGTCCGAGTTCGTCACCTCTTGCACAGAGCACTCGTGATTGCCTCTGATAAAGAAAAAAACAAATATTACAAATCTTTAAGCGATGAATCAAAAAGTCACTAATCCTCCCAAAATCTCACCCTATTATCAACACCAACTCTAATCCCAACACATTTACCAAAACTTTCACTAATCTTCATCACCCCTCTCCACACCGATAGGACTCAACAACTTCCTTACCCTTCCAACCGAACTCATTCACACCAAATCTAGAAATAATAACTCTCTTCCACAATCTGTTATCCTCTTGCCCAAACCTCCATAACCACTTATGACACGGACCAACTTAAAATCAAGCTTGGCACGTGCGGCACTCGAGACACCTGTCCCAAGTAAGCCTAATTACTCTTCTTAATCAATTATTTAGCATCACATAATCTCAACGCATCGCATAATCTCAACGCATCACAAACACTGAACAAAGGGTCTTTGAAGGCATCATTTCATTCAAATATCAACAACTATTACAAAGCACTATTACAAGCTTAAATTCCTTCTTGGGTGTAGAAGACTAGTCCTCTACATATATATGAAAATGGAAAACAGCTAAGTTCTAAAAGGAAACATCAAAAGTGGAGACGAAGCGTACTCCCCCATTTTCCTAAGCTAACCTTTACAAAAATAAATGAAAATTTGTACAATGCTCTTTTACAACCTAAGGAACCTATATACAAAGCCTGGGCGTCACACTCTCTCCCACTCAGTTTGGAGACGCCCTCGTCGACTTTTTCTTCTGCTTCCACATCTGTCTGTTCTCTTTCCTCTCTTGCTTGGACTCAGTCTTCCTTAGTCGGACCAGGAGGGGATGAGAATCTTGGTGCTCCCAGCTGGCTTCAGTATCTGGCAGATCCTTCCACTTCACTAGGTACTCATAAACTTCCTCTTTGGTGTCCGGATCAACATGGGTGACTCGGTGATCAAGAACGCTCTCTGGAACTTCGCTAGAGCGTACTGGTTTGAGCGGAACATGAGGCCTGACGGTAGTTCTGCTGGGATCTTCTGTATCTTGGTGGTAAGGCTTTAGAGTACTGGCATGAAACACTGGATGGATGAAGCGAAGGTGGGAAGGTAATTGAAGCTTGTAGGAAACCTTCCCAACTTTACCAATGATTTGCATCGGACCAATGTACTTGGATACTAGCCCTTGGTGTATTCTGTCACCTCGCTGCTTGAGGTGGGATCTCTTGATCAGAACAAGGTCCCCAACTTGAAAAGAATCTGGTCGTCTCTTCTGGTCGGCCCACTTCTTCATTCTGGCTGACGCTTTCTCTAGAGAGGCCCGGGCAATATCTGTATTTCTCTGCCATTCTTTTGCAAACTGGTAGGCCCTCGGAACACTTCCCTTGTAATCGGCGGTCACCGTGTGCGGCGCGAGGGGCTGCTGTCCTAACAGTATCTCGGAAGGACTCTTGTTGGTGGAGGAACTCTTCTGCAGATTAAAGCAAAACTGTGCTACATCCAAAAGTTCGGCCCAGTCCTTCTTGTTCACCCTGACAAAGTGTCGGAGGTACTCTTCTAACATTGCATTGAAGCGTTCTGTCTGACCATCTGACTGTGGATGGTAACTGGTTGAGAAGTTGAGAGTGGATCCCAGTAATCTAAATACTTCCCTCCAAAACTTCCCAGTAAATCTCGGATCTCTATCACTGACAATGTCCTTTGGCACGCCCCAATACTTCACAACATGCTTCACAAAGAGACGCGCGGTTTTCTCTGCCGTACAAACAATTGGAGTCGGAATGAATGTTGCATACTTAGAGAACCGGTCGATGATCACGAGTATGGAACCATACCCTTTCGTCTTGGGTAACCCAGAGATAAAGTCCATTGAGACGCTTTCCCAAGGTCTAGTCGGCACGGGAAGTGGTTCCAGCAATCCAAGTGGTAAATCCCGGTCAACTTTGTCTTGCTGGCAAATGTGACAAGTCCGCGTATAATCCATCACTTCATTCTGATCATTTGGCCAATAGTACCCCCTGTGTAGCAAGGATAGTGTTCTCCGCCAGCCCGGATGGCCTGCCCAAAGAGTATCATGGCACTCCTTGATTAGCTCCCGCCTTAATCCTGCGAACCGAGGAACATAAAGTCGTTGTCCCTTCGTGTATAAAAGACCATCTTCCACCCAGAACCGTCTTGTCTTCCCCTGTTTCACCAAGTTAATCATGGCCTGGGTCTGAGGATCCGCCGCTAATCCTTCGCGGATCCTATCATGGAGGGCACTGGTAACATAAGAGTGAGACTGTTCGGTAGCTGTAGAGGTGGCCGCAAGTTCAGCCTTACGGCTTAATGCATCCGGCACATTGTTCATCCTCCCTGGCTTGTGCTCGAGATCTAAATCAAACTCAGCTAGAAACTCTTGCCAACGGGCCTGCATCGAGGTCAACTTCTTCTGTGTAAGGAAATGGCTTGCCGCACGGTTATCGGTCTTAACCAAAACCTTCATTCCCAACAAATAGTGTCGCCATACTCGTAGGCAATGCACAATAGCAAGGAGTTCCTTCTGCTGGGATGAATACCTCCTCTCGGTATCGTTCAGCTTCCTGCTTTCGTATGCCACGGGATGTCCCTCTTGTAACAATACCCCACCGATAGCAAAATCAGACGCATCCGTATGTACCTCAAACGGCTTGGTAATATCTGGCAAGGCTAAGACCGGATTGCTAATCACCGCATGCTTCAGATCGTCAAATGCTGCTTGACACTCCTCGGACCAAGACCAAGAGAAGTCTTTTTTGAGAAGATCCGTAAGGGGTGCCGCGCGTTTCGAATACCCTTCAACGAACTTGCGGTAGTAGTTCACAAGGCCAAGAAAGGAACGCACTTCTGTAACCTCCGTAGGAGCTCTCCACTCCTCAATAGCGCGGACCTTTTCCATATCCATCCGGATCTGTCCTCCGCCAATGACATGTCCAAGAAACATAACTTGTTCCTGCGCGAACGAGCATTTCTCCAACTTGACATATAACTGGTTCAGTCGCAAGACTTGGAATACAAGGCGAAGATGTTCAAGGTGCTCTTCCATAGTGCGGCTGTATATGACAATATCATCCAGGTACACCACCACAAACTTGTCGATATATTTCCGGAAGAGCTCATTCATAAGAGTACAGAAAGTTGCAGGAGCATTGGTCAGGCCGAATGGCATGACAAGAAATTCATATGCCCCATACCGAGTGGAACAAGTCGTCTTTGGTTCATCTCCGGCAACGATCCTGACTTGATAGTAACCCGATCTCAAATCAAGTTTAGAGAAGTACTTCGCAGACGTAAGCTGGTCAAATAAGTCGGCAATGAGCGGTATGGGATACTTATTCTTCACCGTTACCTTGTTCAGGGCTCGATAGTCGACACACAATCGCAAGCTTCCATCTTGTTTCTTCTGAAATAAGACCGGGGCACCGTATGGCGCCTTTGAGGGGCGAATAAAGCCCGATTCCAATAGTCCATCAAGCTGTCTCCGTAGCTCTGCTAGTTCAGGCGGACTCATTCTATATGGCCCTTTCGCAGGAGGCTTGGTTCCAGGGACTAACTCAATCTGATGATCGATAGGCCTTCGTGGAGGTAACACCTTTGGTAATTCTTTCGGCATCACATCCTTGAATTCTGTAAGTACCCGGGAGACTTCCGCCGGCAAGGCATCATGATCCTGATCATCTGGCTTTAACCTTAAGGTTGCAAGGTAAGTCAGCTCCCCTCGCCTCAGTCCCTTCTCCAACTGAAGCGCTGATAATAGTCTGCCCTCATCTTTCTGCGTGGACATCTGAATGATTGAGGGATTGTCACCAAAAATCCCTAAGGAGTTAACAAACGGCATTGGCACTGCCTTGTGGTAACGGAGAAAGTCCATTCCCAATATAATCTTAAAATCATCCAACGTCACAGCGAGAAGGTTAACCTTTCCACTCCACTGTCCCATCTTAACTGGAACCAACTTGGCAACACCATGTATCGGCATTGCGGCAGAGTTTACAGCCTTCATCCGGCTAGAATCTTTCACCAAACACAGTCCCAGACGATTCGCCTCCTGAATGGCAATAAAGCTGTGGGTAGCACCGGTATCAACCATCGCCAAAGTACTCTGGCCATTAATACTAAGGTCCACATACATGAGTCCCTTCTTCGGCTTGACCTCTGGCAACTGAGTGGTCACGGCATTGAGCAAGTAAAGAGAACCCATATGAGTTTCACCACCATCATTTTCCTGAGTGGTGTCATCGGCTTGGCCCCCGTGCGATGCCATTAGCGCATTCAGGGCCGTCTTCTGAGGACACTGATAGGCTTTGTGATTCCCTCCACAAAGGAAACACTTCAAGTTCCCGGGACGTCCTTGAAACCTGGACGAAGAGGAAGCGCCGCCATTGTTACGCGGCCTGTGGTACTCCCTCCCAGAATTGGAACTCGAGGCACCACCTGCACTTGCTCCCCCACTTCTGTTCTGGCCATGACCTTGGTCTCCACCACTTCTAGCTTGGTACCCTCCATTCTTTCCCTTATTGTAATTATTGGAGGATCCCGCTCTTTGTTGCGACTGGGAACTTGACTGAGACGGAGCCGGTCGACGCTCACCCAACATGGGGGTGTAGTCGTTGATACGCTCAGCGGAGGCCATTGCGGAAGTCAAATCTTGAACCCGTTGCCTCTGTAATTCATTTTGGATCCATGGCTTCAGACCTTCTAAGAAACAAAACAACTTATCCTTTTCAGACATGTCGCGGATATCTAACATCAAGGCTGAGAACCGCTTCACATACTCCCGGATGTTGCCTGTCTGCTTCAGTTGCCTCAAACTCCTCCGAGCAATGAACTCAACATTCTCGGGTAAGAACTGATTCTTCAGCTCTCTCTTCAAGTCATCCCACGTTCCAATAGTACAGTGACCGCTCTGGATCTCAGCATATTTGGTGCGCCACCATAGTTTAGCATCACTGGCGAGGTACATGGTTGCCATCGACACCTTTGAACCTTCGCTATCAGGCCTAACCACATTGAAGTACGCCTCCATATCAAAAAGGAAGTTCTCTACCTCCTTGGCGTCCCTCGCTCCCTCATACGCCTTGGGCTCGGGGACCTTGATCCTGGGCCGGTCTATACCGCCGCCCGAAGGTGCTGGATCTCCATTTCCAACAACCTTTACTAGGAGATTTACTTTTGAGGAAAGTTCAGCCACCTGATCCAGAAGAGTAGCCATATTCCCTTCAACCACTCCCTCCAACGTAACAAGACGTTCGCCCATATGGGCCTGATCGTCTGAGAAACCGTCCAATCGTTCCTCCAGAGTCGTCACTTGATCTATAATCCCACTTAGAGCTAGCATCTTATCCTCTAACTGGTCCAACCGCGTTCGGGTATTCAAGGGCCGGGGATTAATAGATGGTCCTCCCACCTGCTGGGCAAGGACCTGGGCGGGGTCAGTAGCATTCGGACCCTCCGCCATCGCAACTAGATCGCTTTCAACTAGATCGCTCTGATACCAACTGACACGGACCAACTTAAAATCAAGCTTGGCACGTGCGGCACTCGAGACACCTGTCCCAAGTAAGCCTAATTACTCTTCTTAATCAATTATTTAGCATCACATAATCTCAACGCATCGCATAATCTCAACGCATCACAAACACTGAAGAAAGGGTCTTTGAAGGCATCATTTCATTCAAATATCAACAACTATTACAAAGCACTATTACAAGCTTAAATTCCTTCTTGGGTGTAGAAGACTAGTCCTCTACATATATATGAAAATGGAAAACAGCTAAGTTCTAAAAGGAAACATCAAAAGTGGAGACGAAGCGTACTCCCCCATTTTCCTAAGCTAACCTTTACAAAAATAAATGAAAATTTGTACAATGCTCTTTTACAACCTAAGGAACCTATATACAAAGCCTGGGCGTCACAACTTACCTAACAAAGCCTCATTCATCCTAGACAACTTCTTGATCCCTGATCCTCCTTCTCTACTCATACGTACTTGCTTCCAGCCAACCTGATGGATCCTATATATCATTCCAAGGGAAAAAAAAAATCATAATCGATTCAAGGATTTTTCTACTCCTTTAGGGAGGGTAAACATTGACATATAATAAACTTGAAGGCTCGAAAAAGTGCGTTCCAAAAGGGTTACCCTCCACCCTTTGGATAGATACTTAGCCTTCCATCCGCTGAATCCCTTAGAAAAATTCACAATAACATGATCTCAGATAACCTTCGACTTGAACTTCGCCCCCAACGGCAAGCCCAAATAAGTAGAAGGAAGAGTCTCCGACCCACACACCAAAGTCTCCGCTAACATAGTTAAATTAGGGACTTCTCTTACCCCTATAATCTTACTCTTACTCAGATTAATACAAAGACCAGACACGGCCTCAAAACAATACAAAAGACCCCAAAGGAACCGCACTGGTAAATGGACGCTCCAACAAACACTAAGGTGCCATCTGCAAATTGGAGATGGCTCACCCCTACCTTGTCCATTGCCCTAAAACTTTCCATATTACTATGTAACACAACTCTATTGAACATTATACCCAGATCCTGTACCACCACTATAAAAAGAAAGGGGGATAACGGATTTCCTTGGTGAATCCCCCTCGTACTCCTAAAATACCCCAACGGAGAACAGTTAACCAAGATGGAAAAGGAGGTTGAGGAAATACACTTGTTAACCCATCCTCTTCATCTTTCCCCCAAACCCATCCTACTCAACATATAATCAATGAGAAACTGGATCATTAATCATCGTAATAGATTTACCGAAAATAATGTGTTTGTGTCTGGACCATATATCATATTTCCTGAGTCCAAACTACCCTGTCAACTTATCAGTTAGTCCATGGATAAGAGGTCACCCATATTCAATCCTTATTTTTGCGACGACTGCTGAGACACCATACCACAAAGAGATAACATTAGTGGTGCATTTTTTTATTTATAGAGATCTCATTTTTTTCCATATTTGAACCTGAAAATAGAACTGATAAACACCAGCCATTGTCTTTTCTTCCAACACTACAATAAAATATGTAGTGTATGATAGTAGTGAAGGCCTAAATTTGTCATTTTTTCCAACACTGACAAAAGATGTATAGTACAGTATAATAGCAGTAAAGGTGTGTGCCAATTCCACCTTCCAGCATACAAGTTCATACATGTTGATGCGTATGTTTTATCGCTTATAATTTGAAATTCATTGTGAATCAAATTCTTATGTCAGACTTACAAAATATATATATTGTCAAACAAATAATGTCTGAAATATCTTTTTCCAAGCACAACTCCATAAGATTAAGATGTTCCATGGTTAACATTGTGAATATATACCTATAATCCCAAGGGTGCTTTTGATCCAGTTTTCAGAGACATGGAGGACTTCTTTATTGAAGAGCATTACCCACATCCAGTAGTTGGAGACGTGAATAACTTCTAGTGTGTGGGTGGCAGAGTGGAGATATGTATTGCCATAACGTTGTGGAGTCCGTATAAGTACTCATCAAATGGGGAAGAGGTTCAATGCACGTTTTTAGGGTGGATTGGGAATTTGGGAAATATGTGCTATTGGGGAAAAGAGTTTGCAGTCACGCCTAACTAATAAATTGGAATTTATACATAAAAGGAGAATATCTTTGTTGCTTCTATTAGTTGAGTAGTGTCTGGGTTATCTTAGAATATTCAGGAGAAATCTCAATGCTTATAGTTGACCCATTTTCTATGTACCAAATACCTTGATCATCGATCAGTTGTCAACGCCACCAATGTGTTTTCTTCAAGTTATTACGCTAAGAAACTTTTATCTCTTCCTTTTCATAATGAAAAACCCAAGTGTAATGTGAAAACACTCCCTTGGTCGTTTCACAACTCGATGA
Source organism: Kingdonia uniflora (assembly GCA_014058105.1). Classification (NCBI taxonomy): domain Eukaryota; kingdom Viridiplantae; phylum Streptophyta; class Magnoliopsida; order Ranunculales; family Circaeasteraceae; genus Kingdonia; species Kingdonia uniflora. The sequence goes on along the minus strand of JACGCM010000926.1, from coordinate 82,026 downwards.
TGTGTCTGGCGTTTACCTAGTATACCGCAAAACGGTGGGAAAAAACGACCGAAACCTTATGCAATTCACCCAAAGATCTATAAAACCAACAACAATAGCCACCATTACATTACCTACATAAACCTCCATGATACTCTATGATAAATAACAGGAAGAAATTTTCCATATGACCAACAATTACAACATCAGTACTACCGACACAAATAAAAAAACCCATAAATTCCTCTTAGTTGCCAAATAATTAGTTTGGTTAAATCTTACTAGATGGCTCATCCAAAAAGCTGGGATTTTAAGAGAATTCCTCATTAATGAGCATAAATTATCCTTATCGTCACAATTCCAATATAAACTCTCATTTTGAACGCCGCCATCGCCATTGGACCCCATTAAAGTTAATGCCTAAAATCAGAAACTCTTCTAAACCATATTTGGTGTAACCAAGTAGAAAAATCCTAAAGAACATTAAAGAAACTGACTTTTAAATCATCTCTATAATCAGATTTGAGAACCCTAAAATTCGAAATAGTACAAATTTGATGTGATATTTCAAGAAAATTATAGAACCTAAAATCAGAAACTTGAAATCACCGTAATCAACAAACCCAATTGAAGGAAAAGGGGAAACACAATAGAGAGAGAAGTTAATTACCGGTTGTCCTCGAATCCAAAAAGACAGACTTCAATCTAATCAAAGAAAAGTGAAGGAACAAAATGAATCAAATCACAGAACTCTATCTCACCAATGAAAACCCAGAGAGAGAAAGAGAAACTTACTTGAGGCACACAGCAGGTGAAGTTTGGTTTTAGAAGAGACGCTTTTCTGTGTGTTTAGAAGGATCCTGCGTGCGAGCAGACTTTGGAAAAGGTGTAAGCTGGTGCGCTTTTCTTACTCTTTTAAAGGAGTGCTCTTTCTCTGTACGCAAGTTCAACCGGGAGTGCTCTTTCTCTAGCTGTTGAAGCTTCAACACACCCGCGCATGTCTTGGTCCTTGATCCGTACGGCTGAGTGACGCAGCTTTTGTCTTTATTTTACGTCTTCGGCAGCACACTCCTGTTTTAAACAGGCTTCTTATGATCCATCGAAGGCAAGGATCCTTGCTTCTCGAGGGAGAGAGGGGGGAAAATGGAACACAGAGTAGTGTAAAATCTACGGTCGTTTGATAAACTGGTACAACCACAATTTCAATAAATAATATTCGACTTGGGAAACATTTTATAGCTCCTATTAGAGCATGTCCAGCAGGGTGGGAGTTTGAGTTGGGTTTGCAAACCCAAACTCAAATTCACACTTTGAGCCTCCCAGCAGCAAAAAATGGGTGTGAGTTCGCCTACATGGCTGTGTCAGAACCCAACCAAGTGTGAGAAGCTTACCGCGCGGTGTTCCTTTTACTGTCCGAAAAAATTCGGGCGGTAAAAGGAACGCCGCGCAGTAATCCAAACATCTTCAATCTCAATTATTTCTCATCATCACTCCTTGGCTACTTCGTCTTCCCCAAAACCAATTGCAGAGCATAGAGGTGAACCTCTACGCTCTCCCCAAATGGCAAACTCTGGCACCAGTAGTAATAACTCTACACCGTCAACCCCATCCTCTCATAACCCACCTTCAACAGCATTCGTTCAACACTCATCATCACAATTCACTCCATACATCTACCATAACCCATCGCAATTCCAATCTCAATTCTAATCACATACCCCACCTCCGTTTACCATGTCACAAGGGGATCCCAGTTATGGACAATATCAAAATCCAATTACACTCTCTCAATCGCAACCTCAAACATTTAGCATGTACTATCAACCCCATCCGCTCACTCAACCTCAAGGTTTTCAACCTCCAAATTACTTTCAGAACTACTTATTCTATGGTGAATCTACTCAACACAGTCAAAGTGACGCAAATGCGTCAATACCTGTTGAAGCAGTGGAGCCCCAGAAAGAAAAAAGGAAAAGGAAGAAAGAAAAGAGCACCCGCAAAACAAAGACCAAACGTGCAAGTGTCAGAAGATGCTAAGTTTTTGGACGAGACGGGTGATGCTAAAATGCATTGGACGGACGCAGACTTTACGTGTCTCGCAAGGGCGTGGGTAACAACTTCTGTCCAGACTACGGGCCGCACAAAGGGTTTCACTTTCTATTAAAAGATCAACATTGCCTTTAACAGCGACCCTGAGTGCCCCACAAGACGATCAAGTGGGTCGACCAAATCTCAGTGGTATGTTCTTAATGCACAATGTATGGCGTACAAGGGGATAGTTGTTCAAGAATATTTTAGGCACGACATCGAAAAAACCGAAGAAGATAGGATACGTTCTGATTTAACTCAATTTTATTTATTTATCGCGAATATACACGTTATTTATTTGTATTTGGTAATTTTGCAAATTGTAGGAAAACGATGCATACAAGATCTATCAAGGCTTAAATGGCGACAATGACTTCAAACATCGTGAAGCGTATAAGATTTTGGCGCGAGAACCGTGATAGGCCAACCTAAGGGATGATGGGTTGAACCATGCGATGAATGTACCAGGAAATGTAGCCAGGAGAACATCGAACAGTTCTTCTCCCGGGAACTCGGTCGGATCAAACACTCTATCAGATGACCCTGACAGCCCACCTACACCTCAATCCGCAGGCCAAAATTTTTAATTAAATGATTTGTTGTATGAGGGTGGAAGTAGGCCCATCGGCCAAAAACTCTTTAAAAAGAACCTTGCAACACAAAAGGTATTAGATGGTGTCTTAGCAACTGCTAGCGGTATCCAAACAATGTTGGATGAACTACGATTGGAGAAGAGACAAGCAAAAGAAGAAAGGGAAAGAAGAAGAGCGGAAGTAAATCAACAATGGCAAGTCAAAATAGATTTTGATCAAGCAAGGGAAGATCACAAAATAATGTAGAAAGACCTGAGTAATCTTTCTAGACCTCAATTGCAATACTATTTGCAAAGGCAAGCTGAGGTCATGGAACGTCTGGCCAAGAGGGGCGAACCAGGTTCTTGAAGTGGTGATGAAATATAATTTAACTTTGTTGTATATAGAAGTTTTCTTTCTAAGAATGTAGTTTACCTTTCAATAATGTAATCGTTTAAATAATGTACTTTGCTATTGAAGAATACAATCTTGTTTTCGAAATGTTTATTTATGATAATATTGCATTAAAACAAATACAAGATTAATGCAATATCAAAAACTTGTTTAATAAACTTGTACGACAAAAAACATTAAATTACATGAAGAATACTCAGATAATACAAAAAATGGAGTACTAGGCTTGAAGATTTCCCTTCACGGCCCACAAATGCTCGATTAGATCATCCTTTAGATCAAAGTGCAGTTCTCGACTTCAAATGCGGTTCATTTTCGATATAAAAGATTATATTATTCCGCGTTCGCGTACAATATTGAACCATTTGCCTTCGATGGTTAAGAGATCGGCCAGATTGTAGTCTAAGTATGATGGGAATGAATCTCATTCCGCATCAACGATCATATTGTGCATTCTCACACACGCCTTCATTACATTGTTCAAAACCTAGGGTTTCCATAATTTAACCAGATTTTTTACAATATTGTAAAATCCTAAACGCTCGTTTTACGTTTTTTTTTGCAACTTTCTTGTTGTTGAGCAAAAAAAGAAATTGTTTCGCTGTAACCGGATTGGATATGGTTTGGACAAGTGTTCCCCATTTGGGGTATATGTCATCCGATAGGTAATACCCCATATCATAAACTTTTCCAGCAATTATATAATTGCAAGGCGGAGCGATACCATTGGCCAGGTCGGTGAAAAGATGTGATTATTGCAGGACATTGATATCATTGTTAGACCCTGGTAACCCATAAAAAATATGTAAAATCCAAAGGTCGTGTGAAGCTACCGCTTCAAGAATCAGTGTCGCATTCGAGTAATGACCAGTAAATTGACCATGCCAAGTTATAAGACAATTTTTCCATATTCAATGCATGCAATCAAGGCTTCCTAACATGCCGAGAAATCACTGTAACTCTCCGATCGCTTTTAACCTTTTGACGTCGGCCGCGTTTGGTGCTCGAAGATATTCCTCGCCAAAAATTTGTATAACCGCAACACAAAACCTTTCACCGTAGCTTAGGAAACGTAGTGTTGCGACTACCTTTTGGTACGGTGATAACCCCATAGTACCGTTGCTGGGTTTTTGGACAAAGTAATGATCATGTGCAATGATTGTATCGAATATACGCATAAACATGTCTCTACTCATACTAAAACGTTGCCAAAATTCTCATGACTTATATATGCAATTCTGCTTGAAGTAGTCCTTACGGCCCATGACACTCCCGCCGTGACTCGAAGTTGCATCATGTACTACTAGGTCTGCTACAGTTTGGTGCAGAACGCAAATTACCGTAGCACAGTCAAAGATAAGATTGTCAGAAGAGGACGACGATACACGTGGAGGGTCGCCAATAGATGAATTGAATGATGAAGAAGACATTTGAAGGTGTAGAGTTGAGAGAAGGGTGTAATACTAGATGGGAACAAGTTTCCAATTGAAGAGAGAAGTGTAAAAGGGGGAAGAAAGAGATCTAGGTTAAAGGAAATCAGGGATTTGGCGGTGAATTGTTCGAATAAACTTTGGGTCTATTAGAATAAAGCTACTCAGGTGGAAAATTTGTTGGAATAAAAAGGGGTCTGTTCGAGCAGACAAATAGTCTGTTTGAATAGACATTAGAAAAACTTATTTTTGAATTCAAGACTCAAACAACAACGGCTACTTCCCCTGGCGGGTCCTTCACAACGGGATACTTATTTTGGATCACAACGGCAAGTTTTGGATCGCAACGGCTAGTTTTTGCTTTATATATATGTTGGCTGGAGATGATCTAACAACACTCCTCTGCTTAAACTCAACAATGTCGAGTTTTTCCACTCTAACACAGGATTATTTGGTGGTATTTGGCTGGAATAAAGATTGCGCCCTGGCCGCGTCTTGACAGTATTTTGTTGATAATCCACCTCTCCAACAACTCAACTTCAATCAGTTATGGAATATAATTCATTTCCAATTCAGGATGCACACAGAACTTTGATACCCTCCTAGAGATTTATACAACAGGTTGAATGTTATTAAGGCTAAGTGTGATGAGTTTCATGAGATATGGATGAGTATTGATATACGGGTCAGAGGTGTTTCACTAGCTTATATTCTCCGCGAAGCCAAAGATGAATGGTATGAAAAATACAACTAGTCATTCCCGTTTGAGACTTCATACGATATTTTTTACCGGAACTACGTCCCGCCTGATCCTTCTACAAATTATCGGCTAAAAAACTATAGATGGGGTCCACTCTCTTTTACTGAATCGTCCGAGTTTATTCCTTACATCAGACGTGAATGATGAATTAAAATTTAATTGTATCTATTTTCAGTTATATTTTGTGTGTAGAACTACTATTTCAAGAATTGTAATTGCATTTTTATTTAAATTCAAGACTCAAAATAAATTGATTAATATTGATTTATATAAAAAAAATGTGACATTAAAAACTGATAGTTACAATAAAAGATTACATCTACAAAAATATCAAAAACACATATATCTACTGAGACGGGCCACTACGGTCACTACCGCCTCCCCTGGTTCGCAGACCAAATCCACCCTGCCTCGTCCTCGCACCACCTCTAGGTGGTAGCGACACCACCCGTACGTCATACCCCCTCCTCAGATATAGGTCCTAAACGGGACAAAACAAATTTATAAATATTTTGACAAATTAAATATGACATTAAGAAAAAATAATAATAATAAATACATAAATAAATTACTTACATGTGCATGTAGCTGGTTATCTACACTGTCCAAGTGCCTCCTCATAGTAGCCACCTCACCAGTCAAGTCCTGGATCGTCTGAGCGTTCCGCGCAGACTCTGCAAGGCAAAGTCGTTGCATACCATGAGTCAAGTGCCACAGCTCCTCTACGCCATAGGAGGGAGACATCTCTGGCGGGTCCCTCAAGCGGTAGATGGGGAGCAGCTCACGCCTTCCTGTCCACTCCATGTGCCACCCCGGATCTGGCCCCTCGGGCTCACTAGGTAAACTGAAGTCCTAGGAAAAGCTATAAACCGACGCTGACGTCACCACCACGGGTGTAATACCAGCCCTGAATGCAGAGGGTCTGAACAAATCTATATTCTCCATCCTCTGGGAATCTGTCAACAGGGTGCCTACCTCTGTAGTTTGGTTAGCCCAATATGAGGCGTAAGTCTCTCATTTCTCCCCTATCACAAACTGCTCACAGGTAACGAAGTTGGCCTGTCTCGTCGCCTATAAATCAGCTGGACTAAGATGTGGCGACATGTTAAGCGGATGATCTAAAGGAATACCTACAGTGCGAGTCAACTGCCTCAAACATCAATCCCCCAAGTAATACTCGTAGTTTATATTTGGGACTTGAAGTTGTATCCCCGTACGGGACAGGGGCACCACAACCCGTACATCATCAAACTCAGACACCGCAGATTCTAACCAAGGTCGCCAGGTGATCGTCTCAATAGTTTGGTTGTCAATGTGGTATCTGCATAGCATAAACAAATTACCTACCTGGTCATTTATTTTCTTCTTGTTCCCCATCTCCCATGCTCTGAGGCGCGGATAGGCCAGATACTTAACATCTTCCTTAACAATAGGGTGACCAACCCCACAATATTCGTAGAACTAATACTACATTTCAGAACAACATAAAAACAATTATAAATTATATTTAAGATATTTATTAGAAAATATTTGATTTGTAAAAGGAAAAAGTATTAGTGTGCCGTCAGAAGTTGGGCAAATCCAGTGATGGCACCCCCGGTTGTGACTGTGGTATCCAAACTATAGTACAGGTAAACAAGAATAGCAGAACCCCAGTCATATTGGGCAGCCTCGTCTAAATTGGCCACGACCGCGAGATATCCAAGCAGGACGGTATCGTTAGCTGTTTGGAACCACAAATGTCCTATCATGAAGAGGATAAAAGCACGAGCAATAGTAATATGATCCTCCCGATCAACTGTGATGGTCAAGTACGTCCTCAAATGTGAAATGATGACGTTCTCACTCTTTATATGGTTGTAATCAATGTTGGGGAGCATTTGCCTCGCATTAGATAAAATAATCCATGCATCGTCATACGGTACCTGTGTTGGATATCGGCTGATTGACAACGATGCAACATCTAGAAATCGAGAGGAGTGACCCTTATCTCCGTACACGGAGCATAAACGTGTGCGTGGTCGGTCACCAACGCTCTGTAAGCATCTGAATTAGGCGATTATCAGAATTGCCCAAGCGCATATCCATAAATTGCCCAAATATATTCACCACGGCATCCCTTACAGGTGAAATTGTGGAAATTTCCTTCCACACATTGATCACCATAGTGAATGTGTCGTGTACACGCATCAAATTTTGATTCTGTTCATTGGAGCATTTTGTCAAACACTTAATTTATGGAAATAACAAATTCATAATTGTACTAAAACTTACTGTGAGTTCCTTGCCAATGTAATAGATATGACTGACGCCGTCTGGGAGCGAGGTAATAAACCTCTGCAGGTAGTTTTCTTTGGGTAGGTTTGGTATAGGTTGTTGGACATCTTTAAATTCTACTCGCTTTTTCTTTTTTCCAGACCTCGACCGAGTTACGGCTCGCTCTGGATCTCTTGTCACTATAAACCCAGGTAATGTACTGGGGTATGGTCATCCTCTGGCATTTGCATTGTGTTTTGAAAGAAATTGGGAAGTTTTTGTGGTATACCTTCGAGTTGAGAGAGAGAGAGAAGGAAACAATGTTTAAACTCGAGTTGGGTTTGATTTTGGGGTAACAGTGCAAGCAGCAATGTTTGAAACACCGCACGGTAATCCTTTTACCGCGCGGTAAAATGAACACCGCGCGATATTTTGATCTCTTCCAAATAAGAACAAAAAATTACACATCAACAACTGCAATTAGCTACTGGGAGAGGTCAGGTGTGAGTTGGATTTTTTGTGGGCCCCCTGTCAGAGCCCACACCCAAAGTGCAACTGACTGCTAGAGATGCTCTAAGCATCTCCAATAGTTGGGTGTGAGTTTAGAGACCTGGCCCACCTTGTCAAGCCAAACACACCCAACCCAAACTCATCCCTTCCAGCAGTGGGTGTAAGTTATATATTTTATTTTATTTTAAATTTATTCCGCGGCGGTAATCTTTAGTTCGCGCGGTATTCATTATTCCACGTGGCATTCATCTCCTCTCACACATCAATAAATAAAAAAAATCTGCGCGGTAATCAAAAGTACGTCAAACTCATTTTTTTGAGTGTGAGGAGCTCACACTTAGTTGAGTTATGACAGCGTCACATCAGCCAACCCATACCCACAATAGTAAGGTCTTTTTGTTAAGCTGGCACCTAAAATATCAACAAAACCCACAGTGAGAGTCAATTCAGAGACCGCAGAGTGATTTTCACTTTTTTCAATGCGCGGCAAAATAAATGCCTCAGATTTAAACATGTTACAAGTTTCAATGGTTCGCGATGCGTGATTTTTTTTCTCCTCTTTCTCTCTCATATCTCATGCCATGTGACATTTTATGATTGGTTTAATCTAAAAAATAATAAGTAAGTAGGTTTTCAACTTTGTTAAAAAATAGCTATTTTCTACTTTTATGGCAGCCACCAACGCCAACCTTTCCTAATGTGAGACTCTTCCTTATAAAAGAATAAGAAGATCGAGACTCTAAGGGATCCCTGTACGTAAGTCTTATTCTTTTCTTTTAGGCACGCTTTACTTTATATTCGTCTTTTACAAGTTCATTGGTTTTCAGGGTCGGTGCTAGGGTTTTGGTAGCCTAAAGCCAGCCTTAATAGTAAGGCCCAAATTTTGGAGATATATCACAACTCATTACATAGTGAGGCCCATATCCAAGATAAAAGTGATCAATTTTGGAGACATGTCACAGCTCAATCACATTAACTGTTATTTCAAATTTTGGTGTCCCTTAAAATTTGGGGCCCAAAGCTATTGCTTTGGTGGCCTTACCCCAATGCCGACCCTGTTGGTTTTTTTGTACAAACGATAGCGTTACCTGTAGGCCTCTTGTGACAGAGCTTGTATGCTGCGATGCTTCAGGCTCACTAGACGGTACAGACGATAGAGCTACGTGGGGGTAAGGTAGGCCTCTAAAGAATAAAAGGGTTTGTATGCTTCGATGCTCCAGGCTCACTCAAGTGGTTCCTATTTACTCTATAATGTTAGGTGCTCTCATCCATTGGTCCTCTACGCCTGATCTGCATTGCACCCCGCGCTCGCCTCGTCTTCTAGTTGTGAAAGATAGCTGCCTAGAGGTGTTCGGTAGCGGTATCAGCTCTCTTATATGTGGGCGGTAGGTGTCCTCCTACTATATCAATAGGCTTTACCCTAGGAGTTCAGAAGTCAAATCTTTCGTTGCCAAATCTCTCTTTGATAGCGCCTATTCGGAAGCCTATTTGCATCATAGGGGTTTGGTTCACCAGCCCAGGAGGTCCATCCCCCAGCACAGGTTTACACAAGACTCATCCTTTAGCCCTTTGAAATTCAGACTTCCTTCTTGTAGCTTGTCTTGCGCTCCATTCATAGGGAGTTGCTGTTAATGGTTTGGTTTTAGCAATGGCACATGAGAGAAGCAATGACGTAGGATTAGGACCAAAGACTTATTTTTATAAGTAAGACATAAACTTGCTGCTCTTTCTTTCTAACAACTTTCGCTAACTTTCACCCATGTAGCTCCACCTCTAGCTCTAAAGCCTTAAAACCTTCGGCTTTTGAAACTCCTAACTCGCTTGCTTTTAAAATACCATAACTCCTTTTTTAAAGCCCAAAGAGAATACAACCGGAAAGTGACGTAGGACAACTTCACAGTGATGGGCAAAGCCTTTACCTTAGAGGAAGTCAGAGGTTTTAAGGCTTTAGAGCTATTTAAATAAAAGAAAGTAGCAATTTAAAAGGGCTAAAGCTTTATAAGCTTTCTTGTGCTAAAAGAAAGTCGGAGTTAAAAAGAGTTAAGAGTTAAATAAGAGTTAGGAGAAGGTAGCTTGTTTTTGTAGTTTAGCAGCAACTTTCAGCGCTAGAGCTATTATGGAAAAGGAAGCGTGGTTGAGCTCAAAAAGCAAGATAAGGGTATTTCTGAGCTAGCGATAGCGTAATAAGTATGTTGAGCTTATAGCTCAAAGGTAGAAAAAGCTAGGGGGCATGATTTTACACCACATGTCTCTCAATCCAATACAAAGAAACAAAGCAAAGGATTTCACACTAGGTTTATCACAAGGATCCTCATTTAAAAGAAGAACCAAAGCAAATGGCGCCTAAAGATTATAAAGGTAGCTTTCTAAACCGTTTAGAATAGGTATTGAGCCAAGGATCCTAGCAAAGATAAATGCTAGCATAGCAAGGAGCCAAAAGCTGGAGGTAGAGCTGCTAGGATCCTTGCTAAAGCTCCTAAAGTTAGAAAGTTAAAAAGAGTTAGAGTTAAAGAAGAGTTAAGAGAAGGAAGCCGAAGTGTGTTGAAGCCGACGATGGAGTAGAAAAGAGCTATTTTTTAAGAGAGTTAAAAAGCTTTCAAATGCTCTAAGTGTGTTCAACCCACCTCAACTGTTGTGTAAAATTCAAGGTTAGTTACTATTGAGTCATTTTAGTCGGTTTCAAACGACCATACACTGCATGTGCTCTTACACATTCTTTTTCGAATCATAACTATACAAAAAAAAAAAAACCATTGGCTTATTTGGTTAGAGCTATAAGCATGCAAAATATTTCAAAACCATATGCCCGAGTTTGGTGACGATGATAATATTGACAATCTAAATGCATGATTTTAAATAACAGTTATAACGGTAATGCCTTGAGCCCGTTCGCGAGCCCTACCCCATAATTTACGTCGAATGCTAGTGTTGCTCTAAGCTCATGTCCGAAGTCACCAAGTGTTTTTTTAAAAGCTAGGGATATCCGGGCCTTCAGGCCCGCGGACTAACAATTCCCAACTAGATCCCCTAGAGTTCGTGCAATAGCCCGCAAACCACACGAATCGGGCAAATCGACACACAAGATCGATGGGCTCATACCAATCTCGAAGCCCATACGGAGGTGAGAATCAAACCCTTATATAACCAACCTCCCGATGTCTCACAAGAGCATAAGGTACCAGCCACTTGACCTATTGGCAGTTGGTAAGTCACCAAAGTCAAGCACCGGATTTCAAAGCCACGTCAAATTTCTAGCTCTAACAGTGTCTCGCTTAGTTCCACGCACGGAGTTCCCTTGGGGAGCTTTGGGCTTAGACCCATCCCTATTGCAGCACTGGGCTTAGAACCCAAAAAGTATCCATCAATTGGACTAAAATTAGGGCATCGAAAATACCCAATCTCTCTTTCTTCCAAGTTCCAACACTGCAACTCTTACTCATCAACAACAACCACAAAACCCTAATTTCCAAATCACGAAACAATGGCGACCTCATACGACTACGAAGAAACCCCCAATTACGACACCCTCACAACCCCCAAACCAGACGACCTAGGTTACGATCCCAACTTCGTCCCCGACTCTGTGAAAACCTTCGTTGGCCATCTGTACCGTCACATTCGAGAGAAGAACGTGTACGAGATACACCAGATGTACGAAGGCTCATTCCAAAAGCTGAGTGATCGAATGTTCAAGGAGAGTCCATGGCCGTCTGTGGAAGCGGTGGCACGTTATGTTGATCATGACCATGTGTTCTGTTTGTTATATCGAGAGATGTGGTTTAGGCATTTGTATGCGAGGTTATCGCCAACGTTGAAACAACGGATCGATTCGTGGGATAATTATTGTAGCTTGTTTCAAGTTGTGTTACATGGGGTTGTGAATATGCAATTGCCGAATCAGTGGTTGTGGGATATGGTGGATGAGTTTGTTTATCAGTTTCAGAGTTTTTGTCAGTATCGCGCCAAGATGAAGACTAAGACTGAGCAGGAGATTGCGCTTCTTAGGCAGTTTGATCAGGTATAATTATTGGTAATTTAGGATGTTTCTGGCTTGGTAATAGGAAAATACGCAAATAAGGGTAAGGGGTAGTTTGTAGAGTGTTTATATTATTGTTAAACATGAATCTAGGCAAGGGTACGAAAGCAATGGGCTTAATTTGATTATTATTGGGTTGGTTTTGAGAAATAATTCGAAATATTTAACATTTGGTATTTGGTATTTGGTAATACCTGCGAATGAGCGGGTTTATATTTCTTTTGGATGAATGATGGGATTTTATTTATTCAAGAAGCAGAAGGCTGTTAGATAATGACATTAGCAATCTCTGAGCTAACATCTCAAAATTAAATTTGTTGAGTGGATGTTCTGGATTTAATGGAAGTACTTGAGCCAATCACAAATGATGCCTTTAAGGGCTGTGATAGAGGGAGGATTATTAAGTAATTTTTTTTTTTCCACTTACACTGTAGAATGGGTATTTACAAATACTTTTAAATGGGCTTGCCTTTCAATCCAAGGCAAACATTCGGCCAATTCCAGTGAGCACAGCTATAGTCAAAGGCACTGTCTACATAACAAGGTCAAATCATAAATACATGGGATGGAAGCCCTGCCACCTTATGCTAGTTCAGAAAATAGCAATTCAAAATTATATTTTAGTGATTAGGCTATCTACTATCAAGATCTTTCCCTAGAGATGATGCAGTCCGCACAGAAACAAATTTTAAAAGGAGGTATTTTCATAGATGTAGGTGTGACAGCAGGTTGCTCACAGGATTGTTGTGTGCAGCAAGGTTCTTGTAAAAGGGGATAAAATCCAATTTTGAGGATAAACCATTACCTGGAGACACGAGTACATAATTGGACTGAAAGTCCTATTAGAGTGTGGATGCCAAATGTGATTTGTGTCCCTGGACTGCACTTTCCACATACATAGCTTAGGGAGTCCCTTTTCTACTCATAAACTATATTATTGTTTTCATTCGAATTTTATTGTCAATTTTCTTCATAAGAATTGGTTTTCTTAACGTAATTTGTAATCTTTTTAATAGGCGTGGAACGTTTATGGTGTGCTCAACTTTTTGCAAGCTCTTGTGGAGAAATCCGCTATCATTCAAATCCTTGAGCAGGAAAAAGAAGGTGGAGAGCAGTTCACTGCTACAGATGGGTATGATTACAATGGTGGAAGCAATGTTTTGAAAGTGTTAGGGTATTTCAGTATGGTGGGGCTGCTCCGAGTACATTGTCTTCTTGGTGATTATCACACTGGTTTAAAGTGCTTGCTTCCTATTGACATCACTCAACCAGGTGTTTATACCTGTGTTATTGGGAGCCACATAACTACAATCTATCATTATGGGTTTGCCAATCTTATGCTGAGGAGGTATGTTGCATTTTTCCTTCTTTTGAAAACTCCTTTCTCAGAAAATGATACCAAGTCTTATTTGTACTCAAAGGTGTAATATCCCTGTGTTGTTGCGACAATTTACAATTAAAGAGTATTTAAGTTTCATAGATCTCACTACATATGCCCATTTATATAATAATTCAAACTAAAACAAAGGATCTCACTAAATGCCCATTTTAATGACAATTCAAACTAAAATAATTTTTAGTGTTATTTTTGTGCAATTATCTTTACTCTTGGTTTGGCCCGTAGACTTTGAGTTATCTCTATATTTCCCCATCTTTGTAGATCTACCTTGCAACAACTCTCTAAGAGTGAAACTGAACTCTTAGTCAGTTTTTTTATCGTAGTTCCTTCTAAACTCTTTATTGCTCCCTATTTGAAGATCTTCCTCTCTCTTAGTCGCTTCTCTTAGTCGCTTGACTCGCTTCCGACATGTTCTTTTTTTGAGAGTTGGACAAGTGTGTTTCTTACTTATCAGTCAGTGAGTTCTTACTGTCTTTGGAGTGGCTACATGTCCTTGCTTAACTTGTGTAAACCCTCGTAGTTTAAAGTTTTCAATCAATCTTCCTGGTTTCTGAAGCTTCAAAAAAAGAAAGAACTGTAGTAAAATTCACCGTTTGGACACAAAGTGAGAGAAGGATGAGGAGTTGGTTTGAATTTTTAAAAGATCTAATTGTTTTTGTTGGAAAATGGGTACTGGCTGGTGAACTTTATTAAGATCAAGAGGATATTTGGATAATTGAATCATAGTGATAGTTTCCTTTAAGAGGCACTTTTCTGTGAGATGCGAATTCATTATTTGTTGATGTGCAAGATTAAATAAGAGGTCCTAATTTTCTACAATCTTTGATCGATATGCAATTTGTGCTTAACTTGTCTGAAGTCTGGAGATAGCAATGCTGCATTTCTCCTCAAGGTCCTCTATACTTTTCGGTCGTCATATTTAATTTTCGAATATGTGCATCAGTTTAGTGATTCATCTTCCGACGCATCGGAAGTTTTCGCTCAAAGACCCGGATTTATTTCTTGAAGTAGAACCCATAACGGGGATTTACCATAAAACTAGATTTTCCAGTTGTTTAGTGTTTTCATTCCAAAATAGAAAACACGGTGGAATGAGTACACATACTATTGTTTAGTGTTTTCATTCCAAAATGAATGCCTCTAGTTCTTCTGCTAGGTTATAATCGAACACTGAAAGGGGCTTTAACTCTGAAATCACACAAAAATATCTTCGTAAGTGAATAATGCTGGTGCATTTCATTTCTTTGTCCCCGCTTTCTACTTCTTTCTATTGCATGTTACTGTCTTCACATAAGCTAGCTTATATCCTGTTGGAACAACATAATCTCCTTCTTCGGCACTGGATGATAGAAGAACACTTTCTTCACAAATCTTTCTTGCTCTTCTATTATGAAAGAGTTTTGGTCATATATTGTTGAAGTGGTTTTTGAATAGGAAAATGCTTCATTGGTTAGATGATTGAAAAGTTAAATATTGTGATCGGAGATCAACCAGCGATGGTAAGGACCAAACACATTTTTTTCCGGAGTTGTAAGTGTGAATGGTTGTCTTTTATTTATCCTGAGCATCATCCAACAAGTTCACACTTCAGAAAATACGTGATCTTGGCAAAGAAACCTCCATGAAAGACAGCCGGTAATGAAGTCAATAAGATCAGAGAGCATAGATGTTTTTCAACGGCGACAACTGGGCTCATGGGATATGGCTATGCTGTGATTCATTGGCAATTTTACCTTCTGGATTTCAGTGGCCCTGAAGCTAGGAAAGTTTCAGTTAGTTAGGGTGGAACTGTTGGATGAGGTTAAAATAGGCAAGGTAGAGAATTCTAGTTCTTTAATGTCTTCATTTCTCTTCGTTTCAGTTCTTGATTCCGTCGGGATATTCATTCGCTCCTTATTACATCCTTGATTCTCATCTGCATGCAACTGCAACTGCAACATCACATCATATTTTAATGTTTAAAGTAACAAATAGCCGTAAATTGGGAAAGTGGATAGAGTAAAACTCCCCTATATGTATCCCCTGTAAGTTAATAATCTCTCTTATTAGTAGAAAGTGTTAGCCCCATTTTCACAATAAAGGATAAGTTGATGACTCTTTTGTATTAATTACCTCGTTTTATTAATGCTGAAAGAGTGGTCTCAACAGCATTAATTAATTAGAGGTTTTACTGTATATGGAACCTTTATCTTTTTGTAGGTGAAAACGTGAATGCAGTTTCAACACAGTTATATCGACACTATTCGACCTAGTGTTATGTGCATGACCTCATATATCTAGCACCAACATATCTCATTTTTTTCTTTCAGGTATGTGGAGGCCATCCGTGAATTCAGTAAGATTCTACTGTATATCTTCAAGACCAAACAGTATCATCAGAAATCTCCACAATATGAACAAATTCTAAAGAAGAATGAACAGATGTATGCCCTGTTGGCAATTGGCCTTTCACTGTGTCCTCAAGTTAAACTTGTTGCAGAGGATGTGAACACTCAATTGAGGGAAAAGTATGGTGACAAGATGATGAGAATGCAGAGATATGATGACGAGGCCTATGCTTTATATGACGAACTCTTCTCATATGCGTGCCCAAAGTTCATTACTCCATCAGGCGCAGTTTATGAAGAACCACTTGTAAACTACAATCAAGTAGGTTCTCACTTTCTCTACATGTGTAACCTTCCAGTTGGAAAAATGTTGTGTAGCTTTTGCACGCCTCTGAGATAATTGATCCATGATTTTTTTTTCCTTTCACGTCAAAGCTTGGTTTGGCTTTAATTTGATTATGCATAAATTCGATTAACGCAATTTTTAATTAAGCCACTATGTTTTTCTTCTTTTTTCACGAAACTTGCTTTAAATTTCTATTCATGTCATTTCTAGTTAGTTATGGAGCATTTTGCATAGAGTCTTTTAGTCCCACCTCCATAGTCTTCCTATTTTAATTACCGCAAGTTCTGAATGATTTTGCAAACCTTTATTATTACAGGACGCTTATAGACTCCAGCTCAAACTATTCCTTTATGAAGTAAAGCAGCAACAGTTATTATCGGGTGTCCGTACCTATTTGAAACTGTACTCAAGCATCTCAATCGGGAAACTTGCAACTTATATGGAAGTGGATGAACCCACTGTGAGGTTGGTGCTTGGTGGTTTGGGTTATGATTCTATTTAGGGTCTTTTTATTCTATCCTGTCAACTTATAATAAGCGATTCTAATCCATTTGTTGCGTTTTGCATTGTCACAGGTCAATCTTGTTAACTTATAAACACAAAACACATGCTGTCGACAGTGATGGGAAGATCATCTCCAATGCTGATGTGGATTTCTTCATTAATGAGGTATACATATTCAAGTTCATCTCTTAAATTCGAATATGTTGACCTTGGGCTCCGTTATACGATCAAATTGGGTATTTTGACCATTTTATTCATTGGTTAGCATGATATTTTATTCTTACCACCATCATATGATCCTGTACATACACCTTCAGTTGAACAACCAAGTGCCAGGATAGCCTGGGCTAGTGGTTAAGTCCATAGATCAAAACTTACTATACTAATTTTGGAGTCTCTAATTGGGGTCATAGTGGGGGAGAGTAAAAAATTCCCTTTTAAACTTGCTAGCTTTCTTTAAAGAGCTCATGTAGGAAGTCACTAATAACAATTTGATGCAGGATATGATACATGTTACGGAATCCAAATCAACAAAGCGATATGGGGATTATTTCTTGCGCCAGATTGTCAAGGTATATATGAATATAATTTCACTGCCCTTTTGTTTCTTCCACTTTCCGTAGTTGCGCTAATGTTATTCTTTTTTGATTTTTTTTGCAGCTTGAAGAAATCATGAATGAGATGGACAGAATAAAACTCGACTGAAGACTTGTAATGTTTCAGCACTCTGGAAGCAATCTTTTTTCACATGAGATATTCTTGAGATGGGTAGTCAATGTCGTTTTATTTCAACCCTTTTTTGAATTGGTAAAAGGGGGAAGCCTAAATAGAGATGTAATTTTGTCGGATTTGTTTCGCAGTGGGATCGTGTTGGTTTTTGTAGGAACTTTCAAACAGATTTTTGCAACTCCTTACGTCTTAAAGAGAAGTCAATCTAATGTTTTGCTTATCTCAAGTTACTTTATTTTCTGTTAGGCTCTGTGTGGATTATTTGAGCTTTGACTAATATGTTGAAATCTTAGAGCTTTCTGTTATCCCCAACAGATGAAATTACTCATGGTCAAATTTCATGTTTTCATCTTTGTAATACTGAAATCTTAGAGCTGTTTATCAAATTGTTGACGATAGCAAACCTTTAACGTTGTCGTTATGGCTGAAACACCCATATTGCTAGAATGTTGATGCACCTGTAATGACTAGGAAAGGAGCAGACATGCAAGCAAGATATCTTGACAGAGAGAATTGTGTTTGTAAATCTCTTTGTACAGAATACCTGACTCCCTTACTCTTGCAGTGGGATAACAGCATTTGGCGTGTTTAATTGGTTGATAGACCAACAGAAATACCATGCTTTTGATGATAATCAAGAAGCTTAGGGCACTATCAAGCCTTAACCTTCATATTCGAATTAAGGGGGTGTTTGTTCTTAAGTGCTGAATGCTGAACAAAGGCACTCAATAACTACATTTCTAAACGACATTTAATGTTTTAATGGATAATGAATTTGAAATTTGATTGATACATTCAGTACCTTGGACTTGAGGAACACTTTTTTTATATTTTAACTTTGAGAGGCATTGTATGTACACGACTCAAAAAAATATTGACTATAACCTGAAATTTGGATTGCTAGTTATTAGATTTCTTTAAGGGCTTCAGTTATCCCATGCAAAGCGACGATCATGAACCATCTTTAACCTTAGCATCGAGTATTTTCATTTATGTCACCAGTTTTTCACTTTACAATGCTAAAGATGTGGGGGAAGTAGTGATATAGGATAACATATACTTTGCGCTGATGGATAGTTCAGAACTTTGTTTCTAACAAGGTCCTTTCTATTTAAAACTAGTAGTTTGCAAACTGCAAAGTGCAAGCTGCGAAGTTCAAAAAACTCAAGATAAAAAAGCGAATATTTCATTGAATTGAAATAGAAAGAATACTTGAGTTTGAATCCTAGAACAAAAAAAGGTTTAAAATCCAATATACTGAAGACATTGTTCCAAAAAATCTTTATCTTTCATACTTCTTCGGAAGGCTTTCCGATCTTCTCCGTCTCCATAACATCATCTGGAATATACTTGCCCCAAACTTTGTGTTCTTTCCACACACTCCACATTTCTTCGATGGGTACACCCCTCGTTTCAGGCAGATAGTACCAGACAAAGCTGGCCATCACTAGTGTGAAGAAAGCAAAGACGTAGAAGAGACCAAACTTAGCATTACAAAGCAACCACGGGAAGATCTGAGCAATGATAAAAGTAAACAACATATTCACTGCAACCGTGATACTCTGTGCAGCGGATCTGATCTCAAGCGGGCAAATCTCACTAGGTACTAACCAAGCCAAAGGACCCCATGACCATGCAAACCCAGCAACAAAACAGCAAATGCAGAACACGACTCCAATAGCGTAAGGTTGGCTTACCATAGCAACACCGCTCGTTCCAAACTTTGCCCAAATCAGACTTCCAACTATGACCTGGAAAATAAACATCTGGAGTGCACCCTCTATTAGGAGAAATCTCCTCCCCTTCCTATCAACGAGTGCCACAGATACGAACGTTGCAGCAACATTGACTCCTCCAGTGATAACAGCAGAAGCGAGAGAGGCTTCATTTCCGAACCCAAGAGTCTTAAATAGTACGGGCGCGTAGAACATAACTACATTAATACCGGTAAGTTGTTGTAAGCCAGGCAAAAGTGCAGCCATTATAATATGAGGCCTATACTTCCTTTCGAGAATCTTTTTCCATGGATCATTCACTAACTTTGATGCTTCACTAGCGAGAGAAATATCGTTATACTCTTCATCAATATCATCAGTTCCACGGATTCTTTTAAGTACAGCTTTAGCCTCTTTGTGTTTATTACTATCAATAAGATAATTAGGAGTATCAGGCAAAAAAGATGCGCCCAACACGACAATCAAAGCAGGAACGGCAGCTAAGGCTAAACTCAAACGCCAACCCCAGCCTGCCTTGATCTTGTCAGAACCATAGTTCACAAGATTTGCTATGAGAATACCAATGGTGATCATCAGTTGGAAAAGAACATTAAGTCTTCCACGGTACATGCACGGAGCCATCTCAGAGAGGTAGAGTGGCACAGACTGCAGGAAATATGAAGATTATATTAATCGTTAGGTTTGCAAAAATCAAATTACTATCCTATTTCCTACAATATATAAGAAACTGTTTTGAAAAGAGAAAATATGAATGTAGAAAGTAGTACCTGACTAGCAAATCCAACACCAACACCTAGAAAAACCCGTCCAATATAAAGCATAGCAACGTTGAACGCAATACCGTTTAGAACTGCTCCAATTAAAAACAGGAAACCTCCAAGAATCATAGATATCTTCCGGCCAAATTTCCTTGTAACCGTTGAAGCTACAAAAGAAGCTACAAGTGCGGCAAGGTACAAAGAGGAAGTAAATAAAGTGAGCGTCTCACTGTTGAATGTGCAGTACTGATTGGTGTTTTGGACGCCAATCTCCTTCTCGTATACGCTCGGAAAGAATTTCATCAGAAAAGGTTGCATTGAGGTAACACCCCCAGAAATACCAATATCATAACCAAATATTAAACCACCACATGAAGCAACTAATATAGCCCAAAAAACGTAAAACGTCATCCCTCCACTATACGATTTGTTTGGTCCCACAGACGAAACCATCGCACCACCCGCCATATTTATTGTCCTCGTTAAACCTTAACTGAAACAAGACGTGAAAGGTTAACACATAAATAACTAATAATTTGTTCTTTCTAATATAACAAAGTATATACAGACAATAACATGAAGAGAACATGAGATACAAAGCAAAATATCAAATCAAACTACGAGTTGCAGACTCTAAATATGATCATAAGAACCCGGATTTGAAAAAGTATAAAGAAACAAACACAAAGTAAGGAAACTTACTTGATCAACAAAAGACACAGAGGAAAATCTAGAGGATGAATTGAGTAGTTTATGAAACAGAGTTAGTTGTATTTATAGAAGGGATGATAGGATGTCCGAATCCTAATATGAGTAGAGATGATATAACATCCGAATCCTAACATAAGTAGGGTAACCGTAAGTGTAATTGTTAATAAGACTATTTGCATCACTGTATCTAGGATTTAAATAAGTTTTATGTTTTAGAAATATCTTCTAGATATAGTAAGTTCTTTGTAGTTTGGAGTCATAGTTGGAGTTGGAGTAAAATATATAATTTGAAATTATTATGTTTCTGAGCAAACCCTAATTTGTTAACTTTGCAAAGTTTAGAGAAGTACTTTTTTTTTAACTTTTTAGTGGAACTCCATCTCTAGTTTAGGGAAGAAAGGTAGTCCCATACATTTTTTTTCTTTGCATCTACCATGGCCTTTGAAACTATATATCTACGGAGATTATGCATTTACAGGAAAGAAGACTTATTTGGGAGTTATTTATCTTCCCTTTCTAAGAATTCTTAAGTACAAGGTTAGTTTAAAAAGAGCAATTCCTAACTATTAGGTTCCTGTAAAAAGAGCATTTTAAAACGCATCCACGCAACAAAATATAAGCAATCACAAAAAACAAAGGTAGACACAAATGCCCATCTATATTACTTGTATCAAGACAAACTCGAATTTGTAAGTCATCCGAGCAAAAAAAAAAAAAAAAACTTGAATAAGGGCTGAGATTTTTTCTCAGAGTATAAAACCACCTAAGTCGTTCAAATCTCATAAAACTCCATCTGCAGTTTGTTTTACAATCATTTCGCTCTACGTTTCCATCCATATATCCACAACTTCTTCCCTAACTAGAACCCTCTACTTCAAACACGTCTCAACTATGCCACGCAGGTAGGGGGGGGGGGGGGGGGGGGGGTTGATAGCTAAAAATTTACCCCACTCAATTCTAATTAAATAATTGTTGTTGGTCCAGTGGACAAGTACATTGGTTTTGACTACCTAAACAAGGGTTTAAGTCCCTATAGTTTTTTTTTTTTTTTTTTTTTTTTTTAATTTGGCATGAGTTCTAATATAAGCGATACTAAAATACCCTAATATGCTTCATAATTTTTTTTCTCGGGGGCGATGCCCCCGAACCCCCTCGTCAAGTTCTGCCTTTGCCCCTGATGCAACCTGTTTATATCTCCCAGCAAAAAAAAAGTTTGAAAGCTGTTACTAAACCCCTAGCACTAACTCCCCACAAACACCCCTTCATCTTCTCTTTCTTTCCCTATTCTCTGAAATATGCTCCAGCATTAATTCTCCCATCTTCTCTATTTCTACCATAGTTCATTGGAGTTGTTTCTTCTCCGGCGATTGCTCTCTACCACTTCAATGAAAATTGATGCAGGATGGCAAATTCACAATTGGGTTTCAAGGCAGAACAAAATGGCTTCACAATTGCATCGTTTGGGATCTTGGGGTTTTGGTGATCTAAAGTAAGAATTCTCTCTCGGGAATTCCTTCTGTTTCTTGATTGAAGTTGGGGTTCTTTTGGTTTAATCTTTTTTCCTGTTTTGATGTTTAATTCTAGAAATGTTTTCACCACTTTTGATTGTTTTTATTTGGATTTTTATGTCTTGACTATTGATTTTTTAATTTGTTACATTTCAGGAGTAATAGTAGTATTGGTATAGTTTGCTTTGATTGTAGTGGTGGAGGAGAAATACAGGTTGTCAACAAGAGATTAAAGGAGTAACTTGGGTTACACTTAGAGATATATTGTTACAGGGGTTCACCCATATCCCAAGTTAAAATATATGGAAAAATGGGTAGCCATATGATAGTCTAGACTCTATATATAAATATATATCCAAGGAGCAATGGTTTCTTTTGTGAGGAGAAAACATAGCAACGCTAAAGCCATATTTTGCAAAGTGCATTTCATGGTCTTCTAAAAATTCTTCGATTTCGCAATGTATCTCTGCAGCAAATAGAATGTTCGATGTACATCACTTCTTTAGAATTCAAAACATCAAGGTATCTTACCACTTTATGAGTTTCTGCTTTATATTCTCTCCATTTAGTTCTCTTATTAATTAACACTATGTTAATATGATAACCCAAGCGCACAATATCATCAATGTTTCCTCCTCAATCTTTAACTTCGATATCTTCTAATATCAATTTGTTTTATGGAAATTTGAAAACAGTCTCCATTAAGGCCCCTATCTGATTTTTTCCATGATGATCTTCTCAGTGTTTTGGGTATGGAATTGACGCAACTTGATATCTCAGATTTCCATTCAGTTTTTCAATTTGTTAGCTATTTTTTGAATTGGTTTTCAAGTTTCAACTCATTCAATTTTTCATGGTCACAAGCATTTCACTTCTCTTGGGGTGTGGACTAATATTGAGTATGAAGTAATGAAGAGTAAGGAATAAGGGAGAGAGTACATCTGGCGAGCAACAAAAGGCTATTTGGCATTGTCTCTAGAAAATCAGTAAATCCATATAACCTTATGAGTAACAATCTTGGGGCCATTTTCAATTGGTGGATTTATTCGTGCCTTCACTTATAAACTTGGAGATGATTGGATGGCATAACATGGGAATGAAGTAGCAAAGTAAAATTGCTAAAATGGGCCAAATGTGGTAAAACGTGGAGTACAATGTTCATTGACATAATTAATTGATTTCCTTTAAGTTTGAAGGGGCTTTTTTATATATACTTTGATGGTCATTTTATATTGGGAGCTCTTTTATATTTGTGGTGAACACATTCAATAATCTGGAGCACAAAATATTAGAAGTTGGCCATACTTTGACCAAAAATGATCTACTCCCCTTTCATTTTAGTCACGTAAAGACTGAAAATGCATGCAATTCATTTAGTCCTCTGAAATTTGTTACAAAAGCAAAAAAAATCCATGGAAACTGTATCGGTTCGGTAAAGTGAAGAAGCATGCATGCCAACTATGCATATGAACGTGGATCGACACATTAAAGGCATATCATTAAATAATTCTAGCAATGAATACGTGCCGCATGATCTTTATCATTTTATGGCTTAGGCTTTTTACTCTCTCAGCTAAAAACCTGATCTTTAGGGAGACCTGATCTAATGGCTTTTAAAAACGCATGCACGTTTGTATAGAGCCGTTGCAACTCTTCTCTTATAAAGGGCTTTGTTTATACCACTTTTTAAACAATAACAACAAGTCACTGTTCATCGTCTCTTCCACATAAATAGACACTGTTCATCAGTTAATCTCTCTCTTCTTCTTAAGATTTCTCTAGTTTCTCTTTGAGGTGCATAAACCAATCAAGTAGGTTGTCTCTGGGTACCGAGACTTCCATATACAACTCATTGTATCCTAAGAGAGACTCGACTTCTTAAACCTGTACCTGAGGTTGTCAAAATACTCTTTAAAGAGAGTGCGTTCCACGCCGCTAGCAATCATAATTCTACTGTCTGCCTCTCTTTGTTAACAGGCGGTGTTACCCTCCTCTACTTGCTACTGTGTTGTTTGCCATTTGCAGTAGAAATTGCGCTGCCAGTGTTGTTCTGTGTTGTTGTTTACATATAAGAATTCAGTTCTTCCTGCTGCTTTTACTAGCGTTGTTTACCCAGTGTTACTGCTACTATTTTCTCCTACTGTTCAATTCATATTACTGCTTGTAACAAACAGTTATGTTCATTCCTGTTTCCCGGAATCTGCCTGTTTGTTGTTGCTGTATCCTGCTACTGAAATCAGACCTGCTCGTTGTTGTTACAACAAGTTATTGCTTCCTGTTTACAACTGAGTTGCTGCTGTTATTCATTGCCGGAGAAACCTTACTTTTGCTGTTGCCGAAAAACCTTATTTCAATAACATCTTGCTGTTACAACTTCAAGAAGGAAAGCTAGATTTACAGGTTCATAAGAATTATAGTTTTACAATTTTAAAGAGTATTTATTTCCTGTAATATGGCTCTTACCTCAGAAGTGCTTAAGTTTGATTCCAACAAACCCTCTAAGTTTGATGGTCACAACTTCAAGAGGTGGAAGAACAAAATGTTCTTCTATCTAACACTTAAGGAAGTTACGTATGTTCAGGAACAAGAATGCCCTGTTGAATCTCCTGTTCCCGTACCTGCGGTAGACCTTGATCTTATTCTAAGTGAATATGATAAAACCTTAGAGACTATTTCAAACTGGACTGAGGCTGATTTCAAATGCCGTAACTTTATTCTGAACGGCCTAGCGGACGAACTGTACGATTACTATCTACAGTCTGAATCTGGAAAAACCGTTTGGGATGCATTACAGAAGAAGTATGATACAGAAGAGGAAGGCTCTAAAAAGTTTGTCGTAAGCAGATATCTCAAGTTTAATATGGTTGACGATAAGTCAGTAATTTCCCAATCACATGAGTTGCAACGAATTGTGCATGAGACCGTGTTCGAAGAGATACCTTTTGATAAATAATTTTAGGTTGCCATGATGATTGAAAAATTACCGCCAAATTGGAAAGACTTTAAAAATATCCTGCGACACAAGTCAAAGGAAATAACCATAGAGATCTTGATTACTCGTCTGAGGGTTGAAGAAGAATCTAGAAAACAAGACCTAAAAGAGGAAATCATTTTGGTTCAATCCAAAGGTAAGGTCCATCTGAAACCTAAAGAAAAACCTTTCAAGGCTAAGAATGGTGGTAATCGGAACAACCGTCCTAACGGTGGTAATCCGAATAACCGTCTGAATTATGGACACTAGAATCCTAATAAGGGAACGAACCAACAAGCCCCACCATATAACAGAATAGTTTTTATTATGTGTTTCAACTGTAAAAATCCTGGACACATATCTAGAAACTGCCAAAACCGTAAAACTGTTGATCAGGCTAACGTTACCGAAGAGCCCTTAGTGGCTATGATCACAGAGATCAACATGGTCGGTGGAACCGACGGGTGGTGGGCTGGTTCGGGCACTTCTAGGTATGTATGCTATGAACGCAATTGGTTCAAGACCTACAAGGAGACTGAAGACCAGAAGGTGCTACTTGGGGATTCTCATTGCACCAAAGTGCTAGGCACTGAAGATGTTGAACTGGTATTTACCTCTGAAAGGACAGTGACTCTGAAGGATGTGATGCACACTCCTAAAATGAGGAAAAATCTTGTTTCTGGCTATCTTCTCAACAAGGCAGGATTTCAGCAGACCATTGGGCCCGATCAGTACATTTTGACTAAGGGTGGCATTTTTATGGGAAAGGGTTTTGCATGTAATGGAATGTTCAAGATGAGTATTGAAATGAATAAATCTGCTTATGCTTACTTGCTGTCTTCTTTTAATATTTGGCACTCTAGACTATGTCATATTAATAAAGAAGTTAGTACACAATATGAGTAATTTGACATGATCCCTAAAGTAGATTTAAATAATGTTGATTCCTTTGAGGATAAGTATCCCTATATACTGAGGGATAGTGGGGGTAGTAGTGGAGGTTCTCAACCTTCTACGGCTTCGACCCCTAATGTACCTCAAGTAAAAGTTTTTAAAGCTGCTGATTCCCATGATACAGACCCAGAACTTCGTAGAGGTTAACGTTTAAAGATTGCTAAAGATTTTAATTATGACATGTCTATACGTTGATGATCTACTTTTTTTTTTGGTTCTACACTTGATATTATTCTAGAAACCAAAACATGTTTAATAATAATTTTGATATGAAGGACCTAGGTGAGGCTAGTATAATTTTAGGCATGAAGATCACACGCATAGACACTGGTATTACTCTTGATCAATCTCATTATATTGAGAAGATCTTGAAGAAATACAAATATTTTTATCGTAGACCTGCTTGTACTCCTTGTGATCCACAAGTTAAACTTTTAAAGAACTTGGGGGATGCAGTTAGGCAGAAAGAATATGTTAGTATTATTGGTAGCCTTCGCTATGCTACGAATTGTACTAGACCCGATTTAGCTTATGTTGTAGGGGTTCTATGTAGATTTACAAGTAAACCAGGTTTGACGCACTGGGGTGCTATTGATCAAGTTATGCGGTACCTGAAAAGGACTATGAACTTGGGTTTACACTATCAGAAGTTTCCCGCGGTCCTTGATGGATTTAGCGATGCAGATTGGAACTTATTTTTGGATGATTCTAAAGCCACCAGCGGATACGTGTTTAGTATAGTTGGCGGGTCAGTTTCTTGGAGATTCAAAAAACAAACGATTCTAGCTCAGTCGATTATGGAGTCTGAGTTAGTAGCACTAGCTGCAGCTAGTGAGGAGGCGAGTTGGTTGAAAAGCCTCTTTTCTTATATTCCTTTATGGAGTAGGCCTTTACCGTCGATACTAATCCACTCGGATAGTACTGCTGCGATAGCCAGAGTACATAATAATTACTATAATGGTAAGAAGTTAGCGATACGCTGTAAGCATAGTACGATAAGAGGTTACCTCTCATCTAGTACTGTTACAGTAGATTTTGTAAGATCAGAAAACAACTTGGCAGACCCTTTGACAAAAGGACTGTCTCGTGACAAAGTGTGGAGCAGATCCTTAGGGATGGGGATAAAGCCTGTTATAGAATCACAAGTGGTGGGAACCCAACCTAAATGACTAAAGATCCCAAGAAATAGGTTCAATGGGAAAAACAATCACTGTGATATAGAATCATGCAATTAGGAGCTTGTCACTCCAGAGTTCAACTCGCTGTACATATATGTATATATGCATGATATCTTGAAGCGACTGTGAGGCTGAGTTTCTTAAACTTTTAATGAGATCTATATCTCATTCTTTGAGTGGGGTGTCTAGCTGCAAGAACACTCTTCATAGACTCACCAAGGTGATTGTGGAAGTGCGGCCTCTTCCTATGAGAAATTAGGTTAACTTCTCTAAAGCCTTCACCTATACTAGGATTAAGCACATGGCCGAAATGTGCTGACATTTAGGACTTGCACCTGGTAGATTTAAATGATGCTTATTAGGATTCTGGTGTCCATATTTCATACGGTTATTCGTATTACCCTCGTTAGGACGGTTGTTCCAATTACCACCATTCTTAGCCTTGAAAGGTTTCCCTTTAGGTTTCAGATGGACCTTTCCTTTGGCTTGAACCAAAAGGATTTTCTCTTTCAGGTCTTGTTTTCTAGATTCTTCTTTAACCCTCAGACGAGTAATCAAGTTCTCCATGGTTAGTTCTTTTGGCTTGTGTCGCAGGATATTTTTAAAGTCTTTTCAATTTGGCGGTAATTTGTTAATTATCACGGCAACCTGAAATTGTTCATCAAGAGGTATCCCTTCGAACGCGATCTCATGTGCAATTCGTTGCAACTCATGTGATTGGGAAATTACCAACTTATCGTCAACCATATTGAACTTGAGATATCGGCTTACGGCAAACTTTTTAGTGTCTGCCTCTTCCGTATCATACTTCTTCTGTAATGCATCCCAAACGGTTTTTCCAGATTCAGACTGTAGATAGTAATCGTACAGCTCGTCCGCTAGACCGTTCATAATGAAGTTATGACATTTGAAATTAGCCTCAGTCCAGTTTGAAATAGTCGCTAAGGTTTTATCATTTTCACTTAGAATAAGATCAGGGTCTACCGCAGGTACGGAAACAAGAGGTTCAACAGGGCATTCTTGTTTCTGAACATACGCAACTTCCTTAAGTGTGAGATAGAAGAATATTTTGTTCTTCCAACTCTTGAAGTTGAGACCATCAAACTTAGAGGGTTTGTTGGAATCAAACTTCAGCACTTCTGAGGTAAGAGCCATATTATAGGAAATAAATACTCTTTAAAATTGTAAGACTATAATTCTTATGAACTTGTAAATCTAGCTTTCCTTCTTGAAGTTGTAACAGAAAGATGTTATTGAAGTAAGGTTTTTCGGCAATAGCAAAAGTAAGGTTTCTCCGGCAATGACTAACAGCAACAACTCAGTTGTAAATAGGAAGCAATAACTTGTTGTAACAACAACGAGTAGGTCTGATTTCAGTAGCAGGATACAACAGCAACAAACAGGTAGATTCCGGCAAACAACAATGAATAGAACTGTTCCTTACAAGCATCAATATGAACTAAACAGTAGGAGGAAACAGTAGCAATAACACCGGATAAACAACGTTAGTAAAAGCAGCAGGAAGAACTAAATTCTTAGATGTAAACAATAACACAGAACAACACTGGCAGCGCAGTTTCTACTGCAAATGGCAAACAGTACAACAGTAAGAAGAGGAGGGTAACACCGTCTGTTAGCAAAGAGAGTGAGAGACAGTAGAATTGTGATTGCTCGAGGCTGGAATGCACTCTCTTTAAAGAGAATTTCGACAATCTCAGGTACAGGTTTAAGAAGTCGAGTCTCTCCTAGGATACAACGAGCTGTATACATAAGTCTCGGTACCCGAAGATAACGTACTTGATTGGTTTATGCACCTCAAAGAGAAACCAGAGAAATCTTAAAGAGAAGAGAGAGATTAACTAATGAACAATATCTGTTTATGTGGGAGAGACGATGAACAGTGATTTGTTGTTCTTGTTTTAAAAGTGGTATAAACAAAGCCTTTTATAAGAGGAAAGTTGCAACGGCTCTATACAAACGTGCATGCGTTTTAGAAGCCACTAGATCAGGTCTCCCTAAAGATCAGGTCTTTAGCTGAGAGAGTAAAAAGACCAAACCATAAAATGATAAAAAGCATAAGCCCACAAGAGAATATTTTACGGCATTTTAAATCAGCCTCAGTCCAGTTTGAAATAGTCTCTAAGGTTTTATCATATTTATTTAGAATAAGATCAGGGTCTACTGCAGGTTCGGGAACAAGAGGTTCAACAGTAGCAGCGCAGTTTGTACTCCGGGAAAATGCAGCAGTAATGGTAAACGCAGCAACAATGCTAAACTGAAACTCAGATGGTAGAGGTAGCAGCAATGGTAAACACAAGATCAAATCTGCTTTCTGGTTTGTAGCGTTGAGGAAATAGCAGTTTCAGTAGCACAAGAACAGCAACAACTATTGGTAATCTCTGGTAATAAACAACAGTAACAGCGCAGTTTGTACTCCGGGAAAACGCAGCAGTAAACTTCGACGAATAGCAGCAATGTATTAGCACAAGAATAACATGCAGGTTCAGCAGCAAAAACAGTTGGATAAGTAGCGCAAGTTCAGGCAGCAAGAGCTGTTGGGTAAGGTAGGCTTCAGCTTCGACAAACATCAAGTATTAGCGAAGTTTAGGCAGTAAGAACAACAACAATTCGTAATTGTAAGAACTGATAAATAAGAAGAAGCTCGAGGCGTGGAACGCACTCTCTTTAAAGAGTATTTCGACAACCTCAGGTACAGGTTTAAAAAGTCGAGTCTCTCCTAGGATACAATGAGTTGTATACGGAAGTCTCGGTACCCGGAGACAACGTACTTGATTGATTTATGCACCCTCAAAGAGAAACCATAAGGAGAAGCGAGAGATTAACTGATGAACAGTGATAGAGAAAAAAATGTTTATTTGGGAGAGACGATGAACAGTAACTTTGTTGTTGTTTAAAAGTGGTATAAACAAAGCCTTTTATAAGAAAAGAGTTGCAACGGCTCTTTACAAACATGAATACGTTTTAGAAGCCATTAGATCAGGTCTTCCCTAAAGACCAGCTCTTTAGCTTTTAACTGAGAGAGTAAAAAGACCAAGCCATAAAATGATAAAAAGCCTAAGCCCATAAAAGAATAAGAGTTTTTAAAAAATCCAACAGTTTTCAAGTTTCAACTCATTCTATTTTCCCTTTCATTTTAGTCATGTAAAGACTGAAAATGCATGCAATTCATTTAGTCCCCTGAAATTCGTTACAAAAGCAAAAAAAAATCCATGGCAACTGTATTGGTTCGGTAAAGTGAAGAAGCATGCATGCCAACTATGCATAGGAACGTGGATAGACACATTAAAGGTACATCTTTAAATAATTCTAGCAATGAATAAGTGCCGCATGAAATATAGCACCGAAGGCGTTGACGTATTCAACATGACTTGGTTACGGTAGCTTAATGTTTAATGTTAGCGTCGACGTATTCAACATGACTTGGTCACAGGTAGCTTAATGTTTAATGTTATCTAAACCAATATGTTGTTTTCTATGAGTCATTTGGTTTATTATTGTTGCGGAATATCGTTTTTGATGACGATTATATTTAGTTTTTCTTTTTATCTTGACAGAGAATAGACTAAATGCTTACCCTAAAGTAATGACTCGGTATAAGGGGTTGTCATGGTTGAAAAGGAGAAAGAAATTGTAGTTTTCCTCAAAAGTTGATAGTAGGGATATCTCAGATGTTTTGTAGGGTATGGTGCTAAGAATTTTACAACAACAAATACATGTAATTTGTCTTAGAAGGAAATCTTATTTTTGTAATATGTAGACGTCTGTGAAGACGAAAGAGGATAATAAACCACCAAACTTTCAACTACAAATTTATACATTATGCTACGAGATATTTGAAAGGTCGATTACTTTCGAGCATCATTTTTCAATTACTCAGTGTAACTTTATTTTTCCATGTCATAATAGTAACCTTAGCATTGAAACTACAAAAAAGAAAAGCATCCATTTCATAGAAATGGTTTTGATCGTGTCCATAGGTATGTAAATGAGTTATTTATCATAGAGTTTAGTTGTGTCAATTGTCGAAGCATCATTTATAGCGCCGAAGGGGCGTCGACGTTGTTACAAAGTCACAGGTAGTACTAGTATGTGATAAGGGTCCCTAACTGATGGTCCTGAGAAACCATTTGTTCGTATAGTACTCAAGCATAAGAAAAAAATCTACTCGTTCACAAAGATAATATAGTTAGACTATGCTGATACCTCATTTGTCTCGATAGGCAAGGAGATAACACTAACGGACTGGGGAGGGGCGAGGAAGGAAATGTCATACACTTAAGAGGAGAATTGCCCTAATTAAGACGACGAAATTGAAACCGAAAAAACCAAAACTTAAAAATACCAATTTTGTAGGGTAGTGAAGATCATGTGATTTGGGACTTTGTGATTAACCAGGGGTCATGCATATTAAGCAACATAAGGTAGTAGAGGCAGAAAGGCCTGTTAGATCGCACAGATTTTGTAATCGAACTGGACAAGCAGGGAAACTTAAAAGCCCCATGATTCATGAATAATGGGAGAGTATTTACACATTTTATTTTAATATTAAAATTGCATCATAAACAAGTAATCTAATCCGACCACCGGAATCCGCTAAATCCCGCTTTAGTTCTTCGGAGCAAGTCCCGACTTAATATTATCAACCTCCATAGTCCCAATTTGAAACGCCTTAGCCAACACTTTGTCTGGGACCGGTGGACTCGCGGCAAATAGCGTTTCCGCGATAAACTGAATCCCTGGCAATTGACTGTTCAACGCGGCGATAACCGCCGCGTTCCCAGCCCCTTTATTTATTTGATAATGTACTAAACCCCTTGGAAAAGTAAAGACCTCTCCAACCTTAATCGTCCTCGATATGAGCACATTCGCGGTAGTAATAAATCCAACGTCTAGTTTTCCCTTGAGTACGAAAATTATCTCAGAGGCCCTAGGGTGAGTATGGGGCGGGTTTACCCCACCCGGCGCAAAATCGACCCTAGCTAGAGACACTCCAAGAGTGTTTAACCCAGGTAACATTAGGACATTTGCACGTGTAACGAGTGAACCTAGTGAATTGTTGACTAGTCCAGGATTCTTCAACCCGTCAAAGAAGAAATCGTTTGCACTCACATTGTTTGAGGGTTTACAAACAAACCCATTGATCGTCACACTTGAAGAGAGATCAGCAACGCAGGTGTCTTGGAGAGGGTCAGGATCTGCGAAGGTGTTTGATAAAATGGCAAAGAGAAGAAGAATAGAGAGGGGAACTGCTAGAGATGCCATTGCTGTTGTTGAAGGGAGGAGGCGGGAGTTTTGGGGGTTTGAATGAAGATGAGAGGAGTAGTAGTTCTGAGTAGTCAATATATAGAAGTTGGTATTGTTGTTCGAGTCAAAACCAACAAAAGGATGACCCACAAATTTGGTTATTCTAGTTTTTGTTATTTGTTTTTCTCGAAATAAAAAAAATATCATATTGGTATTCCGAAAGATGCGAGGGAGGTAGGGACTAGGGAGAAGAGGAAGAGGGGCGACATACATATTTATTAATTTGTGACATCTTCTGTTTTTAATTTGCTTGTTAGGAAAACACTTTACACGGTCGTTTGATCTACATTTACCTTTGTTTTTAATTCTATTTATATTAGACATATACTAGGTCGTTTGATCTACAGTTACCTCTGTTTTTAATTCTATTTATATTGGATATATACTAGGTCGTTTGATCTACAGTTACCTCTATTTTTAATTCTATTTATATTGGATGTTTACCAACATAATGGTGGGACCGACCACATACAAATTTTGTTGTCATCTTCGTTTTATATTTGTGTTTCATGTAGACTTTTTTTGAATGTAAAGTGCTAGTAGATTTTATTATCTTGATTCGAACAATATTGTAGATTTTGACCGCTTAAAAGCCTTACCATCGAATAAAAGAGTTTTGTTTTTATTTTTCAGTAAAGAATTTAGGGGAGATTTTTTATTTATTGTGTAGAGCTAATAGAGAGTTTTATAAGCAATGAGATGTTTTTGTAACTACAATGAGATTTTAATATGGTTTATAATTTGGTAGTCGCAAAGATGTGGGCCCATCAACCAACTAATTATCCAAATCCTACAAAATAGAAATGGAAACTCTCTCTCCGGAGAGTAAATCTCTCTCTCTCTTAAAATATATTTTTCTTTCTCAAAGCTTAATCAATTGGGTTGTTGTAAAATCATTTCTCTCTATAATCGACAAGATCATTATTAGTCGCTGGATTATTTAAGCCAATAAGACTATATTTCTCAATAGTTGAACAATTTGAAAATTCTGCAACGCTTCCATCTTCCTTGGTGGGCAAATTTAAATTGAGTAATTTTATATATTACTTTTACTTTTGATAAAATTTTATATGAAGTTTTAGTTAAGTTTTTATGAAGTCTTAATGGTGTTTTAACTAAAGGGCCCTAGATAATCCACAATACGATTGAGAAGCTTGTGTTAGTAGAGAAATACGAAGAACACCAATCGGTTTGGAAAAATAGAGAATTCGATAACTCAAAACAGAGTAATTACAAAAAAAAATCTCTCAAACCCTAGGTTTCTCTCAGAACTCTTTCAGATTTAACATAGAAAAGAAATAACCTAAGTCTTCTTTATATACTAGGGAACCTAAAATACTAAAAGAACGCATCTCAAGGCAAAACACCCCTCAAAAATACAATCACCG
Source organism: Kingdonia uniflora (assembly GCA_014058105.1). Classification (NCBI taxonomy): domain Eukaryota; kingdom Viridiplantae; phylum Streptophyta; class Magnoliopsida; order Ranunculales; family Circaeasteraceae; genus Kingdonia; species Kingdonia uniflora. Next base: position 48,147 of record JACGCM010000926.1, on the reverse strand, counting down.
CCAAAAGAAAAAAGGCTGAATCGTGCCTCTGTTCGAACATAATTATTTCTGTTCGAATAAAATAAAGTGTATTCGAATGGAAAAAATCTATTCGAATAAAACCTATCAGGCATAAATCTATTCGAACAAAAATAATTATGTTCGAATAAAACCCATCAGGCAGAAATCTATTCGAACAAAATTATTTGAGCAGAAATCTATTCGAGCAGAAATAATTCTGTTCGAATAGAATTGTTCAGTGTCTTCTTCAGATCCTCCTGGATCATGGCTCCCCTCTTTAGGAGCCTTGAGCTCCTGCTCAAGCTAGAACTGGAAATATGGGAATGCGCCTATGCCCAATTCCCTACTGCACCACTTCGACTTACTAGGTAGCTGACCCTTCTTCCCAATTCAGAACGATACAATAGCACCCGTCTAGTAGTATGAACCTTCCTCTCTAGAATACCATCCTTCAGTAATGGATCTTCTCTTTCCATCTATAAGTCATCAACTGACGGTAGGCGAGTATCAATTGCAGAGTCTTCATCTAGAAGAGAAGGCTCAAACAGCTTCAAAAGTTATGCATTAATCACCGAATACATCTTCATGAAAGGTGGCAAATCCAACTGGAATACATTGCCACCAATCTTCTTGAGTAGCAAAAATGGACCATAACGGATAGGTTTGAGCTTCTTACCTTCCCCCTTAAGCCGTTCCTTATCCAAATACAACCAAACGAGGTCACCTTCAAGAAAAGTACACGTAACCCTATGCTTATCATGGGGAGCCTAATACTTTGCTTGAGTCTTCGTTAATTGAGCTTCAACCACCTCATGAACCTTGCTGATCTTCTCAATGAAATGCTGAGCTACATGCTCCTCTTCCTCTTTCCGTGACACCGTCTTGTCACCAGTAAACTCTCATCACAAGTCTTAGGATGCTTAGATTAGAATCCCCATAAAAAATACACTTAAGTATGATTAACGACCTCTGTTTGCCCGTCTGTCTGCTGATGAAAAGTGGTACTTCTCTTCAACTTAGTGTCCATCATCCCCCATAACGATCGCCAGAAATACCCCAAAAAGTGGTTATCCCTATCAGAAATAATAGAAGAAGGGAGCCTGAAATACCTCCAGACGTCTTTAAAAAATAATCGCGCTGCTCCTTCCCCTGTGACCATCTTCTGGCATGGAATAAGAACAATCATCTTGCTGAATCGATCAACCACCACAAACAAATAGTCATTCTTACACCTGGTCATGGGTAAACCACCCATAAAATCCATCAAAATAATTTCCCAAGGTCGGCTAGGAACTGGCAATGGTAAGTACAGTCCTATCTTCCTATTGGAAGGCTTTGATGTATTGTATAACACGCAACCACGAACCACACGAGAAACATCCACCTGCATCTTTGGCCAATAGACATAACGCCGCAAATTTAAAAGAGTCTTCTCAACCTTGAAATGACCTGCTACCCAGGAACAATGTGCCTCTCAAATCTACTGCAAACGGTCTCCACCCTCAGGAATGCATAATAAACTGCCCCTGAAATCAAACCATCCTTCAGAACATACTCGCACGTCTTGCCCTTCAACAACTTCTCATGAATCACACTGAGCTCCTTGTCGTCGTCATACCCTGAAACGTACTCAGAAGGAACAATCGGCTGGATCTGCATAGCTACCAACAAAGCAGAAATAGTTGGTAATGGGGGTCGAGATAACATATCAGCCATCTTGTTGTCCACTCCTTTCTTGTACTTGATCAATAGGGTAAACTGCTGAAGGTACGACATCCACTTCATATGGCAAGCTTTCTGAAGCTTGGACTGCGTAGATAAGAACTGTAATGGTTTGTAATCGAAATGTACGACAACCTCCTTCCCTAATAAGTAACTTCGCCAATGCTTAACTGATTGATATAGCGCGTAGAACTCCTTATCGCAGGTAGGATAGTTACGTACTGCTCCTGTAAACATCTCAGAATGGTAAGCAACTAACTTCCCATCCTGTAAAAGGATTGCCCCCAATACATAGTATGACGTATCTATCTTGACCTCAAAAGGTCGGTGCAAATTAGACAATGCTAACACTGGTACATCTGTAATCTTCCACTTTAGTAACAGAAAGGTTTTCTCATGGTGATCTTCCTACATAAACTATACCCCGGTCTTTGTCAAAGAATGCAATGGTGCGGTTATTTGTGAAAAATGTCGAGTAAATTTCCGTCAGTACTGACAAGAACCCATAAAACTTCTCACTTCCGTCACTGTGCAAGGTCGAGGCCAATTAGTAATGACCAAGACCTTCTCTGGATTGACCTTAAGCTCGCCGCCACCAACAATAAAACCCAAATAGACAAACTTCCATTTCCCAAACTCGCACTTCTTCCCGTTCAGAAAAAGTTGTTGTGATCACAACACGCCCAACACTCTGCGTAAATGCCCAAAATGCTCCTCCCATGAACGACTATATATCAAGATATCATTCAAATATACAATCACAAAATCATCAATAAACGTACGAAGTACCTCATTCATTAGCCGCATAAACATCGCCGGAGCATTGCATAACCCAAAAGGTATCACCAACCACTCAAATAAGCCATGTTCGGTTTTGAACATTGTCTTCCAAGTATTTTCTTCCCGGATTCGAACTTGATGGTAACCCGACTTAAGATCAAACTTGGTGAAAAACCGAGTTGTCTGTAACTCATCTAAAAGCTAGACAATCCGTAGAAGTGGATAAGGATTCTTCACTGTAATCTTGATCAACGCCCGATAATCCATACACATCCTTAAAGACCCATCCTTCTTCGACACCAGTAACACCGGCGAACCACAAGGTGAGCAACTCAGATTAATAACTCCTTGCTTCAGGAGTGCATGTACATGCTTCTTGATCTCATCAGACTCAGTAACAGAAGTCCGATATAACCCAATATTGAGTAGTGGCTCACCATTCACCAAGTTAACATCATGCTCCACATCCCTCTTGCACGGCATCCCTTCTAGCCCAAAGATAAGGGCTACCCAAGATGACTTGACACATGTCCAACGAAACCACCTCACATGTCACTTCGTCAATAAACTTCTCAGTAATCGTAAACTTGAACGTACACTGCTTAGTGATCTTCAACTCTGCGTTTTTTTGAATCCAACCCAAACTATACAACTTAGGATGAGCCACAGTAGCCAAACCCATCTTCTTCATCACCGCCTTAGAAATTAAATTCTTCTGACTACCCGGATCAATAATGGCCTCGGCTAAGCTCTGCTTCACCTGAATGCTGAAAAAGAATATCCCTTCCTGACTCACCTCGTTGATAGCCAGAGGTTGGTTAAACATTAAAGTAAGCTTAGGATTTGGCTTATCTAAATCCAGAAGATCCACAATCGCTGCGGCTAGTACACGTTTATCTTTCTTGCCCTTCTCCTCCTTTGGCCAAAGCTCCGGGTAAAGTTTTCAACATCTATCAGAATTGTGCCCATTAGCCTTGCAATGACTACAGATAGTCTGTAATGTCCCGAAATTTCAAGGTATTCTTTTTGTTTATTATTAAGTATTGTTACTATTATTCATATATTGTTATTCGTTATGCATCCGTGTTATTTCTTTTGGTAGGTTTGTATTAGATTCATTTTGGTAGTTCTGTTGGTTTTGGTGGTTTCGGGGTGGAAGTGTTTGTGTTTTGGTTTGGGTGCCCGTTGTGGCTTGGTAGTTGTGTGATATTGTTGTGTGATGGTGTGGCATGATCTCAGGGAATCCTAGGGTAGATTTGGGTTTCCTTGATGCTTCCCCTCCTATTTGGCTTGTCAGTTTCCTCCTGTCCATTCTTATTCCTTTCTGTCCATTTTCTACCTTTCTGTCCATTTTCTTCATTTCGGTCCATTTCTTCAGAAAAGATTTCTTTTGCCTTTCGTTAAGCTTTCGTATACACTCCAACACGTCACACATTTGTATATTATTCCTCACGAGTCTTTTCTATCCATTCCGCATCCATTTATTCATTTCGGATAAGTTTCTAGCCGTTAGATTCTTTTTTCTGGGTTTTAGGAGTTCTAGTGGCCATTAGGCTGTGGAGGTGGTGTTTAGACCTCAGGAACCCCTAGAAAGTTTGGTAGTGATGTTTTATTAGTGTGTCTATAGTTTAGGGTGGTTTCGGTGAACCGTTGGATTGGCCGGTAGGTTTCTGGAGTTTCTCGAGGAAAAGATTCATTTTTTGGGGTTTAGGCGTTTTGGTGGCCGTGAGGCGGTGGAGGTGGTGTTTCTATCTTGAGATATCTTTGTTGGACTTGTAGAAGTGTTTGTGTGGTAGTGGGGGTGGCCCATGGCGTTTCCGGGGTGTTAGGGGTGCCTCCGGGGTTGTTTTTTGGGGCAGGACCAGTTCTATTCGAACATGACTCTTTATGTTCGAATAGAGTCCTTTGTATTCGAACAGAACACTTCTCTGTTTGAATACACTTGGTTTTGTTCGAACAGGATCAATTCTTTTTCAAACAGAGGCGCGATTTTAGCCTTTTTAGCTTCATTTCTTCTTCTCATCTCTTCCCCTTTTTTTTCTCTCTCCCTTCTCTCCCAAACCTTTTCCCCTCTTCTCCATACTCTCAATCCACTCTTCCCCAACACTCGAGGACTCTTTACCCACTTCGTCGCAAGCTTCGTTCCTATCCTCGGTAAGTGATTCCCGATTCCTTTTCTGTCGTTTTCGCTCGATTTCGGCGTAGGTCTAATTTTTAGGGTTTGGGTTTGATGTCATTTTCTTGAATTAATTGTTTACTTGTTGTTGTTATTAGTTGCGGTAGCTTGTTCGTTGTTCCGATTGCCTCGTCGTCGATCCTAGGTTCAGTTTTCTGAGTTGGATTTCCGCAGGACTTGGATTATCGTCAGACGAGTTTTATCTTCCTTAATAACTAAACCATTATATTGATTTGTGAGTTATTGTATCACATAGTTTATCATGTTTATTACCGTGATTATGTTAGTATATGGGTTAATTTCTTAGGACACTTTTACGGGCTTTCCGTTTAGCATACCTTAGGCGAGAGTACCTAAGGGTTTGATAAGTTAGTAAAACCCGCGACAATGTGAGTTTAGCTACTCATTAGAACCTGTAGGTTATGGTTAGTCATTGGTAGTTATTCTCAGTTGTCATCAATGTGATGATAACTCCTGAGATTCCTCTTGAACCGATTTCATTGTAGATGGTCATTGCGAATCATTTCTTCGTTAAGGTTGAGAACAAAGGCATTTCTCAGTGTGTTGTGAAGCCTCCGCGTCGCTATATATATATATATAATATTGAGTATAGTATTGTTGGTTAGTTATTAGGGTTCCCAGCTTGTTTCAGGTCACTAGTAACTAGGTTTGGCTTTTAGTAGAGACTCATGGACGACACGTAGTTTATCCGCTATTCTTATTAGAAAGTATAGTTTACAGACTATAGTTATCCCTTATAGTATAACACCTTCGTTAGTCTGGGTTGCTGGACTTGGTTCCAGGGTAGTCTTGGGGCGACATAGCTTTAGTAAGACATGGTCTTCAATTCGGAGCTCGTCCGCTTGCCTGCTATTACTTTGATTAGTCTTAGGACTAGTCTAGGTGCACTCTGTGTTCTCGAGGCCTGGTCCTTGAGCACTGTCATTGTGGTTGGTGGTTGTTTGGAATGTTGGATTCCATGTGGGAGTGTGGAATCTTCTGGACTGTTAGTTGTTGGTGGTGAGCAGACGGCTTGTCCGTGGTGGTTGGTCGTGGATGTTGAACTTCTGATAGTTTGCCTTAGGATTGTTTGCTTATTGTGTTGTGACACTTATTGTCCTCATGATTCTTAGAGCTAATAGAGCTTACCCGTAAGCCTTCTTTCCCTGGGATGAGGCTGTTAGGGCTGTACTCCCTTCCGCCATCTAGGAGGCAGCGAGACAGTATGGCTCAGTGAGGTATGCGGCTGAGCCAGGTGGTTTATGAAGTGGTACGTCACCCGAGATGTTGGAATGTTGCTGAAACCTCCTGTTGAATCCGATTCTTGTACATCCGTGTTGGAAACTTATGTACATGATTAGGAGGATTGTGAGGCAGTTCTGCTATTGAGGATTGTTGACTACTCGTTGAACACTTGTAGGTCACCCTATGAGTACTAGTCTGTCTTGACAGCTTGAGTACTGTTGTACTTGATGGTAATCATATTGCTTGAGGAATCTTAGAGACTGATGTTGTTTAGATGTTGTGACGGTTAAGTTGCTGTTTCATCTAGGTTTAGATGGTACAACTGAGTCATAGGTGGGCATCTGTGTTAGTTTTGGCTACCATGCTTTCAGGCAGGTGGTTATCCTATTGTGTACTGGCTGTGTTAACATCAGTTATGTTTCAGTCTTTAGGATTTTTGCTCACATCCATAAATAATATATTCTCTCCTTATCTTACTGCGATTGGATACATAAATAACTCTGCATCAGCTGACCCTCGAGAGGTTCAGGGATTCCTTAAATCGGGATAAAATAGAAGGTGGGTCCAGGATGGATACTAGTATACCTAGTCACCCATTCGGGAGTGTGGGATGGTATGAGACAGTATTTACAATCCAGTACAGGGCTTATCCTGGAGGTTGAAATGCCTTGGAATGTATATATTGTTCGGACGTTGGCTCCGTGGGATTTGATAGATTGAGGTAATATTCTCATAGTCTGGTCGAGCTAGTGCAGTACATCGTACCCTTGTATCCAATAATATTTGGTAAGGTAAATCCTTTTTCAGCGGTTGTCAGCCCACTTTAGTCTTGAGGGCTAGCCCTTTAGGTTGACATCGCTAAATCATTCTGCATCATATCATCATCATCATCACCATCAAGCATATCATTGCATCTCTGCATACTTCTAATTCGTAGGTTGTTCTGATAGAAATCCTTAACCCTTTCTGCATTATGTTTAATATAGAATCTTCTGCACTTGGGATAATCATAAGATTATCTCTTTCCATCATATCATCATCATAACATATCATTACATTAGGATAATTATGGGATTATCCTAGTTTATCATATTCTTCTCCTCTTATTTAAATTCATCTTCTCCTAATTGGTTGCGGTGTAATTAGATTCCTCTTCCTTCTGCATATTCCTCTCCCCTTTGTATCTATTCCTCCCTCTTCTGTATCTGGTTAATTTATTAGGTTAATTAGTCTGGTTGGTTGCTGTGAGCTTTAAGCTGGTATCTGGTTGTGGGCGATCTCGCTTAGCTTATGATAGCTTCGGGGTTGTGCCTGGTTTGGGTTTGGGTAAAACCCTGTTGGATTATTGTGAGCCGAGGGTGTTTACCCTTGTATGTGATTGTACTTCTGAGGTAGGTTAGTTGTGTGAGGCGCTGAGGGCCACGGTAGTGATTAGCGTGTGGTAGTAGTCCTTGAGACTGGAGTGTAGTTATAGTCTTAGCACTCCTTTGCTTAAGATATGTATATATATTTAAAGTACAGTTAAGTATAATCCTTAGACTAGTATTGTACCTATTAAATACCTATTAGACATCATTGGTATTTATATATATACATTGTTATCATTAGATATTATTATATCTTATTTATATCCATCTCATTGGTTAGTATAATCGTTTAGCTATTCTTGGGAGTTAGTGAGCTCGTTGTTTGCTCACTCTAGCATCCCCCTTTCAGTGGCAGGTTGTTTCAGATTTTAGTTGCTGCTGTGGTGTTCTTTGGGAAGCTGAGCTGGAGGGTCATTCTCCAGTTATTACTGTCGGACTTGCTGCGTAAAGGTTTATAGAATCTTCTATTTAGCTACTTGTTATCTTAGTCTTCCGCTGTCACTATTTTTCCTTATTACTCTGTTGTGATACTATTGTGAATGACTGGGCCAGAATTTGTCTACAGCTCGGTTGTTTATGGGGCAAATCCTTGGATTCCCCGACCTGCACATCCTCGAATCTTAGTAATTGGGCTAGCTACCGATTACTAGATTTTGGGGCGTGACATACTCCCCTTGAATAAAGATCCCTCTCCTTTGGACTCCCCTTTATGATCAAACTTCCAATTAGCCTTGTACCCCGATTTGTTCTTGTTGTCTTTCTTGTCGTTCTTCAAGTACTTGCCTTCAATGGCAATTTCTTTAACGGTAGCGTCTTCGATATCTGCCACATTGAAGAGCTTTAATTCTCTTCGAATGGACTCCGACAAACCCCCCGTATACTTCATGAATACATCGTACTCCTCTACGTCAATATCCAAAACCAATGCTTGGTTATGAAACTCCGTAGTAAATTGTTGTATGGATTGCCCAAACCTTTGGCGCAAGTTGTGCCATTTGTACCATCGCTCCTGTTCATACCCAATGGGATAAAATTGCTTCCTCACCAAGACCTTGAATTCCTTCTAACTCTGGCTTTCAACATCATATCATTTCTGATAGGATTTCCACCACGTGAGTGAGTGACTTGTGAATTTCAAAGTTGAGAAGCAAATCTTCTGAGCATTGGAATATTCATCAATTGAAAAATAGGTCTCCAATCTATCTAACCAATTATCTAATTTCTCAGCTTCGATGGAACCATCGAAAACCAGAATCTCAATCTTAAAACCAAGATGAAGATTATGCATATGATTCACTGACTTACCAAGACCTAGGCACTCCTTGATGGAATTGGCATCACTAGAATCATCGAATACTAGAATGTCCTCATCACCATCCACCTCCATAACCCCTTTCTTCTTCGAATGGCCACGCCATTTTACCAAAGCGGAAGCCTTCACAAGGTTCATGAGGTGCAACTGCTCCACTAACTCCCATACAGTAGAATTTAGGGTAAAAACTGTCGTTTATGAAATCGTGAGTCTTTCCTTGGGATCGCCCATTTCTAAATCATCCTTCTTCTTCGAATTAGGTCTGCGATAGATCTTCAACAGACTCGCTAGCTTCTTCTTCGTTTGCTTGAGACGGTCACGTGTAGAGACCATACACCATAATTAACCCCCTGAGATTCGAAACTGGAAAACTGATACCACTTAAACCATAATACGATTGAGAAGTTTATCTTAGTAGAGAAATACGAAGAACACCAATCGGTTTAGAAAAATAGAAAATTCGATTACTCAAAATGAAGTAATTACAAGAAGAAAATCTCTCAAACCCTAGGTTTTTCTCAGAACTCTTTCAGATCTAACATTGAAAAGAAATGACCTAAGTCCCCTTTATATACTAGGGAACCTAAAATACTAAAAGAATGCATCTTGAGGCAAAGCACCCCTCAAAAATACAATCACCGCCAAAAGGAAAAAAGCTTGAATCGCACCTCTGTTTGAACAGAATTGTTTCTATTCGAATAAAATAAAGTGTATTCGAAAATACAAAAATCTATTCGAATAAAACCCATCAGGCAAAAATCTATTCGAAGAGAAATAATTCTGTTCGAATAAAAACCCTCAGGCATAAATCTATTCGAACAAAAATAATTATGTTCGAATAGAATTGCTCAGTGTCTTCTTCAGATCCTTCTAGATCACTAGAAGAAAGATAAAGAATCGAAAAGATATGGGAGACATATTTTTGATTCAAAGTTCCCTCTCTTTTTGGGAAATAATTGATCTCTCTATTACTTTAGAGTTGTTGGTTGGTGGGCCATATACTTGCCAATACAAAAAAATTAATCTGAAAAGTTTGTTTAAATTCTCCTTATAGTTACAAAAACATCTCCTTGCTTATAAAGCTCCCCCTAATGGAGTTTAAGGGGGCGAGGAAGAGATTTATATAGATTAGTTAGAGAGATTATAGGAGGAAAGATGGGAGAGAAACATGAAAAGAGAGATACATTAGGAGTGCAAAACTACTTAAATGGAGAGAATCGTGCGAGAAGAGATGTTTTCATTTTGCCTAAAATGCCCATTGATTTTCCAACTTATTTTTGCGTACAACTAACACAAACTAAAAATAAAGAAAAACTAAAGGTTATTTTAGAGATCCCAAAAAGCTTCGAACGGACTACCATGAAACATTTTGCCTAAACATGCCCATTGTTTTTCTTTATATGAAGCGCATGTAAACATGTGCTTGAACGTTTCAAAAAAAGAAGAAAAAAAGTGAACATGCGTTGGCCTTATTTTTTCTTTTGTTAACTTGATGTTTGATGGGCATGTAAAAATGTCCATTTTACCCTACTTATTTAAGAACTATAGACCTCATTTTATTGCTAAATAAAACTAATTAGTAAAATATTATTGTTTCAGGTTATGTTTGATAAGAGTGTACAAAAAGCTAAATTTGGGAGCTAAAGCTACAACTATTGGAGAAGACCACATATATAAGCTATAGCTTAGAACATCTCTAGTAGAAGACAAAAGTCAAAGATATTTCTCTCATCTAAATATCTAAGAAAATCAAGATTATATATTTAATATATTATCTTTGGATTTGATTTTCTTAGATATATTTTAAAGAATACAGAAGAATATTGAGAATATTTGGATATCTCAAGAATAAAAGAAAAATATTTGAAGAATATTCATGAAGAGACACTAAGAAAATATTTAGAATATATTTGACAGCAAAGATATACTGAGATAAAATATTATCAATATTTTATAGGTAATTGATTTGAGGATATTATTTTTTGTATATTCTAAAGATTTGCTTCCTTCCTCTATAAAAGGAACCATCTTTTATTACAATTGGGGATCCAATTTTGAAAGTTGAAGAACATAACTTTGAGAGAAACAATTATTGAAGAAGCTTGGAGCTTGGTTGTAATTCCTAGATTATCCTTTTGTAAGTTCTTTTGCAATTAATAAATTATTTTTATCTTTCTCTCAATGTGTTTTTATTCATCTCTTCTAATTATTTGTCTTATAATAATCATGGTAGGCTAAATCCCCATACTAGAGTGGGGATGAAACCACCAATACATGTTTGATATATAACGTAGTATTTTCTCCATAACATGAGTCTAACGAGCATAATCCATTAGGGTTGGCAATGGGTCAAGTTTGGGGCGGGTGGAGTAATACCATCCCCATACCCGCCAAATTACCTTACCCCCAAACCCGCCCCAATACCATATAACTTAAATGGGGAATACCCAAACCCGCCTCGTTTAAATTTGCCTATACCAAACCCACCCCAGAACCCGCTTAACACCTGTTTAAAATTCCATATGTTTGATGCAGTGTTATTTAATGTTGTCAACATAATATAAGTTTTACAAGACTCTAAACAAACATAGGCATTATTAATACACCAAAGATGGGATACAATTCAGATGAGAAAAAGAAAAATAGTTGACAACATAAGATTGGTGTGAGGTTTGTTGAAAACCATTTTCAAAGAAAATTGTTAAAAATGAAAGTTTGGTGAAGAATGTTGTTTTGGGTTTGAAATTAAATTGAGCGTCATACCGATTGTAATGATGGAGTATATAGATGGAGATGAATAATGGTACATAGATGATCAGAATTGGTAAAAAATGAAATGAGTCACCAGTTGAGTAAAAAGGGGAAATAGGGTTTGAAGAATTCTAACTAAAAACTAAAAATTTACAATCTTTTTAATGAAAGCAAGTAGCAGTAGTAATCAAAAGGGATGATAATACCAATTGATTCAGAAAGAGAGAATGGATACCTTTCAAACAAAGATCTTTTCTTTTACTTCTTCTTCTCTTCTTTGTTTTGATCTCTAAGGAAAGAAAGAAGGAGAAATCCAAAATCTTCTTAATAGAAGAAGAATGTGAGTTTCATCATAGCATTACAATCAGAACACTCACTTGACTTGAGCTACAAATGAAAGTTAGTTCAGTGAAGAATGTTGTTTCGAGGTTGAAATGTAGAGAAGCTGATGACAGAACATAGGAGGCTGGAGGTTAAAATGAAGACATAAGAGGAGACAGGAGATTAGGCTTAACTAACATATCTTTAGAATTAGGTTTAACTTAAGGGTATTCAAGTTATATTTTGTATAACTAGGTTGGGTGATGGGGACCCATTTATTGGAGCCTTAAACCAGACCCGCCCCAATAAATAAATGGGTTTTTTTTATATAAACCAAACCCGCCTCATACCCGTTATAGTCATACCAAGACTGCCTCATTAAGGGCGGGGTGGGGGGGGGGGGGCTCCGGCGGGGCGGGTTAAATTGCCATCCCTATAATCCATCTCTATGTGAGTGGATATAATGCATTATATATCGACTTATAATCTCTCTTAGGAGGGATATAGATCGAGTTTTGCATGTATACATTTACATAGTTCGGGATGATATTTATAAATTAAATTCTAATATTACATTATTTTAAGCATTGCGGTAATTAACATTTCATGTTTAGTAGATCTTTAATTAAATGTATTTTTGACATATGTTTAATTTATGTAATATATTTAAAATGATTTTACAAATAGAAGATGGGTTGATCCAACATAAGGTTGAGATGATTTTAGTTGTAATGGAAAATAATTATTACATTATTTGTTTGCCATGTATTTGTGGTGGTGGAATCCCCAACTCTAATTCCTTTCTATTCATTTCAAACTAGCTATTTTACCCAAATTTTCTTGTTAATTTGACACAACAAAAATGATTTCGAGTTACTATCGGAAAGTGAACGGCAAACCCTTATATTTCACAACCCGATTTGATACGGTTTTATTAATGTTAAATAGGTATTTGATTGTGTATTACATCTAAGTTCCAAAATTGTGATCTCATTCTTAGTGAGCGAAAATCCTGCACGACTTAGACTTCCCCACATGGGTTAAATTAGGGCTGCACACAGAACCTGCGAACCCGGGAAACCGACCCGGGCCGACCCGAAACAGCGGGTTTTGATTCAGCTTTGTTTTTAGGGACCCGGTTCTACTCGGTTTGGATTCGGTTTCTGGGCTCGGGTAACCGACCAAACCCGAACCGACTATATATATATATATATATATAAAAAATCTCATTTTTCTTACCCTAGCCTACTCTGTTCTCTTTCTCCTCCCTTTACTTACCCTTTTATGGTTCTAATTGTTTGATGTGTCAAATGCAGATCTGGATGATTTTCTTGCATTCAATCCACCATGATCAAGGCCTGTATCAATCTTCAACCCTTTTATGGTTCTAATTGTTTGATGTATTTTCTTTCTTCAATCTTCTCATCTTTCCACCATGAATCCATGATCAAGTTGATAGACACATAATATTTACGTGTACAACTCATAAATTTATATCTACCTAGTCATTTATTAAATAAATGTGACATTAATAGTATTTTTGTTTGTATTTATAGAAATTGGTCACATGATAAACAAGTCATACATTTTTCTGGTTTTCAACAAAGAACAAGGGTGATGACTCAAACAATAATTCTCATTTGAAGTTGTCAACCAAAGGCCCATGGATGCCCATTGAAGAGAATTAAATGTAGATATTATTCTCATATCTATACATGATTTTCGGCATTGTTTAGGGGATTTTACATTAATGGTGATATTTTGTAACCCTTCATATACTCTATAAATAGGAGGGGAATCTCACCCATAAGGGATCATCTTGGAGAGTTTTAATCAAATTTCATAGCAATAAAGGTTATTATTTATCTCTTTTTCTTATCATTTTTTCTAAGCAAGTAATATAACAATAATCAAAGGAATGAGTAGCTAATCTTCTTAGCCAAGGCTAGAGGAAGCTCCACCCAATGTAGCCTTAGTATAAAATAACATTGTATAACTAGAGTAATTACTTTCTCTTCTTTCGTTTTAATGCATATTCTTCTTCCTACGATCCTAGCTTGACAATAGCTTGGATTCGAGGGAGTAAAGAATCTATCTTGTTTAACCATTACAAGATGGTTTGGAACATGGAGAATAGTACATAACCCGTTCTTATCAACCAGACCATGGTTGAATAAGGTGGTTTATGGGTAGTTCTCAATCATAAATCTTTTTTATCTTTTGATGTATTACATATTTCCGACCAAGGATATGCGATACGAGAACTCGTAATTTATACTAATTATTTATACTATCTTACGGGTACAAAGGGTGGAGTAGAATCTAAGCCTTGGTTCTCACTCCAACTCATACAACTCATATTTCTAGTATTTGTTTATTTTATCTTTTTAGTTCGAAACCTACTCAAACTCATTATTATTAGATAAAACTAGTAGCTCGAAGTATAATTCGTACCACAAGTCTCTTGGGATACGACCCCGCTTACCCTTATACTTAATGGTATACCGTGCGCTTGCGGGTCTTTTAAGACGTCGGTTTATAACCCTAGAAATAAACCCTATTAACTTGGGCTTATTTCCAACTCCTAAACCTGAATTATAGAGAAAGAGATGGGCATAATCAAATAAAAGAGAGAAACTCTAAAATTTATAAGCAAATAATAAAAAGTGAGAGAGATAGAGAGAGGTACCTTCAATTGCAGAGTTATAGAGGACTACAAAACCTAAACGTGAGAAGAACTTTTGTTTAAAGAGTTGTAATAAACTTTAAGAGGGAGAAATAGTTGCTGATCTATATCGGAAATTATGAGAATAAATATGATAAGAGGTTTTTAGGGCTTTTAGCAAAATATCCGCTCAAAGTACGGTTGTCGAATTGTAGCACGGATGAGTGAGATCGAATCCACAAGGAGATTTGAGAAGAACATATACTTTCTAGGCCGAATTACGATTTTGTAAAAGATAAATCTAAAAAGAATAAATAAAAACTAATTATAAAACTTAATGAGAAAGAGCTAAGATTCAGACTTGGCCTCTACTTTTCAAAGCACTATTCGATATATAACTAGATCCTAATATCTCCACCCATCATATGTTCGTGTTAAGACACATAAGATGTTATAAAATAAACCACTAAATCTATTGTCAAGAATTTAGTGGTTATGCTTTTAAGTGATGGTGAAGAGTGTCTTAGAGAATTATCAACTCAACCATGGCTAGGCTTGAGTGAGTTCTTTAGTTTTTCCTCTTGTTTAGATCTCCAAATCAAGTCTGCGGTTAGTAGCACTTATTTGTTTCCAAAGTTATCGTACACCAAACCGAAGCTATGGTCAAGCCTTCGATATGATATACTAAATTATAAATCATAAAGTACTAAGAGAAAACTAATTAGAACCTAATTAATACCAACTGTTGCTCATCCAAGAAGATGCCTCATCCTAGCCTTAACTAGGAGATTAGTCGCTCATCTCGGACTTCATCGCATTAACAACTAATTATTTATAAAAGAAAAAAAAAATGAGATAATTAAATAAAAGTAAGACTTTATTTCTTCTAAACTTGCTCCAATATGAGATGCCCAATTACAATGGGGGGAGGGTTCCTTTTATAGGAGAAGGAACCCAAATTTAGAAACTATACATTAAATTTTAAAGAATATTTTCACAATAATATCTTCTAATTTTGTAACCAATCACCTAAGATTCTTGCATATAATTTCCTTAAGTGATGTAGAGATCTTTCTTCATGGAAACTCTTGCATATATTTTCAATATAAAATATCTTCAAGGATCTTGGATGCAATATATTCTTTAATCTTATTCTCCAATAATATTTGTGTATATATTTTTTCAATCTTGAGACCAAATATATTATGTCTGACTTTTTGTGCTATAAACTGTTGGAGACACTTTTTACTTGACTTTAAGAGATTGGTTTCAAATATCCATCTCCAATAGCTGTAATCAAACAAACGTACACAAGTACCCAAAATTAAATATAATGGATGACTAAAATACATGTTCAGGTATATTAAAAATGTCAAAACTATGCGCTCATCAAAATGCTACTCTTTACCATCTTTACAAAATCAATACTTTGGCAAGCCTATTCCAAAATCGATACTAAAAGTAACAAATCGATAATGGTCCCACCTACTACCCCCTAACTGCCACCCCTATTATTTAATATTAAATGTTGACCAGTAGTCGAATCTACTACAGTAATAAATCTACCAACTCATAAAGATTATTGAACATATGACAAAGCTATAACAAAACAATTACAAAGATTTCCAAACGAATGACAAAGTTCTCACAAAAAAATGATAAATAATACAGAAAAATGAGAAATCATCCCTACTGGAGTTGTTGAGTAGTCTAATCTGCTACAGTAATATGAACATTAATAAGAGGGAAGATTCCCCCCAAAATATACTCCAAACCTTAAAAAAAATTAAAGCTCCTTCTTCTTCTTCATCTTCAACAACAAAGCTTCTACAAAAATTAAAGTAGATTCTCCCTGATGTACTGTTTGTCTCCTTCATGTACCAAGTCCTTCAACTATCGTTGCGCATTGACTAAAGTCCTCACACATAGGTCATTGGAGAGAAAAAGATCGTTGTTATCCTAGGTTATTCTTGCTGTTAAAGATCGTTGTTATCCTTCTCTCCGATCATTGAAGTAACCATTTCAGTAAATATCATCTTTAACTCTGTATCCATCATCTTTAACTGTGTATCCTCATCATGATTTGCCAACTTTTTTCTTAAAAAAAATGTTATGCAAGACGATACACTTTGTACATAATCATTTTTCTTGTTCTACTTTATCATTTGTCTGCTGCTACTTTATCATTTGCCATTTTTCTTGTGTCATTTTTAGCATTTATTATCTGCTACTATATCACCGAAACTGTTCATTGATATCATTTATTTTGGGATTCCTATCATTTATTCGAGGGATTGTTGAAGTTGAGTTTTATATCATTTGTTTTCTTCTTTGTTATCAATTTTATTTCCATTTGTCTCATTTGTTTTTGCTACTTTATCACCAGAATTGTTTATTTATATCATTTGTTTTAGGGATGAGTGAAGTTCAGCTTATACCATTGTTCATTTTGGGGAAGATATCATGCGTCCAAAGATCGGATCAATCGTTAGTTATGTTGGAGGAAGTACGAAACTTACCTCAGTAAGAGCGCACTCGTCATTTGAAGATTTCGTTATACTCCTTGAAGGAACAAGAAAAATCCATCATGAGGACTGTAAGCTGTACAACTTCGTCCATGGTTGTGCATGTGTAATTTCATCAGTCCAAGACTTTACTGTAATTATCAATATGTATAAAAGCAATCCCGGCACACCCTTTCACATACGGTGTCACGACCCCACTCTACGAGTACCGATATTGTTCTCACTTAACCACTGCGGATCGCCAACGGTGTGGGATTTTTCTTCCTAAGAAAAGGCCTCGGTGACATGTAGAGTGAAATCTTAACTTAAAGACCATTCACATGGCAGGATCTTAAGCGATGTAGGACTAAACCATTGGTGCTACCGTCACCGCTAATGGGCTAAGCGCCTTCCAATACCCGCTCAACTGAGGTGTTACAGTCCCCCCACCTTTAAGATCGAGCCGTCCTTGGCTATGAATATCATTTTGTCACGACCCTACTCTACGAGTACCGATATTGTTTCCACTTAACTACTGCAGATTGCCAGCAGTGTGGGATTTTTCTTCCTAAAAAAAGGCCTCGATAACATGTAGAGTAAAATCTTAACTTAATGACCATTCACTTGGCAGGATCTTAAGCGATGTGGAACTAAACCATTGGTGCTACCATCACCGCTAATGGGCTAGGCATCTTCCAATACCCGCTCAGCCGGGGTGTTACATATAGATTTTTAATGAGCTTTGGGTACATTCCCAGAACTCCCTGAAATTCTCAAAATACCTTAAAAGCTCAAGAGTCCTGGGCTGTCTTTTGTCTTAGTGTTGCATATATTTTATTTTAATTTGGCTTTGTCAGCCTTCTTACCATGGTTGTTACAATTTTTGCGACTCCAATAGTGAAATAAAATACTAATTTGTATTAACGAATTGTGATTCAGTCGCTTGAGATGCTATAAGCTCAGAAATTCTCCTGTTGATGTTTTAACACTTATCATCTATATATTTATTATTCAGATGGGTGTATTTGCTGACACTGTTGTGGAGAGCTCTGAAGTATCATTCGGCATAAACTGTTGTGGAGAGCTCTGAAGAGACTCGTGTGTCACCAAAATTTAGGTATCTGGTATGGGCAAAAACTTGCCTTGCATTGCAGAACTAGAGATGAAAGCTTTAGAACGCATAGTATTGCTATTTGATTTCCAAATTTAAGTGCTATAACGAAAGAATAGTGTCCCCTGCCTTAGTGATATAGTATAATTGTTCTCAACTCCCAGATTCCTGCTGGTTCCTTCATGTTCTTAACTCGAAAGGGAATGTAGGCTCCTGTTTTTTATTTTCTGACATTTATAAACTTTAAATGTTCACAGGGGTTCCTGAACCAAAGGTTTGGAAATATCCCTTTGTGAATGTTTTTCTCAAACCTTATATTGATAGTAGGATATACGATGCATGCTTATTGTGTAGATCATCATTTTTAAGTTTGATGATGACTAGTTAAATGAATGATCACAAAACTATTATAGGGATAATTGGGAAGAGGGAAACCCAGCCTCATGGGGAGTTGCAACCCCACGGAATTAGGTATTTGATCTTGCTTGCATTACTCTTAGTTTCATCACATTTTATAACATGCTGGGAAAAAAATTATTGCTGCCAGGAACTCCTTCTGCGCGGCCGTATGAAGCACCTACTCCAAGCTCCGGTTGGTCTAAGACTCCTGGTGGTAATTATAGTGAGGCATGGAACACCACAGCTAAGCAGCCCTGCCTATGGTAACTAAAGAGGATTTCCATTTTATTCTTTATGATTTGAAATTGTGTCTACAAAATAACAAAGTTATTACTCTAGAGCAGCAAATGCACCAAGCCCTTATGTGCCATCCACTCCTGACATTCAGCCTATTATACCAGGTTCTGCATGTTACCTGCCTGGTACTCTTGATGTGCAGCCAATGACACCTAGAGGTGTTGTTTCACCTGTCATAGGTCAGTATATTATTCATTGCATTTCTACATCAAGTTATTTTTTCTTATCATCTATTGATTTAGTTGGCAACCATTGGTGTAGGTGTAATGCATGTATAGATCCATATATGTGATTTGAGAAATAGAAATAGTAACTAAACATTCTTATACTGCACGTATGGTCGGTGGGGAGTTGAATTGGACTCTCAAATGAAAGTTGTTAGAGCATCTCCTAAAGTGCCTGACTGACTTGTAATTTAAGTTGCCACGTCAGTTTTGTGCACTCCAACAGTGCCTGACTGGCTCCCTTTTGAGTCTCAAAATCCAAGACTCGGTCTTGGATTCCAAGACCGAGTCTTGGAATTTTAAGTAGCGATTGGGCGCCCAAGTGTTGTGCGCCTGTTCTGTTTTTAAACAGGCGCCTAAGACTTAGGCACCTAAGTTAATTTTTTTTTAATTAGGCGCCTGTTGCACTGAGTAAATTCGTTGGAGCTTCCAAAACCAAATCATTTCCTCTCTTCATCACTTTTCCAAAAACTATTTCCCTCTCTTCACCACTTCAACAAAAACCAAATCCATTTGCACCACAACTCTCCTTCACTCTATTGGGATTAAGGTTAATCTCTTAAGGTAAGCTTTTGTTTAATTTTATCATATTCCTTTTAATTTTATAGATGTTTATATTCTAGGGTTTTAAGTTTTTCATCTTGAATAATTCTTCATATATGCAAATTATTAGATGAGTTCTTCGAATCCAACGCAAGAGAATGATTCCAATGCCGAGAGTAATTTGAATGAACCCAACAATTTTGGATAACAACAAATCCTACCTAATTGGTATCAATTCACTCATTCCCCTCAACCTCAATCATCTCAATCACAACAATTTCAATCTTTTAACTCGCTCAACAATTGGGTACAACCCTCTCAACCTTTCATAGCACCCAATAATTGGGGATAACCCTCTCAATTTGCTATTCCCACTCAATTCCAACATCCTTCTTCATTTGCCAATTTCTCACAACCTCAATCATCTCAATCATATGGTACTCAACCGGTTCACTTATCTCAATCCGAAGACGTGGGGGTTGTTGAAAGATAAAAAGGTAAAGGCAGACGTCGCTCGCCCAAGACAACTACCAATGCAGGGGGGGTCTCAGTTGTTGAAATAGACGGGTATTCAAAACAAAAATCTTGCAAAAGCTTGGGTTTATGTCTCGGAGGATAGAATCAAAAGCAACAACCAACAACTTGATGTTTTTTGGGAGTCAATTTTGGATGCATTTCATAAATTTTGTCAAGAGGATGGTGAACGGGTTGAACGTACAGTTTCATCTTTAAAAAATTATTGGTCGGATATGAATTGTGATAGGTTTATGGGACTTATTTGAAAAATGTGATGCAATGTCCCATAAGCGGTATGTAGCAAAAAAAATTGGTAAGTAATTCAACATTTGTCATTACGAATTATAAACTCTTTTTACCAAAATTATACATTTTATTATTATTTTAATCTATTTTATAGGACGATGCCGCGAAAACGATGTATGAAGCACGTGGCAAAGGTAAATGGCCGTATAAAGATGCTTATGAAGTTTTAAGTGCTCATCAATGTTGGAAAATATTGTAAGACCAACACCTGGACACTTTAGTTCGCAATGTGCGAATGAAGCAAACATCAAATTCTAACCCTGGAACGTCTACTCCGGCAACACCCGATACAACCGTTAGCCCCAATAACGACTCTCCAATACTTGTCACGGATGAGGAGGCAGAACATCCTGGCGGTGTCAAAAGTGCTAAACAAAAGGAAATGAATGAAATAAGACAAAATCGGTTGATTAAACGCCAAAATGTACTTATTAGTCGTTTTGATCGAATGGATAAAAATAAAGAAGATTATATTGCTGTGAGAGATAAGAAGAAAGAAGAAAGAGATGCCCGTATAATGGAGTTAAGAGAAAGGAAGACAAAGGCTGCGGTGAATTTAGAAGCTCAATTTCAAGCCCAAAATGATCAAAAGGTGATGGCGATGGACATGTCTACTTTGGACGACACTCAAAGGATTTATTAGGAGGCACAACGTAATGCGGTTATGGTGAGATTGTTTCAAGCTAATAATAATATCTAAGATGCTCTAGCTGAAGAATCTTATTTTGGAAGTTTGGTAGTATTTTAGTGATTCTTGTTTAAGAAGTTTGGTTGTACTTTGTTTAAAAACCTTGTTTAAGAAATTTGGTTGTACTTTGTTTAAAAACCTTGCTTAAGTTTGGTTGTACTTTGTTTAAAATTCTTGTTTAAGAAGTTTATCTGGATTTAAGAAGTTTGGTAATTTCAAATAATAGAATCTGTTTGAAAAATTTTAGTTTTTTAATTATTTGCTATTTAAATTTATATTGAAATAAAAATAAAAAATTTTAAATAAATTTCAAATAATTGAAAATGCTAGTTGTTTCCCTGATGCTTCCGCAAATGTTTAATGAGATCATTTCGAAGTATCTTATACATATCTGAACTTGTCATCTTATCGTACTTCGCAATGTATCCTTGTAAAGTGACTTCTTCCCGATTCAAGTCAATTGGCTGAGGGTCTACGACAAAATACTCGGTCAATATGCTTACTCTGTACCTATTGCGTTCTTCCTCGACGATCATGTTATGCATAATTATACATGTTTGCATTATTTTACGTAGGATTTTGGGTGACCAACATCTTGCCGGACCTTTCACAATTGCAAATCTAGATTGAAGCACACCGAAAGATCGTTCTACGTCTTTTCATTATGACTCTTGTTGCTTGGAAAAATATTTATCTGCATTACCTCGGGAAAATCGTAAGGTTTGAACAAGCGTTGCCCATTTCGGATATATACCATCCGCCAAGTATTAGCCCATGTCGTATGGTTTTCCATGGACTTCAAAGTTGCAAGGTGGAGAACGACCAAGACAAAGATCTCGAAAGAGATGTGATTGATCAAGAACATTTACGTCGTTGTTAGAGCTAGGCATTCCAAAAAAACAATGCCATATCCATAAATCAAAAGATGCCACCGCTTCCAAAATGATTGTTGATGTTTTCTTATGCCCCGTGTATTGACCCGCCCAAGCCGTGGGGTAATATTTCTACTCCCAATACATGTAATCCAAACTACCTAGCATGCCGGGAAATCCACGCTTCTCGGCAACGTACAACAACCGTTGTATATCCTCCAGAGTTGGCGATCTCAAATACTCCGCACCGAATTCCCCGATCATTGCATTACAAAATCTCTTAACGGACTCAATGGCCGTGCTCTCTGCGACCCAAGAATATTCATCACAGCTGTCTGCCGACGCTCCATATGTAAACATACAAAATACCGCCGTAAGTTTTTGATGAGGCGATAAACCCAAAACATTTGCACAATTTTGCTTCAGAGCGAAAAACTTGTCATAAGCAACCACCGTATCCAAAATAAGATCGAAAAGTCCTCGGCTCATACAGAATCTTCGACGGAATTTCTCACTTCCGAATGTGTTTTGATCACGGAAGTAGTCGTGCATGAGTAACTTATTCCAAAGAACACGTGAGCAATTTATGGTTTTATGCCCGACAACCGAACCAACACGAGTTCTTGAAGATTTTGCCTCTTCTAATTCTTCAATTTCATCTTCAATAATCAATATCTCCATCTTAATCTCATCAATAACTTCGTCATCACTATAATCGGTTGAAGATCGATCTTCCTCTTCAGATGAAGAATCGATAAAAATATCAAGAGCCGCCTCAAAATTCATCACAACACTAAAATTGTAACTAAGAGAATATTGAAATTGGTTTTTGGATAATATGAGGTGTGGGGATTGGCTTATAGATGTATTTCATAATTTATAGTCGTCACGGACAAAATATAGCCGTTACTAACAAATATAGCCTTTGGGAGAAGAAAAAAATTTACTCAGCGCAACAGACACCTAAGACTTAGGCGCCTGATTGAAAAAAAATAAAATCAGGCGCCTATGTCATAGGCGCCTGTAGGTTGAGTAATTTTTTTTCCTTGAATCTTGTAAATTGTAATGAAAACAAAGAGGGATAGACGACAACATCCATTAACACAATATTGTAATTTGTAAAGTCTAAATTGCATAAGAATAAATAAAATATTTCATTAAAATCAAAAGATTCCTTTACAACACACTATCCAACACTAAATAAACGATCCCCGTCAACACCCATACAATACTAAATAAAAGATCCCCGGATACGTCTTGATCGTCGGGGAGGAGCGGCCCCACCTTCAGATGTCCTTCCCCGCGAACCCCTCCCCCACGAACCCCTCCCCCGTGTACCTTTCTCATGTGAAGTCCCCGCTTGAGAAGTTCCCGCTTTACCTTCGTCATCTTCCCATTCGACTTCAATCCCCTAAAACATAAAAAATGGGAATATAAATTATGGACAAAACGTAAAATATTAATTAAACGGAAAATATATCAAAAGATTCCTTTAAAAAACTTACTTGTCCATCTAAATATTCATTCAATAGGGAAAGACGGCCCTCTGCACGTCTCAAGTTCGTCGTCAAATGTGTAATACGGCTCTCGTCATGAAGGTGTTGAGCCTGCAAATCTAATGTCATATCAAGTGTAAGCTTCCGCATACCCTCAGTTATAGCGAAAAAATCATATCCTGCTGGCACATCTATAGCAGAGGTCGTAGCACTAGAGGGAATAGTATGCCACATGGTCCCATGTGGCGACCCTAACGCCATAGTCCATCCAGGGTAATCACCAAATTGTGGGGGAGGGATTTATGTCTCCTTAGTAAAAAAATCTACTGTGGGAAACTCAACATGTGGAAATGTAACTCTGCCTGTCAAAGCACCAGGGTCTGGGATGTCAATGTTTCCACACCTCACAATATCTGACATGAGTGCACCATGTGAAGCATGCCTCCAATAGGCATCATAGTCGACATGGTGACCCACTATATAATGTTGTGCTTCAATCCAGCCCGCTTCTCGGAGGGAAGTAACCAAATTGTCAGTCGGGAAACAATGGAGTTTCTCTGGAGGGTCGTACGGCACTGCACGATGCTCTAGTTGAGCCCAACAACGGTCCCCAAGTTACCACTCGTATCCACCAAATGGGCACTGCAGGAGTACTCTTTTACGACTGATATTACTGGCGATGACTACCTCCCGCTTTAGTGCATCTTTCATATTTCTAAAAGGGTCCCATTGTATGTTATTGATTGTACGTAAATCCAGTTGTTGTCTCATCAGTGTTAGATGGTACTTTACCTTATTTCTCGTAAATTTTCGTCTTGTAGTTTGTCAGGCTAACATCCTTGGGTAAAAATCATCCAACCTATTATCTATCAAGATATGATGGCCTATCTGACAATACTCATAGCAATGATACTGCATAAGATACAAACAAATATTAATTATCCAAATAATCTTGAATTCCAAAAAAATAAATAACTAAAACTATTAAATAAAAATATTTTACCTCAATCAATTGGAAAAGGTTACCGATGTATTTCACCTCCTGTTTCGATGCTTGGTCAAGGCAGTAGTATAGATGCCCTAATATAGCAGAGCCGAAGTCTATCGTATAAGGGTTGCTTTTTAAGATGGCAAGTGGACCTATCAACTCTAGTCGAGCCCAGCTCTTCGAGTTCCCAAATAAGACACCTCCAAAGTACAATAGCATAAATGCTCTAAAGATTACTTTGGTATTACCCTTATCGTTGAAGTCTACTCTTGTATGGTCAAGGTAAGTCTCGAGGTGAGCAAAACTAGCACATCATTTTTCATAATCTTTAAACTCTATTGCGAGAAAAATTATTAAGGCCTTACCGTATTCCGTGTAAAAGTCTTCAAATATTATCGGCTCTCCTATCCTGATACCTATCCCGGTAAGCACAGTAAAATCTCTAGGAGTGATCCCTAACTCTCCACAAGGTAGGTGAAATGTGTGAGTGTTTGGCCACCAACGCTCAACCATCGCCAAAACTACTTGGTTGTCTCAATTCCCAATTTTACAATCAAATACACTCATCAAATTGGTAGCCTTTAATTTCTACTTCAAGTAAGGTACCTTTATAAATCTTAAGTAAATTTCACGGAGCTTGGCTAAAATGGATCGACATTTAAATCCAACTCGAGCCTGTAATGATATTAATAAACGCAAATAAGAATATCTAAATTAAATTCTACCGGAAGTAAATAATTTGAAATAAGTATTAAACCAATAATTTACTAATTTGCGTCATTTTAACTTACCGATTTAATAGCAACCGATGTGGACAAATGACCATTCCCATCCGGTTGTGTGAGTTGCCAAAAGTCACGCGGTCCATAATATTCTGAAAGAATTGGAGGAGGTTCAGTGGAAACATTCAGAACTTCTTCAAACCCGACTTTCTGTTTTTTGCCAGATAAAAAGCGTAATTGGGAAACTTTACATTCGTCATATTCTTCCTCCTCATTGCTTGATTCGGTATATTCTTCATCTTCTGACGACATTGTAAAATCCTGCATTAATAAACACATTAATTTATATAAATACCATCACAGTACTCAGGGAATTAGGAAGTATTAAATAAATCAGAGGGTGTCAAATTCATATCAACATAATGTCAAATTATATTAAAGCACCAAGGTGCGTTCGTCGTTTTTAACTTCATTTTCTACACAATACCCTATTTTCAACACATTGAGTGAAACTTTGGGATGCAAGAGGAGTGGAAATTGGTGATTTCAACACTATGACAGCCAAATTCAATCAATACTCCACCAAGAAATCGTAATTTTGGGAAAAATTTACAATACCTTAAAATACACCAAGAATCACAAAATCAAAGAATACACTAAATTAACAAGTAACAAAGTGTTGGATTTGATATAATCTTACGCGCATTACACCAAGGAAGTTTAAATTAAATGTATGTAGAGAGAGAGAGAGAGATACCTGAAGAGAGGAGATGCTCTAGTTGGGCAAAAATTAGACAAAGAGAAACAACAGTTCGTAGCTTTTAACTCAGTGGAGCAGACGCCTAAGACTTTGGCGCCTGATTTTTTTTATAAATTTAAACAGGCACCTAAGTGTTATGCACATATTTAAAATAGAAACAGGCGCCCAAGTGTTATGCACCTATTTGAATTAGTATAAAATCCAAGTCAGACACTCTTGGAGGAAATTACGTCTGACTAACTTGGATTTCCCTTTTTTGCATCCAAGTCAGTCAGGCACTTTAAGAGATGGCCTTACAGGCAAGTATTTTTTGTTCAGGGAGTGTGGCTTTATTTTATTTTTATTCTTGGTTATCTTACCAGAAAGTACCTATTTAAATATGTGCAGTTAATCGAGACCTGGTTTCTGACGACGCTAAATTCCTACACTATCTAGTTCCTGCTTATCTTTGTTACTGCTTAGATTGACTTTAAATGTCCATAACAACTTTCTTTATTATTTTATTATCCCCCCCCCAGCTATGGTTTCAGGAAGTGAGATTCCAATGCATCCCTCAAGACTCCCCTACATAACTTTATGACTCTGATGCAAAATCTAGGAGGTCTGCATCTTTATTTTGTAGTTTTTTTTTCAAGTAAAAATAACTTAATCTTTCTAGTTGATGGTTATTTAGGCACCCATTGGTTTTGATTTCTAATAGACAATGGGATCTTTCCATGTATCTGTTGCGTCATTGAGTTTATTTTGGAATGACGCAGGAATAAGAGCTTCGGTGTAATTATACGCGTGGATAGTGAAGCATTCTGGGTAAGTGAGTATAGATTTTCTAATAATTAGGTTACGCATTTACCTTTTGAGTTTGTAAAACTAAATTACTTTTCTCCAGGTTCTCAATGTATTTATTTTGTCATCTCATAGTCTCAACGTCTGGAATGAGAAAGCATTGATACTTTTTCTTACTGATGGGGCTCACTCTTATTTATAGGTATATGAGTTGTTGTTGCATACCAGAGTGAGGTTAGCCCTTTGAGTGGTTTCCCTACTAAGTGTTCTTTCTGGACTGGGTCATGTTGTATCATAGAGCTTACAAAAAACTTTCCTTTATGATCGTCATCTGTTGTGGCATATTTTATAAATTATAAGGGTTATTTCAAAATTCATAGATAAAATATAACCCCCAAATTCATGGAATTTCAAATGCAGCGCTTGTAATTAACATCATGAATCAACTATTTTGGCAAATGATAACTCTATAAAATTAAATTTAGAGTAGTTTACCTCCTATTGTTGGTTGCGTCGTAGTTGTCCACGAGGATGTTCTGAAAACGGAACATTTGGGGGCTATTAAGGGTTGAATAAACCGTTTCTTCTTCAGCTGAGATGAAATAACTTCTTAAAAGGGTCGAATATTTGTTTTTGATGAAGAGAGTGATGAGGATTATCAGGAGACAAGAGGTGTTTATTTGAATAAAAGAGAAGAGAGAGGAGAGAGCCAAAGAGTCAGGCTTAATAAAGAGGTATTACTTTGTAGAGCAATGCTGCAGTGGAGCTAGGCTTTAACTCAATTGAGCTTGGATGGAGCTGGGAGTGGTTGTTACTATAAAAAATAATTGTAGATATATAACAATATATATACGAAGGAAATTTGAAAAAAAAAGTGGGGGCGTCGGGCACCCCCTAAATCCGCCCTTGGATGCATTACAGAAGAAGTATGATACGGAAGAGGCAGGCTCTAAAAAGTTTGTCGTAAGCCGATATCTCAAGTTCAATATGGTAAACGATAAGTCGGTAATTTCCCAATTACATGAGTTGCAATGAATTGCGCATGAGATCGTGTCCGAAGGGATATCTCTTGATGAACAATTTTAGGTTGCCATGATGATTGACAAATTACCGATGAATTGGAAAGACTTTAAAAATATCCTGCGACACAAGTAAAAGGAATTTGCCATAGAGAACTTGATTACTCGTTTGAGGGTTGAAGAAAAATCTAGAAAGCAAGACCTAAAAAAGGAAATCCTTTTAGTTTAAGCCAAAGAGAAGGTCCATCAGAAACCTAAAGGGAAACCTTTCAAGATTAAGAATAGTGGTAATCGGAACAACCGTCCTAACGGTGGTAATCCGAATAACCTTCAGAATTATGGACACCAGAATCCTAATAAGGGAACGAACCAACAAGCCCCACCATATAACAGAATAGGTTCTATTATGTGATTCAACTATAAAAAGCCTGGACACATATCTAGAAACTGCCATAACCGTAGACCTATTGTTAAGGCTAACGTTACCGAAGAGCCCTTAGTGGCTATGATCATAAAAATTAGCATGGTCGGTGGAACCGACGGGTGGTGGGCTAATTTGGGCACTTCTAGGCATGTATACTATGAACGTAATTGGTTCAAGACCTACAAGGAGACTGAAAACCAAAAGGTGCTACTTGGGATTCCCATTTCACCAAAGTGTTAAGCACTAGAGGTGTTGAACTAGTACTTACCTCTGGAAGGATAGTGACTCTGAAAGATGTGATGCACACTCCTAAAATGAGGAGAAATAGCTATCTTCTCAACAAGGCATGGATTTCAGTAGACCATTGGGTCTGATCAGTACATTTTGACTAAGGGTAGGGATTTTGTGGGAAAGGGTTTTGCTTGTAATGAAATGTTCAAGATGAGTATTGAAATGAATAAATATGTTTCTGCTTACTTATTGTCTTCTTTTAATATTTGGCACTCTAGACTATGTTATGTTAATAACAAGTTAGTACACAATATGAGTAAACTTGCCATGATCGCCAAAGTAGATTTAAATGATTTTGATAAATGTCAATCTTGTAGTCAATCTAAGATTACTAAAACCTCACATAAAAGTGTTGTAAGGGAATCACAACTTTCGGACTTAGTACACTCTGACATTTATGAAATGGGCAGAACACTCACTCGAAATGGTAAACGATATTTTATAACTTTTATAGATGATCATTCAAACTATACTCATGATTACCTGATGCGTCACAAAAGTGAAGCTATAGATATGTTTAGGACATATGTAACAGAGGTTAAAAATTAATTTGATAGAAACATTAAAAGATTTCATAGTGATAGAGGCATAGAGTATGATTTACATGAATTTCAAAACTTGTATGAATCCTTAGGGATTATACATGAAACTACTGCTCCTTATTCCCCAGAATCTAATGGTAAAGTTGAACGCAAAAATAGAACTTACACTGAATCAATAGTTGATATATTACTTAGTTCTGGATCACCTAAATGTTAAGGGGTGAAACATTATTATCTGTTTGCCATGTTTTAAACCATATTCCTCATATCACATCTAAATTGTCACCTTATGAAATTTGAAGAAAAAGAAAACCTAATGTTAGCTATTTTAAGGTTTGGGGTTGTTTATCATATCTTCATAAACCTGATCCTAAACGAATAAAACTAGCTAGTAGAGTTTTATAATGTATTTTCATTAGTTATGCTATTAATAGTAAAGCTTACAGGTTTCTTGATATTAATGATAATGTTATCATTGAATCACTTGATGTTAATTTCTTTGAGGATAGGTTTCCTTACTTACTGAGGGACAGTGGGGGGGTAGTATTGAGGGTTCTTAACCTTTTACATCTTCAACCTCTAATGTACCTCAAGTAAAAGTTCTTAGAGTTGTTGATTCTCATGATACAGACCCAGAACTTCATAGAGGTAAACGTTTAAAGATTACTAAGGATTTTGGTAATGATTATGTTGTACAAATCTTAGAATCTAACCCCAATACTATCAGGGAAGCGTTAACTTCAAGTGACGCTAATTTATGGAAAAAGGCCATTGATGATGAAATGGATTCTCTTACTACAAATGAAACTTATGATTTAGCTATCCTACCTCCTGGTAGTCGTTCTATTGGGTACAAATGGATATTAAAGAGAAAACTTAAACCAGATGGTACTATAGATAAATATAAGGCAACACTTATAGCAAAGGGATATGTGCCAAAGGAAAATATTGATTTCTTTGACACATATTCCCCAGTTACTCGTGTGACAACCATTAGAGTATTATTGGTCGTTACTACCGTGCACAATTTGATTATTTACCAAATGGATGTAAAAACTACTTTTTTAAATAGAGAACTTGAAGATGAATTATATATGGATCAGCCTGAAGGCTTTGTGATACCTGGTGAGGAACATAAAGTCTGCAAGCTGAACAAGACCTTATACGGTCTAAAGCAAGCTCCAAAATAGTGGCACGACAAGATCGACCAATTACTTCTTTCAAATGGTTTTAAGATTAACATTGTTAATAAATGTCTATATTATAAAGTATCTGGTGAAAGTTATATTATGATATGTGTATACGTTGATGATCTTCATATTTTTGGTTATACACTTGATATTATTTTAGAAACCAAAAACATGCTTAATAATAATTTTACTATGAAGGACCTAGGTGAGGCTAGTATAATTTTAGGCATGAAGATCACATGCACAGACACTGGTAACCTACGCCTCAAGCTATTACTGTTTTGTTACCAGAATTGTAAACGTGCTACTTAATGTTTACTAGAGTACAACCTGCCTCATGTAGTTGTTGTTGTTTACTACACGTTACTTGCTATTTGCTAGAGTACAACCTGCCTCCTCTTTCTTGCTGCTAAAACTTGTATGTTCTTACGCTAATAACCTGCTACATACATTACTGTTTGTTGGACCTGCCTACCTGTTTGTTACTGCTTATTGTTCTTGTGCTAATAACATGTTATATACATTGTTGTTTACCAGAACTTGGCTGCCTATTTGTTGCTGCAGTTATACTACTACTGTAGCTGTTGTTGTTGCTGTTGTTATACTACTGCGGTCTTGCTGCTGCTGCCTATTTACGTTTCAACTGCTACTCCCTGTAACTCAGTTGTTGTTGCTGATCCAGGAGGATATAGGGACATTTTAAGGTAAACTCCTATGTGAAGAATGGAATTATCACAAAGTTGTTCGAATGAGATTTAGAGTCGTTCGAACGACCCTTTTTCATTTCTCAGGAATTTGGCCCAGGAACCCAAGTCGTTCGAACGACTCCCTATTTTCGTTCGAACGACCAATGTTCAATCCCCTGGAATTTTGGCCCATAGACAAATTTCGTTCGAACGAGCTTAGATACCGCTCGAACGAGTTGTCATGTTTCTATGGTTTAAGAGCAATTAGGGTAAAGTCATTCGAACGGGCTTGGATGCCATTCGAACGAGTTTGGCGTAGGTTGTTATTTTGATATGTGGGTTTGCCTCGAGATCCGTTCTATTAGTATTTTTAGTTTCTTAGTATATAAAGGGGACTTAGGCTATTTTTTTAAGCTTATGTTAATTTAATAAAAATTCTGAGGAAGAAGCTTAGGGTTTAGAGTAATTCCATTGTAATTAACTGCGTTTAAACAATTAAAGCTCTTACATGGATTTTTCCCCACTGATTTTGGTGTTCTTCGTACTTTTTTGCTAACTAGGGTTTCTCTATTCGTATTGTGGATTAGTTGCTGCTTGTTTACGTGTTGTTATTATTACCGAAATACATAGAGCTAATTACCACAGTTGTGCTTCTAGGAAAATGAATAACAGGTTCAAAATTTATACTACTGGGTTCTTGTGCTCTCGATGTCACAGTTGTACTACTGGGACAGCTGATTACAATAGAGCAGATCATAACACATGTCATAGTTGCTGCTGCTGCCTATTTTCATGCTACTTTATGTTTCTCTGGGTTCTTGTGCTCTCGACGAGTTACAAAATTGGTAGCTGTATTTATGCAAAGGCATAGTGGTTTCTTCTACTGCGCGGATTATATATCCCATATTTAGACAAGATATCTCCAATCGAGAATTGGGAAGAAAAAGCTTAGACCAATATTATCTATTAAACCTATATATGTTTATTTATCATCTTTCTGAATCTATGGATTTCACGCATGTTTAGAGTTCAAATAATTGGAGTTAGAAATGGTGCTTGTATCCTTTGGCCATTGAATTTTAAGGAGTCCCTAGCTCCTTGATTATTCCCCTCCCAAATCTTACTCCCTTTTCATGAGCTATTTACTCCAAAAGTGGGTGTTCCCCATTGTCAGTTTGTATTCCAACTTCAAGCCAGAAAGATAGAGTTAAATAAACAAAAACTTGAGATAAAACTTGATGCACATTTAGATAAATTGGCAAATGTATTTGAAAATGTGATATTAATGGATGGAAATGAAGAAACCCTTAGTAGATGATCAATTATAATTACTGAGAAAACGTCAGGATAATAAGAACCTAATGCACAAATACTTTCTTGGCAAATGATCAATGCTTTTAATTTTCGAGTATAAATACCAAGCCTCGGACCTCAAGCATCCACAACATAATAATAAACCTAAGCGTAGCAATATTACAATAAATCTTACTCTGTTTCTTTTTTCCCACGAGAAATCTTAAAATCGGCCATACATATAATAAAATTTTAAATTATTGCAGGCACACGCGATAGCGTGTGCCCGATTGCTAGTTTTATAATAATTTTTTCCCTCTCTTTCTCTATCTTTACTTGTTAATTAAATACCATCCCTCTGTTTACTAGTAGTTCCTTCGAATAATAAGATGTATACTTATGTCATCATCTCATTTAAATCCACCATAAAAGTATAGCACTCATAATGATCCAGGAGGATCTAGGCAAGTCCTATTGTAACTAGAAACTTGTAACCCTTATAAAAGGGGCAAGGTTAGGAAAGTTCTATTGAGACTAGGAACTTGTAACCCAGTCCTATTGTAACTAGGAACTTGTAACTCTTATAAAAAGGGCAAGGCTAGGCAAGTCCTATTGGGACTAGGAACTTGTAACCCAGTCTTATTGGGACCAGGAACTTGTAACCCTTATAAAAGGGTCAAGGCTGGGCAAGATTAAAGGGGGGAGATCCATGGAAGTTCTGAGAGAGAGACTTAGGGCTTGAGAGTAATTTGATTGAAATTAATTTTAATTAAGCAATTGAAGCTCCAAAAGGGAATTCTCCCACCCATTGTGTGTTCTTCGTA
This sequence comes from Kingdonia uniflora, assembly GCA_014058105.1. Taxonomy (NCBI): domain Eukaryota; kingdom Viridiplantae; phylum Streptophyta; class Magnoliopsida; order Ranunculales; family Circaeasteraceae; genus Kingdonia; species Kingdonia uniflora. The sequence goes on along the minus strand of JACGCM010000926.1, from coordinate 15,330 downwards.
CTTTTCAGCAAATTAAGGTTTCTGGATTCCTATTGTGGATTATGTGGTGTCAGTTTTCCAATTACGATTCTTAGGGGTGATTGTGGTTTATGGTCTCTACACGTGACCGTCTCAAGCAAATGAAGGAGAAGCTAGTGAGTCCGTTGAAGATTCACCGAAAACCTAATTAAAAAAAGAAGGACGATTTAGAAATGGCCGATTCCAACGATCGACTCACGACTTTGGAAATGATAGTTTCCGACCTAACTTTTACTGTAGGGGGAGTTGGTTGAATAATTGCGTCTCACGAACCTTGCGAAGGCTTCCACTTTGGTGAGACGGTGAGGCCACTAGAAGAAGAAATAGGTAATGGAGGTAGATGGAGATGACGATATTGCAGAGATAGATAGTGATTTTAGTGGTGCTGAATCCGTTAAGGAGCGATTGTGTATTGGTAAGTCAGGAATCCTATACGTAATTTTTGTATCAATTTTAAGATTAAAATTGCGGTATTCGACGGTTCAATCGATGCCGAGATATTGGATAACTGGTTAGATAGGCTAGAAACTTATTTTTCCATTTACGAATACTTCAATGCTCAGTAAATATGCTTTTATACGTTGAAATTCGCAAGTCATGCACTCACTTGGTGAAAATCTTATCAAAAATACCACGATATAGAAATTTTGAGTTAAAAGAATTTAAGGTATTAGTGCGAAAGTAATTTTATTCAATTGGGTATAAGCAAGAGAGATGGTATAAATGGCACAATTTGTGCTAAAAGTTTAAGCAATCCATACAGGAGTTCACTACGGTATTTCATAACCAAGCATTGGTTTTAGACATTGATGTGGACGAGTATGAGGTGTTCATGAAGTACAAGGGGGGGGGGGGTTATCGGAGTCCATTAAAAGAGAGTTGAAGCCTTTTATTGTAGCCAATATCAAGGATGCTACCGTGAAGGCAATTGATATTGAAGGCAAGTACTTGAAGAGTGACAAAGAAGACGACAAGAACAAGTCAGGGTACAGGTCTAGTTGGAAAAATGAGCATAAGGGAGAGTCTAAAGGAGAGGAGTCTTCGTCTAAGGAGAATTATTACAATCATTATAAGGTGAATGGGCATATTTCATATTGATGTTGGAAACTTCACCCAGAGCTTAGGCCGAAGGAGGAGAATAGCAAGAAAGAGAGATATGCACTTACCACAGAGGTTGTTGACCTCTCAAATTAAGATAAACCAAATCCTAAGCTTACACTTATGTTTTAACAAACTTTGGCTACCGAGGAGTAGAGTCGGGAAGAACTTTTTCATGTCAGTAATCAGGTAAAGTAGAGTTTAGTTGAGGCCATTGTGGATCCGGGTAGTCAGCAAATTTTAATTTCTGAGGCGTTGGTGAAGAAGATGAGTTTGACGATTACAGCTTATCCTAAGCCGTATGGTTTGGGGTGGATTCAGAAAGATACGGATTTGATGATCATGAAGCAATGTACATTCAAGTTTGCGATCACTGAAAGGTTTATTGAAGAGGTGACATGTGAGGTGGTTTCTTTGGATGTGTGTCAGGTTATTTTGGGTAGCCCTTATGTTTGGGACCGAGATCTGGTTCATTACCGTAGAGCTTGCAAGTATCGTCTTGTGAAGGAGGGAAAGGAGTTCCATATCAATGCTTGTAAGGAGCATGTCACCCCAAATAATTTAGTAACGGTGACTCAGGTGAAACGGTTAGTTAATACCAGCGGCAAGTTTGTATTATTGGTTCTACCGGTTCAAGAGGGTATGTCAGCTAGAGTGTTCTCTACAATGACAACATCTTATATGCAACAAACCGACATGGGGAAGTTGTAAGAGGAGGTTGCGGTATATACAGATCATAAACTGTTCCAGTTTTTAGCTATCCAATCTAAGCTACAGCAAGCTCGCCAGATGAAGGGGTTGTTGTATCTTCAACAATTTCCCTTGATTATACAGTATAAGAAAGGAGTAGACAACAAATTGGCTGATAGGTTATCTCGACCACCATTACCAACTACTTCTGCTATGTTGGTTTCTATGCATATACAGCCTTTTGTTACGTCAGGGTATGTTGCAGGATATGATGATCCCAAGGGATATAGTGTGTTTTGCCAAAAGTTGTTGCAAGGTAAGACATGTGAGTATGAATTAGATTTGTCACCTTCTATGCAGATGTATTCGGTGATTAATGTTAAGCATTTGAAGCTGTTTGAGCCGTCTCTTTTAGATGAAGACTCTACAATCGACACTCACCTACCGTCGGTTGATGACTTATGGATAGAAAGAGAAGATCCATTGCAGGAGGATGAAATTCTAGAGGGAAAGATCATACTACAGGACGGGGTGGTATTGAATCGTTCCGAGTTGGGAAGAAGGGTCAACTACTTAACAAGTCAAAGTGGTACAGCAAGAAAATGGGTACAGCCGTATTTCCACATCTCTAGTTCTAGCTTGAGCAAGAACTCAAGACTCCTAAATAGGGGAACCATGATCCAGGAGGATCTGAGCCATTTTTGACTTCTTAAGAAGTCTATTCGAACAAACTTTTGGTCTGTAAAGTCTGTTCGAATACATCCTTTTTTATTCGAATAGAGTCTTTTCTTATTCAAATATATTTCAGTCTGAGTTGTTTTATTCTAATAGACTCGTGTCAATTCGAATACGCTTTTTCATATTCAAATACACTTTTATGTGTATTCGAATACATTTTTTTTTATTCAAACAGAAACTTGTTCTGTTCGAATAGAGGTGCGATTTAAACTTTTTCTTTAGGCGTTTAAGGGCATATTTGTCATATTTTGTAACTAAGACTTGTAACCCTTATTAAAGGGGTAATACTAGACATTGTTAGTTATGTTAGATCACAACAATTCTAAGAGAGAAAGACTTAGTGTTAAGAGTAATTCAATTATAATTAACTTTGATTAAGCAATTGAAGCTCTAAAAGAGAATTCTCCCATCCATTGAAGTTGATCTAAAACCCCTTTACCATCTTGGTCAAAAATAAATTCTTAAAAGTGATCAAACCTCTCAAACGAGTTGCCAGTTGCCAAGCTTCACAAAATTATGGTCAAAAGCAACGTAGAGGTGTGAAATCCACACTGGTCAAGAATTGAAACTGAAAGTATTGCGATTCATTTGGTAACTATCCTTGCATGTTTTTTGTCGAAAATAAACTCTTAAGCGTGATCCAATCTCTGAAAAAAGTTATCGGTTGCCAAGCTTTTCAGAATTGTGATCTAAACCATCTAAGATGTGCGAAATCCGTACCGGTCAAAAATTAAAACCTTGAGTATTGTGATTCATTTGGTAACAGTCTTAAATGTTTTCGGTCGAATAAAAACTCTAAAAAATGTACCAGCATCTCAAACGAGTTGCCGGTATCAAAGCTTCTTAGAATAACGATCTAAAGAAACATAGAGTTGCAAAATCTGTACCATTCAAAAATTTAAACTGGGAGTATTTTGATACATTTTGTAACTTTCCTAACATGTTGTCGGTCGAAAAGAAACTCTTAACCGTGATCCAACCTCTCAAACGAGTTATCTACAGCCAAGCTTCCCTGAATTGTGATCTAATCCATCGTAGAGACATGAAATCTGTACCGGTCAAAAATTGTAACCGGGAGTATTGCGATTCATTTGGTAGCTATCCTAGAATGATGTCGGTCGAAAAGAAACTCTTAAAAATGAACTAGCCACTCAAACGTGTTGTCGGTGGCCAAGCTTCTCTGAATTATGATCTAAAGTAACAAAGAGGTACAAAACCTATACTGGTCAAAAATTTAAATCTGGTGTGAAACATTCAATTCTGAAGTTTGTTTCATTTAGTGTATAGAGTAGGCATCAATATTATCTCGTGGTTATCCGGCGTAAGTAAATGTACGTGGAGCGACTACAGCTGGACTGACTAACTCTGAACAGGTAAGTGGGTTTCTAACTCTTTGTTCTAAAAACTCAAGCCTATGTATTTTACAGAGTATGAAAAAGTAATAAGAATTTCTCTTTAAAGAAAACAGATGTTTTATTCGAATAACCTTTAATGTTGTTCGAATATGTTGCAACAGATAGAATTGTATTCGAATATAATTACTTCTGTTCGAATAACTTTCAACAGTTGCATTTATATTCTAATAGATTAATTGTTGTTCGAATAACTTTCAACAGTTACTTCTTTGTTCGAATAGAGTAACTGTTGTTCGAATAACTTTCATCAGATAGATTCCTGTTCGAATAGATTAATTTCTATTCGAATAGAGCCTGGGTTTTATGTTTTCTTTCTTAAGACATACTTGCATTTTTCAAACACTCACTTCTTGAAAACCTATTTTTTAGAAGCTTGATTTTTAAGAATGAAGAGAGATTTATCTTTGAGAGATTCAAGAGAGAATCAAACCACTCAATCTTGAATTAATCAATTGATCAAGAAATCTTAGTCATGCATTGAAGAACTAAATTGAAGAACTTGAGCGATTCAAGAATAGGAGCTTCGACGTGAGATTGGAGCGAGGCGTTGCGAGAAAGCAGAATTGATTGCAAGAAGATTCATTGGAAGAGAGATAACCATGAGAAGTACTTATCGAGTTTGTAAGTGATTAAATTATTGTAATTCTTTTTCAATAGTGGATTGTTTAGCTATCGAGTGATTCGGCAGCGACTTGTGGGTTTTTCTCCTGGGAAAGGTTTCCCACAGGGTTAAAAATCTTTTGCATTATCTTTAATCTCCATTGCTTGATTGACATTAGATAATCGTATCGACTTGAACTAGGTTAAGCCTTGACCATTAATTCAGAAGATTTATGATCTTTCGATTTAGGCCTAAAATGATCGAAATTAATTAGTCTCAGGCGACTAGTTATTTCAGGGTGTATTGTGATTCATTTGGTAACTTTCCTAGAGTGTTGTCGGTCAAAAAGAAACTCTTAACCGTGATCCAACATCTCAAACGAGTTGCCGGTAGCCAAGCTTCTTATAATTGATCTAAAGCAATGGAGAGGTGCGAAATCCGTACCGGTCAAAAATTGCAACCGGTAGAATTGCAATTCATTTGGTAACTATCATTGCGTGTTGTTTGTTGAAAAGAAACTTTTAACCGGGATCCTACCTCCCAAACGAGTTGTCGGTAGCCAAGCTTCTCAGAATTACGATCTAAACCATCATAGAGGTATAAAATTCATGTCGGTCAAGAAGTGAAACCGGGAGTATTGCTATTCAATTGTCAACAATCCTAGAATGTTGTCGGCCAAAAAAGAAACTCTTAAAAATGATCTACCTCCGAAACGAGATACCGGTAGCTGAGCTTCTTAGAATTGTGATATAATCCATCGGAGAGGTGCGTAATTCGTACCAGTCAAAAATTAAAACTGGGAGTATGACGATTCATTTGGTAACTATCATTGCATATTATCTATCGAAAATAAACTTTTAACCTTGATCCAACCTCTTAAAAGAGATGTCGGTAGCCAAGCTTCTCAGAATTGTGATCTAAACCACCAGTGATATCTTAGCCCAGTGGTGGTTGTACCTCTCCACCTAGAGAGAGGTTATGGGTTTGTAAACTCATGGGATTGGAAACTCAGGGATACGGATCCCTATATAAAATCGTTTTGCCTTGCAAAAAAAAATATAATCTAAAACATCGAAGATATGCGAATTCTGTACCGGTCAAAAATTGAAACTGAGAGTATTGCGATTCATTTGGTTACAATCCTAGAATGTTGTCGTGCGAAAATAAACTCTTAAAAATAAATCAGCCTCTCAAACGAGTTGCCGGTAGCCAGGCTTCTCAGAATTACGATCTAAAGCAACAAAGAGATATAAAATTCGTACCGGCCAAAATTTAAACTGGGAGTATTATGATTCATATTGTAACTATCCAAGCATGTTGTCGATCGAAAAGAAACTCTTAACCGTGATTTAACCTCTCAAAGGAGTTGTCGGTAGCCAGGCTTCTCAGAATTCTAATCTAAAAATCGAAGAGGTGCGAAATCCATACCGGTTAAAAATTGAAACCGGGAATATTGCGATTCATTTGATAACTATCCTAGTATGTTATCAGCGGAAAAGAAAATCTTAACCGTGATCCAACCTCTCAAAAAAATTGCTGGTAGCCAAGCTTCTCAGAATTGTGATATAAACCATCGGAGTTAAGCGAAATCCGTACCAGTCTAGAATTGAATCCGGGAGTATTGTGATTCATTTGTTAACAATCCTAAATGCTTTTGGTCAAATAAAAACTCTAAAAATAAACCAGCCTCTCAAACGAGTTGCCAGTGGTAAAGTTACTTAGAATAACGATCTAACGCAGCAGAGAGGTACGAAATTCATACCATTCAAAAATATAAATCGGGAGTATTGCGATTAATTTTATAACTTTCTTAACGTGTTGTCGGTCGAAAAGAATCTCTTAACCATGATCCAACCTCTCAAACGAGTTGCCGGTAGCCAAGCTTATCAGAAATGTGATCTAATCCATCGAAGAGGTGCGAAATTCATACCAGTCATAAATTGAAACTGGGAGTATTGCAATTCATTTGGTAACTATCCTAGAATATTGTCGGTCAAAAAGAAAATCTTAACCGATATCCAACCTCCCAAACGAGTTATCGGTAGCCAAGTTTCTCAGAATTACGATCTATAGCAATGGAGAGGTGCAAAATCCCTACCAGTTCAAAAATTAAAACCGGGATTATTGTGATACATTTGGTAACTATCCTTGCGTGCTGTTACAAAACAAATTTACCCAGATTGGCAGTGTAAAGCTATTATAATTGAAATTATAAGGATTATTGGAAGGCTGGAGTGGTTTTGCATCAACGAAATTCATAAAGAGGCTAACAGATCTGCCCAGGTGTTATCCAAAATAAGACAAGAGTTGGGATATGAAGAAGTCAGACCAACTGAATTTTTTGAAGAGTTAAAGCAGAAAGTTAAAGATGACGCAAATGGCAAGACATATGTTATTTATAATTTATGATTGCTACTCTATTTATTTCTTTGCTTCTGTATTCATTTTTATATCTATTTCTTGGTGTTAGGCTCCTTGCTTCCCTCTTGTGTCCTTGAGGGTTGAGGGTTGTCCCCACCATGTACTTGGTACCCTTTTTTCCATCTATTCAAAGCATAATTTCCAAAAAAACAAATATAAAAAAAGGTTCAAAATCCGTACCGGTCAAAAATTAAAATCGGGAGTATTGCGATTCATTTGGTAACTATCTTTGGGTGTTGTCTGTCGAAAAGAAACTCTTAACCGTGATCCATCCTCTCAAACGAGTTGCCGGTAGTCAAGCTTCTAGGTCTGGATATGGGGTACCGGATATTCCACATCTATCCCATTAGCGATACAATAATCATTGAATGTGCAGGATGTAAACTCATCTGCGCCGTCAAGTCGAATCGACTTGATCGGGTATTTTGGGAAATTAGTCTGTAATCGAATAATTTGTGCAAGAAGTCTTGCAAACACCACGTTCCTAGTTGATAATAGGCAAACGTGTCACCATCACAAAAATACGTCAATAATGACCATAAAGTACCTAAACATGCCACTATGTGAATGGATAGGTCCACATATATCTCCATGGATGCGTTGGAGAAAGGCTGGAGACTCCAACTTCACCTTGGTCTTGCTATGTTAGATAATCAATTTACCCTTAGAGCAGGCATTGTAAGGGAAGTCTCATAGTATGCAGATCTTTTCTCCTTTCAAAGAATGTTCAGAGCAACTGTCGATAATCTTCCTTATAATCCTTGAATCTGGATATTCCAGATAATCGTGCCATAATTTGAATGTTTTCTCTTGTAAGGCAAAAAATTTATTATAGCATAGGTCTCAACATGCCGAATGTCTGTGGAATATAGCCCTGAGGGGTGTATTAGATACCGTTCCAATACTATTTTATGACCTTAGGGAGTGGCCGAAGTGATACACAAAACCTGGTTTTGTCATTTTCCTCTAGTTTCTACTTGAAAGCCATTGTCATGGATATCCCAAAAGTTGAGTAAATTCCTGGTGAAATTACTTGCATATAAAGCAGACTGGATACTCAGTATCATACCGTTGGGTAGTAGTAATGTGGCACTACCAGTACCTTCTATCATGCTGGTTGAGCCAGTGATAGTTGTGACATCTCTGATGCACAGGGTCAAATACGAGGAATATTTCTTATCTCGTATGATCGAGTGCGTGGTACCACTGTCTACTATATAGTTGTCGCTACTCATCTGATTATCGAAAATGCTCGATGAGCAAAAAGATCTATATGGGCAGTATATAGCAGATTAACTATCATGCAATAAAATAAACTACTATGCCAAGTAAACATTTAGCATATAACAATTATAACAGAAAAATAAATATCTAGAAAAAGTACAAACAAAGCAACTCTACTACTGACAACTAAACAAATAAACTACTATGTGCTCTCAATATGTGACATCAATCATCCTATAAAATGGTGTTACTGACTACTCATGAGTCTAGTCCATCACTACAGCATTATCCCCGAAGAAATCCGTTGTCAGAAATTTAATCACGGTAGAATTGACATTAGTAGTCATATATGGTGGGTTTGGACATGAACATCCATGGTCAACTTGAGTGGCCTATCGTCCCGCGCCTAGTGTCCAATCCCTCCACAATAAAAGTACAGAGAGCCTTTGGCAGGCTGCTTATTCTTCTTATCCCATTTCTTGCCAGCTCGCTTGTTCCCCTTTTTTCTTTGTGGGGCAAGGGAATTCTGATTCCAACCCTTTCTCCAGTTGTGTCCTCTACAAGTCTGTCCACTACCACACCCCTGACCACGATTATTGTTACCCTGAGTTTTGACATTGTGTACCTCAGGTATCGTCTTGCTCCTTGCTAACCTCATCTCATGATTTCCCATGAGGAGTTCGGCATATTTCTCATAGAGTAGTAAAGTCTGGATAAAAGTAGAGTGCTTCTTAAATCCATCTGGCCTATATTATATTGCCTTTGGAAGCCAATGTAGGATGTGTAAAAAGTGGATAGGGTCTTTTCTATCATATCTTCATCAGTGACCGGTGCCTCACATAACCTAAGTGTGAAGGTGATTTTGTGGACTGCTAAGTTGTAGTCAAAGGCAGTCTAAAAATCTTGAAACCTTAGCGTATTCCATTGATGCCTTACACTTGGAAGTATAACCGTTTTCCGCTTTCCAAAGTATTTTTTCAAGTTGGCCTAGAGGTCACTGGGTTCAGTCTCAGTAAGGTATTCTGTCTTCGAATCCCCTTGGATGTGGTAACGAAGAGCGACAAAGGCCTTTGCCTTGTCAGTGGGAGTCTCAGTATTTTTGTCAGTGATTGTCTCTTCAAATCCCAGAGCTTTGAGATTTAATCTAGCGTCCAAGCACCAATGAGGTAGTTTGCTCCATAAAGTAGCAGTGCATCAAAGTCAACATTCTTGAGTTTTGCAGCAATCTGAAATGCAACATGTAAATCTTGATTTAGTAGTAATTCAACGATAAACATTCTCATGCATGGATATTATAGTAATTTAGAAAATTGGGGAAATTAACTGATTCTCAATCAAGTTTTATATATGAACCTGATTCATATTCTAATACTCATGATATTTGTTGAATCACTAATTTACCGAGTTAAAAAGTTGATCTTAACATAAAAAATTATGTTTTAATAGGTCTTAGCCAAAAACAGTATATTCAAAACCACTTGTTGCTACGACCTTAATTAAGTATCCTAAGTTTTCTAAACTCTATAGTTATATAAGGTCTGTTTATTCTAGCCAAATGAACCATTTACTACGAATATGTGGGGATATTAGATGTTTAACAGATGAGTAGTTTTCTCCCCAAACTCTGCTGGGTCCCCAGATATGTATTTAACCTATCTTCGAACTAACAATCTAGGAGTATATCAGGCTGTTATAATGACCTATATACTTTTATATGTTATTTCGGTAAAATTTAATTACACCGATATACAAAAAACTGGTTCCTAGAAGCCATATTTTTAGAAACTGTAATAGGTTAATTAGTGATTGAGTGCTCAATAATATCTTGGATATTAGAGTGTATTCAAAAATGACTCTAAGTCGTATATGAATTAGTCAATGTTTCATTTTATCTCTAACCCTCGGTTAGAATAAATAGTATCTAGGGCGTACAATTTTTTAAATTATACTAGCTCTCGTAAGAGATTAGGTAAATTAAAACGTTATTTTATATCCAATGAAAAAAAAAAAAAAAAAAAAAAAAGGTCTCCTAGAAATCAAAGTAGGGATAGGAAAAAAAAAATTGTTTTTTTTCAAAAAAAGATTGGTTTTGATTTGGTTTGAATCGGTCTAAACCGAATTCAGACTAGTTCGGCCAAGTTGAACTGATTAGGCTCAGTTAGACCGGGTTCTAGGTCAGGTCTGTACCAGACTGGACCGAGTTTTGGACCGGGTGACGCGATATCATGTCTCTGAGAAATGTGGCACATCTCTAATCATGACACGTGGCAGTACGTGTGTGTGGCACATTATATGACATGTGGCAGTACGTGTGTGTGACACATGGTCTGACACGTCAGATATGCAAACTCCAGGTGCCACGCCAGCATACTACGTGGTAGTGCATCGTCAGCACGTGGGACCTCAGGTGCCACATTAGCATGTGGGACCCCCTGGTGCAACGTCAGCATGCCACGTCGCAGTGCCGTGTCACCACATGGGACTCCCTGGTGCCACGTTAGCACGCTACGTTGCAGTAACACGTCTGCACATGGGACCCTAGGTGTAATGTTGTAGTGACACGTCTTCACGTGGACCCTATGCGCCATGTCATCGATGTCACGTACTCACATGTCAACACTGCAGGACCAACCCATGACACGTCAGCTAGTGTGGTCCTGCCACGCCAACACATGCAGAACCCACTAGCTAGCCTATCCTGGAATGACACATCAGTAGTATGTGTCCCACCGCAATCTGATGATGTCATTAACCCTTGGGGCTGACGTCAGTAGGCTATAAACCCTAGGATGATGTCATCCTTAGGTTAGCCACCGTAAAAAAAATTGACAGATTCGTCGTGGTTTATTGCTGTTTTCACGGCCAATTTCCCAATGATCCTTTCATTTCCAATAGGTGTGTAATCTACGTCTGCGATCATTAAAACACAGGCTTCGCAATAAAAATGCTACTATCGTCTAATGTTGATGAAAAAATACCCTAAAATACCTTTGAAACCAGCCCTTAGAAAAGGGTAAAAATTAAAAAAAAAAATAAGTTAAAACGCCCAAAATCCTCGTTTTTCATCAAATCAGATTTAAAATTATAGTAATCTATAGATCTAACATGTATTTAATTATAAGACGACAGAATATAACGAGTGTATTGATTTATACCTCTCCGCAATACAAATAATGTAGATGATAGCGATGATGTGCAAAAAAAACTGGAACCAGTTTATGATATTCATATTGAAGATGATGATTTAAGGAAAGAAATCGAGCAACTCCAAGCAAGCCGATGTGTTGATATTGAAGCATTCCTGTATCTCAGATGGATAAATGCCTGCTTACGTTATGAACTGAGAAACTATTAGCATCCACAAGATAAAACTGGAGCAAGGGACCTTAGTAGGACGTTAAGCCCGAAGTCAGAAGAGAAAGCAAAACAAGTCATACTCGAATATGCAAAATTTAAGGGTCTTGATGATAAGGATGTTAGCTTGATGGACTTTGATTCAGACTATTGGGCATTCTCACAAGACGGTACCAATCTTACAGAATCATGTGAGTTTGACGAGTCTTCCATTGACATTTCAACTGGCACAAGAACAAGTAGTTCTTCAACATCCAAGTTTTTGAATAAGCTTAAGAGACTAGTAGTAAGGGGTAAGGACAATGATAGAAGTAGTGCAGACTCATACGAAGAAATGGTAAGGACATGTTCAACATCTAATTTACGGGGCTCGAAACAAGAAACGAAGATTAGAGTGGTAAGAAGGACGCATCATCATCTCAGTCTTCTTCAAGGTCTTCTCTGGATGTGCAGAAGTATAGGAACTTAAGCTTAGATGATATCAGAAACTTTGATATCACTTGAAGACACAGTGATCTAGGATTTTCGTACCCGTCCAGGAGAGCGTTACCGGGAGAGGGTATTCATAGTTTGTTTCGGGAAGACAAGGATTCAAATGCATAGAAGAAGTTGGTAAAATACGCAGAAGCTATAAAGGGCTCTAGTAGTAGTAGAAACTCAAATTCAAATAAAGATCAGTATCTTACAGTTCATACTGATAGAAAATTATAGGATGTGTTTGTGCATAAAACTCAATGTAACTTTATAGTTGGAATCTCAGAATCTTAATTGACAAAGCAAAACCTCTTGATTGTCTCTTAACCTATGATTCGTTAAAGAAGTTATTCGGCACTGCAGTTAGTACGATTTTACTGAAACTATTTTTGTAGCCCATGTCCAAATTTTAACCAACTATTGAGACCTATAGTAGTACTAGATCTGCAGCTATGAGCTGAGCTTAAATAGGCCACAAAATGGGTGCGAACATGGAGACTTAAACTCGGGAAAGAAAGAATTTGAGTTGAGTTCGAGTTAACCATGGGTGCGAACATGGGGCCTTAACCCACAAAAAATTGACTTCAAGTTAAGTTCTGCATTCGGATCAAACATGCATTAGTAACCATTAAGAAAACAATTGAATTATAAACTAATTTACCATTTTCCACGATATATCAACCATCCTCATTAATATTTATGTATACATAATTCTTTGCACAACAGAATAACGTACAAGTCGACTACAATAATACATCAGATTATAACCTGGATGAAGAATCACACAGAATATCAGCCGAGAAGGGAGACCCTTGAGTTAAAAGTGAATCGGCAAGAATCATATTAGTAGCCTCAGATGGATGGACTCCATCCCAGAAAACATGATCTGTTGCATTAGAACATGTCCCAATGGAGAAGCGATTGCACAACAACGAGAACTCAAATAATCCAGTTCCACAACAACCTTTTCTTGTCTCTTTAAATCCTGTATAAACAAAAGAGAGGAGAAATGAGGATCTATTAATATCGAATACAATAGGAGACACTCTTAAATGATAGCGGTTCTAGGATCACTACCATTTGTGGCAGGATTGAATGATGTCTAGGAGAGGGTTATATATATCGAGGACAACAAGATGAAGGTCCGGATATTTCTTGGTAAGTTTTGTTTCAGTTGCATTCATCAATCTATTGAAACATCGGGCATCAGAGTTCTTTCTAGAAACACACCCATCACTCCCATATCCAAACATAGTAATCACGGCTGGAAGGCAACCTATTGGAGGCAATCCTGTAACCCCAATCCTTCTCGCACCCAACCGATATAAGTCCTGTATTTCCCGTATGTTTTTTGTTAGACAATTATTGATAATAACTATAGTATAATATCAATTAGACAATTAGATAGTAGCAAGGAAAGAGACATACACTAATGAAGTTTCAAAGATGGCAACAAGGAATGCGGAATACTGCTCAGGCGTTTGGACGAGGTTTAATAAAGGATTGATATAGTAATTTTGAAGAAAGTCAATGGTACCGAAGCCCAACGGTGTATAATGCATCCTTGATGATGGATGCAGCTTTTTAGGCCCTGCAACCTTTGTTAGCTTTCTCTGGTACTCCTTGAAATGCTCAAGTTGTTCCCTCAAGGAGATTGCATTCTAAATAAACAAACGAGACCGTTTTTATTATCGCAATCACGACTGTAATTTTTGATCATTTGGATCGATGTATAAATATATAAGCAATTTAGTGGGTAGAAGACAAGTCGATATTTGGGCTAATTGACATATTCAGCAAAACTTACATTTAACAAGGTAGTTTCGGCGTAGTAGCCAGATCCCGCAGAAGCAAAGTTGGCTCCAATGAGGAGGTTCTTCCCTGATGCTTCGGGGCTAAGATATGGTGCAGGGTAGGTGGTGAAGCCTAGTGTTTCACCTGCCAAATGAAATTTAAAGCGAAGATTACTCAAAAAAATAAAAATACATATATCTTTCCAAGGTATATGAAAACGTATACTCTTATGGCATATTCTAGTACACAAAAGTCATAAACGGATTCTGGGTTATATAATATATAAAAGAGACTGAGGATTAACTTACCAATAATGTCCGTAGTGATTTTTCCATTAGAGAATCGTCCCGTAGGCTTGGGTTCTCAAAGTCCCTTCCGTAAGGAGGGTGATTTGCTTTGAAGATAGTAGGGTATAGTCGTTGTTCCCCACGTCCACCGTAGAATCGCCAAATATTATGAGGGCAGGTACAAGCGTTATTGGCTCTTCTTCCACTGGGACGTTGTGCGTGTACCCAACATCAATAAACACCAATAATATCAAACATGTAACCCAATAAACCCCATCGTTCCTCTTCGCTACAATGTGTATTTAAACTTCGATATGAAGAATTAAATGAAATTCAATCTATGATTTATGCTTTTCTCCTTCTCCCTTTATAGTGTATTTATGGATAAAGATAATGACAACTTATTGAGGTTTAAGAGTTACCCATTTTGTTTAAAACAGTGAGTAGTTTCATTACCTCATCATCCACCTTATTTTAATGAATGTTTTACAGTGAGTTACAACACATACAAGAAGTTTTTTGAAGTTCCTCAAAGCCCAAGTTTTTCAATAAGCTTTAGAGACTAGTAAGGGGAAAGGACAATGATAGAAGTAGTGCAGACATAAATGGTAAGGAAGTGTTCTACATCAAATCTTAGTAATACTCCCGAAGTGGCGATTGGACTTGTGATCTTGTAAACGTTTATTCGCTCCCTGTGGCCTAGTCTATATATGCTTTGCTTTTAAAAAAAATGAAAATATTAGAGACCTTGTAAACTTTGGTTCGCATATGTCAAAGATAGCTTCTTAACAAGTTCAAAGTGTGAAACCTTTATAGTTTAGCTTGATTCCAAATTGTTGGTTGATATTGTCAATTTGAAAGCTCAAGCTCTATTGAAAATCTTGATTTTATTTCATGATATCAGATCTCCTCTCCCAACTCCATTGCACCAGAATTGAACATCATTTCGAAAGGCAATGGAGCTGCTGACATATGGCTCAGTTGGGGGCCTCAATGGATGAAAATGACCGAGTTAAGCAGGATGCTCATGACAGACTGCCAATGATCTCTAATTTGTTTTCCTTTGTAAATGTGTGTACTTGAGTGGTCCCCACCTTTTTTGTGCACTTATTGCATATGACTATAGAGGGATTGCTTTGCCCCGTTGTGCAGTTTTGTAACCTAAATGGGTAAATAGTCTGTGCCACTAAAACAGTAGCTATAGTACTAACATCAA